>CM065178.1:4800280-7577780 GCA_033026295.1 Channa striata
GGTGATCGGGGTGGCGGTGGGCTCCGGAGACCCGTGGATGTCCGCGGAGGCTTGCCCGTCTTCGTGTTCCTGCAGCAGCACCAGGATCTCGTGCGTGGATCCGGAGCGGGGCATCAGCACCTTCCCGCTCCTGCAGAGCGAGACGGAGATGGAGAACATCAGCGACATGTGAGTGTCTCCGAGCATCACACACACACACACACACACACACGGGAGATGCTGGACTCGTTCACTTTTGATCAAAGTGCTATTTTCCTTATTACACAGGAATGTTTATTGTTTCTGCATCTGACAGAACAATATCCCCTGACACGTTCTGTCTCTTTTCTGAAACGAACCTTCATATTTGAGAGCAGCGGTGTGAATGTGAGTTCCGCTGCTTTTGACTGGCACGCAGCGTGTGTAACCTATATTGCATAACGGGCTCGTTGCCACCACGGGTCACGCCAGTCTTTCAAAAACGTGGAGACAACCCATTAAAAAAAAAAACAAAAAAAAAACAATACACCATATGAATATATTGACAGACTTTATTGTGTCGGACAAAGCCCCGGTCTGTGCGCGGGCGCACGCACGTCTCGTGAGCGCGCAGCCTGGTGTGTTCGGACGAAGACGCGCTCCCCCCGGACGGCGCTGTCCAAATGTTAGCACAGGCACCTCCCAGGATGTCCAACACGGGGACATGTCAACGGGCCACATGATCGATGCTAGAGGAAAGACATGATCAAAGTCCGGCTGTCAACATTGTGCCCTTGAAACAGCTGGTGGACATTTACGAGGACACGGAATCTCAGGGTTCGTTTGAAATGGACAGTAGCCGCCTTCCACTGTCCTTGCACAAATGTCATTTGGCCTAGAAATAAATGAGAAACACGCACGTCGGAGCTTTTCCGTCAGAGAGCAATTAAACAGGAGATTAAAATATGTCCCTGCTGCAACATCTTCGTCGGCAAAGATAAACGGCCTTGTTAATAATGACTTTTGTCAGAGATAAATAATCTCCATCGGCGGCCTCGAAGAAGCCTTGGAAGCGCGTTCACCGAGCCAGCAATGTGGTGGGGAGCGTTCACTCAGCAAACACACAGATTAGTGATGATGCTGCAGCCTCCAATTCAAAAAACATAACTAAAAAAAAAACTAAAACTGCAAGACTGTCAGACTTTTATGACTTGGGTCCAACTTTCAGTGCCAGCCTCACTTCCTAAATGAGTGTCAAAACGCACAGTTGCCTCTTGTAGATGCTGGAGACAAATCACATTTATTTTATAAGGCATCTGCTGCAGGAGTCCTATTTTGTGGACATGCCAGGATGGTATGCACACAATGACTCTCATATTCCCATTATTACTAATGTGTTAGAGTTGTAGAGATATTTCTGGCTGTTGGCCCTTTGTGAGGTTAAGATAAAACAACACAGAAAGATAATGCAATATTTCAGAATATTAAAAATGACAATTAGGTTACAATAATCACAAGTATTGACTTCACTGCTCACAACCTGACCAGCTACATGACAGGTGTCTAATGAAGCTCTCAGCACCACCTTTGTTAAATACCACCTTGTAGTTTTAATATCAAAATATTGTAAACTAATGAAAGCTGATGTATGATAAGGTTTAACCATCTGCCAGCACATAAATTGAGTAAAATAAGCTCCGCCTTTGGCAACAGTGGTATAGGGCCCTTAGATTTTATTTAATTACTGTGCCTGAATTACCATAACTGTTGTTAAAAATATAGTTTTCTCCGTGGAGTACCTTTCATTTTGTACTTTAAGTAAAATAGAATAATCTGCTTAGTGCTTTTACTTGAGATGTGTTACTTCTAGTGGGGGATTCTTTACTTGCCTTTTTACTTGAGTTTTTGTACTTGCGGCCCCTTACTTCCGTCTGTGCAGACAGCGTGCCACATTCAGCTGTGTGTGGGGCTTAGCTGCCTCAGAACGCGTGTTGACCCTGATCCTCCACGACAAAATAACGTCCACTAGTATTAATGTTGTTGCTAATACCAGCTGGTGGTTGTAATGTTGTGGATGACTGTACTGCTGACACTCTTTGCTCTCTACAAACGGAAATAAGGAAAAGTAGTGTAACACACTGCTGAACCACAGTGTGTGGTGTCGTGCACTGTGTAACTGTGAATCTATCAATCTAAAGCCACAAGACGGCCCGGCAAAATATTATCATTGGCCGAGGTTTTCATCCATCCATTGTTTCTCTTTTGACTTGCATGAACCAAAATTCAGAGTCTCTCAATTCAAAAGGAGCTGTCTAGTTGTCATAGTGGAGTCATGTAATGACCTTGGAAATCAATGAATCCAATTAGAACAGTCTTTGCCTCAGTTTCCCAGCCTGATGCTGTGTGTCACGTTATAAAAACGGACCGTGTGATTTAGCCAAACAATATGTCCAACCCAAAAACTGCACATATTCACTGCGGCACAGTGAACTCTTTGACTGTTACAGCTTGTTGCCTCTCCACTCCGCATGTTTTAGCCGTATCATATTTTCACCTGACAGTCAAAAATCTGCTCGTATACTCATTCACGTGAAGGAGTTCATCATCTCCCTTAACAATTGACAAGTCGAGTGCTTTGCTCAAGTGCAGCTGAGCTAAACAGGCAAGCGAGCTGCGTCTGCTCCTCCACTTTAGAAAACTAGCGGCCCCCCTCTGTGCCATACATCGGCTGCTGCCCTCCAGCAGTTAATAAAAACAAACTCTTATCATATAGGCTTATTATGTGTCTTTGTCTTGTTGAAATGTCTCTGTTTATGCGTCTCCCCTGTTAACAAATGCTCCTCTCGACACACACTTGTATCTCTTGACAGTTACATTGCCAACCAGAGCAGCTTCTCCTCCATCAACGACAAAGACCTGCACTACTACAAGAATCTCAGGAACCTGTGAGTCTTTTATGGCTTGTATAGTTAAGAAATCACGTCATTTATGTTCTCCCAATAGTGTGTATTTGTTGTGACAGCCGTGTTGGGTTAGAAATTGTTCCTGTGCTGTGGATAAATGAGGCCCTGCAACGTACGGCAGGTGGAAGAACAATTTCACAACAGTTAAACAGCATTTCAACACTTTACAGCGAATTGGCTTGTTTTTGTCCACTACATGAGACATATTAATTTACTTTAATCATATTTATGTCTCATTTTACTTAAGGTAATAATACTTTCTATGTCTGTTGCTTTAAAATTCTCTATCCCCTAGTTTTTTCTAGTTTATTGCAGTTACCATGTTTCACTTTTTTTGTTCCATTGAATAATCTGTTAAAGTCGACACTACCCTTTTAATTTCCTGCCAGTGTATTACATTCGGAAGAAAGATTAGTGCAAATACACACTTCAAGTGTATATTCGTTTAATTGTGGTTGCATCCATTGGGAGCAAAGCTCCAACTGCAGACAGGATGAGTGTTGTGTTCGAGTCACGATCAACGGTCCTGTGTGTTCTGAGGAATACATTACAAACAGCTGCAGCCTTGACGGTTTGGGAGAGAGATCTTTAAAACAATCTTTATCAAAAGATCAAATCTTTATCATAATCAAATCTTTAAAACTTTGCTCGCTCATTTTCAGGAAAGGTCGTTCAAACAAAGATATAGTCTTACTTCTTCACCTCAGTTGATGGAGGGTACACACTCTCTGGCCTCCTGATTTTAACAGGAGTAATGTACAGCATCTGACAACTATAATGTGTTATGATATCTCGCTTTGGCTTGCGTAAATTAAATGGTGTGGTTCTACTTTCTAAAAATAAGATGTTACCATAAAAAACGTGTTTCATACTTCAGTATGTAATAAGGCACACGCTTGTATGCAATTAGAAGTGGTACCAACTGGTTTTTCTCAGACTTTATTCAGCTGTAGATTTTTGTGGCTGTTGATTCTGTTACTGTTATTAATACGTGTATTTGTAATGAAGATGTTGATCGTGTTGTCGTGTTTTTGCTTGTGTCAGAACGGTGACCAACAGCAGACTAACATATGTATCGAAGCTGGCCTTTCAGAACAATCTCAAGCTGCAGTATCTGTGAGTATAACACGTCCATCGTAAGGTGTGACAGCCGCTCTGTGACCGTCACTGATCAGCTTTAGTAAGTCTTTTGATTGACGCTGCTAAGATTGTTACTGCGAAAGCTTAGTTACACATTCAATTTAGCTTTTATATTCATTCATTTGTTCCTATCAGTTCTTGTTTCAACTCATTGTTTTCAATATACACTACAAGTGGTGCAGTGTGTAGTGATGGATTAATTTAACCGGAAATAAATGTCAGAGAGATGGATAATGGAATCTAGATCAGGTTCCCACGGAACCGGATTTCTAATTGACTGTCAAATCTCAGAACCTTGTAAACACAATTAAAGTTAGATACTAATTCTACTTGTGCTATTACTCCACTTAAGGTTAATTGTCACCTTCTTCAGAGGGCAAAACTTTTAATGAGAAAAATATTACATTCTCACCGGGCCACGTTGAATTCTGCTGTTAGCTGCGGTAATATCTACCTTATGTTTTGTTGTGCTATTACAATCTCATTCCGTCATGTTCGATTTAATTTCTAGGAATCTGAAAGATAACAACCTGTCATCATTGTCCTGGAGGATATTCAGACACCTCAACATCTCTTATCTGTGAGTTCAATGGAGCCTTCACTATCAGTCTGTCCATCTCTCCGTCTGTCTGTCTCGCTGTCTGTTCCCCGGCTCTCTTGCTGATTTTACCCCTGAGGTAAAATTCTACTCTGCAGATGAACACAGGCATCTGTGATGTTAGCTATACATTTCTAATGTGGTGTTTAGTGCAATCCTAGATGTTCCTGCAGACAAGAATATTATTGTGATTTATTAATTTAGAGATACCAATTAGGGTGAAAACTGAGATCGTCTCAAGCGATAATCAAGGGCTCAGTGTGTTTGTTTTTTCATATGCCTCCACTGGCTGCGTCATGTCCTCATGGTGACTCTGGGATGTAACTGTGTCCGGCCAGGAAATATTCAAGCGCATAACGTCTCTTATCGTTTTTACACCACAGATTTTGTTTGTTGACACGACTACTCCAGATAAGCAAACCTGGATGACTGAGAACCTAAAAAAAACAAATATAACGTGGCAATTAGGGAACTACAGAGGCACTGGTTGGCAGATTGTGTTATGTTTGGCTGAGCCAGTCTACCCATTTCCCATTTTCTGCTTATTCTAAACACAGTTAACAAACAAATGAAAATCACACCAATCTTCACAGTGGACTCATGGCCGGAAAGCAAAGTATTTCTTTAAAAATTACTGGCGCTGTGCTGTGACAGCTGCCCTATAGTTACAGCTGAGCTACTGTTTTTTTTTTTTTTCTCCAAATTTTCTCTTACTCTCTCCCACTCTGCTGCTCACTGTTCTTAGCAGTTCTTCACTGTGTGTGTGTGTGTGTGTGTGTGTGTGTGTGTGTGTAGGATCCTGTCAGGTAACCCTCTGCACTGCTCCTGTGACAACATGTGGATCAAGATCAACATGTGGTTAGGGGAGGAAGCAGACAATCAGGATCTGCGCTGCATTGAAGATGGAGGAGGACGCAAGCTGCTATCCAGACTGACACTACCTAACTGTGGTGAGGAGGACACACACACACACACACACACACACACACACAAAGTAAGGAGCTGGATAAGACATTAACAAGATGTTACAGAGTGCAAAGTGTTGAAGCAGCTGCAGGAAAAGTGATCCTAATGGTTTCCTATACAAATATTTTTCTAAACCTCTGTTTTGATTGTCAGTGTTCTCATGTGTTTTGCATGTGTCTGGTGAATGCGTATGTAAATGCATAACTGTGTCTGGGTTTGCCTAAATGTGCGTTCGTTTAAGTGCAGGGCGTATGAGATCTCAGAGAAGTTGTGGGCAGTGAATGGCTGGAGAAAGTGAAGTGTGCTGTTAAGTCCTATGAGAATAACTCTAAAATACAATCCATGCACTGACAACAGTCAGTGCAGTGATATATAGTCACACTAGTAGAGTACTGGAACTTCCACAGGCTAAACTAAAATATATGACTTTTTTAGACCAATGCACTTTGCAGAACAGAATACCCACAAAGTGTCTGATGGGTGACTGAATGAACACATGATCCTACACACTCAAAGCCCAGCTTTTATATAGGGCTTGGACTCCGCTGGGTGTAACTGAAAGTCCGCTGACCTTAAATGTGCTGATGTCAGCTCTGTCCTGTACAGATTTTTCTAACATGATGCATAGATTAGCTGCTAGATGATGGAGAGAGAAAAATGTGTGACATATTGGAGTGTGTGTGTGTGTGTGCGGGAGGAATTTATGCCATTTTATGGGCTGGTTGTATTCATCAGAGACATTTGCTTGTAGTTGTGGAAAGGTCACTGTACAGGACATTATAGTGTGTCATAGAAGCATGAGGACATTATACTGAGAACATGACCAGTGAATGTCAAAGACGCTGAGTGAGGAAATTTCACAGCACGGAAGATGAAGTGTCACTGCACGGTGCGTTCCGTTTGCACTCGGAAGCTTGAATTTCTGAGTTGTTTCTACTGAAGTTGGACCTTTGACTTGGCTAATAGGATGAACCTGAGCAACCCCAACCTCAAAATCCAATATGGCTGCTCTGTAGTTAAATGATGTTTTTGCACTTCTGTATTATTTGTTCCTAATTAAAAATGCCAAACTTCTATCAGTCGACATGTAGCTACAGAATTTATGTGCAGAAAATTCATCACAACGCGTTGTTATAAACTGCTTTTCCTAACCGGGCTAAAGCTGGCATAGCCATGGTAAACTAGTTAAGTGGAATGTGTGATTTTGAGCTCCGACATCCAAATTCCAAACAAAATGGAACGCACCATTACAAAGACCATCTGCACATTGTCCCGTAGCACCGGTGACCTGCTGTCACACAGCAGATTTCATTTCCTTTTTCTCTGAATCATCATTTATTGACTTGGAAAGGATTCTTTGTGAATATGTGGGGAACTTAATAAATACAGCAAAATGGACTGTTACAGCACTTTAACACGTCACTTTGTGAGGACATAGGGAGGAAAAATATGCATTTTTTTGAGTTGCTTAGCGCTTTTGAGTAGAGATCATCTGAAGGAGAAATGACCTACAACAGCCCACACAGTTACTTACAGCACAAGTGTGAGGTCAAGCTAACCAGCAGGCTCACTGACACTCAAGGACAGACGTCCACAGGCCACAAACCTTTTACGTGTTACTTATGGGAGTGTTTATCAAGCTTGAATGCATAAATGTCAGCAGTTAATTGATGTTTTATTCTTCTGTTCTTTATATCTACTGCATACATTATTCATGAATCTCTCTATTTTGGACGCTCCTGTTCATAAACAGGGTCAGATTACAACCGGACCTGTCTCTGAAAGTCTGCGACTGACCTGCTCTCAGTCTCTGTTGAAAAAGCTCTTCGACATCAGCCTGGATTCTTAGTTTTGCCACAAATATTACTGCTGAACTGGACATTCAGTAATAATTTACAGCTTGATCCAGGTAATCAAATTAAACTCAGATTGCTTCAGCCATTGGGGGAATAAGTCCAGTCAGATCGGGTTTGTTACTGTGAAGTGAGATCCCAAACAAATTTTTATGTCTCATTTAAATTTATAAGCACACAATAATAGGAGCCAGAAAAGCGTTTTATGCTTCAATTGTAAATTAATAACATGTCTTCCTCTAAGCAGCCAGAAAATGAATCCCTAAGTATTTTTGCCATTACTGTTCTTGACCGAGCAAGTAATGAAGTCAAAAACAGTTCAGGGCAGCCTGGACAGACAGAGGACACAAGTCGCCTTGCAGGAAGCCAACAATGTCACCGATAACTCCCATTGATCCGTCCTCTGCCTCCTATTTGTTTCAGAGGCTATTTTTGGCTTTAGAACAACAGGGCCCCCGGAGAGATGGGCCGGGGACCCCCCTGGCAGAGTGACATATGAGGAGGAGGACATGGTGGGGCAGGGGGTGCCAAATGATGCCCCAGGGCGAACAGTGATACACCCAAAGACCTCCGAGTCCGGCCAAACTGCTGGCCTTTTGCTCCGTGTCGTTTTTTTCCTCCCTATCTGTTGCTGCTCCCTCTCTCTGGCTACCATTCCTCTTCTCCGTTACTCATTTTCCATCTGTCTGTCCGCTTCATCTATGGCTGCTTGTCCTTCTGTATGCCTGAACATTTCTGAGTGACAGACGAGAAAAGCACAAAGGAGAGGAAGTTCCCGACGATGCCCTTAGGCTGACACTGATCTCTGAGGCCACCCGCATATGTCGCTCTCTCTCTCTCTCTCTCTGTTTCTCTCTGCCGACTGTTTACTGCTGGAGCTCCACTCCGAAAGGCTGGCAGACACAGACCCGGTCCCACTGGTGACCCGCACGAAACCCGCCGCTCAGATTCTGCTGTGGCTCCAAGCCTGCGCCGCGTGAAAATAAGTGTGTCACTCAGCAAAAATGTTCCCTCAGCTGTAGGTACTAAAACAGCCCAACCCATTTGTTGTTAATTGGACGATTAAACACTAAAAAAACAAAAGAAACCCATAACCTAAGTTTAAAGAAGATTTACATTAGCGTCCTTCCATTTAAGCCTTTTTATGATTATAGTCATTACACCTTAAGTTGCGGGGTTCGGAGGGATCGGATGAACGCTGCAGAAAGCTTAAATGTGGATAATTGAAACCAGCTGTCCCGAGCAAAGGGTCTTTTTTCCGTTTGCCGTGGAACTAACAGCACACTGTATGTACTACCAGACCTCTGCAAGTCACATCACAGAACTGGTGCACTCTGTCTTCATCTGTCACTTCATTTATTCGGCTGCTGTGGCTGTTGTCGGGCTTCTTTGCCCTGTGTCTTTGCTTTTTGCTGCCTATATTTTTTTGATTGTTGTCCTGCATTGTTCCTCTCCAGCGTAGTTTTCCTTGTTTTTATGTGAGAGGAAATTAGTCGTATAGACAGGTGGAGTATTTTTGATTCTCTATAACTTTACATACTTTCCCTCAGCTTACAGTGATGAAACATAGATGAAGTGCAAACACACACAGACAAGCATTAAATGACTCTATATACTGTAGCGACAAGAAGGTCAAAAAAAGGTATTAACCAACAGGAAGTCTGCAATCCTAAAAATGCAACACGAATAACGTCGGCCTGCCGCAGATTGACAGACACAAATTAGGTTGTCTTGAAATTCAGATTGTTTTATGAGGCTTTTAAGTATGTTAAACGTAATGAACCTGGTGTTTAGTGGCACGCTGCTGCATTCCTTTTAAGGCCAAGAGTGAGCATTTGCCAACAAAAGCATTCAAGAGGGTTTAAAAGGGACCAGAGTTTCAAAAAACTGCAGAGCATAGCTCGGCAAAACCATTCAGTAAATAGGAAAATAGAAATGTAGTTGCTAAGGTTTGATAGTCTGCTTACAGTCTTAAAATTCATAAGTGAGCCTTCCTCTGACAAGATGATGTAGCTGGACCACAGTGTCGTGTTATGTGACAATGCAGGTAGTAATTTGTACTTGATGTAAAAAGGGAGAAACTAATGTTTGGTGGAGGAGATGATAGATGGACAACAAGTCCTTTTCATCCTTTCCATTAATCATTCAAATAGTCTTTCAGAACTATTAATGCTAACCTTAATTTGTGTGCCAAAATTGCATCATTTCTGTAGCTCAAGCTACCTTTGGATATTTTATTATGAATAATATAATGTTGGCATAGGACATAAAAATGTTAAATCATCCAAATCACAAATTAAGGAAATGAAGTTCAACCCAACATGATAAATAGAACAAAATACTTAGCACAATAACTCACAAGTAGCACTGACTTATTTCCAAGACACAACAGATACAGAGGAGGCAGGTACAGGATCTGCCTATGTGAGGAACATTAACCCGTGTAAATGATCCCATGTCAGAGTCAAACCAGTCCAAGTCTCAGTCTGACTCACAGCCAGAAAATCAATTATCGATGAAATATTCCCAGTTTGAAGCTGCTTAGCCAGTCCTGGCTCTCAATTTAATCTATGTTGCTTTAAATTCTTTGAAGTGAGATGATTTTCTGAATCCCATAAGACATTGACAGGCGTCAAACTGTGTTTGAACAATGGAATCATGTGGTAGCAAAGTCGTAAGTAGAATAGGTTTTGTCTGACTCTCCAGCCCATTTCCCCCTCTCGCTTTATTTTGACAAAGATCCCCCTCTCTCCCACCTGCCACTGCATCTCCTCAGAAATCAGCGCGTCTCTGTCAAGAAAAGCATTACAGAACAAATGGGAACACTTCTCTAAATACCAATTTGGATGTGCCTATTGTGGCCTATAACAAGACCTGACAACAGTGACACCTCCAACAATGATGCTGAGGAGTGTTGTGGCATATTGTGCCGAGGCTTGGATTCGGAGAGCAGTGGATGTTTTCCGTTTCAAACCAAGCTGGCAGCAGCTACTTTCTTCAGTGCCACATCACGAGGGCAGATCCCTGATACTGTTGCAGCAATTCACATCCGTTCATGTTTCAGATTGTTGTTAAGTGTTTGCGTTCCAACTCCAGGTACAGACGGGAGAGATCGGACTCTCTGGATACATACCTAATACAGATAGTTCCACAGAAATCCATTTGGGGTTACTGAATGGTTTTGTGAGAAAAATATAATAATAACTTTGACAACTGGTGGAGTTTAACCAGCCTGAACATCCATGGGATATTTTGTATTAAACAGCCTTCTCCACCTCCACCACAATCATTACCACCTTCAATCAAGGCTGTTGAATACAGTTGCCAGTAGACTTGCAGATTATCGATTGATCTTTGGCCAAACAATTCCAACTCAAGGTCGACCTACAAGCTTCCAGCTGTGTTGCAGTCGAGTCGAGTTTGCTCAGTTGTCAGCGTGGTGGATCTGTTGACATACAGTAATGATTCTGATTACATCTATTGTGCTATAACCCTCAGGAAAGTGCTAGTTGATGGTTTTCATTCTCGGTTACACTTTCTCTAATTTGTTTATGTTCAAAAGCACGTTTACCCATATTAATAAGAGAAATTAGGTTTTTGTACATTTTTGCACTTCTGACTCATGTCTTCCCAAATATGCAAAAACTAGGATTTCAGATTAGCCTGTATGTTTCTGGTTACTTCAATTTGTTTGCTTCTTTTGGTTGGTTTTTAAATGTTATCTTCCTCATGTCTGTATTATAATGCCTCCAATAACGAAAGGCTAACTTTTTTATTTGGTTCTGAATGTCGTGCATTCGGAAGAACTGTGTGCAGTAACTCCCTCTGCAGACACATCACACATCCCAACTGATTGCAGGTGGGCTGTAGCCTGGGACAAACACTAAAGCACACGACAGTAAAATGTGTCCCAAGAGACAGCTCTACTGTGCTGTGTAATCCCACGTACTGAGTCTGAACAGCCAAGGGACTAAATTCATGTGTCATGGGTGGTGCAGTTGTCAGATCTCTAAACAATTGAAAATAGAAATTATCTATGTAAGGAGAGGTCTATCAACTGCATTTAACAGTTTTATTCAGTTTTCTTGGCTTCATGGGGTGTAGTTGTGTGTGTGATCTTTGCGGGTGACCTGCAGATGGCTGTAGTGCAAGTAGAAAGCTGATTCACTGAGAGCCTGTTAAGATATGTGTTTCTGATATGGCAGCTGGCCTGCCACCATCGAAATGGCTGTTTTTTAGTGCGTCTCACAGTGATTGAGTGGGTTGCCGTAGTGATAAGTGGGTTTCCCTGGTGATAAGCATTGTGCTGATGGACAGAAGAGGTTGGGAAAAGGGGTGTCGGGGGCTGATAAGAAATTGGTCTAGTTTTAGCCACAGTTGCTGTTGACACCCATTTCTTCCCCTTTCTTCCCTTTTGTTCCTGTCTAATCAAATCTTTTTGTCCTTATTTTATTCGCATCTTGGCTTCTTTTGTTGTTCTCTTTGTGAAAAAGGTTTTTTCCAAACAAGTAAACTAAAAGAAGAGCAACACTGTGCACGAGGGCAACCCTATTTCCTACAAATTACGTTCATGCTATATAAGTCTTTTGTTATGGCATTATGTTTTCAAAAGCCAATAATTGTGTGCACAGTGGTGTGCTCATCGGTCAAGATGCCAGTACTGGGCATCAGGCCGGATCCTGTCTTTGTGTACCTGCACTCATAGAAATTCTCTCATACTGCACCCGATACTACCTTAGTGAAGCCCAGTGGACGCGCTGCTGTGATAGTCTTAAAATCTAAGTTATACTCGTGTTTCTCAAGGATATTTTAAAAGTGCTTAATATTAAGGACAACAACGAGGGTTATATATACTGTAGTTACTATCAGTGTATGGGAGTGAGGTTTTAAAAGTAACTAATTATGTTGCAAAGTTACTATCATTAAAAAAGTAATCTGTTATTTTTGCTTTTGAGAAAAGTAACTAGAGTACTAGTATTTTTTTTATAGCTGAAAATAAAAAACTCCTTTGTGATTCCTTGTACATGTTGTTTTAGTCAAGACCTTTCTAATCACTCCACCATCAAAACACAATCAAGTCTGGCCCAGACACACTGTTCAAGTTATGGCACTATGGACATATCCTGTAGGCCTAAATCAAACACGTACATCACTTTCAAATTAAAGTCATAGGCCTTTAAAACACGTACATGAATGACTTCAATTAATGTGCATATGCTCCATGTGTTACTCCAGCCTGCAGCCAGTGCTGCCAAAAACACTCAATGTACAGCAGATTTATGTTATTGTGACAAAAAGGACAGAAATTGGTAGTTTAAAAGTCACAGATGACATATTTGAAAATCTAACTAAACAGCTGAGCACTAACGTGTTAGATTACTCGTTACATCAAAGAAGTAATCAGACTTTGAAACGGGTCACACATAACACTGCTTACTAAAATGTGGCCTGAAGTTATTTTGCCTTCATATTCCTTTGTAGACTCCAGAGTCCTTGTTGTCTGCGCTTCTTCATCCAAGATCTCACCCTAAAATTGTGCTTTTAACTCTCCTTTTTGTTTCTCTTAGCAAAAGTTGCTCTGTCTAACACACACTGGTCCCTGCCATATTTGTTTGGTCGAAGAATTTGGAATTTGCTTAACCCTAATGGACTTAGAAGGATTTTACTGTCCCGCACCTCAAAATAGAAAGAAGACAATTTAGCACTTGTATCAGTAATCTGTATCAGCAAGTAATCAAATGTAAGTGCTTTGTACTTACCTCTATTAACATTGTGAGAATATGTTGATAATTAACATAAATAGCAATTTGCAAAATACATTAACAGGGAAAAATCTGTTAAATTCTCCTTGAAAACAGTTCTTTCTCACCCAAATATCCAAGCTCCAGTGTAAAATCTACTTTTGAGAGTACAATGCTAAATGAAGAGCGTATTTTTTGGATTAATGGAACTTCTTTGCTTCCTGTAACCTTACAACCAAAGGATTGTTGTTGCCTAAACCTCCCACACATGACTCTGGAGGCAAACCCGGGCTCCAGTGTGGCAGTGTTGCACCATCCACCCCAACAACCTCCACTCTGTTTCCAACAAGGCAGCACTTCATTTATTCGATATATTGCATCATTATGTTCCTCACCAAAACATAACTGTTGTTGCAGTTTACTTGTATAGAAATTTAACCTGGACGACTGGACAGGTGGGATATCTCCCAGTGTGCCTGTGGCACCGGAGTGGAGCAGTGAAGGTATGTACGTGTTTTTAAGAATTCACGAATAGGAGAAAGAAAATTAGGAGGGTGTAGTAAAGAAAACGCTAAGAATTCAGCATAATAATAAATTGGTCACTTTAGCTCTGTGGAACAGGCAGGTCATCACCCCTGTTAACAAGCGACACAGGACTGATGGACATTTCTTTGGGGTCTGTCTGTATGGTAACGGCAGAGGGTGAACAGGGACTTATCAATGCCTGTAGATATTTCTGTGGTCGTGGATCTAGCTGGATGGACACTGCCCTACTACGTCTGAGCAGTTGGGGATGGCTCTTATCCTTTTCGACCTCCAGCTCAGCAGAACCCAGTGCTGTCAGGAACGAGGCGCTCTCCCAGATCTGCGCTAAAGTGGTAAATCTTCGCACTCTGGCAGGGATTGAGGCATCGGGGTGAAGGCTGAGTTCTTTGGCTCAGGTTTAGCTGGGAAAGGCAGCCGGTGGTCCTTGTACAAGACGGGCAGCTGATCTGTGGTGGATTGTACATCTGTCCATAGGGACAAACAGACACATCAACACTCAGATCCTGGTCCGGAGTTCCAAGGCCTGCTGAGACCTTGATGTGAGGTGGACTATGCTTGGTACAGGAGGTGGACAATATGGAGGTTTCAAATGCGATATGGGCAGAATGGGGGTTTTCATATGGTAATTCACTTTTTTTCTCAACTCTTTGCCACTTTCCATATTCTTTAAAATAAAAACTCTAGTGGCAGATTTTTTCTTTTCTTCATGACAGTGAAACTCTGCGTGTGAAATAATGTATTTAGATCTCTCCTCTTTTTTCTCAACAAATAATATTATTAGACAGGGGACAAGTGTGGCAAGACTGAATAAGTCGGACTGGTCAAGCTCAGGTCATTGCCTGATGAGCACTGCAAACACACACACACACACACACACACACCGATCACCCCTAAATGTCTCCATGACTCCAGTCTATACCCTAACCTTATTTCAATGCTGGACACTAAAATCAAATCTTAACTTGGCAAACAGCTGTTTGAATTTGTGACACACAATGTACTCAAAGTGATAATTTTTAAATAAACCCTGTCCACACAACTGTATGAACAGACACACACACATGCACACACACACACAAGGCACCAGTGCTTTGACAAAGGCTTCAGACTGTGTCCAATCAATTTAGTACTTGGGTTGCTGAAGACATGCACTAGTAATCAGTGTAACCATCGCTGTGTTTGAACTCTGTCTCTTTTTGTCTGGCTGTTTGATTGGGGTGAGCGTGCCTAAATCAAAATGAGAGAGAGACAGAGAGAGAGAGAGAGGGAGGGACAGATTGAATCTGAGGTCTTTCTTTGTGTGTCTTTGTTTTCACTCTGTGGTGGTGGGTGCGCGTTTGCCTTCTCTCCCACTCTTATTGTCCAGCTTGTTACGTGCCTTGTATTTTAACCGAAAAGACAAGAATTGGACATGAATCCTAAGTTCTCTTGCCCTTTTCCCTCTGCCTCTCCACATCCCCCTTTTTTCCATCCTTCCCTTTCTCGTCCCCTCTTCCCCACACCCTGATTGTATGTAGAGGTTCCCATGGCGACGCTGACCCCATCCAAAGTGACGGTGAAGGAGGGGGAGAACGCGGAGCTTTCCTGTATGACTTCGGGCGTGCCCTCACCTGAGCTGATCTGGAACATGCTTTTGGTTAGCAACTACGAGGTTAGGTCACACTCATAAAATACGCACAGACACAGTCATTATTGGCACACTGCAGTACGCACAGCATCCTTACAGCTCCAAGAACATAAGTAATAAAGCTGAAAGAATGGTTGCTTTGTAGCCCGATCTGTGTGCAGCTGCCTTGTGCTGGGTGATACAAGCTGGCACAAACAAGCCGGCATGCACGGCATTACACAAAATGGCTTAGAAAAGTTGATGCCCACAAAGAGAAATGGGAGCCAAAATGAGGAGAAACCGTTCTTCTCGTGCAGATGTGAAAGATCGAGCAGGCACAACTGCAGACGTAAAGGAGCCTTCATGTGCCTGAATGCATTTCAACATAGTTGCAAATCCGATGTCAGCAGTGACTGGTTGTGTTTAAGACAGAGTGTAGTTCTGCTTTTGAGGAGGACGCAGGTTCATACTGGTGAGAGGAACCCTGGGCTCACAAAACTGCAGTGTGGCCAAATGTATTAGATGAAAGCAAAAAGATGTCGGCTATCAGGATCAATTAAATAGAAAGAAGGCTGAATGAAAGTGCATCACTGCATAAAAATGTTTAACTGGGCGATAAAGACGCCAAAATGTAATTAACATCGGGCACGGCCGATGTTGTAGAAGCAACTGCAGCATCAGATGTGAGATCTGCAACAAAATGCCACATCGGTCCACTTTATGGATCCCTAAACAGGTGGATTACAAACGTTTGTAATTTCACTCTCCTGTTATATTCTTGTCATGGCCTGTGTTTCCCATGCCGACCCCTGTCCATCACAACAAGTAACACCACCTGATTCACTTAGCATATATCAAAATAATCTTTCAAGATTTGACTGATACACTATTCCAATGATACAGGGTTGAACGTGGCACAAGTTAAGGAATGGTTTTGCGTGTTTGTGTTAAGGAAACACCTGAATCTTCACGCTGACCTCTGTGTGTGTGTGTGTGTATTTCCGCAACCAGATTGAAACAGCAGGACACACTTCGGTGATGCGACTGTCCAACCTGTCCTCACTGGACCACAAGAGCAAAATCAGCTGCATAGCTGAGAACATTGTGGGGGAGAAGGAGTCTTATCTGCTGCTGGATATACTCTGTAAGTTCACCCTCTGGCATGCAGCCTGACCTTCAGTGCAGTCTTCAAATCAGGGCATTCAAACCTGGAGAAAGTACAACTCTTCCCTCCATCCACTACATTTAAATCACTGCTTTAGCATGTTTCACACGTTTTGCCTTTGAATTTTCTGTTGCTTTCTGTCTTTTCCCTTCGTTTCCTGAACTCTGTATTCTCTCCTCTAACATCAGCTGCTCCCAAAATCACCAAACTGAGTGATGCAATCTCAGACCATCACTGGTGCATCCCGTTTAGTGTGTCAGGTAAGACACTCACATAAGGTCCATGTGTTTCTGGGATTTATTGAAATACTCTGAATAGTGTCGCAGTAAATATTAGTCACAGTAGTAACTACACGTCTAAAAAAAATCTTTCCAGGAAACCCAGAGCCGCAGCTACAGTGGTTTCTGGACGATGAGCCAGTGACCGAGGGGCTGTACATCATGACCATGATCCATGACATCACAGAGAGGGAGTATCATGGCTGCCTGCAGCTGGACAACCCCACACACCTCAACAACGGGCGCTACACGCTGCTAGCTACAAACAAATTTGGGTCAGACAAAAAGGAGGTGGCAGCTCACTTCATGATTGGACCTGGTGAGGGAAATACGGCACAATACACGTAGTTAGTCAGTTAATCACTAAACATAAAAATGCTTTGTTTCAGTTTATAACTATAGGCGATATCGTTGGAGTATAAAATGAAATGTAATTCAAATCTGAGGAGATTGTTGTTTTCTTTTATTTTTTGAAGAAAATCGCCTGCATGCTATGACTATGTCATTTTGCCATATTCCAAATATAAATGATTATGTACAGAGTTTGTTGTGTCCATGGTAACAGCATCAATAATATCTAATAATAATAAATAATATATCTCTAAAATCTTACTGGACATAAAAAAGCCCACTTGGTGTAGACAGATTGAAAACTGAAAGTCTGATCCAACACACTTTCTGCAACTTGAGAGAAAAGAAAAAAATCAAAAAATTTGATTTTAATCTAGTGCACAGATACTGTCTATGAAATATTTGATTGCAGTTTGTCAAATTAATTCTTTTTTAATATTTGTGCAGGAACAGAAAAGGAGCCTTCATATTATGGTGTGTGAAATACTACATGTTCATAAATCATTCTTTATCAGTGGTTAAATGTTTAAATCTAACATACACTGTTATGTTTAACAAATCTTTTTTTCATATTCACAAATTAACAAAAAATATATTTTAAACGTTGTTTCTTTTTTTTTTGCCCAAGTTGTTAGTGTGCGTTTACATACCTCCACATCCTTGATGTTAGGACTTTCTTTATCAGTTTGCATGATGTTTTTTTTTTTTTTTGTAATAAAAATCTTATAGAATAGGCATGACTCATAACATTATTTGTAAAGTGCATGTCAAAAGATTCACAGTTTACGATACGGTTTGTTGTTATGTTTTCAACCAAATTTGTATCTGTTGTCTCTTTCTCCAATGTCTCCTCCCGCCTGCAGAACTACCCACAGGTACTACCATGTCTTTTATTCACTCACAGCCATTCACAAGCGTCACATTAAACCAGCCGACTATGCACCCTGCCTACGAGCACATTGAGCACGTTGATTTCGGGCGTCAACAAAGCTGCTGCTAGTTTGCAAATTAATTTAACGTGTCGACGTGTTTGGTGAACGTTAAAGCTAAAACATGCAAATTTTGCACAAGCTGCAGCGTAAGATTTATCCAGCGTTTGGTTGGATTTGGTTGATTGGTTAGGGTCCGAAACAAGTTACATACTGTAGCTCAAAACCAGCAGGAGTTTGGAGTGAGTAAACCTTTCCAAATGTAAAGTGGCCAAGCTGCACGGACAACAGTGATTCAGAGTGTGTTAATAAATAGGTCCAGGGTGTTATAGTCTCTTTTCACGTTGAGATATGTTTCTTCTTCCTCTTCTTAACCTGACCCGTCTTACCATAACCCCAGCCAGCTGACCTCTAACCGTAACACACAAAATGGCCTTTATTCCATTGATCTTAAATTGATTTGACTCTTTCTCACTGTATCTGTATATATTATAATATTTTATTGGTTGTGTTCATGTTGCCACTTTCCAAAAAAAAACCTTTTGTCATAGCACTTTATGTTTTATCCTTGACTTAGGTTTTTGTTTGTCTTGTATCTCACTTAAAAGCTAAAAGACTAAATCTGCCAAATGACTAAATGTAAATGTAAATTTTCTGTATGATTTTTACTGCATTAGAAAATGTATTGCATAGCAAACCGCCTTCGCCCTGCAATAAATCACTTCTTTGATTGTCTCTCTCCTGCATCAACAGAGGGTTCCCCTGTGGACCCACCTGAGGACAGAGTCGCTGTAAGTCCACCTCGCTGTTTTCTTTCAGCTCTGTCGCTTTGCGACGGGTTTGGTCAACTGTTTAACGTCTGGGTCTGTTTTTCTTTAATTTTTTTAATGTTGTTAGAAAATCTGGACGGTGACAGAAACAAACTCTGTAGCTTGTGTCGCTGGTTGTGGCGTGTGTGGCATTTGCCGCTGCATGTGTCTCTCTTGCTCAAGTCTTTATTCAGTTTATAATTCAGCTTTCTCCTTCTGCAGGTATATGTAGTGGTGGGCATTGCCGCTGTGGCCTTTACCGGTTTCCTTCTAATGTTGGTTATCCTCAAGTTTGGTGGAAACTCCAAGTTTGGCATCAAAGGTAAGACTCCTGCCTTTTATCTCCCTGTGGGGAAGAAAGAACAGTGGAAAAAATATTCATAATGTTAAATGGCCACTTAAATTACAATTAATAATCTGACTTTTTCATTGCCATATGGATACATTTAAAACTAAATTGATAAATTTACTCCAAAATCAGAAGCTAATGAGAACTTGATTCAAACATTGATTTTAAATAAAGGGACTGAATAGATGCATTTACATTTAACAATTTCTTTTTAGTGGGTATTTCTGCTCAAAAAGTACTAATATGAATAAAAAGGCTGATGAGTAAACAGGCCTGGGGCTGTGAGATTGTTGTTTGTGGTTGTGTGTCATCTCTGCCGTCCTTTCATGAATCCACCCTGCTCAGGTGGAAACAGCTGCTGTTTGCTGGATTTTTATTGGCTCTTAGTGTTGCTGTGAATAACATGCATGATGACTAAACTCAGCTCTTGTCATGTTGGTGTAAAACTCTGCGGTAGCCATTGTTGAAGCCCCCCTTTTACTGAACACACACAACATATTTTATTTTTGTTGCCAAAAAGCATTTTTAGAACAACGTGCAACTTCTGCAATGGCTACGAGTGTAACAAATTTTCTCCTGTAGTATTTATATTACTGACAGACTAAAACTGATCATTTTGACACTCGTCTGATATATTCTCATTCTTTGTGAACTAACATAACCACAGAACCACCAGTCGTCTCATTGCTACATACATAACCATGGTTATTTTATGAAATGCATGCATGAGAGCTGTGCAGCTAAAGAAGTGCTCATCGTACAAATTGTGCTGTTGTAAAAGAAACTCAAACTTCAGTACGTGCAGTTTGTTTTGTTTTTTCAGTTCAGTTGAGTGGAAAAAGAATAACGCATTTGTGATAAACAACCCAACAATTCACAATTTTGAGAGAGTAATTTGACACAGTTTCAAGATACAGTTGTTTTAAGGAATTATTAGCTTTTCGGTGCATTTGAAACACGTTTGATGCGGCGAAGCTCCTCATTGGACATTCAAATGACCAAACCCAAAAGTGAATGCAAATGTCGAGACAGGCTTAATAAACGTGTGTGTGCATTTACGCAGATGACCCTCAGTTGCACTCTTGAAGTGCAGCATTTTGGCAGTGATTGATTTGTTTCGTCCCTCTGAGACGAGGGGCGGACGACAGATGGAGCGCCTAATATATATATGTGTGTGTGTGTGTGTGTGTGTGTGTATATTTTTTTTGTGTGTGTGTGCATGTGTGTGTTTGTTTTATGGTCTTCAGTGGGGCTTCCTCTTGCTACAGGAGAGTTGAAGGAGGTTGCTCTGCAGAAAATGATCCCTCTAATGTCTTATACTGTGCATCTGTATTTGTGCGCATCTATCTGTGTGTTTTCTTGTACTGCTCATCTAAGCGTTTTTGCATGTGGATGTACTTCCCCTCGTGTGTAGGATGTTAGGTCACATTACAGTTTTGCCCTTCTGATTGCTCCCCTTGAGTCTCGATCCTTCTCTCTTTCACTGCTGACTTCCTCTCTCCATGCTGTCTCATCCTTATGCTTCACATCAGTACATCCAGATGTACAGTATGTGCCCTGCAGCACATCGACACTGGGCTGTGAGATACTAGAGACCGTATGGATGGCAGCTCCGCGTATTCAAATAGCTACAATATAATAGCAAATATAATACCCAGGGTTTGTTTGAAAGCTGTGTGTATTTCCTATACTGCATTCCTGACCACAGTTCACCTGACGGCAGCACTACTAATCTAAAACAAACGGCACTTTGTCGCGGCAATGTTACTTTTGCTAAATTACAAACACACGCGCGCACACACACACACACACCCACGTGAACACAGTCAGTGCTGACGATGATGAACTTGTGATCCGAACGTGTGAAGACATCGTGCAAAGCCTTGTCCCATATTGAGCAGGTGCACATTGGAGACACACAACTCGCCTGACTGACTCCGAATCACAGTTTGTGTCTTTGTGGTGGCTGAGTAAAAAGCTGGAAGTGGTTTACATTATTCATATTGGCTGCGTTAATCTGCTCCTCTTTCATAAATAACACATGGGCGACATTTGGTCCAGGTTACCTCTCACAATCTCTTTGCTGCTTCGAGACACACACAGGATGGGCTTCTTGTGCACTGCATACTGTGGTGTGCAGTGGTGTGTGTTGTTGCGTTGGAAAAAGGGAAAAACTAAACAGGATGAAATCTCAGATTACCCATCCGGTTTGTAATATTGTACAGAGAGAGAATGTATATGTAGCACCACTGAATACTGGTCTGTCATGTTTGTATCTTCAGCCGTTGTAACAGAAAGTTGAAGGAACGACTTTAAACCCATTTGTTCCCGGTAATTTAAAGATATGCCCTGCTCAGTGCCCTTGACTTTATCTGCTTCCAGCGCTTGTAAAGTAATTGTTCCAGACACGTGTTGTTTATCACGGCTCGTGATTATTGTGTGCACCTCTGTGTGATTACTGTGTGTAGGTTTGGTGTCAAATCAGCAAATCTTGATGACTGGCCGGCGTTGCACCTCCTGACGTAGCGATTTTTTCATGTAATGACAAATAAATTACAAAACGAATTAGTAGTGAGGCTCAAAGTAACCCTAGCGTCTCATTTTCCTTGGAACAGCAGCGGTATGATGATAAAGTCTCCTTCTCTCTTTCCACGCCTGGAGCCGATTGTTTTTATCCAGTGGAGTCCGGATCTGAACATGGAATATATAAAATGCCTGGGAACTGCAGTCATTTTATAGGTTGTTAATATTGACTATAGCGGCTTTAGCTTTTACAACATGTTAAAAAGTTCATTAACATTAAATTGACTTCTTCCACAGCGTTTTCTAACGAAGCAGAATGTCATGGCAGTTGTGGTGCTCACACGGAATAAAAAAATACGTTTTAAAAGTGTAACTACAACGTCTTGTTACATAAGTTCAGCATGTCCGAGTGCATCTGCAATGCTCGGACCTTCAGTTCATAAGGGAGAACAGGTGTTGTCCTCCTCCGATGAAATACAGCTGTTCCGTTCCGCCTTTGTGCAACAGTGTCTTCTGTCTCCAGAACGACATCAGGGAAAAAGGTAAAAAGCATCAGTTATATAATGTCTCATCAAACAAAAGGCTGAAAGCTTTTCCAAAACAAAAGTACAACTCTACTTGTTTTATCATTAAACTATTTATCCTTTATGAATGAAGGTCTTGAGGTAGTGAGGCTACACTGGTACATTCTTACTATGAGCACCTGGTTTTCTGATAAACAGCAGATTTTTCTGCTTGTTTTTGAATAGTGTGATAGTATAATAAATATTAGTTTCTCAGTTTCCAACAGCAAACATGGCACAAGTTGTAGAAATCTGCAGATAATGCTGATTTACAATAAGAAACAGAACATTTTTATATTTTAGATAAACTAAATGTTTTAAAGATGAATAAATGTCCCACATCTCGTATTGCTAATAGTTCAAAGTCTACATGATAATTTCCCTCAGTGGGGGTCAAAAAAAGACCTCTGTCACTCAGAGGCAACATATTTTAATAAAAGAGAATCTCTGTGGAAACAAATAGCAGATGTGATAGAGCTGATATGAGGAGAAGGCAACATAAAACCTATGCTAAGATTTTAAGGCCTTGCTGTGAACAGTTTGTTTTGCAGATGGTAAGAACTTTAAGACCAGTGACTTCCTGTCCCGAATAACGGTGACACCGTTTCTGGATGGACGTCGGGCTTTCAGGCACGTGGTTCCGCGGCCGGTTTGATCACAATTTATTACAGCTGCATAAAGTTGCAGAGTCACTGCAGCATTTGGATTCAAAATAGAGGAACCTAATGCGATGAAAATCCTCGTGCACTTTTTGTTTCCATTGTACCTGTCAGTATCGTTTCAGATACAACTTGCTCACAAATTAGACCAAACCTGACCTAGATCAATACAGCGTGAGAGAAGGAAAATCAGGTTTTGTGAGACTGCTTGGTCTACTAAATGGTCTGCCACAGGAGGAAGCAACCACAGTGCCTGAGTCCAGGCCCAAAATACCTCATTAAGGCTACTTTTCAGCTAACAACATTTGGAGTTGCATTATGGATGAGTTTTTCCCTTTTGCCACAGACAGACTTGTAAGGAAGGCACGTGAAGGTCGCGTTACTGAAACCACATTACTGCAGGAATGGAATATAAAGGCTTTGTTACGTGAGATATTAGTCAAGTATTATTTATTCATCAAGTCTGATTAAAATCATGATTCATTTGTAAAAAGTACATTTAAACGTGAATTTCACTAACGTCTACGGAGTCATAATTAAACAAAATTAGGGTGCAAATGTTGAACGCTGGAAAAAAATGAGGCTCCACAAAATTACATATAACAATCACTTCCAAACTCTTAAAAGAGAAACCACATCAGAGTGCAAAGAGCAAAGGACGCGGCGCCGACTATATATGTGTTCATGCCCTCCGAGCAGCCGCAGGGGGAGTTTAGAAGCTCAGAGATATCAGGGAAAAAAACTACGAGTGATTGAAGGTGAACAGTAAATATGAAGTGGAGAAGGTGAGAGATGCACGGAAAGGAGGAGAAAGCTAAAACTGACATTTGACGAGGATAGAGGAAGCCAGAAGTGAGAGAGAATAAAGTGAAGCACAAAGGAGAACAGGGTGGAAACAGAAGAGCTCGCAGCCAGAGACCGAGCATCGCAAAGAGAAATGAAAAACGGAGAGGAAGACTGAGCTCTTGTCCACTTATCAATGATTCATCATTAGTGCAGGTTTCGGTTTTCTCCTTGTTTGGTGGATCTGCACGCCTCCGTCTCTCTCCTCGTCCCTCTCTCTCTCTCCTTGCACGCACATTCAGCTCCTCAGCGCTGATCGATCAGTATGACACCCTCAAGGTCAGCAGAGCTCCACTTTAGACCAGAGGCACTACAGAGATTACTCAGGGTCCACAACCTCCTCTTCCACCTACTCCTCTTCCTCTTCTGCTTCCTACTCTCCTTGCAGGAAAGCATCTCTTGTCGCCAGTTCTTAAGGTTTTTAAATAAAAAAACGTGTTCAGTATTTAGAAGAGGCCTGAGTATTACTGTATGTGTCAGTGCCACAGTAGAATTGCAATTTCAAATCAAATGCTGGGTCATAACATTACTGCCCTTTTATCAGACATTTCCTGATTTAAAACGTAATAAATCATAGTCAGGCATGTGTGTTGCATGGCTGCTTTGTGCTTGGGTAAAATTAAAACTTTTATGAGCCAAGTTTGACTTAAAATTGGGTTTTTGTAGAGTTATGAGTCTGTAGCCATGGTGGTAGGTTGGTGGTGATGAAGTTAGCGAGATGATTCTGAGCAGGTGTTTAAGATCTTCTGGGATGTGAGTATTGGCATCAAATTGCACGGCCAGCCTTCTGCTAGTTGTTGACATAAAAAACATAATAATAACAAAATACAATCAAATACAAACCAAGTGAAGAATTTATCCTCTGTGGAATGTGAATATCTGTTGCTGATATGTCGGCCCCACCCGAAATGGTGGACCATTACAGAAACAAACAATGTCCTCCACTCGTGTGGCTAGAAATACAATGCTGGCACGGACTGTCCTGTAGAAACATCCATCCCAAATTTGATATATTTTGATGGGTTATGATAGAACGAACCTGTTGTGGAGAAAGTAGCTGTAACATCCACTGGCTGCTTGTGCATGTTGGACCCATATTTAGCAATAACAACGTGCTCCCTGATCCCAGCAATAACCTTGTTAGTACAGTATTATCATAACCAATAGAACCAGTGGCTCAAGTTATAAATAGGCACTTAGAAAGGGAGGCTCTCATCCGCGGGGCGTTCATTATTTATCCGTGCATCTTGGATTAAGTTTTTCAAGGAACAGTTTTGGTTTGCTTGCAGATTTCACTCTGGAGAGTTGGAGGAAGAATAGTCTAGATGCCGATGGCAGATCCCGAAGGCAGGGATTGTTTGTGCTCTGAAAATGGAAACTATTTTTCTCTAATGTGAAATGTCGCCTGAAGACCTTGACTGCGGCTTTTCTTGCTCTACAAACTGGGGTTACTCTTCTTACTTCACATTGACTAGAGGTGTGTGCTCCCCCCTGTGTGCTGGACATCTGGAAAAATATATAGATATTTGTATTAATTATACTGCAAAACTTCAGTTGAATTTGCCATTACTAAAGACGTGTTTACATCTGAGGTTCTCTGGAAGACACAAAAATTGGCGTCACAGAAATGTTTAGAAATTCAAACCATTGCATAACAGTTTGCAAAATGTAAAGTATAATTTTGTTCCTAAACATTCGAAATGGTCATTATTAGTTATTGTGTGATGCTGCATTGAAATGATCTTAAAGTATGTTGTTTCAAATGCTATGCTCAACAGATTGACAACAAATGCTCCTATTGTTGAGACCTTAAAGATCACACTGTGTTGACAGCTGTTTTGTAAATGTCACCTTTCTGAATAAACGGACTATATGGAACGCAGTTCGGTGGCTCTTCGCTGACTGTTACTCTCGTGAGGACGTGAAAGCACTCGTGTGAAATCAGAGCGAACAACGGGAAGCTGTGAGGGTTTATCTGGAAAAAGGTTTGTAGTCGGTGACCATGAGGTGGTGTCGCTTTCTCGTCCCATCTCCATCAAGCAGTCCATTGTGCAGCCATACATCATTTCCTGTCTCGTATTGCTCTGACCTTTGTGAACAGTCAGTGCAGTGAAAAATGACATGGTCGAAACTGGGAGTGCAGTGTTGGAACAGTACACTATGTACAGTACTGCACATCTGAACAGTTTCTGCAAAGCACAGATAGAATTATTCCAGAGCGGCGCAGGATTCAGAATTTGTTTCCTTTTTGAAATGCAAGTGATTTTTAAATTTGATTATTCTCCACTTCAGAAACAGAGTACTTGAAATTCTTAGCGTGACATCATTTTATTTTCCCATTTACATGAGCATTAGAAAACATAAATGGACTTTAAATGGTCACACAGTGAAACCTTGGGTTCACAAAACCTACTCAGCACATGGACTATTTGCATATTTATGAACATTTTTAAGACATTAAAAAAACCTTAGTCTGAGATGTGAGGCTGTCTGATGGCAGCTCTAATTTATTAATGGAAATCATTTCTCTGTTTTTGAAATGGCACTTGGCCCCAAAGCATATTAAACCAGGAAGAATGGCTTGACCGTCATGTAATCAGCACCAAAACATTATAATACGCTGTAAAACAAGCGCTTGCATTTGATTGTCGGAAAGTATTTGAGAAAAAAACAGTCGGTATGGCTGTTGCTCAAGTGTTTCCTGACATTCCCTTGGCAGCACAACTTATATCATCGCTGCCACCGTTTCCACTGAACTCAATCAGCCACCATGCCAAGGAAAGGCTTTCAGCTGAGAGAGGAAAAAAAACTTACATGAAGAAAAATCTTTGCAATTAAAATTTCTCAGAAACACAAACAGGCCAATGTTTGCATGAAGGTCGGCGGTTTAATCATAGCAAACATTCCAGTGAACAAGAGGAAAGAATGACAGCGTACAGTGTCTGCCCGATGACACACGAAGCCCGTCGTGCTGAGAAATACGACCAACAGGTTTTAGAGTTTGGCGAGTTTGCAGATTGAAGAGACACCTGCCTCCATATGTGTTGGTGGTCGCACCCCAACAAATGGTTCTGCGGGTTGATGTGATCTGTGGTGACGAACCGGGGATATGAATGTTGAGGTCGGAGGACTTGTTTAAATGACACTGTGTGTGAGAGGCATTTGTCTTAGCTCTCAGCTTTGTGTTTCAAGTCTGAAAGTGTAATTCAAATGTTTAGGAATTAGGAATTCACATTTTGTAGTAAATACTTTGGGTTTGATATCAATGTTGATCTCTGAAATCCTACTCAGTACAAATCATTTATCTTCCACTTTAAACGTTTGTAGAAGAAGTTAAAATAACCAAATTTAGATTTACTTATTTAGTCTGCGTATTTTGTTGTCTGGGAGAAGACAGAGAAGCTGCAGTTTTGTCTGCCAGCGGTTATTAAATCACTGTTAATAGAACCTGAAAACGACACGAGCAGCAGAACTTGTGACGTGTTGATTCAATCCATCTGATACATTTCCTCTTTTCTTGGCACATCTTACTATGAACAATAACTGTAAGATTTTTAGATATTAACAATAATTAAAACTGATTTAAAACAGCTGCATTGTTTCTGCCGGCCCACTTCTCGTATTAAATGTCACGCAGTGATGCTTCTCTTACCTCACAGGAAGTCCAGGCAGTGATTTACAATAACACGACTATAGCAAAGAATTTTTGTTTGGGCATTTACCTGACACAATTTTCTAAATTAAAATCCTAGTACACGTGGAGAAGCTTAACATGAAAATAATTGGACTCTTCTTCATAGTCAAGCTGATGTGAGTCCACACCTCTGGTATTTGTACAGTGTGCACTTTCATATGTCACCGTGAGTTTTTTCCTCCGAGTACACGGCTCTTCTGGGTCCTGCTGGTCGCTCTGTAAATGTCACCGCTGCTAGTGCTTGTGTACATGTTGCATCAGTGTGGCTTTTTCTTGGCAGTGCAGTTAATGTCTGAACGATAGCGTCTGTCTTAATGAGGTTCTGGGTATCGATCGCCACCTAGTCGTCCTGCAGCTAAGAGACAAACACGCGCGTCCTGTACACGCAGGTCCCCACTTTAACCGAAGATGAAAAGTTGCATGTCCTTCACTGGGTTCTGTTGCTTTTGGGTTGAGCATTTGTGCAACTGTGCAGCGGTTTCTTTTTTGCAGGATTGGAGAAAAGCAGCGAGGGGTAGAGAGGGGAGAGCAGGAGTGATTGGTGACGGCACTATAACAGATACAGAGGTTTATTGATGGATCAATTGATCGTTTGCCTGTCCGGACTGAGCCGAGATGCCAGAATGATCTTCTGGGCCCTGTCTTCCCATCATTGCCTAATGCTAAGGTCAGCAGCTCTCTCGCTCTCCCTCCCTCACTGTGTGTGTGTGTGTGTGTAAAGGATCTGACATGGAAAACAAGGGGCCAAATATATAGAGACAGGAAACACGTAGGTGGATGAAGGATGGCGAGAGAATAAAAACTAAACTATAATGTGAGACACGGAGAGAAAATATAATGAACGAGAAGAAGCTCTGTCTCTGAAGTCCTTTGTCTTGTGCTGTGTGTGTGTGAGAGGCAGACTGTCAATCAGAGCTGTTGTTTTGTTTTTCCCCATGTTCGTACTCGCACGATGTATAACAGTCCTAATTTTTACCGCATCCTCATAGTCTTTGTTATGGGATTAGTTAGAGGCTTCAGACAGATTTACTGCTGTTTTTCAAAAGTTTAGTCCAGGGTCCAATGCCAAGTCCAAAGATTTAGC
Organism: Channa striata; assembly: GCA_033026295.1. Classification (NCBI taxonomy): domain Eukaryota; kingdom Metazoa; phylum Chordata; class Actinopteri; order Anabantiformes; family Channidae; genus Channa; species Channa striata. Next base: position 4,828,899 of record CM065178.1, read on the forward strand.
TGAGCTGTCCACAGTGTTTTTATAGTATTTTACAGTGCGTGCTACTTACAACCAAACAATAAGGAAATCGACCAAATGATGACAGAGAGCGTGTTTTTTTTTGTGTGTGTTGAATTTCACAAACTATTTGAACTTTACTCTGGTCATTTTAAGGGACATTTACCATGTTCCTAGACCATGTCCTTGATGGGGGATACAGTTTCTTTAACACTGTAAATACACAAACATTGTATGGATATTGAAGATCTTATGAATTTTAAACAGTACCTGAAAAAATGATCAAATACTAGGTCTACGTTGGTGTTCCCCTAACTAATCAAATGTAAAAAATAATAGATTCAACTAAGTCCAACGGTGCTACATGTTTAATGTGTAATAGAAACCAACGGATGAAGTTTGTCTCAATGCAACATTTAACTAAAACGCTTCACATTTGAAATTTACTGCAAACCTCAGCGAAAAGAAGGGTTCAGCCATTGTAATGTACGACTACAAAAAAGGAGTGTGTGTGTGTGTTTGGAGGGGAGATGGAAGATAGCGGGCACACGGTTGTGTGTGTGTGAGCGAGAGAACATGTGAGCAGAGGAAAGAAAACCTGCAGTTTGTCTGAGTTTGTGTGTCTGAGGGAAACCGAGTGCACAAAGAGGCAGAGTGTCCATCAGTGTCCTGAATGTTTGCCTGTGTGCACCAGCGCATGTTTGTACCTGCGTGTTGTCTCACGGTCTTGAATCAGCGCATGCTGTGGGCCGGAGGCCTCAGACAGCAGCCAGTTGGATTTATCGCTGTGTTTCCACAGTCCAGTGTGTGTCCAGTGTCGAGCGCCAAGACCTGAGATTCTGCTGAGCTGTCCGCGGCTTCCTTAGCTGACGTAAACAACTGGTGCTCGTGAACTCGCAAGAAAGATGTCCTGGGAGGATCAGACAGACACACGGTGCAAGGAGAACAATAAGGAAGAATAAAGCAAAATTCTATATCATTATTTGTTTTGGAAGTTGTCGTCTGTTAACCTTGCATTAAAAATATATACATTTCTTTAATGAGAAAGTACTGTTAGCACAAAGAGCTGCAACCACAGCGTCTCTGGTTATGTTTAAAATGACATTTGTGTAAGAATGTGTGTATCATTTTTCTTAATGTCTCAATGTTTTTTTTGAGGCAGAGTGAACACTGACTATGGGCTGCTGCCTCCGTGCTGTGTGCGGACGGCTGACGCTGCAGCTTTGGCCAAAAGTCTGTGGATGCTTGCAATGCACAGAGCTGCGACGTGTGTGTTCGTACAATAGAGAAAGTGAGAGACATAAGGAGAGTCCTCGTGAGAGACGCGTGCGTGTCGTCAGAAGGTCTGCGGCGTGACACGGCCGACGTCCGCTGCCCGTTGCATGCTGTTACCATGGCAACCTGCGTCACTGCCAACCTGCGCTGCTCCAAAACTAAATCATTATCGCTGGCTAAGTCTGGGAGAGGGGTGAATCACTGGCTTCCAACACTCGCACACACGCAAATGCGCACAAGAGGAGCCGTGAAGCAACACCTGGGAGAGACTGTAGTCAGCAGTCGAGCCCGAGACGGGAGCAGACAAAAGACGTCGAACCACAAAGCCGAGGTTCATTACTGCAGCGCGCTGCCTCAAGCTGAGAAATCGTTTGCCCCATTTACTGGCTTTGTTTATCAAGTGAGTCATCAGATGAAAAATGCTTTTCACCTCCTCCATCAAGAAGTGACAGTGATTGGCAGTAAGACATGACACTGATATGGATTTTTGGAGTTTGAAATTGTAACTCTGAGTCTGCGTGCCGCGCGGCTTTGAGATGCAAAGCATTAAAGAACTTGACACATAAAGCGCCAACATGTGCTGCTTTTGAGACGTTTAACGGCAAGTCAAACAACAGGCAGCTGGTGATATAAACCTCTTTACAGGTGCTGGTCTCAAAATAGAAGTGTGGAGGAAAAAAATGAATGCTATTGCACAACGCTACTGTACATGTGTGGATTTACCCAGCAGATCAACAGCACATATATTTACATGATGCATAAACCCTCCTGGACTCAGAATGATGTAACTTGGCTCGGATTGTTCTGGGACTTCATTTCAGTTCGGTATCCCAACGCTGGATCTTACTATTCACTGTTAGTTATAATTTGTCCTTCTCTACCGTACTGTGTAGTCTATACAGCCAAATGTACAGCCACATTAGTGCAGTCTAGTGTAACTTTTCTGGACCATTTTGTGGATTGTTCCATGACTAAATGCATATACCATCAGATGGAAAATCTCTGTGATACCAATCAACTCTCCTGATGGTCCGTTCCTAAGATTGTTAATCCATAAGTGCTCAGCTGAATCACTGCGTCTTAGAGCCTGTGAGGTACAAATTCGAGTCATAACGTCTCTGGTGGGTTGTTTTTAAGCCTCTATGTGACAACAGCACGCCAAGAAATCTCAAGAAACGTTCCTCAAAGGAGACACAATGTTGGTTATTGTCTTTACAGTCGCTGCCCCGCGGTTGTAAAGTGAGTATTAGGGATGAGTTTGTTGCCATTGTCTTGTTGACTTTTGGTTTGCTGCCATTCTGCAAATTCCTTTCAATTCCCACTAAACAGAAATGACAAACCCAGCTTAAAGGGGAAAGTAGGTTGTTGTTTTTGGCTCGCCACACTCCATCCTTTATCGTAAAGTGTCAGCCGCCTGGAATGGTTTTCTCCTTCACATTCCCGTCTTGACAGACGTCTCAGCTGTTACTTGCCTGGTCGGACTTCGTTTCCAATGTGCAGGCTCTTTAATTGCACCTCTCTCTGTTTTTCTTAGACGTGCCGCCGTCCTGTATATGTCGTTTTAGGACAGGACTTAACAAGTGTGTTTGCAGTTTCTGTGTAATTACACACTGGATGTCTGACTCTTAGTGTTGCATGTTCATTCATTAGTGCTGAATTCCAGTTTCACTGAGCAAACAGATGATAATAGAGGATGAGGATCACCACTATTCCAGACTCTCCTAACCCCTGGCCCTCATTATTTTTGAGTTACACTAATTATTTCAGTCCACTTTGAGGATTTTATCCACAGGCTATGCAGACATACACACATATTGAGCGAATGCACACCTCACAGTTTACTGGCAATCTTAATATTCAGTGCGCACAGAGGAGTGAGGAAGTACAATCTTTATGCACCAGACCAAAGTCGGCATGCCTTCACATATCTGCGGCTTTAATTAACTACAACCACAATATTTTCCTAACCTTTATCAAACTGTTGTTGCTGTGCACAGCGGGAAATAAAAGAACACTGGCAAGGGCGAACATCGTCACCGGCGCTGCAAATATTAATTACTTAATTGGTTGGTCTATGTAACATCAAAGAATAGTGAAAATAAATGTTATCAGAGGTTCTTAGAGTTTAGGATTATAACTCCAAGTGTCTTTTTACACACAGTAGTCTCTTATACAACATTTAAGAAACTAAAGGCAAGAATGTTTTTGATAGAGAAAATACCTTAAACGATTAGTCGCATTTTAAACAGCTGCCCCTCTTCTGCTCTGATGGAATTTTTACAGCATGTTCATAATGTTCCTCAGTCGTGTTATTCCATCTAAACTGCTACCACACCAGCTGAAACAAGCGGTAAAAAAAATAAAACTACCTTTTGTGGAGACCAAAGCAACAAAATCACCTCCTGTTTAAAGTAAATGTGAAAATCTCCAAAGCTGCGTGAGTTGGCTTAACTTCCCTCGAAAACACAGTGGGAAACATAAAGTCCAAATGATTAGAAGCAATATTTTTATTGTGCCAGCTAGACATTTGTGGCGCACAACCAGCCAAGATGCAACGGAGACCCTGAGGACATGGACTTGCTACATGAAATTAAATTGAAAGCGCCGCTGTGACACACCTGGAATTGGACTTTTATCCCATTTCTGTGTCATCTGTCTCTCTCTCGACTCATCCGTTTGATGTTTTACAAGACATGACGCACTTCTGTTCCATAGTTGTACACACAAACTCTGGCCAAATGTTTTTTTTTTTTTTGGTGACATTTCTTATGTTTTCTCCAATATTTGGAATGCTTTCGAACCTTAATGCCTCATCCAGCAGAGAGGTTTTATTTCTGTTGGCTGGCTCAGCCTCTGTCATAAACCGACAGGTTGGTAATGCACGTATAATCCTCCAGCACAGATAAGGCTTTTATGTTTGGCTGGCACAGACTCACCCTGCACCACCCAACCCCCATACCAGGTGCTGGTATCAGCTTTACAAAGAAACATGCAGCTGATTATCTGTTGTGAATTATATATGTGTGTATTTGCATACACAGATGTGACCCAAAGCTGAAACAGCTGTTAGACGGCTCATTGTGCTAACTGGGACGAGGTAGAAATCTAAGCGTGTGTGCGTGTTTTCATCGACTGGGGCACAGTGGGAAGGTGGAGGGCTATAAAGTAAACTTCAGATGGATGCTGCATCAATAAATTTATTGTTCATGTTTTGGTTAAAGGTCACGTCATCCCTGCTGTGAGTGAATTGTTTTGTTTTTTTTCACAAATGAGCACGTCACTGAAGCTGCTGTGCCGGATCTGTATAAAATATCAGTGTGACTATGACCTTTGCTGCGTAGCAAAAAAATATAACAAAGACAAGTTTCGCTAGTTGAAACTGCTGGCGAAAGGTACAGTGTATTACCTGGATCGGTATTTGGACCTAATCTAGGATGGAAGTCACACATGTGACAGTCCATCGCTCCAGCACTTTCATAAATTCTGAAATAACTGAACAACTATTGAATGGATTTTATTAAATTCTGTACAGTTTTTAATCGTTCCAGTATCCAGATGATAAATATTGTGCAGTGGTTGAAGCACGACCTCAAAGTCACGACACATGAAATTCCTATCGCCTCAGGTGTGTTTTGTGTGGACCCATAACTAGCAGATGTTGGCAAGCTAACAAAACCGACAGCGACAATGGCAAATATATGTATGCCACACTTCAGCTGGTTAGTTACACCCTTGTGGATAAGAGGCGACATTATGATCATTTTTAGCTCATTTCTGACTCCAAGCGCCTGTAGTATTGCTGTGGAGCCCTGGTCTTTTCTGTGGGTTCATCTGTGCTTTCTTATATTCATTTGAGCCGTTGATTAGGGGAGGTCCTGTCTGTTTTTGAATGTGTAGTTCTGTGCTTTTCAGTTTTGGAAAAGCTGACATTATGAAGGTGTATAAACTAGTCATCTTCGTTATGTAGCGAGGTCCCAACAAAGTGGTGGTTGTACCGATGACTCAATCACTGCCACCAACACAGCTTTGAGAATCGGAACGTTTATCTCTGTTAGCCACAGTTTTAGCTGATTTCATAAGTACTGCTTCTCCTCTTCCTATTTCTAACGTCTATTTCCAAGCCCAGTGGCACGTTACGCTGTGGTTCATATTGTGTGGCTAATTTACTAAACACTGACGCCTCTCTCTTCCAATCCTAGATGTATTAACCTCAAAAAGTGTCTACTCCCAGTTCATTTCGCTGTATGTAGGCTGCAAAAACAATGCAAGGTTATTAACATTTTGCTATATTGGAAAATACTGGCATGAAACTCCAGAGAACATTGCTTTCGTTAGCACTAATTGAATTTCATTATTTCAAAAAGCCTTGTGTTCTTTTTCCCATCCAGCATTACAAAAGAAAAGCTTTTATACTAAATACTAAGCAACACAATTACTCTGTGGTACTGACACTACTAGCAAATAGACCTATTTGTGATGGGAATCTATTCGTATTCTTCTGATTATTATTATTATTATTATTTCATATTTGTTTGGTTTTGTTATTGTTTGTGTTTTTTGTGTTTCCCTTCAGGCTGTGTGTTGTTTCAGAACATCCCAGTGGAAGTGATCTCACACTAATGGAGATGGACACACGAGAGACTGACACAAAAAGAGAAATGCTGATTGTGCGTGTGCATCTTTGTTTGCGCGAGACTGTGATTGTGTGTGAAAGAAAATAGAAGAGAGAGATGGAAATTACACGAGAAATAAAGGGATTGGATGCTATAGGGGGATACACACACACACACACACACACACACACACACACACACACATGCATTAATCAGGTAGTTGGTGTCTGTTTTCCAACAATAAAGGTAAAAGATGCAGGTGGAGCTTTCTGGGATCAACCAATCACAGAGTCTTCAGAGACACAGTAAAACCTCTTACTGGATCAGTTATTCACATCAGAGAAACAGAAACGACCACTAACACACATCTTCCCCAAATATCTCATTCATATCCAATTTGCTGTAGACACACACACACACACACACACACACACACACTCGCTCCTGCAGCTTCAGACACCTGATTTTGTACATTAGGACTCACCCCCCGGTGCTGTTCCCTTTACTTCTTTATGTATTTTACACACTACATAATCCCGGCCAGGTAAACAACGCTGAGATTGGGGCCTTATTTTAATTTCAGACCATCTTACCTGTTTAGACCTGGTCTAATAACATCAAATCCAAGCACAGACACTGAAATGCTGGCTCTTAGTGGTCCAGATGAAGCGAAAGCACAAAGCACAACAGTCTTAGGAGTTTTGAGGTTCATTAACTTGAATAATCATCACTACTTTGTATACTGGGGGAAGAAAAAATTAGCATTAAAAAAAACGTGATTTCGTTTAAAATTGGCAGCAGCTTCCTCAGCCTGCGCTGCTGTAAGTCACAGAGCGAGTTATAAAAGTGATCAGAGAAACGGGAGAGAAAATGACTTCGCTTCCAATTATCGAGCTTTTGCGTGCATCAAATGCTAAAAAGGATAACTGTGATGAGCCGGGCAGGTTTCTGAAAGTCTTTATTACACACTGTTAACACCAGGAGTGGCGGAGCAGACTACAGTACCTGCTCTCAAACTGCTGCATAACCATCAAATTAGTTTAGCAGGGATTCACCACAGCTGTCAAAACCTGCAGCACAGCTGCTACCAAGCAGATTCCTGCGTGTGGCTCTCTAAATCAAAGGTTTTCGGTCGGGTGGCAGAGGGTATTTGGTATTTTCACGGTGCAAGATGTTACGATGTTACCTTCCCTGTCTGTAAATCCTTGGGGGACTTACACCTTGTCAGTATCCACACACTAACAGACACACAAGATCATAAATTGAAGCCGCTGCGTTAAATTAATCAGCAGTTGCCTTCCATCTAGTCAGTCTGTCCTCTCTGAAAGACAGATGCACTCGTGCATGCACATCTGTCCGTTCACACACTGGGACAGGATCACTGTAGGATAAACACCCAAGAACATTTACAGGCAGAAAACTTTAATCGTTTTCGCTGCTTCGGACTTTTAGAAAATATGGAAAACTCATGCAAAGTACATAAGTACATAACAGCATGGTAGTGTTATGGAAAAACGTGTTATGGAATCATTCTGTCTCACTGTCTCTCAGACATGGAGCACACACACGTAGACAGATGCAGCACGGGCGGAAAAGTCAAGGCAGAAGCACAGGGAATATCAGATTAGGACGGGTTACAGGGTTACAGACACTTTCACTGGGAGGAGATTTTTGAAGAGAATCCCAGTTTAAACACATTTGTTTATCCCCAGCCCCACAAAGCCACAATAAAGTAGTCGGTCTATCTTATATAAAAAAAAAAAACACCGTCTTCAATTTTTAGAGGGCTGATTTTTATAAATTGCATTATCTTTACAGTGTGCACTTTAGTGGAGACTCTGCATCCATTATTCAGAAAAAAAAGGACTTTGCATTTCCACCGATGTAACGACTGTGCGACAAAACGTTGTGTCAGGGCTTGTTTCTTTACAATCGGAGTGATTTGGAGGGTATCTGTGAACTACCTTTCTGCCTGATTGAGTTGAAAAGGAATTAGGGAACTGTCAGTAAATTTGATTGGCTGAACGCTTACAAGCAGTTCAGTTTGTGGATTTTTTTCACTTGTGTACTCATACAAAAAGATTTATTAGCTTATAATTAGTCGAAAACCCCACACTACTATGCCTTTGGGCTTATCAATCTGCCAAAGTGCTAATTAGGCATCAGAAACCAAACCACACAAAAACCCATCAGAGAAAAACTAAGCAAAACGAATAAAATGAAAACACAAGTCGAACAAAATCAATTCAATGAGCCCAGAGGTGATTAATGATAAAGTCCGAACGGAGATTGGCAAGTGTGTATGTCTTGTGTTTGTCTGTGATGTGACTGTGCGTGCTTGTGTAGGCGGAAAGAAAGAAGGAAAGAAAAAGAAAGGAGGCAAAAAAGAAAATGGAAGAAAAAAACGAATGAAATCAGTATGTGTAATATAAAAAAATCAGCAATATGAATGTAACATTTTCATATCCAGGATTTATGTCAATTGGAAGGTCACTATAAAACAGTGTAGTATATAGTAGCAATAGTTATCACCACGTGATCCTTTAGAGTTTCCTTGGACAAAGTGGCCCACTGTGAGCCGTTGGACAGCCGCGCTGGTAGATCGCTCACTTGGATAAAAGCAACAACCAAATGTGACAGAGTAGCCATCCATTACCTTAAAAAGATGGTTTATGGCTCATTTTTAATCATTTTACACTGAGAGTGACTTTCTAGACCAGCTTCCCTTCCCTTGTGGAAGCAGTTTTCATAAAACTGGCTTTTTTTTTTTTTTCTTCAACACCTACCCCGATTGGCTGGAAGTGTGGCCTCCACATTCAGCATCAACCAGTATTAACACAAGCCCAATGAATAATACACATCATCAATAAATAAATAATGCACCTTTGCTTATGCTGCAACTTCGGCTCAGTAAAGGTGGCAGCCTGTTTCTCCCTGTCACCAAACTGGCTGCATAAAATGTCGAGCTACTAAAAAATGGGGACAAAAACAAGGGTGAGACTAATTTACATTAGGATCGTTTCCAGTTAACATCTGGTTCACATAAGCTACCTTTGGTCCAGTATTGTGTTACATGCATTTCAACAAACTGAATATTTCAGGCAACTTAAAAAAAAAAAAATTCAATACAGCACAGTGCAATTGTTAAAGTTTCTATTATAACTGGGATTCATAAGCTTATTTTATCTGCATAATTTAGTTGTTCTTGGCAATGCTTTGCAAATGTTTGAGCTGAAAACTGAAAAGACGCTAACACTGGGAAATGTGACAGTTGATTAAAGTAGGTTTTGAACTGGAAGTAACTGTTATTATCTTTATGTTTATCTGTCGTATATATCCTTTGTACATTCAGATACACGGCATTATTGTTTTATAATGGAACTGTTATCAAGTGCCTGTTTTATCTTTTTGTGTTTGTGATTGTGACGTTACCTCCGTCAGCAGGGCCACAACCCCTATCTGCCGCCATTTGCTAAAGTTTGACCCTGCAATTTGAAGAAGCAACACCTTTCGGTAATTGCACGGTGACGACCCTTATACCTCTTTACCGTTACGACGCAAAAAAAAATTACAAGCCCTGTCAGAATCAGCTAAACAGAACAAAATAGCTACATCTGAAAATTAAAGCTGCATTCAAGAGGCTATTCTGTATAATTGCTTAAAAGGCTTGCGACGAAAAGATTCACATCCCTTATTTTTCAGAAGGAAGTTTATTTCTTTTTAATAAAAGAAAATCGTTTATTGGTGTCCCTTGTGTGTAAATGTGTCTTTTCATTATGAATACGCAAAAGCTTTTAGGTGTGCATATATTTTGTACTGAGTGTTCCTTTATTTATCTGCACAAAGGGTTTAGTCAAACACAATAAGTTCAAATGAATAAATCTGTGGCTGTGCTGGTTTCGAAATATATGCCACATCCAAGTCCACAATTTATTGTACTACGATTCTGTAAATCATCTGTCCTCGTCTCCTTGACTTGGGTTATTTGTGAACTGTAGACAGTAGTAATATTTGAATTAATCAAGTCTTTTCCACTAAGTCACCTGAATGTTGCTGCCAGTGACAAGTGTCCAAACTTACAGTAAAAATGTTTTATCCATTGTACTCATGGAGTAGTAATGAAAAATAGTTTAATATGATGCATGAGTTGCACATTAGCACTAAGAACTGATGGGTGTTGATGCAGTGGTCAGATAAAACTGAGCAACCTCAGTATTAACGCCTGCATGTGCATGGGCCTGCAGTCATAATGTTACTCGCCTACATTCAGCGACATAATATTTATTTTTTTTAAATCAAATTAATTTATAGATTCAGAATTTTCTATAACAAAAAATTCCAGATCTCATCTTAGAAATGTCTAATCACTTGAAAAAGGGAGACAGGTAAGACATCAGACACAGGTTATGATTTGAAGCTTATGTATCTAAACACAATGTTTCATGAATTTTTGTAATATAATAATGCCACACTCGATTTACGTAACACTCAGGGGCAAAGCTTGTATTTTCAAATACATTTTGTTGCTAGTGCTTTTAAGTTCTGAAGCAGGACCTTCACTTTTAGTGGAGTATGTTTACACGAAGTATCTGCAGTGTTGTATAGTTCAGTATAGGCTCATTAATGTCTAAGCAGCTCACAAATTGTACATACATCAAAAGTGGCCTACATCAAATTTCTATTTAGGTGAATGTACTTTGATGTTTTCCATCACAGTGAGTCAGCAAGTTTAGGAAAATTAAGAAATATGATTTGTTGGCCAGATATTACTCAACCAGAAATACCAAAACACTTTTGCTGCCACTTTGCGCCTTGCTTCTTCGTTTTCATATCTCTGACCACCTCGGCGTGGGAGGAATCGGTCTTCTAGTGTGTCATATGAGAAGGTGACTGTGGGTTGAATATTATAAATAGAAAAGATCAGACTGAGGAGGCTACAAGCAAGAAAGAGAGAGAGAGAGAGAGGAAGAGAGGAGGATGTGGGAAATAAAAAAGGCAAGGAGATGACGAAAGAAAGCGAGGCGGTAGACACATGCACGGAGATGGGAAAGGAGATACACGGCGTGAGGCAGATGCATAGAGACAGAGAAGAGGAAATGTCTATTTTTACCGGCGCTTGGTACAAAGACAGCGGGAATGTGATCTGCCTGCGCATTAGGCCAAAGAGGAGGAGGATTTTGGACTTGTAGCGGCAGATTCTTATGGACTCGTACCTGTCTGCATTGTCGAGGAAATTCTAGCCATATGCTGTCGTCTCATCGCGATATACTGCAGCTTATATAAAGAGAGAGAGACGTTTTCTCTCCTTGTTTGCAACCATCAGTAGTTTGTCTCTAAATAGGGATCATTTAGGCAAAAACTATTAACTATCATAAATCAATTTTTTTCCTGAATTGAAACACACAGACTATAAATGGTTATCGAATTGTTATTCAAATAAAACAGTTCTGATAAAGGAGTCACTTCACTTCATTTTTGTCATATTTCAAACAAAAATTTGCAAAGCCACATTTCTTCGGGTTCAACTTCTGACTTGCACATTGTGATGTCTTACATCGTTAAAAATGAAAAATTTGGGGACTGTTTGATTGAATAAAAGGTATTTTATAACAGTGTCATCTTGGGCTCTAGTAAGTTTGCGCTCATCTCTCCAATGAATCTACATTCTCTATAGCATTTTTTTTAATTTAATACATGGGAATGGACGTCATCAGAAATTGGCATCATATTGGTCAGTGCCACTCAACAATGGCAATAACAAATCAAAACCGATTTGTCCAGATTTGTAGGACTGTTTCTGTAGGAGAAAGTGATCTCGATTTGATTTCAAGTGTTACAGCTGACACCTGTCTCGGCTTCAACGAGTGAGAAACACAAAGGGATAAATGAAGAAATCTGCAGTAAATGCCATTCACTCATAAAAAGCTCATTGGCAAAAATATTTTCTCTGGGTTAAAAAAGGACCAAGTGCATCTGCAGCCCTTACAGTGAACTCTAAACTTCCTCTCACTGGTGCCAGTCCTCCTCTGTCCTTCTCTACTGCGTCCATCCTTCTTCCTCCTGGATCGATAGTTTATTTCCTGTGTTCGAGGGGGTGACAGCACATTTTAGAGACCGCGGGCTTCATGTTACCAGTCATCTGTGATTGTGCGTCGCACGTGTATTGTGAGGAGCTCAAGGGGTCATTGAGGCCTTTGAGGGCGACAGTCAGTCGGATGCTCGAGTGACTGACCTGCTTTAATGAAAAACATCCAAAAGAAGCTGATTTAGAAGATTACTTTTGTTTGCCAGGTGAATCGTTCAGTGTGTGCGCCTTTTCGAGAACACCTCAAAAACTGCTCACGATATTCAGTCGTCAGCTAAAAATAAATCGGCGGGAGCAAATGTACCACATGCTACGAGAAGCTACGCAGACTAAACATGGCGCCGAAGACTTACCTGCCCAATCTGCTACTTTCCCAACTCGTAGCTGATATCTCGGTTGTCCATCATCACCTGTCTCTGAACCCCGATTTTTGCTTCTGACTTCCCTGACTACTGCCATTAAAGTAATCTCAGGTCGCTGTTATCTGCTAACAGCTCTTCCCTCTGTTCTACTGTGGGCACAAGACGACCAAGCTTTTTTAAAAACTGACTGACAGGCCCTGACGTTCTTAAATCCCACAATAGCCCCTCGACATCCATCGCCCAGGGCAACGTGCGGGAGTAAATGGCTTTAGTTAGTCTGGGGCGGACCCATAAAGGCTAAGAGAGATCAATACAGTCCCTCGCAGTCATCGTTTGGACCGCCGTGTAGCCCTACGCCATAAAAACCACCGCCATCCACGCCGGTTCTCAAAGCCCGAGGCCTTCACATCAGCAACGAGAAGGGCTGGAGAAGCGTCGTATTCATCGCTGGGTAACACTGTGCCTGACACAATCACTGTCGCATCTGCAGCAGGAAGCTCTTTTCCTCGCAGTGACTGTAATATATCTTCGAATTCCCGAATCTCTCTATGTTTCGGCTGAATTACAGTCAATTTAATTACGTCCTGCAAGCAAAAGTGGAACAGAAGAGGATCCGCTGCATTTCTTCCTGTAACTTAGAAATGCTCACACAAGATGTGCATTTAAACATTTCAACACCTGTTTTTATCCATCGCATCGAGACCCCGTTATCTCCTCGGCATTGAAGAGGAAGGGATTTTTTATACTTTTTAAAAAGATCGTACGGCTACGGAGTGACAACAAAATACATAACCTTCCAAGTTGGGTAATAATTTAAGCGTTACTGCCTAAATGGCAGCAATGGTCAGGCTTTCATGACAGGCACAGTTGTTTGAACAGATGCATCTTCATTTGTAGTGACATACAAAACCTGTGTTACCACTATGTCGGGAGAACCGCATCCAGTACTTTTCTGTGGGGAGACACAGAACCCCCCCCGATCCCCCCCCCCCCAAAAAAAAATCTAACCTTATTGTTCAGTTAGTGTTCAGTTTAATGCTCCAAAATAAAAGTCATAAGTCGCTTGCAGAGTCAGTGGTTTGATTCCAAGTTCCTGTTCTATCGTTAAACCCACTAACCACAGTTCACAACACCGTCTTTATTTGTTGTCAAACAGAGAAACAGATTTGAAATCACTTCGATATAGTTACGTTTACAGCTTAATAGAGTTTTGGTTGTGCCCCTCCTGCCACCAACCTCTGACCTGAAATTAGAAATCAATATCAAATATTGACTGTTAAATGGGGCTTCTGCCTGTCAGGCTGTGAGTCGCTCCAGCCTCCACCAGTTTAAACATCAGTTCCACGTCTGTTAACAGCGTAGGGTCGAGACCTGACCCCACTTATACCTTCACCTCTCCTGTCTGTCTTTTCCTCCTTCTGCCTCTCATCTCTACATCTTTTCATCTCCTTTTTACCAAGTCACCCCCAGTGGACCTGCTGCCACCTCCCTATCTGTCCAGGTCTCACACACACACACACACACAGGCCCTCGGCTTAACAGTATTTATAACGATCTGACCCCGGGACCTCTTTGTGTTAATGATCTTCAGCCCCTCCCAGCACAAACACATGCATACTGACAGACAATAACCCCGGGTCGTGTTTTTTTCTGGTCTCTCGTTACGCTGAGGTAAATTCAGAGGAGCAGACAACTGAACACACCCAAAACGAGCATTTCAGCATCTCTCCAATGAGAGAAATGTACAAATCTTCTTTCACACAACAACTCATTGTTTGGGGCTGTCAGCTGGGACAAAATGGCTGCTTGACACATTCTCAGTCTCAATTTTAGGAAAAATAAATACCTTAATTTAAGGGGAAAAAGTATTACTATTATGATTTACCCCAAAATTACCAGCAGCAGTGGGATTGTTGGAGTTTTAAATGAAACCAACCATTGAATTCCCATTATTATTACATCTTAAGATTTTTCTGGCAATTTCTAACTGCTTTTAATAATAACAATGTGTTTGATTTTATGAATTTTGCACTTTTGAGCACCTCGATCTCCATATTTGCTAATTTGTACAATGTCAGACACTGTAGGATTGAGAAGACTGTCATTCTCTCTGCATGGCTTCTTTAATTTAAAGCCATTTAAATGTTTAGAAAATTATACTTTCACGCTGTTTGGGCTTTTATTTTTTTTCAACACAATTCAAACCCAAAACAAAAGGCGAACTTGTATCACAATGTGATTTCTTGAAATCTCGACAAGCTGACATTTTGGAGATGGGCTTGACGTGTTTAGTAATGTGTGAGAGATAAAAAGGCATTTGTTCGGAGGCAAACCATTCAAGAATATTTGTAATAAACTGTTATTTCGTTTTTTCTGCTCCCGCTTTATCACTCTTTAAATGCAGCCGCAGCCAACCTAAACACACACATGCACTTTTACACCACGTATAAGCTTCGCACACAGAAAACAAACTATTGTTCCCTCTGTCTCATTCTTTTTCTCTCTCAACGCCTTTTCAAATCTCACATGAGTCACCGACACACACATACCAGCTGGTTTAGACTCTCACACACAAACAAACTCTCTCTGTTTCTCGCTCTCAATCAAGCTCTGTCAGCAGCACAAGAGCCTGAGACGAGGCCAGGGACAGAGGAAATGAACGATGTCAACCAGAATTATAATTCAGCACAACCGACCACATGAGAGGGAATACATCCACTGTATTTTGTGCTCATGGGAAATTAATCTCAACTCATAATACAATGTTTGTAGGCTCACGCTTATGTCTTGAAGAGATCGAGAGGAGGACGCTGCTTTGTGTTCATTGTCTGACTGTGTGTGTGTGTGTGTGTGTGTGTGTGTAATTCGGAATAATGCTTCCCTGTCTGTGATGGGATCCATGCTCTAACTTGTCTCTGGTGTTATTTTCTTCAGCTGACACATGGTGAAGAGCTGATGAAAGATAAAGATGGAGGCATAAAATTAAGGGTGCCCCGTGCATGCAAACACGCTCACACAAGCACGTGCACACCCACACACACACACGTGCACACACGTACACGTGTTGATTTTGACACATTTTTAAATCAGAGAACATTGCATAAATTCCATGAAATGACAACTTTAAATAAAATAGGGATGAATAATAATAAAAACTTCTACTGCAATACTTGGAGAATAATGCACAAAAACAATGCAATGATAACATTAATGTGGGTAATTAATGTTGTAATTTGTTTATTTTGTGAATTTGAATCCTCTCCAACAATTCTATTAATGCTGTTGTTAAAATACGTAATAGATGTACAATTAAAACAAAAGGGAATTAAAAAGTTGTAGGATGCACCTAACAAACTTCTAGGCCGTTGGGCCTGTAAAAATGTCACCACTTCGACCACTTGTCCTTGTGACCTGTGTTCACTGTCATTAACGAGCAAATACAAAGGTTGAAAGACAAATAAGCTGCATTCGGTGTTATAGTATAATAGTAGTATTAAATAAGTAATAACATTAAATAAGTAATAATAATAACCTTTTGGGAAAATGACTTAGAAACATCTTTACTGTAGTTTTCTACGACCGGACACTTTTGGGACCCAGATAGATGCAGTATGTTGTGAATTTTGCCTTCAGTGTTTCCCCTCACACTTAATTGGCATCATAATCCATCACTGGCTTTCCAATATTTCCTTTTTTTTTCCTTGCTAGCACCAGCAACAACAACAGCTTCACATTTTCTTTTGATCTCCCTTTTTTTTGCCAAAAATGTCCAAAATGCAAATGCAGCTCGTCTCTCCAGCACGAGTTTCTCTCACGAGTTTCTGTTTCCACTGTCTTCATGCTCCGTCTGCTTTCTGTTTGTTGGTCTACCGTAGCAAGTCTCTCTCAGCTGTTAGGCGACTGGCCCTGTTACAGAGAGTAAGGTGCAGATAATTGATTGTGTTATAAATTGAGAAAAATTCATACAGTCATACAACCTTGCACTACACTACAGCTCCAGATGGGGGATAGTAACACATGCCGATACTTATTTGTGTATCTGCTGAAAGATCATTAACTTCATATGTCATATACGGTAATCTTATGCATATTATTTTAGCACTTATAATACAATACAAAAAAATAAGAAAAAAAATGCCCCTACCCTTTAAGACCCTACGTCTAAGTATAGCAGTGACAGGTGAAATCCTCTTTTTAGTTATAGCGATTAAAAGAGATAAAAACAGATTATGTTACCACATTATGTTATAAAGTTTTTTGAAGCTTTGTACTTTCTTTCTCTTTATTTCTGTCTATGCTCTTGCAAATATAGCAGCTATTTAATGATGTAGCCGCGTGCAAAAAAGCTGATATTGTTTCCCTTGGCTCCGAACCTAAAGGCACAGAAAATTAGCAACAAAGTCATGGAAGTTTACTGCAGCTGACAAACTTGTGAACGCAGAATCGGCTTCACGGACTGTTTCCACTGTCTTAATTAGAAACCAATAACACCTTAATCCTGTTGCCAAAGCAAAGTATTTTCTGTAAAAGGGTTGGGCCCAGTGTCTGACTCACGCCATCCCACCTTTCTTATGTTTTTAGTGTCTAGTTCCATGTTGTTCCTGCATTTTAGCTTTCCGCATCTCTGTTGTATGCAATAGGAATTAGAGTTTTGTACAAATACACCTTCATCATCTGTAGTGTGGGTAAAAAATAGCCCTGCATTTAAATATGATTCTACCTGTTGCTAATCTTCTGGCTTGGCCCTCAAACAGAGCTTGTACAGGCTGTGTCACTCATTTTCCACACATGGGAATTTGCAAGTTTGTTTTAACTCCAACAACAACATTGTTTATGTTTATTGTTTCATTTTGTGGACACTCAAAACTAAGGGAGTGAATTTTCATTCCATTCGATTTTGCAGTTATGCTAAAGACAACCTTAAAACAATCTGCAGAGGATCCAGAGGTGCTTGGAAAACTGTTTATGGTGGAACAAATATTAGCTGAGATCTCTCATGTCTAACATAGGAGGAATTTGACCCTGTTTATTACTGGTGTCTGTGTCTTGTCCCTTCTGGTGATTAATAATAACACCCTCACCTTCCTACTTAATTGTTTTATCTCCTCATTCGCTGCTAATAACAGCTCAAAAACTTAATTAATTATCTTCAGTTCTTATGCTATTACCGTGGCTGGTACGTGTAATGAAATGTCCTCTTTCACTCACTGAGAACACACGATAAACCAATTGAACTCAACACTATTTATGGCCATCTTCTGCTCTCCCAGGACCGTCTTCGGTGATCAGTAATGATGATGACTCGGCCTCTCCTCTGCACCACGTCTCCAACGGCAGCAACACTCCTTCCTCCTCCGAGATGGGTCCTGATGCAGTAATCATCGGCATGACCAAGATCCCGGTGATAGAAAACCCTCAGTACTTCAGAAGCACGAACAGCCTGCTCAAAACCGACACATGTAAGTAAAAAATACCGACAGAAAATGCTAACCAAAGTGAACTGTGCTAGAAAAATATGTATTTTCTATCAAGCAATCATTAAAATACACTTCACAGCATTCAAGTTAAGTGTGTGTGACACACAAGGGGTTTCCACGGCAACATCTTCCCTTGCTGTCATGGCAATGACCATGGAGCTGCTAATGATAAGCTGTCAATTCTTACAGAGAAGTGGGAAATAGAAAGTCCATTTATATGCAACTGTGAACCTCTCGTTGTGCACCCCAGCATATGGTAGGCACAAATCCATTCATAAAATTTAGACTTCCGCGTGTGACTCACACACACATATATCACCAGAGCCACAGGAAGCGAAACACCCGAGAGTCTGTGAGGCACAACAGTGGGGCCAGCTTCATTGTTTTTTCAAAAGTACGAAGACACGAGGAAGGGAAAAGAGAAAGTGTTCAAAGGAAGTGGCAAGAGGACAAACAGGAAAAAAAAAGGATAGACAAACATGGAGAACAGAGAGAGCACACACGGATATTGACCTGGTCCATCAACATGACATTATGATTATTGGCCAGTAATAAAAGCTTCTCCAGGCAATGGCCTTGTGTTGCAGTAAATTATGGAGCTACATGTGTGTGTGCGTACGTGTGCGTGTGCGTGTGTGTGTGCATGTGAGTGCGTGTGGATGCACTCACGTCTTTCTGGTGAAAACAAGGCTGAGGAGGTACAGTATAGTAATAATGGGGGACTGGGGGTGGACCGCTTCAGCTCTGCAGTGTATAACCGAAAGATAAACTGGAATTTACAGCCTAAAGACAGGAATGAATGCATCGAGGATCAATGCAAGTCGATAATGCACTGCTGTATATGTGCTCCAGACGGTGTGCGCGTTTTTAATATATTACCGCCATTACAACTATTACTCTGTGTGCGCCTTTGACTCACGGACAGGCAGCATAAATTAGTATCTGACCGATTATTTGGCACTCTGCCTTTTCAGACTCATACAAAAGCCTTTGATGGAGATACTGTAGTTTGGCAAAGTGGCACCGGGTTGTACGCCAGGAACTGAACTCTTTTTAAACCGTGGTCTCGACCAGTGTGTGGCCTGTAATTTTGAATGTGGGAATCAGCGGCAGGTGCACATTTCTACTTAAAAGATGGCACAGGCCTTTTCTGGCAGCAATAAAGCAACAATTACTCTGCAAAGAGGAAGGAGCTGCATGTAATTACTGGTAGCTGCAGTTGTGCAGCGTAATTCTGAAGTGAGCACCTCATTAACAATAATAACATCAGATGAATTAGTGGTATTGAAAAGTGTGCCACGTTCGATATGTAAGGAGATGCAGGAAAGCACGTGGGTTTGCATAGCTGGCTTCCCTAACCCCTGCCCACACACAAGATTGTGAGGCTTTAGGTGATGCAATCTACGTACCGGCATCTGTAAAACAGAATAATTATTATTAATCAATATGTTAAAGCCAAACTATACAATGATGTTCTGGTTTAATTGTAGTTTAATTGTATCGGGCTATTTATTTGCGAGTGACATGAGCTTCCTAGAAGCTTGAGGACTACAGTGTAACCTACAGTGTCCCAAAATGATGAGTATGTGCCGGTGAATTGTAGTGTGTTAAGTGCAAAGCCTCTGACAGAAGATCCTGAAGAAAGTTTTACTTTTCTTCCTCTTGGCACCCCTCAGTTTTTCCACTCTTTATATCTCTACGAGATCTTTGGGGCTTTGTGTTTTGTTGCATCCAGGGAGTGAGGATTAAAATGTTCTGGAAAATGTTATTCATAAGTCAACACATTTGTGCTGTATTTGAGAACACCCATACACACACACACACACACACACATACACAAAAGGTATGATATTTTAGATCATAACTAGCTATATCTCCTGACAGATGTGGAGCAGCAGAAACTAAAAGGTAAAACTTGATTCTCTGCGAATTTGATGGAGAGAAGCTTGGAAGCCGCTGTTGGTCGTGATTGTGTCTTTGGCCAATCATACAACCCAAGCTACCAGCGTTCCAAGCTGTTTGTGGAAAGGATGTGAGAGCAGATGAGCAAAGACGAAGGAGAGAAAGGAGCAGATGGGAAACAGGGAATAATTACGTCCCGAGACATTAATTTCTTTGGTTGTTTATGAGATGCTGATGAAGGAGGATAGGTGTGAGTGGTGTCTCTGTAGGGAGACGTGAAGAGATCGGATGACGTAGAAAAAGCACAGATGGAAAAGCCGACAGAGGAGGAGGTTGAGGGGAAATATTATTCCTGTTGATGTTAATACTGTAAGTGCTGCAATAAACAAGCGACAGAAAGAATGAGGGAGCGACAGAATGGAGGAGGAACATGTGCATGGTTGTTAACGTTTAGGGGATGTTGATTAAAAAGTGATAGCTCTAGCAGCTGAGGGGAACGGCAAGAGGGAGAAATAAAGATGAAACAGAGGGATGCTAAATAAGGAAAGCGAGGGTACGATAATGAGCCGGGATGGAGGGATGCTAAATGAGAAGAAAATGAGTGAATGTGCTAAGCATAGAAAAAAAGGCTAATTAAGAAAAACATCAGAGAATAATGTAAAGTTTGGTAAATGGGGAATAATGTTTCTTTAAATCTTAACTAAGGTTACTAATTGAGGCGAGAGCTGATGTGTAGCACCGCACGTACAGTGCGATTTCATAATGAAAGCGGGGTGAAAGAGCTGCAAATTAGCAATGGGATTCAGCTCGGGAGCAGAATTCGTCAGTTATGTAATGCCATAAAAAATACAGTAACTTCATTTTGAAAGATCTGATTGCTAGGCCCAATAATTAAAATGAAAGTTCTCAAAGCGAAAGGCAATGACAGGTTGTAAATCTAAAAATAAAGACACGTCTTAGACAACAGCAGGACGTGCCGTGAATACCCCAAATCTTCCTGCCAAAGGAGAAGAAAGGGAAGCAGTGGTGAGCGCACACGAGTTTATTTGCTGTTTGAGGGTGTTAATTAAGGAGAAGTGGTGCGAGGCATTTTCACGGGTGAACACTCACACGACCAGAGTAGGAAATGGTGCGGTGAGGTAATTAGCTGGTTAAATGGTGGGTAGTCGTCTCGTGGGGAGGGGGGTTTATTGTGTGCTACTGACGCACTGGGAATTGTGGGAGATCCGTGACATGCTACTGTTGTTTTTGAACTGAAGACGTTGCGTCACGAATGACAAATATTAAATGCGAACGCAGACACACTGAAACTGCTAGATACGGCTGATTTTTAATTTTTTTTTTGGCATTATTCAGGATTCAAAACTCAACTAACTTTATTAATACCACAGGGAAATTGCTTTGCCTTTTTTTTTACAGCTCTCTGCTGCAAGGAAAGAAAATAAAAGAAAACGGAGGAACCACACCAACACGAAAGCAATAAAACTTCAACATCCGTCAATACCAGCGAATTATAAAACGAGGTTTACAATAAACAGCTGAGTTATGAAGTGCAACCAATAAATGAGCAGTGGTGTTAGGATGTCATAATTAAAGATGATGGTTGCATTTGTCTACTCTTCACATAATCATTTCAACTAGAATTTTATGTTCTGGAAGTCAAGCCAATAAAATAGGATTGATCCGCACTAAAATGTTTAAAAGCCGTGACTTGTTCATTTTAACTAATGGACAGAACTGTCCGATCATGTTAGAGGACGTCGTCTGTGGTGCTGCTGTACTGTGTCGCTCTATAACTAAAAGGCGTTGTTGTTATTTTGTCCACCTTACAGCATTTTTACCAGTGAGGCTAAATAAGCGAAACACCACAAAGACCTTTCTTTGTGAGGCCGTACAATCCAACAGCAGCTCACTGCAGCTTCCACAGGAGCCGCGACGCTGAATCAATATCTCGTTTGAACAAAACCTTCATGAAGGGAGGAGTTTATTTCAGGACTTCTGTATTAGACCACAGTAGCTTTATGCTTTTTTATTTGGTATATAATGATCCACCAACTGAGAGTGGACATGTAGATGTCCGTGCGTCGTGGGTGCGTTCCCGTGCAGCCCAACCCTGCACTGTCCTCCGTCTGTCTGCGTGATATTGGGTTATGGTGGACCCCAGTAGCTCACAGTGTAAATCGATGCAGCTTCTGAGAGTCTAGCTGGGCTTTAATGTGATATTCTGAGTGGACAGCTTTTCTTCAAATGCACCTCTTAATCACATCACAGATAAATCTCAGCTGTCCTGTGCACGTGTGTGTGTGCGTGTGTGTGTGTGTCTGCATGCCTTGCATCGTGAGTTTCCTTACATGCAGGCAGCACATCAGGACTCAGCCAGGTTATCGCGAGGGCACCGCGCCGTTTTTCATTCTGTAGAACAAAACCGTGTGTGAGATGCCACATTTTCTCAGCTGGCGTGGAGTCGCGAGTTATTTGGCAGAAGAGAGCAGGTTTGTCGACTCTGATCCAACTGCGGATTAGCGGGAGGCAGGAAGGCATCACGCACGTGACACAGAGAGGCACGGCAAATTATGGAACAAATTAGTACACAAGAAAACGGTGAATTGGCTCATTTGCTGTGTCATCTATATGGTGCATTACTGCACGTGAAATGCAAAAATCCTCAAACATGCTCTGTTAAATAATGATCTCTGTGAATTTACTCAGTTAATACATTTAAACTCGTCGGGCAGGAAATATGTTGCCTAAGCAAACAGCTGTTGTACATGTAGTCCCACAATCAGGCGATTCTTAGATATACATAAACGGCATCTTAAGTTATGTGGTCATGCTTTGTATACAAACCCGAAATAATCAAAATGTTAAGGCTTCACTTCACCATTTCTGTTTGTCCAATAGTCGTCCAACATATTAAGAGGCACAACATTGTGTTGAAGAGAGAGCTGGGAGAGGGAGCCTTTGGAAAAGTCTTCCTGGCCGAGTGTTACAACCTGTCCCCTGATCAGGAGAAGATACTGGTGGCTGTCAAGGTAATCTGGATGTTTAATGTTTAATGTCTTGCCGATGTTTAATTAAGATTATTTTATGAATAACTGCGGATATTGTTAGAAAATAAAAGCATCTGTGTCCACTCAAATTCTTTTACGTAATTAAGTGAGACAAAAGCTTTATTTTTGTGTAGCTATTATTGTACGGCTTCATAAAAACTATAGAAGGCATTTCAATTCATGACCACTCTTGATTCAAAATGAGACATTTTTTATGCACAAGTGACTGTTGAAACCAAATCCCACAATGTTATTAGTGAATGTGATGTTATTGCATTTTTAACAAAAGGGATGTAATACCTGAAATACATTCATGTGCATCAAGATCACGCCGGACAATAGATCCATGACACTTTTAATGAAATCCTGCATATGGACAGTATTTAGTGTTTGCTGTCAGCTCACCTCCAATTCCTTCTTCCTGCCACGTTTATCCGCACATTTCCTGCTGGTTGAGTGAAACTGGACCTGATCGGGGAAGAACGTCTCTCATTAACAATACATGAAGAGTTAGAGACCCCCCCACCCCCGGCCCTTTCTCCCCCACCCACTTCCTCTTGCCTTCCAAATCTAGGTCTCTCACCTGCGGCACTTTCTCCGTCTTCATCCTGACACGTTCCTCTTCTGAAATCCTCCGCCGTCTTTTCTCTTCCCACATTTCCTGCTTCGTCCCAGCTTAGCTCTAAACCGCTTGCTGGCCTGCTGATGTTTGCTGCCAGCTTAGCGTAAGCCCAGCCTGAGCACTCGGCAAAATATGCACCTGAAAATCCTGGGAAGCAGAGTTGTTGGTCGTCGAACGAGACGCTCCATGTTGCTGACTGCACGTCACATAATCAGCATTTAACTTTCACTAACGTTTCGGCATCCGACTCAAATTGATATGGGTTGGGATGTACTGCAGACAATACAGATAAATCAGTTCACCGTTAGAGTCACTTCATTGATTTATCTTTCTCGGTTCATTAGAATTTTTTTCAATTAGCTAATGCACGACCTGCTTACTCCATGGTACTCTTTTGGACGTTTCCTCCTCGTCGGACTGTCAGCTGCCGTGACTCACCATTTCTCTCCAGTTCCTCTCCTCCTCCTTGTTGCCGCATCAATAGAAGTGGCTGTGATGAAGGCTGGTAGATCCGCAAATAAATTATGACATTGCATTGACTCCTCGTGTTAAGGGTCAGTTGACCAAAATTAACACAGACTACTTGCTTTGGTAGAACATTGATCACGTGATTGCAGTGCCCGTACACTCGAACCTGTCTAACACTGTGTTTTGAGGTTATATGATGTTTGTGTTGGACATAATCGTCCTAGTTTATTTTGTCCTCTAAAGGACTTTTCTCCGTGGTTCTTTTGTGTCTCTTTGTAGTCGCTGTGGAACTCTTTGTGGTCAGTTTCTGTCTTTGTTTTTGTTTGCCTCGTTTAATAATTTAGTGTCTCTGTGGTTGTTTTTGCGCTCCCCCCTCCCCCACCCTGCATTTTTTTTACGTGTCCATTTTTGTGTTTGAATTCTATGACAAACCACATTTAATAACAGTCCATACACAGACTTTGGGAGCATTCCTAAAATCCATGCCTTATCATTCGAGTACATGAAAAGTAGACCAAGTTCCTCAGGCATGATCACGTTGTCATGGAAACAAAAGCTCCTGACGTCACCTCCTGACATCCTGATCTCCGTAGGTAGGAAACCGAAATACCACGTTCAACCTGTTCCATCAAGGTGATTCTAGCACGCTGCTGATTACGTAATCTTGCTGAGCACTTTCTTTTGCCTACTTTTGGAACATAAAACTTTGAAGTAAATATTTCAATAGTGTAGACGCAGCATCTCATGAAATCATCATCACATCCTTTTGCTCCTGTTCAGCATAAAGAGACATGTCTATTCAACATCACACACTCATCTGTTGTACGTACATTGCTCTCTGACATGCACGCTACACTGTTCTCCCCTTTGCGCCACATTACAATATCCTACACGCGCTAACAGAGTTTAATGGTGCCAGTTTTAAAGTTGGCCATCAATCAGCCAGTCGGAATACAGAAGCGAGCTTTACTGTTTGCTGCTTATTATACAGCGATCTTCCATCAATCACACGTGCCGATGTACAGTGCACGTAAATAAAAAAACATATACGCACGCACACTCATGCCCGTGAGGAAACACTTACACTTCTGCATGCCATCAATCAGCCTTTGTGCATGTTAACGTGAGTCACTACAGGCCGTAGCTTGGGGTCGCTGAATGCTTTTTATTTGTCCAGGGAGCTGAATGTGCACAGGCCGCATGACTAACAGTGCCGTGTTAGGACCTTTGGCGTGGAAATGAATGCAACACTGACTTCAGGGCGGGATAGTTCAAAACAGACAGTATGTTCAGAGTAAAGCATTAGTCATAATCATCATCACCGAGCGAATTTGTTCTTCTCCAGTGTGATTCTTGCTTGGTCTTTTCGAACACAAGACTGATTCAGTTTGTTCTTATTATTAATGACTTAAAGACATGACTGCAGGTCAAGAAACCAAAAAAAGGACATTTTGAAAGAATAATTCACCACTTCTCAAGCTAAATGTTTTATATTTAACTGCTTGAATTGTCATAAAGCAGTTATTCACAATTAATAAAAGCTACTTTTGTTAATAGTTACAAAGTCCTCATGGAGGTGACGTTTCATCATGTTAGTGGAAGCAGGGTAGTTCTCTTGACTTTTTATGAAACCAACCACTGAATTTATTCATACAACCTGAAAGTAGAAGGGCGTTCGAAGATGGGCTCTTACTCACAGCAAGTCATCGAAACAATTTTGCTCAGTCAGCCGGATTTCCCAAACATGTCCAACATCATATTTCAAAGTGAGATTGGAGCATAGCATTTCATGCGGTATATGCACTGTAATAATTCATCCTATCATCATCGCTGGTCCGTATCACATTACAGCCTGTACTGTACATGACCAAGTCTCTGCCCATGCATGATTGGTTTAAGTGGGTGGGTGATGTTACAGTATCTCTCATTTTCTGTCATTTCAGCATTGTAGATGAAAGTTCACAGGTTATTTCCTTCTTACTGACTTTTTTATGTAGCATCTCGTCGTCCTTAAGACATTTATTTGTAATATGACCTTCGATCTGCATTGTTCATCCACAGACGCGTGCACAATGTAAAAGGCATTCGTATATCTATGTCATATACCGAAGGATAACAATCAATTATTCATGTAGGACAAGAAGCGTGTTCTGTATTTTTATCATGTGAAAAATCGTACAGGCTCTGTATCACTTTCATTTCCTGCAGCTGTTTTTTAAAATTCATACACGCTGTTCCCTGTCGCAGGTGCTTGTGTTACAGAACCTTCCTGACATATTTCACGAAGGAGAGACAAACATTTGTTTCAAAGGAAACCCTGGACCAGGCAATGTACTGTAATGAATGGCGTTGTATATTCTAATGACTTGCATTAATATAAAATGTCTCAATTTTTTCTGCCATTGTGTCAGTTCTTGCTCGGTGCTGGTTATTTCTTGCCGTGTGTGTCGAGTTGCTGTAACTCACTTTCACAAGGCGGGACATTTACATTTTTCATAGTGGACACTGGCCAAGTAAATTGGAGCAGACTGGGTGCACTGTGAAGATGACTAATTGGCAATAGTGTAC
This sequence comes from Channa striata, assembly GCA_033026295.1. NCBI lineage: Eukaryota > Metazoa > Chordata > Actinopteri > Anabantiformes > Channidae > Channa > Channa striata. The sequence goes on from CM065178.1 coordinate 4,855,318, forward strand.
GTGGCATAATGTGAGAGTTTTTCATTTGTCAGTTTATTAAAATGTCACTTCTGTGTGCGTGCAGACACTTAAAGAGGCCAGTGAAAATGCCAGGAAGGATTTCCACCGTGAGGCTGAGCTGCTGACCAACCTTCAGCATGAGCACATTGTCACTTTCTATGGAGTCTGTGTGGAGAGCGACCCTCTCATCATGGTGTTTGAGTACATGAAACATGGAGACCTCAACAAGTTCCTCAGGCACGGCTCCTTTCATCAAACAGCAGCAGCTGATTTATACCTCACAGTTTTGATTGCTATTTTAACATAATGTGGCTTTATCTCACTTGGTGTTGTTCCCTCACAGGGCTCATGGTCCCGATGCAGTTCTGATGGCAGAGGGCCAAACCACGAGACCGGTGGAACTGACCCAGTCTCAGATGCTGCATATCGCTCAGCAGATAGCGTCTGGCATGGTCTACCTGGCATCACAGCACTTCGTGCACCGCGACCTGGCCACCAGGTTTGTTGTACTGCTCTTAGACTATACACACATTTTTTCTAATATCATAAATAGAAATGATCGAACTATATTCAATTCAATGTTAAGGACACAAACAAAAAATGTTTACTTTACTTTTTTCATTATTTTGAACAAAACTTTCATTATTTAAGAGAGCTGCATTTCAAAAAATGATTCCTACAGTTAAAATTTTATTTAGTTAATTACTCATCATAATTACAATAATTAGTCATGAACTCAAAACATCCAATTTTGTGTACAGTGTAATAAATATATGTTCGCATCAATACTAAGAGATGTAATTAATCTGAAAGGTCTTTATCTAAACTCAGTACGGCACCTTGCAGTTGCTCTGTACCTAAAGTTGCGTTAAGCCACATTTGTTGTCTACTAGAAACTGCCTGGTGGGCGAAAACCTCTTGGTAAAGATCGGAGACTTTGGCATGTCCAGAGACGTCTACAGCACGGACTACTACAGGGTAGGTGTATGTGTCGATATCTTTTCTGGCCCTTTTTGTAGCCTCCCTCCTCCCTGCTGCATGGGCTCCTCCCTGCTCCTCCCCTGCATGGGCATGACTGACGGACTCCGGCAAAGTCACAGTAGGAGGCTTGTTGTGGGAGCTCAACCAAACAGAGCAAAGTGCAGTGAAAATAAAGAACCATGTAGCTGGGTATAAGTCACTGTGACGCCCCACTGTAAGTAGCATGCCTAAGATACAGCATTTTGGGCCAATGTCAATAAATACTGGGTGTGATTTTAATATAATGTAATAAGCAGGTGTTCATTTTAAAGTAGGTAAGCTGACGATTTGTCGTCCATGCCCAGCTATTAGGACAACTGCACACTGAGAACGGACACATTTTGACGCATCCTACTGATGAAGACAATTTATGAAAATATTAACAATGAAAATAAATGACCCTGAGAACAATAATTACAATTGAACAGTTGCAAAAACAGCTACTTTGCAAAAAGGAAAGAGCACATTTATTCTATAAAAAATTTACAGTTTGATTGATAGTAATTGTCAGTTCTTTCCAGCGTGACAAACTGACATGAATGACAGTGACAGAAAACTCATGGGAGTAAGGTGAAGGATGAAGAAGAAGAAAAAAAGGCAGCCGCTCTGTGACCAACCTCTACTTTTAACATTCAGAAATATAATTATTAGCTTTTGGTCATTTGATGGATGCGTAATCCAGGCGCCTCACAGCTAGAAGGTCTGTGTGAAGTTTGCATGTTCTCCCCGTGGTTGGTGGGTTTCCAAAGACATTCATGTTAGGTTAACTAGTGTGAATGTGAGTGTGAATGGTTGTCTGTCTGTGTTTGTCTTTGTTGACCGTGAAACAGGCTGATGATCTGTCCAGGGTGGATCACGCCTCTCGCCCAAATGACAGCTGGGATCGGCTCAAACACCCCCAGGACCCTGAACAGCATAAGTGGTTACAGATAATGGATGGAATAATCCAATTATTATTAAGTGAAGCATTTTGATAGAGGAGACAATGATAAATCTTGAAAATATGGTAAATATGAAGCAACAAAAAATAAAATAGCATTCAAAGTCTGTATCCGCTTATCCTGTTCAGGATTGTAAGGGAGCAATGTTTATAAATACAGAATAAAAAAAAAAATTATGACATATTTAAACGACAGAGCCAATACAAGTTAATGCCAGATATGATAGTCAGGTTCCTTTAGAAAGAGACTGAAGTAGATATGATTGTTTGCTGATCGTGTTCAGCTTATTTCCACTTATGTAAAAAAAACCCACAGTGCCTTGAAAGTGGGATTTTCATCAGGAAGTGACACGGTTATTTTCTGAGGAAGACATTTGCTGTCGAAGGAATTTGTAGGCAGCAGAGATAACTAGCGGAAACTGGAAACCGAAAAAGTGTTTTCAGGTTAGATAAATTCATAGAAAAAAAATTACAATGTTCAATTAGCGGAAGACATAACGAGCACAATAGATAAAAAAGCGTGGTATGGTCGGAATGTTTGTTGACCCTAAAATGAGGAAGATACGGCTGAAAAAGTGTTGTGTGCTGTGGTTTTTATATTAATGTATATATTTTGCAGACGATACAATATTTCAGGAAAAAATATTTTGATAGTGTGTTGAATGAAGTAAAAACAAAATCCAGGTTTTTTAGCAACAGAATGACCAATCAGGTTGTGAAAGTAGAAATAGATTGTGTTGACATTGAAAGGGTAAATGAAACAAAGTTTTATGTGTCATCATTGATAACAAGATAAGTAGAAAACCACTTAGAAATTGAGTAAAATCAAAGCTATCAATATCAAAGTATATCATCATACAAAGTCAAGGATTACCAACATGAGAAAGCTTTGTATATCTTTTATTTTTTAATTATTGTCCCATACATCACCTATTGTGTTGAGGTTTGGGGAAATGCTTGTAAAACTTACACCAATCAAATTTTCATTTTACAGAAGATAGTTGCAAGTACATGAAAGTCGTAATATGTCGAATCAAGAGGCAACAAGTTGTTTGTCTGAATATTGCTTTAATATTGATAGATATCTTTATTCATTGTGTTTATTATTTGGAATTTACTGTAAAGAGGATTAGAAGAGTAAATGTATAGGTGATTACAAAGTTAGAAATAAGCTTTGGCTTCAGCCTGCTTTCATTTCTTTCAGTTGAGAGGAGATGCTATATGTAGTGTAACACTGACTGTTACTTGTACATAGATGCAAAAATGCGAACAGGGAATGTTCATTTAGTTATCATATGAAATAAATACTTTTGAAATAAATGAGTGAGCTATACAAGTGCAAATTAGGGTTGAATTTGGACAGTCAGGAGGTCACAACGTTTAATAAAAGGTACTAACTCAGTTTTGAGAAAATGTTTAAATGTAAAATCCACGTGATCGCAATCAATCTTTGCTTTCAGTGCATGGAAATCCTCTCAGTGGCACTGTTGAGATTAAATCTGGAACAACAAACTAGTTTATGACGTGTATGACATCAAAACAAAAGATTAAGCCTTCTCCTCCGTGGCTTTCTTTTCCACTGTCCTTGATGACGACGCACGGCAACCTCCCCCGTCCACCTTCTCCTCGTCCTCCTTCCTTTCACCCCTTCCTCAAAACAGCTAAGCGCCGAGGCTGTAGTCATGGCAACGGGCAAAGGCAGTGGTGGTGAGCCTCTGAGTTGTAGCCAACGTTTTCTCGGGAAGAAAAGTAATCAGAGAACTTCTGTTTAGTATGCTGAGGCGGTACGAGAGAAAGAGAGGGGGAGACGGAGAGAGGTGGAAGTGTGGGAGACAGAGGCAGGAGGTTGGCAAAGTCATGAAAGGAGAGAAAGAGCTGGAGAAAAGAAAGATGGTGGAACAGGAAAAGAGGGAGAGAAGGGGAGAAAACGGAATCCCAGGGAGAGAGAAAACAGAGATACAAAGACACATTCAAAAAGATAAAAACGCTGTGACAGAGCCACAAAGGGACACGCACATGCTAAGATGGGAGAGGCAGCCCGCGAAGAAGACATCGTTCTCAATTTTCAGCGAGAAACAAACATGTGCAGGAGATGTATCTTTAGACAACCACCGACCGAAATGTCAAAGGGAGCGAGAGGGGGAAACAGCAGGACGTGACAGAGGGGCAGACAGAAGAGAAGCAGGGGAGGGTGGGGGGTAAAACACAGTGGTCCCCCCATGTTTCAGCATTCGTAAGAGACAGAGAGTGGTGTGTGTGTTAGTGTGTGTGTGTGTGTGTGTGTGTGTGTGTGTGTGTGTGTGTGTGTGAGCGCGCAAGAGAGGCTGTGGGGGGTGTAGATTGTAAGGATCCAGTCATGCTCTTGCGTCAGACAAGAGCAAAAATGAGTCATAGAGGAATTGTGCCCCCCCCCCCAGTGCTCGTGTGTGTGTAGGAAAATAGATGCAGAGGCGTAGGACTGAAGGGGCTGCGGTGACGTCATTGAGTCCCCTGTTACACAATGGAGCTGACAGAGTCTTCAGAAGACAGACAGGATGCCTCGATTCCAACTTTGAGCCTTTTTCTTTTTTTGTGTGTGTGTACGTGTTTGCCGGTGTGTGTTGGCATGTAGGTGGGGCTCGGAGCTGGCACCGGGGACGGCGAGTGCACATTTCTCCCTTATCTCCCTAAACTGATTTCATGCCCAAATGTGTGGGACGGAAAAGAAAATGAAATGTCTGCTTAGGTTTCACCGTAGGAGCCTGTTGTTTTCCGCTGCTGACACAGGCTGTAGGAGAACAACGGCGACAAAGCAGAGCTGAACAATCTCCGCCGAGTAATTTGGCTGCTGTGTTTTCCCGTTTTTCTTTCTTCTTCTTTCGTTCTTGCGGCCTGTCTCTGGGCTCCGAGTGCACAGACAAGCTGCATTTTAATGGAGCTCCAGGTAAAGCTGGAGTGCAGCACTTATCTGTGCAGATAATACAACACGTCAACACAAAGATGACACTGTTGACACATAATAATATCTGCCACGTGGAGAGTCGTTTCCTTTTATTAGGAACGCAACACAACCCCCCGGATGTTGTGTCATGTGTCGTACGGCGGACTGTGCAGCATTTCGTCTTTCATTCGTCATCCAGACATTATAGACCTCACAAATCAGCAGATCAGGCTCCTCACACGCAGACATCAGCATTCTTGGAAAGAGTTTATGTTTCCATGGCAACACAAAGGCCAACTAAGGTAGGGTTCCCATGTAACAAAGAGCAGGGGGAGTTAGCCACATAAGCCCCTGCTATACCGCATCCCATAATGCTCTCTTTATGGGACCACTTCGTTTTCCATGGATACCAGAGCCTCCAGGAAGTCACTGCCCTCCTCCGCTTTATTTTTCCTCTTCCTTTCTGAAGGATTTCCTGGAACGGTGTTCTCGGTAAAAATGATGCATATTCATAAGAAAGGGAGACAGACGGGTCAGCTTAGATGACGGTGGAGGGAAGGTGAGAACGAGGGAGAGAGAAAAAGCAAAGCAGACAAAGACAGGTGATGAAGCCGCTCGCAGCAAAGAGGAAACCGAGCAAGGGGCTGATAACAGAGAGAGATGCACCAGTCAGTGAGAATCCTTTAAAGTGTTCGGTCTTCAGGCTGCTCCCCCCGTAAACGTGACTGTCTTGATATTTGTGTAGCCCCCCCTCAGATCTAATCTCAGGTTCTTCATTCCTGCTCCTTCATTTGTCTCCTTTCCTGTTTTCTCTTTCAAATCGACCTCGTCTGAGCTTTTTTGAAGAGACTGCCCGACACGTTCCTCACACACAGGAACACACACACATGCACAGAGTTAACAAACATGAAACAATGCAGCCCAGCAGTTCAAGCGCCCAATATTAATATTTCAGGACGTCAGGGGAAATGATCAGCTATGATGAATAAAACAAAAAGACTAATGGATATGAGCAGACATATCAGTGAATAAATACTGTCAGAAGACTATGGGATAAAATAGAATGCATTAGAATATGACAGAATCGAATAGAATAGAATGGCTATGTCGAAATGTGTATGTCCTATAAGGCGCGAGCAAAAATTCCTTGTAGTTAAAAAAGTTACTACAGTAAAATCATTGTCATCTAATTCAACTGAGAATGGTTTATATACAATAAAATGATATATTTTAATGATGTAAAATGTAAGTTTACTTGTTCACTGTTTGTTTGACCCTTATAATCAAAGTAATGATTTACCAAATCAATCAGAGTAATATTTATTTCTGTTGCTAGGGGACATTTGTAGCGGCATCCAATCGAAAGCAGTTTCTGAAAACATAACAAAACATTGATCTTAGCTGCTTCCTCTTCCTCTAAATTTTTCTTTTTGTCATGTAATCTGCGTACATTTTTGTTTTGAAATCCGTTTTGATATTTAGAGTCATATTTATCCCGTTGATATTTTACTCCTCAGTCTACTATATTAGCATGCTAATCTAACATTAGCTTTGTCCGGTGGCTCGTCCAATTGTAAGAATTTTTTTTTTTGTGCAGCCTATTTGTATTTAGTTATGTATAAAACTCGACTCACTAAACATGTACAGAGAACATTCTGCTTTTATTCACTGTGGATGATTAGGCAGTTATTTCAGTTACAGAAAATGTGTTTTTATGAACAATGTTAGTTATCGAACATTGTAAAATAGAACCTGTAAACTTTCTTTTTTTACCGGGGGGGGGGGGTGTTCTTTTGTTATTATTCTTGTGCCACATACCTTTGGCAAAGCTGTTTCAATATTCAAATAAAGCGTATTAAAAATGGGAAAGAGACAGCGAGAGAAATGTAAATGAGAAGCAGATGAACGAGAAGGCAGACGTGATGCTTCAGGGGGAAAAGTGAGGACACGCTTACGAAGACTCAGGACTGCAGAGATGGAGGCAGATATGTTTCCGCAGACATGCCAGTGAACCTGATGGCTATCTACTGTATGTGGCCGTGCACATTTTATTGCTGCATTAAATAACCCACGTGCTAACATAGAAACAGGCCACAAATATCTGGCGTAAACCACAGAAAATGGATTGTGCTATCTACGAGAAGCAGTGAGGAGCATCGGTTGTTAGATTCAAGTTCAGGGATGAAGTAAAGAGAGAATGGAGCAACATAACGAGACTTTACAAACTCAGACTGTGCTGCCAAACATTGCTCATATGAACAGAACTTTATACTGAATTGTGAAAATGAAACTTTCTTAAAATGATAAATTCATTTGCGGAGTTTGGATGTTGTCTTTGTGCTTGAATGGGTTCCCTCTGAATACTCCAGTTTCATGTCACGGTCCAGAGACACGCACAGGTGTGAATGTGAGTGTGAATGGTTGTCTGTCTGTGCATGTCTCTGTGTGTGTGTGTTGGCCCTGGAGTCCAGTCCAAGGTGTGTTCTGCATCTCACCATATGACAGCTTGGACAGGCATCAGTGACCTTGAGCTGGACCTTAAACAGGATAAGCGGTTATAGATAATGGATGGATGGATGATGATGGAAAAATTGCGCAGGGTCAATGTCAGATGCTGAAAAACAAATCTCCCAAGTTGCAGTTCTCATAAATTACTTCCCCATTTTTTTTCTTTAAATTCCTTCACAGGCCTTCCAGGGCCTGTTTCAAGGAAGCTTGCTCCACAGCACGATGAAGCATGTGCTAAACTAATTTATTCAATATAGCGTCTAGTCTGATAAGCAAAAAACGGACAAAGTGAATCCTAAATATGATTTTTTTTTCTTGGTGGACATAAAGCCTCTGCTGATCCATCTCAGGGGAGTCATAGATGTCTTAGTGGACTCCCTCACTAGTGGATGGCCTGCTCTAGGCTTTAGATTTAACCATGTGCCAAATTCTTCCATTTTCGAAGGTGCACTGTGTAAGATTTAGTGGCATCTAGTAATGAAGGTGCAGACTGCAACCATGTGATTTTCCCCGCCCCTCTTCTTTTAAGTGTGAGCTGTGTCATCTATGACAGCAAGTGGGGCTATTTTTAGATTTCAGAGTTTCCGCTAGATGGTAATTAATGGCTTTGGATGGTAAAATGTATTTAAAAACACGCAGAATAAAATGTCCGGTAATAATCCTAATTTCAAACAGGAAACAAAGCTGCGACTCAATCGAGAGCTGTATCCCTCATTGATAGAAGTGTGCAGTTACATGTTATATGTAGTGTTATAATTAAAACTATGGACTTTCAAATAGTGTCCATGATATGTATGAAGTCCTGTGCAGAGTATTTTCTCCAAACAGTCCTGTTTGACAAATGCACTGCTCCAGAAAGCTCAAGGTTCTAATGTTTAATAAGGTTTAATAAGGTGTATTTATAAAAAATATATATATGACAGAAAGATATTTACTGTTCTCGGGTTATCTTAAATGAACTAAAATTTTAACGTCTGAAACCAATTGGCTGCGTCAGTAATGATTTAGTTGAGTTGCTTTTTGTTTATCAGCGTCAGAAAAAAAGCCAAATTCGGCCAACCGTGATTTAATGTTCAGGGCTGTTTTTCTAACCTTGGGTGACATAAAAGGAGAAAGTTGTATGTTCCACAGTTGAAACACAGTATTTTCTATATTTTATGATTCAGTGACTTGACTAATATGTCAGACGTTACAGCTTTTATCCAAACATTGTACTGTAATTACACGTTAGTCTGTACTTTAAGGCTGATGTGTTCGCTCACCTTTGGTCACCGGTGGAGCATGAAACATTATTCATGCTCCAACCTCTGCTACATTAACTTGATTCGGGTCTGCAAATCACAGTCGGCGAGAATCTGAAACGAGCTGTCAGTGTTTACGAACAACAAAAAAAAAACATCAAATGAATTCAGATATTAAACTGTCTCCAAAAGGCTCACTCTAGATGGAAATGACCAAATGTCTCTCAAAGTGCCTGAGGTCCGGTGTGGGATTAGTTTAGTTTTTTCTTTTCACTGGAACTCGTTGCACTGTTACATGCTTCAATTCAAAAGGTCGAATCGAATTATTTTTTGATTGTTCAAGTTTCACTCACATGCAACACTAGCAGTGAAAACTGCATGTTACAATATTTTATACTTTTTCTGAAATTGAAACAAATTGATTGCATGACTGATTAGGTTTGGCTGACGTGGCTCATGTGTAGCAAACGTTTAATGGATTCAGCAACTTTCCTTTTTTTATCCTTTTGATCACAGGTAATTTTTCCACTGATCACTAATTATAATTTGTGTGCAGATATTAGCCTGTTTTGAGCTTGTACACCTTCTTTGTGTAAGGGAATGTGAAGCAAAGCTCTCTCTCCAGTACAGAATTGTACACTCATCAGGAGTGAGGTGTGCTACAGTCACAGAGAGGATTCAGTCTACTGTGCTACACCACCAAAGCTCACTCTCTGAAATGCCTCAGGCAGCAGTTTGCAGGAGTAAAATGTTCACAGCACCACGTTTAAAATAAATTGAAATTCCTGAGTGAGAAATGTGGAGAACGGCATGGCCGTGCATTCAAAATTTACATGTGCTGGAGAAGAGGTCACAGAATGGCATGAGACTCAATGTGCCTAACTCTTCTCACTGTACGCTTATGCTGACTTTATCTTCTGTCTGTCCTCCTGTGTGTGTGTGTGTCTCTTCAAAGGTCGGAGGTCACACCATGCTGCCAATCCGTTGGATGCCCCCCGAAAGCATCATGTACAGAAAGTTCACCACAGAAAGTGACGTTTGGAGTCTAGGGGTTGTTCTCTGGGAGATCTTTACCTATGGCAAACAGCCTTGGTACCAGCTCTCTAATAATGAGGTACAGAATGTTTGTTTTAATTTATGTCTTCAAAACTGTCTTTTAACACCTTTATTATTTGGTCCTAAATGAAAACAGAAAGTATCAGATATCCATAAAGTTTATAGATATTAATGGAACCTTTAGAAAGTACAATCTGAGAAGAGGAGAGTGAATATGAAGCAGTAGCCAACATGAACTGACAAATTCTCAGTAGCAACAATTCTTAATACACATTTCCGGAGCAAATCTGGAGCTGAGGCAGACCAATAAATAAATAGACTGAAATCTTGATCGAGAACTTAGGTTGAGTGAATGAACAGATAACTGACCGGATCCAGGCGAGCACAGTCGGAATAACGGGCAAGGCAGGGGCAGACGGGAGTGAAGTGCTTTGGAGATTACAGGTTAGCTTGGGCAGGCAAGCAGGCATGAAACACCGGAGCGTCACAAAGCAGAGATCTTTGTGAACAAGCTCCACGGCGAGTGGAGTTGAGCGGCAGGCTTTTATTCCGAGGCTGATCACAGGAGATGAGCTGCAGGTGAGTGTGGGTGGAGATCTGAGCCGAACGGTGGGAAACACGGCGGTGAATATACGGGAGGAAAACGATGGCATACGAGTCTGAGAACGTGTGAAACGTACGAGGAGCAGAAATGTGGGATATCCTGCAAACAGTAATCAGTGCTGTGAAGGTACAGCACAGTGAGCGATGCATGACAGGGATGCAAAAAGTGCAAACCAACAGGTTTATGGACTCTAAATGTTACTTTGGAAACAGCTTCAACTTAATAAATAATGTCAAACAAGATGCTCCAGGCTCAAGATGTGAGAAACAAGCCCTTCAGTGAAAGTCAAACTAAATATTTGATCAGTCATGTGTGCAGGGTTCTCACAGGTATACATTTTTCTGCATTCTTCGGCTCGCAAACTCAGCATGTTGTTTCTCGTTTTTCATAAATTATTTGTAGGTATGATACAGAGAAAGCTATTCACAAGGGAAGGTTCACAAAGGAAGGCACTGCCGTAGTGATACTGTCAATGGACAGGAACGAGACCCTGATTTTCAAAGGAAGTCACAAAAATGTCCTCTATGTTTTTTTTATGCTGAATTTTGGTGAAAAAAATTCTGTTCTTTTGGTTTACAACATGAGCCCGAGATTTTACAGGGGAGGATCTTGAATGTTTTATGGAAGTGTTGCAGTCATAAGAACAGGGATTTCACCCACCATGAATTTACAGCTGTGATACTGTCACAGGGCAGAAAATTAGGATTTTGATCATTTCAAAACTATAAACGTGGGACCAAAATGGAAAAAGATATTTATTTCATTGCTAAATAAAAACACACTGAAATTATGTTGCATTACTGACATAGTAACTAGCTACCCAACCATCTTGCCTTTCTCTCCCGAAAAACAAATGACTCTTACAAATTTTTTTCTACGCTCAGGATCCCAGTTCCTGGAAAACTCAGCGGAATGTTGCGGAGCCCTTCAACCCTTCACTTTAACCTCACGTTGAACCACTTTATAAGCTCAGCTTTAGTTACAGCTTCGTATCTGTGTCTCCCTCAGGTTATATCCCAAATTAACCCTCACTCTCGTCTTATTTTCCCGGATACATCTATTAGATTTCTGCCGATTTGCAATACAGTCGCCTCCTGACCCACATCTGATGCTCAGATATTTTTACACACAGGAAATGTAATTTTGTTCCAAATTTAGATATCAATTATGTACAGTACCTGTTCTTATAAACCGTCACAGAATGATGAGGTGCTGGCAACTGCCAAAAATGATAAAATACTTACAGATTGTATCCTTAATAATAAATTAGATTCAGTCATAATCTTCAGGTGTTACAGTTTTGAAAATGGATATTAAACACTTTGAGGGGCTTAATAGCAGCCAATAATTAATATTTGTTCCACACAAACACACAGCTCTCCCACGCAGACACACACACACGGGCAAGGCATATTAATGTTTGAGGAAATTATCAAAAAGCCTAATTATATGACAGTATATATATTTTGCGAACTGCTGCCAGAGAACGATAAACAGTTTGAGGAGCTTTGCTCTGCATGCAGCAGTTAGGTTTACCCTGGGTTCAGTAGATTTAAAGATGAAAACTGTATTTTTTTTTATTTACAACCTGATACATTAATTATTGGTAAATGTGCATCAAAGTTTGAGACCTTCCACTCATTTTGAAAATATAAATCATTTACTCACTATGACACTTTCACTGTGTGAAACGGAACAGTGAGGGGAAACTTTCCTGAGCTTCAGCGTCTTTGCTGGAGTTTGAAAATGGAAAAAAGTTGTGCACTTCATCTTGACTTGTTTTTGTTGTGTAACAGGTGCCGAGCTCTCTGCTTGACGTCTGACTTTTTTTTTTCCTCTATAGGTGATCGAGTGTATAACCCAAGGCAGGGTGCTGCAGCGCCCCAGGACCTGTCCTAAAGAAGTGTACGACCTGATGCTGGGCTGCTGGCAGAGAGAACCACACATGAGACTCAACATCAAAGAAATCCACGGTCTCCTCCTCAATCTAGCCAAGGCCTCGCCTGTATACCTAGATATACTGGGCTGAGCACAGGAGGAGGATGGGAGTGGGAGTTTCTGGATGAGTTGTGTGTGAGTGTGTGTCTGGACGTGGGGACGGTTACTGTAGTTAAGTGAGTAGGTCGCATTTGAACTCGTGTGTGTGTGTGTGTGTGTGCGTGTCGGATAGAGTGGACATGGTCACACCTCAGAGTGTTCGAGGCCCGTGCAAGTGTGTACGTGCAAGGTGCTGCTGTACAGGATGTGAAGTTATTATCAAACTTTTAAAGGCAATCAAAAAAAAAATCCCCAACTCATCCCCGATTGTCTCTTTCCTCCCTGCCAATTTCCTCTCCTTTGTGCATCTCCAAACCTCCCTCTTCCCTTCCTGACGAGACATGTACAAAGAGTAATTTAACTTTGGAGAAACACAGCTTCTCGTTTCTTTTCAAACGCTTTAAACGGACTGGCGCCAAATTGATGAAACGTGATTAACAGGACTTTAAAATTTAGTGACTCATTCCTCGTTGCCTGTCGGACAACTGGACTCGTGCGAAATTCCAAGCAGGCGCAGCACCGGGGAGGTTTTCCGGAAGCGTCAGTCCTTTGCCTGTAAATACGAGACTGTACCGTGGCGAGACGTTTCACAGGAAATGGCTCCGTGAGATGTTGAGCCATAAAGACACTGTGTATTCCCCTCTCACCCTGTCTGTCTCTATATCTGTCTCTCTGTCTTTCTGTCTCTCTGTTTATGAGAACTATTATTGTCAGTATTCATCCAAAATGGCTTGTTGAAAAGACTACACAAGTATTGATTAACACACCGGTACACTACACATCATAGAATACTGACTGCAACAGAATATTGACCAAAAAGAAAAGGAGGGAAAGTAAACACAGGCTGCCTGTCAGAATTAGTGGTTAGTAGAGATGGCAAAAATGATTTCTTTTGGATAAAAAAACAAACACTGCAGTGTTGGCTGAGGCAATTTTAGCTTTTTTAAATATACTATAACTTTAAGTGCTGATAAAATGTAAAAAAAAAAAAAAAAAAGAAGTGTAAAAAGGCTCGATCTGGGCACCGTTGATCTTCAGCATCTCTCCACGCAGCAAACTGTAAGACAGTTCATGCTCTTATGGATACTGCATATGCACCTACTCTTTCTGTTGTATGTATTTCGCTCAGGCCTGGGCTGCGCAGCACAGTAACACGAGGACTCCTCAGAAAGTGACAGATGCTTCGCTTGTCATGTCAAGTGCTCGTGTCAGAGGCCAATTGATTCATTTGTCCACAGCTGTCCGCCAAATCCGCGAGGCCTCGGCGTCGGGGAGCGTGTGGCTAGGGGGTGGATCGGCGTAAAAGTTGCTAAAGGAGGCCGGCTTCTGAGGGGTCAGGATGTGTGGGCGGCAACGCTGCAGAAGGTGTGGTTCATCTGGTCAACCCATATTAAATCATCGAGGCTATCAGCACTCAGACATCCTTGAAAACCACATCTGTGCTAGAGGGGATGCACACAAACACACACTGAACACTTTACCCCATCATCCCTCCGTCTTCACACACGCGCACGCACGCTCGCGCACACACACTGAAAGACACTCAAAATGGGCCGAGAAGGAAATTGAATTGCGCATGTTTTATTATTTGAGCGGTGCAGTGCTTTAGCCAGGCCCTGTCCTCTGTAATGGTGTAATGTATATTTCATTACAGCCTAATGGGCTCCATTAGCACAGTCTCCTCATAGACATTATTATCAAGACTTATTGTTTTATGGCTGAGGAGGAAGGATGGAGGGATGGATAGGAGCGGAGAGGTGAAGGAGGAGAAAACAGAGGAAAGAGCAGTGACGAGGAGAAATGAGAGAAGAGGTAATAATGCATATTGGGAAAGAAATGGAGAATAGGGGACAGAGTTCAGAACAGAAGCAATGGGGTAGAAAGGAGGAGACGCCCGTAGTGAAAATGTAGGAACGGGTCATCTGGAGCGAGACGGAGGAGAACGCAAGGAGATAGTGTAGCGAAACGGGGAGGAGATGGAAAGAGAGGAGGTGTAAATGTCCACAGGGAGAACGTGAGGGTGAACATCCATCATCGCTGCGGCCTACAGCCACAACAACTTCAACGTCACGCTCCCATCACATTCCTGTGGCCGCCCTCAACCACACACTCACACATTCACACACACACACACACACACACACACACACACACACACCACACACACTTTTTACTGGCAGTTCACCAACAGCTTACACTGAAATAAACTCAATAATTCACCGCACATCCCCATTATTGAGAACCACTTCACTCACTTACAGTACAGCTCGCATATCTGGTCAAAGGCTTACAGGCACACTGTATATATACGACAGCTCACATGCATGCGAGGGAAACACATTCAATGTTTTTGCATTTTACTTGGTCATATATTACTCTTTACTGACGTATTAAGAAGTCATACACACTGCAGTTTCAATTGCCGTCATTTTAATCTGATGTAAAACATCAACCTGGAATTACAAGTCTATTTATTTATTAACAGCACTTGATGGTATTGATGTTTGTGAACTTGAAAATGTTGATTTTATTGATTTATAGTATTATTGTTTATAAATTAAGAAGCATTTTGTACATTTCTTTCTAAATCTACGTTTGCCTTTTGCAACAACAAATGGACTGAAATGAAACACTGGTTTAATTGATTATGTTTTTTGCAAATGTATCGCGTTATCTTTCTCGAGTGTATGTATTTTATGCCAGGCTCCTATCCTGTCCTCGTGCACAGTGTGCTCTACAACGGGGATGGACGGTTCACCGGTCCGCCACCGGTTTAGTTTGACGTATTAACGACTGTTGTCGTCGTCTGTCAGTGCTCGAAAAGGTGCTGACAGTGCGGACTGACAACGTCCTCAAAAATCCGTCCCTGCAGTATAGTGAAGTAGGATTTGCACTAAACACACTTCGAAAACACGCCACCTGACAAAGTCCAGTAACAGAGGGCAGGGTGTGTGAGGGCCTGTGTGTGAGCTGGAAAAAACTGTGAGAAACGAACTAACAGTGCGTCGAAGCGACATCTCAGCTGGCCGCACTGTGTGTGCACGTACCTGCTGCGTTGCCCCTTTTTTTTTAACACAACGAACTGTGTCGAGTTAGACGACTGTGATGCTTTGACAGTTATGGGAGGAGGCTGTGACATGGACGTTTGCCAGCACGACGCAGCAGCATTCTGTGAAACCTTAACACAATTCTGCAAATCCAGTTGATGCCTCAGATCAAAGATATCGGTCAAGAAAAAACAAAAACGGAGGAAAGACAACCACTGCTGTCGGATGGACACCTTAGAAAAGGAGGGACTGACAATCACAGACTTCTCTCTTTCTCTTATTCAAGTGACCTACTGTAAAATAGACTATTCAACCAACTTTCCTCTTCTATGCTGCCTATACTGTACGTGATACTCTTAACATTTGGTCTCTAGAAGTGCTACTTTTACTTTTATTCTCTTTTTTGTAAAACGAAATAACAGCGAGAGGAATGATCAAAAATACATGTGCAAATGTGAATAGGGTGCAGAGGGAAATAAGCGTCGCTAGCTGCACAGACTGTGTCAGCATCTAGATTGTTCTGTTGTCTTCTTTTATCGTAGAGGCGGACGGCAGAGAAATGGGACTCACAAATACACAAAATTACATAAAGCAGCGCTTATTTGTAAGTTGAGTCATGTCAACCGGCCATCTTTGTTCGCAGTTGGAAACTTTTCATTGCACATCCAGGTAGCTTCTTCAGTCTGAGGGACAGTTGGCTTGCAGACCCCTTCATATCGTTCCGGGAGGTCCTTCACTTCTCCTCTTGCATAAATGGGCTCGTAAGGTGGACAACACAGGCGGTGCGTGTAGGGTGGAGTGAATGCAAGAGCAGCAGGTACAGCAAAATGGGAGACAGATTGTGTCTGAACCCTCCTCTGTTAAGGCAGAGATTCTTTGTGTGGACATAAATGGGACGAGACACACCAAGATGACAGACATCCTTCAGTCAGAGTCTTTGCAGCTACTGCAACATGTTACACGAGTGTGGCCCATTGGTACAAGAGACCGACGTGGTTTGCTGGTCAGCTCAGCAAACCAGCGCGTGACACGAATGCCAGAACTTGTACTTTTAACTTGTACTGTTGTTGTAACTCACTATCAGACGTGTCTCTCATTAGCCGTGGCTCTAAACAGTCTGCAGCGAGCCGAGGCGATGTGAAAGTGGAAGGCTGTTTGCAGTTTGCATATCCGCAGCCCCGGGTCTTCCACTTTCTCTTCCTTCCAACACCACATGCTTATCAGCTCTCGTCTTTGCAGCGTGTGCGTTGGCCCACACTGACGTGTACGACGCAGCCAGTTCTTTAACGTCCGCTTGGTGCGTCATGGCTTTGTGTTCCTCTCTTGTAATCCTAAAACACGTGTCCTTTGTCATTCCGGGGAAGGTACACAGCTGATTCGGGTTCTGAGGTGTTGTAAGCAACACCCCAGCATCGCCTCTTTCAACAGAGTCTGGTTGACATCACTCAACTTCCACATAACCACAGTTGGATGACCGACGTACAGGGGGCCTTGGGTTGCAGAGCGATGGTTGTTCATTCTCCCAGTGATGTGTGCGCTGTGTGTGTGTGTGTGTGTGTGTGTGTGCGTGCGAGACGGCTGATTGCTGTAAAAGTCAGTCAGGACGGATCCATGGGCCAGCTTCGGACTCTTGACAAATCCCGAGATTCACACAATTGATTTGTTGTCACTGTTCACCAATACATTATATGATAAGTGACTTTACCAAGTTGTGTAGGACTGAGGTTGTTATTATGGCAGCTACGATTTATGGAAATGCTCATTTGCTTTATTTATGACTGCAAAATCAGCCTGCTTCTCTACACAACTTACTAAAGCCTGGATTTTACAGGAGTATATCAGCAATATTAAACAATCTTTTTCTTTGCCTATTGACTCACTCTAGCATAAATATCGGGCAAAGCCTAGTCATCATACAGTACAGATACACATCGCTGCTTTGGGAGTGTTATGATCCATATCACTTTTAATCCCCTCTCTCTTACAACCCTAAGCTAATAGAGCTGAAGCATCATAAAGGTCATCGTAAAGATTACCTTTGTGCATGGACGCTTCTGGAGCCCCTATACGTCCTGAAGAATGTAATATCACAAGAAATGCTTCTCTGCAAAAAAAAAAAAAAAGATTTAAAAACGAAAACAAAACAAACACAAAGACAAAAACTGTGATTTTGCTATATGCAGTTTCTCTTTTTCAGTATCAGATTTTTTTTGGATTCTTAAGTGATTCTGTGTTGAGAGGCTAGAAAAAAAATGACGAAGTCGGATGTTTGTAAGAGGGACAGAGGACAAAATGCTACAAGGTTTTTGTATAAAAGACATGTTAAAATACTTTTTCCAAGCCTACAAATGCTCTTCAAAATGTACAAAAAAAATCACCTATATTGCAAAGCACACAACAAAATGAAAAGCTGGAAATATTCTGACTGATGCAGCTGATGCTTGTCCTTGCAAGCAGGTTTTGGTTTGAAGCAAAAATTTTAATGCCACCCATCTACTAATGAACACACGCACCAGAAAGAACTTGTACAGCCATGTATTTGCGTGGTAATATAGTGAGTCATGATGGTAATGGTGATGACGGCGATGATGATGATGACGATGATGATGATGATGATGATGATGATAATGGTGATATGATTTCTTCTCTGGACATGGACCAGTCTGTCGTGATACAGTGTAATTAATTAAAAGTGTTCTGTCACATCAAAGCTCCTGCAAGTTCATTTACAGAATGGCTGTGTGTGTGTGTGTGTGTGTGTGTGTGTGTGTGTGTGTGTGTGTGTGTGTGTGTGCGTGAAGTAAAGGGGTTTGCACAATAGAAGAGCACAGGCATGATTGTAAGAGGAAATATGTAAAACTAAATGTGTGACCGCTGGAGTGTTTGAATGGTGCTGCTGTCCATATCTACTGTTTTATTAATCCTCCTATAAAGCCAAGTATCTTTTAAGAGGAAAAAATGAGTTGTTTTGCAGATTAGGAGCAGACTGAGGGCTTTTTCAGGGAATTGTACAAGCAAATTGGACAGGAGAGGACGCCTAAATCCCTGATGCAATTAAGCAACAGCTGAATTAATGTGTTCTTCTTACACAGGGCACTGTCTACAATTTATCTTTTCATAAAAACGACACTGGAAAGCAAATGAGAAATGCACAAGGTGTTACTGTGTGTGTTGGAAGTGGAGGATGAGGAGGAAGGGAAAGTACCTAGACTCAGCATACCGTGTGTGTGTGTGTGTGTGTGTGTGTGTTTATATGTGCATGAGTGTAAAGAAAGTGAGTTGCAGCATTGCTCTTCGTGCTGTACAGTGGAGAATTCCTGTACTCAGCACTTCAACTTCATAAATAACACTTTTAATCAGAGGACATACACACACACACACACACACACACAAACTTGTGGTAAAGACGAGGAAGGCCGTAAAAGCTGAACAGCTGTATGTCTCGGGGAGACACACACAGAAGAATCGCTGCTGGGGAAATCAAATATGTGACAAAAACTTTTTTTGTATTTTTATCTTTATCTTTCTCACACCACCTTCCTTTTCGTTCTGCCCCAAGACAGTATAACTACATCCTTGATCTCAATTAACCAACATCATTAACCTCTATGAATGTGGTCTAAAACCATTTTTTAAAATCTAAAAACATGTAGGTGAGCCAGGAGAGTGGAAGAGGTAGAATAAGTAATTTGATTAGTAACTTTAATTAACTAAAACTGCTTTAAGTGATCAGTTAGGAATCCGCACTTTACGTTCACCAGGCCTGAGCTTTAGTGTAAATTCAGTTTGAATCAATCCATCATAACAATGGCCTGCAAACCAAACAATCCCATATGTCTGCAACATAAAATATGTTTAAATATCCAGTATTCACATGTTCTGTTATCGTAGTCAAAGAAATTTTTTTTTTCTTCCTTTTGTGTATTTCTTCCAAAATCCATTTCAGCGAACAAAATCACTATGTGTGCAGCCAGCATATGACATCATGGCGAAATGCTGCTAATTTATGCATTTGATCGCTCGTGCAGCAACATTAGACCCCTGAAAAGCCGCTGGTGCTTTCAGTGAGTTCCTAAACCTAAACCCCCCCATTGGACAAACCCCAAGCTCTGCCATGGATCGTTGTGGGTCTGGTGTCTAATCCAACCGCCTGTGCTCTTCAGCTCAGACTCCGAGTCACAGGTGCAGGTGTTGACAGAATCTCTTCTCATTAAGAACTATTTTAAAATACATCTCTGCAAAAAATCTTTAAAAAAAAGAAGCACTGACGAAAAAAACATGTAAACGTGCTGGAGAACCGGCCGTTTGAGTGGAGTTGGGTGTATATGAAAGCTTGCACAGAGCTTCTCCGACGGGGGGGATAGATATGCCTGGAGCATTTAAATGCAGATGAAACCTCAACAACTAAATGGAATATAAACAAAATAAAGGAAATAAAAAGTGCTCAGCTGAACATCACCAGCAAAGTCAATATTGACAACAAGCAGTTATTGTTATTGTGTACCGTCCTCCAGTCCCGTATTCTAAATTATTTATTGAATTCTCCGATTTTCTTGCCGACTTAGTGCTCAGTGCAGATAAAGTCGTCATAGTGGGCGACTTCAACATTCATGTAGATGCTGACAGTAACTCCCTTCAACACGGCATTTACTTCATTATTAGATTCAATTGGTTTCTCTCAAAATGTAAATGAACCCACTCACTGTTTTAGTCAAACCTTCATCATTTACTTCAACATGTACTGATATAACTGAGAGTAGCCTCGTTAACTGTGCTCCTGTACAAGTTGATTATCTGACTGATAATTATGCAGCATCTTTACGTTCCATACTTGATAGTGTTGCCCCTCTAAAAAAGAAGGCAGTAATTCTGAACAGGCGATCTCCATGGTATAGCTCGCACACCCGCAATTTAAAGCAGGCGTCACGAAGACTAGAAAGGAAGTGGAAGGAAAGTTCCACTAATTCACAAGAATCTCGATTAGCCTGGAAAAAGAGTTTATACTTATACAAATTAGCACTCCGTAAAACCAGAACAGCATATTATTCATTAATAATAGAGGAAAACAGGAACAACCCCCGGTTTCTTTTCAGCACTGTAGCCAGGCTGACTAAGAGCCATAGTTCAGTTCAATTCAATTCAATTCAACTTTATTTATATAGCGCCAATTTACAACAAGGTCATCTCAGGGCACTTTACATAATAAAGTCAAGACTATACAAACATTTAGAGAAAACCCAACAAATCCCCCTTGAGCAAGCCATAGGCAACAGTGGAGAGGAAAAACTCCCTTTAACGGAAGAAACCTCCAGCAGAACCAGGCTCAGGGAGGACGGCCATCTGCCTTGACCGGTTGGGCAGAGTGGAAAGTGGAGAGAGAAAAGAACAGAGCAACAAAAGCAACAACAAAACATTGAGCAGGTTAATAGGACCAGTAGCTGCACACTGGAGGACACACAGCGCCAAATCCGGGGACACCTGTGGACAGGGAGAGAGAGAGGGGGAAAGAGAGGGAGAGAGACGACTACAGGCCAAAGAAGACACAGAGTTAATGTCATACAGTGGTGACAATATAGATGTGGGGTGAGAGGAGAGAATGAAGAGAAGAGGAAGTGGCTCAGTGCAGAGTCCCCCAGCAGTCTAAGCCTATAGCAGCATGACTATAACCAACTATAAGCTTTATCAAAAAGGAAGGTTTTGAGCCTAGTCTTAAAAACAGGGAGGGTGTCTGCTTCCCGAATCTGAACTGGGAGCTGGTTCCACAGGAGAGGAGCTTGATAGCTAAAGGCTCTGCCTCCCATTCTATTTTTGGAAATTCTGGGAACCACAAGTAGGCCTGCATTTTGGGACCGAAGTGGTCTAGTAGGATGAGTTGAGACTAGTATTCCCTCAACGCTATGCAGCAATGACTTCATGACCTTCTTCACAAACAAAATCGTAGCTATTAGAAACAAAATTCACGAGACCCTCCCCACAAATACAACAGAATTAGAATCTTTAGTACGATTCCAATCCCTTTGAGACTGCCTTTTACCCATAGATCTCGCTGAGCCAACATCATCAAAACCAACAGCATGTCTACTACTACATGTGCGTCTTGACTTTATTATGTAAAGTGCCTTGAGATGACTTTGTTGTGAATTGGTGCTATATCAATAAAGTTGAATTGAATTTAATTGAATTGAACAAGTTCATGGCAGGAATGACAGCTAGTGCAGAATCATTAAGAATTGAAGAATAGGGAGCGAAAGTCCAAGACCGACAAAACCTTGGATGAAAAACTTCTAAACAGTTATGGCATGATAGCAGCTGAAAACTTTCCTATCGGGTAAGGTAAATCTTTATTGATCCCACATCGAGAAAATGTACTTGTTTACAAGTATAACAAGGCAATGAAAGCAATGAAAACAACAAGCGTAAGTGCACTGCAATACACTTACTAATGTAATGTAATGTGCAAAAAATTACATAAAATCAAAATCATTTTACAAATGTACAGTGTGTAAAAGAAATATAGAATATACCCAATATTAGTTAAAGTAGGTCAGACTGTGGAGTTATAGAGTCTAACCGCAGTGGGAATAGAAGACCTGCGGTTGTCCTGTCCTACACTGAGGGCGGATCAGTCGACCACTGGAGGAGCTGCACAGAGCCTCCACTTCCTGGTGCAGCAGGTGAGAGGTGTTGTCCATGATGGATGTCGGCTTGGCCACCATCCTCCCCTCACCCACCCCCCTCCACAGAGTCCAGTGGGCAGCCCAGGACAGAGCTGGCTCTCCGGACCAGCTTGTTGAGTCTGTTCCTGTCTCGGTCGGTGCTGCCTGAGAGGAAGGAGCTACTGTAACAGGCAGCTGGTGGTGCAGCGGCATGTTGGCATCTGTAGAACCTACAAGCCCAAATCTTATTGTATTACACGATACAATACGAAAAACATGATTTTGTGAGCTTTGAAAGGTTGACGTCATGGAAAATATTTCAACTGAGCAGCAAAAAAGCTGGAAATTGTATCCCAAAACTAGACGCTCAAAGTCTGCTGAAGCCAGGTGATGCATCACCTGACCGGAGCGACTGAAAGGCGACAAAGACATTATCTCACCACCTCTCAACACCGTCCAGCCTAGGAAATGGTGGCCACCGAGTTAAGGAGTTCCGTACTGTACATCAAAGCCCCAGGAATAATGTTAGTCGCTGTAACCGTCCTTCACTTTAATACCATAGTATTAGCTGTGGCCTCATCCTAGAAAACCTCATGGCAGCAGGGACGAGCAACTCTTGCTTGGAGGAAATCTGTGATTACTACAGAGACAAAGGCTTTGAGAGAAAACAAACAAGAGGATGATGGTTAGCGGAGACAAAGGCGGAGTGAAACACGGCGGCTCGTAATGATGCGGTGCCGTTAGAGATTCCTAAAGCAATGACAGGCGGTCATTAGTGGTTAAGCCCTCAGTGCTGCACCTGCACGGTGACATCATCGCCACGGATGGGTCCCCTCCAGATGTGTGCATCTGCTTGAATGTGAGCGATGCACGGTTGTCCCCAGCCTGGCAACATTTTGTTCAACTGATATTTGCACCCCGGGACATTTTTGATGTATTAATAACTTTTAATAGTTCAGAAGCTCGGTTCAAGCTCCAGAGAGATCTGGACTGTACCTCTGCATGACTGTGTCACTGTACGAAAAGCCAATTATTCCACTAACGTCGTGCAGCGTTGTCATGTGTAGCACATCTTTATGACACTAACACGGGAACAAAGATCACACAGCTGACTCCTTACTTCAGCGGCCTCCAGAAATACACACTTTCTGTGGAGTAAAAAAATTGTCACTCAGTGCAGCATTGTGTCATCTTTTTATGTATTCAGCAGCAACGAATGTCTGTGGCACAAATACATTAATAACGGCAGATACAATGTGGAGTTGAGTCTCTTTAAGGGAATTGTTGAAAAAGGTTTAATCATAAGATAAGATAACATAAACCTTATAAACCTTATAAGGCTTATTCCTCAATGGGGAATTTTCCATGTTAAGGCAGCAATGCTACATCTTTAATATGTCAGTGAAACACCAACTAATACAGCTGCTACACTGAGAATAAAACGTTAATATTTAAACGTGTAAGCAACAAGGAGACTGCAATATTCTACTATTTAATTAATAAAACAGACAAATATTATATAAGCTTTCCAATTCATTGTCACTGGTTTTAAATTTATACTGCATTATTTTATTTGTCTTTGACACTCAAGTAAAAAGTTCACAGTGGTGGATAGAAGTGAGCTTTCATTGGTGCCTCTAGCAGATTTTTCAGAAATTCATAAAAATAAATTGGTCAGCTGGTGCTGACAGCAATTACATTTTCTGCAGATTTATGTAACTTGTTTTTTTTTTGTTTTGTTTTGTTTGTTTTGGGACCAGGGCCGTAACTCTCACAGGTTTTCTGTTGAATAGTTTAAACAGCTCATGCTTTAACCAATAATAATAAGAGACGACTTGCAGCAATGGGTCACAAGTGAAACAGAGATACAAAAAGAAGATTAGGGTGGCTGAACAAATACTGTACAGATATGACTGCAAACAACCCTTTTACAGATGTTTACAGAAGTGGATTCCAACAAGAAAGACACTCTCTGTACACGAGAAGACTCGCTCCCAGAGGACAACATCAAAATGGAAAACTCAGAAAAACAGGAAAACCTCATGAACAAGAGCCATTCCTCATCTTCTGTCTCCTCCTGCTCCTGCAAGAGTTTCCTGTTGCACCGAAACGGAACAGCCAGTGGCTTTATCAAGATTTATGAGCTAAATCATCATTGGAAATATAAGACACTTGTTGGGGCAAAAGGGGAGAAGGGAGAGGAGGGGGGACCAGGCAGAGAGAGAGGAGACAGATTGTGAGACATGGATCCGAGATAAGGAGAGAAGGGGACAAACGCGAGGATACGGCGTTTTGATAAGAACAGATGTGCAAACTTGATCGAAAAAACCCTCTTCAGTGATGCCTGTTATGTTCCATTTTTTTGCTTTGCTAAATGTGCTGACATCCAATTTGAAAGCTGTTATCAAGGGAAACACTCAAAAACAAGCAAAAGTGCTGCAGAGATAAAGGCCTGAATGGACTGGAGACGAAATGAGGTTCATCAAAGTTCATCAGCCACAGCTGTTATGTTACACGACCCCTCCTAATGATGCACTTGCTTTTCTCACTTTGTCCAGGAAAAGGACATTAACACAAATGTGAAAGACACACACGGCACACACATCGCACAGGCAGCATTACATGTTGCTCTGAGACCACATGAGGAGATGCAGCTCTTCCTGCAGTTATTTGACATTCAAAATGTTCAATTGGACATACATACAGTACCGTGCCAAAGTTTTAGACAGGTGTGAAAAATGCTGTGAACAAAGAATGGCTTCAAAAATGGAAGTGTTAAACATTTATCTTCATAAATGAACAAAATGCAGTGAATGAACAAAAGAGAAATCTAAATCAAATCAATATTTGGTGTAACCACCATTTGCCTTCAAACCAGCATCAATTCTTCTAGGTTCACTTGCAGACAGTTTTCGAAGGAACTCGGCTGGTGGGTTGTTCCAAACATCTTGGAGAAAGAACCACAGATCTTCGGTGGATGGAGGATTTCTCTCATCCTTCTGTCTCTTCATAGAATCCCAGACTCACACTCCTACAAAATCCCTGACTTTGTGCAAGTGATTGATGCTGGTCTGAAAGCAAAGGGTGGTAACACAAAAAATTTTATTTTATTTTACCGAACAAAACCGAAAGTCATAAATAACAGATGTTTTTAATACTAAAGTTACACAAATAACCTTTTTGAAGGCACTCGCTTTTCAAGGTTTTAATAACTAAATCAAATTACTGTTCAGGTAAGTCAGCTGTCAGTCGCAGTAAATGTTACATTAATTGACCCAAATAATTGTGTTATTTGGAATATGTTACTCAGTACATTTAAAACGGAATGATTTAATTGTTTGAAATAGCCCATGCGGAGATACAAGTACGTCGAAAATGTCAATTTCATTTTATTTAGTTTGTTTATTTGTTTGTTTTTTTTTGGGGGGGGTGTCTAAACTAAATTGTAAGTGTACTGCACCTAATAAGGACAAAAACAATTCCTATTCCAGTTTACTTTAATTAGTTTACATGCTCGTAAAAATTCAAAATTAACTCATTAGAATTTACAGATTCGCTTAGGTAAAATAAATTAGTCCGCTAGAATTTTTACAGGCCACAAAAGTCAGCTTCAGTCGAAATGTGATTATTCAAGTGAATAATCACATTTCCCCAAATGGTAATTATTTATTCTGTAGAACAAAGATGCAAATTATACATAAACCCTATTATGGCAACCAAACTCATTTTGTCTAATTTGTCAAGTCCGTACCTGCGTTTTCTGATCTCCTCATTCTAACTTCATTCCTTGTTCTAACCCGTCGGTTCTGTAGGGATCTGCTGAATATTTAATTGTTGAAAGGAAACAACTTTGATCAAAATTCCCACTGTGAAGTGTGTGATAAATGCCAGCCCTCATTATTCCGTAGCCTGTGCCACCTCTAATGAGCTGAGCATCTGTCCACCGCACAAAACAACACAAAACGCTGTGTGTTCTGCAAATCGAATAGAGTGTCTGCAACTGCCTGATTTCATGTGACTGACTAATGAATTGATGTAAGTGACACAGCTTCATTCGCCCTTTCTGAGATTTTAATGACAACTGCTGGTTTAAACGTAGAGATTTTACAGGTTGGTGTAGGATCAGCGGTGACAGGGAAAAAAAGGAGAAAGAAATAGTATCAGCAGAGAGAGAGACAGAGAGCGGAAGCTGAAATGCTGCCAAAAAAAGATGAAAACAAACACAACAGCAAAAAAAATCATAATAATAATAATACATCAATGACACACGGGCAAAGAAGAACAAGGGAGCGACAAGGGGTGAGGTAGAGAGTCCATGAAAAAAATAAAAGGGAAAATCAATTGAATAAAGGGCCAAAGTGCAGGAGGGTAAAAATAAACCACAGAAACAAGAGTGAATTCAAACCAGGTGCGGGCGGCACAATCAAGCCTCAGAAAACCAACAGCGGCAAACACTGGGGAGCCTCATCCACGGAGAGCAATCCGGCAAGCGGCGGAGGAGAGCCAGCGAGCGAGGGATGGGCTTTTGATGGAGTCTCTTCTGGAGTGTTTATGACGAGGCAGCGCCAGCAACGTAATGAGTTGACTGATCAATCTTTCCTCCTTGCTCTGCCGGATCAATAGCACTGTTTTGACATCCTACATTAAGCTCTAACTAATTGCCAGATTGCTAAATGCTTTTAAGAAGGAAGCAAAAAAATATATCCAGGGCAATCAATAATGCAATCACACCAGTGACTCTCCTGTAGTGCCAAGGGAGGAGAGATGTGCTGATGCGTGTGTGTGTGTGTGCGTGTGTCGGACGCATGTGCGAGCGCGGTGAGTGTTAAGGGCCAAACAGTTACCTGGTGCATGAACTCTTGGATTTGTGGATGTGTCTTGGGCGTGGGAGTGTAAGTGAGTGGTGCTGGGGGAGCTGGGAGTTGCGGTCAGGGGAGGAGAGCAGAGCGGTGGTGGATTTGGGGTTTGGGCGTCTGCGGCCTCAGTGGGACAGTTAGTTGACTTGGCTCACAGCTCTGTGGCTAAACCGCCAAGACGCAGCAACAGTGTTCACCGACAGGACGTCGGTGCCTTAATGTGTGTGTCTGTGTGTGTGTGTTTGTTCGTGCATTTTCTGTGAGCTCCAATGTCCACCCCTGCGTGTGCGTGAGAGACATGAGCCATTGCATTCAGAGAATTTGAAAATGTCTGTGTGAACGTTTTAGGTTTAGGTTTGTTTTTGCTGAAACATCCAATGCTGTCATAGTTTTTTGACAAACAGTTAAAAAAAACTCTCTGCTCAAAGTTCACTTTTGTTCTAAAGTGTCTTTATGTGCTCAGAATAAAAAAAAAAGTTACATAATAACTGGGCAAACCTCATCTGGCGATGCCAGTTATTATGTCTTAATAATAAGTGAGTAAGTTGGCCTTAAGCTGACATTTATAATTATTATTATCTTGTCTGCCTTGATTTATTATTATTGTCTTGTTGACCGACCTGCAGGTCGATATGAAACCTTTATAACGTTGTTGTTTGTGATATTCGTTCCCAAATTCCATCATTAAAGTCTGTTTTTCCATGGCTGTGTGTGTTTGTGCTTCAGGTTCCACATGTTGTCAGCGAGGCCCAACTGGGTCAGGGCTGCACTCTTCCTCTGCTTCTCTGCACCTCCACAAAACAGCGGGGGATAAAAAACCCTTTTCATGAATCTTTCAGACAAGTGATGCTTCTCGGGCTGAAGAGCCTCTCTGGTACAGTCGGTTCATGAATTTTTAATGAGGAGAAACATGCCGGACAAAATGTCACAGATTTAAAGTGCGGGTATAAGGGTAGCTGACCTGCTGTCTTACTCTTTTCACATTTCGCATAATCCTTTTCATATAGCCCGATTCAGGAGCCAGTGATGAATCATAGAAAGAGGCGGATAAATCCGCATACAGAACAACCAAAATAGCAGAGTGGTTTTGCAAAATGACACTGAAACCAATTTCCATGAACTCCCAAACTTTAGGACATGTTGACATTAATTTCGGGGGTGCTGATTGTGGAGCACTGAAGGAGATGCTAATTGCGTGTAGATGAAGCCATGATGACAGTGTGATTAGGCGCCATGTGTCTAATTGCTAAACAACTTAGTTTGAGTTTTAAAAATATCGCAAATGAAGGAAACCCAGATCGGTATGCCAGGATGTGTTCAGTAATTCCGATACCTGTGGCTGTATTCAGAGCTGAAACAATTAGTTGATTGAACGAATTAGCTGACTGAAACTAAGCACTGATTTGCATTTTAAGTTGCTCCGAATCCGTCATGGAACATTTTAGTCCAGCGGTTCCTGCTCCAGCTCTTCTTTCTTTCCTCCCCCTCGTCCTTCGACTGCCATCGCTGTGATGTCCCCTCCATGTGTCCTCCTTCTCTTCTAAGTCCTCCTCGTGCTTCACTCTTGTCCAGGACTGTTTGTTTTCTTGTCCGTTTCCATATCTCTGCTATTAAAACAACTAAATTATTAAACCCATAGTGATAATCAATCGATAGCTCTTTCTTAGAGGGATAGACCTATCAATAATTGACAAATCCTGAGGGGACCTATGCCCCCAGTGGTGTGTGTGTGTGTGTGTGTGTGTGTGTGTGTGTGTGTGTGTGTGTGTGTGTGTGAGCATGAGAGAGAGAGAGTGGGCGAGTGAGCGCACACGTGTCGGAAGGACACTCCAGCCGCCATTTGTGTGCACCTGCGTGTGCTTTGTTTGAGGCCAGTCTTATTGAGGTGGACTGTGTCTGATGAGGGTCACGCAGGACTAATTAAACCCTTCACTTTCTTTGGTACAGAAGCAGGAAAAGAGCGACGACGCTGCGCGTAATTAGAATGACTCAGCCACAGGTGCAAAAGGGTAAACAAGCGTGCTACGTCACACGACTTCGGCGGGATCTCGCTTATTTATGGGGACGGATGATTCATAAATCTGTAAACTCGCCACGTATGGGTGTCTGTTTACTCCCACTGTCTCTCCTTTGAAACCTTTTCTCCTCGTGTGTTTCCCTCTGTCCTCATTATATTTTTTAAAATCCCGATGACTCTTTAATGTTCATTTAATTCAAACACACCTTTGCTTTGGTTTTAAACTGAGACGGACAACATGACTGATTTTCAGCTGCTACTGAGCTGCTGGATTATACGGCTGCACTAATCAACACGAAACATAATATACGAGTGAATCCACAGCTTCACAAAAGAAGAAACACTCCTTTCTTCTTGGATGGATCGCTGGGCAGCGGGTGGAGACCAAAACAATTTTCAATTCAATTCAATTCAACTTTATTTATATAGCGCCAATTTACAACAAGGTCATCTCAGGGCACTTTACATAATAAAGTCAAGACTATACAGACATGTAGAGAAAACCCAACAAATCCCCCTTGAGCAGCTATAGGCAACAGTGGAGAGGAAAAACTCGTAAAAACAGAACGTGGAAGAGCGTGGACAACAGCTGACTCTCCGATATATTGTAGGTGAACGTTTGCTGACACGTTCACCATTAATACTCCGCTGAAGCAATAGTGCTCTGATGAGGGAAGTTAATAAACGACGGTGTGAGCCCTTGTTGGCACATTCTACTGTCACGCGTAAGTCTCGCATTTCATGTTCAGCAGAGCTCTGTGTGTTTTGGCTCCTCTGGGTCTTTGCTCTTAACATTCCAACGAGCTTTGAAGTTCTTTCAGTCAGGAATTCACCCCATCATCCCGTCTCCGCCCTCTGCATCGATAACTGCCGGCTGCCTGCCCCGATCCTTAAATTACCTCCTAAATCTTGGAAGAGGGTCACACAAGTTCTTCGCTAATGGGACTAGAAGCCAACGATTAACTTGACACGTGGCTCGACAGGGACTCGGTCAAACTCCGGGGTCGTGCGCGAGGTCATTTGCTGGATTGTGGCTGTTTTGATTGACAGGTTGAGGGAGAGCACACAGCTTTAACACGAATGATGTCATGTATGGCCAAAGCTAAATAAAACACTTTCGTCCACACAGTCGTGTCAAATCTGTTAAAAAAGATTTGACTGAATGGCAGTTTGTGATTGATCGGTGGGGTCGACAATGTTTAGGTGTTAAACAAACTTGTCTGTCACCTGTCACGCGTCGGAATCCCAGCAGTCTTCTTACTGCAGCTGATCTATCATCCGTTTAGGGCTCCTTCATCATCCGTCATTTCTTTGACAATTCTCTCTGCTTTCAAAGAAAATCAAAGGTGCACGTTCACTGTGGGTAAATTGACGAAGCGTAAAAAGCCGATTTGAAAAGATTTTTATTGATTGCGATCACATTAACACTTGCAAACGCACAAGCACAAACACAAGAAGACAACATCATGCATTTTTAATGCAGCATTTAGATAAAACACATTTTTTTATGTGCACTGAGCTCTCAGGCAGACCACTGAATAAACGTAGCCACGGTGTGTGGGAGACCACTGTACTCGTATCTATAGCAGACGTGCTTTAATTTACATGTTAACTACAGTCCTGAGGCAGTGTGTGTGTGTGCCGGTGTGTGTGTGTGTGTTTGTCTCTCTGGATCTATCATCACCACTCACTCTCTGTTTCATCAGTGTTTATTCTGCTGTCTCAAACTTGGCATCCCGTGAACCCAACATGCTTCATGTTTTATGTGTGCTTCAGTGTTTTATGCATAATATCTGATTGTATTGTTTTAGTCCCTGTGTTAACACTGGCCATGCCGGCGTCCATCCATCGACATTCCCTGAGACTCTTTGGTCCGGGGTTCAGACTGGACGCTGACAAAGGACTATCAGAGCTTGCCGTCTCTTTGTCTTTTGTTTCTTGACTCTCTCTCTCTTTGACACAGAGCTGACACTGGAGCTGTCCCTTCCTTTCGTCTCTCACCCTCAGCGTTTTTTCCCTGTCGTTTCTCCATTTCAAACATTCCCATCTATTTTTTTAAACTCAGTCTTTCCGTATTTGTTCGTATTGTTTAATTTCCTGCAAAATTTTCTTTGTGTGTAAATAAGATGTTTTGCTGTTTAATGTGCATGTGTAGGTTGAAATTAAATCACATTAAATGACTAGGGATATATTATATTTTACCTTTGCTGTCTGCTAAAAAACTGCAAGACGATACAGATTGTTCAATTGTTTTTCACATAGCTCTAACTACTCAAATGCTATTATCGCAGAGTTATAGAATTTCATTAAAGCCTGTCTCTGTTTGTCTACAAATCTGTTTATAATTGACATATTTCACTGGAGCTTCGATGCACTTTCACTGTTTGCAGAGAGAAAACATTTGTCCTGTAAGACACCGGGCTTACTTCACGCACAAGTGCAAGTGTCTGCATGTCTCCATTTAGAATCTCCAAGTTCTGTCTGTGGAGAAATATATACTTCCTGTTTCCTACTTTGTCAGCCAATGATAACCTGATACACCCAGGGGAGTGCTGTGGGGGAGGCAACGGGGAAGCTGAGCAAAAGAGGCAAAGGCTAATAAAGGAAAGAAGTGCAAAAAGACCGAGTAGTTCAGCAATGTCGCATTTGTGTTTTTTTAATAGAGAACAGAGCCAAACTAAAATGAAATGAGCAAATTAGTCTCTAATGCACGTATAATACAGGCAAGCAGATCAAGAGCTCTTTGAATCTACGCCATGAGAAAAGAAACCCACTCTGATTTCCACACCCTCTGCTGCTCGGTCAGAGGTAAATTGTACAGATAACGTAGCTTGTTTCAGCGGATCCGAGCTGCCGTCTCTATGTCCAACTGTTAAGGACACAATGCTGTTCGTTATTCAATTCTTTTTAATTGGTTTCAAGTCGGCCTCATTTGCATATGCATGCTAAGGGGCCTTCTCATTGGAGGAGAGGTGGGAATGGAAATGGGTTGAACAGAACCCGCAGAGAGGGCGAGCGAGAGAGAGAACGCCGTATAAAGAGAGGCTAAAAGAAGGAATGAATGAACAAACAAGTGAATAACAGACGGGATGTGAGTAAGTGCTTCTAGAAAAATCAGTCTATCCGGTTACCACAGCAACGTGAGGTGCAAGTTGGCTCTGCTCCCTACGTAACCAATTATGTCTATGTGTGTGTGTGTGTGAGAGAGAGAGAGTGCATGTACTATCTAGGGCTATTGATATGCAAAAGAGAAAGAGAGACCATGTGAGCCTCGGCTTAAAAATGTTTGCAGGGCATTTGATTTTAACGCGGCGTGTTTGTATCTGTTATCTGTGTCACGCTGTCTTCTCTCGGTTTATCTGCAGCCACAGTTTCTGTGCTGTGCGCCCGCACACACACATACACACACACACAGAGAAGTGAACAAAAAACCTCCATGTTCACACTTTTGTGTTTGTAGACTGTTTACAAAAAGCTGCACACAAGGGCTGGAAGCTTCACAGGAATCCAATCACAGGCAGCTCCCTCTAGTGAGCGCCACAATCTACAGCACGCAGTTTCCCGGAATTTCACTAGATGGTCAGACAAAATATTTACCTTTGCTGTAAAAGAACATTTAGCAATTTTTATGAGTGTAATATAGACATACCGGTAGTTTGTATCTGCACAAGTGATATAAAATTGCGTGTAAACTTACACCTCACAATTAGACAACATTAAGATGTCATCAGTTCAAAATCCTGATTTAAGGAAATTGTCATTAAAAAAAACCTACATTCAATCACAGCTGCTAAAACAAGACTTCAGTGGCAGCGCCCTCATCTACATTTAATATTTAGTCATGGGGTGACTCTTTTATGCAAAGCATCACACACACACACACACACACACACGGGGGCAACTTGAAGTTCAGTGTCTTGGCCAAGGACATTTTAACATTTGGACCTGGGGAGCTGGAGGACTGACACACTGACCCTGCACTTGGTGGACACTTTATGGTAATTTCTGAGCCACATCCACCTCATCTGAGATGTGGGACCGCTTCATTTCCCCATATTACATGCAGCTTTCAGTGACCTACAGACCACAGAAATTCACAATGTTATTCATGCTCTGAATGGGGATATACCTGAAACTGTCCAGCCTTACACATATTTAGATATTAATAGACATTTATATCATTATCCTACATAACTCATATTGAACATCAAAATGCAAATTCTATTCTTATTTGAAAACAACCGAGGGCCTCGAGAGCTAAAGCCCAGCTTCTTCTCCAACCGTTGACTTTCAGCTTTACTGTACACAGCTGATCCAAGTGATCCGCGATTGAAGGCTCAGTTAGAAAACAAGCGGGCCTTGAGAACCAGGGTTGAGAACCACTGCACTACAAAAGGCCAGTTCATTTCAGCATTTTATTTATCACGCCACGCGCGTGTTTATTGTTGTAGCAATGCTTCCATGCAGACCTCTAACAAATGTTTGACCTGGTTAAAAACCTGCAGAAAATCACATTAAGCAAACAGGCTTCGAAAACACTGAATATGTTTGCAGCTTGTAGCAAGCTGAGTGTTACTGGCACCATTTTTAACGACTCTCCCGTCATCAGTAGGACTTCTCCCCATCATAACGTGACTCATACCTTACTGAAGACTTTTGATGTTGGATTAAAACACACACTGGCCATCCCAGCCTTGTGTTCTGCCGTGACACGCAGCCTGTACACACGTTTTGTTGGGCCGTTCTTTGTGGACTTGTACCTTTTCAGAGGAGCCATTCTGTCCCTCAGTGGGACCACCAGTGAGTCAGAAAAGCAGCCAAGTTGGACTTGGGCACTAATTGGCTACGCTGTTAGAGGCCCACAGAGCCACACTTAGGCTACAGAAATAAGCTTGTGAGTGTGAGGATGGAGGCTGGGCACGGTGCCTGCCCGAACGCGTGAGACAGAGACAGACAGAGGGAGAGAGATTTCTAATTAGGGCTCTCTGATGAACACGAGAAACCTACACGAGCAGTTTAAAACCCTCCACCCTGCAACGCGCATCCTTCCCATCCTCTGACCGGATCGGTTAATTGGTTAGTTTGTGCTTGCGTTTGCGGTTGGAGGGTGCGATGGGGGGGGGGGGGTCTTTTGTCTGATGCACTTCAGCTGCTCTGATTGACAGCAGGAACAGGAAGTGAGAGCGTGGGGCTGAGCGAGGAAAAGAACCTTTCTCTGGTTCCTCAGATTAACATTCTCCTCCACCTCTCCAAATTCCTCTCATCCCCCTCTTTGCTTTTCCTCCGCTTTCACTTTCTCACTCTCCTCTGTGCCAAGTCTTACTGTGCTCCTCCTCTGCAACTTTCCGTCCATTTATATCAATTTACCTTCAGCAAACACAGTCTTTGAAAAAGATTCTTCTGTTGGCTTTTTGTTCCCCTTCTTTTCTTTGTTCATTTCCTAGGAAGCAACAGGCCACTTAAGTACCGGAGGTACATTGCTAAACAAAAGCCTATACACCTTTGCCACGGACATGTAAAACTCAAATCAAGCCCAGGGTTTCGCAGGCTTGACCAGGTGCTGATAGCAGGGATGTAGCGTGTTTAATAGATTAATTGTCAGATTCATGTCAGAGTTGAGGGTTTTTACCAAAACTAAGGGCTTTAGTAAAAGGAAAAACAAGCCTTGAAGGCTGAACTGATAGCTGCTGCACCCCAAGAGGTTGATCGAGGATAGAACATCATATATTACATCATATTTTCAAATATTTTTTATACTGGCTGAGCTGCAAGAATCCTGCTTAATGGTTGGAGGACAGATTCAAATTTAGACCCTCTAAAGAACCTGGAATGTAATAGAAACACACTTAGGACGACCTCTGAGCAGTATAGCAAAGCCTTTAACCACCTTAAACATGCAAACTTCCATCGTTTATTAATCCCTTATGCTAATGTTTACTCAGACTTGTAGAGGTCTCATCAGTAGGAAAACTGTTACATAGCAACAACGCTAGATAGACTTTCAATGGAGTTAAAATGGCTCTTTAAAAAAAAAAAAAGAGAGATTACTTTAAAATATATTTTCTTGCAGATGGCTTAATCAATAACTGGGAGTAAAATAAAAGCCAAAATAAAATCGTGCCTCCATAGGGACAATTGTGTAAATGTTTATTGAGCAGAAACTTTGGAAAAGCACATATTGATCTTTACTAGTGTTCAGGCAAGAAAAATAAATCAAATACAGGAGGTAGTTCACTATGTTCACATTTTATTTCTCTTGTCTTCACTCTTAGCTTCAGTTTTCTGTGTTACAATCAACCTAAAGTGAGTTGCTATTTCTGCCTTTTTAACTCCAAACATAAAAAAGTAGCCCAGCACTGTGTCGACAGAAATGGTTATAGACGGACATGACGCAACACAATTAACATATTGTGTCAGCATTATTTCACACACGTCACACATATGTCCTTTATACGCATGCACGCACGCACACAAAACAACGACTTTCCCCGTGTTTGAAAGAGGGAAGAAAAGAAAAAGAGGAATGACAGCAGTTCAGAGGGAAGAGAAGGGAGAAAACTGGGGAGAGCAAAGGAGAGTAAGTGGGGATAATCAAATTAAAAGATCACACTGAAAAAGCATTAGCCGAGCTGAATAATGGAATAACTTAAAACGTCTGTGCACACATGAGCACGCTCACATACATTCACACACTTGATATGCCTCATATACATACAGATTGCAGCTCCGAACAATTAATAAATTACAAAGTAAAAACAACAGATAATAGCCATGCGCAGGAAGTACATTGCAACGTTCCTCATCTCCAGCAACTGGACTGAAAGAATGAAAAATAAAAATAAAATCAACAAACTACTTTACACTCGAGATACAAAAGCACCATCTGTTTTATGCATGAGTCTCTCCCAAGCAAATCCACAAAATGTGCACACAGACTGGAGGAAGGGATAAAAGCTAACAAAATTCCAGTATAATGTTTAAAACATCACAGCAACATTGCCATCAGCTTAAGGCTGAGATCTGAGAACTTAAAAAGTGATGAGGTGACTCAAGTTGAGGTTTGCAAACTGTGAAAAAGTGATTTCTTTAGTCACAATCAGGTTGTTTCTGTCTTTGTCTTGTGTATATACTGTTTCTCCAAAGTGCAAAAGGGTTTTAGCTTTCTGCATGTGTCTTGTTTGTTACATGTTTATCTATTATTATAATACTGTCTATTCTTAAAAACAACGAAAACACCAACAATGCATCACCCTATTTTACCACGGTGCAAACCAAACCCTGTTAGTTTGGGGGGGGGGGTGTTTATACGTGATGTATTATATAAGGTTTGTCTTGATAAAGACGTGGACGTTCTACACAGATACAGGTTTCAGGTTTGGATACTGCAAAGCAAACAGCACTATGTCTGAGGAGCGAGGGGTTACAGAGAACAACTCAGGTTCAGCTACATCTGAGTGGATTTACCTATGCGACGACACTAGGGATGACTGACGTTTCTCTGTAGCTAAAAAAAAAACGATACACAGCCGTTTGGGTATCCCTGCATCCCATTTACCCACTACTATTGTCAAAAGAAAAGAAGGAGTAAAAGTTAAAGTGCATGTTAAGAGAAAAGGAAAGTTGAAGGCAGGTTGGTCGGATCTCAAAGTTGATCGGTGTTGCGAGATCCCGTTTCCCTGGATCACAAGGAAGAGTGTTTTTATCAAACACAGTGTCACAGGTGAGAGGGGTTAAAACAATACCTACAGGAGCTATTGGCTCAGCCTTTGTAGGTCACTGTAAGACTGGCTGTGAAGTGGGACATTGGAAA
Organism: Channa striata; assembly: GCA_033026295.1. Lineage (NCBI taxonomy): Eukaryota > Metazoa > Chordata > Actinopteri > Anabantiformes > Channidae > Channa > Channa striata. The sequence continues at coordinate 4,892,030 of CM065178.1, forward strand.
GGGTGGACAAAGTTTTAAGTTAAGGATCAGCGGTGTCTGCTGTTGCTGCTCTGGTTAGATATGTGTGAATCTCAGAGGCTATGTGGTATCTGAGGTCAGGCTTTACAGTTCGTGAAGGTTATAATAGTGACAGGTGAAAACATCCACCCAAATCCAACCTGCCTCTTTTGTAGAGGGCTTATCTCAACTTATCTGAGGTGGAAGGCAGGTGGAGCGTGCAGCACGCCCACCTCCACCGAGCCAATGAATGCGTCTAGGAAAATAACAAGAGGTGGGCCAGTGTAGCCGACGTACCATACCAAGTGTTTTCTTTAATAAGCTCAGGTGTAAATCGAAGCTAGTTATTCACCGGCGAAAGTAAGAAGTGTGGGTTCTCATTAATAATAATCCTAAGATTTACTTTCATTCATTTTAGATCAGCTAACAATCCAAGCACTGCTCAGTATTAACTTGCCAGGTAAGACGAAAGCAAACGCGTCAGACCCTGTGATTGCTGTCAGAGTCTGACAGCTGATCAAGGTGATCCGGATTCTCGTGGACTTCGATGACCTGCTCGTTTTCAGCCTCGGCGTCCTCGTCGTTGCTCTCTGCACTGTAGTCTATAGCCTCCAGAAAGGACGGCTCGTCCTCCTCCATCACGTAGGTAGTGGAACAACTGCTGCAATTCAAAAAAAGAAAAGAAAAAATGAACACAGCTACCTAACGATGTCAATAGGACTGTCTTTGAAAATACCTGAATAAAAAAACATGACAGCTAAAAAGAAATTACTTGCATATACCACATAGCATCGTGTTATGTAACTCACAGATACTGTGAAGCTCTCAGAAAATGCATCTGAAACTGATTTCATGGTTACTGAAAATGTACCGTCATTGCTTAAAGGCATTTATGCAAAATGTGTGAACTATACTGTGCTTGTCTTCTTACATGTTTTACAATAGTACAAAAAAGACAAACATTTAGATCAAAGGTTTATAGCAACAGTAGGGCTATATTTTTTTATGATTACGCTACGGATTATGTAAGAATTAATTGTTAATTGTTTAGCTTATGAAATATCAAATGTCTGTGTTTGCTGTGAAAAAAAAAATCTGGAAGCAGAGAATTTTTTCACTTGATACAGCACTTAACAATTGAGCTGTTAAAACTATTATTTTCTATCGTTGAAGTAATAACATTTTTGTTTTAGCTAATCGCTAAATGAAAATAATTTTTAAAACAAAAAAAAGAGGTTTTAGGAAAACATCCCACAAACAGACATCTCTAAGAATGTTGTATTGAACTTAATATATTATAAAGTCACGACAGACGCAACAAACAAATGTGGCTTGGGAGCTGTGACTGGTGAGGCTTTTTTTCCTGTGGGTCTTAATGGTTAAATGGTTGCTGTTTTTTTTTTTTTTTTGAGGTTTTAGTGGCTTTAGTGGGTTTTTAATGGTGTTAATGGTCTGAAATGTGATCCCAGTGAGACAGTCGATCACGGGGCTCAGACAACGATCTCCCACCAACTTCACCAGCGTGTGAGTGCACCATACAGCACAGGGAGACAAAGGGAGTCACTGTGCTTCAATGTATGTACAGTAAATGTGTATGTGCGTGACGAAGGTTTGTAGATGGACAGTATGATGTTCACACTGGTGACAGTTTAACAGGCCAGTGCAGAAATAACAAACCCAGTCTTCTCTTTTCTTTGGGTCACATTTCCTGTATCCGCCGCCTGTAGTCATCTTTATATAACAACCTGTATTAAAACATTTAAAGTTTCTCATTTACATACAGCCCCCCCCCCCCTTCCTCACACACAAATACACACCCATCCCTGTTATCCACCCTTTTACACAGCCAGTAATGTGCAGATGCCTCCTAATGGCCAAGACATAATTGTTGCGATGACCTATTAAATGGTTAATGGCACCATATCAAGCCCCACACATAAAACCATAAAACGCAGTATGAGAGCAACCAATCCCAAAGGGTACCCACTCACGCACACAAACACACACACACACCCCTACCTGAACACTTTGGAGTCCCTTAATGATCAGACACATTAATGATGAATGAATATATCAATATGAGAGTAGAGCATGTTAGTAAGAGAGAGACACTGGGAGAGAAAGAGACATGAGGATTAAGTGGTTTGGAATATAAAGGTATACTTCCAAAGCAACCACTTTAACAAATCTTCAAAGAAGACAACGCTGAGGTCTTTTAAAAAAAAAAAAAAAAAAAAAAAAAAAAAAAAAAAAAGATAACTTTGGTGGTCAGAGCTTGGGTTTGGCCAAGTTTAATAATTTATTTGTGGTGGTGAACTGAAGTTCAATCTAATCTGTGTGGACCTCATCTTTCTGAGCAGGGAATTTAAATAGAGGTGATTAGGTTTCGCATAAAGCTGTGTGGTTGATTTTTTATTTTTTTTTTAAGATGTGGAAGAGTAGTGCTGGTTCATTTTTTTAATGTCTTAAAAGAAGAATCAGATACACTGAATGAGCTTATATTCGCATTTCAAAAGGTTATTATTTTTCTTAGTTATCTATTTAACCCTTAGGCTCTCATTAAAAGCTCAAAATACAGTTTAAACATTGGTTTGTGAACACAATACTTCATATTATATATTTTACCACCCCTGGTAATTAATGACTTCAGTACTATTTCATTACTTTTAGGTTACTGTTCATTTAAGTTTTGAATAATCCAAAACCCAATTTAAATAATGATTTTTATTTGTTAATCTTTAAATAGTGAGCCAAAAGGGAAAAAGTCCTTTGCCAGTTTCCAAGAGCACAAAATTTTCTCCTTAAATTCAATGTCTTATCTAAACACAGGGAAAAGTTAATTTATTTTCTGATTAATTATTAATGCACCAATCTCTTCAATATCTCAAGATAGTTACTTAATATTTGTATATAATTTTGAAATCCAAATGACTGAAGTCTATGAAGCTACACACAAACAAAGTTACTTTCAGTTTTAGAAGGGTGGTCTTTGTTTCGCTTTGCTTCGTTTTACTATCCACTGTGGCTCTGAAAAACCCACAGCGTACTGGTATAGATGGCCTGATCACAAAAATGCCACTTCATGCTCCAAATTAACGCAATAATGACATTGCTGACAATTATTTATATGCAGTCCCCTCTCACTCTAGTATTTCATTATATTCGTCACACTTGATACTGGACAGAATATCAGTCTGCTCACATCAGCCCTGCATAAATGCAGGTCTTCTTTTCCTTCTTGAGTAGTCCTTCAGAGGAGAGCTGGAGTGACACAGACACCATGAGTGTTAGTGCCAAAGGGGAATGCTGTCTGACGCTAATGGGTTTTTTAATCTAATTTTTGGGGTCTGTAACCATTTACTATTTTCTAGGGAAACATTTGGTAACAGTTAAGATTTTTTAAATCTTGAAGACAGAAAGAAAAACCGCCTCTGACATCAGGACATCTTAACTGTTTTTTTTTTAAAATTTACAGCTTCTGTGTGTGCCTTTTTTGTGATGTGTTTTTGTGTGTGTGTGTGTGTGTGTGTGTGTGACTTTACAACATGGTCAACATTACTAACCTGACCACTTTAGACTGTGTCCCGATGAGGTCGCTCTCTAAATCCAGGAGATGTTGATGGTTGCGGAGCCCTGTCAGCCTCTTTAGCCTCAACAGAGCCACGCAGAACTGAGCTCCCATCTCCTCCAGCTCTCTGGTGCTGATCTGAAGACCCTGGAAAGTAAATGCACATTAAAAAGAATTAAAATACTAAGTATCACTACAAAAAAGAAAAAAAGTTAAGGTATAATCGTTGTTCTCAGGTGAGGGCAATTTTAAAAACCCTAACAAATTTACTTTGGGTAACTGTTTTTTTCCCATAGCTGCTCTGGAGTCTGGAGTCTGGAGATGGATGCACTGTCCATCTTCAAACACTTAAAACCACTTGTGGAGAAAACATTTCCTGAAGAACCATGATAATGTAATGAATTTGCAGGAAGCACACATTCAAACGCTGTGTACCCACACATGCCACCATAGCAAAGTTTGCACAGCACTGATCAATAATACAAGTAAATTAAGTCTCATGCAATGACACGCGTGCGCTCACTCACACGCACGCACACACACGCAGAGCTAACCCACAGCTCGACCAAAAATCTTTCATCTTTCTTTTTCTCCAGAGCAGAGCTAGGAAGTTCCAAACTTGGCCAAAGCACAGAGATGTGCAGTCACAGTTCAGAAGACATTAGTTCCTGCACATCTGGACAGATACTTTCACACAAACCAGTGGGGGTACAAAGCAGAGCCAAAATGGCATCCCAAGACTGCCTCTGGATATGTTAGATGTTGACATTGGCAGTTTTTTTCTGGGAAGGAAATCATCTGGGATGGAAATGTACGGAGAGGGAGAGAAGAAAGAGGCTAAAGGGGTCAAGAGGAAGGCTGAGAAAACACAGAGACTGAGCAAAGAGAGGGGGGAAAGAACTGCTGTGCCACCTGCTGGACACTTGGAAAGTTAAAGAGCACCTCTCACTCCCTTACAGAGCATAATCCTGTCAATAAGGTTCTATAATAATAATAATAATAATAATAATAATAATAATAATAATAATAATAATAATAATAATAATAATAATAATAATAATAATAATAATAATAATAATAATAATAATAATGATCTAGCTAATTTGTCTTCTTCAACAGCAAAGCATTATAATAGGTACACCTTCAATTTGTCCCACCCTACAAAAGATTCAGATTCAAAAGTTTCTTGTCATTCATCCACACCACAAGTTGGCATATGAATGTGATTTCGATGCATTTACTCGTGAGGTAAAGACAGAGGGCACAAAATAAAACAATAAAAATAAACAGTGCACATGTGCTTTGTAAGGAAAATGATGCCCTCACCTTATATTTTCCTTGGTCACAGCCACAGAGTGTGCTCTCCATGGTATAGCTGCGTTGCACTCCGATCTCTCTCCATACCACAACACGGGCGGTGGACTCTTTGGAGCGCTCCACAACAAAACTACAGCTCGTCATGCTGAAGGCTGGGGCAATCTGAGAGAGGATCTTGGGAAGTGCCTGAAAAAACACCAAAAAACGTTGACACGTCTTAGTGTTTTTTGTAGGGTGAGTGTGGGTTAGCGTGTCGGGGGGCAGATGATGAAGTAGGTTTTTTGCTATGAACAAATAACTGTGTGTACAGAGCAGTTTCTTCAGAAAAAAGCAGTATTGACTGGTGCAATCAGAAAGGTTTGCAGTGGGCAGTCCACAAGGAAACATAGTACAGGTAGATCCGCTGTTTTCCTGCCGAGTATAAATTATACTTTTTTATCCTACCAAATGCAAAGGCAAACAACATACTGATCTTGACCTGAACAACTTGGCTGGTGAATGGAAAATGGAGAAATCCATCCCCACTGCAGAGAAAAATTCAATTTATATCACTACAGTCACCACTTCTGATAAGTCCTGGTGTTCACACATACTAACTAATGTGAAAAAGTTAGTTGCATATAAAGGATAAAAATGTCACAAGGTGTAGCTTGTTGTTAGAATTGCATATGATAGATAGTCATAATCTATCCAGGACAAACTAATACTGTATATCCAGACAATGATAGTGTATAATACACCTGAAAGTTGCTCTGATAGAATCTCCTTTCTATGATAAATAATATAATAACTGATCTGAAATAGACGGAACAACTAAAGGTAAAGTTTTGTACGTTTGTGTTTTACAGCCACAGTTTGCGAGTATGTGTGTTCACCCTGTATCCAAGGTCCTCCTGTAGGTCGCTGGATGTAGCACTGACGTTAGACTGCCAGATCGTCTCCTTCATGCTGCAGCCATACATGAACACATTCTTCTTTCTGGAATGGCCGTGGTAGTCGCAGAAAACCTGTGCAATCACATACGCGCACAAAATAACACACAAAAACACATACATACAAAGGAAGCAGAGTAAGAGAAAGAAGTGAGTTTAGGGCACAACTTGTATGAGTTTTACCAAACAAAAATTTCTCTCCTCTACTTTTTGTTTTATAAAAGTAAAAGATTTGAAATAATTCATCGCAGTTTGTTGCGATTATCTTCATCAAATTAAAACTCTGAAATTGTTTTATAGTAGCTGTATAGAAATGCTGAAGTGCTAAAGCAAGTGGAGGACAGTTTCTCTGAACTTGAGGTCTATCTACAGAGAGCAGCAGCCTCACCCTGCTTTGTTTTTCAAAGTCCTCATCCTTCGTACTGTAAAACAATCTCAGTATCTAACGCGTTGGCACAACGCTTAGCACAGAGACACAGCAGACGCTGTGGTCATATTACTACCAAAAATGTGGTGAATTACTGATCTCAACATCAGCAGACATGGAGCCAAACTGAGCAGGAGAAAGGACACCAAGACAGAGACAGACATTAGTAAGGTTTCTTCACAATTAAAGGTTATGCTGCTGAGGGAACGATGACACAAAGCAGTTGAAGTGCAGTTAAAAGGATGTCATACCAGGGGGGCCCTCTGAATGTGTGCAAGGTACTGGAGCAGGCTCTTCGTGTGGAAGATGGTCGGATGGAGCTCAGGATTGGGGTTCTGCCACTGGCGATTCAAATCCTCTCCGCTAAGAGAACAGCGATGACTATAGCAGAGAGGCGACGGCAGAAGGACACAGAGAAGAACAGGGCAACAAGTGAAGAATCTCTCTAGACACAATGTAGTCTGTATTAAAATATATGTGAATATTAAAAAATATGTGATAGTCATGCGGGGCCAGGGTCAGCAGATATGTGTACATGCATCATTTTCTATCTTTTACTCACTTTCCATTTACAACTCCATCAGGATTGAGCATAGGGACAATTTTGAAGATATAAGCCTCTCTCAGGCTGGCTGCCAGTGGGCTGGTACCCATCAGGAACTCTAGTGTGCCCTTCATTACCCAGCTGGCATTGGTCTCTCCAGGGTGCACTCTGGCTGACAGGAAGATCAATGGACGATTCCCTGAAGACGGAGAGGACGAGGAAGAGCACAGCAAAAGCAAACAAAGCAAGATAGAAAGAGAAAAAAAAGATAATCATTCTTCAATTCAAAGTTTTTCGCAGCTCTGACACAGCATCAGTGAACTAAAGCCTCTTTCAGACATGCACTGGAATCCAGACATACTCTAGACTTTATCTGTAAGATGTGGGAACGCAAACTCCTCGGTGTTTACATTTATAGTAAATGTATTGAGACGTTCATTTAGATTTAGTAAATTGGTAGTGTACTCTTCCTTCGCCATCAAGGAAGACATGGTCAATTTTGCTGCTTTTTTTTGGCGTCATGTCCTGATCCCCAGCTCAAAGTGCCCAAGAACCTCCCCTTGCCCGATTATCTGGAGTATTTTTTCACAAGAGAGAACGCGTGTCACCCGGACCATCTCTCAATGTTGGCTGCGTGTCTGAAAGGAAAACTACAGATAATGTCCTGACCTGATCCCCCAGACATCCCCTAGAGTGCATGTCTAAAAGGGGCTTACGGCAAAACAAATACCTATTTGAGAAGCACTAGCTTAATATCGCTTGATAACCCAGAGCTGTTCTCATATAGGAATAGTTGAATTCACCCTGTGTTTTTGCAAGACAGTGAGAAAGGAATGTTTTTGAGTCGCTTTGGATTAAAGCGTCTGCCAAATGACTAAATGTGAATGTGAATGTCAGACTGTTTCCTTATCGTGGACAATCGTAGAGGAGAGGCTGTTGAACCTGGGTATAGGAGACATGGTGAGCAAATAAGGAGCTGTGTGCACGCAGACGTATATTGATGTACTCACTGAATTGACAGATGTGATCATTGGAATTGGATTCTGGCATGGCAGTGATCGTGAGAAGGGGGCAGCCATTTCCTCCTAGAGTTTCACACAGGATGTCCTGTCTCAGGTAGATCTGAGGAGTCCTCAGACCTTCTAGTTTAGACAGGTGCATCTGAGGGTAAAATGACAGAAATTAAAGCAAATTACACTTGTTAAGCTTTTATGCTAATAATTAATATTATCTTATCTTCTTTTAAATCTTATCCCTTTCACTGTTGCAGTGCTGCCCTTGCTGTTTATTAGCGCAATTTTAATGGTGTCATTGTGGTCAGGCTTCTTTATATTTGCTCATGTTATAATCAATTATGCATAGTCACTCTAGATAAAAGGAGGACAAAATGTAATTCTCATTCTAACTATTGATGACGAAAAGTAGTTTGAGACCATTTTTTAGCTCAGATATGAAGAACAATAAATTATGAACCAATGGAAGCAGCTACATCTGAGGGTACACTTGTGGGGCTTGGGAAGTTTAGAAGTATGAAGATTGATAAATAATTACTGCAGCAGCTCAAGCAAATAGACAAAATTAGTTCATTCCATTTCATGGCCTAATAAGGTATTCCTTGTGAAGAAAGAATAACAAGAATGGAGATTCTGACATTTCTTGTAGGGAGCAACATGATCACAGTGAGGGTCAAGCATTTGTGGTCAAAGATACTGTATGTGTCCCACTACATGCAAATGTTGAGTAGCGGTATGTAATACTACCTTAAGGGTGGAGTATGTATAAGGGTAATGATAGGCAAAGTAGCAGACATCATCCTTATGGTTGAAGCTTATGCTGAACGTTAGCGAATAATAGGACTTTCCTTTCTGACCCCCAGCTGCAATGGAACTCCTGGCAAAATGATTCCTATGGAGAAGGAGGAACATTTCTTGAGTAGGTGATGAACAATAGTGCATTAGTGGACTAATACTGGAGGAGGTGCTTCTAATGTTTTGGCCACACCATTCATTTTAAAAATGGTGGCCAAAAAAATTACAATAATCTCTTCTTATAATGTGCTCCAGTACAACTCCACCAACAACTTTAACCTCAGTCATAAACACATATTAGAATTATCACCTTTGTGAGAGTTCCAACTTAAAAACTGACAAATTAGAACCTTGGAAAATCAGAATTCATGGCAGAGCTGCTGTATTGGATTGTATTAGAATGTACAGGTGTACCTAATAAAGCGGCCAGTGAGTGTAGATATTTAATATGCCATTGTCTAGTAACTGTAGGATGGAATAATTGGTTTGCTCCATGAAAACTAATCTAAACCACGTAACTGTAACATCTAATGAAAAACGACAATTGTAATGCACCTACTTGTAGTAACAGATATCTGTTCCTGTTCGGACCCAGCAAGGCCTCCCACTGATGGCCTCCTGCACAGAGTACATCAGCACCTGCATGCCTACATACACAGAGCGATCAAAAATACATACACAAGTTAAGAACAGGAACAATCTGATGCTTAAACGAAACATTATGATTTTTATCTGACAACTACCCTCATCAATGACAGCTGTGAGCAAAAGTGCCATTAAATTCTATACATTAAACGTAATGCAATACCTATAAAAAATATTTTTTAAAAACTTCTACTGTAGCCTGTTTAATTTATGTTTGTTTGTTTTTTTTAATACAGATGTGGTTTTGCATCTCACCGTAGTTGAACTGGCTGTTTGACTTCTCACAGTTGATGATATTAAAGCGGTAGCTGGTACCAACACGCATGCCGCTCACCTCGAAGTAAAACCACTGGTGGTAATGATTACTGTTGATGTCTGAATTCAGCACAAGGTCATACTCATATCTGGAAATACAACAAAATAAACTGTTAACAAGGACCAAAACATGACCAACCAGAATAAAAGCAGTTTTACAAGAATTAAAAATGTACATTAAAAGTGTGTCTACGGATGGAAAAACGCTACTTACTTCCTAACTTGAATTGCTTTCCTAAGGTTACCAGACTCAAACTGCGAGTTGAACTTCAGGGATTCACCATCATCTTCAATCACGGGACAACTGAAAAAATTTACAGTACAAAACATTTAGAGACAAATGAAAATGTATTCTTCTTCTCAACAAATAAGGAATTTACGTAATCTATTTTGTGAATGTCATAACTTTCAACAGGACAAACAGTAAGGTCTGTCACTATGATGCACTAGAAAGATAATAATTTTAGCAAAATTTGCCCTAATAAATGTCTGGGTTAGCAGAGTTGCATTAGGAAGAGCAATAAGTGGAACTCACCTAGGAATGTCCAGGTCATAAACTACTTTATCTAGTATATCATTAGGATGGATTAACCGCTCAATGTCCTGGAATATCTTTGACCTGCAGTGTTAAACCCACAAACACACACGAGATTAACACAAGATGTCATTCCTTCTAAAATAGCTGTAAGAAATATATTTCAACTTGCGTAACTTTATACACACAGCAAAGGTAAAAGTATAGTTCATTCTACAAAAAATGAAAGGCCCGTTTGGAGAGTCATGTACAATCCCACAATGTCACTTCAAAGTTCAACATTAAGTTTTTGCCAACTAGTGCCTGAAAATGTGACTTACTACTTGTCTTGACAAAAAGCGTTGGAATAAACGTTACTGTTAATTAGGTTCCAACATGTCTGTCATCAAACTCCACAAAAGGGGATAAAACGATTTTGATTTTAACGTCTCCTAAATACCCATTATAATAAACATCTTTTTTTCAAAACTAGTCCTTTTAATTGCATAATGTTTTTGGTGTATACCTACAGTATAGTGATTTTTCTAATATTATAAAAAATCTCACCTCTGGACACCATAAATTCTCTCTAGAAGGGGTTCCCTGAATGTTGGGGCTACATGGCCAAAGTAATCTGGGTAAGCCACTTCAGCATACTGTGGTACAGACTGTGTTCCCTTCACCATCTCCACGTAAAGGTCAGGGTCATGCAGTGGAAGGAGGAGGGCCGTGTCCGGTACTTCTAGAACTGCTCCTTCCCCTCCCTCGTCCTCGGCACCTTCTGAGCCACAATCGGAACCCCAGTTACTGCCTCCTCCTCCCGCACGGCGTGTTGCGATCCCTCCTAAGAGCAGTGGAGACTGTATGTGTCTTGTGGCGTGAACTGGAGATCCTTCTTGTCTGACTCCCCTTATTTCTGCTTCTGTATTCAGAGCCCCCTCCTCTTCTAGAAAGACAGACTCCAACTCATTCACAAGTTCCTGTTCTAACTTCTGCCCTTGAGATCCAGGCCTGGTGAGTGAGGACAAGGCTGTATGTCCGTCCCAGGAAGGAATGGGGGCCTCCCCTTTTTTGTCTTGGTCTTTGGTAAGGTGGATGGTGTCCAGTTCAAGAGGTGTTACAGCAGCAAGGGGGGTAGGAATAGGAGCAGACTGAGACTGCTGAGTCTGTTGCCATTTGGTAGGATTGCAGTCCTCTTGAGAACTTGATATGGGGGAATGCTTTGGGGACAAGGCTTGAGCTGTGGGTACTACGATTGGCCAAGCACATCGAGTTGAAGCTGCAGATAATGAGAGGGACGACGATGTGGTAGAGGCACTCTTTGGGCATTCAAAGTTGTACCCCTAAAGGAACAAGGGAGGGATGAATAATATATACTGAGCTTCAATTCATCTGGACCTAAATGTGTTTTTTGGTCAGTTTTTGGAAGCAGGAGTGTGCAGAAAACACTAACTTGAAAGTCTTCCGAAAGCTCCAAAAAGAACCTTTCGTAGACCCTCAACTCCTCGAATGGACGACCAGGGCTCTTCTTGGGATGCAGCTTGTTAAGGTCTGTCTCTATGTCATCGTTCTGATTTAAAGAACACACGGGACACGTAGGGTGAATAAATGCATACGTCTTAATGCTGAATGTGTAGCATTTGGGCTATTGCTCAGGTGAGCTTCTCTCATGAAATCCTAGTGACAACAGTGTTGTGTTGAGTGTTGTGCAAAATGCATTTGTTGTCATACATATCCTGAAATCAACATCTGTGGTGTTCATGTATGTGGAATAGTCTGTTTTTCCAAACTTTTTGCAGAAAGTTCATGCCCCACCCTGTTAGGGCAAAGCAATGTCCGATAAGTGAGTTAAATCAGTAATTGTAAGTATATATGACAGATTGTTGGCATGTTTTGGCCCTGGTTATGTTGTGGTTGGTGGATTGTGACCGCCCTCTACAGCCAATGTAAAGATATGCACTTTGATCGTATAAATACTGTATTACATAGTACAAATGAAAAGCTGTTTAAAATGTAATCTGCTCAGTGTTAAACCGTGTGCATCTGTGTAAAACCACTATCAAAGTCTACAGTAAATGGACAACAAAACATGTGCATGCGAGTGCTGAGTATTACCGGAGTGCGATGATACTTCTCATCCTCCTCATTTTCAGTATCGTTCTCAGTGTCTCCCTCTGTCTCATCGTTGTCATCACTGTCATCCACCACATCATCCACTGGTTCAGACACACATACACACAAGTTGTTAGAGGAATGGACCTAACATCTAGTGTCATTTATCTTTATCAAAACTGAAAGTTATTTCCCCAAAATATGTGTGAAGCTGGCACAGAGCAGCAGATTATTTTGGTCACTGAATCACATTGCTTTGACAGAAAGAGAGAAAAATGTTAACAAAAAACGTGTGAATAGGCATGACAAACAGATGAGTGAGGGATCTGGAAGGCAAAAGAAATCCTCAGTAGATTTCTTCAGATACAGCGAGTTGGTGATCTCACTAGCAAGTCAATGTAACGCCAATTGCAGCAGATTACAGCTTTAAACTACTGGACTCCACTGTTGGTTCTGACATCACTGATGTTTCTTGGTATAAACAGCAGATGAGTTAACACACATATCCAGGAAAGCAAAAGAAAAACTGGATTGCTGTTTCCCCATTAGATCTGTCACAGCTCTGGCAAATATTGGGCTTTTTTTTTTTGAAACTGAAAAAAACATAAGATGATAACATTTACTACCTCAGAATAAACAGTATATAAAAAAAATTAAATTTCTTATATATTCGATTAGATAACTGGAGAATCCAAGCGAGTCACAATTTTAATAAACCGCTTGTGCACAATGTATAGGAAACGAATTAATCAAGTACAGTATAAGTATGAGTCTAACTGTGAGCAAGCAGCCACTATGCAATGTCCACTAAGCATCATTATTACATCTTTATCTCTAACGCGTCATATGTTAGTTTAGTGAAGTTAGAGTGCGATGTGACGTGATGAGAAAGCAGTAGTGAATGAGTTTATGTAATCTGAGGATGGAGTTATGTCTCACATACGTCTTACCCTTCTTTAAGGGCTTGCTGTTGAGCTGATGACTTGTTCTTCCTGTAAGGTACATTGTGTGCAGCAGTGTCAAGAGTGTTGCCAGAGTGCCAATATAAGCATTATGTGTATGTGTCTGCGAGGTATGCAAAATTAAATCTAGGAGTCAATATAAAAAAAAAAAACTATCACCAATGAAGGCGTGTCACACTTGCAGTGGGATGTTTGCGCTTTCGTCAATGTACGTATATGCTCTTACCACCGGGGGGCTGGTTGTAGAGCTGTGCTACAGGCCCTGCAGCAGGAACCTGGGGCAACGGAAAGTGGACAACTGATTTGATGGTGGGCAGAGGCAGACGGTTCTTAGGGAAACACTTTCTCATGATGAGGCTTGAAGTGTTGACCAAAGGATCCAGAGTTCGCACAGGGAGACACTCCTAGAAATTAAACCACACAGAACAAAGAGAGTAGTTCACACCAAGTGTTTGGAGTAAAGCTTTGTCATTTATGGTGTATTTTCGCTCACAGCGGATGTGTTGTAGAGAATCCTCATGCCATCGGCGTCTATGAATGCTTTTCTGCCAAGTTTAATGTTGGTGATGTTCCTGAGACAGACCAGCAGTCCTTTGCGAATCAGCATATGGCGATGCCGCGTGTCATTGCGATGCCAATCCAGGTACAGAACAAGCAAGACAGGCACATGTCCACCATCCACCGCGCGGCGAGCATTAGTTTCTGGACAGACGAGTGGCAGAAGAAAAATGGAAAGTATTCGTACATAACATTTTAAAAGTCTGGCGTGGGATGGAGAGTTCGATTACTCACTGGATTTGAGCAGAGCTCCCAGTGCATCCAGAGCGACCCTGTAGATTTAATAACAAGGCAAATGGGTTACACGGTCTGTCAAACAAAAAAAATGACTGACAAAGGTCAAGGAGATTAGGACTTGATGTCTGTCAAACACATGTGTGCACGGTCATGAAGGACAAATAGATTCTCACTTGTGGAGGCTGGTGTTTTTCTTGCTGTACGGTGCAACAATCTTTAACATGAGCTCAACAACTCCATTCTTGCCCAAGGAAATCGCATTCACCGCTTTACAAAAACAGATACAAAGGCAAAAGTGGAAATAGACAATAAATACAACTGATTGGACCTTCAAATTTGAAGCACTTGTTACTGATTTGCTTGAACTTCGCAGAAAGGTCCGATTTTAAGAAGTGTAAAGTTACTCACAGTTGGAAGAGTAAACCCTGAGAACCTGTAGGCAAGGCAGGAGCAGCTTGGCATTCTGCAAGTTTTGTTTCATTATGTTGACTGTGATGTTCAAAGCGCCACTCAAACGTGACTTCACTCCAAATTTTCTGTCTGAACACAGAGAGACTGCAGAGTCAGTAGGCAGAAAAGTAATCAATTGAATTTCAGTTTTTTTGTCTGCTTTTTTCATTTTCATTGCATCATATTAAATTCTTGACCACTACAGGGCTGTGCTTTATAAACAAGTTATCTGGTCTTTTATTGTATCATGAACACACATGCATTCAAGCAGTTTTTGGCTAAAGTGTAATATTACTTTCCATATGAGTTAAGTATAAACGCATTATATCATTACATTTATTTATATTGTTAAAGTTGCTTTTATGCAGTAATAAATTACAATACAAAATGTATGCATTGTTTTCTGGACAAACTGATCTCCTTAAAAATTATCTGTTTCTTGTTCTACTCTCAAGCTACTTTGACACTAACACCCTTTTTGAAAACGGGACATGCAATATTGTCTGAGGCTTTATGTCTTTAACAAAGTCAGACTTGGAATCTTGTGTTTCTATGCAACAGGAAGGTGAAGCCACAAAGGCTGGAGCTGAAGCACTACTCACAGTGCCTCCAAAGTAGCTACTGTCGGGTGCATTATAGCTGCATATGGTGGAGGATATATGTGCAACAACCATTATTTAATCCCCACCTCAGCAAAAATGGGCACATGAAGAGGTGAGATATTAGATAGCTAGGTAGCCCAAGCTCAGGTGCACGTAAAGTTCTTAGGTATGACCTATAGATGGGTAGTCAGTGATGGTCATCAGTGAAGTGGGTGATGCTAATCTATATTCTTGAAAAGCCTGAGAAATGTCTTTTGTTAACAAGACTTTGTTTAAATTGATATTAGATCTTAGTTAATAGCTACGCAGAGGTAGCTAAAAAAAAAACAAACAATGGGTTCGTATCTAAAAGTACTACTATTAGTTACCAAAGTTACTTTTGGCAAAACTACCCCAATGCCTCACGCATGTGCGTGGTTAGTGCAATTCACATTCTTCCACTGCTTTTAAACCACTGATCTCCAGATGGCAGTAGTGTGACAAGAAAAGTAGCACTGTGAAAAAAAAGCATTTCTGCAAATATAAAAACACTGTGTAATTTTAAACATTATAAAATTGTAGAATTGTTGCTAACCCAGTCTGTGTGTGTGTGTGTGTGTGTGTGTGTGTGTGTGTGTGTGTGTGTGTATAACATGTGTTCAGCTGTGACACTGGACATACCTTTTGGTCCAACCTTGGCCAGCAGGGAGTGAAGCTGGAGCATGAGTTCTTCACTGGGAGGCAATTCTTTACTGGCAGTGATTAGAAGCTGGAATAATATTCCCGTTCCTCCCTTAGACACAAATACTCCCACCCTGCGACCTCTGCCTAAGACAGAAAACAACCAATAAAATAGCAGCGAATGTGTCATGACTTATTTCACGGGTTAAGAACTTGGCCATATGATATATTTGAGGGAAACAGGAAAACACAGCTCACCCACAGTTAGGAGCTCGCTGAGAATGTATAGAATATTCAGGGTGGTCTGCACATCCTGAAAGTTCTGTCAATGTCATAAACAGTAGACCTCTTAAAACAATATTCACAGTATAGTAAACAACTTAATTTTTCCATTTCTTGCCTCTAGAATGATATATTGCTACTATCGCCACGCAATGTGTGACACAAAACATGGTTTGTTATAGAAGAATTAAGGAGATCTCAAATCACCCACTACAAGCTCCGTTGGCGGGTAGACAGACATAGTTTCACAGCACAGTAAATAGTAATATAGTAAGCTGTCATGTCAAGTTGGGTTGACATGTGCACTGACCTCCAGGGAAGCCAGGATTACCTCCATGCCACTGGAGCCTTTAGACATCACTTCTTTTCCACTCCTCTCTGCAACACACAACAAAAGAATCCAGTCAGAAAAGACAAACAGCGCTGTGAACAATGAAAGCTTTTCTTTCTCTCCTTGTCCACTCTTTAAAGTTTGCACTAATGCTCGTCTACATGCTGACAAATTCTCAAAGTCTCTGCAAACGTGCGGCAAAAGTCTAGCAAGGTTTTCTGAACGGCCCGAAACCTAAAGCCTTAAACTTAAAACTTAGAAATGAACTTACATGAATCAACTGAAAGCTCAATGAAAAGTGGGGGAGGATTTGTGGAGTGGTGTACAGTAGTTGAAGAGTGGTATCACAATTTATCACAAAGTGTGTTGTATTTTGAGTTTAGTAACATAAACAGAGCACAAATTATTATAATTATACCACACATAATAACATTTAAAGAAATTACCACAAGGTTAACCTTCCAACATCACAGCAATCTGTGAATGTCCTGACAGAGGCCTGACCTGGACCCGACTGAACATCTATGAAAAGACCTGAGAAGGACTGTCCACTGACAGTCCCAATCTAACCCGACTGAGTTTGAGAGGATTTGCAAAGAACAATGGCAGAAACTTCCCTAATTCAGACGTGCAAAGCGTGTAAATGGTAAACAGTCTGCACTTATATAGCGCTTTTCTACCTGTTGGTACTCAAAGCGCTTTATAGACTGTTACACCCAGAGTGCAGGAAGGAGCGCTACCATCGATCATTCCTCCCCACAGCTATAAGACTATATAATGTGTCACTGCAGTGACACACAATGTGCAATTTCTACTTGTATATTCTTATTTATTCATCTGTTAATCTAAATGCCCTTTCTGTTGGTCTGTAGTGCACATTGTTCTGTGCAGATTGTTCTTGTGTTCCTTGTCTATGGCTGCTAAAAACACAAGAATTCCCCCACTGTGGGATTAATAAAGTTCTATCTTATCTCATTTTATCTTACACTGCTTCTTATCTACCCATTCACACTCTCAAACACACACACATTCATACACCAATGGGGGAGCTGCTATGCAGCTGGCCGACGCTCACCAGGTGCAGCTTAGCGGGGTTCAGGGTCTTGCTCAAGGACACTTTGACATGTGACCGGGGATTGAACCAACAACTGTGGGATTGGTGGACAACCGCGCTATCAACTGCGCTGTAAATGCTGCCAAAGGTGTTTCAATACTGGACTGAGTAAAGGGTCTGACTACTTACATAAATGTAATATTTTAGTTTATCTTTGTAATAAATGTATACATGTTTAAGACATTTCTAAAACTCTGTTTCTACTTTGTCATTAGTGGGTACAGACTGTAGATTCATTAGTAGTAGTGTTCATTTTGTATTCCAGCCATAGACAGGTGTTTTTTATCACATCATATCAGCATGACGGGCGTCACTGAAGAGTTGTGGCAAATTACTATTAAGTTTGGCTTAATAATTTAAAATCCCTGAAATATTTATCAAACACATTCTACTTGTTAAGCCTACCTGGTCGGTCCTGAGAGACCACAGACTGACAGCATGTCCTAGTATAGCAGTACTCCATTACAAAGCTCACAAAGTTCACCAACGCTTTGAAGGAAAGGAATAGTTTTCAAAATTCCAGGTTTACTGAATGTAGAGCACTAAAGGTAGAAATGCCTGAGAGTTTCATAGTTTCTACTACTCTAAGGTATGACCCGCTCCTACATGCCTCTGGTATATCATCCCTCTGTGACTTTTGAAAAGTCTTATTCTCTCTATGTGAACAAACACGCTGAATTCAAGGGCAGCACATTAAAACTATCAGCCCCTCCCCCTGTGTGCCACAAAAATACTATAAAAATAAACCAGCCACACCTACAAAAAAAAAAAAAAAAAAGATACACGGCTGCTTAGGACATCTTGTGTTTTTTTAATACCACAAACCCTCTAATACTGGAGCTAAAAAAAATTAAATTCATTCAAAAGAGCTTCAGTGGTTTGTGGCGGTAAGTGTTTATGTGTATACAACTTTGCTCTCCTAACCTTTCCTTCCAATCATCCCTCTCTTTCTCTTGGTATCCCCTGACTCCCCACTAAGCGCTTGAAAACCTGAACATTAGACATTAGAAAAGTACAGCTAAGTCCACCATTAGGTGTATAATTACTGTGAACTACGTCACAGAGCCCCCGAACCAAAATCTAACTCATAAACAAGGGTGACAGCCAAGCAGCAGATGAGAGAGGAACAGCTGATATAACATGATTAACCGGGTCACAGACAGAAGGCTTTCCACTGTGTCTGCCAGTCACGGTGGATTTACTACGCGCTTACTTTCAGGAGGGCGGAAGCAACTAATTAAGGGAATAGGGAATGATGAAACTCAACAGTGTGCTGGAAGAAATTCAAAGCAAATTCAGCGTAGACAACAGACCACGATGTAATGATTCAGCAGAATTCAAAAGACCCAGTTTTGCCATTGTACAAGCACAAATACAGAGTTTATGGATTGCATCCACATTAGCTTTTTCTGCCTTTCTTAGTCGGCAAGAAGTAAAAACAAAGTGGACAAAGTGTCTGAAAAATTATTATGAAAAAATATTGTCATTAATTTCTCTCTCTTTTTTTTTATACCCAAAAATGTTCTTAACACAACTAGCCCACTTGTCTGTCCAGAAACAACACATCAAGCCCATTTTGATTGATAAGTGGCATATAGTGGTTATTTTTTTCTTGTCTCTCGAAATGAACTAATGCAATTGTTACAGCACTAAAGCTATGATACATGTCATACAAGTGAATTCTGTTCAGCCCATCTCCGACTGCCAGAGAGACTCCATGTTAAGAGAAACATGGACAGGTTTCATTCAGTCCGTCATTACGCAATGAAGAACAAGAACAAGGTCTACTTCTCTGTTTTCCTTTCAAGAGGCTGATTGAAGAACCAGACCGTACTAATCCACCCACACTTTGACAAACCTATTACAGTTTACAAAGCTGAACTAAAGAATTTAACTGATCAACTCACTCTGACTATATGAAGTATTGCATTAAACTTTTGTCAGCTGGAATTCGACCAACTGTACACAGCAAAATCACTTTAGACACATTCAGCTACATTTAGGCTTCAAAATCCACACAGTGCATATGTCGCAGGCCACAGTGGTCTAGGGCATCGTGAGCCATTGTACTTGTGCAGCGGTGTGTGTGCGTATTGCTTTGAAATTTAACCGGCGACAACAACACGGTATATATTGGCAGTGGGGGTTTCCATTCCTTGTGTTAGGCGTTCTCTGCTCATACGGTGAGTTTTATGGAGTACTAAAAACAATCGGATGTGAAACCATCCGGCTAACATTGGAAATGAGCTAAAAGACGCTGAACACAAGTTGCTTTTACTAAGATGACAAGGGGACAAGATGGAAGAGATGGTCGGTGTGAAATGCATAGGAACAAATGCATTGCTACCAGCTGGACCACAGCTGTTGCAGTATAAATCGCCAGAATGTGCAATTACATTTCTGCTACAGGGTAGGGCACTGCGAATGGTGTGTGGCTTTATGGAGCAGCTACAAAGACTTAAGGGTTGCATTAGAATAACAATCATACAGAAAGGATGATATCCCTGGTTCGGCTCTATAATCTTTGGACTCCAACAATGCTCTAGGTAAATCATCCTAAATCATAACCTACCTGAGCCTTATGGAGGCTGTTGCAATGCTAGGTGGATTATCCAATATCAACTTGAAACCTTCAGAGCTCTGATCAGGTAGCGTGAAGGCTTATAAGGTGCCGGTTAAATTATCGTTTTGTGAAGACAAGTATGTGTGCATGTACCAATGATATTTCTGTATGCTTCCATTCTATTTTGCATATTATACACACAGCATATATATTACATACACTAATAAACAGGTTGTCACACTGTAAAAACCAGAATTACTATTTCGTAAACTTACTAATTAAAAGCATATGTTGCACTTTATTACAGTAGCAAATACCAAGAGCTGCTTTACTGGTCATTGTTAAAATTATAACACTAAAGCTAATAACATCACCTCCATACAAATATCACGTCTTGGTACCAAAAAGGGGTCATTTGTCTAATGTTTTTGTGTGTGTTTGCTGTCACCTTGTGTCTGTATGAGATGAAGAATCTTTGCAGTGACCTGCCGGGCTGTTTCAGCATCCCTCACCATGGCCTCTCCATTCATCCTCTCCAGTTGACCCAGGAGCATCAGGACCCTGGAGTTACTGGGTACACTGGAAACAAACATGAATGCACACATTTTCGCAAACAATCTTAAGTGCTTTGGCTATTCTGCATTAGCAATTGGGAAAAAAAGGTGTGTGTGTGTGTGTGTGTGTGTGTGTGTGTGTGTACACTTTGCCCATTTTTATTTATTTATTTATAATATATAAAAAATGTCTATTGCTTATTCAGTACTTCGGAAAAACTCAGATATTAGCATAAACAACACATGCAGCATGTGTCATGACAGCTTATTGAAAAAACAGCGACAGGATGCATGGGCATAGATGAGTATGTGCTAAAAGAAAAATTAGCTATGATTTCTTGCTTCCTGTTTGGGATTATACTAAAACACAAGGATGTGTCTGTATAATTAGGGATGAACTGGCTAACATAAAGCAGCTCCTCATATGTGCAAATATATATCCACAGCAAATATGTTTTAGTAAAAAAGTTAAAGTCAAAAAAAGTACAGTAAAATAATCTTTTAAGTTCAATGCTCCAGGTAAATTGCATGTTAAATACATCTTCAGTCTAACTTTTTTCCAAATTATTTTTTTTTAAAAAGCTGTCCGCTTAACCGTCTCCTAGCACTTCATTATTTCTAGAATATTGACCCATCCACCTTTTAAACTCATAGCTCAGTGGCGCTCAGCTGGAAACACAAGGTTAGAGGTCAGTTGTTGGTAAAGCAACAAACTGGGATTGTACCCAGCAGAGCAGACTTTCTCATATGTCCTTATAAAGAGAGAGAGAGGTAGACAGAGAGAAAAAAAAGAGTGTTGGTGCTTCAGAGAGAAAAAAACACAAATGGGAAAATGGAAAAAAAAAAATGAAAAAAATATGCAACAATGGCCAACAAATTATAATAAAATATTTAGGGAGTCTTAAAGCCTAAATAAACCCACTACATAAGTCATGTAGCTAGACAGAGATTAACCAGAAAATTAGAATATGTATTCAAGAAGGTATTCAAACTTTGAAAAAATGAGGATTATTTTTCAGCCATACTGCCTCTGCATAAGTGATAAGTTTAGTTATTTTTAGAAATGACAATGAGTTTGGGTAGAAATGGACTGGTAAAAGAGGAAGTTAACGTTAAAATAGTACATTGCGGAAACACGACAGTGAAGGTAAAGGTAAGTAGTGAGAAAGAGAATATGTGCATGAGCTGACACAGCATAGTAAGTAACTCACCCTTTCTCTGTGGCCATTTTCGGTTTGTTCATTTTTACTAAATCAACATATCGTGTATTCTGCAAAAGAGGGAGAAAACAAAGACCTCACTGTCAGAACAGGAAAAGTATAAACTTTTTTTGGGAACAATTTAAAAACAAATGATTTTATCTTAGTTCAGCCTCTCTGTTGTAATCCAGGCTGAAGTCAAAGCCGAAAGCTCTAAACATCTAATCTAAACGTCTCATAGCTGTGAATGTGTTTATCGGTCTATATGTATTAAGCATATTTCTCAAACAAGTGACCTGCCCGGGGAAGTGAGAGCTGGCTCATGTTGACTGTGCTGTACCTCATGCTGACACAACTCCTTTCAGAAACTCTGTAAGTCCTGACTGGGTTCATACTAAACAAAGAGGTATGCTGCATATCTCAGATGTGTTGAGACTGAGGAGCTGTAGATGAGGTAATCTGGACATAAGGTCTGAAAAAAAGAGGTAGTAGCATTCAGCACCATCAACAATCTGAAACAAAAAAATCATTAGAAAACAATAGAAAATAAAATCAATGCCTTTCAGGCTCAGACAGTGAAAACTGGAGACTGCAAATAACACCACTGTTCATTTAAAGCCACCAAGTCAGCATCACTGACAGGGGCGAATGTGCTTAAATGACATAAGAAAAACACACCCAAAACTAAATTAAATTACAAAATATTAAACTGAAGAAGGTAAAAATATAACTATTTTTTTTAAACAAACAGACTTTCAAATTGTGTTAATGTGCCCAGAATCCTGCCCCCCCCTTCTTACTAGGCGGCTATCGCCACAACCAGATGACCGAGGGTCCGTGGTCACGCCTTGTTAAACAGGGGCTGAGGGGGGGGCATGGATCTCAGCTAGAGGTCACATCGTAAAGTGCCTTTTATGTTCAGTTATAATCTTCTTGAAGCTTTCGCCAAAAACTCTTCTCAGAACGACATGTCGTGAAGTGGAGGCCAGCACACGGGACAATGACAGATGGCAGTCTGGTCACAATCGCCCTGCACCGTCACGCGTTACGGCTGCTGCCCACTTCAACAGAAAACGGTCGAAAATGCATTAAGACACGATAAGCTAACGTAACACCTTCACCCAGAGGTCTCACTGGGACCATGCTAGCTACTGTTATCCGCGCAAGGCTCCTTTACGAGCGGCTACAGCAGATCACCCAGCTGAGGTTGTTGGCTGCTGCACCTGCTGCTTCGGTCACTTACGGCCGCCCGTCTGCACCAGCGGGCTAGCTAACGGCAGAAAACGCCGTAACGAAAACGCAACGCAAAGAGCACACAGGCGGTGTGAGCTACAGCGCTAACTGTGTACAATCCGAGCCACCAAGGGGGTTTTTACAGACCTGAGAGGAGAGAAATTGCTGTCCCATGCAGGGGGGGCTCAATTCCAGGATAATAGCGGCTGTGCTACACACAGCGGGTCTCACCGTTGCCTGAAACGCCCTGGTGATGTTGTGATGAGACCAGCTCCAACTGTCAGGGGCTTGTCCGCGAGCAACGCGAGACTATGTTCGCTCCGTCCGCTTCCATAAGGTGAACCGCGCCGCGATTGTGCGTCAAAGTGCGTCCTAACTGCCACCAGAACATCACATTATGTCCCACCAGGGTTGTTTACACATTAGAAGTTATGCGATTTTAATTTGGGGCTTGAGCTCCTGCACAACTTTCAAAGACTACGTTTCCCAGGTGGCAACTGGTCTCTGACGTCAACTTTATGCGTCAGACTATAAGAGGTGTATGGTTGAAACAGAATATTAAGGTATGTGGTATCTGACAATATATGTGTAAATGTGTTCCTTTAATAACAGTATTGGTGGGTTTTTTTTGTACCAGAACAAATCGATTAACCTTTAAATT
Source organism: Channa striata (assembly GCA_033026295.1). Taxonomy (NCBI): domain Eukaryota; kingdom Metazoa; phylum Chordata; class Actinopteri; order Anabantiformes; family Channidae; genus Channa; species Channa striata. The sequence goes on from CM065178.1 coordinate 4,915,615, forward strand.
CGGGCTTTTTATGTAGGAAGCATTTGCTTTACCGTGAACAGTTAGCTTGTTAGCACACGGTATTACAAGCGAATTGGACGTTGTGATAGCTACATAACATTATAAGCTAACAGGATCTGAACGTCTGGCGTCTTTTAAAAGCATGTTCTGCATGGACTCAGACTTTAACGCTGCACTGATGCTAATTTGAGTCCTAAAATAGCTAAATAAGAGGACAATGACCCTCTGTGTGTAAATGCTCTTTACTGAGTAAATGCTTGTCATTAGCAGCTGGTAGAAAATACATGTACATTTTTCTAAGCCTGTTTGACTGGTGAGTTCTTATTTACAGTCCTGCTTCAGTGTATTGTAATTACACGTGTATCACTGATTTCAGTTGCTGCTACTTAGCTCCGCTAAAGACTACAATTTAAATAGTGTATAGTTTGTTTGTTTTTGTCTTAAGCATAAAGTGATTCAGTTAAGGATTAATAGATAAGCCATACACAAACTGGAAGGGTTTCACTATAATGCAGTGTTCTTAAACAGCCTTAACATTATGACCACTCGCCGGTGAAGTGAATAATATTGACATCGCCATATAATGGCAACAGGAAGTGGGTGGGGTATATTAAGCAGTAAGTGAAACATTTCTCCCTGTAGTTTTGACATGTTCAGATTTGAAGGAATCAATAACCGGTGAACCAGCGACAGAATCATGGGTGGCCAAATGTCATTTATGCACATGGGAAGCGGAGGTCAGTGAACAAAGAAGTGAGAATACACAGTGCATCACACGTTGTAGGAAAAAGAGTAAGTGCTGCGTAGCTAAAGATCAGCCACGATTCCAGTGCTGAACCATGTCCATCACTTACCTGGGAAGGCCATGGCAGCAGGATGCACTATAGGGCGACAGCAAGCCAGCAAAGGCAGTGTTATCTCTTGTTTTGCTGGGAATCCTTGGGTCCTGCTCTTCATGTCTATGATACTTTGCTATTCACCTTGTTGTACATTGCTGCTTACTAATAACCACCCCTTCATGGAAACTATGCCTGCCATGCTGGAAAACTGGTTTAAGAATGATTTGAGGACCACAACAATGAGGTCGAGGTGTTAATTCTCCAGATCTCAATCCATTTAAGCTTGTGTGGCCAGTGGCTTAGGGCCAGATACCACAGCATACCTTCAGATGTCTAATTAAGTCTATGTCTCAGCGGATCAGAGCTGTTTTGTTAATAAAAGGGGACCCAGTCCATATTAGGTGGTGGTCTTAATGTTAGGATTATCAGTGTATGTGTGAGATATGGTAAAATGGCTGATAGAGAGTTTTTTGATGGTAAGCTGGGAGCTGTATTAACAGTCCAGTTTGTGACCTCTCTTTGGCAGTTGCAGTGCGTGTTTATTGCTTGATCAGTCAGCCGAGTCGTTGCCAAGTAACTGAAAGGAACCTTGTAAATGTTTATTTTTCAGTTTATGGTTTCTAAATAAGTAAATGCAGCGTACAATAGGCAATGATATGGTTTCTAAATATGTAAATGCTGCTAGTTATCAATCAACAGGTCACAGTAATTGGCCCTTAGCTTGTGAACTGAAAAAAGCTGTTTTCTATTACATATAAAGCATGTGTTTGATTGTTGAAAAAATAAGTGATAACAAAATAATAATAATCTAATGATATGTTTTTAAATCAAATAAAAAACACAGTTTAAAAGAGTTAATAGCTAAAATGTCATATTAATCTGAACAGTAGCTTTCTTTGTGTTTGTCTGTAGTAGTCACCATGGTTGTAAAGTCAACAGTTGAAGATGATGATGCCGGCTGGGGGCTGGGAATACCGGAAAAGATGAAGAACAATGCCAACTGGGTTGATATTACACACGAATTTAAAGGCGCATGCAAAGGTGAAGCCTTGCTAATAATTGTGTGTGTAGGTCATACAGTATATTATGTGTGCAGTTTTGAAAGGGGCTGACCTCTTTCTCTTTCCTTGTTTTCATCCTTTACTTATGCAGAGTTGAACCTTGGAGAATTGCTTCATGACAAACTGTGAGTATGACAAAATGCGTATTGCCTGTTTGAAATACAAAAAAATTAAAATAAAATTCCACATAACCCTAGCTGACGCAATTCTACTGACCCTTTAAACAATACGCATCGCAAATTTTAAATAGTGTTTTAGTGAATTTATATAAGGCACAGAATAAATGAGTTGCAGACAAAGAAGCTTGTGGTCATGAAAACACATACAAAACAGAGATTAACCTTCTTGCTATTCTGGCAGGTTTGGCTTGTTTGAAGCCATGTCAGCTATAGAGATGATGGATCCTAAGATGGATGCAGGGATGATTGGAAACCAGGTCAACAGGAAAGTGCTTAACTTTGAACAAGCCATCAAGGTACGGTATTGGTAAACAATGCAAATAAAAAGTTGTTAGTAATTATTAAACACAGATTGTTGTTTTAAGCACAGCTTTACAAACTGATAATTGTCACATTGTGTTCTTTAATGTTGTTGTATTAATTTAATGTTTTCATTATAGGAAGGTGCCATCAAAGTGAAAGACCTTAGTCTTCCTGAACTCATTGGGATCATAGACACATGTTTCTGTTGTTTGGTGAGTTTGAACTTCTTGAACAGTGAAGCCCCTGTTTCAGCCGATATGTTACGATTGAAATCCCCTATTGGGACGGTTTGATTTAAATGAACCATAAAAGTAATACCATTAGAGCAGCTCCCTTCGAAAAAATGTCTGTAGGTTTACCTCTCCTGGAATCTTCAGAAAGTTGTTTAGACATGTAGTTATTGCATTTTGGAATTTAAATGTTCAGCACCTCTGTTGGAAATCCAATAATCCAGTAAGTATGCGTGTTTCCACCTATATGTGTGTCTGTGTAGATCACGTGGCTGGAGGGCCACTCTCTTGCTCAGACTGTGTTCACCTGTCTGTACGTCCATAACCCTGACCTAATTGAGGAACCAGCTCTCAAATCATTTGCTCTGGGCATCCTGAAGGTGTGTGACATTGCCCGAGAGAAAGTCAACAAGGCTGCTGTATTTGAGGAGGTAAAGTTTCTATTGTCAAAGTGTGTGTGGGAATCAGTGATAGTGTGCTGTTGAAATCTTAAAATTCAAGAAATAAAAGAATTAAGATTATGTCAATGGAAGGTGTTATATTACAGTGAATGTACGTGTTGCAAAATTTGAGTTATGCCTAGGTCTTCACATTCCCTGCATGTCATAAGTGTCTTACTACCTTTGTAAACATTTATTTCAAAACCGTAAAAACAAAATGCAATGATTGTGGCATGGTAGTGTCTGAATTATGACTATGACTCATGTTTTCTGTAGGAGGATTTTCAGGCCATGACCTATGGCTTCAAGATGGCTAATAATGTTACAGACTTGCGAGTGACAGGTACAACTTCTGTGTATTGGCAGTTCATTCTCCAGCTTCATAGACACACCAGACAACTGAAGCCATTACAAATTAATAAGGATGTTTTAAAGGAAAATAGATAGCTGATATCATCTCTCTCCTTCATTGTTTGTCCTCTCAGGGATGCTGAAAGATGTAGAGGATGAGTTACAGAGGAAAGTGAAGAGCACACGAAGTCGACAGGGTGAGCAGCGGGACCCCGAGGTTGAGCTGGAGGTAAATCAGATAATTATGTCTGGGAAGTTGTTGCCTGCAGATTTGTTTTTATCTGCTAAATGTATGTTTTTGGAGAAGAGTTTAGAAGATGAGAACTAGTTGTATCAGAGTTTCACGACAGCAGTTTCAGTATAAAATGCATAGAAGGAAATGAGATTATGCCACTGTTATTAATTGTACCTACTGCCTCCACATGTTCCACTACTTTCCAGCCTCTGCCTGTCGGAGACTGTGGGACTGACGTGACCTTTACAGTTTTTACTTTGGAATTTTGAGCTGTTCAATTATAGCAATAATGCTAGTGAAGGAAAAAAAAGACTTTAAGCCCAAAAATGGACATATTCTAGGTGGTCAAAACCTAAAGGCTTTGAAGACTATTTTTAAACCGTGTGTATTAATAGTTTTGCGTGTTCTTGTGTGCCTGTTTAATGTTCCTCTGTGGTTTTTCTCCCCAGCATCAGCAGTGCTTGGCACTATTCAATAGAATCAAGTTCACACGGCTTCTACTGACTGCACTGATTGCCTTCACTAAAAAAGAGGTTAAACACATACCACACACGTATAAGACAATGACAGTTAGCTTTGGTTTTATATTCATCAATGATGAGGATCAAAGTGTTTTCATGCTTGCAGACATTTATGTATTTATGTATGTCGTTTGTCAGACCAGCTCAGTTGGCGAGGCTCAGAAGCTTGTGGCTCAGGCAGCTGACCTCTTATCAGCCATTCATTCCAGCATTCAACATGGCATCCAGTCTCAGAATGACACTACTAAAGGAGGTAACACACACACACACACACACATTTTATACATCAAATCAAGTACATGGTTTGACTTGAGTTTACAAATCAACAAGCTCTAAAGTAACACACTTAGCCACGTAGCATACGTGCTGATGCTTTGGGCATCCAAGTTGCACAAAATTGCACATGCATAATACACATTCTTGCTTTCCAAGTCAAGTTGCTGTCAGTATGACATAGACAGATACACGTGCACACTAGCTGCATGTCCCCTAACTCAACAAATCTTTACACAGAGAGCAAAAACCTTTCTGTCTCAAAACATTCAATCTTCCACTCTAAAAAAAATATGACTTTATAAAAATAAGTAAATAATGTATGGTGACCTGTATTAACGTTAGTTTTTTTTTTTCAGACCACCCCATCATGATGGGGTTTGAGCCCCTGGTCAACCAGAGACTGCTGCCACCTACCTTTCCTCGCTATGCAAAGATCATCAAAAGGGACGACATGGTGGCTTACTTCAGCAAACTCATAGAACGCATCAAGACCGTCTGTGACGTGATCAACACCACCAACCTGCATGGCATACTGGTAAATCTAGATGATCCAAAATACAGTTTTACATGTACGAAAATGAACATTTGACTATAAGATTAAGACGGTACAGATTTGAATATTGTTGTTTGCGGCCTTGCCAGGACTTTTTCTGTGAGTTCAGTGAGCAGTCCCCTTGTGTGCTCTCCAGATCCCTACTACAAGTGAGTTAATTGTTGTCATTTTGATCCTTCAGAGTGATAACACTTTAAAATTCAGTGCGTGAAACCTAAACAGATTCTTTTCTATCATTTCAGACAACTTTTCTGATAGATAATAAGAAAGTGTTTGGCACCCACCTGATGCAGGATATGATTAAAGATGCTCTGAGGTACTTTGTCAGCCCTCCCGTTCTTTCCTACAAGTAAGTAACCCTAAGATTTAATTTGTCCGGGCTTGATTTTTGAAAATGTGCTGTGTTTTGTATCTCTTGAGCGAGCTTATTTTGTCTAGTTCGAAGCTGTCCTAACCTTGTTGTGTGTCTGAATGCTTGCACCAGGTGTTGTCTGTTCAACAACCACCAGGCCAAGGACTACATTGACTCATTTGTTACACACTGTTCCAGGGTATGTTCACCTTGACTGTTTAAAGTCTGTGCATCTGGTGCACTTGCATACCTCAGTTCTCTGCATTTAAGGGCTGATCTCCGCTGCTTCAGCTAAAGATTAGTAGTAAATTGTTAGTAATTTGTTTAGGTGGAGAGACAAAATATTGCCGCGTCAAGAGTCAAATGTGGCTGTGATATCTACTGGTAGTTAAAGCTGAAACATAAATTTAACAGAAGATACTTTTCTTTAGAAGGATTTATTTGTACTTCCATTTGATGTGTAATGTGTAACACTGGAAATATGGGCTCATCTGTGCTAATGTGTTTGCATGCGTGTGTCTTATCAATTCTCCCTATAGCCATTTTGCAGTCTGATTCAGATCCACGGACACAACCGAGCTCGGCAGAGAGACAAACTTGGTCATATTCTGGAAGAGTTTGCCACGCTGCAGGATGAGGTGAACTGCAGCTGTTCTATCTGTTTTTTTCCAGATTTTGTTTCGTAAATAGTTTAAGCACTATACCCCCTTTATTGTGGCAGCCTCCAATAGAAAACTTTGCTTTTCCAGCAAATCTGAGGAAAGTTGTGATTTATCTGCAGGCAGAGAAAGTGGACGCAGCACTGCATAGCCTGCTGATGAAACTTGAGCCTCAACGACAGCATCTAGCGTGTCTTGGCACGTGGATTCTCTACCATAACCTGAGGATCATGATCCAGTACCTGCTGAGTGGCTTTGAGCTGGAGCTTTACAGCATGCATGAATATTACTACATCTACTGGTAACAAAATGTTTGTTCATTGCTGGTTGAGTTGAGGCGACACCAGAGCTCACCGTGCACAAACAAGTGTGTTTTTGACTGCAGGTACCTGTCGGAGTTTCTTTACGCCTGGCTAATGTCTACTCTAAGCAGAGCAGACTCCTCTCAGATGGCAGAGGAGCGGATTTTGGAGGAGCAGCTGAAAGGCCGCAGCAGCAAAAAGACCAAGAAGAAGAAAAAAGGTACACCTTGTTGCATTGTCTGTGTGCGACCACAGGTCTGAATACCTCGTTTCTATGAAGTGGTGGTGTCTTCCCGTATCTGTAAGAGCAGATGCTAATGTTATGCCTGCGATTTTTTTTTTTTTGTAGTTCGCCCACTCAACAAGGAGATAACTATGAGTCAAGCATACCAGAACATGTGTGCTGGGATGTATAAGGTAGGAAGGACATCAGGTAAAAACAGACGCATCGTGACCCATTTACCACTTTTAACAAGCTGAGATGTAATCTGTCCTCGCTCTGCCTCTGAATCAGACTATGGTCGCGTTGGATATGGATGGTAAAGTACGCAAGCCTCAGTTTGAGCTGGATAGTGAGCAAGTACGCTATGAGCACCGCTTTGCCCCTTTCAACAGTGTTGTCACCCCCCCACCCGTTCACTACATCCAGTTCAAGGTACTGTTTGTCTGTGTGGCTCTAATGTATTTGGGTCTTCTCGCTTTGTTTTTGTGCTTATTAATTCTCTGCTCTCCATGTTCCTCTGTGTTTTTGCTCTTCCTGACTTCGCTCCGCTTGCCCAACCCAGGAGATGTCTGATCTGAAGAAGTACAACCCTCCGCCAGGCTCTGCCGACCTGTATCTGGCTGCCAGCAAACATTTTCAGCAGGCAAAGCTCATCCTAGAAAATGTGCCCAGCCCAGACCCTGAGGTCAGCCAATGAAACTATTGAAAATAAATGCATGTTCCTACAGCAGCAGCAACAGTTTGATGGCCATGCAGCAAATGAACTCAGAGACATGCCTTTGGCATTCAAAGTTGGAAAGTGATAGTGTTAATTTGAGTTGTTGAAGTGATTGAATCTTGATTTTTAGCTTTTTCATTTGTTTTCAACTTTGTTAACCAGTTATTAATAATTCAAAATAGGTGAACCGTATCCTGAAGGTGGCCAAACCCAACATTGTAGTAATGAAGCTCCTGGCTGGAGGGCACAAGAAGGAGACCAAGGTACCACAATAAACATATAGCTTATCATCTGGTTTTGTATGATTTTTAATGGCAGGCTTATCTTGCTGCTCTATGTTATAAAAAGGTTAATAAGTAAAATACTGTGTTTCTGTATCTCTAGGTTCTCCCAGAATTTGATTTCTCAGCTCACAAATACTTCCCTGTGGTCAAGATCATCTGATCTTCAACACGGAACGACTGTCTCACTAGCCAGGGTCAGCTGTAAAGGGCGTAACTTCACCTGAGCAAGTGCAATGGCCCCGATCCAGTCCGTGTCTGAACTGTGTGCGAGTGTGTGAGAGCGAGTGATGCACCTGTAAATGATGCTTGATACACGATTCTTTCTTTTTCTCACCTGAATGAGAGATGTGACACAAGACAATAGACCAGAAAACTCACAAGTGGACCTAATGAGTGACAATATTCACATCTGCATCTGCTTGTGTTTGTGTGTGTATGCACAAGTCAGACCAGTCAAGGTGCTTTTGTGCAAACTGACAAATGGAATCAATTTTTTTATTTTTTTTTTATGAGCTCCAAAGTTGTCTTGCAAAAAGGATTCTGAAGTTTGGTGGAATGATAATGGGTGCATATCATTAAATCATATGAAACCTTACCGTGTCTTTTGGCTTATCTGAATAGTTTGGTCTCTTCTTATCAGTATTGTGAATGATCGTGTTACTTTTTAATTTATTTTGTTTTATGAAATTAACTTCAGACTAACTCTTTATGAAGTATGAGCTTGTTACACCATGTACAGCAGCAGTTCTTTGCTTATATTGCTCACATTGGATGACATCAATCTGGTTGTTATTACAACAGCAGAAGTGTCATGATTCTGTAAATGTGGCATCAAGTGTCATGCAGTTATATCCTACATTTTGACAAAATAGCAGAAAATGCGTTTGTGAAACTTACAACAAACCATAAAACACATTTTACAGAGGAAGGAAGCATATTAAGTTTTTTCAAACAATACAACGCTCAAGAACCCAACAGAACATGTTTTGACTGTCTCCTTTATTTCTTCATTGAATAAAATTCACTTTCTAGTGGCTTGTTAAGATCTTAGTATATATGTAAACACTGATTGGCAGTCAGAAAAAAGATTTGTAAATGTTGGTATTGACTGATAGCTTGGCGTTTGATAGAGCTTTGCTTCTTCAAATTCTAGCACATTTAACATACAGGTTTTCTGTGCTTTATACATTTTCAAATATTTTTTAAATATGGAACCCAGCCATCTTCCTAAACAGATATGAATGTACCTAATTTAACTAAAAGCTCATTTTCCCAACACATTATTACTATATGACTTGCCGTTAGTTCCCTACTATCTCTTCATTTGTATTTTAAACAATCATACAATTTTATGTTATTTTGAATGAAGCAATTATAGATATGAGTGATAAGAACAATCTAAGACTTTAAATAAATTTGCGCTTTCTGCAATAATCTGTAAGGTTTAGTTGGCCTTCATGGTGTCATCAATCCACTTCCTGTAGAAACAGATGTCCAGCATTACAACCGTTTTCACACATGTATCAACAGGGTTGCTTACAACAATCCCATGTAAGAGGTTGTTATACTCCACAGCTGAGCCTGCATCACCCTGGAAGAGAAAAGCGGGATTATTTGGGATTATTTTCAAAGTGTTATCATCCCACAAAAAAAGGAGGAAAACAAGACGCTGTATCAACGAAAAGGATTTGCTTACAAAGCAGGTCTCCACACCAGGCTTGAAGGCGCACATGGTGGTAGTCTCATCGCTGAAGTAGTTAGAATCAGGTTTATCCTGTTCACCACATTTGGTAATTTCTGTGCTGGCACACTTCAAACTGTTGGCAGCTTTTGAGGATTTAAGACAAGCCATTAGAAAAGTGACTGATCGTTTTTTTTATTTTCAAAAACGTATTCTACTCTCGGCGTCTCACCCGTCCCGCCGGCCTTTTTGGATCCAAAGCCTCCAATCTGAACCTGCTGGTTCTCCTCTGGTTTAGTACATGGGACAGGAGGAAGACGGATGGTGGGAAGTTTAGCAGACATGTCCTGATTCAGCTTTATGAGCATGATGTCATGGAGCTTCTTGTCCTCGCCTTTGTAGGTAAATTGTTGTTTAGTACTAATCTCTTGCTCGGTTGCTTTAGATGATCCTTTTAAGAAAGACCAAAATTTTTTATAAAATGGCTGATCACTGTTCACAGCAAGCTTCACCTTCACGTTCCTGCAAAACAACAGAGGACATCTTATTGTCAGGAGATTGTCATGCACCAAGAACAATGCAATGCACAACATTTTAAAATCCATTTTAATAATTTGGCTAATTGATTTCTGTTGTTTTTCTTTGAATGGTATGGGCCACGGGCAGTCGTCATCTCACTTACCACAAATGTGCAAAACTAATTTTTTTCATTTTCTATTGAAAAACCTGCCTCACATGGGAAGCTGAATGTGTCTTACTGTTCCGCACAGTGAGAAGCAGTGAGGACCCAGCGGGTGTTGAGCAGAGAACCTCCACAGGACTTCCCCCCCTGCAGAGAGGTTATCTCGACATGGTACTGCCTCTCGGTGTCACACGTCTTACTCCCAACAATCCTCTTCTCAATGGAACAAAATGCTGCACCTGAAATGTAGACGTCGAGCAGATGGTGTGTGAAATGGCACCTTATTTCTCAGGTTCGGGCATAAAATTACAAAGCATCTATCAGACAGAGACAACTGCCTGTTACTGGGGGAGCGCTGCTCTTTGAGCTGCCTGGCTTTGCAAAATCAAATGATCAGATTCGAGTCATGCTGCAGCCTTTTGTCGGTGTTACCTGATTTACCAGGGTTTTCAAATGTTTGAACATGGCTCATCCATCTCTAGCGTCTGACCACCACTTGTTCTGCTCATTTTATTCTTCTTACAGACAATAGAACAATATAAACACACCATCTGTTTCTTGCCCTAAACATTCTTCTACACTATAAACCTCTACATGACCCCTTCCCACACATTATACCCCCCATCTCCTTTCTGTCTGCATGTTTACACCCCCCCCCAAAACAAAGAATAGCCTCTGACACTAAAATGCTAAAATGGAAGCGCAAAGAACAAAACTTACCAGCAAAAACCAAACCAAGTACCAAGCAAAGCTTCATCATGGTTCCTTTGGATGCAGATCATGTCAGGTGCCTCTCCGGCTGGTGCTTCCCGTTTTTATAGGGACTATCAGATTGTGTGGTTTTCTTTTGATTGGCTGTCTTTGGGGGACAGTGACATTACTGTATTAGTCAGCTCTATCGTTATCATGCATCTTGTATGGTAATTAAACTACAGAGCCACGTTAAAACACACACCAGGCCACATGTGATCCTTTGAAGTGGAACAGACGCATCAGAGCACATTTGTTTTAATATTCACATCAAGTTCAGCATCAACATGGGGCTTTAATGTACTTTAGATTAATTTTCTTTTGTATTTCACTGTTATTTACCACACACTGAATTGTATTTGTTTAGCCAATATCAAAAAATGTTGAGGGTTTATTATTTTGGGCTTTAACCTATAGCCTAAGACATGAGATTATATTTGATATTAAAACCTAATTACCTGTCAGAATTTAAATGCAAGGCATTTATTTATACTGTAGATGACCAATCAGTCTGAGGGTCTTTCTGCATTATCCGTATCTCAGGTGTAGAGGAGTTGTTTTACCAAACTGCCATTTAGTAATAAAACATAAGTTCTTATGAACACTGTTAAAAAGTATCTTGTTTTTCACCTAACAGGTTGACAGTGAAAAATAGATGAAAAAGTTTGCGTCACCTTATTTTGACATGACAAAAACACTAAATTAAAAGGAACATTAGGTCTTCTTTACTGTGTATTAAATATTTCTCATGAAAAATAATTGTTTTAATCTTTTTGACATTTAAAAAAGATGCAAACTTTTGGCAAAGTTAAGTACAATCATGTTCAGGTATAACTTCTGACTGCACATCTTTTTCGTATTTGCTTATCTACTGAAATACACCTGGATAGTCAAAGTTATGTTGCATATGTAAAACATGTTCTCTATGTTCGGTATGTGTTTTGTACCAGTGCTATGAACATTAATGTAATTTAGCCCAATTTGTTCTATTGATTTTAAAATGTATTACTAAATACAGTAATTACAACAAACACGAGACAGACGCCTTTTTAGTGGTATTAAAAAAGTTTCTCTGTATTCAATAAAGCCTATGAATATTTATACCTTTCACATAGTTGTTCAGCAAAATAAAACAAACAAAAAAAATAACCTAATGAAACCAACAAAAGTTATTCAAATTTCTAAAAATCATAAAACATTTCTCTCCGGGTACAACTCGTATCTGTGAAAATATGTTATATACAAATACACAGACAGCTTTCTGACAAAACTTTTGTTCAAGCTCTGCAGAGTCAGACAGTAAATGACACATTTGAAAATAAGGCTACATAAATTTTTAAAAATCCCATCGATATTTCCCATGCAAAATTTACCAGAAGAAGACAACAAGGCAAAAAGGAAAGTGCTAATATCCATTAACGGGTGTTTGTGTAGGATTGTTCTGGGACTGTGCAGTTGGTCCAGCCTCCTCCTGTTGACGTCCTGTAGTTCTTATGGACCTTGGATTCTTGGATAACATAAGCATTAATGCTTCCTCAGCTCTTATTCTCTATATTACTCTGGTTAACAAAACAAAACAACTAAAATTAACGAGAAATGTTTTTTGATGATAGATAAACTGCACTTAAACACTGTTCCCAAAACATTACAGCTTCCCTTTGTGGTCAGGCACTTTGTAAAAACACAAACCATATTCCAATTCATTAATTTCCAAAGCTTCAAACCGATCTTACAAGGAAATGTAAATGAGCGATAGTATCCCAATATACATATTTGAACTGAACGTTAACATGGTTTTGTACAGTTGAATAGTTGTGTGTATTTGTAATGTATTTGTAAGCAGTTCAAGGAGTCAACTATTAGCTTTTTATGGAATGGATCTTTAAACGACTAATATTGTGCATTTTATTTTATTGTAGAGGCATTTAACTAGATTCAGAATATGTTCGGAAACCTCACGTCTTAACTTGTATCCATGAAAGGCTGAATCGTGCCTGGCGGCCAAACTGTGTGGTGAGACAGCTGAGGAAGTCAGAAATTAAGCAGACCGGAAACCTTTCAGTGGTCACACTTCGGTTCGCTGCTGCAAACTTCTGGGGTGCAGCTGAACCGTATGTATACCATAACTTCTCTATTGTATTACAACCATCTGCTGTCTGTAATCACACAGAGGATGATAGGCAAATGGCAACTGCTGACGATAACTTTATGTATCATGTAAATTATGGCCACTGGAACTACAAAGTAGTCAGTAACTTCAGATAGTAGTCAAATTACCTTTAAAATAAATCAGATACTCAAACGTTTTCTACAATAATCTGTATAAAACAAAAAGCAACTGGATATCTGGCTACAGGCATTAACTGCCTTTTTCTTATTTTTGATTACCAATAGCTAATGCTTACATACAATTTCCAGCACAGTACAGATTTAAATTAAGCAGACTTATACATTCTACTCAGTAGTTCCCATCTACTGGATTGCAGAGGCCTTAAAGCACATCAACACACTCTTCCAGCTTCAAGGAGAGGTCCTCCATATTGTTACAGCAGTTCTCAGAAATCACTATCAGCATTGTCAATTAAATAAAACTGTCCCCTAGATTCCGCATACACACACAACATAAGAATCACAAACCTCTGAGCAGGTCCACAGTCAACATAAAGCAGAGCTTCACATGCTACCAACTGAAAAAGTGATGTGTGCGGAATTGTACCATTACAGGTTAAAAATGTTCTACAAAACGTGTCCATACTAGTAAAATGTAAAACTGCCTGATGTCCTATTGAGCTTAAACGTAAAAGCTGTTGTAACACGGTGGATGTGAAATACATCTGCCAAAGCAAGTGTAACAAAGTCTCTACAATCATGAAATGTGCACTTGTATGAATTATTTCATTAAGGCAATGTTTAAGATGCTGCTGAATTTCTGAGGAAAGAGTTCTGTGCTGCAGAGGCCTTAGATGGAGGAGTTCCGAAGATTGGATTAAACCAGAACAGTTACACATACTACAGTATTTAACATCTTGTAAATTATTATTATTATCACTTCTATTGTATTCAAGTTAGAATCATTATAAAGTAAACAAAATCAACAATCATAGAAGCAAAACCGACTGATTACTGAGCATGCCCATTATTTTAACCCAAATGAATCAAGTTTTGAGATTTATGAGCAGAAAACGTCTGTTTACGTGCCTTGCATTAAAATGGAAATGAAGCCTTTAAATACACTTATTCAAGCAAAAGAAAACTTCATGATCCCCGGTGAGCCTGAAAATCAGATGTCCACATTTTTAAAAGTCATGACAACAGACTTGGCTCATTAAATTAGCCACCTAATCTAATCACAAGTCTTCCGTGCACATTTGTGGGTTTCTGTGCCTTTACTGTGTTGGAACAGCTGCATTGATGTGTATTATATGGTGCCGTCGTGCTGAGGTGTAAATGAGGACTGGCTTCCTGAAGCAGTTGGCAGGGTTCTGCTCTGACTCCAGTCCTGCGAGAAATAAAAAACAATTGCTAACAGAAAACATTATAAACACTCCAAACTAAAAGCTGTTGCAGATGTTGCAAAATGATTTGTGGAAAAAAAAAAAAGATCAATAAAAGTAAGAGTAGTGAAGACATCTGTGTGCTGGTCAGGGTTTACCTTAGTTCTGAGCAAGCGCAGCCTGTTTGTCTGCTTCAAACTCCCCTTCATTTTCATCATCCCCATTATAATTGGCCAGCTCCTCCTCCATGTCTATCAAACAGTTAATTTGGGTTATTAACATGACAAAAGTGAATATCTGCCTCTCACTCAAACTTTAACTCTGGCCTTGAAATAGTCAACTGTACTTAGCTAAACCTCAAAGCTTGGGCCTATTCATCCCTGCAGTCTCTTAATGCACAAATAACTTTTCTGTTTTATTATATGTAATCACACGTACCGATATTTTCAGCCCGTTTACTCTGATCTTTATCCAAATCGACTCCAAACTCAACTTTTTCATCTGCATCATACTCCTCTGGCTCCTCCAGGTTCTGGCCAACAGGAGTTCCATCTGCTTTCCGCTGGCCAGTCAGCATGCTTTCCATCCCCGGGTCTGTTTCAGGACAAACCTGTCATTTAATTTTACAAAATCTAACCACCTTCTTATCTGCTGTTCCTCAGTGAATGAGGAAAAGTAGACCAAACGTAACCAGTTTGTCTCAGCTATGTTACATACTTAAGAAGGGGGTGCATACAAACAAGCTACCGCAAATGTTTCAGCTATATGCAAGACCTGAGTGATGTTCAAAGAATTTGCTAATTGCATATTACACAAATGTTTAGACTTTACTGCTGCAATAGTAAATCTTTAAGTCTACTGCCTTGGTCCTTATGGCCAAGCTTGAGCTGCTGTACAGATGAACTCTGTATTTCACTTTTGCTGGGACATGGTCCAGACAAATCGTTGGAAAATGTTTCATGGCAAAACACATGTACCAGTGGCTTTAGCGTATCTGATTGGGAGTTCTTACCTTCAGTCTGGGCACCCTCTTTATGAGCATTCATCTGATCCACCTCCTCAGTCAAATTAGGGGCATTTTTCAGACCTTTGTTAGTCTCCACCTGACCCTCCTGTGCTTTGACAGCTCCCTCTGGCGGTAGCAAGGAGTCATGTTTGACAGCAGCAGCCGACGGAACAGGCTGGGACTCTACTTTAGAGAGATCTTTTTCAGAAGACGGGTTCACTGTGGCATTAAAATCTGGAAAGTAAGAAAGCAAAATCCATGTGCAGTGGGAGTGTGTACACATACTACATGCTCTGAACATACTACATGCACCCACATAACTATTTTTATTACTGGATGCTTGCATGTGTTGAATTTCGGTTAAACAGACTGTGCCACCAGAGTTGAATGTTTTCCTTTTACCTTTGCCTACTATGGTCTGCAGTTCAGGCAACTCATTCCCTTTTGGTTGAGAGAGGCCTGGGGTGTGACTCAAAAGAGTTGCTTCAGCCCTAGTCATGACTTGACCATTTTCTTTGACTTCTTCATCCACTGCATTTTCCTGCTGAGGCATAAACATCATCATGTACCACATTCCTCACCAAAACGACAACAGGATAGACAAGGATCATCAAGAGCAGCTCCTAATGACATTATTATTGCTTATATAGTGGTACCACAAAACCATAAACTCTGGCTATGCAGAAGCCGTGAGGCCCACTAGTCTTGCGTTTCTTTCCTTTTAATTTTGCTGCGTCAACAGTTACAAGCAGTGGCAACTTCATTTTTACACTCGCATGTAAAAAGAATGAGCATTTCGTTCGATGGCCTGTTGCTACAAACAAATGCAACCGGCCCTGGGCCTCTGTCCTTATCCCGGTCCAGAAGAAATCGACTAACCGCTAACCCACTAACCACACCTGCAGGGCTAATGTCCGCTGTTACTGGACGATAAGCAAGGGCCCACTCTGGACAGGATGCCCTGTCCACAGGGCTGCACACAGACATTGTTTAGAGTTGATATTGAAATGCACTTGCCACTGATTAGATCAAAAGCAGACAGCCAAGACATATCATTGTTTACACCTGACAATATACACCCATCTCCAAGATGTCCAGATTTGTTACTGCTTTATTACTATTGTTTGACATTCATTTTGACCACGCCCAATGCTACATGTAGACTGCTGATAGACTGGGGTTTAGGGTAGGTTGCATGGGCCATCAAACCAGTGGACAGGTCATGCAGTCCAGCACACTCTCATCTCATTAATCATCATGTTTTGCATTGATGAAGCATCAGGATGCATGGTGTCCCAGATGACCTCAGTAAATGGTTTTAGTACTTGGATCATTATCGGTTTTGATGGGTGTTTCCATCTGTACTTAGTGCTGTCCACTTGCGATCTTATCGCCAGGGGTTCCATTTAGGCACATTGTAAAACCAAGTGTAAACCCAGATTTGCATTCATTTGCATGCACAATCACACAGGAAAGAGAGTAATGACTTAATGCAACTGAGAAAATGAAAGAAACCCACACAAGAACGGGAAGAACATGCAAACTTCACAGCAAAGTGGCACAGTTAGGTTGGAACCACAGACCTTCTAGCCGTGTGGTGGCGAGCGTTAGTAATGTGCTGAAGGTACTGCTGTGGAAAAAAAAAAAAACTTACTTGTGAAGAAACGTGTTGAGGAGGGATGAGTTTCTCCATTTTCTTCTGCACTTCAAGTTTAGCTGCAGCCAATTTCTCTTCACACAACTGCTTCTGGTACAGGACCTGGGATTTACATTGGGTCCTGCACAAGTACAAACATATACAGGCACAGAGACACGCATTAACCAGAATGATAATGATATAGATTTACAGTCGTGGTTATTTTCAATTACATTTATCAAGAA
The DNA here is from genome assembly GCA_033026295.1 of Channa striata. Taxonomy (NCBI): domain Eukaryota; kingdom Metazoa; phylum Chordata; class Actinopteri; order Anabantiformes; family Channidae; genus Channa; species Channa striata. The sequence goes on from CM065178.1 coordinate 4,932,635, forward strand.
GGGTGCATTTAACATAAAAAAAAACTCTTTTCTTTTTTCAAACAGACACACATAACATAATTGTGTAAAGATTTTGTTTCTTACATGTCTTCAGTGAGTTTGTTACTAAGGGTGTTGATGTTGCCTTGGCAACTCTGCAGCTCCTTCTGAAGCTTGCCAAGGTCGTCATTTAGCTGATTCAACTGGCCTAAGGTACAAACACACGGGATATTAAGGCCCAAAAAGCACCTGAATTATGTTTTTTTTTTATATAGACCTCCACTGGCTGTTAAAAAGTAAATGACATATGAATACTTACTTTTGAGTTCCTGTATAGTTTTGGTGTTGGAGGAATTATTCTGCTGCAGTGTGACCTAGAAACAAAAACACAACTAGGATCAAAATTTGCAGCTGCTTTGGAGTTTGTTTATATTTTCCCTCGAGTTTAGTGTCACCCCCAACAGTGAGCAAGCCCTGTGGGCATAGTCACAACAGTTTAACATGCATTTTTGAAATGTGGCCCCATTTATACTCGCTGTGGCGGTTGTGTGCACCTTCTGTTGGCTGCAGGTGTTCTGCACTTCTTCCAGCTCTCTCTTGTAGAGGCTTTCCATGTAGCCGATCTGCTCCTTCTGTCTCTGGATCTCTTCCCTCTGTTTCTGGATCTCATAGGTCTTTCCCTGGATCTCCTCCTGAAACTCAATCCTCTTTTTTTCTGCAGCACCTCGCTCCTCTGCTCCACGCCGTACCTGGCCCTCCAACTCATATAGCTTAGTCTGTATCACATAAATAAAAACAAAGGCATTAAAGTTATTGAAATCTTTTTTAAGACATTCATGTATGCTCTACAATGCATAGACAGTAAAAAACACATGTAATAAAAACAAAATGAAAGCGCTGTAAAAAATGGTTCTGACAAAAGTATAATCACACAATCTAATGTACATCTGCTGTTTTAGAAGATTCTTTTTGCTATGTAACACTAATTTTTTTTTTCAATTACCAATAGTAAAAAAACACAAATGTGTGTCTGGGCCTTAAGTATGTTCCTGTTCCACATTGCAAAATAATATTTGTTAAGTTGCGATAGCTTTGACAGTGACTTGCATTAAAGGATGTGTCAAAATAAGACATGCTATTGTGAAAGTTGTACAAGGAAATTGCATCAATGTGATGAAAAGCCCTTCCAAAAAACAATCATGGCAATAAATTGTAAATGAAGTCAGCGTTCACTTGAGAGGACAAATTAGACAAGTTGGATTTCAAATAACTAACCTTTTCGAGAGGGACTGTATGGCTGGAAAACCACATAAACATAGAGAAATGTAGGAACCTACCTGTAAGTCTAAGTTACGGGAGCTGGACACCCAGTAGTTAAAGCCCAGAACCAGGATACATGCAATCAGAGCGCCAACCATTAGAGGGGGCGATCTTCCTCCACGGCGCCCATTCCCAAGCCCTCCCATACCTTTCTGCAGCCTGGAGACACACAAACCAGTATCCATTAATTATGTCATTGCAAAGTTTTAAACAAATGTCTATGTGTGTGAGTCTTGAATTACATCTACAATCAGGAATCAGCTGACTTAATTTTTGCTAACAGTATGGCTAAGGTCATTAAAAGTGTAAATACAGTATGTGGCGGTGAGTTCATGACACTGAACTTCCACATTAGGAAAAACAAACTTGGAACAGGAAATCTGATCCCACATAGTAGATTAACCACTGTTTGTACTGACAGTGATGACTCCGTTAAAGAGTCTGGTAAGCACACAATAATCATATATGATGCTGAAACACAACAACCATTCAGCCATTCATAGATCCACAGCACAGGCTCAGGCTTCCCCTTCACTGGCTTTTTTAACTAACATGCCAAGCCCTGGATTTCAATATTTGTAACAATTCATGCATGTTTCTGACATATTTCTCAAAGAGTGTCTCACCTCAAGTCAACGCCAGACTATGAACTAGCACTGAGGGAAATCTAGCGTCTGCTTTGAAATCACAGCCCAGCGCTGGAAGGAGGCTGCGGTTCTCTTCGCTCTCGGGACGTGAACCTTAGCGAACGAACAGGTCGGGGTGAGCTTGGCTGTTGTGACGTCACCGCTTTTACTCTGGTTCTATGTTTGCTGTTCAAAGGCGCCGCTTGGGTAGAACTTTGGAGAAGATAAATATGGGGAATTTATTCACAACGACAACCGAACCGACACCGAACCGACACGGAACAATAGTCCAATCGGCGCTGCGACTCTACGTTGCGAGCTAGCTAACATCGTTAGCCCCTAACGTTAGCCTTCCCTCAGTTGACGTTAGCTGTACGTTACCAGCGGCTAACGCGAGGAACAGTCGGACCATCTACTCACCCGGTGGCCTCGAGACTCTCACAACAGGAAGTTAATGTTGGCTAGATACGGAGCGACACGTCGTCTCACAGCGTGTTTGACCCGTTTGTGGCAATGCTCCGGCTATTAGCAGCACGTTAGCTTGTATCCATTGTTACCAACGCAAAGCGCAGCAGCCTCTAACGAGCGCTGCCTTCGCGTGCCGTAGGAAATATGCTTTTTTTTTTAATTTCACCTCTCACAGTTTGAATACCGGTTGTAAAATGTGCTAATGTAAGAGTTGTCTGTGGAGGAACATGTCCATACTTCTCAGTGGCCTTTTTTTTCTGCTAGAGAATCGACTTTATTTCAAACTAACACTTTGATATGTTGACAAGTGGCTAAACAACTGATGGAATTATAGTGTTTACCAAGAGCAATAGAAGGCAGCAAGGATATCGTCATCTTTATGAATGAACATAAACCAATTTATTTTACAGAAATACTGTCATATAAATGTTTTAGATTGATTTATTTTTGTAGGTAAGTTGGTAGTGCCGACTTGGGAAAACAAGCAACACGGGGCATCTCAAGGACCAGGATTGAGAACCTCTGTTCTTAATAATTATTTTAACGCCACAGTACAAAAACGTTATGGCTGTCAAATATGCTGGCATAAGCACGAATCAGCAATAAATGACTCTGATATACTGAACATACTGACCCAAACAATTTCTGTGGTCCAGTAAACATACAATCAAATTGACATTGAGGACCAGTGTAAATGTTGCATGACATTCAAAGTAAACAATTACCAAGAGAAAATAATTGGTAAAACAATTATGTTTATTATTTTGGACTCACAATTTCACATTCTGCTTTACATACAAGTCATGTCGGTAAGCAAATACACTCCACACACAGTTCATAAATACAGTGTCATAAAGTGTCTGTGCCTTAGATCATTTGAATGAGAAACACCAATTTACAGGCGCTGAGCTCTTTGCATAAACCAGTCACAGAAATCAGTTACACAAGCCACTATTAATCATTCACACTTTAATTTGATGTGTCCTCCCCAATTTCCTGAGATATCCTTTATTTCTTTGTTTGATACTCAGCATGTACCATCTTTTTGTTTTTCCTGCATATCCATAGATCAAACGTCCTTAAAAATGTCCATCCAGGAAGGTGACAAAGACATGTAGTGCCCTCCCTTGGACCTAAGATGTCAAACATAGAGAGACATAACTGAACTGTTTACATTATGTGATTTTGCACTGTGTGACCTTTTATTATTCAGCTTCAAATTAAATATTACACTTGTTCAGTTTATTGGGAATGGCAATACCTTTGTTTGGGTGAACCTTCATCATTAGAGATTTCCTGTAGTAAAACTGTTTGCTGCTCATCCAGTTCTACATCTCTTCTGGTGAATCTGATACCTGAGAATGACAATGAGTAAAATATATAATATTTCATTTTCCTGGTGAACAGAAGTGCCCCTGATCCACAAAAGACTACTGCAAATCAGCACAAAGAAGTGCAGTTGTGAGACAACAAAAATACTTCATGGATTGTTCTTAAGTAATATTTCTTAATTCTACTACAAAAAACATACTTAAATTGCCACAATGCTACAAAGTTGTTGTTTTTTTTTTGGTAACAAGAGAGTTTACAGAAGTCTGCCTTTAACGTAGTCAGCTAAACTAATACAAATACTACATGCATACAAAAAAGAAAAATCAACATATGCACTCAGATACTGCTCTTTTAAGTTCTTGGAATCTTGAGTCTTTCCAGTAGCCATACTGTAGAAAGCAACACAGAAAAAATTTTTTATTTCATGAATACACCTACCATTTTTCTTGATCTCTGTGACTGGGGTGTAGTGATGACCCTTTAATTCAGTATAACCAGCTCGGCTCAACCCAGTGGTCCCCTGGGATCCATACTGCTGCCTCCAGGCCTGAAACAGAGAATTACATAAATACATGAACAACTAAACACACACAACCCAAACAATAGAACATTAGGTCTGGCAGAAATCTGGGGGTTTACTCACCACAACTCTGCTGCCCTCTACAACGTCATAAGATTAGACCCTAACTTTCTGAATATGCAACCCAAGATATTGTGTAGACACTGGTAATGTCTCATCTCAGTACCCGCAATGTCCTACAGATAGAGCTATCTGTGTGCACAATTCACAGATCACATCACTTCCCAGATCTCTGCATTGGCTTCATGGAGATGCCCACTTCAGGTTAAAGCTCCGTCTCTTGCCTATAGAGGGGTGAACACACCAGCTCCTACATACCTGAACTCCCTCAGCCATGGACTACAATGGCTCCCACCCACTGTGCTCTTCAGAGAATTGCGTCTGGTGGTCCCGTCACCACACAAAGGATCCCAAGTGAAACCCTTTAGCTTAGTGGTTCCACTCTGCACGGTCAGCAACCTCACTACCATTATTGAAAAAACCTGCTGAAAACAGAAGTCTTCTGATAGACTTTTTAAAAATCTGTTCTTTCCTGCACTTGCATGTGAAGTAAGTAAAATTTATTGTTTTGTCCTTGATTAAGATTTTTGCTTGAATGGTACCTCATTTCTTTGGGTTCATGGGAAAAAAGCCTTTGCCAAATGACTAAATGTAAATATAAATGTAAATGTAAACCTGAATTCTGAAAGAAGTTGTGAGATTTTCTTGGATGATCAATCATGATTTGACAGAATAAACATTCTAACCTGTCTTTGATTTTCTTTATCTTCAGCTTTCTGTCTTTTCCTTGCTTCTACAAAAGAACAAATAGCAGAGGGTAACATTAAGTTGTACTGCACTTGTGTTTAATAAATTCAAACTGAGTGAAAAATATATATTTTTTAAAACTTAAACTCACCTAAGGTATAAAAAACAAACAGGAAAATGTTAAATGTGAAAGAATCTGCTTTAACTGTACAGTAAAAAAAACTAAAAAAGTAGACTGTAGTATAATTAAATAGTTGTTCATGCGTGAAATAATTTGGCTTACTTTACACAAACGTTTAGAGAAGAGCCTAAAAAAAATACCATTAGAAAATGTCTGTGACTGAAGATACCTCTTCTGATGAGTTGTCTGCCTTCGGCCACCAGGTCAGAGGTCAAGGTGTCATCACTAATGTACTGATAGACGCCCAGGAGGTTCAAACAGCGGGACCCTAGGCTTCAACCGCAGACAAATACTTTCAGTTAGGAAGTAACTATTCAACATATTCTTTACGTACAAAGTGAAAAAAGCTAATAATCGTTTCTTTTCCTCACTGACTTCTGGTGCATTACTGATGTGTGTCCAACACACGGTGCTGGTCATAGATATACATGTGTAACCCTACAGGTACCAAGCATATGTCTAGTGTACTAAACCATAATCAGTTGTTTAAATGCCAGATAAAAACAGCATAAAATCATGAAAAAAATACAATATTAATACAATATTTGGACCATGTCAACACAACTAATATAAATGTCTCCACGTATGGGACATATTGTAAACATTAGACCAATACAGGGTTTCTAGGGTCACTATAACCAATGTTAAGTGTTTCAAAGGTAAAAACAAATGATCTCCAAATATGTCTCCGGAATTCTGACGAAACAATGTTCTACTTGTGATATTGTACGGTTGAAATTCAACTTGTCAGAGCTTTCTCTTGGACAAACAGTAATGTAGACCTGCTTTCCAAACTACCTCAAACCTAGTTTGGCATTTCTCTACTGTTCAATAAAATCTAACTTTAGTACATTTCAATATTTTGAATGTAGTTTTCACATAAAATTGAAAGTGGTTATTTACTTACTTATAAAATGTGGCAAAACAAAGCAACAAAACCAGCATGGGATAATAGATGTAGAACCCATCTGATATGAAAGAAAGCAGATGCATAGAGCCCATGATCTATCAGAGGGACAGAAAATGAGACATTGGTTCAAACACACACACAAGATATTTTGACATTTAATACATATTCCTGATCACATTATATACATTCAATGTATTTTTTTGTGAACAGCTCTAATTTGTAATGATGGGTATGAAAAACTGCAAACATGTTTGTTAGAATAAATGCTTGTGTATGTGTTGATATACACCGATCAGGCATAACATTATGACCACCTGTGCAATTTAGGGATTGTTTATTATCGAGGTCAAGGTGGGTAGTGGAATAGTAGAACTGGAGTGGATTATAAGAAGAGGTGGCCAAAACATTAGAACCACCTCGTCTTATATTGCACTCCAGTAAGACTCCACTACCTACTTTGACCTCAATAATAAACATTTTGTAGAATTATCAGCTTTCTGACAGTTTCAACCTAAAATCAAAGAAATTTTAAGATTGTGAAAATAAAATTGATGGTAGAGCCACTGGATTCCATGAAATTGCACAGGTGGTCACAATGTTATGTCTGATCAATGTGTGTCTCAGTGAAACCCACGGAGGTGTAGGACGTTTGTATTCTGTCCTGATGCGAAATGGCAGAGTCCATGTGAATCATGCCCAGGAAGTTGAGACACAGAGGAGGAGTCAGACGACAAAACAACCTAAAAAACACGGAGACGCAATTCAATATCATCTGAAACAGTGTCAGAAGACCAGTGTTCACTGATTCATAAAAAAACAAAAAAACACCAACAACAACAAAAAAAACATTATTTACAATGTGGAGGTAAAAATAATCAATGTTTCACATTATCATGTAAATCACCATACATGCCACTGAACTGCAGGCTGTAAGCATCAGTCTGATGATGTGGCACCAGGTAATAGTAGTTAAAAACGCGTATCCTGAACACAGTGGAGTAGACGCATACACACATGAAGAGGATGCTGACAAAGCACGCCAGCTGTTGAGGAAAAGAATCATAAAATAATTAATAACACAGATTGCTATAAAAATACATTGTTTTGCATTGGCAGGTTTAGCTGGAACGTGTGTTTGATGCCCCTCGCTGAGCACATGTTTACCTCAATACAAATGTAGTTGTAATGTTTTTCAGCCATCTGAATAAAAAGTGCAAAGAGAGAAAGCACAGGGTGTGTGCTGAAGAAGGTGCATTCAGACCAAACCAATGCTGCAGTGAGGAGACACAGGAGCGCTGCCAGTAGCTTGTAGAAACCGTGTCTGAGCACACACTCCCAGTACCATTCTGAGGGGGAAAAACACACACCAGTGCAAGAATACATGTTTTTATTCAAGCTGGCACTCATCTAGTATTGTTGATCTGTATTTGTGCAGATTGTAAGGCCAAAATTACTAAAGAATAAAAAAACACCAGTGTTCAAGAACCAAATGTGGGATGTGGTGGAAGAAATGTGTTTATTTTTCACTGCTGGTCTTGCATTACATTTTCCAAGTAAGCAAACATTAACCATCATCAATTTGACATGTGTGAAAATGAAATGTTGGTACTGTCTAAACTCACCCACTGTGGGAGTATAGATGAACCTGTGGACCCAGCCTCGGCTCTGTGCTGAGGGAAAAGCGTGGATGAAATGTCGCTCCACGCTGTTCTTGCTTTTAGCCACATCTTCTAGGTGAAAGGCCTGGTCTAACAAGACAGACCACTGAACGTGAGCCTGACCATGTCTCTGTACTGCAGAAATGACCTGAAACGCAGACAACCACCACAAATAATCATTTAACCACATTTTCAGTTTACATGTTCTTTCACAGTATTTTTAATTATGTATTAATACTTTTTCATGAAGGTTAACTAGGACCCTCTTGGAAGGAAGGCCATCCTGTACACCGCAAACGCTTTCCACATTTCTACCCATCTTTTCTTGGTACTCAGTGGGAGACTGAAATGAGAGGACACCAAAATGAAGACCGGGAAAAATGGCACAAATGGATGAATGAGATCAAACACTTCTCACCTTTTTTAGAATGATGTCCACAAACTTCCTGAGAAAGTGATTGTACCTGACAGATTCGTGAACAGCTGCCACCTCCTATAATATAATAAGAAATATGTTTGTTCTTGTAAAGTTAAAACTAAAAGGCAAAAAAGCCAAATATACGAGACAGGTTTACTTTAATAAAATGTTCAGATTTACGTGTACATGTTTAAATATTCTCAATGGTTTGAGATTTATCATCTGGTAGAATTTAATTGAATGTATTCACACTTCAACCCTGTTGTTTAGTACTTATTTTTCAGACTTCACCTCCATTACATCAGCCAGGGTCTCCTCCGCTGCTGCCTTCTCAATTGCCATTTTTGCTACTTTGAAATACGTTTTGTCCAACAGGTAACTATGGGATGACGACAGCCAATAAGCACGCGGGATTTCCACCAGTCCGTAGCCTAGCAACAGCACCAAAAGGAAGAGGCCCCAGGTGTTGGCAGCTGTTATACAGACGGTCTGGAGCTCTGTCCTGGACACGTTTTACAAATACATATATCAAATAAACTGGCACAATACCAAGTTGAAGAGCACAGTCTTAATTTTTATATTCTTTTTGGCCTGCCAGGTAATAAAGGTACACCTGACTTACCACGTGAGTTTCCACTTTGGGTGAGCAGCGACGTAGATGAGCAGAGAGATGAAGATGAGGAGGTAGGTCCCATAATAGATTGCATTTTCAATAAGAGCAGTTTTAATCTTTCCAACTCTGGAGAAAGCTCCTGACCGTGCATATGACTGCATAAAGGGCAGCAGCAGCCTGTACACTCAGAAACACACACACACACAAATAAAGAGTCAAAACACAGTTGTCTTTATACCAAAAGGTCGAACACGTGCCCTTATATTTGGGATTTGGGTACGTGACCCACCTGTGTGTGTGTGTGTGTGTGTGTGCGTGTGTGTGTGATAGGATCATACCAAGTAAGAAACTGGGAGGACCAGTATACAACTCTCCAAAACACTGGTAGGACACCATCTGGGATATAACTCCAGGGCTCCTCACACACCTTTTGTACACTGTAACAAAGAAAAATATGTGGACACACAGTTCCATAAAACAGATATAAGGCTGGCATATGCTTGGCTTAATCACCGTGATATTGCAAAACATGAAATTGAGTTTGCTCTCACATAGTATTACTAGCAGTAATGTCTGCAGAGGGGGGAGTTGCCTATTCCCTGCAAAGTCTTATTGTTAGGTGCATTCAGAGTTTACCCACATTACTGAAATAACCTAATTCGAAGAAAATGCAAAATACTCTGAATAGACCCACATTAAAAAGGGGATATGATTATGGAAAAATGTGCTGCTGCTGAATATTTGACAAAATTGCCAACATCTACTGGGGCATCAGGCCATTCATTTACATATTACAAATGACATGTTCTTGTTGCCAGTTGGCCTTTGCTGTGGTGTTATTTATCAACTGATATGCACAGATTGACCAAATCAAACCAACACAAAATTAGGGCTTGGGTTTATAATAATAAGGGTGTTGAAAATCAAACCATTGTTCATTTCAGTACGGTATATAACATGGCTTCTAGACTTTAAAGAAACTGAACATATTAATTCATACACAAATCTTAGCCGGAAGATGAACAAATTAGACTATTAAAACCACAGACCACACACCACCTTTCCAACGCACAAGAACTAAGGAATATTGAATATTTGCTGTGTATTGTGTATGTTGCAAAGTGAAGCTGTAGTGCAGATGAATCGAAACAAGTCTCATTTACCTTGCCTCTGTCTGGTTAATGTGTCTTGCCTGTGTTCCAGGAGTGGGGTGGTGTGAGTTGTCGAAAACACACTGCTTGTATATGGTCTAAATGAAGAGATGAGTTTTCACAGTGAAAACACTCCATGAAAAACACAAGGCCTATCTATCAAATAACAATGGCATGAAGCTGGAGGTAGGAGCAGTGTAATAATCACACAGCTCAACCTCACAGATAAGACAGATGTAGAAAAAGTCACATCATGAGGATTGTGTTCACACACAGTAAAAAAAACCCTAGCAACGATATATTACATTCACAGAAACTTTAAACACCAGCAGGGCTCCGTACCGTGCTGACATCCAGAGGCAGGATGAAGATGATGAGGAAGCACAGATACCAGGACAGCAGCGTCCCCAGCAGAACCATCCGCTGCTGCTTCCGCAGATCTCCATAGCGCTGGAGGAGGTAGAGGGCCAAGAAGAACACAAGTACGACCACAACAGCCAGTGCGGCACCACCCATAGTGAACAGACAGCTGTCAGGAGCTCATAACGACGACCTGGAGGCAGGGACAGAGACAAACCGAGCGGGAGCGAGAACAGCTTGTTGGATTTCACGTCAATATTTGTCTATGACAGTTATGATAACTTCGGTTCTTCATGCATCCAACTACACAACTTTAAGACATCTAATAATTGTTGATATGATCTATTAATGAAACTCACGGCAGAGGAGGTAGACGTATGGAAAATCAATACACAAATAAAAATACAAATACATACGTGACTACGAGTAGAAGTGCTGCTTTAAATTCTTTACTCAAGTTGAAGTACAAAAGTACATGCTTTAAAATTTACTTACAGTAAACAAAAATGCACAAGTCCACAAAAAAACACAATGTATCCAAATGAATTTGATGGTTTTGATAAAATTAATGTAAAGTCTAGTCCAGGTGAGAACAGCACAGCCTGGTCAGATTTGAGGAAATCCTAATCAGTCTATGTCCTGCCTGGTGCTTAATCAATGCTAATACATTACAATTAATAAGTGTTAATATGTTTAGTATTAATAATTTACATCATGGAATAAAGGTGGAATGTTTCGTTTTTGTGTAAATGTACTTGTCATTAACCATCCGTGACTACTGATTAAAAGTCTGACAGCTCGTTCTAAAAATCAAATACATTCAGTCAAATCATTATTGAAAGAGCCAATTGGTGCAGTTGTATGGAAAAGAAACATTCATAAAGTCTATGTTAGTAGCAATTATTTGTTTATTCATTTATTCAATAATCAATCGTGAAAATTAACTTTGAAACGCGAAACAGCGATTAGCCTTTTGTCTATATTATGCTCGTCTTCTATTTATTTTTATCCAACAGAATTAAAGCGATTCTTACCTTCTGAAATATTAACTCAAACTAAACACTGTCGGGATTCACAGTCACACTTTGTTCCTGTGACCGACAGCTGTACACAACCTTTGCGACCTACGTCACACCGTGTGACACTGTGGGATTGTGGGTATTGTAGGCACGTCAGAGGCCGAGAGAACGTCTGCGGACCATGGATGCAGTTCGCATATCCTCCAAATAATGAGGAGAAGAAATGTAAAAAAAAAAAAAAATCTAATGCCATAAAGATCAACTGATGGACTTACAAATAAAAGGTTTATGTGGAAATAAACTGATTATCAACAGTTTGGAACCATGAGCAGTAATTTAATACGCTGGGACAGTTTCTGATAAAACTTCCAGTTTATTGTATTATTCAGGTTTATACATTTATGAGGAGACACAAAGTTTTACAGATGAGCAGTATATTGAGTTTAACACACTTCATACATTAAGTGTAAGCTTTTTAATCCAGTTGTTGAAATGAAAAGCTGAATAGATGAATTTCTAGTTAACATCATCGCTGTAGTTCTATAGCAAATACCAGTACATGGTTCAGCACAAGAAAAAACTATAAAAATGAATCCTAACATGATTTAAATAGCTCCCACGCCCTTTCTACACAAACCTATATCAATAAAAAAAAATGTGAAATTGATGTAATGGAAATGAAAAGAGTTAGTGTACTGACACTAACTTTTTCCTCTATCAATAGATGCTCAAGCGTCCATTGTGTGTTCTGAAGCGAAAGCAACTTGAACAGTTGAGCCTCCTGTATTCTTAAAAATAACGAATCTTTCATGAAGAGCTTTCGACGTTGTTCTTTTTTAAAATTTTGTCCAAGAAATGAATAAAATCTGAATGAAATAAAGAAAACAAATTGTGATGATCGTTGAAACATCTTGAATCCAATTCAGTTTTCAAGGAACAGCCACACATACGGGTCATCGGTGAACAGCGGACCCAGTACTCTGAAGGAAGCAGCTCGGTGTTCCAGTAAAAAATCCGCCTGGCTCAGGACGTCCAGACACAAAAGCTCCAAAAGATTCAAACACAGAGACCAGTCCTGAGGTGCTCTGAGCACACCCAGCACATCTATCCAAACTGATCCAAAAATGTCCAGAGATTCTGGCCAGTCCTCAAGCAGGTCGTCTACACTCTCCATCGAGTTCAGAATTCAGTTTTCAAACGTCTGTCAGAAATCCTCCGTATTCACTCTTTAAAAAGTTGGACGAGCAGTTTTGTTTGTTGGGCCACTGACCTCGTCTGATTGCTCTGTAACATTACCCGTCTCTGTCTGCAGTTGGTCTGGTTGCCCCGATCCAAACGCTTCCAGTACAGATAAAATCTGGCAGCACTGGCAGGTGCTTAGTGAGGCCATCTGTCAGCCTAGATTCTCATCTTAACCCTTTCCTTCTCTCTGTCTCTGTCTTTGTTACTCTCTCTGGGATTAGCGCAACAAGCTGTACAGACAAGCAACACCTAATGCCCCTTTTATATCCCTTGTATCAATCAATCAAAATTTAAATTAGCAAGAATTTAATGCGCGTGAGGAAAAAAATATGACTGTTGTGTAAACTGATAAATAAGATAAAACTGATAAAACATATTTAAAAATAAAATATGTGTAGGAATCAAACATGGATAAAATACAATAAATAAATAGAAACAGGAAAAAAGACAATAATAATGGAGAGAAAATTAAAACCTGGCTGACACGGCGGGTGACAGCCAGCTGTTGTCACTTGTCGACTATTTCCTGATCTGTGGGCAGACGCTTCAGGTGCTGCAGAGCATGAAACTGCCTCCCCATGACTTTGTGGTGAAGACTAGAGAAGAGAACATGACAATAGTCTTGTCATGTGAATATAAAGTGTGCAATTGTCCCTCTGCATCTAGTGAGAGTTAAAAATGCACAAATCATTTCTGAGAGCAAAAGCAATTTGTTGAACCAATGTGAGCCTGAAACTGTTGGTTCATTGTCTCAAAGAACTTAATTTTCCTCCCTTTATCCAAATACAACATAAAGAATGGTTTTATGCATTTAATGGTTTTCCTCTGGTTAGGCTGTAAACTGTTTTGTGAGATCCAGGCACTGTCACATAAAATACATTTACAAAGAGCATCATTTTCTCATATATTATATATTGGTGATATGATAGTTACAGTAAGAGGCAGATCAGTTTAAACAGTTTGGGACCATTTAAAGAGCTCCTCCTGTCTATTAAAAAAAGTGGTGATGAAAAGATAAAGTTTACTGGTTTTTAATCTGCTTTCACCAACAGCCTTTACTTGGACTGTTGCCGTACAGAAAACCAGGTCTGCAGTTGCCTTAAAGAAAGAAGAAAAAAACACAGAGCGGCAGAGAGTGATTATTAATATTTAAGATCACCTCAGACACTGAATGAAAACTATTTCATAAAAGTGAGTTTTTATGGGTCTTGAGCTGTACTGTGTAAAGTATTATTTCTTATGTGCGTGTTCAAATTCGCCTCAAGGTGCAGTGTAATATCTGTCCTTAGACTTTCAAATCTCACCGATAACATAGCATATGTTGATGTAGAACAATCATTAACTTGTCTAATATTAGAACATGGTCCACTGCCTCTATAGTGGGATTTAAATTTACGCCACTAGATGGAGATAATGCATTTGTCCTATATCACAGCTTAGCAATGTGGAGATAACCAGATGAACTTAATACAGATGTGTCAAACAATTACCAACACTTAACATATGAAACAACTTTTCATTTTTAGTCATACAACTACATATCAAAAACATACAAATAAAATAATGTAAAAATCATTATTATTATTTTTATTAGTTAATTTGATGGGGATAATGCATATTGATGAACATACGTATTTATACAATAGATGTAAAAATGCCGGATTATAGCTAAAATGCTAATTTGCATCCTTAGTCCCTTATAGTCAGTATAATTTACCATCATACATTTAAATGTTAAGGATTGCAGATTAAGCAAAATAAATGTTTATTTAATTCTATTTATTCTAATATTAAATTATTGTAACTGTTTGATGTTTATCAAGTTTTACTGACTCACTTACTAAATAAGAAAACATTACATAAAGGTTGGCTGACAATTGCACATATATTGCTGAGGGTGATGATGATCCATAATATTGTGATGACTTCATTTTTGCAGTCATGATTCTACAAAGACATATGTCATCTGTCAGAGCAAAACAACAATTACACAGAAGTTATTTGCAACACAAGGTACAAAAAAAATGGCTCCTTTTGCCCGTCGCTCATCACAGGATTCACACACACCAGGCTTAAAGGTGTTGAGACGGAAACCAAACAGTGTTTAGGTGAGACACTAGCTGTCCCTCCTTTATGTTCTTTCTGTCCTTTGTCCTGTTGCCGTTGACCACTGTTATCCCTTATTAATGGAGCGAATGGCTTCTTTTAATGACACAAGGAGATGGGTGTCGTATTGAAATCTCTGAGAACCTCAAACAAATCCTAACAAAACGCGGTCAGGTTTCTGGTCACTCCCCTTGGCACCACTAGGTCGTGATTACTTGGGAACTCAATCCTTGTACCACACGGCCCTGTACTGTCAAAAATAAATTATTATCCAGTCAAGTTACTACTATTTGCTAATACTGACCTCACACACATTTACAGCCATTTCAGTTACCAAGGCTAATCTTCATTTTGTGTTGTGACGACTTTAGATTTTATAGTCACTTTCTGGAAGTAGTCAGCCTGATATTTTTTAAGCAATCTTACAGTAAACGTTTTATTATGTAATGTCACAAACATGGCTAATAACACGGGTGATACACAACTTGTTTTGATTTGTTTGTTTGGCATTTGGTTGTTAAATTTCCAGTGAAAATTCTAAAGACTTGCTTCTTTTGAAGGAGATGGGCGTTGTCAGCCTTTATGAAGTAATGACTGAAAATTATCACATCTTATCATTTAACTGCATCATCCGATTTTCCTGTGAGTACCAAAGGTTGCATAGTTTATTCACAAAGTGTTGTCATGAAGCAAAACAATATTGATCTAGGGTTTTATTATTTTGTATTCTCATGATTAATCAATTAAGTCATTAAGTCCTCACATCTCCACTGTTGATATATTGTTGCTGCCCTTATAAAAAAGGGCAAAAGTTGCCATGGTGCCAGTGTCGGCATTAAAGTAGAAATGACAGTATCTTTATCAATAAAGAACTAAAATAAAAAAAGAATTAAAAGCAGCAAAGGGAATGGGGCACTCAAGTGTGACACAATCTTTACTTTTAATGCTATCATGTGAGCCTTGTGTGTAATAAGTTCTCCCTCTTTTCCAAGCCGATTAGTCAAGTTTTTTCTTATGATATGATAAGATGTGCTTCATCATATTGAGACAACAATTGGTCGTGTTGTAAAGTCAAAAGAAAGAGTTACAAATAACAAAGTGCGCAGACATATTTGCAAACTACTATTCACATATTAAATTATTAAACGATATCATCTTAATTTGTTAGTTGATTGTATTTTGTTTTTATATTTAAATCTCCAAACTAACTAAAACTGTCAAATAACATTGTCCAACATTTAGTGCTGTAGCAGTATGAATACAAGAATTACTCTAATAAGTACAAGTATCTCCCATTCCATATTTCAGTACTTTCAGTACTACATTTGCTTTTTGCCACAGGAGATGCTTTAAATTCATAATGCAAAGTAAAGATTGTAAAGCTTCTGAGAGCTATAGAAATGATTTAGTTTCTTCTAAAGTTACAGTAAATGGCTCTTTTGCTCTTTGCTCTTTCATATACTGTAAGTGGTGTGTAGCAGAGTTTATTTCTTGTCGGCAGATGGTTTACGAGCAGGTTTACACGTGTTGTAAACTGTCTCTGAGCTCAGACTGCTACAATTTCGGAGCATCTAAACATTGGACGTGCCTTTAATCACCGTCTTTCGCCTCTGAATCTCGAGTGCCCGTGTGTAGAGCACCTCCTCTTCCATACCCCCCATTACCCTCCAGCCTCACTGCTCTTCTTCGCCGCATCCAGACGACCAGCCACCGGGACCACATCCAGTTTGGCCTCATTCAGATCAGTGAGAAACTGTGTGTGAACCGCCTCATCTGCTATCGTGTCCGCTGAACAACAGCTACGAGTGCGCTGAGACCCCTGGGTTTGAAGTCCGTGACATTTGATCCATGGGAAACCCTCGTGCACAATGATGCTGGTGAACAATGTGGCCCCAGTTCTGTGCGTCCCCGGAGAGCCACTGTAGACTGCAGATCTTATAACCTGTCCTGGATACATCAGCCCCCTGGGACTGGACCACTCCCATCTGAATTGCCTGGGATGGTAGAGCAGCCTGTGCCAGCTTGAGTTACTGACACACAGGAGTGCTGAGATTGAGGGCATGGCCCATGATTTCCTGCTATAAAATGACTCTTATAGTCAGAGTATGTACTGCTGATGACTTTATAAAAAAACAGAGGTGGTGAAATCACCAAAACATTATTAGCAAAAGAAAATTACATTAAAATTACATGGCTCCTGTGGTCATAGGCCCATTGCTTACGGACGAAGAAACATAAACCCCTTATTTCGTTCCACATTCCTTCTGTAACCTCCTTAACAAAACCCGCGCCAGATTTCTAACTGGAGCATTTAAGATGCTCCTAATCTCACAGGCGCTGATTCCAGAGTAGACAGGTGGTTTTATCTGTGAGTGAAGGCAGGAAATTAGCGCAGTAAAACTTGGAAGTTGGAAACTACGGAAAAGAATCGCATGCCTAAACTCTGCGGTGTACAACTTTAAAATGTGAGTGATGGCTGATGAAAATTGTTTCAGCCTCCTTTCGTTCCTTCGCAACCTATCCTCACTTAACCATTACCACCACATGCCAAACCCGAACGGCAAACAGCAAGTCTTAATCCTAATATAAACCACTGAAGATCCCCTTTCAAAACACGTCAAATACTCTGCTTTTCGTTCTTCGTTTCTGAGGACACACAAACACACTCCAGATATGACACACTTTCTACCCGGCAGCCATGGCAACATGTCACATTCTTCTGTTACTGTGTGTTTTATTGTTTTATGGCTTTCCTAAATGTATAAGTTGTGCGCTTCCGTTGACCCTAGTCGATCCCCAGCTTTGCCCCACGAAGACAAAGGAGGCTGTTGTCCGTTGTTGCTTGTTGGGATAGCTGTGTGACAGATGCCATGTGGGTCACTGCGGTGAGGGTGAGGAATGGTGGGATCCTGGTTTAAAGCTTTCCAGATGAGCTGAGGCTTAATGATGGGAATGCCAGAGATCTGGCTTTGTCGGTGATGGTGCCACACAAACGGATGATGAAATAATGGTTGGCCTGGAGCATTAACATGACATTACACAAAAACAAACACGCCAATCATTAAAGAGATTCTGTTTGCTTACAGCAAAAAGAAAAAAAATCTGGCGTGACTGCAAAGATGCATGCAAAGAAAATCTTATTAGCTAGTTAAATACCCGATTCTGTTACAGAGGAGGAAGCTGTGATTTGTTCAGTCTGATTCTGTCCCCATCTTTTTACATCAGCCAGTGAGAAGACCCACCAAGTGTTTAGATGTTTTGAAAAAAAATATAGTGATTTCTTTTTTCATGACAGGAAAACATCAAAACACTGTACACATTCTCTAAAGAAGGTTATCTATGCATCATGGAACACACGGAAACATGCAGTTTTAGGTTTATACAGAAATACACATAGTTTGTTTTGAACATGCTGCTAGTAATGACAGCTTTGTCAATTCTATTGATTTTTTGCATTCCATTACTAAAACAAATGATGTGTACGTGACTTTAACAGATGCAGAAATGAATGAAACTGCATGTTTCTTCTGAGTGAGCTGTGATTATACTAAGATCTCTGAATTGCAAAAGTCTTGATCTGCAGCTTGTGCTCACATGCTCATTTGTAGACTTGCATGTAAATTCAATTTAAAGATCAAATCCTACATCTCGTTTTTACATCTTATCTCTTCTTATTCCCCATATCTATATTATGTAGCGGTTAGCTGCGTTCGGCTTGCCAGCCTGTCTCTGGCACCCAGTGACGGCAGCGTTATTTATCAAGAACGGCCGTGGCAGCATTGTTTTTCTAACCGTGGAGTCACAGTCAAATGGGGCAAAATACAACAGCTGCTGCTTTGATTTGACAGTACTACAGTATTTTTAATCAACTTTTACACACACCTGTTTGACAGAGGTCAGAGGTCATGCCAAACGGCGTAGAGCTGTTTAATTAAACCTCGGTTGTCCCATCAAATCAGCTGCACGCTGTGTGTGTGTACACAACCATCAACTAATCTTTATTTTAGATTTTTACAGAGAAACACTGAATTGTGAGAAGATGTTGCAGCTAAACTGAAATATGAAGTTCACTCGTGTATATATTTGTAGTACTTCTTGTGGTTTGCTTTACCTTTACCCCTATTCAGGTTAGTTCCATTGATGTTCTTTACAGGAACACTCTGACATCACAGTTACACAATATCACAGCTGGAACAAAAGTACGCTGGTTATGCAAGTTTTGAAAATTCCTGTGTTATGGAAACAACACATAGAGTCTTACTCCGTGTGTGTGTGTGTGTGTGTGTGGACTGACAGCTGAAAGACTTCACAGCATCTCTGCCAAACATGGATTCCCTCGGGGATGAGTCAGAAAGGATTCCTCCAGCTCTGATTCTCATTTACTCTTTTTCACACTTTTTTCCCGGACTCATTCAGCCACATTCACAAATGCACACGTACACACGTTCGGCGCTAATCACATCATACGCTCCGAGCTATGAATTCCCGCTATGAATTTTGCTGCCAAACTTGCTGCCAGGCATCAGCTGGACTGCAGTTGTTTTACTTTCCAACCACTGTCTCCAGTGCGAAAGCTCAGCTTGTCATTATGCTTTCATTACATAGTAGCACAGTAGTCGGCTCATTTGCCAAAAAAACCTCTGGAGCTGTTTGCACAGATTTGTTGTCAAAAGCACCAGTTGCACCACAGGCACTGGGGAAATATTGACTCGCACTGTTTTGCTTAATAAATTAGGCAGTCCACCAACAACCAAATGGACTTTGCAATCACGAGGAAAGATTGCTGTGTGCTAAAATAATTTTTTGGTGGGTGGAAGACTTTTTCTAATCAGACTAAACTCATCCGGCGTGAAAACCCATCTGAAAAGGAGGCTGAAAGGGACAAGCAAACAAGAAGGCCCATTCTCTTTTTCTTGCCTGGAAGGCTAATTATTCCCCCAGCTCCCCTGTGTCTAAAAAGTCCCCCCTCCTCTACCTTACTTCACTTTTTTAGTCGCTTAACCCCTCCCCACAAACTCACTCTGTGTGACTGAAACTAGTTTTTTTTTTCTACTACAGCACCGCCTCCATTCTCTCACTGGCTCTTTCATTCCCTCATCCCTGCCGCTGCTCCCTCCTTTTCCTTTCTCCTTCCCTCGCCTCTTTCTCTCCCCTTCCCTTTCATTGCGGGGAGCTCACACCAACCAGCTCACAGCCAAAGAGCTCCTCCTCTGCCTGACACTGGCCGCGCTTTAAACCAGAACCTTCCCCTGAAAAACTGTTACTCTAAAGGAAGTTATTGCTCAAGTCTAAAGGTACAGAATCGACTTCTTAGTATTTTGCCATTTATTGGATAATCAAATGCATTTTTCCATTTGAGCCGTTACTGTATATCTGTTTGTGTGCGTGTGAGAGAGAGAGAGAATCCGTATCAGTGTAACCCCATGTATTGCACTGTACACGTGTGTGGTAGATACGCTGGTGTGTGTATGAGGAAGTCTGCATGGTGCAATACGTGTGTTCCACACTCACGGGATACAGGCTTTCTGTGACAGAAAAGTTTGAGTGTTTTGGTTTTGGGAATTTGCATGACTCTTGTTTATTGATTTCCTGTGCATGAGGGTTACAATGGAACCTTTATCAATTATTTCCACTTTGTGTGAGCCAGTTATGGGGGTTTTCAGGGACAGTTCAGTGAGAAAAGATTACAATCCTTCATTACGTAACAGAGCTGAATGACAGAGATGGCTGCCTTTGAATTTTTTTTCTGTGCTTCCAACTCTTACTGTGTGTCTCTTGCTTTTAATCAGGCAACTTTTAAGCCTTAAACCAAGGCAGAGGTGTGTCAAAGTGGAAGAGGACCAACAGGTAACCACTGACTTAACAGCACCTTCACGGAGTTCCTGCACGTTTATAACAGATCTGAAGATTCCACTTGCTGCTATGACTCAGAGCAATGGAGAAAACTCGCAGAGGACCCGGAGTGGTCTCCACCAGATCCGGGCTGGGATCCAGTCACGATCGTTGCGGGCCAAGAAGAGAGTGGAGAACATCACAAAGAATGACGTGAAAGGATTCTTCATTAGAAATGCCTTTGTCATCTTTACCATTGCAGCTGTTATTGTCGGTAAGTCGCTTTAGACTCACTGCAGACACTGACAAGCCTCTGCGCTCTATCTTATCGAATCTAATTCATTGACAACCTCGCTAGTCTAAATAATTTTTTGAGATTTCTGGAACGTTCTGGGTTTCTTTGTTCCACTCCTCCCTGTCTATTTCCCCACATCTACCCAAACTGGTGTAGAAGAAGTCAACTTCATCTCAATAGTCCATCAATCTAGTGTGACCAATTCCTCTGAAGTAGGGAAGAAGAAGGAAAAGACTAGTAGCAAACCAGCGAGACAAAAGAACCCAGGGAACTTAAATGAACTTAGCAGACTGGCCTTTTTCTGACCCTGCAGCTGCCCTCTACCCCGTTCCCATTAACCTCTGTAGGAAGTAAGCCAAGCCCACCCACCACCTGCACATCTGCAACCCAGCTATAATAAACTTCAGGTTACTACATCAGCACCTGATCCTGTTGTGAAAACGGACAAACCGGAAAAAAACAGAAAGACTTTTATTGAAATGATTGATGGGCTTCTGAAAGAATCGGAATCTAAACAGCCCTTACTCATTCATCATCATTTCATCAAATGCATTCATCCTTAAACTGTTTCAACACTCAAGCAAAATTATTTACTATTGTAGTCGTGCTGACGTTGACTGTTTTAATAAAATTTTTAACTTTTTTTCACATCTACTTGCCACTGCAGGTATAATCCTGGGATTTGCCCTGCGTCCTTATAACATGTCTTACCGTGAGGTGAAGTTCTTCTCTTTTCCTGGAGAACTGCTGATGAGAATGCTTCAAATGCTGGTGCTACCTCTGCTGGTTTCCAGTCTCATCACTGGTATGAACCGTTATTTCTATTTATAGAAGCATTTAATTTAGCGGCGTCAGGACTTTAACTGTAAAGACTTGTTTACATTAATTTGACAAATCTGAATCTTACCCATTATTCACCTCTTTTAAATGTATATATGGCATATTTCGAGTCTTGACACTCAAACCTAAACATGTCTACAAGAAAAAAAGTCTTGATGCACATTAATCACTCATTTCATGAGTCAGATCAATGAATTATTGTCCACAAGTGTAACACAATTCTGGTTAATAAAGTGCTATTGTCATTGGCCTTTTAATGCAAATGTACCTCTGATGGCTACAATAAGCTGTTCACACACTTACAGTTCCAGTCTGTGTGACATTGGTTTACATCGTACGACCTCGTGAGAATGCTCTACCTGGTACAACAAAAGCCCTTTCGCTCTCTTTTACTCACACATCCTGCAGCATATCTACGTCCCCGTGTGCTCCGCATGCCTCCTTAGATCGCTTTACATTTGGGAACCCCTGAAGAAAAATCTTGACCACTTTCCCACACCGCCTCATGTTACTCGGATAAAGTAATGAAGGACGTGTGACTCTGAACATGCGACAGCGCTGCGTGTTTTGCAGGTAGTGCGTGCTTCCTAAAGGGTTAAAACCAGCGACAGTGTCGTTTGGTTGCTCCACCTTCCAAAATGTACCTCGTGAGTGGCAGAGTAGCTGTTTGTTCAGCCGTCGCTGTTTGTTGGTTTTGGGCCCGTTGGTGGACAGAGTTAGGATGACCTCACGAGTGAGAGAGAGAGAGAGAGATACGTTGCTTACAGCGCTGGTCTCAATCACATGTTTAAACCATGTTGTAATGGTTTTGATTTTACAAACTTGTGTTTAATTGAATCAGCAATTTCAAGTTTGTCGACGGGATTTCTTGGTGGTTTCAGTACATTTTGTACCTTCTGCAGCTCATGACTTATGGGCCTATTTCTCAAAGCGACACAAACAGTGAGGTTTCCATTTCTAATTCAAGCATGTAGTTATTGTTATTTGTGACTCTTGAGACACAAACCCAGTGTGATTCACAATAAACACATAAGATCTGGCGATTTGAAAGAATAAGAGTGAGACATGTGAGATTCCAAAAAACATTATTTGGCAGTGCTGATTCATAAAAGTAGACATAAAATGTCTCTGATTGGTGATTGACAGGGCAAAAGACAAGTCTCCTGGGGGGATAACAGAGGCACGTTGTCCCATAATAACCAGCTTTGTTCTGCAGCGGGGCGTAACATCAGCATCCTCTGACATCATGTCACATGACTGTAGCAACAACATGATGAAATCAACAAAGAGGGCTGTTCTGCAGCGAAGTCATCAGGATTACAGCTCCTCTCTTGTGTGTATGTGCCCTCCTTAAGCCATTAGATGCAAAACCATCTGCTATAAAGTTGTCATTATATTGCAGAATGCGTCATGCTTAATTATGTGGTGCTGACACTTTAAAGGTACTTTTGGAAGTTATCTTTCAGAAAGAGACACAAACCCAATTGTTGCAATATACACGTATTGTTTTTAAATCTGTGATGTGGAGTGGTGTGATGTAGAAAATCTGCTCTCCATCATACAATAAGAATAACATAGTTTCATTTTTGTGCAGCTGCAGTGATTTGAACAGATATTAGCTGTGTCGACCAGACGTGTAGGATCATTAATAAACTAGATAGCAGCATACAAAGTAGAAAACTAAATGTAACGCCAGTAAATGCACAGTTCTTCAAAACTAATAAGTTTACAACAAAATAAGTTTAAAAAATATCATTTACTTACAATAATTACAACAGTGTAAATGCTGTGTATGATAATATAAATAACAAGAACGATAATATACATTTAAAAGTGTCATTAACACATTACCAGCTGGTTTGACCTTCCCAAACCTGCAATTCAAAAGCGATGCCAAAACTCATTTGGTAATATTGTTTGGTTTGGTTTTGCTTGTTTGGTTGGTTGGTTGGTTGGTTAGTTGGTTGGTTGGTTGGTTGGTTGGTTGGTTGGTTGGTTGGTTGGTTGGTTGGTTGGTTGGTTGGTTGGTTGGTTGGTTGGTTGTTGGGTTGTTTGTTTTGTGTTTTCTTGGCTACAGCACAATCAGCACATCATGTTCTTTTGGGTTGGCATGATCTACTTACACCGTGCATGACTGTAAGCACACTGAATTACAAATGTCAGATGTTTAGTTTCACAAGAACTGTTATCAGCTGTTTAAAATTTAGTGGACGGATTCCACTGCAGCAAAAAAAGCACTTTGTGTGTGCGCGCAGAGCACACACATTTATTCACATGCACGTAGTCACATGCTACAGTTTGCTGACTTTCAAAACTATCCAATCAATCAGTAGATGGAATATTAGACTCTTCTATTTTACTGTTAATGAGCATTACAGTAAAGTACAGCTTAACAAATCCCCTCTTCAGTCACAGGTTTCCAGATATCTGAAACCACAAACTTAATTTTAAAGTATAAGGAGTAGCCTTAGGCTTCTTTAAAACAAAGGTAATACATTTTCTAGCCCTTGAAGACTATTGTCACAGACCTTTTTCAATGGCTACCAGTACTCTACTTTACATACGTGTCTTAGCACATAACGTGCTTTCCTGGGTGAGACCATCGGAGATAAGCTCTGCAGACTTGTTTTCTGCAAACACGTGGCCCCTGTACATTCGGTCAAGGCTCAGTTATGCCTTCATATGAAATGGGTTGTCCCGTTTTAAAGGGTACCTGCCTAAAGTTTGACCCTATCTAAGACTGGCCCTGACATTTAGGAATCAGTGGGACCCTGGAGGGTATTTTATTTGGGGGGGGAAACTGCAGATATGAAGACAATGAAAACCCAGGATTAAGGATTATGAGAAATGGGTTTATGTATTTCAACGTGAGTGAGAACTGTAGTGTCCTCATTGATCTTCTTCATAAGCACGTGCTCCTTTCTTTCCATGTTTCTTATCCGCCCACTCACTTGATGACAACGCAACAAATGTGTAAATGGTCGCTGCAAAATTCCTCCATCCAGTGTTTTCAGACCTTTGATCATGGCTGCCAAAAGTCCACCGCAGGCTGAGGAGAGGGGATGTGGGAAAGTGCAACAATGAAAGCATGTGAAACACTCACTCCATGAAATGCAGCAGAGTCCGTGTTTCTCTTTCCACCTCTGCAGTTCACAAGGAATCAAAAAATGCCTTTATAAGTAGTAAAGAACAGTCTTGGATTGACATTAGTTTGAGATTGAGATGGAGCACTTACTTTTTAAGGGTTTTAGTCAATATGATATAATAAAGCACATTACATTTTGGATTACCTGTGTGCATGGACATGATGATGAATTACCAGTGGAAGGACATTACTGTTCTGCGGACCTTCTTACTTTTTTTTATTTGCAAACCAAGATGCTGCAAACACAAGCTGAGCTGCTGAAGGCTTCAGATATTTCAGGGCTGCAGCTACGTACCCGCAATTATTTTCAATACTGACATTTTGGAATCGTTTTCTAAATTAAAGGTCAGAAAACAGCCACTGATGCACATATCAAGCACCTAGATAACAAAGTCTTGTTAGGATTGTGCAGTATGTATTTGCCAAGCTGCGGTGGATCTTAAATGCCCTCTGGACAGACCTCTTTCAGTTACTACTTTGTCCTGAGCTTCAACTTTGCCCCCCTGAAGTAGGCCTACGTTTTTGTTTGATGAACATTCTCCATATGAGAAAGAAAGTCATTCTCCATGCTCCCCTTCCCTCTTAGGTCTTTCGTTCCTTTGAAAAGATGGAATTGGTGAGACTGCGTCTCTTGTTGCCTGGACAACAAGCTGGGGATCATTGTGTGTGTGTGTGTGTGTGCGGACATAACTAAGTCAACAAGTTTTCCCAGGGCTGTCAGAAAAGGACTAGGAGGGGAGCAGGAGAATGGAGGGTGGTTGGGAGGAAAAGGGTGAATGAGGATTGCAGCAATGAGATCAGCAGGGAAAAAAAAGGACAAGTAGGAGGCAAGATGTAGGGGTGGGAAGACAAGCTGGAGTGGGTGGAAAGGGGGGGACCCTGAAACTAGAGGTGGTTGAGTGTGGTGGTTAAGAATTCGGGCAAAGAGAAGGCGGAAGGGAAGGACAAGGAGGGGAGGAAGAGCATCAGAACCAGATAAAGCCTGAGTCCTGGGCAAGTCGAGACAAGAGAAGAGAGGCCCAAATCTGGGGCGCTGTGGAACGCCCACCCACGCACACTAGCACACACTTTACACACAGTGTCAAAGTGCAACATGTGAAAAGAACACATATATCTCCTATCGCACAAAGCTTGTGTTTCCCAGCGCAGCTCTGAATGAAGATAATAGCCATGATGGGATGTGGCACTTTGAAAACACCACATCGCTACCGTGGCTTTGACACAGCGTGTCCCTGAATAGCTGTAATTCTTCTACCACCGCTCTCCCTGCAAAGTCGGTCTAATGTTGTTAGAGCTGTGGAGGACAGTTTAGACTCCAGGCTCTGGGACTCCCTCAAATGTCTTTATGGCCCACACAAAAGTACTTTATTAATCCTTACCGGGAAATTCTCCACAACGTGAAATTGGTGTGTGACTTTATTCAGCAGTTCTGTGAAATATAGCTGTCTCAGCTACCGTATTTGTTGCACATATGATGTGTTTATCATATGTTTATGATAGTACATACATTTTCTTCTCAGTATACAGATGTATCTTTGTTATATTTTTTGGTACATAACACAAAAATTCAGTAAAGGTCAAATTGTAAGTGACATATGTCTCTGCTCCATGTGCTCATGAGGAACCAGTGTCACTCTGGGGCACACAATTTTTTGTTCGTGGATTAAATGTAATAGAATGACTTGAACAACCAGTCAGTCTTCCAAGAGTGTCTCCCTGCATATATCATTTAAAATAATTGAAATGTGATTATCTTCAGTGCAGTAGGTGTTGTTTTTAAGGTCAGACTGTGGTTCCTTGACGTCGGTGACAGTTAATGACTGAAAGCAAATAACGTTTGAATGAATTTACTTTATTTTACAAGGTGCCACATGCAGCTGCATATAGCGACTGGTAAAAAATAAGTACGCATACTCAAGTAAAGTACTACATTTCCATTTGATGTCATAATATTCCACTACAGTTTAGAAACATTTATTTCACTGATGCAGATTCTTAGTACAAAATATAATCAACTATTACGGATAATTACTTAGGCATACTTGTCAACTTGTTGTTGTCATTTGTATGCATTACTTCAGCTTGAATGAACAAGTATGCACATAATTGTAATATCTGCTTGAAGGCCTTGTTTAGGCAAATACTTGCACTTTTACATAACAGGAGCGCAGGTACAAGTAGACAAATAATAATTCTGTCTGTATATGTCTTGTGCAGGTATGGCAGCTCTGGACAGCCGTGCTTCTGGTAAAATGGGTATGAGGGCAGTAGTGTATTATACGACCACCACCATCATCGCCGTGTTCATCGGCATTGTCATGGTGCTCATTATTCACCCTGGAAAAGGTTCGAAGGATGAGTTCACCAGGCAGCAGAAGATAGAACAGATCAGCCCGGCTGATGCCTTCCTGGACCTCATCAGGTACCTCCATTCACTCTTTTTATGCAACTTGAACAATCAATGTGCATTTCTGGGAGCACTTGAGTTTATTAATTATTGTCCAGTAAAATGAAGCCCTCTCCTTCATTTCTGCTTTTGAAACAATCAGTCACAGTTTTTTATGTTTTGTGACAATAAAAGGTGCAAGATGCAAATGGAAACAGAAAGGCTAGAGAATGCAAATTACAAGATGGACTTAATATTAAGTATTAAGTTGAGTAATATTAAGTAAGAACCCCTTTGTGGACCTAATATTTTTGTGGTTTGCAAGTAAAGGGCAAATGTGTTTCAAAGTTTGTTTAAAACATGTGCTTTATGTTGTGTTTTACAGAAACATGTTTCCTCCTAATATTGTTGAAGCTTGCACCAAGCAGGTAACCATATTTCTTTTCTATTTCTCTATGTCATCCAGTTGCATGAAATTATTTACTGCTTCGATCACCCCTGGAACTCGAGTTCTTGTTTCGCATTGTTTAAAACCTCTCCCTGTTACCATTGTCATCCCTAGTGGATCAAATCTAAATTGCATAGATATTAATATGAACTGTGAGATGTGATCTGTTTCTGACTTCTTGCCCAATGGAAGCCTCACGCACCCCTGTGACCATTAATTTTACTAAGCGGTTTGGAAAGTGGATGGATGACTTCCAGCTATTTGCTAGAGGTCTCCTTAACAACGTTAATTTATTTCATACTCTCAGCAATTAAATGTAAACATGCACGCTACTTGCTGTTCACTAGTTATCTCAGTCGCTGCTCATAGCAGCTTTAAGATTATATTTTAGACAGGGGTGACCTAATATTTCTGCCCATTTTTTTATCTGACCTGTTGTCTCTGTGGGACTGTCCCCCCCCCCTCTAATTCTCATACTTTGGAAGGTGCTGTGATTGTAAAATGTTTTGTACCAGGTGATAACACGGCAATCTGAATGCAGAAATAGCTTTTTATTCTTTTACAGAATTTTTATATCAAATAAGCAATCCTTTCAACACACCTGATTCATCCACTTCAAATTCAAAATGTTTTTGCTGCTAAATTTGAAATGTTTGACTGTGAATCTTGTATTTTTTTCTGAAAATAATAAAATATCATCTGTCTTCTTCTTTTTTTTACATCTAGTTTAAGACGCAGTATGGTAAAAGAGTAGTCTACGTGAAGATGACAGTGAATGACACATTTTTCACACTCAACGGCAGCCAAGAAATGGCGCGGGAGGAGATGATCCCAGTGCCAGGGACTGTCAACGGAATCAATGCTCTCGGTCTGGTGGTGTTCTCCATGTGCTTCGGTCTGATCATTGGCAGCATGAGGGAAGAGGGACAGCCCCTCAAGGACTTCTTCGACTGTCTCAATGAAGCCATCATGAGGCTGGTGGCTATAATCATGTGGTAGGTGCCGGTAGGGATGAATGGGTGAACACATAATGATATTATATTTGATATTATTGGATAATTCCTGGTAACACCTATCACTGATCCTCAGGTATGCCCCTGTTGGTATCATGTTCCTGATTGCTGGTAAGATTGTGGAGATGGAGGACATTACAGCAATGGGAGGACAGCTGGGGATGTACACAGTGACCGTGATTTGTGGGCTGCTCATCCACGCTATCATCGTCCTACCCACACTTTACTTCGTCATCACCAGGAAGAACCCCTTTGTGTTCATTGCAGGGCTGTTGCAGGCACTCATCACTGCCCTGGGAACATCCTCTAGGTATGTCACTTAGTTAAGTTACAAAATCTCGCATTCTGATGAGAAAGGTGTAGTTCAAAGGAGAATTTATTGTCATTCTCTCATGTACAATAGTCAGAAACTTTTTAACAGAAACAAAGAAAAAAATTATACTACAGTGGGGTTCACAAGTAAATCCCAAGATCATCTGCGGTACAGGCAATTATAATTAGCATGTTATTCCATGAGCAGCACGGTGGCGGAGTGGTTAGCTCTTCCACCTCACAGAAGGTCCCCAGTTTGAATCCCTGGCCAGCTGTGGCCTTTCTTCGTGGAATTTGCACGTTCGCCCTGTGCTTGCGTGGGTTTCCATGTACTGTAGTCCAGTTTCCTCCCACAGTCTAAAGACATGCATGTTAGGATAATTGGTGATTCTAAATCTCCCGTAGGTGAGTGTCAATGGTTGTATGTCTGGGTATGTCTCTATGCGTTGGCGCTGAGATAGACTTGGAGACGTTTCCAGAGAGTACCCTGCCTCTCGCCCAGGAACAGCTGGGATACTCTCCAGCCCCCCGCAAACCTGAATAGAATGAGCGGTTAAAGATAATAGATGGATAGATTATTCCGTTAAATTAAATGACATGATATAATTTAATTAAATAAATGAACGAAAAGAATAACAGGACTGAATTGGAAAACCAACAAACTGTAAAAACATGGTAGTAAAACTGTTGCTAGTGTCCCAACAGACCTGCATTTGTGTCCTAATTATGTCTGGATTGTGTAAAGATTTTAAAAATGTATGTTGAAAGTTGTTTTTTTTTTTTGGTTTGATGAATGGTTTCTTGCTAGTGCTCAGCATTATTTGTTGCTTTTTGCGACTGAGCTGTCTGTCCTATTGTCCTAACAGTTTCTCTGTCGTCCTCTCTCAGTTCTGCCACCCTACCCATCACCTTTAAATGCCTGGAAGAGAACAACAAAGTGGACAAGCGTGTGACCCGCTTTGTGCTCCCTGTGGGTGCTACCATAAACATGGATGGCACAGCTCTATACGAAGCGTTGGCAGCAATCTTCATCGCTCAGGTTAATGACTATGACCTTAACTTTGGACAGATTCTCACTATCAGGTATGTAACACACAGTAAGCTTTTGTTTAACCGTTATTAATAAATCTTTTAATCAGTAACTAATGCATCATGTTTTATACAACCTAAATGTACAACCTACATGTACGTGTTTACGTACAGGAGAATATTTTATCACATTTGTTTTTCACTAAATACAGTTAAACCCAAGTGACGCATATTCAAGCCTCAAAACCACACAAAGAAATTAACTTAAATTAAACTCCTGCTACAAACTAATGCATGATTGAGTGGTAAAACTCGTTAACAGTTGCGCTATACTAAATCATTTTCGTTACAAAATTCAAATACAACAATTTTTTTTTTCATCTGCCCTTTCCCAATCAGTATCACAGCCACGGCAGCCAGTATTGGAGCAGCTGGAATCCCTCAGGCAGGACTAGTCACAATGGTGATCGTGCTAACGTCCGTAGGCCTGCCCACTGATGACATCACACTCATTATTGCTGTTGATTGGTTCCTGTGAGTATGTGACCCATTAGACAACTTTGCTGTTCATGGGAAAGTAAATAAAAAAAAAGATAAGATCAGGAAATCCCCAAGTAGCACTAGTTCTGAGTTGTTTGCCAAGAATGAAAATGAATTAGTTGTTTGAATGCGGTTTGAATTCAATTAAGTTCCACCCAGGGGTTTACTAGATCAAACTGGTGTTGTGGCACACTGCTAACAGGATTAGAGGACAGCTTCCAGAGACACTCCCTTCACATTCCACGTTTCTGGTGTCCATCTGGTTTTAATTGAGCCAGGATCCGATTCCAGTGCAAAGCCTTACTTCCTCCAATCTAGTGGCTGTGACTCTTGAGGTTTAAAGACTGCCTGGAGTGATAAAAGAGAACATTTTCTACTAATATTTCCTTTCGTACACATTGCTTTATGTTATGCTCACATTGTGTGCTTTGTTTTTTTCCTCGGTTGTCTTTTCTTATTTTTTCTTTGCCTCTCTTGTTTCCTCTAGTTGGCTCTTGTCTTTCTCCGTTCTTCCTACCTCCTAACCTCACCTGTTCTCTGTCTGTCCTCAGGGACCGATTGCGCACCACCACCAATGTCCTTGGAGACTCGATTGGTGCGGGTATTGTGGAACACCTGTCTCGCCATGAGTTGCAAAACAAGGACCCTGAGGTGGGCAACTCAGTGTTGGAGGAGGCAGACAAGAAGCCGTATCAGCTCATCTCCCAGGAGAACGAGTACGAGAATGAGAGGCCTGTTGACAGCGAGACCAAGATGTAGGGACAAGCTTTTGGCTCAGTGTCACACACATTCTTAGAAAAACCACTGCAACTCCATTAAGCTCTCAACTAACCTCTTCTTAATTTGCAAACATTCCTTTCATGCTATCGAAGGGTTGAAATTACACAACTAGTCCGTATTTCATCCAAGATCGTTTCCGCTGAGGTTGAAAGTCTCCCGTGGATTTTCCTGGGACACTCTGGGTTTGAAATGGTTCACTGTTGCATTGTTTTTTCTAAGGGTCTTGTGCTAAATGTGTCCTCTATAGGATGGGATTTGTTTACTATTAAGTATGAACTACTTTAGAGTCTGGTGGTCCATGGTCTGCACGCCATAATTAACTTCTCTCAGAACTGTGGTGACCAATCTCACTCACTAGAGGCCAGTATTGCTGAGTGTTATGATTGCAGCAGATTACCGATTTCTTCTGGCATGATAGTTCAAGTTGGCGTTTGTATAGTTTGGGTTCTGTTATGTGTGAAGAATGTTTGCGATGTACTAGTAAAAATCTGCCGCTGGTGAAAAAGTGGTTGTTATGCATCTGTATTCAACTGGTCACGAAAAACCTCTTTTGGGGAAAAAAGGTTGTCAATTTACAAACTCGTGTACAGATATTGGTGGCTTTATTTTCTATACTTTAGTGTACAGATTTCAGCTGAGTGGATGTCACTCACCTTAAAGTAAAACACTTTTCTAAACTAAAAATAATGTCTTTGCAAATATCAAATGATTTTTCTTAGACATATTCCAACAACCAACAATCAATCACAATGACAAACCAAAATCTCTTAGCAATTTTTTTTTGTATGTAAATTTGCTCAGATAATATAAACTGTACTCAAGCCAGATCTAAGTCACTGTGTCTCAACCAAAAATAAATCAAAATTTCATAATTCATAATTGTATTACATAACATCAGTCTATATAGAAACAAATGCCTAACCCAGACAATAATGAATTGTTGCTGAATTACTGGGAATATGGAAATGCCTTTCTAAATTCCAATAGCGACTGTAAGTCAATTCTTTACATTGTTTTCAATTGGCATGGATCTATAATGATTTGGCTGAAACATTACTGAGTCATAATAAAAAAGTTTGTTTAATATTAATTTAGTGAATAGTGTGTAGGTTAAGTAGGTTATACAATGTTCAAATTATTTTAAACAATTTTATATGAGTATTTGCTTCCTGTAGATAATAGCATCTTATTACACTTGATTTAACATGGATATATGCTGTCAGTGAATTATTTCACTTCATTCCCCATTCTTTATTTGAGCTAACTTGTAATTATTAGTGCTGTTTTTTATCTGAACTAATAATTCAGTCCTAACATTTACATAGACGTTGCTTTGTATAGAGAAATTTTTGAATATATCGTACTTGTATAGCAAAATGTAGATACGTGTACATTAATTGTAGATGTAAAAGGTGAAAGATTACCTAACGGCTGTGTATGTAAGGATGATGTAACAATGCTCATCAATGACCAAACTAACAGTACCTCTCATCCCTGCTACAATGCAAAACTGGCTGATTTTAAGAACCAAATGTTTTTTCTTTATACTTGAGGAAATGGAATATATATCTTGTTTACAGTTGCTGGTGATGTGACTGTTGCTCGCACGAGTTCACAGTGCACACAGACAACTGCATAAGATTTGTAGTTTTATCTTTGCATTGATTTTTTAAAATAAAATAAAATAAAATAAAAAAAAACACTGGTTGTGTTATGCCATTTCTTATGGGCTTCTGAAAGAACAAATATATAACATTTGTACCTGATGCTGAACCTGTATAAATATTTGTTAATCAGTCAATGAATTTAAATGTTTTAAATCCTTGTTCAATTACTTTTCGTATGTGTTGGAAGCCATTATGGGAGTCGGTGTCTAGTGAAAACCTAATGAATGAGATTCTTAAGGTAACGTTGGGGATTTTTGGCAGTGTTCATGACTGTCTGTGCTGGAATTTCTTCAGTCTATTTCCACTTTGCCTTTCATATTAGCAAATGTCACTGCTGACACCTTGAGGTTAAACAGTGGTTTGGCCAAAAAAAAAGTCTAAAAATAACAAATGCACCGAACTTTTGCAATGATGAAAATCAGGACATTCTTTAGGTACAGAGCAGATCAATACACATAAACAAAATTTACAGTATACTTACAGCATTGTTATCCCCCATAATTACGTTATTATCTAACTCTACATGCATAGAGAAAATTTAAATGCTGTCTGTCATATTAAAATTGCAATAATGAAGATACAATTATACACTACCATCTTGCAATGGACCATTGGGGATAATGATTATTTTAATTCTGGCCAATGGATTTTTATTTTACTTTTCGTGTATTAGTTGTAATAAAGCAGCAGGCTATTGTTACTTTGGATGCAAAGATAGAGGAGATAGCTACTTCCTAAAAGTATATTCAACAAAAAATGTAACATCACTACTACTACTACTCTTTCGGCTTTTCCCATCAGGGGTCGCCACATTAAAAATTTGAAAATGTAACTTGAAAAATTCCGATGAAATTAATAAAATGTCTTTACCATGAGAAACCACAAGAGGTATCTTAGATAGAGACTTTGTAATTCAAGAATTGAATAGATGTTTGTTTTAGAAATAGATTAGCGGGTATTAATTACGATACAGCACAATCAGTTGCTTTGATTGTTTTTGCTGACACTGCTACACACACACGCTTACACACTTTATTCTCTGTAGTTCGCATGCATATGTTGTACTTGTATAGAAAATGTGTTTTTTTTTCTTTATACCTGAGAAAATAGAACAGATACCTTGTTTACAGTTATTTTTTGTGCTTTTTGAACAAACAATAAGGCGCTTTTTAAGTTGCCCGTAAATGGGCCAGAGGAAGTTCACCTGTCGCGCGGCGCCCTCGAGCGGCTCGCACGCGACACGTCGCGTGGTATTTTGTTTGGCGCCGATGGAGGGAGTCGCTCCTGAGATCTTTGGTCAGTCAGACGGCAGAACTTCCGGTCGGCATTTTGTTCTACGAGAGGAGAGACTCTTGATGATCGCAACAATCGTCATATTTCTCGTTTACTGTCGAAATTGGCTGCGCTGATTGTTTATGTCGGCGTAGACCGACTCAAACGCCGAAGAACGAATGTTTCCCTGTAAATGTGCGCTGAAACATTCACCCTTGAGTGACGGAAGAAGAACGAATCAGTCCGACCCGGATTATTGTTGATAGCTAACAAGCTAGCTCAGCAGCTAGCTGGCAAGCCAATCGAGTTCCTTCTGGAGGAGCTGCGAGAGAGAAGAAAGGGGGAGCTAGAGATACGGACACGGACACAAACCAAGCTAAAACATTCCCCTCCCTTTGCACGCAACATCCGAAGGTAAATATAATCACCTATCTATCTCCATGAACCAAACTTTTCAAATTGAGGTTATTAACAATAACATTAATGAATGCTCTGCTGCAAGACCACCTACGGCGTCGTTAATCGTTGACCGGGAGGTAACGGAAGCTAGCGACCTAGCCAGCCAAGCTAGCTAGGTGTGTTTTTGCTCTGCCGAGGCGCACGGCCTCAACTGGATGTCATTTGTCGAGCCCGAGGATTGGGCCGTTGCCACGGAATTACAATCCCTGCCGTTGCATTTACATCTGCTCACACAAACACATCGCATTTTTTTCGGAGCTCACGGGAAACTGGCTAACATTCGTCGGCGTAACCCTGATTAGCGCTTCCTTGTATTTTTTTTTTTTTTGAACAGCCTCCCCTTTATTTGGACGGGGAGCAGCGTTAGAAGCTAACTAACAACAGTTCGAGCTAGCTAGCATAACTGGCTAGCTATTAAAACACGACTATTGTTGTTAGCAAATGTTAGGCAGCTAGCGTTATGATCTTAGCTGCTAACGTTATAAGAGGGAACGCTAGCTTCTTGGTTAGCTCGTAAGATCCAGGCAGTCAACTTCTTGCCAGTGCAGCGCTGATTGCTTTATTCGCGAGTAGCGAGCTCTAGCTGGTTATTCATCTCATTAATATCAAAGCTAATTGTTTGCGAAGGTAAACTCTGCGTTGGATAAGTGTCCGATTGTCACTGCATTGTGTCTTTCTGGATCTTAACCTTGTGTTTTGCTTTGCTGTAGCCTTTCGCAGGGCAATGGCTTTGGATGCTGTCCTGTTTTGAAATGTTTCGTCTTGTCTACGGACTTGAACGCAGGCTACTTTAACTTCGCCGTAGTTAACGTCACTTTACTGTCGGAGTTTGGCAGTGTTGTTGCTTTCACTTGCATTTGCCTTCTGCAAGTTAGCCAGTTTGCAGAATCCGCACGGTGGCTGTTCGCTACTGGATGATGCAGACCCCCACTGCCGCCGCCACCATCACAGTGCATCTGTTCCTTTGTGCTGCCTCCTGCCTGTCAGTCTCACAGCTGTCAGCCAAGCCCCTGCGTACTGAGGGAGACCATAGACTGAGCATGCTAAAGTTACAGATAGCTAATGTAATGTTTACATTACCTTCTTTTTATTCCTCTCTGTAACAGATATGTTGTGCAGAATCAGTTTCACCTGTTTACTGTTTGACTGCAGTGATCGGCTTGCATTCAAGTGTCATTGTGTCTGTAGAGATTAGTTTGGCGTCAGTAATTTGCAGAACTTGCTGCAAAAAGTTGTCACGTTCTCTTTGGAGTCACTCTAAAGGATTTCACATCCAGTCAACAGTGCTGCATTACATTGCTTTCTGTGTCTGAGGACATGGTTATTTATTATTCTGAGTTTAATCACATGCTTATTGTAAATAGAAAATGCTTGTGAGGAAGTGAATGTTGTAATGTGCTATGTAATGTCTTTGCTGTGGTTAGATTATTAGACTGGCACATGCAGACACAACTTCTTCTGATGTCAAAAAACTGATGAAGAGCCTTGCTGTCTTTCAACAGATTGACGAAATAGGACTTTTTTATCTGAAATGTCAGTGAGTCCACCCGAGACTGCACAGAATTCTTCAGAAAGGTATTATACTGGTTTTAGTTTTATCTGTTCATAGAATTTTATTAATTATTGCACCTTAATTTATTATTTTAAGATTCAGTCTAAAGGTTTCTGTGGATGATTTTAGTGTCTGCACCATGTAAACACATTAATAGTAACTTTGTGTTGGAGGTTATAGAACATAAGAGTCCTGTCTTCTTGTCTTTTGCTTGTTGTAGCAACCAGGTTTATCCATGTAGCGTTTGCTGCATTAAGATATTATGAAAATTGTATGTGTCTTTTCCCTCCCTTTTTTGTTCTTTCTGTATTTAAATACAGTCTTATTTGTCTGGTTAAGGACATTAACAAGCAAGGACTTTTAAGATTATGTGTTAACACACAGTCCCCATTTGTGCAAATCTATCTTAATAAGTGTATAAGTGTAAGAGAAGAGCCTAATGTTATGAAATAAATGTAGGGCAATAGACTTCTGTTTTAGGCATACAAAGATTAACATCACTTGACCACTTAATCCATTGACAGTATTATATATACATTATAGCATATTATGTATATGTAAAATATGTAAATTCTGGTCAGACTTGGAAAGAATTTAGAAAAATCACAAGCATCCACATATTAAATCATTTACTGTATTGTCAGGGCAGCTAGTGTCAAAAATATTCATTCGGGAGCAGATTTCCTGAGGCTATGCATTTTGCAAAAATAATTCTACATTGGTGCCAGTTTGATACATGACTATAAACATGTTTTTTTTCCCTCAAAGCACCTTTTTTAACCCAGTAACTCCAAAGTCTACATTATAGTAGTGTATTGTTGCATGTAACTGTTTCCATTCAGAGTAATGAATTTATATCTGTATCTGCTGTCCAATTAATACGACATGACATTTAAAAGTCTTAAAATAAGCGGCAGTTAGCATAGTGAGGCTAAAAGTAAAAAGAAACAAAGACAAATAAGATTAAATGTCTTATCCAAGTACTGGTCTCAGATAAACAATTGCTTTTTAACATCCTGCAATATATATCTTTGTAATAGTACTGCGAATAATACTTGAGCACCAGTGTTGTCTAGTGGTCAGTGACTGTGATTTCTAACTGGAAGCCCTTAATTCACCTCCTTGTACATTTGTATATGTTGAACATTTCCGAAGACTGCACTCTAGTGGTGCTGAACTCCTGTCCCTGTATCCCATTCAGAGAGGACTGAAATTCACTCTTATGGACCAGTAACACACATAATTAATATTAATAAAATAGTGCTTATACAAGTAGAAAGAAGAGATCAAGCTAGCATGTAGACAACATTTATCATTATCTCCATTGAAGAACTCTAATAAGTTACTTTTTTGTGGCTTACAGATGATGCAGCAGGCACTATTCTTCACAAAACATGAGGCATAGTTTTTTTTATACAGCATATTGTAGAAGATATTGTTTACTGTGCATTTGATGTTCTGCAATACTTATTGTTTCACAAATTTTACTCTTTTGTTCTTTGATCAAATTTTTATACCTAGTGCTTCACTATGACAATGTTTTCTCCTCTTATCACTTGTCCTCTTTCTTCATTGATCTCTTTACAATGCTGTGTATCAACTTTGCTCTCTCCAAGGTGTCAGGAGATGTGAGGACGGGTGTCGTCCATCGACCCCCTGATCTACCTGTGTATCAACACACTCCTCCACCCTCACCTTCAGCATGAATGGGGATATGCCTCATGTTCCCATCACCACTCTTGCTGGGATTGCTAGCCTAACAGACTGTGAGTGACCTACAGTCATTTTACAAATCATTTGATTTGTAAAATTAGCACAACTTGTTCTGCTTTTTATTTCAGTGTATTTACAAGTATAACATATGTTTGGACAGATTTGCAATTATGATTACATGTCCTATTTCATGTCCTATTTCTTGTTGTTTCTGCCTATATCTCTCATTGATGGGTGGTCTCTGATATATTTGTTTACCTCCTCACCTCTGTTTTTTCTTCTTCTTTCTTCTTGTCTCAGTGTTGAACCAGCTACCCCTACCTTCCCCTCTCCCGGCCACCACCACTAAGAGCCTTCTATACAATGGAAGGATAGCGGAGGAAGTTACCTGCCTACTGGGCTGCCGGGATGAGAATCTGGCCTCCCAGCTAGCCCATGGCCTCAACCAGGTCTCCACCGAGCACATGTGAGTATGAATGTGAAAGTGCATGGATGGCAAAATTGTGTCAGTCTTCAATAAAGGCAGTTTGTTTTTCTGAAAATGGTTAGGCTCTTTTTGGAGGAGTTTGAGGTCCAAATCACTGTAGCTAGAAAAAATACATTAATCATGGGTAATAAAAACAGACAACAACAGCCTACTGTTGACTTTTAAAGATGGAGGGAAGCTACATAGGTGTTGCTACTAATTAAAATATAAATAATGGATTTATTGTCAGATGGAAATCTAAAAGTTGACACTGATGCTGGAAGAAATGCTTTAACTGTTTACAAATTTCTGGAAGCAAATATTAAATCTTAAATTTGGGAACTGCGTAGAAGGTTTTTAAAATGACCAGAAATAAAAGAGATTGCTATCTTTGCACTTTAGCAAAATCTCAAACGGTCCAAAGAAAATTGTGTATTTAGTTAAATCCTCTATTAAATTACAGACTAGATGTCTATAAAATGTGAGCCACATGTATTTTTGAATACATTCTCTGTTCTTTGTGATTTCTGGCTGCCATTTTTATCACATGTTCATCATCATCAACTTATCATTAGGCAGTTACCTTGTTTTATTATGTGTGCTTTTGTACCGTTTGTCTGATTTATATTTTTTGATTGTTTCTTTTGTGTACAGTGTCCTTGAGTCACCCGAAAGCCATCTTTTAAATAAAATGTATTGGTCTTATCTTTCCCTCGCTAATATATAATGTAACTGAACATGCTGTTTGTGTGTGTTTACAGAGAGCTCAAGGACAACCTCGGTAGTGATGAGCCAGAGGGAGATGCACCACTGTTGCTGCAGACCATGTTGGCCAGGAACCCTGGCATCTTCAGGGAGAAAAGTACAGACACACACCTATTCCAAATTATGTCACAAAAGTATCCATCGTATTGACGAGTATCCTTGGATTTTTTGAAAGCAAATACAATGTTTTCATTTATGAATAGATGTCATGCAGCAGCAAATGGTACCCCCCTTCAAGATGACCCCAAATTCCATGCATAGCCCTGCCCAGTCTGCAAACTTCCAGTCAACTGCAATTTCCCCTAATCCATCAAGGTAGGTGGAACAGCAAGACTGAGTTGGCTGTATTGTCTTGTCGTGTGACTTGTAGGTCACTTTGGATTTAAGTGTCTGAAAAATGGCTAAATGTAAGTTGCATTGAGTTTTCTAAATTTTGCATCACAATACACGTTATTAAATTCATGGATAATTTGCTGTGTGTAGTATCACTGAACAACAACAAAAAAAGGTAAATATTAATGCTGGATAATGATATTAAATTCTGCTGTTCTGTTTTCTTTTGAACTTTGTTCAGCCGGTTTGTTGCACCCCAGAGTGGGTCGAGTAGCCGTTACTTGGGCCAACAGAACAGTCCAGTACCTAGCCCCTACACTCCTCAGAGCCCTGCCACTGCTTACATACAGCAGTATCCCCATCAACAGCCACCCAGTTACAACCAACACCAACAGATACAACAAGGTGAGAGTGTATGCCTATCTGTTGGGTTTATGTGCATGAATTACGGAATTATATGGTGTTTGCCATTTGCTAATATACGTGATCTGTGCAAAAGTTGCAACCTTTATGTGGCAGAGGGGTTTGTGCATGCCACTGAGCCTTGGAGCTCTGTTTTTGAAATTGGGTGCTTTCTCTAGAGCCAGAACTAGGAGAGGACCACATTTCTGGTGGCCTGATGCCTCTTGCATAAGTAAGCTGACAGATTGTTGCTGGACATTGGTTTTGAAGGGTACCTTTAATTTTTTTGGCTAATAAGACAGGATTTTCCCTGAAGCAGCTGATGGTCACCAGAAGGCCAAAATAGCCACCTATTGCATCACAGATCCAAATACTCAATTGTTGGAGAAGCTTATCAAAGCTATAGAAAAACACTTGACCCATTGGTCTAAAGGAGGTTCTAGCAAAATTTTTAAAAGAAAAAAATAGGAATTGTTCCATAGCCCAAATGAAAAAGTTATCAAATTTTTAATGATCTTCATCAGGCAACTCAGAATGCCTTGGCCCAGGCCACGAATAGTGGGTGTGAGAGTTTCAAGACCCAGGTGAAGCCTTGTATCCAACACATAGGTCTTTGAGGCAGTTTAAAAAAAACTACTCAGTTGCAAGACAGTTTATGCAAGAAACTTAGTGCTCTGAACACCGTGGGGCTGTTTTGGCTGACACACCTCTTTAGGCTTGTGTGGTGCTCTGGGATGGGGCCTATGGGCTGCTGGATAAGGTAATGGTTCCCACTTCTGAAAAAAAGGGGATCGAAGCATGTGTTCCAGATACTTAAGTAGAACATGTGTGACTCTTCATGTCATGCCAGGGCTATAGAAAAAAAGCTCAGAGGAGTTATATGTAAGCTATGGGCTATAGAATAAGTTATATAAAGCTAATTCTTGTCATCTGAACTCATTGGTGGTGTAATATGATTAGGAACACAAAACAACTTTAGGGATTAAAAACTTTCATTTTTAACCACTGTTAATAAAAATTTCCACCACCAGATGTTTAACAGTTTTTTTTTAAATTTGTTTGCTCAATTGTTTTTATTGCTTGCATTTGAGTCTCTCTTGATTCTCACTTTTGTCTTTTATGTAAGTAACGCTGAGTAACGTGAAATAGAGCAATGTTTTAGTATTAACTAATGCACTTGAGTTTATGTATTTATCTAGGGCAGGTGGATAGTAGGACAGATATCTTCATTGTTGAATGCGTTGGAAGAAATACAATTGGAACTTGGTTCACTATAAATTATATAAATTATATTTTTCATTTATAGCTTTATAATTTTTTTGTAGATGTGGACAC
This sequence comes from Channa striata, assembly GCA_033026295.1. NCBI lineage: Eukaryota > Metazoa > Chordata > Actinopteri > Anabantiformes > Channidae > Channa > Channa striata. The sequence continues at coordinate 4,973,929 of CM065178.1, forward strand.
TATAAATATGAAAGCTAAGTCTATTCGTTTTTTTTTTTTCAACGAAATCCCTCAATCCCGTAAATGCTTATTTATGTTATTTTTTTTCCTGCATTCCAGTTTATGACAAGCCATCATCAACAATGTTAATTACCTCAGTTTTTTTTTTATGACTTTAAATCTTTGTTTATTTGGCAGTGTCTGTGGCCAGTCCCATGGTTCCAGGTGGCATAAGAAATATTCATGAGGGCAAAGTATCAGGGCAGATGGCCAATGCTGCCAACCACCACTCAGAGAGGCATGGCACTGAGGACTACCTGAACATTGTGCACCGACTGGGCAATGAGGTACCCTGGACAAAATCTAGAATAGTATATTATAAGTTTAAATATAGCTTAAATATAAATTATTTATCACCTAAAATATTTGACAGTACATATAAGTTTGTTTCCCAAACTCCTGCACCTGAAGCAGTTACCTGAAACAGAAAAACAATTTCGGGTACCTGCTTTAGTTAGATTTATTGATTTGATTGATTGTAGTTGTATTACATGTTTAAGTTAAAAGTCTGATGTAGAGCTGTAAAGGTTGCATGATTACAACTGTTATGTGTCCAGGAGGGTGACTCCACCCTGAGGAATCCCTCTTTTCCTCTGAGGTCTCCGACGTCTGGATGCTCTCCAGCAGGGAGTGAAGGAACACCCAAACGTAAGGCCACTTGTTGAAAACAAGATGATATGTAGCCTAACTCCTAACTATAGTCCATACTTCAACCTAGATTTTAGAAAATGGGGAAATGCCTTATTCAGCCTAGACCTTGAATTGCACAGCAACTGAAAAATGCACAGACTAGACTGATTTATTTTGTTATCATAGTGCTGTTTCCACATGCATGCCCTTGCATTTAACGTGGATTTGATTAACAACTTTCTCTGTTTGGTGTTGCTTTCCTCCTAGCCGGATCTCGTCCTCCACTGATTCTGCAGTCTCCACCTCCTTATGTAGCCTCACCAAGGGAGAGTGGACCTGACCAGAAACAGCTCCAACAAAGGAAGAAAACGCCAACAGTGAAAGAGGAGAAAGATATGTATGACATTGTTAGCTCTCCAAACAAGGACTCTACCAAACTCACCCTCAAGTTGTCCAGGGTCAAGTCAAATGAGTCTGATCCTCCAGGTGAGTGAAGATTTTGGATTAGATCAGACCTGTTTTTTTCTTGTGTGTTTAATTTCACTTCCAGTTTCATCCTTACAGCAATTAGATAGATTAGTAGTGCTTAGAATATGTTTACTGTGCTCGTGTATTTTAGGAGTCAATAAACAAAACAGTTCTTGTTAGACAGAACCCTTGGAATATCTTAAAATACAACTGATGAAAAGTGTTTTTGTTGATGTGTCAGGTGAGATTGTGCCAGGCATGGACCAGAACTCAGACAATATGGACGCAGAGATGGGTTTTCAGCAGGTGCCTGTTCTCCAGCAAAATCTTGGTGTTCGAATGCAGCAGCAGCAACTCACCCAGCAGACAGGTGGTGCCAGTGGTCTCCAGCCTCCCAGTTCCCCTTATGACGAGGCAGAGCTGGATGCCCTTGCTGAAATTGAAAGGATAGAACGCGAAGCGGCCAATGAGAAGTGTTCTAAGGAAGTGCAAGATAAAGGTGGATAGGAAATGTCTAAATATGACTTTATGGATAAAAACTGATCAGTTTGTTGTGGAATTCTTATTTAGAGGCTTTCAGATCAATGTCAAGTTTTCCTGTCGTCTCTTTTTTTGCAGACAAGCCACTGAAGAAGAGAAAACAGGACTCTTTTCCCCTGGAACCAGGTGCAGGAGGACCCGGTGGCCCTACAGGTGCTCCAGGCAGTGGATCAACAGGAGGGGGCAATGCTGGCAAACTGACACCCCAAGAGGCTACTGCAGCTGGGAACGGTGCCAGCCGCCCTCCCCTTATGGTGAGCATCGACCTCCAGCAGGCAGGCAGAGCTGACGGCCAGCTCGACCCTTGTCTGGCTGCCCCTATTCCAGCCCTTGAGGCCCAACGCTGGCCTGAAGAACCAGCTAGTGGGCCAGCTGCAGTAGAGGGTTCTGACACTGCTTTGAGGTTAAAGCCTGATGGACGACCAGAAGTCATCAAGAACAGAGTTGATAAACATGACAGTAGAAGAGAAGGTCGGGAGTCATCAAAGCACCGACATGACGAGAAGTCCTCAGACCGACGGGGAGAGTTGCCAAAGTCATCAAACCGAGGGGAACACGGACAAGGCAGGGATAGAGAATCTGACCGAGAGAGGAAGCACCGGAGTGAAGCTGGCGGTAGAGACAGACGCTCCCCTGACTCTCGCTGTCGAAGTGACCGAGACAGATCGGGCTTCCGGGCTGCTTCCACTGGAGAGCTTGGGCGGACCAGCAGTAGGCAAGATGGTTCCAAACCAGCCTCATCTGCTTCTGGTGCTAAACTTCCAGATTCTTTCCCTGCCCACCTCCTGGGAGGGCATAGTGGTGCCCTGAAGAACTTCCAGATCCCTAAGGTGATCTGGGCTGAGCCAAATATATACCCACTTAGCAATCATTCAACTGTCACTGCCTGCAATCTCATAAAACCAAATCTCCCTCACTCTTGTTTTTGTTTTCCCATTTTTAAGCCTTTTGTTTATCCCTTGGATCAGTTTTAAATTTCTGTTAACACATTAACTCATGCCTAACCATCTGTTAAAAGTAGTACCGTGTCAAATATGATTTTTTTGGTTTGTTTTTTGCTGTGTTTTATTTATTACAGTGTTAATCCTGGGTGTAAACAAAAGCAAGTAGTAAAGAAATGCTCCACTGCTGTTTCTCAGATGTTGCATGTGAATAAATGTGTCCTGAAAGCAGTATGTCAGTGTTGTGCAGTCCAACCTAGACTGAGAATAGCATATTTTTTCAGAGGCAGGCTTCGGTTGCATCCTTTCTTACTATGTTTGCTGTCAGCAAAACGTTCAAAGATGCAAACCCAACGACACGCTGTTACGTTCCTCCACCACAGTAGAGCGTGCTAAGATAATAATATGTTGACTTTGGTGTGATAGAGATTCACCTATTCAAACATCGTGCATGCAACGAATCGCATGTTTAAAGAAAAAAAAGCTATTTGACTTAAAGGTCTTGGTGTTGCAGTGTAGATGTCTCAGGTTTTTTATGGTAGGAATAAACATCTGGAGATATGAAATACAGTGCCATCTAATGGGTCACTGGCAGGAAGAATGAGATGCAACCACATTAATAATGTTTATTGTGTCTGTGTTTTGTAAGAGGAGCTCCCCTCTATTTGCTCCATCTATTTAAATTTATATCCACTAGAGGGGGATAGTATGAATGTTGTTGCAGAGTGCACTGGATTGTATTTTTGTCTTATTGTTTTGGCTTGTCATTATAATGGCAGTAGTTACTAACTTTGCACTGTAGTGTTGGCACAGTAACACTGGACCGAGAGTCACACTTACAGTTTACAGAGAAGGAAATAATGCTGGTAAACCGGTGGAGTATTCCTTTAATCTTTGTTGTGAGAACTAACATCACAATCAGTTATCTCATGTCTGTCAGAGTGAACCATTCTTTTCAGTAGATTCAATTAATCTTTTTGTGTGTGTGTGTGAGAAAATGTTCACTTTTTTATTTAGAAGAGGCCATTCTGACTTTTTCCTGTTTTGTTCCACCAGATCAAACGTGATAAAGATGGCAGCGGGTCAACTGAAAGTCAAATGTGGGGCCAGCCTAAGGTCAAACTAGAGAGACTGGGGTTGGTACAGGATTTTGAGAAGAGGCCCAAACCTGTAGTGGTGCTGAAAAAGCTCTCTGTTGACCAGATCCAGAGGATCATCCGGCATAGCAAGTCTGGGAAGAACCGGCTCTCATCAGTAAAGTCTAGCAAAAGTAAGAACAACAAGCTGTGGAGCATGTTGTTACAGCCTTTTTATCAGGGCTGTTTTTCTCCCCCTCACAAATGAAGAATTTATCTGTTAGTAAATGTCAAATGTCTTATTTCAGGTGGTATGGATCCAGCAGTACTGAAGGAGTTACCTCCAGAGCTTCTGGCAGAGATTGAGTCTACCATGCCCCTGTGTGAAAGGGTAAAGGTGAACAAGAGGAAACGAAGCACTGTAAATGAGAAGCCTAAATATGCAGAGGTCAGCTCGGATGAAGACTATGACGCAAACGGAGAGTGTGAGTTTAATCATTTCATTCCTTGCATTCCCCTCTTGCTTTTTACATGTTGTGATCATTTGTTTTCTGAATTATTCTTAAAACATAGTAAACTTAAAGCCATTATTGGTGTTTTTATAATTATAGTTTCAGATACCAGTTTACCTATGTAAATTTGTTATTTTTGGAAATTTTCTATTTTTGTAGATTTAAAGCTTTATATTTTTTAATGTTTACAGCTGCAAGGAAGCGTCAGCGTCGAGACAAAGACAGGGCTTGGGAGTTTGAGGAAAGGGAACGCAGAGGTTCAGGGGAGCATCGGAAAAGTGGGCAACGTGACAGTCGCCGAGGCTCGGGCAGTCGCTACCGAGACTCCTCAGAGGAAGATTCACCTCCACCCAGCATGAGTGAAGGTAGCAGTCAAATCATGAGCATTGAAGCATTCGTTTATCTTCAGTTAATGCAGTGGAGTGCGACTTCAGATTGCACGTTCATAAAGACAAATAAATGTATCACGACTAGAAAAGCAAGACGTGCATCGATATTGTTTAGGACAAGGATAGTTTCTTAAAATTATATGTTTGGTATGTAGCACATAAAGAAAACAAAGCAAAAAATAAGATAAAAATGATCTGACTTAGTTGCCAGAAAAATGAAGATGAAGGAGAAGCAGAAGAAACGGAAAGCATATGAACCCAAGCTCACCCAGGAAGAGTTGATGGACTCGTCAACATTCAAGAGGTTTTTGGCAAGCATTGACAATATACTGGAGAATCTAGAGGATGTGGATTTCACTGCCATGGGTAAATACCAGAGCTTATTGGCTTTCAAACAGTCTTTTTCAGCCTTTTAGAATCAAAGCGCTCCAAAGTCATTTTAAATGATTGTGACTTTTTGTAATGTTTTGGTTTGTGTTTTCCAGCAGCAGATGATGATGAGATACCTCAGGAATTGCTGCTTGGTAAACACCAGTTGAACGAGCTGGGCAGCGAGTCAGCCAAGATTAAGGCCATGGGCATCTCTAGCAGGGTACTGTAGAGAATATAAACATTAAGACTCCAGAAGGACTGTTGTCGATGTGTGATGCTGCCTCCGACCAAGGTCTAAATAATGTTCTTTGTTGCAGATCCCATCAGACAAACTAGTGAAGTTGCTGAACATACTGGAAAAGAACATCCAGGATGGGGCCAAGCTCTCCACTATGATGAATCATGTGAGCTCCCTTGAAAATTTTTTTTAGTAATATTTGATTAAAATGTGATGTTCTGCAGAAACCTGCTAAGAATGCTGAGAAAGATACCTTTACTCGAATGAATAAAAACCTCAGCTTTGAGATGGTGCCTTATGTTGTTATCTTTTTGTTAATCATAGGATCATGACGCTGAAGATGAGGAGAGACTTTGGAGAGACTTGATAATGGAGAGAGTCACAAAGTCAGCCGACGCCTGTCTGACAGCTCTTAACATCATGACCTCAGCACACATGCCAAAGGCTGTCTACATTGAAGATGTGATAGAACGGGTGCTACAGTACACAAAGTTCCATCTTCAGAACACACTGTATCCACAGTATGACCCCGTCTACAGGGTGGACCCGCATGGAGGTAAAAAGACAAGTTTTATTTAATGTGTTTATTGAATTTCTGTTAAAACACTTCTAAACGTCTCCATAAAACTATTTCAAAACTAGCTGATGGACAGTTGTCAGCAATTGATCAACGACTGAAAGTTACAGCATTATAACTTAAATAAATTTTTTTCATAACTTCATAGATTTGTTCTTCCTTGATGTACTATCAGGTTCAGAAATATTGCAACAGTAAGTTGTTTGCCATTTGACCTCTGTACACCACCACATTGGATTCACAGAGGCCCATTTTTTAATGGCTCATAAATAATGGAACAAACCAAAATAATCAGAAACGTGAGGGATCCTTTGCAGTCAATGACTGCTTGTATTCTGGAACCTATGGACACAAACAAATACTGGGTTTCCTCCCTTGAGGTCCTTTGTCCAGCCTCTACTGCAGCTGCCTTCAGCTGCTGCGTGTCTGTGGTTCTGTCTGCCTCTAGTCTTGTCTTCAGTTGGTGAAAATCAGGCTCTGCTGGTTTGCCATCAGGTCGCTGACACCAGTGACACACTTTGGATCGTGAGCCGTCCCTTTATACGTTTCTTTTCCCATCATTCTCGTTTAAGTTAACCTTGGTTGCATTAATCCAAAAAAATCTTATTCCAGAACTGGGCAGAGTGGTAACGTCTGATCTGACTTTACACTTCTTGAGCAACACTATTGGTTTACACCTTCTTGTGAAGCCCCGTCTTTACATTTTGGCTGTCTCTTGACTGTTGCCTTTAAAAATGTTCTTGTCTTACCTCGATGTTGTGAGATGGTTCAGTGTTGTCCCTACGTTATTACTGGCCTGTTTGGCCTGCTGTGTCTTCAGTGACCGTGCCATTTTTGTTGATGTTGTGCCCATACGTCACTGCCTGTCCTTCATCCACTCCACTATGTATTTTACATGAAGAATGAGAACCAGCTTTTAGGCAGAGATTGTTGACTTATTAAAAACCATATGATTTGTCCGTTGCTGTCCTTAAAGGCACAAATTAATTGCCCTTCCTCCCCAGCTCAGTGAGATCAAGAGCAGCAGTAGAGTCAATGAAGAGAGGGAGCAGCATTACAAATCCTTCTATTAGAGAAGTCAAACATTTCTTTCCTGTTTATGCGCCGTTGGTGTGTTCTAAAACACAAGGAAACATTGTCACACCTCCACACAGCCCTGTAGGAAGGACTTTGTGTGAGTACAACTGAAATGCACATTTCTCTTGTGTGCTCCTCCTGTGACCTCTTGCTGTGTAGGTGTGTGTGTGAGTCTGTGTGTGTGTGTGTCCCATGCTCAAACGGATACACAGATCTGAAACTGACTGCATGTAATGTTTACAACACACAGCAGTGACATTAGGTCTGGCAGGATTTTGTGCTGTTAAGCCAATTCAACGTATAAACGAATGTAAAATATATTGATATGTATGTCAGACTACCCATAGTAAATTCCAATGCATGTTGGCCTCATAAATTTAAAACTAAGTTTTAAATAGAAATGTATCAGATTGCCTTTTTTATTATAGTTTAGTTTTTTGATAAACAATATTTATAAAAAAAGGACATTTATACATTGCACACCTTCCAGATCATAACAATGCGTCGTGTGATTTTATATAACATTTATATACGATGTTTCATATTTTCTGTTGTTGTACTGCTGGTTTATTCACTCTTTAGTGTATTAATTTCGTTTGCATTGGGTTTTGAGATGTGTATGTCAACTTATGACTTTTTCTTTCCAACAAACAATAATTAAAAAAGGAAAATAAGAAAAGTTTGCATTTAATGGCAAACTATACTTCACATGGGACACAAACTATTTGGTTATTGATAATTTAAAATTGTTTTACAATTTACCATTTGGTCTTTGAAATGGCCACTCCTGTTATAGTTTTCTAGGTCTATCAAATAGATCACATCAGCTTCCTGCAGAGGTCTGGAAAAAGTTCATCAGGTCCATTTTATCCTTGAAATCCACGTTTGAGTGTTGCAAATTGCAGAACACGCTACTTTTTGTTTCTGAACCGTTTCTTCATTTTCAGCTAATTCCAGTTTGTGAAATGCGATACTGTCCTCTTGTGGACATGTGCGTCTGCTGTGCAAGTATGAAAGGAACACGTGTGCGAAGGTCTGCGTTGCCGTTTACGTGTATCGACGGAGAAGCACAAACCAGGCTCAAGAAGTAACAAAACATTTTTGTGTGTGCGTGTGCACAAAACCTCTCTTATCCAATGCCTGAAAATGTTTTAGGGGAAACATTAGCTTTCTCCTTCGATATCTTAGAATTCTGTGTGGGCAGTGCATTTCAGTTGTCTTCCGTGGTCTTCAGCTGTTGCTAAGATTGTTGTATTGGCCATATCTCTTGTGTGGTGTTGTTTTTTTCACCAGCCATATGATGACTTATTTAGCAATGAAACAGGCCACATCTGGCCATGCAACTGCCATTTGTTCCATTATTTAGGAGCTACCAAAATATGTGTGTGTGTGTATATGAAAATAGCTATCATTCCAGAATGCTTAATGCAACATATTTGTCAAACCCCTTGAATTAAATCTGAAAGGCTTGACTTCACTCACATCGTGTGTTTTATTTCATATTCAGTATTGTCGTGTACAGAAGCCAAATGCCAAAAACACATTTATCGTCCTCAATACAAAACTGAAAATTGTTCCAAGATTATAACGACATTATTGGCTTCGCTGATTTTGATGAGATTTTTTTTATATTTTTGGTGATTTGTACAGTGACCCTAAATAAATGAGTTTTATTTAAGAAAGCAGTTGTTAAGATATCAGAACTGATTGACAGCAGATTCTTCTAATGCAGGAGCAGCTTGCATTAGAAGACGCGCTTCGTTTTCATAAATAAAAATGCTGGGTTTTGAAAATGCTTTGTGAAAATTCTTTTGCACTTCTAGTATTGTCTCCTGTCAATCTAGGTGGCATGTTGAGCTCCAAGGCAAAACGAGCCAAATGTTCGACACACAAGCAACGTGTAATTGTCATGTTGTACAACAAAGTGTGCGACATTGTCAGCAACATCTCTGAGCTACTGGAGATTCAGCTACTTACAGATACCACCATCCTCCAGGTAAAGACCAGAAGAACCTAAAAACTGAATCAGTTGAACTACTGAATAACGACTGATATCAGGTTTCATACTAATCCTGTTTTCCCCCAGGTTTCCTCAATGGGAATCACTCCATTCTTCGTGGAGAATGTCAGTGAGCTACAGCTGTGTGCCATTAAATTAGTTACAGCGGTAAGTTCCAGTTTTTTTACAGGAATGGTGTTTGAGTAAAGACGTTGCTTGTGATTGTTTTTGATATTTGCTTTGTGAAGCATCGCTTGTTGAGAAATGCATAAAGTAATTTTCACAACGGAGACTTGACATCGTTTTTTGTTTCCAGGTGTTCTCCCGTTATGAGAAACATCGGCAGCTGATCTTGGAGGAAATCTTTACCTCTTTGGCCAGACTGCCCACCAGCAAACGCTCCCTCAGGAATTTCAGGTATTTTCTTGTATATGAATTAACAGCACTTTACTGCATTCAACCGGTTTTGGGAAAAGTAAACGTTTTAGTGTAAAAGTTTACCGAATAAGGTGCAACTGTGGCACAGTCGGTAGCACTACTGTAATCCTACACTTGCGGATTCGATCCCCGGCTCCTCTGGTCACACGCTGAAGTGTCCTTGAGCAAGACACTGAACCCCCACTTAGTTGCCCCGGTGAGTGTTAGTCATCGGTGTATGAATGTGTGTGTGATTGTGAGTGCGAATGGGTAAATAAGAAGCAGTGCAAAGCGCTTTGAGTACCCACAGGTAGAGAAGTGCTGACCCTTTACCATTTTACCATAATACTGTTAATAATAACTTCTCATATATTCTGATTTGTTGTGCCTTAAGGCTGAACAGCTCAGACCAGGATGGAGAGCCAATGTACATCCAAATGGTGACAGCCCTGGTGCTGCAGCTGATTCAGTGTGTGGTCCACCTCCCCAACGACAAGGACATGTTTGATGAGTTTGAAAGCAAGGTAGGAGAGCAAGCTGTCACAAAACCGCCCCAATGTGCATGCAAAAATACAATAAAATACAAAGATGTATTATTTGTTGACAAGTCCTTTTTTTCCTCTTAGGTGGATCAAGATGTGTTGATAACCAACTCTTATGAGACGGCAATGAGAACAGCACAAAACTTCCTCTCAGTCTTCCTCAAAAAGTAATTATTTTAGACCATACTGCAAATTATTGTGCAGACTAATGTGCAAGAACTAAGGATTTTTTACTTCTAGAGCATTGCTACCTGTCACACTGCTGCTGTTTATATTGTCCGATGGAGGATAAAATGCATTTAAGCCGGCAGTATTTTGGTGGGCATGTTTCCACTTGTACTTGCTGGTACTGCCCAACATACAGCGTGGGCAAGATTGGGGTCGGTTTGGGGGCGTTGCTTTAGAAGGCGTCAAGTACTTTGTAGATTTTACCTCCTAGCTTTTTAATTCTTAGCAATTTTCTTGTTTCATCCCGACCTTCAGCCTGTGATTATAATTGCTACCATTACGTCTTTCTCATGATGATTTCCCTTTTTTTCTTTTTATTTCCATTTCATTACCCTGTCTTCCTCCTGCCATTTTCTTTCTCTTTTTTTCCATCCCTAGGTGTGGCAGCAAGCAGGGAGAAGAAGATTACCGGCCGCTGTTTGAGAACTTTGTCCAGGACCTGCTCTCAACAGTAAACAAACCAGAGTGGCCTGCTGCAGAGCTGCTGCTCAGTTTGCTTGGTAGACTACTGGTTAGTATGACATGTGTAGTGTTCTTTCTTTAAACTCAAATCCACAAAAATAAACCATCCAGAATATTAGCACAGAGTGGTGTTAAGATCCATTAACAAAAAGGAACAATTTTAATACAAATATGTGAAAAGGAAAAGAACGTCTTTTGATCTTTTCATCATTGACATCATGATGTATTTTTTTAAAGACATTTTTTGTAATGCTCTCAGATGTCTACCAAAAACAAAATCCCTTCATTAATACTTAAACAACAGTTCATATCTTTTCCCTTTTTCTGTGTCTCTGCACCCATCAGGTACACCAATTCAGTAATAAGCAGACAGAGATGGCTCTGAGAGTAGCATCTCTGGACTACCTGGGCACAGTAGCTGCCCGCCTGAGAAAGGACGCAGTCACCAGCAAGATGGACCAGAGATCAATTGATCGTATTCTACAACAGGTAGAAGAAACACTTTCAAATTTGCTGACCCCAGCTTCTCCTGAATGTATAATTTGATGCTTAGAGTAACTAAAATAAGTTACACAAAACAGGGTTTCAGCTGTTTTGCTGAATGTTAATGAGTGTGCATATGAGACTGAATATTTTTTTTGTTTGTTATTTTTCTCTCTCTCTGTTACAACAGTCTCCAGGTAATGATGAGACCCAGCAGCTGCAGAAGGCTTTATTGGACTACTTGGAGGAGAATGCTGAGACAGATCCCTCACTGGTGGTGGGTTTATTTTAGACTGAATGTGCAAGTGGTGACTTTAAGCACTGTTTAACAGGAACTGATGTGCATGTTGTGTCACCTTTAATTCTTCTTGTAGATAACTGCCACTACGTAACACTGGAAAAAAATTAATTACATTTGGTAGACACCAATGAATGCTGCTTAAAATGTATCTGGTTAAAATCACCAACGGTGTACCACAGTTTTTGTCAACGGCCACATTGAAGGCACATGTAACAGGATTGGTTACAGAATCACTTACATTTTAATGTCCTCTTACTGTAAAGAAATAATTGTTATTTTAAACTTTAGACCATCTGCATCTTGTAGTGAGACCTTTTATATTATATAGTTTGCTAGAAAGTTCTACATTGCCCAGTGGTTCCGGGACGCCACAACAGAGGCAGAGAAGTCTATGCGTAACCAGAATCCCAAGGATGAGGACTCGTCGGACGGACCACAACACGCCAAGGAAGTGGAAACCACCGGCGAAATTATGCAGCGTGCTGAGAAGCGCAAGAAGTTCCTGCGCAACATTATCAAGACCACGCCAGCTCATTTCACTACACTGAAGTAAGGATGTTCTCCGTATCAGTCATACAACAGAAGTGATTGTTCCTGCTTTTTGTTATTGTCCTGTCTGTTTTCTATGTCACGGCTGCGTGTCAGTTATACAGTCTTGCTGTACGATTGCATTGTCCTATAACGTCTCCCTCTTGGGTCTTCTCTTCCAGAATGAACTCAGACACTGTGGACTACGATGACTCCTGTTTAATTGTGCGTTATTTGGCCTCTATGAGGCCGTTCGCCCAAAGCTTTGATATTTATTTAACACAGGTAAGACTGCAGTGTTTGTGTCTGTGTTTTTGTGTGTGTGTTAATGAAGCATAACAGCTCATTTAAAAATCAGTTTAGCTTGGTGGTCTGACAGATCACTGCTTTGTTTTTGTGTTTTTTGTGTCAATTAGTTTTCGATAATCATATAATTTATGTATATAGATCCTGCGAGTCCTTGGGGAAAGTGCCATCGCTGTGAGGACTAAAGCCATGAAATGTCTGTCTGAGGTTGTGGCTGTGGACCCCAGCATACTGGCAAGGGTATGCATAATTATCTATAATATTCTATAATTGCAAAGACAATTTATTATGCCTGATTTGTAGATTAATGTCACAAATTGTGTACGATAGTAAGTGTCTCGTCATGTTCTTTTTTTTCCCCCATTTCTGCATGATTGTTTTTTTGTTTTTTTTACCCTGTGCTATATATTGATTCTCTTCTCCACCTCTACAGTCTGACATGCAGCGTGGTGTCCATGGTCGTTTAATGGACAACTCCACTAGTGTAAGAGAAGCAGCTGTGGAGCTGCTGGGCAAATTTGTACTCAGCAGACCCCAACTCACTGAACAGTACTATGACATGCTCATAGAGAGGATACTGGTAAGTTGTCAAGTCAGTTATTTTAATGTTTGGTATTATTGTCCCTATATGATCGATGTCTGCCACAGAGGTGTTGCAATTGATACAGTGATTTATCACAATATCTGTTGTATGTATTATCACAATATGTTTAGTAAGTGCATTAAGGAACCCTGCTATATTTTCATATGAGTTATAGTGACATCTTCATATTTAATTGTCTTTAGCCTCCTCACACCTGCTACGTTAATTTAGCTTCCTACATACTTCACTATTATATGTGTTGTCTTTGAGCTGCAGTCCATTCTTTGTGGATTTTTAATATTCTAACCCAAAGGAGCCACCACTACAGTGGTAGAACACGGGAATTAAAGTTTTTCTGGCTCCTGAGCATACACTCAAAGACACTGCAGGGCTTGAATTTGAAGAAAAGTTTCATAAATGGTCAATTTTAGATCTTCCAAGGAAGTTTTTCATGAAGAAATAATTAAATAATGAGCTGATTTAACAGCAGCACGCAGTCTGAGTAGCACTGATCATTGTGATGGCCGTGTTAATATAAGCTATGGATATTTTAATGCTGTTCAACACAAAAGCTTTATACTTTGTCTTTTTACTCCACATCTGGAAAATGATTCCTTAAAATTGTTGTGCCTGTTGTCATGGAAATGCTCAGGAGGGTTCAACAGAAGTTCACGTTTTATTACAGACTTATACTGCCACCTATTGATAGAAGGAAGCCACTGCATACCACTCAGATCTTAGTTTGTTAAATAAAAACAAGAACCTTCCTTTTGATATCATGTTTGCAGGTCATTGCAAAGCCTTTGTCAATACCATTGTTTTTCGTGCACAGGACACAGGTATTAGTGTAAGAAAACGGGTGATCAAAATCCTCAGAGACATCTGTCTGGAGCAGCCAACCTTTAGTAAGATTACTGAGATGTGTGTGAAGATGATCCGCAGAGTCAATGATGAAGAAGGTATCAAGGTATGGAACTTTTATGGTTTTATCATTATAATTCTAATTTAATCTAGGATCAAGTTGTATTTATGTACTGTACAAAACCTAGAATTAGGGAGGGGGAAGTGTTGATTCAAACTAAGGACACTTATGTTTTCTACAGAAACTAGTGAATGAGACATTCCAGAAGTTGTGGTTTACTCCAACTCCAGCCCATGACAAAGAGACCATGACCAGAAAGATTCTGAACATCACTGATGTGGTAAGTTAACTGACCTAGGAATAAAACAAACTAAAGCAACAGACACAGGGTTTCCCCCTGTATCTTGTTGATGTTTCTAAATTTGACCAATGCATTTTTGATTCTCATGGCCAATTTTTTTACAAATCTTTTTCAGGTTGCAGCATGTCGAGACACCGGCTATGACTGGTTTGAGCAGCTTCTTCAGAATGTAAGTATTCGATTTTGGTGATGAGGCTTCACTTTGTGAGAAATGTATCAACGTTTAAAGTAAACACTGTCTCTTCTGCTGTAGCTTCTTAAGTCTGAAGAGGATGCATCCTATAAACCTGCTAAAAAGGCCTGTGTTCAGCTAGTTGACAATCTAGTAGAACACATCCTCAAATACGAGGAGTCTCTTGCAGGTATGCGAGTTTATCGTCTATTAGCAGCTTAAACTATGCTTAATGCAGCAGTTGTTTTTCTTATTTATTTATTTTTTACTGTTAATACAGCTGTCTTATTGTTGAGTTCATCAGTTATTTGTAGTAAGTTTGATAGAAATAAAATATATATGTGTTAAACACAGCACTGGACAGTAAAGGTCTCAAGTAAAACCTTGTGTTTTTCTTTTTCACCCTGTAGAAAACAAAGGTGTAAATTCAACACGGCTGGTAGCGTGTATCTCCACCTTGTACTTGTTCAGCAAGATTAGGGCCCAGCTGATGGTCAAACATGCCATGACCATGCAACCCTACCTGACCACAAAGTGCAATGTAAGTTGTGTTTAGTAAATTCATTGCGTTATTACACCATTATTAAGAAAAGTAATTAGTCCTCTTACATAATCAAATATCTTGTACAGCTAAAATTAACAGAATAAAATGATTAAAGCAGTCACTGGTGCAATGGTTGGATTCAGCAGTGAAGACACTGTACTGAAAAAGACGTTAATTATTATTTGGAACATATCTTCTCTAGTATTGACAGTTTTCCTTTATCACCTGCAGACTGCCAATGACTTCATGGTCATCTGTAATGTGGCGAAGATCTTGGAGCTTGTGGTACCGCTGATGGAGCATCCTAGTGAAACTTTCCTTGCCACCATTGAAGAAGATCTCATGAAGCTCATCATCAAATATGGC
The DNA here is from genome assembly GCA_033026295.1 of Channa striata. Taxonomy (NCBI): domain Eukaryota; kingdom Metazoa; phylum Chordata; class Actinopteri; order Anabantiformes; family Channidae; genus Channa; species Channa striata. The sequence goes on from CM065178.1 coordinate 4,988,942, forward strand.
ATGACGGTATGTGGCAACAGCATTTTTAGAATATTTAAAGGATGCTCCACTAGGTTTGATCTGTCAAGGGTAAATTGTAGAGAGGCTTGTGACATGTGGAGATGACATGATGTGCTACCTTTCTTTGTCTAGGTGGTCCAGCACTGTGTAAGCTGCCTTGGAGCTGTTGTCAACAAAGTCACACACAACTATAAGTTTGTTTGGGCTTGCTTCAACAGGTTCTATGGTAAGGTCTGCAGTTACTTACATTATTTGAAAACAGAGAAAAAATAAATAAAGGCATACCAAATATTCTTTTTTAAAATAATAACTTTTTTTCTAGGTGCACTTAACAAGCTCAAGATTCAGCATCAGGAGGATCCAAACAGTACGACATTAGTAGCAAACAAGCCTTTCCTGCTGCGATCGCTCTTCACTGTGGGTGCCCTGGCCCGACACTTCAATTTTGATCTGGAGGAGTTCAAAGGCAGCAACAGGGTAGGCTAGAGTTTTGAGTTGCACCCAATTATTCGTTTTTCGGCAAAGCTATTGCTAGAAAAATGTTGCTTTAGCTTAGTTAGAGACAGAATTACCTTGGAAGTAAAATCTGTGGCAATTCTGCCACTGTTAAAAATAACATGTATGCTGTCTCATAACTGGGTGTCTGCGCCTGTTGTGTGCAGGTTGTTATCAAGGAGAAAGTTCTCGAGCTGCTGCTATACTTCACCAAACACGAGGATGAAGAGGTCAAGACCAAGGCCATCATTGGTTTAGGCAAGAACAACGTTTTTAAATATGATTAGGTTTGACAAATAATCATTTTAAATATAGCGGGGGAAATTTTTGATTAACTATCATCATGATCTTGTTTCTGTTAGAAGTAAGATGACAGTTTTCTTTTGATTCTTTAAAAATGTTTTACAGATTCACAGTTTTTATTAAAAACATTAATATAATTGACTACTGAAATGTCTAAACTGTGCTTGAACATGAATGTAAATCAATTATTTGCTTTTAAATATAAAACCATTTCTGTTTGTGTGTGTGTAAAACTGGAGAGTAACTGAGAGGGCAGCTTCTCATCATGCATTTTAAATGTCACCATACCCAATCTTACAGCACAACTGCTGTCCATTAACCTGATTTAGGCGCATTTTATCAGCGCGATTGTAAATGTGTTTGACTGCAGGAACAACTTGTTTCTCCCGATCAGATCTCTCCCACACTGCTCTGAGTTGATGCTCCAGCTGAAATCTAAACAGTAGTGCAGAGGTGGAGGGCAATTTCTGAATCGTGTTTCTTAGAATTGTCCACTGAAAATATCTTTTCGATTTCTAACTGTGATTAAGCTGCACAGCTGATCAAGTCACAGTGTAGAGTTACTAAATGTCGGAGCGTTGATTTCAAAAACTTACACATGCACACCCAAACCATCTGGTGTGTGTGTTTAGGTCCTTGACCTGTTGTCGTGTTAGCAACTTTCTTGACTAACGGTCCTGAAATAGGATGGAGATGTGGCCAATTTTCAAAAGCTTATCTTGCCCTGGCAGGTGCAGTTACTGTAGATGGAGAATTTGTTTCATTGACGTCACGCTCGTTTGTATGTTGTTCTTTCCCTCAGGCTTCCTTGTGATCATGCATCCCAGCCAGATGTTTGTGCCTGACGTGAAGTCTTTATACAATGGCATCTTGGCTGACGCCTCCTCCTCCATTAACCTCAAAATTCAGATCCTCAAAAACCTCCAAACATACCTTCAGGAGGAGGACACGCGGATGCAGGAAGCTGACAGGGAATGTAAGTGAAGCCGTAGTTTAGCAGCTTTTGTGTTTTCATCTGTTGGTGTTACAGACTTTGTGGGTAGCACCATCAGCAGCACCTTGTTAATGAGGAGTGAGATTAGTAGATATTTTGCTTATACAATTTGTTGCACCAAAAAGAAATGTTTGTGTATGCATTGTACTAGAATGGATGATCATCTCATCATAATTTGTGTCCATATAGGGAAGAAACTGTCCAAACAGGAGGATCTGAAGGAGATGGGAGACATCTCCTCAGGAATGAGCAGCTCCATTATGCAGCTTTACCTAAAACAGGTGTTGGAGGCATTCTTCCATACACAGTCCAGTGTACGGCACTTCGCTCTCAACGTCATAGCTCTCACACTCAACCAGGGTCTCATCCATCCTGTGCAGGTAGGAAATGAGAACAATTAAACAGTAAAGTCAAATTAGTTTTTTTTCATGTCTGTAATAGAATTATACTAATGGATATCAACATATATGTGCAATGAAAAAAATACTTTATTGTAAACCCAAAGTCTTTTAATAGCTAATCTCTACTGTTGAATGTACTATTGTAGTTAAAGCCTCTGTAATTCCTTTTGTCCTGTCTGTAGTGTGTACCCTACCTCATTGCTATGGGCACAGACCCAGAGCCCAGCATGAGGAATAAAGCTGATCAGCAGCTGGTGGAGATTGACAAGAAGTACACAGGATTCATCCACGTAAGGATTCATTTTTGATCGTTTCGCATTGTCGGGTTTATATCTTGTTATGCAATAACATAAACATAAAGCAGCTTGACCTTTTAGGCATCCGGTAAAATCTCACCTGTGTGAGAATGTACAACAGTAGGTATTTTTTTCGATGTACAACAATAGGTTTTATTATTTTTTAAAAAATGTTTGGTCTCAAAATAAAACGATTTCAATTCAGTTTACGTTGTAGATGGAATTTTGTTGTACTGGAGAAATTCTGTAGTGTTAATTTTAGCACCTAACAGCACTTAATGGTTGTCGTGGATGGCAAGTCTGTGACGTGTCTCTCTTGGGATATTCTTTCACAGATGAAGGCAGTTGCTGGGATGAAGATGTCATACAATTTGCAGCAGGCCATAGCGTCATCTCGTAAGGCCATCATAAGAGGTTTCAGACAGGATGAGACTCACTCAGCACTCTGCTCCCACCTCTTCACTATGATCCGGGGAAATCGACAGCACCGGAGAGCCTTCCTTATCTCACTTCTGAACCTCTTTGATGACAGTGCTGTAAGTAAAGCTACACTTACCACATATGGACACAGGTTTAATAGGACTGTCAAGGATGCAGTCACCATTAGTTTAATACATCACCTTTTAAATGCCTTGACAAACTATGAAAACACTAATAAATATGTTATCCACCATTGTTTTACAGTCTTAATTATGTGTCATCCTAGAAAGCCAACATTGCAATGTCAACTTGTGTTAGTTGTTCATTCTTTGCTGTGCTTTTAACCTTTTTTTTGTTTTGTTTTGCAACCTGTAGAAAACAGATGTGAACATGTTGCTGTTTATAGCAGACAACCTGGCTTGTTTTCCATACCAGAGCCAGGAAGAACCTCTCTTCATCATGCACCATATAGACATCACCCTGTCGGTTTCTGGTAGCAACTTGTTGCAAACCTTCAAAGAGGTAGGGTATCGTTTTTGAAAGTAGTTTCCCTCTTAAATGCTCGTTTAGGAACATGACCTTAAATATTTTTTCCTTTCTCTAACTAGCTTTTATTAAAGGAGCCAAGGCGCAAGGAGAAGAAGGTAAAGAAAGAATGGAAGGCCCCACCCGAATGGGAGGAGGACGAGGAAAAGATGAACTGCAATTCTCCAAGGAGCGGCGATGAAGGAAAAGGTCACAGTGATGCGGATGATAACGACAACGATGATGACGATGTGGTACGGCGGCCTAAAAAGGCCAGAAAACCTGTTGCTGACTCAGAAAGCTCAGAATCTGATTTTGAGGATTTGGATGTAGAAGATGCAGACAAAGTAATGAGACTTCTCCCAGACAGTCCCACAGGTCTCTTGGACTTTGCTAATGCTGTTCAAGGCATTCTGTTACTGCTGGTGCTTAAACAGCATCTGAAGAACCAATATGGATTCTCTGACAGGTAGGCTCTTCATAACCTGTGTTTCAGACACGTAGTTATGCCGAGAAGCCCATGTTTCCTGGACTCTAACAGTTTTTTTTTGTTTACCACCAGTAAAATTCAGAAGTACTCTCCAACGGAGTCAGCCAAGGTGTACGATAAGGCAGTGAACAGAAAAAGCAATGTTCATTTCCACCCACGTCAAACGATTGACTTCATCTCCAACAACATGGCTCATGCCACACTGACAGATGACATTAAGAGGCGGATAGTTAAACAGTACCTAGATGTAAGTGATGAATATATATAATACAGATCATTAGCAAAACTATAGCTATAAAATTGTCTTTATGCTTTAACTTAAAAATAAAAAAAACTTGAAACCTGGACTGAATGACTGCAGACAGATGCGTATTTGGTGTTGGCAACAGCTTTGCTCTTTTTGCTAGTATTTAAAATATTTGTCATATGTGATCATATCACAAATGTGTGCATTTGATGCTTATATCAAGTGTTTTTTTTTTTTAACCCTTAAAATTATTCAACACTCGTTACTTTACGCTGGTTCCAATCTGTCACAGTTGGCTTATAAATGTTGATGAAAAGCTGCTTAGGAAGGCAAAACTTGCCTCTTGGTTTATTTCTTGCCTTTTCACTCCACAGTTCAAGGTTCTGATGGAACATCTGGATCCAGACGAGGAGGACGAGGAGGGAGAAGCGTCTGCCAGTGCTAACATCAGAAACAAAGCCATAAATGCCCTACTGGGTGGGTCTGGTCCCATGTCGGGACCAAGTCCGCGCAATCAGGCAGGACCAGAAACGGATGATGATGACAGTGATGTAGACGAAAGGACACCAGGGGTGAGACAGACAAGATCCATTATTTATGAAACGCTATTTAAATGGGAGACTTTGTAATGTTCTTTCTGCTTTCCTCCCTCAGTCCTCTCGAAAGTCAAGGCGAGCAGGTGACTCCTCGGACCCCGGCCGAATGAGTGAGACAGTGGATGCTATGGATGTGATCGCTCTTTGTTGCCCAAAATATAAGGACCGGCCACAAATAGCTCGAGTCATCAACAAGACCTCAAATGGATACAGCATCCACTGGATGGCTGGGTCCTACTCCGGGCCATGGGCTGAGGCCAAGAAACGTGATGGCCGTAAACTGGTGCCTTGGGTGGACACTATTAAGGAGTCGGACATCATTTACAAGAAGATTGCCTTGACCAGCAACCACAAACTGAGCAACAAAGTAGTACAGACTTTACGCTCACTGTATGCAGCGCGGGAAGGAGGGGCTAGCTAATGGCTCCCGTGTGTTTTTTTTTTTTTTTTTTTTTTGGTTTGTTTTGTTTTTTTATTATTATTTTTTGGCCTTCCCTGCTCCATTTCTACTATCGAAATCCTCTTCCCTGCTCCCGCTCCTCGTCCTCAACCTGCCTCCTCCAACAACACAGCCAAACTTCACTGGATTCCTACCCTCCTCCTCTCCTTCCTCAATTTTGTAAGAAAAACACATGAGGGCAAGAATATTTGACACTACATACTTTTACATGCGTTATTCTTGCAGAAATGACACAAAACATAAGACTTATTATATTAGTGGGACTGCTCATGTTTTGTTTGTGTACAAGTTCAGAGGATAGAATCCAGAAGGCATTAAAGGAATAATTCACCCAAATTATCCCTTAAAAGGCTATCAGAAAAGAGACCTGGAGGGAAATGTTTTGTCAACATTGTTGTGGGAGCTCCTTCGCTGTTGTGCAGCAGATTCTAGTCGCTCATTTCTACTCCCACTGTATCATAGTTTAACACGAAAAAACTAAAATGTTTATATCTCTGAAGACAAAAAAGCTGTAAAAAAAAAAAAGAATAAAACCTTAAGTGAATGTTGGAAATTAGTCTTTTTGATGTTCTTATTAAAGTGTTTTGGAGTTTATTATACTACTAGCACCCTGATGGTTTTTCCTTTTAGCTTTTAGATATTTGAAAGAAAACGAAGAAAAAAAAAACAAAAATAAGAATTTTTATTTTTGTTCACTTTTATTTGTCCATGCTGTACAATGGCAGAGTCCTCTGAATATAATTTATTCTATTTCGAACTACGCATGCAGTATATGTGGCCTATTGCAGGATATTTTGTAAATGTAGATTTTGTTGTATTAGGTCACCCTAGTAATAAGAGGAAAGGGGATTCATACCCTTTTGGTGGAACAAATACTGCAATAAATTTTCTACTTCTCTTTGTCACTTGTCTGCTCAAGCTGTTAATCTGATCATTTTATTTTGCAAAATATATCAGCTGGATTTTTTGATAACACTAAAAGAAGTGAAATAACTTGAGTTGATTATATGAGGGAGGAGCTTACAGTTTTAATATTTCTGTACAAACAAAACCATGTGGTGTGTTAATGATTTGTGATTTGAACTGCTTTTATAGGATCTGGAAATGCAATAATGTTGTTCTATTTTTGTATTCTAATGAATCAAGCTTCACCACATCAGTAACTGCATATGTTGCTATGTTGTTTCATCAGATAATTTATACCTGCTTTTTTTAGTATATAAGACATACTGATTTGTGAAAAATCTAGGTGTATGTAGGTAAAAGGTAAGGTGTACAATAGATATTTTACATTTGCCAGAGGACTTAACCAAATATTTATTCACTATTTTCTGTGCAAATTACTGGGTGAAAGAAGTAACCTATTTTCCCCCAAGTATATTTTTTTTTAAAGATTTCACGTTTTTTAATGCGATTAGATGTGCCCCCCTCACATCCACGGCGATCACCGTCAACATCTGGACAGGAGTCAGCATGGGGGAAACCTAATGAAGACCATGATCGACGGATGTCTGGACGCAGTTCATCGCGGCTTGTCAGGGCGCTCATGCTGACCAGCACCTATTGGACAAGCCTCTTCGAATGTTGTGATGACTGGTGCATGAAGACGTGCGTACGAAACGTCAAGTGACACCGGGAGCCTCTGAATATGGCGGATCTTTTTTTTTTTTTTTTTACAGCGCGTTACGTACCGCTTGGACCTAACTGCGCCCCGTACTGCGGTGACGTCACCGCCGTCCGGTATTTTGTATTGTTTTGGCGGGGTCCGTTAAGTCGATTCCAAAATAGAGACGCGGTGACTTGGTTCCTTTGGATGTTCTATTATTTCTGTACAGCGTAGGTTCGCTGATAAATCATGGAGCGGTATGTTTTAAATTCGCAAGAAAGTTATTTGGTGTCACGGAAACATATTTGACAAAATGGAATGGTTTGCTCTAACTTGGCTGTTTTTGGAGGCTTGAGGCTAGCCCCAGTTAGCTAACGGTTGTTGTTGTAAAAACATTAGTAATTCCTTCAAATGAATACTTAATAACGACATTTATATTAAGCTTATGCACAAAAGTACTAGTTAGGTGTGTTGTTTTTAACTGGTGTGACTGCTCAACGATTATGCTAGCTACAAAGCTAATTAGTTAGCTAGCTAAGCTACTGCGTAACACGTCGCGAGAATGACAGACTTCACGTTTACGTATCTGCGGACTTTCAAACAGCACAGTTACACTGTTTAGCGACCGGGGAGTCTGTGAAACATCCTGATAACGCTAATAAATGTTATGTTTATTTATGGTAATAACAGTAGAAGGATGAGTCGAGCCGCAGGCAGTCGACCATCGGAGCTTCCTATGCGCGTGCAGGACAACAACAGGATGAGCATGGTACATACAACGCCCCAGAGGTTGGTTCACTTTGAATTAATTTTCAGATATATCAAACTTTTAGACAGGACCTTATGTGGGACCTGTACTTTGTGTTAACGTGCAGTGATTCTACTCTTTATTATATAACTCGAAATTAACCACACCCACAAATCTGTACTACTCTATAAAAACTATGGTTATTAGGCGACAGGGTTGGTTCGTCTTCACACTAAGTCGAGTGAAGGTTGCAATTACAATGTATTTGTCTTTTGATCTGTTTTGCTTGCCAATAAGTCTGGCTATTATTTATCATATGAGTGACATTATTGTATTATTCTCTGATTTACAATCAACTTCAAAGTATTTCATTTCGCTTAAAATAAAAAAAACAACAGCAAACTATCACATGACGAAACCTGAGAATGAATGAAAATATGCTTAAAAACTTTTTTAAACAAAGACAGTTGTCAGTGTTTTAATCTGGTAAGAGTACCTTGCCATGTTGTTCTCTTCTAATTTTGTACAATAACAGGGAAGAAATACCAGTGAATTATTTGATTAGGTGGTTTATAGTTTAGGCATTGTTAATGGGTGAATTTAAAGATTTGTTTTTAATTATTTTATACTTATATGTTTGTTTGCTTGTTCAGTAAACAGCCTTCGTTTGGAAAGCTCAGCATACCCAAACCACAATCTGTGACTTCTGAGAGGCGGACAAGCTTCTTTGGTGCCCGGTACGTCATTATTGTTATTATTGGGATCTGGAAGTTTAAGTTACTGGAGAATCCGTATTCTGCCCCAAGTCTGCACCGTGAAGCCAGAAGAACACTCAAACCAGTTCAGTGAAAAGATGATTGAAAAGCATAAACCAGCAGATTGACAAATACAATTCTTTATTAAATATCTCTTGGAGTAGAGCAGTGCTTCTCAAATAGTGGGGCGGTGCGCTGCCAGGGGGGGCGTGTGTGACCCTGGGGAACATGCTTTTTCTGCCGTACTAGAATAAAGTGTAATTGCAGATTCAGTCCAGTAGTTGGCAGTGGCGCTCTCATTGTCAGAGTGTGCGCAGGGAGGATTAGCTCTGTGGTGTCGGGTTTATTTTGCACCGAGCAGGCGACAGGAAGTGAGTAAACGAACCTGAAGACAACATGTAGAGATTTTAACAGGGATGAAAAGAAAGATAATGAGACAAAAGAAAGTCACCGAAAGCTAAGACGAGGAAATGTGACGAATTTTACGCATATGTAGCGCTTCGCTACATTATTACTGTATTAACATTTTTAGTTAAATATACAGAGTTGATGTAAAACAACCAATTATACTCTTGATGCATTAAGGCCTTTCCTAAAGTTAATAATTCAAATAGACAATCAGTGTTTTGCCATTTACAGTCTGTAATAACAGCTTTTCCAGGCTTAAAGGAACTGAACTGTAGAGGCGCCTTACGCGTGTCCAATGGTCTAAAAAAGATCCACTTTGTGGAGATCGGTGTATTATAAAAACGTTGCGGATTTATTGAACTTCTGTGTTCCTCAGTACAGTTAATAACAACAGTTCTAGAATCACGCTAATATAATACCTATAAACTGGTCTAATAATGACTTGCTGCTCCTGTCCGTTTCCAATCATTCATCAAAGGCAATACAACATCCAAGGCATTGGTTTCCTTGACGATTACTTACAGACATAAAAGGCACTATCTGATGTTAGCTGACTAGCTACTAGTTGTCTATCTACTGACACAGTATAATTGCAGAACTAATATTTGAGAAAGTCAACGTTGGCTCGCACATGAACCCTGTTCACTGTAATGAAGTTGGAATGTTGGAGTTTCGGAATATCTTTATGAACAGTAGTACATTTTTCATACCACACTCATGTATGGTTAAGCTTTTTTTCCAACTAAAATGACTAAAACAGTAACTAAAATAAGCATATGTATTGCAGATATCATTTATATGGGTTCTCTCCATTGTGCTTCTGGACGTGTCTGAATGACACCAAGTCAATGCTTTTACAGACTGATTAAAAGTAGAAATGTTATATTGTTTGTAGAGGTTTTCTTCTTGGTATAAGTCTTTTTTAATATCATTTTTTATTTTATTATTAATTTTATTTGTCAAAAAAAGAGCCAAATTTAACAGTAACTTTAAAATTAAAAGATGTAATCTTCCAACAGGTTGTGGTTCTTTAATGTACCCAGATGATAGATATAAATATAGAAAGGGAGAGAGAGTGAGTTCATTATGCAAAATAAATCGGCCAACAAAATTGATAATTTATGTTTTGGTGGCATGCAGCACTAGTGGAGCCAGCATGCCACGTAACAGCACCATGTCAGGGTTTGGAGGAACTGAGAAGATCAAAGATGCCAGACCTCTGCATGATAAATCCTATGTTCAGCAGTGTATCAGACAGCTGCATGAGGTACAGTAAAAGCAAAACATTTGTAAGTATGCTGCATGCTATGTGTGTGTGCTATTTTAGCATTGCTACTCTGTAAATATGTAAAAGTCACTGTGCATTATGAACATTTTTGGTCGCCATGGTGGTTGTATCCAAGAACCCATGTCATTGAACTCCTCAGCATTAATGTTGAATTTGTGTCCTTCTGCCGACTTTTTATGCAGTGTATCACTTTTTGCTGCATTCATATAATAATTTGAATATATAATGACATAATATTAAGTTCAACAGTGTTCATGGTGTGGTTGATTGGTGTATGTAATGACCTCTTGACACCACGATCTTAAGGTTCACTGTCAGATATTTTATCCAGTAATTTTGGCTCTATATTAGTAGAGATATCAATGCCAGATTTTTGTCATAATTGTTTGTATTATTATATTCATGCTGATTATCACTACTGCTGACTGAGGATTAAGTTGTTGCTTGGATACTTTTTACTGCAGTTCAGCAAAATCTTGTGTAGGATAACATGAGTGGGAATTCATAGTTCTGTCCAATCTAATCTGTCCATTCCTATATGCTTTTAGTTCTTGACAGAGCAGGGGTTTCCTGGCACTCTGTCAGCCAAGACCCTGCAATCTCCTTCAACCAAGGAGTTTGTCAAGATGTTTGAGTTCATATATCGTCAGCTAGACGCAACTTTTGAGATGCCAAATTCAAAAGTTGAAGAGGAGGTTCCAGCTATTCTCAAAGCCTTAAGGTAAAAGTAACATCTTAAGATGTTTAGATTTCCAGCATATACTGTAAGTGTCATTTTGTTTCTTTTGGTCTTTACAGTCTTCGAGAGAAACATTGAAGCTTTAGTTTTTTCTTCTATAGTTTAGCAAACATCACTGACAGTTTCTTTCTTTCTTTCTTTCCCTGTTTACATTGTAAGGTATCCATTTGTTCTGTCCAAGTGTTCAATGTATTCGGTTGGAGCTCCGCATACCTGGCCCCAGGCCCTGGGTGCTCTCATGTGGCTAATCGATAATGCCAAGGTGAGAAGGAAACAACACTCTAGATGTAAGATAAGAGTATATAATATAAAATAATAAGAATTGAAATCTGCTGCCATTAGGTAAAATCAGATTAATTTGCATTGGATGCAAATTGCAGGAAAATATGATTGTGTTTGTAATTATTCTGTGTCTCTGTGTGTCAGATCAACTGGAGCTTGAGTAAGCAGGAGCTTCTGTTCAGTGATTTCTGTGAAGACAGGGACAATATCGAGGAAGGGGCTGAATATAACAAGGTAGTGTCTCTTCTTTAAACAGAGCCATGAGGCATTAACTTTCCCCTACTATTAAACATAAGCAGAGAAAACGTACTGTTTCTTCTGATCTTGGTGTTTGTGAATTTTTTTATCTTTCACTTTGGTCCTTTGCAGCTTTTCTTGGACTACACAGCTGAGACATACTCTAAGTTCATGCAAGGTGATGACACATTTGAGGATGAAGATGAAGCATTCCTCACTAAACTAAGTAAGGACAGCATCTCTATGAAATTATTTGCCTTTAATAATGTTTTCATTACAATGTACATTTTGGTATAATGGCATTTTCTTTGTTGATATTGTAAAATCATGGTAAGTGTGTGTGTCTTGGCAGAGAAGCTTTACAATGTTGACGAAACCCTGCTGGCCTCGGCGGAGGAGAAGCACAGAATTCTCAGTGACGAGGTTGAAAGATTGGAAAAGGAGAGCCAGACGGTTAGAAAGTTTTTTTTTTTATGACACACCTATAACTTTGATATATCCATCATTTTATTATATACATCGATGACAGTTGTATGGCAATTTAAGCAAAATAGGTGCGTCAGCAATTAATTCATGTAAAAAAAAGAAACAAAGATATTTGTGATTATTGTATACGCAAACTGCACTGGAATGTGCTAAGCTCTCTCAGCAATGTAGAATTTTTAGCGTGAAGAGCAACAACCCAGGCAGATAAATTGCCGTTTCCTCCTCCTGGATAGGATCGCCTAACAACTAAGAGGAAGGACAAAGTGAGGTTGCAGGCAGACTTCAAGAAACTCCAGAGTTACCGAAGCAATTTGGAGTCCTTTAAAGCCAACCTGGAGAACAAAGCCTTGGAGGTTAAGGACGAGCTGGAGAACACTGGTAAGAATACAAACAGGGTTCCTGACGTTAAACACAAAAAGACATTCCACAACATGTGGAACGCGGTATCCGCAGTTGCAACAATAGCTCCACTGCAACTTAAATGAGATATAAATTGCTAATTTTTGTGTATGAAAATATTTTGAGTCTACTAAGCAACAGCTCTTTACTAGTAACTGAATGTATTCACATTTAGGTGTTTCAGTGAAACGTCACGTGGCACCGGTGGGCTAATTAAATGTGACCTAAAATGTGATCATATTTGTATGCAAATTGTTGAACTAGAAAAAGGAACCTAGTTAAACTATGACATACACAGTTATTTAATATTTAGTTTTGAAAATGTTACAGTTTTAAACATCCAAACCTGTGCCATTAGGAACTGGTTTGACCCCCCCCCCTTTTGAAACAATAATTTCTATTAAACGTTTCTGGTAACTGTTCATCAGCCGATGACATCGGCTTGTAAAGTGGTTGGCCTCTTCCCTTTACACAGCTGCTTTAACTCAGGATATTTGTTGGCTTCCTTGAATGAACTGTCTGCTTTAGATTATCCCACAGTGTTTCTGTAGGATTAAGGTTTGGACTTGGCCATTCCAAACATTATCAAGCAGTCTTTTGTGTTTTGGTGTGATTTGCCTCCCTCTACTGTTGCTGAGCGAAATTCCCTTTTCTACAGCTGTCATTAATGCCAGCTGTGGTTTGACTCATCCTCACAGAGAGCAGTACATGTGCATTTGTTTACAAGCTGAGGCTGTTGGTGAACTGGCAAAAACAAAATCTTCCAGAAGTCAAACAATGATGACAACTGACTTGGTTGAATAATATTACAGAATTCTATGAAAATATGGCTTATGTTAATTTAATGGCACATCAAAGATGAACACTCACTTCAGCATTACAGTGACACTATGATGTAATCCAAAGTTCCTGCAGTAATTTTGTTAACCACGTTGTTGTTGCTAACCACAGACAAAACCCAGCAGTGGTATGAAGTGAATATGTCCACTCTAACAATTTTCATCCTGTGGCTCAGGTAAAGTTTTTATGGAAAGAAATAGAACTGTTGACCATTAAAATAACCCTTAAAATAGGATTGATGAAAACTTGGGTAGCAAGATAAACTGCTAGAAGCCATTACCAGTGCAAGAGCATGTATTAGCAGTTCCAGTGTGATCTTCAGAAACCTCTGTTGACCCAGCCACTCATCAAACAAACACAGCAACACGCAACCTACCACTCCACCTTATAAGCTATTACTTACTAATCCAACAGCAAGAACACCAACTTGTGTCCGTTTACCTCTTTCAGCTCTTGCCAAAGAGTAAAAGCCAGTCCAATGTTTACTTTACTCTTGCTCAGTTCCACTCACATCTCACACATGCAACATCTGCTGTTAAGACATTCTCAGAAAACATGTTGATGTATTACTAACTGTTCCTCCTTCTTTTCATTTTGCAGTCAGTCATTTAGAGTCTTTAAAGCATGAGCGGGATCAACTGCAAATTATTCTGCAAAACCAGAAGTTTACTCCAGCTGATGTAGAGAGGATCAACAGAGAGAAGAGGGAACTTCAACAGACCATCTCTACTCTTAGCAAGTCTCTTGAAGATAGTGAACAGCACAAATGGAATGAAGAAATCTCTCTGGCCAAAGTGAAAGAGAAGGTACTGCATGTAATTGTAGTTTGCAAGCAAAGACCTCCTCGCTTACAGTTCGTTTACACACACAGATTCAAAAATCTGAGCAACTAACCACAACTTCCTGTTAAGTGATGCTTTGCAGCCTTATGGGCCTACTGAGGTCAACACCAACTACACTGCAGTGGAAAGTTCCACTTAATGCAGATATCGCATCAAAAGAACAAACCCTTAAAACTGCAGAACTGATGAGCCCAGACAGTTTCAGCTACTTTGTATTTGGATCTATGAATGGATCAAGAGACTCCAGTGGTGTAAATATCACATAACATAAATCGTTATTTTTTAGATTCTTATTTTACGTTGGAGTCTCACCTAATATTAGTGTCTTTTTAAATACCAAATAGATACAGTTTTAAATGGAAATCGTTATTTTTCACTTCAGACAATTGTGATACTGAATATCTCCTCCTTTGCAGTCTGTGTTGGTCGGGACTGTCGGATGTTTTTTACCAGTGGCACTGAATAACATTTGTGGTTTTACTTGTTGTAGGTGCCTCTGCTTTGTTTTTAAAATCCTGTAACCACTGTCAATTCCAGGCAGAGTCGAAGCTGGCAGAGTACCACAAGCTGGCACGGAAACTGAAGTTGATACCAGTGCCTGCAGAGAATGCCTGTGGTCATGATTTTGAGATCCGCCCATTTGAATTTGGACCGGGCAGTATGGTTCAGCATAAAACACAGTTACAGGTACCATCAGATAATGATCTTGTGTACACAACCATTTTCCTTATTTCTGTCTTGGGGTACACATCTACATGATGTTTTTAAATGTGTACTTTATTGAAATAATAGAATTACTTCATTGCATTCTGCTCTGATTTGTATTGTATGTTGCAGATGCTCCTAAGAAAGCTGATCAGTGATGTGGAGGAGGAGAACAGTCGATTAGGCGACGTGAAGCTTAGCCTGGAGGAGTCTTGTGAACAAGTAAAAAAAAAATATATATATTATTTATATCTCAGAATATGCAATAGCCACACATCACTCTGATGGTACTGTGGCATTTACGCCGGGTGTGTGCGGTTTGTGTGTTCTAGTTGGATTCTAACAATTTGGACAAGTCCAATGATTTGAAGCTGCTGAAGGAGCAGATTCGCAAGCTGGATGAATGGCTGGACACTGACATGCAGGTATAACTAATTATCTACACTAGCAGGTATAACTGCTTCATTATGTTAAAAATGCCATAGGTCTGTCTGTCTGTCTGTCAGGTTCGCCTCCAAACTGATGCAAAACACTAATGATTTGTTTAAATAAAGTTCACTTAATGAAAACTAGAAACAATGTTAATGCCTTTGATTTTTTTTACTTCAGCCTTCATAACTTCTACAGCTCAGCCTTTGACCGAGGAGCCAAGACAGCAGAAGAAAACATTTGTTAAACCGTTAATAAATGACTGAGCAGTGGAAAATGTAGAATCAACTGGATTACGTTTTGTTATACTTAAAGAAAAATGTTTTTCTGATAAAATAAAACATTTTCAAACAGATGACATTAACAGTAAAATGTCACAAACTCCTTTCTACCTTTGTGATTGTGTCTGTGTAGGAGCTGGCCCGAGAGGAACAGGAATGGGCGGCTGAGATTGAGTCAGTGGAAAACCACCGTAAACTTCTGGAGAAGAAGGTTAATTATGGCTATGATGAGGGTGTTCAGCAACTTAAGGCAACACAACAGCTGTAAGTGAATAGAAGCACTAACAAATAGCAAAATCAAATGGCACTTATATACTGTTTTGTATTTCCTCATTTTTTCACAAAATTATAAAGGAGGGCCTGGTCTGAGCTTTAACTTTTAGTAGTTTCCATTGGTGTTCCATCGTCAAAGTTTTTGGATCTAGAAGAAGTAAACTAGTAACTCTCCAAACTCCAGGTACAACCTGGTGCTGCAGGAGACCAACGAGGAGAGGAGAACAATAGCCAACAACCTGGCGGCTGTCTTGACCACAGCGGCTAACCACCTGTCGATAACAGAGGTATGTTTGCCGTGACCAGATTGTTAGTACTGATCGATGCCCCACAGTAGATTTACGTTTATAGGGGGGAGACCCCTACAGACATCTCTACGCACAAAATAAGAATGAAACAAAAGGAGTAATGTGCTCAATCAAATTATCCCGGTGAAGGAATCATCACAAGCCCATGAGTGATATGATAAGCAAATCGCAAACTTTTTACCGAGAAAATGTTTGTTTGAAATGCACAAAACGCACTGTAGTGTCTTTTTATAACATGATATTATTCCGAGAGTTGATTTCTTTGTTTCTCATAATGGTCTGTCTGTCCTGTACAACAGAAGTGCCTGGAGGATGTGCACAGCAGAGTGCAGCGCATTTGCTCTAAGGCGGTTGAAGAGGACGCAGCTGCTGTACAGAACATGCGAGAAATTCTGAAGAGCATCAAGTCCAAAGCAAGTCGTTTTTAGAGAGACACCACCGGGGGGTTAGTTTGTGTGTGGGAGATTTCCTTCTACTTGTGTTTATAGTTTGTTTTCAGTTCACAAAGAAAAAGTAACCGATTTGATTTTCCATCATTTGCTCCTAACAAGTTTTGGGTATTTTGCTGTCCCAAACATATTGTAAATATTAATTAGTTGCATTAGACAGGTTTTTGTAACTGTTTGTGTTTGTTTACTTATGTGTTATCAACAGACTCCACACGTTTGTTCCGCATGAACACTTTTCTGTATTTTTGTTAATAAACATCCATGTGCATAAAATGAAACTTTTCCTTATTCGTGTTTATGGCTGCCTCAAATCCAAGATTTTAAGATTTAAGGCAAGCATTGCACATAGTACATGCTGAATGTATATCTGCATACCTTTCCCTCTGCAGATATACATTAAATAGGAGACCTCCTTCGTCCTTGGTTGTTGGTGTTGAAGCCACTAGAAGGCAGCACACACCACTGGCTCCTAAAGCTCGTGTTGCTTGTCGACCAATGAGGGAAAAATATAACTTTTCTAATATATTATCCATAAGTGCCAGAAAAGCCAGAATGTCTTCACTGCTCCAACTTTGTTCAGCTATTCAGACATAAAGTCTTGTTCAACAACCAGTAGACTTTGAACCGAGCACTTTGTTGATCAGAGCAAGCAGCAAGAACTCCAGATTTTCATTGTTTTTGTAAACATCAAAGAAATTATGAAGTCGCTTTGTACCTGGAGTCAATACAGCACCACCAGTTTAAGCCGTTTAAAATTAAAAGAAGTCATCTTGTCACAATAACCTTTTAAACATGTTTTTTCCAGTCTTTATTATATCTTCCGTCCAGTAAGTAATTTGTGTTATGCAAACTTCACAAGCTGTGAAATTATGAATTTGACTTGCGTTAGTTCAGACAAACAGTGGTTAACGGAGAAACAACAGGCATAGTTTCCATTTGAAAAAATCTAATTTATCCCATTTTTCTTAAGCACATTAGAGCAATAAAGTTGCACATATCAGCCAGAACCCATAAAACTGACTGGCGCATTGGTATACGTTGAGTTTATTTTAGGAGTGAATGTTTTATGCACTTCTGGCAGGAACATTTATTGCAATTAATTAGCGAAGGCAAAGTTGCCAGTAAGGACGCAGAAAGGTGGACCGAGTTCTTCTCTTCGTTTTCCAGGCACGTAACTGTTCCCAGTGACCTCTGCATGCTTGACCTTTAGCATCAATATTTTATACATGTAAATCCAATTCAAAGATTCAGTCAGGAAATGCTGCAGGAAAATATGATTCTAAGTGCAGGTTTGTTTTGCGAAATACAGCATAGTAAATATATGTATCTCGTGATGTCCGCCGTGATGCCAACGCTTGTCAAACTTATAAAAGTTCCGGCTAAATGTCTATTTTTTCAAAATATCTTTTAGATACAACGATTTTAAGAATTTACGTATCTTTCATATAGATATAACACTATTGCAAAAAACAGTTGTTGGCCTAAGAGTCGAGATGTGAACTGCTTTTATTCTTCTCTTAATGCCCGTAGTTTTTCTGTAGCCACTGAGAAAAATAAATGCGATTGCTGACATTATTGTGGACTATGATTTCTGCTTGTTTAACTTGACAAAACACCTTCTGTGAAAAACACTTAGTTTCTGTAAAGTTTCATGCAAAAAAATCCAAAACAAAAAAAATCCAAGCATTCTGGCATTTAAAATCAGAAGATTTACTGTCTCTTTTCTCTTTAATATCACTATAAACTTGTGATCTCTGGGTTATGTTTAGGGTTTCCCACACTTTTCAAAGTCACCACCAAATGTTCACATCTATCAGCAGCTATTTTTTTAGTTTGAAATAAGACTGATGTCCGAGTATTACCGAGCCCTAAACCTTCAGCTCAAATCAATAGACTAAAGACGTTTCTACAGGTGGAACCTTTGAAAGTGTCGGTGTTGCAAGCGTGAGAGAAATGTTTTGGCAGATGTGATGAGGTGATTGTGAGAGGCTCTGCGGAGGGAGGGAATGAGAAATGTGATGGATAACTTCCACCACTAGCAAATGCAACGTGAGAGTGTGTGTATGTGTGTGTAGGGCAGGGTGGTGTAGAAGTGAGTGGGAGCTATGCAGGAAGTGAAAGAGAGGAGAAAGGCCAGTTACAGAGACTGAATTCAGCTATACATGACATGCGGTTTGTCAAATTCCATGAGATCAGGTGGTGTCTCTACATGCAGTTTTAGACGACTTTCTTCACACGTGTGGGACACAGAGTGCTGTGAAACATCTCTGTACCCCCCAGAGGCTTGTACACGGTGGAATAGTGTGTGTGTTTTTCTATGTCGGGTTTTATTTGTGTTTTTGTGTTTCCGTGGTTCTTCGCAGGTGATGTGAAAGATGTGATGTGTGTGTGCCCGGACAGACCTGTTTCTTCATGGGTCATGGCGTTCAAAGGTTGGTCTTCCAAGGTTCCTAGGTGTTTGTGTGTGTGTGTGTGTGTGTGTGTGTGTGTGTGTGTGTGTGTGGGAGATGTAAGGATGAGGGTATGTGATGGTGTGTACACGAGAAAGCGACTCAACCTGAGACGTTAAGACGAAGCTAAAACTCAAGGTTCCTCCTCTTCCCTGCTCTGTGACCTGGAGAACATGCGAGCAGTGAGGCGCTAATGTGGAGTCTTATTAAGGGTTAATCTCGCTCATCCACCACTAGAATAATCTGTTCTACAGATGTGGGAAATGGGAGCAGAGAGAAAGGGGGAGATAAGGAGAGAAGGCGAGCTCTGTCTTATGCTCCCTCCTTTTTCTTTCTACCAGCTCCCTGTCAAAACACCATTGTGCAGCTGAAATCCGTCTTCCTTAGACCCACATTATGCCTTGTTCTGGCATTTTGATTTCTGTTCCAGCAACTAATTGTCTCCAGATTTAGAAGACAAATCAACTTCTGCTATAGCTGTGTGGCAAACACACACAGAAATGACGCAACTGTTGTAATAAGATTCACATTTGAAAAATCTCACTGTCTGTCTTGTTGCACAGGACAGATAATTGACATTTCAACTTCAGCACAGTCATTAACAACAATAACACAATTACAGAAATACCAGAGCATCATTTTGCGGCTGTCACACAAATGGTTTACTATGTGAAATATTTGTTCTTTGGAAAGTGATTGTTCATGCTTATCTTTAACGTGTTTTGTGCAGGATTCACAGTAGCTGTCTTGATTAATGCCATTTTATTGTAAATGTGCAAGAAAAAAAAAACAATGTGGCTGAGTCAAGATCTTAAATGACAAGAGTCAAAACCTTTTGATCTAATTTTCAAATTCTCTTTGCGTTTATCTTATTTGTATAAATTATGAATCACTGGAAATAAAGCACTTAAAAATGCCAGAGGCTACTTTTTTTAAATCTCACGGCATCAACATCGACTGGACATGACAAAAGCGACGCTCTGTGTTTCCCGTTTTTCTTTGCACGTAACACAATCAGGCCCACTAAGCTGGTTATAAAAGTGGCTGACCTCAGTCCACACCCACTTGCAACTGGTTTCTGGACATTCTCCTCAGCAGAAAGAAACAGTGATATAACTTTCTGAAGAGCTGTCAACACATCTGCCTCCCCAGGGCAGCTGTCCACGACCAAAACGTGAGTCAATTTAAACTTAGTCCAGTTGCCTTTATTTCCCATTAAAAGCTCACTTAAGTGGTTTTACACATAAAGATATTTTTAGTCGCCATGGGAAGTTTACTGAGCTTAAATATCTTGTGATAATTTGTAGAAACTTTGACAAGTCTAGTAAAATATCATAGTTGACATTATGGCTGACTTAGGCTCTACCGGGCAGAGAAGGCCTAACACAGACGTTGGTCACTTCGGTTGCATTATGGGAATTGCGGGATCAAACATTTTCAGAGGTTGATTCTCTTCTGTTTTAAAAACTGCCTGTTGTGATTCACTTAGCTTCATCAAAGTGCACAATGCCGAAGAAATCCACATTTGCATCGAATAAGCAACTATAAAAACACGCACTGACAGTAATCTGACACCGAAATGCTGCTGAATATTAGGTCGACGCAGCGGACAGCCCTTCATTCAAGTGTGTGTGTGCACCTGATGCGTGTGTGAGGCCAGCGCCTCCTCCTTGTTACTGTGACATTATGGCAGCTTCCTGTGTGACTTCACACGATGTTGACAGTTTTGTGTGTGCTCAGTCCTGGTGTGAAGTGCTGCAATTAGGGTGTCTTTCGCTGAATAATAGAATCAGTGAGTGACTAGTTTGCGCACAGCTATTTTTTTTTCCATTTACTCGTAACTCGGCTAAGACAGGAAACATGAAGATTTCGTTATGTCAGGCGTTGTTGTTTTGAGTCGCGATCATGTGTCCACAGCATCCACGGATGCACCTTGATAACAAGCGTGTCCCACTGTGATGCCACAATCATTTACAGCGTCACAAAAAATGAGGAGACAAAAACAGCTGGAAACATTCTTTGGCTGACAAGGGATTCACACACATTTTGGGGTTTACCTTTATTTCTACCTCATTTTAATAAAAAAGAAATTACTACTTTTCTTTAACTTAAGGGATTTGGGACTCTCTCCTTTTAAAACCACTGTAACATCAATACTCCACCAAGCTTAGCTGTTAAATATTAGTACAAGCCCCCAAAAGAACATGTTGTTTTCTTTTTGTGTTTTACATACTGTATGTTAAAATATTAAGTATTATTATTAACAAGTACATATATAAAGAGTTTTTGTGCTAAGCTAAGTTACCTGACTGCTGGCGATAGCGTGGGAATGGCCATGCACAAAATGAAAGCTATCTTCATTTTTGCATTCAACTCTCAGTAATAAAGCATGTTCCATCATTTCCCAAAATATCAATCAAGCTGTTGCTGCTACGTTGAAGCAAACTTATCTTATCTACAGTATAACTCACATGTTGCACACCTTATGAATTCATTGCTCTTAGGTTAAATGTCTTTTAAAAAGTGCAAAAAAACAGCGAGAAAATATGCCGTATGACTTAAGTTATTTCTATATTTGGCCTGTGGTAAATTTAGTTTTCCCATCCAGAGTAGAGAGGAGTTGTTTTTTCAGAGCGTTACCGTTGGAGACTGCTGTGTGCGCCTCAAAGGTTAAAGCATGACCGAAACATTACAGAGGTCAATGTTTTATTTCCTGTTCTGGTAATCTTTGTTAAAACGTCTCGTCTTCCCAGTGGTGTCGAGCACTTTTCACCATATGGCATAACTTAAACGAATCAAAGGGCAAAGAAACACGCCGTGTTATTATCCACCTACTTCTTGACACTTTGCGTTGGATCGCAGTGAAAAGAAGCCCTCAAACCTACAATAGTTAGTGATCCGTCAGTGTGTGCCTCTGTGTCTTTGTTCATTTGTACATGCCATGGCTGTCTCAAGTCTTTCTAAGTCAAACTTGCATGTGGATATCTGTCAAAACTACATGATGTGTGCGAGTAAATTACAGGGCAGCCGAACGTAAGAGATCAGATTTCCCTCCGTTCAGTCTCTGCTCACTCAGTCCTGGATGGGGGTTATTAAGGCACCGCGAGGGGTCAGGAGAAGGTCGTTCTGACTATGAAAGGTTATACGGGGGTCGTAAAGAAGCTGTGAGTCAGAAGTTTAAACTCTTTGCTCCTTGCTTTTGCTCTGTGAGTCATTTTCTGGCTTACTGGGATCTATTTCAGGGTCCGTTCACCTCAGTTGCAAAACAGATGTCAGTTGGCGACGGCTTGTGCAGGTATTTCTGGGATCTCACACACCAAACTTTGGATTTGATATTGATATTTGCTATTAGTGCGTTTACGTTCCAACCGACTAGCAACGCATCATTGGTTGCATTTAGTAATATTCGGTTTCTTTTCCAGCTTCTCATACACTCATATGTAACTGCACGTGATCCTGGTCTGGATGTGTAATCAACGTCCTGGCATTGGCTCATGCATCTTTTGCTTGTCGCTCTGAAAATATTATCCATTCAAGTCTCTCACCTGTGTCTCCCCCCTGTCCAATAATTTTTTTTAAAGATGTGATTTTATATCTTATAAGAATCCCTTTCTTTTGATTTCTTACTGTGACACTTTGTAAAACAAAACTTGTGCAACGCTGCAGCCATCGCAGGAGGAATGCTTGCTTAAACGTCGGGAGCCCATATTGTTTTAGCATCCTGACGAGAGGCAGATTTATGTGTACACACATGCTTCAGTGTTATGTCCATCTTTGGCACACTCCAGTGTTGTTCTTTCCATTTGCCTTGGATTAGTATGAATGCAGTTTATGTTAGAAGATAGTGATACCGTGGATACATACAGTATGTGTTTGTATCAGCTTGTCCTAAAACCAACCTCCCGCAATTCCTTAATGTATGAAGCAAAGGGACAAGTTTAGAAAGAAGTTTATAAGAGTTGCTGGTGAATCACAGTAGGATATGAATTACACATGGTAATGCAGGAGACAAATCGTAGACAGGCCAATGACTAAGATCTCGTGAGGACAATAAAGATAAATTTACAGTGTAAATTTGCAAGTGCAGTTATTTTAATTAAAAATTCAATGGAAATGGAAACTAAATCTAAATGTCTAGTAAACACAAATGATCTGCAGACAAAAATCGCAGAAATACAACTTTAAAATAAGGGATCCTACACTGAAACCTTTCGAAGTTGAATGTGCTAACATAAACTTATGCGATAACCCCAGGACACAGCTGATTTTCCATTAACTATTAGAGATTTCTGTCTGGTATCTGACAGTCTGAGAGCAGCACACACCTGATGACTGAAGTACACTGTGGGCAACACACTTAAGAACTTGTTGGTTCTGTTGAAGTTCTGACGATAAACACGTCTGAAAATGCCACAAAAAATTGAAGAAATCTTGTGGGAAACAAATACGACAGCAACGAGGAACTTTCTCACCCAATAATGTGCCAAAAGTCAAGTAAGGAACAAGATCCTGTGTGTAAAGACGAGGCCAATGCGGACTTCAGAAACTCATATCACATTTAAAGTTGGACGTACAGTCATTAGACATGTGTCGGCCTTACGTGTAAAAGCATCAGAAATGCTCAGAATGGCCTTAAAATTATGAACAAATGGTTAAAGTGTCTAGATAAACAGAAAATGCATAATCAGAGTAATAAATAAAGCAAAATAATTGCTTCTTTTTGTTTGCATGTTGCTGTTTCTTTGTCAGCAGTTTTCTCTCTTCTGATATGTCTAATTTACTGTCCTGCTATACATTCTTTTCATACCAGTGAAGGGGGAAGTGAGAGATTCCTCCCGTCAACACCAGGAAATATACACACGCAGACGCACAAGTCCATGTGGATTTAGACTCACAAAAACAGAAGGATGTAGACAGCAAGCCAAGTCCGACATTTATTCACAGCAGGTACAAAGGAACGAGGTAAAAGAGAACAAGAAGACAGAAAGACGGAGGGGGGGGGGGGGGGGCGGCAGACGTGATGGATTGAGACGAGGGACAACAAAATGCAGGGAGACATGAGGTAAAGGGGAAATGTGGGAGGGTCCGTGCAGATGTGGGAGGTGGTCGGAGAAACAACAGAAAAGGATAAAAGGAGCAATGCTGTTTCCTCATGAGGGCAAGATGAATGGTGCGTCGAGGGTCTGGTTTGCCTCCTGAGGCTACACACACACACACACACACACACACCACTGCTTTGTTTACAGAGGAGATTTGAGCAGTTTCACTCTGTACCTCAGTGTAGCAGAGGTGCTTCAGAGCCATATGTGTAAACCATGAGAGGAATGTACACTGATGCATCGACAACGCATGCAATATGCATTTTGTAACATCTATAACCTTCATAACTCCAGAGGGAACAGCTGCAGCGCGTTGACATGTAACCCTCCTAATCCATGTTTTTTATGTTAAGTGACACAGGTCTCTCGTGGATGGAGCCAATGGCGTGATTAAAGGCCGGAAGTTTTCATTATTTTGCAGAGAAATCATGGCTGTAACAGCTGCTCAAAGATTGTGTCACATGTATTTTATTGAAATTGCTGTTATGAGGAATTTAATCGCTTTTGACTCAACTGCAGAAGTACATACGCAACACACGGCCCTAAATGAATAAACTCAGCCTGAGAGCAGGGTTGATTCGGGTACATATTATCCACATGTCATCTTTATGTTACAGAAAATCAAGCAGCACGTATATTTGTTTTCATGTTTATTCTTGGCCTTGGTAAAAGCAAATGCCTACAAGGTTTTTTTATAGTATTTGTCATAAAATGTCTAGCTTGCAAGTTTAGCATCACTTCATTTGATAGTTTGTTGGGCCGGGCCTAATTTAAAAGAGGCTGAAGTGATTATATTATAGGTATCCAGAGTTGTATTTAATTTTATTTGTGGTCTTCTGCAAGTCTGCAAAAAGAAAAAAAAAAAGCAAACCATTATTAGGGAAGTTTCTCACATTTCTCACTGATGTTTCGTGTCATAAGATGGTGTCCCTCTCTTCCTTGAATCCGTGCATATTCCATCTGCAGTTGGCTCCAGTGATGACTGATTATACGTCTGGGTGTGTGTGTGGTTGCGGTGATGAGTGGGGCGTCTGCGGCTGCTTTGGCGAAAGGCCAGCAGATGTTGATCAGTGCGGCGCGGTTACAGCTCCACGTTAATCCCGTCTGCCTCTGCTTTGTGTTGCAGCCAATCTGATAACAGCACAGTCGTGTGAGGACCGTGCGAGTCGAGGGGCCTGCTTCTCCTATGAATCACGAGAATACCACTCGGTGTCTAGTTTAATAAAGCCAAACTTTATCACCAAACGTGCAACCTCGCTCCTGCTTTTTTTGTACTTTCATTCATAACCTGTGTCTGGTTAAAATTGTACTTTCATCAGATTCGAACAGAAGAAGAGAACATATCTCGGAGCCGCTTTTGGTCTTTAAATGTGCGAGTGATTTTTTTTTTGGGTCGTACATCTTGAATTGGTAGCTGGATTTTCTGCGGTTGTCTATAATTGACTCATCATATAGACTGAGTCTGACAGATTCCAGGGCAGTGGCACAAAGAGGTTGTTGTGGCTTGAGAAATCGTTCACAAAGATCCACGTTTCGTATAATCGTGATTACATTTGGGTTATCATTTGTATCTTTTCTCATGCCGTTTAGCACAATGGTGGCAGGCTAGGCGTTGCCCACAACTCCTTGCTCTGGTAAACAAGGTGGTCAGTGATTTTAAGCGACCCCTTTCTCGTACTGTAAATCTTGAAACCATCATGACAAAGGCAAAGAATGCTAAAACTTCTCTTTCTGCTTTCAAACAAAGGACGCAGTCTGAGTAAAAACCTCACAATTAAGTGTGGATTTCCCACAGCACCCGTCCTTCTGGAAACAGCGTTCACTGTTTAATGTTTTTATATTTTTAATTTTCTATGCCACAGGCAAAACCTTGTACCCCTTCACTGTATTGATACATTGAATCATTATTTTATATTTATCCCTATGGCTTAGGCACTTTGTAAATTTTGAAATTGAAGTGACATGAACCGTCTTCAGTTCTTATTGTGCAGGAGCATCAGTGGCTCCTCGCCTCTGCCAGTGTTTCACACCTGCTCGGGACGTCGGCCCTTTAACCCCTTGTGTTGTATTACACTCCCGTGGAACATTATCCTTCATTACTAGTTCCTTTAGCACCGTTAACAAAAGAGGAGACGACTCATCTGACTAACGACACTATCCTCTGTCACTTGGCCCTAATGGTTTCCTCTGCTGTCCACACATAAACGCGACAAGCCGGTTATGATTATTGTCTACAGTAGGACCAGTAACGATTTGGCATTGTCATAATTGAACTGGGGAAATGTTTCATTGGGCCGCACATCAGATTGGACTTAAGCGCTGGAAAAGACACACAGTGGGATGTTTTGACATATTTAATATGTAGGTTATAGTCAAAACACTGGTTCTTCTTCGGCTTGGGAATAATGAGTAGATGCAGTAGTTATTGCTGTGGAAAGTGTTGAGTCCCATTCTGCATTCCTAAGCTGACCGTTGATGATTTGAATAATATTTAATATCTACTATCACAGTGTTGCATGGTGATGCTGTCATAGCTTTCTTCCTTCTCCAAACGTCTGGTTTCAGATTCATTAGCGCCGCGATGATCGCAGACCCCAGTGAAACCCTGACGATCGAGCTGCTGTAATCAGCTGGAGGCCGACTGATCCGACTGGCCGTTGTACAATGTCGCACAACGAATCGTTTGTGGCCGTTAGAGATGATGGTAAACAAAAAAGATAAGCGGAAAGATCGCCCACTTTGCCCCTGTGGTCGTTGAACCAGTCAGCAGTGAGTCACAGTTCAGGCGAGAGGCAGAGGGAAGTGTGTGAAACGTGAGAGAGCAGGGGATGGATCACATATCAACCGCACATTAGTTAGGCAACACACACGCTCTGTTCTCATATTCTCCTGCATTATTGTCTTCTCGGGATCTTTGCTGCTTTTTAATCACGCTGTCTCTTTGTCATCCTCCTCCTCTCTCTTTCAACTTTTTATCTCTCGACTTTGTTTCTTTCACTCGGGCTTTCTTTGTGCTCTCAGACCCGGTTTTCAGTCTCGGTCCATCTCACGTTCCTTTTGTTCGTATGCTATAGGTACCGTGCAGATACTCTTGGCCTGTGTTTCATGCTGGTTCTGGTCATTTGATAACGTTGACGTTTTTCTCATTTCTTAAGGGCCACATCAGTTGCTGTGTTGCCCCGTTGCCCAACTGTTTCACACAAAAATCGAAGCGGAAACAATAATTCATTTCTACCCCCGAGACTTCCCCACACCTTGCTTTTAAACAGTGTCAAATCCATCGTTAAATCTGATACTTTGTGACCTTAATGCGGCATATTCACTTCTTCACTGATTTCTGAGCATACGTAACAGCCATAAATCTGATGGGAGACCACGGAAACCATGAAAATGAAACACTGAAGCAGTTTTAATAAGTTAACACCTTATTCATTTCAAAGCGAGGAAGCTAGAGTCAAATAACACTACACTGTATAAAGTTATTAACATGTATAGATATTGATAAAAGTGCTCCTATAAAAAAAAAACTTTAAAGCTGCTCTGCCTCGTTTTTGACCACCAGTCATGCTGTGGAGCAATGTTTCCAATTTGCTTGTATTATGCTCATACGCAGGTGTTTACAAGACAACTCTGCAGGCATTTTTTACCATAATGTCCGGATTTGTGAAAGACAATTTTGCAATATAAACCACCCAGTATTTTATTATTGTTTTCTTTAAGGAAGAGATATCACATTACAGTAATAAATAACACTTAAGTATTTTATAAAAACAAAATAAATATTAATAAGTTAATACATTAAAGAATTTATAAATACATTTCATAAAACATACGTAATGTAACTCGTTCCATGTAACGTGTTATACAGTACACAGACTAAGTTACCATAGAAACATGTCAAATCACAACCAAACGCATTTGTGACAGAAAGTGTGCACTGTAAAAAATAATCAGCGTGAATACTGAGCGGTGGATTATTAGGAGTCGTTGTGGTGGAAACTGAAGAGAGGTCACCTCGTCCCCTTCACTGATGGTCGTACACGATCCCGCGTCGCAACTTAAAGTTTTTTCGCTCAGCACGCATCGCACTTTGAAGCGGAAGAGAACGCAAAATTACACAAAGCCTGACGCCAGTTCGAGCTGCCTACACGCAGCCACACTTCCTGGCAGAGTGCTTCCTCACGGTGTGGTAAACGAGGCTGTCATCCAGGAATGAGAGGTCGTCGTCAAACGCTATTGGTCGACAGCAGGCCTGCTGGGGCGTGTCCTTAGGTGGAAGCTTCCTGCTGTGAGCGAGGTTGTAAAGTATTTTGTCGTAGTTTGTCTCAGACTTCCTGCAGGGCCCCGAGCAGTACCTGAATATCATCTCCTCACTGGAGCGGTAGCCCAGGCCGAGGTCTGACACGTTGAGGTGAATTTGTTTGAGCACGCAGCCTTGACCTCGTCCACCGCCCCTGGACGTCCTGCCTGTCTCGCGCACCCTCGCTCCCCCTCCTTCCCGTTTGCCACCGTGCTGACTCGCTCCCTTTTTCCTCTCCCTTCGAGGTCGAGTCCTGCCGCTCAAGTTTTGTCCGGAGGGGGAGGAGGTGGTGGGGGAAGAGGTAGACGAGGAGGAGCGACGTATTCTGCTGATGGTCACTCTGACAAAGTCCAGCACATCTTCAAACTCATTTGGGAGCGTCTCCTCCATGATGTCTGGAACACATTAAGGGAAATGGCTGAACTACTGAACACGGCATATTGTTTTTGTCTTATCATATCAAGCTCCTTCTTATTTATGCATCCATATGCTCAACTAGAAACAATACAGATGTAGTGGCCAACTAGAGTTGGCGGACCAACCAATATGAATCTTCAATTATCTTCATTATTTGATGGCTTTATCACGGGCTTTAGAAAATTGTGACACGTTTGAAATTATATTTTATAAATGAGGCAAATATTTTTGATAGGTTAATTGATAAGAATATGAGTTAGTTGTCACCATCAAACAAACATGTCAAAAATAAATAGGTCTGTCTGTGAGAAAGGCACAAACTAAATAATGACAATGAATTGTATCCCAATAAGTCTAATTAATTTCATCTTGGAGAAACTTGAGTCTTCAGAGGCTTTTGGCAGCTCTGGGACTCCGTACCCAGGCACAGGCTCTTACCTTTTCCTCCGGCGGCCAGCGTCTCCTCCCGGCCCGCCGCGTCCGCCTCAGCGCGGCTCCCGCCCGGCGACGTCACGGACACCAGGATCTGGACCGGCGGCAG
Source organism: Channa striata (assembly GCA_033026295.1). Lineage (NCBI taxonomy): Eukaryota > Metazoa > Chordata > Actinopteri > Anabantiformes > Channidae > Channa > Channa striata. Next base: position 5,018,051 of record CM065178.1, read on the forward strand.
CTCCAGTGGACCGGCGGCCGTGCGCCCTCTCCGCCGGCCGGACGCGGACTGCGGTCGGCTCCAGCACACGGCGCTCAGCAGCATCAAACAAGTGGCCAGGCTGTCCCATAACTTCATTGTCCGCATCAGTCCGACAGGAGGACATGGCGCGACGCGAAATCAACTGCGCTCATCGGGCCGACGCGACGAGTTGGAGTCAAAAGGGGGACGTCGCCCATGTTCCGGGGGGGAAAATCGTTGCGTGCGCGCAGACACTCACACGCCAAGCGGCCGACATCCAGGGACGCACGAAGGCACGAGACTTCCCCGGGAAGTTGTTCGCCACAACAGTCCCGCACATCAGCATCAGTCTGCGGGGAGCGACGGTGACGTGTGGAGGTCCATCCTTCCAGTCTCCACCCCTGCAGACCGCAGACGGGGACGGAGTCAACGTCCACGGTGGAACTTGAGGTCCAGAGTTAGCGGGAGCAGAGAGAGAGAGAGGAGTTTCACACTTTCCACTAATAATTCCCATCCAGCTTTTGGAATTTGGATGGGAAATGTGTTTCTAATCAGCCAGTCCAAACAGACTGAAAACAAAAATAACACTGACTCACAGTTGATGAGCAGATGACGACTGACATCAAGGGCTTGTAGCTGAGTTCCATTTCAAGTTGAACTCCTAACTTTGGGAACAGCTGACCCCGCCTACATCTAACAATAGAACATCTCATTTAGATTAGATTAAGAATTATGTAAAGATTACATTTGTCGAGTAAGAGCTTTGTGTTTGAATTCACTCCATCGGATGGACGAATGGATCCAATCAAATCTTTGCTTTGTCACATTCAGTGAAAAAGATTCTTCTTCATTGTTGGCATCCATCGCCTTTATTAGAACACAAAGTAGAAACGCACATGGGTCAAACTATGTTCAGTGATTGAAACCACGAGCAAAGACAAAGTAGAATCGATCTGAGCAGTTTGTGCCTGTGTGTCAACTGCTCTCCTTTCCAAGCTTTAGTTCACTTCAGTCTGCGCCACAGTGAAACTGACGGCACACGCAGCTGCAATGTTTTCTAAGAGCAAGCAGAACAAATTCTATACGTCCACGTTTGGTTTCACACATGACTGCATTTGATTTATGAATCCACATGAGTGATCCAGGCAGAACATTTCATTTCGTTAATTCGAGCCTCTGCGTACAAGTGTTTTCGTTTGATAATGATCTTTTAGGCCATATCTTTGTTTTTAACTAACTATTGCAGATAAAATATTACTTCTTTGGACTCACACACCCCCCCCCCACCACACAGCAAAATCTTTGTTGTTCCGAACAGCAGCCCATGAACAATGTTGATGAGAAAAACATACTGTATTTCTATGCAAATCTGTACCTTCACCTACACGCGTGTGCGTGCACACTTGAAGTGATGAATGACGCTTGTGTCGGTGCACGCACACATGGTAACCACATTCCAGCCACCTGAATACACTCACAAACATCCCCAACGAGCTGCTGCTCATGTATCTTGCATTCGTGTTTTTAGAAGTTAGTCACTGACTTTCTCACTTAACTGTGTGGAGATACTCCATCCTCCCCAAAAAGCCAAACAGATGTCCATTTCTCTTCTCGCATGGCACGACTGCTAATTGGGGGCTGATCTGGTCTGCAGTTGAATCTGTCAGCCGTCTTTAAGGCTCAGCTTTGACTCTTATTTAGCGGCCTAATTGCACAGGTCATTGCACTTGTCATTATTGGCCAACACGGCGGCCCCAGAATGGCCTGTGGGAGGGAGGAGTTGACAGCTGGAATGGATGTCTGATTTGTGACATGGCTGCCAGTGTAATCACCAGCAAAATTAATTTCCTGACTCAACGTGCTGACAGCCAAAGTGTGGAGATCAGTAGTAATGAAGTCCTGCTTTCAAGTGGCGTAATGTCAAACTCGAAGAACTGTTTTCTTGCAAGCCCGGAGACAGATGGTCAGCTGCTTTGTCTAGACTGAAATAACTTGACAGTTATTTGATAGATAGATGGAAAGATGAGAGAAAGAAAAGCATCCAGCCCATCGAAGAGCTGGACTGAACCTCACACATACAAACCTTTTTACAGATTAGCTGCCTATGACCTGGCAACATGTTGATCCTCATAAAATACAAAGCCGATCACCATGACAAAGGCCACACACACACACACACACTCTTCCTCTGTTTCTGACTACGGGTTCTCCTCGTGTCTTGTTCATTCACTTAAACTTTGTAATGTCAGTAGCACGAGTGTTAGTTTCTGCAGTGGTGGCAGCTCCAGCAGTCACCAGTGTCCTCTCCTCCGCCGTTGTCCTGGGTCACACACTGACCGCTGTGACCTCGCCATAAAAACCGAGGATATTCTCACCAAGAGGAAATGGATTTGTTACTGAAAGACTTCTGTGTTCATCTCAGCATCTCCAGGAAATAAATGAAATTGTAAAAGCCGGGGACAGGTTGTACAAAAATGTGTTATATTAGATGAGGAAATGACGAACAGAACAGCAGGGTTACGTTTAATCACGTTACATTCAAGTCGCTGAATGTGTGTTATGTCTCGTTAGTCTGCAACATTTCAAAGTCTAACACTGTCCGTGATCGTGTTACTTTAGACACCATCAGTAGGTAACGACAGGCTGGATTTAAATGGAAGACGCTGGTCTTGGTTAGATTTAGGCCCTAAATAAATGCGGTCAGGTTTAGAAAAGGCGGAAATCATTAAATCACTGCGTCCTTCATGTTACATAACGTACATACGTGTATGTAAGATTGTTGTCCAGTGTGAAACAGCAGAGCATTTTTTCACACTGGACCCGATCTCCAGTCTCCTGCTGTCCTCGGCTTTGTGTATATCACGTTCGCTAGACCTTAGTGATCCACTTAAGGATAAGTGTTGGAGAATGTTTCTATTAAAACGATAACTAACTGTAACTTTGAAGCCCAGCCGTGAGGAAATCAGGTGGTAGTAAGGCACAGACCTCATGGGAGGAAGCAAAGACTGCTCATGTTTGTCGCACCTCAGCAATGGAGGGTTGAAGCTGCTGCTTGGAAAGTAATTCACACCGTGTGTGGACGGGAGCTGCCGGAGCCTCGGGGAGCAAGTGATCGGGCTGCGGGACGGTCGGAGCTGAGCTGATTCCAACACGTTAAAGTAACTTACGAGGTTTTGAACAAACAGACCTTTCACGCTTCATTTGTCTCCAATTTTCTAACTGTAGATTTTGCAAATGTTGCCTCCTAAGCGGACGTGTATGACCTGAATATCTCTTAGTCTAAGGGAACACTTTATTAAGTAATTTCTAAGGCACATTAGAAAACACAGAGCTCAGATGTGCCGTTTCCTCCCGTGCCTGTGCGTGCAGACCTTACACGCTGCCACTAGTGGACACTGTTAACTGCTCTATTGTGTCACATTTGAGGCATATCAGTTTAAAATTTCATGTTTAACTAGTGTGACGCTCCGCACTAAAAAGACATGCACAAATCATGTTTAAGATTATTTTTATATGGTTGATTGTAACAAATATCTTTAAGATCTTAAGATGGGACTGATCTAAAAAAACCTGAGTCTAACATATGCAAATAAAGACTTAAATCTAATTAATCTTCATATTTTTAATGATCTTCACGGTGTGGTGAGAAGAAACCAATTAGTTCCTCTAACATCCAACAAAACATGTCACACCCTGTGACTACAGACTGCTGTTCTTCTCATTAGGTTAAACAATTTTCTAAACCATTAGTCTGCTTTAAATTAAAATAGAAAAACTTTATTTACTAAGACAAGGCTCAAATTAATGCTGCCTCTGTTTTCATCTTAGTTTGAATTGGATTAGTTTCCTAAAGGGGAAATTAGGTTATTGTTCTTTTTAGGCCACTGTTACCAACAATAATCGTGAATGTTCTGGTTGTCTGAGTGACAATATGGTGTGAAAAATATACAGTTTTGTTTTGTGTGTTTTGCCATCGCCTGTTCATCGTCTTCTGTGTGTTTTTATTTGTCCAGGAGATGGAACCAGTGAGTTCCCCACATGCAATTTGGTGTCCATCACCTCAGCTGCTGCACATTGTCTCTCTACCTTTGTCAAGTTCTCTGGAAAACTTTTCTTATTTCTAGAGTTTAGTTTCAGTCTAATTGGTTTTGGCAACTGCCAACTCCATGTCTGTGAAATGTGGCAGGAGCTTGTATCAGCTTATTCATACCCTTAGGTTTCTGTCACACATTTTAAATCCAGGTGTCAGAACCCAGTGGAGTGTAGAGGGGGGAAAAAAGTATAGTTTGTAAAGTTGTGTACGATAGTTCATAAAGAAAATATAGTATTAGATTACACGTTTTACATCAGGGATCAATTGTCTGGTTGAAGCATGGACAGTGCATTACTTGTATTTAAAGTCCCACAGCAGGTGAGAACACAAAGTCCAGAAAAGCTTTGTCTCTTCTTCTATCAACGCCAACACAACATGTTGTTTCTCTAAACTGAGAACATTTCACTCATTATATCTCCCTCTGAAGATTAAAAATACTAAGTATGATCCCACTTTGGCATTCGGTCTCTGGCAAACAGAAAGGACACCGCCAGCAAATGGACATAAATTGACATGTAACGTAAAGTCTTTGCTCTGATTTATAAATAGCCAGTATGATTTTTGTCTGACTAGGTTTATTGAGTCTCTGTGTCATAATGTGTCCTCACAAACACAGTTGCTTGGACAGATAATTCTGCTGCACCTGTTAAGTGATGGCTCTCTAGTTGCAAAGAGGAGTCTGTGCTGAAGAGAAAATAAATTGCCATTTTAAATGCAGTTAACACTTAAGGGAAATTCAGTCTCTAGAGCTGTATGGCTCCTGAAAACCAACATGCCGGGGTGATGTGAGTTTTCTCCATTTTACCTTTTCTGCTCTTTTGTACAGTTTTTCTTCTTCCTGTCAGACGTGGATGGTCACCATTAGCCACTGAAACACTGTCCCTTAGATCTGTCATGTCGTAACCTGACTCGTGTTGATGAAATAATGTCCTGTCAGTATTACATGACAGCTTCTTCTTCAAGATATTTGCCATTTATCAGTTTTGGCCTCAGTTTAATAGCCCCATTCTGCTTTTACAATGCATGCTGTCAGAGGGGTTCTGATGAGTGGGTGGTGTGGTCTGTGCCACTGCGATGGACAGGAGCCTCTGCAGTAGCTTTCAGATTTCAAAAGACCTCCTGCTGCTGACAGTTCGGGTCAGGGCAAAATAGCTGGATGAGATAAAAGGATTTGAAATGATTCTCTACAAATTGCTGGTTGGAGTAATTGGCGAATTTTACATACTCATTTTGTCTAACTCAGAAAATGATCTATCTAAGTAGATCACCCGCAGAGTAACAATGAAAATGACTGAAATCGTTCAGGACCCTGGCTTGTGGCTAGACTTTAACAGGAGCTCAGTTTCACTGCCACACACGAAACATATAGACACATCACAAGCAAATAAAAAAATAATATCAACATATGCACAGGATTCATTGCCAATTATTAAAACTATTGTGTACTGTGCTTTTACTGTGATGACTTTGAGGAGTGGATGTGTGTGTGGATATGAGAGAGTCATACCAGCTGCTTTTGGGGTAAATTTAATGAATAAAAACGCAGTTTTGCCCCTTGTGATCCAACAGGCGACCTCACACACACACACACACACACACACTATAAATATGGAGTGTGTGTTGCTTGAGCAGCTCCTCTGCCTGTGCTCTCCATCTGTGTCCGCTCTGCGGATTAGACGCTTATTATCCTCTTAGCTCGAACTGGCCCCACGTTGTCGAACTTCGTTGTCCGCAAGTTTAAGTCGTGGACCGGAGCGCAACACAACGACGACATTCGTGCGTAAAATCGAGCGCTCCGCTGCGTCGGTCGTTGCGCATTACGCGCCGGGGCGCCTCACTGCGTCGCGTGCCACTGTCTGTCGGAGACCGAGTCCGTCTGTCCGTCTCCGAGCGAGTCCGACCCGCTGATCTTTAGCAGACTGTAATCTCATCAGTGTCAAACTGTGGCTGCCCTTTTCTCCCGGGCACGTCCCGCCTGACGTCGGATGGCGTTTGCGCAAAACAAAAAAAAATTGGGATAAAACAGATTTAATCGGAGACAATCGTCAGTCACACGTAGAGTTTCCGGCGGATTTGAAGGTGGTGTGGAAATGAACATCTGAGCGGATTAAGCGTTGGAGAAGAAGAAGAAGAAGAAGAAGAAGACATGGAGCCTGCGTGGAAAGAGAGGAGTCTCCTCTACTTACTTGTCTTTGCTGTTGGCACGGCCGGAGTCTGCTTCTGTGCAAGAAGATCAAATGTTCGCAGATCTGGTGAGTTCATGAGTTCAAACACAGGCTCACTGCTACGACTACAATTATAATAATAATAATAACAAGAATAACTGCTATATTTGAAGTATTGTTGAAATTTTGTGGGTCAGGGCAACATTGTGCTTATTGTCTTAATTGTTTGACTACTTGATTATCATTAACCCCGTTTTAAAAGTTCAAAACTAATAACAATGTAAGTGAGTCTTTGAGGTCAGGTTCATGACGATGAAGGCTGCAAAACATAAATCAGTTTTATTTGGTAAATACTTTGTCATCGGTAAAAGTGTTTTTTTCAGTTCAACGTGTTACTTTTAAGGGAGGTCACCACCTCATTACACCAACTACACTATTTCCATATTAAGTTTCACATTTTAGACCCATTGTCAGACTGGACAGTGTTGGCGTTTTGTGCCGGAAAATCCCTGGATGTTGATTTTATCATCAGGAGTGTCAACTTTCTTGGTTATCCTGTCACTCGGAACAACCTTTTTTCCCCTTTTCTCCTCTTTTCCTCTTTCCATCACTTCCCTTTTCTCGCACTGTCACTCTTGTTAAACCGTCGGTCGTATTTCTCCGCTCCTTCCTCCTTCGGACCCACAGGCCACAGCAGACCAACTATCACATCTGTCTGTCACCACAGAGAACCCAGCACGGTTGAGGCTGCCATGCAGACGACGGCTGTATTTCTGTTTTCATGACTGCCACTGACATTTATTCTTGTTTTTGGTCTCAGGGAGAGAGAATGTCAACAGGACTTGGTGTCCAGATGAATCACATCAGCCTTTAAAGCTGATGGTATTAAGAAAGGGTTCAAATTGAATGATGCCCCTCCCAAGGTGGTCTCACCGTTCCAGGATTTTGACAGCTTTGTCCCTGGATAGATTAAGATATACAGTTTATTAGGAAGCAATTTCCTCATTAACTTATCATGACAAGTTTTTATAAAATAATTATCCCCTCACATTCAGTACACAACAATGGAAATGTAACCGGCCTATTTTCACTATTATAGAGTTTATCCCTTTAGAGTCAGTGTTTACATTTGATTTTACAGTGAAGTGAAGAAGAGTCTTAGTGTTCGCTCACTTTTGGATGACTCAGACCTTCAAAGAGCAGTGCTTCTACACAGCTGACTGCGAAAGTCAGTTGCAGGCTCAGAACGAAATAACCAGTGGCTTAGTCTGAACGTATATATTTCTATTTAAGACTGAATAATTGTTGATCAAGCGGGAACAAGCACTGTATTATGAGAAGGGGTTTTTTGCTCAGAGTAAAAAGAAACATAGTTAATGAAAAGCTCTTGAAAACTTCCCTTGAGGTCTGAGTAACAGACTTTTAATATTGGAATACCGATATTAGAATTGGCTGAACAATAAACTTAATGGTAACGTCACATAACTGGATTTTTGACAATGGCGATATCTTTTTTTACTTTTGCAAGGTGAATTTGATAATGGTGTGCCGGATGAGATTGCAACGAGAGAGATCTGGCGTCGGCTGTGCGATTCATGTGCGGACTACAGCAGGGAGAACTATGACTGTAACTAACGGTCCCCGCGGCCGTGTTAGGTTTCAAGTTGTCTGGGGTTTCACAAGTGGAAGCCACTTTCTCAGTAGCAGCCATAATGTGACCGGAAAATGTCAAGCCGTAGTTGTATTGATTAGTCTTTGTTCTGACCCTCACTTAGAGTATGGCCACAAGCTGCTAAGTGTTGCTAGATTTACGCTCAAGGTCTGTGTGAGTCAGAGCTAAATGCATTTAAATAGAGCCACTACTGCCCTGCATTAGGCAAAGCACTGCTGAAGATTCACCCAGTGGACACAACATGATGCTCAGAGACGTTTTAATCTTTGGTCTCTTATTTTCTTTTTCCTTATAACCGTTTTTTTTTTTAAAGAAAAACGTGTCCAAATACCAGTTTCATTACTAGTTTAATCACATAAACTAGTTCAGAAATAATCCAGCAGTTTCACAGGTTTATGTCAAGAACTTATAGGATTTATATTGACTAGATAGTTTTAAATTTGCACCCACAAATTCATACACGTCAGACACGTTTCTTTCTTTATATTGACAGACAGAAAGAAAATGATTGTAAGAGGCTCCTCTCTGTGAATTTTTGAGCTCAGCTCACCAGTACGTTCGCTGGGCCACACCCCTGGGGTGATACGGATGATCAGGGAATTCACCTGACACATTGCATCACCTGCATGGATGGAAAAGCAGGGCGAAGGGTATGAAAAAGAGGGAGAGTTGTCAATGGGGATGGGGGTGTCAGGAGGACAGGAGAGGAGAAAGGTCAGCACAGGAAGTACAAAACAAATGTAGAATGTGGAAAGGAGCAACTACATGAAACTTCAATTTACTCAGCTGTGCTGTGCTGTATTAAAATTAATTTGTCAGTCTACGTCTCCTCAGCTGTGTATGTCAAAGCCTCTGCTTTTGGTATTTTGTCAGACAAAAGTCAGCTGTAGCTGATGTTGGGCTGTAGACAGTTTAGAAATAAACATGTGACTTGAACCTGTGCATTGTAAGATAAAAATGTTTTTATGATTTTTGAGACCATGCAAAGACATACCGAGAAGCTACTTTTAAATCACACACAGGTAAATTCATAAATAAATTCAATTGAGGAGGGACAATGCTCAGCTCCCGTGTACTGTTATCAAGCATTTTAAGGAGCTTTTTGATAGTCTGAATGTAGCAATCATCCACTCTGTATAAATATGATGACACAAAGTGTATGACTATGAGGCTCCGAGGGCCCTCGTCTGCTCATGTTGGTCCATTAAAGCCTGGTAATGCAAATCCAGTAGGTCACCAGGAGCATCGATGATCTGCAGCTATTTCTCTTTCTTGTTGCATAAGAGCCTCCTGAAGTATTTTCAGGCCGTGGCTGAATGGTGAGAGCGAAATCACAATCTCTTGAAGTGGCATTGAAGCACCCAGGATTTAATAACTCAGACCATGATAATAATAACATCTGAAGTCACATTCAGCTGAGCCAACACATCAAACCTCATAACTTGAGGTCATGTCATCTCGAGTTGTTATTTTTTTTCCACACTTCGAGTGGACTCAGGTGAAATGCGCTGTGTGTTCCGTGCGGAACATCACTGGCCATTGTTCAAAACTTAGGCAACTATTGACAAAGCAATTATGTATAGACAGGCATTTTTTTTCCACTTTAAAGTGCAACTTCTTCTGAAAGATTTTTTTCATACTTCATACTTATCTGATACAAAAGAAATCTTCGCAAGGATGAATTAGGGTAAATGTGTTTTCAGAAAAGTTGTTATTTCTGAATTTTAACTTAAAGCCACAGTATGAACCTTTTTGCAATTGTTGTTTTAGTACAAATATGTTTCATAACTCATCGTATTTTGGGGTTGATTTATGTCTCACGCTGCAGCTAGTTTGATTCCCAAAAGTTGTGTATTGTAGCATTAATGAGCCCACACGTACAGGTTTGTTTATCCATCTACAGGCATCAGAAAAAGTTGTAAGCGCAACATTATGTGCTAAATGTATCAGTTCAATTAATCTATTTTTTTTGTTCACTTCATCTCCACCAACTCCTGATAGAAATATCTGTGCGTCTAGGAGCACAGAGGTTTTGTTTGTATTTATTTACAACTTTATTTACCATTGTAAATATAAAAATATACCGTATTTTCCGGACTATAAGCCGCTACTTTTTTCCGACGTTTTGAACCATGCGGCTTTTACAGAGATGCGGCTTTTCTATGAATTTTTCTGCAGCCCTCAGATGGGCGCTGTAGATGGAAGTCAGTGCAAACAAAAAAGCGCCAGTTTTTATTCTTAGCGCATGCAACCCAAGACGCACAACAGCAAACATCAGCACTTTTACTGCCGTGTTACAGGCACCATTCAGGTTCAGGTGTATGAATAAACACTTATGGTACAAAATCTTTCTATGCAAATATCTTATTTCTCAGCCTGGATATTGGCGGCTTATAGTCCGATGCGGTTTATATGTGACAAAATATATATTTCTTCTAAATTTTTGCGGGTGCGGCTTAAATTTAGGTACGCTCTATAGTCCAGAATTTACGGTAGATTAAAACAACTTTTTAATTGTACTAATTTACATAAGGTTGGATTTTGTCTGATGTCTGACATTGAATTGCTGAGATGCTCACCCCGAAGCGTAACCCCATGCTAAAGGGACGCAAGGGCCGGGGGTTTACATCACTGTTTCTGTATCAGAATAACCGAATCTTGTAAGTCAAAGAGTTTGAAGCAGCTGGCTAATGGTTCTGTTCCTCTCCCAGATCGTCTGAGTCCTCCGTTAGACATTCAGCTCGACACAATCAACTGCACAGCCTTCAGTGTGCGATGGAAGATGCCACGGCGCCATGTAAGCACCATCACTGGATACAAGGTAAGAAGAAACAGCAACTTTGCATTAGTATATAGGCATTTTTCGACATGCGTAAGAGGTTACATTCAGATCCAAATTACAGAAAGACCAGGCTGCAGTTTGCAGAAACTCATAAAACAAAAGCAAACTTGAGGAGAAATCATAGAAAGAGGAAAGCGTGCGGAGTCAAAGGTTCTGGCACAGGTCACAGAAGCAACAGCATGAATATAAAGGTGTAAATTCTTTTTCATTTCATCATTTAAAATGTTCAAAATGTTAAAATGTTAAAAATAGGGCCACACCAACCACAGCCAACATTTCCATTGTTCATATCTCAAGGTAGGAAGCATCTTAAATTTATGCCATTCAGTGGTTCTTAGTTGTAGCTTTTGCCAGCAGCCATTTCACGGTTTTTCTTGTTAGGCCCCTTGTTCAGCTTAAAAAAGGTCTGACGTAACACCTGCCATTTGGACTTAATTCTTTAATACACAAGAGAAAAAGAAAATATGAAGTCAGCTAAGAACCACACCCCTACCACACTCTTTTTCACATTGCACAAAAAAGGTTTTTTTTTTTTAACATAGAACATGTGCAAAAAAATACTTGCCAAATATGTCCCAAATCAAATGCCATTTTATTCTGAACGGATGTCATCTGATGTGTGGTTCCCACCACATTTAAAACTCACGGCGCAGTAAGATAGCCCTGAGGGCTAGATTGATATTTTGATATTTCCAGTGTTTTGATGGAGCACCTTCACTTCAATTTATGCTTTTCCAGAGGTAATACTGCTCTGAAAGATGTGGTCACAAATCTTGATTTAGTGTCTTGTCAACAAACGGCTTTGCTCCGCTCTTGTCAGGCTGTGTGAGGACTAAAATGCTAAATTCATGCGCTTATTTTGGTAGAGGCCTGACGGATGAGCATTTTGTCATATGCAATGGTACATTTGTACTCTATGTACAGAGCATTGTTGTAAATTAAAATCTCTTTTTGTAATTCAGCTGTAGCTTTCAAGTATTTACATTTTGTTTGCTATTACTTATCTTTAACTATTTTGTTGTATGATATGAAACCTGATTAGAACCCAGTTTATTTACTACTTAGTTAGTTAGTTTTGACTCAGCCATTAACAAAATGTGGATCACTGTGACTGAATGTGCTCTGATTTCGACCATATGTTTGCTCTAAGAGGATTAGTCAGCTATCTCCAGGAGCTTCAATGCAACTTACAGACAAACGTGTGTTTATTTGGTGGTTCATAGATAATCATGTTTCCACATAGTTAGAGTACTCGATTACTTTTTTAATGTAACGATTAATCTAACACGTTAGTGCTCAGCTGTTTAGCTATATTTTCAAATATGTAATCTGTGACTTTTAAACTACCAATTTGTCCTTTTTGTCACAATAACATAAATCTGCTGTACATTGAGTGTTTTTGGCAGCACTGGCTGCAGGCTGGAGTAACACATGGAGCATATGCACATTAATTGAAGTCATTCATGTACGTGTTTTAAAGGCCTATGACTTTTATTTGAAAGTGATGTACGTGTTTGATTTAGGCCTACAGGATATGTCCATAGTGCCATAACTTGAACAGTGTGTCAGGGCCAGACTTGGCTGTGTTATGATGGTGGAGGGATTAGAAAGGTCTTGACTGAAACAACACGTACGAGGAAGGAGTTTTTTATTTTCAGCTATAAAAAAATACTCTAACTAGTTACTCTTGTCAACAGGTAACGCTGTAGTAGAGTAACAGATTACTTTACAAGTAACATCCCCGAACACTGGGCAAGACATGCACATGTCTCGATAATAAATGAACCTAAAAAATAAAAGTGAATCAGTCTGTCATAAGCACATTTGAGAATATGTCTCACACTATAAGTAAAGTTAAAGTGTTATATAGAGCACTTTATTAAACAGTTACATATCCATACAGCGTGAACACAAAAATATGCACCCACACACACACACATATACAAATAAAAGTATGCACAAATGCAGGAAACATCAATATATAATAAAAATCCTTTGCAAAACCCAAGATTTGAAAGTTACTATAAACTTTGAATGAGGTTCAACCAGGAGCTTTTGTCCTGTTGACCAGTTGTGAGACATCCAGGCGCTCAAAACAAACAGTAAAATAATAAGAATCTCACATCTTTTATTATAAATGCGTATTTGTATGTTTCTTTTTATTTTCAGGTCTTCTATACGGAAATGCGGATTGGCCGTCCAGTGGGCGCAGCATCTCTGGTGGAGGTGCCTCTGAGCTTGGACATGCTGACCACTGTGAGTATTTGTGACAGTCGTGTGCAGTCGGTTTTTATTATTGTTATTTTGTGAATATGGAGGGAACTTGTACCAAACACACCCGTGGTTTTAACTGTACATCTGACCACTTTATTAAGTACATCTTGCTAGTAAAAGGATGGACCCCCTTTTGTCTTAGGGGTCATTGAGGCATAGAATCAACAAGGTGTGAAAACTCGACCACATTGACATGAGAGAATCACAGTTGCTGCTGATTTGTTGGTTGAAAATCTGTGATGCAGATTTCCCGTTCCACCACATCCCAACGATGCTTTGTGGGATTGAGATCTGGTCACTTTAGGGGCCAATAAAGTACAGTGAACTAATTTTCATGTTGAAGAAACCACTTAAAGAAGATTTTAGAGTTGTGACACGTCCCATTATCCTGATGGAAGTAGCCGATTCCAGGTACACTGGTCATGAAGAGGTGGACATGGGGAGCAACAATACACACTTTCAGCTGTTCCGTTTAAATTATGCTCAGTTGGTGTGTTCCCCCAAAACACCAACAGCAGTCTGTTAATACAAGGAGGGATGGATCCTTAATTCCATGTTGTTTACACCAAATTGCTATTGTGTGAATGTTTGAGACTCTTCAGAACAGGCAACGTTTTTCCAAATTTTGACCGTCTAACATTGGTAGGCTCCTGCAAACCGCAGCCTCCGTTGGATGTTTTTAGCCGACAGGAGTGGCACCTGGTGTGTTGTGTGTTCAGTGATGCTCTTCTTCACATCTCAGTTGTAACAAGTGGCTTTTTCAGTTACTGTTGTGGCTTTCTATCAGCTTGAACCAGTCTGGCTGATTTCCACTGACCTCTGGCATAAACAAGGCATTTTTGACCCAAGAACTTCACTGAGTATTTCCTCTTTTCACACCATCGTCTGAAATCCCTTGAGATGCGTTTCAGAAATACTCAGCACATCTAGCACTAAAAAGGATGCCATGTTTCAAGTCACTTAAATCACCCTTGTTTCCCATCCTGACGCCCACTTTGAACTTCAGCAGATCATCTTGGCCGTGTCCACATGTCTCAATGCGTTCCTGCCATGTTGATCTAAGATGTTTGCATGAATGAGCAGTTTCATCTAATAAAGTTGCAAATGACTAGTGGATAGATTTATATATGCAACATTCTGACACTACTACAAAATGGAAAACAGAATATATAGTGTAGCAGTGAATTAGACACAGCATGTGTCTCAGCACATGTTCCTCTCTGTTCTCCTCAACAGCCATTTTAACCTTCGCCAACCACTCATTTAATCAATTGCAAATTGATTAAAGTGGAGCCAGTTTTTATTAGGGGCAGGGAGTTATAAAGATGCCGTTAAGCACAGGTTTCAGAACGAAAACGTGCAACAACAATCATCAAAATAAAGGTAGAAACCTGGTAATAAAAACACATGCAAATGCAAAATGAAATCTAAACACATGTGAAATTATTTCAATGCCTGCCCCATAAGATATTTAACTGTGCATCTTCCTGTATGTCAAAGCAGCTTAGAAAATGTTTTGATCAGCTTTTAATTTCCAGATTTGACAATCTTGGCCTTGTATTTTTTAACGCAGAAAATACACATCAGCAAACAAAGCGCTGTTCAGAATTAAAAAGAAAAGGAATACATATTAGAAACATTCCAAACATCTCTTTATGGCAATAAATCCACAGAGAAGACCGAAACCAATAGTCATTTAATGCTACTAGTAATTGTTGTCTGTGTCCACAATGTTTGACATACTATGGTAGAACGTGGATTTTCATCAAACAGTGAAAGTGTTTGCACAGATTGACACGCTTCATTGTGGTGAAAGCGGACAGTTTATTTATCGTCTTTTATGCTAGAGCGCCAAATGTGTAAAAATTCAAGTGAAAACGGTCAAAGATTTATGTTTCGGTCTTTTTGCACTGTCCAAAATGAGAATTTATATTCTGTCAAATCCTTTGTCATCAACTATTTCAAGATTTTACCATATCCTCGCTAACAATGTAAGATTACATTATTGAATTGAATGATATTGTGCTTTGGACCTGCAAAATAAAGTTATGAGAATCCACATTGTGATAGGCTCAAACATTCATGGACACCTCTCCTCTTTTTCTCACAGGGGCAATTCGATGGACAAGCAAACTTTGTAAGTATCTCTGAGCTATTTGAATTAATTAGACCTCGTGTCAATTGTCATTTGGAGCTGAATCTTACATTCTTTTGCTCGTTTTTCTTATCTTCTAGGATGTGGACATTGGGAATCTAAAGGTGAACACCAAATACAGAGTGAGTGTCGGAGCCTACGGATGGGCAGGGGAGGGCAGGCCAAGCATGCCCAGAGACGTGAGCACCGCTTCGCAAGGTGAGCTTGCAATTTTACGTGTTTTTTTATTGGTCCATTTAAACAATCCTTTGGTCCACACCTGTCCGTCACTGTGGCTGATTAGTGTATGCGATTATTCACAGCTGATACTATCATTCATATCTACGCTATCTGCAGCTGAATTCAGTTTTTTCTCTGCCATCAGAAATGTGCATGCCCCCGTCACCCCCCACTCAGCCTGTTGTCATGGCTGTGTCTGACACAGAGCTGGCGTTGTCATGGCAGCGAGGAGAAAGCGAAGGAAGCGCACCTGTCCTTCACTTCCTGGTGGCTTACATCAGGTCAGTCCTGATACAAAAGAACAGTTAATGAAGATCTACATGCATTTAAGTTGCTTACATTTTTATTGACTGTCTTAAATAATAACTTCTGCCATTTTAGAAATTAATTGTATTGTCAGCATATTCCAAGCATCAGCAATACGTTTAGTATCCATCAGTCGCGATTGAACGTCTGTGCCGCTGTTGTCCGAAAACGACTAAAAACACGTCAGCCAGACTCGTCTGTTCAGTGTATTTGAGATGAGGATCAAATACACTGGGGGCATGAGAAACAATGATTTTCATTCTCTGTCTAGTAGTGTTGAGGATCCCCCCCCCCCACACACACACACACACACTTGAAGGAAGTTGAGGTCAGAAGTAATTTACTCTGTATTTCGTGACTCGAGATTACAAGATGGCGAAATGTTTACCGAATGTTGCCCCAGAATCTCTGACTAATCATAATTGTGCCAGGTGATCTCAGGCGTGCACAGCTGACTGACCTACCTTCGGACTGCTGTGTGAAGTTGTGATCAATCTGAGCTTCTGGGGCGACATTTAGGAAACGTTTCTTCATCGTGCATTTTAGAATGAAGAAAGACATCACCCAGTGAAGCAAAGTGTCTTACTGGTGTGTTTTTAGTCAAAATTCTGAACAACAATAGTCTATTTGTCCCATTAATATAATATACAATACTCCAGCTCCTTTTAACCCCCATTTTTAGGGCTCGTCTGTTCAGTGTATTTGAGATGAGGATCAGTTGGGGCATGAGAAACAATGATTTTCATTCTCTGTCTAGTAGTGTTGAGGACCCCCCCCCCCTCACACACATACACATTTGAAGGAAGTTGAGGTCAGTAATTTACTCAGTTGTCTGATGACTTGCCAGACACACATAAAAAGGCACATATAAAAATGCCTCCAAAAGAAATGTTTAAAAGAAAATAAGAAGATAAAAAAGTCGTAATGATATAAAAAGAAACAAGCCTCATAAAAAATTGTATGTATGAATGAGTAAACAGAGAGACACAGAGATAACGGGTCACTTGCTGTAAGAGTGTAGACATGAATCGGTGTCTGTTTTGCATGCAGGGGCATTTTCCACACAAAGGGGCATGTCAGAGGCTAATCTTTCTCCTCAGGCATCAAAAGACGGTTCGCTGAAAAGAGTCTATTGAGCAGTGCTGAAGATGATTCCATTCAACAGCTTGTTGTTGCTCCAGGCGCCTACAATCCACACAAGTATGGAAGCTTGAGATGGAGGATGGAGATAAAGTTTAGGAGTTTATCATTTATTCTTTTTCCATGACTTTTTGCAGCGTCGGCACTAGTTGGACCCCCACTGGTGGCTTTTGACTAACTCGGCATGTTGAGTTAGAACTGATTGGCAAAGCTGCACAGCCAATCAGTCTTGTCGCTATTTTGTTTTTGGAAATGCTTTTTGTTATTAATAATATTAGTACTAGTTCTTTGATGTAAGTTTGGTGGATCACTGCTGTAAGATTTAGAGGACATTAGAATAATAAAAGAATAATAATAAAACACAGTCACATTAGAATCCAGATTCTTTTTTGCAATAATAATTTGCTAAATAAAACTGTCTTGAAGACGACTAATTATTGCAAAAGCCTATTTGTCTATTCACAGTATG
The DNA here is from genome assembly GCA_033026295.1 of Channa striata. Classification (NCBI taxonomy): domain Eukaryota; kingdom Metazoa; phylum Chordata; class Actinopteri; order Anabantiformes; family Channidae; genus Channa; species Channa striata. The sequence goes on from CM065178.1 coordinate 5,035,386, forward strand.
TTGACATATCTGTATGCATGTCCTTTCTTTCAGGCCAGAAATGGACACCGAGTGGACATATATTCGTGAGCCCATTGAGACGAACTCCATGGTTCTGAAGGGGTTAATACCGGAAACAGAGTACCAGTTTGTTGTCAGGGCGGTCAACGTGTACGGCGTTAGCCCACCCAGCCACATCAACAGCCCCGTGCGCACTCTGGGTAAGGCCAGAAGCTGCTCTGTGGTGACAACCGCGAACGCTTAGACCCAACTTCTCCACACGGCCAGAGTTGTTCTCATATTTACATGTACGACCGCACTTTTTGCTTTAGAAGCTGTTTTCCAACACTGTTCAAACACTATTTGTTACAGGCATCATGATAATTTATTATTTCTAAAAACGCCGACACTATTCCTAAGTCAGTCTTTATTGTATAATCTGCTTTATTCTCTTTAGCCGGCCACTCTAAAGAAACACATTCAGATGAATAGTTTTTATCTGGAGATGAAACTTTTTTCTGTTATTACTAACACATGTAATACAACAACTTCATATTTAGAAATAAAAGTATAGTTTTATGAATTTATTTTTTATTTTCAGTACTTCAGTACTTTGTCTTTCGATCTTAACGAGTTTCACAAAAAGCCTCTCATGCCAGCACATGAAGGTCACATGAATTTCAACGTGAAACATAAACACACTAACTCCGCGTACAGTCTGGCAGTTTGCCTCTGTCAGCATTTACGTGAATGTAGGGCAGCACCTGTCAGCGTGTCCCTGGGTTTTCCAGGGCATCGGATGATGGAGCTATGGAGAAACAGGGTCATTTACTTTATTATTTTTGATGTGGCCTGCTGCAGGTTGCACTTAGGGATTGGGGGTCAGTCGGGGCTTATTGATATTAAAACATACAAAAACACACTCGGTCAGATGTGTGCACCTCCTATACAGCAATGTTAGCAAAATAGCAATATATACACTGACTAAGTGTAGTTCAATTACACATTTGTGGTCATGACCTTATATTGAATGTGTGTGTGTGTGTGTCTGATTGAATGCTTGTGCATATCAGGCATTAACGGTATGATTATTAAAATTAAAAAGCCATGTAGATGCAATCATATTATCATAAGATCTTGCTGTGTGTGTCAGTGCATGTGTGTGTGTGTGTGTGTGAGATCTACACGCCCCACTGCTGCTGGCTGTACGTCAGCAGGCTAAACCGTTGTAAAGTGCTTTAAACCTTGATCGCCAGCTCAGAGACAAACCTGGAAAGAAAATGTCAAAAAGTTGTCAATGAAGGTTACATTAAAGGACATGAAGTCAAACCACTGGAGAGACACAGAGACAGATAGAGACAGAGATAGAGACGCGTGGTTTCTCAGCAGGGGATAAAAGCGGGTTACATCCGAGTCTCATCAGACAGGATTAAGGACGGGATTCTAGACCCCTTCCCTGCCTACACACACCCCTGCTTGATGCACACACACGCACACATGCTTGTCTTTCTATGCTTGTGAGGACACATAATACAGTCCCCCTAACCCTAACCACCACAAATGAATGCCTAAACCTAACCCCAACCAAAACCTAATTCTAACGCGGACCCCTAAAACCCAGCATTGACCCTCAAAACGCCTTTTGAAATTGTGTGGACCACCCACAATGTCCTCACAACAACCAAAACGTCCTTACAACAATGGCACTGAAACAAACTTTGTCCACAGAAGGCTAGAAACAGACATGCACACACACACACACACACACACACACACACACACACACACACAATGCGCCGCTGCTTGAGTGAACAGCGGGGACGAGTTTGACTGACTGACACACTTTTGTTGTCACTCTTTGTGTTTATAGTGGTTAGAAACAGGGTTTATGCTGAGGGCTGCTGTTACACAACAGCAGATTAGTTTGCTCCCCCAACACACACACACACACACACACACACACACACCCCTCCCTGTATTCTAGGGTTTAATGTTATTAAGCGATGCCAATTAGCACTTTAAATCTCCGCACCCATTCAGACCGTCGATGTACCTGAAATATTTGATGAATTAAATATACTCATATAATTATTAATACATTTAATACATTTATGGGAGGGCCTCTATTTATGATACATATACATATTAAACTCATTCATTGACATTTAGATGGATTCAAATGGCTACTTTAATACTGTATTCACTGTCTGGATCTGTTTCTGTGCATTGTGAGCTGCCTATGGGGCTTCTCTGTACCGAGGAGACACCTTTCAATACGTGGTGCAGCAGCCTTGGTACAGGCTAACAGGTAGACACACCAGGTCCACCGTGTTACTGCTGTAACCCACCACCATCGTCATCATCATCATCATCATCATCATCATTAGTGAAATATGGTCACACGTGCCATTCCATGATCATTTGTTGTCTAAACCACCAACCAGCAGCCATCTCCCTCAGTCAATCTTATTGTTGTCAGGATCATGGACTTTTGTTTGGTTTTCCTTCTCACTTCCTGTTGTGGACATTTATTTTGTATCTCCTTAGTGCTGATTCCTGTTTGGCCTTTCGGTCTTTTTGGGTTCTTTTCACTTTCTGCGTTAGTCTCAATTGATTTTTCTTCCGTTTATTTAAACACACACACACACACACACACACAAATGCAAACAATTCATTTTGTCACTTTCATTCTTAACATTCTCTTAACACACCTACCTACTGAGCTTTCAAACGCTGGCTTAGACGATCAGGCCATAAACTGGACTTACCTAGGTTTATCGGTTTGATGCTCAGTATTGGCAGAACAGACCAGACAACTGCTGACTTGAATTTTTACCACTCAAGCAACTGGAAACTGTGTTTCTCCCTTCAGTCATATCAGTGTAAATATCCCCAACTCATCAATGAAGAAGCAATTTTGTGGCATTTATCGTAATAACCAACATTTAATTATCATTGCTTTCCTTTGTAGGTACATCGGATGTTGGCAGCGGAGGCAATGGGCATTACAGCACTGATTCCAGGATCAAAGATGACGATGGCTTTGATATTGATGATTCTGATTATGATATCTTTATTGAAGAGGTGGGTTTTGGTATCAATATTGACGTTGTCTGCTGCATGCAACTTAACAAAACAGAAATCATGGATATAGGTCAAATTTGTTGCTGAACACAAAAAGAAGTAAAAAGTCTAAAATATTTCTCACCGTCTTTTTTCTCTGTAATTCCTTCGCTCTTCTGCTTCATAGTTGAAGCCGTTCCCAGGTATCACTCAGGACAACAGGAAGTCCCAGCTCCGTTCCCACTCTGGTCCGTCGTCTGGTCGGAACGTCGTTTATCGTATGAACACAGTTGCTCCTCCCAACGTTACGGCCCGGCCAGTTTCCACCACCGCCGCCGTCACCACGTCTGCCTTACCAGACGTCACAGATGTGGTCTTCACAGCCACTTCAGAGCCCAGGACCACCCTCAACACCACAACTACTGCTCCACTCACCACTCCCAGGTTAGATGCACCTTCATGATATGATGTCAGTGGTGCAGCTATCGACATGTCTTTTAAAGGCAAAGTTGACCGTTACCGTTCCTGTGGAGAGAAAAAAACGGGGGGTCAAGGTGGGTTTTTAATCCAAAAACCTGATTCTTATTGCCGCTCCTTTTCTTCTTTTGATTGCTAGATTGCTGTCTCTCATGGTGTTCAGTTTTTTCGAACAGCCACCTACAATTTGCTTTTCTTATGCTTTTCCACTTAATCATTAAATGTGGGGACTGGTAGCTGAATTTATGCTGTTAGTCTCTTTCTGATTTACAGCATGTATTCAGGTGCTTTTTGATGTTTGTTCTGATCCTGAAGCCCAGAGAGAAAAGGGAAGGAACATCTTCTACAAAAATCTTCTCGTAAAAATGAGGCAAAACTGATAAATACCTTATTAAAGTGCATTTATTAGCTAAAGCCTCAAAAGCCTGAAAACTAAAGGTTCGTACCTTTCTTCTTTTTCTGATCCAACTCAGCAGCCCTTCGGCCACGACCACCACCACTCCAGCCATGTCTCCCTGGAAAGGCAAAGAACCTCGTGTGTACGACCTGACCTGTGATGACACCGTGTGTCCCCCCGACAGCTTCTGTCTCAGCGATTATGACAGTGGAGGTTCACGCTGTCACTGTAACCTTGGCCGAAGAGGGGAATCTTGCTCCGAGGGTGAGAGAAATCACAGTTGTATTTCTTCCTCACAAAATTCCTATTTATATGTGGGCTTTTCTATTGTGATGCATGTTATTTTTGCTATGTTTTAATTTCACGCTTGTAAATTTGAAATGTGCATGATTGCAATATTCTGGGGCGACTGAAGCAGTCACATGCTTCTCTTCTCACAATCATTTTATCTTTTGTGCTTTCTCAGTGGTACCCGTGAATTTTCCCAGGTTCTATGGCTACTCTCACATGACCTTTGAACCCTTGAAAAACTCTTACCAGACCTTTCAGATCACTTTGGAGTTCAAGGTAAGACATTGTGTCGTTGCAGATGCTTTGTTATCTTTGGTCTTTCATCGTGGAGATGAAGTTTTTTCCTCTGGTGCAGGCAGAGTTTGAGGAGGGTTTGTTACTTTATTGTGGAGAAAACGAGCATGGACGTGGAGACTTTACCTCAGTGGCTCTGGTACGAGGCAAAGTGCACTACAGGTGAGGAAGGTATTGAGTCATACTTTGTCTGAGTTTCTTATTTTTATGTCACCACGTTCATTTAAAAAAAATTAGAACCACCTTTGTAGAATGCACACCAGTGCTCCACCACCCACTTGGACCTCAATAATAAACACATCGTAGAATTATCACCTTTCCGACAGTTTCAGCCTAAAACCTCTGGGGTGTGGAAGAACAGGAGATTTGCATCATGTATGTTGTTGCCAAGCAGAGGCAGTATAGGCTATATTGCCAAAAGTATTCGCTCACCCATCCAAATAATCGGAATCAGGTGTTCCAATCAATTCCATGGCCACAGGTGTATAAAATCAGGCACCTAGGCAGGCAGACGGTTTTTACAAACATTTGTAAAAGAGCGGGTCACACTCAGGCGTGGAACTGTGATAGGATGTGCAACAAATACAGTCGTGAAATATTCCGCAGTCAACTGTCAGCTGCATTATGGAACGTGGAAGAGTTTGGGAACGACAGCAGCTCAGCCGCAAAGTGGTAGGCCAAGTAAACTGACGGAGCGGGGACGGTGCATGGAAAGCGTCTGATGCAGTGGAGTAAAGCACGCCGCCACTGGAGTGACGAATCGCGCTTCTCCATCTGATTACGGTGTGGGGCTGTGGCTGTTTTTCAGGAGCTTTTTCAGGACCCCTTAGTTCCAGTGAAACAAAATCTCAATGCTTCAGAATACCAATTCTATACTCCCAACTTTGTTGGAACAGTTTGGAGCTGGCCCCTTCCTCTTCCAACATGACTGTGCACCATGTCCACAATGACATGGATGACAGAGTCTGGTGTGGATGAACCTGTCCGCCTCAACTCGATCGGAACACCTTTGGGATGAATTAGAGCGGAGACTGAGAGCCAGGCCTTCTCGTCCAACATCAGCGTGTCACCTCACTAATGCGCTTCTGGAAGAATGGTCCAAAATTCCCACAAACACATTCCTGAACCTTGCGGACAGTTTTCCTAGAAGAGATGAAGCTGTTATAGTTGCAAAGGGTGGACCACCGTCATATTGAACCCTATGGATTAGGAATGGTCACTTAAGTACATGTGTGAGTCAGGGCAAGTGAGCGAATACCTTTGGCAGTGTTCATATCATGTCGTGTGGATTCGTTCTAAATCAAAGAGCGTCAAAAGACCATTTGTATTTCCCTTCCTATTAGGAAACATGAAAGGGGGAATACGAGTTACTGCGAATAGGCTAAGAAGACATGTTTTTATCGAATATTTTTCATGAGACTTTACCCAGCAGTGACTCGTCTGAGCTTTGCCTCTCCAGGTTTAACTGTGGTACAGGAGCAGCTCAGATCGTCAGTGAGAGCCGCGTTGTTCTCGGACAGTGGCACACTGTAACCGTCTTCAGGGACGGCCTGAGCGGCTGGCTCCGCATGGACAACGACACGCCCGTACCTGGGCGTTCGCAGGTGAAAGAGCACACACCGTACCGTACACTGTATACTTTAATTTAGATATTCTCTTATTATTATTATTATTATTATTATTCTAGTAAGGAATCATGTTGTGGGTATTTACAGTATTTTAATCTATTACTGGCTTAGAGTGTGTGAACAGTAATAAAAGATGAAGCATGTTTTGATCTCGCTCTTGCTCTTTGTAGGGCCAGTACACTAAAATCACTTTCCGCTCACCGCTTTATGTCGGAGGTTCCCCGAGTGCTTATTGGCTGGTCAGGGCGACGGGGGCAAATCGTGGCTTTGTCGGCTGCATTCAGAGTCTGACCATAAACAGCAAGGCCACGGACGTCAGACCCTGGCCTCTGGGCAGAGCTCTGAGTGGAGCTGATGTAGGTGAGTGAGTGTGAAACACGTGCGTGTGTGTTTTCATGAAGGCTCATTTTCTTTTGCTGCTGTGAGTGTTGTACCGTTCTTCTCTGTGATACGCACGGTCTGTCTCCCAGGCATTAGTGCACAGGTGCCCAGAGAAGGTGCAGATTTAGAGTTACACCCAATATGTAAAGAATCTACTAATGTCCCTTGTTCTACATCCATAGTAGTGACAGATTAATCAAGCGTTTGATTTGGAGTTATGATAAAGCGTCATTTTATTCCACAGATAAATCTGATCTGGCTGCCGCAATGAATCATTTCATTCATTCACTTTCATTCATTCTGAAGTTACAGCAGTTTCAAGCATAAACAAGACAAAAAATTCAAATATATTACTGTAAAAAAATTATTTCACAAAAACAAAGAAACAAAACAATTTTTTTGTCACTACAACAGACCAAAAATGCTTTTGATAATTTGGTCAATTTGTCAAAGAGAAATGCTGAGAAAATAAGGATTCACAGGGGAATTTGCCTGAACCTTCTTATCTACCGTATTTTCCGGACTATAAGCCGCTACTTTTTTCCGACGTTTTGAACCATGCGGCTTTTACAGAGATGCGGCTTTTCTATGAATTTTTCTGCAGCCCTCAGATGGGCGCTGTAGATGGAAGTCAGTGCAAACAAAAAAGCGCCAGTTTTTATTCTTAGCGCATGCAACCCAAGACGCACAACAGCAAACATCAGCACTTTTACTGCCGTGTTACAGGCACCATTCAGGTTCAGGTGTATGAATAAACACTTGTGGTACAAAATCTTTTTATGCAAATATCTTATTTCTCAGCCTGGATATTGGCGGCTTATAGTCCGCATCGGACTATAAATATATATATATATATAAATATATATTTTGTCACATATAAACCGCATCGGTTTATATGTGACAAAATATATATTTCTTTTAAATTTTAGCGGGTGCGGCTTAAATTTAGGTGCGCTCTATAGTCCAGAATTTACGGTAGTAATGTGCCTCTTTTTATACACTGTACTCCAGAAAAGTCATGTTTTCTGATGCATATCTAATTTGCCTTAAAAATGTTTCTTTTTACTCACTTTGCGGAGGGACAGTTTCAAGTTACTACTTCTCTTGGGTTCATGCTCTCACATCCACGGGAAAACACGCCAGCAGCAAAACTGTATTTGATTCCTAAATGCTGTAGCATGGACAGGCACACAACACCGAGTCTGTCCTGACTCTCTTAAATCTCCTCGTCAGGCGAATGCAGCGACAGTGTGTGTGACCGGGTCACCTGCGCCAGTGGCGGCGCGTGCTTCGCAAACCGCGCGGACGGCTACATCTGCCTGTGCCCGCTCGGCTTTAGGGGCGCATTTTGCGAAGAGAGTGAGTCGACTCTGATTTCCTTTTCCCCACACGCCTCCACCAAGAACCGAGGCCTTTCCTGTGTACGAGAGGAGATTTGTACCTCTGTGAAAGTAGAACGTGAAATATCTTTGTGTTTTTTTTTTTTTTTATATTCAATAGCTGCCACAGACCTTTTAAAGTAATTACAGAACAGTTGAGTGCAATATGAAGAAAATTGGTTGGCAATGAGGATTATTATTTCTTATACAGAGGCAAAGGGATTGATTGCATGTCAGACTAGCTCTCATACAATATAAAGTTCCACTTTCTTTTCCTCCTTACAATGTCCTTTCTCTCCATTTTCTGCTCATCATCTATTTCGCTCTTAATGCTTCATCTGTTCCTGTTTCATGGCTCAAATCCTTCTCCTTTTCTTCGCCTGATGTCCTTACGTCCAACTCCTCAGGTTTCTCGCTGTCGTCCCCGCTCTTCAATGAGACCGTGTTTTCGTACGCTGTCATCCCCTGGCCTCAGTCCTCTCAGAGTTATCTGTCCTTCATGGAGTTCGAGCTGACGTTTCGCCCGTCGGCGCCCGAAGGAACGCTGCTTTACAGCGACGATGCAGACAGCGGAGACTTCCTGGCTATAAATCTAGTGGACAGATATGTAGAGTTCAGATTTGACTGCGGTTCTGGAGGAGCTGTCATAAGGTACTAGATGGATTCAGCTTTATTCGGTGCTGTGTTGCTTTTGATTTTCTGCTTTCCCATGTTTTAACTCAATGCCCCCGGTGCTAAATGTGATGAACTGTGCTACAGGAGTGAAGAGCAAATCAGTCTGGACACATGGCATGAGTTGAGAGTGTCTCGTACAGCAAAGAGTGGTATTCTACAGGTGGACAGCCAGAAGCCAATGGAAGGAATGGCTGAGGTAGCTGCCTCCTTGTGTTGATTAAAAACTGTATTATTGTATTTCCAACCACAAGAGGGCAACAGCTTCACACAAAGTAGAATTTTAATAAGCTGTTTAATAAGCATTTTGTCCACATTTACCTTTTTCCCGGGTTTGATTTTTACCTCTTTTCCTCCTCTTTGCCTCCTTACTCTGTGGGGAATGTAGATTATATCCCCACCCAGTACTTGAATATCAGATATTATGATCAAAGCATTGACGGAATGTGACGTAACTAGATGTATTTATAAATGTCTGACATGCAGCAATTAATGTGTCTCTTCAGGGGGCTTTTACTCAGATCAACTGCAGCTCACCTCTCTATATTGGTGGAGTTCCAGTGTATGAGAAAACCAAGCGGACGGCAGGTGTAGTAAAGCCTTTCACTGGAGTCATTCAGAAGGTACGGCTATGCTTCTACACAGCCGCAGATATCTGTATTTCACAAAAGTTTCAGCAACATTTCAAGAGGATAATTTCTCCTGAAGACCTGTGACGCCAATCACTCTGTCAAAGAATAGCCACCGCACTAAATGCCGAACACAACCACGAGTTTTATTCAGTCCTTGACAGTAAGACGGTGACTTTCTTCCATTCCTTCCTCTTTGCTTCCTTTCTTCCTCCCTAGCTGATTCTCAACGATCGCACCATCCCAATAACATCTGGCTCTGCTGGTGGCGTGAATGTGGCCAACTCGGCACACCCCTGTGTGGAAAGCCCCTGTGCCAATGGTGGCACCTGCAGACCAAAATGGGATGGATATGAGTGCGACTGTCCTTTAGGGTACGATGGCCGCCACTGTCAGAAAGGTCAGTTTTATTGTTAAATAACAGTAAATTATTGCTTGTAAATATTAGTTACAGAAGTTATAAAATCCTACCAAGTTTACAGTTTTTTTTGCACATAACATAAATGTATCTGTTTTCAAGAAGTCAGTCAGCGGCCGCAGTTTTGATTGCATTTCATATATATGTGGTTTTAATTATGTGGCACATTCTTACCTCTACTTGTGGATTTCTTCATTACATTGTCATCAGAATAATTCAGTGGACGTTCTCACCCTAAAGCCTATTTGCTCTTTGTTTTTTTTTTATGCTTTCACTAAGCAGAGTGTGGAAATTACTGTTTGAACAGTAAGTTTTGCTATATTAAATAAAAAGGATGAACACAGACATGGTCCCTCCCAATAAACCGTTTTCTGTATTATCAGAATCATGATTATGATGATGCTGCCACCTTGTGATGACTTGAGGTAAATACATGTTTTCTCTGTCCAGCTGTGACTGAGGCCATTGAGATCCCACAGTTCATTGGTCGAAGTTACCTGACATATGACAACAGAGATATTCTTAAAAGGTTTGAAATATGCATGAACAGTTACTGAACATGGATCTTTAGTGCATATAAATATATGTTAAACAATACTTTTTAAATGTAAGTGAATATTAAAACATTTCAGGGTTTCTGGATCCAGAACCAACCTTTTCATGCGTTTTAAGAGCACGGCAAAGGATGGCTTGTTGCTGTGGCGAGGAGACAGTCCAATGAGACCCAACAGTGACTTCCTGTCTATGGGACTTCAAGATGGTGCGCTAATCTTCAGGTATTTGTTGTTTGTGTGATGGTGGCAGCCTAAGGAAGAAACCTTTAGGTCATAGAAAAACAGATAAGAATTACAAAAATGTGCAAATGCAGACAAGGGGAAAAAAAAAAAAAATTCAAACATTCTGCAGTTGTGTGGCTCAGTTACGGTGTGAAAACTGCGTGCAAAGAAAGATGTGTGATTACAAATCAGAACATAAATTTAGTGGTTGTTCATTGATGCTGGAGTTTGCGTAAATGTTGGTGCCACGTTGGCCGAGGTAAACACGAAAATGCCTGATTATGTTCTACTCTGAGGCTGCCTAGCGAAGTATGTAGTGACACCAGAGACGAAAACAATTTTAAGAGTATTTTAGATCTGAAAGCATTTTTCCTGTGAAGCCTGGCACGCCACACAGCTCTCTGTTTGTGTCACTTAAAGAACCAGGAGCTTGGAGGAGCAGGGCAGATTTAAGTGAGAGGAAAAAAAAGCTAAGTGCTGGACGAGGTTGAAGATAATGGAGTGGGACTTTGAGTCCACCGAAGGGCAGGAAGAGCCAAGCGCCGAGAAGTGGCAGAGCTAAAAAAAAGAAACCCTGAAGTATAATGCAGGACCGTGAACTGGAAAAGCACTAGGGTTTCTCTGAGCGGCAGCATACAAACGCGAACTCCCTGAACCCTTTGTGACCCGTCTGACGTTTTCTGCATGTTTCCATATTTCCATATAAGTTATAACCTGGGCAGTGGTGTGGCTGACATCGTCGTCAATGGGACCTTCAGTGATGGAAAGTGGCACAGAGTTAAAGCTGTAAGGTAAGATTTTAAAAATATCATTTTATTAGGAAATGCTGTCAAATAATAAGTCCTCTGTGGGACTCACAGAATCCCTTTGGCTACGTTTCTTTTCCCTCTAAATTTACAGCTCTGACATTAAACCTGTATCACTTGACTTCTACGTCTGCTATAAACACTAATATTTTGTCACTTACAAAGTTAATAAGACAAACATGTTAGCATATTTACACATTCAGCACACAGCAGCAGTAAGAGAAAATGAAAACTGCAAAGTTAAAGAACCATGTCTTGTAGTGCCCCTAGGCAAGACACTGAACCCTGAATCTTACCCATTTCCACTATTCAATCTCTGAGTTTATTAGATGAAGATTTCGGAACCTTTCAGAAAAGTTATATATATATTAAGTATTTAAACAAGGTGATATGTAATAATATTAATTTTATAACAGAGTAATGAGTGACACACTAGGTTTTTCAAGTAATGGCCCAATAATCGGGCTAACAGACACTAAAAAAACCAGAGGGGAACTGTGGATTGTGACTTTGTCCGTACAAACAGCCTGATGTGATCCAGTCCTAATATAAATATGTAAGGTCCTCAAGAAACATCAACTTCTAATGAACTACTAAGATATTTGAATTATAGTCGAATTCAGAAAAAAGAGAGAGTTTTTATTTCTGCCCAAGCTGGATGTGTTAAGATAAGAGAGAGTCTTGTATCTCTTTCATTATCTGTCAAACCTACTCTCTGTGATTTAGGCGTCTGCGTGGACCAGGCTTCGAGTCTTGATCAGCATATAAATTGCCTGCTTCATTCTTGTTTTTTTCCAGCCATGGAACATTGTTGAGCTTAAGAATAATGTGTCCAGAAGGGAAATAGAGATGATTATTCACGCTTATATATATCATCTCATCATTGCCTTTTAACCTGCCTTAGCAAGACCTCGTAGGACCGATTTAAGGTGGATCAAAATGCTGCAGCTACAGTTGCTTGTTACGCAGCTTTCCTAAAGTTGTCGTGCTGTTTTCATGTCATTTTTCAAATCATTCTTTTTTATTATGCTGTTTTTATTTTGTTAACACTTATTCTTTAAAAGGGGTTTTTAAAAATAACCACACTTTAACACACTCACTCAAAGTAAAGGCGAATATGCTATTGCGTTACAGTCTTTGAGCTGTTTCATCAGGGTTTCTAAGTTGAGCGTTATCACGTTTCTGTTCAGGGATGGCCAGTCAGGGAAGCTGACAGTAGATGACTATGGAGCAAAAACGGGCCGGTCACCTGGCAAGATGAGACAACTCAATATCAACGGACCCTTATATGTTGGTACGTTCACTCGACAGATGTCTATAAAAACTTTAAATGTTGTATAAATCAAAAATAACGAGCTTGATTCCTGCATTTCAAGTGCTTTCTATCCGTTCTTACCCGCAAGGTGGCATGAAAGAAATAGCCCTTCACACAAACAGGCAGTATGTTGGAGGCTTGGTGGGCTGCGTGTCCCACTTCACGCTCTCCACTGATTATCACCTGGCACTGGTGGAGGATGCTGCAGATGGGAAGAACATCAACACCTGCTCAAACTAAAAAATGGCTTCAACAGGCGAGTGGCGTCTTCAGCGCCGGTTTAAACCGGAATGAACATCTCGAGTCCTGATATGTCCTTCTTTAAAGGGACTTGCCATCACAAAACGAGCAAAAGCAACATCATCTTGTTCTACAAGTCGGGGCTGGCATTGTATAAACTGGAAAAAGACTTTAACTGGCGTTCAGCTCTAGTCTGCCAAGTTGTAATGTTTACGGCAACATTGACAACTTGCCAAATTGCACCGAAAAACCGTTTTGACACGAGGCAACAGCAAAACAAGCTGGGGATTTTACAAAGCACAAATACAAAAAAGCGAAGCATTATGGGTAAATGAGGGTCTTTGAAAAACCTTTCGAAGGACATTTTTTCACGGTGTGATTCCAATCATCATTTTTTCTTTTTTACTGCACATTCTTATTTGATTGCCAGAAGAACAAAGAGATCCAAGGAATTAAGTGTCATCTCAAGATTCACATGAACTTGACCTAGAGCAGCTAGCAGAGACAAACTACTTTGTAGATGATTTCTGTTGTTTCTGTTGTTGTTTTTTATTGTTGTTTTTGATGTATTACCAGTCTGTAGATCATATTCTCTAAAAACTGATTGTAAGTTTTTGTGAAGGTTGCTAGTGTGGGATGGTTAAGATTTCAGCGTTTTCCTTCTTTTTGTTAATATGCTCCTTTTGTTTTGGACTCTGATTATAGTCACATGAAAGTCTGATGCTGACACTGTGATGCAGCCGAAATCCCGGAGCAACTGTGTGAAACAATAATGTCATTTGACACAAAGTTCTGTGGACATCAGCCTCTAAGTTGAGTCAACTTATCAAATTCTTCTTGTAATTTTTACACTACAAACAATAGATTTGAGAAATTGCAGGTACAAATGCAAGATTTCCAACTTGTTGTTTTCCCGTGTCTAAGCTCTACCCTTTAAAAGGGTCTTTCTGTGAATATTCTACTGTGATTTTATGACTTATTCTTGGCTTTCTTAATTGTTGTTGCCATCCCCCAAACTGACACCATTGTCAAAATTACGACGTTTGCCCCTTTCACAAGTTTGACCTTATTAATTGATATACTCATTTCCAGTTTACTGGATGGCAACGAAAGAAAGCCAGTGGTCATTTTAAAGCTGGCAAATGCCATGTGACTGCAGAATGTGAATGAACATGACATTCAATGAGTGACTAACTTTGTTGCCCGTCCACTGTACAAAATGTAGAATATATTGTATGTATGCAGCATAGCAAGATGTCAATGTCAGTGAATGTGTCTTAAGATCCGTGTAGAGCTTTAGGTTTAGGTTTGTACTTGCTGCCAACTTTTTCGTTTAATGATGTCAGATAGGCAGATTAAGAACTGATCTCCGTGCAGCTAAAATTGGACAAGCAGATGGGAATCACCTGATTATGAAGCTGCAGATTTCAAAGGTCAAACTATTTCGCAAGCCTTAATATCCTCCTCAATCATCTTCTGAAAAATTAAATTGGGCTATTTACACTTCTAAGGAGACAAGTGCCACCACTTGTCATTTGAAGAAAGACTGAATGTAGACAAGCTTGAAAGTATAATTATCCAGAGTTGCAATAAGATGATAAGACACAAAAGTTCAACAAGAGTAAACTGGTTGTGCAACACTGAATGCAAAATATGTTTAGTGCATTTATAATTGATACACTATGACAGCTGCCTGTCAAAAACCAAACTCTGCAAACACATGCTAAACTGAAAGCCCGCTAATTAAACGGCTTGTTCACAAAATGTTGTCATGGTTTGTCATTGTGGCCGGTGCTCTTGGTGTTTCTGTGTTTGGGTGAATGTGCTCGTTTCAAACACCCCATATAAACCACTGCTTGCTTCTTATCAGTTCCATTACACATATAAGTTAGTTTGTCTTTGAATAAACAAAGTAATGGACAAAATCTGTATTCATTAATTGATTATAATCAATAATGTTAGGAAACTAATTTGAATGAAACCCAAGGTGCAAGTTAGTCCTCACTTCGCAGGAGAAGCAGCAGCCTCTCACCGCTACACAACTGCAGCTTGTTTTATACACGAAGACTGACTTTACAAAGGAGACTGTATCCGTACTGAGACATTTTTACAAAGTCCACAACAGTAAATATACAAGTAAGAGAGATTCTGCCGCATTTAAACAATAATTGTGTAAAAATACTGGAAAACAAACTGTATATTTTTTGTGGAGTAAAATGAGGACTGAAAGTGCTTGTAAGTCATTTGGGTGTTTTATTATTAGTGCAAATTATGATAAAATGTTGAAAACTACAGAACATCTGCACAAAACGATCTGTCTTTTTTATTTTTATTCGTTTTGACTTTGATTCATTAGTGTCCAAATATCAAGGCTACGAGATCCCACACTACATTTCACAACAGTCTTGTTTTCTACATCCCATGTGGTTATCAGAACAGGACAGTGTGATTCCTAACGCGCTGCAGAAAACCCTCTATACAATCAGCTGCAAAGCGTTGGAACGATTTATGGTACGGGCTGAATTTATGGGACGTCATCTGTATTCCTTCTCGAGCCAGTCTGCTTGATGTGTAGAGTAGAGCACTCACTCACCACTTTGAAGTCAGATCATATGCTTGTCCCTTGACCACTGTTCATTTATTATTTGACATAAAATAGGAAATTGTCTTGGTTAAATTCAGCTCACGGCTCCATTTCATTAATGCAATAATGTCACTGATTCAAATTCTCCATGTCCTATAAACTGCTAATAGCTGGACAGATAACCTGCTTCCCTTCCATGCAGCTAGATTAACATTATCATCAGTATGACATCACCGAGCTCCTCATTTGACATTGCTGGAGACGAAACACTTAATTGATGACGCTCAGTGGAACTTTATATTGAATAGTGTTCGATTGTTCTGCGGCTGTGCTTCGGTCCTTTCACGTTACCCCAACACACGTGCACACATTAACACGAGCACATTCACAATTGTGACCTTATTTGTGTGACGCTGTGAGCCCAGCGTTGGCAGCAATATTTCTCTGTGCCGAACACTAGAGTCACGTAAAAGTCAGAGCCCACAGCACCGATAACTGATTCCACGGAGAGGCCGGTTTATTTACATAAAACCATTTAGCCATATTGAGGTCATCTGATCACTGTTTGCTCCAAACCTGCCGCATTAGATTAACAAAACTGTGAGATGGGTCTTAATTTGGGTCTAAATGTATGTTACCTCTTTAATAATGCTGTTATCAGAGCAGTTACTTAACATGTGCCCCAACCCAAACCCGTTTTCTCATGCAGGGAATTGATGACAGCGTGCACTGGATAAAAGATAAAAGACTATTTAGTTAACGGAGACTGTGAAATCAAGTCATACTGTGTCATACTGCTACAGTGGTAACCTGCATATCTTTATATTCATCTGGGCAAAAAGCTCTTTGAATCATTCGTTTTTGGTAGTAACGGTGCAAACTTAAAGCTACTGAGCGCATACGGCGGCAGCCCCAAGCCATCATGGCAGCACAGGAAGTCAAAACACGGCGTCACACTCATCAATAGGAGGACGGGGGGATCCTGCGTATTGATTCTGTTCTGTGTGTGCATACGGCTTTGCTGTTCACTCCACATGGAGAGACTCAAGCCTTAGATTATGGAAAATCACAGGGAAAGTCCATTTCCACTGCCATGGTAGAACATACGGTTCGGGGGATTAGCAGGACTGGCCAAACTTTGGCTCGTCATACAGGGAATTCAGGTAGTTGTGTGTTTAAATGTTTCAAAGGACAGTGTCTTCCTTAATATAAGCTCAGCTTTATTACCTGTGTTTTTAATAAATAATAAAACAAAAGGCCCCCCAAATAAGCTGAATGAGTGGTGATGAACACGTGGAAATAGTTTTTGATTATAATGGCAAATTTTTCCACTTGTACAATCAAACATTTAAATGGAGGAAATTGCTCACTGTGCTGGTTGGTATAACTGTTCACCGAGCTGAATGTGGACAAGAAAAAAGTGTAGACTTGTCAGAGGGAGAAAAACCTGCAAGGCCGTCTCCCTAAGCAGCTTGATGTTCGTAAAGCCCGGTGTCACAGGTCTCCAAGCCTAACGGGTAAAAAGAAAATACTCGTCCATTCTTCAGTTATCTGTGAGTCTGGATCGAAGTTAGAATAATCATATTGAAAGAGCTGAAACTGGCGGCTGGGAGAAGGCACCCATCAATCCTGAGAGAGCTGGAGCTGGTTCATTTAAAGGTCGGTCAAACTATGACCCGAGAGGTGTGGAAGTTCCATAGGGGAGTGAGTGTATGTTACACATATTCATGTTCAGAGTCATTTCTATTTGTGGTGTTCTATCAATTATTAAATATTGTGCCAATTGCATATTGTCCTTCAACTCATTTGAAAGAAAGACAGTTTTTTATCTGTAAGTTTAAGGGCATTAAAAATGTAAGCCATGTCTGTATGAATTTAAAAATACATTTTTATTCATACGTTCATGGATAACTGATGAAAGAGCAAAGAGAAATGTAGGTTTAATAATAGAACCCGAGAGAACATCTCACGAAATGAGATAAACACCGGTAAGTGTGACACCCTCAGCACCAAGGTACCTCGGCTAATTTAGATGAAAAGCACATTCTGCTTCTTCCTCTTAATTTGAAAATAAATACTACATATTCTACGGACACCAGAGAGTGTGAAATGAAAGCCAGCGAGACCTCATGTAAAGTTTAATCTAAGAGTTGTAAGATTTCATTATGTCATCACGACAAGAGAACATTCAGTTCTTTCGTCATCATGTCTGGGTTTGTTGTTTAAGAAATCGCTATTTTTATGACTAAAGAAACGTTAGGGGCACACAAAGACATAACTGACTCTAATCCTTAAAACACAAAGATTACATGTGAGAGAAAGGCTTTTTAGGAGATGTTTAAGACATACTGAGAAAAGCTTAACTTCACAGGAGACAGACGTTTCGTCTTGTCATCTGAACATCTGGGCAAGCATTAGGGGATGATGTGCATTTTGATATCATACATTTTATACGATTCTCTTAATTTTGACTCTGGAAACAGTAAACATTGTACTTTAACAACACACACGTGTCGCGTTGCTGTAGTCTTTGGTTGTTTCCTCCTGCATGTCTGTTGGTGCTTTTGCTTAGAACCACGTGGCCAGAGAAATCTGAAATCCAGTCTCCCATTGATGATCAATGAACAGCGAGATGAGCCCAAGAGGGTGAAACATACTACCGTAAGACTTGGCGACATGCTGGGATTGGGGAACTTCTTCGCAGCACTTATTGCATATTATTCCATCTATTTCGTGCTGCCACAACCAGCCGCACCCATGAGGGAGGAGCTGTACAGCCACGGTTCTATTTCGCCATATGGTGAAACAAAAACGAATAATCCCGGACAGACCTTAGTGACTTCTTTCTTTTTTCAATTACAATTTAATGTCATACAGGGATTTAAGAACTTAAAAGCTTTCTCGGTTGTATAATGACGTGTTACGCTCTCTGTGTGCTCTACTACTTTTTCTCTTTTGCAGTGATCATGTGATTGTCACACCAGCCACGGTACATTTCAGGCTGGAGCTTGAAAGAAGAAACTATTTGTCTTGGGTGTTGGGTAATTAACCTTTCATTCACTCGAAAAGCCGTGAATGTCACTTCCGGTCATGAGAGTGTTTACGTGAAAAGCACATTTCATGGTTAGTGAAGTCATATCTAGACAGACTTTGTTTGGCAGAGATCTTCACTTTGTTCGGCTCCGTGCGTCCCAGACGTTTTTCACGTTCTTGCTTCCAGCGTGGGTAGGTTTTCACTCGGCACGATGGCGATTTTCCTGCCTGCCTTAATTCTTCTTCAGGTGCTCTGTTTTGCGCGTGGCTATCCCACTGGTGCTCCCAGTGGTGCCTGTGAGGATATGATGCCTCGCCACGTTGGGGTGCAGCCACAGCCGTCACCAACACCCTACACTCTTCTCACCAACACCAGGACGTATCAGCCTGGCACGCCCATTACAGGTAAGATGTCTGCGACTGATACTGTCATTGTCGAGATGATATAAACGTGGTAAACGTTGAAAATTGTCACTGGAATAGGCAAAAAGCTCTCACCAAGTGAACTACTGACATGCATTAAGTCAGAGGATTTACACAGACTGAAAACTGTGTCTTTACATTTCTATTTCTCGGAGTTTTATGAAAAGCAGATTTATTTACAACCTTTATGGGATTATTTCCCAACAGGCACGTGTAGATTGTGGTTTCTGCAACTGAAATTAATTGACACAGTTTTATTCTGGTTGTTTTCCTACTGAATATACACAGGATTACTGGTTATATCTTTGACATAGAAAAATGTGTCAAAGGTTTTGACCACCTTGGACACTGAAGAATGTGAATGCCTTTGTGTGAGATATACAGTTTAATTTTTCAAGAGTTACTGGTGTGAAAATGGGTTTTCAATTCCTGACCATTTACATTATATTCCAACATCCCATTCCAATAATAATATATCATTATTCATGTAGTGCAGTTTTACTTTTTATCAAACAAGTGAAAAAGCTCGTGTGTTGCTTCTGTAAATTCCGCCCAGTACATTGTCGGTATATGGTACAGTGTCACGTCAGCAAACCAGTGTTCCGCTGTGTTTTCCTTCCAGTGACCATCACTGGGCCAGAATACAGGGGTCTACTCCTGGAAGCTCGGACAGGCAGCAGCACTAATGCGTTGGGGAGCTGGCAACTCCCTCCTCCGGACACAAGGTTTCTCCAGGTGACTCTCGAGCATTTTCCACTTGAGCTGCTAACAACTACCAAAGTGCTAGGAGGGCATGTGATGTGCGTGTTGAGGACCTAGACAGCTGCAAACCGACAAAGATTATTCCTCCAAATCCTCTAAATGTAATGAAAAAAAAAAGCCTGTTTTGTCCACCTCCTCGTGTCAGATAACTGTGTAAAATGAACAAATGAATGGATCTGCAGAGTGAACGTTTTATTTCACAGTGCTCAGGGAATCCACAGGGTGCTGTTACTCACTCCAACACCAACCTGAAGGGCAACGCTACCGTGTACAGCTGGATTCCATCAGACTCTACAGGCCCCGTCTACTTCAAGTAAAGCACATACGATTTTGAAGTTCACAATAAAAACAGCTACTGTAAATTAAGCATAAACCTTGACTCCAGTATAACTATGTGGGTTTTTTCAGGGCCACAGTGGCTCAGCAGCGCACAGTCTACTGGGTTAATGTGAGGTCTGACACTCTGACCAGAGGTAAGTAACGCATTTAAAAATCGATTTATAGAGAAATCTTTACAACGACTTATGGTTGTCCTCTGTCTCTCAGGGAAAACAGGGGGTCTTGGGCTGGCTACAAGTGCTGGAAGCCCTAAAGAAAAATCTTTGCTTCTCGTCCTGATGTGTTTCCTGCTTTTTCAGGTGCTGGGGTAAAACCCACGGTTTAACTTTATCTTATTGTGGATCACAATACCAGTGTTGGATTGTAATGTGCTACTAGTAATAAAAAAATGTATTACTCCCTTCAGAAACAATTGCTACAATTCTACTTTTGTTGACACCATGGCAAAATTAGAATCTGGCATGTAATAGTTACAGTTGTCACTATTCAGCAGTGAGCATTTTTCATTTTTCATGCATTTAATTTTTTGAGTAACAAGCCCAACACTGCACAAAACGCAGACATTGTTTTGACTGTATGCTTAATAAAAATATAAGATGATGCATTTTTGTTTCCAGTCATATTCCCTTAATCCTCTAACATTTGTGTCTGTGCTCTAAACATGGTGCCCCAAAATGATGACTGCATATATTATTATTATCTACTGTGATCGCTTCTGACTTTCGTCTTCCGTATGTTTATATGTGTTTTAATACTTCTGACATTCTTACAGCTGGAAACACCCTTGAAACTTTAAAAAGCTTTTTTAGGACGTTTATAATTGTATTCTTTAAATGCCAAAAAACGAGAATGAGATGCACATTTTCTGAAAGTTGAAAATTTTCTCCACCGTTTTAATTTGTCTGTGAAAGCTGAAAGCCAAGAGGGCAGAAGAAGCGTTGGCATTAATAATAACGATTAGAATAACAGTAGACTAGACTTAGTAATAAATACCACATACATTCCAGTGTGTCCTTTGGGCACCATCTTCACATTTGTGTGGGGTAAACTTTGTTGTCTGCATAACATTATGGATCTAAATATTTTAAAACTAACATTGCCGCAGGTCACAAAGTCTAATTAATGGGAATTTCAAATACTTGTGGTATAATGAACTGTGTCTAGAAGTACAAACTACAGTTTAAACAGTTGTTCACAACAGACAAAAAGTTTACAGCAATGGTACTTTCTTAAGACATTTAAAAGGGGCAAAATAGCAATGGCAATATAATCTGTAAAGGTAAAATCACTTCTGCAATATAGCCAGCCAGTGAAGAATTCTGAGAGGAAGAGGGATAAAAAAAATGTTGCAACATTTAACATATTCACAAAATATTACCATAAAGAAAGTGAATCAACCGTATGATGCGACAAGTTTTTCTTATTAGCCAGGCCCACAATACATAACACGTACTGCATGTTAGCACAACAAAATTTGCAGACTTTATACATCACTTATACCTTTCAATCCACAAGTAAGTTACTAATGATGAAGAATATCAAATACATGCATCTTAAGTGAACATGGAAAGAAACCCCTGATAAGGACAGATTTCATGGCTTTGTAGCTCCAACCAGCAGGCCGTCAAGGTTAGAATCTGCTATTGAGAAGTTTTTCCCCCTCCAATAATAAGCACAATGCAAGGAAAGGTCGCTATGCCTGCGTTTAGAAAAGCAGAAAAAAACATCTTTGGGCTCAAATCAGGTCAGCAACATTCATGGGCATCTCCTCCACAGTCGTATTGTAAAATGTCTCGATGTCCCGAAGGATTCTCTTGTCTTCTTCAGTGACAAAGTTGATAGAAAGTCCTTTTCTGCCAAAACGGCCACCGCGTCCAATTCTACATAAGAGCCGCCCGTGTTAGACTCGCATAACTGAGATACAAATATTATATACAGTAATAGTTTATGTTTTCAACTTTCAGTCAAGGTAAACTAACCTATGAATGTAGTTCTCTCGGTTTGTAGGAAGGTCATAGTTAATGACCAAGGAAACCTGCTGGACATCAATCCCACGAGCCTGAGAAGAACAACAAAGGCATTTTCAAATGATTTACAACCCAGTCCTAAGACAACTAGAGGAGCTCGAGCACCGTCATGCTGCCCGTGATCTCTACAATAGAAGAACCCCTGAATGTCCTGAATGATTAAACTGCTAGGTCATTTTAGGACTGTGGCAGGATTAAAAATATTCAGGGTATCATTTTAATAGATCATTTTAAACATTTCACCATCGGCACCAGCACACCGTACTAACCAGAAGATCAGTAGTGATCAACACTCTGCTTGAGCCAGACCTGAACTCCTTCATAATCACATCACGTTCCTTCTGGTCCATATCACCATGCTGTCAAGAAGATGTGCAGCATTAATAAGGGTAAGCCAAATAAACAGGCTCTTGATGTAATACTGAAGAGGCAATACAGTATTATGTAGAAAAGTTTGCACCCCCTTAATTTGAAGGGGTAAAATTGAATTACGGTAAATTTTTATTTAAATTGTAGAGGAGTTGGAAACTTTTTTACCAATAATTCATTAATTTACTGTAACCTTTGAGTGTCACTATTCGATATAGGTAAAGGCCTAAAGCTTAAGGTGAATGAATCTTTACATGCTCGCTAAAACACAGAAAGACATGTGACTGCTGTGACGTCCACAGTTACAGACTTGGCCAGATGAGACATTGTACAAGAGCTCATTAAAAGATAAATAAGCACTTTTTAACTATAGAAAAATCATATCTTAATTTTAGAGGCCTTCCATCAAATATAAGCCTCATTTATGCCATAATAAACTTTACCAGTTAAACAGATGGAGAACAGATCGTACCAGAGCAGAGACCGTAAAGTCTCTAGCATGCATCTTCTCAGTCAACCAGTCGACTTTTCTCCTTGTGTTGAGGAAGATAACGGCCTGGGTGATGGTCAAAGTTTCATAAAGATCACACAGGGTGTCCAGCTTCCACTCCTGGAGACATCATGACAAACGTAATAAATAATTTTCCATCTACTGTGCAAAGTGCACATGAAAAGTCAAAACACAAGATGGAGCTAGAACAAATGTGCAGCATTTTTTTAAACTAACATGTGACAAAGAATCTTGAGGAAAAAGGACAGTGGACGCTAGGGAAGAGGTCCCTCAAAGCCTCATTTCCAACACTTTTAATTTCCGACCCGGCTTCTCATGAGCCTGTGAGGCTTGGCTGCTGCAGGATGCTTACAAGAGCATCCCAAAAGAAGTATTACGAGCATTAGTGACAAGTAAACTCACCTCTTGCTCCACGTTTACATAGAATTGTTTGATGCCCTCAAGGGTCAGCTCTTCTCTCTTCACCAAGATGTGAATGGGGTCTTGCATGAATTTCTTGGTCACCTCCAACACATCTGTTGGCATGGTGGCAGAGAGCAGGACCACCTAAGTCAAACAGTTATCATAAGTTCCATGGCATTCATTTACTGAGCAAAGTGTTTTGGAAATAATATGCTTATATGTAGATCCAATTGGGACACTGCACCTTGAGACAGAACATTCAACCACATCTCATTTTCAGGGCAGTGCTAAATACACAATAGTTTGCAAGTGTAGCATCACTGCCGGAAGCAGAAAACTGGATTATACAATCTGTTAGTTCACAAGGGCCCATATTCCACTTTACTGTCAGCGTTGCATCTGTATCGAAGGGATACGTACTTGAATGTTTGTGCTCAGTTTCTGGAAGATCTCATTAATCTGATCCTTGAAGCCTTGACTCAACATCTCATCAGCTTCATCCAGAACAAACATCTTGATCCATTTTGGGGCTGCACAGAACTGTGGTGTTAGTTACGTTCTCAAGCAATCGCAGTGAATTTCACAAATGATAAGCTCTTTTGATGGAAAGGCCATGTGAAACGTACACAAGTGTCTCCTGTTAAGCATGTCGTACACACGTCCTGGTGTGCCCACCACTATGTGAGGGGTCTCTGCCTGAAGCTTCTGTATTTCGCTACGGAGATTGGTCCCACCAATGCAAGCATGGCAGGTTGCCCTCATGTAGTCACCCAGAGCCAGAATTACCTTCTGAATCTGATGAGGAAGAGTGAACTGTGGTAAATATATCATAGGAGGACCTACAAACTCCAGATTGCAGAAAACTGTTCAAAGTTATCAGTAAAATAGAAGGATCTCATATATAAGGAAGGTGGTATGGCATCACATCACCCAGACAGATCAAACCAGATCACCTTTTAGCCCAATGCAGTCATGGAAAGAGACGAATCCCAAAGAGGAAGCTTGTTATAATTTTCTGAATTTTGAGTAGATTTTAAAAATGGGACCTCAGTGTCCTCAATATGCTGCTCAGATCGACGACTTGTTGAGGTTATCGGGACCTCAGGAAAGGCAAACCTGCTGAGCCAGCTCTCTGGTGGGAGCCAACACCAGGGCCTGAGTCCCCTTCTGCTCAATGTCCAGCTGCTGCAAGATAGAGATGGCAAACGTGGCCGTCTTGCCAGTGCCTGACTGGGCTTGGGCGATGACATGATGGCCTAATGACAACAGATAAAGATTATTATAACCTGAAGAATTTAAATTCTTATAAGAAAGAAATGTCAGGAACTGTATTTAACAAGTTATATTAAGTCACACCTAAGGAGAGTTTAAAAAGTTGATAGATTAAAGCATTGAGTAATCAGTGATCTAAAAGGTTACCCCATTGACAATTAAGTCCCGAAAGACGGACTGAAATATAAATATCCCACTTCTGCCACTTCTGAAAGTTTCTGTACCTTTGATGCAAGGAACGATTGCCCTCTGTTGAATGGCAGATGGTTTTTCAAAACCATATGCATATATTCCCCTGAGAAGAGTCTCATTAAGGTTCATGTCATCAAACTTGTCTGTAATGACATTCCAGTTGCTCTGGATGTTAAAAAAGGCAGAACAATAGCTTGTGAGTTAAAGTGCAGACAAATTCAAAACCATTTTCAGCTATGAGAACATATTGTAATCATACTTACCTCGATGACACCATCAGACTCCATTCTATCTGGCCCCCCATGGTCTGTATCTCTTGAGCTATTGAAGAGAATTCACCAAGTAAAATTAAATCAAGAATTTACCAAGTAAAATGGATTTGTTATTGCGTAAGTTTTAAATAATATACTATACACCATACACATTCAACAACAGTGATTATTTCTCTGATTATACCCTAAACTAAAACTATAGAAAGCAAATTGAAAATTGGTGAAGCTGCCCTTAAAGTTGCTACCAAAGAAAAATCTTTAATATTAACTTTAACCAATTAGATAATAAAAGCTACATCAGACGTGTAGAGAGCGGGTTTAGTGTCATGTTACACAGTTACATGATTTTGCTGGGTGCATGTGTCAAATTCCATCAGCAGGGCTCAAATACCTGATTCAAAAAAGTGTTTAACCTGAAAGGATTTCAGAACCCCCCTTATGTTCGATAAAAGAACTTCGATACACGTTCAGCATCTCGGAGCTCTGATATACTTGCTGTTAGTCAATATGTCTGCTTTAGAAGCCTGGTCCAAGGTTTAGCGTGACTTTGACAATTACCTACAGTGACAGCAAAAAGTAGTTCGAAAGGAAAACATAATCTTCGTCATCTTAACAACCATTACAAAAATAAACCACACGTAGTTGAAATGGCCTGTAACGGATATGTGAAGCTCAGTGGGACTGGGTGGATAACGTCATTAAACTAGCTGTTAGCTTTTACTTTCTAAAGACACCAAATGTACGATGTCACCTGTTGCAATCAGCAGAATCGCTAGACATGATGCGCTCCCAACTCCAGCATGTGATGGGAAAGGTCACTGATAATGTTGCCAACTTCCTTAATGCAGCTGGACTATTCCCACTTATTCAGTGAGTGCTCGTTTTTACTGACTGTATGATCTCAGCTTTGACCACACTGCCTTCAAAATCGGAAAAACCAGATAATATTTCAGAGAATATTTCTCAGCGGAAGGATATTGCAGTAATAACTGGTGTTTGGGATGCTACAGTGTCTCTGACAGGTCAAAATTCGGGTTCCTGTGGGCCTAAACAGGAGAGAAAAGAATAGAAAGGAGAAATAAAACAAGTTATGGACTTATTGCTGCGCTTGACACCATTGATCACAAAATGTTATTACACAGCTTGGAACATTGAATTGGGAATAAAGGAACTGCACTGGGTTGGTTTAAATCTAATCTGTCTCACCCCCACATTTATATGTCACCACTGTAGGACATTACCTCTCTGTCTTCTTTCTCCTGTAGTCGTCTTTCTCCCTCTTGTCTCCCTCTGTCTGTCCCTGTCTTCAGGTGTCCCCAGCTTTGCAGTGTCTTTCAGTGCGCAGCTACTGGTCCCACCAACCTGCCCAATGTTTCCCACTCAGCCCAACGGGTCGAGGCAGATGGCCGCCCACCCTGAGCCTGGTTCTGCTGCAGGTTTCTTCCGTTTAGGGGGTTTTTCTATAGCTGCTCAAGGGGGATTTGTTGAGTTTTCTCTACATTTCTGATGAGATGACTTTGTTGTGAAGTATATAGTTGATTTGAATTGAATTGAAAAAATAGTAAGTCGAATTTACATAATAATAATTTACATCTCAATGTAAAGTTGAAGTTGATTTTTCTATTGTACAATCAGCTGAAAACTGTCACAAAGAGAAAAAAGCTGAACGTAAATAAGATGTTTTTGAGGAGCTGAAGACTTGACACTAGTTGAAGCCTCAAAGTATCAGTAACAGGGGAGGGACAGTGTTTCAAGTAAGGTATGAATTACCTGTCATCATTCAGATTAGTCCCATATTCTTCTGTCTGTCTTGTGCTTTTTTATGCCTGTGTTTGTGTTTGTTTGGCAACAGTGACCGTATCCATGGAGATAAAAGAGAGCGAGAGACAGGGGAGATGGGCGAGAGACACGCATACTGTATTTATTTACAGACACGTGGCAGAAAACACTCAAAAGTTTGCCTCAGAAACAGTGCAATAAATAAAAAACTACAAGTCATATCTGAAAAATTTCTTCACCAGGAGCGGTAGAAGGTTTTAACAAACTTGCCTTCCACACATTTACAAGTATATCATAATTGTATATGTGGAGAAGTTCTTAAAGAGCCGCCTTCATCTGCTTCTGTTTGGAAATGATGAAGCATTCACAGTAGATTAATGCTGACACATTCACAGTAGATTAATGCTGACACATTCACAGTAGATTAATGCTGACGCATTCATAGTAGATACCGAGCAAATATTACGCAGGTGTGAGAATTGTGTGGCACAGCACTCCCATCAATCACCAGATACACCACTAGCTGCTGTGTCATGTCACCAGAAACCTAGATATTAGTGAACGGTTCCTTTGCCACTTCAGTCCGAGTAGTGACCTCTGAACAAAGTGAGAAAATGATGGACAACATCACTACAGAATTCAGGAGTGTGCACAGCTGCAGAAACAGAAATACATTAGAAAAGTATGTGTTCTTTATGTAATACAAGCTTTCGGATACCGACCAGCTGCTGACACTGGGCTGTATCCGACCTGGCGGGATAGTAGAGTTTGGTTTTTCTTTGTTTTGGTTTCTCCTGGACAAGAAACTCTTATTACCTGTTTCCTCTGTGATGAAAAACCATTGCCTCGCCTCCTCCATCGCCATGAAAATCCGCACACGAGAACAAAGACCTGACACGGGAACAGACCGGCACCACGCAGCTTCATGTTAACAGCCAATCAAAAACTGCCAGACCCTTTCATTCTTCAACTGACAGCGTTAGATATCTGCTTTCAACATTTCTGTGGGCTGACCCGTCAATAAACAGCAGACCCATGCTCCTCCAACCAGTCCCCATGGTTCCTTCACTACATCAGATGCTGTTATGAGAAGGTATTCTTTAGGTGATGGCAGTACTTTCCAATGTTTTTCGTCAATTATATTCTGCTCATATTGAATTCATTTAGCTGTTGACAGCGAGTGTTGTTTGTACTTGTGTTGAAGCTAAAATGATGCAACTTTTGCCTTCAGATCCTCGTCCAGTGTGAGGTCTCAAATTTGCAGCAGAGATTCTCTGGACTGGGTGAACTAGAAAATGGTTTTCTGGCCCGCAGCAGTGTGACATCAAACAAAGTATGTTAATAAGTTGTTTTTTTCTTTATAGACTTCACATTATTACATGATTACAGTTCTCTGTTTTCTCTCGTCAGGATTCGTTCCTACATCCACGTTACCACCTCTGAATCCGGTGCTTCACACAGTTCATGTCTGTAATGACTCACGCCTGTTGAAGGAAGGGTTAAACTCTGAGTTCGTGTCTGCAGTGTCATTTCATTTTTTTCCATCAGGTCTTCCTCCACTATTAGCCCTCAACTTTTGGGGCTGAACTTGCCTTTTTGGCTCCCACCAGAGAAAAAATATTGTCTACAGCTGTGTTCAAACTTTTCACATTAATATGTACGTTTTGATGTGTTTTGCTCTACGGTGCAGGATCCTCTCAGGATCATCTCCATCATCCTGCCTTCTCGACACTGCTCTGCTCTGTCCAGAACAGCTTAACTACTGATGATCCTCTGGCAAATGATCAGGCTCATTGTTGCAGGGAAACTGAACAACTGCAGATCAGTTCCACCACGGTCCTCACTCGGTTCGGACAGTGTCTGTACGCAGCATCGGGCTTCCTCTAAACATGTTTTACAGCCATCAGGCTATTTTCCCCTTCACATAAAATCTCTCGGGCCAAACCAAATAAGCAGATGACTGGAAGCAGCAGATCACCTGCCACAATGTCAAAGGTGACGGTGTTGTGCCGTGGGTTGTGGTTTGTGATGATGTGGGACAAATTCAGCATACAACAACAGGACTCCTGACACTCCTGACCCCACAACAAATCAATGCCTCTCTGAAGAACAGGGCAACCATTTAAAATTCTCCCCACACTGCAAATTGCTGCCGACTTCTTCTTGTTTTATTGTTATCTATTCCTTTCTTTGAAATTTTATTCATTCCCCTCATTTATTTCATTTCTTCTCAACAGGTCGTAGCTTGTAGCTACAGGTTGTAGCTCCAGAATAAATTCATAAACACAATATAAAATGACTAAACTGAGAGTTATATATATAAACAAGCTAAAGTGTTCTATTTTTAAACCATTTTATTCATCCCGATTATCATTTGGGTGACGTTTTAGATGGTAATTATGTAAAATACTTTTTTACATTTCTCTACTTAGATTCAGGCTAACCTGAATCCTACTTGAGAAGCAGCAATATGTTCCTATAAAAACAGCAGAATTCAAATTCTGCAATCAATACTTTCTGAATCAATAATCAGAGCAGTTACACAGATACATTATTTCTAACTCTAATTTGATTGGGTAACAAATCTTTGTGTTGCTTTCTGCCTGTCTCTTGGTCCACGGCTACTCAAGCTTCAAGCTGTGAACTAGTGTTGCGTTAGCCCAAGTCTGAGTATAATGTGAAAAGACGTTGATGATAGGACTGAACAATATGGGATATCGTTGTAACCTTGGATCTCTCTCGATCTGTCCATTTTTATTTGTCGTATTCATAAAAAATGACAATTCAAGGTTCTTCACATCAGCATAAAAACAAATTGATATATATTTATAAATCAAATCAATGACAGTGTTTGACATTGCATACATACATTTTACACACAAGTTTGTGGAGTCAGTGTCAGTATTACCAACTAACTAACTTGCTGGCCGATGCAATAATATGTGTGCACTTTGCTTACCGTCAGAGTCCTTTGTTTCATTCAACTTCTTTTTACTTTTGTTATTTTAACTTTTATTGTAACAGATTTTGTTCGCTTTCTTTCTTCTTTCCATCTTGTTTCTTTATCTCTCGTGGCCTTCTCCAGCAGTTCAGCATTTCGCTGTTTGCCTCCACGTTTGCAGCTTTGACCAGGCAAACTTGTCAACTCTCAGCTTAACAGCTCTCCGGCATAATTTCCTTCTCTATTTTACTACAGGTGTTTGACTTAAACTTTACACTCAGCTATTAAACAGTTAACCTCCATTTCTGCTTATTGTCTACTTCTTTCAATTGTTGTTTTACATTCTTTATAGTAAACATTTCAGTTATTTCAGAAATATAATATTTTGGAAATGCTTTTTGTAATTAATAATATTTCAGAGAATATAGGTCCAAAATACAAGTCGAAAACGAGAATGAGATGGAGAGATAAGAGGGGCAGAGTGCTCTGACGGTTTGGTATTGACTAGGACTTATTCCACTTATTGAAGAGGATGTTCTGGCCTGCTTTTTTCCACATCATTTGGTTTCTACATCCTAGATTCTCAGTATGGCGGCTAACTGAAACCCAGGCAGATACTAAAGAGGCTTAAAGCATTAAATACATGTTAGATTTTGTATCATGTCCATTTTTACCTGTTGAATATAACTTCTGCTGTAACTTGTAACATCTGTGCCTGAAACCAGAGGAACAAATCCACATCTATTTAGCTTAGCCGAGTTTATTGTACAACTAGTTTTGGGTAACAAAGATTTTGTGGAGTCAAAAGAAAAATGTCCTGCTTTTCTGCATAAATTGGTCAAGTATTACCAAACACAAGGTTTCTAAGGTGATCTACACAGATCCTTCATGTCTATTAAACACACTCATCATCAAACATACAAAGTGATGGTGAAAAAAGTTTCATCCGATGTTCACGATGATTTACCAAACGTGTCCATCTTGGATGTCTCAAATACAATGAATAAAATCTGATCAAGGGCGTGAGCCGACCGCTGCGTGGCTTTGCTGCTGACACACAAATGGTTCCATCAAAACTGTGAGATACAGCAGGATGATTGCGCTACTCTCCGCTCTCTCATTACGTTAAAAGACACGCGTTCCTCCTCTTTCAAAGCTTTTAGATGATTAAGGCCTGACAGAGGCTACCTCAGGGCAACAGATTCCTAAAAGCTAATGGTGCTCTGTACAGTATGTATTTCCCATTTATAGTGAAGTATTGATTTCCAACTGACTCATGTGTCCGTGGATGCTGCTATGGTCGAAGGGCCATCACCACTCAATAATAATTAGTGTCTTTCCACAACAGGCACCAGCTATATCTTTCAAGCCCTGAGCTTAAGCACCAGCGGTACCAGCTGATTCAATAGTAATTGACTCACCGATATGTGGAACACTGACCTCCATTGTTCGGGGTCTATGTGTTTTTCAATCAAGACAAGGTCATTCATAAAATAAAGGAGAACTACACACTTTAAATGGAAGTGGATCGTCAATTTAATTTAGTTTTAAATGGGCTTTATTTTTGTTTCCCTATGATGCAGAAAACTAGATTTGAGGGCAAAAGTAATTTTTTTTTAAAGAAAATACATACATGCAGGAACATTCATTTGTAACTTAGAAATATATATACACATATATATATATATTTTTTCTTTTAATCAGATCAAACACTGACCCACATGCATGCACAGTGTCCAGATTAAGGCTATCGCTCACTCTTGGGGCTCAGTGGATGTCTCTGTCTGAGCTCGGCATTCCACACCTCCCTCTATTTCCTTCGCCTCCTTTTATCGACCTGTCAGGAACCATAAAAAGCAATGGCCAGAACAAGCGGCGTGTCTTGCAGGCAGTAAAAAAAAAATCCCAAATGTGGCTTTATTTTGTCACCGTATACTTTCCTCATCCTTCGGTTGTGGGATGAGATAAATTAATAATAAATAATTAATAAACTCACATAACTTTTTATTCAACCCAGTATCATAAATTTGGCCACAAGGAGGTTAGTCAGTGCAGCATATGACACCCTCTGTCTTAAACCCTCACATCAAATAAAGCATAACAGTCCAATGTCACAGGCGGTCGGGGGCAATAGATGCTGCATGCGCAGAAATTACATTACATTACATTACAATTTTGTTGACAACATTATAGCTTACAAATATATTTATTAAAAGTACGATCTGTGAGGACATCAAGCAGCTTTTAGGAAATACCATCACCATTCATTTTTTTAGGGACAGTGTCTACTTACACTACATATTCCTGATCATCTTGATTTGTTTAAGACATTTTCAGATTTAAAATTAAAGACATTTTATTATGCTGTTTATATATTTCTATGATGTATTGAGTACAAATTTATAAAATCATTATTAATTTTCAATATTTTGTCTTTAGTGGTATTTAGAGCTCCTGTACCAGAGAGAACAAAGACATCGTTACAATGCAAGAAAATCCTGCATCAACAGCTCATCTCATGACGTTTGCGTCATGATACTTGCTCTAAAATTCCAAGCTGTGTTTAATCTGATGAATTCCTTGAGAATTGATAGCTCAATTAGGCTATAAATTGACCTGGCTCCATTAGTGATCTCAGGAGCCTGTGTGTGAACGCATGATGTCATGCACGTCCTTGTGAGTGTCGCACGCACACAAGAGTTTTCACGGACTAATCAGCTTGAGAATGACTTTGTGATGAGCTGCAGACAGGCAGAAATCAATAAACATGAACGGGAAAATCACTGTGTGTATTGTCTAGTGTCCTAAAAGTCCAATTCATCAGTTCCAGTAGCTGTTGAGTCTGGTAGTGTTAGTGAACATCATGTTTGTTGCGTAATAATCTGGTAGTTAAAGGGTTAGAGCTCAGGGCTGGGGCCAAACTGCATGAAGGGTAGGAGAGAGAGAGAGAGAGAGAGAGAGAGAGAGAGAAGGGAGGTAGGACGTCGGAGGAGAATGAGACAGCGTGAGGACGAGCTGGAGAGTCGGCAAGTTTTGAGAGAACAACACTGAGGTGGAAACACACATAAAGAGGGAGAGAGATGAGACGTTAGGAGCTGCTCGCTGGCAAGATAATCAGAGACAGGCCACTGAATCAGAGCGTGGTGCACAGCTGGTGTGACGGGTAAAGAGACTGCGGGCCAACACTGAGCGGATGGACAGTGACAATGTGCAACGAGCGTGGGATTTAATATACTGCAGAATATTGCCAACTCAACAGCCCAACGGGAAATATGTGGACACTACAGGTGGAAAATAACTTTTCATTTATATGGACTGTGGAGCAGAGGGTGAGAAGGAAGCTGCCGTTGTAAGTGCATTTGTAGAAAATTTGTGAACTGTTGTGGATGTCGTCAAGCATCCTACCCTCCTGGACAAAAAAAATAGAAAAAGAACATTTGTTTTTTTTATATTCATATATCCTGTTCTCATCCTTCTGTTCTCATAAACATATCTTCAAAATAAAAAAGCTGTTTGATTGAGCAAAGGACATGGACGGACATGAAAACAAATAGTAAAGTGAAACTCGATCGAGCTGGTCTTTAATGTAGTTTGCTCCAAAGAAGGAGCTGCACATCTGTATCTGTATCTTGTGCAAATGATACCATGGAGGGCCAGCCCAAGCCGAGCGACAGGGATTACAAACTGTTGGACCTACTGCGTTCTGCTGGACCGGCGAAGTGTTTAAACCATGCTGTCCACTGAGACCATGGAGCTGGAGAAAGCACACACCCAGAGCAACGTCTTCAGCAAGGTGGATGTGCCTGACCACGCTCACTATATCGTTGCTTTCTTCGTCTCTGTCATCGGGATCCTGGGCGTCACTGGAAATGCCCTGGTAATGTTTGCCTTCTATAGGTGGGTGCCAGTGTGGCTTTTTTTTCCTCCTGATTTTTATTTCAGGTTATTGTGCGTGCCTGCTCTTTCCATCATTTTGAGCTGGACGTCTCTTTAATTAAAGCCTTAAGGTGATGTTGTGATCACAGTGTTTGTGTCCAAATATTTGTGAAAGTCTTTTCATATTTTCAACTGTGATTTTTATAAATTAATTTTTATTTGCAAGTTAGATGATGATGATAGAAGTTCCCGGGGAGTTAAAAATAAAGCAATACTCAGCCGTATGGCATCAAAGTGGTAGAAGAACTAAGATAAATAACTGAACTTTCCAGGCTCTCGTTGTGCCGATGAACTTGAAGGTGCAATGTCATGAATGAGCTGGAGTTCTAACATCCGACTTTAATGCAACAACACATTCGTTTTTGCTCATAATGAACACATATTTTCTGAGCATGAACATCTGCAATAGTTGTAACTCAAAGTAACAGAGACATTGTGCATTTCATTGCAACATGTACCTCGCACAAGATGTACAGGTCCACTTAAATGGGAAATGTTAAAAATAACGGGCAGTCATTCAAATATTTATTTAAAATTTACCTTAAATTGTAAACTTGTAAACTAAAATGTAAACTAAAAGTTGAAGAGGGAGTCCGTATGTTATGTGTTTTGTGTAATTTGGGTTGCTTCATAATGCAAAAGAAACTGGGTCA
The DNA here is from genome assembly GCA_033026295.1 of Channa striata. Taxonomy (NCBI): domain Eukaryota; kingdom Metazoa; phylum Chordata; class Actinopteri; order Anabantiformes; family Channidae; genus Channa; species Channa striata. The sequence continues at coordinate 5,069,626 of CM065178.1, forward strand.
GAGAGTGCAAAAGAAAGTGAGAGCGAGAGTGTGTGTGTGCGTGTGTGTGTGTGTGTGTCTTTGCACTTTGGCGATTGTCAGGACCTTTTGCTCCCCATCTGTCTATCACTGTAGATTAGATGGTTCCTCTAGTTAGTTGTTTTACGCTGATCATTTGTGCCTACTGATTCAGAAACGCATGTGACGTCAGGATTTCCAAGAAAACATACACACACAAACACAGAGGGGGATAATTGTCCATCTAAGGAGATCTCACCCGATATGATTTTCTAGGAATCATCATGTCAGGAATGCCCAAGTAATATGCACACGCATGCACAGACACTTAGGCACACAAGCTGTGACATAACAACAGCACATGCACACACACACAAAGGCTCAGGAGCGCACGCACACAAGAAGCCAGATTTCCTGGTGTTGGGTCGGGCTCGGGCAGCGGCCACTTTTAATTCAGTAGACACAGAAGCAGAGTTTAATCAATAAAGAGCTGCAGAGGCAGACAGCGGGTCAATACGCTGCTTCATCAAGCTGACACGGACGCAGGTTCACACAGGGTTGACCGCTCGACAAAGAGCTCGTGTCTGATTACAGGGCGGTGCGTGCCCAGTTAGGAACTTCAGAGTTTCCCCTTCCTCTAAACAAGATTCTTATTATTTGGTGTTGATTCAAGTAAAAATCAGATGTTACACATAATGTACAGACGCCATGTGTGATATGCAACATCTCACCTGCAAGAGAAAAAATAAAATAAAATTTCAATCAGGAAAAATCACTCAGAGAAGTTTGAGTTCACACTCTCTTTCTCCTCCCTGTATGTGTGTGTGTGTGTGTGTGTGTGTGTGTGTGTGTGTGTGTGTGCAGTAACAGGAAACTTCGTAACCTGTCCAACTACTTCATCGTGAACCAGGCGGTCAGTGACTTCCTCATGGCCTTCACACAGACCCCCATCTTCTTCGTCAACTGTCTCTACAAGGAATGGGTGTTTGGAGAGATGGGTACAGTAATTCTGCCCCTTTTTTCCTGCCGTTTGCTCCTCCTGATGATCTCCTGCTGGATCAGCTTGAGCTCTGACGGTTTTCTGTCAGAGCTCCTCCAAAGCATCACACACGGAGCCTTCAGTTTATCTTTAAGTCCTGCTTTCATCAAAACCACACGCTGCTGAGACGTTGGCATGTGCTTCTTTCCTTCAGGCTGCAAGATGTATGCGTTCTGCGGTGCCCTGTTCGGCATCGCCTCCATGATGAACCTTCTGGCCATCTCCATTGACCGCTACTTGGCCATCACAAAGCCCCTGCAGTCCATACACTGGAGCTCCAAGCGAAGAACCACCCTGGCCATCGTCATGGTCTGGCTTTACTCTTTGGCTTGGAGTCTGGCTCCTCTGGTCGGCTGGAGTAAGTTTTCTCATCCCGTGTGTATCTTAACGTGCAATTTCCCTCCCCTTGCCACAAAGCTGATACTCACATTATGAATGTTGGGCATGTCCTGCTGCAAAAAAAGGTGATGTAGGAAGTCACGTAACTAATCTTCGCCCTTCACAATTCACTGATGATCTTAATCTAATGTACCGTCAAGACATGAACCTTCTGTCATTATTAAATATGCTCTTTCCCCTTCTAGGCTCTTATATCCCAGAGGGCCTGATGACATCGTGTACGTGGGATTATGTCACCTACACGACGGCCAACAGGAGCTACACAATGATGCTGTGTTGTTTTGTTTTCTTCATTCCTCTGGGAATCATCTTTTACTGCTATCTCCTAATGTTTTGGGCCATACGGAAAACGAGCAGGTATTTTAACTCTGATATCAGTGTACGAGCATGTACTGTAGGTACAGCACAGTATGGCAAAAGGTTTGTGGTCGTGTAGGTGTATATAAAGAATGAATGTTTGCATATTCCTCAGCGTTTAGTTTTACAAGGCCTCTCTTTTGGTTTTTCACTTCTGCCAGCAGTTCAATATCCATAGTTTCTATTTAGAAAAAAAAAAAATCCTTAGCTTTTTTTTAACTGAGCTCTTCCCTGCATCGCCCACAGGGAGGTAGATCGTCTGGGGACTCACGTGAGGAAGTCAACCCTGATCCAGCAAAAGTCCATCAGGAGTGAGTGGAAGCTGGCGAAAATTGCATTTGTCGTCATTGTGGTTTATGTCCTCTCTTGGTCTCCATACGCCTGTGTCACACTGATTTCCTGGGCTGGGTAAGAATTATTAATAGGTTTCATTTTAATGCTGTGTTGTGCTTCTGTACATGTTTATATTTTTAAAAGCACCCTCGTGGTGTTATAATCAGTGATATCTTAAAAATATCTTAAAAGTTCTGGTAATATGGATGATGTGATGTGAACATAATCACCATCAACATTTACGCTATTTTCCACAAGACCGGTCATTTTAAGGTCCGGCTGAGAAACAAAAGACATTTCACTCGACTTCACACTCGCCAAGTGAAACTGTAAGTTCACACTGGTCACACAAATCTGTATCTCCTCTAGGCTGCTGCTAAAAAAATGGTTCCGTGGAAGCATGTGCAGTTTGTTTTGTTTCGAATCAGCCTCAGTTGGAACCAACATTTGCAGATATACTGTACACAGCAAATTCATAGTCATCCAAAACATACAAAACTCTCCCTAAATGGCGCCAAATGCATTGTTATATAAGACCGTGTCCTTTTGAGGTCAAGTCTGTCTAGATGAGTGACATACAACAGATGGTGAAGTTGCTCATATGTCCTGTGCTTATCCACACTATCACAATATTCACTAAACCACATGTCTCTCCTGGGACATACAGTAGGATGAGAGGTAGTTATGTAACTTTGAAATCACATCTTCTCCCTGCTCATTCACAGGGAAAATGTAGCCTTGCGTGCAGACGAGCACACACACACACACACACACACCCAATCAGATAGACTTTACCAATCCTCTATGGCAGCTGCCACATTTGAGCTAATCCCTGACCTAATGTGCAGCTTCATTATGTTACAAAAAATAAAGAGATAAAGGAAAGGCTGAGTGGAGGTAAACATGTTGTGCCGTCATGCCACAAAAATGGGACCGATTATTTCAGAAAGCTGTAATTCAGTTTTTCTGTGTCATCCAGACATGCCAACCTCTTGTCGCCGTACTCCAAGACGGTTCCTGCAATCATAGCGAAAGCTTCCACCATCTACAATCCTTTCATCTACGCTATCATACACAACAAATACAGGTAAAGGATGAATCTCTGTACGAGCTGTTTTCTGTTTTACAGTCACAATTCATATCCAACTTTAAAAGTTAAATTGTGAAATGCAGATCCTTTTTTTTTTGTTTGTTTGCTTTTTGACATTTAAATAAAGGTAAAAACTTCTAAGGTGAATGCATATTTTCATAAGCATATTGATCAACTTTAATCCGTGTTTCTATTCCTCCGTGCTCATTAGGATGACTCTGGCAGAGAAGGTTCCCTGCCTGTCATTTCTGTCTCCCACTCCTCGAAAGGAATGCATTTCCTCCTCCTTCAGTGAGTCCTCCTACAGGGACTCCATCATTAGTAGACAGTCCACAGTATCAAGAACGCACTTTGACATGGTAAAAAAAAATAATTCACATTTCCTAAAATGAATTCAATTTTTTTTCTTTATGCTGTGTTTTTTCAGGCTTTTCCTTTTATATTACGTGAGGAAAGTTCATTTTGAATTGTTTTCCATGGCAGGTATTGAGGGACGTGGAGATGGAGTCTTTGGGCGGGAAATCCGGTGATTCCTTCAGAAGCATGTCGTCGTACAGTCAGTCTTGTAGAGGGAGGTCCTACAAGAAACAAGTAGATCAGAAGATTTGCAGGACCCACGCAGCGGAGAAGGTGAGAGGACGCAAAAAAAAAAAGCTCAAGTGTGTTTTTGGTCATTCATTCTTGTGTGGGCTTGATAATTGCCATGATAATTTGATTTGCCTGCACGCACTCAAGCATCACTCACTGGTGTTTTCCAGTTGGTTATGTTGTGTATTTGTGTTTGTGTGATGTTTTTTACATTGCCAGCATCCATCCGCCATGATCGAATCATCGAGCACCTGTGAACATGAACTGGTTTCCAGCTCTCTGACCATGGCCACTCTCCCTCTACTAGTTCTTACCAGGAGACGCAGCCAGAGTCTGAGCAGCGGGATTTCGCACGTCAGGGGAAGGAGAGACAGCGTCAGTCACAAAAGTGAATCCTTTGATTGCCTGAATTCTGGAAAATACCTGTCTTCTGACCCCAGGTCACCTCAGGGTGTTCCACGCATTATCGTCATCAGTCCCACTTCTGAGAGCAGCCTCATCAAGCACGATAGTGACTACTTGGAGGACAGCGTGGAAGCAATGGAGAACAACGTTTTTGCCAGCCTCAACTTCTCATCCGAAGTCTTTGAAGCAGTGGAGTTACTCTCTTGACCCGCTGGATTTAACTGGACTTAACTGTCGCTGCGTACGAAGGTGACTACAGGCCACACCATGCTCTCTTCTAAGGGTCCCGGCACACGTTTGCTTTGAACAGTGTGTAAATCCACAGAAATTAGTCACTTACCATCTGTGTAATACCCCATCCTGTAAATCAAAGCCCATTGCTCTGTGATACCTGGAGTAATGCTGGACTGGCAAATGAAACAACGGTGTGTGCAGTGTTTGTCGGACTTTGGCAAGGAGAGGGGGGACCCATGGGTCAGGAGGGACAGCATGGGTTGTAGCATATTCTTGTTGGTGAAATCTAAAATTAAACACGTTCAATATAGTTTGACAAACTTGACAGCACTGATTCTTAGTTTACTACAGCTGTTAAAAGTACTGAAGGAGCCATGACATTAAGATGTCAAATTTTAAGCTGAAATAGAACAGAGGACAGTTGCTTTTGAAATTAGACCTCACAGAAGACCACTTTATGGAAAAACATCCTTAATGGTGCGTTTCAAGCACAAAGACAATGTACTATATATAACAGCTCAGAATAAAGTATAAAGCAATAGGATGTACTGTACATAAATCCTTGTGTGGTGGTAGTTTCTTTAGGCAGTGTAAGACTGCTGAATATAGTCAAAGGTCTGAAACAGGATGTGTCAAAAAGTTTTGTGGTACTTCATAGAATATTTGTGGTTGCTTTTATTAAATCTTGCTCATTGTGTCGACACTGCACTTTTTAATAGAGTTGCACATGTTCTATTTTTATCAATAGAAAAATGTACGTGGACGTGGGTGCTTTGATGTCGCGTTAAAGAAAGCAAACACCAGTAAAGTTATGTACACAAATGGCCAACGATGTTTTCTAAAGACTATGGTCACTTGTATGGTTTGTTAATTTATCATGCAAAAATTGTGTAATATCTTTTTAGACATAAAAGAATCAATGCAGTTTAATGAATAAAAACTTTCTACAGGTTCAAAATAAATATTTTGAGATGCAGTTGGGCAAATAATGGAAACACAAAAGAAATTCTTTGACAAAAAAAGTAGATTTGACAAGTAAGTAACTGATTGTGAGATTTCTGTCATATGTGCATTTTAATATTTGACACTTGTGTGTCTGTTGATTTTAGTAAAACTACATGACAACAGAACTTAGACATGTTGAAGTATTGTTTTTTATGTGAATTCACATACAAATTAAACCTTTCTAAATCCGAATTTTGATTCAATAGTATATGATGGGTTACCTTGTTTAAGCTACTTGTGAACTGTTTCCCCAGACTGATCACTAATATTGACTGATGTAACACGGCCTAAAACTTCACACCATTCAGTTTTTTTTTTATTATGATTTGATGATTTAAGCTAAAGTTTTTGTAGTTTCCTACAAATGATAACAGACAATTTTATACAGGAAGAGATGTAAACATCTTCAAAACAAATATAGTGTTTAGCTCTTTAGTTGTTTTCATGCAGAAAATTTATGGCAAAAACATTGACGTGCAATTCTGTTCACATGATTAATGACATATAGCAATATACAGTATTTCAGTCATTAGAGGAAAAAGATTCACCAGCCCACGTGTGACTTCCCAGAGATTTTCTTCAATACAGCAAACGAAATAAATTGTTGGCAGTGTTTTTATCGGTCATTTTGTTTCATATACGTTCGGCAGCTACACAAAGAGGGACAACTTTCCAATGTGGCCCCGTGTTTTTCATGACACACTGAAGATGGTTTGATGGCATAGCTGGAAGTTTAATGAAATGTGTAAATAATATAAACATTTTCACAGGACACAGAACAAATGCTTGATTTTCAATTGCCACATATAGTCCCTTATACCATAGAATAGGAGAATAAGTCAAGACTTTAGACATTAAAGTACAGAAAAACTGATGGTTTCAGTGTGAATGCAACGGATTGTTTCACATGTCATCAGAAAATGAATACTCAACAGTCAAGTTGTGTGTGTTGCTTGCAGGTTCCTAATATTTTGCATGTTGGTCATCTGAAGGAGCCTTTATTAAAGCTTATCAATTTAAAAAGATTATTCCTATAGCGACATGATTTGAAAAACTACATTTACAGTGCAACAATGATTTTACATGCACTGACAGCACATGACCACTAGATGGCCGTATGGAGTCGCATTTCCAAAGAGCACACAGGATGTTCCTCATTTGAAATGTACCTGTCACCCTGACCAATCAGAGTTTGGCATTTGATAACTGGCTGAAGTAAATTATTATCACGTAACATTTCATACTCTTCTAAGAGATCTGACCGAAGGGGAGGCGGTTAATTCTTATTTAGACTCAATTGTGAGCACGTTACAAAACTGATGACTCTGTAACTTGAAAGACTGGAATCAGTTAATGGCAGTTGGTATTTGTATGTCACTTTATGGCTGACGAGACATTCATGTGTAGGTCTAAGCTGTGTATGACTGTGTGTGTGTGTGTTTGAATAAGAGACAGAGGTTACATCACCACGCAGACGCAGTGATCCACACAGTGAAACAAACGCTTCTCCCACCTGAAAGCGGAGACGCACAGTAAAAATTTAACAGGCATAGTTGTGCTCTGAAGTCACACTCGACAAGAGACTCTTCTGCTTTCATGAGAATGGATGAGATCACTCGTTTGAAACGATAAGCCCATCACACTATTTGTATACAGTATGAGCAAACCCACACACGCCTCCTGTATTTTATTTTATATATTTGCAAATTGTAATCTTAGCAAGAAAAGGAGATTTCCCGTAGTATCTCATACTGTCTGTCCTTGTGGTTTAGATCAATACAAGAGATTGTGTTTTGTTCTGGTTCTAATTAGTGTATGTATAATAAGTGCATTAATATGATAAAAGTAATTGAATGCTTTGTTGAACCCACAGGTCCAGTCCCTCTACCAGTAAGCGGTAGTGGATGACATAACTGGAGGCAGCACAGACCTGAGGGAGACAAAAAAATGCCTGCTGTACTTACAGCTCTGTCTTCAAAAGCAGCAGTAAATCATAGTTCACAGCTCATTTTGTGATTCGCTGTTTCTTTCTGTGTAAAATTACATTGCTGTGCTGTATCGGATCTTTGTTGGACAGTTACCGTATTTTTTTAGTCTGTGTCTACAAAAAGCAGTGGTGGAAAATTCTGATACTCTGCTAAACACGATAACTATTATGGACAATGTAGATACTAGCAACGTGTGGGTCTATATAGAAATATTACTTCCAATGTATTAAGCAAACCTTCCCAAAGGTCCTTCCAAACATGACAATCCTAATGTTTCTGTAGTTTTTCTCTTCTGGGCCATTTTCCAAAGGAGTTATCTCTCTTGGATCTCCTTCGTGTCTCAAGGAAGACTTCTGTCTCACATTTCTCTCCTAGTGACTTTTAGAAGAAACACATCAGAAAGAAAATGGAACTGAAATAACCATGAAATTAGAATTAGGGCCCAAGGTTTTGTCTCAGAGCAATAGAAAACCAAACTCTGAGAAGTAACAAATTCCTCTGGGCTGCCACATTTATATATACATTTTCTTATTCTTATTCTTATTCTTATTCTTCAAACTGGTGACTCTACAGTAAACTGCCCATAGGTGTGAATGGTTGCCTGTGTGTGTCTCTCTGTATTTGCCTGAGACAGAGCAGCACCCTGTCCAGCATCTAGTAGCTGCTATTATAATTCATTTATAATGTAGCTGTAATTTATATACTTTTAAGTAGCTTTAATTGTTATATATGCCTGTTGTCTATGATAATCTTTCATAGTCTTTGTCAGCAAAGTGCAGACGTCAGACGTCAGACGTCAAAATGAAAGGTACTTTATGTTCTTACCTGTAATACATTGTCCCTGATGACATATTTGCTTTGTGCTGCTTTGACATCTATCACTGCGAATACAAGTTAAAATGAGAGTCGCATGGATGCTATAACTGTGTATCCACACATGAAAGTGTGTGAAGGGGGGGTTATGTTGGGGGTTGGGCAGTATTGATGTCTGGTCATGCTTTAGTGGAGCAGATGCTCGCAAACTCCCCTTGAGACCCTGCTAATACTGAAGCTTTGCCTCTGGTCACTGTTATATGGGCTGGAATAGCAGGCAGATTTACACACACACACACACACACACACACACTTCAGATTCAGTTAAATTCTTATTAATGTCTCTCTCTGATCAATTTTTTAGCATCACTTTCTTCTCTCTTTCCCCTCATTCTGTGATCTTATCGCCGCAGCTTCACCTTTTTTTTTATTTTTCTGCGGTCAAAACAGAACAGCTGTTGTCGACTAGAGTGGAAAAAAGGCACAGGACAGGCTCAGAGGTCTGCTCAGTTCAAAAAATACTGAGCGTGCCATGTGTGTTCACATCTTCCTCGATCCTTTGGACACTTGTGGTTGTACAGGTGCTTGTTTGCCTGAAAGTGTTCGAACCATCGAAGCCCAATTATTATTCCCTGAAGCCTGTGTCAGGACATTGAACATAAGATAATGAAAGTTCGGAGGAAACGGCTAAGATAAAGAACCTGATCCAAGAAGCCGATCCATTTTTTTTAATGAAACGTTTAACTCCAAACATTAAGCTTGGTTGTATATACACACTACAGTATATTACACACTGGAGCTATAAAAATGTCTGGCGATTAGCATCCAAAAAATAATCTAGTGTGATAATAAACATGCACGAATGGACGTCAATCATGCCATAGCTTAGGTACAGCTAACTTCAAACTTGGAAACTTTAACAGAAAGAAAAAAAACATTTCCAAAGACGTAATAATTCATTCTTTGTTTTCCAAGATGTTCCTGGAGCTGTCTCAGAACTTCCTGCAATTTGTTTTTAATTTTTCCAGCCGAGAGTAGCTGCCCCATGTCTGTTATGCTTTGCACTGTGGGAAAATCGTGTCCATTAATTGCCCTCAAAACCTCCGCGACAGCAAATGATTACAACCATTTGTGGGCAACTTGTTTTAAAAAGTCAACTCACTGTGAGCTAAAAATGCTTTTCGACATAACGCAGTGCTGTGTGTGTCTGCAACATATTTTTTTAGGACCTGCTTGTATCTGAGTAAAAACCTACTGTTGATTTTGCTGATCTCATTTTCTTACCCAATGTGGAGCTACTGATGTAAAGTTTGCCCTCAGTCTGCTGCTCAAAGCTAATTTGTAATAAAATAATTATAAATACTTATATTTTTAAATATATGTGATTTGTAAGTTATTCTAAAGTTCTAATAATCTTTTGATTAGATTTACATTTACATTTGCATTAAGTCATTTGATGCTTTTATCCAAGCGACTTGCAGAGTCATTTTTTACACCCACACATATACACGATGGCGATAGGTGCCACGCCGGGTGCTTATTATTTATGTCCCTTAGGGTGGTTCAGCAATAAACGATGATCGTTTACTGTATTACTCTTTCTTAAAAATAGGAGGTGGAAGAACGATTAAGACCAGCTGATCCCAAAAGTCTTAAGGATGGTTGGATGGGCTCCTTGAAATCTGTGCGCTGTTTGTCCCTGAGGCAGCATTACACTCTGGCTTTTGAAATGCCTCTCTTTGATTGACCCAGACATGACCCAACCCTTAAGCAAATGTCTTTGTGTATATTTGTGGTGTGACAGTGTGTTTGTGCCTGCACCTGTGTGGTCTTTGTGTGGCTGGAGCCAGATTTCTCCCAGTTTATCTTTCTTAGGACGGACGGTCATTTGGGATGAGCTGTCTGTCTCCCACTGTGTTCGTCTGCCTATCTCCAACTGTCTGTTTGGCTGGTTAGTACAGAGGAATAGTTTCCATAGTGAAAGCAAGCAAGTTAAAAACAGTGACTGAGGTCAGACCGGAGATACAGACTCTTCTTAATAAGCTGATCTCTGGATTCCAGTCAAACAAATACTCATACACACAGTGTCCTGTGAGCATTGCAGAAATTATTTTGCCCATCTTTAAGCCTACGTACAGTACAGCTAATTCAATGAATTAGTCTGGTCCACTTCCACTTAATATGCATCAGTTACCACTGTTGAGCATTAATTTCAGCTTATCATCAGGAAAAACCCAGTATTTGACAATAGATTTTATCCCACGAGAACACCCCGTATTAGCACAAATATTGGGAAAGAAAAGTCTTGTGCAGTAATCATAACCCTAACTGTACAGTATTTACAGAGATTGGTGGAAGGATTACACAGACTTATATCGGTCTGGAAGGGGTCAGACCGATTACTCGCCTGGCAGACAAATACTGTCCCCAGTATCAACAACCAAATACTTGTTAGTCTGTCTCAGTGTGTGTACGCCTACTGTATGTGTCAATTTGTACTTGCACACAACGATTTGCGGAGTTATTTTCCAAAAGAACCTTGAGACTCTTTTATTTACACATGCGGTCACACATTATGCTCATAGTACACGTTGTGTTTGACTGGCACAAAATCGATTATTTATTCAGACAACAGCTGCTGCCTTCAATTTTGACCTGAAAGACATCATTTATACACAGAGATTAGACGTAGGTGCTGACCCCCCCGGGTTATAAATATGTGTGTGTGTGCGTGGGGGCAGCTGGCAGAGTAGGGATGGGTGTCTTTTTTATTCACGTGGATGATGCATTAAATGTAATTTAGAGGGTCAGATTATCATACCATGAAGGGGTGGAGCTCGTCTGTGTGTGTGTGTGGGTGTCACTGCTAAGCTGTGATCATTAAGCATGTGGAGAGGTGAGCATATGGGGACTGGAATAGACCATTTCACCGAACAAAGGACCGGCAGGCTGTCAGAGCACACTCTCTATTGTTAGTGATGGATATTATTATCCTGTGACCCACACATCTCCTTTGTTCTCCTTGTGTTGAGTTTTTTGGACCATTTTTGACACTATAACAAAACTGATAACAGTGAAGTTCAGTGGACTGCTGGACTAAAGGGACGACGGTTTTAGTAATTAGATGTCCACGAGACCCAGAACCACTGATATCGAGACACACGCTGTAAGTGCAGCTTTACTCTACAGCATCAATCACACTCAATCTTCCTTTTGTTCGTCCTTTACCTAATCAACTTATTCAAACTCTGCAAGTAGTTTGTGTATCAAGTTATCGTTTAGCATAATGGGTTTAGTACATCATCATCACTTCTTCTATTAAATCTGTCTTCGATAGCTTAATGCAACAGTGGTCGACGCTTTGACCCCTTTCCATCTCTTTTGGGAAGGACGTCGATCAATAAACCGCATTGCCTCCGTTTTTGGATGAGAGTGGAGTGGTGGATGAGGTTCAAGAGGCTGTTTCTCCAACCACATTAACTTTATTAGTCGGCTGTATAAATGCTTCACTGCGGTCTGTACCATCAACTTAATCTCTTACTTTCCTCTCCGACCCCAGACATGTGTACAGTATTAAATATGAAAAGTTATTTAGGAAGGACAGAAAAGGATGTCATCGCAAATGATGCTGTGGCCGGCAGTGATTATAGGCTAATGCCTTATCTGCCCGGCGTTTCAATTAATTTGCCATCTGGTGAAAACTCTTACGGGCGGCAGGACCTCCCGTCATAGCAGAGACTTGCGGCATTATCCTGGCTTGTAGAGAATCAGCAAGTCTGAAAGATGTTCACCGTAAAATATGTCTAATCAGGTTATACTCATGAACAATATCATGTCGGGAGTGATGATAAGATGGGCTCCTTTATCTGCATGAGTGACCATTTGTGGTGTGACTCTGAATTTAATTACTTTTGCTCGACCCCATTCGGACCCCCTCAGCTCCACAGTGGAAACGGGGTTGGTGGCTCCTCCGTCTCTGCTCCTCCCAGGATGTGCTTTGCTATTGTTAAACCTGGCGTTGTTGCACGGCGCCTCTGTTACACACACTGTGGGAATGTTCATTAGCAGAAATGAGGAACATCCTGTGTTTACATGTGGGTCTTTATGAGAAGATTAAATAGGGTCGGGGTTGGGGTTAAATACACACAAAGTGGATCCTTCGTGCCATTGTCTTACTAAATGTCTTAGAGGCTTGGTTGAACGCCACGTTAACCTTGTAAAATTCTCGGCTGTTTATTCTATCTCCCTGCGTCTAAGTTCTTAATGTACTTCTTCACTTGACTTTTTGTTTCTTTTTCTCAAGAACTTTTTCTTTAAACTGGAACCAGCAGAAAACCTGCCGCAGTGCTGTGACATGGGAACCTTGGTGTGTGTGTGTGTGTGTGTGTGTGGTCAGGGCCGAGAAGGGGATGGGATGAGTGTTTAATTGAGCCACTGCTATATCAGTCTAAATACAAAGTCAATATTGATCCGTCTCGGAAGAGAAGAGAGTGGACAGGAGCCAGTGCAGAAGTGCAGAGGGAGAAGAACTGCCAGCTGTCGGGACATAAATAATACACGCGCTTATAAATAAAGTGGAAATTATAGCGCCACTCATTGGATTTTGATTCCTAATGTTCCCCAGAGAGATTGTGGTAAAAATAAGAGAAAAGTCTTGATTGGCTGATCTTGTTTAAATTGTCAGTATCAGTAAAACAGAAGCTTTGAGGGATCCTTTGATTCCAGCCTTGCGGACGCGTGCAGGGTGATGATCTGGTCGTGGCTGGTTCCACCTTAAATGAAGCAGCCTGCTGCACTGACTACATGTTCCCAAAATATCTGGACGAAAGATAAACCGCTCCGACTCCCTCCCTCTCCCACGGTTCCTCTCCCTCCCCTTGTCATTTTCCCTGTGTGGAGTGCTCCCACACTCTGGTCCTCAACACCCCCCACCTACACCCCGTTTTTTTTGGGTTTTTTTTCATAATGTCGTCTCCTCCCATCCCCTAATCTCAGTCTTCATATCATCCCCTTGATTTCTCCTCCTCCTCTGTGTCCTCTCAGTCCTCCCCCTGGGTTACTCTCCTCCCACTCTCCTCCCAGTCTAACCTCCACCCGTTCATCCTCTCCCCTCCTCCACCTCTCCCCTCCCTTCTGTCATTAGCTGGTATATAAGAGCATTGCATCCCACTCTACCTCTCTCACACACACATACGGTGTGTTTGCTGTGAAGGGGACTGACCAGGGGAAACCAGGGATTACGTTTTCTACCTGCCTGTAAAGGAATATTTTCCTCTCTGGAATTTCCATTGAAGAGGTACAGCCCGCTTTTCCCTGCACATAATAGTAGCACTTAATAGTAGGAAATGTGCTGCAATTATATTAATAGCTGCTGTGTAAGTGTCGTCTTCCCGTGGATATTTTAAGTCTAATGCTACTGAAATGCGGCTGCATAGGACAGGAAATTAAAGATAGGTGTTTCATTTGCACAATATTTGTTTTTTTTTGCATCTTAAGTGTGAAGGCAGCAATATAATTAACTGAAATACCTTTTGAAAAATATGACACAACTTTTAGAAAATATGCATATTTGTTTACAGAAAGCAGCTATAACTATATTGTAGTTTTATGCTTCTCTTGTTATTTCTCTGCACTTTTTCTCACTTTCTTTTCCTATTTTGTACGATGCAACTGCATGTTTAACGTACTGGATCGTTTTCCACGATATCTTTCCACAGATCTTGCATCGTTATTATTATCACCTGATCTGCACTGTTCTCCTGCATCGAGGAAACATCAGCACCATCAGCACTACGCACATATAACGTCATCATCAAAAAGACCATGAGCAGCAACTACAGCGTCACTCTCCTAAGCCCTGCCCCCTGGGGCTTCAGGCTGCAGGGCGGAAAGGACTTCAACATGCCCCTCTCCATCTCCAGGGTAAGACCGAAACACACACACACACACACACACCAAAAATGTGAACACACTCTGTTCTATGAGAACACGCGATGCTAAGATTAAGGCACGCGCCCACATTTTATTTCTACAAATAGTCATTCATCACAGGGCAGCTGCACAACGGCTGAAACATGGTAAAAAAGTTGAAAACTGTTTTGCCGGTGCTGCCTTCCTCCTCCTTCTCTCACCTCCTCTTCATCTTTCCACCTTGGCCCCACTGGTCGTCTGCTGTTCCATTGACTTGCTCCACCACCGCACTCGTGGTAGCTCAACTGAATCATATGCCATCTGTCACGTATTGACCACACAGGAAACCTTTTCTCGCCTTCTATGAATTCCACTTCACTTTGAGCGTCGGCAGCGAAAGTGCAGCAATCAAGCTCCTGGCCCACGAGCCTTGCCTCGAGTCCTGCTGCTAGACCAAGTAACTTGATGGTCCCTTGGTTTCAGTGTCTACTCCTAACATTACCTCTCATCTGCCGTTCACCCGCACATTAAAGATCACACAAGTGCCGAATGTTTCCCTCATCACTTTGGTCATAGTTTGATCCTGCAACATGACTATTTTGAGTTTTCATTAGGCGTCTGTTTTGTTTTGGTGGGACAGTGCACGCACAAAAATATCACGAAGCGCCGATGCACCGCACACACACACACACACACACACCACTAAAACTGGCAGTGTGCAGACTTATGGCAACATGAGACTGATGATGAATGGCTTGCCAGGTTCTGTGCCAGTACCCCTTGAGGCCCTTTTGGGTTGCCATGTTTGTGTTATTACTTTGGATGTGATACTTTTCCCACTAACTGAAGCCATGTGAATTCTTACCACAGTTGTGTGTTTGTGTCTGGAGTGTGTATGTATACAAAATCGTAGAAGACCATCGTAGAGCAACTGAGCGAGCAAGTGAGAGAGGGAAGATTAGAGGAAATAGAAAATGAAAGCAACAAAATAAAAACATCTGCTAAATTAGATTTTGTGTACAAAATCCCGAATAAAGCTGGAATACCAGCCTCCTCAAATACGAGGTAATGTTACTTTTGGTCAGTTTTCCTTTCCCCAGAGAAGCTTGTAATAAATAAAGCGTAATTGTCTCCTCGGCCCACTCTGACATTAGCTGCAGTCTCACCATGACAGTTCTATGGTTTTGAGGTTTTAAGGCATTGGCAGGAGTGTAAGTCAACCAGTGGTGCAGGTTTGGCTGCAGGTACAGTAAACATGTGTTAGGTCCTCTGAAGTATACAGGGAGTGGATCCCATGACTTTGTGTCCTTTTATGTGCGTGGTAACTCTACATGAGGGTTAGGTCATGTCTAGAAATGTCAGTAAATCAGTGAAAATTCACTGCGTGTCCAAACGCATAAACAAAAACAGCCAGAAACCCAAGACAAACCCAGAAATGAAAGTCCTCGCTGTCTGATTTTACATGCCACTGATGGCTTCCCACAATTCGCCGTGCCACTTCACTCGCCAAAATGCCATTCGATTTTTTTTTTTCAGGATTAAATCCACATAATTAGAAAATAAGGAGTAGCTCTTCTAGATTGGAAAGACAGAGTCAGAGGGTGACTTGTTTAACTTTGAATCTCACAGACGGGGAACGAGAGGAGGCCAGCGTGTGACCGAATGTAGGGTGATTTCGATTTTCAGCAGGTGGAGATGAGTCTGGTCTAAACAGCGGATGTCACTCAGCATGTTATCTGTTCAGATATTTCTCTCTGCCAGGTCCCGTTCTTTTTACGTCTTCCCCCCCCCCTCATACCTTCCTGGTTAGTTTTTCTCTCTCTGCATCATTTAGCTGTTAGATATATGTAACACATGACTCACCCCTCACCAACAATAGCCTTTTCAGTCTAGATGCGAGAATCAAACCAAGCTCCCAATCTTATCCGATCCATTAAATCCCCGTTTATGGTGATGATGGGCAGCGCTCACACAACAAAACCACAC
Source organism: Channa striata (assembly GCA_033026295.1). Taxonomy (NCBI): domain Eukaryota; kingdom Metazoa; phylum Chordata; class Actinopteri; order Anabantiformes; family Channidae; genus Channa; species Channa striata. The sequence continues at coordinate 5,085,770 of CM065178.1, forward strand.
ACACAGATTGCTCTCATCCAGTGAAACCATAGACGTGATTCTAAGAATGGACCACAGGGTATGGGTTATTAGAGAACGAGGCACTTCAGCCAAACCACACTTACCCTAACATATGCTGCTGCTCAGTTCTATACAGTGCGTACCCTATGTGAATATATTGTGTGTTTTATTTATGGCACTAGATGCTCCCACAACACTATCACATCGTACTAGTCTTGCATTATACTGTATTTTCTTTTTCTTTTTCTTTTTTTTTACGTTGTAGAAAAGATTTCTTGTTTAAGAACCCAAGATAGTCGAAATTGCCAAGACAATGTTTATCCATGAAACCTCATTTTGAGGCCTTCAAAAGAAACATGTGAATAACAAATAAAGATGTTTCAGCTAAAGCTGTGAACGTGCAGATCAGTTTACAGTATCAGCAGCCTGGGATACTCCAAACCCTTTGCGCTGTAGCTGAGCAGGACTTTCCATTTCTTTAATATGAAATCCACTTACTTATTTTAGTGATCAAATTGTTTTCAAGCATACGTCCAGCCCCTGCATCTAGAGGCAGAAAACACCTGCCTGCTATTCCCAACTACCATCCACAACACAGTAAATCAATATTTAAACATTTGTGAGGGCTGCCCATTTACAGGATCCACCGCTAAAATAATTCAAGGGAAGGCGGCTCGGGGGAGCAGATGCATTAGGCTCCTAAGAATAGATGCATTACTTTACAGGTCAGCTGCCATCATCCGCATCCCTGTTTCAAAGTCTCTTCAGTCTAGGCTCGATATGGCCCAGAAAACATTTAAAAAAACAAATCAGAAAACAGCAAAAATGCTAAGTTATTAATTAAGTTAAGGCATCAGAGTGTTTACGGTACTCCATAGGGTCACCACAGTCGGTCAGTACCGCTGTGATAGCGGGTCAGCAGAGGAGCGTTGTCTCACTTCTACCCCATCTCCATCAAATCTGAACAATTTCAAAACCTCTTAAGCTGAACAAATTAAAACACATGCAACCGCAAGAGCAAAACGGAGCTCATACCTCAAAGTTTAAGATGAAATTTGTATTTCCTATAAACAAAGGAAAAAATGATTTTAGAGACTGATCGCACAGCAAAGTGAGTGGACAGCTCATCTATATTAAACTCTTTTCATGGAACAATGCAGTTCTGGGAACCTCCTGCTTCATTAGAGCTCTGCTTTTGAACACGTGCTAATAACAACTGACCACAGTGACGGGTCTGTTTCAAAGACGTCTATACATAGAGCCCGTCGTTTTACCCCCGACTCTAATTCTTCGTCTTTCAACACTTCCTCCTGTACTTACATTGTACGACTGACCAGGTCCTAAGCATGAGAAGCAGCCGACTCTCGGTTTTAACCTTTCATTCCAGGCTGCTACAGCCAGTTGACAGCTCCTCCATATGACTTAATAATACTCACATCTACATTAATCAAACAAGTCTGAGTATCTGTGTATCTTAGTGAGATACTCCCAGAGCCAGAGTCAGCAACTTATTGTTTCCTCTCCCACAAATCAATCTGTCAGTGCATGTGTGTGTGTGTGTGTGTGTGTGTGTGTTTGGGCAGACTTGTTGTATTTGGACGCCGTAACATGCCTGGACTTTTCTGAGTTCACAGCACATGAACAATTTGTCTTATGCTTCAAATGCAGATTGTGAGATGCACGTGGCATCCAGTTATTATGGCTTTTTGTGAAGTCGCCTTTGTATTTAGTGGGCATTCATGCACATTTTTGTGGCTGGTTGTTGCACTATTGATAAATGGGCTGGGGATTAGTTTTTGGAACTCCGTCCGTGTTGTATGTTGACAGTTGTCTAGTCACCAAAACATTTCTGTCCTCACCGGTAATGGACTGACAAATCCACTGTAAAAACACTGTCGGTGTCACACTGACAATACAGGAAGTGTGCCGACAGGAAAATCACACCTAACATGCATCCAGCAGTCAGAGGCCTTCATCGGTTTTCAGACAGCGTTACATTTCTTACAATACGGTTGAATGACCGTTTGCTTCAGTGAAGATCCTAAAAGTGCTCACTGTAGCTGTGAGCTACAGTAGCTCCTCAAGTCACTTTTGGTGGTCACATACAGCATATAATAACAAAGCATAAAATACCTGAATTTATTACTTCTTGGTGAGGACTGCTGTTTTAGGGTAACTGGAATGAGCAGACTTGGTTTTATAACCCTGGCAGGACTGCACAGCCCGCTCATAACACGCACTGCAGCAAATCGACAGTGATGAGACTTGAATAGCCTATTGTTTGGTTCAGCCATAATGTGTTTTCCACAGTAGCCGTTGCGTTACGTCGTCACGTCTCCTCTGCCTTCCTCTCAGGAGGGCGGCCTCATGGCTGGTACCATAACAATATCAGCTGAGTACAAAGAGCGATGGAAACAAATTGCGAACGGCAGCAGATTGTTGAGCCTCACGCCTAATTGTTGCAGCATAGAAGCGGCGCCAGTGACGGTAACATTTAATACATTCCAACGAGCTCAAGCTAATATTTACAAATGGTTTTTGGCACTTTGACTTTGCCAGAGGAATCACAGAGTTTATATATTCAGTGATAATGTAAGCAGTTAGTTGATCTGATGTATTCCTGTCTGGCAACCTACATATCTCATCAAGTATTAACTCTTTTTCCAAGTGATAGAACGTGTTCTTGCAACATCCCAGTGGTTCGGTTCTTGGCCAGACTGCTGCAATCAGGCCTTTGCTTAACCGGACCCAACCAAAACCTTCCGCACACAAATGTCACCACACCTTCTGAGAGTGTAATAAGTAAAATCATTTAAAACCACTTTTCTGGATTAATCAGGCCCTCTGTAACTGAGTGAAATTGATGACGCACAAGTAACGTATTGTGCATTGATATATAATAAACCATAACAATCCAGTCAGTATGGCTGTGTTCCTGAACGTGTGTTCAGCAGCCCTGCCAATGTTGAGTCCCTCAGCACCATGACAATCACACCATTCAGCCTGGCTCTGAATGCTGGCTTGTTCACTGTTTAGCAAAGTGCAATTAGCTTTTACAACATATTTTTTTTGCCGTGTGGATTTGCTGCTTCTGCGACTTCAGTTTTTTTTTCTGCGTGTGATTTTTTTTTGTCTCAAGTACTGTACAGTATCACCCTCACCTCCCTCCCATTTAAATACCTATGTAAAATACTGGTTTTAGTGCTTACCAATATGCACTGTGGAATTAATAAGCAGTAGATGTATCCTGACGATAAGTTTGTGTAATGGGTGGAAACAGGTGCAGATTAGATCGACGTGCACAGAGGAAAACTGCATAGTTTTCGACAAATGCTGGCATTACATACAGTACTCTGAAGCAGTCTCAGTTTCAGAGTGTGTTCCCATTGTGTGTGTGTGTGAGCAAGAATAAAAAGAACCCATTACTGCTCATTGATTGTGTTAGCAATACCAAGAACACAGCATCAAGAGACACAGCCATATCCCGGGAAATGTAGAGAACACTGCTACACCTTATTCCTTTTTTTTTATTGGCTTTGCAAATACTTTGAAGGAAAGCACTTTGTTAGACTTTTAGCAAACACACAACACATTTTGGTGAGTAACAAAAGGCAGAATTTATTTTTATTTTTTACAAGAAAACCCAAAAGGGCTTTTCTGACTTTGAAGTATTCTTTTGGACATTTTATTTACCAATGATAATGAGATAATGAGATGAATGAACTGATTTGAAAAGCCATATTAGAGGAATCTAAATTAGTTTTCTGCTTTTCATGGATATAAAAATATCAGAAGAAAACAGCTTGATGTTTATCAGCTGGAGCTGGATTATACTTGGACATGGAGGCTGTAAGAATGGCAAACCTCTTGGTCCAATTCTTAATGGCATGTGCAAAGCTTTATGTTTAATCTGTACAGTGTGTTTTTGTGGGTTTGGCAGCAGCAGTTGCAGCGAGCTGCGGTATCAATGGGAACTGATATGGCCTTTTCTTGTTAGGATCTCTAGCATTAACATACAAGTCAGGCAGTGATTATTAGACACAGGTGCACACAGCTTTAGGGGGGAAACTGTTATTTTCATATGCTGATCATTCATGCAAATGTGCTAACACTGTGCACAAATACACAAATTGTGTTATAAGAATTTAGAGTAAGTTTTGAAGACAAACAACAGTTGCTGTGTTTTTTTAAGGAAACTTACCCTGCTCTAAATTATACAGTACTGTATGCATCTAAACTATAAGTTGTTTTAATTTGTCCAGCTGCTTTTTAATATGTGGTTCTTCATAAAACGTTCCTGTCCTTTTGGTGTTTACAGTGTATTTAACCAAATAAAGTGCTGTTTTCTGTCAGTTGCATTTTTCTGCAGTATTTCTCCTAATTACACGTATAACACTGATATGATTCAGGAGCTTATTTCAAAGTATACTGGAAATGTTTTTACTGGTCCTGTAGAGGATTTTTTTTTCAATTTAACTTTATTTATATAGCGCCAATTTGAAACAAGGTCATCTCAAGGCACTTTACATAATAAAGTCAAGACTATACAAACATGTAGAGAAAACCCAACAAATCCCCCTTGAGCAGCTATAGGCAACAGTGGAGAGGAAAAACTCCCTTTAACGGAAGAAACCTCCAGCAGAACCAGGCTCAGGGTTCTGAGCTTGCCTAAGTGGAAAGTAGAGAGGGAAAAGAAAAAAGCAACGAAAGCAACAACAAAGCATTGGGCAGGTTGGTAGGACCAGTAGCTGCGCACTGGAAGACACACAGTGCCACATCCGGGGACACCTGAAGACAGAGACAGAGAGAGGGAGACAGAGAGGGAGAAAGACGACTACGGGACAAAGAAGACACAGAGTTAATGTCCTACAGTGGTGACATATAAATGTGGGGTGAGAGGAGAGAATGAAGAGAAGAGGAAAGTGCCCCCCAACAGTCTAAGCCTATAGCAGCATGACTATAACCAACTATAAACTTTATCAAAGAGGAAGGTTTTGAGCCTAGTCTTAAAAGTAGAGAGGGTGTCTGCTTCCCGAATCTGGACTGGGAGCTGGTTCCACAGGAGAGGAGCTTGATAGCTAAAGGCTTTGCCTCCCATCGTGGGAGTAGGCCTGCACTTTGGGACAGAAGTGGTCTATTAGGATGATATGGTACTAACAAAATAACTTCATATATATATATATATATATATATATATATATATATATATATATATATATATATATATATATATATATATATATATATATATATATATATATATATATATATATATATATATATATATATGGCGTCGTTGTTATCCAGTGTGGGCCCTTTGGCAAGGCCCTTAATGCTACCTGCCAACCTCGTTGCGCTAATGAGTGATACAAATACTAGAGTCAGACCGGCTCGGACGTCGCCCGGGTTAACAAGGTCCGCGTCAGGTGTCGAGGAACCAGGGCAACCTGATGAGAAGTGGGCTACTGGAACAAGAACAAGAACTAGGCATTCATGGACTAGAGATGAGAACAGGGAACTAATGGAATGCTACTACTCAAGTAACCCTAGCGAGAGGGGTTACATGCGGAGGATGTGGGACCTATGGACGCTTCGAAACCCAACATCTAGACTAACACCGAAACAGCTAGTAGCTCAGTGCTCTAATATCCGTAAGAAACACCTGCTATCGCAACTAGAGATTGATGAGGTACAAGGGGGAGCCAGGACGACAGGTCAGAGGGGAGATATCATCATCATCCCCACAATCGGAGATTGGGTTCCAAGCCCCAATAACAACAGAGCTTAATGCAAGAGCAGCTGACCTGAGATTGAAAATCATGGCTATATTTTACTATGGACTCTCGGCAACCCCGTGGCCGGTTACCAAGAATACGTGAAGTACCTTCTGAAAGTCTCCTAGAGGATGTTAATACAGCACTACAGACAATCCCAACTACGACCATCACTGAAACCAACCAGCTGATATACAGCACAGCAACTGTGATCCTTGAGGTGCTTGGCTATAAGATCAACACAAGCACAAATAAGGTGCACTATCCTCCATGGAAACGGAGGTTGGAGGCTAAGATCAAGGCAACACGGAGAGAAGTTAGCCAACTATCGGAATTACAGAAAGGCATGATGAAGAAGTACAACCTGCCTGAGAAATACAACAACCTGTCCATACCTGAGGCCCTTGAGACTGCCAAACAAAGGCTCACAGCCCTGGCTACCCGGCTGAAGAGATACACCCGAGAAGTTGAAACCAGGAGAATAAACAGGATGTTCTCCACTGAGCCATCCAAGGTGTACTCACAGTGGCAGGGTAATAACACGAGCAGACCCGCCAAGGCTGGAGACTGAAGAATACTGGAAGAACATATGGGAGAAGGAGGCAACACATAACAGCAATGCCCAATGGCTGGTGGACTTGAGAGCAGACCACAGCAACCTTCCTGAACAACATCCAGTAACCATCACAATGGCAGACATCCAAGAGAGGGTCTCAGGCATGAAGAACTGGACAGCACCAGGGCCTGACATGATCCATGCCTACTGGCTAAAGAAGCTAACTTCCCTTCATGAGCGACTGGCGGCACAAATGAACACGCTAATAGTGGATGGAACCCACCCTGAATGGCTAACGGAAGGGACCCCCAGAAGGGAGCAGTCCCATCCAACTACCGCCCAATAACCTGCCTCTGCACAACATGGAAGCTCCTGTCGGGCATCATAGCGGCTAAGATGACCAGGCACGTGGATCAATACATGACCAAAGCACAGAAAGGAATTGGTAGTAACACCAGAGGAGCCAAGCACCAGCTCCTGGTAGATAAAGCGGTCACCCGAGACTGCAAGACCAGACATACCAACCTGTGCACTGCCTGGATTGACTACAAGAAAGCCTACGACTCGATGCCGCACACATGGATCATGGAATGCTTAGAACTGTACAAGATCAACAGGAGTCTAAGAGCCTTCATCCAGAACTCAATGGGAAGGTGGAAAACAACGCTAGAGGCCAACTTCCAGCCAATTGCCCAAGTCAACATCAAGTGCGGCATATACCAAGGAGATGCCCTGTCCCCGCTGCTGTTCTGCATAGGCCTGAACCCCCTCAGCCAGATCATCACCAAGAGTGGCTACGGATATCGACTACGCAATGGAGCTCCTGTCGGGCATCATAGCGGCTAAGATGACCAGGCACGTGGATCAATACATGACCAAAGCACAGAAAGGAATTGGTAGTAACACCAGAGGAGCCAAGCACCAGCTCCTGGTAGATAAAGCGGTCACCCGAGACTGCAAGACCAGACATACCAACCTGTGCACTGCCTGGATTGACTACAAGAAAGCCTACGACTCGATGCCGCACACATGGATCATGGAATGCTTAGAACTGTACAAGATCAACAGGAGTCTAAGAGCCTTCATCCAGAACTCAATGGGAAGGTGGAAAACAACGCTAGAGGCCAACTTCCAGCCAATTGCCCAAGTCAACATCAAGTGCGGCATATACCAAGGAGATGCCCTGTCCCCGCTGCTGTTCTGCATAGGCCTGAACCCCTCAGCCAGATCATCACCAAGAGTGGCTACGGATATCGACTACGCAATGGAGCAACCGTCAGCCACCTCCTCTACATGGATGACATCAAGCTGTATGCCAGAAGCTTAACGAGACATCGACTCGCTGATACATACCACCAGGATATACAGCCAAGACATCGGAATGTCATTCGGACTGGACAAGTGTGGCCGGATGGTTGCGAGGAGAGGAAAGGTAGTCAGAACTGAGGGGATTGTACTACCAGAAGGCAAGATAGCAGATGTGGAAGACAGCTACAAGTACCTTGGGATCCCGCAGGCAAATGGTAACCACGAAGAGGCCGCAAGGAAAACAGCGACCACCAAGTACCTCCAGAGAGTAAGGCAAGTCCTGAGAAGTCAGCTGAATGGGAAGAACAAGGTCCGGGCGATCAACACCTACGCCCTCCCGGTCATCAGGTACCCAGCTGGCATAATAAGCTGGCCAAAGGACGAGATGGAAGCCACTGACATCAAGACAAGGAAGCTCCTTACAATGCATGGAGGGTTTCACCCCAAATCCAGCACCCTGAGACTGTACGCTAAGCGCAAGGAAGGAGGCCGAGGACTAGTGAGCGTCAGAGCCACTATCCAGGATGAAACAACTAAGCTCCGTGAATACATCAGGAAGATGGCCCCAAATGATGACGTGCTTAGTGAATACCTCAGGCAGCAGAAACCAGAGGAGGAACAAGGACAGGAAGAGCAGGATCCATCATGGAAGGACAAACCCCTGCACGGTATGTATCACCGGCAGATAGAAGAAGTGGCTGACATTGAAAAATCCTACCAGTGGCTGGACAAAGCTGGACTGAAAGACAGCACAGAGGCACTAATCCTAGCAGCACAGGAGCAGGCTCTGAGAACAAGATCAATAGAGGCTGGGATCTACCATACCAGGCAAGACCCCAGGTGCAGGCTGTGCAAAGATGCCCCTGAGACAATCCAGCACATAACAGCGGGGTGCAAGATGCTAGCAGGCAGGGCATACATGGAACGCCATAACCAAGTGGCTGGCATAGTACACAGGAACATCTGTGCGAGTACGGACTGGAAGTCCCGAAGTCACGATGGGACACACCTCCAAAGGTGGTTGAGAATGACAGAGCTAAGATCCTGTGGGACTTCCAGATACAGACTGACAAACTGGTAATGGCCAACCAACCGGACATAGTAGTTGTGGACAAACAGGAGAACAAGGCTGTAGTGATAGATGTAGCAATCCCGAGCGATAGCAACATCAGGAAGAAGGAACACGAGAAACTTGAGAAATACCAAGGGCTGAAAGAGGAGATAGAAAAGATGTGGAAGGTGAAGGCACAAGTGGTGCCCGTGGTGATAGGAACCCTGGGGGCTGTGACCCCCAAACTGGGAGAGTGGCTCCAGCAGATCCCAGGAACAACATCTGAGATCTCTGTCCAGAAGAGCGCAGTCCTAGGAACAGCTAAGATACTGCGCAGGACCCTCAAGCTCCCAGGCCTCTGGTAGAGGACCCGAGCTTGAAGGAAGAAGTAAGACCGCCCCAAAGAGAAGGGGCGAGTGGGGAATTATTATTTTTTTTTTTATATATATAAATATAAAAGGCTGGCATGCAGAAGCTGCTTTTCTGTATCTTTTAGTTATGAGGAACAGTTATGCTTCCCTTGGCCTATTTTTTCAGTAATAGTGTGATATGAACCAGCTGCCTGTCATCTGTGTGACTCCTTGTACTGTACTCAAAGCAAGCATTGTTGAAGACACCTAAAGTGGTACTTGAGTCTATTTCCAAGTGTGTCACAGGTGTGCTGCCTCCTCTTCACTCGGTGCAGAGCCCTGAATCTTTATCTAAGGCTTTTTCAATGCAGGATTTCTACAGCAACTGTTAGATTGAAATGAAGCAATACTTTCTCTCTCTTTAAATACTTTTATGCTCTTTTTTTCTCACCAAGAGTTACCTGATATCTCTGCATATTTGGATCTGAATTCAGCTTGTGTCAGAGAGTGTACTCCATAATTCAGAGCATATATACAGTACTGTGCTCTATATGTGTGCATCTTCTGCGTGATAAAGTTTCCACTGAATATATGTTAAAGCTGCTGTTTTTTGTCATGACCTCAGCAACAGAGCCATGAATAAATTACACAGAGAAACCTGAAGGGTTTGAGTTGTTGCATTGACGACGTGTTTAGATTTGTGTGTTGTTACAATTTGTTTAACATAATAATTAGAGCTACTTTAAAATGTTCTTAATGTAAGTAACTGAGAACAAATGTTTGCTTTTGGAAAGCATTATGTACAAACGGGTTATGTACTTGAAGCACAAATTAAAATACTTTTCTCCTCTTGTTCAAAAGCAGTTAAACAGTTATAAATGCAGGTTGCTTTGATGCAGAAGTAAACAGAGCTGTGTTTTATGCGTTAGAGTTAGTTGCCTTTGTATAAATGTGTGTGTGTGTGTGGGGGGGGGGGGGGGGATAGGCTTTGTTTAGGAACAGAGCACTAATTGGGAAAAACATGTAACTGAACATTTTGTGGTGAGAGTTTGGACCATAACAGCACCAGAGTGGTTAGCATCAACACACCCCTGGAAATGGGCCACAACGTGCAAAATAAAGAACCCACAGATTCCGAGTAACCATGTTTTTCTCCTTCCCCGATGTCTCTCTCGTAGTTTCTGTCCACACAATTTTAGTCAATGTCAAGTCGATCCCTCATTACCCTCTTCTTCCTGCCCTGTGTGGCTGCAAGTGGTGGTGAGTGATGTTGCGTGTGTTGGCCTAATATGACTATAAAAGGTTGGGGCCGCAGAGCCTTAACATTAATCCGGGTGCAGCGCTGCTTTTATTAACTTTCACTGTGTCTGTCTTATTCTGTGTGTGTGTGTGTGTGTGTGTGTGTGTGTGTGAGAGAGAGACAAAGATAGATGCATAGGGAACAGGGAGAGAGAGGGATGTAACACACCAAAAATGTCGAAGGTTTAAACCTTTGTTAAGCTTAAAAATAACAAAACCCCGTTTTCTTGTAACATCACCAAATTCACAGTAGAAGTGACACATTGTAGGTAAAAGTAAGAACAACCACAAACGTAATAATTGTGATTTCATTCATGTGTTTAGTGTAATGTGTGTAGTCCCTATTCCTGGTGTCAGAAGACAGAAATTACCTCACTCTTCCTCTGACACGGTTGGATGTTGCGTGACCAAGAATGGTCAGAAACACACCTGCATGGTTCTTTTGTTTTTTTAAGACAAGTTCATTTCTTTTTACAGTATGATAGCCTCCTGTAGCTGTGTGAATAGATTTAGCAGATGCTTTTTTTATCCAAAGCCTCTTACAGAGTAATTTGGTACACACACACATACACACACATACCTCACAACAATTGTATTAGAATTTGTCCACAGAAGGCTATAAAGACACACACACACACACACACACACACACACACACACACGATGGCCACTTGGGAGTTGCCCAAGGACACACAGCGAGGAGGGACCAGGGATCAAGCCACTGACCCCGTCGACTGCCCTACCTACAGAGCTACAGCCGCCTCACATAAAAGTGGATACATACATTTGTTAAAACATAGATTACTTAAAGCTGTGGATGCCATTTTAATAACAATATAACAAATACACAAAACCCACATGTTTAGTTTAGATGTTGCTCGCACTTTGGCTGTCACTAACTGTTATGAAGGGAATGTGATGAAGTAATACCCTCACATTTTCCCAGATATAATGATTTGGCATCATGGGAAAATAAAGACAAGAGGCAAACTTGCCGAAAGAGTGAACATATGTTTGCTATTTTAATTTCAATTTGACAGACTACTTTCAAAAATATGTTTAGTATTGCTGACAAACAGTTATAAATCTTATAATTATTTTTATTAAGTTTTAAGCCTTATTGAACAGGATTGATACAGTGACAGCATTAGTGCAGGGTCTAAGCCATCGTAAACAGCAGGGTCGGCGTTAAATACCAGTCCTGCTGTTCAACATGAGATCTTTTGTGTGGCTTAAATCTGTTTTAAATTAACCAGTTTCCTCCAGTGTGGAAGTGCAGCAATTAAACTTTGTTTAGATGCCGATAATCAAAGCATACCTCAAAACTCAAAACAAAATGCAAGACACTGAAAACCGGAAACGTGAGAAATGGAGTGTGCATAAAACATATTTCATGCAAACTACAAAGTGTCCTGCGTATGTTTCCTCAAAGGCCATCAAATTGCTACGCGTCCACATATGTAGCGTCCCATTAGCTATTTGTCACCTTTTCAACAGCATTTTGTAAAGATTATAAGCATAATTGCTTTTATTGGTACTAGATTCCCTTTACTCAGTCTTTATTGCAACAACAACGTGTTTCAAAATAAACTTCACCAGTGTGTGTACTGCTGACAGGAGCAAACCCTGAAAAACTGTAATTTAACTGCCACAATTGCTGCTGTTGAAATGTGGCTCTAAAGCTCAAAAGCTAAACGCTAATTATGTGTTCAGTTGCAAAAGGTGAGTTTATGAAACACAAAAGGCAAGCTCCTCATAAAAAAATGTAGCCCTCAGATCATCAGTGCTGCATTTGTTTTGATATAATTTATATCTAATGTTAACTTTTATTAAACTGCATGCCAATAACAAGTACAAGCAGGCAAGTGCTTGGGGCTCCAGGCCAGTAGGGGGGCCCCCGTGGGGCCGACAAAATCAAGCACAGCCCTGGCTGTGGGCAAAGATTGCAACGACGCCGCCCGTCGCAGAGCTCCCTGAGAGCACCCCGACCGTCACTGCGCCGCTAGTAGCGCGTGATTCGCAAAAGAGGAGTTATTGTTATGGGAGGGAAAAACATGAGCAGGAGAAAAAAGCAAGATAGTAGCAAGTGGAGATAACAATAATTAAATATAACACTACAATACTATAATAAAAGTATTATAGTAAAAATAATACTCAATAGCATTAGCTATTTGCTGCTAGTGTATCCGTTATTGTGGTGAAGAGACGGTTGAATAAAAACTTCTACTGGTTTCACATTGTTTCTTTTGTTTCCATTGACATTTAACTGAGTTAACTTTGCTAACTAAGTTAGCAGAACAGCCTAATGTGTCCAGCTTAGCTTAGTTAGCAGGCTGCTAACAAACCGCTAACTACAACCATACTTTTTCTGTAGTAAACTGATGGAAGCTAAGTCCCACTGAGCCACCTGCCAAGCTATGAATGCTAAGTTATGAAATTTAGATGCAAAAACTACAGTGTATTAATATAAGTTATAGCGCTATGTGCACTGTGGTGTTGTGTGTATTTTATTCTATTTTCCATATCTTAATCATATGATGCATAAATTCTTGCCTGTGGCCCGAACAGACTGTAGGACCACTGCTAGGTGAACATATCGGTTACAATTTGCCTGCGATATTTTTGTCTCACACACACACACACAGACACAAGACGATGTGAACGTTTGTCTTTTCTCTAACAAGCTATAAACCCAGTCTGAAAATAGGTCATAAAGATGAAACAAATGTAAATCAAAGATGAAGGATCCTGCTATTAAACGTACTTCAGTGGACATACAGTAGACCTTCCATCATGTGGTAAAGAACAGGATCTTTCATTAGCCCTGCAAAAATACTGGATTCATAAATTCTGTGAATAACTACAGAGTGAATGTTCCTGCTTCCTGCTTAACAATCCTGACCGTGATGTTGCTGATGATGTAAATCATTTTAAACGTTTTTTTTGTGTGTGTGTGTGTGTGTGTGTGTGTGTTTTTGCAGCTGACGGATGGTGGAAAGGCTGCTAAAGGTGGCATTGCCGTTGGAGACCTGGTCTTGTCCATTGATGGAATCGCCACAGAGGGCATGAATCATCTGGAGGCCCAAAACAAGATCAAGAACTGCGCCGGCAACCTCAGCCTCACCCTGCAGAAGTAAGCTTAGACCGTGCACTCTTTGTGTAGTTGTCTGTACTTTTAAAACCTAAACCAAGCTACTTCACCTAAAACGTGATCTTGACTGGGTTGCCATTTATTTCCATAACGGGACAGGAACCACACACCCCTTTAAACTATCTCCAACAACCATCTGTGCGTCAAATCTCAGTCCTTGCTCTTTTATCCCAGACATCCTGATTCCAGGCAGACATCTACTGTCGCTGATGGAGTTAACGTTAGCTCGAACAAACAACAAAACCATTAGTTCTGCCTGATCTCCCATTTCGCAAAGAAAGAGGAATAACTGAAATCACAGCGGACGCATCGCACATGTGGACCACCTCCTCCTCCCCACGGCCTATTCCTCACTATTCTGTTGTACAGTGGAGCTGATTTATCACAAGCACTTGTGTTACAGTGTGTGTGCGCGTACGTGTATGTGTGCGTCTGGCTTTGTTTTGTTCTCATGTGGTTTGAATTCCCTGGTTCTTTGGCAGCATTTGTAAGCATGTGCGTGTTTTCATTTAAACACAGTTCGACATTTAGGGCTCGTACACTTGTCCATTTGGATTCGAGATCATGAAAGAAAGTGTAGATTTATAGCATATGGTACACGCAGAGGTGAAATGTAATGAATTTTGTGATACATGAAATCAGAAAGGACTTAATGAAAAACACGCTCAGTTTGTTTTGCTCTGTTTCGTTGTGACTCTCCGTCTCTGCCCGTCTCTGTGTCTGGTTTTCACATTCTGTCCTCCCTCGACGATTCCTCGTCTCTCTTTAACCCTTCCCCTCATTTGAGGCTAACAGAGCATGTCCTCTAATTTGTGTCCAAATGATGACAGGCTCAAGATGTTTGCATGTGGTCAAGTGGCAGAGAACACTAACGGCAATATCACAAAGCTCGTGGTAACTTAAGGACAGTGTGTGCTATACATCTATGGTCAGATTCTTCTTTTGTACGATGAGGGAAAGAGTTAGAACAAAACTTGGCTCAAAACTTATGAATGGATGATGTATTTGTCACAGTAGGGGTTCGTGTTATAATGGATGGCTCAGGCTTTAGGAAGGAGAAGGATCACAGATTTACTGAGACTGATGTAGAAGATGCGTTGCCACTTAAACAGATTTTATTTTCCAGGACACAGTAATGAGCATTTTTATTAAAGAAACATCCATAGTATAGCTTATCACCTCAAATTAGTTAAGAATTACAGCACTTTTTTTACTGATTTGTTTTGCAGATTATGGGAAATATTTGTTTAGTGTAACAACGCCCCCACACTGCACGTGTGCACTGATAGTTTGTCTCTCTAATGCAGCCATTAAACATGTGAATGCATATAACTTAGTAGCTTCAACATTCCTATGCTTCATCTAAGGTTTGAGGCACGGAAAGGAGAGTGGCCATGATAGAAACTTCTCACAGCAGGAGAAAGGTGGGACTTTAATTTAAAGTGAAGTAATAACAAGGTAACATAGTTGTAGTATCGCTGTAATAAACTGACGGGAGGTAATAGTTCAGTAATATGTTGTAGTTTCTGTGTAGTTCCTATGAAACAAATGCAAAATTTAAGCTTTTTCAGTAGTTTAATAGTATTATCAGACTAAACCCAACCCAAGCTTTTTGGTTTTAAGATCCAAACTTGAAAATAACAAAAGAAATGTAGTTTTGTCTTGTTATTACATTGGCAGTTATGATGATATTACTTTATTAATTAAAGTTCAGTTTCTACTAAATGTTACTTTCTTAATTGTAATGTGACATACTAATAGGAAAAGACCTGTCAATATCCAAAATGTAAACATATCTGATGTGGGTTGGGAATTCACTAAACCCAAAGCAGAAAATAGAATTTGCCATCTGCGCAGACTTTATTGGTATAGATTAAACAAAAAAAAAAAAAAAATCCAAATGTTATTTAGGCTTAATTTGAGATGTATTTTTTAATTTAATTATGCTAATTGTCAAGCAAGAAAGCATATAAGCATATTTCCCAAAGAGAGTTTATTACTGTAGCTATGAACACAACAAGGCCGTCAAAAATTTTCCTTTCCCATACCACTATTACGGGTCCAACACAGCTTTTGAGGATGAGTGTAACTGACCAAATGTCATGTACTGCACGGATATGCTGGTTTGCAGGACCAGTTACAGGATTATCTGTTCTGCATTGCTCTGGTTCTGTGGCAGGCATCAGGCCTTAAAGGGTTGATTTATGACCTATTGGAAACACATGCATTGGCTTGTTTCATTAAGTGGCAGTATTATAATATTAAGGTTGTGTGACCAGGCAGCCACGGTGAAGACAGCTGGCTCCACTAGGATACTTAATCGTCTAAGTGATTGACAGTAATCCTTCTGCCTTCTGCAGATTCCACTGAGAATTACAATCAGAGTTTCTTGTTTTTTTTCTGTTGTTTCTTGGCATTTATTGTCAGTGCCAGTAGTCTGTATAGTCTAAGAGTCATGCCTAGGTCAACATCTGGACTTTAATGGGTTCACATGCGTAATGGAAAGAACTAATCTAGTCTCTTGTTTCTGTTAGTTTTAAAGGATTCATAAATTTTAAATGTGCATCAGCCAAAGTTTGCCTTGGTGCAGCCGTTTAAAGAAAGACATGCCAGTTCTATGGAGGTCTAAACAATCCCAGCACTGACTCACCTCCGAATGCACTGAAAAAGCCGGCACACAAGTGGCATTTGAAAACTGCAAAGTGAAGACAGACAAATGCATGAATTCAAACACCATAGTTAGATAGCATAGTTGCAATCATTTAGCTGTCTTTATTCTGAGTGGAACACATGGCAAATGCCTGCTTACATGGCACTTTTATTCAAATGTAGCTTTACAACGCAGCTTCTCATTCACCCATTCACACACGGATGGGGTTCAGTGTCTTGCCACATTTCAGGTAACAGCTACTAACTCAGTCTCAGTGTAAGTTTGCAGTTGTTCTAATACTTGAAGCTCAGATCAATTACTTTGTTGAACTACAATACACAAAGAAATCAGGATTAAAAGATTATATTAACAGCAAATTGATACAGTACCTTGTGTGAAATATTGGGTGCTGGCAATTACCCAATCAGGTGGTTCCATTGATAAAACTCTGACTTTTATACCAAGAATCCAATACTTTTTTTCTGCTTTGAAGTTCTCCAATACATAAAACACAGTTCTGTTAGGGTGTTTCTTATACCCATTCCTCTATAAAGAAACAACTGGGGACGTTAATTTGTGTTTTTAATCTTAAAGAAAAATAATGAACATATTGCTGTAATGCAAACTTATAATTATGGACTATATTTTAGGATCATTTGTATGATTCCTACTCATAGGCATTAATGTGTATGTGTAGTCTACGATTCAGCATATAGGGTTGAAATATATTTGGCTAGAGCAGCAAAAGTCTGGCTATGTGGTGTGTAAATTGAATTACATGGCTTTAAGTCAAGTCTGTCACTTTAATGCTATTTGACCAAGAGAGTGGGTGATCTCGAGTGTTTGTTGTTTTAGTTTACCGTTCTCCTTTGTTTGAGTTTTTCTTATGTCCTGGTATGCACTTTGTATTGTTATGTTATTTATAACTCTCAAACACAAACATTTGGAGCATTTGTGGCTTTCTGTCAGAGGTAGAAAAATCTTCAAAAAAAAAAAAAAGCGGAAAGAGGAAAGAAAAACAACATTAAGTCAATGGAGACAAATGAAAGAAGGCATGGCAAACATTTGAAAGCGAGACACACAAACATGGATGGAGCTCGACTGTCCAGAGCCCACGGTTTCTGCTCAGCTTGGCTTGGCTCTTGTGACTCGATGCCATGAGCCGAAAATGTGAAAATATCACTGCTCCATGTTAGAATTTAGATGTAAATAACGTTTTACTGCACAGCTGTGGAATACAAATGCTGCCCAGTTGCTGGGATGTTTTTTTTTTCTCAGTAAATCATTTTACCATTGTATTTTCAGTGTCCAACTAAACTTCATTTAGTGATGACAAAAAACAATGAGCTAGACAGATTGTTTTACACTGAGGGAGACATCAGCCACATCTGGAGCACACGTGTCCATAACGTTCATACAAATAAAAATCTGTGTGTGAACACATGCAGTATACATCGTATACACCCCCCCCCCCCCCCATACACACACACACAAAGTGGGTTGTTTAGGTATTGATGATGATTAACTTATTCATTTAGCTTCAGTTAATGAAGAGTGTAATTGTTGCACATTTTCACAGTGACATTGACAGAAAGCTGTGTGGCAAACAGGAGATAAATCTGGTAGAGGATGTAAAGCATTAAAAAGGAAACGAAACAAAACTGTATAAAAATTTAGAAATGGGCATTAGTGATGAAATGGAAGCAAATTTAATTTTTGGACTGAGAGAGGAGAGTTTGTTACTTGGATGCTTAAAAAAATTACAATTACTCCTAATAGAAAGTTGTAACAATTCCATTCGTGTTAAAAGCAGCTAAAATTACGGTGCTCGTCTTTTGTCTGTCACCGAGTGTCTCAGTTGTGGCGTCAGCACATACATTTGTGATGGTGGAATCTCATATTTTTAAGTAGAAAGCCACAAAGACAATCACACTTCAGAGCTCTTGCCTTGCAACGCTTTGGTGGTATTGATTTACAAACCCTTCTCCGCATGCATAGACACATGCTCTCCACTCATTCTCCATTCTCCATGCATCCGAAGATGTTGGGGGAGAAATTGTGGTGATGGTGAATATTTGTTATTATTTAATAATATTTGCGGTTGTGGACAGCCATGAGCGTGCATTAGTGATCTTCAGTTCACCTCAGCTTTGTGCTGCAGGGTTAGTTTTTTAATTCTCCATATTGATATCAGAAAGTTTTAGTTATGTAATTGGCCATTTGATATATGAGAGGTATCTTTTACCTGTTTGTAAGGCACAGTGATACTTTAATCAAATGATCTATTGCCTGTTTTTAGCTTACACTTTGAAATGAAACCCACTACGGATGGCATGCTTAGCACTTGGAAGTGGACCTGTGTGTAATGAGAACAGCATGTTTGAGTGAGCCTGGCTTTGAACGAGAGATCATTTGATTCCCTATTTATTTTTTAAAAACCTGGAGAAACTAGACAAATGCAAAAAAGCAGCAAACCTGCTAACATCAGCGAGGGAGGAATTGTTTTCTCCTATTGTGCTACACTGAATAACAAAGGGAAATGTTAAAATTATGAACAAATAAATTATAGTAACATTCTATAGCTCCTTCACACTATATTCCCCTTAACATGGTAATGGGCTTACTGTGGTATTTGAAAATTCCCTTAAGTTGTAAAAAAAAAAAAAAAATTCACACGGTTAAGTCACATTAAATCCTGTGAGAAAGGAGCCAAATGAGCAGAATCTGGAATCTTTGGGGAATGCAGTGAGACACAGAGGCTGATAGGGTTTCCACTGAGTCACGTGATCCGTTTTAGATATTGGTCATGTCCCGAACTGGAATGCCGTGTATATATAATACCCTCTGCTAAGTTATTTGTCTACTGCTTCAACCTTTTAACTGCAGTTCCTGTTGTGTCCACTCAGTAGACTGTTGAGTGGACTTGTCACGGTTGCTTTTGAGATGTGTCGGGGTTACAAAGAAAAGTTTATCACGGCGGTAAACACATCTGGATGGTAAAAGCAGGACGACATGTTGACAGACACACAGTTAGGGACAGACAGCCCACGTCTTTTCCCTTCTCAGATGTTTACGAACAGTCTGAAGTGAGGTTCAATTCTCATCGTGTGCTGTTCAACCCACCTTTACTCAAAAGTCTGGAACTGAAAGCCTACAAGAGCCTCAAAGACCACAAGTAGTTTGAGTGACAGATATCCAGCAATTGTTAATGCCAAGATGGTAAAAGAATATGAATATTTACATCTTTGTGCTACATACACAGCACGAACAGCTGAATCTTGTGACAAATAGAGACACATCCAATATGGTGGATGTTGTGTCACGTGGCCTGACGATGCCATATGGAAAAACCCTTAATTTTACCATGAAAATGCCTGAAACCAGATTTAGACAGGTGAGTATAACAACAACAATATTAACAACCACTGATACGCACTAGATACTGGCTCTATTTAAATGTTGTTACATAGTGTTCGTCTGCTGTAATACATCTGGGTGCTGTCTGCTTTCAGGAGGCTTTTAATTGGTGATAGTTCTGTAAGAAATGGGTATATTCAGTAGGAATTTTGCAGAGTCGTGCCTCTGCAGTCGTTGTATATGCTGCAGACATTAAAATTAAAATACTATTATATACATTCAAAAAATAATCATACAAAAAACTTTTATTAAGGCACTACAACATATACGGCTTGTAGTGTAGCTGAAGAACTCGACAGCTTCGTGCAAATCCTCTGTACTAATAGACACTCTCTGCTCAGCTGCCATTGTCACTTACTAAGCTCTGATATTTGCCAAAGATATTCCAAAGCCAACAGTGCTAAACCGGGTTCACCTGTCTCTGTCTTTCACCGGTCTGCTGTATTTGCCAAAGATCATCTAAAACTCATGGCCGTCATCCCTGGCTAGGCGTGCAGTATTTGCCAGTAATATCCTAATACCAAGAGAATGCATCCACAGCTACACACCTGTCTCTGCCTGTCTTTTGCTGGTCTGTTGTTTTCGCCAGTGAAAACACAAATCCTAAGAACATTAGAGGTCTACGAGAGAGGCTCACAGGTATTCTTAGGCCAAGAACAATGTGTTAAGCTCATCTGTCTCTGCCTTCTTTAATTCTTTTCAGCTATTTGCCAAATATATCTTAGGGTAAGCCAAGTCCACTCATCTTTAGTCCAGCCGGCGCAGTTGAATGATAACTAAAACGAGGAGCTGGAACAGTGCGATGGCGAATCTGGACTTATTACAAGAGGAAAAAAAGGAAGCTCCTATTCATAAGTGCTGAGTAATTGCTCTGAGTGAGCTTCAGAGTGTGAGGAGCAGGCCGATTATGAACTGCACACTCAGCAGCTTTATTTTAAATAAACTTCTAATTACAAATTACTCATAACAATTTGTAATTAACATTCTTCCCACATTCAAGTTTACTGTGTTATCACTTCATTTTGGCCTGGATGTATTTAAATTCAGCCAAAATGACACACACTATTTATTTTTGCCTGGATTTCATTACATAATCAAATGACACCATTTTCATCTCTCGGGCTGTGGGGCTCATACTATGGAGCATGTGTAGTCTCAGACACATCTGTGTTTATTTCTGCGATACGGGCACATGATTTAGTGTTACGTTTTAACACAACATACAGTATTAAATGCTTATAATGATGCATTGTGTGAGATGCAAAAATGTACAGAGTTACATTTAGCAGACGCTTTTGTCCACGATGGCGATGGCAACTTGGAGTTCAGTGTCTTGCCCAGGGACACTGCGACATGCAACGAGGAGGGGACCAGGGATCAAGCCACCGACCCTGATGTCCGTGGACGACGACTTCACCAACTGAGCTAAAGATTTACTTAGTTGACATTTTAGTATGAATCAAGCAAGGCGACAGAATCGCATACAGTAACATGAGGTATTTGTTCAGTGTCAAAGTCAGGATCATCTTACAAACACTGTCACATCAGTGTCACATAGTTAATAACAACATCTGTGGGGCACAGTGTGAGCATGTGTGTGTCTGTTTGGGTTAAACAGAAACAGCTGGAAATGAGCTATCCAAAAAGATGAGGGAAAAATGTAGGAAAGTAAATAAAAGCCAGTAAGTCCAGAATCTCTCTATGCGAATCATTCTGAATGATCCTGAGCTGATGCACATTCATATCTGCATCCCTCTCGACAGACCTAAGGCCAGATGTTGATTATGGAAAACGCTTCCCCGTCCAGCTGTGGATCATTTTGATGGGCAGGCTGTCTCAATACTGACCGTATTGGCCACAGTTGGAGAATTGCCTATTTAGCCAGCCTGAAATTTCCACCTCTCCGTCAAACTAGACCAGACCTTCAGTTGTCCACAGTCTTTTTTCTACTAAATACATAGTATTTGTGCATTAGTATATTATTTGAGACTGTGGTTCATGAGTGTTACAAAACTGCAACACTCAAAGTCTGTTAATCCTGCATTTCTGTCCTGTTTATCCTGTTTGGGTCCCCAAACAATCATGTGGATGTTCTTATCGAGTTAGGGCCCGCTTGTATCACTGCTTTCCCTTTCGGAGCCTCAGCATGTACTAACTTTGCCTTTGAGGCAGGATTTCGAAAGTCCTCCTGCCCAGGACCCAACTATTTAATCTTCATCTGAGTTTCATGGAAACACATCAGGGCTTTGTTGTGTTTAACCTGTGTTGTGTAATTTCAGAAACAGGATGTGCTTTAAATGAATTTCAGTAAACTCATTTTGTTTTAGGGATGAGTTGACGAGTCTGGTTTTCTCTGTTCTCTGCATTTTCAGGATAGTGAAAATGCGATTGTCAATCAGCTGCAGAAAGATGATTTCAATGTGTGGAAATGTCTTGTTTTTCAAAAATCCGCTGGTTACAAGGAGTCATTAGCTTATTCAAATACACAGTAATTCCTTTCAACAATAATGGCAATCTTAAGGTTTGGAGCTGCCATGAAGTGAGCAAATGATGGATCATTATCAGGTCAAGAGTCATTAGCTTTGAGAAAGTGTGTTTTAAACACAGCATGCAGTGCTGACAAGGGAGAAAACTGTTGGTAAAAGCTGCAGGTATTTGTGTTTGGTTTGTGTGTGTGTGTGTGTGTGTCTGTGTTCCTGTAGATAGTGACGACCAAACTTAGTTTTTTTAGCAACACAGTGAGGACATTTTTGGGATGTGAGGACATTTTGGCCGGTCCTCACTATTTTTGACCCTAATAAAGATATTTTTGAGGTTCAGGCTTAGAATAAGGTTTTGGTTAGGGTTCAGCATTCAGTTGTGAGGATTAGGGATTGGGTTATGTTAATGAGTGTCCTCAAAAGTACAGAGGTACAAACGTGTGTGTGTGTGTGTGGCTGCGTGCAGACATATTTGTCTGCCTCTGTGTCTGTGCTTCCATGTGATGTCCTCAGTTTATAAGTGCACGTCTTACTTATTGGTCAGTCTGCTGTTAAACAACGCTGTAAAACTTTAAAATAGGTTTGAAAGGACAACACAGGACTCCAGTCCTACCATCTTACTCCTGCAGACACTACCATTAAAGCAAACCGTTGTGCTGCAGCTTTCGTGTGGAAAGAAAACATCTGTCCTCTGCCTGTAAAGGACACATGTTTGTGTGGATGCAATACTACACCGAGTTGCGTTTATGAGCTTTGTAAAACTTCTAGGAAGAAAAAAGGTCTGCCTAGACTTTTCTGCTATTTCATATACAGTATGTGTCACAGCAGTAAAAACATGTACGTCTTTAATGTTTTTATAGATAGATAAGAAATGATTAAGATGTTGGTGTTTCCTCTCACTGCGGAGTGATCAAGATTAAGTGTAGAGGCTCTGGTTCCCCGGCTTCTGTGCTCTGCTGTGGTTTGGATGTACCAGTGGTAACCTGCGGGCTGCTTTCTTTATCTCACCGGTTGGGGTTTAGCGTAGTGTGTTTCTTCTCGTGTTCTGCTCTTAGGACTCCTTAGGGAACCAGTCTACTGCTGCATGTCTGTGTTAAAAAGAGGGCTGCTATAAAATCAGATACATTTTAATGTAATATAGAGTTTCAGGTCAGGTCCGGTTTACTTTGAGTGTTTTCCATCAGCTAAAAACAAGCAACTGATAACAAGCAGCCACCATGAGACCCTCTTTCAAGAAACCAGCAGAGCATTCATTCCCTCTGGTATATTGTTATTATCATTTGCATCATATAGATTTATGGCACAGGCTAAAGGTATTGTTGCCTTCTTACATGGGTTAGGCGACATAACAAAACAATCACTGACATTCAGCAACGGAAACTCATTTAAAGATCACGTCAGACAGGACTCTTCTCAAGGACTTAATCCAATAAAGTCTGTTTAAACGGGAATGTTTTGGTAGTGACACGGCTACAGTTTTAACAAATTCTCTTTGAGTCTCGATGATGTCAACACTTCTTTCGGGGCCTTTTAAGGCCCAGTATGACATCACATGAAGTCATTATTCAGCTGCCCATGGAGAATATGGTGGGATGTAGTGGATAAGGAAAAAGGAGAGTCAGAAACAGATAAATAGACCTGAGCATTGACTTCCCACACGTTAAACACAGAGCTTTAGTACGTGTGATCTGTGTGTGACCTCCTCTCTCATATCTTTGTTCCTAATGTGAGGGCTGATAATGAAAGGCCAGACGCAACTTCCACATCTATTTAAAGGACATTTCTAGATCTGACACAATACTGTTGAAATAGCAAAGCCACAGTTGATATATTATTATATTATACATATATATTTTTTGAGTATGTTTCTTTAACGAATACCCACACATTATTCAAACACTTGTGGCTATAACTCTTCCCGTCACTCTGCCCTCAGTGGTCGCCTGGCATTTTCCCCTGGTCACGCTGCTGTTTGTGATTTAGTTTAAGGTAAAACTGAAACATATTTTCGTTTGTTAATAAGGCACAGAAAAAGAAATAGATACAGAGGTGCTCAGAGTGTGTGTCTGTCCTCCAGGAATGACGACTGCATACATTTAGGAGGCCTTTGTTTTAACAGTCATTATCACTTTTGTTTAAGAAAGGTGACCTCATTTCAGGAAAAGAGGGAAAAGGGGGGAGGGGGGCACGAAAGGCAGGAAGAAGAGTAGAAGAAAAGGTTGCAAAAAGGGCAATGTTGGAATTAAGAGAGAACAAAATAAAATGAGATAACTTTGACTGCAAAGAGTGTAAATACTGTTGGCTAAGACTGAAAAATTAAAGTTGATAAAGAGTTGTGGCCCTGGCAGGGTCCCAGTTGTGTCTGAACATAAATTACTAAGCTGCTCCAGTTCTTGTTTTATACAGTAAGAAAAAGAACCACCTTCCACTCTCTGAATCCGAGGGTTCATATCGGTTGTTGTCATTGCAAAGACAATGTTTCTAAAATTTTGCTAAGTCACATTTTGGCTCTTCTGTGCACAACACACCATACAGGAACAATTTCTTTTTCAAACGATGAATTGTTTTGGTCAGTATTGACTTCAATTGCATAAAATGTTTCCTATCTGCTTTTCACTGGATTACAGAGGTTTTCAAGACATGGGTCAACAGGACAAGATAAGATCATGGCTCATAAAAACAGACTGGAGCAATCTACAGTCAGACGGTTGCAATGTGAAACCATGGGTCAACTGAGAAGTGTGAAATTAGACAATTTTCAAAGTGGCTGATTACCTTTGTAAAAACTAACTAGTTTATGGCATTTCATTAAAGCTAACTAATTCCGATTAAAAGTGCGGAAACTGGTCCGTGTAGTCTGGAAATCGTACGGGTATTTATTATTTGATTGTTGTGCAGGGCTTTTTGATGTTTACTTGTTGGTGGTGCTATAGAAATAATTATTATCATAACCCCAGTTACAGTTCCTGCATTAAGCGGCCGTGCTTGTGGGGCCACAAAAATCCTCACTGTGTGCATGTATGTGCATGTAAACTGGCCTTTCTTTGTTTCACTACCTTTGACGGTCCTGTCACTGAACTGGCAGCAGAGTTCATTCTACATGCTTATTTATATTTGTGTATGGTTTGTAATGGTGTCAATGACAGACCCCAGTGCGGCAACACCAACACTTAAAGCTCCCCTGCTTCCTGACCACCACCTCTTGAAACAAACAATGAAATCTCTTTCACTCACTCACACACACACACAGGAGCAACAATTGCTTATTGATTCAGTATGCCTAGTTGCTTGCTGGTGGAGCTAGTGGAATGTCAGGGTGCAGCCCTGGAAACATTGGTCAGTGATCTCATCCGAGTAAGAATAGACAAGTAGATTAAACACAAATGCACAATGGATAACCTACAACAGCCTCCGTGGCTTGGCCACTTTGAGAGGGGACAAAGAGACGGCATCCTCTTCATGACAAATTAATTTAATTTGAATTTTTGGAAAAGAATAAGGAATTATGTTGACAAAATCCAATACTTAAAGAAAGGCTATCTCAGAGTTTGTTTTTTTTTTGTTCGTTCGTTTTTTGGCATACAGTGCACTATAAAAAATTAAGCTGTATAAGCTGTGTAATTGTGTTCGCCTTAAATAGAAATTACATCCAGATGCTCAATAAATGATATAAAATACAGCAACTGGGCAATTAAGCAAGAACGCACTAAATCACAAAAAAATGCAACGGACCGAAATACTGACATGTAGTTAAATCACCAGCTCAGATTTTGTTATTCTTTGTTGTTCTGGATTTTTGTTACTGATTTTTACTTTTACACTGTCTATAAATTCAAAGGACAAATGAAAGAACTAAAGAAACAAAACCCTAACGGCCCATGAAAACACACAGCTGATGTTATGTAAAAGCATGTGTATGTAACATATATAGAAAACTGGAAAACCATGGAAAACCATCATAGAAAAACCATAATACCACAAGGAATTGCAGGCGAAACACAGGCTTGCAGTAAGACAAACACCCCAGCCCTTGAGTTTATAATATAAAACATCCATTAAGATGCAACAGACCAAAAGAACGCAGACACTTAAACAATCGGTTTAAACTGATGAGTTTCCACATTGAGGAGAACGACATATAGAACCTATTTTCCTTTGGTGAGACATGAAATGGCCGGTTTGTCACTGTCACTATTGTTATTGCATAAACTTACTCTTTGACCCTCACACATCTGCGTTATGCTAAAGCATTCCAGCGGCGGAGTGACGGATTGGCTGCACGGAAACAGTCGGAGCTGCTCAGCTCCGGTTTACCTTCACTTTTCAGCAGACACCTTTCTTATTCCTCCTTTACAGAATGACACCAGCACATTTCTATGTCAGTGCTTCCAGTTATAGCTGCAGTGTAACCGAGGCTACAGTGCAGTAGGATGTCAGTGGCGTGTTTGAAATATTTTTTTTAATATCCCAGAGCCCTCCCTCCTAATCTGTGCCTTAAGATTTCCATAACACTGGCTGAACAAGTGATATCATTGCTGCTCTTAGAGCTTTGAGGTCAGTGAACGCGTTGGTTGTGTCAGTGGATACTTGTTTGACTGTTGACACACACAGTATGTGCAGTAAAACAGACAGAAATACATATTTCTTCAGTCAAATATGTTTTTGTCTTAAGTGACATCTCAGACACAGCGTGAGTTTTACATTTTTTTGGATTCACTTAACTATGCGTTTGTTGGATAGCGATACAGGGTAGGAGAGAGGCTGCTGCGGCTCAGTCGGTAACGTGGGTCTACCACTAGACACAGGGTTGGTGGTTGGATCTCTCGCTCCTCCGGGCCACATGTCATAGAGCCAGTCACCAAAAAAACTGCATCCCCACATACAGCACTTGTGAATATCCTGTTCTCGAAGTTTCTCCGTGGTAGAAAGAAAGTTTTTCAAAATAAAAGCGATAGGAGACGCTGGAGAAAGAGACTCGACACAGATAACTGGACAGATCCAAACCAGCCACGTGCAGCCAGTGTTTGGCGTCTTTGTGTCTAATCTACCTACTTCAAACCACAACTAAAATCAGGGTTTTAAGCGGTTTTAAGCACTAAACAGTTTTTGGGGGCAGCACACAGCGTCTCAGTTATGCTCCCTTCCAACTGTATTATACTGTAGTTTCTCAGTATTATATTATAAATCCACAGGAATGATAAAAGTATCTCTGCAACTGCTCAAAATATGATTTAGGCTCAAATCAGATTTTTTCTGCTTTTTTGCAGGTTGCAGGATGTGAAGAGCCTAAACTTCAAAAAGACAGCAGCTGGCTGCATTTTTTTTTTATTGTTACTAGGCAACCACTGCCTAGCTGTGCTTGGCTTAATGTAAATATTTATTTCACAAGCAAGGGCTAAACACTAAAAGCTGATATGAAAAAAGAGTTTAATGAGGATAAAACGTATGAGTAGCATCTGCTGCATGGAAACGGTGATAGATGAGCGAACAGGGCGACAGATGGACTGAGGACCCATGACTGAACTTAGTGACGGTTGCAGTGTGAAACCATGGGTCAAACAGTAAGAGCAAGACAGCAGCAGATTGGGCATGGCATCATACACAGCGGACTCCAAAAAACCTGGCTACAGTCTGGACATGCAACAACAATGCAGAGATTGTAAGAAGTCTTTGCTTAGTGAACGGTTACAGAAGTGCAGATGAAGGCTTGAGATTAGTGGAGAGGTGCCTCCGAAATGCATGAAGTCCAACACCAAGTCCAACAAACAAGTAGCTGTATTTAAACTGAGACCTCAAGGATAAGGTTCTATTTCAGTTCTTCAGCAAAAGGGATTTATTTAAAACAATGGATATAGTTTAATTTATCTTTATGAACATAGCTCCAATTCACAACAAACATATCAATGCACTTTAATAAGTCCAGACATTACAAGAAGACCCAAGCACTAAGGTGAGAAAAATTCCATCTAACTGAAGAAACCTCACGACTTGGGCGGCCATCTGCCTTTACCAATTAGCATTTAAATAATTATCAGGTGAATGAGCAACGAGTCAACTCAAAAAGACGGCAGAATTGTCATGGCTGGACTGAATTGTTTAAAGTGGATGATGCTTTTGTTTAGCTCAGCTTCCCGGTGCCTGATTGAGGTAGAAGTAGTTAATGTAAATCTAAAATTGCAAACCTAAAGTACTATTGCCCGATTCTTGAATAATGCGAATTTGGCAACCCTGTGCCGTTAATGACATCACACACAGATGCAGGTCATTAATCAGGTGAGGCCGGTTCATAGAAGCTGAGCTGATGGCTCTGAGCATGCTCGGTAACGTGGTTCCTCATCTTTCGATGATAATCTCTATATAAACTTAAACATCTTCATGAAGAATGGACAGGAGAATTATAGGTGAGAAGGGTTTTGGACAGAGAGTACTGCGATCTGTGCCGGTACATGAGCAAGAATAGGGTCCATGTGATCCTTCCTCTTTAATCCCTTTATTACAGTGTCCTCCTCAATGTCCTCTTTAATTTCCTGGTCACGTGTCTCACAGCGAGCAAGTGAGGTAACGTCAGCTCAACGCAAACCACGACACGTATGAAGAAAACCGTTGCAGTTGACATGCACCTCTCAGTCGGATTGGACAACGGGAAAAAACCCAAACGATGTCTTGTGCTCTTCTATTCTTAGTTGAAGTGTTTTTTTTTTTTTTTTGGGGGGCTTTTTCCTGGAGGCAGTGAGGGTGCTCCTGCAAAACACGTGAGGAACACAGAGCCGAGCAAAATGCTTCGCTCCAACAAGTGCAAGGAGCCGGCCCAACGTTGCTAGGAAGCACTGTGACTGAGCTCAATGCAACAAATGCCCTGGGTGTTAATATTTAATGTTAAAGAAATAAAATAGGATTATCAGAACCAAAGCTAGCCGGGAACAAGAGGCAGCGCGGAAAAGGCCAAGTGTATAAGTAGCTGTACCGGCGGTAGGATGTGTTTCTTGCTATTATAGGGGTGTGGGTTCAAATTTACAGGGGTGAAGGACATGAACCTCCCAGAGGAAGTTTCTAGAAGAGCTGCTCTGAAAAGAATGTACGGCGGCTGACATTTGCACGTCTTCAGTTACTGCACAGTTTACTCAACCTTTATTTTACATCAACTCAGGCGTTTTTCCCTCTAGTGAAGTTATGATGCACCGAACCATTTCACTCACATTCATATTTGGCACATGAGTATTCGCTGCTATTGAATTCCACTCTATCTGTTTGCAATCCTGCAAAATATATGATTATGTCATTTGCATTCGTTTATAAATGTCCTGTAGCACCAATAAAATTAACACTCACGGACACAACTTGAATCGTTTTTGAAAGGCACGTTCGTCAGATGACCTTTTTGGGAGCCTTTGGCATCAGAGGCATCAAACACCAAGAGTATCACATTGATGCAGCTCTTCATAAACTAAAACAGCTGCCTTCAAGAGTAAGCGTACACAGTTTTCAGCTCCAGCAACTCAGTTTGATCAAGTTTCAAAGTTCGACACAGACAAAGTGACACACGTTTGGATTCTGTCTTAGCTGATGATAGAAACCTCCCCGTATTCGTCTCACCGCTGAGAGCTAAGGTTTAGTCATAATTCACCATAACCGCATATTTTCTCACCCTCGGTAAGATCCGAAAATCTCACAGTTGGGTCTAGCAGTTTGGAATGGCTCTATAAATATCAGCATAAACTTCAAGCGCTAATTTCATAGTGGTGACATATCAATCTTTAATAGGAATGAGTTATAATGTATCAATAATAAACATTTGAAAAATTAAACGGGGTTGTGAAATGATTACTCATATTTTCCCTTCTTCTTCTTTCTTTCCAGAGCACCCAGTGTTCCCAAACCTCCTCCTGTTGCACCAAAGGTACCGTAACACAGCATGTCGCTGAATGAACAGAAAATGATGTACAACCGATTAGACAGCATGACCTGATTATACAAGACACAAGAAATTACTGGAAGAAAGTACTTGATTAAGAAACGCCAGATGAAAAAATAGATTCTGGAGGGATGTATGACATTTCAAGAGATGATTTACATCCAAAAAACCTTGTGGTGAATTTTCTTAAGCTGCAAAGCGAAAGTCATTCACCGGAGGTTGCATGTTCTTAGTGCTTCGAATACTTTTCTTGAGTTATTACACCCTTCTGAAACGATACCATACACACATTTGGTGCGTGAAAGCCCCATTCGTCTGTGTTTTTTGTTTGTTTTTTCTGTTGTT
Source organism: Channa striata (assembly GCA_033026295.1). Classification (NCBI taxonomy): domain Eukaryota; kingdom Metazoa; phylum Chordata; class Actinopteri; order Anabantiformes; family Channidae; genus Channa; species Channa striata. The sequence continues at coordinate 5,116,063 of CM065178.1, forward strand.
GCCATATATTTGTGTTACTTACAGTTACTTACATACTGATGCTTCTCTATTCCCAGGAAATAAATTATAATTTAGAAATTGAATTCATATATTAATTTCCCCACTGTGGGACGTATATTTTTGAAATCAAACTTGTTTATCTAGGCAGATTCCATTGGACAAGTCACACCCTGGGAGGCCTCAGTATAGTGTGTGTGCTGTGATGTAGTTTATTTTTTGTCTATATTTGCATGCTTTTCTCTCATGCTGATAGGACGACCGATCAGACATCATAAAACCCGTGGCCCTCACCCACCCGACCCCACCATCCCATTCCTACCCGCACCTCTCGAACCCCTCCTCCGTGCCCTACAATAAAGCCCCCAGACCTTACCGGGGCTGTGGATCAGAGAGCGAACCCCCTTCTTCACAGTCTCCATTTGCTGCCTTCATCCCATCCCCATCGTCAGCCTTCACTCCCGCTTCCTCCTTCAGCAGTCCTTCTCCCCCGCCTTTACCTCCTCCACCTCCTGCCTCCCACCCGTCCTCGTGCCCCTCCTCGCCCCCTGTGCTTGTTCCGCCTCAACCATCGGTGTATAACACACCAATCAACCTCTACTCCACTGAAAACGCGTGCGAGGTGGCCATGGGGCAGAGGCGTGGACTGTTGGAGAATCAGGGCGGAGCCTTGCCACAGCAGTTTAATGGGTGAGTGGCAGTATCTCCAGCCATTCAAATTATAGTTCTTTCACTACCTCCAACTTCTTCACCTCTATTTGCGTTAAACTCTCAAATAAAGTATAAACCTGATTACATTTCAACAGATTTTACTATGCTTGTACTGTTCCTGTATGTTCCTTTATAGAGTCGTACGATTCAATAATAATTAAATAGCAATTTGAAGGATCAATACGTACAAAAGTCCACTTCTGTCACAATTTACAAGTAAATGTTACCAAGCGTATTTCAGAGGGTTCGTTCCAGACTCCAAAGTGTTTATTCCATGTAGCTCATGGTGAGGCTTGCCAAAGTTCAACTTGGAACAAACCTTGGCAGAGCTTCTCAAAGTTCTTCCACATCATTACATCAGACACCAAAGGGATTAAATCAACATTTAAAACAAGGCAGTTGTATATAGACACTGTATTGGACCCATGATTTGAGTTACCAACACAGGTCTACAGTAATTATGATGCCTGTTTGTTTAAATTAGTGCTGAAATATGACAGTGTTTTATATTCATAAAATTATGTGTATGATATGTTGAGGCTACAGTTAAAAACGAATGGATGCTAGTGCCAATTTTTTTGAAGAATATGTGCTCTTTATATTGGCGTCCTCTCATATAAATGAGCATGACCTTAAGTAATTTATTGGTATAGTTGCAAAGTTTAGGCTTGAACATGCAGTCATTTTTAACTTTGAAAGAAAACTAAAAATACTAAACTATGTATGGACCCCCCCTGAAAAAGCGGGATGTTTCCACCTTACAGGCCATTAAAATGCACTTCACTCTCCTATTTCCTGTACTAGTGACCATGTGTGCGTCCTTGTTTGCCTTCATTTGAATCAGGAATGATTAATTTTCCAGAAAACATGATTTTGCTTCTATAAGAGAAAGCAAAGCTCTTCAGGATGAACAGTTTTACATTTATGATTAAGGTAGAGTGTCTGATGACAGCATCGCGTTATAAGTTGTGTAGCCTTTAAACAAAACTTATACTGAGTGAAAACCGTTAACTCAGTTCTATTTTGCTAACTATGAGTTCAGCGTGATTAATTTTCCCTCGGCCATCCAGTTCCTGTCATTCTCAACCTAATTCCCATCATAATTTTACCCCCCGCTGTTTCTGTTTCGACTCTAACTCCTCTTTCCAGAGGCATCGTGAGTATAACTGTGCCATGATGCTATGACCAAACTGTGTATATATAGCCTTGCATGGTAACTCAAGCTGTGTGGCATTCTCTTTGCTCTAGTAGCAAATCACTCAGTCAGTAGTTTCAGCCGTGAATCTCTGTAGATTTGCACATACTCTGCCTCTTGTAGCAAACTTACATAACTTTGTTGATCTTTTTTGATAAGTCTTTTTATTACTCTCAAAATATGGGGGGGGGGGGGGCATCAATTTTCTGGATTTATTTCAATTACCAAAAATGACTAAATATGTATATTTTCTGATCTTAATGGCCCTGCATTCATTGTGTCTCCTTTCTCTGGGAAACACACCGAAAAAAAAGGATGTGTGGGTTTCTCTTTCAGTGGGAGTCAGCAGACACCACGGATCTGCACAATATAATCTTACAACATGCAGTTACACACACACGCACAGATGCACAAGATGCACAAGATGCTTTTCATTTGGGTACATAGCCTTCCACAGTATCGACGTATCACAGATGACATTTAATATCGTGCGCCACGTTATTCCAACTTGATTTGGAACTATTTTCTTTTTCATTTTATCTTTAAATGATACGGATTTCTTTCTGAATGGTCTTTTTTGTCACCTTTGTTTATATTACCGGTGACAAACTTCAACGATTGCAATACTTATGTTGGTCGCCCTCTTGGAGAGAAAACTATCTCTGATGATTAATATACAAGAGTGGGTAATTTAGCAGCATTGACCATAGTTAGTTTGAATGTTTCGACTAAGACGTGCTCTTTGTGATTTTACCCTGACTTTTTTTTAGCAGCGGCAGCTACATTTTCTTTTTATTGCTGAGGCCCATCCAGAGTGGCACTAGGGAAAAGCATGTGTCCGTCTTGCATCTTGCTTGCTTGTTTGCATGCTGTGGTCCGTTTCAGAGGGGATTTTTGAATGTCAGCTTTCAGTGCTTTTACTGTGAAATGTTCAAATGTCCAACATACTCAGTATGTCAGTGTCATCTGTCGTTCTCTCTTCCTTTCAATCCGTGTTTTTCTGCTTTGCAGACTGAAGCATCATCTGCAGTCACAAAGTTAGTCTCTGAAGCATGTCAAATTATGAGTGTTTGACTGTTTCCTTTGTATATATTAATCTGTGGCACTGTATTTTTGTGTCTGTTGCAACATTGCATGCATTTGCTTCGTTCAACGTAGAAATAGTTTTTGCGTATGATGCTTGTTATATTTTGCCACACAATATTTTCCTGCATTAAATGTATGTGGAGTATTTGCTTAAGTAATTTTCTTTTACATAACGTTAATTTAGCTAATGAAAAAGGGACCGGAACCTTTGTATATGATAGAATGTGCTGAGACAACAGTATATTTGTACCTCAGCTATAAATCAAATGTTTATATTGGCAGAGCGGCAAACACACACACTTACACACACACACACACACACACACACACACAGACTGAATTGTGAGGCACTTCCAGTCTAACTACAGTACGTGTGTGACTAGGCTCACAGGGAGCTGTCAACACTCCCACGCTCACATAGCTGCTGCTGTGACAAGAATGTGTTGAGGGACACTCATAAATCAGTGCGCTAGGTGCGTGGGTGTATGTATTTATAGCCGACTTATTGACAGCAGCGCCTGAAAAGTCCTCAATGCTTTTTTTTTTGCGCTAAGAGTTGATTTATTTACAGCCAATTAGTTACATGCCTGTCAACACCCTGTTGCTAGGAAAATTGAAAATGCAAACACCAACAAAAACCACACGTGTTTAGTCTTAATAACGCCGCTCACCCTTATAAACCAAAGTCCCTGTTTCTCAGCGTTGTTACAAATAAAATATTAATCTACATAAGCTTATTTTCTAAAGTGTCCAAACGATGAATGATGGTAGTTAGAGAATTTTGACAATTCAACAGCACCACAGTGTGGTGGAAAATTTCCTTGACTCAGTTAGTTACTTTTCTTCATACTCATTTTATTTATGTAAAATAAAGGTCTCTGTTCTATGTCTTGCATGTTCTGGCACTTCATCCATCCATTTCATACCTACTTTTAATAAGGTCTTTAATAAATTCCTCACATTTCTCTCCCCTTTCTTCTTTCTTTGCTTTCTCTTTAGTGGACCTCAAAGTATTTTGAAGTAAGTCACACAGAATTCCACTGTCGCTTTGGTTGCTATGGATACTGCTGTTTCGTTTTTCCGTGCCTTCATTTTATCTGTGTTTGCTCTCTTCTGCCCACCGTTATTGGGTTTCAAGAAAACCTCAGCCACCAAGGTACCAGATTGGTTTACTGATTGACACCACTCACAATTAACAAAGAGTGATGTGCCGCCCCATCACACCCCCCAAGCCCAAGATCCTGTTCTTGTCAAACAAGCACATATTGTTAAATTGCCATGTTGTGTAATCATGTAACAGTTGCATCCAATCTAATCTAAATCCATCATAATGTCAGTAGTATTTAAAAATCCATGACTAAGTGACCTCCAAAAATACCGAACATGGTTTAACAATCATTAGTGGACAGAGCTTCTAAACTAACATCTGCTTACGTTGTGAGATGTTTTCTAGGTTTCTGTAGGTAGCTTTAAATGACAGTGGGTATAGTCGCTGACATCATTCATCCCGTTCTACTCTGTTCCCCCAGAGCTCCCAGGAAACACGTTGTGGAAACAGACATCCATTTTTATCATGTGCCCACTCATGCTGATGCCAGCAGGAAGCGCATAATGGAGGACACGGAGGACTGGCGCCCCCGCACTGGCACCACCCAGTCCAGATCATTCAAAATTCTGGCTCAGATCACTGGCACCGAGTTTGGTACGTAATTGACAGACTGAAGCACACGCAACGATTAACACGGACAGTTGTTAGAGAAGCTGAACAAATGAACAAAAACACCTGAGTGCAGGTGACGCTCCATACACGGGGCGCAATTATGATCCTTACTTGACACATGACTGATCTATATAAATCAAACACTTTCTAATAACACAGGTGACAGTTTTTAGAATACACGCTTCAATGTTACTGTCTTTCCTTTGTAGCTCAAGATGAGGAAGCTGAGAAAGCCAAGAAGACAAAGTAAGTGCATGGCAAAACATGACATCATCTTGTTTGTTTGTTGTGGTTTGTTTGAATAATTGCATTGTGTGGATTAACAATGCATATTCCAATACACATTCCCATTTCATTAATCACGGCTCAGCTGGGTGTTCATTTATTGAATTCCCTTCTCCAATTGTGGTTGTTCTTCATCTCTGCCTCCCATTCAAGCTTCATGTAATGGCTCGTTTGCCCCTCGTTGCATTTGGTCGTGTACGTGCGAGCGTTGTGCTGCTGCATGTTGCTTAACCCGTGATTGTGTTGGTGGCAGTCGTGGGCTGGGCTGTGGTCCTGTTCTCAGTGTGACAATGATTTGTTGGCTGTGCATTTCGCGGAGTGGGTCTCGTGTGTCTGTGATCACTAATGGTGACATTCATTCCCACTGACTGTGAGTGTTGCTATGTGGCTTCATACCGTAGGTGATATGTTAATTTTCTTGCTGGGCAGCACTTTGATGAAATCCACCTTAGGACATTGGAAATGAATGAACTGTTTTCTGGTGACTCCTTACAGCTCACCTTCTTTATTTGGTATTAATTATTCTGATGATGACAGCAAAATGTTTCTCACTCCATTAGATGCAAAACTTCCTTCTGTGTATCTTCGGCTTCATCCTTTTGTCATCAAGCTTTCCCCGTGGCATGGCTTACAGTGTGTCCCGTCACAGATTGCAGGACGGCTAGCACAATTTTCCTAAACTCTTCATTTCTCTCTCCTTTGCTGTCTTTTTCTCCCCCATTACTCTCGCGTGCTGGATGGCAGAGTGAACAAGACCGCCACTCGATTGGTCATTGGCCCTAAGTACCACGAGCTGAGAGACTGGCACCATGGAGTGTCTGCTCGCACCCTCAATGTCCAGTAGACTCCAGTAGTGTGTGTGTGTGAGTGTGTAAGAGAGAGAGAGGAAAGAGAATGAGAGAGAATGCGTGTCTGTCTGTGTGTGTGTGTGTGTGTGTTTTTATCCACCTGCATATGTGTAAACTGTATTAATTTCACTGTTTTAGATTGTTGGTGATGAACTGGTCTGTTAATTAATGGTAATCTAAGAAGTAAAGAAGACAGCAGTGAGAACTTGCTAAGGAACAGTTGGAGTGTGTGTGTGTGTGTGTGTGTGTGTGTGTGTGAGTGTGTGCATGTGTGTGGGGGTTGTGGACGTGTGACGTTGTCCTCTGCTGTGTACCTGCACTGCTGTGGCCTCACTTGATCTCTAAGTATTGCTTATGTGCTGGGCTGCTCCACTGATTCCAAAGGTTATAGTGTGTGTGTAGAGAAATACACAATTAAATGTGCTTCTCCTCACTATACACGACTGAGTGGAGTTTGATTAAAGTGCATTTAAGACTATTTTTTGTATAAATGTGAAATCATGTTAGTGACTTCATTGAGAAGGTAGTACAGTATCTACATAGTAATAAACACCAACCCTAGACATGAGGCGTGGTAATCCAGCGTTTTAATTTAAAATCCAAAAATCCTAAGGGAAATGAAGAAGTTGTCAGAGTGTCTTCAGCTGTCAATCCACATCTCAGTCTTTACTTGTCAACCTACATATGTACATACTTAGTCCCGTATCACAGTTTTGGGGCTACAGCTGAAACTGAAATCTGATAAACATGCCGACAACATGTTATGAATCATTCAGCTTTTTAAAATGTCAGAACATCACTATGTAAATAGACTGTAACACAACTAGCCCTACCCTTTACAAATTAAATGCACGGTTGTTTATTGCCTTCTGTACAATTGTAAAGTAGATGTGGCAAAGGTGGAGATGTGTTGTTTCGAGGAACTGGACGGTTGAGTTACTGTATTTAATGGAAGACACTTCAAATTGATTTAAAAGATCAAATCTATTGTATCTGCCAGCAGTGGAACTGTTTTAGAAACACGGTATCTTCAATTGTGAAAACGTGGAAACTATTTTAACTTGGCATGTATGTACAGTCTATTAATGAACGGCTTAATGCTATGCTGCTGGCATGTAACAGTCCGGATTGGTGCTTCAAGACAATTGTGTGTCGTAAGGTTTGGAGTAAAAAGTGCAAGAAGGATGTTCAGGTCTGATGCTTTGACTGTATAAATGATTTTGATGACATGTAATGCAAAGTTATGTAAGGTATGAGTCCCTTGCCATGTAAAATATTCTACAGTGCCTTTCCTTTCTGCAGATGACGCAAACATTAATCGTAGTAATTTGTAGATTTGAATAGTGATGTGTTTAAACCAAGCTGGGAGTCCGCTGGCTGAAATTTCTCTTTGTTTTCTGTTTTGAGTTTGAAAAAGAAAAGTCTAAACTGTGGATAATAAAGTGATTCAGTTTTTCCTTGTTTCCTTTCCTTCTGGTTTCCGTGTCCTTTTCCTTCCTTCACGTCTCTCCACCCTCGGTTCTTCCTATCTATTTCCTCTTGTAGTATTCTCACAGAATGGCAAACAAGAAGTGGGACGGTCAGGTATAAATTATCACCTAAACATTCATTCCACATTTCTCTCAACACAGCAGTAGCAGAGTGGAGACGAAGGCTGTAGAAAACAGAAAAACTAATAATTTGATAATTTATGCTCTGAAGATGTAACCCTGAATTTCAATCAAACACACTGTGTTGTGAGCTATGATTTTAACACTTCACTAACATTTACAGTACTCCAAGAAAATCCTCTGACAAACTGCTGCAGGTGTTTCACTCGCGGCGTTCTGTGGCCAATCACAGGGACAGAGAGCAGGCAAATCAGCCAATCAGCAGAGGCCAGTGAGGAACACTGCAAACCAAACCATGTCTTAATTTCCAATTCTGACAACCTCCAAAACACTCAGAATCAAGAGAACAATTTATTATCTACATCTGGTTGGAATCAAAGTCATCAAATTATTTTGATAATTGTTTTGTCAAATGCACCCACCTTGTTAATTTTATATTTATAAAATTATATTTTATTCCAATGTGGATTATTCATTAACTCAAATATAGGTGCCATTAACATACAGCGGCTCACATTTAAACCAAATTTTATAATCTCACACCCATCATTTTTGCTTTTGCCCAAAAGTCAGTGCCAGCCAACACGTCCCATTCTTTTATTGCATCCAGTCCCCAGATCTACACGCCGGAATCCTGTTTGCCTGTTTGTAGTGTATTAAAAACACACAAGTACCACAGGCATCTTATCATGTCCCTGCCCATGGATCAGCTGCTTCAGACGATGTAGCTCCACCAGGATCTCAGCTGCTCTTTGCTGACAGGTACACAGGATTAGGATTAGGGCTTTTTGTCTCCCCAAATGCATAAAGGGTTTCAAAGAGGGAGATGACTGTAACAAAAAAGTCTTTCTTTTATTGTTACATTTATCTAGCAGTTCTTCTATCACACCACTAGAGGACAGCACAGACTTAGAGAAATGTGGATATGATCTTACACGGGGGCTCCATCACATTTATCAGTGTCATTGCTGCAAACACTCATAACTGTGACGGACTAAACCGTCTGTGCTGCCTTTTCCCTCTCTGTTGCCTCATTTCCTGTTCTGGACCCTCTTCCTCGCACCCCCAGCGCCCCTGAAAAAATCCAAGCGTCACAGTAATGCAGAGGAAACAGAGTCTTCCAGGTTGTGTGTTTGTGATTCCTTCACGTTAATTTATTCTTATTGATTTGTTCGTGTCCCTTTCTGATTTTCATTAACCATTTCTTAGAAGTAGTAGAAAGGGCAGACCTGGACAAAAGTTGTTTTTCACTATAAAAAAGCTTTTGTCCAGGTCCGGGTTAGTGACATACTAACATAATTTATTTTGCAATCAATAATAGATCATGTGTAGACTTGTTCACTCGGCTCGTCATTTCACTGTAACCTAAGTCATCAACTAATTGCCTGATGGCCAAGAAACACAAGTGGATGGAGAAATATTTTTTTCCATTTCTTACAGGAGGAAAAAGAAAATTCTTTAAAAAAACAGTCAAATAATGTGGAAACAAGGGCCCATGTTTAAACCAAACATATCGTTCACGGTTGTGGAAAAGCTATGTGTGCCAAAACCAAGGGACACGGTCCATATGTCTGTGTAGAGACAAGGCATACCAACCATAACACTCTGTGGTCACTCTGAAACAACTTGGCAGCGTCTCACAGAGATCAGTCACTGGCTGGTGGACACAACTGCAGACATTGAAAGTGTGACATATGTGACGTGCGCGTGTTCGAGTTTGAGTGGGTGTCTGTGGACGTCTTTGTCGCGGCGCGCGTGTGAATGCGCACGTGGATGGTACCGTATAGTTTGTGCGCCTTGAATTCGATCCAGAGAGAATATCACAGTACTAAATTATAGACCATCTGCTGTGTGGTGGAGAGAGCTGCTGGACAGCAGTCAGCTATGTTAATGGACCATTTGTCCAGTGTTCTGACAAGACCAACACATTTATGAGATGCATAATACAAGTTCTCCTTGTTGCTACAGTGCACAAGGGGTTACTTTACATATGCAAACATTCGAGTGTCAGAAATGTGCGCTTCTTTCCTCAAGAAACAAGATTATTAAATAGGACGCAGCCGAAAATAGATTTAAGATAGGTCAAGCGGAGATGGAGGGCATGGCCTCTGATTGGGTAATGGTACAGGTTACACTCTGTTAACGCAAAATGAAGTCGAACAAAATCACGGAACGGGAGAGAAAGAGAGACAAAACTAAAATAAATGCATCCTCCTCTCACTCTTTCCTCCAAACCCTCTTTAATTATCTCTGCAGCTAATAAGGCTCACGTGTGGCCCAGTACGTCCAGATGGTCGGCACTCTAATGTCCGACTATTGAGTCAGAGCTGCGGAGCTCTCCATTAATCAACCAATCACAGTCTGGTAGAAACACAATTAAGGTCCTATGTAATTGGCCTGATTGGTGGAGAATATTAACGAGCTGTGCTGTAATTGGCTCTAATGAATGAATGACTAGGGAGCATCTTATTTCCTGCTCTATTTGTCACCTGTTGTTAGCTAATAAACATGAGTAAATGCTGTTGGCTTGTTTGGCAAGGTAATTTGAATAGATGATCTTTAATGTCACAATGTTCAAAAGCCTAATGGCACGATGAGGACGAGGTTTTTCCTGTTCTTCACAGGTCCACTCTGTTTGATGTCAGCTGATGCTCTTGTTTGTGTTTGGAGAACACTGAATTAAGTTTGGATCCCAAGCTTTTTGCTTGTGGACCTGCGTCATTTCCTTATCTTGCTGCTTTTCTGGCTTCTCATAGCTGTGATTTACAAGCACAACTTCCCTAAAATAGATGTGATTGAGTGACAGAAGTATTTTTTCTTTTTGACTCAGTTCGTGCCATCTGTTAATTGTAAGATTAATGTGGGAATTTGTTTAGTTATTTGGGGCATAAGAAAGGTAGCTAATCACTCAAATACTCATAATTGGGGTAAATTAAAATACAAGCGCAGAGCTGCTAGTAGAGGTGTAGGTGCAGTTGATTTATTTTTGATTTTTGTAGATTTCATTTTCATGGAGTTCCACTGAAAAAGTGAATGAAGTTGTTACTGTCTTTTTCGATGTGTTTCTCTGGCTGTAAACATAACGTGTTAGTGTGCATCTAATCCCCCGCTTCCTCCTGCCAGATAATGAGAGTACAGAGACATGTTTTGCAGTCTGACGGTCTATTCTCTACACAGAGTATTTCGACTAGGACTGCACAGGTTATGAGTCTGATTATGTGGAATCACGGCGGACACCAGAGTCCACCGTGTGCATTTAACACAATGCTTGTCATTGCACTGTAGCCTGCCTAGTGTGTTTATCTGTGTGTGTATATTACTCAGATGCAGTTTTAATCCCCTCATTCATAGAGTGATTTCATTATTCATTTCTATAACACGACCTGCTACGTGTTGCGTTTAATTGAGACATGTGTCCGTGTTATCTGTTACGTTATGTTTATGTAGTAGTTTCTCAGCTTTGTTCCTCATTTCTGTGATATTTTTTTCTGCTCACACAAAAGAGTGTCTTGGCATCGGTCTACCACAGAGGAAGGAGACCCGCTCGTCTCTCCTGTAAATGCTGTTTATGTTCCGAGGTACCTTCAAAGCGTCTTCTCTTCTAATTTCCTTGCAAATGTGAATAAGGATTTTCGAAGACAGAAACGCTTCGTAAACCGAGCAGGACCTGTTTCATGTTACTGATACCCCATGTGTTCGAGCGAAGTGTGTGTCCACTAGGAAGGGTTGTCACAGCAGAGGCAGGGAGGGCAGCTGGAACACAGAGCACCTACTGAAGTGAAGCCAGCACACGCACAAGTGTGACATTCTTCTTCTGTTTCTTTCTCTGTCACCCTGCCTGGCTATTTACAGCTCACAGTCTCTATCGCTCTGTCTCTCTCTCCTCACTCACATAAAACACGCAGGAACAAAGTTTCCGGGTAACTATGACTGCAGTTACCATAACACTTGTCTCCAACGAGTCCCCGAACACCAGGCACGAGGGGAAGACAGCAGTGATCTAACTGTTGGCATCGGTCAGAATACGTCTGGGGAAAGATTGTTGGCCCACCCAGGCTCCGTAGCTGGTGCTGATGATCGCACACGCACACACACACATGCACACACACGCACGCACAAACACGCACAAACACGCACTCATAGAGATTCAAGTTTCCATCACTTTCGAAGGCAAGTGGAAAGTTTGAGGCTCCCGAACCACGTTTGATCAAAGAGGAGAGAAAGTTTGCTCCCCCCCCTTCACCGTGATGGGTGGACGAGCTGTGGCGTTTCTCTCGGAGACAGGAAGAGCCTGAAAATGAACCAGAAATGTCTTTGGGTTTGTGCAAATAATACAGCAAAAATATTTCGAATTCGGTGAAAATCCAACTGTCATAAAAGGCACCGACTATTGCCCCAATTTTTTTTTTGACTTCATATATTATCAGTGTGTTTCATGATGGCAATGTTTATTGGCTTATTATCTCAGGAACACCGCTTTCAGAGAAGGCGTTTTTTTTATAGGGTGTTTTTCCCTAGAAATGACAATTTTCACCCAAGAGACAACATTGCCGTCAGAATTTGTGTTGCTTTCAATCTCAGTCTGTCAAACAATATTCGAACCAGTGTCACAGATATTATACTGTATATTTATTTGCATTCCTTTAGAGCCAAAATGTGTCACTGTTTCGTGTGGACAGCTAAGGGATTTGCCTCACCCGGTGGGCTCATTTCTTTACTTGAAGTTGTGTTCTGGCATTGTTTGATGTGATCGCCACAAAAATTTTTGCTGCTCTTGATCCAAATGTTAATATTACTTTTATTTATTAGGGCCCATGAAACGACTGTCAGTGTTGCCCTGGGGACCCATAAACTTTGCTTCTTTACCCTCCAAAACGTTCAAGCTCCTCTGTTGCATTCGTTTAACACAGAGGTAGGCCACCACAGGGTATGTGTTGCGTCACAATGTAGAGATAAATCACAGAAATTAGTTAAATGAACGTGGTTAAACTCTGCACTGTACTCTGAGAGCCTCACCCCCCTCCATCATTAGTGCTGGTAGTCTGGCATCTGTCAGCAGTACATCTGGACCGGGCACTTTTGCTCATTACACCGTGCTATTTTTCACTCCGCTGTAGTCAGTCGCCCTCTACTGAGTCATTTGAATTGATTTTCTGGCATCGGTTTGAATGTGTCTGCTGTTATTATTAGTGCTTTGCAAGCCTACTTGTCCCCTATCCATCATAAGGGCTGTGGCCTGGACACTGGGCTGCTGTGAATGTAGCACACGGGCCACATTTCTGTGCATACTGTACTCACAAGCAGGAAGTTCACCATAAAGTCGAGTGCCATAATGTTTGGGCGTGAGTGCACGCTGTATTTCGCTCGGTGCCACATGCGAGTCTGATCTGTCAGCAGGTAGGTGGTCTGGAACCTGTTGTGCCCTGTTGTGACTGAAACTTGAACATTAAACAGTGACAGTGTCTTCTTCTTGTCATTTTTGTTTGTTAGTTTTTTGTTTCGTGGCTGTGATATTTTTCAAAAATTTTTCGCAGATTATCTTCAGGGGATGACATCTTTGAAAAAAAAAAACAACCCACACACTGTGTAGTACAACCCAGCCAGAATCACAGTGGAATTTATTGCACGTTTGATATGCAGGGGCAGTGGTTTCTGGTGTTCTGTTTTTACTCGTGAATTAAATTGCCCAACATTAAGTGATTTCCTTATCATTTGTTTTGCCATTATGTGTCTCTGCACAGTGAGGAGAGCGAGGAGTCTGAGCCCAACAGCCATGAGTCTGCAGTTGTCAAGACCATGATCAAAGGACCGGCTGCAACCCGGGGTAAACAAGAGTGTGTTCTGTCTCGCTGACTTAAGATAGCAGCACATCTTGAAGGGTTTTTCATTCACTCTTTCACTCGACCACACATTCACCATGAGCACTGGTTATTATTTGCACGAATATGATTCATGTTGTGCGCCTCACATTAAACAGCAGTATTGTAAATATGTACTTAGTGGCTGTTTTTCTGACTAAAATGCATTTTTGTTCTTCAAACCAGTGACTGCATGAAATCTGTGGAAAGGAGCATTAAATATGCTGCTAAATCCAACAAATGTACATCTGTGAGGTTGTGTGTGAGCTGTTTTTACTGCAGGCACTTTTTTCACCAAATTAACCAGCGGAGCATAATCTAACTGAGGTGCCTGGGCTGTTTTCTTAGCGTGAGTGGCAGAATGTATATATACACAACATGTTGACTCCTCCAAATAGAATTATAAAAATAAGCTCTTCTTTAGGAACTGAGCTAAGTCGTAAGTTTGTAATTTTGACTGATTATATATCCCCCCTCACAGCTAAAGAGTCCTATTTTATCTTTACACACACACACACAAATCTTTGGTTCCCAATCCTGGCACAGTGTGAAACTGATTTACTGCTGTTGGACTGAATGTTGTTGCAGCCAGTTAGCGAAAGGAAAGAGGCTTATTTTCCACGGTCGAACCGTGACATATGTTGTGAACTAGGTCATTGCAGACGTCCCTTTTTCTTTTCTCGTCTTTTTCCTCTGTGGAAGCCCATTGAGAACGAAAGAAAAGGTCCCGCTCTGCCTGCGGCTCCTTGCTCAGTCGCACGTGCAACAGTTCTACTCATTCAGAAAGATCATATTTACTAAAGGGACCTGTCACGAGTTAAGAATACAGTTTTCAAGGCAAGCCACAGAGCTGCAGCATAATCCGCCCATCGGTGCTCTTACAATTTGAAGACACAGACTCACTTGCAATTATGAAATAAATACTGTAAGGATTATTGGCAGCAATATTGCTTTTACTTTTAAGCAATATTAAAATAGCGAAGCATTCATATACATGGCACTTTGATGCAGTGGTTTCACCTCCTTCTAGGACTGTGAAAGACATTTTAACTGAAGGCCTTTATTTTTTTATGTTGAGCATTTATATGAATATACCCCACTCATCCTGTTCCACACCATACAGTAACACAACATGTAATGGCAGAAATCAAGCCTCAGATGAAGCCCTTTCCTCACCACACATACAAAAACATGTCTCCATCCACAATGTGGCGATCAAAAGCCCGAGCCACATGTTTAGCCAGGTGTCGGGGTTTTAGTCCCAGGAATGTCTCGGTGGTCTCAGTGTGTGTATGTGTGTGTGGGGGACAGTGTGCGTTTAGTCATGTGTATGCATGCACATACGCCATAGGAATGTGTCTGTGTGAAAATATTCGGTGTGTTGTCGTAGACTGATGTGGTGAATCCACAGTTGTGACAACCGTAGTCAGTCAGCTCCCTGTGCTGCCGTAACACCTGCTGGGTGTGTAGACACAGAGGTCAGAGGTCAGAGCTTTTTTATACCTGCAAAGAAAATACAGACACACAGGGGAGGCCTGGGTTATGGGTAATATCACAGATTTTTATACATTTACAGAAACCGTTGCTTTGTATATTTATATTAAAAGAATTGAGTTTTCTTTTTCGAATTGACATTCATCTTTCCTTCCTTTTACTGCGTCTGCGCGACATTTGTTCATAGAGCCGTATGTGTATCCTCCCGCAGGTCACAGTCCACAGACTGGTTTGCTCACGCCATCCTTTTGCATGAAGGGTAACGGCAGTCCTTGTGTGCCAAGGGGTCCTGTTCCAGCCCGACCTGCACCTCAGCCCCACCCTAAGGATGAGGACACACTGGTCCAGATGGCAGAACACATTCCTGCCGGGACCCGTACGCCAATGTGCGCCCACTGCAACATGGTCATCAGGTGTGGGACAAATAATGTGTCTGACCGGGTCAATTACGGACTTACAGGTTTAATGTTTGCATGCACTGTCAGTACGTTTTCTTCTTGTTTCTAACCAGGCAGATTAGCTAACAGAGAATTATTATTGTTTATTTACATTTCTTTCAAGGACCATGTTCCTTAAAACTATAAAAGAAAGCCATGCCAATGTATGATGTTTAGTTCCATCATATCCAGCCCACATAGCCCATAATCAAACGAAAGGCGACGTCTTCAACTTGGCTGCACAGACATCAACTTGCACTCAACTAAATTAGGAACAAGAAAAGGAAAACATGTCCACAGCTTAATTATTTAGTTCCCTGGTTGGGCACTTAATAAAATTAGCCTGAATCCATCTCCAGTAGATAATATGTGTATGAAATTGTAGAACTACAAAGATATGGCTGTAGTGCAGATAAGGGAACGGGGGAATTAAGTTGCATCTGCAGTAGATCACGCTGTCTATTAATTTTTTTAGACACACGAGGACAGGAGGAGGCTGCGTTACTTTGATTTGATTGACTATGAGACACCGCCGTATTTTTTGCAGTAGGAAAAGTTGTTTAAGTGAAGTCAGTTACACGCTGTACAGGAGCACGTATATTTGGCCTCCTCTCCGGTTCCTCTCGTCCTTCTTGTCCAGTAGCGGACTGCCCTAACCCCTCTGTTATCTCCCGGCGTGTGTCACCTTACATTACATATCACTGAGGATAGGGTTACTGACACGTTAATGGCTGCACAGCTTGGGCCAGATAAGCACAACTATTGTGTGAAGTAAATTAGTCTCTTTAACCAATCATCAAAGTGGACAGGGCCGAGGTGGTGTGTGAGTGGAAGCAGATGACGACACGTTGGACTTGTGTTCCATTGTTTTTGAGCGAACCTTTAGTGACTGAGCGGACAACTGAAACAAGGAATTCATTAGTTGACGGAAATGCTATTGAAATTAATAGTGAGACTCCGTAATGTTTGAGTAAATACGCAAACCACTGGAGATTCTTCTTCTTATTACTGTCAATAATTCAGGGTTGTTCATCTTGGCCTTGCTGAGAAAACCAACAATTTAACGATGTGTACATTGGCCACAATTTTTTTTTATTTAATTATTTTCAGAAATAGTCTAGAATAGAATAAGCATGTCAGCGATCAAAAAATCGATGCTGACTCTTTATCTTTGATTCTTATTATTGGTTGTTTCTGCATTTTTTGTTGCATAACACCAACACAGACATGCATCTCCACATATTTTTCCTAAACTTGAATATTATTGCTCATCAGACTTTATCATCACGGCCTAAAAATATTAAATTCAACTTTATTTATATAGCGCCACTTTACAACAAAGTCATCTCAACTATGCCCTTAACTAAGCTCCATATTAACTAACTAACTAACTATTGAGGCTTTTTAGAGAGTTACCGGGGCAGCCTGAAAAGAAGAGAATAGAGAGAGAGTAGTGAAAGAATTACAGTAGTCCACTCTAGAAGTGACAAATGCATGGACCAGTTTTTCAGGTAGAAGAAGAAGGTTGTTCTAGAAAGTGGTTCTGACAAAATCCTGGTCGTAAATAAATGCCATCTAAAGTAAGGATATTGTTGAACAGCATATTTCTGAGATTTGTTTTGACTTTAGAAGAAGGAAATTATAGCACATTCAAGCCTTTATGTCTTTTAGAAATGCTTGTAGTTTCATCTGATTTCATAGATAGATATAACTGGGAGCCATCAGCGTAGCAATGGAAATTTATGGATTGTTTTCTAAAGGAGATCTAAGACAGACCATTGTGGAACACTAGAACTAACTTTTGTGTGGGTGCAAGATTCACTATTAACATGAGCAAATTGGACATATCATATCAGAATGAAGTAGAGTACATCATTTAGAAATAACAGCTAATAGTTACAGTGACTCTCAACTAAGAATAAGAATTAGGCAAAAGTCGAGTTACCAAGATACCCGTTGTAGAAACTGTATGTAAAAGTATGTTAAAGTGGATTTTCACCCATCCTATTGTCTGTCTTTATCTTTTTGTTTTTCAGAGGGCCCTTTTTGGTAGCAATGGGGAAGTCGTGGCATAAGGAGGAATTCAACTGCGCCTACTGCCGTACGTCTCTGGCAGAAATAGGCTTTGTGGAGGAACAGGGATGCGTCTACTGTGAACACTGTTACGAAGAGTTCTTTGCTCCAACATGCAGCCGCTGCCAAACCAAGATACTGGGGGTGAGTTAGAGCACTGGAGTGTGTGTGGATTTTATCTGGACGTTGTTTCCCTGTGCAGACATGTAGGAGGTAGAGCAAGTTGTCCAAATCCCCAATTCCTCCTGTCCACATCACGAAATGTCCTTAAGAAATATGAGTGTCCCTCGTTTGGATAAAACTAAACGGTATAACCTGCTATCCCTGCTTGTCTCTTCTGAGGGTTTTTCCACAGAACAAGCTATCGCAATGAACTCTAAGCCATTTGAGATTAAACATCCAATCACCCAATTCCCTTATTGTGCAAGTGTTGACACTGAGGCTTTTCAAATTCTATTACCTGTTATTTGGAGACAAAAATGCATTATTTTCTCTGGCATTTAGTGCGTCTCTTTTACAGACTTTTATTGGTTTTATGGTTGTTATGTCCTCGCTTTCCCTCGTTTCTTAAATTTCCCACTCAACTTTGTGATTAGGAGAGGCTTGATTAACTGCAACTACCAGCTGCACTTTAAGGGTTTTGAAGAGGGGAAATGGATGCCTAAACAAGTGTGGTAGCCAACACTTTATCAAGATGATTACACCAAGTTGCTCCAGAAATGCAACATACTTGACTTTCAAAACTGCAGAATAGAATCTATTGCAGTACGTTAGGAGAATTAGGCTTAGAGGCCGAAAGGCTGCAGATTTAGAATGAACGCAGATTGTCAGGAAGCTGAGATCTCTGCTCCCCACAGCTCTGACATTCATCCCTCACATGTTCTAACCTCTTTGGCCTCAATCCCTTTCAAGCCTCTATTTCTCACACATCTTTAACCAGCTTACAGCTTCTTATTAACTGGATTTCTCACTCTCTGTGCAAATCCCTCATTTTACTCGGGCCCACCAGCTTTCCATTTATTGTGTGTCCTGCCTTGTTCTCACAGTTTAGGGGTGGGAAATAAAAGCACTTTGTCCATTTTAAGCTGAGTCCTGTGTCTCAGTAGTATGAAAAACAGGGAATATTTAGGATTTGATGTGAGAAGGGTCGTCATTCATCCCTCTATCCAGTTAGACCAAATACAGAATAACAATATATAATAATAAACTCATTAGGCAAGATAATATGGTAGCATTACTCCGAAAGTCGTTGTATCATCTTTACTTTCTGGAAAAGTGGTTTCAGAAAGAAAAAATTCTGAAACAAACCATCCAACGTCTTCAGCTAAGCACGCTTGTGCATGTTTACCTAGGAGGTGATTAATGCCCTGAAACAGACCTGGCACGTCTACTGCTTCCTGTGTGCCTACTGTCAGCAGCCAATCAGAAACAACACCTTCCACCTGGAGGATGGAGAGCCATACTGTGAACAAGGTCAGTCCAGATCAGAGACATGGCTGTTCTGGCTGTCTCATACTGTCAATAAAAACACTGGTGAAATTCTGCCTTGAAAATATATATATATGCATGTTTTAACTCAGTCACGCACAACAGAATTGTACTGAATGCATATTTAAGTCTAATGTAAACTTGCAAAATCTTTGCTTATATTAGACGAGTTTGTAATTTACAAACAAGCCAGATGCGTATGCATCGGGGGGGGGGGGGAGGGAGAAAAGCCCTCTGAACTGACAACACGGTCACAGACTCCTCTTCACTTAAAATTTGCAGAAAATATTGATGTTGTGTAATGCTGCTGTGTGCTGTGTACACATTCAGACACATGCTGCTTCTTTCTAGTTTTATTGTTTGCAACATCAAAATATATGTTCTGTTGGCAAAATATAGCATATACAGCTTGTGACTGCCTACTCATTAGAGGTGGTCGTAAACTAACTGTTTATTTTCCTGTTAAAATTATAAATAGAAGAAGCTAAATGTTACATCAAAAACCATATCCTCTTTTATCATCTTTCACCAGCCACAAAATAAAATACAAACTGCACCAACACGTTCTCATCCCCTACCATCAGATATTGATGCTTGAAGTTGTCAAACTGCACCGCTTTGTTAGGCACA
Source organism: Channa striata (assembly GCA_033026295.1). Taxonomy (NCBI): domain Eukaryota; kingdom Metazoa; phylum Chordata; class Actinopteri; order Anabantiformes; family Channidae; genus Channa; species Channa striata. The sequence continues at coordinate 5,135,495 of CM065178.1, forward strand.
AAAACAGGGTAAAGTTGAGTTAGAAAAATTACATAAAAACTAAATAATACAGTAAGAGAAACAGTGACAGTGACACTGCTATAGTAACTGCGTGATGTTGTGGAACAATCATGAAATCAATGCACAGCATGTCACACTAGAGTCGAACCCCGATCTCCTGTGGACAAGTCCTGTCCTTGTTGTACCATCCACCTGGGGAATGACAACCGACTGCGAGCACAGAGCCCTGGGGGTAACTCTTAAACAGCTGTTAGCACAGCGGAATAATCAAAACTGTCCTGCAATGTAAGTGTAAATCCATCCACAGCTTCCTATCATCCACATCTGATTAGGTTGCCATAGCGAATGGCTAATTCTGCAGTCAACCTTAACAGGAAGGTTTACTCCATTAACGGTTTCTGGTCATTACTTTTGTGGTTTGTGCCATTTTACCCAGCAAAAAAAAAGAATGTTTCAACTTGATCCCATTAGTTCCCTTTTTATTATGTGTCCTTATTGAACTGTTATTGTTCTTACTGCTGAATTACCACTGTTAACCATGTTTATTCGTGCTGGGCTTGATTTCTTTGTCTGCAGACTTCTACAATTTGTTTGGGACTGGCTGCCATGGCTGTGAGTTCCCCATCGAGGCCGGAGACAAGTTCCTGGAGGCCCTTGGTTACACCTGGCATGACACCTGTTTTGTTTGTGCTGTAAGTCAGAGCCACATATTCAACACGTTCTGTGCAGCCACTTTTGCTGATTTGCTGTCTACCTGTCAAATCAGCGTCTGCTATACATCTGTCAGGTGAAGCTTCCAAACTGAATACACACAAACATGCAAATCCCACGTGCAAAAGGCAAGAACCAGGGCCTAAACCTGGGTCCGTAGAGATGTGAAGTCTTAATCGCATCACTGTCACCAACCAAGACAAATACTAATTTGAAGTCTTATTTTGAGCTCGGTGGATCTTAAAAATTATTTTCAGTTGGTGTTTTTTTTTTCAATTCCTCTTAAAGTTAATTCATTTGTACCTATTGTTTTTTGTATAATGATCTGTACAAACCCAGACAGTTGCAGTTTTACCATTATCATCCAGGAGATGATAGAGATATCAATGCAGAATTTTTAAGTATTACAACAACTCTATGCTTTGTTTTTTAATGTGTGTGTATTCTTTTATGCATGTCCTCAGGTGTGCTGCACCACTCTGGAAGGCCAGACCTTTTTCTCCAAGAAAGACAAACCTTTATGCAAGAAACATGCTCACACACTGAAGATATGAATATTGGTCTTTCTTCACAACCTTTTTAACCACACTCTCTCTTAAGTTGTGCGAGCGAAGATCTTAGTACATGTAACAATAAAATTCCAGAGATACTATAAATAGAACAGATATGGTGGTGGCAGGTCACACTAAGGAAAATTCTGCCAAGTATAGGAATGTGAAGTTTTTCTTGTCCAACTATCCAGACCCATTGTAAAACCGTACCTACTTTTGCCGTGTGGTTTCTGCAACGAGGAGGAAATGATCAATGTTCTTTGTTTGTCTATTTTTAGCAAATAAATGTTTTTTTGTGTGTTTTATATAATTTTAACCACAATATGAAGCAGTTTTACATAGTTTTATGCATCCAAAAGTAAAACGGTTGCCAAACCCTACTACTAGCAATCAGAAACTTAATACTACATTTTACCATTTTGGGTTTCCACTGTGTATTTTTCTTACACCACAGTTTCATCGTGTGTGTCTTAAAAAACCTGAAAGTGGTGAAATCATCCCATTTTGTGGCTTTAAGCATCCTGTTAATACCCATACTACTTACTGTTGATGAATACAGAAAATGGATAACATTGGACAACATTTTCAACAGAGTTGATTATTTTTGAGTCCCTGTAATTAAATATTAATAACCTGACCAGCAGCTGTTACGAGTTTAAGAGACTATGAAATGTTCCAATTTCTATGTCAGACTGTAATATTTCAAATATCAAAATATATATAAAAATCGACCACAATGTGCTTTGTACTTGTTTTCAAAGGTTGTGATGAGTGTCAGGGGTGATGGTAAAAGTTATTGTGTTTGTGTAATGAATAATAGTATTTTATGTTTTTCTTTTTTCTTCTTTGTTGCGTGAAGCTGAAAACGGTAACAAAGAGGCTACTGGTTTTAAAGCAATACATCATGTTTGATAAGAAGAATCTTTGAACTCTGAGGGACTTTTAAAAGAGAAGTTGGCTTATGTGAAATTATGGAGGACATAGTTGGCTTTAAATATATAATTTAGCAATACATATACATACAAAACAGACAGCTGTTAAACAAAACATATTTGAATATTTATGTATTCTTCCTGATTTGTTGATTGACATGCCCTTATGATTGGCAGATTTTTTTCTAGACCGAGTGCCATATAAATATAGCAATCTAAATATTTTTATTTATTTAACCTACAGTATATTGTTGCAATATATTTGTTTATTTTAGAGTAGCATTTGTTTCTGGTTTATTTGTACCTCCATGTGTTTCAAAGTGTGAGTGGCTCTTTCTGGGCCAAAAATAAAGTGTCAAGAGTTTTCTTTGTACTCATTTAAAACTGATTTTAAATGATTTTTAAATCATTGCATTTCTTTTTATTTACATTTTGCACATTGTCTCAACTTTTGTGGAACTGGGGGTTGTACAGTTTGGCTTAAAAAATGGCATTGCCTTATTCTAAAGTAGCAAGCTGAAGAAAACAAATTTTAATTGATGTATTATTTAATGCACATTAAATATGAATGAATTAAAACAAATTTTCAAATAATTTATAAAGGGAAGTGCAAACTTTTGCACCCAACTGTATATTATTTTATTTATAGACAAGGGAAATGCATTATCTATAAGTATACATGTACTGTTGATGGCCTAATGACAAATGAACGGTGTGTAATTTCTTTAGTATTTTCTTAAATAAACAGCCACCATGTTAATATGACGACATTTCCTTTTGATTAAGGCCAAAGAGTAAATATTGTCCCTTTTATTTTGTTTTCCTTACACCCCAACAAATGACCAAAAAGTAGCTTTTTCCAAAATTCACATGATCACAATAAATAAAGTGTGTTTTTTTATGGGGTGAGCACAAAACAAGGTTTGAAAAAAATTTAAAATAAAACAAATACACAATTTGAATCTACAAAATGACAGTCTGAACTCTGAAAGCAATTATGCAGTGATAAACCCATAAGAGTTTTTTTTCTTTCTTTATCTTTACTTTCAGTGTCACACAGTGGTTTCATGTCGAACATCCCACATTATTTGTTGGGAAACCATGCGGTGTAGAATAACCTGATGTAGGAAGTGTGAAACGCAGATTTCAGTGCATGTCTCCACTATGCTGAGAGATGTCAGAGTAGATGGAGACAGAAGGAAACCGAGACACAAAAGTCGACGCTGTGAAGGCAGAGGAGGATCCAGCGGTCGCCTTCAGTAACTCTTTTGTACCAGGGTTGAAAGAGACATATGCAGTTTCTCTTAAGTTTCCACACGACAAATCGACATACTGGACACTCAGACACGACCCCCCAACCACCAATGCCAGCACCGACTCCTAAACATTGATGGGAATTAATTTTGAAATCAAGTTTTTATTCACAAAAGAGCTGTTGAGCTTGAGGTCAAGGGTCACGTTCTGCTGCTAGGATGGTTCAGCTGAGGCTGAATCATCCTCCATTAATGCCTCGAGTTTTATATTTGGCATGATGAGATTTCACATATATGACATGTGGCGGGAATTGCTTATTTTACGTTTGCGTGAACATTTACTTAATGCTTGAGTTGAGTGGAATACTGTTTTTCCAGTATTCACAAACTTGTCTTCTGGTGAGATGGTGCAAGTACTAACATATTTTCTTTCTTGGTAAGAAATTTTATATAACATGCTTCGAGTGGATCATAAACTCTTGGTGGGCTCCGCAGACTGTGAACGTCCAGTAGTTGTCAAACGCACAGCTGAGGCTGTGCCACGGGCCGTGTCACAGGTTGTAGCTTCTCGCTCTTGTGTCGTGCTACCGATTTACATAGTTGCACAATGACGTGTTGGCGTACGTGGCTTTAACACGGACGTCTCGCAGGCGTCCACCAACAGCGGCGGAAGGTCAAGCTCACAGCTTACAGAGCTAATTCTAACAAAAAGCGGCTTCCTCTGTCAAGTTGAAATTGTTGCATCAGAGGAGGATCAAACGCCTGTAATTTGAAATGTGTGTGAAAGTGCTGTCGCCCCCGCGGACACTTTGACAGGTTCCGCTGGGGGTGAATGTGTTAAAGGAGCACATTCATTCACTTAGTTCACAAGAGTGTGTCATCAAACACATGCTGATAATTATCATTATCAATTAATATGGCAAAAAGCTGACACATTGTGCCCAGCCCTAGATACACCTCAATAAACCATCTGCTCAACCATCGTTTTATCGTTGACTTCCAGTTTGCTGCTGGTTTTAATGTTTTGGATGAAGACATGTTCCGTTTTTGCGGTGTGAGAAAAGGCGCGCGCCGCTCTGTGGCACTGATCGCCTCTCATACATCGGAATGTTTTTTAGAGGAGCAGAGAGGTTTCACGTGTGAGGTGTGTGTGTGTGTGTGTGAGTGAGTGTGAGAGACAGAGAGAGAGAGAGAGAGAGTGAGAGAGACAAAGACAAGGAACAAGAGCAAGAACAAGAACAAGAGAGATCTCCACCGTGGCGTGGACACAGACACGGACTCACATCTGAACCCGGACTACCGAGCGTTCGGCGTTTATCTCGTCCCCGCGGAGAAAGGAAACCGACTGCGCGTCGTGAGGTGAGTTACGGTGACGTGAAGGCGCGTGGCGCTGTCGCAGCTGTCGCCCCGCGGACACTTTGACAGGTTCGGCTCGGCGGGTTCGTTGCCAGGTTCGGCTCGGCGGCTTCGTGGTTTGACATGGCTCCATCCTTCCCTGTTCGTACGTGAGATCCAGGCCCGTCTCAAACGGCAAACACGGGGACATGTCAAGACAGTGGACGCAGTGTAACATCCATGTCCGGACGTGGGTCATGGAAGTTACACGTTCATTTACTTCTCAGTTTTTACGTCAATGGGGGAAAAAGTGGCTGTGCCAACTTCTCCGCACACAAGTGCAGCTATTTTCAGACAGAAGGATCCATACAATCTATACAATAGGTGGGATCATTAAACACACACACACAGTAGATGTGTGGTTTTTTTTTTCAAATATACTAGACACATGAGCATAGAGATCAGAATCAGAAATCTTTTTTTTTATTGCCAGGCCCAGTTAAGTGCACTTAACTTTTGTCTTGGTGTTGCTAACCTTGACTTTTTGCAGCTCGTGCATAACTTTTTTTGCATTAGCAAAGGTTAACAGCTGTTCACAGCAGTGCCACAGTTCCTTTACTCAGAAGAAGCGGAACCACCCCAAATGTTTGAGTTCCTTTCTTTGTCTGCAGACTGTAGTAGCTCGCTGAAGTGAGCCCCTTTCTTCAAGGGCTCCCAGAGCAGGAAAACCAAATATAAAATGAACCTCAACGCAGCCTCCAGCACTGAATAACCTACAGCCCAGTATTCCCCATACGCCCCACTTACACACACAGGCATGCACACACTACTCCGCTCAGTAACCAGGTCCAGGTGTTTGTCAGTGTGGGTTATGACAAGCGTATATCTGTATGTGTGCGCAGGAGCCGGCGTGTGTGAATGTATATCCAGATGGCATAAAACGTTGGCTCCAAATCTTACTTCACCTCATCTGAGGGGGTCTGGGGGGGCGGGCAGCAATGCCAGGGGACCGCGCAGAAAAATCCCCAGTAGATGTAAATACGAGGAGCAGAGGTCCACATGTGTGGGTGTTTTTATTGTCTGTCAGTGTAGTACGTTTGTGCAGTTGTTGAGTCTTCATGGGCAACAGCAATCTTTTTTTGGTCAGGAACTCATCACACAAATCTGAGAAGTAACCACGCTCTCAATTGCCTGTGTAATTGAGTTTCACATCGCAGCTGTAAACAGAACATTTCCTTCATTTTCTTCTCTACGTACGTGTGTGTGTGTCTCACACATCTCGTGATGTGAGACAAGGTGCTGAAAATTCAGATCACATTGCTGGAGCTTAATCTAGATGCCAAGAATAGCAAATTTGCCAAAGCCAAACTCTGTCTCTGTCTCACTGGACAAAAGGAGAGAGCCCAAAGAGGAAAAGACGGATGGAGAATTAGTCAAATAGGACATTTACATGTGCAGTGGCCCAGTAGAGCTATAATCAGTATGAATCGTATTCCATGCAAAGTTGGATTGTCATAAGGATACACTGTGATGCAGCCATATTAAAAAATAAATAAAAATCTGGATTTGTGATTCACGAAATAGGTGTCTCAAGTTAAAAGGGGAAGCTGCACTGGACGTGAGAGCAGGGGTTGTTGAAAGAACCGATAAAATGATTATCGGTGGCAGATTAGAATAGTTCACGTTTCCAGCCAAAACGCAGATCAAAATGGCAGAGCTTTGGAGAAGAGGAGTTTCCGTGTGTTAAGGTCTTAACTGTTTTCATCTGACACACTGATGGCCGTGTGCCAAGTCCACACGGCCTCTCATTCTTCTCCACTTATAAGAGGGAAATGGAAATGTCTTAAACACTTGAAACTGAGTAAGTCACCGCACTCGTCCTGTGCAGGTAAACGCATCTATAGACCTGTGTCCAATAAGAATGAGGACTGCAGGGTAATGATCTGAATGAGTGGAAAACAGCTGTTAATGTGAACTTAAGGACCGTTTGCCCAAGTTGAGCTTCTCTAATGTCCAATTTCCTCAACTTACAGATGAAGCTGATAACAGTCAAAAACGAGATAAGAGTGCTGGGCTCGAGGCCTCCTCCCCAAACTCGTTCTTGATTAAATTGTCGTCGTGATTTATAGAAATGTTGCAGCATGTATCTTTACCTGAGTTTTGAAACCGGTTTTCTTTTAGTTTAGGCAGGGCTTCCTCAGGCCTTGAAAATTCCTCAGATAATAAGAATGGCCTAAAGGCGTTTTAAAATTGACACATGGCCACAGCCTGTGTAAAATAAAACTGTCAAATGTATTTTCAAGTCTCAAATCCCTGAAGAAATTAATCAAAGAGCACAGGGAAAAGTTTTTTTCTTCTTATTTTGTGCGTGGCAGGTTTAAAGTTTTAGGTTCAGGCATTTTCAGCTATTTGCAGTTGACTGACACAACTCCTCCGCTTAGTTCACGCAAAGCATCAGGCAATTACGTTTCCTGCTAATATTTCACATTAAGACTTATGTTTTACCTTAAAACACAAACAGAGGTTTGCGTACCTCCAGCTGAATTTAAAGAGATTCGCAGATTGGAATGAGATCACCCTCTGTGTGCTGTCTCTGTCTGCCCGACAGGCTGCGTGTTGTCCACATGTTCAACTGCGGACGTCATGTTGGATTTGGTCAGCTTAATTAAGGGAGGATTTGAGCAGATGAAATATTATTTTCTTCCCTCAAACTTTCCCTAAAGTGATACCCTTCTTCCTAATCCTTCTGTGCTGTGACGTACGCTACTTTTGTATACAGTATCTTGACAAAAGGCTCAGCTGTGTGAAGCTCACGATGTCCAACTAAGTAGACGGGCATCGTTACTGGCTCTGAACACGTGCTCTGCCCTGTTCTAAACCCAGAGGAAAAAAAATATTTCAGTCTACACATTAAATCTAAAAAACAAAAAGAGTCAGTAAGCAACATCATGTGTGTATGTGTGATCTTTGTCTCAACACACATGGGTCCCATCAGGTTTTCCTCTGTTGTCCTCTGAAGCTGGGATGAGTTAAAAATTTGACACTCAACGTTTTAGATGGAAATTTTGATCTATTGCCTGTGCTGCTTTGATATGTTAAAGTAAGTATGTGCTGACATATGCAAGCAGGCTCAGACAGACTTTGGACTCAACATCACACGCGATACTCGCACTGTGTGTCAGGAGATCAACTTGGGTTTTCTGATGTCGGCTTTCGTGCAACAATATGCATTTGCTGCTCGGTGTGGGTGTAAAGTTATGGAAGAGAAGGTTGATCCCAAGGTTTTCTCTTTAATTCACAATCTGCACGTTTGTATCCATAAAGTAAATTTCATCATCTCCCCAGCCTGCTAGAGTCTGGATGGCCTCTGTGTGGACAACTGCTTGGAAACCTAAAATGTGTGTCCACAGTCCCCGGTGCACCAAATGTGCATGTGCCAGAAAAGTAAACCAGCTGCATGTTCCTTATATCAAAGGTATGAAAGGTCCTTGACAGTGTTTATGTGAAGTGCACACACTCGTGTATTTCTTCACTTTTTCACGTTGTTCAGTCAAACACAACAAAGACAGGGGCACTTTGTGTCGTCGCTGTTGCTCTGCAGGGTTTCCGTGTCCGTGTCCGTGTGTGTATCAGATATATATTATTGTGAATATATTATCGTGTGTGTGTCACCTTTTCCTTGACGAGGGCGTGTCGACAATATGATGGCGCCTTTAATGTTTTCGTCTTACAGAGAGTCGTTTTACATTTAAGAGTCAACCACTTAAAACTACAGTGTGCAACTTAACCCTAGCATGCAACTCAAAAATCCACAGCACGGCCCATCCTGAGGTGTGTGCGTTAGAGATGTGGTGGTAGCTTGCATGACTTCGTTTGTATAGGACTTTCAGCTGTAAATTATGTGGAAATGTAGGTGTGTGTCACGGGCGAGTGTTTCTGTGATGAACAATGGCTACGCATGGCCGTTATGTTCTGCCTTCTAACAGGAGGGACAGAGTAGGAGTCACGAGAATGCGTTGGTGTGATGTAGCACTAATTTGCGCTTGCACGTATAGAGCGCATTCTTATTCACATCTGTGCCTATCAGTTTGATTTTTTGTTTTCTTCCATCACGGTCTCATAATCATAATCTACAGCTCCATTATTCCCCTGCTCTCCCTCAGGGTGGACATTTAAACACGCAACTTCTCCGGATCCTGTGATGGAGTGCATCTGTCCCCGTGCTCTGTAATTCGCACAGGGCACATAGTTCAGCCACTCCTCCCCCCCGGTGTTCTCCTTGTTCTTTTCTTTGAACGATGTGACAGAGTTGACATCAGCGCCTTTTAGAAACAATAGTCGAAATGTCCCAGCCCTCTGTTTAGCGAAGACAGCTCTGGGACCCAAAAGGAGATCACAGTAATCAGCGAATTACTGTGATGAACTGCGGCCCAAGTAAAGCTGCTGGCCGTGGTAGTGCACGGAGGAATGAAACATTTTAAAATCCTGATTTATTAGGCCAGCTAGAGTAAAAGCTCGCAGAATGAGTTTGGTCCTGAGTCCCACTGGGCGAACACACCGGGAGTCAGCTTCTGATCTCATGATCTCATTTGGATATTTTGTCTCACCGCGCTCTGATTCACACAGGTCGCACCGATCAGCCACCTCTCGTCAGTTTCTTTTCTCTCTGTTTGGGCTGTAACGTCCTTTTTGGTTGCGCTCGTTTCTTTATAACACTGTCCACAGAATTTGAGTGACTAATATAATCAGAGTATAGTTGATAAGAACGACCCTGCACACAAACATTAACACACTGAGCCCCGAGGATGCCGTTTTTTTTTTTTTTTTTTTTTTTTAAGTTCCTAGACCCCAACTTTGTCTTCTTGTGTTTGGTTTGGCTGATTTCCGAACCAAAGCAATCACCGGGCCTGTAGTTAACTCAGATGGGGGGAAAAAAAGAGAGGGAAATGATTGAGTGATGAGAGGAGAAACGAGAGGTCTGAGGAAGGAAAGAAAGATAACATCTGGATCCACTTTAGGACAATTTCATCCCTCCTGCCACCCAAAATCTAAGACCCTCAATTTTCACGGTGCCTCCTTTTGAGGTGCCGTTTCGTCAGCGAGGAGACAAGTATTTGGTGAGCAAGCATCACCTGACCTCTCTACTTGCAAAATCAGTGGTCTCTTTATCCCTTTTGTTTGGCGTTAAGTATATGTAGGAAAAACTGGGAAATACAGAGAGTTTTCCAGGTTTCTGTTACAACATGTGCGGAGAGAATGATGGACACAGACAAATTACTTCATGTTGTGGCCCTGCTCATTATTAATTTTGAGAGAATGTCTGAGAGGTTAAAGGTCAGACCGGGCAAAGGACAACATTTGACTTCCTGTTTTAAAGACAAACAGCGTATGGCATATTTAGGATTTTTTCAGCTTGCCTGGATTCACAACCCAAAAAAAAAAAATCTGCTTTTTAAAAGAAATGAAGATTAGCAATTGATACGAAGGTGTGCGTGAATTAGGCGCACAGGCTTCAGAGGAGCTGATGACTCACAGGCAGCCAGTCAGTGAAAATAACACGAGCAGACAGCCTGGAAAAAATGTTAAGTGAACAAAGAAATTGTAACTATTTGAGGAGTTCAAGTACTAACTGCACTTCTCTGTGGCATGAAGCTGCTTCTTGTTCTTTTGCTTCTGTCCGTCTCTCTCTCACAGATTTGTTAAGGACGTGTCCTGTGGTCGTCCACGTGCACTCATTTAGGTCTGGAATGATAAATGGCCTTTTTGGATTTGCACAGACGTGTCTTTGGCAAAGGATGAGCCATAATGTGTATTATCAAACTCAGAAACTGTTGTTCTCTCTTTTGTCCGTCCCTCTGTCTGAGTAGCCGATGTGCTGCTGCAGATGCACTGCTTTGTGTCACATCATTGAGACCCCCCCCCCCCCGGCTGAAATTGTGTTCACATTTCTTGTGCAGACAAAAACCTCCTCATGAAAACATAAATCCATGATGGCCTTGTCAATGTGTTTTCCAAAGTCATTATTCCGGAGTAATTAAATCCGATTGGTACCAAATCAAATCCGCCCCCAAGATACTGAATCTGATGCATGTGAAATCAAATCTCTAGGGGGCCTGTTTCTTCACTTACTGTACATGTTTGCTGGATTTATACTTATAGCCATCTCACAAGGCAGTTACAGTAAGTAGGAATATGAAGCAGGCCTCTGGGAGTCTCTGCAAGTTGTGTCGTGTTATTGAATCATCTTATTCATAGCCAGGGGCAACACATTGATCACTGCTGATGAGATGAAAGTGAAGACCATATTTGTAATCTAGTCTAATGTATATTTTTATAGAGACTAACAATGAGTTTGACCAGAGCCCAGCCGAAGATACAGTAATGGAGGAAAAGTGAACGTGAGGAAAAAGTTGTCACATTGTGGTGGATGCTGTTGAAGGAGGTCTGCTGTTTGTAGATTTGATTAGGTGATCTAAAAAAAACAGATGTCCAACACTTGAATTAGCTCTGCCAGAAACGGGGGGGGGGGGGGGCACAGCAAGCAAGCTCCGAAATGAGAAGAATATTCAGAGTAACAGAGTCCAAGAGAGACCAGATGTCTCTAACAGACCCCTGTGGTTTTCAAGCCAGGACACCATCAAAAAGGTGACTATGCATTAGATCAGGATCCATCTCTCTTTCTCACACACACACACACACACAATTGGAAACAATTATTCAACACATTATACTGAAAAAGTCAAAAATCCGATTTTTTTTTTTTGTGGGGGTGGGGATAAGTAAAAAAGGAGGAAGTGAGTGAAAATAGGACTTTGCAGACAGACACATGCAGAGCTGCCCCCAGTTGGAGAGTGGATTGTGTTCAAGCTGCACATTAAAGCTGTGGTTCACTTGCGTGCGGAACCGTGTGGGGGGGGGTCTGTGTGAATCACTGATCAACCAAGATCTGTTACACCACTTCAGTATTATGACTTGGTATCGGAAGCAGTGTCACTCATCAAGTGGTTAAGATGCGTGACTTAACTGAGACAGTCACCCCGCTCGCTCGCACACACACGTTCCCCCAGGTGTGTGTGCATACACACAAACTTGCACCAGATGCTCAGTTTTATATTCAATGTCAACTATTGGAAGTAGTGTTTTAATAAGCTGGAACCCTTGAACCAAGTCCACTCAGCCTCCTGACAGAGAAAAAAAGAGGGGGGTGGGGGGGAGCGTACCCACCCCTCACTAGCAGTAACCATGTGCAGCTGCTGACACTTGTTTTTCAAAGTTAGTCTGTGAGGTTTGGACTCTGCATGAAGTAGCAGTTCGTACGGGACAAAGGACTGACATTAGGATTAAGAGGATAATTCAGTTGTTATGGACTTTGGTCAAATTCCACAAGGAGATGTCGATGTGCTCTGCATCGATTTTTTTTGATCCCTTAAAAAGTTAATTTGTAATATTTACAAGCTACATTAAAGCTACAACATGCAACTTAGCATTAGTATGAGAATCAAAAGCAAACCCACTCTGCTTTGCCCCAACTTCCCTTCTTCCTGCTCTGCTGCACTCTGCTACACTTAGGTTCAATTAAGCCCCGTTATTCAGAGAGTCCTCATAGATGTGAACGGTCCAAAATGTTCCAATTGACAAGTTAAAGCTGATGACTTGTTACAAAGGTGAATCTCAGCCAAAAATGTTTAGAAGTGAATGTCTCTGCACAGCTGGCGTGTGGTTCAACTTCATCTCCACAGAGATCAGCTCAACGGACATCGACAAGTTTGCTTGAGAATTCACTGTGTGGATTCTGTGCGTCTGTCTTCTTTAAGATTCCATTAGACCAAATCAGAACGACAGGTTCTGCTCATGAACCTTATAAAACATACAGCCGTGTATTTTATTTTTTATTTTTTATTTTTTATGCCTGCCGACTGTCTTTGGCGAATAATTCTTCATTTGTTCCCTGAACCTTGTTCCTATAGATTTCAAAAGAACCGGCTGCAGCAGGAACAGGGATTAATTGTAATGCTCAGTGTGTTTTCGTGTGTCTGTGTGTGTGTGTGTGTGTGTGTGTGTAAATTCTCCTCAGAGACATCTGTTGCAGGTTTTAGGCACATGTTGTGGGATTAACGAATTAGCTATAACAAATAACCTCATGCACACACACACTGGCCAACATGCAATCAAGTTACCACACAACTGTACAGATCCACACATGTTCCTCCAGCGCGTGTGAATCTTGTGAGGGTCGTCGAAAATTTTCAATGTTCAGTTCTGTCATCATAATAGTTATACAACAGAAAAGGTTTCTCCAGTAATGACCGTCGCGTTTATGTTTGGATTTACATAAGGTTTGGACTCTGGAGGCAGCGACTATAGAATAGTTTCTTTAAAAAGGAAAAACAATAAAGACCACTGAGCTCCCCACTGCTGCCCCCGGGTTCAGGTTCTAGCTAATCAACGGTGCACACAGCCGTGACTGTTCTGTTCCAGGGGACTGGAGATGGAGCAGGGCAGTGAGGGAGGGGCTAGACAGGATGAGAGTCCTGCCTGGGTTGGGGGCAAAAGCTATGAGGGAGGGTGTGAGTGCATGTGCTTGCATGATTAAGGTGTGTGTGTCTGTGTTTTTGTGTTTTTTGTGTGTGCCACAATGACTCTTTTTGCCCATACAAAATCCTCAGCGGCGCGTGTGCGCGCGCATCTGTTAATTATTCGTGTCGATGAACAAATTATGTCAGTGATACCAAGACATTTAATAGTGGAGAGTTAACCGAGTTGTGTTTTAGAGCTGTGCTATAATCACTATCAGATGTCTAGGTGGAGGAGAGGGACAGTGAAAGAGAATGAGACCCTCTGTGTGTGTGTGTGTGTGTGTGTGTGTGTGTGTGAAAGAGAAGGAAGGAAGAATGGAAGGAAGACAGAAACTTGGAACAAAAAACTGATCAAGCTGCTGAACATTATGCGTATGACAACTAATGCTAATACAGGATCTGCTTGTGATTTGTTCTGTAAGCTTATTGCCAAACAAAATCTATGCACTAATCTAATACTTTAGAGCCTAACAATATACATTTGTGTCAGCTGACTCGATGCATCACTTTTTCAAACAGATTTTTAGCATTCCCATGCTGTAAAATGGATTTTACCAATGACTGATTTGCAGCATCACGACACTACAAGGGAGTTTTTAAAATTTCCAACCAAATTGTCTTGACTTTTGTCGGGTAGCATTTTTCTGATTGTTGTTTTCTTTAGTTTCTGATTGCGTCGAATGGCTTTCACAACTTCAGCACTGATTGGTGTCCCCGAATTTGTGGGTGGCATGTTTAGTTTTGCTGCATATAAAGGTGTGTTGCATCAACTCGGTGTGCAGGCTCTACTTATATTCAGCGAGGCCACGTCCTAATCACTGTCAGATGGTGGACAGAGTCCTCGCGTCTGGAGCCATTTACGAGGCCAGCGGCCGCCTGGGGGGGAGAAAAATCCACCATCCGACGAGGCTGTCCTTTGTTGTCTGAGAAAGTGTGAGATGGAAAACAGAGGGCAAACGATGGAGAACTAATGGTCAGCTGAAAATTTTATGTGACAAACTAATGTTTTGTCGAGTAATGTGAAAATGTTTGTGTTGGATTATTATTTCAGTTTGAAATGGCTCGTGTTATAATTGGCGAGGTGGGGAGAAACAACCAGCAAATATGACTTCAGTTAACATAACATGGTATATTTTTAATAAAAAACTTGACTCGTTCGTAATATTTCATTTATAAAGTAGTTAATATGATGAATTGTCTTGCGGTGTAAACTGAGGGTTGCTTTTCTTGATCACTTACACTCGTGGGGTCATGGAGTGGGTATATTTTCCTTCGCCAGTGATGCTTTGGTAAATTATTTTTGTTGCCAGGAACTTGACTGAGTTACGTATGTTTGGCATCTTGTTAATTTAAAAACCAGCAAAAAAATGCCTCAGAAATGAGACGTGCCCTCAAAAAATAATAAAACAATCCAATTGACTAGACTTCATAGTCTGTTTTAGGATTTAATAAGCTTAAACTGGCAGATATTCGTAAATGTGGGGGTATCTGCTGGGTGAACCTAAACTCAGAGGTAGGCGAAGGATGTCAAATAAAATATAAATGGAATATTTGGCAGCTGGCAAAACAATGAGTGTTTTTCAAGTTTTTATTTCCAGGAATTACACATATTCAGGGACGTTTCTGTGTCTCATTTTTAAATTTGCACACACTCTGTAGTGCTTTTTTTTTATGTTCTCTTTTGTTAATTACAACTAAGTCCATGACCTCTGAACATCTTTCCTATACTCCCTGAAAAACAACTGAGGCAGTATTATCTTTTACAACGTGTTCGGCTGATCGTCTCCACATCCTGGTTGGCAGGAATGCTGCAGTGTAATGCAAATACCAATATCTGACTCCAGACCTTTTCCTGACCCTTTACAAATGCAAGTAATTAAGAAATGAAAACTTGTTTGGGCTTTGTCCTTGCCAGGCCTTCTGCTGCAGGAAATTAAGGATAATCCGAAGGCTGTGGACGCTCTTTGTTGCCACAAGGCGTTCTCAAGGTGAAGTGGCTCTCCTTCGAGATTTGTTTTCATCCTGTAGGAATTAGTTTTTTATGTGTTTGCCCTTACTGTGCCCCACATGATACCTCTCGTTTGTTTCTGTCTGTGTTTTTACCGTCTACTTACTTTTTTTCAGCCTTACTTCACTTATCGATCTGTATCATCCTTTATTAACTGCTGTAAGTACAACACGTAAACTGTAGTACTGTAGGAGTATCTGACCAAAACACTAAAGGGCTTGTTATGTAAATTATGAAGGTTAAAATGTTTCTTTCATACGGACATTTTGTGTCACACTAGTATTTAAGCTCCACTGTGGTGCCTACAATGATTCTGGTCCATTTGTCCTGAATGGACCAGCCAAGAACTGGCTGGATCTCTGCTACTACTTCTCTTTTGGCTTTTCCAATCCGAGGTCGCCACAGCGAATCTTCCCTTTCCACCAAATTTGAAATAACAATTAAAATGAACAAGTAAATGGGAGAAATGCTCACATGACAAAGTAGCTTATCTCCCATCAATGAGTGCTTGTCGTTTCTCATTTGCATGCTATGATACTGCAGACACATTTGCCTAATGCCAAAAGGCCAAAAGTGTCATGTGTATGAACACATGAGTTATGTTTAGTACAACTTGACATGAAAACACAATCTGAAGGGGTCATCTCACCTTGGACCAGATGATTTTTATTTATTTTTTTTTACTTCATCAATTGTAAAACATCAATTCTAACCAAGCCTGGTGAGGTTCCATGTGACACGCCTGCATGTTTCTTTCTTCTGGTTCTCACACTTATTCTATACCAGCACGGTGGTTCATAGTCTTAATATCCAGGATTTTAAAAGTAGGTGGTCTCAAACAAAACATCCCTGCTTTGAAAATTGGCATCTCATACGTTTTGGTAATTTATCTTTACTTTTCTGCACATTGTTTAGCATTTCTTCAGGCCAGGGTTCAGGTGGATAGGCCTTGTACATTAGATAAAAGAGCGATGAGGAGGTAAACTGAGTAGTTGTACTGTCAGAAATGGCTTTGTAGCAGCAGAATGATGCTGTTCTACAGTTGAAAAGGCACAAGAGCATAATTACCCAGATTTACACAGGAGGAGCATGTGACTTCATGGTGGGTCTGCTGTGTTTTGTGTGTGTGTGTGTGTGTGTTAGAAGAAAAGGGTAGACACAAAGAAGAAAGATTTCAGGATAATTTACTAGTAGAACATTTATTGTGTACTTTAGGTTTCAACTGCTGTGACCTTCCAAATGTGACCGTCCACCCACAAACCTGAGCTTCTGCAAATAAAGGTCCAAGTCACAGTTCATTTAATTCCATTAGACAGCCGTTTCAAATCCCAACCTCAGTCCGGTCTGCACAAATGTAAGCGTCAGTGTGAGAAAAGGTTCCAGAGTGAACAGTCGGAAAAGATTTGGGAGCCTGGCAGGTAAATAGATGTGTTCCTTGTTTCCAGGTAAAGAATGCTCACACTGAGGGGTCTATAGGCCTTAATGAGTCATATTCTTCAAACTGCTGCTCTGTATCTCACACACCTCCTAAAATTCAAGCTGCAATGACCGTCTCTCACACACACACACACACACACGCAGAAACGCCGCTCTAACCTGTTCATGACTCCATACCGTACTTCACACTTCAGGGGGTGTTTTCTGGGGAAATGCATCACGTCAGTCACCAGCTTCAGCACGTCAGTCAGACGTGTGCAGACACAGTTTACCTTTACTGGCAGGTGCAGCCGGCAGGGGTGGTCTGCAAATGCTTCTGCAGGCTTTTCACCAGGTAGCAGAACAAATTAGGATTTTAACTTGTAACGAAACCGAATGTAAATGAGGACTTTACATCGATGAAATCTATATTACATCAAAACCTAAAAAGGGGGAAGGGTTCAGCTGAGGTTGGGCTACATGCAAACTTTGGATGCCTGTGTTTTATTGGTGTTGGCAGAGTTTGTCCTAAGAGAATTAAAGCTCTGTGTTTTGTGCTGTTGGCGATGGTATTGCCATTGTCTCATAAATAGACTCTGGGAATGTTTTCCATTACAGAATAATAATAAAAAAAAAAGATAAAAATATTTGACACTGTTTTCCACTTCACATAACTCTTTGAAAGTTCTATACAAAGTGTGTTTGCATGTAAAGCGCAATTTTACTTGGACATCCACGACTGTCTGTGCATGGGATCTGTCTTCTAGCTGGAGAAAACGTATTGTCCTCCTCGTTACAAATGATTAAAGCGTCGCTCCTGTTCTTGCCTCTCGCTGCACTTCCTCTCCTGCTCTAGAGTCTGTTCATCTCTTCTCTCTGTCCTTGGCAGGATCTTCTTTAACACACCAAAACATTTACCGTTAACTTTATTTCCCCCTCAACATGGTTTTACCTCTTTCTAATCCCTTCTTCGTGTATCGTATCGAGCTCTGAAATGCTATTCGACTTGAGCCGCCGGGGTTTGTGATGACTTCTTGGGGAGTTTCTGGCTTGTAAATGAGTTGGATGGTTTTCATTGTAATCTAATCCAGGTTGCTGTAAATACAATTACAGAGCTGCTGCTGGGTGTGGAATATATCCTTCCCGTGACTGTGTGTGTTAAAGAGCGACCGAGAGACAAAAAAGCAATTGAAGCAGAAGATAAATAAATGTCACATTGCATATTACACTGCGTGCTCTCGGAGAGTCGACTTTTATTGGCGTATAGTTTGGTGCTGTTTTAGATTTAGGATTTTTTTCACAGGGACTGTAAAGTGGACACTGGGCATCAGACAAGCTGCCAAGAAGACTTGGAGGTTTAATATCATTGCTGGTTTTTACAATGTGGGTGGGGTCCGTGTGTGTGTGTGTGTGTGTGTGTGTGTGTGTGTGTGTGTGAGGCTGCTAACAGAAGTGCCTCAGAGCAGCACTTTGTGAGTGTAGGGGAAAGGACAGGCTCGCTGAGTGATCGTCACATTACCCATAAGTATGAATCAATCTTCTGTTCAGACATTTAACTATTTATGGACTCACGTGAATTTGATGGGTGTTTTTTTTTTTATTGGTTTTCAAGAATTTACTAAAACCTCTATAGCAGCTCTGTGTTTGTGGCTAGCGCTACAGATGGCGGTGGGTGGTTGGTATGTCGGCTTGTAGGATGGTCTGAGCTCAGACTTGAGTTCATGAAAAATATAAGCCAGGTATTAATAATAATAATAATAATAATACACATCAGTGACTTGGAGAGGGAGTGCATGTGAATATGTTACTGGATTTTTTTTTTAAAATTTCAGTATAATTAAATTAAACTTCGGCTGAAGAGGAGCAGAGACTCTGCTTAGAAGTGCAGCATAAATGTTAATGTCCGTTTAAACTGGAAAAATGTGCTGTGGAATTGAGGCCTGCAACACAAAAAAATACTGACATGGGGAAAATCTTAAACTAGGTTTTCACCTGCCATCGTAGACAGAATAAGACAAAAATAACAAGCAGACGGTTGATATTATGATATTATGTAATTACTTATTTTTGGAAGACAAAGAAGAACCTTTATTTGTCACATTGATCACATATACATTCGCACATACATGTTACAGTGAAATATTACCTGATCACATCTACATTTCATAACATATAGTTGTTTGGCAGATTTTGTTTGTTAAGCTTTTCAAAGGGGAGAAATGGGTTGTATTTAATTCTAGACTTTATTCCATACATACTGCAAAAATCCAACTGTGAACGTGATTTTGAATGACAACAGCCACTGTCATCAGAACACATGGCTTCTAAGTCTGTGTTCTCTAACATCTGTGAATATTCGTGAATTACTGCGTAGCCAAGTCGCACATTAAAGGAGCGAACACATGTGAAAATCTCTCATCTTTCTTTTCTATCTATCCATGAATCTAATCTGATCTACGTCAATTTCCACCGCAGACTGCTTATTTTCCCATGTCATCCTACCTGTCAGTGTTTTCGTTGCCTATTGTGAAGTAGAAAGAGAAATGACAGTTTGTAGCAACTCCGTGAAAAGAGGGATTTAGGCAGTAATCCACCTCACTGATCCTTTTTGGAAACGACCATCCGTCTGACACACAGCCTGGCTCCCGCCATGACACGCCAGCTTTCGATACCTGAAAGCTGGACGGTAAACTGACACCCACAGTGGCATTTTCAGCTTCCCACATACCTCGGATGAGACGTGACGACTGAAGCCGTTTCCCTCAGTTGGTAAAATGACTGAGCTGAAGCTTTTCACACTGTAGCAATCAAGTTTTTAATATAGATAATAGAAAAATACATCTCCTGTCTGTCTTTAACCTTCTGGTGTAGTGATTCAGTATAAGACGGATCACATCCCATTCCGTTATGGGTTGATTTCCCCCTTCGCTGTTCAGGTCAGCTCATATAAAATGTGAGTTTTTGTTTTGAGGACATGTGGCATTAATAAAGGCTGACTTGTAAACTTAATAATGAGGCTGTAGTGGAGTTTCTTTGGTCGATCTTATTTATAGAATACCCACAATTATGCTTAGACTGAATTTTGCCACACGTTGATAATCTGTGTTGTTCTGACTGAGTAAGAAGTAATAGAATGAATGAATCTTTAACAAATCTATTTCATATTTTTATAGATGCAACAATGACACTGATTCATTATCTTCTTTCTAACCTTAGCTGTTTCTATATCTGTGTGACATATCTGAACATACATTTTATTTTCATCTGAATAAACCGGTGCACGGTCGTGAATATTAAAGATGGATCAGGGGACAAAATATTACTGGAGCTGCGTGTGTGAGATAAAAGAAGTCTGATGCTGGACTCCTGACCGACTGCAAATGCCATTTTCTTTGTCAGGAACTGAATGGCACCTTTATTTGAGCACGAGTTAATGTAACGTGAATTTCTTTTTCCCCTGCTTGTGGTTTGGGAGATGTGTTGGAGTTTGTACAGCTTTGATTTATGGGCCATGTGACTTTTTTAACACCTAATATGAATTGACCTCTTTGTCCAGTGGTAGGTCTGACTATGGGGGATAACACACGCAGGAAAAGCCACAGACAGACACACAAAAACAGAGACGCGCACACACATACGCGTACATTAGGCTGAAGTGGTTTTTAGTGGAGCAATAAAAAGAAACTGTGTGTGCAATGAATCTAGTGTTAGTGACAGTGTAAGGGAGGGTATGTTTTTTATTTTATTTTTTTTTTTTTTACAAATGAAGAGTGCTCCCACCCAAAGTCGTGTTTATAGAAAGAATTTTTATTTGAGTTTAATTTTCCAGATCCACAGGTGGGAATCTGTACGGCCTGAACACTGGAGTCACTAAAATGTGCATTCCATATACAGTGTATGTTCCAGCAAACATATCCTCATAAAGCCATTGCATGTATATATGACTTAATTTTAATTTTTTAATGATATAATGTGAATAAAAGAAGAACTGAACAAGGAAAGACGAAATGCTGATTTTTGATTAGACAGTTACTTTTGATTGTCTTGGATATAATAATATTTTTTAAGATACTTACCAAAAATTTAAAACATGATTTCTATCTCGATGGCAGGACAAAAAGTTTGTGTTACGGGCTCAATATTTTCTTACTGTATGTTTTGTTTCTCTCTGTGTAGAACGTCGTGACCTGCCCCGTCTGTGAAACCCGGCTTACCTTTGTCCTCTGACAAGTAAGATTCAGCTGAATACTGCAAAGTATTTTTGATTATTGTATTTACCAAATAGCAAATTGGCTTAATGATCTGTTATAAGCTGAAGCTATTATTTCACACATTGCTCTATTGATAGAGAACAAATATGGGACGCCTGTGGCGCAGTTGGTAGCGCGGTCGTCCGCCAGTACAGTTGATGGTTCGATCCCCAGCTCCTAAATTACCAAATTATAATACGCTACAAATGCTGGAGCATATACTGTGCATCACTGTAATAAATTAAGCAGATGTAGGTTTGATCCTTTATAGTAGTTGTACTACTAGGGTTGAAACCAGCTTATTACTTTCTCTATAAATAGTTGATTTTGCAGCAATTTGCAAACAAACGTCCACAGTATGCACCTACAGTATGTCCCTGAAGAGAGACAGTCTCCCATTGCGTTTCTGTGAAATCCAAGTTTGCTCAGAGCAACGTGTAGACAGGGACAGCAGCCTTCTTGAATTACTGATATGTTTGACGTCCTAAAACATCTAGTGTGAGCTGTAAAGGCCCCTCTCAGCCTCCACCGTACCTGGGATTCTCTTACCTGTTGTCTTTCTTCCGAACACATTCTCATGGACAGAATTGAGGCCCTTTGAGCAGTGGTTTTGCAAAGACGTGAGGGAATGTTAAGAAACAACATCGTCACGAGCACGGCCTGTTCGGACACTGAAATGTTTCCTTTGGGACAGGAATTTAAAACCTTGGCCTACGCTGACACCTGATTTAGCCTCATTTGCCAAGCGTGAATGTATTAATGCCTTTTAAAGCACAGAACAGGATAAATGCACCAATATGTTGCTAATACACAAATATCTAGCGCCACCGGTGACTTGCAGATAAAATAAAGGCTTTTGTCAGCTGTTAGCACTGTTGTAACACAAGCATCTTTCCCATAATCATTTCTCACATATGATGTTGCAGAAGTGCCCGACAAGCGGACAGAGGTCCTTGCAAATGGAATAGGAGACTGTCCAAAGCACAACATTGTCCCTGCCTAAAGACAATAGATCGGGGAGGCAGATGCTGTTACATTCTTATATAAATATGGATGTTTCCGATGGTGACCACGTCACAAAGTTCACACTGTGGGATCTATTGAGCAGATGTCTCTGGTTTGGCGTAGTGAAGTGAGGGAGAGGTTCCTAGTGGGATGGTTTGAAACTCAGAGATGAGCCGTCCTGACTGTGTCACATCATTGTGTTCACTTTGTTGTAACTACTGCTTTAAAAGTTAAGAGTTATTCATATAACACAAACGTGGTTTCGATAATTCATCAAAATCCAACTGGAAACATTCAGTTATTCCTTTTTCTGAAGAGAGTTATGTCTCCAGCAGTTAGAACAACTAATATTATTGCAGATATCACCTTTTTTTTGATCGCCCTTTTTTTGCTTTGTGTATTCAGGTTTCTATGGAACCTATTCTCTTCCATAAATATGTTGCCAGGTTTTAATAAATTATTACGAACTGAGAAATATTGTAACTACAAATTTTTAAATTGTCGTGTAATATTTTGGAAAATGAAGACAATCATCATTTTGTACAACTTTTATAGCTTAACACAAACAAATTGTGACCCTGCTACAGACAATAATATTCTAACAACTGTATATCTACAATGTAGCAGTATAATTTCTCATTCTCCTTGTAACGAGCACATGTTTCTCTTCATTTAAACTTACTTGGAATGGTATTCCCACTTCTCGTTAAGGCAGGTGACCCACCCTCAGTAGCGTCAGTTGCAAAGGAAACGCGGCCTTGTGTTGTCCGTATTAAATACCAACCTTTGTGTGGGAGACGCATGTTTTAGCAGAGCCATTACTGCTGTAACACGATACTGTGTTTTCACGTGCACACTTACACCCGTGCACACAGTCGCAGAGGAGGAAATGCACATGTGAACCCGCATGCACACACACAGGTGTGCTGGCAACAGCATCTTTCAGCATCACTGCAGGGTGGAGAAGCTGTGTGTGTGTGTGTGTGTATGTGTGGGCGCATGCGTGTGCGTGCATGCATAAATGAAGAGGGAAGTAGCTATTGGTGAGGTCATGAACTCGTAAATGGAAAAGCTTCCTTGTGCTTTTCCATTACAGCTCACTGTTCTGTTGTGCGTTTGTTGTAGATACCAACCAGATTGTGCATACATTTTCTTTGAGTGCTCTTGTTTCTACTATTTCTCTGGAGAGACAACATAAAAAAAAATGAGTTTCCATCCTAGCTTTTGTAGACATGCATGTGGAAGCCAATGTTTGTTTGTTTTTGTCTTTTCATTTTTAAATGAATGACAAACAAAATTGAGGCCCTCAAGTAGATAAATACAGTGTAGCAGTTATTTGTAAAGATAAAATCTCTCCTAATTTTACTATAGACAAAGATCTTTATCAGATCCACATGAGCGAGTGACACGCACGTAGTTTGTCCCCAAGGGGGCACCATACTTAAACTTTCCTTTCACCCTTTCCAATTAACACATAATCCAAATTAAAGATCTGTAATACTTGTCTCTCTCTTTAGCCGTCACTTCTGTCAGACGGTTTTCCCTTCTACTCCTCAGATTGTAGTCAAGCTCCTTCTGACTCGTAGCCATGCAGTAAACACATTACAAGGTTCCACTCAGTTGCTCCAGCCAAAGTTTTATCAGACAGATCTCAAGTGCTGCTCACTCGCCGCTGTGTGCGAGCTGCTGATGTTTTTTTTTCTTCCTGTCGAGGCGCAGTTGTTCTCACTGCCACGCATCTTTCTTTTGTCCGTCTCTCTCTCTCTCTCTCTCTCATCCACGCAAACAGCTGTCCATATTCCTCAGCAGCGTACTGGCCCTCGTCCGCAGAAAGTACTTGGTGATCTAAAAGAGGGAGCGGTGGTCTTTGTCGTAATCCCTGTTTGGGCTCGAACGGAGTCCTAAATAAACTGCTGCAATGGGACACCGCTGTTTACGGGCGGTGAGAGGTTTGCATTCAGCGTGTAGCAGTGTTGTCTCTAAAGTCGTTTAAGTGTGATGAGCCAAAACACAAAGAACACTGGCAAGTGTACTGCAGCGATGAAAGTTGGAGGTAAACACAAAAAGCATGAACAAGAGTTTAGTCCGTGTTTGGATTTTGCACATTTAAGCCAATAAAACCATCCTTCGGACTATAAACAGTTTTATTGCAACAAATAGTGATTGTCCAAAATGACGCCCGATATGAAAACAAACTAATTGCTTCCAAACCTCCGCAGCCACAAGATGTCGACACATGGGAGGCTCGTGTGCAAAATGTATTTCTGAATTATCGTTGTCAGTAATTCAAAGCAGGACAAACATGTCATATGTTCACATTTATCAGATAATGTGGAAGATTTGCAGATGGTTATAACGTAAAGATACAATATAATGATTTTCTCTGTTTAGATGCATGCAGTCACTTTGCTGTTGTCTGCTCCCAGAGAAATGAGGTCTGAGTGAGAGCATGGTTTCATTTCTTAAAAGAAATATTGCATCCCTTTAACGATATCATAACTGCTGAGCTGACAATTTGACATCCTCAGTGGCTACATTAGCCTAAAGGAGCTGGAGGTGGGTCGTTGCGGACAGATATTGGCTACTGTCCTCCTCGTACAGAAGATAAAAGACTAGCTTTGAAAAGGCGTGACTGACATACCGAGCCCACGCGTCCGCCCCCGTCCACCCACCCTGTTGTCTCAGTGCACGTCCACACGTGCGCACACCACCAAACTTCAGCCTGAAACACGCACACGCTGACCTTGAGGGTGTCGGCGTTGGTGAGGTTTGTTTGGACAGTGCGTCGATTCCTCAGACTGCCGCGAGGACGCATGGCTCGACATCAAAGGAAATCATTTCTTCCTGGGCGACGCTGAGAGCTCCGGTGTTTATGCTGAAAGACAGAGTGTCTCGCTGTCTGTGTGGCAGCGGCCGTCTTCATGCCTGTCTGTGCCGTTACCTGCGTTTGTGTTTTCGTTTGTCTCCGTTTGGGACGTCGTCTGCACAAATCTTTCTTTCCATCTTGTCCTCAGTCACTCTCTCTTTTTTTTTTTTTTTTTTTTTTTCATCTTGGGTAAAAATTCTTGTTTAACTTGGGCAATAAAAATTACTCGGTGTACTTTTATTCTTGAAAAATAAACCGTGGGCTACGATGGAAAAGCATTTAGTTTTTTTTTGGCATGGATAATTTGTTGCCAGCCCACTGTTAATGTGGAATGGTTGGATTTGGCAAGTCCTTCGGTGCTTTTCACTTAAATGCCATTTAGCGAAAATTGGTGGTTGCCCCCATTTCTCTCCATTTTAAACAAATTCTATTTTGTTTAGCAACACTTCTTTAAACTACGGCCAGCTGAAATATTATAGCAACACATAGTCGGTCTTTGAGGTTTGGAGTGTTTTCCACCTGTCTCTCATAACTCATTCAACGCTCGTCTTCATGCTACAAGTCTGGTCAGGGTGAAGTGATTTGTTCTTTGGTTCCTGGCTACAGATCCACTTGTTTAAAAAAAAAAAAACTCAAGAGGAGATGAGAAGCAGAACAATGGGGCGTGTGAACTGCAATAAAAGAATGGGAGCCTGTGCAGCATACAGTCGAAACCATCTGATGACAACAGAGGTGCAACATGAATACCAATGAAACACAGAGGAACAATAATGTTCTTTCTCTCTCACGCACACAGTCAGACTGTAGCATCGACATGTCGCAGTCTGATTGTCTTGTCACAGCTTCACTGCAGAGTAATTCATGTGCACGGCTAGCTGTGAGGTTTTCCCCCGGGGGTGTGTTTTGTTTTGATGTCCTCCACTGCAGCCAGATGAATGGCCACATGGAGAGCCGGGGGTGGGGGGGGGGATGGGGGGATTTGGACATGTTAAAAGACACCTGTGGGGCATTGAGGGGCCTCTGCATGATGGACGGGGTTCCGCTTCAGGTGGCAGTAATTTCTTTAAGCCGTGGGGAGGGGCAGTGGGGTCAGATTTGTGTGTGTGTGTGTGTGTGTGTGTGTGTGTAAGGGGGGTGTTTGGGGGGTGTGTGCATGTAGTGTCCCTCTGTGTTGAAAACAAGTTAAAGTTTTGTAGCCTTTGCTTGTTGGTTTATCTGAAATAAAATAAGTGGACGTGTCCGAATATGTATATGCACGTGAATGTTTGTATGACAGATTGCTCATAAACACATGCTGTGTGTATGTGGCACACGCGCTTATCTCTCAGACAGTAATGGCTTTTAATACCACTGTGAACACCACACAGATCGTGACAGAGTCTCACCCACAAGTAATGATTATGTAAATACGATAAGCATCTGAAGCCGCGCTTGTGTGCGTGTGTGGGTGTCCTGCCGAATATACTTTTCTCTCTTATCATATGGCGATCAGCTGTTAGACAAATGTGCCATTGTTGAAGGCTGTTGTGGAGCCAAATGTGTGCATGGATGTGTATTTGTGTATCTGAAGTTGTGCTTTACTCGTTCAAGGCCTCACCTGTTCTCTACACCTGATACTGAGCTGGACCAATGTACTTGGAGAGCTCCAGGTATTTCGGATGAGAGGACTGGACCTCGTTATTAAATGTCACGAGCCGATCTTCTAGAATAACCAATAATGTTTAAACGACAATCTCAGCGTCTACACACACACACACACAGGCGCGCACACACACACAGACTGCTAGGCTGTCTATGAAGAATCGACGGACCCATGTAAAAAGACACTGAAATTAAACAGAAATGCCATTAAAATAGCATGTAATTATATCGGGATTATAAGGAGGTTTAAAGAGCAAGGAATCGAGCTCACATCTCCACCAATCCCCTTCAGAAATCTGGCCGCTTCACACAAAATTAACTCACACTTGCACACATTTACTGGCTTAACTTAGATTTTATTGCTTGCTTGTTCCTCACTTGTAAGTCGCTTTGGATAAAAGCGTCTGCCAAATGCCTAAATGTAAATGGAAATGGAAATGTAAATGTAAACGGCAGGTAGCATCACGGTTTAGAAAGTGTATGAAATGAAATCTCAGTCCAAAGTCTCAGGCATCAAGATAAACCTTAAAGGCAGTTGCGATAAATCTAGAGTTAACCTCAAAGTGCTGTACATAAGTGGTAAAATGCCAGGACTCGTGCAGCTGTACCTGAATGACACACACACACACACACACACACACACACACACACACACACACACACACACACACACACACACACACACACACACACACCCTTAGCTGGCAGCGGAGACACCATGATCCAGCAGGTGGTTCAGCTATGACCCCTGCAAATTCCCCAAATGTGAGAATCAGACTGCATAATTTGAGGTGGTCTGCGACTGTTTGCGCTCTCGCCTGGTTGTATTTTTTTTCCAAATTCCCCTTGTGATCAATATACATACATATATAAGTATTTGTCTATCCATGTATCTTTCAATCACACATACATAAACTCAAAAACACGTGCAGGGTCTTTTTGGGCTCTTCAGAGAGTCATCAAAAGATGGTTACAGTAAATGACTGCTGTTGATGACACCTCAGCCAGTGGAACTTAATGTTTTAAGCTGCATTAACTGGAGTTTTTTATGGTTAGTAAATAAAAGAGCTGGGCAACATGAAACATCTTGTCCTTTGGCAGATTGAGAATTATGTATTTTAATAAAGTTTATGCTCAGTCTGACTGAAATTTGAAATCTAACTTGAATCGCACTTGGACAAATAAGCCGAACATACCGTAGTGAAGTAGCTCGCCGCTGCTTTTCCTTGTGCTACGCTACAAGGCGAAAAAGAGCGAGGGAGAAAATGATTTCACTTTCAGGTTAACAAAATTGCCCTGCTCATAGAAGACCTACCACCTATGTGATTTTTATGACGTTAGTTGCTGAACATACGGTTTTTAAACAGGTCTGTAATGAGTCTGCAGCTGCAGGGTTGAATGAAAGACCACCCAGAGTACAAAATGTGATGATGACACATGCACTCGAAGCACAGACATTAACACGTTTGAGGATTAACGTGAATCAGCCAAAAAACTGCAATAAAACTTTGTTGTTAGGTGATACCGAGAAAGAAGTAGGATGTGAGCGATGTGGGCATGCCTCCCAACGTCACAATATTTCTGCCCAACATTAACACTAATGCATGCATACGTTTCCATACACACCCTCACAAACAGTCATATTTGATGGTGTGTTGCAATATTTTTCCATAGATGTGCGTCAAAGAGGAAATTAAATTTAACGTTTTCTTAACACAGCTGGTTGTGTGTGTGTGTGTGTTGCAGACATGCATAGACAGTGACTTTTACCTTGCTTTTTCCTATGACTGTGGTGGCGTTTGTTCCCTACGCCTCCGCCAATAGCACACAGGCAAAATGTGTGAAACTTTATGCATATGTAGGATTGTTATTGTTGTTAAAATAAAGTCAGACTGAAACTTAGTTCTTATTATGATTTCCATTATGCTGTGCAAAGCTCAGACCGTGGTATTAATCAGGACAACCTGCCTTTGTGCCAATTAAATAGAAAGGCAGCTGATGTTCAGGTCAGATTCTCTGGAGTTATTTGTTTCTCTTCAGGATTTCTTGCTCCCATTTGATGTTTCACAATTGTTTTGTAGCATTGTAAATCAATTCTGAGATTGCTCCACATTAAAAATCTAAAACTATAGTAATGCTCACGTTTCCATAGAAAGTCAGTTTGCAAAAGTGCAGAGATGAGCCACATTAAGTCTTGTTTTCTGTCGAGACCAAGAGTAGCTTCTGCCTAAGTGATGGAAAGTCCAGAGTTTAAAGAAAGACAGGATCTGCTCGCGATACAAGCTCATCTGTGAAGCATGGGCAAGGTTTGTACGGCTGCGTCAGGCTCTTTACATGTATCTATCAAACCAAGACGTGGATGCATGAACAGGCAGATTTTTCATCCTAATTTTTATTCTGAATACCTGCGAATATAATGAAACGTAGCTTATTTTAATCTGTGCTTTGTTTGTGTTCATGCTGCTGAATCCACAGCCAGCAGTGATTTAAAAATGATCTGTTTGTGAGCTTCACACGCAACAAACGCACACACAAGACGTACAGGCGTGTTTCTACTCGCCGGCGCCGTTAGCTGGGAGTCCACAGGTCATCCTCAAGAGGTCACACTGTCAGTCTTCAGTTTCAGCTACAGAAGAGCGTCTCTGTTACACGCTGAATGGACACTGTGAATGGCGTCTTCCAATAGCGAGAGCGAGATGGCGGGAGTCGGGAAAGAAGGTGAAACGGAAGAAGAGAAACTTTGAAAAAAGTTAGTAAGCGTGGAGGCTTGGTGGGTTGGACGAGAAAGGAAATGAGCATTCGTGTTTTCACATAGCGGGATGATAAAGATCTTAATGACGTGTTAGGGTAACAGAGTGTGTAACGGTGTGTGTGTGTGTGTTGTAGTACTTTGTCCACCTGCAAACACACATGTGTCTGTGCAGTGTGTAAGTGTGAGTACTTGGGCATGGAGGTGTATGCATGAATGAATGCTTGTTTTGTGTGTTAGGTATGTCTGTTTCTGTCAGAACATAAAGGGTCCATGGTGGTCATACGAGAACACGCGGTGGACTTGAGGATCCCTGAATAGTGGACGCTCTATATTTGGGAGCTGGACCGAGGCTACTGACCCTAACGCTGACCCCACACCTGCCCCGTGTGTGTGTGCGTGTAGACATGGTAGGGGTTGCAGTGAATGGGACCACACAAATTGGTGTGTGTTTGTGTATTTCTGCCTTTCTTTTGTGTCTTATAATACCTCGTGTCTTGGTGCTGTTGCACTTGTGTCACATAAAAAAGTGCAGTTTTTTGTAGGTTAATTCAACATGTTGATTGAGTTATTGACTGATTGTGGAAGTTGCTGACCCCTTATATGAATGATGGAACAGAAGATATGGAATTTAAACGTTGGAGTTTTTGAAATGAAATAACCAGTGATGAGCGTTTGAGCAGCTAAGAGCAAATCTATATTTTCCACGTGGTTATTAATTAAGATTTTACATTTTCTACCCCTATGAGTTTGCATAAAGAGATCTAAACTAAAGTTGACAGATTAATGGAGTTCATTAAAATCCGATTATGTTAAAGTGATGAATTGACTATTTTATCTAGTTATTCACTTATTAGCCTCTATTGAATAGTGCAAATGGGTGATTTTATTTTCTCTGATACTGTGATCATAGAATAGTTTTCCCTCTTTTTTTTGGGTGTTTATGTGAGCAATCATTGACAGCAAATGCGTGACCAGTCTCTCACTTCCTGTTCTGTATTAAAGTGTCAGAGTTCAGGGGTCACGGAGAATGAGAGACAGTATGAATGACTGCCAGTTATCAGGTGGTGAACAAAAGAGTGTGTGTGTGTGTGTCTGAGAAAGTGTGTAAGCGAGAGAAACAGGAAGCGTAGATTGACTGAAGGACAGAAGACAGATGGAGTCAAGTTGTGATGGGAATATCAACAGAAGCGTGAGAGGGAGACGCACACACACACACACACACACATCCACACACACATTCACACAAACACTAACACACACATTTCCTTGCGTCGTTCTTCTCATCCTTGAAGACTGGCCGTATAGATTAGTCTAACAAATCAGATCCTTAGAGTGTAAACAATGCAAAGATGGAAATATAACTTCAGTCCCTTCATAACTTCAATGAAACAAGTCTCCGTTTAACCTTCCTCAGATACCTTCATTAAGTATTGAGTTTTAATCATCCAAATAACACAGACACACACGTGTGTAGTAATAGTGCACAGGATACTTGTATGGACAAATGTGCAATGATTTTGAATGTTAGTGCTTCACTCACCCGTTGGCAAGGAAATAACTGACAAATTAAACGTGCAGTAACCGCAATCTTTCTGTCTTTGTGGACGTTTCTCCCTGCCCGTGGTTTGTGACTCGTCATCTTCGAACTTGTACACGTGTAAGGACATTTTTTGAAAGTAATGCTCTTTCGTTTTCTTTCTCTTTCCCCCTTCCCTAGCCCCTTTACCCCCCTCCTGTCATCTGTTTTTTTTTCCCCCCTCATTTCATGTCTCCCCCTTTCTCTTCCCTGCTAATTGCCACCTCGTTGTAGCATCCCGGGAGCCGGGAGCTCATTAATTGGTTGAAGAGGAGACAGGTGGCGCCACTATGTTGTGATGCTTCTTGTTAGTTGTGTGTCAGTTTATTGTGTTCGTGTTGTGTACGCGGGTGCACGACGTGAGCTTGTTTTTATTTGTGCGAGCATTTAAATCTAATCTACGCTTGGGTGTGTGATTGTGCTCGTGTGTGTATGATTTCTGAGAGTGTGTGTGTGTGTGTGAGTCAGTGTTTAAATGAGTGTGTGTGGCGCCCCTGCTTGTTAGCGACGCAGATCCCCTTCTCACTGTAATCTCTTTGTTTATGCAGTGCGAAGAGGGCCTGGCGGGGGCATGAACTCCCCACGCTCTTATCCCACTGCGCCACTCACCCCGAGTAGACCCCCATGCACCCCCGCCACCTTTCCGACACCCCACTTTGCTCCCATCACCTCCCCTCATCCGACTCAACTCTGTCCTCCCTCTGTCTGTCCTGTTGTCCTTCCTTCCTGTCCGACTTGGTTAACATCAAAAGCTTAAGCTGTGCAAGAGATCAGCGAAGATGAACCTAACTTCAGGACATCACGTCCTCGTGTTACACGCTGTTACTTGTTAGTTTTCAAGTTACTTACTAATTTACCCATTTTTATCAGTTACTCATAAAACTTGAACAGCAAAAGTTATACTCATGTTGCTTCTTTTTCATATGTAGAAGCATAGATTTATTAAATTCCTCAATGTATGACCCACCTCACCCAGCAGTTCTGGTAAAGTCCTGCATATTACACTATAATGACTACAAAATATTTCCAAATGCCAGAAATCTGCTATTCCTTCCCTTCATGTTATATGTGCACCCATGAATGATTGATTTGCGCAGACTTTACATTAAAAAATAACACAGTCTACATACATGGTGTAGCATTGGGAGGCCGTCAGCAACACGGGCTGTTCTGGGAGACATCGTCTGACCCGAAACCTCCCTGCACTCACTGCGTCACCACAGCACGGAGGAATCTGGTGAATTATTCAACGCTAATACGTTAAAAGCACAGAAGACAATAAAGCATTGGCTTTTCACACTTTTGTGAAAATTTATTATTCTCACGTGCATAACCTTGGATTGCCCTTATTGTCTTGTTGTTTCCGTTTCTCTTCCCTTCTGAGCCGCGGAGTGCCTGTTTGAATCAAATCACATACTTCTTGTCTCGCTTCATTCTGGCCGACACGTCTAACCTTTCTCACATCGCCCTCCTTTGAAGTCTTCAGTAAAGCGCCCCGTTCGGCCCTGGCAGTACGCATCTGATTGTTTGGTAAAGTCTATGACAAAGAACAATTAAAAAGCATGAATGTTTAGCCTAACAGATGGTATTAATGGTGGTCAAACGGTGTCCTTTTGGCAGGTCCAGAGGAGCTGGTGTCGCGGGTAATGATGTGCGAGTACGTTGGGGTGCGAGTTCAAGTTAATGTGTCTGGACTGGTGCGTGTGTTTTTGTGTCGGTGTGTATCCATGTGTTCATGCAGGTGTGGAGGTTACGGGCGGTTTGTGGGTCAGCTCCCTGCTCTGGTGTCACCGCGTTCTGTTTGGCCCCAAACAGCCGCCATAACGGGGCCTCGTCTCTTTGCTCCTGAAGCTCCGTCCTCCTTTATCTTTCCACCGATAATTTGCTTATTGGATTCAATTTAATTACTGATCTTTCTGATAATCAGTCTGCGTATGTTTACAGATCGTTTGCAGGCGCTTCAGATTAAAGTTCTGCAGTCGGCTCGTTAATCGCACAACTTTTTTTTGTTCTTGTTGTTTTTTTTTTTTTTCTCAAAGTCATAAACATTTCAAGGGATGATGTTACTAATGTTAAAAATACACAACAGCCAGCAGACATGTGCAGGAATTATAAATCGGCTGAAAGAAGAGAAGCATTGTGTTTGGCAGGTGTGATAAAGAGAGGGAGCAGTGAATAGGAGCAGCAGGAGAGACAGAACGGTTTTATTGGCCTACGCTATTCTTGGCCGTAGGAACAGTTGCCATTGGCCATGGAAACACGTGCAGCTCTTTTATTAGCATAAGCTCCCACTTTAGGTGGTCCTCTCCGCAGAAAACGGAGCAAAATGGAGCTGCTGGAGCAGGACTTCCAGAACCCCGTGCTGTTAAAGCGGTGTCACACAAAGTGTTGGAGAATATACAACAGAAGGGAAATGAACATAAACAGCAGTGTAGAATATTTAGTAGACATCTAAACACAGTTATTCCCTTGTTGACAGACTGCTGCCCCAAACTGTCGCAGTGACAGCTCAACAAAAACACTGGACTCTTGCAATTATTTTGCCTCATGACAGGCATGCGCCTCCTCCGCAGCCGATTGAACTCCTGTTGAACCTTTTGATGCCGCTCAGTGCAGAAAACTTAAGCTTACTCGCTCAACGCTTCTCATAGTCTGACAGCAATGCATATACCGTTTGATCCATTTAATCCAAGCATAGATATTCCAATATTTGTTTTTCTCATACCATACTTGCACTATACTTCTACTGCATTACTTACGTGTTTAATGAAACGATGTTAAGAGCTGGAGGAGAGATAGTTGTACCCCCAAAGATATAAGTGTTAGGGATGCAAATATTCCAACTGTGCTTCATGTAGATCAATACCCAAACAAGTATCTGCCAATATTGCTTCTAAGCAAGGTTCCATTGTATTTTTTTTTTTTCCTCCTTCATCATGTTGCTCTTGCAGTCGTATATTTCAACTGTAGTTTATCAAGGTTTGTTGTCAATCCTGGGCTGTTTTTCTACATAGAATAAAAAAAATGAAGGCATGGACACTTAGGGATGACAGATATGAAGCATATACAGTGTTGAATTTGGCGACAAAGAAAAAATAAATTCTTCACATTTAAAACATCCCGCCATTTCTAGTGGATTAATAAAAAGTATCAGAAGAAATGTTGTTTTCCATCACCTAAAACAGCTCCAGTGTGGCTGAAAGTAGCAGTGAACCTTATAATAAGGTTTATAATCAAGGCTCATAATTGAAAGTACCAACATGACCACAGGGTTGAGTTTTTTTTTTTTTAAGAAATACTGATAAACTGAAGCCAAAGAAAGACTTTAAAACTCAGTTTTCTCTCTGTTTCAGTTTAGCTGGTCACAAGGGGCTTGGCTGTGGTCTAACCTGCCACCAAGCCGGTGCATGATAGCGCCCGTCTGTAAGACCGTAGTGGACACTTTAAGCCCTGTTTCGGCACAGCATATTTAAAAGCGATGCCCTGGACCCTTAAAAAAGCACTAATAGACTTAATTTACTGAACCCCTACAGATTCCAAGTGCCTGAATGACTCATTGGACTAAAATGTTGCCTTCACTTAACGTTTTTAAGCTCAAAGTTGCAGCAAACCCCAGCGAGAGCTTCTGCAGATATGCTGTGTGACAGATGGAGAGACAGTCAGGGGCCAGTCATTGTAGCAGGACAAAAAAAAATGGTGGTGGGTGTCTGCGGATCATGATCCTCAGTTATTCGGTAAGCTGTTGCAGATTTATGAATCACAAAAGTGGGCAGGCACGGATCCCACACTGAAGAGGGGGACATCTCGCTCTCTCTTCAGCTCCCACTCAGGAAGCAGCTGCCACATGACTCCTCCGTCATCTGCGGGCTGTTTTGTTACCTTAAGAGGACATTTTTAACATTCCACCCTTTTAGTCAGTCCGTTCCCTATTTATCAAGCCTGACCCCCTTTCTGTCCAGGTGGCCAAACTGATTTTGCTTCTTCTAGACTGCAAAGCATTTCCCATCATTACCCACAAATCCCTAAAGTTGCCGATTTAGAAAAAAGCTAAATTACGCTTTTAAAATAAGAATTCATTTTTCACGTAGGTACCTGTAGTGCAAAGTGACAGATATGGATATCGAAAGGATATGAACCTCAATGAAATCCAATCGAAAACCCCTCTACCCTTAAGGTACATAAAGCAATTAAGACCTATTTATGGTGTCATTTCCGACACCTTGTGCTAACCACACCTTTCCCCTGTCAATTATTTTATGGTGGTTGTAAAGTGATGTCACGAGCAGTTTAACAATGACAATAACAGGCTTTTAAAGCTGCTCCCAGTCTATCACTGGGCCGTCATTAACTTTAAATAGCTTTACACCATCCTCTGCCACGGTGTACGCGTGTGTCTGGGCGTAGCACATTGTGAGGACCTCCACAGCTGAAGAAAGCAGCGACATTTTATCTGCTCATTATATTCTTTAGTTGTGATGGCTGGTGTGGATTTTAAGAGGCGAGGGAATGACCTCACAACTAGAATTGCTTTTTAACACAAACGCAGAGCTTTGTTGTGTGCGACACCCTCATATGATATCTCCGATTCAGACGGGTTTATTTGTCATGTGCAGGTTAACACTCAGTCAACAATGCCATGCCTATAGACAAGAAGGAACCAAGCAAGTCACTCGTAAAAAAAAAAATACAATAAAATAAAAAACCAGTAAATACAATCTCACTTTTCAAAAACAGTGTCTGTCATATATATTTACATATGTATGCATGCCGTTTGCATGTGCAGGGCAATATGTAAAGTGTGTGTCTCGTAAGCACTTAACTCTCTACACAACTTTGGTTTGGCCGTACAAAGTCAATGCTGACATAACAATAACTGCTTCATACCGTGATGATACGGCCTTTGTTACTCTGCCATACCAACGGGGTGAATGTTTGCTCAACGCGTGGCTCCGTGATCACGCCAACAAACTTGACAGACAGCTGAAAATGCCAAAGCTGCTTGTATTCCGTGCCATTCATACCAAGGGGTTGTATTATCTTCATCTTCAGACATCATCCGTCCTCCTGAGCAGTACCACAGAGTTTGTACTGGTCCCCAGAAACTTGTTGTTGTTATTGCAACGTGACTTAAGGAAGTACTGATTTCCAAGGCCGACCACTACTTTCGACATCTTTATTTAGTTCCTAACCCTGACCTGTCCTACCCCAGATGTTTTTGTGTCTAACTCTAACCAAACAGCTTTTTGCACCGTTTATATCCTGCAGTTTATATCCGGCATAAAAAAACATGTCTGAAACTGGCTGCCAATGGTGGCTCCATTGTAAGAAACAATATCAGCCATTTTGTGGTGTGATGCCAAACGGGTGTAATTTCAAAAGACGCCTGCTTCCCCACTTTACAGCCCTATTTTAACAAATGGCCCATTGGGTTGTATGAAAGGGTGGGGACAAATGTCTGTGGGTGTTAAAGTTGGAGGACTTTTCATAATCATCATGTCTGAGTCACAGGTGAAGTTTCACTTGAGTAAATTGAGGAGCAAGCTAAGTTCTCATCCCTCCAAAATCAGACTGTTACACTGTGAATAAACGTTAAAATGCTTCAGATGTGTCAGCGGGTGAAAAAAACATTTAAATGAGATGTACATGTTTAATTTTTATTACTTTATCCAACTGAATATACTGGGTTATTCCAGATCCAAAATGATGCAAACACCAACAAAAAGATGAAATAAAGTACTTTCGCAGGTGCAGAGTCACACAGAACATGATTGGCAGTAGAAAAAGACGGATACAGGATGGAGAGAGAAATGTCGTAACACTGAAGACAGACGAGTAGAGAGACACGGAGCAGGTTATATGTTATATGTAAATAATATTTATTTCAGCATTTGACCTGATTCTGATAAAATACTTCTGAGCAGATAATTATTATGAAACTGGCCACTGACAAGATTTTATTGTTACCCAGTTTTTTTTTCCTATATTTTTTTGTTTCTCAAGTTCAGGTTTTGGACGGCAGTATTTTTATAACCCTGCATAACACTTCTATGTCTTATAACCTCTTTTAATTGGGGTACACATTTCTGTATACATTATACATTACTTTATAAGCATGAAAAAGAGAAAAGGAAGATCTCTGTGTGTGTTTTTTTTATTTGATCTGTTTGCATGTTTGTAAATCATTAAATACTAATTTACCTGTACAGTCGGCGTACTTTAAGAATGCAGATTTTTTTCATCTTCCACACATTATCACCATGAGGAAAACGACCGTCAGTGCTGCAGTACAAGTCAGAAGCAAGAACATAAGTCAGTGCAAATACTTAAGAAAGACAGAGAGAAATTTCTCCTCCCTTGTGTCCTCATCGTTTGACTGTTTCACTTTTAGCTTATCAAGGCTTTGCTGTGTTGGTGAGAGAGAATTTTCTAGCAGTGGCGCAGAGGGATTTTCCTCCAAAGGTGAAAGGTCAATGAAGAACAAATCAGTGTTGAGGTCAGAGGTCACCTGACCGACTTCTTCTCTGTCACCGCTCAGTCATCCTGCCCGTCGTGGATCTGTGCGCCAATCTGACGACGGGTTTGTTTGGGACAGAACGTTCAGCGGGCTCAGTGCTGAGCCATTTTGTTGCAACACAGGATGAAAAAGGCCGATACGCACCGTTGTAATTCCACGCTTCATCACACCACTCTGTTCTTCTGCTCTCCATCCCTTACACATTCCTCGTGGGCCAGTTTTTCATGCACTCCCTACGCGTGTCCATCCATAAATCTCTCACACCTACTGCTTCCAACTTCTACAGACAGTTTTCAGTGATTTACATTGTTGCTGCACAAAAGTGATTTTGTAGTTTGCTGGAACTGAAGACATTCTAGTGTTTTTGCACGTTACCTCCACACCCAGAGGGAGACACTTATTCAGAGAGGCACATAAGTTCAGATGGACCTCTACAGGAACAGCAGCAACTGGTCCTGGATCTCATGTACATCTCACCCACATCCACAGCCTCACTGTCCTACACAAGTCCTCTCATTCTTTCTTCGTGTGTCTCCCTCTGCAAAGCATTCAGGCACAAACGATTGCTATGTAAATGCGCCGGCGGAAGGCGGTGAATGGACCGGCTCAAAGCAGATTATGTTAAACTGCTTGTTAGTTTAAAGACACACTGGAGTGAATGGGTGGGGGGATTAGCAGATACGCTGCTGCGCCACAGAGGTGTTTCCTTAAAACGCACTTAATCCCGCCGTCTGTGAGGCAGGTCAAACACCACATAAAGGTATAAATGATTCTCCTCCACGAGAAGGCGGCCCTTTTAAATCCTCCGGTGCATAGCAGAAATCTCAGGGCGCAGACGTTTTTAAATAACAAATTTGTCTGGATGTGAAGCCACGAGCATGCCAAGTGCATTTATATATTTTTGGAATGTTGAGTCAATGTAACCATGGGGAGCTGCTTTGTGCTTTTCTGACAAAAAAAAAAAAAAGAGAGAACAAGCACACAATGGTGTGACAGCGTGCACATTTGTTCCATCTTGAAAGGCTTATTATTGAATGAAGAAAAATTAAAACCATTAAATATTAGATGTATCATTTGCATCTCAATTGTGCAGATCAGAAATCAATTCTGTTTTCACATTTTTTCAGTAAGTTTTTGTATTTTTCATTCTGCTCAAACTTTGACACCTGTCCATGACCCCCCCCCCCCAACACTGACTGCCTGCCGTTTGAAAACCGCGTGCATGCTGGCTGCTTCACGCCGAACAGTTTGAGCAGTTTTGTTTTGACCTAAACTATAATTTTGTTTTATGTCTCCTGCTCCTTTCTACCTCTCTTTAATCCCCTCTTTTCCTTCCTCTCTCTGAACTCCTGCACTTCTCCACAAAAGGTCACCATCTTTCATTTATTATCTCAAACATTTCTTCCAAACCACCTGAGACAGTCATCATTCTTCGCTGATCCTCCCCTCATGTTTTCCTTGTCGGCAACCTTTTTGTTACACTTCTTTCTCTTTCAGTTTTACTGCTCATCCTTTGCTTGTGGCTGTCTCGCTCATTCATCATAGGCCCAGCATGAGGGTGATGCCGGGGAAGAATGGCAAGTTTGTTCTGGTGGGTTTCTGGGGCAACAACTTCCAATACCTTAAAGTAACTATTGTTAAAGCCGTCAATCCTTAATCTGATTAAGACATCCTAGGTATATTCCAGTGACATTCATTATTTTCTATGTTAAAAACACTTACTCTCCTGCACACACACACACACACGCGCGCACACACACACACTTCACAGCTAGTGGGGATTGAGGACCAATGCTGCCACAGTTTTTAAAAGGCTTCCCATGGTTAGACATGCTTGAAATGACATTCTGGTTCACTGGAGGAGGGGAGTGGAAAAAGGAGAGTAAGACGGGACAGGATGGGGAGGGCACAGTGAGTTTGTTTGTTAACAAAAATATGGGACA
The DNA here is from genome assembly GCA_033026295.1 of Channa striata. Taxonomy (NCBI): domain Eukaryota; kingdom Metazoa; phylum Chordata; class Actinopteri; order Anabantiformes; family Channidae; genus Channa; species Channa striata. Next base: position 5,174,824 of record CM065178.1, read on the forward strand.
TAAAAGATGTAGCAGAGTGAGTATTTAAGGGCGCAGGAAAATAATAACGGTCTTTTGTTGCATTTAATTTTTGGTCAATTTGTTCAGCACACGAGATTTTTGTAGCTTGTGTTCATGATGACACACAAAAGGTGTTTTTCTTCTCACCGATTGTGGCAACCCAGCAGGAAAGAGAGGCAAGTCAGAAATCAAACAGTTAAGAGATTAAATTAAACATTGTGAAAACTTTCTAAATGAAGTGGGCGGACTGTTAATGTTGAGCGTCACCCAAATACCCCCTAAAAAGTATGATTCTTTATAGTTCCCTAATTAAGATCTATTCTGATGCGTCTATTTCGGTGAAATGTGTTATAATGCGCTGTAGACTTTCACCATAGCTCCTGAGTTGACGGCTTCGGAGGACGGATGACGGGAGTTATAGGACGAATAGGGTGGGACTGTTTACTTATGAAGTGATTTTTCCTCTAATCTGGGAGCGAGGGAGCCAGGCTGCCTATTGTTTGCCACTAATGAACAATATGAACAAGTGTGAGGGGGGAAAAAAAGAGGTGCAAAGAAAACACAATAACATGAAAACAAAAACTTTTTTTTTCCCACATGGTTTGACCTAAAAACCTTACAAATCCCCGGTTTGCTGTGAGATTAAAAAAAAACAAAGAGCTGCTCATTTCGTGCCGTTTGAGGTCTGTTGTGCTTTTTCACTAAAAGCAAAGTGCTCCCAGAACACACATACACACTCAGAGGTTTGTCGGCAGCAAATGCCTGACAGCCGAGAGGATAGCTCTAAAAGGGAAATGGTCTATTAGGGCGTCTCAACCCATTTATTTATTATCTCCTGGCTGCGATGATGTAATCTCTCACGGCTCCTTTAGAGTGTCTCTGCCAGCTGCCTGATTTGTTAACAAGTATGAGAGGGGTTATCTGTTTTTTTTTTTTCCTTTTATTCTATATATAACTCTTGTTGTCCAATTTATGGGTATTTCTCAAAATAGCATATTTATGTCTCTAAAAAGTCAGTTATTGGTAAATAAGATAAACATATTAGGGATAATCCAGGCTGTGGAGGTATTTTTTCAGCCAAAATTTGGTAAGTATTGTTTTGCACGGGGCTGTTCTTGTCTGTTCCCAGTCCATGACTGAAGGTCATTACCTTGGGCTGAAAACCTTGAAGACATGCTACAGTAACTACACTGCAATTTAACCTTCTCATGTATCAAAGCCAAAAATTTAGTACAGTACGCCGCGGCTCCTAATTACTTTGCCACTCGTGCTGCTGCTGACGGCACATGGTAGTTTTTATCCAGTTACTCTGGACACAAGACCGTTTGCCACAGTTCTCTCACTTATCAAGACTCCGGCGGTTTTGTTTTTCCCATTTCTACCCAATTATCTGCAACGTGCCGATCCTCTACCAAAACTCAAAATGTGGCACAACTTCCACTAACGCAATTTAGTCGGCGACGTGTTGTCCCTTTGACTTGTTCACAGAATTTATGCTCACATTGAGAAGTGGAAAAGTGTCTGTGTGGCTGCTCAGAATCCTTCAGATCCTGCCGCTTGTTTTCAATATCCTCCTCACCCTCCTCCTACTTTTTCTAAGCCCCTTGCTCCTGTCTGCTCCCTGCCCCCGTTTTCTTTCCACCCATGTCCTCCCTCACGGAGTGTGTGTGTGTGTGTGTGTGTGTGTGTGCGAGTGGGTCAGCCCTCCCCACTAGGCAAGTGAAGTAAACTCCCCCTTTTTGCCTCTCTCTCTCTCTCTCTCTCTCTCTCTCAGCTGGGCTGCTACTGTCAGACTGGGTTGGAGGACAATCAACTGCGACTGCTGCTGCCGCTGCTGGTGCGTTTAGTGTGGTGTGGACTTTCTCACGTTGTGGTGGAAATACACACACACATACACACACACAGAGATACAGAAGGTTGCATGCCCAGCCCGATACTCCCCCGGCGCTCTCTCTCCCCCTCTCCGGCACGTACAAGCACACACTCTGAGAGAGGGGCAGTGTGTGAGCCGTGGATCCTGTGGTGTGGAGTGTACTGAAGAGAGGAGCCGAGCGGCAGACTCTACCATGCCAGTGCAGGGAGAACGACCGAGGTGCTGTGTGTCTCTCTGCCTCTGGAGTCGAAGTCCTCTGCTGCTGCTTGGACTGTTTTCGCTGCATGCGCCAGCACACGGTGAGTTACCACTAACTTTCTCGACTTGCTGCTACCTTCAGCCCCACTGCGGTTCCTGTGCAGCCTTGCTGAGACGTTGCTCCGCTGCGTGTGCTTGTTAGTACTTTGCAAACTTAGCTGCAGCATGTTTCTCCGTCACATCCTGAGCGTTATGGATGTTTTGGATGCAGGTGTATGTTAATTTTGTAAAGTTGCACTTTTGATTTGTGCCCTGCTCTGCAGTGTGAGCAGTCTTGGCAACTTGTCCAGATGTTTAGCTCCAAATTGCAGCAGCTTATAGAGCTGTAATCTTAAGCACAGGTCAAGTATGGTGTCATTTAACATCAGGAAATCATTCATATTTACATATGCATTTTATGAAGCCAAGAGCTCAACTATTACCATTAACTAGATTTGAGATATAAATAAACAATTTTACTATTAAAACTGTCTATGTAGTGTGTGAAAAGAGGTCAAGATGCTGAACATTTTTGTTAGGGTTAGAGAATTCTTTTCATGAAATATCTCATGTTCGGTGAAATGTTCATTTTAAGTTGCCGTAGTTGCTCGGAAATGCGGTAGCACGTATTTGCTGTTGTGGTCTAACTGGCAGAGAGGTACACTGTCCCGCGCCGACACTGCTGCCGTTAGCCACATCAGCCACTTTGTCTGTGACCATGTTTGGTATCTGGAGTGTGATTGGCGAGGTGTTGGAGGGAGAACGTGTCGAGGTTTAATACTCTGTTATGCTTCGTGCTGCGGTGTGTGTCATCAGGGTTTGCATCTTTGCTTCTCTTGTGTCTTTCAATAGGGAATGAACAGTCGTGTAGGACATTTGTGAATTATTAACTCAAAAGAAAAAGGTTTTGAATGAATTCAAATGAGAATGAGATGCTATTAATCACAATAGTAACTTGGCATGTTCCTTATGAGTGATGAGGTCTGTGCATATTTTCTTTCTCTCTCTTTTTATTGTTGCTCTATTTAAAGCCGTTGGAGACCGTCTCAGCTGGGAGCCCTGAAGTTGAGCCAGCAGAGACTCACACTCAGAGTGTGATATGCGGAGGTCATCCTGCGACCTCTGGCTGCATGTCATCCTCTCTTTCTCGTTCATCTTTCCTGTCATTGTCACCAATTTGAGACGGCTTTCCTTTAGAGCCCAAGCTGACTTACCCCCTCCTTTGTATTTATTCCTTTTGCTCTCGGATGGTGTTTTAGCGTTTAAACCCAAATCTGGGAGGAGATGACATCATCATTTTAAATGCTGTGAACATTTAAGCATTTGCACGGCACAGATGAGACACAAACATTTAAGTTGCTCGATTGATTGAGGTGCATATCAACACCGACTGCTCTACCACAAAGCAGCTGCCAACAAAGAAGACATACGTTAAATCTGACATAAAATTGGACATCTACCAAGTTTTGTGTGTGTGTGTGTGGGTTGGACTCCTGTAGCAAGACGTTGGCTTTCTCCGCCCTAGATTCTTTTGGTCGTCAAAGTTAAATCAGGTGCATTCAAAGGCAAGAAATTTCAAACTGTAGAAACTGTATTGAAATAGCATTGCGCCTAAGGCCTGTTAGAAAGCGCCTCATTCATTGGCTGACACACAGACGACTGATTGGACCAGGAACAGGCTCATTCATTGGTTGACAGACAGGTGATTGATTGTCCTGGCAATAGATTTAGCTGTGACTCAGTGGGCAAATATTTGTTTTCAGAAAATCTGTATGAGAAATGGAGCAGGTAAAAAGATTGTGTATTTATCAGACTACGCCGCCTCTGCTTCACATTCTCTTTCTCCGTCTGCCTTCTCCTCACGGTGTCCTCGGTGTTTATTCCCACTTCCCCCCTTGCAGAAAAGCACATGGACAGACTGAATGAAAGTCTAGACTTGGTCAGCTAATGTTTCCTTTAGCCACAGGTGAACGGGAGTCATTTCAGGCTTTGGACAGGCCGTAGACAGCGACAGTGTTGAGTCTGCGTGAAGGTCACAGTTTGCCCTGTCGTGTGTTTAGGCCGTCGTCTTTGCAGCAGACGAATACAGGACGATGTGTTCCTTTTTTCGTGAAGGAGAAGGGGAGCGTGAGGAATGCACACACTTACGCGCACTTTATAAATCACGCGTACGGATCTTCTGTGACCTTCCACCTACGCCAGGCTGCAGCCTTCAATGTGAGTTCTGGGAAGTGAGGAGTGAGCATGATAGCTTACATTTCATTGTCCTTGGTGGAAATAAGCACGGCTGTATCAGTTTTCACAGTCAAAGCTCTGCCAGTTGCTTTGCTTTTGTCATTGCCCACTAATGAGGCTCTGTTGCTCTCTGCAGAATCTAAGGTTTTGTTTTAAGGGAAAAAGCTCCTGTCCCTGTTTTAGCCAAAATAATCTCTTCACACATGTTGTTGACTGACACCGTGTTCTCAGTACAGCACTGAGAATGTGCTGTGCCGTTCTTCAAATAGGATTTCAAAGTGATTTGTTTGTAACTTACATAAAGTTGTTGGCAAAATCTGCTGCAGGCGTTTCTGTGTGTGTGTGTGTGTGTGTGTGTGTGTGTGTCTGTGTGCGTGTGCATGTGTGTGTGTTCTGCACACCGGCTTGCAGAATTCAGATTTTAAACAGCTGTTGTTTTCGAAGGAGGGCATCTTTTGATCCAATTTCTGTGCCTGCGGTGTTAAAAAAAAAGAGACCAAATGTAGAGAAGACAGGCTGCATGCTCCATAACTTGAAATTAACGTCGCCCACCTCCAAACACGACCTGTGCTGGTGCTCAGCTGTCAGCAAGTCATTGACAAAATCCTGACTGAGACACTTCTGAATAAAAATCATCTTTGACAAAAGAGAAACTGAAGGTGTGAGAGCTGACTCACTGTATCACACTGCTGGTAGCATTTTCTGCTCCTTGGTCTCAGAGCTTCCTGACAGGATGTGTTGAGTTCCCTCAATGGAAACTGATACCTCATTAGAACTACTGATCCGCTCGCTCTAAAGCTGAGACACACACAAGTATGGTTCTGCCGTTGTTTTTTGGCATCCTGAAGTAGCCTCACACCTTGGATTTAACATTTTAGTTTTTCTCATGTGTGACATTTGAGTCGTTTTTAATACAGCTGGGGTCAGAAACCCTCGTCGGTCCAGGAAACGTGTGATGACACAGGGACTAAGTCTTAATATGCACTGAGATGGTTGGAAAGCAGTCGAATAAAAGAGAAAAAGTCATCACGGAATGAGTTCTAAAGGTGGAAGGTGACGTGGGGAGAGTTTGCGACTGAATCCGGTAGTTGATGCATGTTCATTGACTTCAGATTCTTCAGACTGTACGGTGGGTGCAGAGGAACGTAGCACAGAGATGCTAAAAGTGCAGTAGTCATACGTACAGCCTGATCTTAAACTGTGAAGGTCCCGCGGTCGCGGTGGAGCATGTGTCCACACTCATGTACAACACAATGCAGTGATGGACAGACAGCAGGTGAGGCAAGGCCGAGCAGAGCAAAGCTGGCTGTCACAGCCCCAGTGTGCTGGGACGACAAGGGCTTAGGGTTTTCCATAGCCCTGCCCCCCCCCCCCCCATCACACCCACACCTCCATCCACTCTCAGGCCCTGGAACAATTTCTCTGGATGGGGAAGGTTGTGCAGGCGGAGAGAGAGAGAAAGTCACTGCTCATTGATTTTTGGCCTGTGACTTTGTGTGGAGGGTTGCAAAAAGTCTGAGATTTTCAGTGCAGCAATTGTTTGGTTTGAGCAAGAGGAGAAAGAAGCAGATGTGAAATAAAGGAGAGAGAGGAGGGATCCACACTGGGAATAGGTGGACTATGAAGCATACGCTTGCTTGTCCTAAATTTTGCTCCCATGCAGAAACGTGCATTTCGACATATTGCAAAAGAGTCATTCAGTCAGTCTGAGAACAATTGTTTTCCTCCCTATTTTCCACAGATCTGTTCATCTATGACTAAGACGCCTGACTTTGAAAACTGCTTTGTTCTTATCTGAAGTTAAAGCTGAATTCATGGAGTCTTTTGAGGTCACAGTTGTGAGAGGGTTATTAAAGTACTATATCCAACTTAAGCATTCAGACTTTGCATCAAAACTTGAAATCGGTCTAACGTGAAAACACTGAAGAGCCTCCCCTCTGCCAGCTGCCACAAGTGTGTGCTGCTGATTATGGCAGAGGATAGTAAAGTTATGAATTTAAAATAAACATTCTGAGACTGCACAGAAGGATGAGCCTCGATCTAAAGGTCTCTCCGCTGCTGCCGGTGCTGTTCTGCAAGTCTCGCAGGGATGTTTGACAGCACCTCTCCGCATTAAGATATGTATTAGAACAAATTTCTTTAAAAACAAAAAAAGATAAAAGAAAACGTTGCTGAGTGGAAAGGAAAGGGTCGGGGAGAGAGGAAAAAAAGCATGAATGAATCTGCTTCTTGAAATGAATACATTTCCACGTCATTTGTTGATGTCACAAAGGCCATTTTTAACCAAATGGCTTTGCAATAGAGACGATCATTGTACGCTATGATAGGTACCTAATGGGTGTCCAGATGGGAGTGCATGTTGGATGTGTGTGTGTGTGTGTGTGTGTGTGTGTGTGTGTGTGTGTGTGACCACGTCTAGTCAGCAGCATGTTTGTCCAGCAAGATAATACAGGGGAGGCCTGGAGCCAGCGATGGGTGATATGTGACTTAGTTAATGGGAAGCTAATCACACAGAGGAGACAGCGGGACGCATACAACTGTAAACACACGCACACACACACCCTCACACAAACACACACACACAAAGCAGCAGCTCATAAACACTGATACACGTAGAGATGAGTTCTTGTCGTAGATGCGACACACTAATCTCCACGTTCCACGCATAATATGCATACACACTCTTAGGGTGTACACACGCACACACACACACACACACACACACACAGAGAGGCTGTAAATGGATGGAAAGTGACTGTTTGAGCCGGTGGAGATGACTGAGACGCCACAGACCAGAACTCTGGGAAATAAACACATGGCAGCTGTAACGTTAACACGATCAAACCTCCCTCCACACGCAAACGCGCACACGCCACAAGAAGAAAAAAAAAACACACACACACACACACACACACACACACACACACACACACACACACAGACAGACAGACGAACTCTCTCTGCACTCCCACAGACACACAGCAAGGCCCTCACCTACACACAGATTCGCCTGTTCTCGTTCTCTGCGCCTGCTGTATTAACTTCATATTTTGCTCATTTATCATTCAGCCCCAGCCATCAGTGTCGGTGGATATTAGTTCTGCGCGACCATGATGGTGTGAGTAGTTTTCTAACTGACAGTGTTTTGATTGCCCGTACCGAGGCCTGAATGTGTCCTGAAAGGGAAATTATAGTTTTTGGCATTGTATTACACACTTCTTGTGTGTGTGTTAAGTCGGACAGTTTATACTATATTTATATGTATATTGTGTGTGACACTGGATTTCCATCATATGAATCGCGTCAGGTTGGTTTAATTCATTTACATTGTCAGCAACACAATGTTGTAGCCACTGGAAACCTGTACATTTAAAGTGACTTTAATAATAAATCTAATAAAAAAATGTTATAATAAAACTATGAAACACTGGAGCAAAGTATCAAGCCTAGCTTAAAGTCAACAAATGACTTTGTGGAAGTGCTTATTTGTCACCACAGTTCAGAGTGAACAGGATGCAAATTTTTATGGAAAAAGGGGGCATGGTAATATGGCTATGAAAATTCTGATCCGGATCATGGGGTGTATAAAAGTCACAGTCAAATAAACTTGGTCTATTGTCTGACGGAATATTCATGAAAAGGCTCCATCTCTTTCGATCATATAAAATGTGACGGTTGGGCAAAACATTTGTCAACAGAGAAACTGTTATCATGTTAGAACGGCTTTGTAAAAACAACAGACAAGGCGGCCTGTAATTCACCAAGGCCGAACGTTACGACAAACACGAACTTCTTCCATTTTCAGTCCGTCTCTGTGTCCGATGCCAGGCTGGCGTGTCACTTGAAGTATTTATTTAAATAAATGGTTAGGTTGATATGTGTTTGAAGTGGGGCCAATTTCCCAGCTCGCCAGGAAGGACGTGTTTATGTCCCTGCATATGGTGTTGACCATCAGATGAGCAACTGTATAACTTAAGTGTTTATTTGAAAGCCAAATTAGGGCCCAGTTTAACATTTGATTAATGTTAACTGTGAATTGTTGCACGTAATTTGCGATGTTATTTTTATACGTGTAATGTGAGAAAATAAGAGGGAAGGGAATGTAGTCCAACTTTTTAGACGTTTAGAAGCTCGCTGCTGTAGGCACTCTATCTGTCTGGCTTTTGGGATGTCTGACATAGACAAATATGTATATGACGTGTGTCAGAGGTGACATCATACTCGACTCGACTTCGGCCGCCCGGTTTCTAGCAGCGAATCATTGCATCTCCAAAAATATGCAAAGTATTTCTACTATGCAGTGTTTTGTCATTTTCCAGCGCCAGATTTGTGACAGTGTGTGTTTTTAATTGTTTATATGCACAGTGGGTGGGTTTGTGTGTGGAATGCTAAACTTGAGTTGTCCAACTATCGATTTGGCAGGTGTGCGGCCATTGTTCATCACTTTGTGTGCATGATTTTTGCATACCACCGTGATGGAACAATGAGTCACATGATGATATCATGGGAATAGCAAATCCAATATAGTAAAAATAGCGGCCAAGTTTGAATGGACTGTCTGTGTGCACGTCTACTGTAATGTAATACTACTTATGACTCTATCGGGGCCACAGTCAAGTACGGCACATTCTGTAACAAAACACATTTTAATGAAGTATTTAAATGTGTAACCATTCGGTGTAATGCTACTATGATTTTGCTGTCCAGACTTTGTTCATTTATTTTTGCTCTATTGTGAGATGTTTAATTTTAGTTCGCATTTGAAACCTGTGTTTTTACCACACAAGGAAATCGACGTCAGGAAATGACAGACTGCAGACGCAAAGCGTAATCTCCACCAATCAAGCAACGGGAAAAACAGTAGAAGTTTCTATTTCAGACATACATCACAGGATATCAGAGCGTGTTGCTTAAAGACCACGCTAATGCATTATTATTATTATTATTATTATTATTATTATTATTATTATTATTATTATTATTATTATTATTATTATTATTATTATGTCAGTCACTGTACGTGCAGTGCTGAGCCCTATGCTCTTAGGCACAGCAAAGCATTCCTTTGTGTCATACGCATTTGTCTGCTGGAATAAAAGCCCAGCTGCTTTAAGGGTTCCGCGGGAGATCACCGATGCTTCATGCAGCTTCATTTGTCATTTGTCGTTATCCATCTTCTTTGCATACATTCCGGAATGTATCTGCCTGACTGTAACATCTACATTTACAACAAAATACCTTAAATGCACGGCTTTGAAATCCAGTTTTACGCTGTTTTGTTGGTGTTTATTAGGGTGGGTGACGCGGCTTAAGTCTTTCGTGACAACATATACTGTCACAACATCTAGTGAAAGAGGGACAACGTGTGTTTGTGTGTGTGTGTGTGTGTGTGTGTGTGTGTGATGCAGCTTTGAACCACTGGCATCGGAGTTTCTTGCAGCACACGGCCACAGCTATTCCAGCCAGATGCCTGGCGTCTGAATTGATGTGGGCTGTTTTGTGATGAGTAGGAGCCCACAGATGGCCATGAGACAGAGCAGAGGAGCATTGGAGATAAAGAGACCAGCTGGTCGCCTTTCTCTCCTTTCTTTGCTTCGCTCTCTCACACCTCCTTAAAGGACCATTTCATCAGGGCCTTGTATTCCAAAGGGAACGCCGAGGGCCTTCTGGAATGAACTCAGAGTTCCGGGAATCCTTGTGTACCTGTCACTCATCTTCATGAAAGAGGGTGCGCACCCCACACACACCCCGCTCGTCGCTGCATAAAGCTGGCAGATGACAGCTGTATAACCAGAGTGGCACTGGCTCATTACTGCATCATTCATCAGCGTGACATAATAAAGGAATGTTTGAAGAGCTGTTGATGATGCCGTTGTGTTGGAGGAGAGAAGAGCTGAATGCAGCCCCAACAGCTTCTCTTATGCTTGCACAAGTTTTATTGTGCTTTTTTTTTTTGAGACACATGCCAACACTTCCGTGATTTGCTTTTGACTACTTGTCCTCAAATTCTACTGATTATTTCAGACACGCTTAGAATTTGTCTGACTTTTTAGCAGGGTGGATACAAAAAGAGGTGTCGAAAAAGGGAAAGAAAGAAAGAAAGGAGGGAGGGAGGGATCATTTTGAATGGAGCACACATAAAACAGGCTGCGGGAGTAGTGATGGATCCTGAATTCAACACCCCAATAACGCAGACAGGAAGTGTCAAACTGTGTGTCTAGTGCTAGAACCTGAGAAGCTTAAGAATCATGGTCTTGCTCCAGTGCCAGCACCTGTAAGTTGTACATTTCCTGTCAATCTGACTTTAGGATGAGTTTTAGAAAACCTTCATGCAAGGTAGTTTACACTAGTCTCCTACCTCCAAATGGTGTAAAGTTAAATGGTCTTATTATGTAGAACACACACACACACACACACACACACACAGTAGCTCACCTAACCTGGGAGCAACTTGGGGTTCAGTGTCGACCCACTGAGCCTGTGGTCCCCGGACGACTGCCAAGCGCCTTACCGACCGAACTGCTGGTGAGACGAGGGCTTCGTCGCGGGAACCAAAGGCAAAACATATTTGAATTTCAAAGTCGGTTGAGCCAAAACTACGAGCCTGCCTTCGGATTGCAAAGTGCGATTCATTAAGACATTCCTTCACGTGTGGGATGGCTCGGCTCATCATCACAACGTTGACAGGAAGAAGAACGCCGAGATAAGACCAGCTGCTGAAATTACGTGGAAAGAGAGAGAGAGAGAGAGAGAGCGAGCGAGCAGGACGTGAAACCTTTTACCTCGTGTGTTTCTATCGCTGTGTAGGCAGCACTGTCAAACACCAGGAAGACGAACTACTACTTAGAGGAGAGGAGGGGAGCAGCGTTGTCAAACGAGTGCATCTTAAGTGGAAGGGGAGGCAGGTAGTGTTTACATCGGCTCTCCGAGACGCCGTTTCTGCTCGGCCTTGTTTAACATGGCCAGGATAACTAATGAGCGTGTTGTCTCCCTGTTTCTGCTTGCCTTGGTTTCTCCCCCCCCATCTCGCAATCTCACGCACAATATCCCCTCTCCTTCACGTCTCCTCCCTTTGACCATCTGAATATCTGTCGTTCCCCTTTCTCTTTTGCCGTTTCAGTTTGTACAAAGCGGCATCTGTTGAAAAGGGCCCTTTACTGTTGGGCGTTTGTGCGGCCACGGCTGTTAATTGGGTGTTGACAGTGGCCCCTATATCCTGCCATCAAGGCTGGAAAAAGCCTATAGGGGAGACCTGAAAACTCTGAAAGGTCATTTTAGTCAAAGAGCTTGAAACAATTATTTTGTCAGTGAAGTGCAGGGGAATTCAGCCAGTTTCAGAGCACAAATCATTTAACGTGAGCCTTGTTTTGACATCAGTAGTACTTAGCAGGGTTTGGACTGGCCCCCCATTGATCAGTGCAGTTTTCTTTACATCGGGTTCCCCTATAAAAGCCTTATAATCGTGCCAACTCTAAAATACTTAAACTACCAATGACCCAACTTTTAATTTAGTTTCTGAATGTATGAAAAGTGGTTCCTCTTATGATCATAGTACTTTACACATCACTGTCCTTCTGAGGAAAAACGAGTCTTTGTGTCAGAGGCAGAGGAGAAAGTTCACTGACTTAGGGTACAGAGTGAGAAGATCAGCATTTCCGAGGCCGGGGTGCTTGGATGGGTCAGAAAAGACGGGACTTTTCTACACATGACAACCACAACCATTTATTGTTTTTACAAAACCCGGGGAACACAAAAACAAACTTTGACGGACCTGTAATCATAACCATGTGTCATCGAGGCGAGCTGTTCGAACAGATGTCATATCTGCGTGTTGGAGAACCTTTTATTTTCTACACGTATATCTGCAAAAGAAAAAGAACATAGTTTGGATAGGCTGTTTGAAAAACTGCTCATTAACTAACTACCAGAGAATATTCAGGACTCTCTGTATCCAAAGTATGAAGGAGCCAGAGGTGTGAGACAAAAACAACAAAAAAGACTTGTTGTTACAACAGCTTATTGAGATGAAGTATTGTGTGTAATACTGAAACATGAAATGAAAAAACCTGAAATAGTACATGAAAAACCTTAAATGCCAGATATGTCTGTTTAGGAGACAACAGAGCTGTAACGCAGCCAGCGTTACAGTTTCAGGATTATAAAGTTCCACTTATATTATAAGTACAACATTGTGGAGATATGCAGATGGAATCACTGTCATATTACTGATGGAATCACAGAGCTGTTGTTAGGTATCATTACATAAAATAAAGACTAAATAAAAGCACAGAGAACTTTTAGGATTTGTTACAGGTTCATATTTGGTTTTTACAGGTTTCTGCTTTAAATCAAATAGTCAAATAATAAGTACTGAGATCATTACGTCACCCAAGAGCTTTTATCAATTAAACAACATGCTGCACCGGTTGAGTCTGTTCTTTCTTTTTGCTTTTCTCCCAGTTCGTATCTCTCCCGCTGTCTTTTCCACACACACACACACACACACACACACTGTGCAGGGATCCCAGGTGCAGGATGGATGTGAAGGACTTTGTGTTTTGTCAACAGCACAGCAGCACCTCACGTGACAATCCACTGGACTCGCATAGGAAAGGAATGATAGGAAGAAAGAAAGGGTGGGCAGAGGACAACGGCGAGGTTGTGAGGGAAAAGAGGACCAAGAAAAAGACCAACGAGCTCGTAGAAGAAAGCGCATGAGTGTGACTAGAGAAAGAACGAGGCAGACACTGGAGATGGGCGAAAGGAAGCGAGCGAGCTCGAAAAAGAAAGTGGGAAGGAGACGAGCTGCCAACACGAGCGAGGACTAGGAAGCGGGATGGAGTAAGTGATGGGAGGGACGGGGGCCGAGTGAGAGAAAGGGTGGAAAAGGCCAGTGGCCTCTGCTCTGTCCCCTGTGTGTGCCGCTAAACTGCCCACCAGTTCCCCGCAGCTCTGTCACTTCTCGTTTGCTAATCCACTGTTCTTCTCCCCCCTCCTACTCTTCCTCGCTCCCTTTCTCTCGAATCGGTCAATTGTTAATGTGACCCCTTTAAACCCCACCGTCCCTCCGATGCAGTGTTGTCAACACAGTGTTTAAAAGAGAGACGTTTCCAAAGGGAAGTGCTGGATGACAAATGACGTTGGAAGAATTCGCTGATATTTTTCTTGATAAGTTTCTAATAATTGCTTTTGTCCTTGGCGAATAAAAGCCCCTCGGAAATGGCATATTATGGACTGAGTGAGCGAGTGACTCTAGAGAGAGATATTTTTAAAGCCTGCGAACATGCACATACATTTGTGGCTTGCGTGTGTGTGAGTGTGTGTATTAGAGAGTGTTTATCCCGGAGGAAGTTCTTTGATGTTTTGTCATAAACAGTTGAGCTCAGATCAGAGAGAAGATACCACCCATTATCTGACATTTGACTGACAGCCATAACCACCCTGAAAATGTATACAGCACATTTTCAACTTTCCATCTGATCCAATTAGCGGTTCAGCAGTGAGGCTCCCTGGAGATGCCTCGCTGGATTGTGCTTGTCGATTGTCTCAACAAGTGCGCTACTTGGCCTTTTAGCTGCTAGTTAGCTCCTAGGATGCACAGTGGGGATAGAAAAGAATCATCCCCTTCGGACGTTTTTTTATTTTTAATTTTTTTCTACCGCTTTTCGATTTTATTGAGCTTTTTTTTTTTCCCCGCGTCAAAGTGAAAACAGATTTCTACATAGTAAAATAATCAAAAATATAAAACAGAAAAGAAGTGATTTCAGTAACAAACTGTGTGACTTGGAGACCAGTTGGCTGTAGACAAGTAATATGGACAACAACGCTCCTGTGATTTACTAAATTAGGTAGATAAAGTAAAAAAAAAAAAAGGTGCAAGGACAGGCAACTAAAAACTACACGACTGCCGAGTCACGTCAGCCAACGGTGACGTGGACTCTACTGATGAACTTTAAACTTAAGAGAAGCTGAAAACCAGTTTTCCTTTAGACAAACCGGGATGTCTTGGAAAGCTGTGTTGCCTTATTCTCTGACAGTCACATGACAAATAAAGAACATAACTAGTTTACACATTCTGACCGTGGCCTTTCGCACAAACTGCGTTGTTAGTGATTCTGATTCTTTTTGAGAAGCATCTGCTTAAAAAAAAATCCCGATCTTGAAAACTTGAGAGTGAAATGAGCAAATTCTGTATCTGCTCGTGGAATATTTGAAAGCGGAACGACTCATGCTTATTTTGGACAGTCTTGCAGCTGCAACCTCGCAGCTGTTAAGCATCTGGTCTCAATGATCATGCTGGAATGAATGAAAATCTTAAAAGCCATGAAGGAAAGTCACTTCCGTGATCCTTATTTCCCCTCAAGTGACAAACAGGTGTCCTTTTGAAACACGATAACTGGGGAATACAACAGCTCTTAGGAGCTGTATCAGTTGTAAGAGTAAAAAAACATCTGGTGCGGTGACCACATTTCAGAGTATCAGGTGTTCAACCTCTGTTTCATTTTTCTTTTAGTTTTCTATAAGTTGCCTGTCAGATTTTCCTTTCTTTATGTTCTTCAAGTGGATTCTGTAAATTAGTTGATGTCTGTAATGATTGGATCTGAGCTGCGAGCAGACACCAGCACAGCTCAGTTATGAAGAAGAACAGATATGAACCAAATCCCCCTGGGCAACATGCGAAGCTACAGGTGGAGCTTGAAATGCACGTTGAACAGCAGAAGTGAGGGCAGATCACAAACTGCTGCACGGCACCAAACCACGATTATGGAGTGCAAAAGTATTTCACACTCTCTGCAAATAAATCTATGGTGTTGTACCTTAAATCTAAGGAAGAATGATGGACCAATCAACAACTACAATAATAGAAATGAATAATATTTTATCTTCCAAAATTCCATTTAGTAACACGAGCTCGTAAATGTGATAACACTAATATTGCAGTTCTTGCTGCCGGCCGCGTTGGCACTCTGCTCTGATTCTCATCAATGATACGACATCGTGTGGCTTCTGTGTGTGACCTTTTGTTTCTCTCTCTTTTGTCTTTTTCTTCTGTGTTTTATAGGCAATATTTTGGACAGTATGCTGCTGAGAGCCTCCAGTAAGGAGGCAGTGGAGAGTGGGAAGGAGGCCGGTGGCAGCACAGCTCCTGCCTCGTCCTCCCAAAGACTTCTGTGGTGTCACTGCTATCATCACTGTCCAGAGGACTCGACCAATAACACATGCAGGTAAAAAAAGACAAATATTCACGTGTACACAGACACACACACACACAACTGTACTTGCCCCTGTGGTTGTGCGTTCGCAGAAAGGCTTTTGATGTTAACGTGTTTTAACATGTCGCTGTACTTGTGTGTGGCCAAACCATGTCTTCCAGGACGGATGGCTACTGTTTTACCATGGTGGAGGAGGAGGGAGGGCTACCGGTCCACACGGCGGGGTGCCTGGGGCTGGCCGGCTCAGAGTTTCAGTGTAGGGTCAGTAGATGACTGTTAAACTCCAAATACACGTTTCACAAAGGTTCAAATCTTCCATCTCAGACTTTTAAATAACAGATTGTTACCCACATACTTGGAGCGGTGATAAAATAAATCATTATTATTAATCATACTTATTGTCTTCTGATAAATCATCTTTAAAACAGTAATATATTTTTTTAAATCCATCCAAAGTACTGTTCCTAACATCTAACAAAGTATATGTGTGTTTAATTTTTTTTTGCTTTAGAACCAGAGTATAAAAATGTAGAACATTTTGTTTTACAGGACACAGGAAACTCTCGTGAGCGGCGATCACTGGAGTGCTGCACAGACCAAGATTACTGCAACAAAAACCTGCATCCTACACTGCCACCGCTCAAACCGCCTCGTAAGTTTGTCGGGCTGCTCTCGTCCCCGCGCCAGCCTTTCTTGCCCCGGAAACAAAGACTTTAAAGAGCCTCTTGTTCTCCAGTCCTGACAGCAGTAGTGTGGTGGTGACAATGACATAGACAGGGCCAAGAACCGTGGCTGCTGGTGTTGCCGCACACGGGATTTAGATGTAGAGATACAGTGACATTGTCAAAGACTGGCAGAAGTGGGGGAGACTGTGGGAGAGACTGTCAAACTGTCCTGCGTAAAGCTACTGCGCGTCGAGAGAATACCGAGGTCTCCACTGTGTACAACACTATACCCTGTGTGAATGTGAGACTCTTTTTGTGTATTTGAGAGACGGTAAGACTAGATTCCCGGGGAAATCGCAGGCCCCAGCAGACACTGAGGGCAGAGTCATCAATCTGAAACCCTATCGTCAGGGATCAGGAAGATAATTCATCGACTAGGCCGAGGGCTTCCTCTCGCTGTTGACTGGGGCCTTGAGGGAAAAGAGAGAAAATGAAAAATTGATGAGTGAAATATGATTTGCGCTTGATTTACTGTATACCGGTTCTTTCAAGTGACTTGTAAGAATGACTGACTGACTTGGTAAAATCTTCTTCCCATTTTTTATTGGTACTTTTTAAAATGTGTTTTTTTTTTAGCTTAAGAAAGTGACTTTTTCCAAGAAAGTTCACATGACCATCACATTATTGTGCATGAACTGTTTTCCCATACCTTATGAACCGCTTCCACCTCTTTATCCTTCACTTTTCAGTCTACGTAGACGGAAAGATCCACCACATGGCCTTGTTGATCTCCGTCACTGTATGCAGCATTATATTGGCTGGCATTATTGTCTTCTGCTACTTCAGGTATTTATCTTAATTGTGAAAAAGTCACACAACTTTCGGTCCAAGGGTTTACAATAGGAAACCCTCCGAGTACAACCCTGCCGTTTGTGTGCTGAGTAACAATAATCTTTTACAGGTATAAGCGTCAGGAGTCTCGTCCCCGGTACAGCATCGGTCTGGAGCAGGATGAGACCTACATTCCTCCTGGAGAATCCCTGAAGGACCTGATAGAACAGTCACAAAGCTCGGGCTCAGGCTCCGGGCTCCCTCTATTGGTAACTTGTCCACATTGCAGTCACACACCTGTTATCATCAAAAGGATGCCGCCATGTGTTATACATAAATGATACATAAACGATGTGTTTTTTAAAACATAAGGTCCGTGTAGTGAGAGCCAAACCCAGATTCTGTGGACCCGAATGTGATGATGCCGTGATTTCACGCTAAACCACATCTGATTGTTTTCCCACCGTGTGCTCCTCTTCAGGTGCAGAGAACAATAGCCAAGCAGATTCAAATGGTGAAGCAGATCGGCAAGGGGAGGTACGGAGAGGTGTGGATGGGCAGGTGGAGGGGAGAAAAAGTGGCAGTTAAAGTCTTCTTCACCACCGAAGAGGCCAGTTGGTTCAGAGAGACGGAAATCTACCAGACTGTCCTAATGAGACATGAGAACATACTGGGTAACGTCAGCTTTGTCTCTACCCATGTTCACCTTCGGTAGAACTATAATCACTGTACGTAATTAGGAATGTTCCTAAGAGCAATACTGTACATATTTTATTATGTAGCAGCAGGTCAACGAGCCTTAATTTTGAGCTAATAGAAACAGAGATGTAATAATAAGTGAGAATAACATCAGTTTTATGGCAAAATATAATATAAATACATAAATAAACAGTGATAAATAAAAGGTTTGAGCTGGACTGTGCCCATTATGCGGCACCACAAAGCGCTTAGCACCAAAACAGATCAGTTACAGTCAAAATACCAGCTAATACACTACAACAAATTATAAAGTAGACAACAACAGACTGCAAAGCAACGCTTGCATAATTAAACGCCACAAGATGCGTAATAATTATGCAGTGGGCCAAAAGATCACTTGCCAGTAAACTAGAAGACAGACTAGATGCTGTTGTGCATAATACTGCCTTCCACAGTTTGATTTTCATATTTAGCCCCAGGATCTGTAATATATTATTACCTCCACAAACTTCCTGAAAAGCAAGTCGCACTGTACAAACCAATTACTGGTATTACTTATCATTAATTATTGTTATGGCATTATCAACCTTTTAAAACCTTCTTTTATTATCTAATAATTACTTTTCGCTGATGATTTCTCATGTAGAATTTGTACATGTACATTTTTGTACTTCAGCGATGCATTTCTTTGCTCTCTACCTTTCCTCCACTGCTCACTCCATTCACAGGCTTTATAGCTGCAGATATTAAAGGAACTGGCTCCTGGACCCAACTTTACCTAATCACAGACTACCACGAAAACGGATCTTTATACGACTACCTCAAATCGACCACGCTGGATAATAAAGCCATGCTGCGACTGGCCTACTCCTCCGTATCGGGACTGTGTCACCTCCACACGGAGATCTTTGGCACCCAGGGCAAACCTGCTATTGCTCACAGGGATCTGAAGAGTAAGAACATCCTGGTGAAACGAAACGGCACCTGCTGCATAGCTGACTTAGGCCTGGCCGTCAAGTTTATCAGGTGAGGAGGCCGTTGTGCGAAACCTTTTGGAGCATAGCATGATTTTCAAGACACGGTCCACTATTGTTTATTATTTGAAACTTGTTTTGATCCTACAATATTTTAAAGCATTCACTAGTCAGCTTATAGCAATAACAGCTTATCGCTCAGATTAATTATGTAATAATTCAAAATCACGTCTTTTTTCTGTGACTCTGCAGCGACACCAACGAGGTCGACATCCCTCCCAACACCAGAGTGGGGACAAAGCGCTACATGCCGCCGGAGGTTCTGGACGAGACTCTGAACAGGAGTCACTTTCAGTCCTACATCATGGCCGACATGTACAGCTTTGGGCTCATTCTCTGGGAAATTGCTCGACGTTGTGTCTCCGGAGGTAAACACAGTAAACTTACTTACTTGCTTTTTTAGACGCACACTCCTTCATAGCTACAGATAATAAACTTAGTTGTTATGTCATTGTGGCTTTTGCGGTTATTGTTTTATTTTGGGGATCTGGTTTGACTTTATTTATTAATAAAAATACAAATTTTGTAGGGATCCTTGAAGAGTACCAGCTGCCGTACCATGAGTTAGTTCCTACAGACCCTTCATATGAAGACATGAGGGAGGTGGTCTGCATTAAAAGACTCCGACCGTCCTTTCCCAATCGATGGACCAGCGATGAGGTAAAATATATCAGAACACACGACACGTGCACAAATTCATGCACAAACGCACAGATGTATGACCTTTGTGACCTAAATCTGTCTCCCCACAGTGTTTGAGACAGATGGGGAAGTTGATGACAGAATGCTGGGCCCACAACCCAGCCTCTCGCCTCACAGCCCTCCGGGTCAAAAAGACACTTGCCAAGATGTCAGAATCACAGGATATCAAGCTGTGAGCGTGCACTGACGAGTGTGCACGCGATAGATAAGGGCACTAACAGTAACACTGGCTCTGGTCCACGCCACATACAGTCAGCCTTTTTTTTTCTCCGAGGAGGAGGTGAGACAGGGAACAAGAAGCTCATTCGGATCCGACAGGATCACAAACCCAATCCTGAGTCCACATGTCCTGAACTCTGTAACCCAAGTCCACTTTTGAGTACAGTGGTTCACTAAAACTTAAATTATAAAAAAAAAACAATCTGGTCTGGTGCGGCCCAGCTGTCTCCATCATTTCAGACTAGTGTGACTCTAAAACCAGATACAGTAAAGGTTCCTGTCCACATGCGATGGAGAAAAAGACTTGGCTCTGTAGCTGCAGTTACACAGTACACACCCAGGCTACTGACCAGAGAGTGGAACATAATATCACTGCTTTCCGTGAAAGCTACCCTACCTGTAGATGTAGGTCCGGCTGAGAGAAGGGAAGAGATGTGCCTCGAGGCCACACACCTCCTCTCAAAGACTGTCACCCCACTACTGGTTTTATATCGTCATTGTTTGGAACACATCTTTGTCACTCTTTCATGGGACTGCTTTTGGTTACGAGAAATGACACTATGTGACATAAAAATGTATTTTGAGGCTTTAAAAGTTCTGTGTATGCTGGTAACATTTGTAGACACTGAAGAAAAGGTATACGTGTATTTTTGAGTTGTGTATTTTCCATGTAAAACTCAAACTATATGTGAGAAATAAAGTTTATCTGTCCAAATACATTGTGGTCTGGGGCTATAACGGCCTCCGCGTTTCCTTTCTGCTCAATGTCGCTGTATTTACCAATCACACGTTAATGAAGTGATTTCAGCAGCACTGTGCCCTCTGTGGGCGCTTCAGAGCAGTTACAGGAAATGAAGTCTGACAAGGCAATCGGAATGTTGCACACTGTACCCGAAGTGGCGACTGCTGAGCTTGATAATGAAGCCACACATTAAAAGCGTGTAGGGAGGAGATGTGCCACGAATCGATTACCAAGGTGAAGGGCGACCATTTAATCATTCCCAGTGTTTCTTTTAGCCACCTGAACCTTCACTAAAGTGTGATCCGGGTGTCGTATTGAAACACACCTCAGCTTATTCCCAACCTATCACACCAAGACGGACACTGTGTGCAACGCAAGGTCACTGTATCGTCACCTCAGGCTGCGTCACGCTCGGATGAAGGAGTCCCCATCACACAGCACACAAATTCTGCCTCAATTCAGTGAAACAGTAGCTAGTCAAGTATTAGTAGTAAACTTATTATCATGCCTTATTGTATGAATTTGTTTTTCCAGGTGAATCTCCACGCCTTCCATCATCACATTTATCAGACGTTTGGGGCTGGCACACTGTTTTTCCTCCAATACAGCCCATTTGCATATTCTGCTGATGCCAATAAGTAGTTTTTTTTTTTTTGTCATGAATAAATACAAAAATGGGTGCTTGTCCCTATTTAAACTTTGAATGTGACAAATTCACTTTTCTAATATAAATGCCTTTTCTTTCCTCGTATTTAATCGGCACCTTCGGCCGCCTGTGTGAGTTTTCCTTCAGTAAAAGGTTGAACTCATCCACATGGCTGATGCACAGTTTGAACGGCTGAATGCAGTGCATATTAACGAGTCACTCGGCAGTGCCTCTTACTTACGACATGCCCTCAATATTTCTACTTTATTTATTTGTTTAAAAAAAGCGGCATGCCTCATTACAACCCACCAGTGCTGCTGAGCACACGGCATGTTAAGTAGTGACACCATAAGGATTTTCTGTTTCAATTTCCTCCCCTTGAGGCTACTTTATCCGACTACGAACTGAGTATGGAGCCTGAAAATACGAATTTCACACATTAAAATGGTATAAAAATTAAAATACTGCAAACCAAATGTATGTATTCATGGTCCACAAGGGGCATTTCTGACCAGTTCCCCCCTCACAATAAGTTGTAAGGGCACAGAATGTACGTGTAAAATCATTCCCCCCAAAACTGTCCTGTTGAAATAATCCACCAAAGGCATTACACATTTTTCAGCATTGCTTATAAATATAATTTATTGTCTTAAAAATTCTTTCTTACACTTTGTACAGAAAACAGTTAGAGGAGATAGAGAGGCGAGCATTCAGCGAGATTGAGCAAGATTCATGAAGCGTGCCAAGAATTAGCTAAAATGGACAAAATGGAAACACTACGCTGCACTAATCAAATCAATCCTGATATTAAAATAAAAATGCACTTACAAGGACTAGTTACAGAATTCTATCATGAGAACCAATGCCAAGTTTGCATAGTAGACACTGCTTTTACAAAAAAGAAACTTAAATTACAAAAAAAAAACATACAAACTAGTATCTAACTGTACTGCTGCTCTTTTTATACTCTGAAATTTGCCAAACATAGCTGACAGTACACAACTGTACATACTGTGGATAGAAAATATTTGTACATACTTTGATATCTTAACAGTACTTTCTTCATTTTCACATCATCTTCTCCCTCGTGAAAACTATATTTTTTACATATTAACTTCGTCTATCCTGCTGGTAAGTTGTCGACTTGAGCATAGTAAGGATTTGATGTTGTACGTTTGAACTGCTGTACTCCTGTGATTTCTGCCTTTGAGTTGATCCGACATGGTGATGATCACACTGTATGAAAGAGACACGGTCATGACCTTTGGGTTCACGTTTCGTTCTAGCAAACGAACTGAGTTGATGAACTGATGATTTGGACTTTCGTAACCTTCGATTTTCCTTGCTTGATATCACCAGCTGCTTTTGAGAAAAAGAAAAGAAAATATGCAAAACATCCACGCCGTCATTTATCCGTACAACTTTTGTAAATTGGTTCATAAGGCTGTTCGAAATCTAAACATACATGTCTGCTACTGTATGTCTGTTTTTACATCGATACAAGAGGTCTGATTGTTAACATGCACATTTCTTATCGACTGAGAGAAAGCAGGACGAATCAATGTGAAAAATCCATCGCTCGAGCCTCCCTCCTGTGTGGACAGCCACAAGATGAAATCTGCCATAAGCAGGTAAAGATCTGACTCTTTGTGCCGGCGTTAACTCAGCCTCCGCCTGCTTTGTTCTCTTCACAATATCCTCCTCAGTATCTCCTCTGCATACCTGATGTTTAGTTTCATATGGCGTCTCTCCAAAGTTCAGAAATATCTTAATTCCAGTATTTTAATATTGTACAATTCTTTTCTTTGAAGTGAATGTTTATGTCGTACTTTACATGGTGAATAGAGTTCAGAGGCATCTGACAACTTTTAAAAAGCCACTAAAAATAAGGCCGTTCTTCTTTTGCCAAAGCCTGCGTTTCGACCTTTTCGTCAGACGCTGCTGACCCGCGTCAATGCATACGCTCGAAAGCCAGCCTTGGTTCGCAACGTTGTTCTGCAAAACACAAATATATTACACTTCATTTCACATAGGCCCCTTTAGCGCTTATCTCGGTTTTTTTTTTTAGCTCTAAATTGCAACGTTTTCGACGATGAGTATACCACGAGTTGGAATGTTAGTTGCTGACAGAACATTGTTGGATAAAACAAAGTGAAACTCGGCCCCCAATACAGCTCACACTTATAAAAACATTAAAATGACAAAACATAATGTTAATGTAAAAAACATAATAATGATCACCGAGGAAAAAATATCATGGTAATAAAAGGTCATTAGGATGAACACGAGGATAATGTATTTACACGGTTCCAACAATCTGAAAATGTAAACGGTTATTCTTCAAAGGCCACTGGATGGTGCTAGCGACCAGCAGAGTCACGGTGGACACATGAACTGACGTGCACCGATGGCAGGTAACAACTGACATCCTGTGACGACGAGACACTGAAAATATGAAAGAAATAAATGTATGCTATATATAGTAGTAAATTAAAACATGATCAATCACTATATTGGGTACATTTAGCAGTAATGGATAAAACAGCTGTACTTAAGTCACTATCACATAATACTGTGGTACTTTGTATATTACTGTATTTGAAAAACACTTGTGTTCTCACTTCTTGAAACATCCCTTTTTGCTTCCACTCTGCACTACAGGTCGGACCCTGTCCAGAAACAAGCCCCAGCGGTCGATCACAGACACGGCTGGATTTGAGTTAGTGGTTAACCAAATGTACTACGGTAGCTATGGCTGGATCTCTCCACCCTGCATCAGCAAACAACTCCTCCATGGGGAGGAACGGGGCAGCACACATTTGGATTAAGATGCATAAGTCGCATCTGTAGGTCACAATTTTAATCCTTTACAGTGGATTGTGGTGAACCCAGAATTAGAGCAGAAATATTAAACTATTTTCCTGTAGAAAACATAAGCAAAGTGATGGCTCCTTTAAAACACACAGTACACGAGAATGAACTCAGTCTGCATCTTTTCCTCATATATCTGTTTATCATAAGTGAAATGGTGGACAAACCTCAAAACAGACAATTTAACAAGTGTGTCAACTATACACAACTGAAGCCCTCAGGTGTGTAATCCTCTTTGGGCCGGCGTTTAACAAAATTGAGAAGCACAAGTTAAAGGCACGGGTGTAAAGGCCCCGTTACCTTATGACTCAGTGCGTCTAGAGCTCATGTTGGCTGGACAATTGAATTAGTTCACGCATGTTGGATGAAAGCAACAAGCTACACAATTTTGTACAAAAACGTAAACATCAGTCATGATGTTGGCCAAAAAGAGAAAGCTGTTGTTTCTGGCTTGTTTCTGGTCGGGACCCACGGTTTAAAGTCACTGTTTTGCAAATTCTTTTAGCAGGAAATGATCCACACATATGGACAGCAGAATACATAGAGCGTTCCCTAGGAAACGATATAAAGACAACAAAACTGTACTGGCAAACACGTACAGCCAAGGCTCACAAGAGGAGGCATCACTCTGTCACCCCGCTCTCATTATCTTTTTTCCATCCTGCTCTTACAGATGATCACCTGCCACTTCGTCCATCATTTTATGTTTACGTCCTCCCTCCCTTTTGTAATCACTTTAGTTTCTCTCTGTATTTACCCTCTCCTTGCTGAAGACTCCCCAACTCATTTGCTCGTTTTCCTCAATCTTCCCTCTCCCACTCTTCTGTAATCAGTTTAGCTTCTCTCAGTTTATGATTCTGTTCCGTTCCTATGGAGGTCGCTACCTCTGTTGCGTCACCCCCCCCCCCCTTTCTCTGCTCGTCTTTGTTCAGTATAAAGTAACAGCAAGAGAACAACAACTGGTTTTATATTGGACAATGTCTTTTTGTAGGCGTGTGTATGTTTCGTTTGTTCCTGATAGGCTCTGCTTGTGTGATAGGTAGGGTTATCTCTCCTTTGGTCACACACACGACACTGCAACATCGCGCAAATACACACACACAAAGATACACATAGTTCCAGCACCAGCTGGCCCACCTCCCGCGCTGTCAGTTACCATGTCGGCATGATTACTGTGGTATTTAACCAGTGCTCAATCACCATGGTGACAACTTTTCTTTAGCTCGCATCTAATTGGTTCATTGCCCCTGCTGCAGTATCCACTATAGAGAATTCACACGTAATTGTCTCCAGAGTTGTTTCATTGTCACGGTAACAATGTTCCTTCATCAGTGTTCTGTTGTCATGGCGGCGAGGTTACTGTCATGGCGGCTCATTTCTTCCAGCACTGCGGCCAGTTCGTTTAGGTCGCCGTCAGGGAAGTGCTGAGCCTCCCAAAGATCCAGGATCACACCTGTTGGACTGGACTTGGTGGCAAAGTAGTTCAGGTACCTGGGAAAATAAGGATGGTACGAGGAACAAAGGTCAAAAGGTTTTCACTCATGAAGGCTACAGGCTGCAACAACTAGTCAAACGGGGAGTCAAATCATCATGTCAATAACCAACTAACCATCATCCCAACAAACAAAATTATGTCTCTTTATTGTTGTTTCTTTGACATATACACTCTGTGATTGTAGATGGACACACAACAAACAAAACAAAACACAACGCCGCATGTATAATCTGCTCTAGTATTAGTCTTGAACGCCTATTTGAAAAGCTTGAAACTTACATATAGTGGAGGGTGACATGCTCACCTTGAAAAATGTAAAAACCCTTTTTAAAAAACTTTTTTAAAGCAAAATTGGGAGAAAGACACTGCCGCAAAAAGTCAAAGTGTTCGAAAAGGATGAAAAGTCAACCACTTCTACTTTCCCATTGTGCGACTTAAGGGTGTCAAATGATCCTCTTTTCATTATGAATCCTTTAAAAGCTAAAATGTAATGACTTTTTACCTGGCGTGACTGCTCTATTGACGACTCTGACTCATAATCTGAAATCTTGCTTAAATGTATTCGAGCCGCCTGCTATTAGACACAATAAGAACTAATTACTGAGAACCAACCTTGATTAAGTGCTGAATACATCATGATATAAAATATGAGTGTGAGTATGGGACTCACTAGTCTAGATTTAATGTGACAGATTAATTCAAATGGTTTAATAAAAAAAAAAAACAATGTGAACCTGAAATGGCATTAGAGCACAACGTGTGCCTACAACTGTGCAGGGTAATGGTAAGTACTACAGCTGCTGGAAGTCAAGTACACAAGGGTTGTCTGACGCTGAGCCTCCTGTGACAAAGATCTCAAAGCTGCCTTAAAGTGGAAAGACCATCAGATTTGAGTCCCACGGGGATAAAAATGAGACTTTCTGTTCCACTGTAAATCCTGTGATTGTTCTGTCGGCACACTCTGATACTGTTCAAACACACGCACAGACATCACTCCTCTGCTGCTTCCTGTCACTCGCTCTTTCTGCCCCCCCCCCCCCCTTTTTTTTTCTTATCCTCTCACTCAAAACATCTAACAAATCTATTTTCATTAGTTACTTTGTTTCGTTTTTTCTCACCTTCTGCCTCAACCTGCATCTGTCTGCAGAATGTGATAAGGAGTATTTCTGCTGTTAAGTGAACTCAGTAGCTGAGATCGACCTTTAATGTGTGTGTGTGTGTGAGTTTCCGCCCTTTCTTTTTAAAAGTTGCCTCGATGCAACGCACCGAAAAAGTTCACCATCGCAGTGCGCGCTCCTAGTGACGAGAGGTGGCGGTGATGGAAAAGCACGAGTCGGGCTTTGAAGTCAAACCAACATCATGTGTACGGTTACCAGAACAGAAAGGAGGATAAAAGACGGCATTTCCTTGTTAGACCATTTTAATGCGCACCTTTTGAAGTGGAGCTTTTAGCAGAAATGTGGAAGTAAACAACAATTTGGCTGTTGTCCATTTTTCACCCACTGATTGTGAATATTTGGTGCCCACATTAACAGACTGAATCATGAGCTGCCTGCCTACTGGGACAATGAGATGCACTTGTGCCCAATTATCCTCTCAATATCTGCCTCTGCTTTGGTAGCTGCTGGTAAATGAACCTGCAGACTGAATCATCGAGACATGCGTCTGGGGATAGAGATACTAAGTAAGTTACCTGTGAGTCAGATGCAAATAGAAAATCGCTGCTACAAAAATCTTTACTATTTAGGTGCACAGGAGTCCAGCAGTATTGCTTTTTACTCAAACTCTACAGGGATCCAATGTTCCAAAATACCGGAATGTGTTAAAGTTGATTGAACAGGATGTTCTTTTTTTGTGTGTGTGTGTGTGTATGATTTAGCTGTATTTTTAACAATTTCATTAATTTTTGTATTTACATTTACATTTAGTCATTTAGCAGACGCTTTTATCCAAAGCGACTTGCAGAGTAATGACACACACACACACACACACACACACACTATGGCGATGGCTCATCTGGCCCACCGGGAGAAACTAGGGGTTCAGTGTCTTGCCCAAAGAAAAGACCAACCACAAAAAGTTCATTTAATTTGGGTAATGTGAGTTTAACACTGTGGCACGTGCATGTGCTATTATATATTGAAGAAGATTAAATAAGTAATAAAATAAGACAGAGACTCTTTGAATCAGTTATATTTCACTAAGAAAAACCGACTCAGTTTTGAGCGGCCACACACTTTTCGAAGAAGCCACTTATGCATAAATAATGTCTAAAACCAAGTGAAAAAGTAAAGGAAGCTCAGGAGAAAGAGTGTGTCACCTGTCCAGGTTGAGTTTGTGGGCCAGCATTCTCCAGTCATTCCCTCTGGTCTGTGGTGCATCCAGACTGCCACACAACTTCTGTCTGATAGATAAAGGAATGCGGAAAGCATGAGGACCCACTAAAGTTGTGATGTTACTGGCAGGGTCCATCAGGGACGTGTCTATGCACTGGACCTCCTGCAAAGACAGAAACAAACTCATTAAATAACAAGTTGGATTCAAGGTCACATTTCTGCTCATTGTTGCAGTGCAATGTCTGCAGTGGATACACAGGAGAACAGTTGGAGATCATAAATCCTTTAAGGTAAGATATGGATTATAATGTGCATCCATGTGGCAACACCGGCGAGATTTAATTAATCATATATCTATTACGAATACATCTCCAGCTTTGTACCTCTGGCAAAAAACCTGCTTGTCTGTGTCTGTGTGCCGCCTGCCTGCAGTGTGACCAATTACATTTGATTTTCCTAATTAATACAAGAGTGAAACAAACACAAAGATTTGCTCGCTGGCACCCCCAGCCCCTCCCCGCTCGCTGTCGATCTCTGTCTCTTTCTTAACCTTCATTCCATTAATCTGCCACTCCTGGGCTGAAGGGAGGCAGTGGTCTAATGAATGTGGCTTGGCAGAAGGGAAACAACAACTGCCGCTGCTGATGTGAGTGATTACTATTTACTGCGTCTGCTTAGCCCCAATTTACAGCAGAGAGCTCTGCTGTTGGAGATTGAAGGATTGATGTAAAGGAACATCTTTGTTTCTCTTTTTAGAAGTAATAAATGTTTAAAGACACGTACAGGACGTGGCATTTCACGTGTCTTAAAAGTTTATTAAAAGCCCCGGAGTATGACATGAATGGCATGAAAACATTTTTAAAGGTGTGTAGACGACGTGCGACGCTGACACCCGCTGAATCGTAGGCTGCAGTGGTCAAGATTAAACGCACGTGCTCAGCTGTAGCTGGAGTTAAGCGAATGAAATTTGGGCCGAGCCGGGATGCCAATTTTTGCTGCATGCTGCATTCCTATCAGCAGACATCGGTCTTAACGGCAGCCGAAGCAATCCTGACACTGTCGGAAATTTGCCCCAGGCTATGTTTGGTTGCAAGACCCTCACAAGGTCTGTCTCTTAAACCTCTCCCACTGTGCAACCTCAGACCACCGCTTCACATTTAGCGATCGCTTCTTTCGCTAACAAAAGCTTGAACAGTTTTTTTCTCCACCTTTCTATACTTGCCAAACATCCTATGTGATATAGTAAATATAAATTAAAGCAATTGTTTTCTAAAATTAATTTTTACTTAAAGGCAATTTAAATTAGCCTATATAGTAAGAAAGTAAGTAAGATTTAGTTGAGAAAAATTGCAAAAATTCATAATATACCTGACATTCTTACATAACAAATGGTCTGCGCCTCAACTCCAGATACATTTTGTTTGAGAACTTACACATTTGGAATCTTATTTTTCTAAGTGAGTTCACAATATGTGTAAGTCTCCATGCAGCTGTACAACTATTTGCAGTAAAAATATCCACCCGTCCTTTTTTATGTGCTTGGCTAAACAGGGGTTAAAAAATTCTAAAGTGCAACACTATCGCTCATGAACACCATGGGAGAATTCAAAGCAGTGACATTCCACAGGAAATGTCTGACCTTCGACCAGAGCAATTCACACATAGACAAAGACACACAGACACAGACGTACAGCGTATACACACACACACACACACACACACACACACACACACACACACACACACACACACAAGACACACGTTCAGTGACTTTGTGGTAACATGGCCTAGCAAAAATCAAAGGCAAGTTATTCCACTCGTGTTATGTGACCTCTAGCCTCAGTATAAATGATTGAACAGAGTCACAGAACCACAGCAGGAAGCCTGAGTGTCTGACAGAAAGAGAAAAACTTAGTGACTTTAGGACCTTCGGTGTGGGAATGCAGAAGTGAGTAGAAGAATGTAGAGGGAAACTCTCTCCCTCTCTCACGCGCAGACAGTTGCTTTCTTTCAGCATGTATTGTGTCATCCTGCCCTCGGTTCGTGTGAGTTTAAGCTGTCCTCCAGGGTCTTCTCAGACACACAGACAGCCGCCAACAAACAGGGTGGCCATTTTGCTGTGTGCATGCAAATGTGCGTTGCGTACCTCCTCCAGTGTGTTGCTGAGCTGGAAGATCTGCCCTTCTCCTTCCACCTGTCGTACACACAGTTTGCAGCTGATCTCCGTGGTGGCTGAGCTCAGCCTCTCCAGGGTGAAGGTGCAGTGGAGGCTTCTCTGACTGCCGCTCCACACCTGGTAGAATGGGATCTCCTGAAGATGTACAAATGATACGCGTGTCGTTGCCAAATGTTCAAGCATGGGTCAAAGAATCTTCCAAAAGTGCGTGCAGTGGCAGTTATTTCAGCAGAAATATGACCTACAGTGAAATGTGGTCCAAATTTTCATTCGGGTCCTAAAACTGGATACAGGAAACCCAATTTAACACCTTAAGCACGAGTACAGAGCATCAGGAGAGCACTGAACAACAAAGGTGTGCATGGCAGAGGTGCAAAGAGGAAACCGCTACCACGTGGATAAGCCAAAAGGCCAATCTATGGGCGTGATTATGAAATGTTGTGTTCAAGCACCACTGTACAACACAGATGAAACACAAATGATCACACAATGGACTTTGCAGATCATTGTTGCTCTTTGCGGACACTTGCTCAGTGAGTTTTGTGCTTTTTTGGTAACTTTTCATATGCCACTAAATGGTATTAGTGTAGAACATTTGTGCATCAATACAAGCTTTTTTAGTCTTAATAATAATAATAGTAGAATAATAAAGTAACAGGCACTGAGAATGTATTTGCTTATGTGTGAAGACCACGTGCTATAATGTCTCTGCGGAACGCAATATGTCTCTGCATGTACTTTTACTGCTTTCATATCTCTCTCACCTGATACTTTGCGATGAGTTTGCTCTTCCAGTGTGTGTGGGGCACATCGTGGATTGACAGTCTCAGATTGTGTGTGCTGTCTTTAAAGTTCAGAGTCTTTGGCTCATCCAGAAGCTTCCCTCCCATCTGGGTCTCCATCTGAAGAACCTCCTGCACAAAACCACACGCACAAAAAAAAAAAAAAAACGACTAAATTTCGTCTCTGAGTTTGCTTCTGCTAAATCTTGCTTACTGAACCATCTATTTTTAATCCAGCATCAGAGATGGAACAAACCCTTAATTTATTTTGCATAACTACTGCAGACAATGGCGTGCTGAAGGTCGCCTTAAAGTACACAGTACCACCAAACACATGCGCGTCTTAGTTTTAAAGGTCTGTATGAGCAGCACCTCATTCAGAACAGATTCAAACGCTGACACACTGCGCTTACCAAGGTTTGTTTTGTTCATTTAGCATCTTAGATTCCAGCAAATGGAAAAATTAATCATTTAGTGTAGAACTACCACCGTACTGTCCATTTGATGTCTTTGTCCACGTTGTGAACAGAAGGAAGCACTTTACTTCGCTGCGCTGCAACTGTTTCATAAAAGATTACAAACGCAGTCCTGTGGGGACGTTTGCTCATCCCTTTCAGAATGACTTCTGTGTATATGAACCCTATAATAATGGCAAACACACATACTGATAACGTCAACATATTTGCAGACTCTTGAACTGCATATAATTAAACACACACACGCAAAGAGTTATTTTGCAATGAAGAACAGTTATCATATGACTTCGGATGCCGCCTACAACCTTTTCAAAATAATCAATTCCTCCTTCCCATCATCTTCCTACACGGCAGCTCTCTGCAGCGGAGAGTTCCCCTTTGAAACACCATCCGATCAATTATACTACATAAAGTCTCCATCATTAGAAAGTCCACCCCTGAACTTTGTTTTCAAGCTACAATTGCTTGTTTGAAATGTTAAAACTGAGTGTGCGCTGATGTTTGTTTCAGCGTGTGCGTGGCCGTGTGCCACGCTGACACTCGACTTAGCATTGCACGCATAAATTACCAATGTTAATCTCCCATATCAGATGGTTCTCCCCCCCCCCAGTGCTTTGAATTTGTTTAAATTCTAAAGCATCGCTATTTTGACATTGCTTGACCCGGTTTACTGTTGTTTACTGCTCCCGTGCTCATTTCCAGAAGCCTAGAGGTGAAGAAACTTCTTTTTATGACTCCAAACAGCCACTTCTACTAAAGCAATAATACTTTTTATTTTAAATGCAAATTAACAGGGACGTGTTTCAGCGTGGATGGTGAAGAAAGAACACAAAAGTGTAAAACACAAATCTTTTTACCTTTGCTGTAAGTCAAGGCATTGGATTAATTCAAAACATGAATTCAAAAGACTGTACCTGAGCCAAATGATGAGTGGGCTCATTTGGATTTCATACTGTACCTTTAGTGCATCCTGCGTGTCATCCAGACAATAGACTCTGATGTGATAGTCCAAAGTTGTGCATGACACAGGTCCAAAAACAGCTAGTTTGAGCCTCTTGGCGGCTGCCTTGCCGATTGACTGGCCCACCAGGCAGTACGTCCCCAGTGTCTCTGTTAGGATGTGACATGCCTCCGAGTCCATCTGCACGTAGCAGGGGGTGGTGAAGTTTTCTTCCCCCACCACAACCACATCCTGCAGAATTCGTACACACACACACACACACACACACACAGAAAGTCAGGCAAGTTTTAGATAGTGTCACTTCAGTTTAGATGATGAGAATATTTTCATTTCTCCAAAAACGTGGTTCTATGTATTATACATTATGAGTATCCACTGATCAAATAGTGATGAGGATTGTAGGACTGTGTAGAATATTCTGAATGGACAAACTAAAAAAACATCCGGATAATCTTGTTCCCCATCCTTCACGTGGGACCTGCCTTTATTTGCCGCTACAGTCCACTGTTGTTAAAACCCGGCCAATATTTAAACACTGGCTTTGTTTGAGAATTTACGGGCATTAAGCCATATTCTGTCTGTTGACATAACACAACTGCATTTTCTAATGCAAACAATCCGTGAGTAAGCAAAGCTGCGGTTTAACAGCTGAAGCGCCCGAGGTGCCAAACAGGTATTTTATTACACAATGGCAGATGTGTGAAGGGTTGTACTAACCACTGTCTACTATTATTTTAATCAAACGGATATGGACTGTAAATGTTAGGATTTGTTCATTATGAATTATGTTCATTTATCTTAAAAAAAGCAACTACAAAACGCTCAATTGACTGGTGGATGCATTGGTGTTGAGACACTGTAATAAAATTCATGTAAATTCATATCTGGCTGTAAATGGAAATGACTTCTAAAAGTGAATCAAGGTGTCTATTAAAAGAACGATAACACTCTTTCTGGACCATCTGTGAAGTGTGTCTAAATCCCACTGTGATTATCTGCTAGCCGTGGCTCGTATTATTGCAACAGTTTTCTGTCACAGCCTGAGTTATGGTAAATCCATATGACTCTTTGGGTTGAGGGAGGATGAAAAGGCTCAGCGTGTTCTTTTTTTTTTCGACAAGACATCACAATTTGTGTGTGAGACTGGGTGGAGCTGCATGTGCACGTGCGTGAGTAAATGAAAACACACTTTAACATGGATGTTGTGTGTTCAACACATGGATGTATGATACAAATATTGAGTTTTGAATCACACTTCATGCAGAGTTGTGTTCCTACAGATGAGCAGAATCAATACAAAGAGGTAGGAAAGCAATAAGCTATGAATCTGTTATTACGGGTAATCGCAACCATGGTGGCTCCCCCCTGATGCGAGGGGAATTCAATTACGTTTTCTTCCCCTGTTTTCGGGAAAACTTTCTGATGGGAAATGGATGTTGTACTGCAATAAGAAAAAACAAAATCGACTTCCTGATGAAATTCCACTTTTCATTTTTCTCCTCTTTACCCACCCTGCAACCAACCTATTCTGTGTATTTCTCTCTGACATGCATACAAAGACACACACACACACACACACACACACAAACGCACACAGATAGAGAGAGCGCGAGAGAGAGAATCTTATGCATGGCTAATTGTGCAGAGACATTGTGTTGAGCTGTGATAAGCAACAGAAGACGGCATACGGGCGCCTTGTAGACACAGTGATGCTGTAAGACAGCCTTATCACCCACACCCACAAGGATACACACAGGCACGCGCACACACACACACACACACACACACACACACGCTAAAACACACACGCAGTCACACACACAAAAACGGAATGCTGAGGTAGAGGCTTCATGCTGAGAAACGCAGGAGGAGGGAGAAGGAGACGGGTAGGAAAAAACGGAGGGATACAAACATAAGAAGAAAGATGAGAGAAGAGGAATACAGCAGAGGCATAACAAATTGCTTCTGATAGGAGTCTTCAACCCCCTGCTTGCCTCCTAGCCTGTGGGCACTTTATGTTTACCACATTTTCTCTTCTCTTCTATCATTTCCCTCCATCACTGCACGTGTAATGCAGGATACTCTTCTTCGTAAAGATGAGGATGTATGTGCGCATGCACGTGTATATATGCTGAGCGAATCATTCTGTGTATCATGTATACATTCAGAATATGAGCGATATCAAGAATTTCCGTTTTAATTCAAGAGGTTGGACAATGGGGCGGTTTCATCGTTCAGGAACTGCAGCAATTTTAGTGCGCGCACACACCCACACACACTGATGTTTTGGTCACTCATAAAGAATGGAACAAACTAACATGATTACATAAGCATTACATAAAAATGCTGAGTTTCGTTAGGATTTGCTACGCCTTTGCTGCTGGCTTCAGCTGCTGCTTGTTGGTGGTTCTTTCCGCCTTCGTTGGTGTCTTCGGTACGGCCAGTGAAGAATGTCCCTTCTGCCTCGAGAAAGTCTTTATCCAATATGAAGATGTGTCCCATCATTTTGCAGCAGAGAGTTTTGCTGTGCCACGTTCAGAATTCATCCTGCTACTTTTCTCAGCAGTCATCAATAAACACCAGTGACCAGGTTCCATTGGCAGCCATACATAATCATGACAAACACCACCTCCACCATGTTTGAGAGATGATGTGGTGATGCTGAGCTGTTCCTTGCCTTCGCAAGTTCCCTGCCCTGCCGTCTCTTGACTGTGGATTTTAATAATTACGCAGCCACCTCCTCCAGGGCGTTTTCCACTCGGCTTGATGTCGTGAAAGGGTTCTTCACCGTGGACAGAATTCCTCGGTCATCCACGTTAGTCTGCTATATTTATGACTTCAACTTGTGTACTTTGTCCCTGTGTTTATGTATCTACTTATACATTTCCAAAACTATTTCTAAATATATGCTTATCCCTGCTGGTGGCCAAGTTCTTTATTAGATTTTTTATTAGTTCAAAACCTTCACATTACAGATCTCTGAAAAACAGAGTAACATACTCTGCGCACACAAACTCAAAGCATATGGTGCTGAACACCCACCTCCCATTCTCCCATGGCCAGTTGGTTTTTCAGCTGTATGAGCCAGTCTTCCTGGACGTTGTCGGCGCAGTGGTGGATGGTAAGAATCACCGGTCTGGTCAGAAGGGCACCTGGAGGTCCACAGCTGACCACTGGGCTCAAAACTGTCTGGATGTCCTCTACCGGGGGTCTGGAAAAGACAGATAACACTGCGGTGAAATGATTCCGTATGAGAGTGACATAATGCACGAGAATCAACTGCAGAGAGCTGTATTGATTTCACTTCGAGCCCGTGTTATGTTCATACGTGAAGAATCTCGGCAGGCATTATTACAGCGGACAGGTGGACTGTTGGATTAGAATAGGATCGGCCAGCTTGGAGCAGATGAGAAAATCACAGCGCAAAACAGATCAGAGCAGAGCAGCACAAATTCAATCAGAGGTTGATTAGTGTAGTCAGCAGGACTGCAGTTGGGCCTCCGCCGGAGTCAGTAGTTCACAGGGCGGAAATAACTCACGCTCGCTCACACACTCCATCTTTTTACATTTCATCCCTGTACTTGCTAAAGCGTGTGTGTCACGGTAGAGCAACAGAACACTCAGGCTCTTCTACTGCGAACGAATATGAGGTTAAGTAACAGTTTATTATTTATTAGCCTACTTTGACTGGCAAATTACCACGTGTGTAAGTAACACTTCAAAGAAACGTGAAAATGAACGTGTTCTCGTGTGTAATGTATTACACGGTCATTTTCTTTCCGCATGTTGCTGAAAGTTTATTGACTGGGGAAGAGCCCATACAGATAGAGGAAATGGATCTAAAATTTAACAGGGTTTTTTTTTTTTTTTTTCTCAGCCTGCCTTGTGTCAGGGGGGCACTAATCCTTAGCAGTGTTATCGATTTAGCCGCTGGAGCTCATTATTGACTCATGAAGAGTTCACATGGACACGAGAAGCTGACCGATAAAAACGCTGTGCCTCAAACTGTACCGACACTTTTCCGCATAACTAAAACGTGGATCACCACTTAATGAATTGCAGCTTTATCTACTTGGGATGCTGCACACGTCGGACAAAAAAACTGAAAAACAAGCCTAATTTTTTTGCTGTGTATATGGACAAACTGAGACCAGTGATGATCTTAATCACATGACGGTGGCTTTCCACGTGTTGCTGAGTTTAGTCAATATGCGAGTTGTGCTAGCCAGATATTGAATGAGAAGAACATAAGGGCAGAAGAAGAGGTCTGACACTTGTGTGGCATTTGGGGGGGAGGGGGGGGGGTAGTAATTCTTATTGAGTGTCTTTTAAACTTTGTTTTGGTTCACCCAAATTTGCTTACACCTCCAATAAAGTGCAGAAAAAACAGAAGTTTGTTTATATTTCTCACAACTTTAAAATTATTATATTGTAAGAATCAGAAGCATCGTGACCTTCTAGAAACAGTGTTAAAAAAAAGCCCACATGCATGAAAACTGTGGATGATGAGTTTGATGGATTATCGAATGTCAGCAAGACACTGCCGTTGACAAAATGTATA
The DNA here is from genome assembly GCA_033026295.1 of Channa striata. Lineage (NCBI taxonomy): Eukaryota > Metazoa > Chordata > Actinopteri > Anabantiformes > Channidae > Channa > Channa striata. Next base: position 5,211,578 of record CM065178.1, read on the forward strand.
AATCCAAGGGACATCTGAAAACTACGTGAATCACTCAATCCTATCAGAGTTGAAGGAGAAAATGTTTGTTTCTGCAAATGTTGGCCAAATTGAAACAGTACGTATCCAAGATAAGTTCGTGGCTCTGAAGTGACGTTAAACTATTTGGATACAGCTGGAACATAGAAATCATCTCTGTAGATCTGAAACAGAGCTTCACCAAACTCATACACACCATTGGGGAGATTATAGTACATGAAACAGGATTTCATTAATCCTAAAAATAGCCGCTAATCTGTTACTATGGAAATAGCAATCTCTTTGCATATGCTTTCAAAAGGTCTTTATGATCTACAGCATGGCAATATCTGAAAAACAATCATACTACGCAGCAGTCCACATCTTAGAATAAAGGCAAATATGAGTTTTACTTTTATGAAATAGCACTGATTCTAATATTTGAAAATATATTCCTACTGTACAGGCCATAGTGTTAAGTAGTTGGTAATTAATGAGTAAAATATTCCCCTATATCTCCTCAACTGTGCTTAGAAATTGTAATGAAAGAATTTTGTGGCATTAACTGACCTCCACTGAATGAATCACCCGGAGAAGGTGTGCACGGATACACTAAAAATAATAATGATTCATCCCTTGCTCTGCATCTTAAGCCCATGTGGCGCTGTGAAGTCTTCCCACACAGCCACACAAACAGGTCCGAGGAGATACTGCCCGTGAGCAGCACAGACAATAGGAAACAGAAACACGAGCGAAACATAGAGGGAGATGCAGAGATGAAGAGAAAATGGGGACAACAGGGAACCGCTGAGAGAGAAGAAAGCGGCCGAGATGAAAACGAAGAGAAACAGGGAGAGCAAACTTACCTCAAGCTGTCCTTTCTGTGCACAGTCACATACATCTCGTACACCCTGCCCTGAGGAACAGCGCCCGCAGGAACCAACAAACTCACACCTGAGGGAGGGAGGACAGCGGAAGCCAGGATGGATGGGGGCAGAAATAATGAGCTCACCGCACGCAGCTGAATTATTGAACGTGCAGCCCATTATCACCTTATCATTATAATTAATTATTGAATAATCATTTTTAAAACCGAGCCGTGTAAAGTTTTCTCTTTAATACATTATCAACTGAATTGTGCTGTAATGTTTTACAGCTTCTGAGAGCTGCTTCCTATACGAAGATTCCATTAGTCATTGTTTTTGTCTGCACGCAAACTGACTTCATGTGGAATAATACACAGAATTTGTTTTGTTAAATAACTAGATAGATGGTTTTAACTGAAATGTGTGCATTAGAAACAGCATTGATTGTAATTGTAATGTGATGTCCTTTGGAATCAAAGGTTAGGATAGGATACTAACCCGAGTTGGGTACAATGAGGTGTCCCCCCTGGTTGTTGAAGGATCCATGAGCCGTACAAGACGGGTCTCGAGTTCGGGCTAAACTTTGGTTGCGTAGGTTCATGGTGTCACTGTTGTCCAACAGAGACTGAGTTACCTGGGCAACAGGAGACAAAAGTTTAAAAATAAGAACGAAAGCATGACACATGAAGTAAATTAAACATATATTAGGAATCAAAGCCAGGTTTCATAAACAGTATTATTTACACAAGAAACCCCATTTTTTAACATTTATGCTGCAGGAACTCTATGATATAAAACTTTTTAAATGACGGTTCATTCTTCGTGTATGTGTTTGAGAAAACAGAAGTTCATGAAAGTCCCGAGATGTTCAAGTCTTTCTATTTAGAATTGGGAGAGAGTCATTTTAAAATTTCCTTTTCCACTAGGGCACAATTTTTTTTGCATTCATCAAGACAGCTTCTTTTTTTGTGAATGTGTTCTTGTTAACCATTAACTAAAACAGGGAAGGGAAGATCTACATCTGCCTCGGAGTGCTGCCATAGGGCTGAGCTGGCGATCTGGATTTACAATAGAACCTATGAAACCACCTTAGGGTAAGTGGTAAAATATGACCTGCTTTGCATTTCTCCATCAAAATGTCCATGTAAAACAGGGACTTAAAATTCAGGAGTTTACTCCTGGATCACACAGAGCTGACAAGAGTTTGCCTACAGTAAATGTGTAAAGGACAGACATCAGATAAAAAAATGTTTTCAAATTAGTCAGGCAAGGTCAGTCATTAGACACAATGGCAGCTCAAAAGGGGCGCACAATTAAAGACATCCAAAATAACATACATTTATCAAAAGGTGCTGCTGATCCGTAGAGCTCAAAGGTAGTGAGTTCAGGTCTCGTACTGCCTGAGGACAAGTGCCATGATGAAAGCCAACGTTTTCATGTGTTCGAGATAGCGGAGTCTGGTATGCGTGTCATGGCGTTGACAGAGCAGAGAGAGGAAACTGGGGCACTGAGCTGCATGTATACTAATGGTGTTTAGCGTTGTCACACTTAAGCAAAGAATATTTAGGAATCCTACCGCGTTCAAACGACGTACTTCGAGGTTGAAGAAAAAACTGTATTTTAGGGCACAGCTCTAAAAGATCTAAAAGATCTCCTCGTACCATATCATCCTATTAGACCACTTCTATCTCAGAATGCAGGCCTACTTGTGGTTCCAAGAATGGGAGGCAGAGCCTTTAGCTATCAAGCTCCTCTCCTGTGGAACCAGCTCCCACCCTCTCTAATTTTAAGATGAGGTTCAAAACCTTCCTCTTTAATAAAGTTATAGTCATGCTGCTACATTAACTCTGTCTCCCTCTCTCTGTCCCTGTCTTCAGGTGTCCCCAGCTTTGAAGCTGTGTGTCTTCCAAGGCGAAGCTACTGGTCCTACCAACCTGCCCAATACTTTTACTTTTCTCCCACTTTCCACTCACCCCAGCGGGTCAAGGCAGATGGCCGCCCACCCTGAGCCTGGTTCTGCTGCGGGTTTCTTTCGTTAAAGGGAGTTTTTCCTCTCCACTGTTGCCTACAGCTGCTCAAGGGGGATTGTTGAGTTTTCTCTAAATGTCTGTATAGTCTTGACTTTATTATGTAAAGTGCCTCGCGATGACATTGTTGTAAATTGGCGCTATATAAATAAAGTTGAATTGAAGTGAATTAAAGTTACATTACCTTAGGGGAAAGTTTGGATGTGAAGTCTCCACCGAGGTCGTCCTGTGGGGTGACCAGACCAGACGAGTTGTAGACTTTGATCTTCAAGTTGGGAAGAGGGTCCAAGAGAGGAGAATTGGTCATTGGGATTTTGTCTGACACATCGTGGAGGGCATACACTGGACCACGATACATGGCAGCTGCATTTGTCAAGTCGGGAGGAGCCGTCAGTAGATCAGCTAGAAGGGACAACGTGAAAGAAACAAAGAAGGGAAATCAGAACTGTCGGTCAAGTTTTTTATATGAAATATCCAGCCAAAAGTTTACAGAAGTGGTCACAGAGACAGAGAGGGAAAATGAAAGTTTATGCTTAACACACAACAGTGTAACGCATGGTTGCTGGGACAGAACTTGTAGCAAGATCAGTGACGAGGAATAGGGGGAGTAAGATGAGGGCAGGCAAGGCTGCAGATAAGCTATCAGTGTCTGGTATGATACACTGCAGTTCTCAGGGGCATGACCTGGATCAAGGACTGGTCTTGGAGCGTGCACAGAGAGGGAGAGAGCGAAGAAAGATGAAAAAAGCAGCAGTGAGAGAAAAACAGCGGGAACGTGTGCACAGATTGTGACTGTTAATGTCCAAGGGCTTTAATCTTGTTGAAGTTTAATAGTTCATAATTACATCTGTTCGTTCTCACAACAAAGTCAGCAATTTCTGATTTGTGCTCGGATTTTTTCCCGACCTTCATCCTTGTCAAACATGCACACAGCTCGGCTCCGTGCCGTATTTCGTGTTCTTCAAATTGTTGTCAGCGACTCAGAGTTCGCCCCACACAATCAAAGAGGTTGTCACACTTTGATCACATCTCTGTCTATTTTAGAAATATTCATTATGTCACAATCCAGAAGTGACAAAGCCTGCTGTGCACATCTACCACAAAAACTGACAGTGTTAACTGATAATGAGAATTGTTAAGACTGACTGTGAGAACTGAATTTGAATTCTCTTAATTGGAAATGATCCTGTTGTGCAGTGTTTTATGAAGCTTTTACATTCTTAAGTTTAAGATCAATTCATAAATACAAAGTAGAAATTTAAAATGTCTTTTTTGATAATATTTACACCTGATTACATTGAACAACACAGAACATACCAGTGGGCCGTCAGATGACCCATACTTTAAATGAGCAAAAGTATTGAAAGTAATTAAGTAAACAAAACTAATTATTTGATTGCAAGTTGCCTCTTAGAAGTAACTGCATTAAGCTTTTGACTCACTGGCGTCACAAAGTTGTTGCTTTCTTCTTTTTTTTCTTCTGTAGCAGCTGAAATTTATGCTCAAATGGACTAAGTCATGCTCATTGACTGGGCCAGTCCAAAACTTTCCACCGTTTTCACTCGGATGAAATCCTTTTTCGATTTGGATCAAATGATTCTTGCACAGTGAGGCTGCTCCTGATTAGTGTTTAAGCATTTCTCTGTAAACTGGCAGCCACGATGTTTCTGTGCACATCTGAATTCATGCTGTTGCTACTATCAAGAGTTATATCATAGGTAAAAATTACTGAGCCCGTTTCAGAAGCAGCCGTGCGTGAGCAAGGCCAAGCGACGATGCCGCCTCCTCCACGCTTCACTGATGAGCTTGTACGGTTTGGGTTACCAGCTGATCCATTCTTTCTCCACAGTCTGGCCTGTCCATCACTTTGGCACAGGTTAATCATGGTCTCATCAGTCCATAAAACTCTGTTCTGACCCATTCTGTGTATGATGCCTAGTATTCCAGCAGTTTATTTCTCTGTGTGTCCAAATTGTTGCACTGCTGTACTATGCCCAGTGTTTGTGGCTATGCCTCTGATCTTTTTCCATCTTCTCCGATTCAAAATTGCTTTATTTTCTCTCATAGGACGCTCTGGTTTTCATGTTGATTTATCTTTTTAAACAAATGCCGACTTCAAGGGTAAAACCAAAGGCCGAAACAAATTCATAATAGTTTCAGCAACCTGTTGCTATAATGTATCTAGGTGTAAAGGTAAATAAAATCTTGCTTGAAATACTAAACATGAGAAACATTCCGTGAACATGAGCACAATTTAAACAATTATTAGCACATCATAAATCCAACGTTTCTTAACATTACCAAGTGGTTTGTGGATTTTTGATACTGTACCGCTTTTACATCACTACTAATGGTGTAACATTAAGTAATAAACTGCTACTTGTAGTTTGTGTCGGCAACTACAGCGTTATCGTAGCCTCAGCAACAATACATTTATCAAGATTAACAAATGGTAAATTCCACATAGGAATTTATGGCCCAAGTGAATTTTACTACACATCTTTTTAGTTAGAACAACTTAACTTGAAGGCGTCTACAGAAATAAGACTGTGTTGCATCAGAAAATCGAACAAATATTCAACATTTAATTGGGACTGGGATCACAGGAAGGCCGGCTACCTACTGAGAACTATTCCAGATTTGTTCACACCAGGCTCTACTTTTTTGGGCGTACAGCCTGAAATCCTGTCGTTCTTTCCAAGAGCCCATCCATTCTAATTTTAAAATCCCTCATTATCACCCCCCACCACCGCTAACACACACACACACACACACACATCTGTCACCTATCACTCTCTTCCTCTCTATCACCAGGCTGTTTACCCTTAAAGCCAGTGGGTATTCCAGCCAAATCATCCCCGCTGAAATTTAATTAACAACTGATGGAAAGCTACAGAGGGAAAGAGAGCAAGGAGAGAGCTGGGGGAGAGAGAGGGCGAAAGAGAGCGGGGACATAATTCTTCATTAATAGTTATAGGAGATGGTCCCTCCACTCAGAGTGACGAGCATCCTAATGCCGTGCTGATAAAATGTCACCCACCTCCATGCATGCAAAGACCTTTGTACACACAGACACACAGACGCACGGACAATGCACGCACAAACTTACTTAACGTGCTGTCGGCCAGTTGGTGACGATTCCTCACTGAGCTAAACTTCCTGGTTTTTACTGTACACCAGGACTTGAACTTTAATTGTCCACAAAGGTGTAATTTTGTGGATCTTGCTCATATTGCGTATTGTGTGTAAAGTCTTTGTAAAATGCCACTGACACGCAAACAATGATGATAAGTATTAAGAATGATGAGAATCCGATTATTTATAAGATTATTTAGTCTGTTTAAAATCTAATTTACAGCTCTGACACGTTTGCTGGACTCAACAGTCACATGCCTGTTTGCAACTGTGTGTACATCTTACATTGCTCCACGAATAAAGTCTTTTATGAGTAAAATTCCTAAATTTGCATCTGTGGACTGATTCATACAAATTCCCTGTCGTTTCCTGGCATTCCCATTAACTTATCAAATGCATGTGCACGGATGTCCAAGTGTGTGATTGTTTGCTTCTTGTTGTCTTATCCATTTTCAAGACGGAGAGGAAGGGATTACAATACAGACAGCCGAGAGTGAAACATGGCTCCACTTTAACATCGCAACAAAAAGGGAGGGAGTGTCCGCAGCATGAGAGTCGCTGCGATGGTTGAGACGGAGACACAGCTCGAGAGAGGTGGGGGAGACACAGAGGCCGAGAGGGAGAGAGGAGGATGCTGATAAACAGGAAATGTGATTGACCTGAATGTGCAGATGGGAGGAGAGGGGAAGAAAAAGTGGGAGTGAGAGAGAGAGTGACAGAGAGAGACGCCTTGATGGAAGAGTGCGGTGTCTGCTAGAGACTGAGATGAAATCAGAACCAGTGAAGACTGACAGCTCGAGGCTGAGAAGAAGAAACAAATGATCGAGCGTCAAAGCGGGGCAGGTACAGTTACGTGCAGCCTGTATCCACCTGTCATTCTGTGCTTATGTGTACGTCCATCTATTTACCGCCCACTTCTTCATCTATCTATTTATTACACCCTGTGCACATCATACGACGCCAACATTTAAAAGAAACATAAATCCACGTGTCTCCTCTTTGAGAGAAAGGTGGAGATTTACTCCAAAAGCCTCATTGTTGCGTTTTGTGGCAGCCTGTCCTGTGATGTAGGAAGTTCTCCAGGCTGAAACAGATGAAGCTGCTCTTCCCACCCTGGAACAAATGTCACTTGGACTAACACTCATTACCTGATCGGGCGGTTTTGATGTTAACAGACTGGAAGCCTCCGTTCAGTGCGGAGGTGTCGATGATGTCAGAGTCAAAGTCACGGTGTGTCTTGCGGTAAACAAAGAGCGCCACGATGACAGAGATGACCAGGCACATAATCACAGCGATGACAATGCCCACGTACAGTGCCACGTCATCCGTGCTCGGAGCAGCTAGAGGGGACACAGAGAAGAACGGAGACACGCTGTTAGACAGACACACATTGTTAAGCAATGAAGCAAATCCGCTGGAGAGAACTATTTAAGAGAAAATGTCTGTCCAAAGGAAAATGGGAAAAAACAGCCATAAAAATGGACCTTCCTGTGGAATTACAAGACCACGGCAGTGAATACAGCAATACGTCTTTCCGCACAGTAAGATCAGAGTCATCACTGATGCAGCTCCCTGTCATCTTCAACTTTTACCTCAGACCACCCGTCAGACTCAAAGGACAATCTGTGCGGGTCCTATTTCAAATCAAACCTTTAAATAGCCCTCCAGGCTGTGTAATATGACAATTTGTCTAGACGGAGCTAAAGAGTTGCAGAAATACCTTTTATTAAACAACCGAATGGTACCAATTCTTAAAATTTAATAAGGCTGTTAATTATTTTACAAGGGCCCTAACATTCTTTTTCAATCAGGCTGAGAGTTTAATGGTGTTTCAGTGAGAACAGTGGTGGAATTCTCATTCACGATCCATATTTTATAACAGACGAAGGGACTAAGAACATTTTTACTGACGGTTGATGGGGATGAGCCAGGCTTATAGATGAGGTAACGAAGAAATCAGGAAAGAATGAGGGTAAAGAATTAAGAGGACGTAATATCAAAGGAAAGCCAACATCTGGAAAAAATATACTACAGGGAAGAGGACACACACACAGGTGAAGAGAAAAGTAAAAAGTGGAAAAGACGAGACATGTTGGCTGATAAGATGAGAGGCAGGTCAGAGGAGGCAGGTGGAGCCGTGCCTCACCTGTCATCATGGAAAGGAAAAAATGTCAAATGAAACAATTAATTCAATGGTTATATTTATCCAGTGATTCACACTATAAGGTTTTTTTTTTATCTAACCTCATCAGTTTTAGATTATTCTTTTGAATTTTCACATTTACTGTTCAAATACTGAGAAGAGACGCTGACGTAGCGCTGCCTCTCTGTATGTCGCTATTAAAATGTTCAAACACCTTTGCTATATGAAGTAAATTTAAATAAGGTTTACAGTGTTTTTTTTTTCATCAAGAACTGTATAAAAAGAATGCTGAGCGTTTTATGATTATAAAACAGCTGTGAAGGGGCACTAAGTGAAGCACGCAGTTTTCCTGCTTCGTGATTCTTCTTGCGACTCCTCGGCTCCAGAATAAGTGACAGCAATCTACGATCTACAGTTAGCAAGTCAAGTGCAGCCATCCACTTATTTCTTCCTCTTGTCTGGCCTTACTTTCAAAATGGAGGATTACATATCTAAACTCAAACAGTTTTCTAAACTGAACTTTCAATCTAGCATAGACCATAATAATGTGTTTTTTTTTTTATTAAATGTGCTTTTTTGTGTGCTACAGTTTGTATTTGAAAGAAAGCTGATTAAACATAACTGCCAATCAAATGGTGCGTCAGCTTCTCTGCATGTTTGTAAATCTGATTGTGATGGAGTAAGTGCCTCACCAGCCATGAACCTCACCGATGAGAGGCGAGGAAAGAGGACTAAAGAGTCTAAGGGAGCCAATAAAAAGAGAATAAGGAAGCAGGGAGGCTAAGAGGAAACAAGTAGGACACAATAAATCAGGAGAGGAGGAAGGTGATAACAGCAAAGAAGGGAAAATGGGGAAGAGGAAAGAAAAATGCACTTAGCACAGCAGCAAAACAAACAAGCCTACATATTTAACATGAAAGCAGCGATGCGAGTCTCGCACTTAAAGCACTGCTTGTATAATCGTGTCCTCTGCAGCTAGTAGGAGGGGATTTGTCTGCAGCTATTAGGAAGAAGACAGAAAAGTGTAGGAATGCTCCTTTTAATCCTCCCTCAAAGTTGAGAGGCAGATAACAGGCTTTTAGCTACAAACGGCCGGAGTCATTTGCTCGAGGATTTGCAGTTGTCGCATCAGAACAAGTCGAGAAAGCATGAACTTGATTATGCACGAGAAAATCCTTTGATGAGGCGCACAAGCATTTCATACGCCTATTCGTGGTACACGCAGTCATGGAAGAGAGGTCACTGGTGATGGTGTTAGTTGCTCATTTACCACTGGAGGGAGCTGCCAACCGCCGACGGTGTCTCTGGGGAGCTGAGCATGCCAGGGCAAGTATGTCCCTCATAATTAAGACGGAGACTGATGAACCAAATGTTTCGAGACACTTTGTCTAAGGAAGAGAACAAACAGGACGGAAACACCAGTATTGTCTAGCCAGCCCATGGGAGCCAGGTTTTAAAAGGAAAAAAACATGTAAAAAATGTGCACGACAAAAAAGATTCAGTTCTTTATGCACCACAAACGCAGATGTTCTTTTTTTTATTATTTCTTTGTCTTATATAGTAGTGAACTGCTGTGTTTACTAATCAGATAAAACAAGAGTGAATATGAAATGTTACAGACAAATCGTTGCTGAAACACCCGAGAGAAAATAAGTAACTCAAATATTCATTGTTTCCAGTCCCAGATTTAACTTTTGTGATGTGCTAAACATTTCTCTGAGATAGTTTAAAAGAATAATGTGGTCATTTTTTAAACAATGAAGATCCATGGCACAGATGAACGAGTTAATGCAGGCTGCACACTGAAAACCAACCGAACGTGAGTAGAGAAGTTTCAGTGTTGGCTTCAGAAGTCGCACGGTGATTGATGACGGTTTGATTAATTTAGAAAATAACCCAAATTATCTGTATAGCTTTAAATCTGTGCAGATGTCAAATAAACCACACTGTGACAGAGGAAATTAAACGTTCATATCGTTTGTTTTTACAACCTCTGATCTGGTTCGTGGCTCTGTCGGGCCCAAGCCAAATATCCATCCATCCCAAAAAAAACACAAACTTAATCCGAGGTCGCCACCTTTACATCTCCAAAGTTTTTAACCCCCGTTGGTTTTGCCAGATGCACTTACAGATTCCTTTTTGATGCTGCTGAAATGATTGCAGCGAATTCCCTAATACCCCAAAGGTGCCCGGTTATCAAGGTCCTTGCACTCGCCGAGGGAGAATAGAATTGGATAATCCTCTTAAGTGCCAACTCCCTGATCTTAATTATGATCATCATCGTCATCTATGTAGGGAGTGTTTATCTGGTTTCTACTTTAAGTTGAAGGTCTATAAGTTCAGGGCGTGTGAGTTGGCGTGCAGTCTAAAAACATCTCGCTTTTTCCTACTCTGCTGGTGTAACGGGGCGTTTTGGGACGGGTTAACTGGGCTACGGTCTACTGTATGTGGAGGTGTGTACTTCATGCTGTACACCAGTGGGCTTGGAAACGCTTTTCTTCACCGTCTCCGTTTACGTCCCATCTCTCTCAGATCTTTGTCTCCCGTAACTCGCACCTCTTCCTCCGACACTCACTCTGTCTCCATCTGTTTGTAGACGAATGAAACAACGTGTCCCTTTGGAGTTTCTACCTGCCTTAATAACCTACATACAACCGCTGAATACCAAATGTCTGGTCTTTAAATTCTCGCTTTTCCTCTTTTCACTTTTTGCTGCTTGCCCTAAATTTTGCTTTCACGTGACGAGTAAACATAAAAACCTCTTGACAACCTTTTCCTTGTAGCTGGCGCATTATCGCCACGCAAACTCCATCGAATCCAAATCCTGGATGCAGTAAGGTACAATTAAAGTAGTGCAGCTGCAATGTTGTGCACATTACTGAACCGATCACGCCTACAGTATTACGACTAAATTACATGAGAATACTAAAGTGCCTTGTGGGTCACCGGGCAAAATTCCAATCAGAATGATAACTTTTTTAAACAAACCATACAACAGTTTTTCCGTGATGGATTGAGTTGTCATTTGAGCTTGATCTTAAAATGCTCTTTGAAGGTTTCTGTCTACAACTCAGTGACAACAGCGTGAAAAGAACTTATGTACTGCAGCTTTTCTGAAGCCCTGAAGTCCATTCTCAGCTCTGTATGTGTCTACGTCTTTGGTCTTTCACTTCCATTGTTCTTCTACACGAAAAAAACAACATGCTGCTTTTGTTGAAAACTTCCTGTTCTTTAATTCTGATTCCTTTTTACTATCTGACAGCCTTGCATAATGGGCTGTCATTCTGTGACAAGTTGGAGGCTGAAAAAAGGGACTGAACGTGGGTGTGCACTTTTGACCATCCCCAAATGAATTAATAATGTGTTTGGACCGCTGTGTGGCTTAAAGCTGTGCTCCGTGAAGCCAGAGTGACAAAATTGGCAGTGATAGAATGAGGAAGGAGCACAGTGGCTCCACGTACTGATGGGGACACACCTGTGGTCATTTTTACGAGGATTCTGACAGTCATAACAAACGCGGCGTACGGCAGACACGCACACTTTCAAATTAACTTCCATCTTCTGTGGTTTTCCTCCCTTGTACCTGACAAACCGTTTCATGTCGGAAGAACTAAATTGCAGAGTGATTAAACGTAGGTGCCTGGGAGTGGACGCTTAAAAAAAAGAATTGAATTACTGATGAATCACCTGGGAACAGAGACACATTCAAACATCTGTGACGTTCCAGACTGTATCATGAGCAAGAAGACACACAGATGTCTAAGAGACTGTTCACTGATGAAGCTCATTACGTTTCAGGAGTCTTTATAGTTCTACGACAGATTAAACTGTGTCCTTTTGTCACTTCCTGTGTGTCTGTATCTGTGTTAAGTGCTAAGAAAAAATATTCTCCTAATTTAAATTTTAATCTAATCTTAAAAAGTAATCTGAACATTTGATTTTGCAATGGTATGATAAGAGGTTTAGCTTTGTATTTGTCTTTTTTATATAATTACACTGTTAATTTACAATTGGAAGATTAGGTTTTTTTATGAGTGTTGTGTCAAAAAATTCTCCATTACCAATCCCAAAAAATGATTTAGCCAGTGTTTCCTGTGCTTCTGCCGAGTCCTGTTAGTTTGAACTCTACAGTCTCAGTGAACGGGTATGCTGGTGTACCGTCTGTCTGTCTGTCTGTCTGTGTGGTCCGGCTGACGCTGCATTCCCCTTTTGATCAATAATAACCGGCACATCTGTATTATATAAGAATACAATCCTGGGTGTGACTATGGACGTGATCACATGTGCACAAGCGTTTGGGGGCTCGGCCATTTTTATACAGACTCTCTTCTCATAGATAGTTGATTACACCAATAAAGAAGGTGGAACAAAAGCTCCGACTCGCCCTCGGCCTCGGCATGGATTGCTGTCCATCGATTGGCTGAGCATTCTGTCATTGTCTGAGTCCGTCCAATCTGCCACGGAGAGGATTTAAAGAAGGGGGAAACAAGGATAACTCAGCTCAGCTTGTCTCTATCTTTCTTGTGATCTGCATCCAAAGCAGAGCTGTGGACAATCACTACTTGAAGCTCATTCAACTGCCTTTTTGATCTCGCTTGGCACAAACATGCAAACACTCCGAGCAGACGCATCCTCTCTAAGTAACTGGCAGGGACGAGCACGAACGTGCACGTTCCTATCGACTACAGATAGGAAAAAAAAACCTGTTGTTGTCAAGAAATAAAATATGTCATGCTGGTGTTACTAAACAACTCTTCATATGAGCTCCATGAATCTCATGCTTTGTGTAACCGCCCTGAACGTGTTTTACTCAACTGAAAAACAAAAGATAAAAAAACCCGCTATGACCGCTTTCATTCTCCGTAGAAATCTATAGATCAGTCGACATCCCGACGACTTCTCATCCCCTCAGGCTAAGCTGACACTATGTCACATTCTTTGACAAGAGGCACCTAAACGATCAGGGTGCAGAACCAAGCAAACAAACACGGTGATGTTGTTTTCCCATATTTTTCTTCATTCACAACATATTCTGTGACAGCAGTTGCTTAACCCTCCGTCACCTTTAAGAACACTCCTGACAACATTAACATTTACAGTAATAACCCACAGAGCCTGTTGTGGTCACACTCCAAACCTACTCATCTTGAAAACAAGAATAAATTCTAAAGGAATTTTTCTTCCGTGTTGTTTCCAAATGTAGAATTATGGCACATTAATCTTGTTTTTCCCCAACAAACCTCAGCACATATAGACAAATTGGTAATCAATCCGCCCTTGGTGTCAAATACTGACGCCATGTCAAACCCTGGTGTGTGTCATGGATAAATGCAAGGCACCCTTCCCATGTCAGCGTGTGACGCACGGCATTAAACTGTGCTGAAAGAGCTCCACCCCTCGACAGCACCTCTTCACTGGAAGAGAAGTTATGGAGCATATAGAAGAAATATTTTGTACTTGCATTCAACAACTTCCTGCATAGTTGGTCCAAATCGTCTGTATTACTTCTTCACCTGGCAGCTTTTTATTCAGACTTGGAGCCACTGGATGTCAATTAAGATCCAGAGTTGGTCCGTATTGCGTTTGTACTATGACAAGCAACAACATCTCCATAAAGTTAAATATGCTCTCATGAATAAGGGCCAAACAAATTATTAGTCCCCCCACAACACCACACCAGAAAAAAAAAAACAACTTTAATAACTGTCAGTTGTACTTTAAGAAAACGCTTGAGGATCTCAAAGCCACTCATGCAGCTTCCTGATGCTTAGGTTACTGACTGTGAATTAGAATATTAAAACCAGAGTGACAATCTGTTAAATGAGCTGTGACTGCTTATATCTCCTCTCTAGCTCTCTCTGTATCTGCATCTGTCTGGGACTAGTCATCTTGCAAAACACCCCGAGATGATGAAACTGCTTCAGCAGATCCTAAATGAGAGTCATTAGAATACATCACAGCGCTCAAGGATTGCTTTGAAGATAAAATGAGAGGGAAAAGTAAAAAGCATGGCAATAATAAATGGCAGAGGTCGTTTTTTTCCGTGCACCTCTCAATTTCTGTCTTCCTCACAGTTTGTAGTAAATCTCTCCCATTATGTCACTTTGAGGAACCAAAGGGGTGGAAAGCAAGGGAGAACAAGAGGGATATAAGAGCAGGATAGAAAAAAATAAAATACTAAGGTTACATTTTTTTTTACACGTTATTACCATTTTTTCCCCCTTTTTTAACTCATTAGGAAGCTTTCAGTCCTTTTGCCTGTGAAGCAGACCTGCCCTTGCCACGCGACCTTGGCACTTTCTGTAATTTAATTCTTACTGCACAAATGAGGCTTTAACAAACGGCCAGTTTCACAAATCATCACAATAATTGTTTGTTTAGAGGATACTTCTAAAAGAATGGGTCGCATCTTTTCAAAAGTTTCAGTTACTCTCCTAAAATGACCATTGATGCAACAAACTCCCCGTCTGGGAATCAGGGCAACTGGTGCTGAATCGATTCACTGCTGTCACACAGGAAGAAAAAGTTCATCAGAGAGCCCCCACTATGGCACTTTCATTTTTAAGACAAACCCAATCAGGAGCTGACGCTACTTTTTAAATAATGTAACAATTGATTGTGTTCAGTAGAGACACTTTGTACTGAAAGATGATTGAAACATAAACATATAAAATAACAATAAGAGTAGAACTGTTTGATTCTATGCATCACCTGTAAAGTTCAGATTCATAATGATTTTTCTACTTCTGTATAACTTCACGTAGCTTGTAGCTGCCATTTATGTCTCTGTGTTATCAATAGCTTAGGTAACTGAAAAATCTAATGAAATGGAATAAAAAGTCACTTACTTACTTAAGCATTATTAGACTTGTGTGGAGTTTAGGGAAAGTTTGGTTTCTGCCATCAATAATTAATGGTAGGTGAAGGAATTATAAATATAAATAAAAATTATTATAAATACTATAGGTAAATGGAACATTGCTGAGCATTTCAGAATGAGCGTGTAGGCTCTACAAACTCTTTTACTCCTGTTGTACAAGCAACGGTAATAGATTAAAAGATTCATCTAACACACCGTCCTAAAAAACCAGCGTAACTATTGTTTGAAGACATTTGTTTGATCAGCACATAAATAAAACTGCACCTCACAAGAGCAAAACTCTCATCATCTAACTCAAAACGACACATAACAATAGCAGGAGCCAAAGGTTGATGTTCAATGCAACATTAAAGAAAAAAGGCGAAGAAGACAAAAGGAAAAAGATGATGATAAAACATAAAACATCAACTTACATGGGATTCCCAAATCACTCTTTTCTTTTGGCTCAGTAGACTTCTGAAACAATGAACCTTAGGACAGAAAAAGAAAGGGGTGGTGGAATGGATGACAGAAGGGAGAGAGGGGGGGGGGGATCAAACAAACAAGTCAAATAAAATGGGACAAAGCATGACAGGATACAAAAATGCCTTAACGTGCCGAAGTACGTTTCTCTCCCATTGTCTCTCTTGCTTTCCACTTTACATATACAGTTGTCTCAATCAAGAAATCAATGACAAATCAGAAAATTTGATTTTAAAGACTTGAAATGAAATAGTAAAAACAACAAGAGGAATCTGAGAAACCCCGCGGTTCCTGTTGTGTCATATCGAATAGTCCACTTAGTCGGGGCAGACAGAAGGTCTGTGACAGATAAACTGCTGATGTGCTGATGTATAATTGAAGCGCTGCTGTATAATTTATAAAGGCAACACGGCAACATGGTGCGCTTAAAAGCTTCTTGCGCGACCAGCTGACTGTACTGATTTGGCACCGAAGGCCAAGAAACACTGACGAGGTTAAGTGGGGTGATGCACAAATCCAAACATGCAGTTCACACCGGTGTTGAAGGTGGGGCGGGCTTTGTCGCACAGGGAAAATACATAAGGTACACTGTTGTATGCTTTGCTACTGTATCACAGATGATGATTGCCATGAATTATTATGTTTTATCAAACTTCCTTTGTGTATTTTTTTTCTTGTATTAAATGACTTAGCGAGTGACTGAATTTACTGTACACGACTGCATCTCCACGCTGACTAACGTTCGAATCGGTGATGACAGCGGCAGCGGTGTGCCGCGCGAACGAGTTATTATGTCTTAATTATAACGCCATTGTTCAAACAAATATGAGAACATGACAACAATAAAACGGAGCGTACATAATTGACTGAGTGCCAACGTAAGCATTACAGAAAAAAAACAGATAGCACAGAAGATCGGGAGGAAGCATTAATGAAAAGCAGCAGAAAACAGCTCAACGCAAAGTGCAAGAAGATGATGAAGCGAAACTCAAAACAGAAGGATAGAGCTTTTAACGTAGAGACGGTTGGTGTGATGTTCTGCACCTGTACCTGCTGACGGCTTTGTCCAACACAGCAAACTCTAAACTTACAAAACAACCAGCAGCTTTAGTGATTTCTGTGGGTTAGGAGAGCACGCAGCAGGTGGAGGTACAGTTATGTAGCAAAAGCCGTTCACACCGGTTGAGGGAAATGTCACGATCCCTCGGTGATGACACGGTGAAGCGTTCCAAGAATCCTAATCGATGTTTCAAGAAAATGTCGGCAGGCCAAAAAATATCAGATAACAAACTTAAAAAAACAAAACAAACAACAGCCCTCAAAGACCTAAAACTGATATAACGCTCGGATAAATACAGGAACACAAAAAAAGGAGAGGAGGCACTCCATGCAGGGCGGAAGTGAGGTCGAATATCTCCCACTCAGGAGAGAAGGGGGGTGGTGTCGGCGTAGAGAGAATGGGAAAGAGGAAAAAAAACAAGAGCAGAGTGAAGTGCTTTTTGAGCACAAAGTCAATTACAGAGCGCTGTCGAAAACATTAACTCCCACTCCGCGTTTACCAGGTGTGATCAGTTCATTCACAAATCTGAAACCCTAAACGTGACCTTATTTAAAAGCACCAAATAGCCGCTGTCCTACGCGTGTTTTGATTACAGCGTCATGCCACGCGTGTTCAATATACCAATATACACAACGTAAACAACTAACTAATGTGCAGCTAGAATTTTTTTCCGTTTCATTGGGGGATCTGTGCATTTGAAAGGCGTGCACGGGCTCCGCGAATGGCATCGTCGCCGCGTTTGTGCAGCTGCGAAATGGGCATCAGTGAAGCATTTTTTTTTGTCTATGTAAAAACCACACTTTAAAAGAGAGCCATTATTCATAAACCAAATGGGAGAACGGTACACGAGTCACTTTGAGTCTTTCAAATATCCTGCCACCCCCTCTAACGACGCACACACACACACACACCCCTCATGGAGCCTTGTTAATGCTACAGGAAACAGCTGAAACATTAGCGCTGACACACAACAACGTCTGTAGAGTCATTTTAAAGACACAAAATCAATCAGGGGAAATGAAGCTGAATGTATACCTCTATAAGTCTTATCCCAGATTCCGTGGCCATACCTCACGGGCCTCTGGGAATCATTTTGATGGATCAGACTCGCGGTATATAACGCGCCGTGTCAGGAGTGGGCAGGGCTCTGCATGTGCAGAACGTCCCGTCAATAACATGCCGACGGGCAAAGCTGTTTGAGGGATTATGTAATATTACTCAATTGCTCACGACATAAACCATCTATTAAATCATAACTACAATCCACTCCCCCCCGGCTGCAGAGCTAAGACCCTCACACATGTTACGGCTTTGTGTGTCCTGACTCGAACACACGACTGTGTGCTTGTGAGCATTTCATTTATTGAACTGTATTCGATTGGGGGGCACCACTAAGAGCCGGAATGTAGTTGTCACAAGAAGCATTAAAACACAGTCAAATATTATGATCCATACTGTACCACATGATCAGAAACTGATCACGATAACTGTGAAATCACATTGAAATCAGCAATAACTATTCCGCCCTCTAAAATATAGTTTTAATAATATTGTAAAACCGTGTGTTCTTGCGGTTTGTGTGGGGTTTCATTTCTACATTACTGTCAATCTACTCGTATTTCAGCATTTAGACTTCAACTGTGAAGTCGAGTCATTGCAGTAATCCTTTTTATGGAACACTGTGAGAAGAACAAAGAGACGAACCAAGTCTCCCAAAGATTTCTTGCCATTGAGAAAAAAAAAGAAAAATTTGACGAAAATTGATTGCACTATAACACACGTGTGTTTATGTGAGCCAGTCGTTTCTCTGTTCTCTTCATTCACACTCACTCACTCACACATCAGATATTTGTCTGCCAATTACTGTGAGCACAGGGAGTAACAAACCCAATTCCTACAAGTCAACAAATATAATTGCTTCCACCTTAGAAAAAAAAAACTGCTGCTGCTATATTTGTGTCATTATGACTCAGCTCACATTTTCAATGTGGTTTTGAAATTTACATCTTTTATTTTTAACTGGTGTCAGGAATCAATGTGTGGGTGGGTAGGGGGTGGACTTTTAATGTTTGGGCATATTGCAGTTTTTACACTGCCATAAATCTACACCGTTAAATGACCATTTATAAAATATTCAGTTACTTTTTTGTTTAGATTATCAGCTGTGTAAATTCACCCATTCAACTGTCATATTACACTCCAGTCACTGTGGGTTGTGGACTGGCTGAAAACCCGAACGTCTTGCAAATTTTTCCTTCCAAGCTTCATCTGAATCAGACACTGGAAGGCGTTTGCTTGAATTGGCACACTAACTTTTTCAGGGCTTAATATCATATATTACAGCTTCATTCGAGTTAGAAGAGATCAGTCATCGCTTATGCTCACTATGAATGATTATCATCAGCTCACTTTGCATACAGAGTCCGTCGGTACAGTTCTGAGACTGGAGAACGACGCCCTCACAGTCCTTTCCTCCATTCTTTGGAGCTGGGTTGTTGCACTCCCTCCTCCTCCACTGGGTGCACTCCGTCCCACAGGCCGACCACTTACTCCACTCTGTCCACACGCCATCCACTAGAGAGAAAGGAGCCAGGGGGATAAGAAACATGAGAACACACATGAGATGTGAAAGACGAGAGATCAGTCCGATGCAGTAAGTGCAGCGCGTTGGGTAGAAATTTAAAACAAGTGTAGACGTGGAACGCTGAAGAGGCCAAGCGCAGGAGGAAGAAGATCACGGAGTAAAACAAAACATGGCTGATGCTGAGACAGGGCAGTTATTGCAGTCTGGACTCAGCAAAGTGGACACGTTACATAAAATAGAGTAAACTAAAATGGAATTACCGGTGCACAGCGTGGTGCAGGGTACTTTTTGGATGGCGAGTCCGTCACACGGCAGCCCTCCGTTGAGAGGGGCGGGGTTAGTGCAGCTCCTGGTTCGTTTCTGGAAGCCTCGTCCACAGCGGCTGTTACACGCTGACCACTCCGTCCACGTCGACCAACCCCCGTTTACTAGCGCAGAGATCAGATCACAACATATTGATCTATCTGTGCATTAACATCCACCATCCTGTCAACAACAAGTTTTATCGTCCTAGATTCTATCCCCAATTTGCACTCAACCAAAAATGTATCAGGGCATATGTTTTTCTTTCTGTTTTTCCACGGTTGATGCCCAGCTATAGTATATGTACCAATAAAACCTGAACTCCTCCTGCCCTGGCCACCATCAGTGGCCAGGGCAGGGTATTTCATAACTGACAAATTAATTAAATTCAGAGAAAACCAAAATTTGCACAAACACACTTTTCTCTTGCCTTTATGTCCAGCAGTCAAACAGAGGTGCTGTTTGGTTCAGGTCCAAATGATGAACTGCATGTTGATATGTTTGTTTTCCTCTTGACTTCATCATCTTCAAAATCCTGCCAGTTCCACCTTTTTTTAATGTTTGAGTCTGGCCTCCGGTTTGCAAAAGAATTTATTCAAATGTTTAATTTGTTGCCTTCGACGGCCTGAAACCATTGTCCCACACAAACCTGCATCGGTGCTCGCTCCAGTGTTTTAGTTAGAGGACACAAAAGCCTCATGTGATATGTTCATACAAAACAGGTGTGAGATTAAGTATTTTCGTGGCACCGGGTGTATTAAAATTCTATTCATCTAGGAAAAGTCTTTGACATTAATGTGCTGTTAGACTGAATTGATCTATTTGCCTTCATGGAGTCAGAATGTATTTTACGGGCTTGAATTTTTCCTGCACATCAAAACCGGACCCACACACAAAGTCTTGAGCAACTTTTTCATTATCCTGCTGCTGCTGTAGCACATTTTATTCTACTGCCTGCACACTCGCTAATACACACAGACTGGCACACGCGGCAAAACTCATGTTACTTGCAAATTGCTTAACTCGGAACCCTGCTGGAGAGAGCACAGGAAGGAAGGAAAAAAAAAAACTATTATAAAGTGAGTCATGATTGGAGCTTTCTGAATTCTCACTAGTAAAAACAGTCATGTCTGTACCAGGTTTCAATGCATTCTGTCATATTAAGACTCAACAGCTGCTTTATTATTTTTCTATTTTCGTTATATGTTGGACAGAGGAGAGAGTCCAGGTGTATAGTTAGAATGAGTCACGAGGACACGCACAGAGGTGTAGTGGGTTGAAATTCCTGTCTCGGCCCAGTGGACAGTGCCCACTCTCCCTTCCTAACGCCCAATTAGAAATGAGTCATCGCAGAGAAAGTACCTCTAAAATCATCCGCAGCCACTTTTGTCGTGTACTTTCTTAGCTATTTCAGCTCTTTTTTTTTCCTTCTTTGCTCTCACCTGCTTTTTTTCCGCCACTCGGTTCTCCACTGCCCCTCCTTTCTCCTCACCTGTCTCTCCTCCATCTATAGCAGCAACATTTTTTTTCCTTTATGTTCCTCTGTTTTTTTTTTTTTTCCGCTACTATTTCACCTTGTCAACAGTGTCAGCTGGGCCCTTGTGGAGCTGAGAAAATTGAACCACAGATTGAACAATCTATTTCTGTAAGGATACATCAGTGTCAAACCACTCCATCTCTCGCTGTCTGTATCGAACACGCACACATGCACAGTTATTTTTGATTGAAACACTCCTCCTAGTGAATAGAGTCAGTGTTATATTTGAGAAAAACACTGGGTGTGTGTGTGTGTGTGTGTGTGTGTTTTCCTATACATTGTTTCTAGTCAGAATGTTTCCTATCTACTCATGTCAGGCTGGCATTTGGTAAAATGGGAAAAAAAAAGGGAAAGTGAGGCATGTGAGACATTTTCTTCCTCTCGACAAGCTTTTTTCTTCTTGTTTTTTTTGGTAAAAACAGCACGAGAAGAGCTCTGCCTGAAAAGTAACAGAGCTATTCAAAGTTATTTTTTGTTGTTGTTTTTCACAGCTGTTACCGCGCCATATGCTGCACCATTCATTCGGTGGCAGGACTCTTGGCTGAAAATGCAGACATTTGGAAAGCCCGAGTGTTCTAATTTAAAACTGAAGGCGTGATTGGTGGATTTTAATTGGGTAAGGTCAAGGGTGATGTGGGAATATCAGGCCGATCACAACGAGCGCGTGCTGGCACGGCAGTTGAGCTAATTTCATGTGGCAGATGGGGGCTGGCTCGGCCGATCACAGACATCGTTGGGTAGCTGCGGCTAGCTTTTAAAGAGCTGTCATATCCTAAAGATGAGACACTAAAATCTCCCATACACTCATATAACGAAGACAGGTGACCAATTTCAGAACAATTACATATTTAACAATCTACAAAGATTAAACATTCACGTGGGCTTCGCCATCTCACCGTAAACAATAACAGTCGCCGTTGTGCTTCGTCTCTTGGCCACTATGTTCTTGGCCACACACGTGTAGTTGGCTGTGTCCGACAGACGTGCCTGCTTGATGATCAGGTTGTGGTCGATGGTGATGTAGAAGTTTCTGTCCTCTGCCGGGTCAATTATCTCTTCGTTCTTCAACCACTCCACCTAGGAGATGAGGAGGGACGGGAGAAAATGAGGTCACTATCAGGATTTAACTCTCCGGAGGGAAAAGAGCAGAACAATGTAGTTAACAAGAGAAAACAGTTTAAACGGTTTCTCTGCGTAATGACACGATGCTTGTCTTTTCTATACCGGTAGTGGAAAGGTTTGTTCTTGCCATGAACCCAGAAACACTTTCAACCAAAGAGACAATTATTTATCTACTTTATCACTTTGCTTTTTGCCCGCTGAGCTAAAGAAAACACTCGGTAACAATCTTGTTTTCACAGCTGAGAACAATGGATGAAAAAAGGAAAAAGGAAAGGTGGAAAGAAAGAGGTTTTGGGAGGACAGTTGATTTAAAGCGGTCCATCTGTGCGGGCAAAGGAAGGAAGGCAGAAGAATCGAGTGCAGGTGCTGCTATAATCTTGTTTTTTAACCTTTTCCAGATGACAAATAAAAACGGGACAGAAGGACTCAAAACAGGGTGCTGCTATAATCTTCTTTTTCGATGGTTCCTCACAGAGACGGTGTCACATTGAGAATTTA
Organism: Channa striata; assembly: GCA_033026295.1. Classification (NCBI taxonomy): domain Eukaryota; kingdom Metazoa; phylum Chordata; class Actinopteri; order Anabantiformes; family Channidae; genus Channa; species Channa striata. The sequence continues at coordinate 5,234,192 of CM065178.1, forward strand.
CGTAAAAAAACAGAACAATAGCCGGATTCACCAATGCCATTTGTAACCAACAGATAACCTGCATAGTAAAAATTAATCTCAATAATCAACATCATCATCATCATCACGACTAATTACAATTACATGGAGATGTGTCAAGCAGCAGGAATCAGGATGTGGAAGACCCTAATCTGCAGTGGATCCCTCACAACCTGAAACCCTGGGGTGGCACTGAAGAAACGGAAAATGCCTTCAACATATGCTTTGGTGAGGTACTTTAGGTGAAGGGTATGACAGCGGGAAACTACCCTATTTATGGGCCTAATCACATTTCCCGAGTGCTGTATTTACTGGTCCGACCACTAATAAATTCAGACTGTCCGAGCTCTGTGGCAGGCACATAAATGTCCGAGCCGTGTTGCTTAATTCACGTTGTTTAATTTCCTCCTCCCCGTGCATTAGGAAATGGAAATCTCAGATGCAGAAAAGAGGAAACTCGGTGCTATTCTTCACTTTACTGCCTGCTGAGGCCCAGCTATCATGCGTCTCTCTCTGTCTCTCTCTGCTGTACTCGACCTGCTACTCACTCTGATCTTTAGAGATTCTGCAGTGCGCTTTGGCCATGGGGCTCACTGTAGCTCTGAATTCTCAATCTAAAGTGATATGCTGTGTGACCTTTCAGTTTCTATTACAAAGTAAAGGTTATACTGCAGGAAAAAGCAAAGACAAACAAACAAAAACATGCATTTCACACAGACAGACAGACAGACAGACAGACACACACACACACACACACACAGTGTAAATGGTCAAGACTACATCTTGTACCATGAAAGTAGAAAACAATGTTGGTGCTCTCTCACAAACAAAATCAAATGCATTGTGGATTGTGTTCCTACACGGGTATCTATTCATGCCCCAGCGTGATAAATAAGTTGTGCCGTGGTCACGAAGAACCTGAGCTGAAATACAAAGTAGAAATAGGACGACAGAAAGTATGTTTGTTTGATCGGGATAACACTGATAAATCAACGCCACACATTAGGGAATATGGTTTGCATCAGTTACCAAAAAACAATAGAATAAAAGCTTCATCGTCGCCATTGGGTACATATATATTTGCACATACACGTTGAAATGAAGCAGTGGGCAGAGTAAATTTTTACCCACTGAAGCACCAGGCTGAATTGTTTGAACAATCAAATCATTTGACAATTAGCTGATTTTATGTTTGCAACTTTATTTACTGTTAATGACTAAAATATATTAAATATGCATCTTTATGGATACTAACTTATGGAAATGGTTTGTGGTAATACTTCCTAAAGCATTTCTAAAGTGATTAATTCAGCTGCCTTCAAACTATAACAGAACCTATTTTTAATAAACAGCTACTGTTGGGAGAAAAAATATATAGTCTACTTCCTGAACAAAATTGTCAACTCATCAGAGTAAATAGTCTATGAAATAGTTTATGATGTCTCTCCCCCAGTATGAATTTGCCTCTCGTTGATCAAAGTGTAAAATATCCGTATGCTGGCGGTGAACCAACAGCCCAGGGGCCATGGAATAATACAGGGTGAAAGATAAAACAAGTTAAAGTGAAAAATAAAGGTAAAAACGGGAAACGATCCCAAGTGAAATTCCACAAACTACCTTATGGGTCCAGAGAGACTGCTGACTGCACGCAGCCAAAAAACATGTGGGATATCAACACAAAAGTCTGTTTGTGCAACTGAATTATTTCCTCTTTATTAACACAGTCGAATGTGTGAGCCGTAAAATGCAGTAAAAAAGAAAAAACAAACCTTGGACTCAACGCTACTGTTTCATTTGATGCAGATATCAACACATGAACAGAGTTGTTCATGTCATTGTTTGATGCTTTTGAAACTGCCCTTTATTACGTAGAGTGTGTGATTGTTGTGTGTGAGGAACGTGCCGTTTCAGACGCATGCTTGCACATGCCAAAATCTAATTGATCCTTTTCACAAACTGCCTCATACCAGTCATACCAATGTGTAAAACTAGGAATATTCATATTAAAATGACAGGACACACATTCTGCACAGACGTAGTCACAATATTGTGAGGTCAGGAAGCAGTGCGTTCACTCCCCTGCACATTACCATAATGACCGTCCATTAGGAGGTACGGATGATTTCAGTAGTGCAACATGACAGCCACACTGGAATAGAACATACCATTTATAACAAATTATTAAACGTGCAAAACTGTCCATCAGTTCATCCGTTATCTAAAGCTCAGCTGTCACTGGCCAAAAGGCGGGTTATACCCTGGACAGGTTGAATGTCTTTGGACTGTGGGAGGACATTGGGATGCCTGGACCTACACATTTCTTTTTTTTTTTTATTTTTATTGTTGTTATTCTAAACACAAACACATTCTATGTTCCAGTTTACTTATTGTTGGGGCTGACCAAGCAACATAATACTAGGATTAAATATCACAGGCTTCCCTGTAGAGATGTGCATCAGCACGCGTCCTCCAATAATCCACGCTTCTGTCATCCTTCCATCCAGTCATCGCTCCTCTTTTTCTTCACCTCTCTACGTCGCCTCAATCTATAGTAGTTTAATGCTTATTATTCTAGAATTTACTTTACTTCTTAGTTTCTTCCTCCCACTAAACACAATTTGCACACTGCCATTCAACAAACACAACGATGACAAAGTTCTCTACTGTCTTTAGAAAAGGTAATTTGAAGTCCACTTCCAATTAACCTGGGGAACTCTCTGCGTTAAATCCTGCTTACTCTGGCAGTTTCTACTGCTGTGCCAAAATCAGCGACACACAGCAAAATTAGCTGTGTGTGTTTGTGTTGAACAGACGCACAGTCCATACAGCACAGCCACAGAAAAGCAAACTGTCACCGTTAAACTGTCAATTACTGTTGGAATCAGACCAAAGAGGTTTTTCATCTAATCGCATTGTCATAACCATAATTTAACAAATGATTGTGTCATGACATTTAAATAACATATATCAAAAGTCACACGCAAAAAAGAATGGACACAGACAAGCAGTAATTGTGTGTATGTATGTGTGCAGGTTGTGAAAAAGTCGCACAGGAAGAATTGTGCCCAAAAACACAATCAATTCCAACCATTTCTCAGCCAAAGACATTATGATACTACTAACGCAGACCTTTGCTGGTACCCAACTAATATTAGTCGCGAGCTTTGTGCGATGATACACTGAAAATAGCTGCAGTCTTTAATGATGCCTGAAGGTTGACGCACGTAGGACTGATGTGTGCTCGGCTGGGCTCAGACAAAGGGACCACATGTGGCGGCCGCACCGCCACTGCCACCGCACCATTAGCCACAGCTGGTCTAAGCGTGTGTGTGTGTGAGAGAGAACGGCAGAGGGTGGCTGATTGGATCAAGCGAACCCCAGGGGAGAATGTGTATTTGTTATTTTAACTTTCGCCCCCGCATCACCTGTCTCTCTCACTTTGCACGCACGCCACTAGGCAGGACACGCGGACACACGAAGGAAACGACACCTATAAACCGCTGGTTCATTGCCACGGCGCACATGCAAAATAATAGAATTATACACACTTTTGTGGCGAGGTGTGCAGAGCTAGCAGCGTGTGACCATGAACCCACACAGAGAACATCTTTTGACTGACTTACACAGGCACAGATGTTGCATGCACCTTGCCCTCTGTTTCAACCCAAACAGGATTCCATTAAAAGGTTCAAGAGGAGTCCATTCTTTTATTTTCTATAGACAAAGAAATCAAAAGGCTTTTATTTCAAGGGGATAAAGGCTTTGTCTGATCAATTAGACACTTACTTTGTTCATGGTTTTCTTTTGGTGTGACCCAGTGACTGAGACTTTAATTTTGGCTCCACGAACATTTCAAACAGAATGCGGGATAAAAGCAGATTTAATTTGGTCAGTTGCACAGTTTTTGTACTTTTAATACACACCGTGCGCAAGACGTAATAAAACCACAAATGTAAATATTTGTGGTTTATGTTTTCTTACTCAAAATTTAGGGACACATGCCTAATATCTTGCTGTGCAATATCAAGGCAGCAGAAACGTGTAATATATTGCACATCTATTGAGATATGTATCTTTCTTTGGCAATGGAACAAAGACTTGGTCGCATGCTGTGCAAGATAAAAGTAGGCCGAGATATAGAGATACTTTTGTTGCACTGGAGAGTAGCACAAAATGTTTTGAAACGCAAAGCTTTGCTGCATATCTGCTGCTGAGAACAGGAACATCATAGCCTCACTGTGTCACAAAGAGAAACACAGTATAAATCTTGCAAAAGCAAAACTAATGGCAGACCACAGAGCAACAAGTGAGATAACAAAGCCGAGAATATCTATGACAAATGCTAAAATGTGACATGCTTTGTAGAGCCACTACAAAGACTCTCATATGGGAGTCGATAAGAGTGCAGAGATACACGGTCTATGGATAGAATCTGCCACTGCGAAACAACACTAATTTTTCAAAGTTGCAGCAGGCGCGAACACACAGACACACACAAAAAAAAAAGAGTTATGACGAAACACAAAACAGGCCAGCTACAAGAAAATCGGATTGTGCAGCCAAAGACAAACTGTGAAATGAAGCTGTTCTGCATGCGAGCGTGTCAGCGTGTGCGAGCCTGAGAATCACTGAAGTGTTAATATGTTCGTCACTGAGGATTATCCCCTTGATTAGATATATTATGTGGATTCCTATAAGACCGCAGATGAGTGGGTTAAAGAGCTCTCCTAGTGATTACTCTGCCTGTGCGTGGGCCGAGAGCGAGTGTGCGTCATGTGTCTGTCCGTGTTTTAATTATCTCAACCCCGCACCAAGTGCACTCGCAAACTATGTTACTTCATTTCAGAGTAAGTTAAGACGGAGGTGTTGGACATCGAGGGGGGAGAGAGGAAATAGACAATCAAGTCGGACAAGGTCGGAGAGTAAAGTGCTCGTCGTGTCAAATTATCAAAGGGCTTTTGAACAAGATTTTGCGAAATCAGAGGTGAGAAAGTCACGCTCGTAGAAGGCCGCAGTCCCGCTTGTTTTCATCCCTTCCTCACACACTCCAGCTTGTGATTGACTGAACACACCCGGCCCAGGTGTGTACTCAGCAGTGAGTGGTGCAGGGAGCGCACAACCCACTGTTAAGGAGACCCTAAGGAGCCGCTATTAATATACATGACACTGCTGGAACATCCGAGAGAGGTCCGCAAACAGACTTTTGACTCCTGCAAGTCAAAAGTCGAATAAAAGTCAAACCTATGATGTGCTGCACAAAAGAAAAGGGGCGAGGCTGTGCAGGTCAAACGCCTCGCAGCACGTACAAAGGCTGTAACCTAGTAAGAGACAAGACAAATCCCAGTGACGGAGGCTGTTGCTTCCTGTTGTGCCTTCATAATAAAGGGAGTCAGATTTAATAGGCATAGTTTGAGCTCAATGTTTTTTAAATCACCAAGTGAAGGTACTACTTTGTGTTTTTGTCCAGTTAATACCTACCTGTCAATCGGAATCATTCAGACGACATACTCGATGTGCAGGCCTGTGGAATGTATTGTTGATGAGCAAATCAGATAATCAGTAATTTAACTTCTATGCACAGATTCGCTGCTTTTTCTGTACATCTTCTGACAAACACTGCCTCACCGTCCTCTCTAAACCACAACACCCTCCTACACACGCCCCCCCCCCGCCCTCTCCACCCGCACACACACTCAGATACACATACGCACACACCGCCGCCAGATGTGCTACACTAATTATTGGCTCTGACCGGCATCTAGAGAGCCATCGCTGTAATTGGCATGCTCGTTTCTAATATCAACCGCTTACGCACGCACGTGCGCTCACACAAACGCACGCGTGCACGCGCGCATAATGCAACGCGGCAAACCAGTTCCCGAGACCCCGGTCAGTCCAGTCAGCAGAAAGTAAACCGAGAGAGATGTAAACAAGAAATAGGAGAAGGAAGATATTAAAGCAGGAAGGTACGAAATACAAGCTAGAGGGAGAGTGCCGATTGAGAGGGGGTCAGAGGAAGACGAAGGGGCGGCGAGGATTGAGGAATTAGGAAGAATACAATAGTCGGGCGATGGTAGTCTGGAGAAACATAGAGCAGGTGGGAGACAAGTTATTGAGAGGCGTATCCGCAGAGAGCGAGGAAGAGATGAGAACGAGAGCGAGAGCGAGTATGAGATGAGTGTTGGCAGAGCAGGCCATCTATCTTCCTCTTCTGCTGCCATCAGCTTTCTTGACACAAACCCAGATAATTGGCTATAAATGTCTGTGTGTGTTTATCAGAGGATAATACCAACACATGCCACACACACACACACCTACACACACGCACACACCACCCACCTCCTGATGTGTAGCTAAGTAGAATAGTAATCAAGCTATTCATTAGTGCAGTAACAAAGGCCATTACTGGCTAATCAACAATCTTCAAACTCAATCGAGGAAAGCTAATAGAAATTTAATCCAACAGCACACATGAATATGGGGAGGACTGTGTGTGTGTGTGTAAGAGTGTGTGTGTTGATATTAGACAAAACAATTAACTCATTGTGATAAGATGAACAAAAGACTTTGTTGTTTTAAGCAATTACAGGAGAGTCACGGAGAAAAAGAAACACAACAACGGCAAATTGTCTTAAATTGTTTCCCTTAGCATCAAATAATTGCGCCACTTCAACGATCCAGGGTCAAAATGTATCAAGTGAAACACGTATGATGAAGCCAGAGGTTTCCGGTTATTCCTCACCTGTGCGTGGACTCACTTATGGTGGAAGCTACGGAGCCCTGCTGTACAAAATGAATCAAACCACATCAGAAATTACAGCGACTGTGCATTCATTTTCTAATCCAGTTTTTTTTTATATGTGGGACTGAAATATTGATCAATAGCTTTCACACAACAGAGCTGTCGGAGTCTTTATTGCTGAAGGTAGTCCTGGTGGTGTCTGATGATACGGTGCTTTTGTAAAACTGCTTTCTCTCCAAACTGGACCAGTGCTGTACAGCTCAACGCCAACTCCCTAAGTTACCCAATATGCACTCATCACCCCGGGAGAGGGATACATAATTTAGGTCGACCGAAATATCTGCAACAGTTTGGGCAACTTTCCTTCCCAAGCTAGCAGCTGAAAATAAGATTTCTGACTTATGGGACAGCGCTCTGATGCCGTCCATACATTTAGAATCGGAGAATGTGGCAGCTGGTCGCACTGAATTTGTTTAACAGCATTAACATATGTTATCTGTCTCTATATATTTATATGTTAATTCAATATAAGGGTTAGGGCTTAACCCTAACTTTGGTATCCTATATACTGTAGATCCCCTTCAGAATATAGAACACATTTTCTCAACTTTTACTTGATGTTCTTTCCTTCATACCCCCACAGGGCTCTTATTCCTCCTGCCTATTCTACCAAATGAAGTACACAATCAGTCTGGAATATATGAAACATAGGTTTTCTAACATTACCACTGAAGCACTGCAATTTGCATGAGTTAAAGTGGCAACCACTGATTTGGAAAAAGAAGGAAATGAAATTTGCAGTGAGGAGAGAGAGAGAGAGAGAAGGTGTGTGTGTGTGTGTGTGTGTTTGTCCTCCTTCCTACACACCTCCATGACTCGTCTCTGGTTGCCCTCACGTCTTGGCACCTCCGTACCTGCCACTTTGTAGCATTCTAACAAATACAAATGGCTAGATTTCGGTGCCAACGGAACCTCTGGACTAATTGTCCTCTCAGCTTCAAGGGCGGCACCTCACTCCCACTCGCATTACTGGAATGTGCTCCATATGCATTTACTGATTGTCAGATACATCATCCTTATACATCATTATTTTTTATACTAGCAAATGCTTTATATGTTTGTTATTTTGTGTCTATAGGATACAGAAATTGATTTAATAATCTGAATAATACTGAAGAGCTGAGCAGCAACATTTAACAAATGAGATGGCAAAAAGTCCATTTGAGTTGCTATTGAAGAATTGACTAAGACGCGATCCACAAAGACCAACGGCTTCTGGCCTGTCCCTTCACCACAGAACCTGTTCCACGTGTTCATTTGGCATGACTTTTTACGCCGGATGCCCTTCCTGTCACAGCCCTCCCATTTTATCTGGGCTCAGGACCGGCACCAAGGTGGCTCCTGGTCGCTGGGCCGGATTTGAACCCACAGAATATAAGGGGACAACAAATATTGAGGAGAGATTGTCTGGGGAGGGAGATACAGTAATATTCATAGACACAGACGGACAAAAGAAGATGGAACAAACAGTCAGAAAATACAGGAAAGGATTTCAAATGCAGTTGCTCTGAGTGTTGATGCCCATCACTAAATTTTACTAATTGTCTAAAGTGTGATTTTCAGTCATCCGTTGTATATCTGTGCAATTTCATATCCCCGTCCTAATTGGCCATATGTGCTGAGCTTTCTGTCTGGGTCCTCGCTACACTTGGGAGGTGATTAGAACAATCCTGGTGCCCATTCCTACCGTGGGGAAATCACTACAGCCACCGGTGCCACCACAATACAACACATGCCCAGAGTGGGTGAACTGGGCAGACTGTGCAGGTTACAATAAGGTCATTGTTCATGTGCATGCATGTGTTCAAGATGTGTGTGTGTGTGTGTGTGTGTGTGTGGATGACAGTGTGTCAGTGCCTATGTGTATGCAGGCCAACATGGGATTTCAGACACTTTGACAGCTTAATTAACTAGATCCAGCAGAGTGACATAAAGACCCAATTAACCACACTGACATAAATGGGTCACTATCGACAATCATCCCACACTGATGGTCTAAAGGCACCTTTAATAAAAAGCGTGTTGGAAGGTTTTTACATACATTAATGGTGCCTCATCCAGGCCATACATTATCTGGATATTACACTGGTAAAATCTAAAAATAATAATACAGGATGAACTACTGACCTATGAGAGATTTATATATAGTGAATGTAAAAAAGGTTTGAATATGTGGGATCAGATAATTCTCAGAGGTCTTATACATAAGGGGAACCGGGACTTGGTGTATGTTCCTATGACGGTTATACTACGAGGAATTAAAATGCAGTTTGGCATTGGGGAAGAGGCTCAAGTATAAGAGAAAGGGTCCCCAGTGTGCAGCAGAGTGTGACGAAAAGCAGAGTGCTTTCCAAGATGTCCCAATCAGACAGAACTGGGACACAGGAGGACACCCAGTTGGACTGGGACAGGCTTACAGGGCCCTATTTATAACCTACTACGCCATTGCACCTTGGTATACTTCGACTAAGTGATGCACGGCACGCAAATATGATACATGATACATGCTTTTACTGAGCCATGACTGGTGCTCATAAATATCATGTCTCTACATTGTATCATAACGCAGCCTTTGTTTTAAATAGTTACCGTTTGCTTTTCAAGATTTAAAGTGACTTCACAGCAGGTCCCGATAAAGTAAGATGACGCAACAAAATGAATGGCTCATTTTCTGCAATGTAGGCTCAGAAAGAACAAAAGGTGAAAGAAGAGAAGAACAAACAAGAAGAATCGGGCGCAATAGAGGAGAGGAGCAGAAAGAGAAAGAGGCAGAATGTGGAAGTTGCTGAGCACTAAAGAAGGTCACAGATGTGCTGAACAGAAAACCTGCATTGGCTTTTTTATGGTGCACATGAACACACATGAACGAACCCCCCCCCCGGTGCATGCACACACCACACACACACACACACACACACACACTGTTACCTCTGAGATTTAACACAGGTGCAGATGCTTCACAGTGATCTATTAGACTCACCCTCTCATGTCAACATTCAGGAGTGGAGAGAGACAGTGAGAGGGAAAGATAGATGGGGAACAATCTCTAGAGAGGGTCGGATGGAGAAAAGGTATTTCCACGGCAACGGTGAAGAAGGGAAAGCGAGAAAAATAGAGAGTTGGGGAGGCAGTGATTGTGGCGGAGGAGGATGAGGAAACAGGGAGTGCAGGCTAGGAGCAGGTATCTACGGGTGATCCATTAAAACTAACCCGACAATGTTAACAAATAGCAAGAGGAAGCGCGGGAGGAGGGGGAGAGGGAAGGAGCCCGAGGAGGAGAACGAGAGAGCAATGGAATGAAAAGGACAAATGAAAAGGTAATGAGGAGGTAAGAGGGACTGAGGGAGAGCGGGGGCCATGTGGAATATCCATACAATGTCAACAATTAGGGAACGAAAGATGGAGCGGGAGCAAAAAGGGAGTGACGCTCGGGAAAATAAGAGGCGGAAAGTGAAAGCCATGTGAGGAGTGGTGGGTGAGGGGGAGGGAAAGAAAATTATCAGAAGACAGGCAAAGGTTGGTGAGGGTAATAATTTATCCCAAGTATCCGCGTGTGTGTGTGTGTGTGTGTGCGCGAGAGAAACAAATCCACCGGTAACTCCAGTTTCTGCTTGCCTTTCCAACTCCTCTCTCTGGAGAAGAAGAACCAAGCATTACATAGATTAGGGCTACCACTGTGGAGGATTGACGGACGGGCTGTACCTTTGAGACACGGTGCGGGTGATTGGTGGGTAAATGGGAAAAAGAGGTGTGCAAAGAGTGAAGGCAGCAGAGAAGGCGGCCGGTGACTTGGAGAGTGGCGGTTTGAGAACCATGAAAGCGAGCACGTAAGATAAAGTACAAAGCAGGAAGGCTTGAAGTTTGGCAAGGCCAACGAGGAGGCTAAGGGCAAGGGTATGCATTCAGAGAGAGTTGATGTTGAATTTATTTAAGCCTCAGTGTCCAACCATTTCCTGACAGGTAATTCAATAAAATAACATTGCCAGCTAAAAAAAAAAACACAGTGGGGCCTGCATGCAGGATTTAGATTAAAGCTGCTTCGCAATTCATTTATTTCCAGTCAAATGTACTGATAATCAATGAAGGTATGAACACGTTGTGCAAATATTAACACTGAAAACCTGTTTAAAAATGCATTTAGGGGAATACAGATAACCACCAAGGATGGCTCAGAGCTAAGTCCACACAGCCTCTAAAATAAAGCTAAAAGTAAAAAAATACAATAAAAAAAAATAATAAAGAAATGCACCAACAGAGTAGAATGGGAAGCAAACAATAGGTTTTAGAATGCATTCCACTGCAGACCAGAAACGACTTGAATGAATTTTGTAACGTGAATTGGAAAGCCGGGGAAAGAGACGAGCAGGTAGCCACAGAGCTTTGACAGTTTTTACCAGGCATTCGAATGATGTGTTTAAGCTTTCTCCGCGGATATTTTCAGGCGGCACTTGTCTATCCACATGAAATCATGTCAGTGAAAGACGGCGAGAGGGCCTTAACAAATACTTACTTGCTAAATAAAATAAAATAAAATAATAAGTCTTTCCGCACAGCCAAAGAAGCAAATACAAACCATGACAAGAAAAGGAAAAAATAGAACTGAGATAAATGCTATAAGTAAATAGAAAACCCTTCAGACTTTGAGCTCAGAGGATAAAAATGCCTGGCAACAGTGATAGTAGCAGCGGTGGCTGAGGGGAGGAGGAAAAATGCAGGGATGACAGTTTGGGGTGAGAGTGTTAGGGGATGGGAAGTTGAAATGAGCCACGGACTCAAATCATTAGAGGAAGAGGCAAGACGAAAAACATCCAAATCCACTCAACGGCTCCGACACATCGGGGGAACATTTCCCCAAACAGACGCTGACCTAGTAACAGCTGGAATCCGAATCAACCCCTCAAAGATCGCCGGGGAAAAGTTCAAAAGGGGAAACGCTTGTCGCGATGGAGGGACTGAAAGTTAGCAAATCAAAAGATTAAACTCAACTGCCGCGTACGGTAACGTCATCGTTGCTGCTGTTGTTCTGAGGAATCTGCAAACCCAGAATGTCACAATTATTGCTCCTGAGCAATTTAAATAAGCCGTTCTGGCCGTTATAATAATATTTACGCATACATTTACAGTTAATGCTGCTATAAACCTAATAATAAATTCAATATCTAAACCTATACAGTAAATAAAAGTTTACGGAGCTTTCTTTAAAAGTCTTTAAAGTAAGTGTGATGTCTAACTGACTTTCCTGCTTGCTGTAAGCAAGTGTTAAAATGATTGACAGGCTGTTAAATTATTGAATAGCCCTGTGCATGGTTACGGGTCAGTGCAGTAAAAGTGTTAAAGTTCTCTGTATCTGTGTCTCATTCCTCTAGACAGTGCTGTATTCTGCCTTTCCTGGCAAACTCTCCACTTCACTAAGTACTTTAACATCAGTAATGGCTACAACAGAAGGGGAAGGAAGTAGGGAAGGGTGTTAGTGAGTAACTAAGTAAGTAAGGGAAGAAGGAAGGAAAGAAAGAAGGGTGTAGGGAAGTAAGGAGGGAAGGAAGGGCATAAGGAAGTAAGAAAGGATATGAGTGAGTAGGCAAAGAAGAACTCGAGTTAGTAATGATGTACGTATGGATAAAGACATAAGTACGTATGGGAAGATGGAAGATGAGGGATGACATAAGAAAGGGAGGAAGGCTGCAAGGAAGCAAGCAGGTAGGGAAGGACATACATGGGTTAGGAAGGAAGAAAAGCAGGAGCTCAGAAAAAAGAAAAATGACAGTAAAAGAGGAAAACGTCGAAGAGAAAGAAACAGTGGGCATACAATGAGAGCAATGGGAACGTTTGAACAAGAAACTGCATGTGCTACGCATTTACATATTTCAGCATTATGACCTAAATCCAAACGGAAGTGTCCAACTCATCTTTGAAGGAATGTTGGTTTTGGGCAAACTGTTAAAACATCAATTCAATGGTGAATGATCGAGGCGACGTGACTAAACACAGACTGACAAGATTGTTTAATTATTCGTCATCGTAGAAGAAAGGGTTTTCATTTTAGTGGTTACATAGAGTTGATTCAAAAATCAATTTAAAAACTGCTAAAGAAGAAAGAAATCAGCTGTTAGGATGTCCATGTAGAAACTTAACGTAGTCTGACTCTGTATTATTAGTGGTGTGTGTATAGGCATCTCTGGGTGTTTTCACGTGTGTGTGTGGGCATGTCTTCATAGGCTTCTGTGGACACATTATGTATTAATGTTTTGGTGAGGACATTTTGGCTGGTCCACACAACTTCAAATGGTTTTCTGAGGGTCAAGACGGGGTTTTAGGGTCAGGGGGTAGAATTAGGTTTTGGTTAGGGTTAGTGGAAGGGGCTAGGGTTTGCATTACGTCAATGAGTGTCCTCACAAGGATAGGTATAAACATGTGTGTGTGTGTGTGTGTGTGTGTGTGTGTGTCAGAGCTGATTCACTGTACAGTGTAGGAGTGCTGATGACACTCCATAATCATTAAAGCATGAAGAGGCTCTGAGCTGATTGGGGGCATGCTAATCCTTTTTAATTGACTCTCCAGCTCTCCAGTGTTATTAAAACCACCCAATAACAAAATCAGCTTTGCTTTATTAGCTGGGTCAGCCGAACTATCGGGGACCTCCCCGTTTGCCAGTGTCGCATTTGGTTGAAGGATGTATAGTGTAAGTATGACGACGCTGAACCAATAACTATATGGACATACACAAAACACAACATAGTTACATTTGCCGAAAAACTCTCTCTACAATTCTGCACTAAATGGTTTATGTCCAATGCCAAACACCAGGGCAAATGTCATTATTGAAAAGTGTACAGGCACTGAGGGGGATAAATGGTTGTGCAACAGAATTTGACTAAGACATCACAGATCTGAGGTGATGTCAGGCAACGTTACTTTATGAATAAGCACAATAAATATACAAATCAGAAAGTGAGTGCTTCCTTATGCCTCCATACATATTTCTGCACATTCTCACTTTATGTTTTTTTCTAAACTACAGGAACAACTCTTAAGTGCCGCGTATCAGCTCCTGCCAGGTCACACTCAAGTGCCCGACAGCCATCTAACTTTGGAAGAATTATGCTTCTGAAATCAGAAAAGCATCGGTGGTGCCAAGAGCTTCTTGGCAGAGTCTTTGATAAGCTTATGTTTCAATACAATTCCAGGGTGTAAGCAGTATTATGGTTAATACAGCTCAGCACAAATGGAGTCATATTCGATTTCACACCACCAAACACATTTTGCATAGTGTTAAATGGAGGAGTGGATAATAGTTTTTACAGTCCTACGGTTAAAGATCCCATATCATCTGCTCCACAGAGACGGCCCAGTCATCATCGGATAATGTTCTGTTATCAACACAGTCAAATTTATTAAAATATCAACTGAACTGACCTTCGGTAATACTCACTGAAGGCTACTTAACCGCACAGTGATGTACAGTGAAAAGCAATTAATTGGTAGCAATTATTCAAAGCCCGAGCTCTTTAAACTTTTTCGGTCTTAGCCCCGAAAGAGGAATTGACTGTCCCAGATGTTCTAGGAGTTAAGTGTATAAATGACATCAGCAGAAGGACTGAGAATTCGTTGCCGAATCATTTCATGATTTTATATACAGCATATACGTCCGCAAGGTTAAAGGCTCATGTGTAAAGTTTCCAAATCGGGAAGTTTCCGTGGTCCTAAAAGACTTACAAACTTTAAGAACTTATAAAACTTGAGAGAACAGAAGAGGATTTTTTTTTTTTTTTTGACACCGTCACACCCTGTGTCAAAACAGTGTATCCATTCATCCATGACAACACTGTCAGGACTGCCAAGGGCAGCACGGATAGCTGCCTGACAATGCACTACACTCTGTGTTGTCACCATCAATCCACGGCTTTGTCTCACAACCGTGTCAAGAAAGACAGGGGGCACGAGGAAGACTGAGAGACAGCAATAGCGACAAAAAGCAACAAAACGGACAAAGATGAGAAACAAGCGAGCGAGAGTGTGATAAAATATAAAAACACAACAAATATGGAAACACGAGGCAAAAAGGGACCAACAAAGGAAACAAAAATGTACGCTGGAAGACAGCCCAAGGTTTCCTTAGAAATAGTAATTAGGAATTTGGCCTATTCTGTAAGCTTAGGTCGCCACAGTCGATCATGCGGTCCGCACAATGATTTGGCACCAGTCTTCACGCCAGATGCCCAATTTTAGCCGGCACTCGGACGTGCGTTGGCGCACGCAGCCTCAGCAGCTGGGGTTTGCCCGGTTTGGGGGGTTCAACGTATTGCCTGGGGACACTTGGACATGTGACCAGAGGACCCCATGGTCGATAAGCAGCCGTTCTACCAACTGAGCCACCGCAGTCACGTCATTAATTTTGAAAAAAAGGCAGGTGTCGTCGCAGGCAGAAAGAGAGTAGAACAGGTTAACTGCAAATGTCATAGGGTTTTCCAAAGCCTTTGAATAAGTAATGAAAAGGGAGAGGGAAGGTCCTTCTAATTTGTCGTCGGCGGAAGGGTCTAGACAAACGCCTTCATTATCTCTTGCACTCATACTTCTGAGTCAAGCACCCACTCAACTCTTTTCGTAAGTTCCCAAGTCGACCAAAAGCTCAGACCACAAAGAAGTGAGAGCATGATCACTGGTCTGCATGGCTTCAGTCGTCTCTGAGGCACGAGGGAAATAATGTCGGTTGAATCTTCAGCATGAAACAAAACTCGTGGAAGCTACAGTTATGTGTAATGAGAAGCTTCCCCCTTTGAGTTTTGATTGATAGTTTTCCTAAATGTTCCTCACGATGGCTCGACGTGATGCAAGTGCTTGTAGATGCGGCCACGGTCGGGACTGAAATAGCGGCGCTCTTCCCCCTGTGCGAGACAGCCAAGGTAAACACGCACCCTGAAATCAGCAGTACAGCCACAAAAAAGACTTGCGAGCAAAATATGTTTGAGTGTCTAGACAGAACCAGTGATTAGAACCGAATGGAAATGAGCTGCAAAAACAAGCAACAGATACACTGGTTTTATGGCTCCGGAAAGACAAAGAGGGAGCAGTCAACAGAATAACTCAGCGAGGGAGTCTAATGGCTGCTGCTGACGAGGTTCTACAACAGAAACATTTCTGATTCAATTCTGCACAGTCTGCTGGCTTTGGAGTGGGATCTGACTAATGCCTGAATTTACTGACATGGCTTATCGCTGGATGAACAGTCTCCCAAAGCTCCTAAAATCAGAGCTTACGCCAGATGTATATATTTTTTGCTTGCATATGTGTGCACAAGTGTGCACGTTACCCTTTTTTTGAAAATGCAGAGCGGTTGGGAAACACTGCAGCGCTGATCAGTGACGGAGTCGACAAGGTGAAGCACAGAGGACTGTGCAATCACGTGACGCTCATGTCCGTGTGTGTGCGCATCGTGGGATAACAAACGTAAGATCTCTCCGCATCGGCAACAGCCGACCGCGAACACCCAACCGAAAGCAAACAAACATGAAAGCCTCATCTGGCCCATTTGTAAATTACTCTGCAGCGATAGACCCTCGCAGCAGCATTTTCATAATTCACCTAGGTAGTCCGAATTAACGAAAAAACAGAGAGAGATTGCGGCCTAATCTGTGGATTACGGTGATGATTTCTGACAGAGGTTGAGGATCAAGGTAAAATGTGATGGGAGATGAGCTGTGGGGCTTACTATGCTGGCTCAAAGAGGATTAAGGTAAGGATCTATTGGGGAAGCAGCATTACATAAATTGTTTTTGTGCACAAAAACGCACACTCAGATACACACAGCCACACAGATACACGCGTGTTTCTCCAAGGAAAGCCGGGATGAAAATGACTTTAATTCGTCTGGTGTGACTAAGGAAGGATCTAATGGTTTATTTGATTTACAGTTTTATAGACCTTCTCTATACAGTACCATTCGTGAATTCCTTTTTATGCCGTAAAAAAATACACAAGTCCAGGAAATGTAGCTGTCGCTTTGTAGTTAACGATTTCGCTTAAATAAAAAAGATGTCTTTCACCTTGGAATTAATTGACAGAGCTCAGGAGGCTGAATTACTACAATCTTCTGGCTAAATACATGTTCTGGGCACCGCTAAGTGTCGAGGTCTAGTGAGATCTGAAAGTGTTTTAGCGCTAAAGGAATTCAATGGATCTACTTCAGCCTGTGGACACAGGCAGAGCGCGTCTTGTTTGTTAGACAGTTTGATTCATGGCGTCTACTGCAGGGCCCCCGATGTGGCAAACTCCAGATAGATGCTGCTAGTAAACGTCGTCATACGGCACACGAACAATGGCGACTTCGAGGACGCAAATGCATGAAAGTGTGTGTGTGTGTGTGTGTGTGTGTGTCTGGTGAACTGTATAAGCGTGACAATTAGGTAGCCGCTAGTGTTTTGGCCACACCACTAATGACTTCTGACAGAAAAGTCTGCTATGATTTTCATCAAGGACACACACTTACACACACACACACACTGGTAATTACACAAATGCACATGTCTAGACGACTCCACACTTGTTAACACGGAAAGTGACTCACAAAAAAGGACATCAGTGGTCACTGTGAAGACCAGAAGCCAATGTCTGCGTTTGAGAGAGAGTGAGAGACACTGCCTGCTGGGTTTACTTCCACAGACAAGTGTGCGCTCGCTGTCGCAGCCACCTCCAGCTTCGGACCGTCTGTGTGGTGTGTGTGTGTGTCTGTGTGTTTAAGTCAAACATCTCTTTTCGACTGATGTGGTCCGCTCGGGCAATAATTACCAAAGCCGGAGGGTGAAGCTTGTGTGAGAGACCCTCAAAATGCAATGCCACTGATAACCTCTAGGTGGCGTCTCCACAAAATCCGGCCTCCACCTACGGCGACTCCTTCCAAAGAAACATCAACTTGGATGATCATTGTCGTCTCAGTCGCTCGCCGAAGGCCCTGTAAACATTGAACTGCTCCAATAACACGAATTCACAGATGTAAAGTTGTGATGGGTGATGATTGACAAATGTGATTGACGGGTGGTTCAGCAGCAGCTGGACTTGAATTGAGTTGGACTTTGAGAGCTACTGTTTGTGGTTCAGCACCTGCACTAGCCCAACCTTAAGAGGTTTATACAAACTTTTTACAAATGCTTTTTGTAAAAATGTACATATTGTCTGGCCTGTTAGTAGTTAACACCAGCAATATGTCAGTAAATATGCACATTTGCTTTGTAACGTACAGCCCACCAGCTGCGTGTGTGTAGATCCTGTTGAGCAAAGATGGCGTTTTTCAGTGGTGTTCAACATTACTTGTGTATCACGTGCTCTTACGGTATGTGACGACATCCGTTTACTTTTCCGAGGGAAGGTCATTGTCATCGTTGGGGAGTTAGCAGAGGCAGAGGAGCAAAGCAACGGCTCGAGTTGCGCTGACTGAAAGCTGCAACTGTGGCCTTCAAACTGGCTCTAACGCCAAACTAAGCGTGACAGCGCCGTCTCCCCTTCATGTGCTGCCTACCGGTCACTGCGTGGTATGTGCGATCAGGACAAACGCTGGCTGACTCCAACCCAAATTTCCCATTGTAAGAAGCCCCTCTAGAACACACTGGTCCACATGAAGACCTTTACTGTAAATACTGTCATGAGCATTACATATAATAAAATACAGAAAGTGCCTCAATAAAAAGTGTAAGTGTCTGATTTTATTTAACTTTACTGAATAAAGGACTGCACTCACACAAATAATGTTTAGGTTGATCATCCGCCAATATGATATACAGTAAGCTGAATAACTTGCACTAATTTAGAGTGTGGATTGAGTGGCTAAGAATGTGACGGGAACTTGACCGCGCTCCAGACACACACGGCGTTACTGTCTGACTTGGTGTGTGCGCGCGTGTGTGTGTTAGGGAGAGACATGTGGGGGGGAACCTGTCACCACACACTGATGTGTTTATTTCACTGCAGCTGGGGTGATCACTCACGCATGGAGACAGACGCAGACAGACACACACACAAATATTCCCATAGACACCCATGGTAACAGAACACACACATACACACACCTGCTATGCAAAGTTGAGCGGCTTTCCTGGCCTGTGGGGTCACTCGTACCCTTTGGGTTTTAAGATTATATATTCCTGCTGTCTGACTGCTTCCTCTACGTCCTAATGAATCACACAACATTAGTGTACGTGTAAATCTTGACGCTCACTTTTATTATCCTGACCTATTTGGAAAGCCTCAAACCAGAAAAGTAATGGCTTAAACAAAACCAAGGCAGAATGAAATTAGTTCAAAGCACTTTTGGAAGCATCGGCATCGAACAGCGCGCTCCACTTGTTGCAAGATATTCACTGTCTGTGTCCATAAAGCTTCTCCTGATGAACTGCTCTACCCTCCCCCTGCTGACTCCGATAGCTTTCCATCAGCTTTTTAAAGGTTTCCTATCACAGTTTAAACAGATTTAGATGTTTCTCAAGGATTTCCCAGTGCCTCAAATTGTGTCTCTCGGGAGATTGAACGAGAGATTGACTGATGACAGCAGCAGACCTGTCAGAGGAACGTGAAACGGAACTAGTGGTGCTTTAGTTGGTGTGTGTACATTTTCAGACCGGTTTGACCCTCACCTCTCAAAGGTAACACGTGCAAAGGCGTTAAAATGTTGGCTAATGCGTCTCGTGGTGCGTCTCCTGTTATGCTGTTATATGTGCTTGAGTGTGTAGGTGTGTGACACTTCTCTCAAACTGTATCTGCACATATACTGTTTGTCCATACAGATAGAACATGAAAATGAATGTAAAGTGTGTGTGTGTGTGTGTGTGTTTATGGAGTCACAGCTTTGGGGTGGCATGTTGACAGCCACGTGATGCCGGTGGGATATTGTGATGTGAGTATCACATATCAGGGCACCAACCACATCACACTGACAACTTTGCGACAGTTGTCAACTGGTCAACGCGGCAACCGCAACCAACTAATATTAAAACATTTCAGAAAGGTCACAGGACACCAACAACGAGGGCCGTCAATCAAAAAGGAAAGATTTGAAAAAAAGATTGTGTGTTTGTATGTGAGCAAGAGGACGTGAATGGGAAAGAACGGGCGTGATAAGAACAAAGAGGAATAGAAAGTCGGAAGAGATAAAAAAGAAAGGCATGGCTGCAACCTGAGGTCATCAGCAGGTTTTAAACCTAAATCCCTCTAATCACCTTCTGCAGACAGGGGAGACAGTCCAATCCATTTACCCGGAGATCCCATTATGACAGAAGAAAGGAATGGAAAAGAAAAGAACACGCTGGAAAAATGGCTGTGAGTGGCTCCGTGTGTGAGTGTGTGTGTGCGGGCATGTTGCGTTCAAACCGGTGTCAAAAATCAAACACAGTTCGAAAGCAGATAAGGCAGGAGCAGTAATGAGTCATTAGTGTAGAGATTTGTCTCCAGGATGAAAGAGTACAACTCGAGAGTGCGAATGCTGGTTTGTGTGAGGAAAAAAAAAAAAAGACACGGGTGAAAAACAGCCTCTGTGTTTGGGTGAGACAGACTATGTGACTCCCACTGTTGAACTGACGCCACAATTAAACCAATTATTTGCCTAATTTCACCGAAAAAAAGTGGAAAGAACAGGGAAGTGAAGTACAACTGCTTCTGTCTGGTTTAAACACACACACACACACACACACCCTCACTTTGTATGCTGGTCTGTCTGAGAGCCCCTCTCGCCCCCATCCCCTTCACTCCCCCCCCGCTCTCTCAGGGGAGTTGTGTACTTAGGTGCAATTGAAAATGACTATCAAACCCTGAGGAGCGAAATCTGATTCAAAGACTCCTTATCCGGCAGCGCAGCCCTCTCCAAGTGCTGTGCTGCTCTTCCCCGAGTGACCAACTAAATGAAATTATGTCTTTTTATCCATTCAGGTGGGAACGCAGCCAGATGAAACCAGCAAAGTAGAGAACAATCTGAATTGTAAATGATGTTCTTCGCCGCACTAACAGCACTCAAAAGTGGATGTTTACCGTGTGATACGACGGATGAGGGAATAACATGTCAACGTGCTGACAGTGTACTTACATCTTATAGCACGCGGGCGGGTCGGGCGTTGGGAAAGTTCCAGTGTGTATGTTCCCGGTACCGAACTTGCATTCATTGACAGTTGCACTTGAAATGAACACTTGTTCAGACGCATGGGTTGCTATTACATCACTAGCGCTGACAATATGTACTAATGAAAAGAAAAATGGCAGGATATTAAGGTCTTTTCAAAGAAAGCAGGCGATCCACTTTCAGTAATTACCCCATTTTCAACTACGGTAGGGTAGTGAGCACTGAAAATATATAATAACACAGGAATATACAGCATATAGGCTTATCAACTGCAGTTACTTGGAATTTTTTTTATGTAACTTGTGCTGCAACTCAAATTGCCTCCCCGGGGACACTTACGTCTAAGTTGAAAATGTGCCTCTTTGGATTAGTGTTGCCTCGACGCAACACAACTGCCAGTCAAAGCAGGATTGAGCCCGTTCCCCTGATGTCCCCCCCTGATAATTACACAGAAGTGTTGTTGTGCAAAGTGAAAAAACACTTTGTGCTTTTAAAGACATGATGGGGACAAAATATTTTATGTGAGGGTTTGATTGGATTTACTGTCACCGTCCGGTTACATCATTTAGTTGAGTAGACTGTTAATGCTTATTTTAGCTTTGAAATATCAAGTCTGATCTGTTCTGGATTTAGGCTAAGCAGTAGTAAAAGGGTTAACTAACTCAATTCAAAAGGGTCAGACCACATTTCCATTCGACCACTGACCGTGAACGAGTGCATGCGGCCGTCAACTCCCCCTGTCCTGCTGTCATTCACCGTTCCAGGCAATTGCAAAAAGTGTCACATCTGTAATAACTGACTTTTCTATTGCACTTTCAAGTTATTTCCACTTGACGATTTCTATTTTTACGTCCTTTTACATGCGCTGTATTCATTCTGTCATCGTGTCTTTTCGCTCACTCCCTCCCTCGCTCAGCTCCACCGGTCCTCTCTCTTAGTCGCACAACGTTACGTGCTAGTTACTCCAGGTCGAGCTTGAAGGCGACGTTGCACGTACCTCAGCCGCTGGTATGCCCTCCGGAGGGCGACACTGTAGCAGCACTTCCTGCTCCAGAGACACTTCCTTTCCCAGGGGTTCCTGTTCAAACGACTTCTTCAGGTCTGAGCAGAGACACAAAGAGAGACAAGGCACTTTATGACTGCTACAGTAAAAGACAGGTCATTGGGGGAAACACATTTGACATCCTTAGCAAAGGCAGTTCTTGACAGATTTTGGAGATGGCTTTGCTCGCCTGATTTTCAGTGCAATCTGAACACGACATATCTCTGATGGAATACGAAGCTGGTAAAGCGTTCACGGCGATGACGGCATTGCATCGTCACTGTCCAGCATGCAGTGATGTTATGCTATGATGTGGTAGTGAAACATGATCGTCCTCATTCTGATATTAGATTCTCAAAACACGACACGCAACATCAACACCAATAATTACGACCAAAGAGGAAAAGTCTGGGTGGAGAACGGAGGTGTGTGGGTGGTCGTTTTAGAAAAAAACCCCGTGATCCAGCAGTTAGAAAGACCATTTCCGAGATGGCACCGTGTCACTTTAAACCAGGCTCTTTGCTTTACTTCCACAGCAACAATGACACAGTAATTATGGAGTTGGTGGCTGAAATTTCAGTCGACTTCTCCCTGTTCCCCTGTCATTTTCGAGATGTTCACAACAAGGAAAACACTTAGCCATATAGCCTCGGTGTCGCTGAAAATACCCACGTCGAGGCTCACACACAACACTTTACCATTGGCTGCATTTTACTAATTTTCGTCACATCTTTTCGCCCACATTTACACGCGGCGATTCATTCATCAAGTTGTTCAGCAGCATCGCACACTGAACACTCGCTGCTGTGTTGCACACTCTGCCCCTAAATCACTATGCACAATATTTAACCTGGCTTTTGTGCCATATAGACTTGCCAGAGTCTGGAGATCTCAAGCAGGCCAAAGACAATAGATGAATCACACTAATGGTCCACACGCTGTGATAAATGACAGCATTACAAAGCAGCGCGGAATGCACGGCCATTTCTTTCACCGCTAACATTTCGGAGAAGGCTCAGCTGTTTTTTTATTTTAAAGGAAAAATGCTCACAGTAGCAGACCTAAAGACAATTAGCCAGGCATTTAAAAAGGAACAATGGATAATGGCAACACAAAAGAAAAGGGGATAGAGAGAAGGTGTAAACGAAAATACTAAATTCCTTGTGGGAAGAATGGATGTTGAACAGTTTGGTTTAACAGATCATGACACTGAATGCTGCATGTTTCCCTTAACAGAGAAAGTTCAGGTTCTTCAGCAGCTTATTATGAAACTTCTTGTGTGGATTCATGAAATGTAAATGGTAAAAGCTCTTATCCAAAGCGCTTCACAATGTCGCTGCCATGCAAGGTGCCCAAATAGCCAGGAGGGAGCAGGGATCGAACCACTGACCCTGTGGCCCGTGGACAACTGCTGTAGTCCTGGTGTAATTTGACTTGACTTTGTGTATTTAACAGAACTAAAATCATAATTCACTTGCTTTCACTGCATCTCTCCACTAAGCCGCCTCAAAGTGCACGATGTGCACGAACCCCCGAATTGGCAGCTGAGCTTAACATATGTGAAAATAATTAGCTTAGCACAGGAAAAAAAAAAAGACCACAAACAGACTGTAACTGGAGCGGGGCGGCTGTGGCGCAGGTCTTAGCAGGTGAATTTATTTATAGAGCTGATCGGATGGTGCGATGGATTTCTAAAAAGAACATATGGAGAGGAGAAAGAGAAAGGCGCACCACTATTTTCATCTAATCTTCTGGAGGAACCTCAGGAGGGTAAGATCTGATTCCTCCCAACTTTCAGAACAAATAAATCCCCCGTAAAATGCCACCGTTTGTATCCATTCAAGCTCTGTATCGGATTTTTACAGCAGTGTCTGTCAGATTAAATCAAAAACTGCAAAGTACCGAGAGTTGATCAAAAAACAGCCACTTTCTATCGCACAAAAAAAAAAAATGAAAACACCGGGGTGCTGGTTTCTGTGCGCATGTGAATCCCTTCGTCCTCACAACCATAAATTAAACTATTATTAGTATGGGCATATGGTTATATACACTGGTTACTGAACTAACTGTAGACACAAGAGGATTTTACCCATAAGTTTGTTGATATAGCAGAAATTGTTCAGCAGTACTTCAGTGCATTTGGGTTCAGTAAAGAACTTTTTCACTTTGAGGAGTTTTAGAGTCACTTTGTTCGTTTGTGAAGGATGGCTGCATCTATGGAAGACAAATTGTCTATCGTACGCCCTTTACTTTTTAAAACCATACAGAAAATAGGAGGGCACCGTGCGTGTGTGTGTGTGTGTGTGTGTACTGTATGTATGTGTGTGTGTGTGTTATCCTTGTGTCTTTTTACACTCCTGGTCCCCAGGTGTACTCTTAATCACCTTATCCGTCAGCTGTGCAACACCATTTGTGGACACACACAGACACAGACGTACACACACTTTAATGCTGAAGCTGTCGACTCAGTCTCTGGGTATTTCATCAGGACAGTCACCTTACAGTGGCTAACAGACATAGAAGGTGGAATAGTTGAAAGCTGGCAGCGGGCGCGGCCACCCAAAGCCACCTGCTTTGTCCGCTGTCCAAAGTCTTTTACATGTCTACTGCGCTCAGGAGTCAAGCTTCTACCTCGAAAACTGCGATCCATTAATCAACGTCATAGCCTTATGCTACAAACCCAATTTCCAGAAAACTACACTTTTCCAAAATGCTGTAAAAACTAAAACTCAATGGCTTGAATCTTTCTGTTTCAGATAAAAGTACATAGAAAAGATGGTGGTGGTGTCACTGATCAAGATATTGTGTTTTCTTGTTTAACGTAAAAACATGACAACAAAGTTGGGACAGAGGAAATATTAGACTAAAAAGTTGATGAAATATTGCAGGATGATTTCAAAATTAGCAGGTTAATTGGAAACCGGTGAAGGCATCACAACTGCGTATAAAAGGAGCATCGGCCACAGACTGAGTCTTTCTTCACAAAGATGGTTCATGAAGTTTGGAACCAGCAGTTCAAGAAGAATATTTCAATGCAAGATTGAAATATTGACCATCTACAGTGCATCATAGTGTGGAAATTATCAGGTAAAAACAGCCCACTGAGGCTGAACAGCAAAAGGTGCAAAACCCAGCGCGTGTGTGTTGCTGAACGTGGGCCCGGCGTCATTGTTAATAGCATATGTGCGAATATGTGCATATGTTGCAATCAACGCAAAAATTAATCAATCAATCCATCCTGAAAAGTCACAGCAGAACAACGCCAACACTGCATGTGCTTGTCCTACCTGCCTACAGTTGAGATGCGTCTTCTACTGAGAATGTGAAGTGAATTACAAAGGGGACAAATCAGAAAACTGATCCAACACACTGTTGAGCAGCTGAACAGGCAACTGTTCCACTTACACTATTCCGTAGCATTTAGCAATGTTTCAGTTTCCGGTTGGTCTGAGGAGAATCATCATCATTTTTGCCAGCTTATGTGATACTGATGTGCCACACAACTTAAATTTAAATAACCAAGAAAACATATTGTAAAGCCATGAGCTACTTTGTATGCAAGTTACAGACCAGCGTGAGAAGAATGACAGCCTGTCACATTTAAATCCATATGTGAACAAATCATTTAAGGGTGATGATGTGCACTGACAAAGCTTTTAAGATTTCTGAAATTCTCTACAACTTCCTGCCTAAATGACGAAGTTTAATTTCATGCAGCATAACGAAGTATATCAGATTTGATGTTTGGAGCTATATTGGTTAAGAGAGTTATGTGAGGACACAGAGTATTGCTCACGCTGAATGATAACTTCATAATACAGTCAATCCCTGTGGGGGATGACAGCCTGAACAGAGCATGATGGTTCATTATGGGAGTAATCACCCAAAGCTTTAGCCCTAAATCCACCACATGGCTACCGAGCACACAACGCACACAGACACACACGTACACGGAGCGATACTGAGAGACAAAGAGAGAATGACAGAGACAGAGAGATACAGTCACAGGGAAGAAAACACACACAGGAGACGCAGACACACACACTCGGAACAACCGCAGTACGAATGGTAAGATGCTCACAGTGGGACGGAAAAACAGACTCTCGCACACATACCCACAAATGTGTAAAAAAAAAAAAAAACACACACAGCCAACACAAGGAGGGAATGAGGAAGTGATTGAGGGATGAGACACACTTCTCTCATGCCAGCCAATTTCAGGAACAATTTCCTGGTCTTAATTAGTAAGGGAGATGGTGCAATGAGGACTTGGCTGTGAGAGTTGATTTCCATAAAGATTGAGAATGAAATTAAAGGAGATTAAAGCAAACTGCTCCGGGGATGAACACACAACGCACACGCACATTCACCCACATTCAGCGCTAAGTCGGGGGGCTCTGACAGACTGAGATTTCGCCAGCTCAGTAGCAACAGCAGCGTGTCAGCGCGTGCGTTTCAGGGAAAAAGAGGGAATGTGACATTGTGTTGACAATGACACCGCTGGGACCATGATTTAACATCAGTGGAAGGTGTGTGTGTGTGTGTGTGTGTGTGTGTGCGTGCAGACGTGTGCCCGAGGGAAATATGTGCACAGGAGAAAAGGGACAGCTGTGTCATATCAATTCACTGACCCCACTTCACTCTCAAGCTGCGGATAATGTTATCCAGCTTCATAAATATAACAAAAGATACATTTACTAAACACTTCTTTAGAATTGCAGCGGGGTTGGAAAGTACCGAGGGCAACCTTTGCGGCGTTTCACCTCCTGCATATATACAATAAAGCCGTGTAAGCACAGATTCAAAGCATGACCTCTCGCTGCATAAACTCGTCCTCCCCTTTCTCTCTCTCTGAGCTTCATTGTCTGCGTTTCTCCGACTCCTTTTCCTCTCCCTCTAAAACTTCTTCCACTGCTCAGCCCGAGACTGTTATTATGTTTGCGGTTAGTTTGTTGCCTCGGGCACATCTACATGAGCACATTTCAGAGCAATTATCCAAAATGGGTGTCTCTGCCTTGCATGCTACCCATGCCAAATCATAACGGCTTCCCCTGGTGGAGCTGCTCAAGCAATAAACAGCAACGTGAGATGCTTGGGAAGAAAATAGCAGGGAAAGTAGTCCCTCCTTTAGTCTCCGAGAGGATCATTTGGACGTCCAATTTCCGTCACAATGGCATGTGATTGAACCAATCAGACTTGTGCCTGGAATAGGAGCTAAATGATGAACAGTAAGTGATAAACAACAAACACGTGTAATAGATTTTTTAATATACGCATATTTTTTATTAAATTATAAAAACTAAAGTTGTAAACTGTTAAAACTCCTTCACCGACTGTTTTGCTTTCTGCTTGTGTGTCTTGATAATAAAAAATGATTTTTTTTTTTACTTTCTTACGTGTTATAGATAATATTTACCTTGATAACCATTCACCTGATTTAGTGTTAGTGCTGTAGAGGAGCCTATGGTCGGGTACTTGTTCAAACTTTGCGCTCATCCAGGCATCATCAAATGCCAAACATTCTCAAAAATATCAAAAATGGAAGAAATGAAGGTTGAGTGTGACCTTGAGTGTCACAGCCATTTTTCAAAGTGGCTATATAGGGAGTCATTTTCTCTAAGTGACTTTAGAGAGTCTCTTTCCACTCAGACCAGTTCTTTCACTGAACTCTCCACCCTGTCATTTCAACACTTCAAAACCCGTGATCAGACGAGGCCTTTTAGTTCACAGTCAAGTTTGGAAGAAGTAAACAACTCTACTGGCTCACATGGCACAATCATTGTGATCATTGTGGGGCACAAGAGTTCTTCCCGGTCTTAGTTTCGGAAAATAACTAATTAAGGACAGAGAAATGTGGGCTGGGGTTCTACAGTAGAGCGTGGTGTAAAATTTGAATGTTATTTTTCTCTGTTGTCATTAAGCCCGTCCGCACTTATTTTGCTCCTCGGCGGAGATACCGAATCAATGCAGTGAAAATAATATTCAATGATAAAACAATACTTTATTATTCTGTAAGCACATCTGAATACCAGATAGCACATACAGTATTATATAAGAGTATGTTATAAAAAATGCCTAAAGATGAACTGCAGGTCACAGAATACAGCAAAACGCAGGCTCAGGTTATCACAAAGACTTATTAAGTTATCAAAAATAACACAGGTTCTTCCTTCATGTTCCAAGAACGTTATGTACATTTTGTTTTCAGAACCAGTTCTTATAATTTGCGGGCACTTCGCTGACTTTAGACCTTTGAAGCCAGTCTGCCATGTTGGTTAACGTGTGATGGTATTTTCTTTTTTGCCGTGTGTAGCACAGACAGGTTTGCCACGCAGAATGTTAATGAAACATTGAACAGGGATGTGTTGGGCCACAACAAATCCATAATTTACTGACTTGGATCCGGATTCAAAACAGAATTGCCTATTAGAAGCCATCCCTGCGATGGCCTGTCTACTACATCTCACAGGCAAATAAAAAAAAAAAAACACATAGTTTGGCATGAAACTGAATTACTGCAAACTTTCCGTAACAACGCCAGCTTCTCTGAGACACCTCGTCAGCTCCAAGGGTCACACAGACATCCCTTTATACCATAATTGGTCCACGATTTAACAGCTGAAAAAGAAAGTATGTTCAGTAATATGGCCTGATGTTTTTTACTCGCACTTTGGAAAGTGACTTAAGTTTTGTGTCATTAAATCAAAACTGTGGTTTACCACGACCAACACTTTAAGGAGCGCAATCCTTGACATGTGGGAAAAAGCTCTGTGGCTCACAGCGATGGTGAGACATCAGAACTACATTGGCGCGCACACACACACACACACACACACACATACACACACACACACACTCTATGGCCACTACTCAGTGTACAAATATTTATTTAGTGTTTTCGCCCATCATGATGTCTGTCTCAAAGCCAGAAACCAAGACTCTAGGAATGATGTCATCCACAGAAAGACACACTGAAGCTTTTCCATTTAGCTTTTTAAAAAAGTGTGAGAGTGAAGGATTGAACACTTTGGACTGTTTGGTTCAGACCACACAAGATTTGCATATTCATTAATAAAACTGCAACTGCAAAAACGTTATTTATAGCCAAACCTAAAATGTCACGTCTATTATATATTATATTAATGGGGCAATCTGGTTTCTGAGCTACTGAGCTACAATTATATAAAATACTTTGGTTCACTGATGGATGTGGTTGAGGTACAAATCACTGGCTCTTACATGGAGCTTTGGGTTCAGGTCTAAATGATTGTGGAAAACTTTGGTTTGAATCAGTGGTTACAGCCTAACACAACAAATCACTGGTGATGTGTGTTTTCCTTGGTCTAATTCGTTTGTGATTGAAGGAAAACTGTATGCAGCTGAGACATTTGCATCATAAACAAACACAAAATTCACCAACAGACACTTTCCACAGAAACAGTTGCCTGGGTCGCTGTGCCCCCGAGCGTCTGGACTCCTGATTGCTCGGCACATATGTCTCAGTGGAAGGTGGCAGAACAAATTGCCCTCATCCAAAATGTGTGTGTGTGTGTCCTTTGCCCCTTTGTGTATACATGCAGTTCTGTGCGTGACTGAGCGAGCGTGTGAATGTGTGTCTGTGTTTGTCTCAACTACTTTATAAACTTGAATTAAGCTGCCTGCACCCATAACTCAGCTAAAGTGCCCCGCTCCAAAAGACCAACACATCACTCAGAGATTTAATATCTCTGATTGTGTGTTTGACACTTTCACAGCCAGGACACTGATTGCCATTATCCAGCTACAAACTGCATATTTAGTTACTGCCTCAAAGTGTTAATTCCACAGTTATTAAAACCGCCTGAAGATGCTGGAGAACGAGAAAGTCAGCGCCAAAAAAAAGGAGCGTGAGTGACAGAATGAAACAATAAGCACACAGCGAGCAAAGTGGGGAAAGCAAGTAAAAGAGGAGGAGGAGGAGGAGGAGGAGGCACTGAGGAAGGTAAATAAGAAAATGAGTGGGAAGAGGAGACGGGAATGCAGGAAAGAAATGCTGAATTGCTGTTGCAAGGTGCAGCAGAAAAGACACTTTGCTCAGCAAGCACCAGCCGCCAGGAAGCATTTTAATCACAGCGGTAGATCCAAATAGGAGCCGAAAGCAGGGGTAGGTCAGGAGGTTGGGTCGATTTGAAGTAAAAGGTTATCGCTGGGGGGGGGGTGTAGAGTGTAATCAGATCTGGTTAAGGGAAAAATCACTGTTATAACAGAAAGAGAGAACGTGAAGGGCAGAATGACAGACAAAGTCAGAGGGAAAACACTGTCTGCAAAAACTACGGCAGAAAGGAGAGAGAGTCCAGAGAAGCAGGATTTCTATTATATTTCACCTCCCTAACACTGTATGTATTGGCCCTTCAAGCCTTCTTAGAGGCGTCCTCCATCACCATACCTAACCTCTAGCAGAGGTCTTACGTGTCTAAAATCGTATATACTGATGGAGAAAAAGATGGTATGGCTGCGCCTCGTAGAAACAGTCGAAATAAATACAGCAAATTTCACAAACCCTAGATGAAGGAGGAACGTGGATCAAATGAAAACTGTGTGTGCTCACACACACACTCAGCCATACGTTCACGTGCTGCGGTCCACGTTCACGTGTTCGCCTCTGAGACTCTGTATACGTGCACTTGCCTGCATCTGTCTCTCAGCGTGTATCAGCTCGAACGTAAGCCAAAAACAGCACATTACCCAGCCGTCATTGCACCCCGAGGAGGGCCCGTTCCATTCGAGGACGTTTTTTAGTGGAGCTCAGAAGGATATTTCTAAGTGTGTCACTAAGTCTCTGCTGACAGACAGAAAAACATCCGCACGTACCAAAGCGATGCAGCGAGTAATGACGCTCTGTTCTACATTCAAACTGTTTTCAAAGTTCCCAAGCTAAATTTACTTTTTATAGAATTAATTTGTCCTAAACTTCTAATGCGACCAAATGGACAGTTGAACTGGGGAGGCAGGTGTGTTTTGCGACTGCAAAAAGGATGGAGCCAAGATTTCAGGCCGTTTCTCATGTTTTGCTCTAAACACTGACAGTGTGTGTGTGTGCAGACACAGCGATTTAGTGAGGGATAGGCTCAAAAACATCCAAACCTCCTTAAAGCCGCGTCAAGTGACTGACAGTGAAAGTTCCATCGGTGGTTTTAATGGCTGGCAAAAACACAACCCACTCTGTTGTGTTTCACAGGAGGTCAGACTTGTTTTATTATGCTTGACTAAAATGTTTTTCCTTCAGAAATGCTCGTGTATAAGTCAGTGAGAAAATAAAATAAATGACACAGTCTACCCCTGCAAAAGTCAAAATGCAAGACATATTTATGGCCCAATAAAATAACCTCAAGCAAAAAACAAGGGTCAGCTTGATGGATTTCCTTCTGTGCCATGAATAAGACCAACCTGGGAAAAGAAGGTTTCCAGGGTGTGTGTCTGCTAGAGCGATGCGCTCTGGTAAAGTATTGCATATGAGGGTGCGTGCAGTTTTCTGTGTGTGTCTGCTGAACGGATTTTATCAAAGCCCCCAGTTGTCCTTTTGAGAGTTCACTCAAGCAGAGCTACACTTGTCAGTATGCGCCAGGTAGACCAGGGAGGCGGGCTCGATTTTGTTTTTAGCTTTTCTTTTCGGCTTGACCTTTCCATAACCTTAGCACTCAGACAAGCCCCAGCTGTCTCTTATGGCAGAATTGACCAGAGCAATGATGCTTGGAAAACTACTGCTGTGAGTTCAATTCTCGAGGCAGCGAACGGAGCTTTGAAGGAATGATCTATTCTGGTATATGAGGCTCACGGTGAAAGAACAAACGCGATTTTTTCGGGCGATTTTTTTTATCAAACTCCTCAACTCCCGTGCTACACACGTGCAGCAGTGCTGTCAAGCGACCGTCATTCACGGCGTGATTCTTTCCGCTGAAATGCTGCTGTGGTTTAACTCTCATAAAACGATTCCCCCATGTGATCTCAGCGTATGCAGTGTTGGTCCGTGGCAACGCTGTCTGCTAGAGTGATATCGACTGCGGCTGGGTTTGTTCCCGCCTGTGTTCGCTCGGTGACCTTACACTGAGACTCCCAGTCGTATTATTAAAATCTTCACCAGACTACAACAGGAAGCCACTGATGATAAATCAAAGCCAAATTGCAAAGAGTCTGCTAGCGCCAAATATGACTGCATATGCATTTATGATGTTGCCTGTGTGTATTAACACTTACTTGTGAGTAATAAAAAGAAACAAACTCGCTCACACTCTTGCGCTTTGTTCCTTCACGCGCGTTAAAAAAGTGTCACGCTTTGTACTCACATGCGATGCGGACGTGTGCCTTGCGACTTTTGGTGGTTCCGGCTGAGCTCCAGGCCACACACTGACACCAGTAATCTTCAGGCCCAAACAGCTCCTCAACCTGTTGACGTGTTATTTCGATACTGGCTTCTCTTACCACCAGACCTGGAGGAGAAAGGAAAGACAGCGTTGCATTATTTGCAGTGATTTGAATAAGAAAAAAAAGCTGAGCAGTAAGAGAGTCACCAATTCCATTTTTTTTGTGAGTCACTGGTACTCAAGTGAAAGGAAAAGCTAAAGTCTATTAAAGTTTCTGATATTTCTTTTGTGTCAGCTTAAGAAGAAACGTCAAGTGGTGCACAGTAAATATCTCAGCAAGTAAATAGAGGCAGGTGGTAATTATACAGTATAATACAGGTCGCTCTGGACTTTGTGCACACCGTTTCTTTGCATTTCTATTATGTATCTCACTCCACTTTCCAATTCTATGGAGCAACAACAGCAACGTTAAAGTTTTATAATTGAAGGTAAAATTTGGCATGGAAAACAAGGCTCGAACTGAAAAGAGCACAACACTAGTATTGAAAATACCGCACTGAAGAAAGTTAGTGCTGGAAAAATCTACACTGAAAAATAAAAGCTTTGGAAAAAATAAATCATCTCATCTTTTCTCCTACTTTTTGAATTCGTATTTTCAATTTTCCTTTGGTGACTTTTATCATGGGGAGTTTTTATGTATGTGGTTTTCAGTTTCAACTGAAATGACGGCACAATTACAGCAGTGACCTCCCAAACTTGACCTAATGCTGCAGTCTATGTTTACCTGATCGTGTTTCTACACATAGAAGCTGGACTGACCTGATGACATGATGGTGCTTTGGAAGAGACATACTAAAATTAATTTTAACTAACTAACCTAACTGCTAGTGAATAACTGACTTCAGCAGCTTTGACATATGCGGGTTATGCTTTTTAAGAAGTCAGCTTTTTCGGGTTTGCAAGGAAACAGACTTACAGGTTGATGACCCACTGCTGGCTTTTGCAAATGAACGTGTTGTGCTGCGGCACTGCACGTCTAAAAGCAGCACACGACCATTTTCCAGAGCCTCTCCCTTCCATGCAATAAATGGCACGGGGTGTAACAGAGCTAATTGATTTTAGGTTTTCTAGGAGAGGCAAACGCCCAGACAGAACATAAGTTTCCTCGTTAACTCCGGACAATCTCAGAATCAGGTTACAATATTGTACGGAGCTGTTTTCACATACTTAGCACACAACAGGAGATTATTTATGTCAGATGCGTGCTCACCAACTGGTCACTCTCATTTGATTTAGGCAAGTAGTGGTACCTGGGCGGAGCACGCAGGACGCCCAACATGCTGCAAAAAGTAGGTAGCAGAAATTGTAGCGTTTTGTTTACAGCACATTGGTTTTGTGCCATTCACACGAAAGAAACACAAAGTTCTCACTTCTCCCTCTTTTTTAAATTTTCAAATCCAAATATTGCAGTAAGTATAAATTCCTGCATGCAATTTTATACAAAACACTTTTGCTGGTGTTTTGAACACTGTTCATATGCAGGGTGAGTCTGAGGTTTATAGCTGCACCTTTCTGAGGTCATTGGAGCAGACGTGGAGTATAGGAAACGAGAAGCAAGGGATCAACTCAGGATGGAAATATGGTTGGTGCAGGAAACGAAGCGAGTACAACACAAAAGCAGAAAAAAAAGAGTAAATTGTGGAAATACATGACAAAGGAGAGGAATAATGAAGAAGAAAGAAGTAGGAGGTGAGAGCAAAGAGGCAGTGGTGAATGAAAAGAAAGGTGAAGTTCACAGACTTGAAAGAAAGTGGAGAGGGAAATGAGAGGAATGGTGGAGCGGTGGAAGTAATGGAGAGCAACGTGACAGATGCACAGTGAGAAGAAGAGAGAGGTTGACAGAGGAGGGGGTGGGAGAGGGCAAAGACACGTGAAAATGAAAGCAAAAAGAAAAGGAGCGAACATGGTTTTTAGGTAAAAGTACGTGGGAACTGGGGAGTGGATGGACAAATGCTAGGAGAAAAAATCTTGGCAGTTTATTTCAGGTTCAACCCAGTAACAAAGACTCTGGAAACCATCTCTATGGGGCTCCACAAAATCTGACTTGGGCCTATCACTTATGAAGACTTTCAGTAAGATCCTGCCACTAGAGAAACTGAGAGACAGTTATAGTAACCGTGGAAGCTTTGAGGCAAAGGGGACGGAGACGATGGCAAAAGGTGAAATGGAGTGAGTGGGATTGTGGGGGACGAAAAGGCCATTAATGGCTGGCAAGAGAATTCAGAAGCAAACCCATGAAGGCAAAGAGCAAGCAAGGCAACAAACTTTGGTAAAAGCCAGCTCCGAGATAAAGAGACCCAGCTTTCGAGTTGGAAAAAAATAAAGACAGATGAGGCGGCGCATCAAGATGCAAGAGATGAAAAGTAGAACGGATACTTACACAATATGGGAATTCAAATGGCACTAACGGCAAATGGTGCAAAGAGTAAAGTAAGTCAGAAAGTAAAAAGCTTTTGGACGGTACTGGTGGCAAAACAAGCAATAATAGGCAGTGGGGGGCAAAAGGGCAAAGAGCGAACACAGCATAAAAACCGGTGTGGGTACCAAAGCTTGAGCAAACTACCAAACAAGATTGTTAGGGCTTTACAGCTCAAAATGAAAGAGCAAGGGACACAGCAAGAGAGGCAGAGGCTAAAAAAAAATGGCAGCTAAAGAGGCAATTATAACCAGCGAGCAACCAGGACTAAAGCCGAGACGACCAGTAGGCCGGCAGTTCCAACGTGCAAAGAGCACAGCATGAGGACGTCAGGGGCAAAAGAGACAGAGAAGAGGTGGAGACCAGTGAGCACGCTACTGCTGGAGTAATGAGGAAAGCAAGGCGATTAAAGTGAACGGTTCAAATGAGCCAGACAGCCAGTTATGGCAAATGGCCTCAAACAAATGCAAAGAAAGCATATGTGATGGCACATGAGCAGGGCCAGCGGATGCGGGGACGCAGTCAAAGGTAGGGGGGCAAGCTAGTGCTAAAGACAAATAATTTGTCTGCATGGCTGCGTGCGTGACCTGTTAAAGCGAGTGGAAGATCAAAAACTATTAGCAGTAAAATATTATTACAGCACTGAAGCATAAAGTATTGGCAAATAACTTATTGTAAACTCTGCAGTGCATTAAACGGTGAAGAGCAGCGTATGCAGCAAAAATAAAGAATGAATTAACACTCACAATCACAGATGCAACTTTTCATACATATATCGTGGAAAAACGAGAAAGTCAGAAATCTGAAAATAATTTAAAATAAATAAAAGCCCGGAGCCCAGAAAACAGACATTGGTTCGAGCTCTCACCTGCTCTGCACTATTTACTGCATAGAGGAAAAATGCTGAAGCATGTGGGACAGCGGCTGCACCTCAGGTGTTCTGACTCAGAGAAACTGCAGATGATGTCTATTGTGTACAGTAAGAGGGTGTCTTCTCCAAGCCGAGGGCTCGAGGAATCTGTGCCACCGAAGTGTAACAGGAACTTTGTGATGTGGATGCAGGACTCAAAACTTTTACCAAAAGTACAAAAACAGAGTCCAAAGTAGACGGAAGTAGAGGTAGTAATTACCACACTGACATTTCTACGTTAAAAAAAGTCAGAATTTGATTTAAAAGTTACTTAAAATTGTTCATTTATAAACTACAGCTACACAAAAAACTACAGGCATTTACAGTTCACCCATGTACTGTACGACTACAACACTGTTTACTTTCTTCCAAATGGTTTTTGAATGCGAGGCGATTCACATTTTGTCAAGGTGACTGGACCCTTGTCCAAGTGAATGAATCCAGCATAATGTTCCACTTCAAAGAGAAAGCTGTGGGATTGCAACAGGCCAATACCTGAATCAAACACAAAAGTCAGAGATGGCCGTGAGTGACTAAGGGCTGAACAAGAATATGTGTTGCAAGGTATTGCATGTGAGGCAACAGAACTCTATTGGTTAAAGGACAAACGTGAGCAGAGAGGGTTACAGGGATATGAGCAAGTAAGAAAGAGAAACTAAACAAAAACAGGACATATACAGTGAAACACAAAGAGCATTTGTGAGAGATGAGCTGCTTTCACCGTGGGTAAAATCAATGGCTGCGATGATGAAATGAGTGCAATTTCTCTGCGAGGCAGAAGCTGGAAATATACAGCGGTCTGACACCAGCGACCTGTGGACGGACGGATGGTGAAAATGGAAAGCGAAGGAAGAGTTTTTCGAATAAATCACCATGCACTTAAGCAATTACCCACGTGTAAGTGTCAGAAATCGGATCAGCTATGACTAACTTGGTTTTCTTCGGAAAGAGGAAGTTTTATTTTGGAATATTGCGGGTACAAACGCACGCGTGTATTCAAAACTGCAGAATAAAAGTTGAACTAAAGCCCAAACTGAAATACTGTAAACACATAAAAACACACAGAGAAATATGCTTTTGAAATACTGTTGCACTCAGTGGGAGATATTTCTACTTTGTGTCATTTGAAATCTTTCAATGTTTAGATGAAAGTAGTGGAATGCGGTGCCAGACATGTCAGCTGTTGATTCAAAATATATCGGAAAACCCGCAAAAGAAAAATAAACCAATATACAGTACTGAACATTCACAAATTTCATCTATATCTTACATGAAAACGCAGACCCTTGTTTTGCATCGGTGTCATGTAAATGGTAAAAAGTGTGTCAAACTGAACAAAAAGCAGCGATGCACATGAGGAAGGGAAAGACAGGCGTTTCTGGATGTGGAGCCGTGCTGCCGAAACCAGCAAAACTCCAGTTTCTGTTGTTTGCGAAGGCAAAGCAAGAAAGCAACGGAATTACCTGAGGCGTGGAAGGTCCCGCATCACCCGGTGTCTTTTTTTTGTTTAGAATATGGTTCTCAGAGCATTCACGTGATTGTGCTGTAAGAGGATGAGCGTGGAGTCGTGGGTCTCTATAGCGCGACAGCACTACACGTCAACAAATCCACTCGTGTGCGCCGGGGGAGGCGAAGTCGACGAAAAACGGAAGACAAGGATCAAGACAAGTGAATACTGTCACGAACATTTCTATCAATCACAAAACTGCGCACGACCCCCAAAATATTTCTTTTAGTCCTGGAGCGTCAATTCTTATAACAAAGTTTACTTGTCAGCTTAGGAGAAAGAAGTACAACGGTGGGTGAATGTGCTTTGTCAGGTATGGAAATTTTGAGAATATTTGAGAAGGAAATACACCTTGTGACAGGTTGTGCAGTGAATGTACAGTACTGTGCAAAAGTTTTAGGCCGGTGTGAGAAATTGCTGTAAACAAAGAATGTTTATTTTCATAAATGAACAAAATGCAGCGAGTGAACAAATGAGAAATCTAAATTAAATCAATATTTGGTGTGACCACCCTTTTCCTTCAACCAGCATCAGTTCTTATGGGTTCACTTGCACGAAGTCGGGATTTTGTAGGAGTGTGAGTCTGGGATTCTATGAAGAGACAGAAGGATGAGAGAAATCCTCCATCCACCGAAGATCTGTGGTTCTTTCGCCAAGATGTTTGGAACAACCCACCAGCCGAGTTCCTTCGAAAACTGTCTGCAAGTGAACCTAGTAGAATAGATGCTGGTTTGAAGGCAAATGGTGGTTACACCAAATATTGATTTAGATTTATATTTTTATTTTGTTTATTCACTGCATATTGTAAATTAATGAAGATAAATGTTTAACACTTCCATTGTTAAATTTGAACTAGATTTGTCTCAAATATTTGCAACAGAGAGGTCTGAATTTCAAAAAATGTAATGTTTTGATAAACCTCACTGCGAGCAGATTCCCGACACTGTGAACGTTAATTTCAGAGCTTAAAAAAAAAAAAGTGATGTGTGATCTGAGGAACACAGACAGAAGTTTTTCATGTTTTTCAAATCTGGGGGAAAAACAGATGATAAACAGCTTTTTAAATAAAAGTAGCATGGAAAAGCAGAAAAGCCTGTTTTTAAAAAAAGTGGATTTACAAAAAGCAGACAAATGCTGGATCAACACAAATACGGGTTTGTTTTGATTAACTGGATTTGTTTTTAATTAGAAAACATTTTTACAACGATATTTTGGTTTGGTATGTTCAGTGGGACATTCATGTGGAAATTTGTTTTGATACCAGCCATTTCATATTCGTGTTCTTATTCAGATGCAGACTCAACGCTACGAGCAGGCATTCGGCGGCCGGGCCTGCCATGGATGCTCTGCGAGGACCCCAACCTCAAGGCACCGCATCTGGAAACTGATCAAGGGAATGCATGCAGCGCCACGTGTCACAAACGGGACAGACTGGCAGCGCAACATGACTCACGAGCACCTGATCTGGCAAGCGTTCAAGACTGATTAGACGGACCATTATTTTGTCATTTGCGAGTGAATTAATCGAGGTCGGAACGCGGCGGACGGTCGAGCTCAGCTGACCTGTGCTCTGGCCCTGCTGTCTTCGGGAGAAACGTTTATGAATACATGAACAACACTGTGTCAATCAAACCACTGAATTTGAATTAATAAATCAACATGAAGCGCCCTGTCACATTTGCAAAAGTTAATTTCTAGCCTATTTAAAAAGTTGATTGGTGAGCGTTTGATTCAAACCTTGAGTATTATGTTATTTCCGCACAGTTGCCGCAATGATAAAATCTCCAGAGTAACGTACTGCAGCTTCAGTCACAGTTAAGCTGACAAACACGTCCTCTGTCTACATATAGATGTAGTAGTGTGCATCTAAATACAAAGACACGAAAAGCAAATTTGAGTGTCAGGAAATGGATGGAGTGCTGGTAGTTTTTACCATCACTAAAAAAGGCTGAAATGTTCTACACACAGGGATTACACAGGGAAGACCACCTGTGTTTGTCCATAAGCCTTTTATTTATAAGAGTAAATTTGGAAGTGAAATTCAAACTACAGCTGTAACGTACCCGCCCCCTAAATCAAACGCCCCTCTTTTTTCTGGTTAGAAGAGAAAATGCCTCTATAGTCACTCAGTCCGTTTTCCTCATGTCTCTCTGGCCCCTACTGGGCTTTGACAGAAATATGGAGAAAACAAAATCAGTAACAGCACAGACAAAAGTGTAGTGTCGATTTCTATAAATGAATGGAAGGAAAAAGTTCGATAGAAATACGTGCGGAAAAACGGAGATAAATGGTTTAGAAAAAGAGAGACTCAAACGCTTTGTGATGTTTGAATGTGATCAGTGACGGGTCAGACAGACAGGCCTTCAGGGGAACGGACCGGAGAATACAGAAGAAGTTAACACTGGGCATTATTATTTCATCAGTGACACAGAGGGACAGAGACACGAGGTCAGACGACAGAGCTGAAAACATGAGCCGCCCTGCAACAATTGCAAATAATCTGGGAGGGCGAAAGCATTTCAGAGCCACTGAATTATCAGCACACCATTGTTCTGAGGAAAACGCAGGAAATGGCGTGAGACGGGTCTGTGTTTCCACAAACATCTGCTCTGGTGAAGTGTTTGTGAGCAGCTCACTGAACTCCAACCGGCTCTGGGGACGAGAGTAAATGCCCCGGCTCTGTGACCCTCCGCCGTCAAGGATCTGAACGTGAAAGCACAACATCCCTGCAGGGATTCACTCAGGTTTGTAGATTCACAAACCTTCTGCACTGGCTGCTGCTACCTTGCCACGGTCGCCACTTTCAAACCCCGCACAGATCAATGCCAAAACAGTCTAATACCGATGTTGTGTTTGTGTTATACTTATTTTTTATTCCATACAAAGAGCAAAATGAAATAACTTGCTTAAAGGCTGACAGATGTTGCTGGGAATACCTACTGTAGACAAGGTGGCCAGCAGTGTGTTTCGATAAGCGTGAAAACTATGTGACAAAAATAAAAGTTTAGCAGATTTTTGAGTCTCATTTTAAGGTAATACTCTGCCAGCGCAATCCAAACATTGAATGAGGCAACAAGATGCTCAGTATTTACGTTATTATGTAAACCAGATTACAATTCAAACACTGATCAAATGTTCACGTAACGGTTGTCATCACTTTTGAAAAACCAAAATCACACAGTGTAACAGCTGAATCGACTGAGCCAAACATTCAGAAATGCATTTTGCAGCCAGCGCTCGAGACGTGAGGACGTCTTGTAGCTCGTGGACTGGCTGCAGCTCAGCAGCTACGGCAGACGTCCACGGGCCACAGGGTCAGCGGTCTGAGTCCTGGCACCTCCCGTCAATATGTCGAAGTGTCCTTGGGCAAAACACTGAAACCCAAGTAGCTCGTGGTGGGTCAGCGGAGCACCTTGCATGGCAGCCATCAGTGTGTGAGTGTGTGTGATTGAGGAGCATCACTGTAAAGGACTACGCATGAAAGTGCAGTATAAGCAGAGCATTTCCAATTTAACATTTGCTGAACGTACAAGTACCTGGTACTAGGTCAAACACTGTCCCCATGTCCTCACAGTCGTCACACATGCAGATTCTACTTAGGAGCAGCAGTAACGTAGATTTTTGTGGTTGGAAGATATTTTAAGAGGGACCACGAAACAAGCAAAGTCAGCTGCAAGCTCTGCTGCCCACTCTGTGTGTCCGCCGAGAGAGAGGCGAAGAGGAGAGGCACTCACACACACACACACACACCCACACACACCCACACACACACACACACTCAGAAGGTTATTTCTTACTTCAGACAACACGAGCTGGCAGCAAGTACGAGGAACTGGTCAACCACTTGTTAAACACGCAGAACACAAACTTGGTTTAGTGTGACATCACTCATGTAGTCTCAGCCGTTAAACTCATGAGGTGTGCTTGAAAGCCGAAGAAGAGACGTGATGATGCCATATATTTTGGTAAGGCAGGCTTCCTGGGACCACAGGGTCAGTGGTTCGATCCCCAGTCCCCGCTTGCTACGTGCAAACGCTGCCCAATTCCTTTGCCCGCGGGGGGCAAGTGTGACCAAGTGAACACTCGATGCACAGGCTTAGTGTGTGTACAGTATGTGCACGTATTTGTACGTGTGGACTGTTAATGGCTTCGTCTGTGACACGGGGTGAGCATCACAATCCCCAGTGCGTGTTTGAACACCCGTTAAGTGTGTGTTTGTGTGTCTGCGTGCACATGTATACATGTAAATGTGATTCAGAGTCGACAGTAACTGAAGAGACAGTGAATCACGACATTCCAAGACATGCGAGAAAGTCTAAAAGAATCTGCAACCAAATTCACTTTTCACAAACACAAACAAACACACAAAGTGGGAACACAAACATCAAAATACATGCAGTATTACAGTGTGTAGATGTAATTTCAGACGACAAGTCACTGCCACAGAAGCTAATGGAATCTTGATGGTTGTTAATAATTCAAATCTCCAAATAACACAGACAGAGACTAGACGAGAGGGACATGGGAGGAGGAGGGGACAAAGGTGGGCAAACAAAAAAAAGCTGAGGAGGAGGAGAACGGGAGCGAAGCCAGAAAGAGGACGAAGAGGAGATGAGGAGAAAGTAAGAGAAGAGAAACATTAGGGCGGAAGAAAGAGGGAGAGTTGTTGGAAAAGACAAGAAGAAATCGATACGAGTGAGATGGCAGCAAAGGAGGGGAAGGGGTCACAAATCACCCGAGCCAATACTGTGTGTGCCAATAATGTGTGTGTGCGAGTGTGTGTGCGTGCATGTGTGGAGTCACAGGTCAGTGCTGGCAGACTAATAACCATTCACAGTTTGGCTAATGGAGACAAAGTAAGTAACCTGGTATACAATATGTCATTAGCACACTTCAAGGCAAATGGAGATGTACCGAGGTCGTACGCACATTGCTTAAGCAAACACTGGAAATGCCCTTCACAATAAGATCCACGATCGAGACAAATTACGCTGCTTCTCGCCTTGTGTCACATTGATTCAGATGGAGCTGTGGTACAAATCTATCACCAAATCAGTGACTGCTAATAATACCAGTGTATTGAAATGCCAGCCTGGGAGAAAGCAGATCGGCCCCGTGTGGTTTTAAGGACTTTATTAAAGGCTCCTTTTCCTGCTGGGGTGCCTGACACAGGCAGTTGAGCCACTTAGAGAATCGAGACTATTCCCCCTGAAGCTGACCTCGGTAACCATTAGGTCGTCTTGCTGACCCCTCTCCACTGAGTCACTTCCTCCACAACCTTGCCTGTGACCTTCACCTGGCTAACCCACCCTCCAGATGAGGCTCCATGTGAGTACAAGTAATTTATAAAGCTGTCATAAGGCTCAGATTGTCCCATTCATTTCACAGAAAACAAAACTACTTTTCTTAAGGGGGTCCAGTTTTATTAGGATTAGTAAAAAAAAAAGTGTGAAAACTCATATTCAAGGCCCTGCCTTCTCCAGTACACCATCAGTGTGTTCCCTATGTTTTATCCTTCCATTGCCATAACTATTTATCAATGCAAGAAAGTCAACAATCAGTATTTCCTGAATGGGAGGATCTATTAGAGAGCCTTGACAATCCGAACATCAAAATATTAATCTGAATCAACGAGGCCATGAAATGGTGCTTATGAGAATGTAACCATGGCATTTTTATATAATAACCTCAGAAAAATGAGGAAGTCATGGTGATGTGGTTGGAAATTGTGTTGCTGAAATAAGCAAGGACTTCCCTCAAAAAGACATAAAGTCTGGCATGGACGTCTTCATATTTATTCAAAATGGATACAGTGAGTTAAAATAAACGATGGGACGTCTACTAATCTGAATTGGTCAACAGGAGTTCCTCAAGGATCAGTGTTCAGTCCCCTGCTGTTTAGTCTATACGTCAATGATCCCCCATAGTTTCGTGGAGTAGATTATCAAATATTTGCAGATGACACTGTTGTATATA
The DNA here is from genome assembly GCA_033026295.1 of Channa striata. Lineage (NCBI taxonomy): Eukaryota > Metazoa > Chordata > Actinopteri > Anabantiformes > Channidae > Channa > Channa striata. Next base: position 5,277,358 of record CM065178.1, read on the forward strand.
CACAAGCAAAAAACACCTGAGAACTACCATGGATCACAAAGTTTGATCAACAGAATCACAGTAATATGCTTTTCCATTAAGTCCATAAACAGCAAATAATGACATTAAAAAACAAGTTTGGATTATTAAAAACATCCAATTCAATCACTGTAGAATATTGGAGAAAGATTTTCTGCTGCTTTGAGAAGTTGAAATTCTGGTGTATAAAATCTTAAACGGCCTGGCTCCTTCCCCGCCACATTCGCTCCGAGTGCCGTGTTAAATTATCGAGAAGACCTTCTGTTGGTGTGAGATTGCACTGGACCCTTTTTGTTGTACTGCCTTTGGGCAGTCGGTGTTCTCTGCTGCAGCTCAACGGACTGCCCCGCCAGTCCACCTAAAGACTCAACGGTTGCAAAGCCAAATTGATTGCTGTACTTTTGTTGTTGTGATTGTGTTTGATGTGACCTGCCAGGGGACTTTGAATGAAAATTAGATTTAAGCCACCTCTAGAGCAATACATCACATGGAAATATTGTTGCACATGAAACAGAAATTATTATTAATAATTGGCATTGATGATGAATGACGATAAATACCGTTTCTTACTGTCTCTCATTAATCCTTTGTAGTAAACACTATGACAGACAGGGAGCACAAACTGAGCCATTAACAATTGCATCTGTGTATTTCTGTCTGTCATGACAAATGTCTCCTGTGATATGAACAATTCCTGTCACATTTACAACTGCTTATGAGTGTTGTGAAAGGACGTTGTAATGCTTTATTAGTACAGGATTGTGATGCGTCAAGATGGCTTGTGTGATTACAGATCTACTCTTCGTATAAAGTGCTGCTGGTACTTTTTTTGCCCTTTCCATTGTCTACTCAGCTATTACTATAATCTGCTTTGTTTTTCTTTGCTTCTCCACCATAAAAAATAAATAAATAAACCCCAAACAAACACGTATTTCCAACATTCAGATTGACGAGAAACAATCTTGTGTGCTAGGCATCGCATACAAGGCAGTCTGGGTACAAACAAGCCTTACACCTGTTTCATTTATGAACAAACACGTTTGCTTTGTTCTGCTTTATCTTGACCCGCGCAATCAAAACAAAAACCGCGTTTCACTTAAGCCGACTTTCCTTTTTCCTGCAAAAGAATGACAAACTACAAAGAGAACGCAGGAGTGGGAGTGAACGAGGAAGAAAGGAAAACAGCCCAGCAGGATTCATATCATCTTTCCCCTCAGTGTGACTCCCTGATATCTGTTGGCCTTTCCGGCCCTCTCAAAGGCACCCTCCATCCGCATCCCTCCATCATCTCCTGCCTCTCTCCCCTGCCTTCTCGGGCTCAGGTTTTTATCTGCTTCTGTTCTCTCTCCGATTTCAGTCGGTGGAAATTAGAGTGGAGCACAAAACAGCATGAAGCAGCGAGAAAGTAAGAGGAAAGAAAGGGAGAGGATGGGACAGAAAGGGAGGGAGAAGAATGAGGAGACGGAGATAATAAAAGCAGTATGGGGGCCATAGCTTCTAGCTGTGTCTGTGAAACAGCAGGAAACAAAGAGGCAAAAACACACAGATAACACACAGGTTTCACACTGATAAACAGATAAACAGTGGGTGCACACACACTGTGCGTTCACCGGGAACAGACCCTACAGTGGTTGTCTATGTGATTTACTCAAAATACAACTAAGTAATAATTTGCCTTTTGTCCTTTTATTCCTTTGTCGTCTTTAAATGTGACTTACGTGTTTTACGTAAGACCAACAAAGCATGATGGGAGTTTGTTGTTAAGCTCACACGCGTGTATAAAGTCCAGTTGCAGAAAACTTTGCTCAATACAAAGTCTAGTGAAGAGACATTTTCTCGGAAATTGTTCCTATCCCAAGACATATTCAAACCTCAGCAGTTCCTGATTCGGCATAATGTTCCTAGTTTATTTGTGTATTCATTATATTTTTATGTGTATATCTGTATGGATTATGGTGTGCTTGAAAGTAGCAGTACAAAGTAACAAGCATTCAATCCATTTTTTATTAAAGTCACATTAGGATAGCTTTATACAAGATGAATTAGGCATAAATTAAAGCATATCTTCAGCACTTAAAATTTAAAACCAAATCCATGTTCCAACCGGGCCTGAGGGTTATTTCCATAGACAGGAACACTGAGAAAGATAACTCTAAAATAAAGTTGCGAAATTAAGTTTTGTACAAAAAAACGATAACACTGGCTAATATGGCCGCAAGACATAATGTCAAAGTAAATTGGATTTGATGTTATTCAAAAATACACAGACTTTTTCAGTCACATGGTTGAGTGGGTGATACTGATCCTTGACAGACCTCATGGTGTCCATCACAGTATCAGAGCCTGAAAATTCACGGGTAGTTAATTGAGCAGAATTTCCTCTCAATAGCACAATGTCTGGAATCCAGCAGCTAGCAAATGAACGGCTGATGGGAGATTAATAAATGACTTGCTGCTGCACATGGTGTCAGTAATGAGCGCGGTGAGGATGAGGAAAGAGGGGACGGCGTGAAAGGAGAGACAAGAAGGCGATGGATGCTTTTGTACTGAGGATGTATTATCAGATACATGCAGAATTTAGATATGCCCAACCCCCAGGTATGCCCGGAGGCAAAACAGCATGTTATGGCAAAATAACTTGCATCAAATAAATACATCATTTTGGAAAATCCATTCAAATTGGACATATTATTTTTTAATAAATAAATTAAAAGGGAAGATTACGGGCAGACCAACGCATGAATAAACAATACAGACGATTACGCGTTGCCTTTTGTTCTCAAACTGGCTTCAAGTGACAATTATATGCAGGATCTGAGAAAAATGACCAGGATTAAATTATAAGAACTTGATATGCGCTAATCATGCAGTGTAAACACAATGCAAAGATTAGAAGGTGATTAAATAAAATGAAGATTAAAGCTTCCAAATGCCAAACATGAAAAAGCAATGATTAAATATTCAGATTACCAATTGGGGAAAAACACGACACGGAAAAGGTCACAGAACTGTCCACGAGAATCACAGAGAAAAGAAGAAATCAAAGACGGTGCACTAAGGTTGGCAGTGAGGTTTACTGGGGTCCGATCAAACCTTCCCCACCCTCAGATAACTATATAACTTATTTCTATTCTATCAAAACTTTCCACGGTGAGCAGCGGTGGGCATCTCGCTGGGTGCCTTTCTATATTTGTATCCGTTGCTTCGCTTCTCTCGTGTTTTCTCCCTGCAGGTTTCATTGCATTTATTCTCGTCTGCATTGGCTGTTCGTGTGAGACAGCCGAATCAGGGGAGACGTCGAACCGCGCAGCTCTGCAGCTACTCTCTCAGTCTTAGCAGAGCCACTGAGAACATCCGACACCAGAGAACATCCGATTACGCAGAGTGGAGACGCAAGGTCTCCTGTGGAAGTCAACTTGAAGACCGTCAAATACTGGGACTCTTTGCGACCGTACAAAATAGTCAATGGTGAGTATATAAAATATGTATTAAGTAGTAAGGCACAATTAAAAAAGAAAAAACGAATTCAAACGCCAACATGGGCATTTGTGCTACTGTTGACCCCCTGTGTTTTTCATTCAGCGGACACTATATATCAGGAGTTTTCACACTGTTTCCAGCCTGTGTTTAATCACCCACTCCGGGGACCCAAGCTCATTAACAAGCCGGCGGAGGCCCATAAGCTGAGCTCGTGTCACCCTTAAGTCCAAAAAAAACCAGGCTGTGTACGTCTTTGTCTTCCTGCCAAAGCAGCAGCATGATTCATCATTACCTAGCCAGCAGTGTAATACCATGTGCTGTCAAGTGACAAGTGTGGAAGTCTGGCTGGAGTCCAGTACATCACGGTGGATCCAATTATACTGTCCTGTGAACATCGTGGTACAGCGCTGGCAGTGGAACAGCTGTGTACACACATCTGACTGTGACCCAGCTTTCTACACAAATAACTAAACATCTGAATAATGGATTTAACCTGTTTGCTTCCAGTGCACCAGTGAGACAATTGGGGGAAAACGTTGGCCACATGTGCTGGAACAAATTTATATCACTTGGAGGGAAATGTCACCAGGGTCAGGTGCATAAAAGTGATTCTGGTTTGGAAGTCAACTAGCATGCCATCTGTTTGAACCATTCTTTTCGATTACAACTTTGTCTTGCCAGTGTCAGCCAGACATTAAAATCATTGTTTTTTTGAAGACGTGTCCTCCGACGATGAGCATCGGCTTCATCCAGCCATATTTTAAAGAACCGGTACCGGTAAATCCATTTAAAGTCTAAACTGTTTTGTCCTCTCACCACGCGCTGGTGTTGCAGCGTTGCTCAACCTTCTCAGCCGTATTAAAAATGAATGGGGGGGTCAAAACATTAAAAGCACCTCTTAATATACTTAATATACTTTAATGCACTGCACTACGATTCCTTCTGTTTCTACGTGTTTGTGGAGGACCACTGTGACCTCAATAACAAACACGTAGAATCATCACCTTTCTGACAGTTTAAACCTAAAAACTGAAAAATTACAACCTTGTAAAAGTTGAATTTATGAGCTTTTTTCTTGGATGGCATTAGATTGTACAGGTGTACCTAATTAAGTGGCCAGCGGGTGTATATTCAATCAAAATCTACTTTTGCAGGATAGTACAGTAGATAACCCATACACAGGGACATCCACAGTTTCCTTTAACACACATTCTCCTGTGGGTGAACCCACAGTGCATGTCACTGGCTGTTCATTTTAATCACTAGTTTCCTGTAAAATAATATCTCTGTGCTTAAGAGCCATTCTGCATAGTTTTCATCTGATGTCTTCCGTTCATTTTTCCACAGTGTGTGCGCTTAAGTAAATCTTACATCTGTGTGTGTGTGTGTGTGTGTGTGTCACTGAGCATGTGTGCTCCAGCCTTCACTCACCTGAGTTTTCGTCCACCCTCTCCTCCACAGTGTGGTCCTTCTGGTGGACCCACTCGCTGTTGCACTTAAAGTAAATCTGCGTGGCGGGTGTTGCTTTGCAGTAAAGATTGACAGGCTTGTTCTTGACGATGTAGCCTTCCTCAGGTTCGAAAAGGAAGTGAGGTAATGGCTCCGGAGGGTCAGACGGGAAGGTTTCTGGGAGCTCGCTAAGACTCAGGAAGTCGTCATCGTCTCTAACTGTGGAAGGCAGAGAAGGGAAAGGTTACAACCATAAAGTTGGTACTATTCAGCTCAATCAGTTTTATCAACCTGCTTTAGAGAATGACTTCCTTTAATCATCCAGTATCACTCTGTGAGTCACGCCACTGAGCAGCACTGTATCACACTTTCCCTTGAACTGAGCGTGTACTAGACATTGCCATTTCTATTTTATTGTTAATAATTGCCATGTCTCAAGCTGGTGACCTAAAAAGAGAACAATTTTCTCCCATAGAATGCGCCTTTATCCACACCTGACTGTGGTGTCCGTTTGTGAAATGATTGTGGAGATCAGTCATTTTTGCACAAGATCCTCATTTTTAAATATGCACTGAGTTGATCCAACACTACACTGTACTTTCAGGAAAAACTCAGGGCAAACGGAGAGGGGCGAGGTTTATGGGTTAGTCAAAAGCGGAAATATGAACAGCTAAATCAGGGGCCAGATCCAGAAAGATGCTTTGTGGGATTGATCTGACACGTAAAGCTCCTCAGACACTGTAAAGATTCAGCCAGATTTTAGCCCTGAATTGCTCACGTCTGACTAATTTTAGAATCAGGCTGAACTTCTGCCAGATTGGTTGTGATTTGACATGTGGTTTGAGGACGCTGATGATTAATTGCCTCAAGGAACAACGGTCTGGCTCTGGGATGATCAGTTGGATTTCTGACATGTCAGAAATTTCACTCAGGCTTTCTTGCAATTTGAGCTGCTCGGCGGTCTGATTTCCCACATGGTTGCTCTCAAGAAATCCATTATAAACTGCGGTGAGCTTGTTTTAATAAGACTTGTTTCTTATTTTGCATGTTGTGGCCCACACTGTACTGACTGCCATGCTATGCAATGCACATCATGGTTTCTGCGTTTTGCAGCCATCTAGAAAAGCCGTTTTTTCCTTTTTAGAAAGAAATGCTGCCTTACTTTGGTTTTCACCAAACGTAAAAGAAATTAAAATAAAAAAGTAACAAAACTGACCAGGGGGATCGATGTCAGAAGCAAAGTTATGGCTAGGCAAAATCTCCTGAATTGTGAGCAGAAGAGAAATGTGGCGTGGGAGCTGACACGACATATGAAGAAAAAAAAACACAGCTAGCTTTATTCGCAAACAAAACTTTGTTATATCCTTCAACAACTTCCAGAAACATTTTTGAAGCCTAAAAATAAATAAAGATCATACTTATGTCAACCCACATGAAAGGAAGACGAAATGGTCTACAAACATAACAATCTACAGTACATGCAAAATACTCTGGGTAAGCCCACTGATGTAATAAATAAAAAAATGAAATCCCCTGACAATTGTATTTCCTTACTTTTCCTGTTACATGATAAGAAATACTTGTATATAGAACATTTCTCAGAAATCCAATTGAAACTCCTTTCTCAATTCCCAAGTCTGAAATGTTTTTGTGCATCGTGCTACGGAGGAATCGGGGACTGAAATGGGCAGGAAGAGAGGCGACTCGCGGAAAGAATTGAAAAAGACAACGCGGCCAACCCCGAGGGCACCGGCGACTTCATCGTCCTCCCCTTCCATCCTGCTCTCTCTCCTCCACTGTCTTTTCAGCCTGTCCAAACTTCACGCCCACCGGTGGCCCCAATCAAAGGGACACCAAGACTGTTTTGTCACCGGGTTGCCAAGGTCACCGAAACACTGAGGATTACAAGAGCAGGTGGGATGGACGCACTTGCACACAAACACAATGCACAGTGTATTAAAAGTTCATGCACACACACACACACACACACACACACACGAACAATTTCTTCTGACTTGTAATTTGCTTCCACTCCATCATCATCCAGTTTCATTAAGCCTGTCTAGACCTTTTCTGTGCGTGTGTTTGTGTGTGTGTGTGTGTGTGTGTGTGTGACTGACTGCCTCACCTGGAAAACTGTGACTCATGGGAAATTTTTGACCTTTGCAACAACTTTAAAGCACAACCTCTTTTACGGGTACAGTCGCACATACACACTGCAAAAAAAAATAAATAACTAGCACGGCGTGCACATAATTGTGCATTTATTTACTTGTGCGCACACATTATACAATCTTCCACGGCTCTACCCTAACCGCGTGTGTCCTTATCTGGAGAATAGCAGCGCGCTGCGGGCTAGGAGCTAAAAGCAGCTTAGGTAAAACAACGACACACAAACGGGGGAAAAATGAGTCGACTCCGTCCTCGCTTTGATGTCACGACGCTGACATTTTCCCTCTTAGTTCTGTAATTAGTTCTTTGAGAGTATGAAAATTGGTAGACATATTTTACTGAATAATTTTATCGGTGGGAAACTCTCTTCCCACTTATTTATCCGGTGTGACGTTCACCCATTTCTCTGTCGCTTGCATCTCTCACTTTAACTGCTGCTTGTTGCTTTATGTCTCTCCACCACTTTGCTTTACACCCGTCCAGCACTCTCGCCTTCTGCTTCGCCCCAACACCCATTCTTACCCTCATCTGTCATTCAGAGAGCTGGGGGGCTGGGGCTGGAGAGTGTGGGGAGGGGTAGGAGGGTCACTGCTCTGAAGTGACAACTATAAATTATTGACTGGCACAAGAAATATGATAGCCAGAGTAAAAGGGTGGGTGAAATGGAGAAATGGGGGGGAGGGATGGAGGCAAATATTCCCAGGAATAAAAACGCTGTATTTCTTCTCTCTTCTGCAGCGTCTTTGCTTTTCTGCGTCCACACTTTTGCTCTGCTCATCGGTGGTCTTTGTCCTTCTTCTTAAACCTTTTCTCCTGCTCTTGTTTCTCCTCCTCTTTCCCCCACTCCCCATCCTCCTGATCTCCTGACACAGTGAATTACTGGTCCGAACAGCCCAGCTCATAAAAGTCCTGCCTGAATGCTGTCATCAATAATGGATGGATGTAGCAGAACAATGTCGATTTACAGTATGTAGTAAATATGTACCACAGGCAAAAAACACATTTATTCCCTTGGCCATGTTTGTAGACCGGCCCCCTTCAGAAAACCTAGAAACCCGACCAATAAATGTCAGCAAATCTGGTGGGAATGATGTCAACAGATGCTGCCAATCGTCACACAGTGTCACTGACAATGTGAACGGATCTGTCATAAACAGGCGAAAACAGAACAGAGGCAGAGTGAGGGAGGAGAAAACAATTAATCACCCGTTATCTGATACGGACAGGACAATCCAATGCAAAGGGCCAATGCTGAGTTATACACAGTAATGTTTCAATAATCCTAAACAATCTTCCTTTAACTTCGTCAAAACGTAGGCTGAGCCACGGTGACACGCATTACTTGTAAAAAATAATAATAATGAATCATTATACAGAAAGTCTGAAGTATGCAAACGTGACTGCAACCTAAAGAAAGTCAAACCGAGCCATATAGGGTCAAAAAGACTTGTGTGTGTGTGTGTGTGTGTGTGTGTGTTTGTGAGTGTTTTAATGGCTTGTGCTTTCAGTGAGGGGCCTGTGATGTCTATCAGTGCAGTAGCCATGGAAATCATGAGTTCATACTCATACTTCTTAACATCTTATCTGTTAGTTTGAATGGGCCGCAGCTGCAAAAACATATGCAAACTGAGAGAGAGGCACTTACACACAGCCCATAAATAGGCATAGGAACACACATTCAAATCTGGTTCTCCTTTACCACTAATCCTCCACCACAACCACGTTTGACACCATGCACGTGTACGTACACGCACATGCAGACACGAGCGTGAACAACTAAAGGAAACAAAGCGGGAACGATCCATTTCCACCTCAGATACTTTTGCTGCCAAATTACACGAGTCACACATGCAAAAATAAAATGCACACACCCACACAAACACAAAGGCGCAAAAAAGCGTTTGTGTACACTGGAGGAAAAACACATGGGCTGACATATTTCTCCTTTTTCTTGTTGTTTCTCTTCCTCCATGAGACTCTCTGTGTCTGAAACATGCAGATTATTTCACGAGCACAGGAAAATACAAATACACATTCTTGGTGCTCATATTACCCGCAGCTCCTGCCAACTATGAAACCATGCCCACAATCCTTCCACGACACACACACACACATACACAGGGCTTTACTTTTTATGATATCACATTCAACTGAGAACATTTGAAATCTGAAAAAGTTTGAGGAGGCTAATTTAGGGAGTTTAGGTAGACGAAGAGAGATGAAAGCTGAGAGACGGAGCGAAGAATGATGGGAGAGCGGAGAGCTAATGTATCATTGCTCTGGAATTAGATATATGATGCCGCCCATTTCCCAAAACTCGCTCTCCCTCGTACACACACACACACACACACACACACACACAAGAACACAAGCCAACCCAAAAGTGTAAGCATGCAGCACACATACACACACGCACACACAAGGGTAGAAATGGAAAAATCTTATCAGCTATTCACCTATAGAGCAGCACTTCACTCTCTCTCACCCTGCGAGTTCTATGAACCGTCTCTCTCACTCCAACTCGCTTTCTTTCCTCGCCACCGCTTCTGTAATTTGCTGACATTACTGCTTTAAGACAACAGCAAATGCACGGCATTATCATCTCTTTTGAATCATTTTCCCAAGCCCTCGATTGGGGGAAATCCTTGTTCATCATTCTTAAGTGTTTACCCATCCGCTCTTCTTCATCATTCACGCTTTGAAGCAACTGCTGCACACGAGGGGAAGACTCTGTTTATCCAGTTTTGCCTGAAGACGTACCTGTAATCCATGGTCGTTAAGCAACATTAGACAAATTTCATACCCTTTTAACTGTTAGTGTTATTTACAGTATTTTGTATGCAACTGCACCCCTAGTAAGATCTACAACGATCACTAGGAAAGAGCCTTTGGCTTCTGAAGCCATCGCCTCTGCTTTAATTTGGGGTGTGTTTTTCTGCGTTGAGCACAAAAGAACAAAGCGCTCTGTTATGCCAAGGACGATGAACTGTATGAATGCATAAATTCCAGTACTGATTTAATCCAATTTTCCTTTCATGTGTTTTATTTTGTGTTTTATCCGTCTCCTTTATCGAGGGGCTTTGCAGTCGATAAGTGGTTAAGATTAGGCCGGTAAAACAAGGGAGACACAAAGTTATGCTGGTTGACAAAAAGAAGATAACATATACGCTGCCAGCATTTGGACGTCTATGGGGGTGAATGTATTTTCACGATTCAAAAAAAGATTAAAGGTGGATTGAAGTCAGTTGAACGACTTGACTCGACGTGCCAAGGAATTATACAGCAGACACCAGGTGGAAATTTGCTTTCTATAAATAGCTGCAAATTAGTTGGATTTCTAGATGGACTCAAATTCTGCGTCAACATCTGCTTCATTTCGAATGTGAGACAACCACTCGGAGTCTGGGTGGCCAACCATGACTGTTTGATGACAGAAATAACTCCAGGAAGGTAATATACAGCAGACTGCTTGTCATAGCCAGTTACATGTCCAGCGGGTTTTCAGGGCCACACTAAGCACTTCATAATAACTGAAAGTAGCTGGAAGTTGAACTGTGGGAGCGGACTGTGACAGCTGCTTGGTGTCCTCAGACTCTGATTGTGTGTGACACAAGGCCCCAACTAAAGCCTGAAGCTAGATTTATGACCCTGCCTGCAGAGGGGTGGACGTCGGGCCACAGCTGGTCTCAGTTAAAGGAGTAAAGAGCGCCTGCATTTGTAGAAGAATTCAGGGGCGTCCTGCTTTTCCTGGTTTACTCTAACTGCGACTCCAGTCAGAGTCTTCACATGCTATAAACTACATGGTGAGAGGGAGGTGAGGAAACAAATAACTAAAGAACGGAAGGAGGATAGACAGAAAAAGGCGCATGCAACTTATTCAACTCCTCACACTTTTTATTCTCCTGAAATCCAACATTTGAGGCCAAGTCATGAAGCTGGTGTCGGGCAGCCACAAACGTCCTTCCTCCCATAAATAACACACATGATGGGAACTCTGGACAGCAACAGCCACAGCTCCTTCATTTCATTTGTTTCTTCTGTTTTGTTCTTTTCTCATATTTGACCGTGTGTGGAGGCTGGCAAAGTGAACCACACACCCCTTCGGTGCAGGGAATGAGCTGCCGGTTTACTTTTCCGGGGCATGTGCAGTTTTCACAGCATGGAAAGTGTGTGCAAACACAAATCTTCGGGCTCTGAGCTGACACCGGTACAAAGTCGGTCCTGAACCTCGTGGACAATGAGAGCTGACCCAATTCACGGAAAACGTTCTCCTTCATTGGCTTCTCTCATTTAGGCCCCCTCGTAAATTTAGAACAGAATTTGCTCTCGTCTTCACATACAAAGACCTGAATGGTCAAGCTTCATCGTATCTTAAATCCCTCACAGCGCCGCGTTATTCCACCCTCTCGGTGCAGGGCTGCCTGTGGTTCCTCGAGCTTCCGAATACTTTCCTCTTTGATAAAGCTTGCAGTTAGAGCTGGCTCAGGTGACTCTGAACCAGCTCTTAGTTACGCTGCTATAGACCGCTGCCCTCCAGTGCACTAAGCCCCCCCCTCCCACCTCGTCCTCTTCTCTCCTCGGCTCCCAAAGCACTTATGTCGCCATTCCGTGACATTCTGTCTTCTTTCTCCAGTCGTTGTGCTTCTCCCTCTCTCTCTGTGTCCTCATTAACGTGTCCCCGGCTTTTGAGCTGTGGGTTTCCAGTGCAGTCACTGGTCTTACCAGTCTGTCCAGTGTTTAAGCCCACTCCCAAAGAGTTTTCCCTCTCCACCATGGTCTAGTGCTCAAGGGAGATTTGTTGGGTTTATAGTTGTTAGTTTAGTTTTTACTTTGTTAAGTTAAGGGATTATTTTGTTTTGAATTGTTTTTTTTTATATAAATTTGAATTGAAACTGCATTTATTTGTTACTTTCTTACTTTCTACTGTGCCATTTACATAAAACTACAGTTGATGTTATGACAGTTTTTTTGGAGTGTTCATGTGCTCTAGAGTTATCAGTGTTGGATAATGAATTCATACATACTGACACTGTGCTGTAAAGCCAAGTTACATCCGTCTGAAAAGTTGCATCAGAGCCACGCACACCCAAACCCGACAGACACATTCAGCTCTAGCTGCTGTACAAAACCTCAACCACAAAGGTAAAAATGTTGTCACTTTATATATTCCTAAAATATTGTTTCAAAAGATGCATTTGCCTCAACAGTCACTTCTTCTAGAAGTACCATCGAAATGCAAATTAGTGTGTGTGTTTGCGAGTTTGAGAGTTGTTTGTGTTGTTTGTGAGATGGACATCCTTTGAAAACTGAAATATGCCCATATCCAGTTGTATATGTCTATTGTCAACTCCTGTGTGTTTGCATGTGTATCTATACATGTGCTGTGGACCTTCGGCTGTTCCACATGCAGTTTTTTTACACAATCATCAATCAGCAAATTCCACTTTCTGCGCCTGTTAGCCTACATTTCCATATGTGCTCATTGTACAGACATTTTTTTGTTACAAGCCAATTTTGTGTTTTGGTGCTGATATTTATTTTGTAGTATTAATCTTAGTTTGCAGTGCGGGTATAAGGAAGCCAGTTAGCCCGCCACTTTGGTCCAAACTGAATTATGAGTGAAACAACTACAGGATAAATTACCATTAAAGATTGTACAGATAAATATTTCTTGTTTCCTGGCGAATAAAAACTTTCATGCTTCCTGGATATGGGAAAAAAAAAACTTTTTGAACTAGTCCAATTAAGCTAATTACTTGCCAGTAAATTCAGACAACAAAAACATCAGTGACGTCCGGACTCAACAGAAACCATTTTGCTGAAAACCTAATTTAACTAATCAGAAGGATCGGAATTTCCCTGATAACTTTTGCATTTTGAGGTACCAACGATCTAGATAAAAAGAGAGCAATTAAAAGGATAAATAAGAGGGAAGTGATGAAGAGGCACAGTTATCGTAAAGAAACCCAGAGGCATAAACACCTCCTCAGACTTGGGCTTGGTTGCGAGTTTGACGTTGAAAAGCTCGGCGCACTCACAGTTGGACACACATCACACGTACTGCACCGTATATGCATTTGGGCTCAGTTGCATCGTAAGCGAGGACGCACACACGGCACAGGAGCAGCTGATGAGTGGGTGTTTGCAGGTAGGCAGTGTGAAAGGACTCGGCAGCTATTTTGCATGGCTGTCTCTGCCAAGCGCACACACACACACACACAAACACACACATTTCAGACTACGACTTCACACGGCTGCGTGTGTACCTATGCTCATCCTGAATGACAACTGCTATGTCTTGAGTGAGGCTCTGCATTTCTGTACGGCTTCACTCCCTTCCTCTCTCACACTTACTTCCCTTTCACTCTCCCTTTTCTTCTTGGCCTTGTCTCCGCTCTAGTTTTTTTGTTTTTTCTTCTTCTTTCCTATTTCTCCCTTCCTCTGCAAGATTTTGGAGAGCAGTCTGATTTTTGCCTAAGAAGGAGAGAGAAGGAGAGAGAGGCAAAGCGACTACGGTAAAGTGCTCTATATGAAGAAGTGGGGAGTGAGTGTGCCTCGTTTGTCCTGAAATAGCTCTTAAGTCAGTGCTTATCTCCAGTTTCTGCAGTGCAAGTCAGCTTAGGTGTATAGATACACCTCAGTGGACAGCACAAGATGGTCCACAGCGGGGGTTTAAATCCAGCTCCGCTCTTTCAAGGTTGAGCGCCGAGTCTTCGGTTACACTGCTTCGTATGTCTTTCACACGGCTCGGTGCGTGGGCGCAAGCCTAAATGTCACACTATCGGCCGCTGTGATCACGGCGAGGCCAGATGAGAACCAATCGGTTATAGTCCTCGGTTATGCTGCGGCTTTTTAATTCCACCTCCTCCGATAAACTAGGTCACTTGTGTGAGAACCCATGATGGTCGGCCATTCGGGGCAAGGCTCCTCTCCGCTCCGCTCTACCTCTCTTCAGTCACTGTAAAAACCAGGCCACACCACACTCCCCAATTTGTCATGTCGCAATTATATACTGATTCGTAAGAATAGTATTTTGCACAACTCTGACTTCCCATTTTGCAAAGACAATTTTCCTACGTGAAATAATCTCAGCACAGGAATTTTGCAAAACTGTTTAATCACAGGGGGCTGCCGGAGAGTGAATAATGCAGTAATATTCTAGTAACGCCATAACGAGAAAGAAATGCATTTAAGCAGGAGAAAAAAAAACAGATAACAAGGAGAAAACAGGCAACCGCATGGACAGTCAGAGAAAAAATAATTACAGTCATTTCACAATCGTGAAGAACAGTTATCGGCTCCGTAATCCACAAGTCTTATTTTGTTTTACACACACACGCGAATGTAAGCGCGCCACACACATCCACGCGCAGATGAAATATCTCATTCATATGCATAGTCTTATGTAAGCTTGTGGGGGTACAAACTTGTGCGAGTTGCTGTGTAATGTTATCTTCCAGATGGATTCTGTCTCCCTTATCCCAGGCCTGGGGGAAAAGCAAGGCTTTGCTTTCATTCATGTTCTAGTATCACGGCTCAGCATCGCTATTAATACAAGCATCCAGCGCGGGGCAGTGCATTAGAATATCAAAACATTGGCCAGAGAAGGACTTCTATTTTCAGGGAGATAGGATAATGTTTTTTCTGGGTGGCTGACAGATAGTACGGCTGGCTGGTTGTACGTCTGCGCCGTAGGATGCACGGCTCCTTTTCCACCTGCCTCTCTCTCTGTCTCTCTCTCTCTCTTTCCGTTTAATCTCTGTACATTTTCCAGCTGTTGTGTCCTTTGACTCTCTCTTTTGTCTTCGCACCTTTCTCATCTTTTTTTTTTTTTTTTGGTTCGTTTCTTGCTGCCTACGGCTTAAATTCAGCCTTCATTACAGCGTCTTTAGTCGCTTCCCCGGGGCTCCATTTCAAAATCAACCCCAGCCCGGCCTCTTGTTGTCCGCAGCTGCGAACAGAGCTCAGACTGTGTAGGCGTCTCCACAAAAAGCACCTGTTATTTTGGCTCGTGTGTTTGCAGCTGCGCGACGTGCAAACGTGTTGTCTCAGGTGGAACAGGAGCTGAAGGGTGTGGTGATCGATAAATTCATCCCTGGCCAGTCACATCACTGGTCTCATCACTGTGAGACAGCTGTGCCAAGTGCTGTGCTGCATGGCAACAAGTCAGCAAACGGAATAAAGCTCCTCCGCAAAATACTTTGAATATTGTTGCCTGGATAGAGCAGCGTGATCTGAAGCCGTTTAAAATCACTACTGGTCAGCGGTGATTGATGATGAGTGGATTTATATTTTAAGCAATATTTCGTCATTGTTGTGGTTTGTTGTTCTTCTTTAAAAGTCCCAAAGTGGGAGCAGATTCATGTGCCATTAACAGCCGTGGATATGGAATATCTGTTCAAAGTCTAGACACATTTTTTAGCAAAATATTAACGATTCCCTTTTGAATGAACCTTACACGTTAGCCCCATGAGCTCTAATATCCACACACGCTACGCCTCCCCTTGTTCCTGGCGTGTTTGTTATTCATTTCTTATTTTGATTCATCTATTTTCTTCCATGTTTTCCATCCGTCTATTACCCCTATCTCCTCATCTCTATTGCTTCCTATTGCTCCTCCTGTTTTCTTCTAAAGGGATCTAAAACACCATGCTCAGCCCGGTTTTGTAGATTATCTATTTGCAGAGGAAACTGGAACCATGCTCTCTCTCTCTCTCACACACACACACACACAAGCAGGCCATAAAATAATAACGATGGCCTCAACTCAAATGATAAAGAACAGCTTACAGGCTTATTTCATTTGAAGATTTTCCCATATTTTGGCTATTTTATTCCGAGCTGAAGATAAAATTGGATCAGACATTTCACTGCTCATGCCTTTCTCCATCTGGAGGCTCACTGTCTCTCTCTCGCGTTCTTATCCCTCCTCTCCACTGTCTCCCTCTTACACCCTTATTCCTTCCAACCACACAACTTGGTTTTTCTCTCCCTCGCCCAGCCAAACTCTTCTTCTCCCTGCTGTCTTCCTCTCCTGCTCCTGCTCAGTCCGCCCTTCATCCTCATCGCCTTCTTCTGCTCTCTCTCTCTCGCTTTCTCTCTGGCATCTTTCCACACTTCTCGCTCTCATCTTTTTTCCCCCCCATTTCTCGCCTTTTTCCATCTTAACTCCTTTTCAACACTTTGCCTCCCTGCTTTGCTCTCTGGCATCCGTCTCCTTCCTCACCTCCCTCTAGCCTCCTCTCAGTCGTCTCTCTGCTTTCCTTCCCCTCTATATCTGAAAATATTTTTTCACTACCTCACTACCTGAGATTTGCTCCCCTCCCTCTCTCCTTAGGTCACTATAAATAGAGCCCCAAGGGGGTTTCATAATGGACTTCTGCCTCTGACCTTATTACAGACACATTACTGGCCAGATTTGTCTCTTGCCTTTTCTCTCTAATGCATACTCACCACCAGAGCACAGTTTTTTCTTTCATCTCTGCTTTACCTCAATAATGGGTATGACCTGTTCATAAACTAGATGTAAATCTATAACACCGCCATTTCATATTTGGCTACTGATTCACATACTCTTCGCCGTGGAGGGAAGGTTATTTCCCACATGCCTTTTAACAGAAGAACAATTAACTGTCATAGATGATCAAAAACAATCTCTGCTTGACACTAATTCAACCACTGTGGCTTTAAATTACATCAATATTGAACCTAAACTGTCTGATAACTGTCTAAATTGAAATAATCAAATTCAAGCTGTATACTCACTAACATTAACATTCACTCGTGTCTCCACATTTAAATGCTGTTTTATGCATATAAATCATTTATTAAGATCTCCAATTATCATCTATGTAACGTCCACATGAACGGTTTCTCTCATCTGCAGAACATGCTTGTACATAATTGCCATTAGTTGCTCAGCTTTGTTCATGCTTGCACAGTATGTGTCAGTGTGGATATATTGCGTTAATCTAAACGATAGCCACTAGAAAGCAAAGTCAAATCCTCCACGTCCAAACATAATTTCCCAATAAATAATAATCTTGCCATTCTGCAGATCTACCATTTTGTCACAATTCATTTACACCTAATCCTAACAAGATTTTGTGTGTGTGTGTGTGTGAGTGTGTGTGTGTGAATGTGTGTGTGTGTATGTCACTTGTTACTGAGTGGAAAAACTAAGAAGATCATAATTTGTTCTTGAGCTAAAACACATCATTAGTGTTGAATCCTTCACTTTGGTTGGAAACTAACAAGCCAGTGTTACAGTACCTACACGTGTCTGAAATGCCAGCAGTGCGAACACGCCATCCGGGCTCTCGCGTGCTAACACGGGGAACTTTAGTCTGCCATGGACTGAGACCGATCTGGAAGGAAATACTAGAGTCCAAAATGTCAAGTTATTCCTTTGACACCACTGCCATTGTTTTGTCCCTCTTTCTGTCTGATCCTGGGCTGTCAGAGTCCTCATTAACTTTTATCTTGGGTCCGCTTCCCTCACAAGTACTGCTTTCTGAAATGAGCTGTGCTGGAGCTTGTGGGAACTAGAGCAGTGGTTACTGAGGCGGAGTGCGACAATCACATGAGTGAAGCAGTGTGTGTGTGTGTGTGTGTGTGTGTGTGTGTGTGTGTGTGAGGGAGACAAACAGAGGGACAGCAGGAGGAGAAACAGCTTTATTCATTTTCAGCCTTATTTTGGTCAAATCCAAATCCTTTTTAAACCAAACAATGGCTTTTGAAATGGTTTCAGGAGAAAAACATCCACATTCCATAAACGACTCAATCCCTGATCACTTCATGTGGAAAAACAAAGTGGGTCTAAATGAAAGCTGTCGCGAGGGTTTTACACTAGATGTCTCAGCCTACATGCAATGGGACTTGAGGGTCTTCTACATCTAGATCGGACTTGCATCTAAATCATAAATATTACTATGACTCATTAAATCTTACAATTAATTATCATTTCCAGTAATTAAAGTGATGCATTAACTGCGGTGCAGTGATGTTTTTTTCTCCTCGCCTCATTTTGCTTAACACTAATGCTCCGCTGTGCAGTAGAAGGAGACAACAGGTCCTGACGTGCCAGTTAGTTAACTCCGAAGGTGTTCTGGATGGTTAGCCAGAGGATGCATGTGAAACAAAAGAACTTTTGGCAGGATGGCGATAATTTGGAGATTAAGCGTTAACATCCAAATGAAGCTCCTCACACTAGGACACTAAGCAGGGGAGATTTGTTTTTTTTTATTTACACACGTTTGAAGATGAGCTTTTAAGAAAATAAAGAGAAAGTCAACCACCGTCTGTGGGGTAGGACTGTGCAGTGCTGCATGTTAAAAAGCAGAACCTAATATTGTTTTTCCCCACATCAATAACTACATAAAAGAGATAATCAGCATTTCCACTGGTGCTGTATACACAGAAACTTCATACATGGGTCAACATGGGCATGAACATGAAACTGAAAAATTAATGTCTACGTCTAAGATGGTTTCAACATTAACCTCAACGTCGCTCTTTTCTTCTTCTTGGTGGGATAACTAGTGCCGATAGGCGCAGACATGCAGTTTCTTGCTGAGCGGTGGGGATGTGTGCAGTGAGTAGACGTGTCCTAGTTGTTCACTCACACATAAATACATGAGAGAAATACACGGACTCGTGCTGGTGAGAATGAACACGCCGCCATAAGTTCCTCTGTTGTGTCATTGGTTTGTTGACTGGCGGCTGATGGCGAACAATTTGACATGTGGCCCCGATGCAACGCATTGATGCTGGTGAGCGCGCAAACAATGGTGAAGCTTGAAGGCATGGATGTGCAGTTCAAAGCCGCGAGAGACTTCACGAGCTCGAATGGCAGCAGGCTGCAAGACTACAAAATGTTTTTAAAGAGGCGAGGGGAATAATGAGTAACTTCTGCCAGTAAAAGCTTTCCACCTTGAAGAGCTGAATCTTTGCTTTAATCGGAAACTTTTCCTCTTTTTTCTCCTTTTTCCGAGCACTTGGGGCAACAGAACTGTGCCACGACTGAGAGGACCATCCTTAAAAGAATCCGAAGCCCCAATCTCGCTGTATTCACACTTTTCAAAAGCAGCTGTTCTGTAGCTGATGCCTTTCTGCGATTTCTTTTCGGGGCCCGAATAGATCAAAAGATAATGGCTAAAGGTTTATTTCAGCTATTATGTGGAAACTAGAAAACAGCAACAAAACAGCATTTAACAATTTAGCAATTAAAGATCAATGGAGGTAATTAACAAACGCACTCTTGACACAGATATACACAGTTAAAACAGCCATATACTGTACAAGGCATCCCACTTCGAGACAACAGATCTCATCCTGTTTTTATAATTATAGCAAAATAATAATAATAATAATAATAATAATTCGACTGGTGAAAAGCTTTGAAAACTTCTTAGTGGAACACGGCTACAGGTTGTAGGTTCAGTTTGAGGTGGTTCAATGTTAAGATTAATTTTACTTTCAAGCTGAAATGTAATTTAATTCCATTTAACAAAGAGTCACTGTGCGGGTAATTATGTGTTTACAAATCTCCTATTAGCTGCTCAGAAAAGAAATCACATCGTTGCACAGAAAAAATATAAAGTTCAGATTCAGTTCATATGGAAAAGAGTGTGTGCATCATCATTAAGTTTAACTTGACTAGTCTGAGGACCAGCTTCGCATAACGGTCCAGTAATGGAGCTGAGCGATGAGCTCCATTAGCTACACACGGCCACAGATAAACAAAAGGTTAAGAGTTCAAATGTAGACAGACCGAAGAGGATTTGATTAACATTTTCAATAGAGCAAAGAGCCACAGTATATATACATATGTAAAAACAAATGTCAATAAAACTCAACAAATTTGTTCATTAGAGGAAACAGATCATGTCATTTTGCCACCGGTCATCTCAGCATCATATACTGTATTATATAAACACCCAAATTAAGTTTAAATGTAGAAAGGCTGTTTGCCATCAGAAAGTGTAGAGATGCAAGGAAACGGGCAAAGCCAAACAAGGCAGAGGTCAGAAGTTCAAATCCTGAAGTGAACAAGTGACTGAGTCACAGTGTTTATCTGTGAATGTGTCTCTGAAAGAGACGTATGGATATGTTGACAGACTGGAAGCCCAAGTTGCCCTGGGGCTGCCGGTGCCGCATGACTGGCTCTCTTCAGCGCCGCCCCACACAAAGAGGTGCAGCGAACGGGGGAAATAACAAGAGGTTAGTTAGTTAACTGGGGTCGCAAGGTCAAAGGTGATGAGGCTTTTAAGTGTGTCGGTGTATGTATGTGTACTCGCTGTGTGTATGTGAGTTATGCCGAGTCTGCATGTGTGCATGAGCGAGCGAGTCATAAAGATGTGCTGTAAGATGAAAGAGCCTCTGTGCAGGTGGATGCGGAGGTCAGAAGTTGAAATGCGGTGGGGGGGCTAACAGAGAGTCTTCACTGCATGACTGCATGTGTTTGCAGTGGGCTGCCCTGTCAGAGAGCTGATGAATGGCTTTTAAGTGTTTCAGCCTTGTAAGCTCAGAGGTAATGGACTACAGCTGAGTGAGCCGACGCTATTGTTGTCACAAATGTGGCATGCGGAAATTATACGCTTGCAGATGATGTAAGTTTAAAGCGGTGTGGGCTTTCATCATTAGCGGCATTAGCGGCAGCAGACGGGGCTGTAAAGAAGTTAAATAATGTGCACGTTTAAATGAGTAAAGTTGAATCCAGTTAACTGTTTCGTTAAGGGGTTTTTTTATTGTACGTGAGAAAAAGTTCAGAGATTCAGGTCAAACGTATTACACAACAGATAAAAAACAAAAAAAAACAACAACTGATAAGCCCATAATGGAAGTCGAGTGAAGGTAAAAGATTAAAGTAAAAATATTAAATATAAAAAATTTTACTTCAAACTTTTATATTAGTTGTTAGTGCCCTGACACCTGCAATGAGACAGAGGCAACTATTTTCTCTTTCTATATCCTGCTAACTGTAGAAATATTCGATTGACATTACAACTATATAATATACCGATATAAAGTTAATACTGCTATAAATCAACATAAACAATGACAGTATCCCATCATGCCTCATCTAAACTAGAACACCATCGATAAACTGATCACCTGCTGTACCGTTCTGTAATAAACGTAAAGATTATTAACTATGGCTGCAAACTTACTCACTTATGATGAATTTGGCTTGAAGTGAATATGAGCTATTGTGTATACATGAGACCGTTTTGTGTAATGAAAAGTCAGAGGGATTACACACACTGCTTTGCATCAGCGCTGTAATTGGAGTTAGATCACTTTTCGACAAAAGCCTCATTCTTGTTATATCAGGTGTCTCGCAAAGCCACAGTGTGGTTGTCACAGGGCAGCGATACGGTGACACATGTTCCCGGCTACAGTCTGGGGTCATTTTAACAAGATGATATTTTAATCCTTTCTACCCTGCTTTGTTCTCTCCCCCCTCTCCTAACACACACACACACACACACAATAAGAAGGATACAAGCAGAATCAAAGGATGTGATGCAGTTTCAGACACATTTTACTTGCAACATCATCCATTTCTGCATATAGGAGTCTATGTGTATCCCTGTATGGGTAGCTACCAGAGCAAAGGATCAAGGAGAAAAGAGTGGGAGGATGAATAAAGAAGAATGAAAGGTGGCAGAGAGAGTCAGAGAAAGAGAACAAAAGAAGATGTAGCTCAGGGGAAAAAAAGTGCGAGACTATGTGATCTTGAATCCCTGGAGATGTTCTTTTTTCTCCGTTGCTTTTTTCTATGGCTATTGATCTCGGTGCTCGCTTGGACATCCAGGTATGCTGTACAGCCACTTTTCCCTCGATGTGCTCTGTACAAATGACCCACTACAAACCAAGACTTCAGGGAGAGATGACTTGTCGTCGATTTAATTATAAAAATCATACTTTTAACTATTGTTAATGTGTCTAGTAGGCTCACGACAAGTGGATACAACGTGATTTGGAACAAAGAATTAAAATATGAATTGTGTGTGCCAGCTTTACTGAAGGCTCTGCAAAGAAAGGTGATTGTGTTAATAAAGCAGAAATGTGGACAAAAAAATGTGCCTTTCATAAGTACAGTAATTATCTACAAAGGATCTGTCAGAAAATATGAACATTTTGTGTAAAGTCAAATGATGGAAAACGATTAAGGGCGAAAATATTATCAGAGAGGTGTGTAAAACGGTGTGATGGTGTCTGTATGCAAGGACACGTCGAGCGCGGAAGTGGAAAAAAAGCGAGTAACGATCTAAGCAACGTCAACCGGGAGTAAATTCTTCAGTCCAGATACGGGAGCTGTGCAATATCAAACTTTAACTCAAGGTCAGGAACTCAAGTGAGCAAATCCATCCTCAGGGGAGAGACGTGCAATTAATTTCCTTTAATATATATTTAGTACCACAACTCATTTATCTCCATGTGCAAAAAACCTTTTTTAAATTCTATTTGTTCAAGGAAGATTCGCTGAGAGATCACCTCTCTTTCAGGGAAGCCCGATCACACACACACTCGGAAGCTGCTCAGGACCACTACAGTCAGACCTCCAGCTTCACTGGAGCACTCGGGTTTAAGGGTCTTGCCCAAGGGCAGCGCAATGGTGTTGATAAGAGAGGAAACAAGTGCTGCTTTTTCATTTGTCCTCCTGGTGTGGGAATTGAAGCAGCAACCTTCTGGTCACAAGCCGACTACTCGAACATCTTTAGAGATGGGGACCGTGGAATTTCACATCTGATCACGCCAAACGTCATTTAAAGTATATAATGTGTTTTTGTGTGTGTGTGTGTGTGTGTGTGTAAACTGGTCAACAGCTTGACGGTCTTACGGGACGGAGGATGAACCACAGATCGGGGTGGGGGGGGTTGTCAAACTTATGCTTTGACAAGAAGAGGGTGGGATTCAGTGTGTTGCCCAATGACACTTGAGCAGAGGGAAAACTTGCATCCAGGGGTCTGTGCCACATCACAGCGTGTCGCTGTTTAAATTCTCCAAATTTCCCTTTTCTTTCGCAAAGCTTCGGTGTTTCATTCGCCAAGAGCGAAGCCGCAGGAAAGAGTTTGGGGTAAAAAGACAATGATGGACAGAGATAGGCCAGACCCTGCCTGGTGTACATTATTAGGGAGAACACTGTCATTAATTCAGTCTTTTACCCAGCCCCTCACGATTGTGGCCTCGTTCTCCCTGGTTCACTCTCACTCTATTTCTCATCTCTGCCAGGACAAAGACAAAAACATACACCATCAAATGAGGCATGCCCTCTTAGATATGAACACACACACACACACACACACACGTATATACCCCCACAGTGAGAGACTGTGGCAGAATCAGCATGTGATTTGGACCAGTGTGATAAATGACATTGTGTGCACCAGTGAGCAGATGTACCAGGAAACAGCACAAACATTATCATAACCTGAAAGACCTAATTACTGCAGTGCACATCTGACAGACGTTTTTGTGTGTGCGTGCGCGCGTGGATGTGTGTGTTGCGGAGGAAGACGGCGGGGAGCAATACAGATAGAAGGATAGAAGATTTATGACCCTGCCACGGAATGTTATCCTGTGTCCCCTCCATCCCTTTTGTGTCTTTTACCATTTGGGTGCAAAGCAGGAATATGATAATGGCCATATTATGAATTATAATGAGTGTGTGGCCTGTGTGCAAGTGTGTGTATGTGTGTATCAGTCTTCTCGGAACAGCTGAAGGAGGAAGTCTTTAAAAATACAATTATGAACATAAAGACAACAACGGCACAGCAGAGTCTCAGACTGCAGTATGCTAATGTGGCCGACCCACAAACTAGCAATGCCACACACGCTTCCGAATAAAGTGGCAGTCGCCATTTAGTATCTTCTTCGACTAGTGATGATATGGTTCATAACCAGCTAGAGTTATTGCAAGTGCTCCAGAGTCGAGGTAATAATGTAATAAAGCAGTGGGAGGCTGCAGAAGTTATGTTCTGTTAAGCCACCGGGTTGTATATAATAACAAGTGGGCGGCACAGTCTCCTCACAGCTACGAGGTCCGGGTTCGGTTCTGCATGTTCTCCGTGTGCCCATCCATGTTTGTCCACGTGCTACAGTTTCATCCCACAGTCCAAATCCATGCGGTTGATTTAATTGTTGGCCCTAAGTTGCTCGTAGGTGAACGCTGCTTGTCAGTCCAGCGTGTGCCACACCTCTTGCCCAATGACAGCTGGGATAGGCTCCAGCCCAAGTGTTACAGACACAAATGGACAATTTATTATTATTATTTTTTTTAGCAAAGCTGAACCGGAAAGTGATGGAAGGTAAAAATAGTGGACACACGTACCCAACAGAGGTGGGAAACTGTTGGCTCATGGCTGATCTGTTTATGGTGGACACATGCACTGGAGTGCGAAAAATGATCTGGGGAAAAGACGGCAGCAGATATTTTGATATTCACATTCCCGTCTTAATGCAAAATGCCAGCACCCACAGCAAGTGTCCATATTTCCAATTTGGGACTGATTTCAAGTCAGCTTCTCGCTCTGGTATCTCATGGTGCAGGGCCATGCTGCCACAAGATCAGACGCTGTACTGATTGAGCATCTAGAGCTTCACAAGGCTCCGGGTTATGACTGACTGTTCTTCTCTTTTTCTCCCTTCTCTCCCTTCACTCGCTCTGTCATTTTCACAGCATTTCTTTAACTAAATCCGCCCTCGGGCCCCTGGACACCAGAGCAGAACAGTGGGGAGGAGAGAGGGAGGCGCAGATGAGAGAGGAACAGACAGTGCGGCCAATCACGCAGCAAAAGGAAGAATGAGAGCCGAATGAATAAGAAGACGTTTGGAATTAATGGGAGAAAAGCTGACAATGGCGGTAGAAGGGGAGGATGAAACAAATGGGCAACAGATGAGAACAAATCCATTACGGGAAATGCCCCTGTAAACCCAGCAATGCTTGGCACAGTTTATAATAAAGTGAGTAAACTATTCCATTCTGCTGGGTCTAACTTTGAACATATTTAAAATAGAACAGCATGGGGCAAATACAAACTAAAGACTATAAACACATAATTTTTTTATCGTGCCTGTGATGTTAGAGGCACGTTTTACCTACAGTTGCGTAGTTTTACACAGGATGTGCTCATAGGGCAAGTGCAAGCCAATTAAAAGTCATCCAGAGGACAAAAAAATGTCCCATTTGTCATGAAAGGCATGACACATAGTGCCAGAAAGAGCCCAACAAAAACACAACTGAGGATAATTTCAGAGCATCTGCGTATTCACAATAAATCAGTTGTGACAAAGTCACGGCGGCAGCATGGACTGAGTTATTCAGAAATCGAGGCATTCTTTACTTTCACAAAACAAGGCAAACATTCCCAGAGTCGAGTCGGTCCCGCAGGGAAGAATAGTCTATTCATGACGAGTGGATGTTCAAAATGTAATTCTGCAGAAACGGTTGACACATTAACAAAAAAAAAGAACATAAATATCTAAATTCTGTGTGGATTATTGTTGTGTGTATTAAACACAGCGCAGTCTTCTTCAGCTCTACTTGTGTCGTGTCATTAAAGCCCCCTTCAATTTGGGCTGAAGGCTACTGAAAGTCTATTAAACTGATAAAACAGGGAAGTTGAATAGTAATGGAGAGAAAAAGTGGAAGTAAATTGCTAGGAAGAAACAATCCCGCCAAAAACCAAAAAACAACTCGCTGAATTGTAAAGATTTAATCAGGAATGACAGGACCCATGTTAAAGTGGTTATTATGACAAACAACATTTTATCTGAATAGAAATATCAATGTTAATGGTAAAATACCTTTAGCACTCACAATATCAAATGTTTAAACTGAGGAATCTGATTAATAAAACTACATATGCTTATTTTGATTATGACTGTGTTTAGCGCTTTTCAGAAGTGATGAGATCTACTGTTTGACATAGAATTTCAGCTGCCTCCGGGCCACCAGATAACGCCCCAAATGTTCTCGACGGGCGACAGGTGTGGACTGCAGGTACGTCAGTGTAGCCCACGGACTCTCACTGCACAGCCAGGCTGCTGTAATAGGTGCACAATGGGGTTTGTTCAATTTAATTTTTCTTAATTCAGCTTTATTTATATGACGCCAATTTACAACAATTATTAAGTCAAAACTATAAATACACTGTTATGCTGAAATAAGGAATGCCCTCCATGAAAAGAAGACGACTAAGGGCGACTTTAAATGTGCGTATTAATGCACACACACACGTGTTGTTTCAGTAAATTCTTGCAAAAAGGAAAAAAATTGCAAGAATATATATATTTGTTTATGGCCAACAAAACACTACTATGGTCTATGGAAGTGTAATTTAAAGAAAACTGAAACCCAAAGATCACAGATCAGCAGTCCATCAAGTTCAGTCACGTCTGTCATTCTTCTTTAATCGTGGGCAGTAATGAGAAGATGAGCAGAAACGGAAAAATCACAAACAAGCTCTGGCATAAGGCTTCAGCTAAAATACTGATCTGTAATCATTTTAGCACAACAGTCGCGTAGAAATATAGTATGTGTTGATGTCGTTTGAGTGAACTTAAGCACACAGACATCAAAGCGAGTGTTTATTGCAGCCCCTCCCTGCCTGTACACCTTGTTAAGAGTTTTAGTATGCAAAGACCCAAAGGCTTTCCACCGACGTTTGATGTCTGGGATAAGATGGAAAATTTAATTCTGTTTAACAAACAACCTCAAATGAGCGAGTGTTTACTGAACAAAATAAAAAAAAAGGACAAACATAAAGTGAGATACAGTTGCAGTATCCAGGCCTCATGCCCCAAAACACCGTGTTTGAATTTAGGCTCGGAAAGATAAACATATTTTTCATTTAGACCTAATTATTTCGAGGCACACTCTTCAGCTGTAAGTCTTGGAGATGGCCTTTATACCTGGAGACAGCTTTCGATCACTTGAAACACGTTCCACTGTGCTGCAAAATATAGGGGACATAACTTCAAAGTTCTGAGGCCGTAACAAGCCATTAAGTACAGTCAACGGGGAACTGATGTGTGGAAAAAGTATTTTTAGGCCGACTTCAAACAATGGGTGAAATTCAGATACCGACACCAGTGATGTCACCTGCAGGAGCTTTGTTTTGCTATGGTCCTGACAGGTAATTCTCAGTTCCAACCCAAACGGGACATCAGCATCAGCAGTAATGAGAACGTTGTCGCGTAAAAGGGAGCCAGGCCGCAAGGCTCAGCAGTCGGTCCAGGTTCCAGTGAGATCCGGAGGGAGTGAAGTCACTGGCTC
The DNA here is from genome assembly GCA_033026295.1 of Channa striata. Lineage (NCBI taxonomy): Eukaryota > Metazoa > Chordata > Actinopteri > Anabantiformes > Channidae > Channa > Channa striata. Next base: position 5,304,761 of record CM065178.1, read on the forward strand.
TTTGCGTTTGGGTGAGGGGTGAGTTTTATCGGAGGCATCCCTTCCAGCCATGGCCAGCAGGCAGGAGACCCCGGGGTGGACTTAGACCACGTTATACATCATCTGGCCTGTGAACGCCTCAGAATCCCACTCGAGGAGCTCGTCCTCTAGCCACAATTAAACAAGTTCGAAAGAAAAAGTTGTGTTTCCCTGACTACGCACGCCAACCGTAAAGCAGCGCTTTAACCCAGAGGCGCTCCTGATTCAGACGGAGTAGCAAAAACAATTCAAATTGGAGACGAAAGGTGTGTTTAGGCAGCGAGCCCAGCAGTTAGGAAGGAAGGAATAAGATGTGAAGCCCGCAGATGTGTGAGCTGGTGTTTGTGTGTGTGCATCACTGCGGCGGGAGGAGGGGCAAAGAAAAGGGAAGAAAGCGACGGCTCAGCGTTATTCGAAGCGTCATGTTACTGGTCAGACGTGCTGCATGTGTGATCGCGAGTGTTTATGATTGTTGCATTGACTGAGCTCAGGGTGAGCAGGTTCCCTCTGTAGTTCAGCGGACAGTGCTGGAAACCGGCTGCCCTGTTTGGCTGTTGGACTGTCTGTCTCACAGTCTGGCTGAGATTACAGTCCACATAAAAATCCCAGTACCGCCTGTGCCATAATGCCACCAGCAATTACTTAACAGACTGCCCACATATTTTGCCAGGACACCAGAAAGGGGAAAGACAGGGAGACAGCAAAAGAAAGAGGTGAGGAGGCAAGGTGAAGAGGGAGGTAAGGTGAGAAAAAAAAATCAAGTTCAGGGAAAATCGAAAGCAACCGAAAGAGTAAATAAAAGGAAAGGAGAAGAGTTCGCTGACAGAGAGAACAGGATGGTGACGAGACAAGAAGTGATTAGGAGGCGCAGGAACAGAGGAGGAGCAGGTGATGGGTTGAAGTAACAGAATCAAAAAGGTGAGAGACAGAAGGGAGAGGAGGACGGAAAGGTGGCTGTAATTTACATATGCTAATTAAACTCCTGTTTGGGTCACTTGCTCTTCATGTCCGGGCTCTACCGCACCCTCTGCCACAGTCTGTCCGTGGTTCTTTCCTCTAACCTCCCATTTTAATTTAAGAGTTGGAATTTGTTTCACAGATTCATTTGGTTCGGGGCTAAAAAAAAAAAAAAAAAAACACTGCAGAGTTTTCTCGCTCTTTTTCCTGTAATTACACATGACCCCCCACTGTGCACCTCATCCCGAAGCTCCTGTGACCTGTTTTAACTTTGTCATCGTATCTTCTCTGTTTTAATTTATTTTATGTCTTTGCTCTCATCCTTTAGTATGTCTCTCACTCTAATGATATCAAAACTTTAACAACTTTCACCTTATCTGTGCATATTTGCCCCAGCCCACCCCCCAAAAAAATCGAAATCATTATTCAATTTCACTTTTTCTGTTCACTTTTTTTCATTTCAGTGTGGTTTGTTTCGCTGAAAATATAGATCAAAACCCGTTTATGCTTTTTGAAATAATCTCATCAGCCCTCCCCTCAGTGGAGTCTACATATGCTTTTCCATTTATCTGCCTATACACTGTATGCACTTCTATCTCCCACCTGGAAACGTTTCACTTCTTTCTCCCTTCTGCTTTCCCTTTCAATTATCCCATAATATGGCACGCTTTCCAGCTACACTATGTTCCCAGAGCTGCTTGTTGTTTTTTTTTCCTTGTTCCTCTTTTTGATTGTCATGTTCACTTTCCTCCTCTCTGCCAGTCCTCACAGTCCAAAAGTCAAAGCTTAGCCAAGTACCACAATGCCAAAATACCTTCTGCACTGGCCTAAATACAGACACACATGCAGCTGTTTATACATGCATCACACACACACACACACACACACACACACACACACACACACACACACTTCTAGGCTCACAAACCGTTGCTGGTTTGTGAGCCATCTGTTCATTTATTTCAGAGAACAAACACACCTGACAGTACTGAGGAGCTGCTAAGTCCATTTCACTGTTCACTGAACAGCACAATTGAGTCGACTAGATGGAGGGATAAGCTGGAACAAAAACTTAACGCACCCCGAGGGGAATTGGAGATCGAGAACCACTGTTCCTGTCCAAAGCCATTTCTCTGAGAATCAGAAAACTGTATCTCTCAGTCGCTGTCATCTAACAAGATTCAGTACCATGGTACCATATTGCCCAAAGTTAATAGGACTTTGGCTTCGGCTCGGCTCGAGATACGACGGACATCAAGTCTGGTTATATCACACAGTGAGGAATGTGGCATATACTATGTTCTGCCTCTACAGTGCGAATATATTGCCAACACACTGAATGTAACATAATGCAGAGTAGCCGCCAAATTTAGTTAATACTAAATGCAGCTACAAAAAATTGCTGCCAGTATATTGTAAATGCCCCCCCCATTTACTGACAGTTTATGCATAATTAATACTTACACGTTATGTTGAATAATTTAAGGAGTTTGGTTAAGGTTTACAGTAGGAAAGACTGTGGTCTTGGCCGAACACTCAAATATTAACAAAGTCATTTCTGATTTGAAGCATGAGACACGGCGCACTGACGAATCTTCTCCAAACCAAGTGTTTTACCGGCTTAAACCCAACGCGGGATCATCCGGATGCGGGGCCATACATGCAAATCCACCTGCTGCTGGGATTACTGAGCACTGTAAAAGGTGGCACGTTCATGGACTGGAAAACGATGTCAAATGAGTAGATTCTAAAATGATTTTAAGAAAAATGAGTTGAACGTGCTCACAGCAGAACACAAACAAACTAGTGTGTCCTTCCAGAAGCTGTACTGTATATTTACATCTTAGAAGCCCTGAACTGTAAAAAATCTATAGAGGTTTCTCGGCCTGGGTCGATGCCGAGTTCAAATAAAATACATCTCGGTTGTGAATTTGCAAACCTGCATCTGTGAAGCATGAGGTGCAAAGTGGGAGAGTGCGAAGTGAGATCTCCATATTGCTATTTCTGTTTCAAACCTGACACATGAGCTTTTATTACATGAAATGTTCTTACCTGAGGAGGATCAGCAGGAGAGGGGCAGACGGAATCAAACAGGAACCAGCGAAGGATGAGGAAAAAAGAGAAAGACAAAACATTTGGTTAGATTATTAAAGAATGCAGCTCTAGCTCTCTGAGACAATTGCATGTTTTGGTCTTTGGACTTTGTCTATTTTCAGGACATTTCCCATCACCATATGACTTACATTATTCAGGCCAGGTTTATTTAACAAAACAGCATCTCTCAGGAGCCTGGCAGGATTTAACAAACACTGCAGAATACAGCCAGGCAATAAATAAGTAAAAAATGGAAATTCGTGATGGCTTTGTTTATAGGCATCAGCTGGGAGCGAGAAGGCCAAATGTGCTCACTGCTCTGTGTTCACTGTGACGGGGATAGACCCAGTGAAGCAAGGTCTTGTTTGAACCAATCAGGGGTGACACGAGGAACCAGAAAAAAACATAATTGTTTCATCTGGCTTGTGTCAAATCCGAGGCGCGTGTGTGGGCGATGGATTCTGCCTGTCTGCACGTGGAAGAAAGTGCATGTCATTGTGTTGGACAGAGTGACCAGTGAGAAAAACAACGGATGAAAATTTGTTTTATTGTTAAAATTCAGACAGAGAAACGCGCAAACACATACGACAGCGGACATGAAGAAAATTGTGTCTGAGTGAGACACATGGGCATGTGTATCCAAACTAGCTGTTCACAGTGGCCTGAGAAATTCACTCGTCGCTTGTTTTGCCGCTCCCAAAAAATTCACTTGCTTTTTCATCTCCTCAAAATATTTCACACTTAATGTCATTGCATCCTCTCTCTTGGAGCTCCCTCTCACTCCCTCTTTTGCTTCGGCTTATTCTCCCTCTCTCACACTAACTCACACTCTGCACAAAGTCATCAGTCAAAAACAAAAGAAAAGAAGTAATATGGGGGAAAGATTACTTGCAAAAAAAACAACATGCTCTGCCAACAAAACGAGTAGAAATTCTGCCTTTGCCAGGAAATTAACCAATGTAAATTACAGCTAGAGCTACTGTGTTTTAATGAAGCTATATTTAGAAATTATTTCTTAAAACAAGTATTGATACACTAAAAACAAAGGTATTTGAGATTCAAACAACCTTTAAGTTTCTCAATATGTAGAACAATTTACACAAAGATAAATATAGGTGAGATTAGTTGGCTTGAGGAAAAGTAATTAAAAAAAATATTGCGCTGTAGCAGTCCTTAGCCCTCTGTAACCCTCTTCAGTCAGGTCTGCACGCGTCAGTGTTGGTGGAACAGCTTTTGTCCTGTAATTCCTGCTTTTACTCAAAGGCAGTAATAAACACTTTGTGCCAAGTTATATTATCCTTAATAACATTATTAAGGAGAAAAAAAGCTTGAAACAAGTTTTCCAAAAAGTAGGACAAAATATTTTATCAGACCACAAAAAAACAGAAACATATTGACTTGATTTTAAATATTTTGTCTTCGTTTAATTCCACTACTTGCAGTGGACCTTGCTGATACTTCGTCAAAAACGTGTGGTCATTCTGGGTATTTTACATTTTCCACCAGGATACCGCTGCTTATCGATTTTGGTTTCGTGAGTGACGCCTTATCTTTATCCTGAGTGTGTGTGTGTGTGTGTGTGTGTGTGTGTGTGTGTTTCTGATAGCATCTGTCACGGGCCTCTGCCATCCAGACATTTTAACAACCCTCTGTTTGTTTGAGCTGATCAAGGCTTGAGCGAGCGTGTGTGAAATGTAGAGAAACTTTTGCCTCCGTGACAGAAACTGAGATTCTTTGTGCTACAGAGTGTCGCCTCAGTATCTGTGTGTGTACCGTTGCCCATGTGTAGGTGTGACACACTATCAGAGACACCTGATCGCCAGTGTAGCCTCGGAGCCTAACAGAGGAAGTGATCACAACAAGATATCGCAGCCATCAACATGTCTGATGTCCCCAAAACACAACGAAAACAGCTGTCAGTCTGTGTGCACACATCTCACAGTCAGTCCTCTGCTGTTCTTCATAGGTGGCTGCTTCTGAAGCCGAGACGAGGAGGAGGAAGGTGGGAAGGAGGAGGAGGAGGAGAGACGGCAGCAACAATCCTCCAAAGTACTTGTGAATTAACCTGGTTTCAAGGTGGTTTGAGATTTCACAGCTGTTTATTTCCTAAATTGTGCATTATTTTGATTCACCTATCCGTAAGAGGAATATGAAATATTTAAAGTTTCAAAAGTTTAAATCGTGGGTGAATGTCTGAAATCAGTTATAAAGTACAGCTGACCTTCTCCTTCAAAGGACAATCAGTGAGTTAGTAAAAAAAAGTTATTAAATCTTAGCTCATCAAAACATCTTGGCCCTTCAATCAATCATCTATTCAGAAGCTCCAATTCACTCTAGAATACTATTTATATACATATACACACACATACAGGTGTGTGAGTTTTATTTGTTAAGGCGTGTGTGTGCTGAAATAAATACCTCTATTCAAATTAGTTCCTACATGCAAAAAATGTTATATTGGATTTGCAGGATGCAGGCAGTTGAAAAAAAAGGTTATGCAAAAATCTTCCTCTTATAGTTTTGATTTTCCTTGCTTAAGCATCACTTTCAAAAAGTCCAACATGAAAAGTTGAAAAGATTTTTACATCAAAACTGATTCTGTAATTTGTTGCAGCAGGTACAATCACAGAAAAAAAAACTAATTACAGTTGGCATCGTGTTAATAGTCAGCGCCTGATTACTTCCTGGTTTGGGGAATCTTTTCAGCTGTTGTCGACCTATCAGGATGGGTTTTTTTTCTTTAACGACTTCCTGTGGGACTTAATGAGCGACGCAGCACACAACAGCTAAACAAGAAAGCTGAAAGACCTTTTGTTGTTTCTTGGGTCATTAGGCCCAATCACAAAGTGCCCCGGTACGCCCCGTGTGTGTTCGTCAATGAATGTGTGCGCGCCGAGGGAGCAAAGAGAGAAAAAGAAAGACTGGAAGAAAACGAAGGATTTCATTTCTAAAGAGGAAAACCAAAGCACAATAAGAAGACAGAATAGAGTGTTGTAATCTTGTGGTGTTATTACGAGTCTTATTATTTTTGTCCACGTTTTTGTCTCTAACTCCAGCTGAGGTCCAAAGGGAACACGCGGCTCTCTGAGGTTCTGGATACTGAGCCTCCCCAACCCACCCTGCACTTTGATTTCTAACTGGTCAGTTTCAATAAAAGCTACGTCCTGTACAGCCCAACCCACTTTGATTGCTTGTCAACACCATAGTCAGTCCTGATCATCCTCCTTAGGCCCTAAGTGAATTTCTGCAAAATGGTTCTTTTCTGTCTAACCTGTGAGCCACTTAACGCCGCCTAACGCCCCAGTGGTCCCGCCTTAATCAACACCGCCACCGTGACACAACCCCAACACAACCATCTGTGCCACTTGATGTGTTGAGGCTTGCATGTGGATCAGATGAGTTTGTGCTTGTGCTGGCTGATGACCCAGCATCTCCTCTGCTGACAAGCTTGGGGTTTGCATATGCAAATGACTCATTTTAAATTATTAACTTCTTATTAAAAATTCATTTTATCAGCTACATCAGGCCCATTCAAACTGGCTCTCAGATTTCCTTTTTAACATTTCCTCATGTAAAATACTTGCCTACTTGATGATCGCTGCTTATTTACTGAGGGATGTGCTTCCATGTTGCCCTGTATGGTACTAGTATTACATTAAATTATTAAATCATTTTTTTCCTCCATCTTACATCGGTGGAGTGTTGTAACTAAACCATGGCTGAGAAACTAAATATACACATAACAGCCCCCACACGAATCAACTGCACCAAAAGTCAACTAACCCAAACTAACGGCTCTCCCAGCATGCACTCTGAGGGAGCGGGACGCTCCGTCTGGATGGATGCATTCCTTTGACATGGCAACACAAGGGCGAGGCACACGCCCCTCTGTTCTCCACATACAACGCACACCAGCCCTCTCCTCTCCTCACACACACACAGTAGACATAGGTAAATGACCTGTGAGGAATCTCGGGTGCTGCTGCCACTGTGTGAAAGCATGTGTTTTGTGCGCGCCGAAAGTTGTGGGTCGGGGGCCTGTGTCAACATCTCCTGCCGGCTAATGTATCCCTGCACGTATGGAGCCACATGCCTCCTCTGTTCGTCTAGTTTTGCTCTCTGTTTAGGTCAGTCTGTCTCTGTTGTTTGTCAGATCGCGGTGTGGTGAACTGTACCTTCGGTCAGTGTCGTCAGCTTAAACAGACAACCGTCTTTATTCAGAACAATGAGCCTAACGGTGATTAAATGCAGCCATTTGTGAATGTTTTCCATTTCAGTACAATTGTGTCATAAAATCGGACGCTTTCTTCCAACGCTAGACCAGAGAGCTGGAAAAAAGTGGTCACTGCAGCTGTCTTTCTGGCTGCTTGAAAGCACTTCCTGTAATGTCTCTGTGCGTGATGTGCTTTGGTGACATCAGAAAAGCTAAATTGCTCACTGTCACTCAATAAGGGGTTAAAGTGGTCCGTAATTTTGTAAAGGCCTGGATTTAAGGCTCTGACGGTGCGTGTTTGCTATTTGCGTCCGCTCGAGTATTTGTCTGTGTGCCTCTCTGTGAGCGTGTGTGCATTTGTAAGTGGTCAACAGTGCCTTAAAGCGGATGGAAAGTGCTTCCATTAAGGCATCCGATGGCTCCAATTGCACACAACACAGTGTGATGGGGTGAGAGAGTGTGTGTCTGGGTGTGTGCGTGCGAGTCTGTGTCTGTCAACTCGTGCGCTGCGGAAACTAGGTGTGTGGCTTTGTACCAGTGAGGAAGACCCCATCCGACTTTAGCTCCATTTTGTTTCTCGCAGGTCACGACTCACACTCACACACATCAAATACACACAGGGACACACACCTGTTTCTTTCATTATCACTGTAACTCCAGCCAACAGCCACACTAGTATATATCAGTCAAGACCAGACCAGAGACCTCAGCAGCCTCTCAAGAGCATTTACAGTAAAGCTCACGCAAACACACAAATCATTTCTTCCATTAATCATGACCCGAATCAGTGCAGTTACCATAACCCACAACAGACGGCAGAGGTAACGTTTTAAGCTTCCCTTAAAGAACCTCTGAGGATATGAGGCAGCAAAAAGAGTGTACGGACCACTCATCCATCATTCATTCACTCGAGGTATTCCCAAAACAGCTGCCTGCCAGCACATTTTCATACACTGACTGCCTTTATATACTGGAAAAATAGAGTCCAGGAGAAGAAAAAAAAGGCCTGGAGGCATCAAGTGAAAAGAATGATAGCTGTCATTATCTGCTGGGGAAGATGGCTCATCAATCATCTGCACTTTCATCATTTATTATTGTCCATGACAGTTCCTCCCATAACTCTTTGCTGCCTCTGTGATAACCCTTAATGCTTCTGCCATTTGTATTATTTGTTCCTTTATTTCTTTATCTGTTTAATTCGTCTGTGCCAGCGAACAGTCAGATGCTCTCAGTCGCACAATGTGTACTTTTATTTGGAATCTGTGAGCGGCTTTTGGCACAAGTGTCCATTTGAAATACGAAAAAACAGGAAGGTTCTAACGGGAATAAACACAAAACGCCCAGTGTCCGCTCACGACTGTCAGCACAAGGTCAACAAGGTGGTTGTTGTTGTTCCTGTTTGGCCAAGGTTCAAAAGGAAGCGAGGTCTGCGCTCAGGCGTGTGCGGCCGCGCTGCCCGTTTCCTCTGGCAGTGCATCCAGCGTTTGAGTCTTATTAGCCATTAGAGTGCTGGACCTCGTCTGCGAGCGAAGCTAACCAAGATGATTAACAGTTTAAACTCCCATTTAACACACAGAAATAGCCCTGGTCATGGCACTCTCTTCACTTTGCTCTCTCTCCATCTTCCACTCCCTCCGAGGGTGAGTAATATTAGGTTCATAGCCCAGCGCCTTAATAGATGTATTAATATAACCAATGGGCTTCTGAGAGCATGAAATTATCTTTGAGCGATGAATTAAAGCCTTATTGATTGTCTGTGAGGTATTCACTACACTGCAGACAATTCGGAGCATGCTTTGCTGACAGACTGATTGTACCGAGGAACGACTAGGTGCAGTGAAAATAATGAATTTCTTATTCGAAAGCAGATTTTCCCTGCAATTTCAGAACAATTACGTTGCTGTAAATAATTGGACGTGACCACCAGCTAACTTAAAACCAAAACCGCCACTGGAAAAACAACCACAAATTATAATCCAACCACAAAGGGATGATTTGTTATTGTTTCTCCGCCGTGCCAGATATGAAATTGTGCTCTAAGAGCAAACACTAAATGTGTGAGTTCTGAATTCTGCACGGCAAACACGTCGAGCTGCGCCGCAACCACTTGATGTCTCATTTGCAAACATTTTACAGGAATTAGTTTGTGTCCCTCCTTGCCCACTTAAAAGGTTTTTGGACACTTTCTGCATTATTGAATTCGCGCTGTGCAGCATGTGTTCGTAAATATCAATATAGGTGTGTTGCGACTGAGGATTGCACTTGGTGGCATTTTCTTGGAAACAAAGACAGGCAGATCATAAGAGCACCGACATGGTGAACAGTATACGCATATCTTTAATGTGATCGTCAGTACGATGTCATTTCAACACTGGTGCAGTAGATTCACTTGCTTTTCTCCTTCCTCAGATCCCCATGATCAGTAGTGATATCGTCCAAAATAAACATTTAAATGGTAACTTTCATCAATCATCGCATAAACACGTGTGCGGAATTAGAGCGTAAATATGGAAACATATGCTTTCCTTTACTACAAAACTGTGTATAAAACAAATACAGAGTTGCACTGTGAAACTGTCAATAAACTAGACATTTGTGAACAACAAGTGCCAAAGAAATTGTCTTACCACTTGTTTTCAGTCTTGTGGGTGAAGTTTGACCAAGAACCAGGTGAAAATGTTTGTAATATTATTATACGTTTAGGTGATACTATACAGCTCAATGCCCAATTAATTTTATTCAGTATTAATTGTATGTTTCCACAGCACTGATCCCTGTTGACTTTCCAATCAAAATATAGTGTAAGGAATTAAATCCAGCTTTCTCCGGGCCTCACGTATGGTTACCGAAGGTAAAAAATAAAGAAATCAAATTAGGCAGATTAGAGCTGGCACTGCATTTGTAAAGTTGTTTTCCAGCAGTGTCTATTAAATTGTTTCCTTAACACGCTGTCTTCCCATACCTGCTCGCTTAATTAAAAAATAAAAAGCTCCCATATTCAGAATGAAGTCCCAGCGTGAACAGGCAACCTTGATCTACAGGCTGCCTGCATCGTGTTCTCTTAACAATATCAGGCTAAATATAGATTCCAGCTCCCTTTCATCCCATGGATAAGAGATACCATCTTTCTCATATTCTTTTATTCACCAAATTACCTTTTTTTTATTTTATTAGTTTCACTGTATAATCACCTGAAGACAAGTTTGTGGGTTTGAGGCTGGGAGGTTGTTGTTGTCTGAGGGCTTTGCTGCATAGCTTCACGCGCATATGTGCATACAATAAATATACTTTCCCATAAATTTCCCATTCCAACAGACACATAAAGTAAATACCCCAGACATTCCTGTACCTTTTCTCCCACCCAGCTCTATCTTTGCTATTGTTCCCATAGCAACGATATAAAGTTTGATTATTGCCAATTTTCCCCTGTTCATCATTCTTTATTGTTCATGTCCATTCCTCCCACGACTCCCATTTTTGCCTCCCTCCCTCCCTCCCTCTCACCCTCTAGTCTCTGTCTACTTATTTCACTCTCCATTTTTCTCCAAAGAAAGGAGATTGTTTAACTAAGGCTATCTGATTGTAAATTTCCTCTCTGAGCACACAATCTTAGTGGGCTTACATCCTCGCTTCCCTGCTCCCCTGCCTGTCTCGACGGTCGGCTAATGCCTGAGCATCTGTCTTTTCACCTGACAGTCCACCTGTCTGCCTCCCTGTCTGTCCCGGTGTCTCCCTGCGAACCGGCCCAGCTCTGCTCTCACTACTGGTGGCTTTGGATAAGCTTTTGTTTAACATTCAAAAAACACTTTTTCTTTGTCAGGAGCCCAACGCAAACACACAGACACAAAAAAGCGGCATGCCAGCATGCACGCGCACACACTCGCAGACACACCAGCCAGCAGTGGATGGACACGGTAACAAAGCCAGAGTTCATAAACAAAGAGCCTGTTTGTTTGGAGTGGCCGGGGCAAGAAGATGGAGAGCCAATAAAATGACTTGTCTCCAGAGGAGGTTAGGTCAAAGGTCAAGTGTTTTAGTGTTTTTTCAAAGAGGGTGTCTGTTTGGGGTGGTCTTAAGTAGTCATTCACTCCACACAATGCCCTCAACCCTGGCTGTATCAATTTTCATTTGCAGTCTAAACACACACACACACACACACACACACACACACACACACAAAGTAAAAGTCCAAAATGCACAGTGACACATTGAAACTCCAACATTTAAACCAATACAAGCGGCGGGAAATCATTTTTTTCCCTCAATCTTTCAGAGAAAGAAAACAGCTCAGGAGTAAAATTACCTTTCCCCCACACAGCTGATTCAAAAACATTGCATAGATATGAACAAATTACATGAACAGCCATTCACTGAATTCGCCGGGCTGTGTGTGTGAGAATGTGTGTTAGAGAAACGTGAACAAATGCAAAAAAGGAGGGAACAAGTACAAAATAGGACCATGAAAACACTTAAAAACAAAACAATCGATGTTTTTTAGTATAATTTTTGATTTATGTTTAAAATGCGCCTCTACTACAAACAATGTTTATTTAATTATTTACTCTCCACTATTTCTCAGGCTGTTTTTGTCTCTGCGTCACTCTACAGCTTTGTCTCGACACACACGCTCATTTCCATCACACTCAATTATACAGTTTTTAGATTTTTAGATGTAATTTCCCTTTTCCTGACAGAAAGTGAGAGTTGACAAGTTGAGGTGAAGGAATATGTGGAGCACAGATGAAATGAGAATAAGGGAGTGGAATGGGTTGAATGGCATCAGACAACAGACTAGACATCCAGACAAAAAAAATCTGTCAAATAGAGACCCGTTTATGAGGCTGATTTTCTTGATGACGTTCCCAATAGTATTTTAGATTTTTAAGTTCAAATGCATAATAAAAAAAAAAAAAAATGAATGTAGATGAGTTCACATTCAGACAGGAAGAAAAAACAAAAACAAAGTGGAGAGCACATAACACAAATGACAAGGTGTCTTGCATCACCACGGTTGTGTGCTCAGTCTCAGTGAGGGGAAGACGAGGGAGGCAGGGGAAGTTAAAACAAAGACAAAACTGCAGGGAGGGAGCGAGGGAAGTGAGGGCAAGGCAACGAGCCAAGGTGACGGGAGAGGGAAAAGGAGGCAGGAGTGTGTCGTTTGAAGAAGAGCAGTGTCCCTCGGTGACTCTCGCTCCTGCCAGATTAAACGAGGATGGAACGGAGTGATGGGAGGGAGGGACGGGAGCGGAGGGGCGAGAGGAGGGGGGGGGGGTGTAAGTAGGCCTGGCACCCTGCTGTGACCCCATCAATCACTACATACACAGACACACACATGCGCACACACAAAGGAGGATGCCCCCCACTGCTAATGAGCTATTTACACAGAGGGTTGTTTGTGCACGTCTACGGTGCTCTGCCAAAGCACACACACACTCACACACACAAGCACACACGGGAGCACGCACAGCAAGGTGTACTCCAGAACCGGAAAATATGGAAAAGCTAAATAAACCGGGATCTACACGTCGAATGTCTCTACACAAGCTACTAATTACATGAAATGTGCATCTAGGCTGCAAATACACAATGCACAGTACACACACACATCTCACATGTCGTGTCACAGAGACGGGCAAGTTCAATCTTTCTCCATCGTCCAGCTGTTCCTAGAACTGTTCTCACACTCAGGAGATGGGTCGTGAAATTAGGTTTAATAGAGTCGAATGAACTTACATTACGATTACGTTAATAACGCGCTTGTTCCTACACCTCAATGCTGTCTGTAAATAAATATTTATATTTGCTTAATTTTATGATTATTTACACACACATGCATGGCTGTGTTTAACAATGACATTTTAATGGTCTTGATTAAGAGGAAAGGGGCTCAGGCTTGTTAATAACAGACTTTGTGGGCTATTATGGCAGAGAGTTTTATGATAAGGTCAGTTTGGCAACCGACGGAGGTTCAAGCTCATTTAACGAAATTAAATTCACTTTGAAGTACTATATGTTACAAATGTATTGCTATCCTTCTCGTCCTGCATTAACGGTAAACAAATTACCCAACAATAAATACTCGTCTCTCTCCAACAGCTTTAGCGCTGCCGCAGAACATATGTGTCAACCCACACAAACTGTATATAATGCAGTGGGGCCGGCAAAACGGAGGCATGAAAAGAAAAAGTGAGAGACATATTTACACAACAAAGGCAGATCCACACAGAAAGAGAAAGCTCCACATAACTTTCCGACACATAAAGAGAGCGACTTTGACAAATGGCTATTCTGGAACCAGGACAGCAGTTAGCACAGACAGACAAACCCGACGTGTTTATGTGGGTTGCCGGAGAAGAAAAAGGCTTTGCTTTGGATAAAAAACTGAAGCACCCAGTCAGCAACATGACAAACCAATCTACTGCCGCGGCTTTGAAAAGCTGACAGGACCACATGCGCATGTGCACACAAACGCACAAACACACACACACAATTCAATACTTTTCCCTTTTCCTGAACATTTTGCGTGACCGCGTATCCACACTATCCTCTGAAAATCCTGGCTCCCAAGATGCAAAATTTGCCAACAACTGGAAGGAAAATAAACTTCCAGTCACACTCTCTTACCACTGATGCATCACGGCACATGTGGTGTGACATTGCTCAGTCTTAGGGTCAGGGGTCGTTACTGCAGGATCCATGTGCAGAAAGTTAACGCTATCAGAGACGATGAATGGATGATTTCTAGATGGTCAGAGAGGAAAAGGTAAAGACAATAAAAGGGACGACATTTAATTAGAGGACAGGCGGGTCATTAAAACGGTCCTTCGGCTGCTGTGGACCTCGCGTCTGCGTTTGCTGAGGTTTTTATGTCGGGGTGAAACTATCCAGTCGTGGGTGAAAATAATGTAAACACGGAGAAGCTTTGAAAGCGCTGTGCTTCAGTAAAAGTTGAAAGCCTTAATGGACGCTCGGAACCTCAAGGTGACTAGGAGACAGACAAGGAGACGGCAACAACAAGACGGACATAAAAACGGAGAGAGAGATAGCACTGCTTGAAGAGAGGCTGAGAGAGAGGATTAACAGGAGACTCTAAATAATGTACACGACTGGAGCATCTGCCTGGCAAAGTGCATTTCCACGTCAGCTTCCCCATTCCACGTTTTGTCATTGCAGTGATGCTTGTTGAGCTTTTCCACGGGTGCACGGAGTAGGACCATTACGACCCTGCATTCCCACTTGATTGGGTCTATAGGTATTTCCACATGAATCACCGTGGGCCCTGAGAACCAGTCTCAGTCCTGAGAGGGATGGGGGGTGTTTGACACTTTCTATCCATTACACGACATATGCAATGACAATATATATATTCGACATCTACATTTATCAGCAGAGAAAAGCCCATAAACTTTATTTGGTAGGATCACTGTATGAAGTACATGGAGTGGCTGTCAATAGCATACATAATATTACACTGTTTTCCATAATCTGTGGGTTTATTGCTCGGTGAGGTTTTTCCTTTATTATCTTTGACTACTGAACAGTTCTTCCTAAATCTCATGCACAGTGGACAACACAACAATGGATTAGGACTGGGACCACTTTTCAAGTGTGTTGTGTCGGGCTTTTCCCGATTATAGTTTGCTGTTAAGTTGTGGTATTAAGCCAAAATTGACTCTGAAAACTTCTCTATAACTATGTTGCCACACACAAACACACACACACACACACAAAGGAGCGAGACGCAGTCCACTTTAAGTCCACTTTAAGCTTAGACTAGATACTGTAAAGTGTCTTATCAGCAGAACATGTTTCCAACTTATTTTGTAAGATGACAAATTCTTACAAACAGAATTACTGCACCCAGCTTATATTATGACTGCATTTTGAGCGTCCATGTAACGTTGACATTTTATAACATATAAGCTTCGACTCGATGGATCCTCAGTCTAGATCCTTTCATTGAAATGCTTCTCCCCGATATTTTATTCCAACCGCACATTCAGCGCCCTGCATTTAATTTGTGCTTTTTAACTTACTTTCCAGACTTTCACATTGTTTCTAAGAAACAGTTGGAAAGGTCTGAAAGAGAACTAATAATGTTTGTCAGTTCCAGCACGATGCAACGATGTGGTTTAGTCTGACAGATCCTGTGTGGTTTTCGTCAGAACGGAAAGTTGTCTAAGACACATTTGTCTCACGTTTCGATAAAAATTAACAATAGCTGTACTAGGAAGCACAATAGAGAAGAAAATACAGACAAGTCCACTTGCACTTGGCCTCTCCTCTGCATTCAGAAATGTGCTAAAATCACACTACACAGCATGAGCAATCCTCACACATTGCTGTAAAATCATTGTGACTAGAACACCCTCATAACATGCCTATAACGCGATATATCACATGCACAGTGGTTCTTGCAGAAGATCAGAGAGATGAAATCTCAAAATTAGTCCTCTCCATCTTACTATTACCAACGCTAGAGACTCATCCATTTAACATGAGATGTAAAAATCATCGGAAGATTTTAACAGGGGCGTGAGAGCACGTGCACGAGTGTGAAGTAGTTTATTCCCAAAAAAATTTGAATATGTATGAGTGTGTGTACGAACAAGAGAGAGAGAGAGTGAGAGAAGTAAGCAAATGGATGCAGAAAATGAGCAAAGATGTGCAGGGTGGGTGCGCTCTAATGAAAGAAAGATGGGGGTGTTTAGTAAAAGAGGTCGTGAAAGAAAGAGATCAAAGGTCACACCGCGCCAATCCAGTCTTTCAAATGTACTGAACTGACAGCAAAGGGATGAAGAGACTGGTGGAGAGAAACGAAAGACTGAGGGAGGGTGGGGAAAGGAAAAAGGAAGAGACACAAAGATATGGGTCTTTCCAGAGGCAGCCAGCATGCAGTCCAAGCCCCAAGGTAGATGAAGAGCCAAGACCTTTATGAAAGGACCTGTTGTCATGCTTAGGACACACACACACACACACACACACACACACACACAGAGCGAGAGAGAGAGAGAGAACTTACTAGACATTAGAGGACGGCGCTGAAAGCTCCCAAGTGCCAGGGGCTTGAAAGTTCATGTGATCTGTCTTGGAATATGTGACCATCTGTGTGCGTGTGTATTTGTCATACTCTATTTCAACTGCCATATCAATAATTCAGACTAACAGTTTCATTGCACTGGAGAGCAAATTGAACCTTGAGCGGAACTGAACTCGAGTCAAAACTCACAGAGCCCTGCTTCACGGGGATTTTAATTGAAAATACGTTGGGGGCGTGTCCCTAAAACTTGAAATTGAAGAGAAGCACTAAGATAGATAAAGACATTTCTGAGATTCACCCCGCAACTTTCCGCAGCAGAGAAAAAATACCACCAAGCAGTATCTGCTTGCTTTTCATAACCGTCGTACAGAAGATGTTTTTATCATGAGTCGAGAAGTCTGCGCTAGACTGTTGGTCTGGAGTCAACTTCAAAGCGTTGGCTTCTTCCTCTCATTAACAATGGAGCAGACCTGACATCTGACAGTTACTGTGAGCCGAGCGTGCCGCCGTAAAGCAAAAGGCTTGATCTATAATGTCACGGGCGCTATAATTCAAATGGGTTTTCTGTGTCACGAGCAGCCAGAGCGGCAACAACTGGCACAAAGCCCAAGCATCAGCAATACTGGCTAAAAATATACAGCGGTGCTGAATGGATTCAGGTCCATACACGCTCATAATTTATTTAATTAAAACTGCCCGTACTCCGGAGGGGTGTAAACGCTGGCTCAAAAACAAGTGTTGTTGTGTCGAATTGACTGTTTTGCGGTAATGCGGCGGGACTTGAAGACACGGCGGTGCCGCCGAGACGGAGGAACGCTGCAGAGCAGGTGCAGATGTGGAGCTGCTCCACCTCTCAGCTGGCCACGAGGCTGCACATTTGCATAAATAGTCCACAACCCTCACGCTCTGCTTTTGCTAGACGTCGCCACGCCCGTGTGCGGCGCCCAGGGAGCCGGTGGTGTTTGACTGCGATTCGGAAAGGTCTAAAAGCGAGTGGAGGTGACACCACTGGCCCTTGTACCTCTAAATATTACATCAGCCTGAGCCCTGGGGGAAAACATCTCGGAGAGTCCTTTAGCGGTGCTATTTGTGTCTCTCTGTCTCATCCTTCTTGCTCCTCACTCCCTCTAGCATCTCCAATTTGCCCCTCTACTCAAGTGTCTCCCTCGACCTCTCTCGCTTATGTTTGTTTCATCCTCTACAATCTCAGCCTCCCTCTTTTTTCCCCCCCAACCGCTGAGCAAGTACCTTTAAATTTGCATGTTCAATTAGTCCAAGTTTCCACTTCACTTTATTATGTGCAAAAATGAAATTATTAAGTGTAAAATATTCGGGGCCAAACTGTCTGAACTGCTGCTAACAGCCATTACCTGCGTTGCCAATGTATCATCTTTGTCATCAGATCAAGGCTTTAACTGCGTCTTTCAAGCGCCGTCAAAGAGACGCTTCCTCACTTCAGAGCACGTTCCTCCCAAATAATCATCCTAACCAGGGGATTTTTGCACCTACAGTATTTATTGTCCAATTCATCTGAGCTGTTCCTCTCTATCTCATATCTTCTAAATTTGTATTATTAATCCTTTTGCATAGAGGTAAAGGTAATTCTCCTATATTTCTTTGGGGGACATGGGCTCCTACCCTCTAGTTTTCCCACAAATAACTAGCTCAGCGTCCTGGGCAACGGACGGAGAGTGAGCCCACACACTTCTCTGTGAGAGCGCGTGTTGGTTGTGTGGTCACTGGAAATAATGTCAACTGCGAGGACGCCCACACACTGACAACAGGGCAACCACATGTAATTACTGCACTTTCTGCAGGAACACATGAGGTACTTATAATTACTGTAAGACCACACTTTTCATTATCAGACTAATCAAGTCAACAATGTGGGCAAAAAGAAGTGAGGAAATAATGTGGGTGGGCATCTCATTTGGAAATCTGGCTTTTTTTTTTTTTTTTTTTGCAGTAGAAAAGAAATACTGCAAGTGGAAAACAATGACAATGACACAAAGTCTATAAATCTTTAAAATGACACTAAACATCGACATTGCGGAATCTGCGCTTTATCCCCTGAAAATATTCCACAAAGTCCTTCAGTCCAACTAACGGCAGCTGATCACTGGAAGTGCAAATACTGAGGGCGGCATTAACAGAAGTGAAAAAGTGAGCTTTCATCAGGTTTCGGAAAAAAAAAAAAGCTCTGGCTTTAGTAAAATGCCGTTTCTGTTTATTTACCCCAAAAAATAAATGGTGGTTTTCAAAGATAAACACACAGACACACTGACTTCAAACCTAGTTTTGCCTGCCTGCTACATGTGGCAGTCGGCCCGACGCGAGGAGAGATTCAGCCAGTCTGATGTTCAGAAATACTCTGTTCAGCTACAACTCGTTTCAGTGCAAACTGTGAACAGAACCTCAGTGTTCAGTCACCCGGCCCCGAGTCTACAAACCGCTGTCCTCTCCCCGGCTCAGCCAGAATGGATGGTAACGACACCTACTGTATGACCACGCCAGATAATGAGCACATTCATACGACTTCTGAGATCGCTGAAACCACACTATTCTAATTGGGCTTTCAATGGGTTACTGCAGAACAAGTCAGCATGCAAAGAAGCCAGAGAAACTTTTACCTCAAGTAGGGGGCTGGTCATGATGTGGGGGGGGTTCGGAGTAAAAATACCCAAATTGGAAGTAAAAATGTCTGCCTGCAACAGGAGCTCGACGTTATCGTTTAAGATCACACTGTATTTGACCACCCAGAATAATGGGACCTCATGTGCCACCGCACTGTAATAAAAGCACTGGGTGTGCAAACGGACATAATTGGCCTCAAAGCAATCAACCCCAATTACCTGGCACCGTAATTGGCTTCAGAGCAATCAACGAGGCAGCTATCATTAAGTTTGAGCAGGCAGCGGCATGCCCATGACACTGCTTATCTCTGCAGTTTATCTGCTGGGTGAGACGCAGGCTCGGCTGCGATGAGTGGATGAAAACAGCTGTCGTCAGTAACTTAATGCAGCTAATGCACTGCAGCATACATGGGGATTTAACATGCATTTGTGGATTCGTGTCTTTACGTTACAAATATGTATACATATTAAGTGGCAGTGTAAGCAGGTGTATGTTCTATAGTTACTAACCATCACTTTGTTCTCATAAAAATCACAATGTGGCAACGAGACTAACAAAAATCTGCTACGTGCTTGTCAGGCGGCGGCGGAGTGGGACAGAACACGTCCGACTCGTTACTGTGGGTTGTCGACGGTGACGAACGTCTGATCTCCACGCGGAGCAGGACACAAAGGTCGCTGTGAGGAAAACGACCCCGAACTCCCTCCCAGCTTCACGTTCAGCTTCGTTTGCATCTCTCTCGCCGCGATGCCGCTATCGGCTAACTAATCAAATTATTTCCTGTGGAAAACATCTTCCCCTGGAGTAAACAGCCATGTTCTCTGTGTACCTACAGGCAAGGGTGAGGTCACGAGCACCACCCCGCACAACAGCGCCACAACACCGATTACCTTCGTGACACTGCAGAGGGCTCGACCTTTGGCAGCGTCGTCGTGGAGATGGCAAACCTCTGCTCTGAGGCCAGAGTTTGTGCGGTGGTTGTCGTGGATTGTGTTGTAAAGGGGTGTTGGCTTGTTTTTCTTTCCCTCCTACCTTTTATAATCTGTTTTTTATTCATGTGTATTGTGTTTCTCTGTTCTGTCCGTCTCTTCATTTCACAGTTTGTAGCTGGTACCAACATGTCCAACATTTCCATCTGCCATGAAATATTGATTTCAGTGTTGTATGACCACACAAAGCTTTTGAATTCCAGCCAGCGTATGAGGAGAAGCACCAGCCATTGTACCCTTCGGAGTGGAATATCAGTGCTACATTAACAGTGGAGCTGCCAGTTGCCAAAATCTCATTTTTGTGTATTTTGTAAACGAAATAATCAGTAACATTTGTTTGCTTTAAAACAAAACTGTGAACATAACTAATTGTATCGTTAGTAATTCTTTATGGCCGCTTTCTTTTCTGGTGAATCCACTTACTATTAGTAGCCATATGACAAGCTACACAGATTCTTCCTCTGTTTTCTGTCCCACGCATCATATGTCACTGCCGAGCATTGAACATTAAACTTGATTAACTACACAATACTGCAAAATTTGCTTCGACTCTCATTGGACAGTTTGAGGTATTTACCGTTTCTCTTTACCTGTTCATTGAATCAATATTGCAGTATATGGCCATCTGAAATCTCACCCGTTTGCCTTTCGTCATGTGCTCCTTATGTATTTGAATTTATCATAGGGAACAACTTCTGCATCTCTCTCAGCGGGATGGGAGGCAGAGGAAAAAAATATCATTCCCCTCTGCCAATGACAAATCAATGTTAAGACACACTAGACAAGAATGTGAGACTCACCTCCGGCTTTACACATCAGAAATAAACATGCTGCATTTTAATAGGAAACTATCTATAGCCTTGTTTCATTATGTTTCCTGTAAATGAGATCATGCTCAAGTGGTGTTGGGACAGAATCCTCTAATCACGGGTCACCTGTTTCAGAGGTCACTGCGTCGCTCACTGTCTGAAATATGTTGTTGTCAGCGCCACATAACTATAACTATGGATAAGAGCGACAATTCAATTGCACACTGAACTCTTGAATTTGCAGCATGGGTGGAATACCTGTCTCTACTGTACTTTAAGTATTTGAACAAGGAATTAATCACACTTCTAACTGTGTAGGGATTTGATTACGGTCCTTTCCCCTTTAGATTACTTTATTTCTGCATCTTTTAGGACTTCTGACCTCCAGGCATTGTTCAGGGAATTTCTTCAACCTCAAACGCTCCAATTCCTTCAAAAGAGTAAAAGTAGAACACCCAAATATAAAGCTTGCACCTCAACAGAGGGTGGAAAACAGATGAACCAGGCAGACACAATTCCCAGCCAAATTAAATATTCAGGTAATCAGATGTAATATATAATTAACTTCTTTCTTCCTCAAAAATAAAAACGCCACAACTTTCAGCCTCTCTAAACAACTTCCAGCTACTCTCGACTACATCGTTCATTGAACACTCACTCTTCAAAGTGGAATCATGGATCTTCCGTTTTAAGCCTCTCTGCTCTAATTGTAAAGTGGTTTGGAAGATCTTTGATGTTTGTCTCTGAGAGAATTTGCAGAAGCCTCAAACCACCAGACAAAGGGGAAGACAGAGTAATATACTGAGAGTTATTTCTTTGCTGTTGGGACAGAGGAAGGAAGGAGGGGTAGTGAGGAAGAGAGGAGATAGAAGGGTGCAAAATCCGAAAGAGGAAAGTCTGAGGGTAACCAATGAGCCAATCAAACTAAAAAGGCTGCGTTTTTTAACGGGTTCTTTCACAGTGAGGCTGCGTAATATTCTTAAAATCGGCGTATCGGTTATTTCCCAGTGTTTATTCCAATGTGGGTGGAAGTAAATGTCACCATCACTGCTCAGGATAAAACAGGGACTGAAGAATGTCAAACGGTAAATTGTTGTAAATGATTTTGTTGGTTGGAAGGCCTGTCCAAAATCTAAAGGAATTAGGAACAGCTTTGGAGCAGAGGATAAAGAAAATGAAGAATGCTTCAATGCTAAAACCATTCAAATCTTCGAAACCGCGGATGGCTTTCGACTGACAGTGACCTTTATTTTACAAATATCCATCTTGAACTGACTAAAATCAGGACAGAAATACCACTAATGAAAGTTTAGACAGCCTCCGTGTCAGTGTCGGCGGAGATCTTATGGGGTGATGTAAATCTCAGCAAGAGATGAAGGCAGAATTACTCCATTGTTGGATTCAGGCTAAAAAATGCATTTGATCTGCTGTAAAACCGAGATCTGAACAGATGTGTTGCTTTTTCAGGTGGCTTGGCAGGATTCTATTTCTCTTTTAAACAAACTTAACACAACACTCCTCTCTTTGCTTGTTCTCTTGTTCTATTATTCACTCCCTCGTTGGCTGGTTCTGCTCTACACGTCTCCTGCTGTATTGCTCAGTCTGTATCTGTATTCCCACGGGTCCGCTCACATACACTATGTCTCATTTAGTCTCCATCTCTCCCTTCCTCCTATTGTTGCACAAGTGCCTCAGTCATGTAGCACCAAACACTAAAGCCTGAGAACAGACTGAAAGAAGCAGCGGCGCTTGACATATTTAATCTGTTGTTACTGCTCGACAGTTTTGCGGGTGAATTCTTGAACAGCAACAATTGTGCTGTCAGAAAAGGAATTATTTTGTATACTTATAACAATCACATCAGCACTCCCAAAGCACTACCATAAGGCAATAAAACCGTTCTTATGTGGCGTGAGCATTTATTACAAACATCTAAGGACACGCGGTGCACAGGCTTTTTTTTTTTTGGGGGGTGGTTGTCTTCCTGTTTGTCTCCATAGGGGTCGTTTGTACTAGATCTGTCAAACTTTGATTCACAGAACCCTCATTTGTCTGATACGAGTAAAACTCACAGGGACATCTGCTTCACAATCACTGATTATGTGAGTTCATGTTTAATACAATGAGAGTGACCTGTAACACTAGCTGGTGAGAGGTTTTGTATAAACTCGAGCATGTGGTTCAGTAAATTGCTTTTCATCTAAGAATAGAAGGATAAACTGTGTTGAACTGTTAAATATAGTCAATGGTCAAATATTAAACAATTTAAGGCATTTCCTAGCTGAACTAGGAGTTTGTAACAGTGACATCATCATCAAAGCCTTTATTTTTGTTGTCGCTTTGGATGAGAAAATAACTGACACTGTAACGCAGCAAATAATAAGAAACCCCATTAAAGTCATTAATAATAATTACACCTCTGCACTGAAACATGCTCGCTAGCTTTTACTTTTTTGGCTAAAAGTGAAATTCAGAATTTAAAAGCTTCAGAAAATGCTGCTGAGTGGACCTTGATTGTTTTGTTTAGTCAAATTACTTTCCCGAAGGTTAAAGACACACTCTCGTCCTTATCCCAAAGAGATTAAATTGCGTAAGGTGGAAAATAATAAATTATAAAATGTATAGAGTAATACAAAGAATATATGAACTCAGTTATTATCGAATATAGCCAGACTACAGACGCTTTTACAGGCGGTAAAAGCAGTAAGAACTGAATGTTCAGTTACACTGAGATGTGTGGGCATTAAAATGAAAATTTTGTACAAAAATCTCATTTAAAATGGCCAGGAGTGGATGATGTGTAGATTTTCCACACTGTGGAGGTCGTCTCTGAATTCCCATCCTGGACCCAAACCATTCCCCAGCGTGAGAGAATTGAGCCCGGAAAAAAAAAAAAACGAATTCAGAGCTACAAGAGAATTTCCATAGTATGACCGACCATTTCAGATGATTCAGCAGCGTGGTAGAGACTGGTCATCTGAGAAGTCCCAGCTGAATTCAGCTCACCCTGACTGCAACGAGTGAGCTCAGAGAAAAATGACAACGTTTTGGAATGGTGGGAAATGGCTGTTACATCCACATTACTCCAATAATACTTATCACCATTTCCTTTTGTTAATGTTTTGAAATAGGAAATCTGTTCAGATGATTTAGTACTGATGTCAGCTGGAGTGTTAATACACACACACACTCTGCATCCAGAACCAAAGTTAGAGTCCGTAAACCTTTATTCAACGATGGAGTCAGAGTAATGTTCAAGATCGGAGGATTCTATCTCCCCCCAAAAAAACCAAACAAGCAGACTGTGGAGCAGGATCTTCAGCAGGGTCTGAAAATACTCCAACAAGGCGCCTTAATGAGGGTCAGCACAAGTCAAAGCCCTCATTAGAGCAGAGCCGCTGTCTTCAGTGGGGAGTAAACCCAGCACACACAGTGACACCGTTAAAGGCCTCACGGTCACTTACTCTAAAAGTGTCTTTTAATTAAGACATTTAATCAGTGGTGACATAACCAAAAAAATTATACCGATTAAAGTTCAAGAGTTCGCCACTACAATGCTATTGGGTTTTTTGGGATGATCTATTAACAATTTTCTCAAATCACCAAAACATCTGTTGTAAAAGCAAAACCTGAGGTACGTTTTAATAAATATAGAGAAAATCAGTGCATATGACACAGTATAGACACACAAATTTCTCAGTTGCAGACACAACAGGAGTTCGGCCACAGTAAGACGTGTCCGTCAATAGGTCTCATGAAAGAAATGGACCTGAGAAGGGGCATCACAATAAGGAAAGCAGTTTGGTCAAGTATTCTACATTTAGAATTAAATATATAAGAAGAACTAAAAAGAACAGAGACTGACTAAAAGCTTGAACAACAAAGACAGGGACCACAAAAAACTTAGTGAGAGGGAAAATATTAAAATGTCCAAAGTGTTTAACGTGATGTTGAGTCAGTAAAGCGGTGAAGCAAAACACTGCAGGGAACCCAGAGACGACAGCTGATCATTTACTTTCCGTGCATTTATGTGTGCAGGCACGTCTCAGTGTGTCCGCTACCATACGAGTGTGCAGTGTTCATAAGTTGATAATTGAACTCATTCTTGGATCATTTCATTACAGAGTCCGAAACAATCTCCGCACGACACCCTAACCCAATTAAATTACAGTCAAGACCCTTCACACCGACGGAAGGCAAACATCCACCCTGCCAATGCAAAGAAACAATGCGGAAACACGATCAGATACAAGATAAATTAACTGAATTCCTCAGCGACAGAGGAGGGAAAAAATGTTTTGGGCAATTACAGCAGTAGTTGCCTAAAGTCCGGTGCCAGAACACTTGAACGCATCGCCGCACACAGATGGCATTTGCAATTTGACGGGAGGTTTTCAGAGAAAAGACTTTCGAAGTGAGGTGAAAGTCAATAACACTTGGGACAATAATGGAAAAATTCTTTCATTCAATCAGTTAGTTTCTTGTGTTTGGGGAGTTCTTTGTACTACATTCTACCATTCTGTGAATTAGTATTAATGTCGCACAATAGAATTCTTGTATGGTTTCCTTCATCACTAAAAACATTAGAATTGGAGACATGAAGAAAGAACAGTGAGGAAAAAAGTTGTATGTACTGAACTTGCAAGTAATTGCAAACTGTCTCCCTGTGAAATACGAGAGAATATGTCGTTTCTACCAGGAGCAAAAAAAAAAAAAAACTCTTGACCTTGTTCTCATCTATTGGCCTCATGAGACGGTGACGTAGAATTTCGATTGTTACAACTTTTAAGGGGGAACGTTGCTGTGGTGGTGGATGGTTCACAAAACAAAGACCTTCATAGTCCAGTGACGTCACATGACATGAGGTTAAGGAAGTGCGGAGTGTCAGGTCAGTCCACAGACATTTTACGTTTCCATACATCTCGATTTGGTGCCTAACACTGAGCTAACTGACTGGTATGACGGTGGATACAAAGAGCATCTGTGGGCGTTAAAGTCGGAGGACTTGTTGCTTCCCATTGTTAGAGACAATGTCCACTGAGGGTCTGGGCCCTGCGGTAGTGTGCTAAGAAAGCTTTTTTTTTTAACCAAAAAATAATACTAATAATTTAAAAACACTTCAGGGCTGCATGTCTGCAGAGCTGGGAAACAAGATGCAAACAAGGTGACTCAACAAAACCTTGTGCGTGTCCACGGAGCCAGACAGAACTGCAAACCCCCTTGGATGTTGTGCTGCTGAGTTCAAGGCAGCCATCACTGCACCGACTCAACCCTGCAACTGGGCAAAGACAAAATCAATAACGCACCCGTATGAAATACTAGTTGGGGGTCAAATGATGCACTTGTAAAATTAAAGCATGTGCATTGTTTTTGTGTGGGTACTTTCTGAGCGTGGATGGAGGCAGTCTGACAACAATCGTGGAATAAACAGTTTCCAAAGCATATGCTGGTTTTTGATTAGTGTCTCACTGTGTTGGTACACACACAAACACACAGGTTGATCAAAAACTACATAGGCTTTCTTGCTCAGTGTATCACAAAAAGATGACGCCATATATTTTTCTCTTTCAATGCAGACGTTTGGAGGCGATCAAAGCTGTGTGTGTGTGTGTGTGTGTTTGGGAGACGTGGGGGTGGAAGGTTATCGAAGGCTTCTGCACACCTTCGGCTGCAGTCTGTGGAGTGTTCCTGCCTCATATGAACAGGGCCAGAAGTTTTGAAAGACACGCACGTGCAGATTAATGTTCATTTCATGCTGTCGCACGAGGTTACACACATGTAATCTTCTGTAATCACAGCCTTTACCTTAACCAATAAACAAAAACTGTACTGTTGCTGAAAGTAACACTCTCACGACTGAGGTGCAAACATCCCAAAAAAAAACCAAAGTACCCGCCAATAAAAGTCTTTACAGAGTTCTGGACCAAACTCCCAACAGGAGTGAAAATAACTTAATCCTCACAAAAGTTTGCCCCAGAGCGGAAATTAAATTTTTTAACAATTTTGATTTTTGTTTATTTTCTCCTTCCTGTTTGTTTTCCTCTGAAGCCCTTCGATGAAACTGGCGAGTTGTAACATCAGGCCATGTAAATAAAACTTAACTCGATGTGATTTCAGAGGGAGTTTAGCTGCCACACTGACAGATAAACGGCATTATGCAAATCTGAGAACCAATACAAACGACAAATTACTAAAATAAAAACAAGAGTAAATGGATACAGCTCAATGTATCACGTACATGTGCAGTAGCTGCACCACACACACACACACACACACACACACACACGGAGCTGTACTACGGCTGCACTGGAAGCTATGAGTGATTTTTAATTACCACAAGAAAAACTGCCTTCTACTAGTCTGTCCTCCTATACCTTCGTCCATCCTTGATTACAGCTTTTTATTAACTATGCTGGGGTGAGTTTGGAGGTGACGTTAATAATAAAGTGGTGCGAAAAAGCATAGCAATTTACGGGCCAAAACTTCTATTTTCTGCATGCTGTATATCATCACTGTGCTGGAATCGGAGGGGACAATAAACTCATTCTTCTCTTTTAGTTAACTGCTGCACATTCACTTTTATTCCCCCACATTCCAAGTAGGTGTATAAAACATTAAATTGCTCGGCTCGTAAAGAGACCGCCTGCTCTTAATTCAAGTATAAAACAACAAACACCCAATTCAGCAGTGGAAAAAAATCCCCAAATAAATTAAACAATCCTATAAAGTTGGTAATTAAAGCAGAAATGTCAGCTCCTTAAGTCCTACACACACTTTTACCTGAACAGGGTAGGCTGGCACATGAAAATGACATTTTTCCATCAGAGAATGAAACTTTCACGTTGGGACACTTTAAAGCGTGTCCCTACGTTCACATGTAACAAACGCTTTACAGGGGAGCAGTGACACTGGGATCAAATGTGGGCTGCCATGCCAAACGGTTCCGAGGACGTATTCTTGTGCGTGGATGCATGTGTGTGTCATATTCTGTTGCCGCGTAGAGCCAGTAGTAAAAAGCACGCTGAGGCGTGATGTATTTCTTGGTCACTTAATCCTGTCCATCGCTTTGTGTCTATGGTTGTGATGGTATGTGTGTGTGTGTGTGTGTGTTTCCCTCTACACGGTGATACATGTTAAACTCCCACTACACTTTTATGGCCATTCCCATCATAGTTTGTTCTATTGCACAGGCCATCACTTTGATCTGTAATGGGATTTGTGCAATAAATGTATGGATCGTATGTAAGCCGTGCAGTCATTGTCAATAAAGCAGACAGAGTGGGGAAGACGGGCCAGCACTGAGTTATGTCTATGCAGAAGCAATTTAGATACTTATGAGAATGTAGTGGAAAATATGCACATATTGCACTCAACATATCATTGTGTCCCGCAGACATCACATCCCTCCAAACTTCCATTCTTTCGCTTTATTGTAAGTGACAAATATCTCCCTCGAGCAGATAAATATTGTATGACTGTACCACTGAAAGTACTTTAGAAAATGTCAAAAATACATGAACAGAGATGATAAAAAACAGCCAGTTCTCTCGCTGACAGCTTCGTTTCTTGGGAATGAGACAATTTACATGTGACATTGAACATATACAGCTGAATATTAGGTATTCTATATGTGCTAGGATCATGGGTTTGAGAATATCCTTCATTTGAGATTATTGCTGTGATGATGCAGCCTTTAGATCTGGATCTGAAACTAGTGGCCTGCCACCAAACAACACAAGGGATTTGTGGCAGGTAAAAACACACTATAACCAACAAGATCTAAGCTAGACCGATTGTTAATCGTCACCTCGTAATCATATGCAACAACAGGAGAAGTCACATTTTTAAAACAAAAATGTATGCACAAGAAGGAGAATATTAACATATGAATACATTTACACAGCTTCCTATAAGTAATGAGAAATACAGTTTGTGCTGTGCAACACATTTTGTTTAGCACCACCATATAGCTGACCATCCGTTTAGACATCTGGTGTTCACATACTTCAAGTCTTAGCATATTTTATTCAGGAGGCAGTTACACATGCCAGCATAACCACAATATAAACCTCAATAATCAACTGTTTAATACATTTTCCCAGGGCCTTTAGCCCCAGCGTCATTCCCTTTGAGTTTCCGCATGTCTCCTCTTAAACGCGAGGGGTTTTAATCAGCCAGTGTGGAGGTGAACACAGGCAGGCCTCCGGCTCTCTGTGCCTCTCTGTCTTCCTAGTAAACTGTAACGCTGGTGGCACGAGGATAGAGCAGAAACCACAAAAAGAGAGCTGGTATTGTCTGTGTAATGTACCGTGTGTGTGTGTGTGTGTGTGTGTGTGTGTGTGTGTGTGTTCACTAACTTGAAATGAGTGAAGTGTGTAGGAAGAGAAAAAGGGAGAAGGCAATAGACAGTTAAAGAAAAGAAAACTCTGAGTAAGTACAACTGTGATGAAAAGGACAGCGAAGGTGACCTAAAGATTTGACCACAGTCCAGTCAGTGCCCCACATGCGGGTTAGTCTAGAAACTTCCCATGAAGCTCGTCTGTAAGGCGTTTTTCCCTCCCGCTCGCTCCTAATGAAATGAAAAACAGTACACACAAGCACAACTCTTGTTTTTCCTGCCTAAATGGTCTTGAAAAGGCCACTTGTATGTGTGAATTAAAGGGCACACCGGGCCCACACTCAGCTCTCCCCATCCCTCACTTACTCCACGATATTTTTTCTTCCTGATTTCCTTTTGAGTGTGGAGCAATAATACTTGAAGTGGCTCACAGTGAAGTAAGCAGGGGAGGAAACCAAGGGGAAAATAGCCTTAACACGAACTCATTTACTGGCACACGCCTCTGTGCGCAGCCAGCGGTGTCCATCACTGCAAGCATGTTATCAGCAATGCTAAAAGAAAAACCCATTTAAAAAAAGGCATATCATTAAGTCCCACTAGTCCGACTAAGCACAAGGAAGCGCATAAATGCAGAGAAATTGCATATTTGTGTCTATAATAAATCCTCAAAATTAGAGCACTTGAAGAAAGAACTGAGTTTATAAAACAGGAAGCAACGTGGAAGCAAAGCCAAAATTATTCCATTTATACAAATTATAAAGAGAACGCACTGGAGCTATGTGGTACTAAAAACAGCTCGGAGAAAGGAGCAACTCCTCTATTATCCCATTTAGACACACTCCCCTTCCCTTTCTCTTTCATTCCCTTCCTCTCTCCTTTCTTCATCCCTCATCCCATTTCTTTTCTCCTCCATTTCCTCCTGTTGAAATCCCCTTTAAGTGCTTAGAAGGAGAACAAATGTCCAGAACCACTTTCCCAATCCCTGTGTGTGCTTGTCCCCATTTTAAAGTGCTTGGGTATGTGTGTGACCGAGAGAAAATGAAGAGGGGAGAGAGACAGGGAGAGTAAGTGACCAATGTATGTGAGAAAATGTCAAGGGTGTTCCAATTCTCCGTTGTTCCGTGGAATACCGTGAAATCCCGTGGAAAACCAGAGGGGGAAAAATTAAGTCAACAATATTAAGTGACCTGACAAACTCTGATAGGTTGGGATTAGTTAGTGCTGATTGGTAGATGGATTGTTATCTGTCCCCTGAGTGATTGGCCAGTGAGAACCAGGAAGAACAGATTAGAAGCTACTGCATTCGGCCACAGAGTCTGACTGCGGTGCGTGTGTTTCAATATGTTTGTGAGAGAGCCACGAGAGAGAACGTGTTGAAAGTGTTGAAAGGCAAACTCCACGGGGAAAATCAAAATGGAAGACGTCCACTCGTTGCTCTGTCAGAGCCTGAGTTAATTTATGTGGGAGAAAATGCGTAATTTCCTCAGACAAACATGCTCACAAAGACGGATTGTGCTTCATACCTTTGCAGTCGAGGGCCCAGAGACCACACGGCTTCAGCGGCTCGGTATTTACCTCTCACACTGAAAAGTAATTTCATTCATGAGTATATTCTAGTAAATATGATAAACACGTGGCTGTGTTGAATAATAAATTCTTCAGTAAGACAAAAGCAATGTGAAGACAAAGAAGTGAAGCATACGCTCCTTGGCACTAATGTTTACTCCTCTCCTCCGTCCTTTCCTCTTCACTCCCAGTCCCCCTTTTCGGACCCTCTCCCATCTCTCTCCTCTTTTGCCGACTTCCTTCCCCCGACTCCCCCACTTCCCCTCTTTCCATTTTTAAGTGTTCACTGGAGAGATCTTTACAAGGTCAGAGCACAAAATGAGTTCTCAGGGAGCTCACACGCTAAGTCATGAATAAAATCAGACATTTGTAGTCTCGCAGTCAAGCCCCCCATCACTAACAAACACACACGGGCTGCGGCTAAAAGAAGTATGAGAGGTATGAGAGGATAAACCACGTATGCACACACACACACACACACACACACACACACACAGTGGATGTCATTTTCTGACTTTATGAAAGACACAAAATGGCTCCAAAAACAATCCATACAGCTGCTAACTAGTTTCAAATCAACACTGCCATGGGTCTGTGTGTGTGCCATCAGTCTCTCCTGCCTAAACATCACCTCTTAATCAATCCACACATTTCTCCAAAAGAAATTAAGAAGAAATAGTCTTCCTTTGTTCAATGTGAAACCATGTCACCAATAAGTCTCTGTTTGCAGCTTCTGCGGTGGGTATATTTGTTGTTCCTGTCTGCTTCATATTACTGTAAGTGAAATGACTGGACGTTACATAAAAGTGGACAAATGCACGGGTGTGAAGTAAACAACTCCGCCAAAGTAAAAGGCAAAGGGAGGCAAAGATAGAGAAAGGAAGGGCAATCATATTTGCTGCATCGGCAGTGTCATGGCAACAAGAGAGACTAATAAAAGTCTTTATTTTTATCTCCACAGGTGCCTTAGAAAGTCACAGTTTAGACTAGAGCAATGTCAAAGAAAACTAAATCCCCTGGAAACAAAACTGAAGGAGTCGGACAGAGCGAGCTGGAGGAATGGAGCAAACGGGGATCGGGCGGAAAGACACGCGGAAAAAATATATGTAAACAACGAGGACGGGAGAGAAAGAAAGGGAAGAGGGGAGAGGTTTCTCTCGCCTTGATGTGATGTGGTGATGCGTAGGTGCATAATGAGCCCAACAACCATGTGCCACGTTAGCAGCCGACACGTAGCCGTTACCCTGTTGCTACAGTGCGACTCCTAAGGACAAATTACGTCTCTTTTTTCTAAATTCCCAAACTGGGAACTTCCAAACTAATCAGCTGAAATCGAAAGCAAAAAAATCCCCAACTCCACAGTGACGCCTAATTACTTCACCTCTTGTTTTGAGAGAACAAAATTACGTGTTGAATAAATTACTGAAATTAAATTACTTGTTAAGATTTTGTTCCGCTCGCTGCTACGACGACCAGCATGTGCAGTTTTAGCATGTGAACCGTCTGGAGACGTATCGTATTTCCATTTCCCACTCCTTCTGTCTTCTACCCAAACGATTTGCTTTGTTAGTTTCACAGCACATATTACTGAATTTAAATGACCACTGTTGGCCTCCCTACATCCTATCCTTCCACTCCCACTTCTCTCGTTGGTCGGTAAGGGAATTTGCGACATTAATAGGAAAAGTTTTACATAATGGTTTTTAATTTTTGAACAGTAACATTGCAAAGCTGAGTAAACTTCAGCTCTAAATGACTGAGGGCTTCTGTACTTTTCGAGGGAAAAAAAACAATATTAGCAATTTCTCATTGAATAGTTCCACTTTCCTGGATCGTGTAGTTACACCAGGGTTTTCACAGTACCACATTTGAATAAATTAAAAAAGAAAAAACGTTGTCGCCTCAGGGCTTCTGTTGCCCCAAATTACGCAGGACCGTGTCCTAGCACATATGTGAGAGCATGGCTTCCAGCCTGCCTGGGCCTGCGTCTCTGCCTCCTGTAAAGGTTAACCGTGGACTATGTAGGTCTCAGACACCCACGTTCGTCCTCTTTAAAAGCACCTTGGGGGCAGAAACTTTTCATAAAATTGTTTAAGGTCCGTTCTGTGTGAGCACTGCACTCGGAATCTGCCTTTAGGGTGGAGTTACACTTTCAGACGGGCAACCATCCCAACTAAGTGCTGCCATCTGAGCACTGGTGTGTGTCCTGGGTTCCATCTTTCAGTAGCCTGGGAAGCCGGCAGGGACACTGCGGAGAGAGACTGAGACTGAATGAGAGGATGAGAGAATGGGAGAGAGAGGGAGAGAAAAGGGGCTTTGCCACCCCCTAAGTAACCCTGTGGTTTGTGGCTCAGCGCTCCCAGGCCGCTTCAAATTCCTACATTACATTCTTTCCCTCGCTTCAAGCCTCAGTTAACAGTCGTCGGG
This sequence comes from Channa striata, assembly GCA_033026295.1. Lineage (NCBI taxonomy): Eukaryota > Metazoa > Chordata > Actinopteri > Anabantiformes > Channidae > Channa > Channa striata. The sequence goes on from CM065178.1 coordinate 5,337,846, forward strand.
GCTGGACTTCCCCAGATGCATCCTATCTTCAGAGCTCCATTATAAGCCAAAGAAACAATTCCCCCAGCAATGATAAAAGTAGAGTGCCACATAATATTTAATGTATTCCAGCAAATCTGATTTGGCCCAACAGACTCTGCTCAACGATTCAACTCACAATCACATTATCATTATTTGGCTGCATAGAAACTGAAAATATTGTCAGTCAGTCAACGAGTCGCACGGATTTGTGATCTTCAAAAAATAAAATAAAGAAAACAAAGGAAACAGCCGCCGAGGTGTTTTCTGTGACAAAACTAAAATGCAACAAAACTCAGAGGAATCTTCAGATGAAGTTTGTAAGTAGGTTTATTGTGACATTTTGTCATTGATTTTTGCCATGTGTCAGTGACTGGCATTTTCGGTGAAAACACACACACAGACACACACAAACACACACCTTTACCTGACACTTTCCCCCAATATTGTCAGTCAACAACATGCAGCAACAAAAACAAATGTGAAACAGAATCCAAATCAAACCATATGCCTGTTTGTTAATGTTTTATTCATAACCCAAGGCGAGCGTCCCGCTGCTACGTGTGCGGTTCATTTCCCTGCCTTTTATAATTGGCTGTCTTACATGTCAATCATCCAACTGGAGCCAGCTGAATGTCAGCGATGCTGTAGTAGTTGATGAGGTGGTGCACAGTAGAAATACAGTGCGGATTGATGTCTGGGTACGCTGTGCACGCTGGAAGCAAATCTTTTACCTGCCGGAGTTAAACACGAAGCTGCTCTTCAGAGAGCCGACTCGCGTTCGGAGTTAAATACAACACCAGAGTCGCATGCACATGCATAAATACAAGCACGCAAGTAAATGTTCAGTCCAGGTCAAGCACAAAACACATTCACACACCGGGTCCTTTGACCTACGGCTAAACAAGACGCGGCTGCGGCACGTGAGCTGCTGTGCTCTGCACGTGCTCACGCTCCTAAGAAAAGCTGCAATTCTAGCGGATCTCACGCCGCTTCGCTTACAATAAAGTAGCCCCCACCTCCAAAAGGCTGTCTTTGGTGACTTTGCAGCCTCCCCACGGAGGTGTCCACATGAAATGAAACTTCTTCTTCAAAAGAAACGAAAAAACATAAGTGACTCCCTTTTACATCTGTCAAACATAACTCTACATTCCATATTCAACAAAACACGGTAACATTAACGGAGCAGAGGAAAGCTGTACCTTCACCGACGTGTTCACATGAAAAGAGGAAGTACCGCTTACAAACCTGCGGTAGGTACAGACGACTTCAAAATAAAATAGTCATAGTACTTCCTGTGAAGACTTCTCTCCATCTATGAGTGTATACCCTGATTCTTTATACTCACATTAGTGAAATCTCAAAAGAAGATTAACAGAGTTATTGGAAGCACAAACAGGAAGGATATACATCACAACTGCGCAACACCGTCAGTCTGACCGTCAAAACAAAAGTCCGCCTGCATGAGACTGTACAAAAATAAGACGAGTCCTGCACATAATATATCGCAACAACAACACTCCACCACACAATGACAGGAATATTGTTCTCCATTATTTCTAAAAGGCTACTGTTGGAGGGGAGGCGTGAGACTGGGAGAAGAGAAAACTGAATTAAGAGAGATTGCCAGAAAGTAAAGGTAAGCCTTGAAGTGACGAGTTCATTTCAAAAACATCCACATCCTCTAAGGAGAAGAAAGAAAAAAATCAATACCTAAAGTTCATCACTCAGAGTCTATAAAATATAGAGGCCCTGGTTTCAACAAGTGCCATCATCTGGTCAACTGCTGACGCACAAGAGCTACAGGTCTTGAGAATGTACCATTTGTCTCTCCTGTGCTATGAATCATTTTATGAGCACGGTAACTTTTTTTCAAAATGGCAGACATCTCACTTTGTCAAAATAAAGGGAGGAAGAAGAAGGTCTGCGTGTCACAGTGTGGGGGCGAGAGAAAGAAGGACATAGCAAGAGAGAAAAGAGTCTAAGAAACAAGAGGAGCAGGGAGAAATGGAGAAATGCCAGCGAAGGAAAGACGGAGTCAGACTAATTGGTTCAGTGCTGTCTGCCCATTTGAATGCGAACCATCGCTCCTTCTGTTTCTCTCTCTCTCGCTCTCGCACAGACACACAGCCACTGACAAACAGTGCAGATGGGTAACCACCCTTAAACTCAAACATTTATTAAAATGGAGGATAAAAATGATGAAATGTAGAGATCGTCAAATGAGAGATCGATGGACGAAGGATGTCCCAGTCCTGCTTTTGTTTGGACCCGACACAGATCCAACAGCTTTAGTTTTACTGTAGGTATTCCTAAGTTCTTCATGATTGATGTAATATTTAACTACAACAAATGTTTGTTTATATATCTGGCACAAACTGAATGCCAAGTTTAAAAGCTTAAAGAAAGAGGTTTAAAAATATTACGTTTATCAGCTTAAGTTACTGATATGATTAAAAACATAACAGAGACTGGTAAGGATTAAAATGCAACTCCCTTCAAATTTCACACACCGGCTACAGAAACACTTTGAACCAACAAGTTGCTCACAAACTTAATATTCATTAGTGGCAGCTGAAGTTTAACATTTATGAATGACAAACTGCTGCTCAGTGTTTTCCACACAGACACAGAAATGTTCTGACATTCCATGAGACTTAATCAATATCGTCTTTTTGACGCCCGAGTAGCAGAAACAATATCCTAGAAATTAGAAATGGGATGTTTCCTCTGTTCTTGCCATTAGAGTGTCTTTCACTTGGCTTTATGTGTGAACTATAGATTTATGGACGGGGGCTTTCAGCGAGTGTACAGACCACAGGTCAGTCATGTTTTGAAAGGGGTCAGAGCCTTAATTTACTGAAATCCAACGCAGTAAAAGTAAATATGGATCAAAACTGAGCCAGCTTTATTTTGTCTGATTGCCGTCCTTTGGTCCGGACTAGTGCGGATACGTAGTATTGGATAATCTCTGCAATGGACAGATACTGCTGGACACAGTCCAATTCCTGTTCTGAGGTTCGGACGCACCAGCATGTAAAACGGTCACATTTGCAGCAAAACCAATTTACTGCAACCAAACGAAAGTGATTAAAGGATTTGGTGTCAGGAACAAAAGAAATCCATGCACCTTTTTCGTGTCGACTCCAACTTTGTTGAATAGTGACCTGCAAATTGGTGCCATTGACAAGTGGGTGGAAATATTGACGGTGATGGAAAGGAGAGCTGAAACTGCTAAATGGAAGAATCTGTCATAGTTGTGTTGCAGCAGCAGCTTTTCATTTACATCTTCCGTCAGAGCGTAAAATGTTTGTTCTGCAGCTAATAAAAACCAGCAGGTTTTTTTTATTATTATTATTATTTTCACTATGTGTGATTCAGGGACAAGACAAGGGTCAGAGCTCAACTATAAATCACAATTTACCAATCAATTAAACCTATTGATCCCTCTTAACTGCTGCTTTCTGCTAAATTATTTAAGATTAAATTATTGACTGACCTTTTTGTCTGGTGTCTTTTCTCCCCCTTTATCTTTCCGAAGCGTCGGTGACTAAATCAGATCTAGTGAGAAACTGATTTTCTACATGGCACAAAGCCACCGGAGGAAGGAAAGGAAAAAAAAAAATAAACAGAATGGAAAAAAGTTGGCTTGAAAATGTACAATATGGCATTAATTAGTGTTGACTCAGTAGCAAGTTACCACCCTGCCTCAGTGTTTGTGTGTGTGGGTGTATACCACCCTCTCAGCTTTCACAGTAGCCAGCAGAGGAACAAAGAAAACATGTGTTTCAAATAGCCAACTCCAGCACTCGAGCACTGGAAATATACATGTAATCATTACCGCGTGTCAACAGCTATGCGAAAGCACACAACACGTGGAAACGCACGACACGTAAACTTATATACGCACGGGCCGGGACGCACACAAATCAACGTGCTGACAACGCGGCTGAGAGCACGAGAAGTGCATGGAATAAAACCTCATTGACTGATTGAAGAACTGGCTTCATGTGCAGAATTTTTACAGCAGCTGCGAGATGGAAGCCACTTTCCCTCCCCTGACCTCCTCTGTGTTTCCCCGGGCGGACATTACATTAAGCCGACGGTTCCCGATCTCCTACGTGCGTTAAAGATAACGGCAACCGCACTTGCGATTTTGCTTTCAATTTTTGTACCCATCAAGCTCTCTCTGCAGCTTGTACTCTCTCTTAAGAATTGTGTTTCTTTTCATAAAACATGTTCCTCGCTCCCCCTTTAAAACCGGATTGTTACAAGTAGGCTTTTGGGGTCCGACAGTACTGCAGCACATGTGAGACTTACTTATCCAAGGGGTATCTTATTACACCCATTCATTCTGGAGCAAGAGCAGTGTAACCTTTTGACTAGGGAGCTAAATCATGGCCATTATCCACCGGCAGTGCTCGTTATTCTGCACTCCCTCTGCGGGACGGAGTGGTCCGATTGACTAACCGTTCCCTAAACTGTTTCCTATACATGGATGGAAGCAGAGAGGGGTAGACAGGCAGATTGACTGTTTAACCAAAGCGCTTTACTTTTCGAGGAGCGGGAAAAGGAAAGCGACAGAGGGTGAGACGTCATATTGATTAATACTGCCAAAATTATTCTCCTCTCATATGAGGGGTCATTTTCCCCAAGAATCCATTTCAGGCACATAGGGCCTTTTGTTCTACGTGGAAAATAAATTACAACCTTACTTAAAACTAAATACTAGGAACACATAGGCAACGCATTTACACACCCAGTAATTCTAAGCAGTCAGAGGATTGAGAGTCAGACTGTGTCTGTGTGTTAAAGCATCTGTGACGACGTCTCCTGCAATCAGACACGTCTTTTCCCACTGCTAAATATATGACATATACTAAGGAAATAAACCAGCCATTTTGGCGAAAGGCAAAACATCCACACGAAGCTTGAAGCTCGTCAGCATCAGCGAGTGTTCTGACCGAAAAGCACCATTCGTATAAGATACCATATTGCATACGGATTGCGGAAAGAAATCGGCGAAGATCCTCACATGAAGAGATTTCTAAAACTTCAATAGTTAATGTGAGAGAAGAAAGTGTGGAAAACACGGCAGAAACCGACAAATGTGGGTGTGCTGACATCCATGAATGTGTCTCCGTGAAACAGTGGAAAGCCGATATCAGAAGATGGTGGGACATTTGAGTCCAGCCAGCTAAAAGTTGTATTTCTTTCCATCTGAGCAGCGTCAGTTGTGTGGACGGTTTGCCTGCTAAACGCTGGGCTCTTACTCTGCTGCTGATTGACACCGACCTAATGGCTGCTAATGGTTTCCAGTTTTATGATGCCTTCCTCTTAAAGTGAAAATGTAGACTGCAATAAGCAGTTTCTCTTTCATTTTCTCCCGTCTCGCTTATGAGCTGTGCCTGTCTTCCGCGCTGCCTGCCTTCCATTTGTCCTTCCTGTCAGTCCCTTTTAAATCCGCCCAGGATTGCCTTCCTACCAATTTCATTAAATTCAGGAAAATAAATCATTCAGATTTATCACACAAGACACTCTCGTGTAGTTTGTGCTATCCTCTCATTAAAGCTACAATATGCAACTTAATATGCAAGACTTAAAAATAAATCCCCTGTGCACCGCCGAGCCCTCGCTCGGCCTGCTGCTGTACTTCACCGCACTTCAGGTGGTCATTACAATAAATAGGAATGTTCCAAAACATACTAATCAAGCAGAAATCATTTCAATTCTCTTTGGTTGGAACTGCTTAGAAGTGCGAGCGTCTCTCAACTAAAATTCCTCTCTCTGTAACGATGCCAGTGCTTTTCAGTGAGTCTGAGTCCCAGGAGACTTCGACAGCATCTCTCCATGTTAAGATAGGGTTTGGAGCACATTGCTAATAAAATATTAGAAAACACATTTATATCACACTATGTATACTGCATCTTTAAGCACAAATCATTTCTGCAGGAGATCTAGAGCTTGTGTGGAAAACCGAAACCCCCAGCCGAAGCAAGTTCAGCACATTTTCAGTGTCGTGAGTAATGCTACCTAGTGTGCATGTGAAAACAGGGAAAACGTGCGCTGTGGTTTGAAAATTATGGACAGTGATTAATATAAATCCAGCCACACAGGAAACATGATAGGCCTGTGGCAAATGTCCAGTTCTGTGGTCTATATATATATATAAAAATGTCACATTAAGTATGATTACATTTCCCAGACAGCCTTCAACAAAACAAGCTGTGCCAGACTTTTATTTATTTATTTATTTCTGTATAACCATTTATCAAAAATCCATGACATAGATAGTATTTTAAAATTCTTGCAGATAAAACTTTCCAGCGTTCCCTACATCATAACGCGTTTGCCATCACCAGCCCAACGTGAAAAACAAATTCGAAAGAACATAAAACATCACAAGAGGAAGCCACCTCTGTGTTGACTTTCAGGACTGAGGCGTTGAGTTGAGGGTCGGACGATGGAAAAGGCATGTGTGTGTCTGTGTGTGTGTCTCTGTGTGTGTGTGTGTGTGTGTGTGTGTGCGCTGGCGTCCGGGGATCCAATTTCTGATTTATGGCTGCCCTCCTACTGAGAGCCTGGCAATGCTGTACAACTGTCTGCAAACTCCACAGCACACTCACCCTAATTGTCACCTCTACAGGCAATTATTTTAGAGCACTGCAATTTTAAATGTGTCACTACATTTCGCCTGCTTCTTAGTTGGATTCAGCTGTCCACTATAAGCTAATAATAGTTTGGCAGAGCTTAAGTAGTCGGCTTCTTGACTACCAAATGACTGAGTCTTTGTCTCAAGACAAAAACAACAGCTAAAGCGAATAAATTAGGGAAATGCTTTGAGATTTGGGGCAGTGCACTGTCACGCAGCGCTGTTCTCCCCTGTGAAGTGCATCCTCCTTCACCCTTCGCTGCCCTTTTACTCAATGTTTCCTAGAGCTACCCTTCCCCATCGCCCTTTACTCTCCGTTTCTCTAAGAACACACAAACACACACACGCATTCATGAGCAAACAACTTTAGGTAATTTATATTCATTTCTTACCTTTTGATTTTAAACTTTATTGTCACCACCAAACTTTGTCCCAACATTATATATTTGTAAGGGCCTCTGGCAGTTGCAATTTAACACACAAATCGCACACTTATATCCGTTTACCCACTAGCGTACTGTTCATGCATTACCAAGTGCAAACGCGCACGGAAAATCACCCTTGGCGAGCCCGCGTCCGCTCTCTGCACACGCCGCGGCAGTGCGGCACTACTGCTGCAAACCCGATGATTCCCAGGCCTGTCACTGCAAGCAACGGAAGGTCCTGTCACCGGGGGGAAATGGAATGCTCTGTCACCCGGGGTAACGGAATGCACCATCACCTGGGGTAACCGAACGGAGACGTAAAAATTGCAGACAGTCCATACACGGAGGTATGACAAGTCTTCGGGGTATGAAGATGGAGGCCGAGAGTGGCAGAGGGAGAGAGACGGGGTAGATCAGAGCTGAAGTAGCAGTCAACTAATGGGTCAGAATTAAAGTGACCTACTAGGCACCTGAAGGTCAGAGGAGATTGGTTTATGAACACTCCCGCCAAAATTATTTCATTTCATTTATGTCATTCTCGTAATTAATCAGGCATTTCAATTGGCTGAAAATACATTTAACATTTGATATGCTTTCCTAGAGATTCAGTGTCTGACACTGGGGGCGCGTTTAGCTACGTGCAAGCTACGCCCTTTTCTCCCACCATTCTTGGACTACAGGACAAGCTCCTTCTGGCACTGGGCTAAAGTTTCATGAGGCATTAGCTGCCTTCTCTGTCGCTTAACAATCACTCGTGCATTCGCCAGCTGCCCGGGTAACAGCTGACTACCAACATCCAGTCATGTTCCACTGTGGTGTTTATAACCTGACACCTTTAATTACCGTCCTGCTCAAAGGTTGCCATAGCTCCCTGCACTACAATGAAAATGAATGAATGAATAAATGAACGGTTAATTGCTTGTGTATTTGACTAAAATGTGTCTTGTGCTACAGCACATTAAACAAATTTAAAGACAAAAACAAACCATGTCAAGCTACAGTCCACGCCATCTACAACAAACCCTTGGTCAATGAATTAGTGATGTGTAGAGTGTTTTTTTTTCTCCACACTGAGTCCAAGTACTTACATTTGAGTACTTGTTAATACAAGTACACAGCTGTCGTCCTTGTACTACAAATTTCAAAGATGGGACAGTTCACACACAGACTGTCGGAAAAACGCCAACAACTGGCGATGAAAATCAACCATCTTCTTAATAAACAATACAACTTTGAGGGTGAGGTCTTGATAGAAAGGCAAGGACGCCATGAACTGTAGACTGTTGACAGAGGGGCGTGAAGGCCAAAGCGGAGCAAACCTCAGGTGTAGGTGTATTCACTGTAGCTTCACTGACTGTCTCTGATGTCAGTTGTAAATAATGAACCGGAAATATTGACGGGATCTGTGGAGCAGACCTTGCAGTCAGATTAAAGTTTGCCGTTATCGTTTATCTTGTGGACACTTTTTTGCAACTTCCCCCCACCCACTTAACCAATGTGATCTTAAGCAAGACTGAGGAGAACGTCAACGGGAAATCCCTGCATTAAAGTACATTTTTAAAATGCAAATAAAAGCATATGGCTGCCTCCAAAACACGCTGAACCACGCCCTGGGTCTTATTTAACCTATAAGATCCTTTGGCACCACAACCACTGCAACTACTTGCATTTTCAAAACACATTATTTTGGGTTTAAATGCCTGCAAAAGTGTGATCCGGCTTTCTACAACATTGTGTTGACCCCAGCTGCAGTGTGGGAGTTTACAGACTAAATGGTGCATTATTGTAATTCAATATTCCATGCGTATAATGTGAAAGTAGTTGCATACCAATGCTAATTTCTTACTGCGTGTCGTTTGCAGAGAGAGGAAGACGGACCCCGACACCCAGAAGGGAAAGCAGCCCAACACAGAACAGGAGACGGGCAGAAATAGAGAGAAATTGACTCAGACAGAGGGAGAGACACAGACTCCGCAGAGATCACTGCAAAAGTGCCCTAATTGAAAAAGGCGAAAGGAGAAAAATCATTAAACAAGCCCCACTGGTGTCTCTCTTATTAAATTCCCCTGCTGGTGTCACGCTGATTAAATTCCCCCTTGTTTCCCCTAACAAACTCTAAACTCTTAGAACATTTGTTAAGAAGAGGGATTACAGAGAATTTCAAGAGGCCTGTGTGCTTGGGTTTATTTATATTGATCAGCCACAACATTAGAACCCCTGCTACTGGCTGGGTTCGCATGTACCTCCAAAGAAGTTCTGACTCTGAGTCATGGACATGGAAATGGATCTAGACACTTTTGGAGCCAAGGCCACACCTTAGTACACCTTGGTACCATCTCCTCCTCTGGCAAATAATGCACACACACCCAATCCTCCACATAATGTTAAATAAAAATATATGTATATTAAAAAAATCAACTAGGCCACATCCTTCACTTGCTCCATGGTCCAATTCTGATGCTTACATGTCCGTTGTCCATTTGTCCATTGCAGACAATCTTGTTGGTGGACCAGAGTCCGCATGGACCCTGTGTCCTCACTACGCTAGAGCACACTGAAAATAATCAACAGCGTTACATTTTTCAGCAATCTGCGCTGCACTTTGCGGAATCCCACCGGACGGGCTAATGTATCCCACCCAGTGGCAGGTGCCCCACGGGAGATGCCGTCAACATTCGACACCGCAGCGGAACCCTTTTTGTGCCCGTCATTATGTCAATAATCATGGAAAAGCAGAACATTCGACAAAGATTTGGCTTGACAGTCGTGAGGTAGCCTACTGACTTCTCGAAAACATCTAACTGAATGAGAAGGGAGCTCAACCTTCTTTCAGTTCTTCCTTTTGTGTTGTCAGCATTTCTTATTCATTCTCTTGTAGCTTGTGTCTCACTCCTTTTCCCCCTCTCCCTCATCATCAGCATCATAATATTTTCCATCTGCTCTGAGAGATGGAGACATAAACTGAGCCCGAGCCAGCACGAACAGCTGCAGGCATCTACTCCCATATATTACTGTACGCCTAACCCCCACGTATTCCCTTTATGTCGAGCCCATCACTGAGTACACTAGACCCCATTACTCTCATTAGCTTTTACAGCACTTGGCTGGTAAAACATTTGCATTTGCAGAGAGTCGAGAGGACGGACGACTGATAGAGTTTCAGCAAATCATTCTCTGCGCCTTCTGAAATGCACTGCAGCACGGCGTTTCTTTAGGTGGATTATAGGCATATGATGCATATCTCACAATATTAGTTTAAATTATGTTGCAGTGTTGGCAGATGATCCCCCCGGAGGAAAATTTCACCAATCGTGGCATCCAAATCAACAAAACAAATCAAGGAGCTTGCTGTGAGGTAATTTCACTGCCTTAATGTAAATGCCTCGAAAAGACTCGAATTAACATCAAAGTGATGCACCAGCCAAATCACCTTCGAGTGCATCAACACAGTTTGACTTAAAATATGTTTCTCAAGCTTAATCCAGACAGTTTGACTAGAAGCTGCCTTGATAACTTAGTTACTTATTCAGTTTTGAAAGGCAGGAAGTTGTCCACAAAAGAAAAGTGACAATTTAATGAAGACAAACGTGTTTTACCTTCTTTTGGAATCTCACATGATTTGGGTATTTTTAAAATAGGACTGTACACAGTTCTCTGCTCGTCTTTGCAGTCACCACCGCTATGTCATTATACACCGACTGTCTCCCAAAAAGTTCAAAACCACTGAACTGAATTGGAAGGCAAAGGCTTCAAATGAAATTACATCTCTCGCTAGCCTCAATATGTCTTAAACCTGCTGAGGTGGTGCTACAATTTCAGTGCTTTCACCGTGCAGTCACAGCCATTCAAACCAATCAAGACATGCTGTAATTTCCGTGTGTCGCCCACTGCGAATGCTGACGGGACGATACCCGTCGCTGCCAGACGTTTGACAAAAGAGCGCGTCTAACCCACTCTACGCTATTGTGTAACTTTGTATCTGGCCGTCATATCATTTTTGCTGTACATTTTAATTATCCGCCACTGAAGTACCTTCTCCCACCGCAAACACACCTGCAATGTGCTGACGTATTACAATTTCAGCACTTTGATTTTGCATAAAGCCCTTGTCTTTGAACTGAGCTTAAAGTGTAGCACACGCTGCATTCTTGTAAGTGCGGCGCGTGTGTGTGTGTGCGTGTATATATGCACACGTCTCCCCTCAGCTCTCTGAAATACATTTATAGCAGGTAGTAAGCTGTCTTAAGTGGCTCAGGGGTCTGTCGGTGCTCCAGTAATGGGCAGAGTTTGGGCTACAGCCTGTATGCGCGTCTGGATCTTTCCAACATTAATAAGCACTGGCCACACGACCCTCTGCTTGATTGTGTGTGCGTGTGTGTGTGTCTGCACGCATGCACGCACTCACTGCAGGCTCAAGTCCCAGACCGGCTCGACAAGCTTAATACCATTATCAAGATTTACAGCAATGCTCATGTGGGACTTACATCAAAATGGTTGGTGCACAGCACAGACAGAACCCATGTCCCAATTAGAGAGACTGAGGCCCAGCGATAGACACACAAACACGTAAACGCACACAAGGACACACACAATCCCCTTCACACGCACTCCCCGTGTCTCACTATCTCCTTCTCTCAGACACATCTGCATATTCACAATCTCGTGAACTCTCGCCGTCTCACGCACAAAAACACCCCCCCAACCATCCCTGGGTACAGTGCCTCTGGCCTTTGCGGCCGGAGGAGCGAAAATGCTGAAACTGTAGAAATAGGGAAAGATAGTGAGAAAGATATCGAATAGAGCAACTTCCCAAACATCTGACGAGGAAGGAGCCACAGAGGTCGGTGGTCATTTGGCTTGTTTTCAAACCAAACTGATTTTATAACGTTGATATCACAATATGCAGGTATGCAACCTTTTTTTTCCTGGGAGAAGCATTACTTTATTAAATTAAACTTTATTAAAACATCACATCCAGAACAGACCTTTTCAATCTGTTCATCAGTTATAATAAAGCCATGAACCACAGTCCTCTGTGCAAGACTGTGCTTTTCAAAGTGTGTGGCATGCATCACGTAAGAATTGGAAGGACCTTTAGAGGGAGACCGAAAATGCACACTAAGCATCTCCCACGGTGAGCCTCAGACTGACCGGTTCAGCCACTGAGCAGTGAAATGTCCGCGGTGAGGAGGAAAAAGGGAAAACACTAATGTTCAAAGTGTCAAAACATCTTGATGATTCATTATTGGGTGTCAAAGCATTCAGTAATTCTCCTTTACAGGGCTTTGGCATGGAAACAAATGGCCAATTTCAATATTAAACTACCATGAATTATTCATGGATGCTTGTAGGGCTTTAGGCATGGAAATTCGAGACAGCATAGCTTCCTGTAATATCATAACTGCTTGTGATGAAGGGAAATGCACAAAACTCAATGGATTCCTTTGAAGCCTGAAATACCAATTCAAACATTAATAACACATACGACTCAGGTATACATTTAATTCAGATGCATTCATGAAGAATTATTCAACCTTTACTTGAGCTCCCGATTGTGTTCTGCGGCAGGCAACATCATTTATAGTGTATAGCAGTGGAATAATAAAACACGTACGTGGAAACTTAGTATGTTAAGTCATGCGGGGCAACTTTGATCAACTCTGCAAAGATTCACCACAGGGTTTATTTGCTCAAAGACAATAAAAGAGGCATTTATTTGACAAACGGAACATCTGAGTGAGTCTGATCTTTAAGAAACAGGTTTGTAGTAATTAGTCAAATCTCCGCCGTCCCATCCTGACGTACCAAGTATCTCTTTGACCAGGAAAACAGCTCTATTTTCAGAATCAGGCATTAGTGATGCTGCAGTGATTTTTTTTTTTTTTTAGATCTGTGTAAGTAGCGCAGGTATGAAATATGACTGAAATAGTGCTGCTGAAGTTGACAGAAGCCTTGAAATGTAACATGCAGCTCTACCCCTTCTCTCCTGAGATTTTCCTGCTTTTTATCTGTTCCTCTCTTCTTCTCTTACCTTCTTTTAGCATCTCTCTCAACCTGGTTCTCATTCTCGATCCTTTACCAAGTTCCTGCCTCTAGTCAGGGTTGTCAAACACCTCGGTGACTATTTATCTTTCGCTAATTCTTTCTCCCAATCTTCTGCCCCCTATAATCTTTGCTTTCTATAGCATTGAATGAGTTTCAATCTCCAAACTATCCAAAAAAAGACAAATTAGTCAAAGAAGCTAAAGAAACATTTCCCACTTGCACTAGTTCCCCCTCGTCTTTCTCAAGGCCAGCTACAAACACACCTACGTTCACCCGCAAAGTCACAATCACACACACACACACACACACACACACACACACATTCATTCCCAAAGCAGAAGACAGCAATCAATGTTGGCCAGTCACAGTTCAATAAGCAGACTAAACAATGTTGCTCCATTATTACTGTCTTGTTTAACCAACAGCACAAGAACAACACTGAGAATCAATACTCTGCCACACGACCGGGTGTGTATGTGTAACGCCGAAGAAATGGGTCGGTGTGTGTCTGTATGTGCATTTGACCCACTCAGTGCAGCAGACACAAGGAAAAGGTCCTTGATGATTAAATGTCCACTTAAGCAGACCTCAGTGTGTGTGTGCGTGTGTGTGTGTGTGTGTGTGTGTGTGTACACGTGCGTCTGTGCATTAACCAATTTTACGCATCCAACAGCAGGGAAATGGTAAATCTGCCTGGATTGATTTTCTCCGAGCAAATTTGTTGCAACACTTGGTCCAGAAAACCTGAATACAATCTGTTTTGTCTCCACAGATTAGAGGGTCTTGTATAGACTATTGACTGAAGACAAAGTAGGGAAACCCAAACCTGAAATAGCACTTTAAAGTTGGGATGCCTTTTGAACTCTGGTCTTTTTAAAAGCAGCTGCTTTTTCTTCCATTAGACTTTCTATCGTCCCGACATTATTAGAACTCTTTCCTTCAAGGTGTAATTGAACTAATTTCAGTAGCAGTTTTTCAGGTTTTGAACCGTGTGAAGCCTTATATCACCCCTCAGTGAAACAATGATCTGAAATACACTGAAGGCTTCTTGGCCATGCAATTATGGACATTTCGTTATACATATTGAAACCAAAAGGCTGCTGGAATTCTGGTTTATTACAATGATTTTCCAAATGGAGTGGAAAAAGTAGTGATGCATAAGTGGCTTGTAGACATATTCCTAAGCAAACCAGACTACAAATGAGTGTCATTGAACCCACATTGAGCATAATATAGAAAAGTCCTGTGGACTATTGCCAACCTCCCTGCATGTGGCCACAAATGTAAAATTAGGAAGCGTTTAAGTCACAATAAGAGCCACAAAAACTACTTTTAGTAATTTCAGCAAACTGAACTCTCATATCTTACCATATCACCTCAGCTCTTCGTTTGCCCAGGTCACCGAAAAGTCTGTGAAAGCCCTGATGGCACCAGCCTGTCTGAAACTCCAAAGCATTTTGTTATCTTAACTCTGTGCTCTGTAAATAATTCATTGGACACACCGCCCCGCCTCAGCTCTGAAGACCACAAGTGATGGAACTAAAAGCTTAAAGGCCTTAGACTAAACTCTACAACAGCAGAGTGTGGAGGAAACTCTTCTGGGAAGGTTGGAGATTCTCTCCCCTGGAATCCTGCTAGATAGGTGCCTTTCAGCTGAGGATTGAAGGAGAAGTGACAACATTCAGTCTCCATCTCACAACCATAAAAGTGCTGTGCTCTTGATCTATGCTCAATTAAAATCACGCAAGCACAGACAATATTGTTACTCTTCATGATTACTTTAAAAAACGGCAATATTACGTGGAACATATTCATTGATGGTTCATATTTCCAAAACTACTTTGGTGTGATGGATTGAGTGACAGCCTGAGCCATTATTGAGATCCTTACTCCTCTAGCTCACTGCTCCCTGAATCGAGTGAAATACTGCAGATGCCAATACTGCAAGTAAAAAAAAAAAAAAAGAAAGAAAGTTTGTCATTAGCAGCGAGCTCATTTGATTTTCAAACTAAAATAAAACTTGTGAGTTGACCTGAGGCCAAAACGGCAGCCCTGCCCTCATTTTCTGGCAAGACCTCAGCACTGAGCGGAGATAAACCGAAACCCTGGAGGGGCCCAGAGGAAGACGAAACACAAATAACCACAGTAACAATACGAGGATTTGGAGGAGCTGGAGGGAGCCATGGGCATTGTCTGGCTTTAGTCAGCTACTTTCTGCTTCTTTTGAAAGTGTTCCTTGGGTGTGGATGACATTTCTTAGAACAGAGAAGGGGGAAAACATTTCAAATGTTTCTGCAAAGTTTTCCTCCTTCTGCCTTCTGTTGGAAGTTCAAATATCCTCTTCCCTCAAGAAGGAAGGAAAGGGAAGAGAACGGACCAAAGTGGAGACAGATGAGAAGGAGTGAAGAAGAAGAGACAGACATAACACAGTATGAAGGAGAAAACAGAGGTTCAGACACTTATTTCATGTTCTTTTGATGTGGTCCAACTGCTCTGCTGTAACACTATGACATAAGTATTGCAGTCATTCATCTGCCCACAGAAGACGTGAGGCCATACACATGATGTCATTGGCACAAACACAAGGTATACAGTATAGCTTACAGATGGCTACTCGCCACAGAGCGCATACCAGGAAACATATTTCAGCAAGTCGGGCAACAAGGCTACAGTCGAGTGCGGCTTGTACATTTGCAACCAACTGAGGTAGACGGACGTTCCCTAAAGCAAAGTGTAAGACACATTTACAAAAATGCAAAAAACATCACCAGCTTCCATTAGCTGGTAAATTACTAATTTCTGTCGGAACATCCTGAATTATACCAGAAAACAGAAGTTCAGTCCAAACATTAGTTTACAGCTCATTGAGCCAACAGACAAACGTGGCAACATTTGAAGAATATTTAAGGTTTATCACCATGCTACCAAAAAACTAAACATTGAAATATACAAGAATCCTTGATACCTGAAAATTCAAATGAAAATTGGCATTTATGTAGAACATTTAGGCTGATATATCCCGATTGAAATCTGAAGATAGCAAATTGCTACAAATGTACAGGTGGTGTTTCCCGCCTTTCTCAAACTCCAGCTGCCAAAAATATCAGCCCAAGAGAGTGACAGGATGTACCCAACCTCCCAAAAACATAACAGCTACTGCATATGGATGCACAGCGTCGCTCCACACTTCTGTCTTAACTGCCAAACTAACTATTCGGTGCCATTATTTGTGTGTGTGTGTGTGTGTGTGTGTGTGTGTGCTTGTTGGCTGCCCCTTGTATGCTAGTGTTCACTGGTGCAAAGACACTGTGCTCAAGTGTGTGTGTGTGTGTGTGTGTGTGTGTGAGTGTGTTTTCTCCAGTACTGGCGGCCCAATTGAGCCACATGTCATTGGACAGTGAGCCAGCTTGTGTGCGGAAAACCGTTACTGCTCCACTACACCAGCTGTGCCTTAGGGAGATGATGATGATGATGATGATGATGGCAACAGTAAAATATAAAAGAAAGCAAAAAAAAAGAAAGAGAGAAATATCTGCGGGAGGCGAATCACGGCGAGTCCAATACCCTTTGAAATGTGCTGGATCACAGCTTCAGATATGAAACACCTGTGCGTCATTGTGATCTTTTGATGCAATTCATTAAATTGTGGCCTGTACTAGTTACACAAAATGAATTTCCCTCACTGTTGGGACTATCCGGAAGAGCTGTTTTCCATTATTTCTCTGAAAAGACAGCTAATCTGGGTCTTTGTTGTGAGATCAGAATGCAACCTAGTGTATGTGGGCTTTGAAAATTGCACGAAGACTCAAAAGCCACAGTAAGAGCTTGCACACATAGACAGAAAAAACATTATCCGCCGAGCCAAAAGGTCCAAATCCAAAACAGACCATTTTCTGCTTGACAAAAAATATTGAAATGCTTAAGTGGTGGGAAAAAGGTTTCCTTTATAAAACCGACACAGAAATGAAGCAAAGTAAATTCTATTTTTATGTAAAATAGCTTCTTGACTGCAGCACGTCTAATTTCAATTCAATCATTGGCAATGGGCACTTCTTTTAATTACAGAGAGCATCATTCACACACAACGCCACCAATTTGTCACCAACTTTTTCGAAAGATGCGCTAGTTAGTTTACAGCAACAAGTGCAAGAAAAGGGCGGATATGCGACGCCGTATCCAAAATAAAATGAAATAAATGCTTTCTTTAGGGCTAAATGATGCTGGGAAAACACTGATATATATAAAACAACAGCTTTCTTCGTCTCACGGTCGCAAGAAAAGACACAGTTACAGTCGTTGCATGTATTTTCCCTTTGGCTTCAGCCTGTGTAACATACATGCAAATATTATTTGAAAGGACGACATGTCTCTTACTTACGAGCAATGATTGGGGTTAAATTTAGCTCCAATCTGGACTCAGGAGCTTCTTCACGCTGTGTCATTATAACTTTCTATGTGTGTGTGGCCACAGCTTCCATGTGAAATTACATCTCGATTTCATCAGCTGTCAAATCACAACAGGGAGCAGCAATTTCCATCCTCCCAAAACACAGATAATGATGTGATACCTCGACATTTCATGAACAGTGTGTCAAATGCAGTTTGTTTTGATTTTGTGCACGAGTGTGTGTCTGTGTAATAATATTGTAATATTAAAAATGTGTGCAAAGACATTACGTTGCAGTAGGGTTTAAATGACCGAATCAATGTGTCATTAAATGAGCCTTAAACACTTGTCTTCGCAGGTTGGATGATTTACTATTGCACACTGAAGTCAAAATAGGCCCGCCAAAATAAGAGCAGGTCATTTTAATTTCATATATCATCGTTTCTTACCCACTGATCTGGTACGACCATTTAGAGACTTTAGAGCAGATTATTTTGCCTTGTACTGTATATAGAAATTAGATCAAATCTTGTTTGTATAAATGTGTCTGTCAGAGCAGTTATGGTTACCAAAATATTTCCACCAAAGTGGCACTTCACAGTGAAGGACTGACATGTCAAAAACTGTACTGAACTCAACTTAGCTTCCATAATAAGCTGCATAATGAGCTAAAATGAACTTGAACATGAAATTCAAGACTGCTGCTGCACCCGGCGTCGACCTTCAGCCTTACAGAAATCGTTGTGGATGGAAGCGTTAACTATCATAATCACTGGGAGATAAAGTGCGTTTGAAGAAAGCGTGATTTCAAGGCTGCTTTTTTTTAAAAATAAACATCAATAAATGATGCAAGACAATACAGCCAATAGAGCCACAGAGCTCAGAGTGAGCATAGACACACACAGACACAGAAAAGCACGCGTGGGAGAGGATCGATGAAAACAAAGCAAAGCTGAAACGCGTTATGAACAAGTAGAAATCCAGTCACTGGGTCTGTGCTTTTATAGCTGCACGGCTGAGTCACAACGCTGAGCACTTTCACTCGGAGGTTGGTGAGACACTGTGGGAGAGACGATTTTAAATCTCTCAATCATTCAAAACAACTTTTAAGCCTTCGTCCCGTGACCCCATCATCACCCCATTTAATTTAAGCCTCTTTGGACACAGTCTTTTCCAAAAAGTAATATCTGATTATCTCGACCAGCAGCTGACTCAGGGCCTATGAAAGTCTGTTGCTAAACAGTCGACCCGCTGGATTTTCAAGCGAGTGAATAAAGGCTTTTAGGGTTTTAACTGATATTAACAAATTAAAATTTGCCATAATCAAAATTGAAAACTACATTCTAATCTCGTCCTAACGTGATCTGACTTTCTGTCAAATACAAATGGAAAAGTGAAATAAATCTGAATGTAATTCGCTTCTTGCCACTGAATAATGCCACAATATGTTTATATATTTCCTAAAGAATCTATAATTCTTTAAAAAGTGCACTGTGCAATTTTCCATTTCCAATAAGCTACCGACACCACAGTGACCTGTCATGTTTTTATTCACATTGCATCTTTTTTCATTTCACTCAATAATAAAGTGATTTCCCTATAGGAGTCCCCTGCATACCAAACTATGCGCACCAAACAAATGCACACACATTCCAAAAACATGCAATAAATACAAGTCAAAGTGTGAAATACATCATAAAGTTGAAGTATAACCTGCGGGAAAAGTGTCTCGGTGTTCTGCACAGTGTGACAAGACTGCAAGTAATGAACAAACTCACTCAACTTTACGGTTTCATACACAGACGTTTGTGGAGACAATGAGCGAAAAAATCCTTCCACAGAACTTTGGTAACTGCTAATAAAACCTCAGACTTGTCTACAAGCAGATCTGCTCATGATAAAGCTAGATTCCGTTTTACTACTTGGTCACTGTCAATTGAAGCACTACAAAGTGGCGGAGAGAGCGGTTTTGCAGATGTTGGGAAATCATATCTCTTTTCGGACTCTTTGCTGTTTGAGAAGCAGCTCAGTGGGACTGTCCACTGACCATTTGTTTGGGCTCCGGAGCTTCACTTCATATAGTTTTATGAAAAACTGCACAAACCCGGACGAAAACGGAAACCAGTGACCTGTAGGAGAGTCTACGCTCAGACCGTTTGCGGAGTGGAACAGAGCTCCTGTTGTTTCAGCCTGCCTTCCCTTCACTCCATAGTTACTCATCTGCTACTGTACATACTGTTCAGCGCAGTAAAAGTCGGGAAGCAGCGTCTCGTGTCACTATACAATTAAATCAGTGAACCATGCTTCCACCAGCCACAGCGGCTGAAAAAAGTCTGTTTTCCAAGCCGTTCGGAAAGTTTTCAGACCTACTTTATTTTTTTTTTCATTTTCATATGTTGCTACCTGATACTACACATTTAAATTCATATTTTCCCCTTATTAATCTGCACTACAGTATCTGTAATGAGAAAGTAAAACAACATTTTAGAAATGTCTGTAAATTATAAAAAATGTAAATAAGGAACTGAAATATTCAGAGCCTTTGGCGTGACACTTGAAATTTAGCTCAGGTGCCTCCCAGAGGTTCCTGTACCCTGACTGGACTCGGCCAGGACAGGATTTCATCACACCACGGACTCCGGTTCTACTCCACAGCCCCACGTTTGGTTAGTCCTACACGGGAAAAAAACCCTTTGGTTGAACTTTTAGAGTGATACAAACGTCACAGCCTCTGTGCGACTGTGTGTGTCAATTCAAGCGTGGAGAAATTATTCAGTCAAATATTTCTCCGTCTCTCTGGGAACTGTGATTAATAACTTGCACTGCAGTTTTTACCCTCCATCCAAGTCACTATACGGCATCTTTCTCCTTCCCCATCATCCGCCCTGCTCTGCCCATCTTTTCCAGCACTCTGTTTCTTTAACATCTCTTTTTCCCAGAGAACAAACGGTTTCAGGAAGCAGCATTTCTGCAGTTAAATGTCATTATTCTCTTTCTTTCCTCTCCGCCTACAGTCTCTTCCTACCTGTACCCCTCTGGGGGGGAGGAAAAAGCAGTGTGTGCATGGATAATTCTTGGAAATAACAACGTGATATTTCATCCAGTCGCACACACAATGGACACACAAAACGTGCCTTCTCAGCAAAGTACTGCCCGTATTCATTAGCCACTTAGAATGCTGTGTTCAAATGAATCAAAGCAAACTGCTTACATGTAATATCGTCACCCACAGAGAAAAATATATATCGAGTTCCTTTTTATAGTCGAGTTGGAGCCAAAATAAGTGAATGGTTGTATCGGTAATGTACACAGTGTGTGTTTGTGAATATGCCTCAGTAACAAACGACAGTATTTCTGCACTTTTTGTGCATTTTTGCCTCTGCGTGTGCGTGTATGTTATGCCCTATACAGGGTACAGTACAGCGAATTACATCATTTCTACATCATGTCTACAGCACAAGAACAGGCAACCGAAAACCTTTTCGCAACACAGGCTAAATCCTCCTTTTCACGGCATCGTACAGCGTTACAATGTGCTCTTTCAGTCACAAGCAGCAATCCCATGTGTTTGTGTGTGCAGACGTAAGCCTAGGAGGTAAAAAGTTACAGTGGTGATTATAGTAATTATGGTTTCAAGTTTTTGCATATTCTTTCAGATTGACCACTAGATTAGCAGACAGGTTTGGCACGGCCAGAGTGAGAGGAGCGGGGAAAAGAAAAGAGTTACTGTTGGGGGCGAGGGGGGGGCTTCGATTGAGGGAGCAAGAACGAGTGAAAAAAGGTGGAAACTGGCAGAATGAAGGGATGTGAAAAAAGGGGGAGATGAAGAAAGTGAGAGAAACAAAGGAAAAGAGAACGTAGTGGTGAAACATGGGAAGAAGAGAATAGGTAATCCTTCAGGCAGCTCAGTGCCGCTCAGCCCGCTCGCCTGCCCCCCCCCCCCCCTCCTCAATCCTCTCTCTCCACACTAAACCAGAAGTTGAATGGCCTTTTACAGTGCAGCTTTGTTTCCTATCAGAAAGGAGCGTCAATGTCAAATTCCCAGAGAGAGAGAGAAAAAAAAAACTTCTCCTTCACTTTTACACTACGTCTTCATTTCTCCGGTTCCCCTATGTTTCTGTTTCTGACCTTGTCCGTCCTTTCTTTTTTTTCTGCTTTATTTTTATCCTGTTCTCGGTACAGGACAACCCGCATAACAAGCCCTCAGAGGAAACAAAGAGGACCTGGATCCCAGTCTCGTGGACCCCCTGTTGCGGCACATTGTTTTTCTCAATGGCAGCCTAATTACATATTCATGGTGACACAAATAAGACTCTCTTGCTCCAACACACAAACGCTCAGCCAAAACACCCGGCACCCATCTGCTGGTCGTGCGTCTGCCCGCGAACATTCATTCTTTCACACAGAGCACACGTATGGGGAAACCTGCTTTTTAAACACGTGCAATGCCAAAGCTCACGTTAGGTTTAACATTGCAGGAAATCTGTGATGATACTGGGAGAACAATAACCGCGTCTTCAAATCTGCAGCCTGTCTTCATTATGAGCGCCATGAGCAAAAAATATGGAGACGCAGCAGATTGGTGCGTTGGCTTGGATCCAAACAAAGTGTCAGGGACAGACAGGGGAAGGGCCAGGGGATTAAGCTGAAGAGGCAGAAGTTGGTTTCTTCAAACACAAACACAGGGAAAAAAAAAAGGCATCTCTGATAATCGCTTGTCTCCTATAAAGGCAGTGTGCTGCTTGTTGTTTCTGAAGCAAATAAACCAGCCCAGGCTATTTACTGGAGGTTTTACGGTATCAAATAAAAAGAATATATAGACCATGAAAAGCCTAAGCTGCCGGCTGTGGATAGAGGCAATGCTTTAAAACAAAGAGATACAGGGTGAGATTTCAATGGAGAGCAGCTGGCATGGTGGGGCGCACCATTTCTCTACCTGTCTCTTTCCTCCGCTTTCACTTGTGTTTATCAGTATTGGATTCATACATGTGTGTGTGAAAGTGTAGGAAAACTCTCCCTCCCTCCGGCTGACTGATGAGTTGCTGTGACCACACACACACACACACACACACACACGCACACAAACACATAATGTCCCGCTGCTTGTGGGCCCTGTTCGGAAGCACAACAATATGTCCCCTGTTTGGGCCACACTAATTAAACTGTGTAAATCTAACTAGAGAAAGAGGCAGAGCGTTGAGCGACAGCAGCAGAAGAGAAGAATAATAAAAGAGCTACGAGTGAGAGAGGAAAACAGAATGTCTGAGGTGGCAGATGGGAAAGAGAGAGAGAGACAAAAGCAGGACAGAGGAAAAAAAGAGATGGAGTCAGAGTGAGAAATGGGGACACATGACAGCAGAGAGGAACTGAGACGATGGACAACGACACACACACACACACACACACGAAAAAAGTGTCCTGGCACTGAGTGGCAACGATTCCCCGAGTCCAAGTGTTCATTATGGGAATCATGTGCCCAGACTCGCCTTGCAGTTCACTGCAAAAATGGCAGGAGAATAAATGTTAGATTTAGCTTTAACAACTAATTTCAGAGGATTTTATATAAACTGTAGTGATAAAGGGAAGTATGAACTTATGGCTATTTCATGATAATGTAATTTATTTTATAATAATTACTATAATGCAGCAGTCCATTTACTACAGTACTGAATATCATTCCTGAAAGTGTTTTACCCTCAAGTGTAGCATAATAATCTAGCTTTAAAGATAATGAAGTTAGTGCACATTGGAATCTGTTATTTAGAAAAAAAAAGTTAAATATGCTTATAATTTCTTGCAGTGGAGGACTGTATGGGGCCAGTGGGAACTATATAGTAGGCCATTGATTGGGAACAAACAGCGTTCTCTCAGAACACCCACACACACACACACACACACACACACACAGCTAACTAAAACAAAATGCCTGGAAATGAGAGCCCCAAATGAGGCCTTAGGTTTCACAGGCCATGAAAAATTCATAATTCCAGATCTTTACATGAAACTCTAGAAGGAATCAGACCCAACAGCAGGAGACACGGGAATCAGTTTCAGAACATTTAGCTTCCCCTTTCTCTTTTGCCTTTTTTCTTTAGCTCAGCATGTCTCTCAGACTCGAACGCAAACACAAGCAGACACACACACGGGCAAATTTGTATGTTCCATCGTGGGTTTTCCCCTGTGGAGAGTGAGAGATAGTAGGCCGACGCATTTTGTCGACACAGCTTCTTTAAAGCCACAATTTCAACAAAAAAAAAAAGAAAAGAAAAAAAGGGATTTCATCTTTTCTCTCCACAAAGAAAAGCTTGCCTGAAAAGTTCTCTGTGGTTAAACAAACAACCTATGTTCAGCCTCTCGATTCTTCGAACGGTCCGAGCTGTAGCCGCTCTGCGCTCCAAAGGCATATATAGAATCTACCAAAGGACAGACAAGGTCCCTGCATTTTTACAGTCCAAATTAAAATCTACTGGGTGAACGGAAGAACATGCAAGGCCACGGCCATGGAGGGCAAAAAAAAAAAAAGGTCAGTGAAACCCGTTCAGTGACTGACAGAGAGCACACAGAGAAAGGATAAAGATAAATATGCTGCAAAAGTTGCTGGAAGACTCTGATATGTTCAGATGAGTAAGCAGGGATAAAAAAATTAAAAAAGAAGGCAGAGAGGGTGAGCGAGATCTGCCATCACTAGGCTGCTGCTAGCAGCAGGAGAGTCTTCTATACAAAACAACCCCGGACACAGTCAAAGACTTCCTTTCACACACTCCGATGAACGCCTGTCCGAGCACACACCCACATACACACATTAGTGCGCTCTCTATCTCTCTCACGCACACACACACACACACAAGATGCAGACAGAATGCAGCATTGTTCGACCGCAGAAATATCTTGCTGTGTGTGTGTGTGTGTGTGTGTGTGTGGCAGTCAGTCAGCTTGTCAAGTCCTAGTGGAGTGATCAAAGCTGGTACAAACCACCCAGAGAGATCTCTCCCTTCCTCATCCATTCATCCTTCCCCCGTCTCCCTTCCATCTCCCTCTCTCCCTCTGATACACAGACAGCATCAAATTTACCACATAAAACCTGCCCTGCCAATCGGATTGTGCTGGCTGCAGTTGCGCAGCCAATCAACTTGGCCTATTTGGTTCCAATAATTCCCAGCTGTCCCCCGACAAGCACTGAACCCTGCATGGCTACAGTGCACCATGGGACAGGATCAGTGCATAATGGGAGACAGCATGGGAGCTCTGGCAATATCATAATGCCAAGTGTGCACACGCATACACACACTCGCAACTAAACACCATGTGAGCTCCGCTGGAACACTTATAATGCCAAATTCACAAACACATGTACAAAATCACACAATCTCCCACGTATAGACATGCTGGCATGCACACGTGTGTGTGAGCAGAAACACACACTCCACAGGAGTTCTCTGAGAACATCCCCGAGCTGCCAAGTTTACAAAGACACACAAATACACACACCTCACAGGGGCACGTTCAGTACATCTTTACACCTCTGCGCAAGCAGGTTCACACATATACACCTACACACAAACACCCACCTGTACAGACACACAAGCTGCAACACACACCCACGTATTTATTTCAGACTGTGTTGCCTTAAATCAGTTTCAAGTAAAATAAAACTAAGTCAAACAAACTGCAATAGAAGTATATTAAATTTACATAAAATGTGTTCCAGTGCCGAAACACAATATGCTACGGAAATATGAACCCAGAAGCCAAACCATGGAACCCAAAATGACTGCGGGGCCACATAAAGCAGAAACACACCAACTGTTCCCTCACTAACACCTTATAGCTGCTGAATCGCAGAACCTGGCTACACTGCAGCTTACTCATCACAATAAACAAGGAGACTTGTCAGAGTTGGTGGAGTGATCTCGATGCTCATTTCTTACAAGAGCAAATGTAAAGGGGGCTTCGCTAATAGCTTTTTAACGGGCCCAAAGGCTCGATGGTGTGGGCTTGGCCGTCAAAACTCACCTCTCACTGTACGCATGTGTGTGTGAGCACAAGTGTGTGTCCAGTGAGACTCATTCAACCAGTGTATCGTAGCTCCTATAGCTCTAACAACTCGGATAAACCCAATTTGTTTGTGATACAAATACTGTGAAGAAAATGTGAAGAAATCAACCTAAACATTTGAGAGTATTTGAATCCTCACACGTTCCTGCTCCTCTTACCACCATCCATGACCTCGAAAACAAACTATTGGACGTACCGTAATGTGCCATAATGCACCATAATGCACACAGTTTACCTGGAGCCAACAACTGAACAGAAAATATTCAGTGATGCACGAGCAGATAAACAGCAAAATAATTTGGGTGAAAAAACAATATTTGTATTTACTATTCAAAGATTAAATGCACACAAATGAAAGGCAGAGAAGAAATGCATCTACAAACACAGAGTTTGTAGTATGAAGGAAGCTCTTTACCTGAACGGACTGGGAATTGAATCCAGCACTGATGCACAGAGAGGATCAGCTATGTACACACAGCAGCCCCCCCCCCAAACTGTGAGGTCAGTGTGCTTGTGTGTTTGCCCCATTCAATAGAACAACTAATGGAGGGTCTCTGCACACACGACGAAATCACTTTAAAAGCCGCACGTCAACTTGTTATGAACAAGAGAAACACAGAAATAACAGACATCAACATAAGAGACAAACCCAAAGTAGTAGAGAATCAGACAAATAGAAACCTTTAAAAAAAAAGTCAGAATACGGGGAGCGGCTCCACTTTTTTAGGACCGTGCAAAGATAGAAGAGTTTCATCTGGCCTGAAAAGCTGTTTTACTTTCCAATTACCAGATTTCTCTACCAAAGTCAAACTGAGTCGCATGTTGGTGGCAAGGTGCAATTCATCAGAGTCGGGTGAAAGTCTGCTCAAATCGTGTCCCTAAATTGCAATGTATTGATTTAACAATAAACCAAGAGAACAGTCATAATGAATATCGGTGGGTGTTGCTGAAAATGCTATTCCCCGGGGCAATGGGAGAATTGTGGCACCAACATCATGTCCAATTACCGCCCAAATTCGGCACAGGAAACCCAGGGCCAGTAATGATGATACCAATTTACTGACCACATTGCAAGTGCGGACTCCACAAGTGACTGTGTCCTGGAAGACACGTCCAAGTGGAACACTGGCATATAAAGGAGACACACTCCACCGGGAGCCTCTATTAGCAAATTACACTTAAAAAGACCTTAAAGTAGCCAAGACGAGGTCACACCTAAGTGACCGAGGCCACAAAGGAAACTCGAGTGTTTTGGAAGAACCTCTCCTCAGTGATAAGGTCGCAGATGCTTCGACGTGTATTTACGGTAAAATGCTCGGCGCGGTATTTGTGCTGCGCCACCGTGCGCCCTCGTGCCACTCTTGAGAAATATCACTTTAATATTCGCGTTATGCTTCACAGTGGGTGTGTAATGTGGCCACGGCCACGATGCACGGCGCCTCATCATTTTAACAGCCCACTACGTTCTGGAGCTCCCCCCGGGAGAGCTCGTCGTATCTGCTGCCGGCTGATGCTGAGTTGAGGATCCTGGGGGGCAAACGCGTCCTCCAAGTTCAACCGCGACGTTCGCGGCTCACGCTCGACTTGTGACATGCGGCTAATTTCCTCCAGGCTTCGGACTCTTTGAGACTCCGGATCGATTTTCCGATCGGAGCAGTGAAGCGTCGCCTCAATTTCGCCAAGTGCTCTGCAATGAGACATTAGTCGGCTAATCGCGGACTCCAGAGCCGCCCTGCCCTTCACAGCCTTCACCTCCATTTAAGTTGGTTCCCCCGTTAATAAACCCACATTTCATAATACATCTCTGCCATATAGACCTAAAGTTCCCGTGTTTTCTGTGTGATTTTTTTAAATCTTTTTGTATGGACTCTTGATTTTCTCACATATTTTATTAACTGCATTCTTATTCTTCCCGTCTCCAGCCACGGAGGAGCGTGGACTGGGAGTTTTGCCTTTCCGTTTCCAAAGCAGCATGGTTCACACCTGAAGGCATCATCAGCTCCGTCTAAATGAAAGACCCCCCCCCCCCAAAAAAAAAAAGTGTGGCGCTTTAACGGGAGCTACTTCTACTTCTGCGTCTGCAGCCGGTCACTGATGCTCGGAAAGGTGCCTGCCAACAACTAAGGTGTCGCCGTGAGAAGCTGCGTTACCTTGGGCGACTCCAGCGCGGAGCAGCACCAGGAGGACCAGGATCCCCGGCGTGGCGCACATCCTCACCAAGCTGCAGCTCCCGGGTCCTATTCCACTTCTCTGTCCACTTTTCCCCATTACAGGCAACGCGTAAAATACATAAACACACAGAGGTCCACGGTCCACGGTGGTGGTGGTGGTGGGGGGGGGGGACGACAAGCCCCCTCCGCCACAGGATCTGCGGATTAATCGAACGAGTCGAACACCAAAAAACGAGCACGAGCGCAGCCTCCAGTCCCGACGGTCTAAGTCCGTGTGAGAAGGCGCAGGTTGAGCTGTGAGCGGAGAGGGGGGCGGTGCGGTGGGTCCCTGCACTCGTGTCAGCGCCGCTGCTGCCTCGCCACTAAGCTCCGCTCGTCTCTCCGCGTGCTCGCTCCGTCTCCGTTCTCTCCGTTTACGCAGAGAGAGAGAGAGGGAGAGAGAGAGAGGGAGAGAGAGGGAGAGAGACGCCACCGCCCTCTGCCTTCGGCGCGGGGCTCGCTCTCTCTCTCTGCCGCTGCCCACAAACGCACCGGCACCGCCACGGCGCGTCTTCGCTTAAAGCCGTCTAGGATGAAGAAAAGTCGAGCCAAACTTGTTCCACAACACACGTAAGACTCAGAACAATCCAATCACATCTCCCAGGAGTTTTTCATGTTCTTTAATTTTTGGGGAATAGTGTGTTTTTTATGCCTGTGCCCCTAATTGGCGCCTGAGCAAACCTGGGAGCCGCTGACGTCTGCCCCCTGACGGCCTGCAAAAAAAAAATAATAACTAAAGTAGATCCATAAAAGAATCTGTCGGCACTTTTTCAGGCAAAACACACGCAAGTAAAATCCCATAAAGCGCTGATGTAGCTGTTCATAATATCACTGGATTTGTGTGTCTGTGGTCCAATGAGGGCAAACTCACAGCTGTGTATTTACAACTCTATGACAGTATGCCTTTTAAATATCATATCTATGGAAGTGAAGGGCTGACAATAGGATTTTGGCTGTTTAAATTTCCAGTGCAACCAAGAGTACACTACAAAAAAAAAATGTGTACCAACCAGAAATCCATTTTTAAAAAAAATCATGTAGTCGCCATCGCCACGTTCTAACCACAGGTTTGTATTACTGTGGTTATACAACATTTCCACATGTCAACACATTCATGTGGAAATACTCTGCAAAAGTGCAATCAGATACATTTCATAAATATTTTATCCAGCACCGCTGTGTATAATCAATGTCAGCTTGAAATGTCTAACTACTTAAGAAAAGCCGAACATTTAATGTAGGATGGTTGATGGATTAACTCAGTACATATCCGTATATGTGCTAGCAGCAAACAAACACACACTCTTCTAGCTAACACAACTCTCGCCAGTGTCGCTGCAAAGTCATTTGAGCACTACAGCCTGGATCATGCATTGTAAATGGCAATAGTAAAATATGTGTTTGGTGCCATTTGTCACCACAGCAGCCCCACAGCTCAGTGACTACCAGTGGAAGTAGCTGCTACCCGCAGGGACCTGTAAAAGCCTTTTTATTCTGCCACTTTATTGGGAATGGGAAAGCAATAAGTTACAAAAGAAACATATGGCGCACTTGGATATGGATCAGTACTTATACTAGCTACAGTTAATGGCAATGGGATTTTCATAGTTCCATGTTGCAGTACAACTTACACTCCAAACAGTTTTCAAATCCCTTCACATTCTGCAGACTGTAGAGTTGATCTAGACTTTGATATACTGTCATTTTAGCCGTTCAATCGACACCCAATAACCCGCGACATGGAACTATTTTAAGACAAATTATCTTCCAAATTGATTTAAAATGAAACCTTTAAACAAATTAATTGGCAGATATCGCACATCGCATAGGGACCAAGATAAAACCAAATCCACAGAAATCTATTGATCTCCACAAGAGACTTACCAGGTGAACCACGTATCATCAAAAAGGGTATAAAATCATTTCTTTGCCATCCACAATGTGAGTGACAAGCCTCCCCTAAGGTGGCAGAGCGGGACCACTTTCACAGGGGTGTCCAGACAGGAGTCGGTGATGATTTTAGTGTGGCCATCACCTCCTATCCCACCTCCAACAGCCTCTGTTTTCGCCTTTATTTAAAGAATTTTAGGAGCGTGTCATCATTGTTAAGGCTTTCAATAAAACAACAAATGAGTTCATGGGAATGTTGTGAGGGACTGCTGCGTTATAATTCCTCCCCCAGAACCGCCATGCTGGGGAAATTAAAGTGTTTGACTGAAATGGGCTTGGATGCTAATGGACTGGAAGTAACATTTCAACCCAACTTTAGCATTTAAGTGACAAGGATTAGTCAGTCTCTGCCCCTCAGAGAGAGAGAGAGAGGCCCTGAGACAGACTGGTGACCTGTCCAACATTTGCTACCACACAAGCCCATAAACCTTCAAAGGTAAGGGGGTAGGTCCTGTGCCAAACCTTTTCAGAATCACCAAGCGAAAACACCACCAACTCACCAGCAGAAAGGCAGTGAATCCTTTCAAGATGACGGTTTGTGTCCCCTTAAAAGTTTAGACGGCATAAAGTCAACGACACATTCTCTAGATGTGTGCATTGATGTGTGCTATGCTTTTCGACGATGGAGATCTATGGCACCGACAAAAGAGCGAACCGAGGCTGCGAGCTGACAACGAACCTGAGAAGAGAAGCACCTGTATGGTGATTGTGGGCAATAAGATTCATTTAGAAAATGACCAAAGTTATAATTTAACAAGCTTAATCCTCCCGGTTCTTCCTGCTCACCTTTTACAGTTTGGATTGTTATTTCTAACGCTTTCAGATAAGTTGGTAGAATAAAGAGTGTTGTCTCTGTGTGTGTGTGTGTGTGTGTGTGTGTCACCCTGTCTGCCCCAGAGCCAACAAGCTCCACTTTTAACTAAACCCCTCAAGGAGTTTTCCACACCGTTTCCGTCTCCCCTTTTCTTTGAATGCGAGGATCATCAAAGACAATCCAACATCACTTTATTCGTGTTTATCATCATGACAGACAGAGATATACAGTAGCAACATAATTTCCCATTGGTTGCCTGAGCCTGTAACCCACAGCTTCAAAGACTCCGTGATAATGAGAAGGAGAGACAGAACAGAAAGAGAATCTGACTTTAGAGGATATTACCACCTTGATCATGGTGAGAAGAGGTTGAAAGTATGGTATTTTATATATATAATTTTAATTTCTATTCTACAGTTTCCTGTGTATAACACTGTAACAAATATTATCAGCATAGAAATTAGAATAGATTTCAAAGGAATACGTAGATTTGTTTGACTGTACTTAAACCCTCTCTCTTCAGAGTTACTGTAAATAAGCAGATCAATCTCACTCCCGTGACTGGCTGCACGGGGTCCCTACAGTCTGGTTGTCACCTTGAGGTTGCCAGGCTGACTACAGGAAAGTCTCTGTGCTTTCTATTTCTTCACAGATAAAACAAACAGGACATACAGTAATGTGAAACGTTGCTGTGAGACAGACCCTGTAAGCTTTTCCCCATTTTTACGCTAAGCTAAGCTCGCCTCATTGCAGAGACCCACAACAGTGATGTCGACCTTCTCGTCTTACTGTTGGCAGAATGTTTAAACACACTTTTCCATTTAGAAACTACTCCGGGATTTAGTGTATTGATTTATGAGTTAAGGGAGGGCGTCCTTATTACTTAAAAAAATAATAAAATATACAATAAATAAGTCATGGCCAATACAGTATGTCTGTCCATTTGGAAATTATCTCATCATTTACTGGACCGTTATCAGTTTTTTATGGCCAACAATGATAGTTCAGTAGGTGACCTTCTATATCATTTGATGTGCCTGAACATTGTTGCAATGTGCAAAAATTGAAGTGTTTATCTAAGTAGAAAAAATGACATTGTGATTTCCGTTAAGTGCAGATGCATAGAGTAGAATGAGTTGGAAATAGAAGACACACTTCATCAACGCGTCCACGCAGACCTTCTCCTTCTGTCATTTGTGCTACAGTCCCTAGACCTCTGGACAGTAGAAGGTTTCCTAAGGCACCAGAATTATGGGCTTGTAACAACGGATAATCCTGCATTGAATGTTGACCACCTTTAAACTGGTTGGTCTCTCCGCACATCTTTACATAGTGTCGCACAAATCGAAAGCTTGAGTATCGGGAGCAGTGAACTTCACCGACATCCCTCAGATCAACAGGTGGAAGTTGTGAGGATAATTGAAAGGGCTGTTGAACACGTGTTGACTCATTCAGCAGTGTCAGGTGGAGATTTGATTTCCTTTCCACAATTAAGTCACTTAACAGAACCTGTCTAGTCTATTTTTACCATGAAGAAGAAACGACTGGTGTTTTTTTAGCTTCACTGTTTGATAAGGTTATTGTGTTTGACAACTCACAGTGAGAGAGTTTTAAAAAGTATTAGTCAGACATAATTTAGTACAGAGGAGGGGGCTGCTCATCAGATTATGCTTTCTGAAAGAACGTCTAGCTATCAGCAGCCGCAGTGGGTCCACAATGCACAGCCAGCAATCAGCATGTTACTTATGAATGTTTCAGTGTGAGCAGGACGCTCAGCGTTCAAGCAGTCCGGTGAAGCTGCTTCCACTAAGCCAAGCAGGCAGGCAGAGCAGCGAGAAAGAAGGGCTTGTCACACCAGAAAAAGACCAAAACTGACTAAAACCATCGTCATCCTCTTGCTAAGTCCCTTTGTCTAAAGCTGAGGACTCACCTGAAGTCGATGGCAAAGGCTGTTCACATTTAAAGACGGTGTCCCCCGACTATCACAGATTTTTAGTATCAACACAACTGTGTAAAGTGTGGGCTAAACCGAGATGGTCACAACCCCGGAGTGGGAAATTCTTGCTTTACTCTAACAACTAAAGGTAAAAGAACGAGAGGAAAAAAAGACGCAGAATCACGGCTGTAGAGGTGAGGACAATGCGGACTATGGAGCCTACAGAGGGAAATGAAAGTGAGATAACTTTAAGAAACTCCACATTGTTCGGATGAAGCCGCGGTTCCTGTTCGACGTCATCCGTCGCCGATACTGCTTGTAAATATCAAACGTGTTATAGAATTTTTATTAGAACAACTGGCAGAGCCTGGGTATTAGGACTGAAGTGTAAGAACAGTTACACAGCACACACACGCTTGATGATTGTCTCTGCCGATTCCCGGTACCAACAAGGCCAGAACGACACTGACCAGCACCAACTCGGTTCAGCCCTACAGTTGTTAAGTAGCACTGTAATTATGCTAATGTATAAAACAAACCAAAAGGTGAAAGAGAGGCAGTTTATTTTTTTTCAGATATCTCTTTTTTTCTAATTAGCAGCCAATTCAGGCTTACAGCTGACTAATTGAAGATATTTAAAAACAGAAAAGTTCAACTTGCAGCCCGCTCACATTACCACACGGCTCGTTTCCCTTGGCATCCTTTGTCATTCGTCTGCCGCTGCATCTCGCTACTGTATCTGCAGCGATAACTAACGCGCCGTCGTGTGTGTGTGTGTGTGTGCCATCCACTCTGCTATCTCTATTGTATGTTACAGCAGACAGCAGGCCCCCACGGGGGTGACTAGGTTTAATCTCTTTAAGCAGTTACATAATGGCCCCCAGTTCACGTTTTAATCAGCGAATAGATGTCTGTGCTCAGGGACGAATAATCACATCTATAACTTTATAATCTAATATCCAGCTACATTCAAGTGGATTAGAGGGGAGCAGTACGGGAAAGGAGGGGCATAGGTGGTACACCTAGATGGGAGCGAATGTTTGGAGGAAGATTGATTTGTGTGTTATTTTAAGGGAGAGAAAAAGGGGCCACTAAGGGCTTGGGCGCTTCCTTCCTGCACGTGTATGTGTGTGTACTGCAGGACGCACTGTTCGCAATATCAGTTTTTCCAGATCACTTTTGATTTTACTCATTTGGCAGGCTGTTTGGTGATGAACGTTGACAATCTCATTCCCTCGATGGTTCAGTGTGACCGACGCTGGGTGCTGTACAGCGGCTACAACATCACCGCGGGAACAAAAGTAAATCAAGAAATTCATCCAGACACACAGATGGACACGGACAACTAGCCAGACAGACAAGGAGGGAATGTATCAGTCATCAAATTGAATTGTTTCCTGACACATACACACACACACACACACACACAGTCAGCAAGTACTCACTCACATCAGAGGATTTAGCAGAAAAAAGCAACATGCTGTGGCTACAATAAATTAAATTGAAAATCCTAGTCAGCATGTGACCTCATATGCGGTAAGGAGTGTATTTTACATTTATCATTAAAATAATGTCATTTGTAGTTTTATTTGTTTACATAAGTACAATCTGTGTAATGGTCTGGAGATAGGAGTAGTACACGGCACAAGAAAAATCAATGCGATGCTCATTTCTTGATTGGAAGCCTGACTTCTTTCGGTTTAAAAAAAAAACACGACACAGTCTAATGTGTCTTTTTCGTTAGTGATAATCAAACATGAACACCAATAAAACTAGCTCAGAGAGCAGATCAGACACGTACAACTAGGAAGATACTGCACAGGACAAAGCAAGGGCATTTAAATGTCCTTATAAACATCGGACTGATGGAGAGTTTCTGAAATGTCCCTCATTCGGACCAGTCCTCCCATTTCTGCAGACAACTTCTGAAAGTTTCGTTGGACTGACCGGACTTGGGCTCTTGGTCACAAAGGTCCTTCTTGTCTGGTTATTCATTTTTTATGTAGGTTTACAGAGAGTTCTTCAGTGTCCTGATATGAAGTGTAATTTGTGGGTTATTATGTACACATTTCCTTGCTTTTCCAGAGCATTTCCAATCAATCCAATTTATAATTCGTTTGTTGTGGCTGGTTAGAAATAAAGAACAAAGAGTTAAAAAAAGTGACGCAGGAACCAAATAATTCCCAACAGGTTTGGGGCTACAAGCTGGCATGTCTGTGAATACGCTTCCCTCATGACATGCCTGTTACCACACATGCTGAACATGTTGTTCCTGTTGAAAGCATATTTTGTGCATCTTGGGTGTGGAAAAAAAGTTTATTCTTTAAGGGAAAGGAAAGACATTGCTAGCACATTTTGCCATTTGGACTCCTACAGGCCATGGTTGGATCAAATTCAAAGGGGAGACGGACTCGAGGCATCCCGGAAAACAACGTGAAGCACAAGGGCCTAGACGGGCTTTAACGGTTCCTGAGTGTGTAACGCCGCAGAGTCGCAGTAATGTTGTTGTCTTTGGTTACTCTGACCAAAAGCAGACACTGAAATCCAAAATAAGGACCCTGTTTGGACCGGGAGACTTTGAAACCTCGTGAGAAGACACAGCAGAGTCGTGGAAAAATACCATTCTCGGCCATACCACAGCCATTTTACAGATCCAGCTCTGTCATGCAAGAGGAGGCTCGACAACCACCATCTGCCTCTGCTGCTGACCAGAATACGCTGCCCCACTATGGGTCAGACGCTGGGCCCACTTCAATGCAGCACTCACACTATGAAAACTTGTTTTACACAGCTCTGATATTAAAATTACACGTTCTATACATGATCCCAAAGTTCTGTTTTTGAAGGAACTTCTTTCCGTTCAGTTTGTCTGTGTGAAGCTTTGTTGTTTTGCGTCAGAACGCGGTTGCTTTTCATTAAAAAGCTCCATCCATCGTTTTCTTCCTTGCGGCATTCTTCCACCAAACTCTACGTGTGTAAAACACTGTAGTAGCATTGTTGAACATTTAACGTAGCTTTTTTTAATTAAAGGTGAATTTAACTCGCAGTCTAACGGGCCATGTGCAGTGAAAACTTGTGTAAACAACTAAGGCCCTAAAATGTGGTTGGGTTATTGGTGCATTTGACCCAATCAAAGAGAACAAAACAACATCTGCGTCACACAGACTGGCCCTACAGCGGATTTCACTGTACACACACAACATTTGTGTGTCTCACAGTCTCCACACTGTTCGCTCTGTGGCTGGGCTCGTACCCTTCATGTGTCTTGCGAGTCTATAAACTCTGTTTTTTGTTGCGTGACTCTCTGAATGTGCACGCATGAAGTCCTCTAAAGGGGAAAGTCTATACATTTAAGGAAACAAATGCTCAAAATGACTAAAGAAGAGTCAAAACAAAATTCCAGAGCGACCACACATGCTGATCAGAAGGTGCCTGCATGTGTCCTGAGGAGCCAAACATGTTCAGCATATATATTGAGCAAAAGTAATTCCTACTAGTACTAGTACTGCATACTCCGTCCAGACTGATCTTAGGAAAAGCTCTGGTGTGTGTTAATCAGTACGTATAATAAGATATAAGCATGTTTTCCGATCACGCGCTTCAACGGTTCAATGCTGGTGGAGACAAAATAGCATTTTGAGTGAGATGTCACACCATCACTCCCGCCAAATTTCCCCAGAGATGCTCTTGTACCTTTACAAATGACACTTCAATTTGGTGGGTGTGTGTGTGTGTGTGTCTGTGTGTGTGACTGACTAAAATCTTCAGGAAAGTAATTCCCATCTTTCTGGCTGCTGCATATCAGGCTTCAGTCTGTAAGAGCTGTACAGGGGCATGGAACCCTTCCTACACTAACTACACTAGATTTGCCAATTGTAAGATATCAAACAAAAACAATGAACCACTGGAGGTCCTGCCAGATGAAGATGTGCTCCATGAGCCAGAAACAGACAACAGTTAATTTCCTTTCTAGGTGTTAATGTCCTGGCAATCAGCCCAAGTGCTTTTTGATTAGCACATTATTAATTCATGCACACTCCCGGAACCTCAAATCACGCTTAATTACAACTGTGATTCCAGCAGTGACCAATATTGATGTAATTAAATAATTAGGAGTATGCTGCTGCAGCATCCTCTTTTTCACGGCAGGGACAGAGAAAAGAGGAAAAAAAAAAAGCTAATTGTAGAAGCAACATCTGGAAAAAAAGTGTCTCAGTCACATATCTAAGTTTAGGTCTCCAATAATGCAAACTGGGAAGGATGAATACAGCACAGAGGTTCCTAAAGAAAACTTAACCTAAGAGTTTGGTAAAAAAAAAGAAATATTTTTCATTTTAATTTTTATATAAATTAACAAGCTCTAAAAATCTGTTTTCACTTACTCTTTCTGTGTTACTGAGTTTAAACTGATAATAATAATTTAGTGATAAATAGAACAAGAAACAGCAAAAAGTGAAGGCCCTAAACACATTCTAAGGAGTTGGATACACAGTTTATCAAATGTTCTTATAATGTATCGGCCAGCCAAAAATGCTGATGTGTGAGGAGAATATTGAAGAGATGAGTCTGAATGAAGGATGTCAGAAGGATTGAGAACATTTACTGACGGGAGCAAACTGCCCGAAGCTGTATGACAACCAGTTCTTCTTTATAAAAGATGCCAGTGACTTTAGTTAATATCATTTACATACGAGTTGTTATGGTCTTTGCCTTCAAAACAAATTCCCTCATTGAGTAAACATGAATTTTATCTTTGTTTTCGGTCCAGTTGAGGTGAACTCTAAAGCAGCATTTCAATCAGATGAGACCATGCAAAGAGGCATAAGAGAATTAAATGAAAGTGCTTACTTAGTATGTACAATATGTGAGGAGTTCATGAGGATTAGAACCCTCGGGACTCGTGATGAGGTCAGCGGAAAGCCCGTGGACGCTGGTTTCAAGTGGCTCGTGTACGTCGCAGCAGAAACTGAAGAGTGAGCACAGTCAGTCAGCAGAGAGATAATATACCGTGACTAAATCAGAGCATGACGATAACATTCATAATTTTGTTGTGTGTCAATGAGCTGGAAAATAACTTCTATGGCTTCAGTCAGTAGTTGGTTAAAGGAGTCTTTATTTTCTGTCAGTTTACCTGATGTGATCTTAGTCAAACGGCTTCCGACTAATGTAAAGGCAATTTACAGAAAAGCACTTGTTTGGTTCTGCAGGGTCATCTGGACACGAAATCAAACACGGTGCAGACTCACCTGTTACAGTCTTAGAACCAAATTCACTTTTTAATATTTCTTCTCCGGTTTACTTGGTATGAAATGAAATGTTCATGCTGTTCTTAATATCCTTTAAAAATTATGCAGCTGTTGATCTACAAACAAGGGAGATAAGACTTGCTCGTATGATGGCGGTCTCCTCATTTATTCTCCTGGAGATGAAAGAAAACAGTTTTCAGCTACTTACTGGGACCCTACAACACATTAATGGCCACTGCCACAGCCTTCAAAGACTGGCTGTCTGTCTATATGTGTGTGTGTGTGTGTATGTGAGAGAGATGCAGACAGACAGCTTTGGCTTGTGTGTGTGTGTGTGTGTGTGTGCACATGTGTGTGTTTGCTGACACACTAAAGAGGTGTAAGGTCAAAGTGCATGTCAGCCCAACTCAGCTGTCACCCCCAGAGCTCTTTATACAATCGCTCACAGCTCTTTCAGCGGCTGTTTGAACATCATCAATCAGGCATAGCCCATAAACCTCAAGGCTGTGGAGGTCTTCGCTGACACTCTGCTGATCATTTGTTTGACAAAAACGTGTTTTTATCTGTAGCGTAAATGTTTGCAAGCTTAATTCCAACTGCAAAAGGCAAAGTCCAGCCAATTGCGCAGTGACAGAATTTAACAGAACTGGTGATGATAGATTTAGCACATTGTTTATTAATTATTGTGGGACGATACACATTTGATTTTCTCAATTTACAACAGGAAGAACGAACTTTACTATCATCTACAGATGAGCTTGAGAAGCTATTGCGTGCCGTTGAAATTGAAGGATTGAATTTAATCGCTCTGGAGGAAACGGTCAGATAATGCACTTAAATAGCAATACCACAGACGCTCCTGACATTATCGGGGCTTTTTCCTGACAGACCCCCGTTACAAAGTCCACGTTATGTGTGTGAGCCTGTGTGTGCAGCACGCCGCTCTGTCCTGGACTGTCAGGAGAAGTTAAAGCAACCAAATTGGCTTGTTTTTTTAAATGGGCGGCTCCAATGTGCGTTTTTATTCAATTCAATTCAATTCAACTTTATATATATAGCGCCAATTCACAACAACGTCATTTCAAGGCACTTTAAATAATTAAGTCAAGACTATACAGACATTTAGAGAAACCCAACAAATCCCCCTTGAACAGCTATAGGCAACAGCGGAGAGGAAACACCTCCAGAAGAACCAGGATCAGGGTGGGCGGCCATCTGCATTTCTAGCATGTGGTATCTCCTCTGCACACGGACCCTGCGTTCAGTTTCTGCTGTGAAACCGGTTTTGTCTCGGCGCTGAGTGTTAGGTGTAAGGACCCACTCTGGACACTGTTCAGAGTCCATATCTGAGACCGGCTGAACTTTTGCTGTAGACACAAATACGTCTGCACTTCTGCCAGTGCTGTTCAATCAAAGGTCATAGGAGGGTTCAACATTAAAATGAGTTTGGGAACATTATTCTAGTAAAATACATTTAAATGCATACTGTATCTTAAATCACTGGTTAGATAGAGGCACAGCTTTTCATCCAGTTTACCGCAGAGGGGAAATTTGTACTTTTTAAAGGTTAGTCAATCTTAGTTTTACAAACTAAAACAGAACAGAATAAAGTTCTGCAGTTTAGGGGCAACAAGAGCTAAACTTTAAGTGTTTTGTGAAAAATTAAAACAGCTATTAAAATCAATAGCGGTCCTTTCTGTTGTTGCTATGCAACTGCATTTGCATGATAAAGAAAGCAGCACTGATAAAGCGTTAGCCTTGTAAGAACCTTTTAAGTCTTTATTATAAAAAAGTTGCTTGTGTATGAAATGTTCACTTGACAATTAATGTGTATTCACAGTTTATGGCATGGTGGGTTGTACTAAAAGAAAATTACAACAGAAATTATCTCTCGTATGAGTTTGCCAATGGAATGACTTAAAAATGTCCATGCTCCTTGAATGGAGAACAAAAATAAAAATGTGTTCAATACTGTTCAAGAAATACAGGAGAACTGAACCGTCTATACGACAAGATTTCTGGTCCTTTTTTTTACGTTTACACACCGTAGAGTGAACCATGTTCCTGAGATTAGCGTGGGATTTAGAACTCAAGACTGAGCACAACACAGGGAGACAAGAAAAAAAGAATTATAACATAATTAAAAGTGTCTCCCAGGAATGGTTGTTTCTCCTGCCATATGTCTTTCATAGATCCCACATGTGCTTAAAGTATTTTAGAAGAAAAACACTGAATAAAATGGATTTTCCCTGTTCCTTGATATTAAGTTACCAAAGTCTTTACATGTCCAAAAGAGAATGAGTTGTGCTGTGTCTATTTATATTCAATTTCCATGTGGACTGTTTGCCGGGATTTCAAAGGCACAGTACATCCTGGCAATAAAAATAATTTTAATTTCAATATTTTTGCTGTGGTGGTGTTACACAAATAAGAAAGGATTTAAAAAATGTCTAATTGTGGAAGAATGAAACAGGCAGCATGGCTAACGTGCACTGATCAGCCACAACATTACAACTGCCTGCTGGTTTTTTACATGTTGGACACAATAACATGAAAACCAGCATGTGGAAATAATGTCAACTGACACGGGGAATGAAGGATAATTAAACATTTTGGTTTGGCGGTGGACACTTACAAGTAGTCATAAGTCGTTCACTTTATTATTATTTAACGGAGCTCTTTGCCAAATCTCTAATGAACGCATCCTCAGCTTTATTAACTGCAGAACAAGGGTGAAACAAGTCAAACAGGGTCAATGACTTTAGTCGAGTCAACATCCATTATGAGCAACAGCTTCATGTTTCATGTGTTTAGTTTTCAACAACTTGCTGAATCATACTTGCCGCCGTGCCCTCGTTCTGTTCTGCATTTAGAAAATGGACTAACTTCATGTCGTGATCTTACTTTACAGCCACACGTTTTGCAAAGGATGTCATAGCTTTCTTTTTATGCCTAACCAGCTGTGCTTTTTCAGAGACCTTTGTGCTTATTGTTTGTGTGTGTTGGGTTTATGTTGGTAAATTTAATTTATTAGATTGTCATGTTGTGTATATCTTTTCTCTTTCTGAGGAACCACACATGCATAACCCCTCCCTCAAAACCTTCGGAATGATTGATGTTTGCCTCCCATGAGTCCCAGTTTGCCCTGTTAGATCCAGATTGAATGACTGAGGGATACTTTGAAAAGGGAACAGAGAACAGGAGCTGGTGCAGGAGGCAGAAAATGCTGAAAAAAAAGACGGCCGGCAATGTGATGCGGTAGCACATCAAGCCACGTTGCAGTGATTGAAATAAATTGCCGCGCCTGTGTCTTTATTCGGAGGCAGGAAGGGGCCTGCCAGCGTGTGGTCTGCAGAGCAACCTTTTCATCAAGGCGCTGCCCTGACTGGTGGTGAAACACGCCACTGGCTAGAGGGGTCCGGGAGCAGGGAGCCCACACACAGCGTGGGGGATTCCCAGTTGAGTCACGTCACCAGGTCAAACAGACACATAGTCTTAGTGGGGAGCATTCAAGCTTTAAAAAATACCCCACACTATCCTGTGCTGTGTCATATTTTATTTTTAAGTACTCTACATTTATATCACAAGTCGCTAATTTCCCTCTAGGGGTTTTGGAATCTGTATGGCATAGTCCACCCTCTGTCTTTGGATGCGTGAATGTGATCCTGGTGGTTTTGACAGGAATAGAAAGCATGGAGAAACCTTTGGAGGAGCAACTGAGGCGCGACCCCTATTCCAGGAGGGACAGAACAGATCATGAAGCAAAGTGATGGACAAGCCACATGAGTGAAGAAACACTCATCAGCCACAAAACAAACACCTCATGGTGCCTTCGATACAAATATATACGGTTTTCAAAACCAACTTTGACCCTTTTTTATTTATTACGCTGCCATATTTAGCACAATCGATATTGTTTGAAGTACATTGTTTACAAAGGAGTATTTTTACTTTAGTATGTAGTACCTTTAATGATTCTAGACGTTTTAGGGGAGAATTTGACCCTCCTGGTGGACAAATATTCGCAACCAAAACATCTGGACCTTGACTGAAAAGTGAGAAGAGGAAGAAGGAAATAGAGAGAGACAGAGATGAGAGATGGAGCGAGACGCACAGCCTGGAGCCTCGTATGCTTGAGGGAACAAACAAAGATTAAGGCATAAAGTTTAAGTTTGCGTTTGATTTGAAGGCTTCAGTGGAGTCACACTATCTGAACGTGATTTTCCTCCACTTCCTGTTCCTGGGTCATTACCCCAGCTTCACGACTCCTCATTAGTCACACTCCTTCTCGTCTCGTTGCCCTTGGGTCGACTTCAAAACAACAATCGTGATACCACTAGTACAAAGTCCCGACTATGTGCATGAACCCAATCGTGGATAGTGCTTGACGGTCTACACCGAACTGTTGGGAGGATTTAAAGCAAAGCGACTGGGTGTGCTGATGACATTTCTATCAGGGCACACCTTCTCCTTTTTTTACGTGCGGCATCAGTGTGTCGCAAACAAATCACAGTTTTAATCATTTCCGATAATGTCGTGTCTCCTGTACACACTGACCCACTGAAAAGCAGCTGACTTCCTCCTGATTCAGATGATCTGTGTGTGTTACATGTGTGAAACTACATCGCTGGACACTGGCCACATGTGAAAGAGACTTAAAAGTCTGGGGATTCCTCACTGTACTAGATGTATTCAGGCTACCAAACAAGGTGGTGGTGTTACCTTAATCAGATCTATTTTTAATTTATCCTGTGAACCACATCAAAATCAGGTGGCAAAATTAATAATGCACAACAGGACTGAAACGCAGCGCAGCCAGTTATTATAACAAAGCTGACTGTGCAGCAGCAATTAGGCTCATTCACAGCAGAATCACCTACACAAACTGCTCAAAGGATCCAGACAATCTCATCTTTTCCCTCGACTTGATGCTACATTCACCTCTTTTAAGACAAACCTAACAAAGACCCACTACCCAAATACGGGGTCCTCCCACCTGGCTCTCGATCACCATATAGTTTCTTTGTTTAAAGTGGCATTGGCACTGCACAGGTCATGCTGCTGATACTGAGGGGGTCACATCCCTGAACCTA
This sequence comes from Channa striata, assembly GCA_033026295.1. Lineage (NCBI taxonomy): Eukaryota > Metazoa > Chordata > Actinopteri > Anabantiformes > Channidae > Channa > Channa striata. The sequence goes on from CM065178.1 coordinate 5,380,677, forward strand.
GGATAGTGGCTTCTGATCTTTTTGGATCCAAACAAACCCAGATAACCAACACACACAGAGTGGATGAACACATGAATCACCTCTGGCCTGGACTTGTTTGGCCTTTTCAGTGTCAGCACACAATACCAGGCTGCTTACTGCCAACAGTCAGATTAAAGTGCCACTGCCTTTGACCTGACTGAGTATCACAGGTAATTAACAGTTCCTGTCTGCTGAAAATGTACAGAATGGTGGTAGTAACATCGCTTATTTACAGCATGGGGATTTGTACGGGACTATAGTCAACAACGAATAATTGAAATTGAGGAAATATTAGTTTAATTTAATTTATATGAAATAAAGAATCCCTTGGTACTTATGCCCCTTAAAACATTCCAGCACTTGTCTTTATCTATGTGCGTGTTTGTCTACATTGGGATCATTATTAGTTTTTCTTGTTCCGCTTCTTACCGCACTGTTTGGAATCCCGTTCAAGTGAAGGTCACGATGAGTCGTGACCTGACGTCATTTGTTGGACGAGCTTTAGCTTGCTGTTAAATTGTATTGCCACAGCACAAGAATAGTATAATGACTTTGCTTCTATAAATACAGGAAATGTTCCAGATTGGCCTAACATCCACAATAAAAGCAGCAGAGCATTAAATGCAGCCCCACTTATCTCTAGTGTTGATTTCTTCTTTTAGTAGTGCATTTTGAAGAAGCTGTGCCTCCACTTAAAGAAGGAGAAAGTCTCAAAGCTGCGTTTGAGATGGTGGCCACAAAGTCTGCCACGGAAACAACCCCGTGTTAATTAGAGGGGCGAGAAATATTCATTTATACATACTCCTAAAAACATATCAACACTTCTTTTCACTTACAAACAAGGAAATTCAATTAAAATGGCCATAGACTGCGGACAGGCACCATGGTGGTGGAGCACTGCCAAGTCACAGCTAAAAGGTCCCCGGTTCGAACAGTTGGCGGGCTGCAGCCTTTCTGTGTGAGGTTTGCGTGTTCCTGTGGGTACCCCCAGTTTCCTCCCGCAGTCCAAAGACATGCAAGTCAGGTTAATTGGAGACTCTGCATCGCCCGTAGACGTGAGTGGCCGCCTGCCTGCGTGAAAAAACGTTCTAATAAAAAGTGGCAGATAATCCACAAAAACGGTTTTTCTTGCATAAATTACATTGGAAGATGTTGCTATCATTTGTTCCTCAAACAAGTTACTATATCTGCTATGCTTAATTAGGGATTATTTAGCTGCGGTGTAAAAAAAAAAAAAAACAATCCCAGCTCATATAGATTCACATGAGTGTTCACACAGCGGTTGATAATTAAACCAGCTGTTTCTTTAAAATGAAGAAAATACAGCAAATTAAACCACCCACACAAGGCGACCTTCTGCATTTTCCTTAACAGCCGCACTCACTTCATATATATACATATATATAAAATTAAAAAAGGAATAGAACACTCAAAATGAACAGGCTGAAAGCAGCACAGTAGGGCAAAGAAAAGCAGGGGTACATGAGATGTGTGCATGGATGGAGAAACAGAGTGGTGAGAATCTAATATGGGGAAAGGGGTTTTAAACAGGAAGAGCAAAAACAAGGAGGGTGAAAGGTAAAGAAGAGAGAGCAAAAAAAAAAACGAAAAACGATGAGGCGATGAAGAAACGGAATGACAGAAACATAAAGGACAGAGAGGAGAGAGAGTGATGAAAACAGTGATCCAGGGTGAGTAATGCACCCAAGACAAACTGGTGCCAGAAATCTTTCTCGCCTCCATTAAAAATGACCCACGGCGCTTCAGCCCCCGTCTCGGTCCCTCTCTCCTCATCGTCTAATATGGGTCTTAAAAGTAATTTACAGCAACATATGTGGCGCGGCATCAAAAGTGCATTTAACAGATAAAGATGCCATCGCTGACAGAAATGTGGCGCCTGGAGCAAGGCTGCAGCTCGGTATTCTGCTCTCCTTTCTCTCGCATACACACAGGTTCCCTCTCCACCACCTCCACTTGCTGCTGTCCTCCCCTCCACGTCTTTCTCCACTGCTTTCGCTCCCACCGCCAACTCCTTCTCTTCCTCCATGGCCACGCTCCTCTCCTCCTATCCATTCTTACTCCTGCCTACACATCTCCATCCCTGTTTCCCCCCCTAACTACCTCCTACTCAGCTCCCTCCTTCCTCCGTCATCCTGATTTCATGGCCATTTAGAGCAAACCATTCAACGCGAGTCCCTGCAGTTTCGAAAAAAAAACGGACGCCTTATTCGAGCCATATTGCGTCACAAGCCGGGATTTTATTTCCCGTTTCTGTGGCGTGAAGGAGCTTAAGTGCCACCGTAGCCCTCTGGACAGGACGCCAGTGTCTCATAGAGGCTTAGCTCTCCTTTAAGACCTCCTTTAACACAGTGTGGCAACCTCACAGTCCCAGTTCTAAGTCTCTGAAATGACTCAACAGGGGCTCAAATCCCAAACCTCTTACAACCAGTCCACTGATCTGTAGCCTTCCACTAAAATTTGATCACCAGCCATTACACGTCCACATCACCCTTCCTTTCCTGTCCTCTCAGGGAGGCGCCCACCTTTTCCACCACCGTCTTTCATCCACCTCTCTCGTCTGCCCTCTCTCGTCCTTTGCTCTCTGTAACTCCCCTAACCTCCTTCGCCACACAGTTTTCCAGATTTACAGTACTGCCTTTCGGCTTCTTCCCGTAAATACTTCCCACCGCCCCTCCACGCTCTCCCTCTCCTGCCCTCGTCCAGACAGCGTGATGTGGGTAATGTGCAGCTGTGTTAATGGCTTCATTATTCAGCATCTTTCGCCGTTTCTGTGTTTGACGGAAGATAAAAGGTGAAGTCTCGACTTCATCGTAGTTCGGCGAAATGACGTTTACAAATTATAATTATCAGACGTCATGTCAAAGTTAAAAGTCTACCCTCTAAATCATGTTTACATTTTTTAATGTTATTCCAGCAAATCTGTGCGTCGAAGATGTTTTAACTTTAACTGGAATCTCCTAAAGTGAGAGGAACTTGCTGCCTCTTGAAGTAATAATTTATTCCTTTTTTAATGAAGCTTAGCACAAAGACCGGATACAAGCGGGACAGATATACTATCACCTCTAAAGCTTAATATATATAACAAGTGACATGTATGTTTTTTAACAAATTCAGGTAGTAAAGGTGCGATAAGTCAATCCAGAGGATTGTTCTTACATCAGCTTAAATAAAACCAATCAAATAAGATGTTTCCGGAACTGAACTCTATTGTATTCTGTCTATCTCAGCTTGCTGGTTTCTCTCACGGCTGTACAGTATCAAAAATTTAAATTAAAATTAGGCACAAAAGTCAACAAAACGCAAGCGTTGGCTTAACTCCGTGACTTCATTGTGTTAAGGTGTTTGTGGAGGTCACTAAGTGTTACGCTCGGTGTAGGCAGACTTGTTCTGGGATTAGCGCCAATAAAACTTAATTAGGACATTCCTAGTTTTTAGTACTCTGGCATGCAGCACCAAAGCACATATTTTTACTAGGGCTGTCAATCAATTAAAAGTTTTAGAGGCGATTAATCACAGACTGTATAGCCAGTTGCCATTAATTGCAAATACATTTTTTATCTACTCTAAGAATTTGCTGTAAAGGGCCATTTTTATTTGATTAAGTTTTATTGCTGGTTTCAACATAGGAGTGGACACAGGGTACTGACGGTACTGACTGCGTGAATGGAAATGAACTGACACCTAAGTGAATATTCAATAATTCATGTTCACACTAGCAAATGCAATAAAATATAGACATAAATAAACATATAGACCTCAGTTTTTTTTAGGTGTTTCTTCTTCAGCTGCAAACATGCCTCTAATACCCGTCTGTCAGAGATGGGATGTGGAGAAAGGAACCGGGATCAGGATCAACAGAGAAGTTGGTACGTCTCGTTAGTAAGTCTTACTTGTAGTTTATACTAAAAAACAAATCATCTTTAGACGAAAACAACAACGTTGCATATTGCAAATACTCCTACCTCTCAAAGGTGTTTTCATTATTTACATAAAATGCCAGTGAGGATCAGGGTTTTCAAGGCGAGTTTTCTTCAGTCTTAGCAGTGAATGGGCTGCACCAAGAGAAAGATGAAATATTACACTGGAAGACTCTTAAACTGAAGGATAAGTGAGAGAAAGGGATGATGCTGGTGTAGCAGGATAAAAGGAAAAGGCAAGACAGGCAGCCTTTTGTTGATGTCAACGTCATTTGGAAAAGTGATTGAAATCAACCCGCCTCGCCTACTTATCTCCACAGTGTGAGACATTTCCACCTCTGACAGTTTCGAGAGTGTCTCTGCCTCTCCATGTGCGTTCATGTGCTCGATTTATTTGCACGCACATCTGTGTGCACATGACATCCCCAAAAGAATGTGTGCATGCGGTTGTCTGTCTGTGCGCAAACAGATAAGGCTTTGAGCATCTGAGATATTGCAGAAATCTAACGCAGGCTTGATGCCCTTGCCGTGCGATCAAAGAATACGGGGCTTCTTTCATTACCTTTGACGGGAGGAACACATTTGGATGTTTGCCTGCTTCGCTGTCTCGCTCTCACTCTGCCTGAAGCGAGGGGAGAGTGTTGATTATAAGAGAAACACTGTTCATTGGAGAATCCTTTTTAACAAGGTGGAAAAGCAACACGGCTTTAGAATTCAGGAGTCGTGAAGGCTGCATAGCTGCAGTGCTGATTCACGCTGAATTAGGGAGAAGCGTGAATTTGCCTTATAGGTTGTTTCTTCGGAAACTAGGTTACTTATGTGCTTTGCACAACAAGCCATTTATATGCTACAAAGCATAACATGTTCACTGACATGAACACTGTGTGAATCATAGCTGCTTGATGGATTTTTATGACAGCAGCGTTGGGTTTGAATAGAGAGCCTGACCTCCATCCAGAGAACTTTGTGTGAGCTGAAGTGTCCCGAATTCCTCAGAACATTAGGGATGCTGCTCTTCTGACCATCTGATTTGGCATCTCTCAGAGAGAGGGAGAACGAAAAACTAATAATACATTATTCTACTCTAGGTATTTGGGGAAAGATCGTTTCCTTTCACATCTGGAGACGGAGAAGAAGCCGACGTATCATCGACACAAGCTTTTAACACTAAGCACTGCATCGTGTGGAGGAGGAGCTGTGAGCTGTACATTTCTACTATCAAATAGAAGCTTTTACATAAAAAAACACTCAGAAATGAGCTTATTTTTTATCTTGGATTATAACTTAAATGGTAAATAACATTTTGACATACTATTCATAAGGACATTAGGAGATCCACGGTGATGTTTATTATGTATAATTTAAAATGCATGTGCTGTGCATTTTTACAAACTTGAAAAACAAATTTTGCTTAGCAATCATGGACAAAGCCTTTCAAATGTATGTCTCCGTTTTGTGAATGATTTTTTTTACGTTTAGTGTTCCTTACATATGATTGCCACTGATAAATTTGACACAATCTACTTTATAACTGACACTTGGAGGTCAAGGAAGTGTATACTGTAACAACCCAGTGTCTGCAAAAAACTAAAAATCAAGTTAACACCTTCTGCTGAAGCTTTCAGTAAAAAATGTTAAGAAAGGCTGAAGACGTGTAGATGTGAAGTTTGCAGTTCATAAATCATGCAGCACTTTAAGGCACAGCTATGTATGTATTATAAAGCAACCGCTTTAAATGTGTCTGCAGAGACAGGAAAGGGAAAATAAAGAAAGGAGAGAATGAGAGTGAGGTGCAGAAAGGTGAACTTTAGTGGGGAGAAAAAAACTAAAGGGAGACTGATGAAGCTGAAGTTAATTAAGTCATATGTCAGCGAGGTGGTAGGAAGGTGGAGTTCTCCGCCACATCCAGGAATAATGGTTTTTAATTCGGGAGGGATTACACAACAAAAAGGCCAGCAAATTCCACAAGCAAAAATCACCACTACAGTGATACGAAATTGTCAAAAACGATCTTTAACCACAAATATTTCACCACACCTTCGGTCTACAACAATATCTCTACCTAAACCATCTTGAGTTCCATCATAAACACAACTTTTTCATAAACTTTTCATAACACTGAACGTCGACATGCTAACAATAGCTGAAAACCAGAAGTACACAACCGAATTTGCATGGACACCAAGAACTTGCTTTGTAATTAATGCAACACATTGGCAATAACACCTCGGGCTGTGCTGCCTTGGAGCACTGAAGCCGTGATGCAACTGACAAGGTTTTTGGGCAATGTGACGACACGTCTTTCCTGGGAAAACTAACTGAAACTGGAACAAATGGAAAATTTTCCCAATCCACTAGCTACAGTGACAGTACATGTACGGGAATCCTGGATGTCTCCTGACTGATGTATGTCTGGGTGAGACACTGTTATACTGCGACAACAAAACCCGTATTACGTGCGTGAGCTCGAGCGTGAAGCACGCTGCTCTGTCCCACAAAGTCGGAGGGAGCGGAAGCGAGCCAATGGGGATGTTGACGAGGTTTCTATCACTCGACGGCCGCGTCACTCCCACAGCCTAGGTTTTTTATCACGTTGTGTCTCTGTGCACTGAAATCGCGGCGAGTTTGAGGAGTTTCTGCCGGGATAACGTCTCTGATCTCCTGTGTTACCTGACAGAACACGGGACAATGTCCGACACGTGATTCCTCTTGAGATTTTCCAGAGTTCATGCGTAAATCAGGCTAAACACAACCCAAGGTGCCGTGCAGCGACTTCTTGTTTGAAGCTTATGCAGTAGTTTGCTGAAAGAACGACGCAGCTTTGTAGAGTTCAGACACACGTAGACAAGTTGGACCCAAATAAAATACATCATTCAAAGATAACTGTTGTAATAGTTGTTCTATTTGCATAAAATCTCTCTTTGTCAAACATTAAGCACATGCACATAAAAATAACCACTATACTATCTGCTGGTGTTGAGCCCACTGATCATTCCGATGACCATCTGCTTATCTTCGACCACTGCCAGCCTGCCTGTGTTTGTGTTACCACCAAAAAAAGCCCTGCCTTTATAAAAATGTACGAGCATGTGTTGGTGTTGCCTAATGCTACCTTCACACGAGAAGATGAATTACAGACGGAGAGGCACAGCTTGAAGGTTTATCAGGTGCCAAGATGCTGGAGTTATCAGGGCAGGATTCATTTAATCTCCGCCTCCATCTTTGCCTAAAAATAAAAAAATATATCACAAAATGGTTAGATCGACAACGCTGTCTTTCTAGGAGAGACGCTTTGCTGGACGGCGTTGAACTGTGCTGCGGCCGAAGATGAGCCATGACAAACATTTCTTTGGATCATCCCGCTGTTGTATTTTAATAACGTGCTCTGTTTTCACCTCTGACCCGCTCTTCTACGCATTGTACTTTCTTACTCTGGTTCTACTTTCTCTCAGAGAATCACTCAGAACTAAAATTACGGGTCCGCTCATGTGGAGTTACTCCTTGTTTTTCGAGGCGGGGAATGGGAAACATTGTCTTCATCTGATGGTGAAAAATAAAGTCATTTTCAGGTGTGTGGCCATCTTGAGAATGAACACCTACACGTCAGCAGCTCCCACACAGGAAGCGTGAACCAGCCACAGAGGTGAGATTATGGTGGGATGAGAGATACTCCTACAATTCTTGTGGGACTTTTGTGGTGATGAATTATTGTGTTTCCTTCACTGCCAAAGAGGGAGAGAGAAAGGGCAACGTCTGTGGGCTTGTACCTGCCTTCTTTGGAGAGGGTCATGTTGGGTTTTTCCAAAGTGGTAGATTCACTCATCTCCTATTCTCCATTGTTTGTCAGTGTCTCTGGTTTTCATTCTTTAGACTTCTACAAATCTTTGTCTTTCCTTATGCGTACGTGTCAGGACACTGTGTATTTAAGACTCTAGGCAACATGAAGATTTGAGAATTATTTTACTTGAATGAAGATCTTAATGGGAGTGGGAAGACCCACTTTTTACAGGAAAGATGTAGCATTGTTAAGGTTAAAAAAGTAAAAGAAAACCAAAAGAAAACAGTGACACACTGTATGTCTGCTCACACACAGCTGTAGAATGCGTAGCAGCAATATTAATCCTCTCTCTGAGCACACGTTTTGAATATCAATAAAGCAATTTCCACAGCTCAGGATATATCAGGTGAACTGGCAATCGTAAAACTGTGACTCGATGGACACCTTAATTAGATGAACTAATTGTGAGTTCACAGAGAGCGGGTCGTGGCAGATCCCGCAGACGAGAACCGGCACACAAACCGCGGCCATCTTTTGAACAGATGTTCTAAATGAATCGCAGTTTTGTTGCACGAAAACGACCAGACAACAAGCACAGTTTTCACATGTGAACGTGATATTAGAGCTTGCCAGTTTACTGGGGACATATTCCTGAAAGTACATGCTGGCCGGAGGCTGCATGTGTTGCCCTTCAAGGAGACAGATGGTGTGAGATGACTAAAAAAGACCCAAGTGGTGCCACAGCGAGACCCGCACAATGTTTTCACGCTATGCCATAAAGCGACAAAGGCCCGATTGTCAAAGCTCAGCTGTCCTGTACGGTCTGATGATCATGTGGTGCATGCTGGGAAACAGTATACGAGAATCAGCACCTACTGTAACTATGCACAGGCAGCTCGCTGGACTGGTTAGTGCTGCTGCCTCACAGCTAGCAGCTCCCCGGTCCCCCAGCCAAGCGTCCGTGGGCGCTCCAGTTTACTCCCACTGTGCGTGAATGGATGTCTGTCTGTGTATGTCTCTCTGTTTTGGCCTGAGACAGACTGGCGACTTGTCCAGGGCGGACGCCGTGTCTTGCCCAGTGACAGCTGGGACAGGCTCCAGCCCTCCCATGACCCTGTACAGGACAGAATGTGTGGACGGTTAAGGGTTATGAGATGTCCAAGTTTCATATTGTAGCTCCCGAGCCTTTGGATCCTTTATAGTTCAGGGGGTTTCTTGTTATTTGGTCTCAGGTGATGTGTCTAAAGAGACTTTGTTTGGGAAAGAACTGTTGACTTGGTGGGTCGTGCAGGGTGGGACGGAACGCAAACTTCACCTTTTCTCCGCTCTCTGTCTGTGTGCCCCATCTCTCTCTTCATCATTCGCTGTATCTTGATGGTTTGTTCCTTCACATCGTCTCACCAACCGCCTCCCTCCAATCGTCTCCATCTCTCCGCATCACTTTGTTCTTTCTTCCTGTTCCACCTCTTTCTCTACCTCCATCGCTCTCTCTCTCCCCTCTCTTTCCCTCTCTCACACAGACACACACAGTCTTTGATCCCACATGACAGAAGCCACTTTAAAGATTTCTGCTGCTCCTGTTTTATGTGGGGAAGCACACAGAGGCACAAAGACACTCAGACTAATGAATGTGTGCAGTCGCTCACATGGCTGCGTGCACACACACACACACACACACACACACACACACACACACACACACAAATACAAACACTGTCTTAAAAGATTGTATATTTTTTTGTATTTTGTTTTGACTCTTTTGCACTATCCATTTTTTCATCTCTGCTGCTTTTGCACACTCGAAGGACAACACAAAAAAGACACACAACAGACACACGTACACACACTTGCTCCCTGCTCCAGAGGCCCCAGAGCAAACGCTGTTATCAGCACTCCACAGGAACAGACCAGTGACTCAGCCCGTCTGACTGTGTGCATGTGTGCGCGAGTGTGCGTCTGTGTGTGCGTGCACGACCCAAGCACAACCACCGCCTAAAGACTCACAGTTTCAGTCAGATGTCCCCAGCTCTCTCTGCTTTCAGAGCTGGAAGGACACATTCACACACCTGGTCTACACAGTTGGGGCTATTTCCCACTTTCCTGCAAGTGTAACTGAAATTATCTCGCACACATCTGCCAAAGTTGGACAATTTGCTTTGGTATGTTTTGATTTAATCTCTGAAGGCGCGTTCCCCCCGAATGCAAAGTGCTTTATTTAATTTACCTGTTATGTTGAGTTCATTTTTCATGCCCTAACAGTACACGTTGCGAGGTTATGGACAGTGTGCCATTGAGCTTTCCCGAACCTCGACATGGAGAACACCTTGCAGAGTTACAGCTGCCTTTCATGTGGGGACGTCATTACAACGATCTGGGAATCCGTCCACAGGCCCAGGAACTGTGTTCTTCTCCAAGCTTCCAACCTGATTTTGGTCCAGTTAAGGTACAGTCCTGTGGCGACATTCAAGACCCTGTAATTTATGCAATTCAAAATCCCGAGTCCCCTTCAAAGCAGGGCCATATGTAAGACTGGCAACTATAAACTGCCACCGTAGCGTTTTTTCATAAGAACCATGGTAAAGGTCAGAGGTTAAGGACTGCCTACAGATTATACACCCGAACACAGTAGATGGCGGTTTGTGGAGAACAATAATAAGTCTGAACACACATTTTTCACTGACACATTCCACCCCCCCCCACACACACACACACACAAACACAGACATACAAGCACACAGACACACAGTGTCTCTCTATAGTCTCTCTCTTGACATAATGCAATCCCTAAACCTTACGCTAACACTAATCAAACCCTAATTCTGACCCTGACCCTAAAAAGCCCTTTGAAGTTGTGGGGACCACAGAAAATGTCCTCACATATATGAAGAAGGCTACACACACACACACACACACACACACACACAGACACACACGCACACACATTGAGAAATAACAAAGAAGGGATAACTTAGTCATTAGCCAGGCAAATGGAAACATACTGTATATACCCAAACTGTGATCACTTTATTTATGTGGATGAGTTTCCAATTAGCTGGTGTGTCAAACAAGAAAGTTGCTCACGCAAAGACACAAACACACACGCAAAGGAGGAACGGAGAAAACGGTGAAGACAAACACTCTCTGTGAGAACTGTTCTCACAGTCAGTAACTGACACAAACATGCACCATTTATACAGAGATGGTACAAAACAATTTCAGACAATTAAGTCTCAAAGTACTGAGTCAAATCCTAGTTTTGCATCGATGTGTCTTCAAGAAATGCCCCTTCCCTCTTATCATTTAGAAATGACGTTCTTAAAGGGTAATTTGAGGACAGGTGCCGTGACTCAATACGGAGATAGCTTTGAAGACATTTCACTCAAAAGCAGAAATGGAAATCTCTCAGTGGTGCAAGGAAAAGCCACTGGGTTAAGAAAATTATTAGGAATCACTATCTTGTAACCATGTAGTCTGAGCAAAATCATTTTCAAAGGATAAGTGAAAGTAATCACCAAAAGTCTTCCTCTAGGGGATGAAGACAGTATGAATGGAAATGACGTTAATAAAACTTACTGCAATTTAGTAAAGTGGTACAATCATTGTGATACAATTTGTATCTATTTACCAAATTAATGTACCTGTATATTGTGGCTCAAGACCGTAAAGCCAAATAATCATAAGAACCAGGAAGTAAGTAACAAACGCAGTATCGCTGATCAGAGTGCTGAAGGACTCGTTGGGCTGTTGAGTGTGTATCTCGTACATGTCAGAAGTTAGGTGTTTTATTTCTTGTATGGGTTTTGTTTTCTTGTGTGCCTTTTTGTGTTTCATCCTTGTGCTCTGTGTGTGCCTGTAGTTCCCCTCCTGGCCTGCTGAGGTTCTCCTATGGTTCCTTCAGTCTCCACAGCCCATCTTGTTTTCACCTCCTCTGTTTGACCTCAGCCATCACACCTGAAAATCATCATCATCTACTCACCTTTAAAGCACCCTTGTTTGTTTTCTTCCTTGCTAGTGTGTCTCCCTGCATTCCTAACCTGTCTCCCGTTTTGTCCATTCCTCGACCACCAGCCTTCGTTCGTTGTGTAATTTGCTTAGTAACTTTGAAAAACTTAGTGTTTGGTTTTGTTAGTTCCTCTCGTTAGTATTTTCTGACTTGTTAGCAGATTGGTAAAAGCGTTTAGTTGTTTTGTCTTAACTGGTCCTGTTTAGTGCAGTGATTTTTTTGTTCTCTTGTTTTGTTTGATGGGTTTTCCTCTTACCTTTTGTTAAAGAGCGTTTTATGTTTAGACTTTTCTTATCCTCCTAGATTTTGCGAGCGATTTGTTTTTTCTGGTTTATTTTCTTATTTATCATCCTGTCTTTGCAGGAGCGCCTTCTTTTGTATATGTTATTTTGTTACGGTTTTGTTTCATTGTAATAAATTCTTGTTTGCCCTCATTCCTGGTCTCGTTGTGACTTCAGCATTTGGATCCCAGTTAGTCGGTTTCTTACAGTACACACTAGCCACGACATGGATCCAGCTGAGTCACGACGAGCCCAGGGGGCGTGGCAGCCCCATGAGGCTCAATTTGGCCAGACTCAGCAGAGGGTTGAGGAGAATTCGCGTCGGTTAGACTCGCTATGCAGCCGTTTTGAGCAAGCTCTAACTCTATCGAGTTTTGCCTCCTCCTCCGACTGCAAGATGGCACCTCCGGAGCGTTTTTCCGGCGAACCCGATAAGTGTCGCACTTTTGTGTCGTCCCTTTCATTATTTTTTGAGCTGCAGCCGTTAACCTATTCTACCGAGCGTAGCAAGGTAGCTTATGCTATCTCCCTGCTTTCGGGTAAGGCGCATGAGTGGGGAATGGCGGAATGGGACAACAGATCAGAGTGTTGTAGGTCCTATGAGGCCTTTTCTGAGGAACTGTCTTTTGTGTTTAATCCTTCCGCCTCCCGCAGAGCTTTGTCTTCTCGGCTGTTTAAGCTTACCCAGTCAAGTAGTTCTGTTACGGAGTACACCGTGGAGTTTCGTACTTTGGCTGCCTCCGCCCATTGGCGGGAGGAGACGCTGTTTGATAAATATTATGAAGGATTATCATCTCGGATTAAGGATGAGATGGCGGCTCGGACCTTACCCTCCTCCTTGCGCGGCTTAATCGAACTGGCCGTGGCTATCGATCAGCGACTCCAGGAGCGTCAGACTGAGCGGCAGGCGGAGCGTCAAGCTGAGCGTCAGACTGACCGTCGAGTTGAGCGGCTGTTAGAACGTCGTCCGGCCATTCTTCCTGCTAATCCTACATCACCTGTTCACCGGCCAACTGATCAGCACCCTTCCGGTCAAGAGGAGCCTATGCAAGTTGGGAGAGTTAAACTTTCGGCCGCTGAAAGACAGCGTCGAATTGTCGGCGACTGTGTCTCTATTTGCGGGAGTCTGGACACAGGGTTCGCCTGTGTCCTTTAAACGACAAGGCTCGTCAGCCAACAGGGAGGCGCTGATGAGCCGATCCACCCTCCTAAACTCCCTACAACGACCCACCGTTCCAGCTTTACTCACTGGTCCTCTGGCTTCCAAGGAGTGTCTTGCCTTTATTGACTCTGGTTCGGATGTTAGCTTCATTGATGAAGCCTTGGTTTGTTCACTAGGACTTCAGATCAAGGAGTTGTCTGCTAAATTGGAGGTAAAGGCATTGGATAATCGTGTCACTCATCAAATTAAGTTTGTCACCGAACCAGTTAAGATGACCTTGTCCGGTAATCACCATGAACTGTGCTCCTTATTTGTGTTCAGTTGTGCTAGTACTCCCTTATTGTTAGGCTACCCATGGCTCTCTGTCCACAACCCGCACATTAGTTGGCCCTCCTGTAAGATCATGGGATGGAGTCCATTTTGTCTGGCTAACTGTTTGCGAGCTGCTAAATCCCAAATAACTGCTTCCAAAACCAGATCAGAGGAACCCATTGATTTGTCCAATGTTCCTAAGAGTTATCACGACTTGGCCGATGTCTTTAGTAAGGCCCGTGCTACTTCCCTACCCCCGCATAGACCCTACGACTGTCCTATAGATCTGTTACCGGGAACTATGCCCCCTCGGGGTCGCATTTATTCTCTCTCTCAACCAGAGAGAGCGGCCATGCAGGATTATATAGACAGTTCTCTCAAGGCTGGGATTATCCGACCTTCCTCCTCTCCAGCCGGGGCAGGGTTTTTTTTTGTTGGGAAGAAAGATGGGGGTCTTAGACCGTGTATTGATTACCGGGGTCTAAATGACATAACCGTGAAGAACAAATATCCTCTTCCCCTTATGTCCTCTGCATTCGAGTTATTGCAAGATGCCACCATATTCACCAAACTTGACCTCCGTAATGCATATCACCTTGTCCGCATTAGAGAGGGAGATGAGTGGAAAACTGCCTTTAATACCCCCACAGGACACTATGAATATCTCGTCATGCCCTTTGGGCTCACCAATGCACCTGCTGTCTTCCAGACGTTGGTTAATGATGTTCTCCGGGATATGATCAATAAGTTTGTTTTTGTTTATCTGGATGATATCCTTATTTACTCTCGTAACCCGGAGGAACATGAGCAGCATGTCAGGGCAGTGTTGTTACGTCTTTTAGAAAACCAACTGTTTGTCAAGGCTGAGAAGTGTGAGTTTCACTCCGTGGAGACCACATTTCTCGGTTTAGTCATCGCTCCTGGCAAGATTGCTATGGATGACAGCAAGGTGAGGGCAGTGACAGAGTGGCCGACACCCACCGATCGGAAGAAGTTGCAAAGATTCCTCGGTTTCGCCAATTTCTACCGTCGCTTCATTCGGGGCTACAGTAAGGTGGCGGCGCCCTTACATGCTCTCACCTCCACTAAAACCCCTTTCATTTGGGGAGAGGAGGCGGAAAGGACTTTTGGGCACCTTAAAGATCTGTTCACCACCGCTCCCATCCTAACCCTCCCTGATCCTAGGAGGCAGTTCATTGTGGAGGTTGATGCCTCTGGTACAGGGGTAGGGGCTGTATTATCTCAAAGGTCGGAGGTGGACAACAAGGTGCATCCCTGCGCCTTTTTCTCTCGCCGCCTGACAGCAGCCGAGAGAAACTACGACGTGGGCAACCGGGAACTTCTTGCCCTCAAGTTGGCGTTGGAAGAGTGGAGGCATTGGTTGGAGGGGGCGGAGCGGCCATTTTTCGTTTGGACAGACCACAGGAACCTGGAGTATATTCGCTCTGCCAAGCGTCTCAACTCTCGACAGGCCCGCTGGTCTTTGTTTTTGCAAGGTTTGACTTCATTCTCTCGTACCGTCCTGGATCTCAGAACACTAAACCGGATGCTCTGTCTCGCCAGTTTGAGGAGACAAACCTTACCACTGGCTGTTCCCGGGAGGAGTCCATCTTGCCTTCGGTGGTCCTGGGGCCGTGCGATGGGACCTGGAACAAAGAGTAAGAGATTTTAAGTTTCCTGGGCCTGTTCCTTCCGGCTGCCCTCCAGGGCATTTGTTTGTTCCTGTTAGCCTTCGACCGCAGGTCTTGCGGTGGGGCACGCCTCTCAAATAGCCTGCCATCCTGGAGCCACCCGGACCCTCAGCCTCATATCTCAAAGGTACTGGTGGCCAGCCATGGCAGTCGATGTCCGGCGTTATGTGGGAGCTTGCTCCATCTGTGCCAAGAACAAGGTACCCCATCATGCTCCCGCCGGCTACCACGTCCACTACCTGTTCCAGCGAGACCTTGGTCACACATTTCGCTTGATTTCGTCACGGGATTGCCACCTTCCAATGGTAAGACTGTCATCCTTACTATTGTTGACAGATTTTCTAAGATGGTGCATGTTGTCCCCCTTCCCAAGTTGCCATCAGCCAAAGAGACTGCTGAGCTGATGATACAACACGCTTTTCGTCTGCATGGGCTTCCAGAGGATGTGTTATCTGACCGGGGACCCCAATTCACTGCAACATTCTGGAAGGAGTTCTGCAAGGCACTAGGAGCCTCCGTGAGTTTGTCGTCTGGGTATCATCCCCAGACTAATGGACAGACAGAGAGACTCAATCAGGAGATTGAGACCATGTTGCGTTGCATGTGTGGCCATAACCCTTCCACCTGGGCTAAGCAACTCGCCTGGGTGGAGTATGCACATAACTCTTTGCCTTCATCCTCTTTAGGCTGTTCACCCTTTGAGGCAGCGTATGGATACCTACCTCCTTTGTTTCCAGCCCAACAAGATCAGGTGTCGGTTCCCTCAGTGAGTGCGTTTATTAAACGCTGCCGCAACACTTGGGCTCGGGTAAGGAACTTCCTATTAAAGGGACAAATAAAACTCGCCCAGTATGCCGATAAGAGAAGATCTCCGGCTCCCCCATACAAGGTCGGAGATAAGGTTTGGTTGTCGGCTAAGGACCTTCCCTTGAAGGTAGAAAATAAGAAGCTGGCTCCACGGTTTGTAGGTCCGTTTACCATTACAAGGATAGTCAACCCTGTTACGGTAAAATTGAAGTTGCCAAGCACCATGCGGGTCCACCCAGTATTCCATGTTTCTTGTGTCAAGCCTGTGAAGGACTCTCCACTCATGCCCTCCGCCAACCTCCCCCCTCCCGCCCGGGTCATTGATGGTGCACCAGCCCACACAGTCAATCGCATCCTTCGGTCCCGACGTCGTGGGAGAGGGCTGCAGTACTTGGTCGACTGGGAGGGTTATGGACCTGAGGAACGGAGCTGGGTCCCACGCTTCATCTTGGATCCCTCCCTCGTCGCTGACTTTCACCGAACTCACCCTAGCCAGCCGGCTTAGGTCGCCAGGTGGCGACCTAGAGGGGGGGGTCCTGTCAGAAGTTAGGTGTTTTATTTCTTGTATGGGTTTTGTTTTCTTGTGTGCCTTTTTGTGTTTCATCCTTGTGCTCTGTGTGTGCCTGTAGTTCCCCTCCTGGCCTGCTGAGGTTCTCCTATGGTTCCTTCAGTCTCCACAGCCCATCTTGTTTTCACCTCCTCTGTTTGACCTCAGCCATCACACCTGAAAATCATCATCTACTCACCTTTAAAGCACCCTTGTTTGTTTTCTTCCTTGCTAGTGTGTCTCCCTGCATTCCTAACCTGTCTCCCGTTTTGTCCATTCCTCGACCACCAGCCTTCGTTCGTTGCGGTAATTTGCTTAGTAACTTTGAAAAACTTAGTGTTTGGTTTTGTTAGTTCCTCTCGTTAGTATTTTCTGACTTGTTAGCAGATTGGTAAAAGCGTTTAGTTGTTTTGTCTTAACTGGTCCTGTTTAGTGCAGTGATTTTTTTGTTCTCTTGTTTTGTTTGATGGGTTTTCCTCTTACCTTTTGTTAAAGAGCGTTTTATGTTTAGACTTTTCTTATCCTCCTAGATTTTGCGAGCGATTTGTTTTTTCTGGTTTATTTTCTTATTTATCATCCTGTCTTTGCAGGAGCGCCTTCTTTTGTATATGTTATTTTGTTACGGTTTTGTTTCATTGTAATAAATTCTTGTTTGCCCTCATTCCTGGTCTCGTTGTGACTTCAGCATTTGGATCCCAGTTAGTCGGTTTCTTACAGTACAACAACCCATAACTTTTTATTACTCTGTTTTGTCCATGGTAATTTGATTTGGGAGGCCGAATGGGTGATACAGTCAGGTCGCTTCTGGTGTGTGTTAGCCTTGAGGGACTGAGGGGAGAGCATGTCATCGTGACAGGAGCCGCAAGAGATGGAGTGAGAAAGTAAAAAAAAAAAAAAAAGGACGAGCGAACAGCAGAGAGGGGGGAGGAGGACGAACACAGAAAAGAATGTAGCAGACGCACATCGCGAACGTAAGGCCAGCCAACGAGACAAAGCTGATGGGTGTTGATGGGAAACAGAAAGCTGACCTCCCTCCTTGACTTGTGACCTCCCCTGTCACTCTGACAGGAAGTGTGCCTCTCTCCTGACAGGAAATAGACGTATAACTTCTGGATTTATAGGAGTCAGTAGTATCTTTGTCTAATTACAATGTCTGGATTTATAGGGGCCTGTGTTAATTTCCCTAGAGAGAAAAAACCCTTAGGATATCACTGACATTTCACTTGGGATGGTGCATTGAATGACTTTGTTGTAATTGTTGCAGCCGCTATAGTCATATTCAGATGCCATGCGAGTTTTTTACAAGCAAGGCTTGATATTTTCGGGATAACTTTTAATACCACACCGTGATGTGTTATGGAAAAAGAAGCAGGATCTAACTTAAGTAAAATGGGCCATGCAGTGTTTATTAGCCAGGAGCTTGGCTTTCTACTAAAACACCACAACGTCCCTTTAGCCGAGCTGGCACAGAGAACAAGAAGTGTGATGAAGCAAAGCGATCTGTCAAATTTGTTTGTCTTTGTTGATCTTTCTTAGTAACAGCTACTGACTCGCTCGGCTTTAAAACTGCAGCCCGGAACTTTTTAAGCCGGAACAACTTAACTTTTTGTTTCCAATTTTACAAATCTTTGCCAAGCCTTTTTTTTTTTTTTTTTCTTGTTGTTGATTAGAGAGAAAGCTTTGGGCATCGCTTACAGGCGACTTTGTAGCTCCACAAAGGAAAGTGTCTGGCAGCAGGGCCGGACGGAGTCACGGGAGTCACAGAATAAAGGGCAGGAGGGATGGAGGGAAAGGGACGGATGACACACGCACGCAGTCAGTCAGCTCAGCAATAAGCAGTAAAGTGGACCGCCTCACCAAGACACAACACAATGCCGTTCAATTAGATTTCAGCAACATTTGCCTCAGACTCAATACACAGGCGAAGGACCCTTGCTGATTGCAATCAGTCAGAGTGGCAGGCAAATTGGATTACTATTAAACATGAAAACTATTGAATGCGTTTCCTCCTTTTCCTTCCCTTTCCTCTTATTACTCTTTTGCCATTATTTTCTCATCCTATCGGCCGCCAAAGGGTAAATATAGGTGTATAAAATATTATACTCAATTCAGCATGATGGTAATGATATTTTGTGACTTGCTTGGCTCTTGGAGAATTGAGCCGCTGATTTAAAAGCAGGATGTGATTACTATGGGAAAGTGCTTATTGTTGTTTTTGGAGCAGACTATGTGAGTTTGTTATTTGCTGAACGATGTTAAACTAACTTAATGTGTTTGTGTTTGAAAATCACTCAATGAGGCTTATATATTTCTTTTCCTGCAAGTATTTATTAGCCTGCTGAAGTGAAAAAAGTCATATCTCATAAAATGGGTTGTAAGTGACAGTTGTGAGTAGCCACCAATTTTTTCAGGAAGATCTAACCACCCTTGTTACTATGGATACCGTTCAACATCATAACCACTATAATGTCAGTTACAGTGGCACAAATAATCTTTTGCAGTTACGTAAATATTTCTTCAAATGTCTCTTGAAATATGGTCCGATCATCAGTGTGTTTAAATTACAATTATGAACAAATAGGTGTAAATGTATTCTAATAAACTAATAACACACATTTTCGCCCATTGGCCACGTGGAACACACTAGTCACATGATAGTTTGGAAAAATACATTAAACTCTCGTCTGCTGGCATCAACACTGAGTGGAGTCAGGTGTTAACAAAGCCGAAGCCCAATCAACAGGAGCAGATTGGAGGTGCGTGTTTGAGCTACTCTGACTTCTAAAAACACTCAAACTCAAATCGAGTTTGCTATTCACAAGAAACATCTGTTGATATGACCTGAAGTGCCTCACAAAAAAAAAAAAAGACTTGCAGCAGAAAGCTGGAAAGGGGACACAAAGCAATAAGATATTCATCAGTGCACATTTAGACAAAAATGGAGATGATTTTGTACCGTGGCAGCTTTTCATAAGTGAATGCCTAGATGAGATGACTCCAAAGGGACAATGCAGATTGCCCAGTCAGGTAAAAATAGTAACCCAAGAGCAACAGTGATTGGCTTAAGGGAATAATTGGAGTTTGTTAACATCTGTTTCTAAATCTAGCATTCATAGGTCGTTCTGCATGATTTCATAACAGTGAACATGTCAGAGCCTCACAGAAGCTGATCCTCTCACCGTTCAACCGAAGTTTCCCATAAAAACAACCCCACATCGGGGTCTCTGGATGCACCCCACTATTGCGGGGAAAATACAACATTACGTTTATCAAAGTCTTGTCAAGTCGACTGTCAGGACGAGCAGGACAGTGACTCTGAACTGCAGAATGACTAGAAACAGAAAACCTGTCTTTTGGAGTGGGCCCCAATCAGAGCCCAGACCTCGACCTGTGGCGTGACCTCAAAACACCCCTTCACATCAGACATCCTAAAAAGACGACTGGGCTTAAGGAGTTATGTCAAGAATTTAGCGCTGTGCGAGTCTAATCTGCAGCTACTGGAAGGGCTTGTCTCGGGATACTGCTGCCAAAGCAGGTCCGAGCAGTTTTCAAATCCGAGGGATGAGTTCATTTCTGTCACTTTTAATCTTTTAGTCCCGGTGGAAAAACTATGTGCAAACACTGTGTTTATGTACAGTGTGATCACTAGTAGCTAAGACCTGCTCCTGATAGGAATGTCTCAGAGGGAATCTGTGGGACCCTTTAACGGGAAAACTGCTGAGAAAAACAGTAACTCTGTTAACAGCTTCTGGAGGAAGCTGGTCACCAAAACAACAACCAGCGGATCACTGCGGTGCACTTCCACACCGAAAAGTGCGTTTTCGGTAAAGTTATAGTAAATGTCTGGCCTGGAGGGCTGGGTTGGGATGCAGAAGGATCGAATCCCAGCCCATCAGATGTGGCCCGCCCAGCCATCAAGGGCACATCCTCTGTGCCGGTCCTGAGCCCGGATAAAATGGGAGGGATGTGGCAGGAAAGGCATTCGGTGTAAAAAAAAAAAAAAAACATATGCGAAAGCAACGTGGGGAACATGTTACCGGAGGGAAGAGCTGAAAGCTGTTGATCGTCTTTTCACTGTCTATGATAAAAAAAAACTGAATCTGTGCATTAGAAAACCCATGGCCTTTAAATAAAAATGTGTGAAGAGTATAACATCATTATTCAGATCAAAGAATGTGAATAGCAGATTTAAATGAGCAGTACTTTCAACTTGAAATAGTGAATGTTTTATTTTTGAATGTGCTTTTTAACTGCAGTTTCCAAATTAAAAGTCTAGTGATATTCTTCATTTTCTTTATTAGCGACAAACCTTATGAAAAAAAGACAACAAAAAACGAACACACACTAGAAACCCACTGACTGTGTAGATTAAATCGTATTCCTCTGTATCCTGGACCTCATCTGATGTCAAAAAAGGATTTTTAGAAAATAAATGAACCTCTTTGTTGTGCTGGATGAGTTTTTGATTTGCTTTGAGTTGTATGAATCTTAATAAATTGAACTCAGCTAAAGGAGACTGACCCTGACCTACTATATGAAGGAAATGGACAGAAGTCTCCCACCCGTTTCAAGCATGAGGTCCATGTGATTTATTGAAACTGTTTCAGAACCTTCCCTCTTTTTCTCTGGCGTTTTGTTCCCTCCCGACTTTAGTGACACTTCGACTGTATAACGCTGCAGTAAAAGCAAAGCACCACTAAATGCTTTTTATGAATCAGCCTTTAACCATGAACACACCCATGAATTAGAACAAGTTCGGATATTTAATATGACAGATTTCTCTTTGTGCTGTCATGTGTTTGGTCTTTGAAGTGTGAGAATCAGTTGTAAACGGAGTTGTTATGTATTTCTGTGCACAAACAGGCATAGAACATTTTTTGAAGAAAACCTGATGATGTTGTTTACTGCACCATCCACCCACGTATTCTGATTAAGGAGTCTCACTGTGAGTTGCTGTTATACATTTAATTACAAATATTTCTAAATGTTTGCTTGGACTAAAGATTTTATTTTTTTTGCCATAAACATTTAATGTTTTAGATAAATATAGACAAATAAAGTTTTAAAGTCAAACGCACCAAGACACTTATGAATGCTATCGTCTCCTTCCCTACATGGCGATCAAAAACGTCTCTGCCTCCAACTCTCTGATGGGAGTGTAAATGTTGGTCACACAATATGTATTTAACCTTGAGAAACTCATTGCTCATTTCTCACCCTTCCCCCCAAACAGGGGAGCTGTTTGTACGGGCAGATAATGAGTAACTCTCCAGAACCCACCTCCATGATTTATGAAGTAACTGTCAACTCGGCCAGTTAGAGCCGGTTGATGATGCACAATGATACTATTGAAGAACTGGTCATTTGACGGAGTCATGTTTCAAAATTTGTTCTATTATTTTTATGATTGCTACCATGAAGAAACTAAACAATCATATACGTTTCTTTTTAAATGAGTTGTTTGGAACAGTCTCTTCCTGTGCAAGTTTGAATGATAGCATCAACATCATAACACAGAGCAATACTACGTTTCATTTGGAAAAAAATATGTGTATGATAGTTGTATGCCAACAAAGTAATGCATAAAGTGTAAACAATTAGTGTGTATTGCCCGTCTAAGGATATGGGCCAGGGGGCTAGGAAATAAATGATGTCCTCAGGTATGAAGAATGTGTCACACTGCTTGTGTGTGTGTGTGTGTGTCTGCGTGCAAATAGGGATGGGAAACAGAAAAAAGAAGATATGACAAGGTTGAGCAACTACAAGTCAGTGAAGGAAGGAGAAATAGAATGCACGGGGAAGGAGTGATAGTGGGATGATAGCGAGGGGCCGGAAGTCCCCACTGAGACGGACATGTCACACACCAGTGAGCCTGACACATGAAGAGGGAATATCACGTTCACTGCCTCTGCTTTTTTCATAAAATCTTTTTCTTTTTTTTTTATCTTAGTCATCTATCTCATTCTCTTCTTCAGCTGAAAGCACAATAACTGGCGTTCAAAAAAATCTTTTTGGGTCCCTCTGAATAGCGTTTCTCCACCTTTGAAACGCTGCTGTTCAATAATGCATGACCCCGGGCATAACTTACTTCTCGGTTTCCCTGTCACTGCACGCATTTCAACTCCACGTGCGCTTACTTTATTACTCATTGTAGTTCGTTAATGTGGAATTTTGGTCTTTACATTCACCCACACACGTGCCCCTCGTTGCTCACCGCTGCACACACACACACGCACACACACACACACACACACACACACACACACACACACACACTGGGAATTACCTGTTTACTTAATTAACAGCACGTGGCTGAAGGCTAAAGATATGCAAACCAGGAAGGAGAAAATAAACAACAAAACTATTTTTTTTCCCCTCACGACCTTCTCTTGAGGAAAACAATTTCCCTGTGACTGAAAAAGTGAAGGGGAGAGGAGGAGAAAAGGGCTGAGTGACTTAAAAGTACTTTGTTTAAATTACCGATCCTATTACATATGATTTTAATTCTGAGCAATTCTTCACATTGAATATGATTAGAAAAACACTATAGGCAAGTCCTGGCTTTGATATTTCTTGCTCTTTTTGTTGCTCTGAAAACGCGAGGTAGTGTGGCATCTCCTCTGACAAGCGGTGTTTTTCTTTCTCTCTATCTGTCGTGCCAGGCCCTTTCTCCTTTTCTTTTATTTTCACACACACCCTGATAACTGTAAGAAGAATTTCTTTATAAAAGAAATTAGGAGGCTGTATTCCTTATAAAATGCAGTGTGGCAGTCTGATATTAGTTTAGAGGAATGTACTCGCACTGGGTGTGTGTGTGGAAACTATATAGCCCTCTATATCAGTCTCTCCTTCCTGTGAAACTAGTACCACCCCTGAGACTGATAACTTTGCTGTTTATACTGCCCTAATCAATGTGTGTGTGTGCGTGTGTGTGTGTGTGTGCGGAGTGTCAGCCTAGGCCTGCCTCTGTATCACTACTTTATCTGTTTTTGATTAACACTGGGGGACGTTACCCAGACCCAGGAAACCCCCAAATCAGACACACAAATCATTACACTATCTTGCATACACAGCGAGGCCCCCCAACATACACCCACGCAGACAGGAGAAAAAGTCCACACAAACACACAGTCACGCAAAACGTCTCACATCCACCCACGCGGCCGCAAACACCCCAAGTGAAATGTATTGATGAAAGGACCATGAAACTGGCTTAACAAGACTTATTCACACATACATACAATAGTCTTACAAAGTCTTTGACGCGGTATAAAGAGCTCTTTCAGCTTCGAATACAAGGCCAAAGAATTAAACATGACCATATGTGCTGCCGAAACACAAAAAAAGGCCAGCTGACGTTTTTCTTTCAGCTCTCTTACAGATGCCACTAACGCGCCACCTCATTACACACAGATACAAGGACATTTGCACACACCGACAAACAATCCGAGACTTCCACACGACAACAATTAGTATTTGTAGCCCTACAATCACATACAGACACAGACACACCCTGATACTGAAAATGTCACGGCCAAAAAATTAGCCCTGGGCCAATGGTCAGACTCACTTATGTTGAATCATTTAACTACACAAAGCAGCTAATGGGTGCAGCCTCTTTGAAGCATGGGCCATAGATTTCTATAGTTGGGGATTTGGCACAATCTGTAACGCATATGTGATATGAATGCCGTATAGTGTGTTATTATTATTGTAATAGATTCAATTAAATTTCAACACAGATTGATCATGATTGTGACTGAAACTAAATGTTTAAACTTTCAAAAGGATTTTTGGGTTAAAATCACATAAAATATGCAATGATTCAAGTCCAGCAGCAAAGGTTGCCGCTGGATTTGGCTCCTTGCTGTGTTATTTAAAAAAGGATATTATCAAGCCACAGAAAAAAATAACAAAATAGGTGTCGTGGCCTTTACGACTGGTCAAGCAGCGGAGGAAAAAACCTTTAATATCAGTATTTCACTTTGACGTTCCATGTTAAATTAAAAGTCAGCATTAACATTTTTATCACGTAACCGTGACTGTGATCTGCCTCCAAGTAGTTTTATTGGCCTGGATCTCTGATATTGCAAAACAACTTTTAATGAATCAGAAGTTGGATCTAGTTGTAGGATACCAGTGTGTCTTGACTGAAATGCATCTGTACTCATTGATTATGAGTCCTTTCCAACATTTTAGAAATCATCTTTAGACTTTCATTAAAGGGCTGCAGATTCATGCCTCTGCCAAAGTTTTAGCTGGTTTTCAGTAAAGTTCTTCTACCCAACTGCTGACCCAATGTAACACTGATAGCACTGTAACGGAGGTCGGTGGGCAGCAGGGCGACTGCATGCACAGGTATCCAGGTTAGTGAGTACCTGGTTTCTGTAATCAGGGAACTGAATGTGCATTTTCCTGCATGTGCTTTTTCCTCCAATCGGGACTAATCCAAACCCACCTCCCATTAAAAGTTGTCCAGTTGTAATTGGCCAACAAATTCTCTCTCATCTCAGCACTGACTTTCTTCAGGTCATCCAATATGAACCACGCACGAACGACGCAGTGTGTAAGAGGTCGGCCAACGCTGGGCCTCGTGGGAGACGCTCGTGCTATAATGCAGGGGTCAGAGCGTGTCCTCCCAAAGTCCCCAGGTCTTTAAAAGAGTACTTTCCGATGGAATACTGGGGCGCCCGTGTAATACTGATCCAGCCTCCCGATCTGGTTTCTGCAGATAAGGTGCAAGTGAAACACTTGTGCATCTTCAACCTTCCAAACAGGCCGTGTTTTGTGTCTTACAGGTTTCAACTGTGCCCAGTTATTCTCTCAGATAGACAGACGTCCTTTTTTTTATACTCTAAGAAGATGGACAGGCTTT
This sequence comes from Channa striata, assembly GCA_033026295.1. NCBI lineage: Eukaryota > Metazoa > Chordata > Actinopteri > Anabantiformes > Channidae > Channa > Channa striata. The sequence continues at coordinate 5,406,092 of CM065178.1, forward strand.
GAATGGTGAGTGAGAGACAGACCATCGGCTTCTCTGGAACCTGTAGAACAGATCAGTGTAATAACCACGTCTCCTTCAGAAGAAGCTTATTCAAGATGACACTAAAGTCTCAAGCTGCTTGAGTGAAAACACTTGAGTGTTTCCCAGTATACGCTGGATTTAAGGATTACTTTCCTTACGTGCAGGGCACTGAATGCATTTCCTCTGTAATGTATGCCTGAGTGGTTACAGCGCTCGCCACATAACCTCAGTTCGAGTCTGACTGGAGCCCTTTGTTGCGTATGATGGCTCCTCTCTGTCCCCGTCGTCTCCTTCGCTCTCGACTATCAGATAAAAGGTAAAATCATCATTAAAAAGAGAAGAGATGAGGCAAACTGAGCTGTCAGGTCACCGGGCACTGCTCTCATCACGTCCCCAGGATAAATTCAAACCCTGGTAGAACTGCCTTTGGTTTCCATGCTCACTGTTGAAAGAACAAACGAGGCTTCACTCAGGAGATGTGCTCCGTGTCGTTCTTGTGAAAGTAGCCTCTAAGCGTTTCTTACTTTGAATAATCTGCTTTCTGTAATTTGATAGCTGTGCCAGTGTGTTTTGTGACTGAATCGTTTTTTAATGTTCAGAAGACAATATTTTAGCTGCACTCCCTTGCCAGCAATTAAAACTAATCTATAAATGTTGTCACACCACAACTGTAGCTCTGCTTCCAAAGGCACAGGACTCTAAGCTGGTTTCTTCCAGTCGGAACATGACCGGCTCACTGTGTAGACACCAAAGTGCAGCATTTCATGGCCAGAGCAAGGAGGCGTTTGCTCTATCCTGACCAAAACATTACCGGAAAATTTCAGTGTGCAATTTTTAAGGGTGAGTGAACGGTTTTACATTTTAAAGTGACTAATGTGATCTCAGGACAAATACTTCATGCAAAACGCCACAACATTAACATTAATTGTGTCTTATGGCACAAGGTGCATGGTATTATAGTCATGTGAATATAAATGTGTAAATTAAAGGTTTTCATTAGTCTGCACTTTGTTAAAAAAAAACCATCATCTCATCTACAAAATAAAAAAGCTTAAGAAACAGCATGTTTTTTGGATACTGAGTTTGAGATGGCTTTGATGCACAATCTCTGCTGGAGCAAAGTTAGATATCGATCCATGACTTCGCTCACAGAGTGACTGTAGCAAGATGGTGAAACTGTTATTTATAGTCACGCTCACGGCAGCCTGAACAGTGACCTGTGATGATGGCCTCAGAGTCTGCGAGGGACGCATCCAGTCACGGTGTCATCCAGCTGCAATCGGTAATAATGACAGCGTGGGAATTTCAGATGTTCTCTAAAAGCAGATCAACCCATGGACAGTCTCAAAAGTTAATTTAAAAACAAGAAGCCTGACTTTAAAGACGAAGAATTTTGTTTTTCCTTTGAAAGTTCCAATTAAAGTGTGCGTGCATGTTGGTGATCGTCTGAATATGTGTGAATCAAAACTAAAAATAAAAAGAAGCTGAGATCAGTACTCTCGAACAGGAGCACCAAACAAAATTTACCCGCCTCATTATTTTAACAATCAATTAATTCATCTCTTACATTTTTTGCAATGGCAGACCAGCTGCAGCGATTCTGCTTTGCTTAGCACAAATGGACAGTTCCATAAGGTTAAAGCAAACCAACAATCAGTGAATCTCTGACCAATGCAGGTTCATTAAAAGCCTTGAAAATATAACGCATATACATTTTTTAAAAAGTCCCTATTTCAGAAACTAAATTAACTACAATAAATACTGGACATTATTACTACTAATAGTGCCGTTTTATTAAATAAACCCAATCAGCTTTCTGTATCACTGTTTGAACATACAGTATGTTTGAGGCTCTGCAAATGTCTCTTTCCGGTAGAAGCCAGTGATTTCCAGTCTCGTTCTATTGACAGTGGGACTGGTGCAGTACGTCCAGGGTCATGGTGTTTCTCTGAAAAGTTTGAATCCTTTTCAAGGTTGAGAAGCATCTCTTAGCCTCCACTGTGGCCATCAGTGAGGTGAGGAGACTCTCCAGCAGATCGTGTCCTGCTCCAACCCGTCCTCCCGGAGCAGGACACAGACAAGGTGTTCTGTGAAGGACAAGTGCTGAAGGACGAGTGTTCACGGGCATGTCCTGGTCTGCTATCATAAACCCACAGACACAGGAATCAAAACTGAAAAATACATCATGTTATAATTACCATCCAGACATTTCTAAACATGCGTCGATTAAAGTCGTGTTTACGGCCTCTGTTGCCTTTAGTGAAGTCGTAAAGATTAGGAACAACGTTTCAAGATTTGCTAACTCTGAGGCCATTTGCAGCAGTTTTATTTCTTTATTTAGGAGTTCGTGATATGAGAAAATATGTTTTTCTCATTTCTATAAAGGGGGGGTGTATCCCAGATAATGTTGAGGTCTTGCTGAACAGACTAAGCTAACAATGATAAATTATATCTGAGTACAAAGTTTCCAGCTAAACCACTGGGAAATCAAAAGGAGGCTTCGCTAAGGTTCTCTAACCCAGTTTGTCACCAGCGGGAGAAACTGGAGAAACTGGTGAAAGCTTGTTCTTCATAAACCAGCCTGTTGCTCGATCCAACGTTAACGAGCTCCTGGGGTCGGACTGTCCAATAACAGCAGGTCAGACGCGTTTAACGATGATAATTCCCTGTTTGTAACAGTGGAGGCATCCGGGGCTCAGCTCTCTGCGTCCGGCCACAGTCACCGACTCGTCCCTCCCTTCTTGGGCTCAGTGAATTTAACCCGGATGATCAGGAAATCGAGGGGGCGGGACACAACACACGCCACTCAATGAAGACTGAAAGTAAATGGAAAGTGAGGTTGCTGTGCTTAAGTTATGAACAGGATATTTCTATTCAGCCAATATACAGGGATGATTTGGCACAGAAATTCCTTTTCATAAATTTCATCTGATCTCATTGTCAGGTTGTAGCGGCAGGTGATGAACATTAAGTTATGCTGCATATCAAAGCTCTTCTCAGCCTTATTTCGCAACCTGCCTGTTTAGGTTTTATTTATGAATTTAATATTTATGCAATTTTAAGAGTAAACATAAAGACGTCTGAAAGGCCTCTGGTTACATCCAACAATGGATTCAGGTTGGATAAATAATTGTTTTCACCTATAGACACCACTGGCATAAAGAAATAACTGCAGAGCCATGCCCTTGTCTTATTAACTTCTTTTTTCAGACACTTGCTTTGTCCAAAGCTTTGCTATCAAAATCTAGCATATCTAAGGAGGCTGGGGACTGATTCTCTCATTTTCAGGTGAGCCAATGGTTTTTGAAGGAGCCTCACCTCACACCTTCTGACTTGATATTGAGGTCCTGACCCTATCCCTTACAAGTGAAGGTCAAACGCAGAGGGCAAACTCCATTGTACAACCTTTGTGTAAATGTGTATGTCTTCATTGATGATAATAAAAAAAAGGTTCTTCTTAATCAAGGATTCCCGACTCGGGTCCTCAGGGAACACGGCCCTGATAGGTTTCTATCCCTGCACTACCCACCACTGATGATCACCTGGATCAAGGTTCTAAGTTATCCACGTTGGGTTGTGAAGGCTTTCTCTTGGTTCATGGTTTCCAAACACACGGAAAAAAAAAAAGTTTGATCCTGTAAATATCATCCTGATAATGTGTTTAAATTTTACAAGGAATTATTATGTTGCTAATTTTACTTGAAAATGCCTTGAATTTAACGTGATACTACTACATTCGTTTGCGTGCGCAACCTCATGAAAGCAATTAAATTCTACTTTGGTAATGAAAGCAAACCTGGCAACCCTCTGCACCCTCAGTGGGTGATGTCAGAGGTCAGTTTGTGCTTAAAACAGGCCAGGACTTTTCCAATGACAGCTGATTCTGAGTGGACGACAGGCACACGGTGTTTTGGTTGGTCCTTTATTGGGAAATATGGGTGTGGCGCATTCTATGTATGTTTATATGTTGTTGCTTATGATTTTTACTTAGTGTAATTTCTGACATTAGCCAGATTTAGCTTTTCAGCTTGCTAGTTTCATTTGACACGGCAAACCATCAGAAAGTAACACTATTATGTTACTGCAGAAACTTGCAATATGTCTTTAGCAGCAAATTGGTGGCTGTGACGATGGGTCGGACCCGGCTGGGCCGGGTCAGTCTGACGTAGTTCACGCTGCCAGACAGCAGAGAAAATCATTAAGAGTGTGCGTGAAGAAAATCTACTCCTGATTTTAAGAAGTAAGGAAACGGAACGCTTTCACTTTCAAGGAGGATCTACAGCCGCTTCAAAACCTTTTCATCACATTGGAAGTTTTCACTTGTTATCTGTCCATCCACAGCCGATTTCACGTAAAAGGTTTGACAGAAATGTATCTCAAATGACATGTCGATGGGACAACCGATCTGCACAGACATTTACATCAGCCATCAGCCAAGCTCGTGGAATGGGTTTTTATCACCTTTGCTTCACATCAATTGCTTCAGTCTTGAAGAATAACAAGAATTCACCTGGAGCTAACTTTTTTTCTCAAAACCGGAATTCTTCGCCCACAAACCCCTGGAGATATTTGCGGCAAAAACTCGGGTTGCAGGCCCACGCTGAATTCAATTAGTCAGGTAAAGTGTAAAATGGTCAATTTGCTGAGAATTGAGGTTCTCTAGTTATTTCAACTGCCGTTTTATAGCAGATTCAGCTGACAGTGACCTAAAAATCAGTGGCTTCATCTGCATGTGTGTATAAGTTTAGTCATGTGCTGTCACCCGTTGCTTTATGGAGTTTGTTTGAGAGTCTGGACAGGAACTTATCAGAGATTACCAGGTAAATAATGATACTTGCTTTGTGATTTTCTGACATAGGAATTGTTGATTCAGTGTATTCCCCATATATTTTAATATTTAAAAAGTAAACATTTTACTGTGTTTCATTTACACCTTGAGCTTGACATTATTTCTCCCGCCCCTTTTAATTCTGATTGAAACTTAATGTTTTACTGCAGCGTCTGAAATTGAGCCTGTAAAACTCAAAGCCTGCAGTGTCTATGAAAAAAATTCACTTTGTCATGAATTGTCGGTTTCTGTTGATCACTGTCAATGAGACCAAATTAAAATGTTTGTGATGTAAGAAAATAAAATGTGAAAACATTCAACGCGGGAGTGAATAGATTTAATAGGCACCCGTCCATCTCTGCCATGCTATACTGGAGTGCAATACTATTCATATCTGTGTAATCTTAAAGTTCATATTAAATAATTACTACTGGTTCAAAGCTTCACACTACACTTCTATTTTTGTGTACACTGTATCAAATGACCTCTTCAATCTAGACATCTCATGTTTGAACAAAATATGTACAGAATATAGCATCTGAGCACAGATACTTTTGCTGTACATGCTGAACACGTCGTGAAGATCTTTGCTCGCCGCGGAAGTGCCGAAGCCCCCACCCCTGCTGCCGTGTCCATCATCATCGTGGGAACTCAACTTCTTGATGACTATAAATATGCGGGAGAGGCTGTCCTTCTGCTCAACGTAGGCTGTCCACCGATACTAAAACACAAAAACCAAAACAATGGGCCTCGTACTTGCCGGATCAGCAGGATCTTCGCAGTGTTGCCTGTTAATGCACCAGACTGGGATTTATCTCAGGCGTCACTTGGAAAGTTTAAAGCACGTAATAACAGGGCTGCTGTTGAAGTCTTTGTCTTTTTGTTGTTGTTTTTGTTTTGTTGTTATTGCGATTAATGTGTCATTGTAACCTTATATAATAGGTATAACAAATTTTAGGTAAATATTTACTATATATAACTAAAGTATTAGTATTGATGTAAATGCAGTCTACATAAAATTTACTAAGGTAGAATAAGTAAAATTTAGTACGAATAACAGAAAATATTAAGTAAAGTTTACGGGAATGTTTGAATGGAAACTCCTCTGTGCCTTTAAGTAAAGCTGACTTAGAACTGTCCCTGTGAAATGTACTTCGATTTTCTGCGTGAAAATTGTCGCCAAGCTTTTCTCAAGCAACTTTCACTGCTAATTTTTGTCAGTGCATGTTGGAAACTGGACCTCTTTATTGGTTCATGGTTGGAAACCTTAACAAGCAGAAAGTTTGATCAAGTGGCATATTCACAAAGTGTTTGTGTGTCCTTGCCACGGATTCACAGAATGCAAAAATATGCTGAGAAATCAGAAACTTAATAGCCTCTGCTTCTTTTTCTCTGCAGAGGTTAAGAATTAATGACCACTTACTTAACTCCGAGTTTATTTCCAGTATCCTACAGGCTGAAGGCAATTATCAGCAATTTTTGGTGCTTTTACCTGAGAGGTAAATAGCAAACTGAAAACCAAACAATGGAACACACAAAGCTGCTGCTGAGCCAAACTACCCTGAATCCATTAGTCTTCAGCCATGTGAAAGTATGTGTCAAGCATTTTCAGTTGAATTCAAGGCTGGTCCAACTAATCATGGTTCACACTTCGGGGACAAAAAGCTTTTCTTTTGGTAAAGCATAAATGGTCCCAGAGGCCATTAGTGCTCCACCCTGACATGTACATACTGCGCAGAGCAAGATCAAACCCAAAAATACACACACACACACACACACACACACACACACTTAATAAAATCCAGTACCAAAGTCATGTCTCTGCAAAGGATTTACACCGTCTCTACACTTTGTTAATCTCAGCTCCTACTTACAGTCCTGTGTCTAGATGGTTGTCTTTAGTCATGTGTCTTTTGGACTTCACGAGGAGGACGTCCATGTTGCACCAAACCCCAAGCTGCTCCCTGTGGGTCAGATGAGCAACCTGAATGGCAGCCATTGACTTTGGTGTGTGTTAATGGGTGAATGAGAAGCTACACTGTGAGACGCACATTTACCATTTACAGTCATACACAAATCGTCATATTACCCTGAGATGAAGGTATCAGATTGAAAATATTTCTAAAAGAATGTCTTTCTACACATTTCTCATTAGAAATAAGTTGACTATAAGTTGTCTTTGAATAACATGCTAACATCACTCGTTCTTTCAGCTTGTCACTTTGTGCTGCGCTGCTAACGAACACCGTAAAAGATCGGCACATGAGACATTTGCATCGCTGCAGGACACTTGGGGGGATGTTAGTCTATTTCCACCGTGTTACACACTATACATTATATCTGCTGCAACATGGCAGGTTTTCCCAAGCTGAATTTTATAGGAAGGACTTAAAAGGACCTTGAATCTTAATATCTTAATAGAATCCAACAGTCTCTGTATCCAGGCAACAGTGACAAAGTAATTTCCATGCAAGTGAGCGGCTTCATCTTGGACATATACTGTACTGCACATGCAGAAGTAAGCCTTATGTCACTGACGTCAATACTTTGACACGCTTTCCCTCTGAGGCCAACAAATGTCCCTAATTAGAAGACAAAAATCTCAGAAGCTGTCCACTCTCCATGATGCACTGATGATTCCAAAATCTTGTTTTACCCTGTAAATTAAGCTGCAATCGAAATTAGTGTGAACCAGAGTGTTAAAGAAGCCATCACACGTTGATAGATCTATGAAAATCACACGAGGAATCACAAAACTCAACGCTCAGTCAAACACAGCCATTTTGAGAAGTGAAGACAGGTCTTTATCGACTCTTTGATACGAGGAAACAAAGTCAGCGGCACGTTATCGGCACCTTTCAAAACAAAGTGCTACAGAACAGAACCTCCAAGAGTGGAGCTGAAAGCAGTAGAGATGAAAAATACATGCAATGCTCAGCGCAGCACTGTACAAAGTATGAATCAAAAGCATGTGAGTAAAATGGACCTTATTTAAGGATTTTACTGAAACCGGGTGTTTAGTTTTAGACATTTTAGGGTGCAGTGATTGTTATTGAAGCTGACAAGAGAATTTTATTAATAACTGACACATCCAACAAACATGGAGCCACATTGATTTGAAAATATTTATGTGAGACCCAACACACATTTAGCCAAATTATCAGAGCAGTTGGTTCGTTTATTGGTACGATGGTGTCAGTGCTTTAGCAAGTATTTAAAGCAAATGTGCATTAGTTATTTGTGTAATTTCCTGTATTACACCGTCTGTGTGTGTGTGTGTGTGTGTGTGTGTGTGTTTCTGTGGGGGGGGCATGTGGAAGTATCGGGTCCTCTTCCTTCTGGCGTCTTCTGAACTGTGTGAAGGTCAGCCAGGCCTGAGAGACATGACACAGATACAGAGGACGCTAAAGCAGGGGAAGGCCTGACTCTCACTTCTCAGCTGTGGTTGGTCACCCATCTGTGGTTTTTGGTTCAGAAAGAGTGGGTGGAAGACGAGCCGATAAATGAAGATCAGGAAGAAGGAAATGAAATGGAAGAGGAATGAAGAAGCAGAGGAGGAAAAACAGCAGAGACGGATGAATTATTAGAGAGAAGTTGTGGCAAAAGAAATTAAATCCGCTGCACAACAGCAAGAAAAGATGAGTGAGGAAGTTGTACAGGAGAAAAAATAAAAACGAAATTCTCAAATCAAGACGAAATGCCAAAAGTCGTGACACTGAGTCACAGTTAGATATTGACAGCCCTGACTGAGTGAAGTGTTAATCATTGGCTCTACAAGGACGCACGCCATCCCAGGGCAGCAAGACACATAAATCAATACAAGTCTCCAAAAACTGACTGAGAATATTTTCAGCTCTGCAATTCAAAAGTTTTCTTCATGCGTTCAATGAGATTACCAAAGATGAGAAGGCTGACTATACGAAGAGACAGAAAGACTAAAACTAAATTAAGACGAGCAGAGACACACAATATGCGATGCCATATTACACTGATCTATTTTTTCTGAAATAGTTCAGACTGCATATTCTCTGCGTGATAGTTCCTGTTCATTGTGTGTTTACATTTAAGTTTCTCTTGTCATATTGTCTACGTTGTGCACGTGCGGCATCACACATTTTGACATTCCAATCTCATTTTGAATTCATGTACGGCTCCTGTTTTTCTACAAAATCTGAGTCATTATTTTTAAAGACTCCATGTTTATGTATACATTTGATCTGCATAAAAGACCAAAACACTTTTTTTTTTCTGCTTTTAGCTGGAGTGTGAACAGAGCCACAGAGACGTCAACATTGCACTTCCAGTTTACACAGTTTACTGATCACTCATCCGCCCCCCAAACCCCCATCAGACAATAATCATGAAGGGAATACTAATTCGGCAGTGAGGGCCCTGAGAGCTCAGACATCAAAGCAAACAGTGAGCGAGAGGGAGAGGGGGGAAAGAGAGGTAGGAGGTGAGAGAGTGTAGGAAAACAAAGAGGAAGAGAGTGGGAACAGACATGCCGTGTGACAGACCCAAACAAACCATAATCCAACCAAAAATCAGGACAAAGTTGGAAAAACAATCTTCTTCATGATCTTCAGCTGAATCATACGTGTGTCCATGAGACTCCTGAAAGCAGCTTTCAGGCTTTCAAGACACGTAAGAAATCAGCTGACCTAAAAACGCCAGCCGTAACCGGGTCACCTAAATGTAATGTAAATGTCATACATACACATATAGGACGGTTGTGTATGACGGGCACAAGTCTTTTATCCTTGGGAGGGAAAAAAGTGAACGCATATTGTAATTCTGTGCAGGGGTCTAATTTCTGTCCCCCGAAACAAACGGTGTGCTTCCATTTTTTACTTTTGCCGCATTTCTTTCAGAGAACCATTTCTGGGCCCCAGCTTGTCTCTTGTAAAATGCTGATATAAGCCTCCTGTCTGTGCATCCAATTGCTCATGCCATTTGAAAAAGTAGGAGAGATGCTGCAGTGAATCTGCCCTCCACAGACGAGGCCTGTATTACCGCTAAGTACTTCCTGACTTACTGTAGCCATGATTGGTGGAGAAATTTGCTTTCTGATTGCCGCAGACAGAATTACTGGTAATCATTTGCTGCACAGTGCACGCAGAGCAGATGCCCTCACCGCCTCCTACACATATTATAATTAGCCCAACCGTCCATTGCTCATTGGCACCTACTGTCATAACCAAGCGGCAAAAATTGGCAGGTTGACACCAATAATGTGAAACTGCACTAAATTTTTAGGTGCCGGACTCATCCAAGACGTGTTAATAAATAAGGGAACGTGAATAATGTGAATTCCACGTGCAAACACCAAGATGGCAGCCAAACCCTAATATACTGTTTGTAGATTAAAAGCTCGCGCACAACCAGTTATATAACAACAAAACCTACGTCCGTTTGTGCGTATTTTCGTCTACAGCAAACGCTGGATGTGTGCACTGACTGCACAATGTAAATAGAGACTTGCTACCATCCATAAAAATGTAAGCAATTAAATAAATACCACTGAATTTCTTTTTTAATATGTGCTTCAATTAGATCGGTTTTTGCTAAAACCTTGTGGCCTTGGCAGTTAACTTCCCACCGCACGTGTCATCTGCATGTGACTTATGTCGCTGATGAATATCTGTCAAGTGTGCATTTCCCTTGAAAGTACTCGATGAAAACGCCTGTGGAGAATAACCAGGAATGAAGGGGGGTCATCAGGTCCCAAAAGAAAACCTTCGAGCATCTTCCCTTCACTTTCATAAACCATATGGAAAAAGAGTTCTTGACAGCGGCTTGTAAAGCATCTGCAAAGGTAATGAGTGTTTCCATCCACCTGTTTTATTATTAGAAGAGATAAGATGAGAAACAATAACAGCACATCCTGTACAAACACACCGGCTGATCGTCACACGAACCTTCCACAGTCTTTACCGTCTTACTTCCTTTATTACGTCCTTCCGGTTGTCCCTAATTGACTTTTTTATTTCATTTACACAGTATAAATGAGACACTCACAAAGTCGTCTGACCATCCAACACAAGCAATCCAAGAGATTGTTCTGAGGTTGTTGGAGGCAAAACTCACATATACACTGTACATATGAGTTATGATTTTAGAGCAGCAACAGCAATGAAAACGGCCCCTGTTCTTCAGTAAAGACATTGGTGCTTTTGCAATCTCAGTCCTTCTACTGCTGCTGAAGGTAATTTACTTTTCATGAATTTTACTCACACTTTGACCCCTCAGTAGGAAAGCTGAAGACAATGATGTTGACTAAGACTGAGCAGTTTCATTCATTGGTACATCAGAGGATTCGAGGCACACGGTGTTGCTGCGTAACAATCTATTTGCTTGTAATGTGGTCAGCGATGTAAATATGCACACTCAGGTTTTTTCCTGTACATCGATCCGACAGCAGGATCACATTTTCTAACACTGTGTCTCGACATTTTATATCTTCCAGCGCTCACCAACAACTAAAAGTCACAACATTACGACATCATGTCCAGTTTCCTGCTCTGTCTCTCATCGTTGCTTCCTCTGACATCATCTTCTTTGGACCCTGAGTCATACTAAGGATACCTGCCATTACAAACCAGATAGTGACATTACCCACAGATGTACTATGAGAATACTGAGCGGCCGTCGTCTTACACGGCGTCATAAAGAGTTCCTGTGAGAGGCCACGGGACAGGGGAGTATGGGACAGGGTGCACTGTGCCGATGGCAGAGATACCATTCGCCTTATTAAAAGTCCGTCCGCATCCACGGGATTTTATAACTGTTCTGTTAATGTAAAAATGTTGCATACTGGGGCTTGCACGAGGGTCTTTAACTGGTTTCCTTTTATGCTAATATCAAACCAAAAACCAGTCTAAGGCAATAACTGAAACCATTTGCTAATTTCATTTTCAAGGACGTGGATCAGCACAGGATGAATGCAGGATTTAAAAAATAATACTGACCCTGTGTAAACAACTGCACTCGAGCGGCAGGACTTTAATGGGAATGCAACCTTGGAGATTACCCAAAAAGGAGCAGTGTGTAACACTTTCCTACCGTTGATTATGGTTGCTGTGAATGCACAAAGTTTAATTTGATTTTAATTTGATATTAAATAACCTGTTAAGTGAAAGCAAATAAAACCACCTGGTTAAGGATAGAGCAGGCACCAGTCTCTAACCCTTGTGGGAATTACAGCTGAAGAATTCTGAGCTGTCATGTTAAATGTATATTTATTCGGCTCAAAGATGCTCCAAACATTGATATTCAGTGAGTTACATTCACATCTCTGCAACATCAGCAGAATAAACCTGTTTCCTTTGCTACTGTACTTTCAGAGACACATTCTGAGGCAAAAATGTTTTAAAGTGTGTACCAGACACACAAATCAAAGCTGACAACGTTTGTAGAAAGCAGAAAGACGAATAAAGTTGGAAGTCAAAGCATTTACTATAACAAAGGAACTGGCTAAAAAATAAAGCACAGCTTCTCTCTGTTCCGATTTTCTTTCATTATTTAACTTTGACTCCTATTATCTCTTTTCTCACCCCATATGCCGCCAGCATCTCTTCCTCCATCTCTTTATTTTCAATCATTTGTTCACCCTCCCCTGTGGAGCCGTTCTCAGGATTGGCCTGTTTGCCAGGAAGATTTGATAAACAACATACGCCGACATGTCTGCTCTTTAGTATTAATGAGATCAATCACAAGGATCGCCATCATGCTCCTGTCTCTCTCTCCTGTGTCCGCCGACTCCAGAAACCAGAGAGAGAGACCGAGAGAGACGTGCTGAGTGAGATACTGAGTGTGTGTCAGATGTTATGCTGCGTCTCGGGTTTTTTTGCAAAATGCTTGGTTGCATGCGTTTGCATGTGCGAGAAGAAATGTATTGTGTCTGAGTTGTGTGTTTGTGTTTTTTTGTGTGTGCGACGCAGCAGATTGCAGCGGGCGGGGGAGAGTGGGTTTTGCCTGCACGCTAACAGATGGCAGGAGAGAGGGGGTTTAAGTTTCTTTTTTGCTTCTTAAAGAGCAACCAGTTAATGGCTTGTGTGCGCGCGTGTGTATGTTTGTCCATAAGCCTGCATGCTGATCTCCGTTTCATTCTTGAGTGTTCACATAACTAAATATATACGCCGCACGTTGCTCTCCAGCTGAAGTACTCACACACACAGACGAACAAACACGAGAACACACAAACTGACACACACACACACACACACACACATATATACAGTAGGCAGGTGCTGCTGCCACTTCAGTGTTCTCTCACAAGAGGGGAAGGGGGTAAAGAGCTCGGAAATAAGAACTAATTTCTCGTCTCCGAGTTTCAGCACCTCGGGGTGATAAATGCACAGGGAGAGGGAACGAGAGACAAGGGTGGGGGCAGAGGTGAGAGGTTTTATACCTCAGCCGAGCACGAAGAAAGTAGGTGCAAATGAAGGAGAAGACAGTGGGTAAAGCGTTAAAATATGAAACGAAATGACAAGATGAAAACTGTGATCTGCCGTTCACTTGACATTTCTTAGATATCTATATTTAAAACTAAAAATACATGGTTAGTGTTATTTTTGGGTCTTTGCTCGCTGTCAAAAAGACATTAAGTGGACAGTTTCTTTTTCAGACATAAACAATATTTTTCTATATCATCCACTATTTGTCAATCATCCCAATGAGTCAAAAATCATATATTAAATAAATACAAAATGAATTAAATAAATCTGAAATCTAAAATAAATGTGGAAAAATTATATTCCTCAGCAACTAAACTGCAAAGCATTTTATGTTTTTTTAGGGGATTTTGGTTTTTGTCAGGGGGTTGATTATGTTTCTATGCAACATCATTTTTGAACGAATGAAGGGCAAAAGGAGGCGGACGTGCAAAATGCAGGACAATAGACTCAAGTACGACCCAAGTCCTGCGTGTGGTTCGCTGAGGGCAACAAAAGTTTTCGATTACATTATTTACAAAAACTAATTGGATTTGCAATGTAGTTGTCTAAAAGTGTCATTTTCAGAACGGACTGTTCAGGGTTGCCATCATTCTGATGCGCGGTAGAACGTGACATTGGAAAAACTCAACACTAACATGTTGAGTTCCACAACAATGTTTTTCGCTCATTCTAGTCAATCTACATTTGGACAGTTTTCATTCGTACTATGTCTTTTGTAGAAAGAGCATCGAGAGGAAAGTCCAATCCTGCCAAACAACAACACAACCTGAATAAAGACTCATATTTATTCAGCAATGTTGGGTATGTTATTAAAAATCGAAAGGAACAGCATACATATTAGTGTAAAAAGCACACAGATGTGGTCTCACTTACTAGAAACATAGTTTGATTCCAGCAAAGTATGACGCTTAGTTAGCGTGTGCACGATTTGACACATCGAGTGCCGCGCAGAAATCACAGCGTTCAGTTTACAGCGTACTAAAGCAAGTGGAAGATACATCTACAAATCCCTTTTTATATTCACGCGTCCGCTCATCCAGACATTGCACGGCTGTAGTGGGCTTGCAGGAAAGTCGGCCTGATGACTGAGCAGCTGCATGTGAAAAGTTCCAGTGCACGTCTTAAATCAGCTGATGGTACCTGCGTTTATCACCAGACAGCTGTAGCTCGTTACCAGACAGCTTGGATGAGTCAGATGCGTAAATGATACATACGCATAGAAATTGTGCATGAGCTTTTCCCCACCATATATATACTTCAGATGATGCATACACACCGTTTTCTAGTGGAAGTATGAACGAAATGCGATATAAGATAAGAGACATTTGCTAATAGTACACCATTATTTGTTTAGGTGTCAACATTCCCGATTGACCCATTATCTTGAAATCTACATTTTAAACAATTCTGCATTAAAATGTAAAAAATAACTGTTTCAGTGATGACATTTGACTTTCCTTTGATTTGCAGCCATTGTTTCCCCTGTGGAGTAGCCAGTCTACTTTAACAAGACAACTAAAATCAGTAACAACGAATGAGATATCATAGTGCAGAAATGGTAGTTTACTGTTTCTGTACATGTAATAAATCAGTTGTACTGATGCCACGGCCATGTGATGTGATAAAATTACACCAGCGAATTACAATCGGTAAATCTACGTCCTCAATCTTTGTCCTTTCACAGTGGAGTGGGCACGAGTATCCATGTATAATAGAATGTTGTTAGGGGCCTTTTTACGTCCGTTCATGGCAAAATGTTCGAGTGGAAACATGGCGCTCATTTCCACAAACAGCGAGATTTATAAAAAAGAAAAAGGCGTATGTCTATCTTTATTAATCTGCCAAATGGATTGTACAGTTGTGTCTCTGTGGTCAAACGCATTGATCCCAGCAGACACAGGAAGTGAGATCAGTAGGGAGCTTTTATTTCATTTCCATCGAGTTTATGTCTGGCAGTTGTTTTTAGCAGTAGTGTAATCTACATTTATAGCAGCTCTTTTTTAAATTTAATGACATGGAGCAGGTTAATGAGAGCGATTTGATTCATCTGAGCTCATTTAGCTTCGTTCCACTATGATCACATGCTTCTGCAAACAACAATCAAACAAGCAAGTAGCAGCCCGACCCTTAGTAAGTTCAGCCTCACATGAGTATACCTAATAAAAGCATTTTTTCCAGTACCATATTAAAACATATGCAAAGTATGTTGAGTTTAGCATCATTTGAAGCCTTATTGTGTTACTGCCACCTGTGGGTCAGCAAAATACTGCAATCAGACGGATACAAATCGAAGGGTCTGCTTCCTCTGCCCACTGACTCCACTACATCCACACGTCCACCAAAAGACAGCAGCTTGTCAAGCGATGTTCTGAGTGTTCCCTGCTCCTTCTGCATCTGCTGCAGTTAAACTCAATCGTCGGTCGTAAATAAGCTCCTTAGCACCCAGCTGTTATACAGTACACTATTCAATAAAACTAATTATTTTTGTTTTCTCAAGCATTCTGAAGTCATAAGCGCTTTTTGTGGGGCTAATGTAATCCTGGAAACGAAATATTCAGCACTTAAGGAGTAGTAACAACGGGGATTAGGCAGGCAGAATGAATATTTGTTAATCGCTCTGAAAATATTATTTGAATGAGGAGAGCCGGTTCAGTATTTGTGCTAGACCCTTGTGTTTTAACCACTGTGCTCGTGTCCCTATCACTCACCGTGAGCCGTGTTACCATCACACACTGCACGTGAAGCCTTGGCCTGTTGGAGGTCTTCATAGCAGAGTCGGCCATTTTGCATGTGCACTCCTCTGTGTCCACGCTGTCACTGCTTCACTTTCACACTGATGCTACTAAAAACATCATAAGTGATACTGTGTACTGCACGGTTAAAAGTCATGGCTTTTATTTTTTATTCAGCTTTTGACCAACAAACTGCCATTAGACCTTCCACATGTAGCTCCATATAAACCTAAATGTTACACACTAGTGATCTTAGTATTATTTTAGCATTCAAAGAACTATTAATTCCTGTGGGAAATGCTCTCTGCTTAAAAAAAGAAGGGACAAAGGGAGACACTTTATAAAGTTGACTAAATGAGGTGTATGACAGAGATGAACGGTAATGACAAAATGATATAGGTAATGATTATGATTATGGTGATGGTCAAAGTTACGTGTGGAGATATCAAGATTTAAACAGCAGGTTAACGGTGCAATTAACAGTCATTAACGCGCAGTTATGATACACTACAGACGACATAATTAATACGAACTAATAAGACTGGCTATAAATTTGGAATATTTTCTAAAAACAAGCACTAACTTACATGATTACAAAAAAAAGCCCATGCATGCTGTTTTGCAATGTGTCATAAAAGCTTTTCACTGCGATTCACACATTAAGTGGGGTGACCAGGCTTATTGTGGGCCCTCTACTTATAGTAGCCGAGTCGTTACAGACTAAAGTGTGTCTAACGTAGATGTGTACAGTGCGGTGAGTGAAAGGATGCTGTTGTCTGCATGTGTGTCCTCCGGGAGAGTTCACAACTGTCACTGTGTGACCAGCTTAGCCCTGCACTCTTACACTGTGTCACAGCTAAAAGACATGAGCACACACATGACGTGTCTCGCACACACACACACACACACACACAAAAACTAACCAGGGCAGCAGCAGGAGTCGCACGCAAATGAAGCAATGGAAGCCCTGACATGTTCACTGATGTACACCAGCACATGTACACACACACACACACACACACACACACACGCAAATCACACACTACGAGGCCAGAAGAAGGGTGAGGCTGGTGACAGTCCCTGCGCCTGCGTCACTGTCAGTCTCTCAGGAGGAATAAGGCAGAGTGACACAGGCTGCCCAGTGGTGACACACAACCTGTCATCACAAAGTGACATAAACGACCCACTTTCCTTTCCAGCGAGGCCTGCCCCACCGTCAGCGCTTCGTCTTCTACGTTAGTCTGTTTGGACACGATTCCAACATATGTAGTCCAATTGTAAAGTTTGCCACAAGTTTCCTTCAGCAGGTTAATGACTCAATCCCTGTGACTTACTCTTCAGTATCTAATCTAGTGGTGTTGTCAGAAAGCCACTGAGTGACAGCAGGACTACACGCTGCATCTGCTCCTCATCTAGGTTAAAGCGTTTGGCTTGTGTTGTTTTTTTTTCCGTGTACACAGGGATTGAATGTATACAGGAGAAAAGACATTTTAAAATTGGAAATAGTTCTTCTCCCTTCAAAATGCTACGGCCTGATCTAAATGTCCTACATCCTTGAGCCCAACCTGACATCAGATGTTTAACACAAAACTCCCCGCTGACATAAAATGCCAGATTGATTGCGGGCAAAAATGGATGAATAGGATGAGAACAAAAGAATCATCTAGCTCGGAAAACTGTCGTTCAAAAAAGAGAAGCTACAAGTTTTGTACTGACACATAAACGGAGGGAAATTGACTGATGGACAACATTTATGCTGAGACAGACAGATGAAGTCAAAAAAATGCAGAGTGTCTGTATGGACAAATGGTCACAAATGAAAACAGACAGTTTGACGGGTTACACTGTAAGAGACAAACAACCACATGTTTAGACAGATGATTTATACAGAGACACTATTTGACACGTAAGTCTTACTTGGTCTTAATTGTCCCGGATGCACAAAGCTGGTGAGATCGGTCAGGAATAAATGAGTTTGATCCGTAAAACAAAAAAAAAAAGCATTTTATGTGAGTGGTGGATGAAGATGAGAAGCTTAAACACACTGTGGACATAATCTGGATCTGTTACATAGTTATGGATTGTTCAAAATATTCTACATCATTCCAGATAAGCTGTTTATTTAAATAGCAATTTAATTTTCGCAGCGCAGCGAAGTGAAAGTGCAGTGTTCGGAAAGCTCCACATTAAGTACACAAACTAACCAAATCTAAGTTGTCATAACCACATCAAACAAGAATACATTTCTTGAAATAGGTAATTGCAAATAGCCTCCTGCATTCATGTCATTAAATTCAATGGGCTGACAGCCTAAAATACGTGACCACAGTAAACAATTTAAAAGGTTGGGCAAATAAACTACATGACCTTTAAATATAAAAATGAATAAACCCCACATAAATTTTGTTATGGCTGCACAGTAGCATTTTCTGGGAAACATTACTAGCTCACACTGCAGCCTAATGAAAATATTACAGCGGAGGGATTCACTGACATTAGATGTTTGGTGTAGTAAATGCTCACTGGCAGAACTTCTAATGTAATGAATTTTACAATGATTACATAAGCAAACTTTTGCCCCATTACTATTATGCAGAAAATGCTATTTCATCCCATTTTGCAGGTGCACTCAACTAGACATCAAGTAAAAAATGCTCTTGTGCAAACAGCTGAGCCAAAAGATATAAAATAGATCCGAGGGAAAGGAAAGAAGTTAAAGTAACACAAAAAAAAACAGTGATGAACTTCTTACATGTCATGGAATTTACGTGTTGAAGCTATTGTACATGTTGAAACATCATTTCTTTTATTGGCGCAGCTGACTAAAACATTAACAGTGTGTCATAAAGCTCAGCGTTGTCATACAGAAACACAATATCAATAGACCCTAAACACCAAATATGTTTCCTTCAAAACATATTTAATTGCTGAGAACACATTTTTTTTTAAAAAGACAAGCGTGGCCCTTTCAAATATATGTGGATCAAATAAATAAGGTTTGTGTATGTTATCTTTTAGCTGACACCTAATGAGCAGTAATCAGGTTTAAACCACGGACATTTATTTTATTTTATGTGTATTTTTGTCTTTCTTCAGTTCAGCTGAGTATGAGTTAAAAGTCACCTATGGGTATTAAACTATAATTACACGCCATGCTGTGGGAAAAACAGTCGTGGCAAAAATGGCCTATTGTTGTAACGGAGGGTGGCACTTTTGATGATTTCACCTGTGTTTTCCAATTTTAAAAACAAAAAGAGAATAAAAAACAAAACTCTGGAATAATATCTCACCAACTGAAAGCAACTGAAAACTACCCTAAACATTTTGCATATTGGTTTAGAAAGCAGTCTTACAGTATAGGAATGATCCAAAAACATTTAAATTAGGTTATACAAAGGCCTTATGATGACAACTCTGGGGAAGGGAACATTTCATGAATGAGGTGACATGTTCAAATACATTTGGGTTTTTTTTTTGTTAGTCTTCAAAGAGAAACAATCGGCTTAAGTCACACACACGCATCGGTTTCACTTGCCTCATACGTCATATATTCTACATGTGCAGTATTCAACACAAAATCCTCACTCTCTCACACAAACACACACACACACACACATAGGATGAGCGATTTTTAGAATGACATTGAACATTCCCTTTGAACCTCGTGTTAGCAGGCGTCTGAGCTGTTTACTAATCGGTGAGTGAGAATAGGAAAAAAATTATGCATGCGCAGTTTCTCACTTGCACACATAGAGATTAGTGAAGCGGTACAAAGAAAATTCAGTGGGCTACATGAAAATCACTGTGACACTACATTCACTGTCAGAGTGAATCCGCTGTGATAACCTATGCAAAGTCAAATGACGACAGTCATTAACAGGACTTAAATACTTAACTTCTGGATCCCAGTTTCTGAAAGAGCACGAGAACATGAGTGCTGTGAGTGTGGAGCCTGCACGAGAGATGCTAAAGGCAGAGAGAAGGAAAATGAAAGAGAAAGACAATAAATGTTATGCTCAACCGGTTTTATTTGCTACGTCTGTTCTCAGAGCCCATTGAAACTTCTATTTTTGCTTTTCTCCCGTTAAGAGCTTAAATGGCAGATTTTCTCGTTTTCTGAGTCCATGCGTTGTTGTTACTTGTTCTGTGGCCACAAAGGCCCAAAATAGATGATTGGCCATTTACTCATTGCAGAAACCAATAGTATGAGTTTTAGATGATGGATGAGGATGAATAAATCAGGTAGAGGCTGCGTCTCCTCAATCTCTGTTATTTACTTCCTTTTTCAGATTTCTTCCCAGATGGACTTCCTGTGTTGCCCTGGAGACTATTCATCACCGTGACAACCATGTACACCGCCTGCCGCTATTGCTTGAGTCTATTATTATAAGAAGAAATGCTGCTCGATGTCCCGCACCCTGTCAAATACATCCTGTACATATAGGTGTGTGTGTGTGTGTGTGTGTGTGTAGAGGAGTGAGACAGTGAGAGAGATGTGACTAGTTCATCCATACTGTACCTGTGGCTTCCAGTCGTCGGCATATACAGCACAGTATATGCAATATATGCAGTATATTGCACACCATGTACTTCACAGTTTTTGACTTTCCCGGAGATTCCCTGAGTGGTGCCAAGCATATCACTTTATATCACTTTAGCCTACTTTTCTGCTGTGTTACACAGAGGACAGTACAGTAATGAAAAAGAAGTATCCTGAGTGAAAATGCCAAATGCAGCTGGTGGGTTTGCGCTGAGCATTCACAAAACTGCTTATTCAAAGCACAATTACGGCATTATAAAGGCTGGGAAGGGCCGACGGTGTCAGCCACCGTGGCACCGAGTCAAATATGCCCAAACAGGTGTAAAAGGATAAACACGCACACACAGAATAGACAATCGAGCGCACACACACACGCGCGCGCACACGCACGCACACGCACACGCAGTGCCCATTTGTCGTACTCATTAAAGGCAGTTTCCATGGTATTCAGGGCTGTGACTTCAATGGCGTTAATGAAAAATCAGGCAATTAGACCAACAAGTTGTTGCATACCATCTGCAAATTACACTACAGAAAATGAACCCATAATATGAATTTAACCACTTTAAAATGGCAGTTCTCATATATTCGTCTGCTATTATTCATAAAGCATAATCACTGATTAGCAAAAAAAGGATGTGCTTGTATTTCTACAAGCAAATTGGCTTATGAAACTTTAATGATCACCACTGGGAACGTGATATCATTGTGTAATCATATGCGTATATGTTACATCAATATTGTGGACTAAGGCAAAATGCTATGTGTGATGGAAACATTTAAACGCCTCAATATATAGCAGGGTGCAGTTTACAGTTAGGACCGGGGTCTAAAGTGGACCAATAAAAGGCTGCCGTAAAAAGCATGTGCTTGAATGGCACAGTTAAACAGATGAAATATCATCGCTATTAAAGACAACTACAGTGTCTTGACCATTTAGATCAAGTGGCCGTATCACTGCATAGCGTCGAGTTACTTATCCATCGTAATATTCACAAACATCATTAGGATCTTCCTGGAGAGAAATGCCTTTCATTATATCATGTAGTGGCAGAGAAAGAGATCATTAAAGTTCAGTTGTATCCCACTGGGATTAAAACATTAAAAATTCCGACACAGAGGGTGACAACTCTAATTAAGAGTTTCACAGTGGAAAAAAAGCAATGACTGATCAAAACGTACATTTGGTTTCAGCATAACTAGGAGCTCATGCATAAGAAACATATGAAAGATGGATCCAAAGCACATAAATCATCTTCTGTCATGTCGGTTGAAAGCAAGTAAATGTAAGTGATGATCCTTATTATGACGAGGGACCTTTGTGAGAACAGAAAAAAAAAATGTCAGAAACTTCTCAGCATTAGAGCTCATTATTATTAGGCTCAAAAAGTTTACTTCTGATGGTTTTTTCCTTTTGTGTTTGCCACAGTTGTCTTCATTGGTTTTACAAAAAGAAAAGCAAACTATCAACAGAAAATAACTTGCAACAGCAAGTTATCAAAGTGTTATGATGTAACTGCATAACAAATGCTAACATGGTCTGAATAACCAATAGCGTATTCACTTATTTAAATTATAGTTGTTCTCCAAGAGATTTTGCTTCAAAGCTTCATGTAGATCTGAGATTATAATTGTCTTTCATGGGAAATTTCATATTGTGGACAAGATAAGTGTATAACACGATGAAATCAACTGTCACCATGTCTGAGCTGTCAGAACAGAACGTTTTTGAGCCTGATATACATAGTGATGAGCGTGGCAGCACAAAACGATGGCAGATTTGGATTCGCCAAACTGTGTGCTCCAGCAGGCTGAGTTTACCTGCTTCCATTCCAAACCTCAGCTACATGCACCGCACCCTGCTCATTAGGTACAAACCCAAAGAATGAGACTGTGAATTACCTTTTATCTGAATGAAAGAATGAGCTCAGAAATCCTTGAACATGTTGGTGAGATGGCTCAGGCAACTTGTCACAGGGACCCCTGAGCAGGCGGGGAGCCTACGCCCGATTTCAAAGACGGCAAAGATCTGTACGGCTGCAGGTACGGCTGCAGGTACGGCTGCAGGTACGGCTGTAGGTACGGCTGTAGGTACGGCTGTAGGTACGGCTGTAGGTACGGCTGTAGGTACGGCTGTAGGTACGGCTGTAGGTACGGCTGTAGGTACGGCTGTAGGTACGGCTGCAGGTACGGCTGTGTGGCGAAGCAAGAAAGATCCAAGGTGAAACTTTGGAAAATCAGCTGCTATTTCAGCATGCTGGACTGCGCCTGGATCCATCATTAAAAATCAAAGCACAGTTTGATAAAAGCTTTAAGAAAGACTAAAATACCAGGGCAGAGACCACAATGGACAAAAGAAAATATTGAGGGATGCTGATCCAAATAGCTATTAAAGCACATCAGCCTATGCAACGCTAATCTACCAGCGTGCGACAGTGTGTGACCTGAGTGATATAGAAACATCATTACAAAACTATAGATTCAAACCAAACGTCTCCATCGACGCACCTTCTCCTGTCAGCATCCAATCACAAACCAACATCTAGTGACAGGTCAGAGGCTGACCCACACATGTCAGCGGCGCTAGTTGGCTAACCCCAAGCTCTGCAAGTATTTCCAGAGGTCCCTGTGCTCTGCCTCAAGTTCCTTCAGCAAACTCCTCAGTCCTCTATTTAAAGTTTATTGGTAACACTGTGGTTGACATTGCATTGTTTAGTTTCAATCAAATCAATTTATACAATCAAATCATTCAGATCCACGATGAGGCCACTCGTTCCTTTTTCACAAGTGCAGATAGACTTTTGCAATCCAGCCACGGCGGGAGCACCATCAGTAGGCCACTTAATTCGTCAAAGGATTGACCCGGCCTGTTCATTGCCGCCGTAAATCAAAGACGTCCTCACCTCTGGTGGTGCCGTACACAGCTCCTAATGACAGCAGGTCTCAAACTCTGCGGCAATGAAACTGCCAGTCGGGCAGTATTTGCTAGGTCGGTTGCTTTATCACAGGCCAAAAAGAAACAAAACTATAATTTCTTGGGCCTCTTTGGATGTTTTTAATATCTTGTGCCATGTCTGTAATCATTTTAGTTAATGTTCCTCAAGACAGGCAGACACTCGCACCAGACAGTTTAACTTTGTCTGGTGTAAGCAGCTTTATGGTTTCAACAATGCAAACTCTGACAAATTCTCCTGGTGTATGAGGCCTCAGCTCCTAAGCAATTAATTTACGCAGCGCGTCGCTTGCCAGAGCAACACTGTCCCTGTCTCAGTGAGGTCTTGTAAACATCCTACAGTGCACTCCAACTTCTCCAGAGAGCCCTGATTTCTTCCACAGGCACCTGACCTTGCAAATCCTAAAGTTTGCCATGTTCTGAGCTGTAATGATGCTCCAGGATGGCCTTTCTCATTACAGCCAAGACATCGGCACAAACTAAGCAGACTGGCTTCAGCTTCACTGAAAAACAAGACTCGCCGCGTCAACCTTACTTTTCTTTGCACTACAGCACCTACTTTTAATAAGAGATTCCTTATTGTTTTTTTTAACACTTTGTTTGCACAGTTCATACTGCTGCTGTAACACAAGAATTTCCTCACTGTGGGATCAGTGAAGTCTTATCTTATCTAATATTTTAATTAACGTACCTAAACAGAGCGTAGGCCCAATGTACAGGTTGCATACAATGATGATGTTATGGGGAATTTTATTTCTTTTGTATTTCAAAAAGGACTTCAGATCTATATTCCAATAACATTATAAAGGTCAAGGATTATCATTATTGATGCATTAATTTGTAAACATCACTGTGGAGGTAAATGTGGTAAAGATGGAGGGAGCTGCTTTAGCTGCTTTAGCTGTTAACTACACATACTGACAGGTAATTCATCTGTAATCATAATAAATCCAAGAAATGAAGTAAAGATCATTTTTTAGCTGATATATATTGTTTGATTAACTCCATCTTAAAAATAACTAAAGATGTCAAATAAATACAGAGGAATAAAAGTATAATGTTTTCCTGAAAATGGAAAACAGTACGTGCCCTTTAAAAACTGTAAAGTGCAGCACTTAAGAGAGTGTAGCTACTTTTATCACTGCAAAACACAAACTGCTCAAATAATGTGTAGTTTGAATAGAAGTTAAATTAAAATTGATTTCAGCTGAATAGAATCAAATCGGCACAGCCCTGAATCATCCTCTGTCATATAAATCATCCTAGTGGCTCAGTGGGTGGTTCCGCAAGTGCGTTGGTTAATAGTAAATGCAAAAAAAAAAAAAAAAAATGGCAGTGTTGGGAAATTCCCTTTCCATCATCATCGTCATCATCATCATCACTGCAGACACTGAGTGACGGAACAAGATTGTGCCTTGAAGCATATAAGCAGAACACTAGGCCACAATATCTTCGATGGCTCTTGCTCCTTATGCTTTAGTTCACCTGACTTGCAGCTACTTTTCCTTCATTGTGGCCAACACACACAGAACAGTGAGATTACACACTATACAGTTAAACGGACAACATTCATGCAGCTGCACTGAGCTCATGTTATATCAGATGATGCACCTGCACAGAGGGAGAGAAGAAGACAAGGAAAGATACTGCTCTGATCGGGACACGGTTATCATCAGGATAAACAGCGAGGGAAAGTGAAATATCTGCCCAGATACCAGCAGCTACAGCAGCTCAGAATATCAGGGGGCTGTAATAAGGCAGTATTAAGTGGGTGGAATGATGCAAACAAGTCACAGAGCTGCTGCTGTTGCCGTTTGCCGCATAAACAGCATGCAGTTTTTATTTTCATATAAATGTGTATACCATGTTGATGACTATAATGGCCAACAGCCAGGATTATACAGTATATGATACACATTTAATACCACAAAGCACTGGACATGAATTACCTGAGACTGATGCGTGAGTGGGTGGATGTGTGCTGTCACTGATAAACAGACATACAGATAACTGCTCCCTTCATATACCAATTAAAATTGCCATTTAAGAGCGAAACTGCAATTGTGAACATCTGCTATCTAAAGATTTAAGTAGCAGACACTTTTGAGACTTTAACATTATTAAAAATAAATAAAATAACAAAGAGGGGTTTTAAAACTATATGTCGATATCCCACTGAATCCAGCATCATAATCCCTGAAAAACAAAGGCCAAGGAATTGCAGAGATAAATAATACATAGAATGCAGATGCAACGCATTTAATTAAAAACATCACACACTTTTTTTTAGCAGTGAGCTACACGTATCCCGAGCAGTGGATGCATAGAGTACAGACGGACAGACAGGAAGTTTATAGAAAAACAGCGTAAAGTGTCTTAGTAAGGTGTTGGGCCTCCATGCGACACCCGAACAATGACGGCGGTTGTTGAGATCACTAACGTCAGTCTAAACTCTCCCATGTGTTTTCAGTTGGGTTGGTATCTGCCACAGCATATGATTCACATCATTTTCATACTCATCAAACCACTCGGTGTCCTATGAATAGGACACGAGAGGTCAAAGTGGAAAAAAGCACTCCCGTCAGGACAGGAATGTTTCATCACAGATAATCACTCAGAGAAACATAGTTATTGATTTGCAGTGACCTTTTCCTCCAAGGAGAGAAGTGGACCACAACTTTGCTGCCATTAATGCCCCCCACAGCAGAACAGAGCCACAGGAGCCGGTCAGTGCTGGGGTCAAGCCTTCAGCCCTGTATTGTTCTCTTGGTGTGGGCCACACATGCATCTGCCCACTGGTGAGAACATTGTGAAGAAGGACTCATCTGATCCGACAGTTTCTGCAGCACCGAACTCTCAAATGTGAGAGTCTCAAATGTGACACAGTGGACTCCTGTCCCGTGCTGATATCCTCATTCACCTGAGATAAAGTTGCTTCTCTGTTTTTCCCTGTATCACGCTAATGCGCAGACATCGCAGTCATCATATGTTTGCACCGCCCCGTTTACGAATATCTTTTTCATAGAGAAATACTGTACAGATATATAGAAACAGCTGAGCCGTCTCTCTGTTTTCACTTGTCATCTTAATCCAAAATCAAATGTCACAGAGCCTCAATTCTACCACCTGTGTGAAAGCATCTGGATCTGGATTTATTAATGTATTTCCTGTATTTTTTTTGTATTAACTGTTTATAAATGAACATAATGTAAAGCATTATGTTCATTTATTTTACACTTTAAGACCTCCTCATGGCTACATTGAGTTTGACGTCTTGACCAAAACTAATTAGTAACGTTTCGGATTCCTGATAAAATACCAGATTTGACACTACAGTAAGGTCTCTTAAGTTGCAGGACCCGTGTCGTATTTATTCAGACTTGAATTTGTATTTTTCATTTATAATTTGCTTATTTGGATTGACATTTCTTTTGTCCGTTGAGCTGATATCTGCCTCCGATTATGAGTGGAACCGCGCATCCATCAGTCTCTACTTGATGTGATTGACGAGCCTGTTATTATACCACAAAGGATGAGACAGACAGGCAGTGAAACAGAGAGACAGAATCTGTGAAAGACAGAGAGCAGAGAAAGAGACGGATGGATACTTCCCACACAGCGTATGTCCAGGAAATGTAACGTCTGATTGTTTCACACAAGTGCTTAACCTTTGCTCGACTTCAACAAATGAAAAAGAGTGAGAGCGAAATAGTCTCACGAGATGGGTCTCATGAGTTGATTATAGCTTTAGAAACACTGATCTCTCATATTCTTTAAACCAATGATTAACATGAGGAGGCAGAGGAGCTGCTGAAGAAGTCGCCATCTCTCCCTCACACACACATTTCTGTTCAGCCTTTTTATGACTTTGTCAGAGGCTACAGCAGACAATCTTCTCCCAGCTTTATTCAAAATTAAAGACACTGTAATGTAATATGAGTCAAACATTAATCACGCTTCATCTTTCTCACACACATTTCAATTCACCTGTTCAGGAATAAAATTGAATACCTGCATACTGTCTGCCTTCTGAGAAAATAATAAACGAATTTCTCTGGTCTTTCCGTAAATCTAACCGTATAATAGTCGACAGGCAAAACAAAGAATATTAAAGATGGTAGCAGTAGACATTAAAATTGTCACTGAAAATAATCGAGGGTTCTGCAGAATCCTTCAGTGACACGATTCCTGCCAAGGCTCAGTTATTTTGGTTCCTTGTGTGTTTGCTTGTTTGCCCAGTCACCAATCCGAAGCCGGACTCGGCCACACCTCCATAGACACCTGATTCTAACTCATTATCGCTTCACCTCTGTATCTTGTATATTCAGCCCCACTGCCACTAGATGTCTGCCAGATTGTTACAGAGCAAGGGTCCCCATTTTTGTTACTTGTCTTCTTCAGAATGACCTGTTCTGAGTTTTTTTCTGCTATTTCTGTGTAGCTGATCTGTGTTTCTTCATTCATATTTTTTTATACATGTATAAAAAAAATGGATGGCTTTAATGCAAAACTAAAGAGGAGCCAGCGGGACACAAACATGGAGGCAGTGCGTTTTGTTAGATCAGTTTATCATGAGGGTGAGTTCTGGTGTATTCACATTACTTGCCTGTACGCCACATGTGTTAAGTCTCAGTTCTGGACTGTGACTGTTCTGTGCGCCGTGTCCACAGTCCACCGAAGCAGTGATGTACTGCATGTTCATTTTGTTGATGTTCAATCTTTGAATGGACCTTTGTGGAAAAAGCCAAATTATGGTGACCACTGTTTGCACCCAAAAAGGAATAAGAAACTAATTTGTTGTTGCTTTGAATCTCCAGAACTGTACATCAATAAATCTGCATTTTAGCCCCCAAAAATGTATTTATCTGATAAAAACTGACATGCAGATGCAGCTACTGGGTTTGTTAGAAAAACACTGTAATGTTCTGCTTACAATAACATTACTAAAATTAACACTGTACATAGACCCATGGAAAAAAAAAAGTCTTCCATCAGTAAGTTTGAATGTTTCTGCATGTGTTTTGGTTCATCACCGTGTTAATTGTCGTCTTTATTGCTGTTGAAGCTAGACGAGTTGAATACTGTCAGCCACTCGACTCTAGTATTTGGTAAAGCCAACCAGCAAAAGGCAAAAATAGCCCTAGAAGTTATTTTAGCTGAGGATGCCAGACTGCCCGTCAGAGGTTCCTTTTCAGTGGGATTATGCAGTCTGTCCTCAATCAATGACAGAAGATGCAAATATACTATAACACAAAGTCAAGCCAGACACCAACCCTGGAGACACACACATAAAGTCGGTGTGTGGGAGGGAGAGGATGACAGCAAGAACAAGAATGCAAGACTGGAGTCTAGTGAATTGGTAACAGTGAAAGAAACAGACATCCTGAGGTCAAGAGGTGGGAAAGAGAAGAGGACATGGAGACAAACAGGAAGACATGTTTATGTCCGGCTTAAATACAGTGGTTTTATATACGTGTAAACAATGAAATGGTAAATGGTCTCCACTTCACACTGCTCCTTATTCACTCATTCACGATCACGCACACTCACACAGTAATGGGACCTGCACCTACTGGGAGACGCCCTGCCCAATGTGACAGGAGGAGCTAAAACATTAGAACCACCTCCTCTTATCATACACTCCAGTATGACTCCAGTACCCTCTTTGACCTCAATAATAAATAAGAGTAGAATTATCATCTTCTGATAGTTTCAACCTAAAAACTCCTAACCTTGTAAAAAGACCCATTTTTAAATACCCATACAGTCACTGAGTGGTTAAAGTTTTAGTTTATGTCAGCACCTAAACCACCCGACCACTGCTTTCACTATTCACCATTCCCCCAAAATTCACAAACGCATTTTAACACAGAACAAATACTAACATATGTGGTGACAGCTGATCCAATTAAAGTTTTACATTAAAACACCATTAGCAAATCTATAACAAACAACTAAATATATAATAATCAAAATAGCTAAACACAGAGCCACACCAGCTGAAGACGCTGACATTAGGAACGTCACACACCAAGCCAACAGCCAAACAACAAGTTGCAAAAACAGCAGTTGCTTTTGTACAAGTTGCACTTGCGTTTTTAATACTGTGGCCTCTTGTCACGCACTCATTCACCAAGCTGAACAGCCAATCAGAGTGATGTCTCTCGCAAACGGGTCAGCACCAACTGACGCCAATTCAACATGTTGAATGAGCCAAAAAGCTGCCGATGGGTCCGGGTGGTGCAGACAATATGGTGCTGCAAAGATTGGGCCGACAAATGCTCTTCGATAGCCCAAAGCTGGATGACAGTAGTCAGTTGGCTCGGCCGTTAGTCTCTCACTACAACTTATCTAACCTCAGAATAAAAGCATACACACTGGGGTCATCTCATATTTTCTGCCATCTTTTTGTCTCCGTCTTTGTCTTTCTCTGTTTCTTAAAGCTGGTCCAATGTTTGCATTAATGCGAAATGTTAATCAGTCGCCTTTTTTCGGACATACATGACTGTAGACTGCAAAACATGCTTGACAACATTATTATTCTTTTTCAAACAAAAATAAGATTTATTTCCCAGAGACAGGGCTTGTTTTACTTTCTTGAAATTCCTGGCCACCTGTCTCGCAGGCCTCTTTATGCATGCCACCCTTGGCTGCGTACCAAGGTTTTTTCTGAGCTGAAAAAGAGCTGCAGCGGATTGTTTATTTTGTTTCAAGGATAAATTGGTAGGAGATATTTTGCTGGGTAATAATGTCACCAGAGGTAAAGTATATACCCATACTGTGCTTACAAAACACGCTGGGACCAAAGACAGATCCTTGGGGTACGCCACACAAGGTCAGCAAGAGAGATGAGTAAAAACAAGGCAGCAGAGTAAAAATGAAGCCAGAGAGATCATAGATCAACCATTCAAGGGTAGAACAAGTGGCACTAGCTCAGCCTACTCAACTTTTTATACTCGACAGTGTTAAAGAATCACTTAAATTTAAATTTAACAGCATACAGAATGAGGAGCTACACAAATGTACATCGATTTGAGTCTTGTTTGTAATGTGAATTGCTATGATCTTCACGGATTACAGAGAAATTGAACTGGCCTCTGACTTTAAATGTAACTAAGTTTTTCCACTTTCCATTCTCAGAGTTTGTGTAACTGGCATTACAATCCTTGCTGATATTGCCATATCTACTCTACTATTCAACATTTTGCTTGATGAGCACCTGAGTGTAAACACACCTTGAAATACGCTGTGATCATATATTTGTTGTGAGTCGTTCGTAGCGTGTTAGTGAGAATCCACTTAGTGGGAACATGGAAACACACTGGCTCTCTCATTCCAATTTAGACAAAAAAAAGATATTTTGAAGTAGCCAATTCTAAATTATTACACAATTTGAGACAGTAAATCAAGGCTCAGGTCTTTTCGGTGACATTTTCTTTTAACATGAAGGCAAAGGTGGCAGTGAGAGACACTCACGTCTGCTCTGTGAGAGGGCAGAGAAACGCCCTCACGGGTATTGAAGTAAACAGAAAAAAAATAAGGGGTGATAAGTCAGATGGAAGATGAATCAAAACTCACAGATTGTTAAATGTATAATGAAAACATGATTCTCTAATTCAATAACCTTTTCATCATTTCTCCTTGTTGTTAAGTACTATTAGCAATATTAGTTTGTAATCACAGGCAAACAAATACAATATGTGATGTGAAATACTGTGTGATCGCAGAAAGGTTGCCAGGTTTGCCTCAAAGCGAAACAGTGGTGGGAAGTGAAACTCTTTTAACCATCAGAACATTCAGACTGTCCACAAATGAATGTCTTTCAGCTCATTGGACTCATTTACAATTCAAACTGGGCGAACAGAACAGAGCAGTGTGGCATTTTGACATATAGTCTTCTAATTTTGTCCAAAAATAGCCAGGATAGCTCTCACGTAGAGCTACACGCTGACACTCTGACAGCCTACGACTTAAACACAGAGACTCTGAGGAGAATAAAGGAGGAAACGATACATGGTGAAAATTCAGAGGTGTTGTGGTCTGTACGCAGAAGGAATTTAATTGTAAACGTGATTATTATATGTGCATATCATGCTAGTTTCAGCCCTTTGTTTTAGTTTCATGTT
Organism: Channa striata; assembly: GCA_033026295.1. NCBI lineage: Eukaryota > Metazoa > Chordata > Actinopteri > Anabantiformes > Channidae > Channa > Channa striata. The sequence goes on from CM065178.1 coordinate 5,437,748, forward strand.
CTTTTTCTTAAACACCATGATGAACGTCCATTCAGACAAACGAGTCCTCAAACCCAGAAGTGAGTTCCCTTCACTTCTGGTTCCCTCAACCCCATGTTCTTGCTCCAGCTTTTGGTCAAATGCCTGAAAAAGCTTTTGGGGTTAAAACAGGGTCGAACATGTCCTCTGATGTTTATTAGTGAAGATGAACTAAACATGTAAGCGTCATAAACTTCTGTTTGTCACCGAGTTCATTTTCTGAAATAATACAAAGTCAACAGAAGAATCTTATTTTCGTTTTGTCGCAGGAATCAAAGGGATCCTAGATCCCTATGGCACTCTACTGTCTATAATAATAATAATAATAATAGAAAATTATAAATGGTCCTGCCAATTGACATTGAACTACATGATTACAGAAACCTATATCTTGTATATATGTTTCAACTCAGTGAGCTATTACTGAAAACAAAAAAAAATTCCAAAATGTTGTTAACTTTAAAGTTAGATTAAAAATTGCATTTCTGTCGAAGCCTAACCATCATCCGATGTGCTCTTTAGGCCGTCTCACATTGTGACATCCAACGCTGTTATCTGGCTCTGGTGGACATTAGTTTTCTTTTCTTTTATTAGTCATTCAGTTTCTTGGACCAAATCATCCCCAGCAGATACTTTACCGCCTGCTCGCCACGGGCCTTGGGAATGACATGGCTACTCTGTCAGTCTATTAGCAGGTCAGAACAAACTTAAGACACTGTTGGAGCCAATTTACCTAATGAAACGCTTTCAGAAGTATTTTTTTATACTCAACTTGCATTGATATATTTTTTTGGAACACTTACAGAAGCATCATCTCCACAGGCAGCAGATGAAATCACACAATTCTATTCTTGCACTTGGTAACAGTAGCTAAAATGGTTGCTCAGTAGAGTCATGATTCATATCCTCTATGATTTTGAAAGGTATTCACAAATTCACATTGTTTATTGTCTAGTTTCTCGTCAGAATTGTAAGACATAATAATGAGTGTCCTTCTGTGAGTGCAAAGCTCATGGGGTTACTGCCCTGAAAATGATGACAGTGTAGTCCCTGCAGATTTATACATTAATATGATTGATTGACATAATCTTTAGTTCACAACTGTGTTTTACGGTATAAACCACTACTAACACGGTTGCTTCTGAGGGCAGCAGGTCACATGTGCTAGTGTAAAATTGGATTTTGTGCAAGTGACTAAATCATGCTAAAGATAAGCACACACACATTTATACTCATGACTACATTGGACTCGATTTTTCTCTTCTTACTGTACCTCTGCAGCTCAATAATATAGTGTGTCCTGACCATTTCCATCTTTGACAAGCTTATTTTTATTCTTGGACTGGCTGCCTGTGCAAACACTGCACTGCTATAGGGTATTACTGCCACAATGATGTCAACCAATCATTCGTGTGTATTTGTATCTGGTAGGTAATCTGCTATTATGTTACTGGTTATCACTGGAATCTCCAGTTAATCTATACTGGCCACTTTACCATGAGACTTAGATCAATCATGACACACATCAACTATTTCTTTTTCGCTTTGGCTCCTTAACCTACTTCGGCAATGATCTCACTATTATGACTAACATGCTACTACTAATAATAACTTACTGAGAATAATAAAATATATTCATAAAAAGAAAGGGCTATGAAAAAGGAGCTGCTCGAAAAATGATTTTTACTGGAGACAGGACGTGCACATCTGTGTGTCTGACCTCTTTTGCATGAAGACAAGATGAATACTGAGCACTAAATCCTAACAGCTTACATCAACTTCCGAGCTACGCTGATGTAAAGAAACATTTCTCAGAGAGTAAGAAATGTTGATCGTTGTGTCAGGAATGCATCAGCCTAAGTGCAGATATACTGTCTGGACAATCAGGGAAAATTATTTTTCTCCCACAGTGAAATCACTATTTGTCAATCTAAGAGTGTGAAAAGAACGAGACTGTGCAACAGTGGAGACCCGTGGCTGCTGCTGTTCATTCTTTGGTAATCAAACTGTTTCAATGCAACTTTTATATGCACAGTATTAATTAACTACATACCTAATACACAATTTCATTATATATTTAATTATAAATGCACACACAAAACAGCACAAAGGTTGTGCAAGTGCGCACACAAGGTTATTTAACACAGCATTTGGGGCAACAGTTGGTGGTAAAGCTAAAGCACTTCAAAGTGCTAATCTGTTTTCACCTAGAGAGCATCTGTAAAAGTGTGTGTGTGTGTGTGTGTGTGAGAGAGAGAGAGAGAGAGACAGAGAGAGAGATACTATTCCTACTGGCCAAATGCCCTTTGGTGAGTTGGTTTCTTTAAACTCTACAAGTGTTCTTGACAGCCATCGACACAGTGTAAAGCCTCAGTGTGTGCGTGCGTGCACATGTGTGTGTGTTCACATGTTGGCAGGCGCATCACACACCGTTGCTTGATACGCCGGGCTAGGGATGAATGATTACTACATGTGTTTGCCAAACTGTTAGTGCATCATTACGTTGCTCATAAACTTATTATGACTTAATTTAGATTCATAAATCACACAAGTTCAAATATCTATTGACGCATCCACTGTGACCAGCACCTTGCGCGCACACACACACACACACACACACACACACCTCTCTAAACAGTGAGCTCTTAGCATAACTAAGAGGCCACTTTGTAGTTAATAGTATTCTGTGCTAATAATATGTCCTGTGCCAACAGTAATTGTCATCCTACTTAACAACTTCATTAAACAGAGGTGTCAGTTCGCACAAAGGCAAACTAAGTGCAGATGCACATTCACTCATTCATATTTTATCAGGTTTCTGTTCCATTTTCATTAACTGCTGAGCACGCTCTCGCTAAACAGACCCATTCTCTCAGGTGCACATACGGAGACTATCATTCATCTTGGAACATTAACGGCAGCTAAAAAAACACAAACGCACCACAAGGCGACGAGCATTGTGTTCTGGTGTGTCGTCTACAACCATGCCTGTGTGCGCTTAAAAAGTCAATGTGATTACTCGCTTCTCTGCATATGTGTGACCGATTGTTGTAAGAAAACATTCTTGTGTGTTTTCAGAAGACCGGCCGTGTAATTGTGTCTTTTGGGATGAGACAGCAATTTATCGCACTGAATCACACCCCCCGATGGTGTTCGACCTCGAGCAGAAAGAACAGAGAGGAAGGAGGGAGGCAGGCAGTTAGTTTGAGCCTTGTGGGCACCTCTCTGCGGGCGGTCCCCACGCCTGCACCCTGGCTGATAACGCGGAATGGAGAGAAAGGGAGGGACTCGAGGAGAAGAAGAGGGGGCAAAGACTGAGCGAGAAGGGGGAGTGTGTTGGGGGGGGGGGTCACACAACACCACAGCCATCCAGCTGTTCCTGCTCATTTTTACTCTGCATCCTTTACTGTTCTTTTTCCTGACACCGGTTGTCGCACTTTTTTGTTTGACAAGTTTGGAGTTCACACTCAGTTCCTTTGTTGCCCCACTTGAAGACCGGCTGGCCCTTATTGTTTCTTTTTTTCTTTTTGAAGACACTGCTAATAATTCTGGCACATTAGGCCAATGTTTTAAAGAGCATAAATGAATTTCATATTTCCATAAGTCTTATGGATCTATAAATCTCCATCCTTGATTTATATTCAATCTGAGTAGAGGGAGTGGAGGGAAGGGTGGGCCGGTGTGTTATATTATCTTGGTGCATTGCACCTGCAACTTTTAATGATCACACATTAAATATTAACCTACATTTTTAAATCATCAAAGACAAAGATCTGAAAAGAGATAAAATGCCCACAAGAAGCAGGTGAAATAAGAACTGTGGTTAACCTGGAGGTCGTTTTCTATCAGAAATAATAATAACAAGCGCATCGATACTGTCACTGTCCAGGATGCAGTGGACTAAATCTAAATTAGTACGATAAAATCATCACGCTCCTGTAACAATAACACACATTGTACAGTAGGCAACTGCAACCTACTCTTTGATATTAGTTGAATATCTTATGACTTCATAGAGTAGAACTGGGGCCATAAAGAGAACTTATTGATCAATATTTCTTAATGCGACTTATCTGTGATGTAGGTGAAATGGTCTGGTTGTTATCACTACATAATTTTTATGTTCTGAAACTTCTGTCTGTAGATCTGTGGTGCCAGACTGAGACTCATCGGGGAACACTTCGCCTTCACAAAGCGCTCTGCCAGTGCCATCCTGGTACAAGAGGACAGGTTGGATCAGTGCACAATCTGCCAACGATCCTACTCATTTCATAGATCCAGAATTAAAACACCAGGAATCAGGACAGAGTGAAAATAAAACACGAGACCTGAGATTTTATTTGGAAAGTGGATTTGCAGATCAGAAGGAGAACACGCAACATGTATGTGCAAGTTCAGCAATATCACAGCTGATAATTTGTTCTAAGGTGTCATAGGACCAGTGGTTTTCTAATATGTTTTCGGGGGGTTTATGTGTATGTGTTTATGTATGTGTTGGTTTGATGGTGTTCTCAGATTTAATATTGTATATTACAGCTTTAAACCCACACTGAGCTCTGATTCATTATTTGGTTACCCTTTGCTTTAACAGTAATTCATTTTTTGGTCGCTTTGCCATTCACAAACTAAACAGCAGTAAAAATAAGCTGAAAAAAAAAGGGTTGCCTAAGGCCAGTCACACAGTACCATAACCATAGTTTATGTGTCATAACTACAGTCTTTCTCAACTTTACCATCAAGTGGTTGTTGGGCTCATATACTGCAGATTGTGAACTTTGAATATACTAATAATGCTGATAAAAGTAACCTGAAACACCAAGCCACAAAGAAGTTTAGTGAGGTGCCAAGAGTTTCAAGTGATTTGTAGATTGCTTTCTTATTACTTGTTTTTGATTGCCTGAACAGAGCTGCTGGAAGGAACTGATTAAATATTTAACTCAATCAATCGGCAGTCGCTCACTTTGAACATATCTGGAGTCATCCTTTAAGTGATTTAGTCAGTTGTTCTATAATCCCTCCTGTTTTCCTTTTGAAAAAATGTGCCCGCGTGTGTGTGTGTGTGTGCATTAGTGTTTGTGTCAGTGTGTCTACTTCATATTTGTCAGGTCAACAGGAAGGCATTACATATTCATGAAATTACCAAATTATGAAAATGGAACATGAGTCAGTGCTGGCATGAAAGAAAGCCAGCCTTCCATGGCTTCAAAGCTCCCATCTGAAACTAGTTATAATCTGAACGCATGGTGTGTGTGTGTGTGTGTGTGTGTGTGTGTGTGTGTGTATGGTCATACTGCATGTGAGACTAGAGACAGAGGAAGAAAGAGGGAGAGAGAGAGAGATAAGGGCTGACCTTCAGTGAATCACTTCCCTCTCTGGACAGACTTGTAGAGAAGCATCATGTTTGGCAACTGTTCTTACAGAGGCAAGAGACAAAGGAAAGAAGCAGGAAAAAGAAAAGAACCGAGGCAAAGCCGTACTGTAGGTGGAGTACAGTACAGAGAACAAATACGTGACGTGCGTTAAACGGAAAGTAAAGGGAAACACAAATGTATTGTATAGAGAGTCAGAACTAGATATGAGTGGGGTGGGGAGGGGGGCTCAGCGATCCAAGAACATCCCCAGAACTGGCACAAACACCAAGATTGACTTGGCACAAACCCCAATGAGGATTAGCAAAAGTTGTGTGCGGACAAAAGTTTCTATCTCGCGAACCAACATGAGAGTTCAAATCAAATGAGCGTCGCGTGAGCTCCGCTCCGCGCTCCCATCAAACGACAGACGTTTCACACAGACACCTGGAAGACGCAGCACGTGCAGGACATGCATATAGCAAAGCCGATATCACTCAGAGATGGTTGGATTCTAAATTGAGAAATAAAGCCAGGACTGGACCCCTGACCACTAGACCACCAGGGATCCACTTCACGGCTTACTGCTGCGGGCAGAAGGGAAAATGTTTGCAGACCTGTTCCTCTCTGCGTGCGAGATTCCTTTTAGAGAGGCCGGCCTGGGTTGATCGCGTGGGTTTAGCTAATTGCATAATTTGTCTGCTGTAAGTTCACGGACAGCTCAGCAGTACTTTAACTTGAGCTGCCTTGACAACGTTTCTCAATTGACTGTTTACACCCACAAATGAGTGAGACGGTAAAAGTCTAATACAACGAAGGGTTAACATTAAAACATTTACCTCGGCAGCAAATACAATTTTTGTTAATACTTGCTGTATTCTCTGACTGCAGCTCAATGGGACATCTCACTGCTCCAAACCAGGGACAGTTATTCCGACAGAAGAGACAGCAGCTCAGTGACCGTTCCGCTCACTGACGTATAAGCACGAGCTCGGCATTTCGGTCTAGTCTGACAGACACACCCAAACCATGGACTAGATCAGGGTCCAGGTCTGCAAGTCTGGAAATTCTGTATGTAAAATCTCTTTCTGTCACTCATAGTTTGTGTTCTGATGTTGAATCTGATATACCTGAACATTCAATGAACACGTTTCTGGGTTGCTGATAGAATTTAGGATGAGTGGAACTTGGAGATCATACAAACTCGGCAGCTTACGTCCTCTACTGACTACTGTGAAAATGTCCTTCCTGATTCTGAAGACGGAGATTTAAAAAACCTCTGTGACGTAACATCCAACCAACAAAACCCATTGTTATTATTCTCTTAAGCCCCTTTCAGACATGAACTCTGGAGGATGTCAGGAGGATCAGGTCCAGGCATTATCTTGAGCTTCCCCATCGGACACGCAGCCAACATCGAGACATAGTCCGGGCAACATGCGTCCTCGCTTGTGGAAAAAAACTCCACAGTAATTTACCATCAACAGTAAAACGTATTTAGACGTATCCGCAGTAATAGCATGAGTTCTTTACATTTGTGCGTTTGCGACAGTTGCGGGCAGTTACAGTTACCTCCTGTATTCATACATGAGCTCGGCTGTGGATCAAGACTTTGCACGAGGGCGCTGGCTGAAGAAGGTCCAGCTAATGTCTGGAGTAAAACACGTCCACACACGCACCTCCTCCGGATAAAGTCTAGACTTTATCTGGATTCCAGTGCACGTCTGAAAGGGGCTTTACTGTACTTGTAACAAACTCTCCTTCCAACTTTGGTTCTAAAAGCATCAAGACTATTCTTAAATGAACTATTTCTTGGAAAATTAAAAACTTTTTAAAAGTTATGTTTACATTCACATTATTTCTGCAAACGATAGAACTTTCAAAAAAACACGTTTTCATGTTTCAGGATTTCTTTCCTGTATTATTACTCGATTCACAATGAAGGTGTTTCTGTCATTGGGAAGTGTGCACCACCCCTATACAGTCGCCCAGCTGCACCTCTATGGTTATAAATCAAACATGACTCTCTTTAAATAGGGAAATTAATTATTTACACTTCAAGCCAAAATACCTTGAAGAGGAAGGAAAAAACACTGACACATAATAAGTCATTTTCAGGCCTGAGAGGCTGGCCACTCTATTACCATAGTCTAGATTTATAATGCTCTCATAACCAGTCAAGCCACCAATGGAGACACTTTGGTAAGGCAGCAGCCTGCGCCCACTTCTCCTTCCCCCTTTTCTGACGAAAAAAATCGTCTGTCAGTTTGAATGATAAGCGAATTTGGCCCGTTTATGCCTCGTCTCTTGAACAGGAAGTGTTGCAAATATGTAACACTTTTCTCCCCAATATTTTCATGCTGGGCTGTTGAACAACATTTTTAGCTGGCAAAAAACTACACGTTACCTAGCAACGATGATGGAGCAGACCTGTGAAGAAAGCAGTGCAATGATTAAACTACTTCTACCAATAACAGTGGTAGCAGTGTTTCCCATTAGCACCGGGACTCTTGTGAGTGTGAAAGACAGTGAATCTTCCAAATAAATACGGACGCCCTAAAATCAAATTCTTTGCAGGCAGTTCAATTTGAAAAAGTGTCATGTCACTGGGAGTGGCAGCCTTGGTGACTGACAGCATTTCAGACTGTGTCATTTGCTATCCACTGATGCTTGGTACACTCCTTTACAGCACTGGTAAGTAGATATCATGTGGAGGAAAGTGAGCAGAAGCAGTAAAATAGTTGACGGCAGTAAATGCAAGAAGAAATTAATTGTTTTCAGATATTTTCTATAATAATCCAATGATAAGGAAGTCAAAATAGTGCTTCATCTAGACAAGTACTTGAATGCACCACGAGGGAGAGAAAGATGGACACATGCTCCTCACTTAGTTATACAGCAGGTTAAACAATAGAAACATATGATAATCTGTCCCACAAACAACCAATCCGCACCTGTCTGTCCACGTTTTGCAGGTTAAATGCGGCTCTCGCTCACATCGACTCCTGCTGCTTTTAACTCTTCTCATTGTAAAGAGACAGATCGTTTCATCCTCTATCCTCCTATAACTGCTGTTAGTTTAGTGGATGTCACCACGGGATCCGAGAAGAGTAAATACCCGCTCGTGGTCAAATCCACCAGACACAATTTTGCTCTGATAATTGTCTCTTAACACGTCACTAATGTGCTGGACCAGGCCGCAGATTGTTCAACGACTCGTCATGACTCAACACACCACATATGAACAGCTGGAATTCACTGCATCTTTCTCAGACAATGTTGTGTGACCTCAGATTCATTAGGCAGTGAAAAGGATGCACTCTAACACTTCTCACACTAACACTTTTCTTTGCCCTCTGCTGTATTTTTCACATTCTCAAGGCCATGCCCAACACACCTCTCTTGTGTAAATTTAGAATATTTTCATATCTGGCAAAGTAAAGTGTTTTTTAATGAAATACGTGGACCAAGTGGGAGCCCCGTCAATACAATGTTGAGCCATCTAGGTATAATAAGCCCGGGAACGCTCTACACGGCTACTCATCTGTGTCCCTGTGGTGTTTCGGACACTTTGTACACGCTCTGACAGCTTTAGGTGTTTGTCCCTGGGTAAAGACCTGCTGTCCTCCCTTTGACAATCTCTTTACGCCTTGTCCTACAATTAGACAACTATGTAATACCATTTCATTTAATAGCTGAGTTCTACACTGACTCATCTTTTCAGTTAGTTATCAAGATCATTCGATGTCTTTAGGCTCTACTTGGGTCTTTACCAACTAGCTGGACAACTAAAAGATGAAGCGCAAAGTAAATAGCATAAAGCCGAGCAGAGCTGCAGATTCAGCTGATAATGCGGAGTAGATTCACTGCATTTCCCTTTTTATTCACATTGTTTTCACATTTTTAATACACTGCTGTTTTAAAATAGTGCTACTTTAGAGATTCACCTGACAGAACACATTTCTAAATTACAAAACATGGGGCGCACTGCTCTGCCTTTTTTTGATGAAACCAACTCAGTTAAAAAAAGCAACTTGCTGCGTCTTTTTTTTGTTACTAGGCAACCACTAAATCACTGTTCTTAGCCTAACCACTTAGGCCGCTAGCAAACACCTCTAATCATTTAAATATTCATTCATCTTTTCTGTAAAACATCTGCATTTATAAAAACGGACAGGTGAATGATCTCCGCTGCGCTGAACGCAGAAACAGAAATCCATGTGGGTGGACAAGCTCATAGGGAGTACCCCCGGTTCACCCGTGAGCTTCATCTGGATGATGGATGTTTCAGGGATTATTTTCGGATGAGTTGGGACATTTGGGTGATGTGCTGCCAGTTGGTGGGTTTCTCAAGTCGTCTGATTGAACAAATAAAAAGGAAAACACTGATGACGTCAGCCACTTTCAGGCTGCTTCTGTAAAAAACACACGAGGCGCATAGAGCAGAGACTGAGGCTGGGATTACTGTGACCAGCAAGACCAACTAAAACTTTGTTGCAGAGGGAAAAATTGATGTATCATTATTTGGATTTGTATAGCTACACTGTGATGCACACTAGCGCAGTTCAGTGTTGTTAAGTAGCATTATTTACAGTTCAAATTCATCATCTCCCTGCGTAGATATCACAACGGGCTGCACAAATGAGTTCAACCAGTACAGGCTCACAAAGCCAGGAGCAACATTTGTTAGGAGATGCTGTGGTGTTGGGCTTAGTGTTATGATGTAGTTATTATGATGCTTAGTATTCATGATGTGCCACTACAGTCGCTCTACGGCCTGCGGAAAAGCAAAGCAGTTTTTCACCGATTTGCAAGTTACACTATCTCTGAACTTTCTCTGAGCAAGTTTCAATTTGTCCAAACCGGCGCCGTCTGCTGCACAATACTATAACAGACTAACGTGTGATGTCACCTATAACAAATTTTCAAATATTTTGTGTGTCACTGGCTGTGTGAAAAGTTATTTTGTTGAAAAAACATTTTCTCTCTGCTATTACTAACCCCCACCCCCCATGACGCTTTCCCAGCAACAATTTGTTTTGGCTGCCACTGATTTAGCTTTGGGGACTTGTTCATGCACTTTGATTGTACTGTAATTTTCAATCAGCAACATGTTTACAGTGTTTTTCTGTGTTTAGCCAATTTTTATTCATTTGACTGGCGGCTCTAACTAGTTTAGTGGCCTGTTAAATTCACACACGTAATTTTATCAAGTTTTTAGAGCTTAAAGCGGCAAGTGTAGAATAATTCATGATGCCGGTGGCTCTACATATGATCTACAGCATGTATGACTCTGTGATCTACTGGTTATGCAAATCAGGCCAGCTGGGGCTTGGATGTGTCACAAAGAGTGAGCGTTGTGTCCTCGGCTGAATGTGTAGGTGTTTTATAAAGATTACAGAAAAATTACACATAAGCACTTAAATTACAATAGTACCTAAACTACTTTGTGGTATTTCGTGGCTTCCAGCAATATAAGAGAATAGGTAGTTTTGAAGAGGGCATTAAATTTGGACAGAGAAGCCCATTAAACACATTTAGATAAGTGTTACTGTAAAACACTGCAACGTGTAAAATAAAACACGTAAGATGTAGTATAGGGTGATGTTTCTACGGCAACAGAAGGCATCACATCTCAGCGTTAAAACCCTAAAAGGAAAATTGACTTATTTCTTTCCTTTACCACGCAATGACTGCAAAAAGTATGGATGATAATAAGTAAAATCAGAATCACTTCCCATTTCATATTTATGGAAACTGAAGTATTAACGTACAAAATTCTGCGTCAAAACCAGCAACATGAAGAGGGGGTATGACAGAAGATCAAAACAGCTGCATTAATAACTGGGTTTACCGAACACACATGAATGAATACCCATCAAAATCAAACACATCACAAAAATGAGCAAAACTTTGCCCGCGATCTTCCCCTCGACCACAATGTTTGTCAAACCGTGCTGTATAAAAGTAGTCATTATTAAATTTATGCCAGTGCCCACTGTCTTGCCCATATGTTTCCAGCAGCCAGGCAGATGGCGTAACCAAACCCGAACAAGGCTGCAGGTGTTAATGGGAACAGTCCCAGAGTACTAAACGCCTGTGCCGACGAGCACTGTGGCATTTTATTTTAACCTGGGAGGAGACGGCGACATGCTGCGTTTTTCCAGTACGAAACTGCAATTAATGATTCCAGACCAGTCACTTTCTCATCACACAGTGTGGAAGTCTGACTCATTTAGGACCTCAGGTATGCACCCCCCCCCCGGATCCACTCCAGTCTGCAGATCAGGCCATCATCTACGGTACCTGCTTGAGCGAGCGCTGAACAAAGCAGGAAGTCCTGTAACAATCATGTTCTTCGATTTATCCAGGGCCTTTAATAACAGCCAGCTCGTCCTGCTGAGACAGAAGTTGTAGGTGGACCCTTCTCATCCTCTTGGATTATTGAATTCCTAACATAACAGACCACAGTTGGTGCATCTGCAGGAATATGTGTTGGAGCAGGTGGTCAGCAGCACAGATCACCACAGGAAGTGGTCGATGCACTACTCAAAAACTGGATTTAAGTAAGAGTACAGTTTTTGAGTATCAGAGTTTCCCTCTGAACACACGGGCACAGAGCAAACGAGGGGTAATCAAATTGAATTCAAGTTCGGGAAATGTTTGGAGGACTGGTTATTATATTTTTTAACACTTATTACCCGTGAAGCAATTAATGGCATTTGTTGTTACACGGTTCGGTGTGTTGTGTTGAATATCGGCACAGCTGTGATATCGATGACTGCACGTCACAGCACTCCCACTCAACAGATGTTCCTTCAACATCACCTGCTTAGTTGGACAATGTTGGACAAGATTTTTGGGGGGGCCGGCAGCTCAGTTGGCAATGCAGTCGTCCACGGACCACAGGGCTGGCGACCTGATCCCCGGTCCATCCCGCCATGTGCCGCAGCGCCCAGGGCAACATGGCAAACCCAAGCCACCCGCAGTTGGGGCGAGCACCCCACACGGCATTCACCGCCATCGGCGAGCACGTGCGCAGATGGGTGAATGAGAAGCTACATTGTAAAGCGCTATACAAGCCGTCTTTTACCATTTACCATGTGATCTATTCCCGTAGCTCTAATGATCTTTATTTAAGGCCGTTCTTGTGAGCACTCTGAAAACTTTGGTGATCGTGTTTACTGTGCTTTTACAAAGCTAATATTTGCAGACTAACTGGAAAATAATATCCACAGATTAAGACTCGTTGTAACGGATGGTAGAGTACGCACAGATGCTGAGGAGGGTCTCTGTGAAACGTACATGCTGGTAACGTGCTGTAATGCTGGTAGAGGGGTCCTGCTGTGATGTGCCGTGAGAAGGAAAAATGACAAGCAACACCCTCTTGCCTATTTTTCGTGCACGTGTTTCTCAGAGCTACATTCACCTGTTGATCCACGTCAAACCAATGAATGATCACAGCTCAAATGTTTGATATAAGCGTCTAATTTAATCCATTTTATCATCAGCACGAAGACAGAGCATCTTCAGCTGCAGCTGTGCTATCTGACAGAGAAGCACAGGCGCCGGGTATCAAGCAGTTTACTGTCACGGCAGTAATTTTAGATCGGCAGCATCGCGGCAACATCGGCAGAATCTACTCGAACGCACTCACTGACTGTCATTCCAAGTATTTATGCAGACAGTCTAACATTAACCTCCTGTTATTGTTACGTCGGAAATATTTCAGAACGGGACCATTACGCTCGGATTCAGAGCCGCTAACGTCGACACTAAAAATCACAGTAAATAGTGATAAAAATAACAAAAGGCATAATGTGGCCTCTTTAAGCTACGCTGTTCCACTATGCTGCACGTCTTTTATTTGTGGGCTCAGTTTGTTTTTTGTGAAACAGCAACTGCAACACTAGAATCAATGTCCCTTTGTGATTAATAGCACTGTCTATCTATCAAACCAGATTTTTGAAAGTATGACATCGGAATAACAGAGGATGAATCTGGCATTTCGTTCTGTAGAAATTAGGTTAGTTATGTTTCAAGTTGTATGTGCAGGGAGAGAGTGTGGAAAGAGATTAGACATGTGAGTCACTAGCTCAAAAAGATCAAAACGCTTGTTGACAGCAGGGAGCGACCGCCTGAAGAGGATGAGTCCCTTCTCAAAAATTACTTTTTCTTGCCAGGTTCAGGCATCAGGTTAGAATCTTCCATATTGCTCCGTGTTTTTCCAATTTTTTTTGTGCGCGTGTAAGAGGAAATTCAGACTATGAGCGGACCACAACTGTTTTCATTAATAACTGTTATAGCTCCATAAAAACGCACACATTAAACTGGGAAGGCAGAAATCCACTCTCCAGCTGTAAGTGTTCACTGTAGCACTTACTGAGAAGCCAGCGTGAATCACTCTGGTGCTCATTTGAGTGAAGAAACCAAATCATGACTGGGCTCTTTTGGTTCTGATTCTACTGAGGTCTCCTGTGTTTACGGCCCACAGCATGGTCACTGCATTCCACTGTGAATTAAAATGTATTAAGCAATATTACTATTGCTATAATAGACTATCGTGATTTGCTAAAACACCTTAGTGTCATTACATTTTTCAGTACTTTGAGGTAATTCAACGCACACGACGAACATTACACTCAGTGTGTTTGAGATCCAGGGTGTTTTTCATGGTTTAAAAACATACATGAAGGAGATTGAAAAGAAAATAAGATTTGGAAAGATTTGTTTTATAGCAAAGCCTGATCTGAATTTCAAATATTTTGTTCTGATGCAAAAGTAACTAATGTTACAAGAAAGTATGAACTGAAAGCTAACCATTATTTAGACTATTTATCTCTGGTTCTTAACAATACGTTTCAAAAGACATAAAAAAGACACAAAACAAGTTGTATTTGAAAATCGCCATATGCTTTTTAAATGCATAGAAATACAGAAATACGGCAACAGCAGTAGCTCTGATTTCACTTGTCCCACTGCACACACCGAAATGACACGCAGCTTTTAAACTCCCAGAACAAATAACCATATTTAAATCACAATGTTTTTTTATTTTTCTTTCAGAAGCTTGGCTGCATATTGTGGCTGATGAAATTGATTAGGTTTTTTACACATGCAGACCATAGATTAGTCCTTTATTCTTACACTACATGTCAATGAGTCCTTCTGCACAACTAAACGTTCAGTCTGACTTACACTAACAGGGAAAAGTTTGGACACACCTTGTCTCTCTAATGGATTTCCTTCAGTTTTCCAACCTGAGTAAGACAAGAAATTCCACAAATGAACCCTGACAAGGAAGAACTGTGAAGTGAAAACCGTTTCGGTGATGACCTCATGAAGATCATCGCGAGAATGTCAAGAGTGTGTGTAGCAAAGGGCGGCTATTTGAAGAATTGAAAATATTAAATGTGTTTTGAGTTAATACACACTGTTTTCTTCCCTACTATAATTCCATATGTGTTCATCCATAGTTTTGATTCCTTCAGTGAGAATGTACAATGTAAATAGAAATAGTAAAGGAAAACAATTAATGAAAAGGTGTGTCCAAACGTTTGACTGGTAGCGTATGTGTACACACACACTTATATAATCGTCAGTTCGAAAAAAAACGTGAGTTTAAACGAGATGAGAGCATTTAGACAAGCAGGTGTTGCATCGCACAATTCTGGTTTAAATTGAAAACCAGAAAAAAAAATACATGAGAAACTTGGAAGACGACAGGAATGTTTTAGTAAAAACTACATGTAAATAATACTATGGAAAAAAAGCTTGCCACAGTTTATTGTTGAAATCACAGCAGTAACTGCTCAGACAGACAGCTGACCAAATTTTCTATCATGCCAGAGATTTTTACAGCAATTAGCCGAGCACAATACTCCTCAAACTGAATGTGATCTCACAGACATTTAGTGGACAAAGTTTAGGGGCAACAAAATGAACCCAGAGAACGTCTGTGAGAAGATTTTTTTGGGAAACTGATCTCTTAGCACATATCCTATTAAATATTTTTCTCTAAAAAAAAACAGTTCTTAAAAACGAAAAAAATGTGAAATTAGGAAAGTTCATGTTTGAAAACTGATTTGCTCAGCTGGAACAAATTTGTAGACATCGAGGGACATGACAAAATGTAAAAATAAAAATCAAAGAAAATCAACTTGTTGACACAGAAAGCCTTGGAAACTTTATAACACCAATTTATCTCTTTAAAGTATAAATGCAGGCAAAGACTAATCATTACAGGAAAGAACTGCAAATTAAACTTTGCACTTGGACTTTGGCACATTTGAGTTGTCAAAATGATAAATATGCACTGAGTCAAACATAAAAAAAAATGTTGTTGTGCTTCCTCAAAGGCTTTCACATTTTTCTTAATAAGATTGTCAATCAATAGATAATGGCAGGCACAGCCCCATCTTTAACTTGATTCTCAGTAGTAAATCTATGCACATCATTGTTCACATTTTCACTAAGGTATTTGGCCTTTGAGGCCACTTGCCGGTGCTGCAAAGAGGAATTTGAGTTGATAAGAAATGTAATTTGATAATGTACAAAATTCATCACACTGCTAAGAGCCTTTATTCTGTCTCCTTAGACAGACTCATCTATTATGTAGAGATCCATAAGTCTGAAGAGAGAAGGGGAGAGGGGGAGAGTGAGCCGGAGTGCGAGCGAATGGGATGGAGGGGAAGAGAGGAGGCAAAACTGAACGAAATAGATCAGGACAAAGATATTTTGTGAAATCTGCGGTAATTAAATGGATTAATGAATCAGAGACAATCCCCGAAATAGAGATTAATTCCTGTGACGTGACCATCATGTTATGTATTTATCAATGTCAAGCAAGTATTTTATTAATAAGCCATAGATCTGGTCGTGTCCCTGTAGCTAATAAAGGGGCAATATGTCTAATTCACAAAGTAACAGATAATCTGGTGGAATAAGAGATGGGCCTTATTAGGGAAACGGGGAGGTTGTTAGAAAACTGTCATTGGCTACTGGCAGGATTTAATTAGAACCATCTTTAGCCAGTGATTCATGCCATCATGAATTCACACATATGATTTACAATCCTAATGTACTTGCATCCATTCTCTTTTCTTTGTCAAACGGATTGCAAGAGCCAGCAGAAACGTCCATTTCAATGGAAACAGAAGGTCGGACACTGCGGGTAAGTGATCCAGTGAGGATCTCTCTCTCTGTAAAGCACATTATCCACTCACAATGAAATAACTGGGGACTTATACAGTGATTATAAGAGGTCAAATATAAATTACTGTTGCAGGTTGAATTTTAATACAACAATAAATATAGTTTATGAAAGTCAACAGAGAAGAAAACGGTTTCTGTTTGGAGGTTTTCATAAGAACTGTTTCAGGTGAACTTACCATTAAAGCGGACGTTACACGGGAGCTAATTTCAATTTGCTTGGCTGCACCCGGCCCTCGCTCTCCCCGTCCTGCTCCTATGACCTACTGTGCTTCCTTACACTCTGCCCAGCACTTCATGTAGACATCAATATCAAATTACAATAAAAGACAATGCTCCAAAACGTACTAATCAAGCACAAATGGAAATGATCTGGTTGGTTAGAAGTGTGCGCCTTGCTCAAAAACCTCCAGAGGTAAATATCTCTTCACCGCTGCCAGGACTGTTGAAGCTTTTAATGGCACCTCTCATCATTATGAACAGAGATTATATCTAGTGAAAGAATATTCAAATGAAAAGTTGCACAGTGGAGCTTTAGGTACTGCTGCTGCTACTACAGGTCTCATAATCAGAATCTGAAACTGTTTATTACCAGGCACAGATAAGAACGCTTAACAGTACTAGGAATTTGTCTGGGTGGCGCACGACAAAAAATGAAAAAATGAAATTAATCACACAGGTACTATAATACAATAACACAATAAAGTAAGAAAGTGGTAGGGTAGCTAAGCAAAATATCAGCAACGGCCAAAGGCAATTTTATTATTCACCTGAGCATAAGTAATTTTTAATGGCTCTTGTTAATTGTTGTCACAGACATACAAAAAAAAACACATGTCAGCAAGAAGTTTATTATGTGCTTGTGTTATGCTTAGTTGTGATTTGCAGGCTGGTTTGGAATTTCTCTCACCTGGCTAAGTGAGTTTCAGCCTGAGAATGAATGAATCAATAAACGAACAAATAAATAAATAAATCTATATTTGTTCATTAAATATGTGACCTTCACAAGCTTCTGTAGAAATATTTCTCTCGCAGTGAGGACTTCACTGTCCTCTGTGATTAATGATGGTTAGTATGTTTGTGGTACCTGAAGGCTTAACTGTATTTCCCATGATTCCTGAGTCCTTTAAATCTCAGCTGTTTTTCCTTTGTTCACAGAGAATATTTTTTTAAATGTAGTGACGTCAAAACATGATGCACAAACCAACTGAGCGTACACACACAAATGCAGCATTCGCTTCCTTTTCCTCTTTTTAACCACAAAATCCATTAGGACAATTGCTTGAACTTCTCAGGGCTTCAAATATTCCTAGAAACCCATTAGTACTTTTCAAGAAAAAAAAAAAGCAAAAAAAATCTAAATGTCACTGCATGTCCTTGAAGCCAATCAGTGTTTTGTTCCTCTCTGCTGTCTGCCCTTCCATCAGTGCTAATGACTGTAAATGAGTTTTAATTGGGGATGCTGAAGCCTGCCTGATGTTGGAGATTTAGAGTCAATAGGCATGTAATGGTGCTCTGTCTTTGCCCATCATTAATCAAGGTTATGTATGAAGTCAGGATCGGAAAAACATGTCAATTACCATCAAGCAAAGGGTGTTGGAAACAATGCTAATCTCTGCTTGAATTTCACAGAGAAGATGAACTGCACAGAGCACATAAACCGTGAAGTCAAACTGAAACAGCTGCGGAAGAGCTACAGCACAAAGATCCCAGCCTTTTAATCTCAACCATATTCAAAATACTGTTAACCTTTACAGATTTTCCTCTATGGTCAAAAGGTTTCCTCTTCAAGAAATCTCAGAAGTTCAGGAATTTTTGCTATCAGGCTCCACACATTTGCTCAGTGGGAGAGAGAACATCAGAATTAGAAAGTACCACTCACACATATGAGCGCTGAACAGAACCGACAGAAACGGCATTAGCAATTTCATTTGGATTGGTCTTCTTTAAAGTTTTATGAAAATTCCCCCTCCGAAACATAAACGTTTTATGGAAGGTCAATTTGATCTGTGGGGCGAAATGCAAAAGCTCTTTCACAAACGATTGAGTGGGATGTTGTACTGCAAAGTTTAACTCGTTAGCCAAAGCACAACATCCATGCCCTCAGACGTTTTTTTAAAACAATGACTCAAAATTGTTTCATGCAAAAATATATAAAAGAAAAGTCTGACTAATAACTGAAACTGACAAAAAAGCCTTGCTTTATTTTGCTGCACTTATTCCAACTTGTAACCAGCTCACTAATTATGCTGTGCCCTACATCAGCCGTCACAAGGTCATATTTAGAAGAAACAAAAGGAGCATGCTCTTAGTCACAGCAATTATGATTTTTAATGAATTACTACTGTGTATACCCTGAAATAAACATGATGTGCATTCTGCATACGCAGCTGCATGCTCGAACTATACGGCCTGACACCGAATTACAATTTAATCTCCTTTAAGTCAGGCCTAATTTCTATTACCATGCCACTAACGACTCCGACCTTCTCCACTGTTAAACACCAAGCCAGCAGAAAAGACAGAGAGAGAGAGAGAGAGAGAGGACAGGATGACAAAGAGAAGATGAAGACAAGATTTTTAGAGCCCTGGCATTCACGGACGTAATAAATCTGTGGTTTATGGTGAAAAGATGGCAGATAATGTAAGTAAAGGTCAGCACAGCATGTCAGCCAACAACAGATCAAGGGGACAGATGATTGTGGTCACACACACAGAGCCAGAGTGAACGTCCGTTCACTTCATTCTCCCATCTCCCGTTCATTTCTTCGCTCGCGTTTCCGTTCGTTTTGTGTCTCTTTTTTTCCAGATTTGAATGTATTTCCGAGCCTGCATGTTAGTGCGTTTGTAACACAACAGCCACCTGTGAGGAATGACACAGTGATGCTAAATGGATAAATTGTTATTGATAGCCACAAAAACGGAACGTGTGAACATTGTGTTTCACAGTCGATACGGTCAATGTGAGAGCTCGGGCAAGAGAATCTCATAAATTTCTTTTTCATCTGGCTGTTTATTCCTGTAAAAAGAGTAACAAGTGGATAATGATTCAGTAATTACAGACCTTTGTTCGATGTGTTTGTGTTACAACTGCATTCGCACATCTGGAGAAGGAACAAACATGCAGAGGGAGACGCAGACAAGGACAACGTGAATACGAGAGACTAATGGGCGTCCCAGAAAAGCTGGGGGTCTCACAGACGCAAACAATTAGGCGTCTTAATGCGAGGGAAGAAGAAATGCGGAGATACATAAATACTGTGCCTGATTTGAGGTGGGATTCTAGTGGTTGATTTCCATAGACCCAATGGGCTGTTTTAAAGAGTAACAGTACTTGAGAGCCACTGGGGCCTCTAAACAGACTCCATTTATTTGTGCTTCAGCGTTTTAAAAGTAGTTTGCCGTCCTCTGGAGCCCCGTGCCCCCTGCTTTGACGATCCGCTGTCGCGCACCTTTAGTTTAGGAGCACGTTTAGGTGCTAACACAGAGTGAGATGGCGGCTGACAGCAGATTCACTCTTTGACCGATCTTTAGCTTCTAACGCAGCCATGAATCAGGATTAGCAGAGTCAAATGAGAATTTTAGGCCCAACACACACAGTCCAAGAAATCCAATATCACCTGAGAGAAGTGCAAGGGTGTAAAACGTCTCTCATTCCCCATTCACAGGCCCGTCTTATCATGTATAACCAGACGAGCGGCTTGTTGACTCAACCTTGCCTTCCTCAGAGGCAACATTTTGAAGAGAAAATTATCATTTTGATGGGAATGATGTCTCAGTATGCCGCTGAAGCCACGCGCTTGTCTCCAGCTGATAAAAATTAAAAACACCATCTCTCCTGAGATCAAATTGCGGTGCCGTGATAATAAACACAAAAGTTTTTATTTATGTATTTGTTGATTTTTTTATTTTTATGAAACGCAGCGAATCCAGAGTGCTGATAGAAATTATAGATTTTTAATGGGGGGTATTGGTCTATCGAGAAACTTTCACTAACCCAAAAACTTTTTCCTTCTCAAAATGTTTATAGAAATATAACAAAAAGTCATATTACCATGACTTAACTTCCACACAGGATGATGCAATTCTTTCACCAATTCTTTCACAAATGTTTTCGTGCAAAGGTTTGCCTCTAAATCTGCAAACCTAACCATCCCTCTCAATCCAACACGGCAGACTTTAACCAACCATCATCATTAACATTCTGCAATTAATAGTTTTCTGATTACTTTAAAAGTATTCTTCCGGCAACAGCCTCATCTGCCCAGTCATTGAATCATTGTTTGTTATGGGTTCTCTTTTCAAAGTTGGTTAATCAAAGTTATCAAAAAGCAATAACACAGCATAATGGTATTTTCTATGTTTAAAGGCCACTTTCGAGACAGCGCTGACATTTCAGAAGATCCTGTAAAGCTAATTGGCGATCATTTCCTCTAATAATGGGCACACAGAATGCTATTGATTAGACTCAAAAGAGAGACAGTATATTGATTTTGTTATCTGGAGATGGTAAGTGCCTACATTGTTATTTTCTCGTGTGGACACCAGGATGAACACTTGAGACTACCCATTACTTCTTTTCCTCCTTTTCTGCTTTTCTATCGTCTACTCGTCCTCCTCCTTTTCTCCGTCTTTCCTATTGTTCCACTCTGAACATCTCATCCGTTACCGAGTTGGTGGACTGAGAACGGAACCAGCTCATCTCTAAGTAAGCCTCTCTCATACCCTCTGGGTTTCCCTGGGCCTCGCCTGTCTCATTGTGCTGCTTTGGCTCGATATGAGGATTTTTTTTTCGATGCGTGCACGTGTGCATACGTTGAATGTCACACAGCAGAAGTGTTAAACAGAAGTACTACGTCGGTGGAAAAGCAAAAAGACGCTGTGCCTGCATTGTGTGTGTGTGTGTGTGTGTGTGTGTGCACAGACGCACATGCATGAACATCTGGGTTTGTTGTGTGAGTTTGAACATACCTGCTGACTAGGTATTGTTCGTCCACGCCTTTGTGCCCAGTTGCATGCATACATGCTTGCACGTGTGCAGCAGTATGCGTGTGTGCGTATGCACACTGTGTTTGTGTTTGTGTGTGTGTGTGTGTGTGGTTGTGTGTTCACTATCTGGCATCAGCCTCTGTGTTGGTATTCCCCCAGGTGTCACAGTATCATGATAAATGGGCTCTGCACCACTGAGACAACCACAATACCCCACAGCAATACATTTCCATAACTCCTCACTTCTTTGGAGCAATATATGCTATTTCTTGATAACACAGGGGCACCATTATAACACATTATGGAATAGACCTTTGGCTCCAAGGCCTTTTAAAGCTGGTTGGAACCGGCTTTTGATGTATCAAAAGTCAGCGGCTGTACGAGGAGCTGCGAAAGAAATGCAGTATAATTTTATTTTATTTGATACACAATTTTAACATTAAGCAAGCTAAGCACTCTTCATTAGTCATGAATATAATCAGACTGAGTTCAGTTCTCTTGCGTTAGTGTGCCAGCTGTGGAAGTGCATTACATTTATAAACTGTGTGCTGTGCCCCGATCACCTAAAGTGACTGCCAAGTCACTTACTGGAGCGGACTATGGCTGCCAAACAGTTTGTTCAATAAATATCACAACTGACATCACACGCTATTCGCGATGTGGCACGTCGCTGATATTTTGCTTAAAGCCTATTGAAAGAATAATTAAAGGAAAGCACAATATTAGGACAGTACTTTATGTTACATTTTGTTCTCAGAGAGTCAGTGAGCGTAACCAACCCCAAGGGAAGAGGAAGAAAACTGTTTGCTTTAATTATTTATGTCCTCTGAAGACACAACTGGTACAAGTCACTGTGATGAACTGCAAAGTTTAAAATCTGAGCAGGTGGATTTACTGCAAATGTAGTCGTCGCTTATGAGTGTTTAGGTATCTTTCTGTCGCATTAAAAAAGCTTAACCTTCCAGCGGAAAAACAAAAACCAATACTGTACCTCTGTCAGATCACATTTTGTTTGTGTCAGCATCTTAGTAACGTGAACGGTTTGCACAGAGTCTCCTTGAATATGATTTGCATGCTATTTATGCTTTACGGTTTCCCTCCGCGGCCCCCACTCTTCAGCTCCGTATGCGCACGGTACAGTGGTGGTCACCTGCAAGGCCACAACAAGGTGTTCCACAGAGGTAACAGATTGCTCCTGACGAGCAAAAAATCAAACGCGTTTTCTATGTATGTGTGCGTCTCTCCTTTGTTGTGAAAAGCGAGTCCCTTGCAAGCGGCGATCACTTCATATTTCTTTATCTTGGCTGTGTTACTGAAGGAGCAGCAGCTGTAATCAATTGACTGGTTGATGAAAATGTGTAATGAGGGCACAGAGGAAGATGCTTAGCTGATGCAACCTCATTACCTCACAGCTTGTGTTGATCTGCCAAGGCGTACCTGCCAAGTTCACTGGATGTTTTTTTCAAGATATTATCGAGGGAAGGTTGGCTAATCGGACTTTTTCACACTCTACATCTGTACATAAAATAAAATGATTATAGTGCGCACAGTCATATCTGGGAGCCGAGCAGTGCAGCCACGCTTCTTCTATTGTCCCTGCTGCGGTGTGATAATCGTGGTCTCACCGCACTCAACCAACAATAAGTCAGCCAGCCAAAAAAAGAAGCAAAAACACATTCTGTATTCAGACTTCTTTGCGAAGATAAGTGGGAAAGCATTCATCCCTTTGTGTCTGCCTCTATCTAATCATTTGATAATCTATTTATTCGAAATACAGCTGAGTCCATGACATGTACAAAGTAATGTACAAAGTAATTGCCTGGATCAGTGAAAATAATTAAAGTCAGCAAAGTCTTTCCTTCAGCCCATGAAATCTCATCTACTCATCCTTTTTTCCTTCCCATTGTACACAATCAATACAAAATAGACCATCTACTAGATCCTGCTCTAGTTCATCCATAACTGCCATGGAGATCATTTATTTAGGCGCAATAACACTCCGCCCCTTTATTAGTTTTGAACAAGGTGATTAATCTGCTTCAAGTACCTACTTCTTAGAACCGAATAGAAGTTACAATTCTGCTCAAGCACTTGCAGTTTGAACATAGAGTGTGTGCTGAACAGATTTAACATCAGACTCACGTTTTGTCACATAAATCCAGCTATTTATGTCTCCTTATAAGCAGTGATACCCAGTGAATGGACACAATGGAAGAAAGCTAATAAGACGCAAAAGGAAATTAGGGGCACACATAAAATTTCAACCACATTTCATTCTCAGTCAATAATCAGTAAGTATAAGGGTGTTACAGGAGATAGCGTATAGAGTTTACTGCAAGAAATGTTCCTTTCATATGATTCATTGAATTTTACCTGTCTCCTAAAGATAATAAATAAGATTATGAACTGTTTTTTAAAAGTACGTTATGTTAAATGCTATGAAGAAATTCCTTTGCCACTGATTTGAAAATGTAACAAAAATGTAGTGATTTCTCACAGACACTGGAAGAACATCCAAAAAATATTAGCATGAACGTGGTAGGAAACACTTACGTGAAAAATATTGCTCCCAAAAAGGAGCGCAAAACAAAGCAAAGCCCTAACGATTTTCCCGCCACGGGTTGGAATGTAAAACACGACAGAACATGGACGGCTGAAGCTCAGTTGGTCAGGTTGTCGTACTCCGTGTCTCTCTAGCTACATGTCCAAGTGTCCCGGGGCACTGAGCACCCTGCATGGCAGCCACCGCCATCAGTGTGTGTGTGTGTGTGTGTGTGTGTGTGTGTGTGTGTGTGTGTGTGTGTGTGTGAATGAGGAGCAACACTGTAAAGCGCTTTGGACAAAATATAAGTATATAAGCAGCCTATGAGCATAAGCAGTATATTTTTCAGGAAAAATGCATTTACAATTTATGGAACATGTGATCACTTTACAAAATGGGTAAATACAGTTATCAGTAATAGTGGGATAATAGAATGTTGAATGTGGCCATAATTATATATCTTTTTGTTATTTACCCATCTTTTTGTTATAATTAATTTTTCTTTACGTTACTAACACTTTACAGTATTTAACAGTATTTTAGTTAGTAAAAAATTGATTAAATCATGCAAATATATCTTCTAGCACTGGTACAGAGTACTTCAAGGGCAGACAAAGATGGATTAAAGCCGTGCATGAAAGTCGTCGAGTGTTTTTGGCAAATTTAGTGTTACTGCTCTCACAATGTCTCACTAAACATGACCCATGTGTATTTACTCCAAAAACAGTGATGAAGATGGTGAAACAACCTCTTCAAGGAGGTATTCAGTGATAGGTTGGACAAGGCAAGACTGCAAGTTGATGTTTCTCCCTGTTCTAGGCAGTGCCCTCCTCAACTATCCCTGGGCAATTATCTGTCATCTCAAGTGTGTGAAAGCTAAGTGCTCCGTGCCGTGGTCGGCTGGAAGTCAGCAGTTTGAAGTTTACACATTTAGCCGACAGTTTTCACCCAACATTGCTTAACCTGAACAGGAACGAGTACATCTCCTTCTGATTTCCTCTGACTTGAGGAGCAGCTGCTCTAATGCCACATCAGTCTTAGAACCATGAATACGCGGACTATAAAATTGAAAAAAGTGCCGTCACATTTAGTTCCCATGGTTTCTTTTTCCAGGCTTCAAGCGTCTGTGTCTGCCTGTAGTTAATTGCGGTTCTAAGCTGATGCGATGCCCTCCCTGTCTATTACGTCGCGCCTGGGTATGTCTGAATTGTCTGTGTTGATGTGAGTCACTCTAGGAGAGAAATTCAATTACAGCCGCACTCTACCCAGTCATGGCCCTGCCCAGCCAAGCTGAAGTATGACTGATATCTGAAGGAGAGGAGAGAGAAAGAGGGAGGGAACGCGAGAGAAAAGGGAAAGTAAATGTGTGTGTATGTAAGACAGACATAGAAATAAAGATGGCAGAACAGAGAGAGAGAGGGGCAAACAAATGGAGACAGTGTGGTGGGGAGACAGTCGGAGAGAGTGAGGGACAAGCAAAGATGAGTGGACAGAAAAAGGAGATGCAGAATATAGATGCATTCCCGTGAAAACGTAATCTGACATTCACCAACCAAGCAATTTGTCCTTGATGGAGGTCTGAACGAAATGGGTGTCACATCCCGGAAACACGATTATTGGAAGCTGTTTGGTTTTATGAGACATCAAATAAAATCCCAAACAAATGGCCCTGCTCGCCCTGCCTGCTCCGAGCTCAGGCCTCCTAAAAGAATCTCATATCTCAGCATGTAAATCGTTTTATACCTCCCAATTTACACAATATTTTAATACTCATTTTAACAGCAGTATCAATATTAACGTCAGTGATTGTTTTTAATACATCAACAATTATGCTTGATTTTAACATTTTAACTTATATTCTTTCCCCAGACAAAATAATCTGACACGTGGTCATTCAGTTTTATCGGGCCGCAGTAAATGGTTTTTCATTCAAGGTACTGCAAAATCATCTCCGCGTTTCTGTTACAGCAAACTACTGTATATTATAAACATTTCAAGAGGATGTGCTTGTCTGAGAAAAAAAAAAACCCCAAAAACATTTACCATCATGGGGACAGCAAGGAAAGAGAAATGATCCCACAAAGCGCATATCATCCACAATGCTTTTTCAGCTTGACTAAATTCCTGGATCAGCTTTGAGATTTCATGCCAGTACAAATGACTCTGATCCTGTGTGCTGGTGCTAGATGTTGCCTCTGACTATATATAAATGTCTTTTGTGCAACAGACAGCGACAATTAATCCATGGCACTTCTGCTGTTGAAAGGAAGTCATTTTTCTTGATGGATAACTGGCTCAAGGAGCCGAGTGGAAAGAACAAGTTTTTTGGCCTGATCTTTTTTTTTCCTGGAGTGACCCTGACATCGCAATCTGACACATTTTCAAAATACGAGTACACCTTGTTGGCCCTCTCCAGGAACAATGGCTCACATTTACTTGCATATAAATCTTGCCATCTTATCAGCGATGGGTTTACTGCAGGCGTCTGGCACGGGTCCCCAGGATGAGCGTTGTTCACGAGATGGAAATCAAATGACACTGTACATCTGACACTGTCTCACTTGTGCGATAAACTCACAGGTAAATTTTGTCAGTAATGCAGCTGCTCTGAATTCTTATTGTTGGTAAATTTGAACCTTTACAGCAAAGAATCCTAAATACCTGAAGTCCAGGCATTTTTTCTTAGAGCCTCGGCGTTGATTATCTAACTATCATTGCTTTGCTTCGAAGTCCCCCGGATCAACACAGGCCAGCTGTTAATGCACTTCCGTGTTTGATCACGTGATGCTGAATGGCAGAAAAAGGGAGCAGGGGTCGGCATTTCATTCGAATTTATTTTATTTTAGTTTGTTACTTTTTAAAATGTAACTCTAAATTTGAAGATTATGGTGATCTTGTAAAATGAAAATAAAATGTCAATCAACAAAGATATATGAGTCTTCAAGTTTAAACAGCTGATCTTGAAGATCGTCCCGTCAGAAGATCACAAATGGAGTGATATTGAAAGCCTTTCCAAATCGGACAAACTTGTGTTTGAAACATGGAATGCCATCCCCGACACTTGTGAACATGAAAAAGTATGACTTTGGAGTCCTGTCAATCTCCAACGACAACTATATTAAATACACACATGGCTCACGCTACACAGATGACAGCTTACAATCCTGTGTGAAGATGAAGGTGACCACTGAGGACGGAAGCAAAAATCAAATTAGACAAGTAAATAAATATTTCAATTGTTTTGCAAATATATATTTGACATTGTTGAATGACATAGTCCTTTTTTATTCAGGTTGACAGCTGACTGTACGCTGCGATACAAGCGACAAAAGGATGACGGCGCACAGAAGCAGACGGCATTTTTGGTTTACTGCGGATGGAAAACTGAAGTTTCGCTTTTTATTTCATAAATACGAGGAAGAGTTTTATTTGAAAGTAACCTTCAACTCAGTGTCGTTTGTTTTTCGGAGTTCAAAATTTATTTTGTTGCAGAAATAAAATGTTGTTTTCTCTGTAGCAGTTCATTGATTTCATAAATGCGACAATACTTTTTTATACACAGTATAAAGGTAAAAAACGATTTATGCAGTGTTATCTTCATTTTAGATGTCAAAGTGGTTTTGTGGCTCCTGTGTTTTCTATTTCGTAGCAAACGGAACCAAATGGCTCTTTGGCTGTTGAGTATCACAAAGCTTTCTGATTTAACAATTTTTATTATCAGAATTTGATTTTTTTTCTATCCCATGTCGTTTGAAAAGATCCTTAGAAAAGCTGTTGGATTATTGATTGTATCCCCGTTCATGTGTGTGGAGCTGACAGCTGTATCTGGAGGAGGTCACCAGTCCACGCATGCAGAAGGGTGAGGATCAGCCAGATCATTTTAAAGGCTAGAATCCATGAGAACGAGGGATTCTTATGCTGTACGTGCCACTGACCAACGTTCATAAAACTGAATGGGCGCAACAATGCAATCCAGTATGCAGCTTATTTATTAGATTAATTTATTGAAATTTTTTAGAGAAGCCTCTGCCAGACCATGAAGCAAACTATTTTGGTCTATATTTTGTAACTGAATGTAATTACTTTCCCTTTACATGTAATAAAGAACATTTTATTGTTGTCAAAATGCACAATCTGGAGCAATTATGTACGTGAATTTCTGTATTTTTAAGTTGGATTAGAGGATGACTCACTGACCAAAAAGTCTTGACCTCATTCTCTTATAAAGATTCAAAGAACATAAAGGCAGAAGAAGAGGAGACACCTGAAGATAAAGATGATGAAAAGTACAACCCACAGCAGAGTGAGTCACCTTTAGATAATGCAGACATCCCTGAAGACCACGAGTGTGAAAAGGGAAGGTTTTTGTCCACAAGTCCAAAGATAACCTCCTCCTTTTTCACCATGTTGCGTTAAGGGCTCGGTGACATGCGGTAAGATCAAGATGACACCAGGGCCTGTGAGGCTGGCAGTTTCCCCGGGTCTTAGCTTTTCATCTTTTCAGGACAACAATGTGGAGGCCAACCCACTCGAGTCGTAGGAGAGGACTGTGGAATCACCTCCTCACAGCCCCGTGATGGACACCGAGCAGTACCCTTCTCCAGTCAGTCTGGCCTTGTATTCTGGTAGTAAAAAACCCACCCATGCTCCTCTTCCTCTTCTTCTTGACCCATAAACGAGGATTGTCCAACTTCTTTTCCAACAGCTGCTCATACAGCGCACATCTGGTCACCTAAAACAATTCAATTTGGCTTCACTTTATGCTGCTATTTTTCAGTAGCGTATGTTGGAAAATCATCACTCTTAGCCCCTGAATGATGTCTTGTGGTCATTAGGGATCTAGCGTCTAATATTACAAACAAAGCGAGTGCAGGTTGCATTTACTAATAAGTAGCTTTTCTGTTTGGAAATAAGACCAATGACGACT
Organism: Channa striata; assembly: GCA_033026295.1. Classification (NCBI taxonomy): domain Eukaryota; kingdom Metazoa; phylum Chordata; class Actinopteri; order Anabantiformes; family Channidae; genus Channa; species Channa striata. The sequence continues at coordinate 5,466,783 of CM065178.1, forward strand.
AAATGACTGGTAAATTGTTCCAATCCAGGACAGGGTTTGCACTGCTGAAGTAGAGATGATCTACTGTATATGTCTGCAGCACTTGTCTGACACCTGTAGAACGGAATGGGTACAGATGGGTTCTTTACAGGTCAGTACTATCCTTCCAGAAAAGCAATAACCGACACGACACAAATTTGCCCCGTCAGGAAAGGTACTCTAGAGCTCAAAAATCAAAACCTGACACGCACTTTGGTGAAAAGGTTTAGACAAGGTCACATTGACAAGAAGGAGAGAAGTCATTACTGGACAAATACACAACAGTTACATCTCCTGTAGCTGCCAAAGGGGATGTCGCTTGATAGTTTTCCTCATATTTCATAGCTCTTTAGCGGTGAATTTAGATAATCAAAATGGCAGACTGCCAGCTTGTCAAAAGCTTGCCTTGGAGCAGCCTGCCTTTTGGCTTGGCATTTTTATTCATAAGCATTCCCACTAAGTGCTTTTTGTTGTACGACAAGGCTAAGCCGAGGCCCATTTTCACCCTGCTGGGAAAGCAGTTACTGGAATCAAAGCTAGATCACAGTTGTCACAATGCCATTTCAGCGTGTATTACCAAAGCACACCACCAGCACCAACCATCACAATTCTATCAATGAAAAGTGGAATGCAGAAGGCTCAACACGGTTAAGTGATCCTTGTTTCAACTACAACAATGAAAAACGTATGATTTGTTTTCCTCAAATTTTTGGAAAGTGATCTATTAGAGGGATCCATGTGTAGTGCGTCAGCACGTAAGCGGTCGGGGGGAGGGTGACGGGTCCACGCAGCCTGTGAGCATCTATCTGTAATATGTTTCATTATCACAGAAAATGCCTCTGGAATGTGAGTTTACATTATCAGATGCTCACAGGAAGCGGTGGGAATCTGATTATCATTGCCATTATTACTTTGCAAACAATCCAATAATTTCTGATATGTCGCATCTTTGTTGTAATATACAGAAGAAATACATTTTGCTTTGAATACAGTCTAACATTCTGGATGCGGCTCTGATGATTTATTTATTGTTGACTAAATAAGAGGCTAAATAATCTGTTACATGTAGATTCAGCCCCACCAATGAGAAAATAAAATTGAGCACTTGTCTCTTGGGTAGTGGTGTGAGTTGCGACCCAGCAATAAGCCTCAGAGAATATGTCTTGCTAGATTATTAAAGTGTGGTTCTGTCTATATTGATTGGTCCTGATGCCCTTGAGGGAGTCAGGCTGTTTAGTGGTGTGACGGGCACAGTGAGTCATAAACACAGCGACAGGATGTCAATGAGCCATAAACACTTCTATAAAAACTATCTCTCCCCAGCGCTGTTGAAATTTGTTTCACATCACATAAACGTAGAGGTGAAGTGACAATGTGCAGGTATTTTTCCATCATCCAATTTGGCTCAAATGACACTCCACTGTATAGAACCGAATGTCATAGAAAAGCAAACAAAAAAACTTTTTAACAATGTCCTATTAAGCAAACTCCATCTTCACTGTTCCTCCTCCTTCCTCCATTACAACAACTGCTACCACACACTTTTGGAATTTCAACAAGGTTCAGATTAAATGTAGTACTGTACAGTGTCGCATCTGTCAGTATAAAAATTCATTCAACAGCATGAAAATTTACAGCTGCAAAAGCAGACATTAAGTAAAATCAAAACCTTTCTTAACAGTTTGTCTACATTGGTTTTAGATAAGTGCTGACTAAAGTTAAAAATAAGTAAATTAGTAGAATATATACAGATCAGCCACAACACTGGTCCTAATAATGTCATGGAGGACGAGGGTCAGCATGGCCACTCTGAGGAGACTGCAATTACACATCCCCGTACACAGAAAAATATGATACACGGCGTGCAAAGGTGGAAGTACACAAACTCCAGACTTATGTAAAAGTGCAAGCATAAAAAAAAATGTTTTAAAAACAAACAAAGCAAAAGGACAAACAAGTGTGGAAGTGCAGACAACATGGACTGCAGAGGAACGTGGAGGGTAATTAACACAGCAAACCTAAGGCAGATGGTCTAAATATTGCAGATCGCTCTCAGTGGAAACCAATGTGAAATAAAAACCATGTATAAAATATTCTCAATAAGAATGAATGTTTGTAACTGGATCTTAGGTGCTGGCAGTCAGCTTTACATTTGCGATGTCCTTAAACTAAAAAGATCTCCAAACCACAGACACCTCCACCTATGTGAGGTCAAGGCGGAATCAGGTGTTGTATCAGAGGAATTTTAAGGTGATACTGTTAATATTTTTGTATGAAAACTACCAGATGATATTAATGTTGTGGCCGACTGGTGAACAGTATGTGTATATCTAGCTCACTCCTGTTTTAGCTTTGGTAGGGGCAGCACATGTCAAAAGAAAATTACACAGACTAGAGTCTGGCTAGAGTCAATAGTAAACTACTTCCCCCCAAAAATGTTGCATGTGAATGTGTTTCTAACAATGTCCTTGACAGGCACTGTCATCTTACATCACCTTTTGATTGATTAATTGTATTAATTTCCATTAATTATTAATTTCCAAAACCTAAACAGAGCCAAATTTTTCATTAGTCTTCCAGTTTTTATACAATAAGCTCTTTTTATTACGTGGTCATGTCGACCAATGTCAAGATACAAAATCTTTGTAAACTCTATGGCATGGATGGACAGTAGAAGTAAATGTATCATTCATACAGCTCAGTGAATATTCAGTGCAGAATCATTATATAAACTGAATAAGCGGATACTGGGAGACCGTGGCAATTCTAGACATCTTTATATGAGGGGACAAGGCTTTATATGGGGGTCCAAACACGACTGGGGGCCACTTCGATCGATCATATCAATTCAAAAGACCTCTGTGCTTAGGCTTTTCCTTTTAACACCTTACTAGTTAATTTTTAAGATGATTTATATACAGAGTTTGCTTTGCAATGCTTTATTAATAAATTTGACTTCTCTGTGTGAAATAACTTTGGCAATAGCGTTGCCAACTTAGCAACTTTGTCCCTATAGACAGTATGGTGAGTTTTAAGACCCTTCTAGCAACTCTTTTACAATAAATACAAATATAAATACAAAATACAGATCTAGCAACTTTTTCTGTTGTTATTGGAGACTTTTGGAGACTATGACATGAAATCATGTGTTGTTCTCCTCTCAATAAGCAGCAGGTCCTGCTGTAGGCCCCTCCTATGTCCCAAAGCACTCAAAAAATTGCATCATTACAATTACATACACATGGTCAATTATGCAAATTAGGTGATGATGCCATTTCACAAAGTCTAACAACTTTTAGAACAGCCAATAGCTACTTCCCTTAGTGAGGAGTTGGCGGCAATGTTTGGCACCAAAAAATCTGCAAAAATGCGCGAAGCCAATTTCAAGGTCAGGATGCAGTTTAGGTGCAGCAGATTATTTCATACAGAGTTTGACATTGGACATTCATTCCAGCCACATTTTACCATTAGATCATTGGTTACGACCTATGTTGGAAATGCTTTTCTTAAAAACAGATCAACAATGAGCACCAAGGAGTTCACCTTTAACCAACAATCATATAAAAGTTTAGTTATATAACCCAAAATAACAAATATTGTACAGCTTTACAATGTGTACAACATATGACACCTTCTGTCCATACACCCTCATAAACTGGATATGGAAACACTTCCAAAAACAATCTTTAGTGGGAAAAACGGAAGCAACTTTAGTAAAAGAAATAGACACAAACATGCAATATATAATGTGTTGTAAACTCCCCTCTAAAAGTATTGGAACAGTGAGGCCCATTCCATTATTCTTGCTGTAGCCAGTGGAGGTGGTGTCCTGGCTTGGGCTTGGCCAAGTCAATCTCCAGACTTGAATCCTACAGAGCACGAATGACACCTGCTAAAGAGGAGACTGGAGGGGGTATCTGTCCAACAACTGAAAGAAAGAAAGAAAGAACGCAAAGGTTTGGTGATGGATGTAACGGGTTTGAAGCTGTTATTGCAAGTAACTAAATACTGAATTTAGTTTGAGTATTAGTCATTTCTGTTCTAATGCTTTTGCTCACCTGAAATATTGGTGCATTTAATCAAAAAAGTGCGATCTTCTAAGCTGTGTATCAGATCCAGATGTAATTACTTGGAAAAATAAGCGGAAATGTTGATCTCTTGTCTCACATTCAACTTTTGATGACAAACCCAAATTGTTTCAGTCTACAGAAAAAAAAGGAACTGCTCACTGTTCCAATACTTTTTGAGGGGAGATAATGTACATTCACACTATGGACAATTAGAACGATTTAAACTGAGAGCTGCAATGGAAGCTGGTTCCCTTTACCACTGGGTATATGGCAAGTTTGTTGTGTTCACTAGAACCAGTAGTACCATACCTTCAGTCCAAAAAACCTTAAACTCTTCCTGGGCCAGACAGAACCAAACAGAGCTGGAAGCCCTTTTCTTTTTCTTTACTTAAGAAAAAAAAAAAACCAATGTATTCTGATCATGATTCCTGAGCAGAGGAACACAAAGAATAATTAAAAAATGTTAACAAGTGCCACATTTTGAAAGAGTAAGCACATGAAAACACACACGAGTAATAAGAACAGAATAAGCAGTGTGTCTTCATTTGTAATCAGTGTGGAGTCAGAAGAGGTGCCAAGGCTCATGCTGAGGGAGCTCCCATAAGGAGAAGGTCTTGGCAGATGCAGTACACTGACAGAAGGTGTCCCAGACCTCTGTCTTCATCTCAGTCCTCCTCCTCTCACTCTTTCTACCTCTCTCCCCCCATCGTTTCCTGTCTCGGAGACAAATAGACGAGAGGCGAAAGACAATGTGTAATCTGCTCACCAGCGCGCACAACTACTGGTGTGTCATGAATGAATATCGTGTGGGCGAAGATGGATTTTAGCTGTAGTGTTTCTCTATAATCAGACAGACAGCGCTCATTTAAAATTCAGTGGAAAATAAATGGAGTGCATAGCTTTAACATCTTCTACCACATCCCGTGTTCAAGTGTCTCCTTGTGGTTTGGAAAATATTACTTCTAAGAATATATCACATCTTTTACCAGGAATAGGATTCCTCTTACCCCCCTTTATTTGCGTCACTTTGGTATTAAAATAAAGTACCAAATAAATTCTTAAATTATAGCATATCTGACAGACTGTTTCATTTGCCTTTGATACAGCGATAAAATATTGATCATAATTAGGTTTTGAATTCCTTAATTTATATGCCTGCTATTGCTTAACTTGACCTACAATAGGGACTTGGGTTGGGTCATTAAGAAGGTTAAAGTGCTCAGGGAAACACTATATGTCTTTAATGTCAGTATTAGCCTTCATGCCAAACATGTCAAGGACAGAAAGTTTTTTTGTGAAATAGTTATCTATAAAAACTATGCTTTACATAATTTGATACAATACCTGACCTTTGTATAGACCTGCCTCCTTTAAGCTGGGGACACACCAAAACACAAGCTAAACTTTCACCAGTACACGGCTAAAGACTCTAGTCCTTGCCAGTCTGGAAATACTGAGTAAGCTGTGGGCAACACATCTAATCACTGGAAGAAAAACCCACAAATCCTACGGGAACAGAAAGTCTCACGTGTTCTTGTGCCAAACAAAATTGGCGGCAACCAACAACATTCAAGTTTTGAAAATAGTAAAAAGAAGAAAAAAGGAAGAAAAAAGCGAGAAGACCGATGGCTGCATACGAAAGGTTCATAAAATGCAATAAAATGGCCACTGAAAGAGACACAACACAGAACAAATCAGAGTGGGAACATAATGAGGCAAAAAGGTGGGACTCAATCCAGAGCACCTGGGTCCACGGCCGAGTGTAATCACTTTATGTGACAGTGTATACAGGAGAGGAAACCAGGAGACAATCAATAATTCTAATGACGCAACAACTTACTGAAAGCTCAGCCCAGCTGGTTCCTATATGAACAATGTGTCAACATTCAGCTGTCAACGAAACAGCATCACAACATTCAGAAAGCAGTTAGTTAATAGGTTTGTTAGTGCAAACCTTACCTGTAAGATTTAAGAAGAGATTTATTAAACAATGTTTTGCTTCTGAAAGCCCAGTTCCACATTTAGCATAATGCTGCAAGACAAAGACTTATTTATTGTTGTTGCTTGAAGGCCTTTAATCTATTAATTTTCCACAAAATCCAACGGTAGAGTTGATCTCTGTAAACTACATTTTGAAAATAACAAATTTATAATAAAGTTATAATAAAAAATAACTCTTATTGCTGCTACTATATTATATAACTGTTGTTCTATCTGTACAGCGGTGTTGTGCTATTTCATGTATTATATTATGAGGAAAGAGGAAGGCCTCATATCATAACTACAATAAATAATGGACGCTAAAGCCATATTTACGTTTTTGTAAACAAACCTTTTCTTCATGACTATTGATTTATTAGACATGATAGATGGATAAGAAAATACAGAAGAATCACTAATAGTGACTGATTTCTAAGACAATGGATGGATAGATGGATGTAATTCAATATTCATTTATTCACTCATATTCATATTTATAAGAACTTTATCACATCTGTGAAACACGGAAGTACTTCGCAGCCTCTGGACCGAAACAACTTACTTTCATTTATAAGGCTATAATTTCTACAAGCAAATTACAGGCATATGTCAAGATTTTAATCCATGAACAGATTACAAGTTAAAGCAGAAGAAATTCTACGTTTTCCAATGCGTAATCATAATGACTTAACCTTATTGGACCCACCTGAGGCAGGCAATTCATAGAAAGAAGTCAACCAACCATTTGTGGAAACCCTGATCATGTTATGTTATGATCCCTAAAGAGATAGAGCAAAAATGTAAGTGCTCAGAAACTTTCAGAAAGAAAGACCGACTGCTGCAGGACAAGAAGAGAAATGAAGGCTATCCGAGTATTTGCTTCCATCAGGGAGTCACTATCAATAACAAACTCCCTGAAGTTCCAGGAGATTTAGGACATATTTTCATGAATAATATTACATTACTGTTGTAACTCCAGAAAGTTGCTGATTCTGACATTTAAGCAGCAGAGGAAGAGCTACTCTTAGTTTTGCAATTTAGGACTTAAAAACAAAGACACAAATTAATCAAATTAATGTAATATGTATCCCACAGCCCTAACTGACAGATGTATTATAAACTTTTTCTAATTGCTTGGTGTCTTCTATGGTGAATGGCTGACTCGGTAAAATGTGTTTAACAAATTTTGCTTTCCTTACAAAGTTAAACCCGCTGAGGATCATTTCAGTTTTGCACTTCACAATAATGTTCAAATCCCATGAACAGGTGGCGTAAAACAGAAATATAGTCTGAAATAAGTGACAGGTTTTTTGCAGTGTAGTGTGTGTGCTTTGTGGGTGATGTTAATATTTTTAACCCCTGTGACCCCCCCAAAAAGCAAAAAAGCATAAAATATAGCCAGGAATAGGTTAATGCAATATGAAAAATGTAGTGTGTTTACTTTTTAGCTTCTTAGCCTCTGTGATAAAGGTCAACAAAGAAGTTGCTTCATAGACAATGACAGCGGCTGATGAATGATGTGCAGCAGTTACTTTAAGGATGTAAACATCTGTAAATTAGACAATTTAACAAGAATTTTAAAAAAACATGATTTGAATTGAATTGCATATTGTAATGCGACTGCAGACGTCCAGGCTGCAGCTCAGGTAGTGGCTTAGACATGCTTGGAGGAAGTTGAATGTGCCATCACATTTCAAGAGCTTTGAAAACGGGGAGCCATCACGTGCCGTAAAAGCGAGTGGGTCACGGGTAAGGATTGATCTACTGTGCACTGCAACGCCATTACAGCTATTTTTCAAACTGTCGAATAAATGAAAGCAGACAGAGAGAGGCTTTATCTGAAGCCATGTCAAGGGACAGATTTACATTGATCGAGAAGTCATATTAACGGTAATAAATAATGATGATAATGTCTGATGATGGTTATAGAGGAATGCATTGCCACTCTTTTCTTACCCTGCTACAAATGAATTTATTTTTGTGGCCGTGTTTCCCGTTTTGTTCCCGTGTTTTCTTAAGGAAGATGTTTTAGCTTTAGTTTACAGTACAGGTTTGTCAGACAGCTCTCAGGGTCAAACCTTTAGGATTTAGAAGGCACCATAAGACTGCTTGGGTTAAGATAAAAATTTAAAGAATATTTCCTGCGTTTGTTTATGTAAATATAGAGTGTTGGAGCCCCTTTAATCTTACTCAAACAATTACCTGATGTCCCACTAATCGTGGCATCGTGGTTTGAATGCAGGTGTGCATGGCTAGAATAATACAATCAACCAATAAAAGATGAAAATGACTGACTATTCTACACACATCTTGTGAAATGGCAACAACATTATTGGTACATTTTGAATTGATAAGGGGGCTGCATCAATATTTCAAGCAAATTTCACTGCATGGGTCCAAAAGTGTCCAGTTACTTTCAGAGAGAGAGGCATAAAAACTGACTGTAGTTTGCTAAAATGTATGTTGACAAGCCACGGTGCTTCTGGGAAACTGCCCTTTGGACAGATGCTTTGCTGAATCTGGCCCAACATGCCTTGAACCTGTGCAGGACACAATGAAATCGGATTATCAAGACATTCTGGAGTGAAACACACTGCCCAGCATCAGTCAGCCTCAACCACAGGTACAGTATCACTTTCGGCTGTGTGTGCAGATAATGTTAGTTTCCATGCATTATAGAATAACTGCCTCTGAGTGAGACATATTTGTGTGAATTACAATGCTACACACATGGGATGAGAGAAATGTGTTTTCCCCACGAGAGCGCCACACTTGCTTCGAGTCGAGGGAAAACAATTCCTCTTTAATGGAGGCCTATAATGTTAGTCACAGTCATTAGGGACTCCAACAGGCAGCGCATTTAGAGGAAATCTCTGAGTAATTAAAGGAACCGCCATTGTGAGAAGGGGGCTGGCTTTAATGGGAAGTTCTATTAGTCTGTCATGGTGAAGCCTAATGGCTGACCACCATACTGTCATTACAAAGTCTGTGTGTGTGTGTTGTGGCAAATTTGATAATTAAATACATTATGCTTCATCACAGACAAGTAATGGGAACACAAAGCGTTTCTTCCTCTTTCTCATCATCTCTATCTGTCCTTTTGTGTTTTTATTTCAGCTGAGCTTAGTCTCTGTCTCAGTATGATTTACGCTCTGGCTTTCTTTCGCTAAATACTGCTGTTGCTCCTTTCAGTGCAGTTATTCCTCACTTCCATCCGTCCATCCGTTTCCATTTTAGTCTGGGAGTCCTTGTTTCTCTCTTTTCATTCAGTCTCTCACTTTGCATCTTTTTGCATCCCTTGTTCTATCCTCCCTCCATCATTATCCCAGTGCTTTCATCGTCCCTCCTCTACCTGGTGTATGTCAGCATTTTCTGTTTTCCCATCGCTCCGACTCCCACTGCCCCCTTTTCTTTTTCTGCTCCTGTCGTTTCATTATTATCATCTCACAGAAATTCTGCTCCATCCTATTTGCCAAGAGTGGTGTTTTCATATTGTTTAGCATATGGTGAACTATCTTTACTATACAGAAGTCATCAGTATTTGTATCACCCCGTCAATCCTATAAGATCTAAGCAGATGGTTTCTCACTATGAAGTGCTGATTAAGCTGTTCTTGACTCAACAGAGGCTACAAGTGTGTTAGATAGTTTTAACTCTTGTTTGACTACAGGCATTTTGATGAACATTTTATTCTATAGCTGCAAGGAGTTTTTCTTCAGGTGGGGGGGGGGTTGCACATAGATTCACAACTACGTCTCCTACCCAACAGGTTTTTATTATGCTAATTTGCTTTACAAATTACCTTTGAGAGGAAACATAATTGCTGCCTGGAGCCCGCTCACTTGCATTTTTTTTTATTCCAGGATGTGTGCACGTCCTTAAACTGTACACAAGTTATGAATGGATATGAAGTAAACTAAAATAATGTGTCTCTGTGTAATGTAAGGATAAAAGAGATGTCTGGCTGTGGTACATTTGAAAAATGTGGCAACTGAAAGACTGATTGGATAAACACACGCAAAGTAAGAAATACAATTGGTATTTATTTTTAAGGTTACAAACTTTGCATAACCTCTTTAGCTTAGCTTAACATCCCCACACTTGAGTTACTCAGATAAATATACGGCAAAAATTCAAAAGCCATAAATTGATAGAGATTTTTTTGGGGTGTGTGTTAGTGACTTTCTTAAGAATGGTAACCAAACCCATGTCAGAAAATGACTGAGCTGAACCTGCATCTTCAAATGCTAGTAACCAAGCAAAGCTCACCTACCATTTTTCACATTAAAAAGGCAACTTGAAGATCCAAGATTTTCCAGGATCCCGTTTGCTCTCAGATTGTTCAGTATCATCCCACAGTCATCTTGTTAGATCTGTCTGAGCAGATGGCCTCTCCTCACGAGTTTCTGGTGACAGCACAGTAATCTGACTCAACAGTGAAAAGGCTGTCGGATTAACAACTAACTCCATTCAGGTGGAATACCAACACAGGTGCTGAGCACTGAGCTGGATTGTCCTGATCATGTCAGTCCCTGAGTAAAATAGAGGATTTCTCTCAAAACTTCATGCTGGTTCACAGATGTGGTTAGGACCCCATCATTACACTCCACTTCATTTCTTAGTTGAAAACCCTAAGGTTCCTCTGAAGAATTCAGACATAGTGTTGTAGAAAAATGTAGTCAGCATATGCAAACACAGTCACTGGGCTGCAATGACTGGCTGGCTGGCCAGCTGAGAAATTGGTTGCCATGGCTGTTATGGGAACCCTGGGCAGAGGTGATTGGGTCACAGTATACATAGCAACTGTGGTGGAGAGTTACACTGAGGGGGCAGATGGGACGACAGTGGGGGGTGAGTGTACTCCATCACAATGGAAGCAGAATGAAGAGATGACGTTAGTGTGAAAACGATGGCTTAACAGTTTGTTGAAGTAAATTCATCACAATATGTTCTGGAACCAATAAGAAATATCAAATGCTAAACATAAGAGTATTTGTGAAGGGGAGAGGGGTGTGGACATGGTAAGCAAAGCCTTTGGTAAAGCTGCATTTTGGTAAATAAGTAAATTAATAAGTATTAAAACTGGTATAAAAAATGGTAGCATCTTGCTGATTGGTAATGGCAGGATAATAATGAGATACTCTTTCGGAAATAAGGTAATTTGGAGGTAATATCTAGGTAATAATGGCAGTAATTTCTTGGCCATAACAAGGTAAAATTAGTATAAGTAATGGATATATCTAGATAACAGGAGGCTAAAACATGGGCAATAAAGTGGAAACTGAGCTGTAGAAATTACCTGGAAATAGATTTTAAAGTGCACATTTCTCCTGTCTGCTCCTCTGTGCCTTTTTTCTCTGCAGATGTGTGTGTCGCCCACAGAAAACTCATATTAGGCCTGGCAATATGAGTAATATAGGGCTATTAAACCAAGTCCACACATGTGTGTATTAATAGGATGTTTGGATTTGAATCTGATATAAATCTTGCATTAACATATGAATTTAAAATCTACAAAGCTTTATAACTTGGAAAGGGCTCAATGTCTGAGCTATATTGCAACTGTGACTTAAGATGTCTTCACTTCTGCTGTCATGTCATCCGTCTCTACCGCCAAAGATTTTAAGGGGAAACAGGTATTTACAGCTCTCATTCATGGCTATTACATAGAAACGGTATCCGGGGAATTATTATAGGTCTTGGTGTTTGGATTTTTGTCCATTTTACAGAAACTCCTATAACCTAGATATACCCTATCTAGATACTGCTTAAGCTAGTTTTTACCTTAGTAATTACCATGAGAGAGAGCGCCACAGGCATTTTAAAAAATAGGATGTGAAATGTTTTGGTCCCTTATTCTTAAAGTGTCATTCTTTAAAGAAGCACTTAAAGCACAAACTGAACTTCTCAACAATGGTTAGGATGTCGCTAGTTCAAGTAAATGCTTGATCTTCACTGACTCTTAAAATTAAACCGTCCTTGAACATCTCCTCCTCTGGAGATGCTTACTGACCAACATTTCCGATTCGGTTATTAATAGGAATGCTGACGAGAAGCACAATTACTGTTAAGGTTATTAAGTTTAGTCATTTGTTTTCTGATTATCTCCATAATTCCTGGGCATGCAGGGTTGAATATCCCTGAGAAGACTGGTCAGCTCTTCCCAGTTGCTGCGGAAACATCCTCCAGAGCCTCAGACTGGTGGAAACTTGCAACACAGATAAAGACACCCACACAGAGCACCCAAGCATAAGGCACTGGAACCATGACAGCAGCATGAAAACAGAACACGCAGCTCCTGGGAATGAACCCAGAGTCTCTACAATGGTGGGCGATATCCGTTCCGCAACATCCACTCTACAGTTTACCCCCTGCGTAATGTTTTTAAGAGTCCAAACTGAAAAGCCAGCATTTACTTCAAATACACATGAACGAAAGAAATAAAGTATCTCATACACAAAACACTTGATATTCTGTCCGTTTCATAATTGCAATGGGACCTTTGCAATAAGTAGTGGGCTTTCATTAGCACAGGAGCTCAAGGCTACATTTGTTATTGGAGCTGTAGTCTAAAAAGTCTGAAGAAACTCTTTATCTACAGCAGCGCTTTCACAAACATCACAATACATATAAATATGAATTAAGAATTCTTCTAAAGCAGACAAATTAACTGCTCCATACTACGGTGCCATAGCATGACACAGTGAACATTTCCGCAGTAATTTTAACAAGACGTGTGTGCGCGAGCGAGAGCATGCGAGACTCTGCTGTATTGGCCCAGTATGTCCTCAGCAGGCCTGTCAGTCCCAGTCATCTTTACCTGAATGATGCCACCATGACTCCATCTGTCACCAGAAACCCAGGCCAGAAGATTAAAATGAAAAAAAAAAAAAAGGCTGAATGAAAAGAGAGAAAGCGAGAGAGACAGAGAGAGAAAGTGGTAAAGAGACAAAAAAGCAAGCACACAAGCAAGTGAGCAGGTAAAAAACTAAATTAACAGGATATAGAAAGACATATAACACATGAACATACAGAAATAGAAGGAAATATCAGAAGAATGAAAAATGAAGGACATGCCTTATTGTAATGCTGACAGGAAGGATGAAATAGACCAGAGATGAAATGTAAATAGAGAAAAGCAGTATTCTCATAGAGGCAGGTATATTAACTTTCACGGCAGTGGCATCATAGGTGTGAGTTGTTTATGGACTGATTCTGATAAAGAGTCTTTGAGGCCTATCTGTTCTAAGGTAGAGAGAAAGATTTCAAAGGATTTAATTTCAGATATCAAATCAGCTGTGAGCAAAAAATCCAAAAGAATTTGCATTACAGAATGTTTTTGAAAATGCCCCACCTTAGTTTGGGTTGCTGACTTTTTTGTCTCCGTGCTAGTGGAAAATAACAAGCTCTCTGAAGCAGCCTCAAAATCTGAGGTTAAACTCATGCATAGAACATTATTGATTTCTCTGCATATCCCTGAAGTCAGAGTGATATCACTGAAGACATGGAGTGATGATACATAAAACGCACTAAAAATACCTCAGTGAGAAAAGGATATTACACAATACAGAATGCATAGCATATTTTTCACGGATTAGTCCAATTGCTCCACCTTGTTGTCTCACAGCACCTACACAGAAGTTCACATGGTAATGTGACCTCGCCAGTGATCCCGGGCGAGTCCTTTAGTTCTTAAAAAGCTTTGCACACACAGCCCAGATTTTCTGTGTTGTCTAAATCCCGCCTGGGCTCCCAGTCTGTAGATCTTAAACAGAATCTCAAGGATCTAGCTGTGAAGCTCTAAAGCTGAGCTCACTGATGTGAATCAGCACCATCTGGATAATGTGGTCACAACATTTTCAGGAGATGCAGTGTTTCATTCTTCAGTTAATGCATGTTAAATATATCGGAGTCAAATGTGAAGTTCCTACTGTAAATCAAAAATATAGGATCCTTTGTATGTACATGCCACACATGCAGTCACATGCATAGAGAACGTACGCAAACTCCCTTTTATCATTTGAACAAAAACATAAGTACACTCCTGAAAATTACAATAATTGGATAGACTCTTTTTATGTTCTCTTTTTCACACTTATAAACACACACACACACACACACACGGTACTTAGGATGTACAAACGTTACCACCTTTGTGAATGTGGAGGTCATTGTTGTTACAGCCTTTCTGGAGGCAGGGGAGGGTGAAATTGATTTGGTTGGTTTAATGACAGGAAAAGTTGAAAGGTCATTTTACCTCTAAAGCTGAAGCTATTTCAATCCTCAGCTAAATGACTATAACCAACAAAAGAAGAAAAAGATACTAATAATGCTACTAATTACACTTAGTAATTATAATAATACAATTTTACACGTGACCAGACTACTGAAGTTGTTTTTTGAGGAAGGGCATGACACAGAAATAAAACGTGTGCGTTCTTCTTACTTTCTATACATAGTGAAGAATGAAACAGAATTGTATTGCCATTCAATCAAAGGTGCACTAGGGGACAATACATACAAAGAACAAAACCTCAGACCGACTCCAGCATTGTCAATCAGTGACCTTTTGACAATATAAGAATATTACAGAGCCATAAAAATGACAATCATTAAAAACACAGGACAATTAGCACAGCGACTGTGTCAATCATTCGCTCGAGTCTCTCTAGCTCCATCCCTGAGCTGTAAATGGTGCCATTTTCTTGATAACACCACTTAAAATGAAAGAGAACAGAAAGGTCAACATCATTTCTTATTTTTCTTTCATCTGTCCATCTTTTCTATTTTTGGTCTCTGAGATTATAAACAAATCTAACACAGAGGAAAAACTGGGGTCCAGAATGTGAAGAACGAGAAAATGCTGTTTAGTTTCAAAATCCCACAGACCACAATTGGCGTTGGTTTTGGACGGATTGAAATATTGCATTAGGCCCTAAATTATTCTTCTCCAACAGTGGGGATCAGGCCTGGACTAGGACTTAAAGTGAAACATGCTGCTTGTTAAAAAGATGCTTTATGCCTCATAATTCCTGAAAAGATGCTAATGCATTTTAAAGACTCAAACAATGAAAAAAGAGACTTCTCACAAATATATTTTTAGAAAATGTGTAAAAAAAAATGACTACCAGATTATATCTAATCCAAACAAATGTACAAAAATGCACTGCCAACATCTTCTTCACTTCTTTGGCAAAGTTTAATCTTTGGGTGCAGTTTTTCTGAGAAATGGTTTTCTTCATCAAAATGTCTCCTGAGGTGGACGTCACCCAGTGTCCTTCACACTGTCTGATCAGTGACGGGAACATCAATTTCCACAGATAATCCCTGTGACAAGTCATAGGCACTTACCTGTTTTTCAAAGCACATTTGCATAAATAGTGAATTGTGAATAATGTCTTTTTTTTTTAAGGACAGCCACGGCACCTTCTGTTATTGGTCGTACGGTTCTTCTCAAAGCCCCTAACCGCTTCTGCAACTGTGTTTTGAATATTGTGTATGCAATTAGCCCTAATTAGAAATAAGTGTAACAAGAGTAATGTTCTTACTTGTTGCACTGAGGTTTTGGGGCACATCCTTCAAATGTTTGACCTGCTTGTTTTTAATTATACATTATACAAATGATACAATTATTGTAATTGATGAATGGCATTTTATTATTGGATAGCGGTATACTCACTTTAGATTTACACTATAGAAGCAATTATGAAAAGCAATTATGATAATTTGCATTACTATAAAACCTAAGTGCAGTAAAGTTACGTCTCTGAAAACAAACTCTTTATTTGACAATTATACTCATGATCACAAACTGAATAATGCAGACTAATTTCAAGGTAATTTTGCTAAAGGCCTACTGTGAACACAGTTTGTATCTAAGTTTAAATAGGCTGTAAAATGCTTTTTTGTACTTTCTGTTGCAATTTGACTGTTGTGATGGCGAGTGTCGAAAACCTGAACTAAACGTGTTCAAGGAATTGCACCAAAAAAAAAAAGAAAAAAGTCTATCTGCTCTGGTGAGTCTCTCACAAGACCTTCCTGTAACTTTCCCAATCTAATAACCAAGACAGTAGTCAGCATCAAAAGCAATAAATATACTGTAGTTAGCTGCAGCCCTAACACAAATAGAGGCAGCTCAACCTTAAGCATTATTTTATGCATCTACTTTGAATATGTGAGTCTCGTGTTCAAAGCTCAAACGGATCCCTCCCTCTCTCTCACTTGCTCTCTCATTGCTACTGTATAGATCACAATAATGTTAGTGGTGACACTCCCTTCCATGGTCATTCATCTGAAACAGAATTACATAAGCCATTTACCACCCGGTCTCCATGATGGATGGCAGGGCCCCCAGCCAAAGCACCCAGGCCTGATCGCTTCGCTTTTCTCAGTGACAAATGTCACTAGAAAGACATACAACACCTTCCGATTTCCTAGTTTTAAATGAGAATGTGTTTGCTAAAGTGAGACCAAAAAATACATCTGGCTTTATCGTACACAAAATAACCAACAATAGTGTGGCAGCAGGGTAAAGTCGACTTCTTGAATTTCAGACTAGTGAAATGTTTTTCCCTTGTCTGAGTAATCTTGGTGATTGTCACATTCTGATTGATTTATCTGTGAAATTATCATCATGCCGTGATGATTTGTGAGCGTGTGCACGAGAGAGAGAGAGAAAGGGAGCAGAGGCACTAAGGTGAAATTAAAGTAGAACGCACAAATTGCAGTTAACTGTGTAATGCAGAATGTGGAGAAATTACACAAGAGTCCAAACAAACTGACTATATCAACTGACTGTGTTTTTGTTTGTTCTTTTTATTATCTTTGTCTACATATTTTGGTTTTGGCTATAGAGAAAACAGGGACTCTTTCTAATATTAAGTGATTCTGGGGTCTTTGTTAAGAGGAGAAATAAGTTTTATTTATAATGGTGGAACATTGTGAACTTTCTGTCCTGTGTGTCCTGAGGTTGTCACCGTCTTCAAAACTCCTCACTCTATTAACTGCAGAGCTGTATAGAATACCAAAATATAGCTGAGCAGATGGAAGAGTTCAAAAGTGTATGTGGTTATTATGCTACAGCCTGGCAATGGTTGTTCAAGATTTAATCAAGATAATGATGTAATCGAGCTTTGACAATGTGCATCACTCAAATACAAATCTGATGACTTCAGATGTTTGCCTGAGAGGTAATCAGATAACCGAGAAGGGCATCGTACATGTAAGCTGTTGCCACTATGAGAATCTGGTTTTGCCATCCAAACCTCACTGCCCATTAATACTGAAAATGCTACAACAGTATTTTCTTCTGTGCAATTGAATGTATCCAACTGTGAATTATCTGGAAGTCAAATTATTGTTAAATATAGAATAACAACTGGGCATAAGTTGAACTTTTGTCTAACAGAGTGAAATATTGTGGCACAAGTATTAGGACAAAACATACTGTAAATAAGGGAATTACGCGATGCGTGTATGGAAGTGAGGGCGTGCCCTTTTTGGGGGAGAAAAATAAGCACATAAAAGGCATGTCCAGCATGCTTTTAACCTAGCAGGTCAGGTAATTTGGCCACGATACAAGACACTGTGATTCCTGATATCAAACCTACTGTATATGTTCTCTTACTGCGATCCACAGCAGGTCACCAAATTGCTGAACAGGCACAGGTGAGGAAAACCATCCCACTCCTCCACAGGAAAACACCACACCGCAGATTTGTGCCTGCTTGAAAATGGAGCCCAGGGTTTATGTGTTTATGAGAGAGAATCTGTCAGTGTAGAGGGCCCAATATCACAGACAGATCCATCCAGGAATATGAATGTGCGTGTAGGTGTGTGTGTGTGTGTGTGTCTACAGAGACAGATATGACTGCATGAATGGCTGGCAGATAGAATTTAGACCAGTATGACAAATGATTTATAGGTGCAATTTTACCCAGCTGTCATTGCACTTTATTCAGCTTGACGTGGTGTTGTGTGGATGCGTGTGTCTGCGTGTGCGTCTGTGCATGTTCTTATGCACCTGTGCTTATCTGTACAAATGCACGTAGATATACTGTAAATTTGTGCACATTTCCGGTGTGTGTGTGTGTGTGATTGCATGTACGTGCACACCAGCTGGAAGTAAACTGGCACATTTACTAAAGTGATGACTGCTTTACTTTAATGGACAGAAATGACTCGTGTCATGTACAGTACTTCTCTATTAACTCAGATGCATTCCATTTCATCCATTTTTCATCTTCACTCTGTAACTCATTCTTATTACCACCTCATTTAATGTGATGCTGTTATGTGAAATTTCCCTTCACATCTCGCTTTTTTTTTGTTACTTCTAAAAGCTGCTAAGAAAATAAATTTAGGCCACTTGTTAAATCTTAAAGACACAGGTAATCGGCAATGTTACACAACAGATACATCTGTCGTTCAATGCCATTAATACGCAGTATATGTATATAGGCAAAAATCGAAACAAAAGTTTTGAGATGGACAAGCAGTTCTTTAAATTTAATGCAACACTTAAAAAAAGCTGTGTTGGTAAAGTAATACAATGACAAGTAATGGTTACAAAATATTTAGATTAATCGCAAATAATTCTAAAATCAATCATTAGGCATGGTCTAAAATTATTATACTCTATTATTATCACTCCTTGATCCTTTTTGTTCTTCTTCAGGTTCACTGGTGCAGTTGTTGGAAGGAAGGGGGCAGGTGGCTGTTATTAGACTCCACCAGAACTTGCTCAGGTATTAAGTTATTTGACGAATCAGACTAAAGTGTTGACAGCTGTTGTTTTAGCGGATTTATACCAATAGACAAACTCTCACATGCACAGAATCACTGGAGGCAGAGCTGACATTACCGTTTCATGTTTTTTTTCTTATTTGATGCGTGTTTTAAAAAACCTTTATTGGCTTATTAGTTACCATGTTGTAAATACATATATATCGATAGAAGTAGAAGTGTCTGACCGGGGCTGTGATCTGTCGCCCTCCTGTTGCATATACAGCTGTGCTGTGTGTGTGGACGTGTCTTTATTGCCTTGTGTGGACAAATTTTGGTGTTGTGAGGACATTTTAGCTCCTTTTGGTCCACACAACTTCAAAGAGCTTTTTGAGAGTCAAGACTGGGTTTTAGGGTCAGGGATAGAATTACATTTGGCTTAGAGTAAGGGGCTATGGATTGCATTATATCAATACATACTGTACTTGTGAGTGTCCTCACAAGTATGGAGAGACATGAGCTTATGTGTGTGTTGCGGATGTGATTGACTGATATGTTTTTTTAAAAGCCGATTTCAAAGGGGATTTTTAGAGTGCAGGGAGATCCATGGGATCCATTTTAATAAAAAATACAATTTAATAAATGAGACAAATATGCTCAGGCTAAATTTATATTTTCAGAATTCTGAAAATATGTGAATTAAATTAATTGAGAACCAGATTAGAATCAATTTATAACATAAAAGTGTCATTTGAAGAGAACATGAATATCTGATCAAATTACTTCACTGTATTTTCTTAATCTTCAAATACACACTCTCTCACTTGGGTACATAAATCCTCTGTAGTACGTTTATAATATGTTCCTATTTGACTGTACGATCATCTTGGAGGCTTTGGTACGAGGCTGTTGAGTTGTCTTGTATTCTACTAACAGAAGGTTCCTTAACTTTTTTTTTTTCACCAAATCTGTATTAATCAAACTAGGGTAAGTACATAATCATGTCCCTGAATACTACAGGGCAGTTTAACGGCAGCATTTTCTACAATGATCAAAATGAAGTGGGAGAAGTTTAGAAAATATCAATAAGTATCAACAATATCCACTTTGGTAGGGTAACTCAATGTTAAAAGGATTGCTAAAGATTATTTGTCAGATCATTTACATAACTCATGAAACAACAACAAACTAATCGTGTAGAAAATTTACTATGAAGAGAGAAATATGGAGAAATACTAAGATTTATTCATAACTTACTTTTGGGTCTGCCTCTGAAAACCCTTCAGTTGCGGGACCTTCTTTTACCTACCCGCTGCCGATGAAGTGAGGGGTAGGGGGAATGTTTTGCAACTGTACTACAGGTGAACGCACAAAGCTAATGGTTAGTGCCTAGTGGTAGGGCTAAGGGGAGAGACGGGATCCAGAGTATAACTTAACATCTGTTAATCTCACTCGGGGCACTCACACAGACTCAGCCCGCATTCCTACTTAGAGTCACTCACACTGTCAAGCTCTGAACAGGTGAGGCGACAGGTCATCATAACAGAATCCCCATTAATGGTGTCAAAAAAAATGTATTTGCCTTAATGCATTAACACTGAGTTAACATTGACAGCCCTGTATGTAATTTCCCATTTCCTGGAAATGTTTACATTTCAAAAGTCAGATGGAAGATAGGCTTGCCATCATCACCAATTTAAGCTTTCTAAAGAGCAAGTGAAAAGCCTTACATTTGAGCACATTATAATACAAAACACCAATTGAAGTAGTCCAAAAACTAATTTTTCAAAAAAAAGGAAATTACCAGAAACGTGCAATGACAATGTGCCAACAATGTTTGCCAATTTAACAATGAAATCAGTGGAAGTCCACCACACGGGAAAATACTAATCTAAGTTGAAGGTGAACAGGTGAAGGACAAGTCCTGTCAGTATGTTACAGTCCTCCACTTTACACACTGAGCCGTCCAAAGCCAGAGTAAATATAGGGTAAATAAGTGGGCGATTCGGGCCCCGTCAGTAGGTAATGTGAACGTTGCCTAATACGTTATTCTGAGAGGTGTCTGCGTGACATTTGAGTTGACGCTCTGCTAACCTCTGAATACTGCAGTGCTTCGTCTTCTGAAGAAATACTGGCCTCTGTGTCCCTAATGTTATGGCAGCACTTACTAGAACGATGCGCAGTGATGCTGATGTTTGATCATCTGCTACCTCATCAAACACACTGTTCCACAGCTGTCTGGACAGTGTGTTTGATGTCTGGAAAACTTGCACTCCGACTCAAATCGGGACACATCTGTCTCTCTGTCACACCGTTTAAACGGTGTGAGCAGTGACTTAATTTTGCTGTACCACCACTGCAGTGCTCTTGGCTTTTAGGCACAGGTTAGAACATTAATCAGCAGAGTAGTTAAACTGAACTGTAGCAACATAATGCAGCTATAGAAAACCAAGCACTCAGCAATTGAGCTTTTTTTTTTTTCCATCTATCTTGAACCTCTGTAACATCTCAGTGAACTTGGAGAAAAAGACCTGAGTGTGTCTAGACAAACACAAACCTTGAAATGTGTGGAATGATGGCGCACTGCACAATAACTTCTAACAAAAGTGTGCTACGTTCCTGCTATTAGTATTGGAGATCGGTGAAGAAAGTCAATCCATGACTCTACATACAAACAATACAGAAGGACAACAGGCAGATAAATGCCTCCTGTTGCCTGTGATAAATGTAAGAAGGCAATTATTTGCGAACAGAGAATAAATAAGTTAACCTGGCCAAGGAGGCCATGAACTCAAACACAAAAGGTATGACAAGGTGCAAATTACCAAACCACTGCTGGGCAAACAAAGCTGCAGCTTCCTTGTAGAAGGACCAGAGCACACGGTTCCATTAATGTGTATGACCGACGTCTGGAGTTTTTCGACTAGATTGTCTAGGCCACTGTCTGTCCTCTGCTTTACTGAGACACGGGCATTTCGTGAACTGCTCACTTGTGTTAAATAATGTCTGTGATCAGCCACAGAACAAAACACAATATGGCAAGGAAGGTAAATATAAGCATAGTGCAGTTATTGCTTGAAGGACAAATCTATAGATGTCCCTGTGTGTAAGGTATGTTTCAGTTAACTGCGATTACACCTGGAGTCAGGTATAAAGCAGCATGGAATTTCAGACGAGTTGTTGTTGTGCTGTTGCTACGGTACTGGACGGTCAGTCTTCATCCAGAAGAATTGTGACGCTTTGACAGAGCTCTGGCAGAGTCAGGGCAACATTCCACACAGGGGGCTTGAGAGCCTTGAAAACAGGTCTTGTTTACTTGGCTATTTCTCATCTTCTTCTGCCTTCTACAGACAGACACAATTCTCACACTTAAACCCACAAACACTGATTTCTATAGGACTGTCATGTCTGTGACGCTCAGCTGCTGAAACTGATATGGCTCTAGGCAAGGACATAAATGCTGGACTAACAGTCGGTTGCCAAGAGGTCCCCACTGCTTGTGTCTTGCACAGTGAAGTTTCTGTTTTGACTGTATGTGTCTTGTTGTCTTGGCTGATACCTCAGGTTGTTGTGCAGAAATGTGAGACCTCTGTCTTGAGTAGTCGGAATCTGCCTGTATTTGCTTGCATACATTCTTTCTTGCTGATTTCTGACCTGCCTCGCCTTCCCTGATACCGAGATACACCCCACAGCGTGATGCTGCCAACCCCATGCTTCATGTAGGGATGGTTCTTAGTGTTGTAATGAGCACTGCCTACCGTTAGCCAAGCGTAATGCTTACACTTCTGTCCAAAAGAATTCTGATATTCATTTGCTCAATGTCTTTAATGTGCTGCCTGACAAACTCAGGACTTAAGAAGTGGTTTTGGACTCTTGCTCTAATTCATACCTCACTACAGTTTTCACTTCAAGAGTAAATCTGCCAAAATTTACTCTTTACTGAATTTTGGGAAACTGTAAACTAGGTGAAATGTGAACATCCATCTTTTTAAGACATCTATGTGGAACTGTACCTTCAATATTAGCTAATTAGTTAAGCAAAATATAAAACTGAATCAGTCATAAATCCTGAATAATACTTTGAACTCCCGAATAATTTAGTCAAATGCAGCAGCTCTAAAATACTGTAGCCCTCCACTGTCACACATCTTTAAAGAACAAAATGATGTAAGAACACCATCCCATTTTAAGTGCTGTGGGCAAAAATAGGCAACCCAAACCATGTATTTTTACATACTGTGTGCATTTGAGTATGTGTGTGCGTCCGTGCATGTGTGGATGTGGATAGATGTGGCCTTTGGGCTCAGCTCTGCCGGTTGAGTGGACAGTGTCCAGGATGATGAATTGAAAGTTCAGAAAAATATCTGTTAGAATTTGAAAGCCATGGAAGGAGAAAATTGGCAACATTGTCTAAGGTAAAATCCTTTGCACCCTCCATTCATCATCTGGAGATAAAAGGTTAGATCGGTAGCTATAGTGTGTGTGTGTGTGTGTGTGTGTGTGTGTTGCATTTCTGTGTGAGGCCGGTCACAGTGTGAATATTGTCTATTCAATTATTAATCATTTCAGTTTATTTTTGGGTAATTTGTGCACTGTGGGATCTTTAGAGATTTATATGAGTTTGTGCATTTGTGTACAGCATCTGCAATGAAATAAAAAGCATAAATGTGTTGGTCTGCATCAACAACAGAAACATTGTGTTAACGCTGGTCACAGCAGGGACACTGACAAGTGTTTGCTCTTCCGTTACCAGTGACCTCAGAGTTTATTTTTCTTGATTTATTTCTCTGTGTGTGTGTGTGTGTGTGTGTATGTGTGTGTGTGAGAGAGAGAGAGCAAGAGAGAGAGCATTTGTGGATGTGTTTTCTGCAGTGCGGAGATCTTAAAATTCTCATGGAGTATGAGTGTAATTTGTAAGATACAGGAGAGAGAGAGCGAAAGTGTGCGTGTGTGTGTGTGTGTGTACACACAATGTGAGTGCACAGCATTTCTGGCCTACTTCATAAACATTCGGCGACACAGTCTCACAGCAGGTGGTTCATTACACGGCCTGTAATTAGGCTGACTTGACTTTCCTCTGCTCCTGATTACAGATACATATTGGTTTCAGTGGAGCATGGAAACAAGACATTTTTTAAATTATTTTTATTTCAATAAATTATTTGTTGCTTTAATGTTCTGGGGTGTGTTTATGAGTTGGATTTTAAGGGAAAAAAAATAAAAGAGGCGGTGAACCATTTGTCATCGGAGTATTTTGAATTATTTTAGTGCCAGTCATGCTTCTGGTTCTTGAATATTACATAACTGAATACACAAAAAATTACCTGAATTTGCAGAGCCCTCTGGGTTGTGTCAAAACACATGTGAGATGTTTATGCTAATGACAACAATACACAGAATACGCCTTCTATCCTTTCCATGTAAAAGAGAAAAAACACACTCTTCATGTGGTTACTCAGATTCTAATTGAAACTGGGAAATGGTTTATGGGATTTAAATGTATGTTTAAAGTATGATCCAATAATAAAAATAAACTGCAAAATGTTTGTTCAATGTTTACATTTTAGTTAATGTGTATTATGTGGTTTTGACAACCAGGAAATATTAGCAGGAGTAAATGTTGTTTATAAGCCTTTACTGACCTCATAGAGGAAATGTGCACTATTATGGAGGTTTTCTGTCTTGGTCAAAGACACAACATGTGGTCAGGAGTCAAACCCCCAACCATGCAGTTTGCAGAGGGCTGTTCTACTAAGAGGTCATAGCTCACATGGACCCCATAGGTGCAATTTAAACTAGTAGGCTGATCACATGTACCTTTAACTGCAAAAGCCACCTTGCTTCTGATTTTTTGAAGATGTTAATATTTACATACTCTTGAGTTGGACTTGCTCCCATCGGCTCTGATATTTCCATGTGATGAGTTGAGAAAAATGAGAATGGTGATCAGCTAACTTTTCTCCTCTGGCAATCACAATCATGAAGTGACTCACCAAGTGCCACCTGACCTAGATAAAGTTATAGGTAAGAGCAGTCAGCACTGGACTGGCCTCTGGCCTCTGGCTCTATACAACCAGAGCCTCAGCACCGTCAACAGGTGACAACACTTCTCAACTTTGAACATGTGAATTGAAAACCAATAGATTTCAGGACGTTCATGGACATAATGCATTCCCTAGCCCCTAACCCAAATCATCTTAAACCTCAAACAGTCCTTTGAATTTGTTAGGGCTTGTAAAATATTCTAACAAGTCTTAACTTGTTTAGGGGAAATATATATTTTTTGGCCCTTTCTGAAAGCAAATGAAAGCACATACACACACACACAGACCTGGAACACAGCTAATGAGTAAGGAGAATGGAGTACAAAAATGCTAAAAGCATAACCACCATGGCAAAAACACTATTTCCCCTTACTAAAGGTTTTCTAGTCCACAAGGATTGCTTTCCCTTATCCTGCTCTGAACTCCTACTTAGACTAGATCACCTTACCTGCCCCTCAGCAACACACTGCATACACCAGACACGCTACTGTGTTTCCCTTCTTATTACTTTCTTCCACACTTCACTAGTTCGATAAGCTCTTTTGTTTGTACTTTTTTCTGCCCTATCATTCTCCAGTCACGGTGTGTATTTTGCACTACCCACATCCCTGCAAGACTCACAATAATGCAATGGTGTTGTGCAATTGAAGGACCTGATGACTGTGGTTTCACTAACGCCAAGAACAACAGCTTGGATTTCACTAAAAGTTTGGTTCCACTGCAGACAAAAGCACATGGCCGTTTGCTTGGACATAACGTCTGGGGGGGGGGTAAGAATTCCACTGCTCGAGAGAGGAAGGAAAAACTACAATTGTTGCTAATGGGATCATATATCCACTTAATTGTCTAAGAGCCGTCCAATAATAAAGAACTATGTCAATTTGGCTTCAATCGCATTTACCAACAAAAGGCTCACAGCCTTGGGGTAAAGTAAATTAGGCAAAGAGGAATTATTGTTACATGATCGAGATGATATTTATATCTAGACAAAAGACCGCTTGGCACCTCACATTTTTCAAAAGAAAGAAGGAAGGCTTAGAAAACAAAATCATAAAGCGAAAGGTTTGGCTAAACAGTTCTGAAACATGACACTGCAGAATGGCAACATATTCCACAAATTTTCTCCACGTCTTTTCATCTAATGACGATTACGGACAATGATGCATTTTAATCACTACTGGGAAACCAAGCTCAAAAGCTCCAGGTACAAATATTTGTCTAAAAATAAAAATACTGTGGATTTCAGTATTCAAGGACGCGTAGTTGACATAGTTCAAGTGATAAGTTTCCCCCCACAGCCTGACAACTGTTAAGACAAACATAGTAAATTACTCTGTAGCTTCTACTCTTGTCATGTGTTCTTATTTCCCTCAATGCGTTTTTTCTACACAAAACTCTTGACTTTAAAGGAACGGGGAACAAAAGGCATTTGCTGATTATGTACTTGCTGCATTTTGCTTAAACTGTGGCCTTTAATGATTTTGTTTCCTCTTACCGGTCGATGAAGCTCGAAAAAAGCAGACATATTGTGGCTGATAGGGCAGACAGACAGAAGGAATAGGAGATGGGGAGAGAAACTGAGAAAATGACAGGAGAGAGAGAGAGAAAGAGAAAATGATGCAGACGGCGAAAGATTGAGTGACAGAAACAGGAGTGAGTCAGAAGAAGTGCATTCATGGAATTTAATGATACCAGATAATACAAGAGATGAGATATTCTGGGAAATGTACCACACAAACCAACAAGGAACATCCACATTTAACAATGACATAAAAAAAAAAGATTCAGCCAAGGAACTGCTCTCACAGAGTACTGAAACAAAAATTCATCATTTGCACTAATTGGGTTATTTCTTTTCCTCTATTTGTCTAGATGCATCGAATCATGTCAATATAGGCTCCGTGGTAAAATCACTGTGATAAAACTCTTTGACATTTTTTCAATGCTCATAACAAACATCATGTAAGCTGAGAACCACAATATTTCTAAAAAATAATTTCACCAATGAGTCCGTACAAAGAAAAAGGGCATTCCGCAAATGAACACAAACACACACACCGCTGCAGTTGAAATTTTCCAACGCTGAACAATACCATGTCCATTCAAAGTTTCGCTCTCCGCCAGGTGAATTTGTCATTGTACGGCAGACGCTCGTCCTTTGTGCCACAGGAGGGTGTGACATCAAGACTGGGTGGAGTCGGAAACCTTTTTCCAACTCATCAAAAAGAAGTCAAATTAATTTAAAAATAAAACCAAAGAAAAAAGGAACTGTTCCGCTGTGTTTTAATGTCATTATAATCATCCAGAGCAAAGCAAAGTGTAATGAGAAAACAGGTGACAAAGCGATCACCAAAGAGTTTAAGGCAGTGGGACAACAAATGAATAATATGACTGCATGGTTACAAAAAATGGGAGAAAATACAATAAATTATTAGGTCACAAAGATATCCAGACAACTGGGTGGAATCCAGCACTGATGGAGGAAACTGCTCAATGAAAAAAGAAGAGAAAAGAGGCAGCGGGTCCACACACACAGTGCAAACTGTGTGGATGTGGATAACAGTTTGTGGTAGTTTCAGTTATAATCGGACATGGGTGAAATTTAAATCAAAAACAAGCAGGCATCACTCCACGGTGATTATGTCTCTTTCATCTTGCTGATTGGATTCTTATTAGTCAATTTAACGATTCTTCTCACAGTTGCCCAGTTTCCGTGATAAAATAATTCAGCAAACACACAGGTTGACAGCATCTGAATGAACCTAGATAAATGCCTAGTAGAAGCTCACCGATATCAGTGTTGGTTGGTTGGGGTAGTACAGCCTACAGCCAACAGCTGCATTTTCATCTCTTGACACCAGCTTTTATCTTCCAAATTTCATAACTTTCAATATTATTTAACCACATGAATACGACAAGGAGGAGACACAGACCCAGACCAGGTGCCGTGCTTGAGCAAGACGTGAACTGCTGAGATCACTATTGGCAGCGTGGACATCACAGGGTCAAATTGTTAGGTCAAATTTAACAATTTGATGTTGGATAAACAAATCATTTTACCATAGCTTTCCAGGTGTGAAGATGTAAATATCATTTACAACTTGTGGATGGATTTAAAGAAGGCTCAACATGGCAGACAACTAAGCAACCTGGTAGATTTGAAACAATTATTCCATGAAGAATGGGCTAAAATTACACCTGGAAGTTCGGGAACCTATAGTCATAGCTTTTTACACATGATTTACACAATTGCATGAGAGCCCAATGTCCACCATTTTGGCCATAATGTGTCCCATGCATATATACATAGTCTATGGTCCCAACACTCAGCTGTTTGCACATGACATAAAGTATGTATTTCCTCTTACGTTAAAGTGTTTTTTGTATTGTGTTTGGGTTATAAAATCCTAACCTGATCATTTTATTTCCACCCATTAAATACAACAGTGCAGTGAATCATATATATACACCACAAATAAGTGCAGAATTTAAAACAAAATACCATATCTTGGAATACATTACCATCTTTAAAGTAGACTAGTGAGACTTTAACTCTCCGTATTCTTACTCCTTATTGGCACTAACCACTGGTGGACATCTGTCACCTAACCCGCTTTGTGATACTTGTGGAGACCAGGGCTCTTGTAAGCTATTAATTCCAGATTTTGTGTATGGAGATGAGTTGAGCATGACATACTGTGATAACAGAAAAATCCACTCAATTGAGTCTTTCAACAGTCTCAGCAGACACAAAACAAAATTACCACGTGACTTGATTTGATGTGGGTGAAAACCCAATATTCTTGGCACGTCCTCTAGTTTGGGTCTCATTTGACATGGTTTTGGGCATGTCCGAAAAATTGGACTTTTATGAAGAGGTCATGTATTACGCGTATGCGTAGTTGTAACCTGAGCCCAAATCTCTCCGTAGCCGTCGCAAAGATTGGCTCTCTGGTTTTTTGTTACTGTGTTTACGGCCAAGTTTAAAGTCTCAACGTCTGTATTTTTAAGAGCCTGTGAAGTGTTATTCCCCATCTGTCCCTCTCTCTCGGACCGGAAACACCTCAGGACGTGAATTACCTTCTCTCTGAAGGTGAGGACATGCAAATTTAACCCCCAGATTTAATGAGAAGGAAAGGAGTTGAGGCAACACAGACCGCTACACTTCAGGACAGATATCTATGGACACGTATTGCGAGCACACTCAGAGAAGGCAAGGTAAATGAGAGAGAGGCTATAAATGTGTCTTCGGCAAAACATCTTACTGAACACAACAGGCCGTGTTTAGATGAGCAGCGTCAAAGATTCTTTGCCACTGATCACAAAATGAGCAGCGCATTCAAAGCAGAAAACAATGTTCTTCACTCCAGGCATCTAGGGGATAATACTACTTAAGGTATTAGGACTCTTAGCACAATATGAAGATCATACATCAGCACACCCCATTAAGCTGACACAGGTAAGACATAAGTTATAACTGTGCAGCAGACATGACAGAGGTCATAAAGCTGTCTGCTGGTATGACTCCATCATAAACTGTACAAGCCACTTTACCTCAACCGCTCTGATATGTCAGTGGAGCGGTAACACAAGTGTCAAGCCAGCATGGGTAACGACCCCAGAACAAAGCTGGAATAGGGAAGACACTTAAAAATGGCCGAATCAACTGGGCACAGAGCAGCACATTTTTGACTGAAGGCTTGATTGAAGTTCTTTGTAACAGCTAATATTCAAATTACAACATCAAGTGAAATGATGATTTTGTTTCAAATCATGGGACGTGGTGAAGGTCACACATGTTAATTTATGTGTTTTTTTCTCTACACTTTGGATTTTGCAAAAGCTCAGGAAAATGGGCTGCCTGTTCGCCTTGAAAATAAACTTTCTGCACTTTATGCGCTTGCCGCCTCCATGTTTTGTTGAACAGACCAATAAAACGGGCCACAGATATCACGCCAGATAACACATTGTTATAATTCTAATGTAATTTTCCTTCACTGACTCAGCTCAGTGATTAAGTAACAGATGTTCTTTTGCAGATGAAATTAACTCAGTTTTGCAGTTCGAAACACATTTTGCAAAATACCGCAATGAACTTGAGACTGTTTGTTTACTGACTGCAACACAGAACACTTCTTTTCACTTAGTGTATTTTGCTGCATTTTACTTCTACCAACCACACAATTGTAAAATTCTAATTAAAACAAATATATATAAAAGTGTCTTTCTAGGCTGAATAAAAGTATGAGATTCAATAGAGAAAACTTGGACTTCATTGCTGGTATCAAGCTTTGATTGTTTGACAGACATGTCTGTGTTTCACATTAAACAGCAACTCTACCATAGACAAATTCTACAAAATGTAAAATTATCATCATATAAAGTTTTAATCAACTCAATTCTCTGAGTATGGTTTAAAAGCACAATACATGTTGCTGCAGGGTATAATTACAAGCTACTCAGTGAGCACTTTATTATCATTAGTATCCTGCAAGTTTCAGATTTATGGCTGTGCTCTAACATTTTGTAACATATGTTAAAAGGTAAAAATGTATGTGAACAAAGAGTTTCTGAATCATAAAGACATGCTGTGCTACATGCATGCTTATTTTTTGGGAAGGCTATTGTAGCTTTCACAAGACGGCGCGATGATTTAGTTATCAGTGCATCTGGACTAAATTAAAAAGATGCAAGGATTAATTCCATATCAAATTGGCTACATGTTTATAGGTAGAATAATTCTCATTTTACTAATGCTATAGACCCTAGTGCAGATAGTAATACTTTATTGATGACTTTTCTTAAATTTCGCTGTGTGAAACCAACTGACATACAAGCATTATTAATTTAGTGCAGAAATGTACTGACTATAGAACAGTTAATATTCTGAATTATGTAAGTAGAGCTACTACATAAGTTTAATGGCATAACGACAAAGACTTATGAAACCACTGAAACTTCAATCATAAAAAAGCTTTATTCTTTCTTACTTCATTAAGCAACAGTTTTAGTTCAAAACAATTGGTGTTTATTGGTTTCCAGCTGTTGCTAAGATGTTGTTGAAAGGCTGCAGAATTATGGTCTGTCTGCTCACCATTAACAAAGATATCCATATGCTTGCTCCAGATGCCCAGTGTCTCTACTTCTCGCTCATTAGCAGCTTTCCATTTATGAGCTGGCAAAGTGGAAATCATATCTCATTCCAAGTGCATTTGGATAATTTGGATTTTCATCTGTCTGTGTAAGGGTATACTATTTTGCAAAAGGAAGAACCTTATTAAATATCCGTATATGCTCATATTTTCCACAAAGAGAACAGGGGAAGCCAGAAAACCATCCTAAATGTACAATAAAATGGGAAAAATATTTACAACTGCTTCTTCTCAATTGTTGCTTAAAAACAACAAGATTTGATATTGATACAGATTTCTCAGTTCATGCATATCCTGTAATATGGTTCCACTGGGACTGTGAAAATAGCAGTCAATAAAGATGCCCAACAGTATGTCACCTCTTATGGAGTCAAGTTGCACATATAGTATGTCCCTCTGTTCAGTCACAGATATAGAACAGATAACCGGCAGTCCTTGTGCGCCGGTGAAAATCATCTACAGCCTCAATCAACCCAACTTATTTACTAGAGATGAAAAGCTTGTTGTTTGGTGTAATTAGGGTGATGATCTGCTGTGCAGAATGGCAGGGACAAGCTGTAATAAGGAGGGCTAGCAAACACACACACACACACACACACACACAAATGTCACCTCAAGGACAAATCAAGGTATTCACTTTGAAAGTAGAAGTGTGTAGGGCTTGTTAATTGATATCACTTTAATGTAACATAATAACTCAGTTAATTAAAAAAACTGGGGTCTCACAAGTTAGTGTAAATACCGAATATTAAAATAATACCAAAAGTGCTCCACACAGAGTCTGGAAACAGGTGATATCTGCATCTACTTAAAATCACAAAAATGTTACTGTGGAATATACAACTGTAAATAATTCTGGATATGTAACTTTCAAAATAAAATCTGTATTATCAGTGTCAAGTTTTAGCTGGGCAATACAGAAAAACATTTTATTATGACTTGTTTCTTCTCAGTTGATTTAAAAATTCATTGTGATATAGTGCAAGTCGTATTTCTTTACTTGAAAATGCTGTCAAAGATGGCCTGTTAAATGACTTCAGCACCCCCTACTCCTGCAGTACCCTTCACAGGACAAACTAAGGCAGACAGTGATAGGCTTGCTCCAAATGTAGACTGGACAGGCATGCTCCCATTAGCCTTGCAAGAGATTAGGAATGTGCATATTCTCCTGGATCTGAGATTTGACAATGGCTCAGAGACTCCAGTTTAGCTTTCCCAGGAAGGTTGAGTAGTGTGATGCTCCCATAATGTCTCCTTTATGGGAACCCTATCCTCCTTGCGACATTGAAGAACCAAGTCAACAAAGACAGAACAACAATTTTTAGCATCTGAGGGCAAATCTTACCTATGAGCAGCTTTTCAACTACTGTATTTCAGAGACATCTGCCAGAGACATGAGTTAGGCTTCACCCTCCTCAGAGGACATTGGTGGGTTCAGGAGCTCCCCAAGGTGTTTCTTTCCAACACCCAATGATATCGCCAGTTCGGGTCAGCAATTCTCCTCCCCTACCAAACATGACCTAGTCTAAGCCCTGCTTTGCCTTCCTTAGTGGTCCAGTTAGGACGCCCCTACCCAATAACCTGCTGGTACCCACCAGGGGATTCTTAGGTAGCCACGTCCACAGATTTAAACATGGACCATTTGGCTTTCATGTCCACAGGCTCCCCCAGAAAAAATTAACGGGTTTCAGCTTTGTCTTCCACACATTGGTCTGCCATGACTTTTTTTTGCCCCGACTTCCTGCCACCGCGGTCCCATTTTCTGGGCGGGGCCACACCCGGTTGGTTGGGATTTGAGCCTGCGGCTTTCTACATCCTAACCAAATGCACTACTACTGAGCAACCAGCCCCCCCTACAGACCCTCACCCGGAAGGCAGGAGAAATTGTTCAGGAGCTGAATGTTGAGTAGTCACAAACAGGGGCACAGCCAGCCAGTCCCAGCTCACACTCTATACTATACACTTGGGTTTACCTCTTCATTAAATGTCCAAGATATACCAATGCAAATCTCACGCCATTACGATTACCATTATTATTAAGTCAGGACCTATGTGAACAGGAATAAGATATGTTCACATTTCCTGGATTTCATTAAAAGTCCAGAGCCCGGATAAAAATGGGAGGGTTGCGGCAGGAAGTGCATCCAACGCAAAAACACGTGCCGAATCAATGTGTGGAACACGTTCCACTGTGGCAACCCCCTAAAGGGACAAGCTGAAAGACGCGGATCTTTTAAATTTAGTTGCAGCATTCTGGATCAACTGCAGATTCTTGGTGTAAGAATTAGGAGGATAGAAAATAAGGTATTGCAATAATCCAATGTGACACAAAAGCAGGCACTTGTGAGATGAATGAGAGTAAGTGTAAGGTCAAATTTACACTTTTCATTTGGCAGTGTCCTTTTGGTGAATAGGGTAGTCAAATGTTATTGTAAAGGGTTCAAAATTATGTCTGTAGGGAACATGACCGTAACATTTTGTTATTTATTTATTATTTTTATTATTTATTTTTATCCTTTTGGTTTGTGACTTCGACTTTTAAAGCAGCTTGGTGGATTTCAGACAAGCCCTCAACCTTTACTAGAGCACATTGATGAGTATTATTACAGCAATGAAAAGTTTATGTCAATATATGAAATTAGTGACCTCCAATTTAAAACATTTTCCAACAACAGACAAAAGTCATTCTAATAACTAGTTAAACTTTGATGCTACAAACAAAACAAAAGCCTTGTGTCTTCCAATGAACTGATGACATTTTCACATGAATAATTCATCTTCCCTTGTAAATGTTACACTGATTTGGCCACAGTGTGGCCTGTTTTTCATTATGGCTCCATTCTTCTTTTATCACGTATAAAGCCTCCTGCTCGCAGAGATCATCATCAGTCTGTTGCTTTTAAAGAACATGTGACCGATAACAGCTCTGTGCTCAATTAAAAGTCCCAGTCGAAGGCTGATAACTTTAACCCTGCTGTGAGAGAAATTAAAGGGGAGGACTAGTGTAGACTCTCACTTCACACTTCCTTAGTTCTTCTCTTATACCCTTTTCCTTCCATGTTTTTTGACGCTCAACATCTCCTATTCCTCACTCATCGTAGGCCCTTATCTTTTTTTTTTGCCTACAGCAATACTTTTTGTTGCTGCTTTCTTTTCACTCTCTCCACTCATCTCCCCTCCTCCTCCCATTTCTCTGCTGCACGTTGTTTTGTTTTGCCTTTGAAATTTGCACTTTACAGTGTGATAATAAGCTGTCTGTCTAGGCGTGCAATGGTCCCCAAGAGCCACTTGTAGTGTTTGTTGGAAGTGTGTGTGGCTGTGTGAGAGAAAGACAACTGAGTAAAAGTGTGTGTTGTTTGTGGATTTGATGGAAAATGAGCTTGGAGGAGTGTGTGTACATGTTTGTGTGACATCCCAAGCCTGTGAAGACGACCCACAGAGAAGGAATCAGGGATAAGGCGCAACACCACCCGCTGGTTAAAGAGAGAATGAGCAGGGCAGATAATGCCCTCTTATCTCTTCCAACACCTCCCCACCACCACCACCCTTTTCTCCCTCTAACACACCTTCTGTCATTCCCCAACAAACACATAACTGTGCACTCACACACACACACACACACACACACAGACTCCTCCTTATCCTTCCGTTACTCTGCAGGGGGGCAAGCTTTAAGATGTGTGTGGCAGAATCAAAGAAACGTGCAGGAATTTGCCGTGTAGCGTGCACAGGACATATAAAGGCCCAATGCCGGTTTACCGTATGACATACTAGAATGACAAAAGTGCCTATTCCGCTGTTTCCCACAGCTACACAACATAACAGAAGAATATGGAGACTTTAATGTAAGAGTAGTGGATTCTGAAGCTAGTGTGACTCTTAATGTCACTACCGACTTTAGACTGTAGCTAGTGTAGCTAGTTAATCATGCATACTCTCACTCAGTCACAGATATCAATATTTCATTTGGTTTCATACTTACTTGGTTTATCTACTTCTGTGGTCACATTTCATTTTTGTTTGTACTGTTTACTCATTATGATATTGTTTTAAATAATAAATAATTGCATCAGCTCTTGTCCCACTAAGTGATAATGTCACCATGGCAATGCATGTGCATGAAGTCTGTGGGGCATATTTATCAAAAGGCCACTGAAGTGAGGGGTGTATGTGACTGGCTGTTATATATATATATTTAATATTAAATATCTTTGGCCAGAACCACACACTATACCTTAAAAAAGTAGTACTGGAACATTTTAATGGCCAAGGATGCAACGTCAGTTATGAGTAAAGCTGACAAATACATTCAAAACAGGGTCCTATACATATAGATACTGAATAGAGTAGCTTATCATCTGGTATAACTGCATCTCTAAAGTATCAGATTGATGTTTTTATAATCTAATTTGGCCTATCTTCAGAATTCCTAGCGCTAGATGAAACTAAACTGAACTAAAAAACTAAAGTTGACAGCAGTGATTCCGATTTATTTCCTGAATTTAGTTCGTGTTCGTTCCTATTTAAAAAAAGCTGTAAGCCTTCCACTGCACCACAGTGCATGTCATGTCACCATTATCCTTGCAATAAGATAAAGGCTTTTAATAACAGACTAATATCAAACTAAATGCAGTCTCTCAGATACCATCCACACACAATAGAATTTCACAGTATCAAATCAGACAATCTCTTGATAAAATTAATCGCTTCAAGTCTGGTGATGCTAATAATCTCCTGATTGTATTATCCTCACAAGCCCCCAGTGGGAGTCTGGATGTATTATGACAGTCATTATTATGTTTATATCTGTGGTTGGAAGGGTGAAGGGGTAGCTGATTTTTAAAGAGAGATTGTGTGTGTCTCTATGCGTGTGTGTGTGTGTGTGTGTGTGTGTGTGTGTGTGCATATACTTGTGTTTGTATCCCATTATCTTTGTCATTACAACAATAATAGCACTCAATGTGGACACCTCAGGCTATGTTTTGAGAATATCTTTCTCACAAACACACGCACATGCACGCACACACGCACACACACACACACACACACACACACACACACACACACACACAAAACAGCCATCTTTTGGCCTGCATCTCTGCCTAATTGGAAAGGGAATAGCTTGGGTGTGGGCACTCACACCAAAGCCCCTAGCTCATTGACACAAGGTTAAAGACCCATTAACATGACCACTAGAAAAATTGAGGAGAGGACAGAAGGGAGGCCAAGTAAAGCAGAAAGTGAAAGAGAGAGAGCGGCACAGAGAGGTAGGCAACTACTGCCTCTTTCATGTCAGAAGTTAGCTGGTCAAAAGCATTAGCTGCACAGTAAATGAAAGCTGTGCTGGGTTTGTGGTACGTTTGCTGATTTAGTAAGTCTATGTCCTTAATTTGTCATATGGCCAAACTAAGCCCAAAGCACTAGCACACATGGGAAAACAACTACCCAGTTGCTCACACCCAGTGATTATCTTTACTGGGCAATTGTGCAGCATTGCATTTACATCAAAGTGAATTTTGTGCAGGTTTAAAAAGCCACAGTGCAACTCAATCTAAATATGTAGCACAGTGAAAGAGAACATAGTTAAACTGTTGTTAGGGTTTGTAGATTGTATCCTGTCTGTAACCAACGTGCTGCATCTTCTTTCTTTCTTTGTAAGATACAGTACATAAGCACACTATTTTCCCAGGGCTGCAACAGACAAGTAGTAGAAATTAAAACAACATTTGAAATCACTAAAGGGATGTCTAGATCTTTTATTATTAAAAGTAAATAAATAAATCTTTGAGCAACGTGTTTTGAGTTGTTACTTTTTCAGGCGCGCTCATTCAGCTTTCTTTTCTAAGCAAGTCTGCAAAAGCTCCAAAGCCAAATGACATTGCTTGCAGATTTGTTCATACCCAATTATTAAGTAAATAAAGAATAAGGCATCTCCTGAATTTTTGTTATTGAAATATTTAAATTTTCCTCTTTCAGCTCAGCACTTTAGTAGATGAATGAGCACACAGCTACAGTTGAGTGCAAAATGTGGCATCCCCTACACTTTAACTGGTAAAAAGCATAAAGGATTTTTTAAATCAACATAATATTTAATAATATTCAGGGTTCATAGACCTTTCAAGGTCAATATTCTTATTATTCTTTTTTTTTTAATTTAAAAGATGATATTATGCTATAAACAAACAAATTAATTTCTTATAATACCAAAAAAAATTCAGATTTATACTCACTTGACAAATAATTTTCAATAAATTTGTAAGCGAAAAATGTAAAAAATAAGAAAAATAACATTGGTATTGGATTGAGAAACAAAACAGCATTAACTACACAAACCAGTGCCAAGTAAAGCAAAAAAGGCAGCAGCTCTGTCATGAACTCTACTTTTACAAGGTTATAATTTTTATGTAGAAAATGTCATAAAGGTGATAATTAAATAACTATGTGTTTAATATTGAGCTCATAGCTGGTGGTGGAGTTTTACTGGAGTCTATTATTTTAAAACATGTTTGTAATGTTTTTGCCATGCTATTTAAAATAAACCAGAAATAAGGACCCAGAAATCCACGCTGGACATCAATGCAATAGGCTTATTCAATTGAATTTCAAATCGATAAACCAGCCATGAGTTATTGTTATTGTTAAGTAACATTGGGATTGTTCACTTCATATATCGTGTCCTAACTGGCATGCAATACTGGCAATTACACCCAACACACACAGCGCCTCCTTTTCTCAGGACATACAGTATAATAAATTACATGAAAAATGTATTTACATCAAAATGCACAACAAACAACTAATAAAACTAACATGTAGTAGACTACGTGCACTTTAACCAAACTGCAGTAAGCCTCTCCAAAGTTTGCAGCCAGTAGCAATGATGCAAATGCAACAACCACAGGTTAACGAGCCAGTGAGCTCAGAGGCTAACACAGAAATACAATCCCTCCGACATAATCTGCTCCTAACATCCAATTTAAATCTGTAAACCAAACGCCATACAATAGAAGAGAGGGATGGCCAGAATGTTTTAGACTTTCCAGGTCTGAAACCCCAAATTCTGTCTTGCAGAGATACTGTGTATACACACAGAGGAACAGCACCTCTCCTGTAGTCCTTGTGTTGTCCTTGTACAACTTGACATGCTTTGCTGTTTGTGTCCCTGCAGTAGGCACATAGGTGCCAAACTCCCACTTAGCTCTCAAACACA
This sequence comes from Channa striata, assembly GCA_033026295.1. NCBI lineage: Eukaryota > Metazoa > Chordata > Actinopteri > Anabantiformes > Channidae > Channa > Channa striata. The sequence goes on from CM065178.1 coordinate 5,504,980, forward strand.
CAAACAGGTGACAAGCGTTTTTTCCAGCTCCTTTGCATCATGTGAAGTGACAACATCCCATCGCAGCCATACTGGTCTCCCACACTGCAGTCATCTGCTAACAAATAAACATTCACACATATTCTCCAAGGAGCGATTGCCAGGACACACTGAGAGCACCTGACGCAGGTCTTCTTATAGAGCCTCTAATCTCTTTCAATGAAAAACAACTGTACATCAACAGGCGAGGAGCAGTGACTCATAACGCAAAATGTGTTTTCACATACTGACGAAGAAAGAATTAAAGAAGTACAGAAAAATAAAGAACATAAGAAGAAGAAAGGAAACAGGAAAGACAGGAGTTGAAAACATGAATATAAACATGCAAAAATGTCGTCACAATTCTTACCATTCCTAATCTAACATCACATTCTGATTTTTGTGTTTGAGATGGTGAAACAAATTTTTATTTGTGTTGAGGTGGTCAGTGCCAGGCTAGCTCAGTCGGTAGAGCATGAGACTCTTAATCTCAGGGTCGTGGGTTCGAGCCCCACGTTGGGCGACTAACTTTTCAGAGAGGAAGATGTTCAGGATAGAGTGAGGTGGACATGGATGTTTCCCTGTGGCGACCCCCGATGGGAGTGGTAGATGTGGTTGTTCCTGTGAGATTTGTTTGTTACATCATGTACATGTAAACTGTTAATATCACCATAAAAACCATTTTGTTATTACTGAGAGAAATCATCACAACAGACAATACAATATGCTGTAGCCCAAGGAAGAACGTAACTGAGGTGAATGTAACTTTAATGAGGCAATAAATCTGGCCCGAATAGTGCCAAACAGTAACAGAGCAACAGAAGCACAGGTAGTTGTAAAATCCACATTTAACCTATAAAAACAGCCGTTATCTACATGTGGCCAAACTGCCACTGTTCTTCAAAATATCATAATTAACAAGTTGTATCTGGCAAAGACAAACAAACCTGACTTCCCTCAGTACCTCATAAGCTTTCGTCTTTAATTTTACATATAGTGCAAAACAAAACAAAAAACTAAATATGTTATTTAAAGTCTGTGTGTGGTTAAGTATGCAGCTAATTTTCATTTTTTGGGCCATATGGGCTAAGCATTGTTAAAGTGGAACATCAAGTCAGTGATCACTGTCAAAACTTGTAGTTGTATTTATAGTTTGACTGACCTGACCCTTGTCGGCCCACTTTTTTGTCCGCTAGCAAAAAAAAGTGAAAACTGAGGAAGCTCTAGCAGACTTTTAATATGCTGTGTGTAAGTATTTCATTTTTTCAGCTCGAGACTGAACAAAGACATTTTGCAAAATGTGTTGTTGCACCAGGATTGAATTAGCTGACAGATAACTCTACAAACACGGTAACTGTTGCGTCACCTACAATGACAGTGAAACACAGTGGTTACCGTCATCGCCACCACTCTGGTGAGCTGCGTTATTGTTACAGCCCATGTCATCAACTGCCAGTGGGACATGATGAGTTTTACTCTTCAAATGTTGCAGTGTTTGAATTATACACTGTCAACTGACAAAGGTCTCTGCCGCTTGAATAGGTTTTTGGTAGTCTGACCACAAGTATAATTGTAATTTACCAAAAAGCTTTTTCAGTTAGAGTTCATACATTTACCCCTTAATCTTAAATTGACTTTTTTTTTAATTCATTACAAACATTCTGATTTATGTTTATTTATATTTATTTTTAATAAGGCAGAGATATCCTGTCTTAAACAAGCCCAATAGAAGAATTTCTGAGATTTGATTAAGCTATGAAATCAGCAATCTACGAAAAAAAGGGATTACCTATTAAACAATGTTTAAAAAATATTTCTGCAAATTAACATGATTAAAAAGGAGTGAGTAAAATTAATTAATTTTCATTCTTACTTTGTTAATGGCATCATACTTTTATACTTCTGAAGACATTTTATGGGGGGGGGTTTGTTAATTAGTAAAAAGAAAAGACCTAAAATGACCTATTTTTAAAACTCACAAAAACCCTGTAAAAACATAGAATAAAAATCTTTTCATTAAAATCTAAGGTAAGAGAAGTGTAGAAAGACAAGAAAAGTAAAGATTCAAAAGTGAAAAATATTGTATAAAGCAATGGAAAGATGCCTTGAGCAGATGGTAGTGTGCTCACAGGTGTACAGAGACCTGCAGAGAAAGATCTGCTGCACAGAGGGAAGGAGGCAGGGATGAAGAGATAGGTGAATAGTGGGAGGGACTGAACAAGAACAGAAGGTTGTGGGAAAGCTACAGAACATGGGAGGAGTATACTAACCAAAAAGAATCTTAGAGGAAGAGAAAGATGGAGGCTGTGATGAAAGAGAATGAGACAGGAAAAGAGGACAGAGAGAACAGAAATGGGACCAATACAAGGGACTGATGGAGGCATGGAGAGCAGGTTGGAAGTTGAGGTGAGCGGCTACAGGATGTACGATGACCAAAGACATGACAGCTACAGGAAGAAAAGGTTAGAGCTACTCAGATCTGTTGTAGAGGAGGAAGGAATGGAGGATGAAGAGGGTAGCGGTAAACAGCAGATAAAAGAGATACGAATACGTTGGAGAGAGTAAACAGGTCATTTCTCCAAAGATGGAGAAATGAAGAGTGAAGACAAGTGGCAAGACAACTTTTAGGGCAAACAGGGTGGGGGTGTGGGGGGATTACTCAGATGTAGACAGATCAGTGATAGTGGAGTGACGATAACTGAGGGCAATCATGCCTTTTCTCCTCAAATGTTCCTAAATCTGTCTGGGTTACTTAAAAGAACGCCTAAATGCACTGAACTTACCTTTGAATGCCCTAAATTAAAATGTGTCTCTACTTCTAGCTGACAAATTCCTCCAGATGACATCACTTGGAGGGACCTACAGTTTAGATTATTTTTTTTATCTCATTGCTCACACTATAGAAGTTGTAATCATCGTCCACCTGCGTTTACAGAGCTGCTGCAGATGACATCATCTTAACTCCTATTAATGAAAAACTTCTCTGGGTGATGTCATCTGGAGGAGTTTTTCAGCTAGAAGCAGATGAATATTTGAATATAGGGAACTTAGAGGGAAGCTTTAAAGCATTCAAGTACATTTACAACCTGAACCGAGGTCATACAAAGCAAGTTGACAATTGGTGAAGTCACCCTTCAAAATATTTCAAAATTAGTACTTCAAATGTCTTTTCTTGGCAAGAGTTACACAACAGTTCAGTAGCCTTTACAAAAGGAACACATAGCCCGACTCCACCCAGAAATAACTAAATGCACATACCAGTACCTCCAAAGTCCACTTACATTAAATGTTTTATTAATTCATACAAAAGCTGGAAAAAGTCGACTCAGACGCACACATCAATTACAACGTGCTCTTCCTCAGTCACTCGCTCACCTTCCCTCTATTATGGTCATTTCATACATGGACTTTTAATACAGCTCTGAAAAAAAATCATTTCTATGTGTCTGCCTGGTGTGTCACAGAAACAAGAGGAGGGGAGAGAGAGAGTTCCAAGGTTGGAGACTGGCTGACAGAAATCCAATTCGGTGTTCAGCATGAGTTTGCCTTTTTATGTTGTTCCCTCTGATTTGTGATGGTTTGATCAAAACAATTACTGGCGTGACTATTTCCACACAAAGATTGTACTGTAATACATGCACAAACATCAGTCATAAAACTGGACTTCATAGACTTATACACATAGTCAAACAGGGAGCCTGTCCCACATGAAGGCCGTCTTAGAGCGAGAGGACACGCTGATTGATTGGTGCCTGGGGGAGGTTGTCCCTTCCTATTAACATCTCCCTGTCTGGGGAACGTGTGAATTAATATTTTGCCACCAGCAATATGTGGCTCTGCATGAAGAGTGTATCTCTGCCTCATTTTTGTTTGTGACTGTTTTTCATATTCCTAATATGTTAGCGCTTTGATTTTTATCATTGTTAGCTGAAAATCTCACATCAAGTGTTGGTCTGGAGCTGGACCACACAATCTTCCTCAGTGGTCATAGACTATCAATTTTTTGAATACTTTGAACTTCTGTGTTGGATTAAAAGTCAAGCTCAAAGTTAAATAGTGCAATTTTGAATTTGGAAAGGTTACTGTAAATGACAAACAATTTCACAGGAAAGCACCAGAACAGCTACTGAACTGACTTTGTGGTGAGATGGTTTTTAGAATTTGGTTTCCAAGGTCAATAACGTACTTTCAAACTCAAAAATCATAATCATGTGTTCAACTATCAAGATGAGTTATCATCCACTAAAGTACCTTTTTGGCCTGCCTTCAAATTTGTTGCTCTCAGCTGTGTTATTCATAAACAAAAAACTGCCAAGCACTAAAAGGATTTTTAGAAAACTCCAACAATCATAAATTTTGCACCTTTGACACCCAAAATTATTTGAAGCCTAGTAGTTATTAATAAATGACTTGTAAAAATGTATAAGTAATCTGTCGTCAAAGAGTTCTGTCCAGATGAATTTCATTATGATAGTGCTTTCAAATTACAGATGGATCTCTGAAACTTATAGCATTACTTTGTTCATTTTAGTTGTTCCTGTCCCCAGAACACTCTATATCACAGTTTGGTTGCTAATGTAAAATCAATTCAACACTCCTTTTTAACCTGTGCATAGTACAAACCGTGTTATCCATGCACACATTTACAGTGCTGGTAATTTAGGTTATACCAACATAAACCTATACATTTTGAAATGTAACCCTGAAATGAGTAAAATTATATGTTTGTTCTGTAGTTAGAAATTAAACTATAATATTCATGCTGAAAATGCATTAATTCAAATGAGGAAAATATGTATATACAGTGACAGATATGTTTATCCAGTCTGGGTTAGATTTAAGTAACATACACACAGGAAGCAATCTGGAGTTGCTCTACAATATGGATCATATGTGTGTCATATGTGGACCAGAAGAGCCAGGGCAGGAACCACCAAACCAGTGATTAGTGGAAAACCCGCCATAACTCCTGAGGCCCAGCCAGGTAATTATTTATTATTGTAAGAGTGTAAGTAATGTATAAGGTAAAAAGTACAATTAAATGAAAGGACATTGAAAATGGAGCCAAATGTTGTGCCTACTGTATGCACACACATCGAAATACAAAACCCACACACAAAGGTTTATTTGAGAGGAAGCAAATGCATTTTTCACACAGCACACAGTCCTGTGTAATGTGCAAAACTGTGGGAAAGAACACCAACACCCCCAGAAGGTGAAAAAGCCCTTCCTATCTACATGTCAAATTTATATTGCTTTGACCTTTTCCCTCAGGTCCCCCTATTTCTCAGTGCATGCAGAGATTTACTAAACTGCTGATGTCTGCACCACCTTGCCTCTTTCTACACATTTGGATAAAGGGGTGGGGGTGATACGGGGGTTGGCAATAGCTACACCAGCACTTTCAGCTCTTAATTCACACAGATAGGACAAACAAATGGCAAACTGAACTCCCCTGGAGCAACTTTCTTCACCGTACAATTACTTGTTTCACAATAAACAGATGGAAAATATATATTTGTAAGTTGAATTTGTTTTCCCACTTTGGGATGCGTGTACAAAGCAGCTGTGTTCGTGTTCAGGTTAATCTGTGGGGATTCTAAAGGACTTCAGAAGACAGTAATAGAGAGTTACATGCTTGTTTACCTTCAGTTATTTGTAATGACAATGCTGTGGGTATAGAGTCAAAGTAAAATGGAGTCATGATGAATCGAAGTTGTCCAACTGTGACCTTAAGCAACACTGTACAATTATTCAAAAGGGCCTCGGAAGCACATAATTGGTTTTCAGGACAAAGAGGGACAATTTCTATCAGCCCACACACCCACAACTATGCAGCATCGTTCTCTGCTGTTACCTGAAGGTCACTGAATATGAATGTAGTGGAGGTGCAGTAATTAAACATCACATTTTGACATGCAGCACAATCATAAGAGACCCAAATAAAGGAAACCTAATGAAATACATCTATAAATTCACACCACTGCATTGCTGATCACATACAATGTAGAGTCCACCGAAAAAATGTCAGCACAGCTAAGCCAATTTATTTGTGTTTGTTGATACTGAAGACATTTGGATTTAAGATGATTGAAAATTTTATAACTTTTGTATTTTTTAATCTTTTGTTTGATGGCCTTTAGAGCTCACTTTGTTAAACAGCATAAAACACAGCACATTTTTTGACAGGTAACTGAACCTTTTGAGTTGGAAGGCATTGAAAAGGGTAATTGACAAGTGCTTATCGTCACGTAGGGGTGTCCTGTGAGATTGACTGTTCAAACAATAAATGGCTCTAAATGACTACTGCTGGTTTTTAACCTTGGGTTTTTGCTGTGAAGACTGCATTTGTTGTTAAAAAGACCAGAGATCCATCTATGGGGGAAAAGCATGCTTTTCTGTAAAAGAGTAGGGAACCACCAAAGGCACTGCAGAAACATTTGGCACAGCCAATAAAACATCTGGTGCTTAGCAAAAGAATTGACAGAAATACATGAAGGCCTAACATAAAGATGCAAACACTTCATCAGCAGTAGGAAGTGCAAAGATGAGCCATAAATGTCACATGGCACAAAGTTGTCTGGAATGATGAAACCAACCTCTGCCAAAGAGATGGAAAGGCTGAGGCTTGAAAGAAGACAGTATCTGCTCGTGATTTAAACCATGCAAGCTTCATCTGGAACAGGCTTAATAACCCTTACTTATTTTGTTGTCCTTATTATGTCTGCCGATTCACAAAGAAAATCTTCATCATGCAACAGGACAATAGCTGAAAACACACTGCAAATTCAACAAAGGACACTGAATGCGTAAGACAATTACCAAAGCATAACAAACTAAACATGCATTTCATCTGCTGAGGATGAGAATGAACAGAAAAACCCCAATATTAACAACAACTTAAGGACACGGCAGTAAAAAAGTTGCAATTAAAAGCCCGGAAAAGCTGGTCAAAAGAAGAGACACAGAATTTAATGATAGTTATGAGTCACAGCCTTGATGCTGGTTTTGTGAACAAAGGGGAAGCAACAAAATATTAAGTTTTCTTTTGTGATATGCACAATGTTGTTAAACTTACGAAAAAAAAGCTGAGATACTAAATGTTCGTCACATCTTTTTATTTTAGCACAGTAACAACAAATTAATTGGCCTTGCAATTCAAGAAATACTAGAGTGGTCTATACTTATAAATATGTAAATGGGGATATCAGTATGTTACAACTGAAGCAGGATAATGTAACAATTACTCTGTGTTTTTGAGTCGGAATGAAGAGGAGGAAGAACATGGCTGTCTGAGTCAATCTGTGTCAACGATGACTGTTTCTCGGCGTCCTTTGATTCTCTGTCCTTTTGTCACACCTTCAGGGACAAGTTAGCACATTTGTGTGTGTGTGTGTGTGTGTGTGCCTGTGTCTCTGTGTGAGTGTTTGTTTAACCTGAGGCAAGTGCCAGCATCTATGACCAGATTTCACCACCTTCAAGAGTGGCACATTAGCCAGTGGCAGCTGAGGGCAAGGACACTACCTCAGGGTTACATAAATGTCTGTGCGTGTGAGAGAGCGTGCCTGCGTGTGCATGCTCCTTCCTGAGCTGTACTGCATGTGCATATTTGCTATGGGTGCACACACGCATTTGTAAGTGAACTGTATTGTGACTACATGACACAAGATCAATGTCAATCATTTTATAAACTGCGCTACTGCTGAAGCGATCACGCCGTGTCTTCTTCAGGACACAAAAAGAGATGGTAGAGTGATAAACTTCCACTGCAGGAGCTGTCACTTAAATATTGTCTCACACGTCTTATATGATAAGTATTTAATAGTCATCTTCCTGAACACTTAGCTGCACAGAAACATGGCCAAACAATACCCAAAGAATAAACAATAAAGCTCATATCTGGCTATTTATCTTTTGCAACTGGAAGTGTACAAACACTTAGCCAGTCACGTTTTGGTGTTGGCCAGTTTGGACCGCTGTGGTTAAAATGACAGCCGGGCTTTTCAGCTGTCACTAATGAACTAAATCTGTGTGTTAAACACTCACTGGTTATGCATGAGCTCTTTATCCAGTTTCTGCACACATTCAAACAAAGAGTGTTTGTGAGATAAGATACTTCCCAGGGCCACCTACTAGAGCTGAGTGCCAATCTTTCCATCAGCTGTGGTGCAGTACGTATGGAGGAAATCTCATCAGCATCAGCGAGCCAATAAGCATGCAGCATTAAACACTGTAAAGTAGTGATATTGTTACTTTTTTGTTAATTTTTACTGTCAATTTGTTTGTTGTAATAGATGTGGTTCGGGAGGTATTTGGCTGTAACACGGAGGTTTCCACTTCTAATTTGGCTTTTATGAATTTTTATTCATTGATATATTGATAGAACACTTGAGGGTGTGGGGAATATATTTACAAAAGTGCCATACGTGTAAATATGCCAAGGTGATGAAAAATTAGTAGCATAACGTGTAGTGTAATTTTTTTTTCGTTAAAGTAGATTTTATCAGAAAAAAAGTTATCAGAACCAGCACTGCATTTTTTTATACCCAGCCCCAGTCTAATCCAACCATCCTACAATCAATCCTTGAAGGTGAAAACTAATTTTTATAAAAAAAAAAATAAAAGTAGGACTAAATGTAAAACGTTATTTTCTCTGTGTTAAAATTGATTTTATAAAATTGGTCTCTCAAGAAATTACCGTTTAGGGGCAATACCTAATCCTAACCTACACACCACTGTGGAGCCAACCACAGGTGAATTTAGTGTTTTCATAGTTCCAGGATCCTATCATATTCAGTTACAGAGGTCTCATTTCCCAGTTACTTGAAGAACTAAAGCACTTTTTATTTTTTAACAAGGGCGTTCACTATCTGAATCAAGTACTGTAGCTCCTAGGAATAATACTTGTATCATAATCTAAATATTAGTTTCAGATCAGAATCAATATCAGCACCTAATATTTAAAAAATCAGATTTGAATTATGTTAGGATCAGTGCATCCCAATAATGTGTAACAATATTAGGCTAAATTTTAAATGTGGTTTATTTTACAAAAATAAATAAGGTAATTTTAAAAAACACATCTTGTAAAACATTCAGGGAAGGTAGCAAATGCTTCTAGCAATATAATACTTTTCATAGAAGCACCAAATAAATCACAATGCAACATTTTGGAACACTGTTGATTAAAGTATTTAATAATTACATATTGTGACTCACCAAATACGAGGGAAAAGTCTGAAAAGGCCAAACTTGCACTGAACTTGGATCACTTGAGCTGAACATGAGTCATTCGGTCGCCCTTTCCTGAGCACACTAAAACCCATTCTGCATTATATTAGTAATCCTCATTCCACTTGTTAAAACCTGCCAATCTGAATTAAAAAGCCTATTGGCTGACGTTGTCCACTGAGGACAAACAGAACTACTTTTCCAGCTTTATTCACCTTCAAATAAAGACGTCTCTCTTCTGCACACGCTTAAGTTTACCAGAAGCCACAACACACAGAGACAGATCCCTGAGCTCCACATAAAGACCATCTGATCTACACACAACCACTCAGGCTTTAACAATCCAATAACACTCACCAATACACACACACACACACACACGGATATAAATATATAAAAACACACTCGCATATGCACAGACAATACGTAGACAATACATTTCTGAGCAGGGGAAAGCATTGGACGGACACACACACACACACACACACACACACATAAAGGGATAACAGAATATGTTCTCCTGCCAGGCTTGGCTCAGACCAACATTACTGAGAAAAAGAGATGACTGCAGTGGGGGTGTATGTTGCATAAATGCCTTGCTTGAATAGAATAGATCAAAGTAAGTGGGCCTGTAGTACTACCCATTCTGATCTATTGTTACAATGAAAAGACCTCAAAACACATGTTAAAGGGATGCTGCGGGAGAACAGAGGGGCAAACAAAAAAAGAAAAAACAGGCAGAGAGAAGAGAAGGAAATAAGGAAGAGGATTCACGGAGCAGGTTAAATGTGGTGTGGGGATACACCGTAATAAAGACGTCTTGCCTTGGAAGCTTTAGTGCTCCTGTGAGAGCTGCAGACACAAACAGCAGGAGGATTAAACACAAACGTTAGACCTTTCGTCTACTCTCTCTGTCCTCTGTCATTGCTTTTATCGCTTTGTGGCTCTTCTCTTTCTTTACCCTCGCTTTTCACACTTGCTTGACTTTCATGCAGTTTTCAAATGCCCCTTTCAAAGTACAAATGGCGAAGATTTTTCTCTCCATCCAACTCATGTTGTGACTTTATTCTGCTTTCTCCCTCTTTCTCTTAATACAGCAATATTCACTCAGAAAGCTAAACAGATCTATGTACATGTAAATCTATGGAAGTTAATGCTTATAACAAAAGGGCATTTTCCAAATCACAAATATCATCATCACCTTTGTAGTCAGGAATGTTTTTAATCATAATAATTACCCTGACCCTTTTATTTTATATATTATAGTATATTATCAACATACTGTTATTCATCTTGTACAGTAGCTGATATTTCAGTCTACTAGCCCATCATTATGGATATCTCTACAACTATGATACACATTTTGAAAAATGAATTACAATATACTGTATTGTGCTGTTGGTCCAAGGCATTGCCAAATTAGCATTGTCATTTTGAGCATGCAGCATAAGTAGCAATGTGCATTTTTACAGCTATACCAAGCCACAAGCATTAATCTTTGTTTGTATTCTGACCAATTAAAAAGAGAAAGTCTGCCACTTTATATTGACAGAAATAAAAAAAGAAATACGAAGTCAGTCAACAATAGTGTTTTTCTCTTACAATGACAAAATGGTGATTAAATTATAGGAAACAGGAAAATATAATCAGTCACTAACATACTGAATGAGGTGTAAAATTAACTTCTCTGCAAAGACAAGATAGGTGTCTCCCTAATCAATTTGCCTCATTTCCCACTTTTTTATTTGTTTGCATATGCCTTTCCATTAACCATGCTGTCAACTGATAAAAATGATAGACACACTGTACTCATATTACACTGTCTTTGTCGTTCTCACTTAAAAAAAACCACATATACAACATAATTCAATTCAGTTAGCAATTTTACCACACGCACACACACACACACACACACAAACACACACATTCCCTGCCCTAGGAAAACGTCTTAAACAGCAGCGTTTTCTCATGCTTTCCTCTTATCATTTTCCTAGTATCTGAGGAAAGAAAAACTTTGGAAGTACAGGACAAAAAGCCTAATAGTGCCTCCCCCAAAAGGCTTGATGCTAAACAGGCATTTGGCTAAAGATACAGAAAACTAAACTTTTTATGTGGAGACATACACACTTAAAGACACATTTTTGATCAGAACAGCTTGTCTTAGTAACTAATAGACAGTCTTCATGGACCATTAACTTGCTCCAATTAAAACATGAAGCAATATGTTGTTTTCCTAGTAAGAGTTTTTGCATACTCCTTCATCAGCCCTCGGGGATGACACCTTGAGTCTATTTCTGCATCTTATCCCTCCGGTCATTCACATATGGTTGTTTGAGGCTTTTTGTTGTTTACAACGCTGCTAAAGGAAGATAGATACACATTGTATGCACTTTCATGAACTTTTCTGAGACTCTGCATTCTTTCATCCTCCTGAGGATCAACAAATGTTTAAATAACTCAAAAACAAACTATCATATGACTGCACTGAAAAATGTAATAATAGGTAATAGTAAGGTATGCCACTGATTAAAAAACACGTACATATCTCCTACCGTCCTTTGGGACAACAGTGACAGCCCCCTCCCTCTGCTGATTCTTCTGTTGTTTCACATATGGTTGGATGAAATTTGGCAACTCTTACAGCATTTTCCTGGATGTGGGAGATCACATTTGCAATATGGTTTGAAATGGCATTTAAATTGCCCATCCAGAGAAAGAACTGGCTTTTACCATTCTATCCATCTGGTGGCTTGCATGTCTCATTCGTGGCTTAATATTTTATTTACGTGTTTGGAGTATACTTTCATTTCAATAAACGAGGGCGGCAACATTTAACCAATGTAGATCAAAAAAATCTATATTACTGTCGGATATGCCTGCATTAGCTGGAAACTCACAAATTCAAATTGAATTAATAAACGCTCTGAAAACAACAGCTGTCTAATAACAATGTTTTGCCAACTTCTTGCCACTCCTCTTTGTTCCCCACTCTGTGTCCGTGCAGCGTTTGTGCGTGACAGACGCACTCCTCACGTTCTCACCTTTTCTTCATCTACTCACTAACCGATGACTAACTTTTGCACTCCTGTGGGAAAACACGGCAAACTCTAATCCACAGTAATAACTGTGCTATACCGTTAAATAGCAGTGTGAAAACCATGCAGCAGCATTATGTTGAACATTACAGAGTAATAAACTACTATCACTCACATTTAAAGGAAACAGAAAAAAAAGTCAGACGCTCACAGAGGAGCTCAAATTAACTGTATTTATAGTTTTGGTACCAGCAGCTACTTTCAGAACACTTTAGCTACCAGAGGTTATTGACATGATAACAATTTAGGCCACTACATTAACAAACAGTAGCAGAGAAACGAGTGTCATTGTTGCCTAAATGGCCTAAAAACTGGTGCACCACATAATTTTAAGTTGCTTGTACAACTGGTAGACTTCATTTGTATCACAGGTGTTTCCAAATGTATATGGAGTTTATGCATTTAAATAGAGAAAAGTTCACATTTTTGCTGTTTGGTAACTGTCCAGTACAGGACAAAAGAAAGAAAGGGGTTTTCTGAGGAGCTTGGAAAGAAAAGTACTGCCAAGCACGTCAAGACAAAGGCCACTACAAAACACCTTGATATTCCGGTGACCACAGTTGCCGACATTGAGTTTAGGGTTCCCTGGACTGTAGCCAGCATTCCTAGATGTTTCCACAGAAACAGAATAGATAGAGCAGTAGTAAAACAAAAATTGAAAAAAGAGAAAAGCTAACCTCCACGTTGAAGGTAAAACATGTCACTGGTTCCTGACTGAAAATGTGCCTCACGGAGAAAGAACGAGGAAGACTTCATTTTTGAAAAAGAAAGATGAAAACTGTCAGGAAATGAGCCGCAATGTTTCTGAGAGATGTATCCATGTTGACAAAAGAAAGAAATGAAGCTGTCAAAGACAACAACTCCATCCCCACTGTGAAACATGGACGAGGCTCAGTTATTCTATGGGGTTTGCTTTGCTGTGTCTGGCACACTCTGCCTTGAATCGGTTCGGGGCACAAGATATCTGAAGATTATCGAGGCATTAACTGTAGGTCAGGCGAAAACAACAGACCCTTTTAAAGTGGCCAGTATGTCCTGACCTCAATTGAACCGAACAACTATGCAAAGTGCTACAACTTGTGAGGTCATTTGCTAAAGAGGACAGGGCCGCACTATCACTTGAGATGTATATGAGTTTCAATAAAAGCCACAATAATGTGCGCTACAAATACTGTTTTTACAGTATTTTAAAAGGGACCTAATATTTATCCTCATTCTATTTCGATTTGTTGTATTATTTAAAAATGAACTTCTTTAAGAGGCTTTCTGTTGCACAGGGAAAAGTATCAATACTAGCAAGGTAATGTAGGTTTTGTTATATTTTAAATGAACTTTTTCCGGTGGCCAAAAACCTCTAGACACATTTCAGGGAACCAGGTAAAATGAATAGCCCGGATCCTTACCTCTGTAAAGCCCCAAAACAGCCACACATATTCATATTTCCGCCAGTGTTCATGAGAAATGGTTCCACATATCCATTCATTACAGGTCTTCTAACTTCTGAGAAATCTGGGTAACCCTTTTCTTTTCTATAGCGTTTGTTGCCCAACGTTTGACTAGGAATGCTTCTTTTAAACCATATTTCTATTAAAGTTTCTTGTTTACACAAAATAGACAACTTACAATGCATGTAGTCACCATCCAGCTAATCTCAAGATTGAATGTGACCCAACTTTGTTTCAAGGCTCTTTTTAATCAATGGCCCTACTAGTCTTATCATGCTGTTCATCATCTGTCATAATCTTTATAATTATCATTTTCATTATGTTTCTGAAAGAAAATGTGATCTCCAGTGGTTGATTAGATTACTCTTACAATACAATATACTAATTAAGAGTTTGATGTCTTGTCTTCTGCAGCTGGTGAAACTCAGCAAAGATTAAGTCATTTGATTTGCTGTATCACATTAACAACTTCAGAATTACAGCACATAAATTCAAGAAAGTTTTTTGCTTCATGTCTGGAAGATGAATATGGTCCAGTGCTGATTTCTAAATTTTGAACATTCAATAAATTTTCACTCTAAAATGAAATACGGCATACTCTACTAATCTAACTTTGTATGCCATACAAAGTGACTTCTGAAGATAGGTCTATATTATTGTACAACCTTATCTCCTGAAAATTGCACTTCTACACAACTTGCCTTTAAATAAAAACCCATTTTTGAGGGAACATAACTCCGACTGGATTACAGTTTCTGTGAACACAATGAGGACATGTTGTCAACATAAATAGCAGGTCACAGGTATTGCATTGAACACATCAATACAATGTTCTATGACAACTTCCTGTTTCATATATACCACGTTCTTTCACCTTGGCCACTGTGCTTAGTTGTGCACACTGGAGTTGAAGTCAGCTCTGCAGGATGACAGTTCAGCATTTTACATGCCTGTCTCCATCGCCAGGCACCTCCTTGTTTCATGCCTTCTGTGGCTAAATGTAGCACTACACAAACAATATGTTGAATCAGGACAGATTCACTGATAATGTTTCCTACAAAACATAATCACACTTGGACTTTAGTTGCATAGAAACAGAAGTGGTAACAGCCAAGGTTGTATTGCAAAAAATGTAACAACTGCATGAGATACGAAGGGAAGATGTGCTGATGTATGTTGTGGTAGTTATACCAGTTGCATAGTGTATATTATGTACAACCGAAACTTTCAAGGTTGATAAGTGAATATGGAACAGAGCACAGCATGCAGTCTAAATCCATGGGAAGGAGTAAACCTGTGTCTGTCAATGTGTGTGTGTGTGAGTGTTAGAGAGAGAGCGAGAGACAGAGAGAGAGAGACAGAGACAGAGAGAGAGAGAGGGTCTGAGGATTTACTCCACACTGAGCTTAGCACTGCAGGGGGTTTGAGGGGCATAAAGAGACACTCCTGGCAGCATCGCTGGCCACGAAGAAGGAGGCAATTTAAAGTTACGGTGTAATTTCGGTACAATTTTGTAATGCTCTTGCCATGTTTGTCTAAATATAAACAGCGAGTGAAAGAAAGTAGAGCAAGAAACGAGGAGTGACAGAGACGTAAAGGCTTTTAAAAATGAAAATAAAAATGTTTTTAAGGAATAACAATAACATATCCAAACAAAGACATATAAGACATACAGAGACAGACAACCATCACAAACACATTTACACATAAAGGCTGTATTTAGTCACCAGTACAGCTTAATGCTCCAAGATGAAAAACTCTAAATGCAACTTGTGTGAGCTACTTTATCATGCTAACTTTATCTGAATGCTTCACTTCACACTACAGATTCAGCAGTGAGATGCACCACAGCACGACTGGAGTCAGTGATGTTCTTTCAAGACGTTGCTCAGTTAATGAAGGCTGGGAGCCACCAGGCAGCATCTGCTGTGGCTCCAATGCTAACATGCACAACAAGTATTCGTAACATATTTTTACTGATTACTGTAATTTTTCACAATTGATTAAACTTCGATGGATTATAAATTACACATATATATACACATAAAAAGAGGAACTACTTGAGAATTGTGCACAATATACACAGAGAGAAAGAACGGTGAGAGTCAGATTTGACAGTATAGACAAAATCCCTATGTTCCTTTTGCATTGCAATGTTCTGTAGGCGTACATCATAAACAAGAAGATGGATGAAGTAAAGAGCAGTACAGACGCATACTGAATTCAGTGTACTGCATGAATGTTTGTAATGATCAAAGGTGTTGCTGGTTGAGGAGAGGTGCGGAAAATGTAAGGGACAAGCACAGAGGAACATACCCTTCAAAATTGGCAGTCCTAGCAGTCATATTATTGCTTATTACTGTCATATCCAAAGCACTAGGAAATGCTGGAAAACTAACTTTAAAAAATGCAGCTGTAGTAGTGTTTAGTGGTGGAATTATGTACACGTGTTGGCCGTATCATAATCCTTTAAGCAAGCTTGACCTATTCATAAGCTATATTTTTTTCTATTTCGGTTTCAGCAATGTGGTTAAAATACACCTTTGACAATTAACCAGAATGTTTGCCACTTTCAGCTACCTATAGATGTAGGCATTCAGAATGTCATATTGTTTCACTGCACTATGTTCATGGTACCCATCTGGTGGTGCTGCGTCTGGAATACAGTGTGATTTAATGCTAATCCACGCTCAGAAAATCCAGTCTGCAGTTGTCCCTTCTACAACCAGGTGTTGCAAAGTCACTTCCTCCTCCCCACTCCACAGTACAGCCTATGTGAATGTGCTTGGAAATCGTCTGACCATTTTCTTATCATACAGTATATCCATATATCAAATAATTGTAATCTATTACAGTGGGTTTTCCATATTTACTCAAAGATCTACTCAATATTGTTAGCACAGCACCATACTTCACTGAAATAGTAAACACCATGTAGACAAGAGCATGTTATCTGAGGCTCAAAGCAGCTTTAATAATCAGAAACATTTTCATTTTCCTCTGCGTTTGAGCGATGGTCTTACATTGGCATGAGTGGTGTTATGCAAAGAATATTCACATTTAATATTTGTAATGGAGTTGAAAGATGTTTTTGAACCTTTCCAAAAAAACTGACATCTCCTTGTCAGGTGGTAGTTGCAGACCAACACCAGCATTGCATATAGTTTTCGTATTATCTGGTAATTACAGTAATTGCTCTTTTTTTAATATGATATTTGCAAATAACATATTAGAAAAGTGCTTGTGCCATCAAAAATTTACAAATACTAATTTCCACCAACATTTACAACATTTCCCACCCTAATAGTGATTGGCTAAAACACTCAAAGAAAATATAACAGCAGTCGTACTGGTATCAACAGCAGTGGTCCTTTTTCCAAGTAGTATAGCAACTGTAATGGCAAATGTATTTATAGCAGCACAAACAGCAGCACCAAACACCAATCTCAGAAAATATTTTCATCTGCAGTCCCTATAGAGCCAGTTACTGTAGGAATCCATATTTCATTTATCACATTTACCAACCTTCAACTAAAGGCAACACTGCATTTTTCATCAGTTTCCAAGAGAGCTTGTGCATCCAACTCAACCCGACTCATGGAATGTGGCTTATATACAGTAGGAGGTATGAAAGCTTGAGCTGACACAGATAAGTGGTAAAGATGTCAAAGGATTGCTTCCCTTGGTCACATCATTATATTCCATGTGTTTAGGACACCTGGCTAAGAGTGAACAACGGGTGGTCCCACATCAGCTATTATTATTGCAAGTGTTGTGTTACAGATGGTTGGGGTAGTAAAGGGCAGATCCCACATCAGATCATTAATGCCACCTAAACGGTTTAACCAAGGGTGAGGATGAGGAAGAGGGAGGGAGCTACCGAGCCAGCATGGCAATGAGGTGCTTTCCATCCACCAGTTTATATGTACATTTTCAATTTGCACAAAACTAATACTGTAATATTGCAAACCGGGTTCACATTTGGCTGACAGAGACAAGTTTCTGTACCAAATTAAAATGCAACAAAGTATGATGGAAAAAGACCTAGTTTAATAATGACATGATATAAATGTCCACAAAGATAGCGGCAGACATAAACATACAACCCGTCAATTAGCAGATAGTAACATTAATCAAAACATATGAGACATACATTTTTCCAAAGTCCATAGTTGACTATGGTCTTTTACCTGGGTCATCTTGGCATGCCCTCTTCTTCTGCATAGCGGTATAATTAACAACACCATGTATTAATCAACAAAGCTCAAACTACTCAAACAGTATGAGTTGAGTGGTAATGTGTATTAATTTATTTTCTTTAGCATCCATGCATCTCTAACCATTTCACCTGTTTAGGTTCACAGGGGGGTTGGAAACCAGCTTGGGCAAGAGGCAGGTTGGACAGGTCCTCAGTCTACAGTACTTCAGGGCCAATGCAGATACATACACAGACAGACAGACACTCACGCACACACACTCAAACCAATAAGCAATGTATAGTCGATGATTAACCTAACGTAACATAACCATCTGCCACAGGATTGTGACATATACAGTAATTGACAGCTGCACTATTTCCATTAAAACTCAACTATTTGATTAGTTGAGTTTTAATGGAAAATGTGAAATTTTACTGAATAGTGATTTTTTTAAGAACAAGACTTAGTGTAATGTTTTGAAGCAGTTTAATTTTCTTGTAAACTTAACAATATACCAAATATTATAATCATGTAAATGCTACAGCATGTGGGCTTCACACATAGTAGAAAACATTACTATAGCAAACACACTAATTCCTGTCAATGCTCTCCATCTCTCTCACGCCCTCTCACCATCTCATACACAAATTTAGTTGATAAATACTAGACAACACTGCAAAACAAGTACCAACTGCCAGATGTAAGTAGTTAATAACATTCCAGCTGACTAGCTCTTTCCATACACGGTGAGCTTTGACAGTGACAATTTGTTCTTTAGATTGACTTTGTATGAACTGCTGATGTCATACACTTTAGCTACAACTATGGATGTAACGACTCCTGTGATACAAAACTATGATACAAAAGTCCATGTTATCGGAAGACGTAGCCATGATATTAAAGACAGAAGCATAGGAACATTTTGTTTATCCAGTGAAGCAGAAATATTAAAATTGTGCTTTAGAGAAAACATGCTTTCAACCATGTTGTATAGTGTTCTTTGTTTTAGTGTTCCTCATTTATTTAATAAAAACCCATAAATGTTTTCCGTGTTCTTGTCTTCACTCCCCACTTATCCCCAAGGGGAAAATGAAAAGAAAATCACGTATATGGAAAATCGCTACAACCCTATTGCCAGCTAATATCGGACCTTGTTGACTATGAATATATAGACTGCATCAGCAGGCATTTGATATCATTCCACCATCATCGCAGATTTTCTCTTTTTTTTTAGAATATGTCACTCTGTGTTATCTTCCCATTAAGTCAAGGCAGAAGACTGCCTACCGAGCCATGAGTGTGGACTGATAAGCACTTAATGTCAGAGCGTCTCTCCTGCTGGGGTGCTCACAGCACTGCCTTAAACAGAACTAGCCCTAGCCTCTTTCTCTCTGGCATTTCGATACCCACATTCCTGTCCACCGATTGAATGCTCAATGACTATTAGGTGTAAACGTTAAAAATTAGTCCACAATTATCTGTGAATATGTGCTTAAATGTCCATATCTGCTAGAAAGTAATTTCCATATAATAAAAAAACAGAACAAACAAATAACCCACATTATTTAATTTTAAGTCTGCCTGTGACTGTAGAGACACAGATTCCCAACAACCATACATGAGTGTATGGGTGACTACAATGCTCAACTGACAGCTGTATTTACAACAGAGAAAATATATGTATTAGCTACGCACGCTATAACTGTCTGTATGGTGATCAGTAGGGGTAAGTGAGTGAGCATCTGACTGATTCAGGGTACAGATGGAGAGCGAAAGTGAGTGAAAGAGAAGGGGGTGTGAAAGAGAGAGACATCAATCTTCTCCATGCCCCTCATGGTCTGGGGTACCTGTCCTGTTTCTGACATCAACAAAGCCAAGCCTTCTGGGTAGTAATCAATCAGTCACACTCCGACAAGCTGGCGGAACTGAATGGTCTGTGTGTGTTAGTGAGCGAGCAAGTGTGTGTATGTGTGTAAGAGTGGAGGGGACACATTAGCTAGGCAAAGGATGAGTAAAAACAGACATAATGGAGTGTGGAGGGTGGGGAGAATGAAAGCGAGGCAAGTGAGGTCTGCCTGTGAAGGAAGGGAGCTGAAAATGAAAATGATGGCGCCTAAATGATTGAGAAATGTTAAAAGAGCTGAAGGGAAGACTAAAGACATGGGGAGGGAAAGACGGTATAGACCGACTGAGACTTGCATGTGTTGTTTGTTCTTGCTGTAACTGCAATGTGTTCCTTTACTTTACTGGAACAACTATAGGCCTATAAGAATCAGCAAACATACAAAACTAAAGGTTGTGGCTTTGTCTTTTGACCACAGTGGGGAACCTTCAGGACTGGCAAAAGTTTGGGGCCCCTCAAAGACATCTAGAAAAAAAGGCCTCCTAATCACCATTGGTCATATGGCACATTTGGAAATGACAACTATAAACCCCCTCAGATCTCCCACCAAGGTACTATACATCAGAGCTGCTCCAACAAACCCTTTAAGTGATGCCGCTTTAAGCGACTGTCTAACCGCTGAATTCCATCAGTTAGGACGACAGTGAGCCTGTTACATCCCGTACAGAAACAGGCCTACCTTACTGGTGACCTGAAATTAAAGAGAGCGATTTCTTTGCCTGGGGGACCCCAGGGTCTAGGATTAGCATTGCCGTGAACTGACCTTAGCCACCGTGAAATTCTAAAGAGACAAGAGGCAAATAAAGATCAGATATTAATAAAAGCAATGACTTTAATACCGATTGGAAGTTTATAATATTAGAGTCTATAACCATACATTAATCATTCTTGGCCCAGCCCCGGTTCCCTCCATGGTTCTTTCTCACTCTCTTCTCTTTAATCAGCCACAAGTGCAAATACCTGGGTGAATGTTTAGCACAGTGCTAAGTTTAACAGTAAATTTATGTTAAGATCTTTAGAAGCTCTTATGCTAGTGATTTAAATAATAATGTTGCACCTTTTAATGCTTTAACAAAATATGTAAATGGAAAACATCTGTAATGCTGAGCCACAGTTTTTACACATAATTTAAATTAGCCGCTAATTGTATATAAATGACTTTAAACATTCTGATGTTGGTAATCTAACCAATGCAACCGAGGCGTGTGCTAGTTTTGTGGCATGTCATTGAAAAGGCTAGTTTCCATTCATTTCCAACAGTATTTTAATCGAGTGCTTGATGTTTCAACCACATCACGTGACTCATGTGTTCGTAGCATTCGAACATTCAGTTTCCATATTATGTTTTGGCTTTATCTCACCTTTTGATATTGTCAAGAAACAGCATTTTTATTACACTACGGTTTCATTTTGTTTTTTATTCTTGGCTCCAATTCTTTCTTAATCTTTCAAACAGTTTTGTGTTAGCATGCCCTAGAAATGATCCATAGGTCTCTGGTTTAAATACCAATGAAAGAAACCTAAAAAATCTGAATATAAAAGTTTGCTTCGGTTTCAAAAAATTGCTTAAACGCTTAAACAGCTTTAAGGCATCTGTAGTGTTGTGCTCCACTGGGAGATGTCAGTTTAGATGTTTCCAGAGGTTCCTTAAGCTCCTTAGTCGTCTCCCAATGGGACCACCCATCCCAGCACAACAATAAACTGTCCCTCGTAAATCACCATGGATCTCTATTGAATTAGCTCTGCAGCCAGATCAAATCTAGCATAATTGGTTAAATGCATTATGTTGATTAATCGGTTCTGCTAGCTGTAATAAAGTAACAAGCAGCACAAGGAGAGACAATCTTTGTTTTTCTGTTTCTTTCTTTGGTCTTTTGTACTCCGAAATCTTCACAAATTACCTGACAAATGAGAATTGGTTTTCCCCTCTGTGTTTTACCGCCGTCTCCCACTCAGCTCTCATTTTTGATTGTTCCTACAATGTGTATGTCAGGCTTCTGGTAAAAGCTCTTTCTACCACAAACCCCCTCTATGTCCTTATCTTCCTCTCTATCCTCTGATTGAAAGGCTTTTAGGAATGAAAAACTTTGCACAGCAACGAAACTGTCCGTTCTAATGAAGAAATTCACATTCTTCTTTTCTCCCTAATCACAACCTTTCCATCGCCTGTGTTTAAAAGAACGCTATTGTGCTCTGAATAATACCATAATTACTGAGTATTTCTTAGAGAATGAGCCACAAAATCTTTTATTAAAAAGACAATGGATTAATTTGTAACTATGGAGGAAAACTATTTACAACTGCCGTGTGTCTTAGGCAAACATTTTTTTTAAATAAATCAAAAGAATTAGAAATTCAGTCAAAGTTTGGCATTTTTCCACTAACATGTGACATAAGCAGATAATTGTGCCTCATGGCGCAGTGTTGTCGTTCAAAACGGACAGGCATGTGGTCATTATATGTTAATGCACCATGTGCAGGCTTATCCTGGGTTTGATCAAAACTATGAAATGTAAGTTATGATAATCATTTTTTGCTAATAGAACTGTAGGTTATGTATGCTAAATGTTTATATGGTGTACAGTATTATGAGCTTCCTTACACTTGGGTTTATGGGATTTCTTTGATAGCGGACTTTATATATGAAACTGGTCATCACTGTTTATTAAAACTCAATACACTTTCTTAGTGGTCTGTGCTCTACTATGCACATCTTCTAACAACACAAATATATAAAGACAAAATGTACAGTATGGAATCATGCCATGATTTCTATTACAAGTAGCTACTTGTTAAGTATAAATTCATCACGAATAACGTATAGTCTAAATGTAAATAATTGAAAACTGCTTGTTTCCCGCAACAATTTATGGTAACATTAACAGTGTGAATGTCTGCATTTAGAAATTTTTGCCACATCTGTAAGTTTGCTACACAGACAAAGCAAACATAGGTCTTATCTTTGTCTTTAATTGCCTCGCCACATTTGACCAATGTGTGATGGTCAGAATGGATTAATAACAAAAAATAATAATTAATAATTCTGCATTTCACTTCATCTGCTTGCTCTACAAGCCGTGTATGATTGACACAAGTTCTTCAACTTGCAGCCATGTTTCTCATACAGTATAAGAGCTACCTGTCTGCAGTGACACCCATTGTCCCTCCCTCTGTGAGTTTCAAAATTATTAATTAGGGAGGCTGAGAGGCAATATAGATGCTAGGTAAAACTTGGTTCACTTGGTTTTCTTTTTTTGCTGTAGCTCTGTTTACTCTCCTGCAGTGCTTTCCAGTCAGTTAATTCAGGGACCACAACAAATCTGGACTCATCCATCGTCTCAAAAACTTTGCTCTACAACTGACATCATGGCACGTTAGAATACATATTTGTCATGTAGGTGGAACATGTCTGCCGTCCACAATGACATTACACAGTCTCTTCCTGAAGCAATAATAAAGTAGCCAGGCATCGACCAACATCCATCCAAAATATCAATCTCAACTGACCCAAAGCTACAGGGCTGTGACTTCAATATACACTGCATGCTTTGACAAAATAATAAGAAACAGGTCTAACCTCATGAAGCACTGATGCAGTTTTCTATATAATGCATTTAACCGGAATTCTTTGGCAAGATACCAGAAGTATCTATTCCCTGAATAAATGCTTTTCGTTCTCCACTTAAGACCATATGCTGCTCTTCAGTAAGATTACATCTGTCCGGTTTGCTGCTTTTTCACTTGTCTTTTCTTCAGCAGAACACAGACAAATGGAGATGGTTCATTAGTTGGAATGGGGCACATCTAGGCCTGGTATGCTTCTAGCATAAAAGGCTTATCCAATCAAAAAGAGTCTCGCCACACTACCTTTCATTGTTTTGAAGACTGCTACTGCAGTTCATTTTTACATTTTACTGGATGTCATTATCAACTCTGAGTGCTGCTGCTTACATGATGAATTACTGAACTACTATATAGACATGCTCTGAACTACTCATGTACAACACTCTCCCACTACCTCACACCATAAATGCAGGTATGAGCAGTTACTCAAAGGTGTGTCTGAAAATCTGCTGTAGTCGGCTTAAATTCACAACACTTAATAATAGTTTCAGTGACACAAATTCTTTGGAAAAAAAAAAGTCCAAATGTCCATCAAAAATGTTCAAACTACCACTGAAGCATAGCCCATTTCTGCCGTTCATCCTTCCACTCAGAATGCTTCAAATATCTGTGGTTCAGACAAATGTGCATAAAATGCTGAATACTAGTGACACCACCTCTTGCATTAAATTAATGTTAAAATAAATGTGGTTTCTACAAATTGTGGCTCGTGTGCCCTTAAATATCAATAAGGAAACATGCTCCTTATTAGAGCACAGACATGAAACTTCAATATGTTCCGTTAATCCGAACAGGAAACTTTAATATGTTTGTTTATTCAAATGAGAAATCATCTAATGTACTCAGTAAACGCATTACAGCATATCTGTTAAACTCAATTTCAATTTAAAAGCGATTAATTGTTCATCCTTAACTAAAGTTGTAGCTCATTATGTGGACGAAGAAAAGCCTTCTGGAGTAAAGTGTTAAGCTTAGATCAGACAAATGTAGTAGTAGTTTGGACACAATGACCAGAATTCAATTCAATTCAATTCAACTTTATTTATATAGCGCCAATTTACAACAAGGTCATCTCAGGGCACTTTACATAATAAAGTCAAGACTATACAAACATGTAGAGAAAACCCAACAAATCCCCCTTTAGCAAGCCATAGGCAACAGTGGAGAGGAAAAACTCCCTTTACCGGAAGAAACCTCCAGCAGAACCAGGCTCAGGGTGGGCGGCCATCTGCCTTGACCGGTTGGGCAGAGTGGAAAGTGGAGAGAGAAAAGAACAGAGCAACAAAAGCAACAACAAGAAGCATATCTTAAAAGAGTAAAGGCGGGACATTCCACCCCCAAGGACAGTAAAATTACTTATAGCACAGTAGTGGTAGCATCATGTTGAGGCTGAGTTTTACTGCCCCGGAACTTGGTGCATTACACAGAGTGAATGATCAATTAATTAGGGATGAGAATTATGTACGAATTCTTCAACATAACATCAAACTATAACCTAGATGTGGATTAAATCTGAAATTGACAAAACAGGCAAACATCAAGCTTCTGGAGTGGCCTTCCCAAAGTTCTGATCTCAACCCAGTCATAATTTCTAAACCATGCTTGAAAGTCAGGCCTGTGCTGGAAAACCCAGAATTGCGTTGAACTCAAAATATCCAAACAGACTTGCTGGTGGATGTTAAAAACATCTGCTGAAGGTAAAACTCCCCAAAGAACAGTCACCCATATATTAAGTGTGCTAAGCTCAATATTGCTGCTGACGGTATAGTGTGAACGTGCCAAAATTACCTCTTTCTCTTTCCCAAAAATACTCCCACTGCATTGAACCGGTCCTCACAATGCCATACAAAGACACATACTACTTTCCTGGTGATTTATGAACTCTCAGTACTCAGTCAATACCTTGTCTTTTTGGTTAAAAGGAATCAGCCTAACGGTGACTGCAGATTTACTAAAATATTATTTTTTCACATCCATTAAGTTTAAAACCAAGTTGTGTGTCAGTATTCAAAAAACATTGCTTCTGTGTTTGCCTCAGCACGCACGCACCCAAGTTGTGCCAAAATATTAACTGACATCTGTTGTTTGTTTCTCTTTTAACTCCATATTTTTATGCATTATTGTCCCTGATTATGCCTCAACTGTTGTTATTCTGCTGGATCAATTGATTACACCAAAGTGCACAAATTAACCATAAACTTTTTCTAGTTTAGTTTCAGTTTTCAGCTAATGTTCTTTTCATTTTCAGTTGAATTTAAGAGTTTAGGTTTAGTTTAGATAAAGTTTAAATGAACTGTATCTTTGCACATGTTAAATGAATGCCTCAGATATTAATAATGATATTTAGTTTTTTCTACTTTTGTTATAATTTAATGCTTTCGTTTGTTAATATTTATTTATTTAGAAAATATTAATTTCCATAAAAGCCAAAACTCTATCAGCATTCATCTAATCTTTGTCACAACAGCAGCCAAAAATCACTGGGTTACAGGCTGAGTAAATGAAAAGACATTTCAAACAGAAACACTATGTGCCAAAAATCAAGGCTTAGAAAGTGCATTGTTATGACACTGATGTAAATTATGTAGCGGCTCATGTCAGTACCTCTGGCTTCATAATTATGGTCACAGAGGCAGTCTTTAATTACTGTTAATTCTGAAATCAACAACACACGATTGTATAAGCGCATACACACAAATTCACGGATGAAATCCAAGTGCAGCTGGAAAAAAATACATTCTGATTGCTGACAGCAAAATTAAACAATCAGAGAGGGTGAAAAGAAAATCACATCTTTCACATTGCTTAGATGTAAAATAGTGAGATCTATTTGACCTTCAATCTGTTTGTTGCCTTGAAGCCTTTCATGCCATCTTTGTCCATCAATTTCACGCAGAAAGACACAGAAATGGGTTAACTTCAAATTTGTTTTCAAGCAGTGTTTCCACAGCAACACTGTTATATGACAATCTGCCCCACACTTCATTTTTGCACACAGTGTTACCACGCAGTGGACACAGATTGTAAATCAACTTATCAACTTTTTGTTAAGTTCATGTCCACATGGGGCATATATGGCAAAAAAAATCCACACCTTTTCTACTTGTTTAAAAAAAAAAGCTGTTTTCCAACGTCTCATTCACAGTATTACAAACGGAGTAGGAAACATCGTCTCCAGCTACAGATTCAGCCAACCTGACTTTGCAGACATTTTATATTGTCCGTTACCGTCGTGCAGCTGCCCTCGCTGCTTGCTCTAACTCCCACTCACATTCTTTCCATTAAACTCTTTTCACCCTGTGATCTGAAATCAAACGATGTTTCCACTCTCTAGCCGAGGCAGTCGCGGTGCATTGACACAGACTCACCTCTCCGCTAGCTTGTCATTAATTAATAAGTTCTCCCACCTGTTTTCATCATTTCTATTATTCAGACACTCTCCCGAGCATCCCTCGGTGAATAGCACGACTGTTGTTTGTTGTTTTGACTCTAAGTGTGAACTAAAATGAACTTGAGTTATCGCTGATAAGTTCCATCTGCCGCCGATCTAAGTTGAAAGCGTTTAAAAAGAGCGTTTTATTTGAATGGCAGATGAAAGTTGCCTTGACAAGGCAGCCCACATATACTAAACTTCAAAACACGCGTGCACACAGTCATGTTTAAAAATGAGATGTTTGCCTTTTGGCAGCCCTTCTTAAAACAAAGGACATGTTTGTATCACAGCAAACCAGACATAATGTTATTGGTCTTCTTTTTGTGGAGAACCAAGTAAAAGTTTTCAGGATATTTAAAGTAAAAGGTAATCAGAATATGCTAATAAGGATACTGTTTTTGTTTTTCTTTGTCACAACACAGCTCAGGTACAATTTATCTGAGAAGACGCTTTGATAATGACATTGAGATGAACACAGAAGACTGTGCAAATGAAATCAGACCTCTATTCTTTTAACTACAATCTCCTGATGAAGAAAGACAGACAGTGAGATGGGGGAGAGAAGTAAACAAACTCATGGTGCACAGCATATGGTCACAGAGAGAGAAACACACAAGTTCAGAAACAAACTAACTAGCATGGAAGTGGTTAAGTGAAGTCAAGACAAATTAAACCAAAACATAATTTTGAGCTCTGACTTTTCCCACATGTATAATTCTGAATTGGAGTTTTGTTGTTTGACCTGACTGACAAGCCCAATATAAATATGCTGCTTTTGACTATGGCAGATTATGAGATATTTTTTTCAATACTTTCTAGCAGTTAAAAGAATTTAAAAAAAAATATGCTTCTCTGTAGCTACGTGCAAACATCTACTGTATGTGGAAAGTGGTTAACAGTAGGACACAGAGGCTCAAAGAGGACACAATGTGCACAACTCCCAGATCAAAAAAAAAAATAAATAGTGCGAAGTTGCATATCAAGCAAACTGACTAACATTGAAAGGAAAAGATGAGGAGAACGAAAAAAAAAAGACAAAAAAGAAAAAAAACGTTGGGGGAGCAGATAGGGGAGTCGCTAGCAGACAAAGTCAGAAAATGTGAACACGTGATCTCCGTCTTGCTCTCTTCCTCTTTGCTTCAGTGTATTGTTTTGTATATGATGAGGTCGAGTCGTGCAATTTGATAACGTAGAAAATGTTATGCTCTGTTGTATACTTTGGTGCATCAGAAATCAAGCAAATCATCAATTTTTTGCAGTGGAGAGTGAAGGTCAATGAGCACCAGTACCGTACTGTGTGTACTGAAATTGACCTAACCCGAGCATTTGTACTAGAAAACATTTAATTAAGGAGGTGCCTCTAATGTTTTGGGCACCCCATTTCAAACGAATATTACTACCCCACCATTAAAAAACACATACAAAACTCATTTAATTCCTTCATTTTTTTCAAGCAAATGTCATTTCTTAATTGTTCGTAAAAGTAAATTGAATATACTCAGGTTTTATTTTTTGTTTTACTGAAATTTACTGACATTCTATAATGCTGAATTACTATTACAGTAGGTTGATAGCCAGGTTGATAAACACTATTTTTGCAGACCATGCGTTTAGGAGATGTGTTATGAAATGTGAGGTGTTTAAGAAAATGTAATACTAAGGGTTAAATTGGAATAATACAATAAAACATGAAAATTAGTTTTATGATGTGTACTAACCAATTCACCAACTTTTGATAGATTTTACAGTAAGGTCCTAACTCATAATGATGAGAGAGAGCATCATTTTCCTAATCATGTAGATTTGTTTGTGAGTTGTCGTATTGCTGTGTCAACCTCATGTCTACAGACAGAATAAGTCTTCAGTGATTCACTGCTTTGCATGATTTGCTATGATACAATGATCCTGCTATCTGTTTGAGAATGAGGCTCGATAATGACAGTGAGATGAACGCAGCAAAATGTGGAAATGAAATCAGACGTCTATTCTTGAACTACAATGCCCTGATCGGGAAAGACAGAGGAGGAGGAGAGGATGGAGAGAGGCAAAGAGGAAGAGGTTGCACAGATAAATTAGATTGAAAAGAGAGAGGGAAGGCCACAAAGCATAATGCGGAAAAAATGGAAATAAATCAAAAGTGTAAAAAAGAAATGATATACTGTGTAAGATGGGGAAAAAAGAGAGGAGCAAAGGGAGTCAGCGGGAGAGAGAGGATGTTGAGGGACCTCTGAAGAGGAAATCAGCTACTTTCTAATGGGCGCTGATTACATCTCCTCCTAAATGTCAAGTACATTTCCATTTAAAGTGCCTCGCTGCTTAAAAAGGCATGAAGAGAGTCACACCCAGACCACACACACACACACACACACGTGCGTGCACGTGAGTTGACAACGCACGAGCACACACAGGAATGCAAACATATGTAAGCAAATGACACAAAACTGAACGCACACAGTTGACTCAACATTTAAATGCAGATTGTGAATGCACGTGTGTCATTACTTCAAACATCGTCTGTCCATGTCCATGAATCACAACAAAGTGACAAAGTAGCTGGGATACACCTTCATCTCATCAATATCATGCACAGATGCACACAGTTCTTTATCCTTCATTTTAACCCACCCTCAAATCTGCTCTGAACCAATGAGGCGTGTCCTCCCACAGGGGTCTGGTAACGACTGCCAATCAGGATCACCGCAGTTTCGCCCAGCAGCGAACACCAAGAAGATAGATGAGTGGCCTCGAGGACCCTGCTGCACTGGAGTGAACAGAGCTTAGGGATAGATTCAATATGTCACAATAACACACACACGCTCTGACACTCCCACACACAGAGGAAACCTGCCGTGTGTCGCCGAAAACACGGGAATATGTTCTCCCAGTGTTTGCTGACAGGCAAATGCAGCTGTGGTTGTTCCTTTTATCTCTTCTTTCACTTACAGTGAAAAAATAATGGTTGTGGGGCCAGATGCAAAGACAGGCCATCAAGAAAACTAAAGTAGACCCTTTGTGTTATTTTACTCATTAAGTTGTGGTTTAATATTATGAAACCTATTATTCAATTAGACAACAGGTTTTGTGGTTAATCCACCAACTCACAGCTAGAAGGTCCCTGGTTCCACTAGCGGCACTTCTATTGGGAGTATGCATGTGCTTGCGTGGGTTTTCCTGCGACTGTCCAATCACACGCATGTTACGTAAGTGAACTGGTGAATGGGAGTGTGAATGGTTGTCTGTCTGCGTGTGTTTCTGTGTGTTGGCCCCGAGACAGACTGGAAACCTGTTCAGGGTGGACCCGGTGTCTCACCCTGCGACACCTGGGACAGGATCCAGACCCCAAACAACCCTGAATAGGATGGGTTACAGATCCTGGATGGGTGGGTGGACAACAGGTATATAAAATAAATGCACAATTAAAATGTATGACATCATAATACACGGCCATAAAAAAATAAATCACGCGCTTCGGATCACAGGCAGCTATGAACTAGGTCCATATTCCCATGAATGTATCAATGAATGAATTACTTATGTGCTTGTAATTTAAAATAAGGTAGTATTGTTTTAGCGGGAAAACAATGTGCACAGACACGCAGACTCACGTCCCTCCTTCCGTCTGTCCTCCTGGACGAACATGTCCCGGCAGCTCTGGACTCTCCGCGTCACTGCTAGCTAACGTTACCGCAACTTCACTCACACAAACTCATGGACGGCAGCTAGCCAAAGGATTTAGCATTAGCAACACTGTTTTGTTTGAAATTGCGTGTTTACTCGCAATTTAAATGGATAACGTGAACTTTTTTAAAAAGTTCACGTTCCTTTTCTGAAGTTAACGCGTCTAAAATCTGTTCGCATCGAACTCTTTGACGCAGTTATAATTAACGCAGGCCTGAGTCTTTGACGTCACGCTCGTTAGGGTGCAACTCCGTGTTCGGCCACATACGCTGGTTAACATTGATCTACCGTTACGACCCAGAGGGGCGCTGTTTCACACTTTGGGACACGAGACAAACGTCATCTTCACATCTTTTTGATTTCTTTATTCTAAGGTGATGAAAATGACGAGAGAAATGTTTTACTAACGATTAATGATGTCCTTGTCTGCATGCGGTGTCACAATACAACTAGAGTTTTTATTGATATCATTGATAAACTATAGTTTTCATTTCATGTTAAGATCAATACCCCATTGGAAAGTGATTTCTTATTGTCGTGTCATGACCCAGTGAGCTAATTTGACACATCTGTAAGCATACTGAAAATTGAAAATGCTTGCATTAGTCAGACACAATAATCATTTAAAAGAAAGAAAAGTAAATAGTTTGTTATAAAATTGAATGTATAATATTTATTGGTTTGGCGATTGGTTGTACAAGCGTAAGCATGCAAAATTAATAAGAAATTGACTATTTCCTCGATTATTGTAGTCTCTTGTACAAAGTTCTTGTGGAAGTAATTCAAACAAGATAAAATATATGTATTTTTACTTAAGATTTTATTTCCCACACAGCATTTAAAAAATTACTCAATTTAAAACAGTTTTATCAATAATTGTCAATTTCTCAACATCCCGCGCTTTGAGAAAGAAAACATTTTGTTCTGATAAATTATGAGACAGGAAGAACAAACAGCATAAAACATCCTTGATTTAAAATGTAAAACCAGTTACTTGGTTTGTGTACGATGCTCAAACTCACAGACACTCTCACTAACAGAACATATTCAAAGTTTATTGGCGTTTTCATGCAGCCCAAAACAAACATGCATGCATGCATTAAAAAACGTTTCCTGAGAAATCTCATTTACAATACTCTGAAGCCTGACAGAGATATCTGGCAAGTCTCAAAACACAAGATAACCATTATATACTTGTGCACTACATTAAGGAAAGAGTTATGTAAGGCGGCTCCAGGCCTAAAGGTGAATAGATGCAGGGAGGAGTTTCCACTGGACTGTAACCCTGCCTCGTTCCTCTTGCTGTATCTAAATTAAGCCTTGCTGTCTTCTCTGCCCTTGTCAGCACTTGTTAACCTCCACATTGATTCTGCTGCACTACTGTACATCTCCTTTAATTAAAGACACACCGTCTAATCTGTCATCTCAAGCAAAAGGCAAAGTGCCTAAACATAGGCACTTTGCATTTACATCTATTGACAAAATGAGTTTCAAGGTTAACAAAGAATTTATAAAACTAGGTTCATCTCTGGTGAGTTTTACCAATCACTTAATAGCAGCTATTATGAACAATTCACCAAAGTATCTTTGCTATACTACCACACAGAGGATGATATTCTAAACTACACAGTCAAAACAACCTACTAGTCACGTTTTACAGTTGCTTCTGTAGTTTTACCTCTTTTAAATGTTAAAATGTTGCTGCGTTGCAAATTATCAAGCAATATGAATATTAATTTCATGCTTGGTTTGGCCAAAAAATTATACATTTACTAACGGCATCTTCGGACAACATATGCCAGAACAATTATCTCCCAAAAGCAGTTATTTCCTGGAAACAAACTGCAGCTTTAGCAGATGCAAGTTGTTTGCATG
This sequence comes from Channa striata, assembly GCA_033026295.1. NCBI lineage: Eukaryota > Metazoa > Chordata > Actinopteri > Anabantiformes > Channidae > Channa > Channa striata. Next base: position 5,537,481 of record CM065178.1, read on the forward strand.
TGTTTCATGTTTTAGAAGCCACGGTAACAAATAACAGATCAACTTACCTCGATTTTACAATTATCAAGGGTTCTCTCAGGGACAGCTTCAATGTTTGGCAGAGCTAATTAGATTTAATAATAGCTCAACAGCAAAGACAGAGCGCTTTAGTAAATGAGGTAATAAAAATGTCTATCCGATGCTTGGACTCAAAGACAATATAAACAGCCATCATGAGGGGACAATGTAAGGACACACAATACAATACGTCTTCTTCCCACACAAGACATCTGTAAGTGACGGCGTTTGGTGCAGTATGAGAGATGAGAACAGACCAGAAAAAGGGCCCATTTGAACATTGATCACTTTTATGCCCCTGGTCTGTTTGCATATTTTAGGCCTATAAACAACATGAATGATGTGCCGTGTAATGCACCATAATCGAGATTTATTCAATTTAGGGTGGAGGGGGTAAAGGGAGGAGACATTCACAATCCCAGAATCAGGAAGAGCTGCTGTGTGTTCCTACTTGTGTGTGTGTGTGTGCGTGCACTGTGATTTATTTGATTTAATTAGATCGCTGATGTAAAACAGCTCACAGGGAGAAAAAAAAGGTAAAGACGAGTGCCGAGGGAGGCATAAATAACACCAGGCTCTTTCCCCTTCCTTTCTCTCCTCCTCTGTTTCTCGTTCTCGTCGTCGTTCTACTCTCTGAGCTTTCCCTCGCCCATATATAATCCCTTTTTTTCCTCCATCTTCCACTTATCTCTTTTTCCTTTAACCAGTTTTTTCTTTAATTTTCTTTGTCTTCATTTTGTCTTCATTTTGCTACAATCCTACAATCTTATTTCTACCCTGGCCTCCCCCTTACCCTCCGTCTATCCTTGTGGTTCCCAACTGAATAATGATGGGGGTAAACACCTCATTAGGCTAAAAGGCCCATAGGAACAATCAGAAACGAGGTGTTACCCTGACCATTTAGAAAGGCACTTTAAATTTTGCAGCACAAAGGATTCCAACACAGGAAGTGACGAGGGGGGCAGTTATTCTTTGAACTCCTAATTACATGATCTGTGCCAAATGTGTGTGTCCATTCGTGCTTAAACACATATTGTTGCTTCTTTTCTTTGTATGTAAAGCGTAAGAAAATATGCATTCACACACACCCATGAGCGGTTGATTTATGGTGAGTGATCAGCAGAGAAAAGGAGCATAAATCTACCACACCCCAGTGGTAACAGCCAGTAACAGTGGTTTATGTGACACTTTGGATCGTATGCATCGCCTCATCACAGCCAACCGTCTTTGCCTCCCTGATACCACACGTACAAGGTCAGGAAGTTATTTCGATTCACCGTTCAGATGTTTTCCCTTTTATTACTGTAACTCTACCTGCTTCTGTTTTTCCGTTTGAATGCTTGAACTTCCGACACATATCAACATCTGTGTTTCAAAAACAAACATCCCAGCTGGGCCGAGGTAGACCTTGAGAATTCTGAGGGCACTGAATCATCTGAAAAGCCAGGTGTGCCCTGAGTCATAATTAAGTTAAAATACATATCACTGTTTCAAAAGCAGAACTTTAGACAAGATAGATAAAATCATATGTTCTCTAACTATTGCCTTTGTTTTTCTTGACCTGTCTTCTTTTTGTTTTAAAGCGTCGTAGTATTATACTGTCCTCTTAATATGTCTTAATATGGGATCTCCACTGCACCACACAAAAAAGAAAAGAACTTTTTGCAGAATCTTTTGTTACAGTGTTACATCTTGTTGTTGTATAGTTATGTAAGGCCAAAACATGAGGCTAAGTTAATTAATGACCAAGGAAATAAGGATATTGTATTGCAAAACATAAGAGTCTTTTATATGACTTTCACACCTGTTTCCACAGTAGTCAGCACATATATACATAATTAATAGCCTTATGATTTATGCACACTAAGCAATAATGTATGGCTACGAATCTTTAGGAATTCTAATAGCATTTTTTTTAGATTATCTAATGCACTGGTTTGTTGTCATTAAATAAAACGTGATTTCTGAAAAATTGAGCCTCACAAAGTTAATACGTGCACTTTCTGATCTTAGGTGAAGCTTATGGAATGTGATTCCCTTTCCCATCCTGTCTGTCTTCGGTCAATACAACTGCACTGTAACTAGCAGTAAACCTTAGAGTTAGTCTCATTTACTGTATGTTAGATGATTTGGATTTCAGCCTGCAGAAAACAAAGTGCACTGTCGACCAGATGACCTTTTTAGGAGTAACATGTTCACACAATGTGCACTTCAGGCAATATTCATAATAGTAACTTTTTAATTGGTATTGATTCACAAAGTGGCTTATGCAGAGTGAACTGATCCATAAAAAACAGCTGAATCAGTGTGTCAAACCTGTCATTAGCCAAAGTAAAGAATAAGTGACCCATCAGCTGTAAATGCAGGGGTCCGTTGTACAGTAGGAAATTTTTCCTTGCAAAACTGAATAAGGAACTTCCACCACGCTGCTGCCTGAAACATAAAAAAAAGTTAAATTAGTCGCCATTTTGCTGCAATCAATTTTAGGTTTAAAAAGTCAAAAGTTATTAGTGGGTCTAATTAGTAAATTAACTGTGAAATTAACTGTGTGGGCAATTTCTAACACTTGAAATACTGAAGACAATTACTAAAACAACAGCTCCAGGGATCTACTGTGTGCTTTTTTGCTGTTATTTGATAGCAAATTTGGGGCTGACACACACACACACACACACACACACACACACACACACACACGCAAACACAAACAGAGACTGGACAGTGTGCTTAAGTAAGCTTTCCAAAACCAACAGAGAGCGGAAATAATCCAAAGAGAAAGACAATCAAACTGGTTATAAAACGCGTCAGTGACTGTTGTTATCACAATTCATCTAAAAACAGCTTGTTTAGAAAACCTTTTCAGGCTTTATTTTAAATTGTTTATGTTGCAAGCTAGAGCTTAGCACATTAATGCATGGTTAATTGATAAGCTTAGTAAAGCTTACAACTCAATAACTGAAAATAATCCCACTCACAGTCTATAATACATTCACTGGAAATGGACATAAGCATAAATATTCACAAAAAGTCCTAAAATTGACCCTTACCCCACTCACCTTTCACCTCTAAGCTTCAACAAAAAAAATTTAAATAGTGCTGGTGGCAATGAAGGCGTGGGATGTGACAGCGTTAATGGCCTTGTGAGCTGCTACAGGAACAGGGGCCACGCGGGAGGAATGGTGGCGGCCCAGAGGGTTGTTGAGTGTTACGTTGAAGGTGCCCTTCAGTACCGTGTTCATGATTCCTGGACTTAGCTGCGGACACACACACACACACACACACAAAAGGGATGAGGGATAACGAGGACCATGAAATATGTGTACAGCATCCACGTTTCCCACAAAGCCAAAGTGAAACATCAGTGAATGAACGAACAAATTCATGAATAGATAACGGTCCATGAGAGACATACGGTTGTCCACTGATTTTAAAACTGAAGTTATCAACAGTTCTTGATGTTTTCCACCAATCACTGTGTTTTTACTGTATTGAACAGTCTAATAAATAGAAACATAAACTCTATCCCCTTGACAATGATTGATCCTGCTTCCTAAGACCAACAGTCTCACAGTGCTTTACAGTGGCTCACAAATAAACTGACTGACTGACAATAAACTCACTCACAAAACGCTACAAAGATCAACCAGCAAAGTACAACATGCAGACACTTGGGCTCAACTCTGTGCTCTAGTTTTATAGAAACACAGAAACAAGGATAATGAATCTGTCGGTTCCTTACTAAAAGAAACATGAATAGGTAACGTTACAAAAATGAAACCAACTCGTCTGACCTTGAATTCACCTCACCAAAAGAAAGCTTTCTTTCTTTCACACACACAATAACAAGAAAAAGTGCAGACATAAATACATTCACACATATGCTGTACACACAATTAATCTAACATCCATCCACACAGGTACTGCCTGGAGATTCAACCTCTTACATGATATCAATGTTCTCTCTCTATCTTTTGTTCTCCCCACCACCACCCACTAACCTCCTGCGGCACATACACCCATCAGTATGCCAGAGGTGGCACAGCGGGATTTAGGCGCATAGCTCAGCCGCTCAGATCTCCATATTGATCCTAATGAAAAAAAAAGGGTTGTGGGTTCAACTCCAGGTCACCCTCAGGGTTGCGCAGGAGGTCGGGGGAGATGGGGAAGAGCCTTTGGAAGTGATGACACCTTCGGCATGGCAATGATGAGGGATTAACGGGATGTTTCACTAGGTCACAGAAGGGGAAAGAGAAAGGGGGGATCTATGCAGGGAGATCTTGATGCTACAACTTGGTTATGTACACAGATGTGTACAAGGGATCACACACTCATGCACGGTGCCTTTCCCATAACACACACAGTACATGGCATAAAAAACGTGTCATCCCATATATTCTTATATACATGTCAGCAAAACAAGAGAGGCAAATTGTGCTTCTGTGTGTGTCGATACAGGGGCACGTCACTGCAGGTGGTAACTGCATCGATCAGTGTAAAGGGAAAAAACACTGTGCAAACATGTAAACATCATAATTGACGTGTACAAAAAAGTAATATTCTTTTCTGACACTGTATGCAAGCTGCAAATAATGTATGGCCTACATTCCCTGGCCACTTTATTAGGTACTCCTGTACAATCTCACGGAATCAAATAAAGCTGCTTTGCCGTGAATTCTTCTTTTACGTTATAATTTCAGAGTTTTTAAGTTGAAACCGTCAGACATTTGATCATTGTACTCTCTATTATTGAGGTCAAAGTGGTTACAATATGTACTGGAGTGCCTAATAGGAAGAGGTGGTCCTAATGTTTTGGCTACCCTATTAAAAATGAATGGCATGGCAGAGCTATTGTATTTGATTGCATTTGAATGTACAGGTGTACCTAATAAAGTGATCAGTGAGTGGGGGTTTCCTTAGGGAAACTGTCCACAGGGTTCCTGCGACATCCTGAGCATGAGAGGAGGAGAACCCTGTTCACAGAGGATGAAAGTAAGCAATATGATTGGCTATGAACTTCTAACACAACTCCTTACGTGCAATCAAACTTGCATGCGTGTCTTTGGTCTGTGGGAGGAAAACGGAATACCAAGAGGGAAGCCACACAAGCAAATGGAGAGCTCCACACGGAGGGACCGCAGCCAGACAGCCAGGGATTTGAACCGCGGCTCCTACAGCTTTGCGACAGCGTTGCTAACCACTCTACCGCGTCGCTGCCCCAAGCAAACTTTATGGGGAAAAGAACAACGCAAAACAAACAGCAAAAAGAACGAACATTTGTACACAGCGGTTGTAAGGAATCCAAATAAGAATTACTGCCTCCCTGTTCCCATCAGGAAGGGATCAAGTGTTTTCCCACTTGGAAGAATAAAAAGTAGAAGCAGAAAAAGTCTTGCAAAGAGAGAAAGCACATGTAGAGACATGAGCAGCACACCCTGAGGAAGGCTTGACTAAATGTCAGCTGTGTTAAGGACACCTTCTGTTCTGACTCATAATGAATATCAAATAAACTTGAGCTTCCCCTCTTCCTGGCTCTGTATGTGCTCTGCACTTGGCAGGTTTATATATCTGCAAAGATCACAGCATTTAATTATTATGTGTTTCTGCTTACTGCTCCCTGTGTAATTTTATGGTCCTGTGTTTGATCAACATTTGTCTCTGTGTTAAATGAAGTTCGACTAATAAGAACAGAGTTGTGATCGAGCCGGATTACCCGAGGTGAGCACCTTACGAGGTGTATTTAAAGGAAACACTAGCTTTGGCCTAATGCCGCTCAGTGAGATATCGTTGTGATGCTACAAATACATACGGATGGACACATATGCTGATGCTGACATAGCTGCACTCCCCGATACAGCTCCGTGCTTCCGACTGCAGACCCTCAGAGCACATTTTTCAGCCGCTGAATCTAACTACCCTCTTCAGCTGCTCGATTTGCTGCTGTCGGTCTCTTTGCTTCTGCTCTCCTCTGCTTTCCGTCGCTGTCTCACCTCTGTCCCCCACTTTTCATTTTTCCTCACCCCGCCTGCCTCTCACACACATCACTATCATCCTGCTCTCAAGCTGGCTCGTCTTCCACGCTCTCTTATCTCTCTCCTTGCTGCACGACTTCACACCATCTTTAACTCTGTATGGCCTGTGGTGTCGTATAGATTCACAATCACACAGCTAATTACTGAGACGAGAGCTTAGACATGCATTCCACTGGAAAAAAACAGAACTGAAGCTCCTGAGGCTAAATTGAACCGCGAGATGTCTCACTCAAACTGAAAGGCATCCGTCTCTGCAAGGCATGAATCACAACATGTTTCCTTGTCTTTCTATACAAGAATGAACTCTACATGGCTTTTGGTCAAGTCACAAAAACGCTAAAAACAACCTTGATGCAGTATACTTGCGAGGGTAGCTTTAACATATGAACATATATACACAAACTTGTCGCAGTGTTGTATTACTAATATGAAGTGCTGTGGAATGATCTCACAAAATAATATTACAATGTGCATAATTTAGTCATTATGAGAAGTAGTGTTGAGCTTGTGAGAACAGCTGAATGATGTTTCAGGTGTCTTTGAAGGGAGCTATTAAAGATTGATAATATGACCCATATGATGCTTTCTCTGTCTCAACAGTAGACTGAAGGAAACCACAAAGCCGGCATACAAACTGGAGGTGTGGAGTTTAAAAAAGGCGTGTGATTATTAGGCAGAAGAGGTCGGATAAAGTGTTTTGTTACTCCCACTTGTAGCCAAAAGTCACAGTAAGCTTTTATAAATCTGATTCACGAGCCTCATGACTTAATGATGTGTGACACAATACTTACATAATATCTGTGGATAATATGTATTGTGTAAGTTGTGTAAGTATCCAGGACCCAGGGCCTATTGATCAATCCATAATTCAGTTCAGCAGTACGTAGCATCTTTATTATCTTACTTTAATCAAACTAGCTGGTTTTCATTTTCAAACATAATCCATATACTACGCGGCCACAAAGCCTCACTAAAATAGCCCATCCTTTAAGAGAACTGCGAACCTAATTTTAACTCTGTGTGAAGTGGCTGCAGACAAACACTTGATGAGCCAAAGTTTTGCTTTAATTTAAGGCTTCACATGAATACATTTTCGGGGAGAGGAGAGGAGCATATGACATACTTCAACAGTTTTAGTAGCTACTCTGAGAGGAAAAATTCCCTCAACTACGGTTTCATCTTCTAACGCAGAGAAATGGAGCAGAGACAGGTTGAGAAGCAGAGGGGGAGGGGATAACAGATAGAGAGAGACGACACAGAGCATATGTTAAACATCTACACAGAAAAATAGAGATCATAAAAACATACTGTATGTGGGAAAAATATGAGCTGCTTTCTGCCCACGTTCCTAAGGTTTCGAAATGACAATGTGACACACAGTGCCACACTCACACGGTGGGGCATGGCTGTTTCTGCTCAGATTATGGAAACTAATAACACCCCCATACGTAATGATGATTTCCGCTTACACAGATTCCGTCGGCAGTTTAATATGTATGCCAAGCTAAAACTGACTCGGTAATAAATCCTTCTTCATCAGCGGGATAACGTTTTGAATAAACTGATATTCCAATTGTGACGTTTAGACTAGCCTCACTGATTCAAACAGGGTGGACAAAATATTAAAAACACAAGCATACAACACAATATCATAAACAACTACCGGGTATAATCCAGCATATTGTGTGTTCAGACGGCAAGTAAAGCTGCTTTATTCATTAGCTGTTTGTCTACCGAGTGACTGATGAGGTCCAGTGATATTCAAGTGGGTGTGCAGCATGAGCACTATGGCATCTGGTGACATTTCTCACCATTACTGTGCTGATTTGCTCGTGTCAGCGTTGTTTTCAGCCTTAGCTTCTTCTGCCAACCCACGGCCATTGTTATGTGCCATGATTCTGGAGCGGCAGAATCCACCCCTCTGCCTATAATTTGAGAGCTCTAAAAGACAGCTATAAAATTTAAATTCCTTGAAGTGTCTCTTAAAGCGCTACTGTCTCTGGGCTGCCGTTTCTCTTATGACAATATTTGAGTCATGACATATTCCATCATAAAAACTAAACACGTTTTTATTGACTGTCAACACCAAGTGAACCAGATTAGTTGTGATGCCCAATCTATACACAGTATACAATACATAGTCAGCCCAATAATCATAATGTAAGTATCAAGCTATAGGTGCTGAAACGCAAATGGCGCAAATGTTTATTACATAAGCAAAAGGAGTCAGGAAGAATAGGAGGAGAGGGACACTGAGGTGGAAACGGTGAAAAGAAAGACAGACACAGTAAAGCGCAGAAGAGGAGAGAGGTGAAAAATTGAGGAGATTAATCCCCACAGAGACAGCAGGCGGACTGGGAAAACAGTCCGACAGAGAGAAACAGAGAAGAAAGAGCTCTGTGATAACATTACAGGCATGGACACGAACATGCCGGTGAACTGTGCAGTGACGTTGAAATCAAACTCGCTGGTTTTGTCTTTGATGTTCGCCAGTCAAATTCAACAGGGACTGCAGGGCTACATTGGGGTTTTTTTTTTTTTTTTCAATCATCTCACACACAGATTCACCAGTGGCTATGACCCAAAACTGTAATTCCTATCAAAACAAGGTGAAATGGAGCAGGGAGAGATTAGGTTCTGGTAGGTTTCATTACAACTCTATTATGCTTCAAACAAAAAGTGCATTTATCTCTGTCGGGAGTCTAAGGTGGCTGCATTAAGCAACATTACACTTAATAAAACGACATTCACTTTTCCCAATTTAACTGAATCAGGCAGGTCTATTAAGAACAAACTCATCCACAAAGTGGAAATCCACATCATTCAGCCTCACGTTGCATTAGCTGAGGATTAGAGATTGAATAAAACCACAAAAACCTAGTTCACTTTTTCCAAAGTAATCAATTTCTTCCATACTCCTCAAGGTCAGAGATGGAAATATGATAGCTTCCCAGGCGATTACAATATGAGATAATATCAGACATACAGCATATTTATGACCTTTCATGATCCACCACAACGCCAAGGTCTGTGTAGACGTTCTCATATTGCAGCACAATCTTATTTTTAGTCATATAGAAATACAATAAAATCCAAGGACACACAAAACCACAAGCACACATGTGTACGTATGATTACTGAATACTGCTGTCTTATAGAGTGGGAGTCTGGTGGGCAGTAAGAATGTTCAACAAAAGCGTAATGGAACCTCTACCAGCAGCTTTACCTGATAAGCACCAGGTCCGGGGTTGGTGTTCATGGAGACTTTGAATCGATCTTCTTTGGAGGAGATCAGAGCCATTTGGGGGAAGGACTTCACACTGGGGCTGTATTGGCCGGGGCCTGATGAAAAACGCGCGCACACACACACACACACACACATCATCCACACCTGAGTTTCAAATACATCTTTTCATATTTTACTGCTTTAGGTAAATCAGTGTATCGGCGTATGTACCTATGAGTATACACTAGTCTTAATTATTAATTAATTACTAATCTGTTATTTATATTAATGTAGATCTATTTTTCAGATATTACCACAAAATTAAGTAGAAATGGCTTTTGCATTTTCTAGCCCTGCTCCATGATCAGTACACTGAATTTAACATGTGTGCTGCCAGGTAGGAAATCACAGCACAGATTTTTCCTTTGTAATAGAAAACGGCAGATGTTTGTAACATGGGAGAAGAGGAATGTCAGGGTTTTGTTGTGGTAATTATTCATTTTATAATCCAGGAATTCAAATGTGAGCTGAAGGTTTTGTGCTTTTTCTAACTACTTTCTGTTTCCCAATTACATATTCCCACATTTTACCCATTATGTTTTGGTCCCATACTATTTTGCTGTAAAAATGAGACTAATGTTGATATATGTCAATTGTCTTGTATATCTGGTCATTACTTTGATAATTATCATGTTGAAATCTGTAAGCTTCTGTATAAGCCTGTACTGAGAGGTCTACTGAAAGGTTGTGATCAGCCACTGCATTAATACTTGGCTAAATTATTGGTCTCAAGGTTGATCTAAAGTTATCTTTCCCTCCCCACCCGGTTTGCACCTGTCTGAACATTTTAAAGGAAAAACAATCCTGCAGGTACAGTAATAATCTGTCATGGCTTTTTATCATGACCTGCACTGTAGTACAACCATAACTGTTTGTGCTTTGATAATAACTCGGTACCAGAAAATTGTTGCTGTCCGATATCCAGACATGGCACACAGATAGTCCTGTATAGGTCAAACAAAGTCTGAGAGATTAGAAATTAATCTTTTTCTGTGAGGTTCTTGCAGAAACAGTGTCCATGTTATGAATATACAGTATGCTCTATTAGACAAACACACAAGCTTATTTGATGACACCCAGGCAAAGACGCTCTAGCAAATAAAAATCTCCACTCGTACACTGTGCTCACAGAGTCGCAAGTATTGCAAAACCATTGTTATTTGAAAAAGAAACATATAAACTGAAAACATTTCAAAATAAAGAAGGTGAGCCCCAAGGGTTTTAACTGTTACACAACTCTTTTACCATAAACCTTATTGCATTGAAAATACCAACGGACAGTTTTTTCAGGAATTATGGAAACAACTTTGACAATCAATGTTGGAATGCTTAAAAAGACCTCAGGGCTACGGTTTGTATTCGGTGCTCTAAGAAAAATGACAAAATACGAAAAAGAACTGGGTTGTCTAACCCTACAGCTGAATGCAGTTACCTTGTACGACATGAAAAGAGGGTGATTTTCGAAGACAAAACACACACTACAAAACTAAGACAATCATATATCAAAAACACAAAGAGCAACTGCTAGTGTCAAGAGATTTATCTGTTGGCCTCATCCATGTACTAAGTCATAAAAATTAAGAGTGACATTGCTGGTTTGGGTTTAAGTTACGTTAGGTCATGGGTTCAGTTTGACAAGTGTGTGTGTGTGTGTGTGTTTGTGAGCATGCTCTTACCATAATCAGCAGTCTGACTGCAGGTGACCCAGCATGATAAGGAACATAATGTTTCCTAATGTTCCATATGCAAGTCTATACATAAATGCAAAATCGATAACGGATAAAATGGTTGTACAGGGTACAGTATGTGTGTATTACTACAACATATGTGTCTCAGTGTAGCTCTGTGTGTGTCAGTGTGTGTCCATATGTTTGTGTCTGAATATCTGATTCAGTGTGTGTGAATGTGCTCAAACGAAACACAACTGCAAACAGTCCAAATCTATTTATATGCAAATTGGATTTTGGTTAAACGGTTTGGGGTGCCTCGTGGGTTGCGTCCCTTGGCGAAATGGGGCTAGTCATAAATTATCCAAGTAAGTCATGAATCTATCAATTTTGAAACAACATTTTTCAATGGGAGTGTAATTGAGGTAAATATTAGGTTAGAGTCCCACAGAGATGGAGTTAATTGGACTGCGTTATGGCAAAAGGGTGAAACTGTACCGTTTCCGGATGCTCAGTTTACCTTTACTGACAGATAGACAGATAGACAGGCAACCTCAGCAATGAGTTCAAACCAAAATGTTTATCGACCTATAAACAAAACCAAGATGTTTCCCTAACTTTAACCAATATGCTTCACTTGCATTGGAACATAACTGATCTGCTTATTTTGTTCTCTTCAGAAATGTAATCGTCATCGGTCTGGGTGGATAAGTGATACCTGGCATATTGGGGTCACATTGCAGGAAGACGTTATCTCTCGGTGCAGCGGAAAGGAAGCAGCAGTGTCGTCTCTTAGCTCCTTCACTCCTAGGTTTTGAATGAAAGCTGCCATAAACCTTTTCAAATGTCTGCCTCACGTTGTAGCTGTTGGGTGGAGGGGTGTCCTACAGGGACAGGAGACGAGAACAAATATGGCAAATGTTTAACACTAAGGCTATGTTTGAAATAACTCTCCATTTTCTATATATTGCAGTCTGTTCACCGTTCAATTGTTACATGCGCAAAAATTTTCAATCCATAGAACAAACCTGTTCTCCCCTAAAAACTACCGTCCCCTGGAAAAACAGCTGTTTTAATGACACAACATGATGATTGTTATTAGTAAGCGTTGCATATTTTAATTTAATGCTCACTGTTGAGAGAAATATTAAGCATAAAATACACAGCACATGTACCGGCAGTCGTGAATGTGAACAGTGAACAGGCAGCTCTGTGACGGTGGCTAAATGCTAACACAAACAGGCAAGATATTTACCCAGGACTCATTCATCTGGACAAAAGGATCATCTTTACTAAATCCCATGATCGTACGGCTGTAGAAACATGTCAGTTAAAAAGACAACCTTTAAATACAAAATCATCCACACTCTGCGCATTATTTCTTATTGCTGGATTAAAAATGAATCGTGGTTAAAGAAATGAAGTCACCTTGCACTGTCGTAACACTCTGCCAACGTAACCCACAATTACACACACAATTTGTGGCATTTCTGGACTCCCTTTATTACGTTACACAACTGACACACAGTCCACAATAGGCGCACTCATTATAAATAACAAATGACCCATTCACCCATCTGCTGTGAACACACTGTCAGACTTGTTACAACATCACCCATGTCGACACATTCATGCATGAATGTCAGCATACACATGAAAGGACATACAGTATGTGTCGCATCATCTACATGCAAATACAGACAACCACACACACACACACACACACACACACACACACACACACAAATATCTTCTACATGCTACAAATCAGTGCTTGGCCCACAGCTGTCACTGGGCTGTTTCTTTACAGACGGCGGAACTGTGATAGAAACTCGGGCACCACATCACCGACGATAAAATCAGATAAATAGCCTCCTTGTTATGGAGTTCATTACAGTCCCTGTTTTTAATAACTGCTGATAATTATGTGCTAATTCACCGAGGCACCCGTGCTAATGGGAACACGTAATGCATCCCAGTTAAAGAAACTAGGATCTGAAGAGAGAAAAGGTTGAATCGTGTCACCAGGTTAGAAACTTGCACTGCCACTGCTGCAGAGGAACCTGAGTTACAGGGGATTTGTCTTGTTGGTAGGTCTTTGAATAATTGATGGCGAAGGCTGAATATAGCTGCACGATCCATTTATCCTAAACATAGCAGAGCTGTCATTTAGCTCAAACTGTCATTTCCCGACTGCTGTTTTCTCCTTCTCCTCCCAGGTAGCCGTCCATCTTTAATCACTGCTAACCCAGGACATTTAGCTTTTCATTATAGGCCCAGTAGGAGGAAAAGGAGGCAAGCGCAACATGTGCGCAACAATACAACCTCTCACACACAAACGCACACACGCTCAAAGATACTTTAGTCAATTTGTGGGCAAACAGACACAAACACATTGTGCGCAAAGCTCAAAACAACTGTAGCCTCGCTGAAAAGAAAGTGGAATTCAGCGATGGTGAGGAAAATTTGTGTCACTTGTTACAGTTTTGTTTGGAGTTTTTCTCATGTTGGCTCCACACACACACATGCACACACACACTCACACACACACACACACACACACACACACACACACACACACACACACACACACACACACACACACACACACTCACACACACACGCACACACCTGTATCCGCACATCTGTCACAGATCCATCTCACAGTGCAGAGGAATTCTCCTACAACTTCTACAGCACAGTGTGCACACACACACACACACAGACACACACACCTGTCGAGGAGCCTAACGGTCCCTAATTATACCTGAATAAGGTAAACCGCTTTTCCCAGTAGCCGTCATCACCTGGAGGATTGACTTTAATTACACGCCCTCAACATTTAGACAGCTCAATAGCTGTCTTTCTACACACACACAGCAATACACAAAAACACACATTTTCCTCAGGAGTCCGTCACACCAGCCTTCAATGTCTAAAAACTATCTCAGACTTCTTACATACTGTTGCAGGCAGACACACACACGTGTGCAAGCAGGCGGTCAGTTATATAAAAAAAAAACTAGATTAAATATTGATGTGACGCTAGCAGCGAAACTTAGACAAAAAAATAATAACATTATGTTTTGTCAACAAATGGGAATTAATAGGGGCAGCCCCACATCTAGGCCATGACCTTTCTGTGTGTACTCTGTATGTTCTCATTGTGCCTGCTTTGGTTTCCTAGCACAGTCCAAAGACATCCCCCCGTAACCCGCCCCCCCGACACCCTAAACAGGATAAGTGGTTACAGACAATGGATGGATGATAAATACTAAAATCATGGCGTTTAATGCATCTGTGAACCTTATTCAGTTCTGTACATTCGGTCATTCTCTCATTCGTATGTCACAACGCGAACAGAAAAATGACAAACACAGTACTTGATGAATAAATAAGCTTTGTCCATCCGATCTGACACTGTACAAGGTCTTTTCTAATATTGATAAAATTGGCAAAGCACTTTTTGTCACAAAACTGAGCAGCTTCACAAAGCTATTGTTTGTCACAATGCTCGGGTGCAGTACAAAGCAGCAGGAGCAATTTGTACCTCAAGAGAGTAACCTTAATCAAGCAAAGTGATTTTTTTTTCAATATTGTAACCATCCTTAGTATTTATTCAGAACTGGAAAGCAGCGTCTGCATGCAGACATGCATCTATGTACTTTATTCAAAGGTTAAGTGTATTGTCAGGTGGAAAATTAATGTAATGTAATCAATTTGGAGACAAGTCTGAACACATCACATTACTTGTCTACTTCTAAAGATCATTTAAAAAAGGAGCATCCGTAAATTCAAATAAAGTGTACAAAATGTAAAGCACATTCTCAGGTTCCTGTGCAGCCCTAAAAGAGATAAAGTGCAAACAAAATGGGAGATATTTTTGTTATTGTCTTATGACCTTTCTCCCACACCGTGTTGGCTCACACTAATGACTACTCAAGTGCAGCTGACAGCAGCCATGCCAACGATTGGGTTTAGTATGTATAGTGACAGCTTTGACTAATGGTCAGGCATGGCACATGAGATGTTTGTGTGCGAGCGAGTGTTACCACCACGTCCAATTCTTCATCCTCTCATTACCTTTATAGCCTGTCATTCTTCCTGGAAGAGCAGAATACTATTTTCAGACTCTGTACTTTCTTATTTTAGATCCATGATCAGATGAGAGATAACATTTATTCTGAGTGCGTTTATGTGCTAATGCAGGTGAGTTCCTGTGTGTGTGTGTGTGTGTGTGTGTGTGTGTGTGTGTGTGTGTGTGTGTGAAAGAGAGATCTGGTATGTTCTGTACACAAACACCTACACTGTGTATTCATTCAAACATACACCAATGTTATGCTCTGTCTCGAAGGTCTAATGCATTTTTATAATTTTTATTCCAGCTTAAAGACTGAACAGGCTGGTAATTTAAATAAAGTTTATTCACCACAATAGAAATAAACGGAGCAGGAAAGAATGTCCGTGTGATAGTCTGCAGAGAGAGAGGCTATCACAATTTTCTCACATCAAAATCAATATGGGGGTATGTGGTGAGCTGAGAAATAACTGACGCAATCTGGCTCATTGAAAGTAAGGTTTGACATTTCATCTGAGGCCTAATTATAAATGAATTTAGGAACTCATTTGTACTTGTTGTTCTGCGATTAAGTTAAAGTTCTGCAGACTTAAAATGAAAGTTAACTTGCCATTTGAAAAGGTGTGAAAGTGTTGGTTCTCCTTAAAAAGCAGCACGCCGGTGAACTAGCTATCGCAGCCGTTAGTCTTTCTGGCAAACTATGAAGCTAATGAACTGGTCTGATATGCTCAATCCGAGTCTAATAAATAATAATCGCTATTTAGGCTGTGGCTCTTGAATCCAGTGTCACTTGAGGTTCATTTGTTCCGGTTTGACGGTTGCAGGCAGAAAGGGAGACCTGCTTATTAAACAGTCTGCACAAATAGTGCGAACAAGCGTTGGTTACAGCCTGGTGTCCCACACAAGTACGTTTACATATGCTGGGTCATTTCTCAGAATTCTCTCCTTTTCTGTTCAGTTTCCTGAATTTATGAGTTTAGGGTAAAGATATTTTTCTGTCTTTGATCTACCTATGGGCACTGGCTGCATTAATTAACTTGAAAAAGTTCTTCCTCTTCCAGCCTGTAGAGCTTTTTTACTGCCTGTGTAAGAGCGATTCTGCCAAATGCCTCTTTACAATTAACCACACAATCAGAAGCAACGCTACTACAAATACGGCCATGAAAACGTCTGTTATATCTGGCCCGGCGTTTTAAAAACTAAGCAGTATTTGTTCGGAAGCTTAATTGTTTGTGTGTCGGGTGTGTGTCACTTTCGCTTATGTACCACAATGGAGTGCCAGTATTTAAATGAAGTGAAAACAGCATTTGTTTGTCTGCTTTCTGCCCAGAATAGACTGTGTCATTCCGTGTCATGAGCACAGCTGGTGTCTCATCATAGAGTCTGATAACCATCTGTATGATTTTTGTAGTGGAGGTATGGCTGGTGTCATAAGGCCTTAATGAGGTTTTAGACAGGTCGTCAATATAGTTGGAATGACAGAGGGAAACCATATGGGTCCCATTCGCGCCCCATTCGCACTTTATAGGCAGCAGTTAGTCTAACAATTTGCTGACAGCTACACTTTTGCTGTGTTTTTGTAGTCTTGTAAATCTTGGCTTCCCCTTATTTAATTTTATCTCTGCCTCATTTGCTTATTAAAATCTTGTCGTGTCACTGTTTTCTCCTTTTTCATCCCGCTCTTCTTTTCCACTTTGACATACTTTTTATATCAGCTTTGTTTTTACCGCCTCACATTTTTGCCTAATATCTCTCTGATTCCACACTCATTCCAGTGCTTTTCTGTCTACTTTATTTCTTAAAAGTCTCAGTTCTCTAATTTAACTTTCATGGCATCTACATGTACAGAGATATTTTAAATTTTAAGTAAAAACCAACGTGCAACGCGGAACCAACCAAACAGTCAAAGCTACAACATGAAACTTAACTTAGCTCTTGCACAAGACGTACAGGATAAGCTTGAGTTCACAGAGGTTTTGGAGCATATTTCTAGTAAGCAGATATTTAAAACAGTTACATGTTGTAACTTATAAAAATTGTGTCCCTTTGACTGATTCATGTAGTAATTAGTAAAATGTTAGTTGAGTCTAGCAGGGAGCGGGCCGGACACCCACAGCTGGGGCCTTCCTGAACCACTAGATGCCCAGCAGAGTTCCAAAAGGCCCAGCCTAGGCCTCCGTGCATCTTACCGGGCTTCCCTCACCGTGTGGCCCCCCTGGCTGCATGTCTGGCTGACTGTCTGCTTGGCTCCTAAAATCTTCACCTGCTACTAAACAGCTGGCCATAACCAAACACACACAAAACACACAGCTGCTGCGTAAAATGGGTAAGTGCCCAACCTGCGTATATACACACACACACATGCACATCTGCTGGCACAGCTGGCACAGCCCATACTTTGGACAGAGAAACGCACATAAGAGCACGCATATGAACACACTGGACACAGCTGCTTACTACGTGTGCCTACTTCATCCACGAGGAGTCGGGCATAGAAAGAAGCCGTGACAGACTGAAACAGACGCACACAAAAACAAAGGAAATAAAGTAGCAGGTTGAAATAAATGTAATCTGACAGATTATAGAGCGTGTAGACGATTCTGACACTAGACAGCAAATGTGCATCTGAAGGGCTTTATTTAACCAATGACATGTGGCACTGGTGGAATAATGTTTAGAGCAGCAAGTTTGGGACTTGAAGGTTGAGTCCATTGGACTGGAAGGTTGGCGGGACTGAACAGGACGGGAATCCAGGGCGTCCCCATCAGCACCACTGTGACGCCCTTCAGCAACGCTCTCAATCCTAACTCGCTGGGTGGCCCGAAGGTCAGACTCTGGTTGTACAAAGCAGGTTCAAGGTGTGAGGCCGTGTGACTCTGTCAGGCAGAACTGAACAGCAACCTCAACCTGTTCGTCGTAAAGTGAGTCCGTGCGACTCCACCTCCTTAAACATGACAGTGGATTCAAGACTATGAAGAGCGAGAGCGAGCGAGAGAGAGACAGAGAGACAAACACACAGAGATCTGGTGACAACAGAAAGCTCTAGAAAAAAGGTAATCAGAGACCCTTGGGTTGAGATACTGTGGTCAAATGATTCATGCCTAGGTTTTATTGAAAGGAAACGTGCGGTGGCGGCCTGGATCATCCTAACAGCACGAAACAACTGGAAATCAAGCTGTTTGTAGCTGTAGCATGAGAAAGAAAATCCATCAACAAAACAAGGCGGATGAGTTTGTGCTGTTTTTTATAGTACAAGCACTTAACCACGACCGACATACACTGCGGGGTCATTATTTCAGCCAAATTACAACGAGGAGGAGACATGGATTACATAAATCACAGTCTGATTTACATGTGTAGTTCTACATTCTTACAATTCTGCCTCTTTTTCTTATATAACGGAGCCTAATCCAAACCAGAATGTGATCCCTAAATTTCTGTCTGGACCGGACCCGAACTGTGGGGTACCGATGGGGTCCCATCAGGCTTGGTTCAGGTATCCACCCACTAATTCGCATGGATTTGGCCTCTCTGACTGGCTGAGCCTTCAGAAGTGATCAGAGTGTAATTCTGCACTGCTTCCAGTGTTGTTCTTTGAGTCTGCGTCGCATGAGACATAATGGACAAATCTTCTCCACACTAAGATAAGTTATGGAGCATATATATACTAACAAAATATTAGGAAAAAAGCTTTGACTAAATTACTGAAGCCATAAGTATGGCTGTTCTCTAACGTTGTCAAAGTACTATTTTCTGCCAAAACTTAAAAGAGGTGGCCTGACTGAATAAACACTATGACTGTAAGATATAACAACTATGTGTTTTTCCACGTTATAATTTTAAACCCTGTGTTTATACATTGTATTTGCTGTATCTCGCTCTTTCTTGTATATACAAGTTACATATTTGAAGACATGGAACATGACAAGAGCACTGAAAATGTTTTAAGTGAGAGAGTGTTATTTCGCATGCAGGTAAAAGGCCTTTCGGGTTTTATACCCCGGTGCATTTCGCCGTCTTATGTTGTAGGTAGGATTTGTATGTAATGAGTTTTATCTAAATGGAACAACTGTATATGTGGTGCTAATAAAGCAAACAGTACGTCGACGGGTTTAAGGGAGGTACGAAATCACGTCGCCTTTTTCCACCATCGCTTGTAAAATGTCTTATTTTGTGTCACAGGCTGTTTTTTGAGGACGGACTGTTTTTCAGTTCACTTCTTTTATACCAGCAAGACAGCAGGGAGACAACAATAACCAGGACTTCACAGCACGAGAGGAAAGCAGAGACAAAGAATTTCACCGAGCGTATGTGATCTTTTCCTCCAAGCAATAACTTAGAGAGCATCCACACATCATAAAACCTGAAAGTGCTACACAGACAAGTTCTCCATCTGTGCCCTATTACACATTTTAAGACTCACTCGTCTTTTCTTCTGTTGTTCATGCATGATGCCTTATTTTGACACTTTCCATTTACTGTTTACATGGTCTCTGCTTTCATTTATCTTTTACTATACAGCTCTATCCTCCCCCCTTGGTGTCATTGTAAATCAAGATAGATTGGAGCAAAGCAATGCTGCTATTATAAAATGTTTACATTATATTCTTATTATTTAGGAAATATTCAATACTTTTTTCAGATTAAGTTTACCACAAGTGAAGCAGAGAACAGATGATGTCAAGAATGAGCATCTGTTAATTTACCAAGTATCAATATTCAAAAACCATATACAGTGGCTTCCAAATCATTACAAATGGTTTATATGATTAACATTTGGTCAGGTTGGCTAACAAAAACTAGATAGGATTTACCAAAAGATCAATATTTGGGTTAAATATAGCGGATCATTTATGCTGTCATGGTTACACAGTCAAGAATAGGCAGATTCTTACTTTTAAATCCAAACTAATGAGAATAATTAATTTGACCACAAGTGTCGTTTTTACGTACAAATGAATTTTGTCAGAAAAACTCTATGATTGTTTACAGAATAAAAAACCTCAGAGAACAATCACTGTAACAAACAAAAAAACCTCGAGACTGCTAATAGAGCAGGAAGCAAGAAATAAACTGCAGCCTCCTCTGTAAAGACTGACATTCTCGCGAGCCATCGATTTCCACAGACATCGTGGCTGTGTGGACTTTATTGCTTGAATGTAAACACATTTTGCTGAAACAAATGACATTGTCGTTTATCTTGGGAGGATAATCTCCAAATTGCCGTACTGTATAATTTGTAGAGTAAACTCATGCTACAAGAATAATGTAGCTTGGATTTTAATTACCTCGTGGTCTTTCTTCTGCATCAATCTAGGGTCAAACAGTGAACCGGCACAATTATTATCATTATTATTATTATTATTATTATCAGCAGCATCAGGAGTACTGGTTGTAGAATTTCTTTACGGCATATTTCATTTATCACAAGTCCTAATTATTGTGAGTAGTCATAAACGCTGCAGACTCTAAAAGCCACTGGCACAGCTCCAGATTTCGTCTATCACAAAGCCTTCTTCTCCATCTCTGTTAGCACATCAGGTCAGCGTTATATGAACTGAAGGTCAAACTGAATTAAAACCTGTTTTTTGAACAGTCAGATACTCACACATCTTTGAATGGACACTAATTTAACATCAATTAAACTGAAAGGTAAGGCAGGAAGAGGGAAACGCAGAGACCGAGGCACTTTGGAGAGACAGACAATGGGCCGAAATAGTCCATAAAAATATGTCTAGGAGTAACAGATAGACATGCGGTAGATCGGCCTAAATCACTGGACCTGCAGCTTCTGCTCCAGACTCAGCCATTTGCTCTAAAGGGTAAATCCATTCGGAGACACATAGGAGAGTGCACAGATTAATGCTGTCATACCAATTTTCATGTTGCAAGCTTTCTTTGATTATTAGGGTTTTTTTTGAGAGTGGACTTTTTTTCAACTCTTCTTTAAAGTGAAAAAGTGGACGTCTGGGAGAGGTTAATGTGCACGGGACTAACAGGACTTCAAATATATAGTCTTCAAATTGTTAAACATTAAGAACATGTTGTGTGATTGCTCACACCAATAAAGTGTGACGGAGTTATGGCGTTAACAGGTTCCTTATACAGTGTTCACACATGGCGCAGGGTCGTTTTATAGGTGTAACTCATAAACTTCATTTTAGGCTTGTGTTCACACGGTTGTTGTTCACAAATCTGGTGAAAAAAACAAGTATATAGAAAAACACAGAGGGTTTTATAACTCTGCTTTATCTGAGCCAAACAAATCAAAGTAATAATTTACGGCGATTTAACGGCGGCGCACGTGGACATCCAGCGACAGAAATGTGGCGCTGACAGCTTGGTGGGTTAAAGCGCACACAGGGGCACACGGCCACAGCGACACTCTGGCAATTTGAGTTACTTGTGACCACAAAACCAGTAACGCCGGATGTCGCTTCCTTTTTTTATTTTGTTTATATCGGAGAGCAAACGAAAGTGGACAAGGTGAAGGAGAAAGGCAGAGACAGCAAAGGGCAGTGGAAAGAACTTGTCAATGAGACTAGTCAATACAAAATGACAGCAATGCTAGTCTGCGCCCCCCCCCCCAACCCAACCCCCACCCCCCCTCTCTGCCTCCTCCCTTCTTCCTATCACATTTAGGAATTGTTCAACACACTATTGAGCAGAGCACGATGGGAGCATTACTGTCGAAAGCCTCAGGGTGGAAGTGTCATTTCTAATTCAGTCAGTTAATTGTGCGTGTGTATCTCGTGTGTGGTATTACAGTGTACAGTACAGCGTGCATCATCAGCATGCAAGTGAATGCGTTACATGTAGACTGTATACAGTGTACGTTAAGGAAATTGCTGTGTAATTATGTGTATTTGTGTGTTGATGGGCACATTTCGAGCGAACCCCTTTTTTTTGCTGTATACATACGGTTTGTGTACGTGTGAGACCGAGCTTGAATTCTCACGGGGACTCACATCATCATCGTTACCCTGACAGCTGACAGTAAAATCCATATCAAATCTCTAACTCCATTTTCCAGTTTTTGTTCCTTTCTTTCATCACCCGACTCCCTTGTCTCCCATAAACAGAGGGTACACCATGACATGCCATTAGCTGTCCATGGATATATCATAAAAATGCAATGAAACACAGACAAAAAGTCAATAAGTGACAAACCCTGGGCCTCTGCATATTTTCCTATTACCCATATTTCAAGAATATCTTGCCCACGGCATTACCTCCCGTGCAACTGTCGCGCTTTTTGCCTGACTCATGGTACTTATTTATTTAGCGTATTTCTATCTCTAGAGCCACAGACACTAATGTCTCACTTCTCCTCATCACTTCTGTCCTTTGCTTTTCTCAATTATTTGTTTTTCTGTGTTGTCAGCTTCTCTTTCTTTCTATCTCTGTTTTCTAACATATTCCTCCATAATTTACTTGACACCCCCCCCCACTCTCAGTATCACTTTGCTTCCTACAATTCTTTTGGTTAGTTCATTCTACAGAGTGGGAAAGAAGGCTGATGCCTTTCTCCAGTTTCATAAATATATGTTTAGCAAACACTAATTACCTCTACAAAAGTTAATAGGATGCATAATTACACGCTGTATACAGAACACCCCCCCCTCCATTCCCTTTGTCTGTGCTTCATTCCTTCTAACTGTTTCTACCATTCCGTTTCATCTCTTCTCTGTTTTTCTGTCACGTGTGTGTGTGTGTGTGTGTGTGTGTGTGTGGTATCTTTTTCTGAAAGCAATATGCCGTTTCTCCACTTGTCACTGACATTAATGTGGCTTTCCTTGACTGCGTCGAACCTCGTAAAAGATGTCTGTCTGTTGCTGGAGAAGAAATACAATAAAGTAACTACTGATGATTTTTGATATGATGATATGATTTTTTTTATATAATGGCAACTGGGAACAGAAAACAGGGGAAGCTGTCGAGTGTCCACATTCAGTAGCCTGCATAGCTCATACGGAGGAGATCCATAATGATGACTGAGCTTTTCATGTAACCATGGCACTGCCTCTCATACTATAGGCACCTACAGTAACGCACCTTCATAATTCACTATTTTTGCAGCTAAATTACTGTAATCCCAGCACACATACACGTCTGCCAATTCTGGCAGCAAATGTTGAAAATAGCAAGCGCACAACGAGGAAATCCCCCCAAAATATATTGCTACCATGGCACTGAAAGTCAATGTGGTGATTCCATAAGCAACAGCAAGCGAGACGTGAGAAATATCTCCAGATGTGAAGCCTTTTTTCTTATTTGATTTTCATTATTATTTTCACACTATTGAAGTATTATGAATCCTGCTTCCAATCAGTCTCAGTGGTACATGTAATAAAAGCCATGTTTTAATATTGTCTCTCTGATTCCATCAAGCTGAGGAGGGAGAATTATGAAGTGTTCTTCATTGTGAGCACAACAGATATTAGTGCAGATAAACTCAAATTTGTTTGACTGGCAGAGACATTATTGCTTGGTTACATCAGTTTCAAATGACTTCCATGGAACAAACAGACCTGTACAAACAAGACATTTATGTTGTAAAATATTAGCCAAATTTATCATAATAAAAATGAAAACAGTAATGATGTGATTGAAAGTTATGAGAAATTCATTAAAAGAAGTACTTCTGTATGAGCTGATGACTTGGTTAAGTCAGCTTTAAAGATTTTTCTTCCGCTGTTTGAGTGCAAATCCTCCAGGCACGTTTACATTTGCTGATTCTAGTTCGTTGCTTCGATAACATTTAGGAATTGAACCTGCAAATAAACTATAACTAGTCAGCATAAAGACTTTTTAATACAGTGTCTAACGAATATCATGTCGTCGTTATTTAGTCTGAACGAGGTGCAGCAGTGGAACTCTTACCCTTACTGAGTGCCACGGGTCGCTGCAAACCAACAACGTTATCTTCTAAGGCTGGTGACTTACGATAGAAGATGTAGTCACCAATATCACACACACAGGTTGTGTTACTAACATCTTAAAAGTTGTTTTTTGAACGAGACATTGCTTAAAGACACATTTTATTTATGGAGTTTTATTCTGGAGCGTTTCGATCCTGTTATTTGAAACCATGTTTAACTCAGTACAATATTGTAAAGTGCTCAGGTTAAGTGATCATCATTACCCAAATTGCACAAATTGAAGTGCAATTTTACAGTAACTGACAAACCACGTGTTCACAATGTCAGCGTGACCGACAGGACATGAAAAACAACTGTCTGCGGTCACACATTATAACAGATTAACAGCCTGCATTAGATTTTATTGTCATGTTATGTATTTGTAGCTAATTGTACCCAAGTGCAGCGGCTTGCACTCTTTTTCACAAAACAAAGTCCCTCCACCTCCAAATTGCAAGTACGACGCTGATATGAATTTTTTTTTTATTTGGAT
Source organism: Channa striata (assembly GCA_033026295.1). NCBI lineage: Eukaryota > Metazoa > Chordata > Actinopteri > Anabantiformes > Channidae > Channa > Channa striata. The sequence goes on from CM065178.1 coordinate 5,562,012, forward strand.
GCTCGTAATAAAAAGTTTAAACAATGAGGCTCGTCTATTTCATGCAATTTGTCAACCTCAAAAACTGAATCTGCAACTAAACAACTTCACATTCACACATTTTTGCTCACATATGTAAGACAGTGTTCATAGGGTTGAACCTAAAGTAAAGGAGAGCCCTGATGGAACACGTACAGGCTAAGATCGACAAAACATCCACCTGTCAGGATCGGCAAGGGACATGTCCAGCATTGAAACGAGGAATTCTCTCATTGGCAAGTCACCGTAACAAAAACCATCCACCAGGACTTCTGTTAATCTTAACAAAACTGGCAACAAAACAAAATCAACTCCGACGACAAAAGGCAGGATTGTTTCAGTGCAAACTGACAGACAAAACATCTTTCCTGTCACAGGGACACAGCCGTATTTCACTGATCTATAGAAAGGAGAGGAATTCCGCCGCCTTAGGCTCAAACATACCTAGGTCAAAAAAATTCCACACTTATTCCCTCCCAAAGCTGCCTGAGGGTATCCCACGACCTCTGCAACACAAAGGTCATTAGCAGGGAGTGAGGAGCAAAAGGATGGAGAGGAGGGAATTTGGAAAGTGGGTAGGGAGGTACAAGGAATATGGAAAGGAAGAAAACGGGGAATAAAATGATGAGCAAGGAGAAAATAAAACAATAGCAAACTGAAATGGTAAGAGGCCTCGGATTAGAGGGGACAGAAAAGCAAGACGTCATCTGAGCTCAGCTCTGCCCATAATCATCTCTCGTTTCAAATCTGTCATTTCTCAACAACACGTCTGATTCTTTCTTCTCCAGGGACAGGTAATCAACTCTTATCAGATCCAGACCACTAGCTAAAGTATGGATCTGACATGGCTTCAAATATTTGAACTAGCTGAGGTATGTTCGATTTGGACTGTCATCCCACCACAGATAAGAAAAATCAACCTAAATACATCACACCATGCCGGTATTTAACCACTGTTTGGGATTTAAACTCTTTTAAATAGACTGACCTGATATTTATAGCACCACGGGTCAAACTGTGCGTTACACTTTGGTAATAGGAGGATAATAAGAAGGTGATATTTTGCGAAATCTTTTAAATGATGTGATATTTCCATAATATCAAAGCAACAAAACAAGGTGATTCCGGCACAATAAGGATGACACACAGTGGCAAAATGCATAACTAAATGTTCCTACCGACGGTAAATAAAATTAAGGCTAAGAGCTACAGTAATTGTCTTGAAACAGGCCTGGTGATTTCTGTGTAAAGGTCAAAAAAACTAAGCTGAAAAATGATCTGTTTCTACTTACTTTCATGGTAATATGTGAAGTGATGAAGATGAACAACAAGACAGCTTTCCAAAAACGAAGCCACATTCAGCCCCAGTTGCAGCATGAAACAAAACACTCAGTAAACCTCAAATAAATGTTTTTTGATTCATGTATTTAGCTTTTTTTTTTTTATAAAGGTTATTATCCCCTTGGAATTCATAACCTCTTTCTAAGAGTGATCGGGCCAAGATGGCAGAATTGCAAATTTCCGAAGAGATCAACGTAAAGCATAAAATACACAATTAATATACAACAATGTACAAAAGCTTTCAGAAAATAGAATAAATTACTATAGTCAGTGTGTGACATGACATGTTGATTGTGTTGAATAAATATCTTCTGGGAGTCAGATAACAGTTCTCATTTTCAGTTTAATGTGCCACACAGAACAGCTTTTATCATTCAGCTGACACGGCACGTCCGTTATTGTTTTGATCGCAAAAGTCACGCAGAGCGAAGAATTTCTCCAACACAACGTCGACCTTTACTGCCAGATGACGCTTTAATGTCACAGTACAGAAGACATCGACTACCCGACATAAAATATGCCGTAAAGACTTACTTCCTCTTCCTTTTTACTTGTTTTCTCTTTCTTGTCTTACTCTCTCTTTTGATTATCATGACTGTATTTCCTGATTAGACTCTTTTAATAACTGTCCCAGTGGGGGGCTGTAACCAGGGATACAGCCCCGGCTCCAGCATGGCATGTGGCTAACTGTTCCAGCTACAACGTCCCCGGCTGATTTTTCATTAACTGGTCATAAAGGAGGCTCTATGTGGAGCCATTTCAAGTGGCCTCAGATCTTCTTCACAAAGCACTCAGGAAAGGAAAGGAGCACGTAAATAAAAAGAGTAAGCGAATATGGACATAAAAGTATGCGTTTAAAGGGCAGTCAAATAACCATTCAGGGATTTTCTTTGTGTGTGTGTTTTTGTCTTTGCTTTTCTCCCAGTTGTGGAACTTTGAAACCCTGCATACCGCAGTCCTTGTCAGCCAATTATGTTTGTGGAAATATGCAACCAAGCTGGAGGTTCTGTTACTGGGAACTGAACCAAGTAAAATCCACTCTTAAATATTTAATTGCCCTTTGTGTCCAGCCTGTTATAAAAGTCTATTACTGATCGCTTGAACTTGCGGACCACCTACATCCACATCCATAACTAAGCATTATAATGTAATAAAACATACATGTTGCATGGACGGTTTGCTGTATGCCAATCAAGTTTTGGCTGCCTGTATGAGGATTTAGCACACAAACGATTGTGAGTGAGGCAGATCATCTATCAGCACAATATACTGCAGCCTGACAGAAAACTACACAGGGCTATTGTCGTGACAAATGGCCGACAGTGCAGACAGATATATGAGGTTGGGGCTATTATAAAGACGATCAGCACCAGAATTCTTAATGGATCATTCTCAGTTTTCTAATGAGTCTCATCACATTTGCTTAAAATTCATTTGTGATATGCAATAAAATGTGACCGATACACATTATACGAGTGCATAAATCATGTAACAATAACAATAATGCAAATGTATGTAATACACACAACCTGATTACCATGTTTATCCAAAACTCCGTACAAAATGCTGAAATTGTAACCATCATTACAGACGCCATAAATGATATTCATTATTATCTAATTTTATGACACCATATTTCTACTATGCTGGGCACAGCAGGGTGGAACAGGGAGGCGAGCAACTGCCCTTCACCCAGATGTAGTTGCCCCTGGTCACCGATCACGTCGGAGGCCAAGACAGATTTCCAGTGGAGACTGCTGAGGTATGACATTATTATGCCGATTATTGATGCAAGTGAATTAGATGATAATTCCACGTGACTCCGATTTCTTAGGCTGCACTCTCCGTGCTCTGTAGCAGTAGTTCTAAATTACACTCATCCTGCTGGTTTTACGTTCTGCCAAACTGCATTCACCGGGTGTCCGAAGTGTAAATCCTTCCATGATTAGACGGCGGGAATTAAAACCAACAGGGCTCTGCGTCCCAACTCTGAGAACTAAAAACTATTGGTGTGGGGGAAACACTTGGGTCAGCGTCTAATCTTTTCACAAGTACGCTTTGCAAATGATGAGACCTCCTGGTACAAAAATACAACAAACAAAAGGGAATTTCTAGATGTAAAAGTTTAGCCCAAGACACTGAAGGCTAAAGCAACACTGCTGAATGAATATAAAATAGAAACACCTTTTCAATTATCTTATTAAACGCAGCCAAGTTACTCCCGTAGAAAACCCCACTTCTTGTCCAATCTGTTTTTTATACTTACATTATGGGCAGAACATAACTGACAACAAGGAAAGATAATAATACATAGATATAAAATACTTATGTTTGACAAAAGTCCAAGAAAGGTCTGAGTAAAATGGAAACTTGCACAGAGCAGCTCTCTGTGAGTCTGTCCTGTTGCTGCACTAGGCTTTTTCCAACACACACACACACACAAAGCATATGCGCAGTATTTTCTAACAATAATAATTACATTACATCCCCTCCAGGAATTAGTGATGTTGCAATCACAACAATTACTGCAACCCTGTGAATACTGCGCAACCGTGCATTTTAAAACATCATAAAAACATCATAACCTGATTCTCAACTTTGTAGAAAATCTGTAATGAGATCAGGCATTTTAAGCAACAACAATTTACAAAAAAAAAAAGTCAGAGAAATCCTGTAGTAACCAGGTTACAACGGAGCACATGAAAACATTCTCTTCTACTTTGACGACTGTGTGTACAGGAAATGCACTGTGGAAGAAGAACACCTGCTGTGACATCACACTGATCTGTGTACGACAGCACTGAATATTCTTACTTTCTCTGAAACAAGTTGTGAACAACTTTAGTTGTAACAGCAGCGTATAACTGAGAGCGACACGTGTGAAGGCTGCAAGACATCGTGAACACCACAGTGTGGAAAAGCACACCTACACTCGTGCGCGCCGCTCTATGATAAGTGCTGAATTACCATTTAAACTCTTTCTAGAAAGCAGCATAGTTTGCAGTGTTAAGATCAATTCTGAAGACCTTTGCCTCAAGATTTAGATAACACTTCTAACCTTTGGAGTTAATCAGAGTAAACACCAGCTGGTACCCAGAAGGGTACTTGAGAATACAAATTGTGTATCTTGAATATTAAAATGGTGTAGCCTACACTTTAGCTTGAGATTTACATAATTTTCTCAGAGAACATTTTTTTTTCCAGTACCGGAGTCAGAAAGATTGAATCGCTAACCCTCACATCCAGCTGTTCCTCTGTTTCTTCATTAGCACATGATTTATATGCAAGTAAACACCGTCCTGTGTCATACAGGCCAAAGAAATCCAGCTCCTACAATCCAAATGTGGTCACTTTTTTAATTGTAAAACTACCGGTGTTGGTTATTGGTTGACATTGCTAGACAATAAAGGAGGGTTTTTAGCAAGATTAGTTTAGTCTTATATTAGCATAAAACTAAAAAGAAGGAGGTAGTTTGGGATTTTCCAGCTCTGTTTTATAGTTATGCCATGTGCTGTTATTTGTGTTTTCAGGTAATCTGGATTACTACTTTACTTTTACATTGTTATTACAGAGATGTGATGGAAAGTGGAACCAAATGAGTTTTACCGTGAGGTAGAAAGTCCAAGTCATGCACCTGAGTATATTATCTGGTTTCTATTAATTTGAGATGCCAGGAGATCACAGAAAAAATCATGAGGAAGAGAAAGGAAAGGAAAATGTACTGAATTGTGACTCGCTTTCTCCAGCATCAATGAGCTTTAGTAGAAAGAGCAGGGGAAGCAAAATTAATGGCTCATACGCTCCTGCTACGATGAAACTACAAATCTGGCGTAACATTATGAGCAACTGTGCCGTTTAACGCGATCCAATAGTGGCTCTGCTGTGAGTTCTACGTTCTTCAGTTTTTAGGTTGAAACTTTGACAGAAAGGTGACAATTCTACTATGTATTTATCATAAGTGGTTTGTGGAGTCGTACTGGAGTGCATAGTAAGAAGAGGTGGTTCTAATGTTTTGGCCACCTTATTAAAAATGAATCAGGTCTTCACCTTAGACTCTCAGATTGAGTAGCTCTGAGCAGTTTTACTTCAGAAACTTGACCAGACAAACGGACCACAGGGTCAGTGGTTCAATCCCTCCTTGGTATGTTTTGAAGTGTCATTGAATCCCAAGTTGCTCCTGGTGGGTCAGATAAGAACCTTGCATGACAGCCATTTCCATCAGCGTGAGTGTGTGTGAGTGTGTGTGTGCGTCTGTGTGTGTGAATGGGTGAATGAGAAGCTACTTTGCATAAAAGCGCCATACAAGTGGACATTTAGCAACGAAAACGGGGATAGAAAAAGGAGGTGGGAGAGGAGACTTACTTTAGCCAGCAGTGGTTGTGCCAGACGCTCTGTGTTGGATTTGAATACTGCCGTTTGTTGTTTCTTGTACAGCTCTTCTGTCTTCTTCTCTGTCTGAACACAAACATGCAGCATTGACTCGTATAAACTGTGAATATAGAGGTTTTACGCAGGGCTCGAGTAATGAGAGCCGTACATTTAAGCTTATTTAGCATGTGTTCATATATTTCTTTAAATTGAGGAAGTCACGGGAGAAAGAGACAAGAGGTGAATGAATAACTAGAGAGAATTAATTAAGTCTTCCTACCTCATACTGTCCTGGACTCGGGGTCTCTATGGATTCCTTGTTGGGTAAGAAGAACTTGCGTTGAGCAGTGGAGCCAAAACCTCCCTTCCTGTTTTTCTCTAAAAGCACCTTTTTAAAACTCTCTTGGGCTAAACCATAATCAAACACATTATAGGACCCAGGACCTGGACAGAGATCACAGGAATATGTTTTTATATATATAGTTCTTCTTTTCACTCAGACCAATACCTGTTGGCTCTGTCTAATACTCCCAGAAGTTATGATAAGAAAGAGGCATCAGAAACAGGAAGTGTAGGTGTAATTTTGGCCTAGTGTCTAGTTTTGGCCGTGTGCTTTGCCTTTCTTTTGGCCTGTGCTTCACTAAAATGAATGTGTACCATTAATGCTACAGTGTAGAATCTGCATGTGTGAGCCTCTGCTTTGAAAACAGCTTGTGTAGGAGCTCTTAAAAACCCAGAAATATTCTTTACAATAATACACAGCCCGGCACACTGTACCTGACACTTTAACGAGTTTCAAGAAATACAACAGGATCCTGAACTTGAACTAACAAAGAAAAACTGGAACTAAGGCCTCAACAACACAGCGGTTCCCTCAGTGGACAACCCAAGCACACACAACCTTCATTTCCATTTTAAGTTCTTTTCAAAATGTTAATACAAGCTGAAAAGCAGTGCCCATTATTTTAATTGTTACCTGTCTGATGGACTGTAATAGCCACGTCAAGTTAAAAATTTTAAACTTTTAAAGAACCCGGGCTGCGTGAAATGAAAAGAACAGGATTCAGGCTTCTAACTACAGCGATAACAAATGTTGTAGTCAGACATTATAAGGTTACAATCAAATGTCACTAATATTTGAAAAGGTGCCAGTAAGATTAAGATAAACCTTTATTCGTCCCACAATGGGGAAGTTCCCAATAAGACACATGTCTCAGTTATTCATTTTAAGAGTTACATCTATTATATTTATGTATTTCGTTGTAAAGCAGCATTGAAATGCATGCGTAAGAAAGAACGACATTAGGTGGACTGGCTCACAGGCTCACCCATGCACACACTGACCTGGCGTGGAGCATGTTTTCTGGTCATCGGTGAAGCGCACCGCCGTGATGCCAAACGGGCTTTTCTTCACTCCCGTCGTCTTTTTCACCGCCTCCAAAGCGCAGCGCGGGTCGTTATACACTCCAACAGGGGGCGACACTTCTTTCACAGAGCTGAACCTCTAATGAACCGAGACGAAAGTGCATGACGTTAATAAAGGTTAGAGCGAGAGACAAAACCAACAGGTCCAGAAAGTGCTGGCAACACCTTAGCACTGCACGCTGGACCGTGGCTTCCTGTCTGAAAGTCCCGTGTTTAACAACCTGCCTGCGTCCTCCTGACAGTCTAATGTTCACCACAGCTGTTAGATGTTGCCAAGTGCTAATACATGCGTGTTGGTCATTTTACGCTACAAACTACCAACTTTGTCATACTGCGTCCGAGGACAGTCTTAAGAAAACACAAAATAAAAGCCAATAAATTATTCTACACCCTTGCAAATACAAAAATTGTGCAATTTATGATTAATGTGCATTTCTATGTATCAAACTAAGATCAGCACCGTTTTAAGTGACAGTCCATTTATTATCTTGCTTCTATATGGTAAACAAAAACAGCTGTAAATATTTGCTTTCCCTACAAGAGCCGGAAATAACAGGACACTGTGTAACATCAGTGTCGCACACCAAGCAGAGACACAACGTAACCAAGCACAACAGAGCGGCCTTTCAGGATGTACGCACTGTGGACTGATGGATGCACAGCAGAAAGCCAAACTGCTGGACACACGAAGAACAGATCCACAACTTTGAATTAATGTGACGAGCAACCATTTTATAACCTTAATCAAAAGTGTTTATACTTAGTTGCAATTTTACAACATTTCAGATTCTGCGTGAGATTGTAAGACACAGCTCAGCTTTGATCAGTCACAGCTTGAATTCTCAAACCTTAGCTTCATTTTACCATACTATACCACAATCCTGGCACTCTGACAACATCCAGTTTTATTCTTTTTCATAAATCCAAGCTTTAAAAAAACATTTAAACAAGCTGTGTGTAAATAAGATTGAAATGGGAGTAAAATGCATACAGACAGAACAAAGTGCTGGTAATGAGGAGAGAGAAAATGAGATGGTGTAAACAGCATCTTCAACTCAAAGTTAATGATGCACACAATCAGGTACGTCTGCATAGGTGTGTGGTCTTGGACTGTGTTGCTGATATCAGAGCTGATTCAGCACCTCTACGGCTTGGCAGCTTCACTTCAAGGGAACAAATGTGTTTATTTGATTGCCTATTATAAGAACACCAGCAATCAAGGGACCCAAGCAGATAAGTTCTGTCAAAATCACTGATGGTGAACCGTGTTTCAGTGTAGCTCGAAATTTCTCTTCAGCCTCTCGCTACTGAACCATTCATGTGTTTTTTTTTTATTGAACGCAACAGAGGAGTGAAAAGAACTTGATTCCTTCAAATACCAACATGACCACGTTAAAGTTTGCCATGCACACACACGTACACACACACACACGCTTAGTCAGTTCCCCAGATGATGTTCAAACTAAACAGAAATTATCCTACATATTACCCATTTGTTGGAAACATTCTCATCACTGATTTGCACTTTCCATTTACGCAAGATGCAGCCTATAGAAAATTAGTTGTGGGGTAATGAAAATTGTGTTAGTAACGCACAGTTGAATTATTGAGCTTTTAGGCAAAAAGGAGCGATGAGCGGAAAGGAAGAACGAGTGAAGAGGTGTAGTTGGAGAAGGAAATGAAGAGAGGAGAGGAAAATGATTGAGAGAGGAAATGATTGGGTTAGAAATAGAGAGAGCACTTGAAGGGAAGAAAGGAGAGGACCGTGAACTACATGACATGCTGTTTCAAGGCCAAAACAAACTGTATTTCTTCAAAGTCAGCGGGGAGATGGGGTTTGTGACCATCTGGCAATCCAAATCTGCCCTACTGGCTTTGGTAAAGTCTTATTCGTGGGCTTCTTTTTTTCCATCGCAAATTGACTGCCTGAGCTTTGTTGGCACTTCACAAGGATGTGATTTGAAAGTTTTTTTTTAATCCTTCCTGCTGTTAGTTTTCCAAACACACATGATAATAAATGCCAAAGGAATACTTGTGAAAATCCTGCACACACAAAATAACCCTCAAAACGAGGTGCCTCTATGGGCACCATGGTGACAGAACGTCTTAATGTCTGTTAATGTGGATTAATGAGTCCGCAGAGTGATGGAACCATAGAAGTAATGAAGTGCCCTCATGCTCCTCTGGCACCAAACAAACACACCACCCCACTGCCTGTAAGCTGTGCGAGACTGAGAGCAAAAGAAATGTTATAGGAGGTGCACGGGCACGGCTGCAATTAAAGCAACGCGTCCTAAAAACTATACCCAAACCAAATATACAATACACAAACAAAATATACAATACCCAACAAAATATACAATACCCAAACAAAATATACAATACCCAAACCAAATATACAATACCCAACAAAATATACAATACACAAACAAAATACACAATACCCAAACAAAATGTACAATACACAAAATATACAATACACAAACAAAATATACAATGCCCAACAAAATATACAATATCCAAACAAAATATACAATACACAAACAAAATATACAATACACAAACAAAATATACAATACCCAACAAAATATACAATACACAAACAAAATATACAATACACAAACAAAATATACAATACCCAACAAAATATACAATACACAAACAAAATATACAATGCCCAACAAAATATACAATACCCAAACAAAATATACAATACACAAACAAAATATACAATACCCAACAAAATATACAATACCCAAACAAAATATACAATACACAAACAAAATATACAATACCCAACAAAATATACAATACACAAACAAAATATACAATACACAAACAAAATATACAATACCCAACAAAATATACAATACCCAACAAAATATACAATACCCAAACAAAATATACAATACCCAAACAAAATATACAATACCCAACAAAATATACAATACACAAACAAAATATACAATACACAAACAAAATATACAATACCCAACAAAATATACAATACCCAAACAAATATACGATACCCAACAAAATATACAATACCCAACAAAATATACAATATCCAAACAAAATGTACAATACACAAACAAAATATACAATACCTAAACCAAATACACAATACCCAAACAAAATGTACAATACACAAAATATACAATACACAAACAAAATACACAATACCCAACAAAATATACAATACCCAACAAAATATACAATATCCAAACAAAATGTACAATACACAAACAAAATATACAATACCTAAACCAAATACACAATACCCAAACAAAATGTACAATACACAAAATATACAATACACAAACAAAATATACAATACCCAAACAAAATATACAATACACAAACAAAATATACAATATATACAATACCCAAACAAAATAAACAATACCCAAACAAAATAAAAAATATATACAATACCCAAACAAAATAAAAAATATATACAATACCCAAACAAAATATACAATACCCAAACAAAATATACAATACACAAAAATATACAATACCCCAAAATATACAACACACAAACAAAATATACTATATCCAAACAAAATATATAATATATACAATACCCCAAAATATACAACACACAAACAAAATATACTATACCCAAACAAAATATATAATATATACAATACCCAAACAAAATATACAATACCCAAAAATATACAATACCCAAACAAAATATACAATATCCAAATTAAATATACAATACTCAGACAAAATATACAGCATCCAAAAATATACAATACCAAAAAATATTCAATATCCAAACAAAACATACAATATCCAAATTAAATATACAATACCCAAAAATATACAAAGAGTCATTTGTGCGGCAGTGAGGAATTGTTTTTAACTTGTTTCACATGAATCCCTTTGGCAAAATCTAATCCTTAGTACAATATATCACGTAATAATCCTATGTGAGTAACACTGCATTTAAGCCATCCGACTCATGTTTGATATACGTCTCATTGATGAGGGCTGGCATTGTTGGAACAAGCTGTGAACAGCTTTACCAGACAGATATGAAAGATCAACTGTCATGTTACAGTGGGATGACTCTCAGTCATTATAAGCTTCTTTACTGAACAGTGTCCTGCAACATCATCACCAACTGTGGAACTTATATGATGATGCCAGTTATGTCTGTAACAACTGTATTAATACACAGATTCTCAGGAAGCCAGAGATTACGGTGTATGTTACCAATATTTTTTAATTGGATTCATGGGTTTAATCACAAAAGTTGAAACATTTAGTTGTATTTACCGAACAGGTAAATTTGTAGGCTTTGTTTTAATTTTCACATCAAATAAATTGTATTCAGTGGTGCTGCTCCCAATGCAAAGTACAATTGTACACTGTAAAGTACAATTTAATGTCAAATGTTGTGAAGCTCCATGAGAAGCATAAGGACCGCAACGTATGGGAAGAACAGAGACACGAAAGACAGCCATACCTGAGAAGAAAGGAGAAGGAGGCGTAAACCACAGGAAGGACAGAGAAAATAGACCGGCACATGAGAGAAACAGAAGAGGCTTGCAAGGACGGAAGCAAGGAGTAAAACTGGGCACTAAGAGAAAACGATGGGAGCTGGGAGACAAGAGAGGAAGACAGGAGTGGAGCAGCAAAGGCGAGGAAATTCAAGAAAAAAAAAGACGTGTTTTTACAAAGCACAGATTGATGCTTTGATATTGGGATATTGGGAAGTCAAAGAGAGGAGGAGAGGTGAAATCTGGAAGATCCCAGCTGGTACTCTTATCTTCCCCTCCCTCCTTCCCTCACTGCTTCCTTCCCTCAGTTCCTCTACATCCCTCCGTGGGCTAACTGTGTCAGATGGAACCGGACTCACGGGGAGTCGAAGATCTAAGAAAACTGTCGCTCTCAGTTGTGCGTTGGAGATGGCTTGTGACACGCGCACACAGACACGTTCACTTACAGACGTTCCTCGGTGGGTGTCACTGACGACATCAGCGGGTCGACGCACTAGCACAGCATGTGGCCAGGGAAATTAGGTCAGCGCACACTACGACACGTACATATGTACACACACATCAAACAAACTCACTCGAATCTTGCATCAGTTGTTCTGACGCAGACACAAGTAAAATGTTTTGTGTTTCAAACAACCCCTCTCTGGAAGCTTCTTCTCCCGGCATTATGTACCAGAAGCCACTCCTACAAAGACGAACCACAACACACGTTTCTTTTACAATTTCTAGGCAGAAACAATATACACCCCTTCAAAATATTCTGTATTATTCAAATTTGTCTTACACGGGAAGGTCAGTATTGGATGTTAATTCGGGAACTCTAGAGGCTATTTCTTAAAAATCATTTTAAAAGGTTTTTCTATAACTAAGCCTTGGTGGACTTTGAGTTATGCTTGCGATTTTTGTCTCATTGAAAGGTGCATTGATGCCCAAGCTTCATCTTCCTTGAAGCCAAATTAATTTATTGTTTAGTTTCATGAGCTTTACTTGATATAATATCTGGTTTGCAAATGTCTGCTCTTAATGGGGGGATTCTAATCAGGGGCTTGAATAACTCTGGGTCTGCAGTTGTCATTAAACGCTGCATTTTGTGTTGAACCTGGAGGAATCACCTGAAACATTAGTTGTGTTTAGATATTAAATTGTTCTTGTTGGATGTGTTTGCTGCAAACTGCCCAGTGGACCCTTAACCAATTTGCCTTCCGTGCAAAGTGTGTTTTCATAGTTTCGTGGGATATACTACGTCATACTGTAACAAAAAGAGAATTGAGAGACTATGCTACATCGTTATCTGTGTGCAGATAAAATTCACGCGTGTGTGAATTTGGCGTGTGTGTGTTTGAGAGCACACACTGTCACTCTGTGTGTGTTAGAGTGATAATTGAAACATCAGTCAGAGAGTTTCACAGGAGTGAATGTGTGGGGCAGTGCCACAGACAGCAGTATTCCTCAGACACACATTTTCACATCCTTCATCTTCGCTCCTCTGAGCCTCTTAATAAAGTCCTCTTCACCCCCATCTGAAGAAACCCTCCAGTCCCAGCACGTCAATTAAAAAAAAACCAGCCTCTCTCAGTATTTTCGATCTATACCTCAACCTTAAAATATTCCATATTAAAATCCAACCTCCTATGAGAACTTGAAAATTGAATATTTGTCTCCAGCTGATTATGTCTGAGAATTTTTTTCTATGTAGTCGATTGTTTTCTCTGTATTTTTGCTTTTGTACTTCACGTACAATTTTGAGTATCTATATTTGTACATTTACTTTGCATTTTTCAGCCGAGCACTTGTCCTTTGAATGATGAGCTAAGCAACACAAATCATATCAGTGATTCAATTCCAATCGCTCTGGATTTTAGGCCAGAAATTTTATATAACAAAACATATGTCTAAAAATTAGGTGCAACAGTAAGACGTTACAATGCTCTACTGCCTGAGTTTGACATAAATACTTATTTATAAATAATTCACTTTGACCTGAATATGCACAGACATTGAATCAATACAAAAGGAAGGCAAAAACAAAAGCACAATATTTGAAAAAGACCCAGGTGCTGACATCATTTAGGAATGGGTCAGCCGACTCAGTTAGAAATAAAGCGACGAAGCTGCACACTGTACCTCAGTCTGGGAGAGGAAGGGGCAATTGAACTTTGGTAGTTTCCCACTGGACTTCACAGACTTGTCAAACTGACTTTTGATGTGGTACTGGCCTGGACCCGGAACTCCCTGATGAATGAAATAAATGAGAGAGAAAAATGAATGTGAGAACGCATAAAGGAGTGTAGTAAGACAAAGCATCTTCCTCCATGTTTAGGAAAAGCAAAGACCAAACGTGAAGCTAAACGAGCATGATCGCTCTTTCCATACTCATGCAACGTGTCATGTACCAACTCGAGACTACTGCACCATTTCAATGCAGTCACTACTGTAACTCGGAACCAGCTAAGAACCCTCGACATAACACTGACAGTGAGAGATAAGGAAACACACAGACACACACAGACACTCACACATTTGCACATCCCCCCACTGCAGAGCTGGGACATTTTTGTAGGTTGCCAGACTAGAGGTGGTTTAACTAGCTCTGCAGTACAGCACAATGGAGATTGTTAGCAGTTATACCACAGACTTGAGGGGGAATAGTCTAGTGAATCAAAGCACAATGGTCCCCCGCCTTAGGACAACTCAGTCTTTACTCATGAAACACAAGTTTCCTGTTGTCAGAATCTGATGTTACAAACTTCCATTCAGTCATTCGCTGACATACATTTAACTGTTACACGGGCCTGTGCACCTTTTCTCTGCCATTCAAAGAATCATCTACTAACATTACACTTCTCTAGATGCAAAAATAAATTCCCGAACAGGTTCACTACTCACTTTGTCAATCTTTGTCAGATGCAAATATAGGAGTTCGAATAAGGGTCAATAAGATTATGAGCTTGTGACATGATTTTCAAAATAACTATGTGGCCATTTGACTCTACATGGGAAATTAAAGTTGAGTGTAAACTGTAAAAACTGTAAAACAACGTGCTCAGTGGTTGCACATTAAAGTTATGTCTGCACACCAACTCCCTGCTTTAGGGCCATGGCTCAGATAAGGACTTGCAACTTCAATGTGACGCTCTGTGAGTAATCTCAGTGTCAGACACAATATGTAAAGGATGATCTAAGTACAAAGAAGGGATTTTCCACTTCGAATTTGTACTCAGATGTTCACTGAGACATCTCTGTTCACATAGTTTATGCACAAACATTATTTAGACAATAGGAAACTGACAAAAGAAAAGTTATTTCTTCTTTTCCTTTCCCCCTTGTGGCAACAGTGTTGCTTCCAAGTTCTAAAAATAACAAGCACTTCAAATGAAACAATATCATCCATGATGTTATTAACACGAAATTCACAACATGATGGTGAACTGACAGTGAACTTCGTATTTACAATGAATTTTTGGGAACTGCTTGTTCTTTGTGTTTGATTACAGGGTTACACACAATCGTGGTTTGTTTAAGTGGTTTGCTCAGGTGTTGCTCATGCCATGGCCCAGTGCCTATGGAAACATCCTACACACAGACTCTCTTTGGGACACCACTGGCCTCAAGCCATTAGAGACAGAATGGCTGCTGATTGTGAAGAAGTTAAAGTGTTTGTCCAGAATGTCCCCACTATGGCTAATGACCCGTCCAGTTGGTGTATGTGTTGGAGAGCACATGTGAGTTGAGGAGTCAGGCACTAACGATGATGGATAGATGTGCATCCATCATAGCAGGGGGTCTGCATTCAGTATGATACAGGCAAACATACAAGTCTCAGGGTAAAATACAGCATAAATGAGACAATTAAATAAAACATTTAAATCATATTGTTTTACATTGTGTCAAGATCGGTCGAACATATGCAGTGAAGAGTAATGTGCAGGTAAATGAAGTGAAATCCAAAACACAGCAGAGACAACACACAACAATGTTCGCGAGGGTGGAGGAGAAGAGAGAAAGGCATAGGTACGAGTCCTTAAGAGCAGGAATACGTTCACATCTCTCTCCACAAATCCAGTCTCACATTTTCAGATTCTGCCTCACCCACTCTACCCCACCGAACGGAGAAATAAGGCATCACAAAGCATTACTCTGCCAGCACACTCAAGTTCATATGCAGGTGAGTCACTCCCCTCCGCTCAACCAGCTCCAGAGTATCTGTGTGTGTGTGTGTGTGTGTGTGTGTGAGGGGGGTTGTTAAGGGGTGCTTCACTGCTTATGTTCTACTGCCCTCTATAGGCAAAGAATGAATAGAGAGAGATCTAATACCGTCTTTAATAAGTGCCAAAAAATTACAGTATGTACCTTGACTCTATTATTACTATTGTGTAGAATCAAAGCAGTGCAGTGAAGAGAGTGAACAAGGCCTGTAATTGCATAAGAAGTGTAGAAACTCCCGTCCCCTAAAAATACTTATAAAACATCAAAACATTTGGCACATCAAAATCTTAAGGTTAAATGTTTCAGTAAATTCGGAGCACGCAATCTGTTATTCATAATTTTTATATGAAAGCTTTGCACAAACTTCAAATTGTGTGTCTCTCTGAGAGCCTATAGCAATGCAAACTGAGAAAACGCATGTAAATAGACAAAACACAAACAAATTTAAATTAAAATTAATTTTACAACAAAGGCGCAGGATTGAGAAACGTGCTGCCAAAAGCCACAGCAAAACTAAATTGAGAAATGTGCCGTAAAAGCCAGAATGGAACCAAAGTGAGAAAGGTACAAACGTGCTTTTTGATGCTGCGTCAAAGTTGTCAACTTGATGAAGTAGTTTTTTTCAATTTGCAGCACGAGCTCTCAGAGCCAACGTAGAAAATACTTTTTACAGGTGTGTTTTTTTTTTCACTAAAGCATAATGGAGTACTGGGAAGCTAAAGAGTTTTCAGATTTCTTGCTGAAGAGTGACTTATGTGAATATTAATATTATTGCTTACATTTATCATGTAGACAGTAACGAATTCTCAGGACGTCTGTGATCTACAGGATATCCAACAACACATTTGCTATCATCAACTTCACATGCTTTTTCGTCAATTACTTAATTTTTTTCTATCATTTCCATAATTGTACAAACCATTCTGATCTTTTATTTTAGGAATATTACACTTTAACATTTGCACGTTGTACATCATCACCATAAATCATGGAGTACCACTTTCCTCAGCTAATACTACAAAAAAAGGATGAATCCTGACCAGTTCCGGACAGCAGACTCACTCAGCTCAGATAAATCTCTTTTTTAATCCAGAAGCTTCTCTCCTTATTTTTATATATAAGTATATAAATGTAAATGAAAATGTAAATATATTTTCACAGATTACAATCAGACATTTTCATTATTTTATAAGTAGTGTGTCGTTCTCCAGACACAGCATTTAGGTAACGAGTAATAGCACTCCTTTTCTTTTCAGATAATATGTAAGTCCTGTGTGTGCACATGATCCTGGAGGCTCATGCCCTTTTTTTACCTGCTAAGGACAGACAGCTACAATGTGCTTGTATCTCATTCATCATTGAAAGAACACAGGGGTGAACCGTTTCTGCACTTTAGGTCAGGACTCTGACGCAGACTTTTCTCAAGAACAACTTTAAGAAAAAACGTAGAAAGGTATTGGTGAATGAGGCCCAGTGTCACATGACCCGCATGACCTCAGTCTGACTGTGCCCGTAGACTTATTATGCTTTTATCACTGAGTTATCATTTATCCAAACGTCACATGCGCAGCGCCTCACAAAGATCCACCAACACAAACACTCACCTTCTTTTCCTCTTGCTTCGGCACCAGTTCATGGTAGCGTGGGATCATAAGCTCAGTTTTGCCTTTTTGTTCCTTTTGAAGATTCACATTCTCATAGTGAGTTTCTGGGACTCTGTTGCATAAAGAGACAATGACAGTGTCTTTAATAATAGGAAACACAAAAGAAAAACTAACAAACATGCAAAAAAACACATACAAAGAGAGCAGTGTTAAAACAAAGCAGGAGACCGAAGAAGAAGGAGAGCTACAATGAAAGAAACGAGAAGAAAAGGAGATGTTGACCGGAAAGGTTCAGGAAGGGAACACAAATAAAAGAAATCTACAATGGCAGGTCTGAATTCAAAGGCAGCATGTTCAGAAACACCCTCGATGACCATCGACAAAAATTTCAAGTCAGAAATGTCAAACATAATGCACTGACTCTAAGCAATATTTCACTTTGACGGAACAGCTTCTCTGTACAGTGCACGTCCGCCATGGCTCAAGGGCAGTGAACTGAGTTTAGATTTGTCCAGCAGCATTAAATCGTATTCAATCTTTGGTGCTTTATTCATGCTTCAAAAGTTTAGTTATTTAGTATTTTATTTCAATTCATTGGTGATTCATATAAATATATCAGAATCACAGATAATGGCAGATGCTACATATTTGTTAAGTTAGCCTTGTGTCATTTAGCTGGCTCGACTGTTTCCCCTTAAACTCTTTCATATTCTTTAGTTAAGCAAAGATACTAACTGCTGGCGTTGGCCTTATACACATCCTGTACAAATATGAAAGTGGCATCGATCTTCTCATCTAACATCCAATTAAAATGTTTCACAGATGCTGACAAATTTGTTCATATGCGCCTGCTAACAAAACTTTTTGTGATCTGAGTCATGACATGTAATACTCACATCTCGGTGTAATAGTGTCCTGGCCCTGGTCCCACCTCCATCGACACCTGACCTCTCTTGCTTGTCATGCTGCCAAAGTGGACACCTTTGTACTTCTGAGCAGAACTCATCTCATACTGGCAAAAGAGACAGAAGGGGAGAGAGGCAAAAAAACAACAAAAGAGTGGAGATGAGAAGTGGGTGGAAGAAAGGAAGGGCCCGACAGTAAGACAGAGAGAAAGAAGACGAGAGGATATGGACGAGAAGGAGACAAGATGATAAATGATGAACAGAGGAGCAGGAAATAGAATCGACTCATTCACACTTATCTGGCTTCTCTTCTAGTCAGGGCTCATGAAGTTAGGGCTGAATGAAATGTGAAGTTCAGCCAAATGCCAGCGTATGTCAGAGATCTAGGGGGGGCCTCCGTCCTTTCTTATCTCTGAGTTTTACAGCCTGCTTCCTCGGCCTCTAGCCACAACTTAACAACTAAGAGAAGCCATGTCTGGAAATGAGCTGGCCAGCTGTCGCCAAACAAATTTTAGACATGCTGTATGTGTGACTCAAATATATATCGCAGATTGCTGCAAAAAACATAACAAGAAATACATGCCATTACTGGCTCTTAAATCCCTGCACAATTTGTTCATAGAAGTGTGTCATTTATTTATGACTACAAAGACAAGATTAACTTTAATCACTCTGTGAAGCATGCACACTCTCTTAGACATGTTCTCAGTGCTTTGACCCAAATGCTTAAGTCAGCATGCCAACTATGTTTAACAAACAAATACGATGTGATACTAATGAACCAATAAATGTCTTTAACGAAAATGGCTATATGGCTGTATGACCATAACAAAGGTCGAGTCATAATGCTAATTAAGTTCAGTAAAAACTTTGACCTGTTATTGGCACCAATGATAGTCAATGGATTACCAAAGTCATTACAGTTCAGTCAGTTTTTGCTGAAGATTTTACAAAAATAAAGCGATATTGTTATGATAGTTTCTTCTCTACCCTCTCTCCTCTCAGCCCACATTTATATGTCACCACTGTAGGATAATAACTCTGTGTCTTCTTTCACCCATAGTTGTGCTTCTGCCTCTCTGTCTCAGATAAAGTCGACAAATAAAGCTGAAATTGAAATTAAAAGAACAACATCAACGACAACAATAATATATACAGTAAACCTCATTGCGGCACTATTCCTAAAGTCTTGAACATCATGAGTGAACCGAGTGACGTTCCCACAGCTATGCACACAGCTTCTATTGTATTATTCCATTTATAGCTTTAAAAACATATTTTTTCATAAAGAGCTTTGAGCCAGATTGGCTTCTGAAAGAAATAAAGGTCTGATTCCTCATCCTTCAGTTTTGTACAACACCTGTACTAAAAATCATTAAAAAACAAACACCTTTACAGATTAAAAAATGCTTTGGTCTTGTTTCTAACTTTTCCTCGACCAAACTGCGTCTACCCTGTACGAAGGGTCATGGAAGGACTAATGGGGACTCTCAAAAAGTTTCTAACTCCATATGGTATCTGTCTACTTATCTCGACTTCAACAGGGACTAGAGGACAAGATCTGTGTTTCTCTCCCCCTGTGATCCTGCAATCCAGTTTTGAGGAGAGAAGATGGGGAAAAAGGGATATTGACACGCTTAAAAAGAAAGACATTACTGTTCTGCATTGCACACAGACACACACAGAAGCGCTGTGATGGTAACGCAGCTGGCACTGAGTTCAGAAGCACAAATCGCCTATTTATGTCAAGGAGAGCTTTTTAAAAGCAAAACAAAAACACAGCTAGTGGGGATAAACATATCCATTCAGCTTTGATAAAATGAAATGGCAGGCTATTTATTATTCAAATGAGAATAAAAAAGCTAACCACTTTTTTTTTCGTTGTAGGGTCGAGTGTGGGTAGGTTCCTGCAGGCTAAAACTGCTGGTCTTGCTTTCCACAACAGTATGAGTGTGAATCTGAGTCGGATTCAGTTAAGAGGACAGTCTGTCCAACGTCCGACATCCAACACCAAAGATAACTTGTATGTAGAGTAACCAATAGCAAATGAGGTAATTTACCAGATAAACACTGGAAATATTGTTCATGCAGGCTCCAAAACACAGCCTCCAATTTATTTAGTCTGTCCCTCCAGGGGTTTGTGGATGTTTCTGTGATTATTGCAGCCAAAATGTCTGACTCCACGACAGCTTTCTGAAAGACTCTAATTCATGTTGCAATGATCTTTTAAATTGCAAGGTTACGGAGAATTTACAAGGAATTGGTTGAATTAATTGTTGCGATTGCAACATTTTCACATTCCTGCAGGGACTAAGTGAAACCTTTTTTTTGAAGTTTCTTTTTTAAGTTTAAGTTTCTTCTGTCATTTCCGCAGTAACGCAGTATCTGTTCCATTTCACCATCCAGGTAGCTTTGGTTTGATCATCTGCCAGCTCTGATACAGCACAATCCTACCAAACAAAATATCTTATTGTGATACTATGTCTAATTTAGTCCCAGGGCTTTTATTATGCACAGTAATTTTTCATATGCAATTTTACCAATATACCCAATAACAACTGCTCCTGTTTATATACCTGTCTCTAATTTTCTTGTACTAAGTTGTATCTGTAATAAGCTGTAATATAATTTGTTATACAATCAATACAAACATGAATGATAAGTTAAGGGTCAGCGGATTTTCTCAGATTCAGACAAAAAACAAGTTGTGTTGGTATGATTTATGTCTGATGTCTTTTCATTCATGGTTGCTCTTGCCACTTTGAACTTGTATCCTCAGTCAACCACTTAAATCCGCCTTTCCACACTTTTGAACTCGGGCGGAACGCAGGGTGGGAGAAGTACTGGAGCTTAAAGGAATGAGTGTGTCAGATGGGGAGACAGAGGGAAGGAGTCAGACAGAAACGCGGGCTGAACTTTCAAAGGGAGAGCCACAGAAGTTGAGACGAAAAGAGCGAGCTGCCGATGGATGCACTGCTGATAGCCCTAAATCACAGCACGCCTCTGTGCCTGTGCCGGTGTGTTGACACAACCTCGGCCAACACTCAAGGACGCTGTTGACTTCCTCTGGTCATTAACAGATGAAAAACGACTTAATTGAGAGCCAGACCAGCAGGCGTGTGCATTATTTTAAGTGAATATTGTAATATAGCTTGAAGAATAATTACTAATGGCTCTCTTTGTTGGCATGTAAAATGGATGAGCATTGGTGCGCTGTGGCTTTTTTAAAGTGCAGCTGCATTCATTAGCTATGGAAATGCGTTTTGAGCCAACTGATTGAGGTGGGGTGGGGGTTCAGTGGCGCATTAGATCTGCCTAACACTAATGGACCTTGCCTCGCAGGCAGAGTAAGTACACTCAGACACACACTCTCAGACTAATGAAAGTGCACATGCATGCACAAATGACCACTTCACATTCTCTGATGGATGTACATTCAAACTTCAACGGCACCGAGCATGTATGTGTGTTTTCGTTCTCACCATCAGTGGATTGTAGTAGGCTGGCCCCAGGGTTGTGTCCCTAGGAGGGGGCTGCTGCTTCCGGAGCACACCCAGGGCGTCCTTCTCGTAGCCATAGGCCTGGCCCGGGGAAGGTATGGATGGGTTGTACGACTGATGAACCACTTGGAGACTTTTAGCCTTCAGCCACCGCACAGGGAAAAAAAGCAGAAGAAAGTCAGGGAGGACAAGGAGAGAAGTCGCGGTTTGTGATGGAGATTAAGGCCAGGCTTACAAAGTAGCTGAGCACTGCCTGGGGCCAATAGACTGTGAGACTCAGGGACGGACAGAGTCAGAGAGAGAAGAAATGAGGGGAGGTAAATTATAAGAAACAAAACAACGAAAGAGAAAATTAGAAATAAATAAACTCAAGTGGAAGTGGAAGAATAGCAAAATCTGCTCAGGGAACAGCCTTGATGCCATCTCAGTTACAGTTCATGAAAACTACTAATTGCAAAACAGAGGGAGACGGTCGTGTTCACTGGGCCTCTTCCATTTCGGACTCGGGTCAGGTGTGGTGGTGAAAGTTTCTCTCCATAAGAAATGGGTTTGGTCTCGCTCAGCTGATGCCTGTAGCTCTGCATTAACTTACAGCTTGCTAATGCTTAATGTTCAGAACTCAACACCATTTCTCCAAAGTTCAAACAACAGTGATGTGCAAAAAGATACAGACGTTTTCTTGCTTTTATCTTTGTCTTAAAACTGTTTTGGGGGTCTGCCAAAATCAAAGCATTTCTGGACACTACACACAAAATGGTGACACACAAAATGAACACACAGTTGTCTATAGCTTAAGTCACTCACACTGTGTAAGAACTGTGTTTTTACACACAATTAAGTCATACACTGTTACTGCTTCTGAAGACATTGTCCAGATGTTGGTGAAATGGTCTGCTGATATAGCACTTTACAATGTTCCTTCTCTCACACACACACAAGGTGTTCATGTGACCCAGTGGGAACTACTTGTTGTTGGACGTGGGACTGGGACTTAAACCACTGGCCCATGGACGATTGCCTTACCAACGGAGCTAAAGTCCCCCTCACAGTAAAATTGCAGAACAGAAAGTAAAACAGCACTAGTGTGGGACTTAACTTTCTCTGCTGATAATTAAAATTTCTGTCTTGAAGAACATATCACATATCACACAGAAAATGTGACCTTAACAGTTACAGTCAGGTGGCAGATTGTTTTAAGACGCTCTGTCTGCTGGCTTTGTATTTTGACTCCTCATTATCTCCAAGACGATCACGGTAACTAAGCCTTTCTCACATACAATAAATTACTGCTGTGCATATTAAAGTTTTATACTGCAAAGTGTGACAGAATTTCTGACTCATTTAGCACAATGAATAACACACTGTATGTTACTTTACAGAATTTTGCCCTTGTTTCACCTGCTATATTCAATTAAAAGTATGTATAGTATATTACTAAATGCAGAATGTTTTCAAATGTGAAAACAAACACCCCAGATGGTATTTTTTTTCCAAAAGAAGAGCCTTAACTATGTGACCAGTGTGGAGAAAGTGCTTTTAAATAGCAGCCTGTAATTCCCATAGGTTGGTGTTGAGCCGTTAGCAGATGGCATTACAGTCAAAGATATGAGCTAAGACACTGAAAAGGTACTATCATTAGGCACTGGCAGCCAGCGCGTTCGGAGGAGGGACTGCTATTTCTATGTTCTGTTTGGCAAATGGCACAGATCGAGCACATAACGATGCTAACAAGACTTTTACAAGTTACTATGTTTTTATTGCTCTGCAAGTGTGAAACTAACAGTTTGTTTGGGTGGCAGGGCTGGAGTGCAAACGGCATATACGGGACACACACTGTGCAAACACTAGCTTCATGTAGATGAAAGTACCATTTTTCTGTCAGGCTTCTCAGTCTGTCCTGCGTCCGCCATCACTGCCCTGGGCATATATTTTGGAGCAGTCTGCACATTGTAGGCGCCGGGACCGGGAACCTGTGACATGCCCTTGTCGAAGCGCTTGGAACGGCTCTGAAGGCTGCAGCCACCGTGGATGTTTAGCTGAGGGATTGGGGTTCCGAAGGGAAACAAGCAAAGACAGGAAATGACTCCAATAAACAAACATTTGCTCAGTGCCATGTGCTTTTGGTAATAAACATTTAAACCATATATGATCATCTTCATCTTGCTTTTGTCTACTGCATTCCTTCAATGACAAATTGATTTATGCAACCAACATATTATTTTCGGTCAAATTAGTCACTCTGCAAACTTTCAGAGTTCATCTCCTCACCTTGTATCTTACAGATGTGTAACAAAAACCACTTTTATCCTTCTTAAGAGCATTTTTACTTTACTTAAATTTCTAGTCATGCTGGAAAAGTGAGTGAAATTTGTTTTTAACTGGTTTGGATTTTGCTTTCATGACCCTGGAGTCCACCAAGTCCTGCCTAACTCCGTCTGTGACTCAGGTCTTGACTTTTGTTTTTTGAATAAAACCTGTGCTACCTTCACAGGTGAGGCGTCATATTGTCCGGGTCCGGGTATCACGTCAATGGACTCGAACAGCGGCTGTCTCCTGGTGAGGGACAGGAAAGGAGCGTAGCCATCTGCAACCAATGGAAAACGGCTCGCGTTAATATATGGCCAGAATGGAATCTATGCCGTCTATGATTTTTTGGTTTATCACACGAAGGTTACCTGATATTTTATAATCGCCATTGGTGACGTCGTACGACCCGGGGCCAACTGTCGCAGAGGTGCCGCACGTTGGCAGGAAGGTGACTCTGGGAGCTCGTCCGTGCATTTCACCTCAGCCCGAATAAAACTGCTGGAACGAAGTTCATGTCCACAGCACAGACAGTGGCTGTCGTCGGGCCACGGCGGAGACACTGTCCTCGGGTTAATTGGTGCCGTGTGTGTCCGGCTCAGGACATCGCTTTACTGCTGGACCTATTTAACTCGACGTTACTATGCGTGCGCAGTTGCTTGGATACCGCAAATCGTTACACGCCGCAGTTACACGGCGACTGAGCTCAAACAAAAGATTAAAGTTAAAAAAAAATCAGACTTCGAACGGAGACACAGGCCCACAGTGTCTCTATTATTACTTGTGGAAGTTTTTGTGAGCTCAGTAAACATTGTTCATATCATTACCATTACTGATTTGCACTACAATCTCACTTCCATCAAAGTCTGAAAATTTGGAATTGTTTCAAGGCTATAATAGGATATAATAAGATGTGTAAGAGGTAAATAAGACAGAATGTAATGTTTAGCAAATCTTATTAACCCATATCGCATTGACAATAGAACATTAAACGACATATCAGATGTTGAAGCCGAGACACTTTGATGGAAAATATTAACTCATTCTGAATCTGACGGCAGCAGCACATCTCCAAAAAGTTGGAAGAGGGGCAAGAAAAGGCTGGAAAAGTAAGTGCCACAAACCAAAATCAAATAGAGAAGCATCTGTCAGGTAATTATCAAAACCGGCAACAGGTCAGTAACAGGACTGGATATAAAAGGGGCATTTCAGAGAGGCAGAGAGTAAAGATGGGTAGAAGTTCACCAATCTACAACACACTGCACCGAAATACAGGGGAAGAATTTTAGAAAAATGTTCCTCTGCATATACAACATATCCAAAACATTCAGAGAATAAGAAAGAATCTCTGTGCACAAGGGACAAGCCCTCAGGCAGCACTGCACTAAAAACAGGTGTGATTGAATAGTGGACATCACTGCATGGGCTCCAGACATCCCAGTATGTGAACATGGTTCACTGTGTGATCCACAAATCTAAGTTAAAGCTGTATCATGCAAAAGAGATGCCATGTGCGAAATGCTGCCATGTACTCTGGGCCAAGGCTCATTTAAAGAGGTCTGAGGCAAAATGGAGGACTGCTCTGTGATAAGTTAAAATTTTGAAAACCTACGGAAAATGTTCTGCGGACTTGAGAGGGACCATGCAGCTTGTTATCAGTAGACGGTTTAAAAGCTTGCATCTGTGGTGGTGTGGGTAGTGCATTAGTGCCTGTGGTGTGGGCAGCTTACACATCTGCAAAGGCGCCATAAGGCTGAAAAGTATAGCAATACATATGCTCATCCAGACAATGTCTCTTTCCAGGGAAGGCCTTGCATGTTCCAGCCAATGCTAAACCACATACTGCATCTACCACGACAGATCCCGACTTTTTAGGATTTGGGGTTGTAATATAAATCTCATTATAATGGTTAGCGTTGTCAAGGTCCAAAATCCATAGTCAAATCCTACCATCTAGTGGGTGAATAAAATGTGACAAGAGCCTGCAAATGAATACTACAACCACATATTTTTCATTTTCCTTTATTTAATAACCAAATTTTTAGCAATATTGCCTATTTATCTAAGGTGAATAGTTTAAAAAAAGTTCTTTCGTTGAATCCTTCTGTGCCACTCCTGTCACCACAGCTCTTCTGGCTATTTGCTGACTTGAACTATTCCCTCCTGCACTGTTTGATGCTTCATATACTGGGCTTATGATTCGGATAACGAGAACTCAGGAGAAATCAATATACGAAACAAGTATCTCTTTGATGTAACACTAAACTAGTTTTATTCAAACTATTATTGTCCGTGTCTTGTAAATAGAAGATTTGGCCTACCTACTGGCAGTTGATGTGATCTGACATATCTGACAAAAGTCCCAAGGCTTAGGTAGCTTATTATGATTTAACATGGAAAAACAACAATAGACTAACTTACAAGGGAGAGGTCAAATCAAGGGAGAAATGCAGATGTGGCTTTTAAAAATTTGTGACTAGAACATTTGGAACTTTTGAAAGATTTGGATTTAGTGTTAAATCTTCTGTTTAGACTAGTTGCCTAATATGACATATTGCACTTTGAATTTCTGGTTGGTGTTCCAGTAAAACCTATTGTGACGGGCAGGAAGTCCGTGCAGAGATCTGTGTTCTGCAGGGGTCGGTGCTGCTCGAGTTTGGAAAAATGGGATTCCGTGAACCAGCAGAGGGCAGCAGCAGACCTCAGATCAGTGTGAGCCGCCTCAAATTCAAACGAAGACGAGCGGTGCCTTCAGGTGCGGTCGGAAAATACGAGCAGCTACGGGAATTTACGAGGCTCCCGTGGAGCCAACACGGCTTGTCGCCACCGTCCCGGGCAGCGTCTGTCGTCCCCAGCAGCGAGGGCAGCTCTCGGCTCCATTATTCGATTCATTGCATCGCTTTCAAACCGCTCCTCGTTTGACTTCTCCGGGTCTTTCGTGCCATGAAGGGAACCAGGTTTTGCGTCGCTTTCTTGGTGCTTTTCTCTGCTGTGCTGTGCACAGCCGAAGCGGGCAGGAGCAGGACCAGCAACCAGAACAGCTTCCGGCGGGCAGCTAACGGCATCTACCAGACCCTGAGCAGCGTGTTCGGGGAGGACAACATCCGATGGCTGTACAAGGTCCGTGTGAGGCCGCTCCTGTCGAAGCGGCGCCCCGCTCTCTGCCAGGCTCACACCGTTAGCGAAGAGCTAACGGTGTGAGCCTGGCCATCAGGAAGCCAGCCCGCCCCCGGGCCTGGCCATCGGCTTCTACGGATGCCATTTTGAAAGATTTACTGTTATCACACATTTCATAAATGTGGAGCATATGTCAGGCTGCGTGGCGTCACTGTCAGTCGCAAAGTGTCGAATATTTCTACAAATTAACCAACGCGTGGTAATGCGGAACCAGCTCCCATTCATTGTTCAGTCCGGGTCCTAACAGCTGTACGTGGACGCAGACTTATGAGGAAGCTGGTCTTCCTAAAGAACCGCGTGAGTCTGTGTCCTTGGCCCGGCAGCACTTCCTGGTGACTTGAAGTCTGCTGGCGTTTCCTGCGAGTAGCCGCCAAAGCGAAGCTGTGGTAGACACGTGTGGAGACATTAAACATGTCTGCATGTACTGCATGATTTTTAACGATCACATATGTCTCCATCTTAGCTGCATGTCCACATTTGACACATTTGGTAAGTACAGTAGTTTGACATACATGCACACAGGTCACTGGATTTCATGCACGTAGTTCAAAAGACGTTTAACCAGCTGGTTCTTCACCCCCTTCAGAATACAGCAGGTATATGCTGTAATAAAGTCCTGCTTTACTTAATAACTTAAAAATGCTAAACACAGGCATAAGTTCGTTTTGGCTGACACGCTACTTGGGAAAATAGTAGGCTATAATCATTGTCATAACACTAGAACTCTATTGTCCTCTTGATGTTTTGGTTCACATTTTTCCTTTGTACCATGAGACCAGTTTTCACAGTCATGAGGCTTTAATTTAAATGTTTTTAAACATTTGTTTTCTATTATAAAGAGGGATCTTTCTTCACTCCACTGTTTTACAGCGAGAGTTTCACTTTGAAAAAATGTTACTGTTTTTTTTATGTGTTCGTAACAGTCTTACTGTTAAAAATGCTTCTTACTCTCTCTTGTTTTTTATTCCATAGTTTTTTTCCAAAACAACGGAGAGATTTGTCCATGGAGTGGACTCGTTTTTAGACACTATCTGGAAGATCTGGTCGGATCTGCTGGATGTGATGGGCATTGACTGTAAGTCCTGGAATGTTGAAACAGGTGGATACCTATAGTAAAGCAGGTTGCTTTTTTAAATAATTAACTTCCTGTCTTCTCTCCTTCCTCTGTAGCCTCAAACCTAACCCACTACTTCAGCCCTGCATCTCTCACCAACTCTCCGGCACGTGCCCTGCTTCTGGTTGCTGCCGTGCTCTTGGCCTACTGGTTCCTCTCCATGTTCTTGGGCGGGTTCTTCTACCTGCTGCATGCTGTGTTTGGACGCTTCTTCTGGCTTGCACGTGTCACCCTCTTCGCCCTGTCCTGCCTGTACATCCTGCAGAAGTTTGAGGGTGACCCTGAACGTGCTGTGCTACCGCTCTGCTTCATCATGGCCGTGTACTTCATGACGGGGCCTGTGGGAGCGTACTGGCGTCGTGGAGGCGGGGCTGGTTCACTGGAAGAGAAAATTGACCACCTGGACACTCAGATCAGGCTGCTTAACATCAGGCTGACCCGTGTTATAGACAGCCTGGAGCGCACTGGAGAGCAGTAGACCTAGGTGGCAGCTAGGATTAGGAAGAGGGAGGGGTTATTGTAGCGATGGCTACGTTTGACATCAGGGTGCTGTTTCCTGGGGCACATCTGCAGCACCCCAGCTACTGGGTATTTACACAGCTAGATTTGAAAACAGTATTTTAACAGCATGAATTGATTTTTAGTTACAAGATACCTAAAAATCCTCAAAGTGTGGAGAAATGACTTGGAGCTTACACAAATCAACCAACTTTTTTTTTTCTTAAGGCTACATCTCTGGGCAGGTATTCAGAGAAATATCCAAAGTTTTCTTAATGATGGCCCAATGCCACACCTCATCTATTTTTTGAGACACTCCCAAGACTTGATTTGAATGAATGGTGCTTGGATAAGTATTGTCAATGCTTGTGCTAAAGAATAAGCATATTTTATTTATGTATCTTTGTTTTTTCTCCTGGGGTGTTATAATTCTTTCACATTCTACCACCTATATGTTTCCCTTTTTTGAACTGTTGAAGTAAGAGAGGAGTAGAGAGTGTGATGCAGGGGACAGACAAACGTAGTGTTTTTTTTTTTTGTTGTTGTTGTTAAAAATTCCTTAAATTATTGGGTAGTTGTCCATAGTAAGTATTTATTCCATTTCCATCCAGAATGTTGAAATTGTATAGTTTCATCAAGTCACTTTTCCATGATGATAATAGTTTGAAATCAGGACCTCTTTTTCGTGTGTGTGAATGTGTGTGCATTCGGGTGTGTGTTTAAGGCTTGTGAAATGAAAAAGTGCTGTATTAAACAGTCACCGTCTGGCTGGGAGAAATAGCAGACAGGCAGCAATATCTCAGGGACTCAGCCACTACATATATCAAACACAAAAAAAAGAAAAGTATTTTCAAATCATGTCTTGGTCTCAGTCACTTAACAGTTCTTCAGATATGGTTTGAAATCCGTCCCAGAATCTTGCCATCACGTTACAGTGCAAATTTGTCATTTTAATATAAAAATAGAATGACTGTGGGAATATGACTTGAAACTACTGGCCCTCCAATTTTAATTGGGAGAGAGCATTTCAACAGTTTAATGTGTAAAAGCACAAATTATCTATTCATTTTACATTGGCTTGAATTTCTTCTCTAGTGCAGTTGGTTTCGCTATACATTACAGAGGTCGTGTGCCCTTGGGCCTTTTGATATAAAATACAGTCCATGATTCAAAACTTTATTTGACCCTGCTTTAGCTTTCTTCACGTTAGTATTTCTCTTGGCAGTAATTCATAGTATTTGTAAATAATTAATTGTCACAATATAGTTAAAATCATATATTGGTAGATTCTGTCAAACAGTTTGTGTTTGTTGGTTTGTGTTTCTGAAATAACATAGAACTAATGGGCATTTGGTTCCCATCTGATTTGTTGCCTAACTTTTTTCCAAATGACAGAGAAAGACCCATTTTAATAAGCAATGTTGCTGGATCGTTGAACTAATTAGAGGGCTCACACACTTTATGGCATTACAGAAGCTAAAATGAACAGCCAGTGTTTTTTCACTTAACTCGCAGATAAGAGTGTAAATGATAGTCAGGGGTCAGTGTTCTTGTGGAAAAAGGAAGATGTTGCCTCATTGTAAAAACAGGAACACACACACAAAGACTCAACACGTCCCCAGCATTTTCTGATAACAGAGTACAGTACATGTGGCTTTTCCATGGGTTCACTGCTGTGGCTCAGTTGAGTTTCTCATTAGCCTTTTTGTCTTGCCTTTTCTTCTCTGTCTTAGTTTGAATTAAGGATTTGTTAAACGTATCATTTGTTTGTAAGTGAGCAAGTTTTAAAAGATCTTATTTTGGCCCAATCACCCCCAATTTGTCCCCTGCAGCAAACCCATCCTAAACAGCCCATCTAAACAATCTGGGCTTTTTTTTTTTCTTTTTCTTTGTTTTTTTGCCTACGCAGAGAACCTTTTCACAATATGACATTTGATGTAATAACATAATTAAATCAAAGATTTGTCTTATGTAGTTTTTTTTTAGTACTTTTGTATATAATGTTTGCATGAGGGCTGTTGTACAAGATTAATTCATAGTCAAACCCTCTATCTTATGATCTCTGGCATGCTGAAAATTTTTAAATTGTGTAAGATTGAACATTTAAAAGTTTTTTTTTTTTTCCTCATTTGCATTATAAGCTGTTTATTGCTTTATTCCTGTGGCTTGTAACGTGTATTTGCCCCTACAGTGTTTAGCTAGTGACCTGTTTGTTTCACTGATAAGAGCATGTCTGATTGTTAGTTGGTGTCAAGTTGTAAACATATGTTATTGAAAAATGGGTTTACTCAGTTTGCCAATGCATCATGAAACTGAAGTAATTGGAGTCAAATGATCTTAAGAGGTTATGCTCATAGTCATTATTTGTATTTGAAACATGAGCTGATACTGTATTTAAATTGGTTAGGGATCTCAAAAGATTTGGGATTTGGAGTGGACTTTATTCGAGTTTATAATTTATACTGTGAAAAAAGGCTAAGCATTTGCTCCTCTGAGCCTTTGGCCTTCCTTTTACAAATAGGACTAACCCATGTATCACGTGTTACCACTTAAACCCTGAAAGATAGCAGTAGATTATTCTTTTAGCATCTTTCAGTGAATGCTATAACTGATTATATCTAGAGAAAAATGTTTGTCTGTTAAAAGGATTGTCTGAATGATTTCATTCCATTTAATGTACTGTATTATCTTATTCCTATTATTCCATGTAGCTTGCCTTTCATAACGTGCCAATAATATATGTATATTTTTTTATTTTTTTGTAACGGTTTAATTTTGAGTAGATGCAGATTGTTTCTCATTTCACCAATTAATGTTTTTAGACATTTTCTAGCCGTACTTGAGTGACGTGGCAACTGTTAAACTGTTGCCTGCCTGCTGATGTCTACTTTGTATGTGAGTGTGTCTTTAAGAAAACCTGTTGATGGAGACGGTTCTTATTTGTGTCAGAGTAAAAATGAGGTCCACATTTGAATAAATTAAACATCAGAGTATGACAAAGTCTTTCACTTTGAGATTTATTAGTAATTCAGGACACATTTTCTTTGAAGTGCATGGACCTTTTGTATTTATGTGTGTTTTATGTAAGAATTTGAATTATTTCAAGACTAAAAATGTGTCAGTCACCGACATGTTTACCACCACAGTTAGAGGAATCCAGTGTAACTAGTACAAGTTAGTTTCTACCTAACTTGATTGCCAGTGATTCATATTTTACAGTGGCGCTCGTCTACTAGAACCCTATGAATGTGATGGTAGAGTAGATGCTAACTTTTTTTCAGTTCACATGCACTCGTGCACACATCTTAGTCAAATGAATAAATGTGCTTTGACCCCATCCTTTCGTCACCTTTTGTGTGTATCTCATACTAGTGTCTCAGACCTTAAAACCAAATTGAACATTTAACAAAGATTTTAAAAAACAAAACAAGACAATGAAAAAGTAGCTCCCTGAACTTAATAGCTAATTTGGTTTCTTTTTGAGATGGACTTACTCATAATCTTTGGAATATCATATTATAGCATAAAACTGACCTTTGATACTGACTTATGAGTGGATGTTCTCCTTCACGATATTGCGTTAGAGAGCAGAATTCATGTTCCTTCAGTTGTGGCAAGTTGCCCTGGCCCTGACCGAGCATTCCCACAATATCACAACCATGCTTCACCACAGGCACGGTCGTGTTTTTGTGGGATTCTTTATTTAGTGTAAACCAGATGAACTGTCTTTACAATACTTCAACTTGTGAATCATCAGTCCACAGGGTATTCTACTAGAAGGCTTAAGGGTCATGTGCGTTCTTCGCAAAAGGGTTGAGTGTTTTTTTTTTTCGCAGCAGGAAAGAACATTGTTATTACAGTGAGCTGAACATTACATTCCCGAAACGTTTGGGAAAATCCTGGGCAGGGGAAGTCCATTCTTTAAACAGAATGCCTTGGTCAGGGTGTTCCTGTGATAATGGCCAGTGGCTTGGTCATATAACATTTAACTTACACAGCAGATTTCATAAACTTACTGCAATGTGACAGATGTGCCACAGAAGAAAATTATTTCATTTACTTGTAGGACTCTGTGTGTCAAGTAATTTACTGCAATAATAAAAAAAAAACTAAACAAACAAAAAAAGAAGCAGCTTTAATTTGCACCTGAAATATTTTTTATTCCAACATATTTGTTCATTTAAACAATATATTATAAAAGAAGGGAATTAGTGTAGTGTTTTGCATAGTAGTTTTCAATTTGAAATATAGTAAAAATCAGCTTAAAACACTGCTTCAGCTTAAACTATCCCATTCTGTATTTTCAAAATGCTTTTAGTGCAAATCTACCTAAAACAATTCACGTTTATACAGTGTCTTCATTTGGTCTAACATTTAATATATTAAAGATACAGAAAAAACTTAATTTTTATGAACAAAACAGACTTTTTCAATAAAATGTTCGACAAGACTGCAAATAAAATTTTATCTAGGGAAAAAAAATGATCAATGAACACAGCCGAGTTTTTAACGCATAACAAAACGAAAGCAGCTCCACCTAGCGGAAGCAGTGTATGACACTGGTAATCCAACACATATGATAATTATCTAAGTGGCTCTGGAGGACAGAAGGTACATTCTCCACATTTTCATCATTATCATGCTTTCTTTTTCTCGCTGATCATTTTCACAGAATGGCAGTCTATTAAAACAAAAATACATACAAACAAACTAAAAATATTGTCTTCGTCCAGTGACAATGCTGGTTAAGTCACTCGATCAGCAATGTGATGAGTCACACGAGGCTCTTCTAGGGTGTCAGAAACGTGCCACAACTCTAATGTCCAGGGCACCCACTCCTCCCGAACATGCCCCCGAGCCCTGAGCCTGGTTTGGTCCCTGGTCCACTTGGATATGATGAAGGCCAGAGTTGAAGCTTGCACACAGCAAATTACTGAAGTCACTTGGAGCCAGAGAAACTAGTGGACCAGCACCATCTACAGACAATGTCCCTAAACACACTGAACAGAAGATAGCAACAGCAGGGTTGGGGGCGAGTTAGAGTCCAGTGTCTACATCTGTGCCTAGACGTGTGGCTGTATTTTTTTTCTGTGTTTAAATATTTTAATAATTGGGCGTGTTACCTGCTGTGTTCTGGTCCCAGATTTTGACAGAGCTGTCGTGGGAGGATGTTGCTACCCGAGCTGTGCCACCAGGTGGTGTGGGCAGAAACATACAGCAGGCTGTTGTTTGGAGGTGGCCTCTGTACTCCACAACCTTACAGCCGGGCTGACGCAGGTCCCAGAGCTAATAACACAGACAAGTCTACTGAGAACAAACGGTAATGTCAGAAGATTCAAAAATATCTACATACGTGAACATGCTAGACATTGTGACACGACAATGTCCACTTGAAATTTTGTTGGGCAAGCGAACAACTTGATATCTGTTTCATAAAAGTAAATTTGCCCTCGCTTGTCCTTCAATTTTACAACAAAAATTCCTGTAGTAATAATTAATAAGTAAAATCTTAATCAAATGCAGGATGATAAAAACAAAATGTATAAGCTCTGCTGGTTCCCACTTGAAGTAACTCTGTGTTGTAGATAGGTGAAGGCTGTTTCTATTTCACATAACTCTCGTTCAGAATGTCAACAAAAAGAACTAACACTGTTTGAAATGACGGACAGTTTGTGTAGTAAAGCCTACTAATGTGTATCGGCTATTCTAAACAAACCTCTTTTTATGATTAAATTTCTACTTGTCGGTACTGGAAAACTTCAATATTCGTGGTTACTCAAATGCAGTAGGTGCTCTTGGACCAGATTAACATTTCCATATTTGACTCGTTTCTTATTAAATACAGATTAGACGGGAAACTTGGTTCGAGCCAAACCCTTCAAGGGAAACATTCAAAAACCATCTGCACAAGGGCAATGTCTAACACAGTTTTGTTTAAGAAATATGAAAAACAACTGTAGCAACCAGCCTTTCTGCTTCATCCGTGCATGATTTCACAACAACAGAGCCACAAACCATACTTTTCATTCCAGCAGGATTATGTCTAGTATCCACTTAACCCACAAACCCAAACAATAGGCAACCTACTGACAGCCTCAATTACGTCCACCAACCAGAAGCCACAAACACCTTCAGTGGTCTTACCGTGGCTTCACAACCCTGCCCTCCGAAGCCGTTACTGCTGGACACCAAGTAGTTTCCACTGGAGGAGACGTCACAGTGGGTCTGGATGTATTGCTTTGCTGGAAAAGTATTGGTCACCTGCCACATACGGCTGTCCCACACTCTGTCCGCATACACAAACAAACACATTACACTAAGAATACACATGAACAACAAAACATACACGATGCATATAAATATATAAGAATGTGCTATACCAATTAACATTAAGGTCACTTCAATGTTAATAAATGTGTCTATTTTATATATTGCACCAGAGTGAACTTAAAGCTAATTTTCTTCTGCAGCATATTCTTTCGATGGCAAACTATTTGCACCCAGGTTATTTTACACCTTAGGTAATTTATTCTTACATAGCAGGATATAAATATCATTTTGAGAACTAAATACAGGATGTGCTCCTAAAACAATGAAGTTCCATATCATTAATTCCAGTAGGCTGAATGAGGGATCAAGATTTGAAAAGTGCAGACGCAATCACAAAATAGATGGTGTCCACTCCACAAAAATGTCCAATAAATTCTCAGACATTTCATCATAGGTTGAAAGTATGAATCACAATTCTAGACTTTGATCAAGCTCCTTCTCACATCACCTGGAACTGGCTAAACTATAAACTGTTGACTGAGTGATTGATTTGATGTAACCAGCTAATTTGCATGTCTTCATATACATGTTAGTGTACTGTACGATATTGTAGACACAGACAAAAATAGACGACAGAAAGCATGTGAATGGTATTGGCACAGAAAAAGTTAAAAGATAACCTAATTCTGAATGGTTATAATTTTTGACTTTTTGCAATAACCTGGAGATGGGTCAGGTCAGGGTAACAGGGATTCGCACAGAGATTGCTACAGAGAAATGAACTAGGTGAAATGATTTTCCTGTCCAAATGTTAAAGCCGAACGGGACTTGAACTCACCCCTCACTAAACTCAACTGACTATTTTAACCTGCCACGTTCGAAATGACATACAACGAACACCATCTCATCCATCACTGTATCACAACTAATCCACAATAACACCTTAAAGTGACATTAAGCTGTCATTAGGCTTTGCTTTTATTTAGTTCTTCTAGTTCTGATCATACATTTTTACATATTGAGGAACATTCCTTCAGTGTAGTGCAACAGAGAATCTTTCTGTACCTTATGGTTTTATCTTCAGATGTCTGGACTATAGAGGAATTACCTGGCACCCAACAAACATGAGTCACCTAGACACAAAAGATAGTGGAAACGTTTCAACCCTGCAAGGCATGAACTCAGGAAGTAAAGGTCAGGTTATTAAGTTGATTCTTTTTCTTAAATGTTCTGGTAAACACTGGAGGCAAGTCAGCATGCTTCAAAGAGTTCTTACTACAACAACGTGTGCACCTAAACACATAATAATATTCTCACCAGGTTTCTAGAGATGATGTGTCTGTGTTCACATTTTGCAGATTCTATATCCCACAGGCACATGCAGTTGTCACGGGAGCCGGTGCACAACTTCCTCCCATCTACAAACCACAGTCAAAATGATGTGATGTGAACATCAAAAGTCTCAAAAGTCTTACCTCATAATTTATTAATTACTTCATAATGCCAGCTACTTGTACGTTCTTTGCACGGAAAATCTCTTAGATGAACAAATACTCCAGTAACAATTGTTAATTTATAAAATATTTATCCCCACTTGCATATAGGGGCAGGTGGACGACTGTAGTGTCGTCTAAATTAGTTCATCAAAAGAATTAAGTATTTCACATTTGTTATATGTTAGTTGAATTTTGTCAATTTTGAATACAATTGTAAACTGACAACTTTATGTTAGAAAATAACAAGATGACACTTGAAACATTTACTTCAGTACAATTCTGTGTGTGTGTGTGTATGTTTAAATACCTGGACTGATAGCAAGTCCATTGACCACCAACTCGTGACCACAAAATTCCTGAATAGGCTCATCGCCTTGGTTTAAGTCCCACATCAGAACAGTCTTGTCCCGCGAGGCACTAAAGATCCATGTACTGCCTGGGTAACACAGCACCTGACAGAGAGACGGAGGCAGAATTAAGAGGAGACAAGACCAGGAGATATGAAATATGTGACAGCCCTGAGGAGCATCACTCCTTTATCAGTGCACATGCAATATTGATGTTACCTTGGTAACCTCCCGGTTGTGACCCTGGAAAGACTGACACATCCGCCCTTGTTTCCAGTCATACACCACTACAGCCTGTAGGAGCAGACACACATACGGTACATGCGTATACACACAAACACGCATGCACCTATTGATATGTGTTTGAAGATTTACACCCAATATGTATATACATCCTCAGTTCAATCAGCCAGGACTTTTCTTGTAAAAGGAATTGCTTTAAAACACCTGAAACCTTCTAAGCAATAGACACGAGTTTTCAAATTGTCAGTAAAATGACAGAATTTATTGGAATAATCTTCTAATCATACAAATGTCATTTACCTGGTCACTTCCGCCAGATACGCACAGATCTGGGCTGAGAATTGTGACAGTGTTGATGGACCCTTGATGAGCAGGGTCATACTGCACCACCTGACTGTCAAAGGTGTTTTCTGCCTTTTCCCCCTGAGAAGCCCTGAATCAGAAACAAGAATAGCACTGGTTCACTTGACTTCTACAATGTGTTTTTGTCAAAGCTTGCTTTACATATTGTTATTATTAATAAAATTACTCTTTTCTTTACTATCAGTGCCAGTAAAAGTCATTGATTTCAACCTTAAATCTAGCATCTCTGTATTATCGCCACATCCTCTATGGGCTGCACTGGTAAATGTGCTCAGGATATATTAACATAAAGACATTGCCAACAAATAATTTTGTTGCCACATTTTTGTGTTACACTTGCCAGCTGCACACAGTAATATGTAAAACTTTCTTTCGTTTAAAACTAATTTTATTTTGTTTCCCCTATAGTACTTTCTTCATTAGCTGGTCAAGCAAACTGTATGAAAAATATAAGAACCTTCACCATGTATACTAATGTGTTCCTTTTTTACACCTGTAGATTAAATTGACTACGTCATAATCCCCGGTTATTGAAGTGTTTCAATAAGATACATTTTTCACCTGTAGAGCTCAGACCTCTTGCGAAATTTGCTCTGTAGTTTGCCCATGTCTGCTTGGAAACCTGCAGCACACAGGAAAACATAGTATTACAGTAGGACAAAATCATCACCTCCATAGCAGCAACGTCTATTATCCTCGTCTGTAAGGAGGGAGGATGAGGGGAGACGGCAAAAATCATGTCGCAACCAAGAGAACTCAGTTCAAAAGTTTCAATTTATGACATCAATCACAGTATGTTCCATTTTTCTAAGGGGGTAAACAACAGTACCGCAAATGTATCATTGCCAGTCCCTGTAGTTGTTTACAGCAAAATCATTTCTAACAACGCCCAATGTAGTTTAATAGTGCAATTTCTTTCATATGCAGTCTGCATAACTGCACTTACCACACAGCCAATTTAAGTAATTTGTTACTAAATAAAACAGCCTAAGAGAGACTAGTACAAAGTGAGATTAAACCACATGTTCCCGTGCAAACGCTACTTTTCCACACACACACGCACACACATACACACATGCTCCTCCTCCGTTATCCTGACGTCCTCCTCAGAGCAGCCACAGGAAGGAGCGCGCTCAAATCCTCTTAGCGCCGCATCATTACTGTCACAAAGAATTAGTCACTCGGAAACACCTGCTATGAACTGCGCTGACGATCATCGTCTTACGGCACAAAGGGGTTCGGGGTTTTAGATTCCGGGGGTAAAACTTGGTCGATGACTCGCACTCTCGTGGGGAGTGGAGCGATGTTTCTTACCTGCCGACCGCAGGCGTGGCCGCTGTGTGATGCTGGCGCTGAGTCGCTAACACGCTAGCATGCTAAATAATCTGTCAGCACCGGCACCGGCATGTGCACACGTTACTATTCGGTGGAGCCGTTGTCCGGACGACCAAGAAGATTCTCCCACCGACTGTCATGACAGGAAGCTGCTGCCGCCGCAACCGCATGGCACAGACTCGTCTCCAAACTCCGAACACGCCCGAGTCGCGCTCCGTAGCGACGGTGGAGCGACGCTTTCTCGTATCTAGGCGAGGAAGAGGCCACGTGACACGGAGACGGAAGTGGTCGGAAGAGAGGTCGTACAAAATAAAAGTCGAGTTTACTATTTAGGACAGTCTTTCGTTTTCGTTCGCTTAGTGTGCACACTTATTCTGTGATCGTTTTGTCGGAGATTCACATCGGAATATTTTTACATTGCAGACGTGTGTTGCAGCATGTTTGTTCCCAGCCGACCAACACGATGTGCATGTTTTTAGTTGATTAAAAATAATTGATCTTTTAAAGGGGAATCTCTACTTTAAACGAGGTTATGCTGAACAACACATGATCGGTTCAAACGTTACTGACCTGTGACTGTCTTTCCATCTAGAGATCTGGCTGGTTGACCTTCATTACTGGCAGGGGTCGGACGGCTCCCCAAGCTGCAAATCTGGGACGTGTCAGACCGGGTCCCTGGACAACTAACATGATTTTTTTTTATCAATTTGCACGTAGGTCTCAAGTTTGTTGCTTCGCCCTAGCTCTGATTTTGACTTTGATCGAGTGCGAAAACATCCGACCGACTTTGACATCATGGGCTGACTAAAACACATGCATCACATGTCATTAAGCAGGGAGTCACTGCGATGCCCCCATGTAAGTGGTCTAAATGGGCCGCTTAGTT
Organism: Channa striata; assembly: GCA_033026295.1. Lineage (NCBI taxonomy): Eukaryota > Metazoa > Chordata > Actinopteri > Anabantiformes > Channidae > Channa > Channa striata. Next base: position 5,601,926 of record CM065178.1, read on the forward strand.
AGGCTACAATCACCACTGTTCAATACCTGTGTGAGATGGCCTCAATTCTAACTTTTTCCATGCAGAAAATTGATAAAGCGAGTATGACTACAGTCAAAGTCTGTTTCTGCTGTCAGGCCTTTTACTGCATTTTAAGGTTGATTGCAAATATATAGTCAAATAAAATATGCCCAAACGTTTCCAAAGATTAAATCATATGGCTAATCCAAATATACTTGCCCATTTACTTTGTACATAAACTGTAGCATATGTCAAACCTGTTCAGTTACAAAGCTAAAGTCCGTCTGTTGATGAGTCTATTATAAAAAATGTTTGAGGTCCGTTGCAATAATAAACTTTGATTTGATTGCTTCACTTTGCATGTGCAGTACTTCACTTACATTGTATGTGTTCTCGCTTCATTCCATCTCAGACTTAATAGTGTAAGATCCGTTTGCCACACGGTCGTGAGGACCTATAGACCCGGAGATATGCTGTATGAGTAATGGCATATAGGCCATTTTGAGTGAGTGAGAAGCAAAAGCAGTGAAATAAAACATTGTGACTGACAAAGAAACAAAACTGGTATGGTTCCAGTCATGTCTTAAACACAAAAAAAGCTTCGGAACCAAGACTGACCGATAAATCAGGTCACAATCTATTCTACAGCCATTTGGAATTTGGATTTGGAACTTGGTGATTGTGTTATTTCAGGTTCAGGAACTGCTTAGATGTTCAACCCAGTTCACACAATATTGTGTTGAAAAATATGCCTGACTATTCTTTCGGTGGGTAATATGATGTTTGAATGAAGAAGAGCCACTAATAGAAGGGGAATGCACTGATAACACTAATGGAGCAAAGAAGAGGATAGAAATGATCATAATGAAACAACTGTGAACATGATCAATATCCACTTATCATTTTATCAATCTGTAAGTCAGTGGAGATATTCTGGGAATAATGTCAAGAAACAAACACTGTATGTGTGGCCCAGAATGATCTGACGATGACAATTACACAGTCCCAATCCAAAATCCAAAACAATAAAACCCTAATGTGCACATTTCTTAATCTAAAAGGGCAGATTACCCAAAAGGGAAGAAATACAGATCAACACCATGCCCTCAATATCAGACTGTGCAAGCATGACCTTCACATACTAAAATAGTCAAAAGTGAATTAACTGATTCATACAAGATTATCTAACACCTGAGGGAGTGAATAACAAATCCATTGAAAGTCCAGAGTACATTCACCTGTGAGTAATGGAGTTTAATACAAAGTCTCTGAAAGGAATAAACCATTGTAAAGAAAATATTTAGAAGAATGTATGGTAAGAGTTTAGATATTCAAAAATGAAAGTTGACAACATCTACCTAAAACCCCATAAACAAAAACAGATTATTGCAGGCCGTCATGTGTATATAAAAAATATGTTTCCCCAAAAAGGCAAAAAACAAACACCTTAAACGAAAAGCCCTTAAGGATCAGCAGTTTCTGTGTGCACTCACTGACCCCATCATGCAACCACTGACATCCACCAAAAAAAATAAACGCATTCTTTGAAAGGCACATCATAAACAGTCTTTCCCTCATAACACACCATATTTCCAGAAACTGTGATGGTTCTTCTCAAGGCCCCAGTTCGCCCACAGAGGCCGCACAAAAACACAAGTGCCCTCAATCACGCCCCTGCCCACGGAGACAGAGACATTGTCCCGTCCGTGCACGTTTCCTATTCCACAGGTTGGGATCTGAGACGCTCGTGTGGCGTTTGCTTGACGTGACACTCCCCCCCGGTCGACGGGAGGCCGACGTCAGCCTGCCAGCGGAGGAGTGGATGGCCTCGGTCATAAAAATACATGAAGACAGTTGAGGAAAAGGAGAAGATTGGCTGCGGGAGACGGCAGCAGCACGGCGCGCATTCGGCTCTTCTCACCCAGCTCCTGCGCTCAGGACGCGGGGACGCACTTCGACACCAGCCGGGACGTGTTTTCGCGGCTCCGACAGAAATGCCGTGTTCCGTGCGGCTTTCGTGGTTTTTCTGAGCAGACGCGGACCGAGATAACTGTGCTGTATCCAAGCCTAGCGGATTGGAGTGAAAGTCCGCCATATTCTGCCTTACCACGCCCGGGAGTCGCGCCGCTGGAAAATAAAGGGACAGTTTTGTGCATGTGTGTCTCCGGTCGCCGACGTCCGCGGACCGAAGCGGGGCCGTTTACCGAGAAAAAGCCGCGTTGAGGACTTTGAGGAGCGGGGAGACCGGGCACGGATGGCGAAGCTCAACGAGATCAGCCAGCGCGGCGCGGAGGATGTGTCCTGAAAGGATCTGTTGATCATATCGAGAGGGGCAAAGCAGCTCACACAGATTCACGTCAAACCGCCTCGATCAGTGTGTGGAAGCTGCCGGGAGGCCACAGAAAGCGAAGCGAAACGGGGGGAGGGGGGGTCGATGGTTTCTGAAATCTCTCGTTTGCCTTTCCACCACAATCCGTGCGCCGCTCGGGCGTCCACGCGTTCTTTCAGCCGCCGGAGGCCTGTGTGAGGACGCCGTCTGGCAGGCGCAGGCCGCACACTGGTTCTCTCCCCCCCCACCCCTACTCTGACGAATCTGAAATCTGGATGAATCAGTGAGACACAGGGCGAAGCAGCGGGAAAGTGCGTGTTTTAGGACCAGACCGGAGAGAGAATGACCCTGGAATCCATAATGGCGTGTTGCCTCAGCGAGGAGGCGAAGGAAGCCCGGAGGATCAACGACGAGATCGAACGGCAGCTCCGCCGGGACAAGAGGGACGCGCGCCGGGAGCTGAAACTGTTGCTTCTCGGTAAGCTGGGCTGGGGAAACGCGGGGAGGGAGCGCGAATTCCTGCCGGCATTAGCGCCTCAGCGGGGCGGGGGAGGGGTCGCTGGAGGTGGTGGGGGGGGGGGGTCTCCCCACCTGAGGGACGCGGAGGAACGGGCGACATGTGGCTGTTGTTTCCGTGAGTCGGCTGCACAGATTGGCACGTCCGTCGGCCAGGGCCCGAGCGGCTCCCGCAGCACAAACCACCGGATTTGAATAACTGTGACCGGTTAGTGTCGAGGAAACAAATGTCGACCAGCAACTACGGGCCTTGAGTTTTTTTTTTAGTCTTTCTCTTTCCACGGAGCCTGGTGGCAACCTGTTCAGCCGGGCCTGCGGGGCCCGTCCAGGTGCTGCGCTGCTTGTGGGTGTCACATCTTGGCTGGGCCAAAGTCCAGCGTTTTATTGGGAGCAATCAGGACCGAATTGCAGCTGTACACTGACCACGGCCCGTCACAGGTGTCGGTGTGTGGGTGAAGGCTGACAGCAGCCCACTGCTTTCAGACTAGTCTGAGAATAGAAGCAGTTTGGTGTCTTGATCTTGCACATATTAGAACAGCATTAAGCATCTTGGTGTGTGTGCACTTATTCCAATGTGAAGTTGTGAAATGAAGGTTCCCGCTCCTGTCTTTAACTGTTAGTCAGACTGGGGAAGTTCGAGGGAAAACAGGTCCTCTACTCACCATCCCTTGTTTAATTAGATTTCCAATGAAAGGTCCATTAGATGCGCTGGCTGTGGTGTGGAGAGTGGTGCTAAAAACCCCCCTCTCTCTCCCCGATCCGCTGTCCTCCTCACAAAGTTCCCATGAAAATGCTTTGAGAAGATGGTGTAAAGCAGATTGGACTCATAGATTCTAGTTTTACCTCCTGAGAGTTTCCGTTTAAATGTGTGAATCAGGAAGGTTTCCCCGGCTGCCACCTCCTTTGTTAAGTCGGGTGAATAATTGTGTTGTTGTTGCCCCTTAATCCTGGTTAATACCCAACAGTTTGCTCATTATTCAGATTTTTAAACAGCCCAATGTTAAAAATTGACTATTTTGCTCTATTTGTCATAAGAAAACATAAGGTCACCTATTCAATTATTGGTCACTTTTATTGTATGCTGCAAAACATCTGATGGCCGCCTAAAGTATTTGCTGCATATTTTACATTTATTTTTGTGTAGTAGCTGCCCACCCAACAATAAAGGCTATTATATTTCATTGTGCTTTGGTAGCACACCCCTGACAGCCTAGTTGAAGGGCAGATCAAAATGTCCCACAAAAACAATGCGAGTTTTCATCATTCATGTCAGATGAGTTCCAGGGAGTGAGAACTATTTTGTCCAGCATATATAAATAGAGGTTTTGCACAGAGGTATAGATATTTGTCTGCTTTGTGTTTTGGAGAGCTGATGTAATGGCTCACAGGAAGAGACTAACTTGAGTATAAATAGGAAATGTGATATGACTAGGTTGATACATGTTATCCATGTAAAGGGAAGAGATGCTCATGATGTTATTAACCCGTTTGTGTGTTGGGCTTGAACTTACTGACTATTTTGACTAGCCTCCAGTAAAACTCCGTTTGCGTGTGTGTGACACAAAGATGCCATCACTCCCACTTCTAGTGGTTGAGTTAACCAAAGGAAGTTGCGTGTGTGTGAGTGTGTGTGTTCTTTACATGGCTCCATTAACCCATATACCGGCAGTTTCTGTGGGTTTTCAAACTCACTAATTGCTTTATGTCTTGTGGGACATGAGCGCAAAATTCTCCGGTCACGTTTAGAGGTTTTTTCTTGTTTGTTCCAATTTGTCAATCACTTAGTTTCTTGCAAATCTTCATGGCTTTTTAAACTTCACTTCTAATCTTTCGAACCCACTAATTGCTTTGTCTCCACAGGGAGTGTGAACATCGAAAGACGCACAACAAGTAAACCAGTTTAGAAAACATTGCAAGCTTGTAATCCATCCTCCCTTATACATGTAATATCCATAAAGGCACTGTAACCTAATAAGGGCAATATGCTGAAATTGGGACTCGTTTAAACCGGGGCTAATGACCACGATCTTTACCAGTGACACTGTGGAAGAGCAACTGAAATGGGAGGAAGTTTTCATAGTGTCACATTTAGAAGTTGTCACGCTAATGAGTGAGTGAATGAATGTTAGTTAATGAATCAGACACACAAAAGACCTCGCTAAGAAAGGAAACTGGTGTTTGTCTAACCAGGAGAAAAAGAACGAGTAGGGGCGTCTCAAGAACCGACTGATATCTAGTTCCTCTGGCAATAAATCGTTCTAAAAAAAACTCATTTAATTTACCTGTTGCAAAACTTGGTGTCAGCCACACAAGGCGCTGCACCAAAAGTGTTTCAATATTTTGCATTTTATGCCATATTTTAAAGGTTATATTGACACTGTTACTAATGAACAGCTGTTACCAAGGATTGACTTGTTAAGCACAGAAGTTGCGACAGAGAAGTGATCTAAAACTTGATCCGGGTATTTAGGATGTTCTCAGAAAATTTGTCACAAGTGAACTCTCAGCTGATTGAGCTGCTTGGAGCCACAGACAATGCTCAAAGGGAGCTTGACTTGTTGTCGAGATAAAGTAGAGCACTTCTCTTTCACTTGTCATGGGTTCTGAAATGAAAACCTCCAATCATTTTGTAACTGCTGACTTTAGGGCCTGGGGACAATTACCTTAAAACAATGTGCGTTGGATAATTGGAGCTTGTTGGCGAGGTATTACATGTTCGATGGCAAGATGATACCTGCCACTATACACAGATTGATCTCAGATTTATTTTTAGTAAAAGTGAACTATTTTAGACCTTTTTGGATTTGGAGAAATGTAAAAGCAACGCAAAATAAGAGTCTCTGCAACTGAGATTCCAGACTTGTGCAGTCATGGGAAGTTCAGCGTGAATCAAGGCGAGATGGAAGAAGCGTAGAAACGGTGACACAGCAACGACTGGAAAGAAAACCTGAATCTGTTCTGAAGTGATTCACTTTTGTTGCTGTTCCAACAAAAGTGAACTGGAACTTGTTTGTTGAGCTCAAAGCACAACAGGCATGACAAGACGGCATTGAATATTTTTTCATTTTTATTTTATTATTGGATGACATAATGCCTCTGTGAACGTGGATGTTTTGCAACGTGTCCGAGCTAAAGGATGCTCTGACTCCAGAGTCAGCTGTGGTAACAGAACCTTTGTTGTTTAATTCCTATGATCAACTAACCACATTCCCATGATCTTTTGTATGACGTCCATGTTTGCTTAATCTTTGTGTGGATCATGAATACAATACTTGTAGCTACAAAGTTTTGCCTCATTGGGACGTGTTTACTGTATATACAGGACACGCTGAAGTGAAACAGCTAGAAGATCACATGCACAGGCCTCTTAGGATGGTCACACATTTCAGGAGCTTATTTTACATTAAGCCCAGAATTTATTCAAAGTAGACCTCACAATTTGGTCACTTTTTTTTTTTGTTTGTTTTTAATTTTTTTTAAATGCCCTCTGAAGCCAGACATGTTTAGATGCCCTTGAGCAGGGCTATCTACCTCTCTATGCAGCTATTCAGGTAATCTATAATCCATTTAGCCATGTTTTAAGCAAAATGCTAAACGTTTGTTAGTTTTAGTTTTGAAATTTTGGGATTTTATGTTTTTCTTTTATTGACGCTCACCAGCGTACGACTTGCTTTTACCCAGTTTTGCCTTTAGAACTGGCGTATTTCTCTGACTCAGATTCAATACGGTGCTGTAAACAGCCACCTTAGGATGGTAAACTGTGGTCATAAAGGGATGGGCACGATCAGCAACAATAATCAGGTAGACTGTGGCATTTAAATCATGATCAGGTGATACTAAAGGCCCAAAGTGTGCCAAGTGAATATCCCTCACACTATTACACCACCAGCAGCCCTAAACATTGGTACGCAGCAGGATGGGTCCATACTTTCAAGTTGTTTGAACACAGTCGTGACCCTGACATGCGAATGTCGGATCAGTGATCGAGAATCAGGCCACGCGACGGTTTTCCAAATTTTATTGTCCAATTTTTTGAAGCTATTGTGAACTGTAGCCTCAGTTTTCTGTTCTTAGCTGACAGGAGTGGCACATCTCTCAGTCCTAAGGGGTGTTGTGTTTTTTTAAGTTGCCTTTCTGTCAGCTCAAACCGTTCTGGCCAATCTCCTCTGACCTCCAGGCGTTTTCCCTCCAGAGAAGTGCTGCTCACTGGATAGTTTCTTATTTCAGACCATTCTCTGTAAGCCCTAGAGACGGTTGTACGTGAAAATGAAATACTCATGGTGTCAGTTTGTCTGGCACCATCAACTATGCCATGTGGATTTAAATCACCTTTCGTCCCCATTCTGATGCTCAGTTTGAACTCTCCAAATGCTGTAATGTGATTGGCTTATTAGATATTCAAATTAACAAGCAGTTGAACAGGTTTACCTACAGGGTTACCTAATAAAGTGGCTGCTGAGTTTATACATATTACATACTTTGGGTTTGACCTGTCTGTTCAATAAAACAAGCACTTTGGAATTTAAATTTGTAACAAATTCCTCATTTTATTGTCAAAATGATTAAGTAAATAATTTCTAGATTATTATTATTAATATTTTTACCATCATAAGAGATGGTGGAATTGAGTTATCAATTTTGGTGTATTTAGCATTTAGGTCTCGAACATCTGTTGGCAGTCGGAGGGGTTAAACAGGAATAATTATTAGGCTGCTAAATTAAGTTAAAATTGCTCATTTACAAAAGTGGCACAGCCCAGCTCCAATCCTCATGACACCATTGGATCTAGTTTATAATGCCTGTCCCCCTTTACACACTTACGTACTCGCAAACACCCAAGAGAAGAAAATGTGATTGGTAGAAAAACTTTAGGCAGCACAGTTATGAACATCTTTGCTTGTGGAATTAAGAAGCAAAAAAAAGTCATATTCCACCTTTCGCACTGCTTCATTACAATATGCTTCTGCATATTTAGCTGTTAGATTTCACCAAATATGAGTCCCAAGCAGACCCACTGTCTCTTAGCTGCCTTTATTGCATCCGCTACAACTGTGAGAACTTTTCAAAGCTGCAACTGAACTAAAGTCCACCGCAGCGTTTAACAAGCTTTTAACAAAAACGTGGTTGTGACGGTTGGAGGAAGCAATAAAGATGTCATATGATACTTGTATTAATGCAGCTTAGAGAACACTGCAGCAATAGAAAGTTCAGGATTAGGTAGGCAAACTTAAACCATTCTTATAAGATTAGGATATGATCCAGTTTCACTACACAGGGTCATACTACACCATTATGAAAAATAAATGTCACAGTATCAGCAACAACAGGATACAATGGCATTAACAGAATAAAACCTTTGTCACACTTATATGTGCATTATTGGCATCTAATTGTCCTAAGCTAAAATAAATCACATTAACAGGTATTTGTAGTGCGATCCCTGACTGAGGACTCCAGCGTTTGCAGCATTTTTAAAAGTTGAACTCACATCTCTGTCTTGTGGCTTTGTGTTTTCCTTAGATACTGTATTTGCTGGCTTCTGGTGACCTGCCACTAACACTGAATAGATTTGACACCCACAGAAGTGAGTTTAATAGAAATGGAAATAAAAAGCCCATCAGAGTCCCATTAAAAACCATCAAAAGTTGCAGCTCCTCCATAAAACATGAAGTTCAGTATCATTCTATTAGATTTCTTGGACTTTTTAACATGAGTTAATTCCCTGCTCTAAAAGAGCTTCCACAAACGTCACTATCCAGCCACAGATTCATACTGGCACTTGTTTATTACAATAATTTAAATGCAGCAGAAAACCTACGTTTGTGCTTACTGCAGAATTTACACTTTACATTTAACTTGACAGTGAAGTAGAAGGTCTGGAAATGCGTAAGGACAAGAGGTCAATCTGAAGTTTCTGATAATATGTGTTATTACATCTGACCACTGCACTAAAAGCTGGATGGAAACGCACTGCAATTTACACTAATGCATTTGTAAAAGTGAATGTCTGCCTCTGCCCTGTGTGTTAACTCTCTCCTTGAGGTGCTACTAAGCTTTTGGCAGTGAATTTGTTTCCTATACTTCACTCTTGGATTTTTTTATGATGTTCAAACACCATATTGGACATTCTTGCATCCTTGATCCCGTTTGGATTAAAAACTCTGCTGCCATTGTCTCTGTATTTTGCTGAAACTGATGCTGTGGTACATTCAGGAGCTGTGGAAATGCACAACTTCCAAAACTTATTCGCTGGCCAGGAACACGCTTTTTAAGAGCAAAAGCTGCATAAGTCACATAATTCATTTTGATTATGTTGTGATGGCATAAGTTGTGAATGTTTGACACCCAACAGTTTAACGTGCCCCGAGTGTCACATGAGTAAACAAATGCGCCACAAACAGGCAAAGTAAAGTTTGGTTTCTTTTTTCTATCTCCCTCATCTGACTCCGTGTCCAGCCGTCCTGGGGCTTGGCTTCCGGACATGGAGCTGGATCAGATGCACTCACTTCAGATGTAATGTCGATCCATTCACACAGACCTCAAACACGGGTTAGTCCTGGGTCACTGCGTTGGTTTGAAAAGTGACTCAGCAGCCTCTAATGGCCAACAGCCACTCATTCCTATCTGTTTCGGTGTCTCTTGTTGGTATAGGCTTTTAAAGATGTTCCATTAGGACTCAGATGTGGTCCATCCATCCAGAATTACTTTGGAGAAATTTGTTGTCCTGAGTCATCAGTCAGTTTTTATGTGTTTGAACAGCTACGACGAGCTTAGAACTGTTCCACAACCCAGATCCTTTGTGCCTTTACAAATCCAAAACCCACTGGCACAGTTGATTCCACTTTTTTTTAGATTACTCACTGTTCCACTTTGCCTGTTTAAAAAAACAGAATCATTCTATTTTTAGGGTGCAGGCCGTAAGGCATTCGTTCTCCTGCAGACCAATTGTCACTGAGGTTAATGTAATGGTTAATTCTAGGTGGACAGAGTGTGAGTGGGCAGGTGGAAAACAGGTGGTGACAAATCCCACCCACTCAGTGGTGCAGTAAGGTGAATATTTTAAAGAGCGTCAACGCGTAATGCAATAGTGTTTGTAGCAGGCAGATTAAAATTCAGGAAATGTTTGGTAGAATTGGAACTTTCTTCATTCGTCTAAAAGAAAACCATACACATGGTATAGTGTGTGTGTGTAAGAGAGAGTTATGAATGTATTTTAATGTCAACACATCGTAGTAACCCCATTCAATACACGTAATGGTAGTTATACTGCACAAGCTTATGAAAAACCTAGCAATTAAATATTTACTTTGAAGACTAGTGTACACTGTGCGTTTCCATTTTCTCATTGCTTCGTGCTCTTTAACATAAATTTTGAAGTATTGTTTGAGATGGGGTTCGATGCCTGACACACTGGCAATTCAAGGGTAATTGTGCGAACTCCAAGTTTGTCATTGGGTTTTGTCCATTACAGGCTTCTAAAAGACATAAATCTATTCTTATGAACCCACCGTGAAGAAGCTGAATTGGCTAAAACACTTTATGTTCCATAGTACGGATCAGTGTAACACACCGAGGCTTTTGAAACCCAGCTCACGTCTCTCAGCTGGTGACATGCAAAACACACACGTATGCTCCTTCCTGTCAAAATGCAATTCAAGACTTCGCAGCGAGGTGCGCTCGGACTGTTCAGTAAGTCTGCCAAGATTCTCAATGAACCAAAGAGAAACTACACCTCCAGCTTTTCACACCCAGCTAGTTCCTATCACTATTGAGAGGAGAGAGTTGTTGTTCTTGGTCTGTCACCAGATCAAGCAAACAGGCTGAGAGGAAAGAAGCCCGTGCATGATTGTGTGTGAGTGTGAGATACAGTATGTTGTGTCCTTGTATTGTATATCTGTGCATATAACTGTGCATGAAGATGTCATGTGAGAGAGGATCTATTATGTGTAAAGCACATTTAAATGTTTTAGTATGGCTTTCATTGGTGAACGCATACTTCATGGTTTTATGTTGCTTTGCTTTTACATAACATTAAAGTTGCACTGCTCCATATTTCAACTCTCTTGTTTTTGGTGAAAACACATGGCGAATTGTCCAACTTGACAGATGTTGCCAGCTATATGGAGCCTTTCAGCTGATGTTTTGGTTTGGTAACTTGCTTCCTTTAAACATGACTGTGCATTTCAAAATTGCTGCTTCTTTTTTATATTTGGCACCTGTTGTGTAAAAGCAAGACCAGCTAGACCTCTGATGAGACTCCTCAGCATGTTAAAAAATTTTTATGGAAATCCACCCGCTACGCGGCTTCGTTTAAATAACTAATTGCTTCAATATGGAAACAAGATGGTTGCTGCAATTTCACTTTTGCCCATAGAGGTCCGGGAAAGTTGTACATCTAGTTAAGAGTGTGCATGCTTGGCTGTCTGGTTTAATTGAACCCTGCACAATCCTACAAACTAAATAAATGTGTGTGCCCGTCTACTTTTTACAGGCACTGGAGAAAGTGGGAAAAGCACATTCATCAAACAGATGAGGATTATTCACGGTGCTGGTTACTCTGACGAGGACAAAAGGGGTTTCACCAAACTGGTCTATCAGAACATCTTCACAGCCATGCAGGCCATGATCCGGGCCATGGAGACACTCAAGATCCCCTACAAATACGAGCACAACAAGGTAAACGAGATCCTTTTTACTCCCATGTACCACATGAAGTGACAACTGTAATGAAGACTGGTGTAGTGTGAGAGAGGGACATGCTACGAAGTCACCACAGTGGGCTTGTATATTTTTGGAGTACTGTCTATCTTATTTGGAACAGCCATCCATAATTGTTTCCTGTCCTTTTTGACACTTCCTGTGTCCTTAAAGCACTCCAACACTCTGTCACACTCTGTGTGCCTGTTTGCCTATCGGGTTCCATGCACTTAAACCAGTGTGTTCTTATAAAATATGTATATTTCATACAAATACACAAGAGACTGACCTGCACTATCGCACTCATCCAAAGTTAACCTCAGTTACTGTAAATATGGCTTTGACTCTTGTTGCACATTTTATTCCCTATGATTGTGACAAATGAAAGAAGTGGAGTGTAGGAGTCATCAGCCCTGCAAACCTTTTTATAAATATGATGGTTTCTGGGGAAAGATAAACATGCTGCTTCAGCTCCCTCCTAGAATGCGATTTAAAACATTCTATAATAGACTGTAGTGTGAAATCCTAAACATAACTTGGGATGTTAGGATTAAGATATAATCATATTAACAGTAGTTTATTAATTAAACACAGAAATACAAGTGAATAAAAACATACTAATTTAGGTAATATGAATAGAACACCTTTATTACTACTGATAGTGTGACTGTGTTATGAAGGTTTTTAGTTAATCACATTTTATTAACATTTGACTTTCTGTAAATTAACACTTTCATGTAGTTGCAGTCGCTGCAGTTTATTTATCCAGTGAAGTGATGTGCAAAAAAAGGCCACGCTGTTGGCCTTTATACCACTGTGTGTCTGCCGTTATCTGGTAAACTTTGAGATTGTAGGAAAGAATGGGGTTGAAAGGTTGCCAGTTTCTTAGAAATACAACTTTTAGGCCATAAACCAGTATCATACATGAGCTTGGTAATATAAACACAGCACAACACATCTGTGTGCAAGACAGACGAGCTTAAACAGCCAGTCTAAGGCCTTTCTGCCATGTGCGCGTCAGATAACCGTGTAAACAGCTTTAAAATGGCATTTGACTTGGCATGCACTCCTCAGGTCTCAGTCTGTCTGCTGGCTTTCACTTCCCTCCCCATGAGGGCCTGTTCATTAAGAGTGAAATTGAATGTGCCCAGCGTTTTTACTGTTGTTTTACCCACTTTAAACACGATCACAAATGAAGTGCATTGCTTAAACACGCAGAGTAAATGTATTTAAATTAGTTTTCCCCCACCCCTACACTTTACTGTACAGTAGTTCCAGTTTGTCACCAGCTCTTCTGCACTTCACAACAACTTTGGATCGAGTATCGGGATTGTCAGTTGTGTGTTTAGGCTGTTTGCCAAGAAATGTTTTGTAGGAGTCATTCAGTTGTGGTATTGAAGGACTGGTGTTGTCCGACAAAACTGCAGTATGAAATACAAGTGATGAAGGTTTTCAACAGATTTACTGATTGCCGGCCTCATTTTATACCCAACATCCCTGTGCTGTAATATTTATAAATGACTAAAATAGGAAGTACTTACCTTTTAACAAAGGAGTTCACGACGTCACATGGGAAGTGAAATTGAAACCAGTTGATCGTGTTTGCACTGTCTTTCTGGGCATGTCAACGTAAATGTTGTTGTCTCTGGATCGTAGGTTTATCAAGCTCATCTATAAAAATAGCTCACTCATAAAGCCATAAATAGATATTGCCTTCTCGGTTCACATGGTTTTGTTATATTTCAAGTAAAATGAAATAAGATGACTCTTGTTTTTTTTTTTTATTGGTATTTTTTAAATACATGAAGTCCCTCATTCCCAGACTTCAACTGTCAAATAATATTCAGCATTTATAGTCTGGTTCATATGTGTTTGACGACTAACACAATTTCTTCATTTTGCCTCCGTTTGCTATCAGAATGAATTAGAAATTATTCAATGCAGGTTTCATTTAACTGCAACCTGTCACCTTGAATTTAAAGTTTATGTATAAAAAGAAAACAAATACAATATTTACACACAGCCCTTTAATTTTAGGGGATCAAAAGTTGTGTTGCTGTCCAGATACATGGGATACCTGACTGTATACCTAAGCAAGTCTCCAAACTTCTCAGTGTGACAATTTTTAATTGACTATATGATGTATACTAAAAATCAAATCCTTTTCTAACGGAAAAATACATTTTGTATGGTTAGCACCAACGTCTTTCATTTACCTCCAATTGGAACCATAGAAAGTAAGTTGGAAATTAAGAAAGGTGCTCTGATTAAAAATAAACCAATGAATAGATATTTTCTCTCCCCCAGGATGCTCATGGAAAAGAGCACAGAAAAATGAGGCCCACTGCAATGCAAAAGCCACGTGCAAATAATTCCCCCTCATTTAAAACAATAATAAAAATGCCACCTCAAACAGCTAAGATTTTTTTTGTTTGATTAGGGCCTTAAAGGATAATTTCAGACTTTCTAAATAAATTGTATTGTTCACAAATGCCTAAAAACAAAAAGAAAATTTTCTGTATAATGTTCATTACAGTCCCCATCTACAGCTTGGAATAGCTTGTTTTATCTGTGCCAACGAGTTTTGTTGTCCACATTATGACATATTTATTTATTTCAAAATATGTACGTGACATATTTTATAATAAAATATCACCCAAATGCATGTGAATTGTCATAGTTCCTGCAGAGTTTTCATTTACGAGAGTTAACTAATACCCTGTACAGAGTAATGCCAAGTCAGAGCATTTGTTAAAAAATTTCATTCACACATTTTGGAGGTAAATAATAAATCCTCTAGTGTAAAGTTATGTCTGAGTAATATTCAATGGCAACGACAGAGTTCTATGGCACAAACACACGAGCTAATCCACGCTGCTGACAAGACAACAGTCTAAATGTGAGCAGAGGAGATTCGTGGTTGGCATCTGTATGATCGCAGAACGTATGAGGTGTGAGAACTACCAAGACTAGTCACGTCTGTTCAGCTAATACATAGTAATGTGAAGCATTCAGTTCATCTAAGTCATAAAAAATTTGCGCGCAGTATGTGAAACCGTTTCAATACTCTGGCACAGGTTAATCTCTAGTCCTGGGGCACAGGAGAGTTTTAATGGGAATCCAGAGCAGCAGAACTTTCCCCGTATAAAAAGGCCGAGTATGATTTGGGCTTCAGATATTAAGTCCATGCTGAGCCTGGGGGTGCGATGAAATGCCTGCATATAGAATATGTGGTGAAAAAATAAACCTTTGATAATTAGTGCCACATAACTTGTGTGCTGATTGTCTGTCACAGATACTGAAATCCTTGATTAATTGGTGATAAATCATCTTTTTTCTGTTAAGGTGTAAGTCATAGTAAATTACACCGCTTCTTTTCCCCCCTCTTCTTTTTCCCACCAGGGTAACGCCAACATTGTCAGAGAGGTGGACGTAGAAAAGGTCAGCACATTTGAGAATCCTTACGTAGACGCAATCAAGAGCTTATGGAACGACCTGGGCATCCAGGAGTGTTACGATCGAAGGAGGGAATACCAGCTCTCAGATTCCACAAAATAGTGAGCAGAATCAAATCCCTTCACAATGAATGTACATGCCAAAATCAACTCCTAAAGGAGGAGCATCAGTTCCACCCAGATTCAGGAACTGGGAAAACATTTGTAATTCATATTTAGCAACTGACTAAATGTAAACGAGGCAGTAAAGTGCGTCTAATGACAGACGAACCCTCATTAAACCCTCTTATTTCTCTGCCTCGGTAGTTACCTGAACGCGTTGGACCGGATCGCTGAAACATCCTACCTCCCCACTCAGCAGGACGTGTTACGGGTTCGAGTCCCAACCACGGGTATCATTGAATACCCCTTTGACCTGCAGAGCGTCATATTCAGGTGGGATCAGATATCAGTTCTGGATCTGAGAATAAAGCACAGATAAATGAAATATCATGCTTTGTCTGCAGATAATATTTGATGCAATGTGTTTACACTGTGGCATTGCTAATTTACACTCACATTACTGGATGATCGAAAAAATTTAAACTGAATGTTTGAATTGATGCTTTGTTTAACTGGCCTGCAAACATTTGCAGTAAATACACTTTTCTTTTGTTCGTGACAGGATGGTGGATGTTGGGGGTCAGAGGTCAGAGAGGAGGAAGTGGATCCACTGCTTTGAGAACGTCACGTCCATCATGTTCCTCGTAGCGCTCAGCGAGTACGACCAAGTTTTGGTGGAATCGGACAATGAGGTGAACGGATGCACAAAACAAATCCCATCCGAACGAGCTGCTTCCTTAGTGTCAAACCTCTTAATGATTATATTGTTTATGTGATGCTTAGTTTCACGTTTTGCCTTTGGAAATGCCTCATAATTTTATGTGTCGGCTCTGATGAAAATTCCTGATTTCAAACAATAGAAATCAGGTTCTTGTCCTGTCTGGCAGTGCTCCATCTCTGTTCCCTTGGAAAGCATTAGTAAACCGTCAGCCAGCTGCTTTGCTTCCTTAAGAGGACAGAGCATGTGTATCAGTGTTTTAATGAGCAGGTGTGTGTTCCTATGAGTGCCGGTTCGTCTTCATGTCCAAGTGTTTTCCTCTTGTTACTCGAAAGAAGAAAGAGACTAGTGACCAGCTGCATGTCCTCTGCGCTCTGTCACATGTTTCTCTTTAAATAAATCACAGGAGACGTTCTGTTTCACGCTGCAGCACTGGTGATGTGACATCTAAAGCTTGCTTTCAGGACTGTTGTTTTGTTCAATTAAACACTGAAATCAAGCACAAGGGACAAATTAAACCCTCAAAGGCGACACGGCCGCCGTTCTCTCTCATCTTTACTGCTCTCCCTGTGGTGCGGCAAAACGTTTATTAAAATCTGTCCTTAATGAGTATGAAAGACTGTGTTTAATTAAGTGATTAAGTCTCTCTCTCCTTCTCTCTGTGTCTGTGTCTTTCTCCACCCTGTCGTCGCACACAAACGCTGTCTCTGCAGAACCGGATGGAAGAGAGCAAGGCTCTGTTTAGGACAATAATCACGTACCCCTGGTTCCAAAACTCCTCAGTCATTCTGTTCCTCAACAAGAAAGACCTGTTGGAGGAGAAGATTATGTACTCTCATCTGGTTGACTACTTCCCAGAGTATGATGGTGAGTATGAGCAGAACTGTGAATAATGCAAAGTTCAAACATTTGAATCGAACACTAATATTTATTTTAGCTAGAACAAATCTTCCATTGACAATATAACTGACATCAGTGGTGTGAGTATCGGGACTCACTCACGCTCTCACCTGCTGTGGTAACACCATACATTTCTCTTTCAAGTCTTGGTGCAATTAATGCTACAATTATTATTATTATTTTTTTTGGGGTAGTGAAAACCTCGAAAAACGAAAAACCAGACAATTCCATCCAATTTTTCGAGTCCTTGTGCTCGTTTCTCGTTTCGATGCAGGAAACAGTGTAAAGTTACAGGACTAAAGTGCTCAAATTACTTTAGAGTCACGTGGAGAAAGTGAAAACAGGCAGAGGTGGTAGAAGTACAATACTCAGTACGCAATAAAAGTGCAAGAATTTGCGTTACGCCTATGTCTTTATACATATTGAAGTACAGACGTACATGCACTAAGATGTACTTCGAGTGCAAAAGTACAAGTTTTAAAACATCTGTTTTATATAGTACCTGAATTTGATGCTGTTGGTAACGTGCATTTATAGAAGTCTACCCAAGATTTGGACTTTGGTCTCCTCAGTTTCACTCTGGCTCCAAAGTCACCACTGGCACAGCTGATGAAGTTCAAGCAGATTCGAACCAATTTATGTGTTGAGAGGTGGTTAATCTGAAATAAATCAATAAAATGCATTAAGTAGATTGTAAATTAAATAATAATCTGCAAAATGTAACGAGTATTTGGAGCATAAAATGTAAATACTCCATCCCACCTCCTCAGTAAAAGCTTGTGAAGAAAACAGCTCCTGTTAGTCTGTAGAAGCTGCATGTTGACGGAGCATAATTTCCCTCCTCCAGGTCCGCAGAGGGATGCCCCGGCTGGGCGGGAGTTCATCCTCAAGATGTTTGTGGACCTGAATCCAGACAGCGACAAGATCATCTACTCTCACTTCACCTGTGCCACCGACACAGAGAACATCCGTTTCGTCTTCGCCGCTGTCAAAGACACCATCCTGCAGCTCAACCTAAAGGAGTACAACCTGGTGTAGAGCGGAGCAGGGCTGCCAGCTGTCGGCCGTCAGCTTACACTGACTGACGCAATCTGTGAAAAGATGGATCATGCACACACGGGGGGGAAAAAATAAGAGAAAAAAATCTAATAGTTGCATACTACTAATTTATTTGCCATTTGTTCACCTGTTGGTCCCCGAGAGGTGAGCAAAGTAAATGTTATCTTGCTATTTAAGGAGCTGATGAAACATGGGGAGGGGGAGGAGGATGTGTGGAGGTGTTGGGAAGGGGTTTGATCCCCATTTTTCATCTTTGCGTAGTGTGAAGTTTTGTTTTTCTTTTTTCTTTGTTTTTTTGGGAAGAGCGAAACTACTCTGTGCACTCATGGTTTGCAGGCTTGTTTTGTCTCCGTCAGTCTGATGCATCCGAGCGGGAACGAATGCCATGTGCTCCCTCCCTCCTGCCTTTTTCTAAATAAGAAAGGGGGGGGGGTTGCATTTCGTTTCCTTTTTTTGAGCCTCCCTCATTACCTAGTTTCTTATGAAGTTTTGTCATTGGCGTTCACCTTTTTGCCCAACGGGAAATGATGCGACAGATGTCAAATTAACAGCTTTCGTTTTCTTCAAAGGACTGATTGGCAAGTGTTGAGTAGACATGAACTGTGATTTTTAAATTATTTCATATTGATTTGCTTTGATCAGTTGTAATTATTACACTGCATTAACCTTGGTACCATCTGATGAGCAGGGCGTGCGTGACCGTGGAAGCACGTGGCTACATTTTTGGGGAATAGCCCACGTGGTGTTGTTGTTGAGCCGTGGTCACATGACAGCTCTCTACCATCGACTTAACCATATAGTTCAGAAGCGCGAGAGCGTTTGGCTTTGAACGACAAGGCGAGGAGGCACGCGGGGGCCTCAGCTCGGTCATGTCACGGTGATTCGTGACGGTGGTGGTCACTTTACCCACAATGAAGGAAGCAGAGAAGGTAATAATTTATGAGACAATGTTGTTAAATGATATGATTATGTTTATCTGTGCCACATTCATTTATTTTTTATTATGGTAATATGTGTATTTATTGCCAATGCCAAAACTCAAGCACCAGACTCCGCTTTGCGCTGTTTACTACTTTAATGACGGGGGAAAGAGCAGGGGAACGACTGCTGAAGGAGCAGACTGACTGACTTATTGACTGACCGACTGATTTTTGCAGTTTTTGAAGTATTCAAAGTCAGCTTCCCGCCGGCCCACAGCCCGCCTGTCTTGACTGTTGTAGTTCACAAGCGGTGGAGGATTAAGTTTGGCTGATCCCTACGTGGAAGGGAGAAGTGTCAATGTTCAGTTTGTACCAAAGTAAGACGTTTTTGTTCCTGATTGACACCTCCGATTTGCAATTCTTCATTCCCAAGTTACTGTCCCATATTCCCTACAACTTAAGCCTGTAATTTACATTTATTGAGGCATAGTGCAATTATGAATGCTATAATCATTGTACATACATCTCTCTCTCTCTCTGTCTCTCTCTCATTCATATATATATATATATATATATATATATATATATATATATATGGCAGCATCTTTGTTGGCTTTGTAATCATTACTTTTTTGGCAGATTGAATGTGCGGTATTGAAAATATGTATCTCCGTAATTGTATTGTATGTCTAATGGCTAATTCGTTTTTTGGAAGAAAAAATGTTATTTACACGTTTTTTTTTGTTTTTTTTTTTAAGAGGAGAATGTACATTTTGTTTCGCCAGTTTAATTTCAGCAATGAAACATTGTTCAGCTTCTGACCTGCATACTGAAGATTACTATTATCCAACAACAGATCGATCGACATGCCAGTACCTACAGCAGCCGTTTTGTTAAATTGACTTTTATATGAAAACTTGCAGACTGAATCAGTCCACAGGGCTAATTGTAATAGTTTAGTTTGTAACTGGCTTCAGGAACAGAGCACTGTTTTCACATTCTTTGTATTTAACTTCACTGCACAGCTTCACGATAAGTATGGATTATGTTAAACATTTCTCTACCGCACACCTTGTGATCCTGAACACTCCCCTTCACGACACCAACCGCTTGTGTAGGCAACATGTTTTATTTAACAAGTAGTGTTAGACTAAGATGGACGGCAGGCAAAGTAAGTATTGTTAATCTTTTTACGGGGGGGGCTGTAGTTATTTGATTGATGGGTTCACCATCGCCCTTCATACCCCTCAGAGATGAGCCTCCACCCTCAGAGAAGCTCAGAGTCTGTGACTCATCACTATACACAAATGTACAAAAAACAAAAACCCACAACTCCACGATTTGGCCTAATTGGGATGGTACGTTTACAGGTGCTTTTTTAAAATTAATTTTTTACTTCTTGTCCATCTTGATTGCCGCCACGTCATCAGAATGTACAGTATTACTTTAAACGTATTTATGACATAACAACGTAAGAGAATATACACAACAGTTCACGTGTACATATTGCCTTATTGAATAAGCTGTGCCTCTGAAGTCCCATGCAAGGCACCTGTGTTTTATGAGAAGTGAAGCTAGTGCAGCCAATAACGTCCCATTGTGCATCTGGAGGATTGTTTGGTTATGGCTCGGTGTTCTCTCTCTCTCTCTGTTAATCTGTGCTATGAGCAGCCCTGGGAACAGCTTTGAAGTGTAGCTCATGTAGCTAATATGACATCAATACAGGACATTATAAGCACATTGTGAGTGAATTGTATCCAGAAGACACTTTCTATTGATTTCATAATGTTGTCACATCAGATTCATGTCTTGAAACCCACGCCACAGTGCGTTCCAAAACGCACTGGACTGTCTGGCGTGACGGTGATTAAACAACAGCGCTCCTACACATCAGGGTGTGCACAATGTGCTTGCAAGATGCCACAAATCGACCGACCAACCAGCCACACGTGGATCGTTTCTGCCACATTTGGCTCCGGTTTGGCATCGAGCAGCCACGTTGGCAGGTGGCCAAGCCTCGCGTGGAGGTCCTGGTGTTTTTATTTCAGCTGGCTGGCGAAAATGCTTACGAGAACGGTTGAGGTTTTTTTTTTTTTGGTTTGTTTGTTTGTTTGAAGGCAGCAACCACTTTTAGTTAATGTCCAGTCTAATTAACGGTCTACTTGAAGTAAATCAAGGTCTTGAAATAACCACTTGTCAACAGCAGGGACGAGTAGGAAAACTTGGGACCAACTTGTCATCACACATTTCACTCAGTGTCCAAACGGGGTGAATCTCGTTCTGCATGTTGCCCGAGAAGATTCTTTGAAGTTGGACTGTAGTTTCAGCTTATCAGCGTTGGGGATCTCTTGTTGGAGACTTGCAGTAATGACTAACTCGAGTCCCTGCTGTTGTAAAGTGTCTATTTACACTGTCCTTGTAACTTAAAGGGAAAATCCGTGTTTCAACAGTTCACTTACTGCATTCAACCCAAGCAGCTCTGATCTTCTTAAAGCAAAAGTATTTTGTCAGATTTTGCCACCGAGGACCGTTCCCAAGCTTTGCGGGGGGGGGATTTGTTCATGTTCACAACATTAGTGTGAGACAGCACATATGGGTTAAATTCAGGCTGGATTTTCCCTTTAAGTGAGCACAGACTCCACGCAGCAGTTCACTGGGGAGAAACAATCTCCACCAACTGTCTCACACACATCGTTTGGTTGCTTTCGGCTCGCCCACCTTACGGATTTCTTTGCCTCCTATTCCTGAAGATATGAAGTTTGTTGACTAATTTTGAAATGGTGTTATTATGATGCTCTCCAATCATTACTGTGTAAGATGTTTTCATGTATCCATAAACTCACACTCCTTCAACATGTTTCTGAATGAAGCAACATGTTTCTTTTCAACAGTATCTGGACTCTGATTATTATTTCCGTTGATTTTATTGCCTTTGTGTTATTGCTGTGTTCATTTATCTACGTCTATTACTACCACACCATAAACATTATGATCTGCCTTAAGCAGGTGCTACCACAGTCCCTCAAACTCCTCAGACTAAGGTTGGATTCAGCTGTGTCTTGTTCTTTTTCCTTTATCTTAACTTTTACATGCAAACACAGGATCTCCTTTAAAGACGAGCATGTGCCAGGAGGACAGGCTCTGTTTTTTTTTTTTTCTTTTTTGAAACTACCACCATAATTGAAGTGTGTTACAGTAGACGTAACCTTTGAATGTAAATCCAGGCAAACAGCTCCACGAACATTAAGCACATCTCAGAATAGTACTGCCTTTTTTCATATCTGCACATTCAGAGGCCTTTTTATACGGTGGAGTTTAGCTGATACAGTTTATGGCTTTTAACATGTGAATAACTCATAACTCTGGTCGCCAGAGCTCACACACATTCCCACTTGGCGTTTTATCATTCACTTATCCTCATATTTACTCATTAATCCCACACGGTCATTCGTTGTAATTGATAGTAGCTTTTAAAAAAACAAAAATTGAGCCTTTTCTACATGGTTTAATATGAACCTGCTGGTGTGTAGTCTCACTTTTTTTTTGACTTTTCTTGCCAAGCACGAATCCATGAAAGTCAAACTCACTTCTTCGGCTCATGTGTGTCAGTGTTTTATTCTGACTGTAACTGTGATCATATGGCTTCCATCCCCTCACACCCTCCTATTAAAGGTGTTCACGTCCATCAGCTCACATGCTCCTTTGTTCACTCGCACTTTGCCTTCCTGACCCCTAGCGGTTGACTGGCGCCACGACAGCCCGACAGGACGCGCTGAAAGCGCACGTCCGGTTCCCGTCTGTGGCGGTCCGGAACCGTGGAGGCTTGTCCCCCCTGACCACCTGTGGTGCGTGTGTGACGCGTAAAATGCGAACCACACTTGCTGTGTGAAGGCGGAAGCCGTGTTACCAGCAGCAGTTTATTTCCTAAAGAGCCATAACTCGCCCACCCCCAGTTTCTTTTAAAACCATATTTCCGTTATTAAAACCTTTATACCATCGAGGTATTCACACCTTCGGCTGATTATGCCTCACCGGCCTCTGCTCGGTGTTACAGTGACATGGTGTGTCACTTCCCATTTTATTCCTTTCTATTTGCAACTGGCGCCACGCCCTCATGGCTGGTTGGATAAAGTTCAGAAGTCTCCTGCAGCCTCAGACCCCGCACAGCGCCGCGTCCCAGAGGCTCAGCACCAAGAATCCCCCTTTGGCCACTTCCTCTTTCATGCAGGATTCTGGGTTGATGTCGTCTTAAATATCCTCCTCAGTAAAACTGCTTTTTCCCATCAGGACCTAAGAGGAGGAAGAAGAAGAAGGAGGAGGAGGAGGAGGCATCGCTTTTAAAGATGCTTTGCGCCTTTTCCCTTTGAAATCGTGCGCCGTGAGTGGGAGGAGAGCGGAGGAGAAGCTCCAGACATCTCCACGGCCCCTGGGAGTCGCACCTTTGGCAGCAGAGGGCTCGCTGGAGAGCGAGGTGCCCGCTTCGAGTGATGGCTGGATGCTGCATATCGGCGGAAGAGCGAGAGAACCAAAGGATCAATGAGGAGATCGAGAAGCAGCTGCGCAGAGACAAGAAGGACTCTCGCAGGGAGCTGAAGCTGCTGCTGTTAGGTGAGCATCCCCGACCGGGACCAAGCCCGGAAGGTAACCCGGGCTGGGCCCGAGTCCGACACACGCATTAGTGGCCCCAGAGTAAGTAGTTTAGGGACGAGAGAGCATGAGGGGCTGTGCGCATTCCCCGCTCCTCTCCTGCGCCTCTGTCCCTGACGAAGAGTCGATCAAATAGTTTGTCTGATGGAACAACTCACGACATTTTACTGTTAGGTTTTTTTGTCTGTGAATCAGCCAGAGCTGCGCTGCTTCCTGACCACACCTGGACATGCAGGTATCAGGGCAGGTGGTGAAACACCCAGCAGCGTGTCTAATAATCTAGAACGTCAATAGTTGTAGGAGTAAAGCTCCACTGTGGCAGTGAAAGGACCGGCTGGTTGGACAGATGTGAGTTTTCAGATGTTCTATATCGGACTGTTCCTTGCGTTTCCTGCCTCCTCATTCCGCTTTCCAGTCTCCGGATGAGGCGACTCTGCCCGAACATCCAGCGTTTGCGCAGCCGCGCGTCATTGTGGTGCCATAGATTTTACGCACTGAGCGTCTAGGACTGAATTCGTCTGCTGGACTAGTTTTTAGTTTTCATTTCTGACACACATACTCACAGCAGTCACCCGCAGTCACATTCATGTTGAGCGTGTGTTTCAGGGGCAGTTCCCCTCGGGTCTAAATGGAGGGACAAGACGGAACTGACACCCTCTCAATTTCCGTAAAAATTCCCACAGGGTTTTGTGATATTTGTGTTTGAATTATGACCGACGGGGAAATGTGGGCGTTTTCTCCTCTTCTCTGACAAACTATAACGTCACAACTCGGAAGAGGGGAAAGGGGAAGAAATCATAAAGAAGAAAATAACAGTGAGTGTGTCAGTTGTGAGGACGGCTCTCTGTGCGTTTTTCTCTCCCTCTGCTTCATAGAGATTTTCAAACTGTTGGAACCTTCTTTCTCTGAATATGAAGCTTCTGAATGATTTGGTCATTTTTTTTCCTGTCTGCAGTGAAGGAGGGGCTTACACAGCTCATTTCCTTGCTCAAGGAAACTTTAAGAGGTTTGATGAGAGAGTTCACAGTATTCTCTGGAAACAGCTGACAGATTCAGGGAAACAGGAAACTGGGTGTTGACACGTGTCATCCAAAGAGTTTCTGTCCGTCCTTTGGACACCTGCTTTACTGCAGCAGCGTAGGAGCTCATCAGGGACACGAGTCACTGTCAAGGCCTCGGTCAGAGGTGTGCTGGAAAGCCATAACTAGCTGCTGCGGACGCGCCTCATGCAAAAATCATGCAAATCCACCCCTGAGCAGGATAAGGGCTGTAGGTTTGCCTGTACCGCTTTCTCATAAGGGGCTTTCTAGCCAAAGAGAGGATCAGTTTGCTGGCTAAACCAACATTCATGACAAACCCCATATTGTTTCTTTTCAATAGTCTTTTCTGGGCTCATTGTACCGGACACATAACTGCCTCATCATGGATGTGATAAGAGACTGTAATTGAGAATTATGTGGATTGAGGTGCAGGGTGTAGGGATGCAGTTCCCTGATGCCCAGCAAGCGCTGCTGAGAACCTCTGAGCAATTTATATAAAGGCAAAAAACAAGTTGGTGAAGTTGTTAGACAGAGGCTGAACCCACCTCTCATAAACGGAGGTGGTTGGCAGGTACAGGTTTAACCCCAAAAACAATGATTCTTTTATTAAAGCCTCATTATTTAGACCAAAACGATCAATTCTGACAATGAGACAATATGAAGTCACCAGGGTTAGAAATGACTTCACTGCCCGTGATGTTGAACATTACCGTCTAGAACGACCTGTGCAGGTAGATGCAAAGAATCCTAAAACAGAGATTTTGAGTAAAATGTGTTCACCAGATCCAACTGACTTAGGATCTCAGTGGATCGGCTGACTCTGGCTCACTGGCTTTCAGTTGCAAAAAAGGGGGGATGTAACATGTGATAGTAGTTCTTATCTCACCGACTAGAACACCACATTCATTCACACACCACATCGCCAACGAGGAAGCAGGTGTAGATGTGAGGCTGTGTTTGTGGTCAAATCTGTATTTGTGTGAAGGTTTCATGTCCACAGATTGTGTGTGTGTGTGTGTGTGCGTGCGTGTGTGTGTTGTCAGCACTCATCGCCTCCAGTGTGATACTCCACACTGCATCACCCTGACATACACAAGCACAGTTGTGCAGAGGTGCACACAGGCAAACGGGACGATTAGCAGTGTAACATCCACTTTACCCACACACACACACACACACACACACACACACACACACAAGCTGGCAAAATGCAACAGAAGCACACATTTTCCTCAGTGTTTTAGTCCAGTGCTAGTAAATGTCTGTGGACAACGTTATGGTGCAAGGGCTGAAAAACATAGACGGGTAATTCCAAATTCAGGAAATTAGTATTTGACACTCGCACCCGGTTTGTAATGCAAACCAACTGCAAACATTGGAATAAACATTGACATTAAAGGCAGTTTAAGTGCAAATCATAAATTTTAGGAACCGCATCCTTCATTGGCGTTCGCCAACAGAGGTTAGCGGCTTAATAAAACCCGTGCATGTTCATATTCAACTGGCAGCTTTTCTTTTTGTGTACTTTACATATTTGTACACATCGCACCAGTTGTGGTATGTACACATTTGTCGTGTCCAACTCTTCATATCATAAATATGTTATTAGGATTCACTGGTAACTGTCTGTCTGAGACCTGGCACTTAAAAACCTGGTTGCGCACAGAGATAAAAGAGTGAGAGCTCTGAGCACATGTTCAGTTCTGTCATGTGCCCACATGAACACACAGCGAGGTCCACCTTGGTGTACCCGTCCTTCTGATCTCTTCCTGGGCCTCTGTTAGTGGTAGTGATGGGGGCAACATCCACACTTGTTCCGCGCAAAAACATGTGTCTGAAAATAACATAAGGCCTAAACAGTCTGAGTTTATTCATTCAAACACATCTACCAAAAGTTAAAGTCAGTTAAAGTGGGACACTTAGCGATTTTATGTTGCAGTAAAAGGAAATTAACAAAGGCTGTAGTTCTGGTCGATATGTGATTAATTTGGAAGGTTGAAGCCTTTAATTACCTTAAAAAAAAAACCTTATTACGTATTTATGAATATTATTAATGTATTAAGAGGAAGAAGGGTTACATGAAAATAAAACTTGCTTTAGTGTTCATACTGGCAGCTCACATTTGTTTCAGGACAGACTTAAAATTCTGAACTTGTTCTCTGAGGCCAAACCCTCGGAATAAGTAAAACACACAATGTGCAGAATCATGATTTGCCTCCTTCACATTTACCTTCCTGTCTTGCTCAACTCCACCTCAACTCCATCTTCAAGAAACTTGACTTGTAAACGAGGTACATTCAAATGCAGACAATTTGTCTAAGCTTTGTTTGCCAAGATGTAAAGACTCAAGGATTCACGAAGACATGCAAAACAGCCAGGAGCCCAGAAAACTACAGGAGCATTTGTACACACACACACACACACACACACACACACAAACACACACTCACGGCTTATGCACGGAAACATGGCAACTTCCAATATTTAGGTCTGTTAACAAACACACATTTGTTAAACAAATAGATTCAGCATGATGTGGTTTGACTGAGAAAATTAGGAGCTTGTGCTGTAAGACCTGAAGAGGAACATGACA
Source organism: Channa striata (assembly GCA_033026295.1). Classification (NCBI taxonomy): domain Eukaryota; kingdom Metazoa; phylum Chordata; class Actinopteri; order Anabantiformes; family Channidae; genus Channa; species Channa striata. The sequence goes on from CM065178.1 coordinate 5,628,902, forward strand.
CAGTCTGCATGTGCATGAGTGGGCATGTCTTTGTAACAGTCTGTGGACACATTTTGTTTCCATGCGGTTGTTGTGAGGACATTTTGGCTGGTCCACACGACTGCAAAGGGCTTTTTTGAGGGTCAGGACTCGGTTTTAGGGTCAGGGATTGAATGAGGGGAAAGGGTTGGCGGGGGGCAGACATATGCTAACTAGACAATGATGGAAACGCTGATCTTAGTTGACTATGAATATATGACTAATGTATAAACACGTCCTCATTGGATGATCAACTGTATTCTAAAACAACACGTTTATTTATTTATTTATTTATTTTGCCCTAAACTGACAACTGAGTGTAAGCAGCATGGCTCAACGCAAACATGATTTGGGTCTAAAGGCGACTTGTATTAAAAGCTCCAGCTGGAACCAAAGATCTGACGGATGTTAATGTTAAAGTGACTGCGGTGGCCACACCCGGTTGGAGTAATAACAGCCATAAAAATGATGGGAGTGAATGTTCTACTACCGGAAAAATATCGCTTGCGATTTCTGTCCTTCCTCTGCTACTGGACTGGAGGTTTTAATGTCTGCGTGGAATCAATTTCTAAGGCTCAACTTTGAACTAAGTGAAACAGGAAGAAAGTCATTCATTCACTTCCTGTGTCCAGATATTTACGTCTCTTTGGCAGTCAAATATACATTCAAATCGTTCAGTTTGCTTGTGTGTCCTGGCACGGACTAGTTAGCTATCAAGAGTCATCCCAATTTATCTCAATTTGACTCTTAGTAACAAGCAGCGCACAAACAGACAGATTAGTGTTTCAATAAAGCCGCAGACGAACCTTTAGCTCGCTCGTGTGTACGTGAGCACTGCACCTTCATGTCACATCATTATCATTTTCATACTGGTCATTTACTGTATGTTTGGTATTTTACACTACCACACAAAATGTCTACTTTACATATGTCAGGCCCTAGTGCACATCTTCACCGGGTTGATTGCAGAGTAAAATGAAACATCGAAATCATCATTCAGTTATTACATGTGTCTCATTGTTCTACTCAAACTTACCGTTTATGTGTATGAATTACTACGTGAAGTGACACACACGTGAAATACATAAAGTAGCTTTAATTGTGGGTGGAGGCTTTCTTCTACTGAAACATGATTTTACTTTTACTTGAATATTTTTAGTTCCAGATATTGTGTGGTAAACTAAAAGCATTAAAATTAAGATAACTTGATTTATTGTTCAGATAACATTGAACATTTTTTCCTCGACTGGTTGTAAACACGATCCTTTTGCTAAGCCGTGACCAATGGTGCTAACAAATCAACCAGAATACTGCCAGAGTTCAGAGACAGACAAATGACATATTACGGTCGTTACTGCTCCGTCCTTTCAAAGCTTGGCCTGCACCTTCCACTCCTGTCACCGCTCCCTGTGTAAAAACTGGGGCCGAGAATGTCTTGTGTGCCTTGTGTTCACCTGTTGCTGTATACGTCCCAGGTACTGGAGAAAGCGGGAAGAGCACCTTTATCAAACAAATGCGAATTATACACGGCGGTGGATACACGGACGAGGACAAGAAGAGCTACGCCAAACTGGTCTACCAGAACATCTACACGTCCATGCAGGCAATGATCCGAGCCATGGAGGCGCTCAGCATAGCTTTCTCTGACACCCAGAACCAGGTAGAGACACAAAGCAGCTGGAGCACAGTTTAGTTTTGCTTCTCTCGGGATTAATCCTGTATTAAGCTCATTATTTCCCAGCTTTCGCTACAATTAGTTTTTTTTTTTAAATTCTGGTGATTCTGGGTTTTTCTCAGCTTTTCTCTACATGATATCTGACTAAATTTGTGTCATTATAATGTGAATAAAAAAATGGAGGGGATGAAATTGTCCAAATCACTTATTCTTTATGGCTCCTGCCTTAAAACCTCAATGATCACTACTGTCTTTACACTTACGCTATATAAAGAGACATTATTTATATTTCCCCTCAATATAAATGTCATTTCTCAGCGAGTGGGTGGATGGTTAGGCTTAGGGGTTCTGTTTCCCCAAAGAAGGAGAAGGTTGTACATGCGTGGAACAATTTGTCTGTGTGTTCTCAGAGCCATGCCAATGCCGTCCTGGAGGTGGAGGTGGATAAGGTGGAAGACTTTGACCAAAGCCTTGCAATGGCCGTTAAAAGTCTGTGGGGCGACGGAGGAATACAGGAGTGCTACGAGAGGCGCAGGGAGTACCAGCTGTCCGACTCCACCAAATAGTGAGCGTCAGATGGGCTTTTTTTCCCCAATACGGGAACTACTCAGCCAGAGTCTTTCCCCGTGGATTTCACTTCCCTTCTATCCCTCAGTTATTAATGTCAGTCGCCACTTAACTCTCAGGGCACATGTGCGGTGCAGTCAGGTTCCTCATGTTGTCTCTTCAATTCTCTGATAGTTTGGATGCTTCATCATTTCGTTCGTTTATTTTCTCTTTGATTTTGTTCCTTTTTTTTTATTTCTCAGCTATCTCACCAACCTGGATCGGATCTCAGAGCCCTCCTACCTCCCCGACCTTCAGGACATCCTGAGAGTCCGAGTGCCGACCACGGGCATCATTGAATACCCCTTTGACATGGAGAATGTCATCTTCAGGTGAGAGACCAAAGAGCAACATAACGTTTAACAGCTCAAAGGTTTCATCTGCAGTGACTCGTGGCGTATTATTGTGTTACGGCAGAATGGTGGATGTGGGGGGTCAGAGGTCAGAGAGGAGGAAGTGGATCCACTGCTTTGAGAACGTCACCTCCATCATCTTCCTGGTGGCACTTAGTGAGTACGACCAGGTCCTGGCTGAGTGCGACAACGAGGTAAGAGACCAGCTCATTGGCAGATGCCCAGACTTTGATCCCATAAACCGTGTTTTCATCCGTGGCTCTTTGTTTCAGAACCGTATGGAGGAGAGCAAAGCTCTGTTCAAAACCATCATCACCTACCCCTGGTTCCAGCGCTCATCGGTCATACTTTTCCTCAACAAGACCGACATTCTCAAGGAGAAGATAATGTACTCTCACATAGTCACCTACTTCCCTGAATTCACAGGTTCGTTTGTTCAAAGAATCATCCTAAATTCATTTGTGGGTGCGACACAGGTCAAATGTCAGCGTACAAATGGTTTGACGCTGTGATCAGCCTTCGCACGTTTTCTTAAATGCAAGAGCAAGATTTGCAATGCAAGACACTTTTGGTCTTGGATTTTCATATTTGAGCAAAAATTAATTTAACCTCACTTAAATAACAACATCCCTGAATTGCAGGACCTCAGCAGGATACTGAAGCAGCTCAGGAATTCATCCTGAAAATGTACCAAGAACAAAACCCGGACAAGGACAAGACGCTGTACTCCCACTTCACCTGCGCCACAGACACAGAAAACATCCGCTTTGTCTTCGTGGCCGTCAAGGACACCATCCTCAGACACAACCTGAAGGAGTTCAATCTGGTGTAACACAAGAGGAGGACGACAGGAGGGTGGAAGGGAAGATATGAGCAAAGCCAAACCTGAATTCCATAAAACACACACACACACACACACACACACACACACACACTGCAACATTTCAGGTTCATTTCAAACAAGCAAGATTTTACAGTTGGGTGCAAAGTTCGCTTCCCCTTATTTTTAAAATGTGAGTTAAACAAAGATTAAATTTTACCATAATGCAGCTCAAGCTAATACCAATGTTTGCGAATCACACATGGTTAACTTTTAATTTACAAAGGAGGATGCAAACTTTTGCACCGATGTAATTTTCTTTATTCTACTATAATCGTTTTTACATTCCTGAGCCTTTTTCGCTCCTTCTGATGATGAAAGAACAGCTGCACCAGCTGCAATCTTAACCCAAACACAATAAAACACATACAGCAACTGTTTTTTCGCTGTCATAACAAAATGAAAACTATAGTAAAACAACAATAAACTACACTGGTGGAAAAGTTTGCCAACACCCCTAAAAAAACACATTTAGACTCGTTTTGACATTTCTAAATAAAGAGATGCAAACTTTTGCACCCAGCTGTGGGTCTGCACAATCCAACCAAGAGTACACGAACATGACGAAACAGACAATTGCTGATTCTGTCGGTTGCTCTGCCTAAAATGCAACTTTGTGTTCAGTCTGTAGTTTCCTTTCTAGTTTTTAAAATGTATAGAGATGTTGTAAATGCAAACTATCGAGTAGAGTCGACGATGTGAAATCCAAAGTCACATTGCGTGACTACATATTTTATTACGTTTTAGATCCCATTTCTGTGTATTCTGAGTGATAACCAATATAAAAGGCAATAGCTGCCTTACAATTAACCATGTTTTGTGATATCATATAATGTAGAAATGACTTATGTTTTACTCCTTCCTTTCCCTGCCCTGTCCTTTACACAGGACAGGCAGCACAATCACTGAGCTCATCTTGTTACTGTAGATGTAAATAACGTGAGGCATGCTTTCAAGAAATCCTATGCAAGTTTATTCTCAGGAGAAATGGAAATTATATTTATTTAATGTAACCTGTAACAATTATAGTTAAATAGTAAAGAGTGCAATTTGTGTGCTTGACACTTTCTGGGTATGAGAAATAAAAAAAGAGAGCAACAAAAACTGAAATATTTTATTTTTGGAAACAGCCAAGAGAAAAATTAAACCACAGCATTTGATATTCTGCTCCCCAAAAACATAAACAAACATGAATAGAACTTTAACAATTAGTCATAATAAATTCGAATGCACCTCAAATCAAGAGCAAAGCTTTAAAATGCAAGTCAAGTAAATGGCCACTGAACTAAACGAGCATTCATTTCTTTTAAATATAACATCTCAGTATAATTCATCATCTTAGGTTTCGTTGCATATGTGTGGTATAAAAACATAAAAATCACAAAATTCTGTGCCATTATACAGACTTTTGTGTGAAGATGAATATGTACAGATGGAACACTGTATGAGATTTTTATACAGCAGATTGTTACATATAAGTACAGTATAAAAATAGCATGCGTCTCAAAATTATACACTGAACAGTCTTATGTATAAAAAAGAAAGAGCAGGGTGCACATTTCGAATGTGTATTATAAAGCCACATTCAAATATTTTAATTAGTTTCCCTTTTACATAATCTCTTAGAATAAACAGTGTTCAACATAAATGTGCTACAACAATTGTAGTTAATTTGGCCTTAACGTCTGTTTACTATCAAGAGCACAGTGTACAGTGACATGTATTTGGCAGCAGAAACATAACTATTTAAATATTGTCGCTGAAAGAAATAATTAAATCAGTGACTCAATGTGTGGGTGTGGAAAACAGAACTACAGTATGGACAGTTACAGGCTCAAGAATTTAAAACGCTCCAACGTCACCGGCACATCCGACACAAACAGATATTATCAGATGTGAACTCATAGGCTTACCGTTTGTTTTCATCAAATAAATCCAATTCACGTATGCACAACTGAGTGCAATCAGAGCAAGGAGAGCGAGTGTTTGGTTCAGTGCCTTCCGCGTGTGTCTGCGGTAAATGAATGTAAATCAGCCACTCATTCATTCCGTGAACATGCACCCTTAGAAAGTGCTCACTCAGTCGTCCACTCCCACACAAACACACCATCAGTCGACGTACAGCATCAGCTGGGCGTTCTCAGGGCGACTCGCACATGTAGGTGAACAAAACCGGCATGCAGTAAAGAACAAAGGCACTGACACACACACACACTGTGTGTCTGTTTTTTCTAGGTTTTTCTTTTTTTTTTTATAACTTCTCACTCTTCTTGATGAGTTAGTATTTAGGTAAACTCTCCATTGCATCCTCCAATTTGGTCAGAACCCACTGCAATAAAATAAGAATCAAAGTCAGCTCACAGCTTGGCATTACTTAAATTCATCATTAATAAAAATGTGGATAAATAAAAAGTAATGAACATCTTAAGGTTCCAAGTCTAGAACATACTTTGGCTATCTCCGGGGTTCTGAAATTTATGATTTTTCCAAATTCCTTTGCATGGAAGACTGATTTGACCCTCTCCTGCAAATGGCAAGACATGATTTAGTGCATTAATTTGATAAATTATGTTCAAAGAAATAATACATAAAAAACAAACAAACTTATACCTTGGCCTCGATGCGAAGTCGTCGGCCTTCTACAATCATGGGATCCTTGGTGAACTCTTCAAAAAGATACTGCCACTCACAGGTCAGCTGGCCAAATGTGCCTTTGGTCACAAAAAATATTCCCCTGCAGCAGAAATCACAACAAACGTTAAAATGAGCCTCAAACATCTGCTTGGAGGACTAAATATGTACAGTAAAAGATACAGTAGTTTACAGTAGTAGGCATACTGTATGCATAATGCATTTTTTCATATTACATTTTTTATTTCAAACACCTCTCCACAAAACAAACAAAAAACACTCACCTCTTGGTGATCATAAGGAAGTCTGAGTCATTGACCTTGGCGTGAGCAAAGTATCTGTACTTAGCAAAACGTCCATTCTCAATTTTCTGAAAGACAGACGAGGGGTGATTTTATATATACATATATGTAAACATAAATAAAAAAGACAAAATTATGCTTGAATTAAGCTGAAACACGAAATCTCTCAATTTCAAGAAGCTCCAAGAATTTTTTCGCGCACTTGCTACTGTCCACTTTCTGGCCGTTTTATTAGGTACACCTTGCTAATACTGTGTGACCTCCCTTTCGAGTTCAGAGCTGTTTTAGATCTTTGTGGGCGTAGATTAAAACAAGGGGCTGGAAACATTCCTTCGAGATTCTGGGGCAGTGAAATCATCGTCATGTTGAAGAAACCAGTTTGAGATGATTTTAACTTTGTGACACGGCACATTGTCCTGCTGGAAATAGCCACAGGAAGATACGGTGCGCTCACGAAGGAATGGACACGGTCAGCAACTGTACTCAGGTAGGCGGTGGCATTTCACGGACACTCGATCGTTTCTACTGGGCTCAAAGTGTGCCAAGGAAATATCCGGCACACGATTCCACCACCAGCAGCGGCTCAAGGCAGGATGGATCCATGGATTTATGTTGTTCACACCAAATTCTGACCCAACCATGCAAATGTAGGTTCATCAGACAGGCAACACTTTTCTAGTTTTTTCTGCTCACTTTGATGAACTGCCCACATATACCTAAACACACTCAATCACTGCCGTGTGATTGGCTGATTGGATATTTGCATTAAAAAAAAGCAGTTGAACAGGTGTACCTTATGAAGTGACTTGTAAGTGTAAATAAATATGATACACCATGGTGCTCATCAAAGTATGTGCAGACCATGTTACAGTAATGAGGTGAAAGATGCTGCGGTGCGGTGAGGAAAGAGGGGATGAAACAAAGACAATGGCAGGTACTTTATTCTGTGTGTGAACAGTTTAATGACAAAGGATTGCAGTGAATAAATGGCATGATATATGAAAATAATTAATGAAGAACACAGACATTAATATGTCTTAGATGAATATAATGACAAATATTTCTTTTGTGTGTACAAGAAACCTCTACACGAAAAAAGATGGAGTCAAATAAAAGATAAAACAGACATAATCACAAAAGAATAAAAATCATAAAAACAAATGACCCGAAGGTCTTTCTTTGGTTTAAACAGTTGATAAGAGGGCCCCTAACGGACAGACAGCAGGCCGAAAACTAGCTGCAACACACACTACTGACACCGAGACTAACGCCAAAGCTACGCTACAACTGTCACTTCTAGCATCTAGCTGCTTTCCTCATCACCCTCATCCTCTGAGCCCGTTACACGCCACTCACGGTAGGCCAATGTCCTCTGTGGATATGACAAGAGAGAAGAGTCAAGGTCAGAGAGTTGGGAAGTCGGAGGTGAAGGGAGCTCAGCCATAGTTTTACTTTTAAATCAAACGTGTCAAGAAAAAAATGATGACTGTTTTTTTTAAACCTCATTTGACGACATCAGTCAGTTACCTGTTCTTAATTTTCCGCAAAGTCACTAAACTGTGAAGCTCAAATCCCTGAACGCACCAAGTTTTATCACCTTTCCAAACAATTTGATCTCTGTGATCCAAAACTACTCTACAATGTATGTGACAAATATTTACCCAGTTACACAAAAACCTACAGCATGACGTAGTGCAGTAGATGATGTCATTAGTCCAAATTCAGCTCAAGGAGAAAAATCTGTTTACTAACATAACACACAGTCTAGTGTTTGCCGTCACCACATCTCATAAGACCTACAGAAAGAAACTTCAGTGACATATTAACACGCTCAACAAATCACAGCAACGAATGAGGAAATGTTTTAGTGGAACCGTGTAAATCTCTTCTTTAGCATTTTGACAACATATAAAAAGAAAAGAGTGAAGCTGTCCTGGAGGTTCGCTGTGGCTTCGATAATCTCCCTGAGCCACTTCATTGTGTCTTTTCCATGTGTAAATGTCATAAACACAAATTCTGCACTATGACAGTAGCTACTGGAAATCCCATAGCTCTGACCTGAGACTCGTAAGCAGAAAGGTCAAACCTCTCCATCCAGCAGGACTGTTAGACGGCAGTGAACCTCAGTTCAATGCTCACAGGTTAACTGAAGCTGCACTACAGCTCCACTAAAAGCTGTGACCCGCAGTCAGGTTAATGTGCTTATAAACAACAACGTGTTATTTTTGCTAAAAACTTTATAGACAACGATGGAAACCATATGTAACAAAAAATATAGAAATAATATAAAGAAATAAAAATAAAGAAACAGTATGAAGCAGGTGTGTGAAGGTGTGTTAGCTGGACTGCAGCTCCACTGCAATTGCAATAAAAGCTAATTACAATACCGATAATGAAAATGTAGCCGGTGTGACCGCAGAGCTCAGATGAGGCCTAAATCTTTGTCTTACCTGGAGCATCTGGCTGCCGACGCCCTCCCTCTCCCTATATGGTCGAATGACACCATCCTCATGAATAAAACGAGGAGGGCGAAGAGATTCAATATCCTGTGAAGTCTCTGCCGCCCTAAAAACAAGATGAGACGCAGAAATGTGGGCTTAAATTTTATACAACCCAATGTTCTAATGTTGTGATCACAGTCACACAGAATTAGCCGTACCTTTTGATCCCCTGGAAGGTACTGCTGGCCATGTCAATAATGCCCCCTGTTGGTCTGGCTACTGCACCTACCAGGCCTTTGCCCACACCCTTAAAGAAGCCTGCTGCACCCTCCCTCTGGGCTCCTGCAAATCACCACTTCAAGCATTAATACTTTCACTGACATTGATATGAAGATCTCTCAAAAAGAATCCACCTCGTCTACCAACAACAGGACAGAATCCACAGTAGCTCATGGAATCAGACTCAACATACCCTTAATCGGCTTGGTAACGATCCCTGTGATCCCACTGACAAATCCCTAAATAGAAAACACGACAATGTTACCGAATAGCAGAAGATAACACAGAGTGGCAGAGGTTCCAGTGGTCCTGGCGATAAGCATGCACTCAAGTTATCATAACTGAAATGTCTAAATGCTGCACGTACAGACACCAATCCTTTTCCACCCCTGGCCAAACCGTCTCTCAGCCCACTGGGCTGTTTGTTCATTGCCTCTCGTCTCTTCTGCTGGTATTCCTCATCCATAGTTATTGCAGCAACACCCTTTGCCATGGCCCCCGTTATCCTAGAGGCTGCCCCTGCTATACCCCCTGGAAGACAGATATGAGTCGTTTCGAGTTATACTGTATAAAATATATTTTTGTTCTGAGAATCTTTTGTGGTAAAATAATAAGGGTCCACTTTTCCTATGCTGCACATATATTATTTTTATACTGGCTGAGTATTTATGAGATTTGTAGTAAGTAATCCTTAAAATATTCTGAATACATACCGTTTGTAAAGTTTGTATGTGCAGAAACCTTATTAAAAATTCCCCGGATGGGAGCATTTATATTCTTTAGAATAATTCTGTGCTCACCTACAGCTCCTCCCACGAGAGCCTTAACTCCAAGAGCCATTCCTTCAACAAACTCCTCCGGGCCCTGGATGGCTCCCTGCAGAAACCCAGGTAACAGTTAATGAAGGATGAAGAAGAGATCGGGAGACTGTCTTCACTATTGGACATATGCAAATATTAAACCCCAAACTATTTATGATTTATTCTAAATCTATACTATAATAAATACTATAATAAATCTACACAGACACACACTTAAAAAAGCTGCCAACAATATTATTATTGTAAAGATTTTAAATAATGGCACCTTGCTGATATTATGTTATAGCACGAATCAGCACCTGCCTTTCATATCTACCTGATAAGGTTCGTAGAAAAAAGCCTCCACTCCCTCGGACAGTCCTCTGATCAGTCCAAATGGGTTTCCAAGCACATCCAGACCCAGCACCAGCACATACATCTGTTTAATAGCCTGAAATACACACAGAGTATATGTATATACTGATAGTCAAAGAGCGTAACAGTAGCTGATGTTAGGTACAGAGTTTAACATCAATAAACCATGTGGAAAACTGAAAGATCAGTAATTTCCCACTAATCCCCTCGTTGACATGTCATACACCTAATTACATAGACGCACGCACCCATACCTGCACATCAGGTACACATTCATATTGGCAGAACCAAAATCAAACAAACACACAGACTGCTTAGGGTAAATATGATCACAATTGTAAGAGTTACCTGCTTAGAATAATGTCTGATCACCTCCCATTGCAACTGCTGAGTTGTGCAGAACCGAAAGGTCAGTTGAAAGTAGGCTAGTCTGAAATAAAAGGCCAGAAATATTCAAATTTCAGGATCCTTCTAACCACAAATGACACCAAATTAAATAAATGCTACTGTGTGTGATGCAACTATGTAGGCCTTCCTGTTCATTCGTACTTGAAGACAACATCCTGCACGTCGGTAAGAGTGGCTCCGATACTCTTCAGCAGCAGGTTGAGGGACTGGACAGGGATCAGCTCTGTATCTCTTTTCTCCTTCAAACCATCTTCACCTCCTGTGCTCAGAGAGAAACTCAGGTGCAGCTGCAAATACAAAAACATTCCCGAGTCTCTAAACAGAATATTACTGTATACTCAGAACCTGTGCCGTAAGAATGTGACATTTTATTCATGGTATTACATAAGACATGAAATATCACTTTTTAGATTGCTTATACTGGTTTTACATACCTTAATGGGGGAAATGTGAAAGTACTCATAGAGGCTGATGGGAGTGGTGTCAGAAGTGGAGACATGGTTCAGTTCTGTCTTTATATTCTGTATGTCCTTCTCAAACAGTTCCACCTAGAAGTATAAGATATACACAGGCGTACGGGGGAAGTGAACGTAGAGACACAGTGACTGTGGACAAACTGCAGGGTGTTAACAGTTTGTGTGTGTGTGTGTCTGACCTCTTGCTCTGAGCTTACGATGCTGGCATTTTCAGGGGTTAACAGGTCTAGGATGGCATACAGGAAGCCCAGATCAAGCTTTAGATCCATCTCTTGAATTAACACCTTGAAGTACCTGAGGTGGACAAACATCAAAACTGAAGTAACAGTTTTAAATAAACTACAAAAAAACGGGATATTACAAATAGGAGCAAAATAAAAGGAAAGTAAAAACAATTACTTGATGCGAAAAATATCTGAGTGTCCAGCTGCCCTGGTAACAATGCTGACATCAGTTAGAGGTTTTGGTTCTGTAAGAGAAACCCAAAGAAAGTTGGATTATAAATTGTGACAGGGCACAAACACAGCACACAATGCCACATGACACAAAGACAAAGAACAGTACAAGGCAGAGTAACCAACCTGAGTCCATAGTGATGGACTTTGGCAGTTTTACGGGGTAGAAAACATAGGGGAAGATGGCTCCTGGCAGCTGATTTTGGATCTGGAGCAGGAAAAAACAAACAAGCCAACAACATCAAATGTGTTCACAAAGACAACTTTGGGTTGCTTGAAGTAAAAAGTAAAATAAATCAAGAGTTTCTTTTTCAGCACATCGTTGTACCTGTATGCGGTGGATCTGGACACGATAGGATTTTTGACGTGGGGATACACTGTATTCAATCTTCACCCCAGGCAGGAAGTGCCTCCTGAGAGGAGCATCGCACGGCTGCAGCATCTGCATGTCTGTGCCACTGGGGGTGAAGGACACCTGGAGGCAGTTCAAAAAATCACATTTAACAAGTACGCCTGCTACTTATGATTGTTTTATTATTAATCTCCTGGAAATGCAAAAGTAAAGTTTTAATCAGGTCAAGCATTCAATAAGAAATTGAGAAGAAAATCCACAATAAACAGATAACATTTAGAATAGGACCTGGTAATTGTTTTCTAGGTCCACAATGGCATGGTCTATGGGTCCAGAGTCCATGTACTTTTTGTAGCTGTTCTCCAACATTTCGGCTTCTTTGGTGCTCAGAGTCTTCCACCGATTCTTCTTCTTAGGCTTTAATTCCCAAACCACATCAGAGCTACCACAAGAGAAGAACAGCAAATTTGTAAAGTCATGCAAAAATGTTTGCATTTCGCTGGAGTATTATGTTTGAAAAAACTTTGTAGTGGCCTGACTTTAACTTACAAGCTCTCGTCCAAATAAACTATCAGAGTCCAATTTCTGACACCAAATTATTTCAAATATGGTCAGAGAACAGAAAGCCAGATGTTTATGCCACAGCGCACACATTATTGCATTGAACAGACAGTGGACAAATGTGCATGCTGCTGGTTATCTACCTTGTGATCCCAATGAAGGAGACCTCCTGACTGCTGCTGTTGTTGACCAAAGACACGCCCACGTTCTGTAGGGACAGGATGATTTCCTGTTCAGCCAGCTCTGCCTTTTCACTCTCACAGATCATCTTATAGATTTGATGCTCCTCAGTGAACAGCACAACACGCTGCAGACCTTTGAAACAACAATAAGCCCATTCTCGTTTCATTCAACATGTCATTTAACTTTAGATGAAAATTTTTCATTTTAAAATAACTGGAAGTAAAGATTTTCTAAAGCAATTTAAGAGAACGTTTTTCATTTGTGTGAATATTTAATTTTAAGTTCACTGTACCTTACCTTCGTAAAAGGAGATGACAAACAGTTTTCCCTCATTATTCATGTTCTTGCGGAAGTCCTGAAGAGAGTAAGCAAACAGGAATTTAGACAAATATCACATCACATTATTGTAATAGTTAAATAATTACTAAAAAGTACATTTTCAGGTAGGGCCAATTTAATAACCATGATTATAACGTTATTTTTGGTACAGCTTTGTTTTATTTGAGGGCCTCGTTTATCAAGAGCAATTCTGCTGAAACTTTTCCACAAAAATTCTTTGGCATGAAAAACTTATGTTAAAACCGGATTGATTCATACAGGCAAAAAAAAACCCACTGAGAGAAGATGAGGAAATTGCACGTTACCTCCTCACTCTTCAGCTTCCCACTGTAAGGGCCGCACTTCCAGCAAAGCTCTCGAGACCCCGTTGGTTCAGCCCAGGTGTAGTGAACAGCTTTCCCAGCCTCCAGTTCCTCCTGCTCAGCTTCTTTCTGAGAACTGCACATAATACCCACCCAGATGAACACGTAGTACGTAATGAGGAACATTCGTTGAAATTAGTAATATCCCACTGGTTCAAGACAACAGACAATATACCAAAGCCACCAAGAATCGAATCCAAAGTACCTGTCTGACAGAGTACGCAAACGATTCTTAAGAACAGACAAGTATGACAGTACAACAGCCAAACACCCAAAAGTCCCCAGGACCTCTCCTGGAGAGGTTTAAATACGCATGTTGACACGGATACCAATATCGACGGAGACGAGACAAAGCAGAGACAAGAAAATGACACCAAGAAAGAGAGGAAGCGGGAAAGCCATAACGTAAGGATAAAGAAGAAAAATAAGAGCCGGCGCAATAGAACTACTAAGAAGCAGAAGGTGTGACTCCTGTGGCAGAATCATCCAATCAGCCGCATTCAGAACCGGCATATCTACAGGTACAGATGACAACACTTTGCAGGAATTTAAAGGAACATATTGATAAATGTGAAAATGGGTTTAGATGTTTAATGTGCTCCTTTTACTCAACTCCAATGACTTCTACATGTTAAGCTCAGTATAAATTTTCAACAGGTCTTAAAATATATAGATCCAAAGATTTCCTATATATAAAGGAAATATCTGATTTTTCTTTTATAAGAAACTGTTTAATAAACAGTGTCATTGTCTTATGTACACTGTGTTGAACCATGCTGTTAATGCTCCAGCTTACTGCAATCATTTCCCTTTTTTATATTCTCTGTCACTGGCAGGGGTGAGGAGCAGATTACACACAGAAACCGGAATCAGCTGAAGCAGTCTTTTCCTACTCGTCTTTTCCTGCGCTCTCGATCTGACCACACTCTGCACTCAAGTGTCATGTCATGGTGAAGTGACTGACATTAACCTTTTACTATTACAACAATTCATATCAGAGTGCTGCATCACATCTATGATTTTCACCTATTGTCTGCTCTGTAAATAGGGGAACTGCACTTAGAGATTTTTAGAATGAGTTTTTATTTTGGCCATAATTCATTGTTCAATCCGGAATCATCCTCATCCTTCATTTGGCCTAAGCTATTTGCTACACCACCTTTCTCAGATGTGTTATACATTTTTATGGATTACTGTTAAATTACAGTAATTCATGGAATGTCTTGTAATCTTTATTTTCAGTCCTGTAAGTTGTTTGTTTGCGTTTTCAAATTTTACACCACCACTGGTCACCTTTTGTGATTTTTAATCACCTGAGGTAAATTTTGCCCTAAACTGGTTTCAAGTGCATAAATGCATAGAAAGGGCAGAAGCCGTATTCCACTTTAAACTATGTAAATTGTTCTAAAATTCAACTTAAGTGTCCCAGCAATAAGTTACTCAATGCAGCACTTTCAGATTCGTTTTTTGTATTTTTTGTGTTTTTATTTACGCCTCCTATTTTTTAATACCTATTCTTTATCAAGAGAATTCAGAGTGTGTCAGAAGAGTTTCTCATATTTTTCTACCTGTCCTCCTCCACTGAGAAGGAGAGGCTGAGCAGCTCTTCAGCCACCCCCGTGGTTTCTGTCCGGGTGCTGCATGACCCAACACACACAAACATAAATCGCTATCAGCAAAAACAAACAGTTATTTATGAATAACGTAAACTGTTAGAGGGTTGCTGCAACAAGAGAAAAAATATTGTCACTGAACAGATATGCAAAATACATTTAAATGAAATGCAAATGTTGTGCATGAAGAAATGTAGTGAGTTGTTGAAAAAATTAAATTAAAAATAAATAAAATATGCTTACAAACTGTGATATATTAATAGGATTCATTCAGAAAAATAATCCTTCAGAAACAAGCAGGAAAGCTCAAATTTGAATAAACTACATGCTGAAACGAGAGACCGGTACAATATTTGCATTAATTAAGCACAAATATCATGAAACAAATCACCACTCCGTTCTCCTCCCTCTCCCCTACATTTCAATCAGGGAATTTGCTGATTTTATTTTTTATTTTTTTGTTATTTTAGTATAAGAAACCAAAACTAACGTAATGCGTTTAACAATGAGATCAACCACTGTGACACAATTTCTTCTACATCAAGTTCAGCATATGCAATATGTGTCTCTTCTCAGTCTAAACCTAATAGCAAATCTATAAATATTCATGTTTATATTAGAATTGAATAGAAGTATTAATTCTGTTCTCTCACCTCTGACAGAACTGAAGAGTCTGGTTTTTGGTGTGGTTAATAATGAGGAAGGGAGCAGCACCGTCGTGGTACTCAGAGAATCGAATTGTCGCGGAGTGCTCAGAGAGGTTCACGTCTACTGTTATCCCACCCATCTGCAGAACAGAAAGCAATATTAACAACCGCAGTTGGCAACAAAGTCTTCATATACTACATCATAAAACCAATGCAAAAATGAACATCATAACCGTCGGTGTCTACTTACTGAATTGTCTAAATGGAGTAACAGGCAGTTCTCTGGTCGTGTGAAGTCAATAACTGGAGGAGGAGTTAAAGAACCTTCCACTTTGATCTTTAACCGCTTCGTATCGTTCTCAGGCCAGAAAGGAATTGCAGACTAATAGCAAAAAAAAAAAAGACAAAACTTTAAATACCAAGGTAATAGCTGTCTCTCAAAATGCCTCATTATGTACATATTTAGAATTTTAACACAAGCCCCAAATCATAGATACAATTCCAAAAACAAATGCATTAGTTTAATAAATCTGCCAATTCTTGATGGTATAAAACTTTGCAATAACTCTGGCATATCACTCCATATCATTTTACACAATGTCTTACTTGACATCTGTAATTATAACTGGTTCTTTGAGAACCTGACAAAAACAGTTAAAATACACTCAAACCTGGCATTAGTAACAATCATATGTGTTTGACGTGAAACGCTGTCATGTAAGACCATGACTGTAGTATGTATACAGCATTTATGTCCAGTACAACTGATCAAAAGAATGTGTGTGCAAAGAAGCACTGATGCCAACAATATTAGGTTTGGCTCTGACCTGTTCTGGTTTTGCCTCAGTCCAGTTGTTCTGGCCTTCCTCACATATAAAGATAGTGTGTTTGGTTCTGTTGACCAGCGTGTAAAAGGGCACAAAGGTCACGACGCGGGTCAGACTGAAACTGCTTGCCTCAATCTTCACACCAACCTGGGGTTAAACAGACATAATAAAAATAGAACAATCACAGTCATGTACTTCTCCCATAACAAAATCTGCCTGATGGACACACAAAACAGAATACATAGTTATTTATATAAAACTTCAAAACAGTAAGTGTGGAAGAATTTATGTCAAATGTAATGTAGAACAATCTTACCAGGTAATCTTTGTATTTGCCTTTACATTTCACATCTCCATGGCTACCAACTGTATCCAAGCAGAATTCATCAGAAAGCTCACTGTCTGAGATCATAAGGCGGACCTGAGAGGTGAAAAGAATGAACCCATGGTAAAAAGTGACAGGAGGTATTTACAATCCTCTGTATGCCAATGATTTAAGTATTGTCTATAATATTAGATTTTAATATTAGATTTTCCTTTTACAATTTAATTGAAAAATCTGGCTAATGAAGTAATCCATCTGTAACCGCTTGTCCTGTTGAGGGTCGCAGGATATGCCAGCTATCATTGGGCGAGAGGAAAGTTCGGCAGTCTATCTCAGAGCCAACAAATTGAGTACAACAATATATATTCTTTTACTTCATTCTGCCCCCATCATTCAATAAAAAATCCCAGATGTGAATGGTGATTCACAAAGTGTTAGCTCCTTCCCCATTACAGGGTAATAAATAAATAAGGCAAATAATCAAGTAAAAGATGTAAAGATAACATAAAGATTTGTGTTCATCCTAAACTGTTGCTTGTAAATCAACAAAATTGTCAAAAATGTAAAGCTAGATTGTACTAGTTCCGGGTAATTTGTATATTAAAACAAAGAAAGGGCCTAAATGTCCAGTTTTCAACGTAACCATGTAACTAAATTAGTCTTTAAATAAACTCGGACTTGAAGTAAAATAAAGCTTCTCTTTACCTTATTGTTTCGCAGGAAGTGGCGTGGTTTGAAGGAGAAGAGCAGGGGCATGTCATAGTCCAGGGGGTGCTTGCGGTGGATATCATCAGCCTTGTACTGCAACAATCTGCTCGTCTTATTCACCATCCAGTATGGGGAGTGGATGGCGATCACCGTCTGTCCCAGGTCATATTTAACGTGAACAGCTATGTCTAACTCAGGCCCCTTCCTTGTTGTTCCTTCATAACCGTCTTCGTCATCCTGACGTAGAGACTGGAACACGATGAAGGTGATCTCTTCCTGGTCACTTTGGACACTGTATAGTAGGATTGTTTGTATTGCTGAGGTGTTATTGCATAAGACAACAAAAATAATTCTATATCTGTCGGCTGTATAATGAGGATGATGATTCTTATTTAACTCCTTCTGTGTTGTAAGTAAAAAAAAAACCAAAACAACTGTTTTAAAATTCTATCATCTTTTGACAGAATTTCACAGACATAAAGGACGTAACATGCTGGGAAAGTGAAACAACCTCCATATATCAGATGAAAGTCAAACCTGTACTGAGAAGACCAGTCCTGACCCATGTAGTTCAGCAGGCAGAGATCTAGACTTGACTGGTTGATGACTGCAGAATGAAGCTGGGCAGAGTGGCCTGGGTTCAGAGTTACCTCAGGGCCAGACACTCCACTGTCCTGTTGAGCATCAGGCAGAGGAGAAAACAGTGAATCTGAAGCATCAGATTTCTCAAGATTACGGTGTTGCCAAAAGCAAAAATGTGACTATAAAAACTGAATAGATTGTCTTTAGTTTTAGTGACAGTAAAAAAACATTGACATATCATCAATAGTATCTAATTTAACAAAGGGGTACAGCTGTGCAGTGTTGGAACTAAGTGCTACATTCCCTATGTCTGAAGCAACTTTCACAAATGTTGCTCATGGAAATTTTGAAAAATTTGCATTTCCTCTAAACTAAAATCCTAACTCCCAGGTCACTACTTTCAGTTAATGCCAGTTTTGCAAGGAAGTTAAATTGATCCGTAATTAAAAGAGGTAAAACTTAGATGCAAATCCATACAGCAGTGACTAGATACTATTGTAAAGAAACTTTTGTTGGGTGCCAGTAACGTTAGCACATAAATGATCGGACAGATATCTTGATAAAAGTACTGCATCAGCAAGTTATGTTGTTATATATATATAGCCCAGATGATTTGCAATAAGCAAATATAAATGCTGCAACCAGACTTTGGCTGCATTAAAATGTTGCTGTTTCTCACCCAACTTTTGTCAGACTGAATGGACCAACATGCTTCTAAATGAAAGGTCCCCATTGTAAATGGACGCTAGTTTTTTCTGTTATTATCAGTAGGTACTACCTTTAGTTTGTAGGTGATGGGGTAAGGCAGCAGGTTGCGTAGCAGAATGGAAGGCCACAGGTGAAGCACAAAGGGTACGTCAAAGTTCTCCCCGACTTCTCCGGTGTGTTTGACTGTCACAGCATCCCTTAATGGCACAATGTTGACGACCATACCACCACCCTGGTTTCCATGCCGATGGCAGGTCTGCTGCAGGCGTATTTCAGGCTGCTGCTTGCTTACATCTTCATAACTGAATCCCTCTGAGACCTCAAACTGCGCAACCTGACCGTCAGCATCGTCCTCCGTTATTGGCTGAAGGCTCAGCTCAGACCTGGGGGGGGGGCAAAGAGGGAACATAAGTGAATTTGTGTGTGTGTGTGGGTGTGTGTGTGTATGTATATATAAGGCACATTAAGGCTGTGAAAGTAATGCCTCGGACAAACACAAGTTTGTGTGTTTACATGCTTAGGATAAAATAGTGACCACAACGAGGGAGTGTATATTATGATGTGCCTTGTGAATGTGTTTGCCTCACCTATAAGAGTCCAGAGGCACACAGAACTCCTCAGTAGGGAGCGCTGTACCCAAACATGTTGATCCTTCAAAGACTTTGAATGGTATTGAGAAATGGTTGATGATCTTAATAGGAGGATACAAAAGCAAATACAGCTCATTATTTCAATTTGCAATCCTATTTTGTTTTGGTACATAAATAATTACCTCGGACTAATGGTTTTTTTACAATAATGATGGTGTAAAAATGACACAAATTGTGATTTACTTGATGCAATAAACATGTTTTTACAACCTTGTATGTTTTATCAGATATATCTAGTAGACAAATAAAAATAAATGTTTAATCAGTGATGTACCTGGAAAGGAGAACGAATCTTGATGTACTTGCTGCCCTGTGCAGAGTAAATCTGACAGACCAGAAAACGAGTCACACCTGAGTCTTTGTGCATTACACTGTACATGCCCCTGCCCACCTTGACCAGGGGGATTACACTAGCTGAGGTGTGGCCCACTGGAGCTGAAAAAAGCAGTGGTAAAAAGACATTTATATATAAAGATATGATAAAAGATCGTTTGATAGACATCAACAAATACGTGATGTTTCCAAACTCCATGTATTATTGATAACGTCAATATTGAACAAAATAGTCACAATTATTATTATTACCGTAGTCAAGCAGCCACCAGCTTGAATGGAAAATAAGACCCTGTGTGCTTTAATTACTGTATATTGTGAAGTTGGGCTGGTTAGCTCTGTGACATGTAACCCTCTCTGCACCAGACTAATAACTGTAGTATTTAGAACTGCAATAATTACTAACTGACAAACAAGGGTGCTTTTTATGTCTAAAGAGTTTTTAAATGTCTATTGAGTCTAGCTTACTAGGCTGTATGTAGTAGTCCTTCCCACTCAAGGAGGTCATGGCTGAGAATTGGTCAGAATGTGTGGTTGAATAGTCCATCCCAAGGGTTTCCCCATCCTCAAGCTTCACTGTGCGATTGGTGCTTTGTTGGCCAATGGGACAAAACATCTCACTGTGGATGACAGACACAGGGAGTCCCAGGCGGTTTTTCACCAGAAACGGAGCTTGATCCTTCTGGATGCACTCAGATGTCTGTTTGGCAGCCTCTGCAAACGCCTGAACACAAGCAACAACATTACGTGACCACCCATCCTCACATACCCAGTTGAAATGATAATAAACCTTCTCTTACCGTGCCCAAATTACTCAACATGGCCAGTCCACATTTTGAGAGGGTGATGTTGAGCTGGTCTACACTGCTGATAACAATGACTGTCTTATAGTCTGGAACATTGTAATCCACTTCATCTGACAAACGTGTGTACTTCACTGGCTTCTTCTTCATCTGGTTATGAGCAGGAATACATTTTAAAAAATTAGAGAAAGTGTTTGCCTCTTTTATTTCACACTTTCTTAAGCCACTGTATGTGTGTGTGCATGTTTTCAGTACCTTCAGATCTAGTCGCCATGGTCTGAAACTGTCTCGTGCCTCATCTTCTAAGGGTTCCAATAGTGGCTCCCACACTCCCATCACCTCATTGTAATAGTGCACCTACAAGAGTACATGAGGACCAAAGACTATCAAAATCAAATGAATTTCTCCTGTACTCAGTCATTGCTGCAGGACTATTTTAATGTAATTCATCATATTTAAGCATCAAAGTTGGAAAATAAATATAGCCATTGTGTGCGTTACCTCCAGGTTGAGTTCACTGTGTAAGTTAATTAATGTGGACCAGTTTTTGACATCTCCACAGAAGGAGGACTTGGCCAAAAGCATTGGGATGGTGCGATGTCCCACACCCGCCTCAAGAGTTAGGCAGATTGATTTGATGGTCACCTTAAGGAAAACATTATGCATCAAAATGGAGTATCTGTGTACTGTGTCCAATGCAACTGCAGAAGTACACCTCTGAAGATTAACACCTGACATTGGTTTATGATATAAACGCCAAAGTTAGTTACCAGAAGTCGAAAATATAACTATATCATAGCATAAAAACACTCATGGGTATTACCACAAAGTAACTAAATACCTGTAACGATTCTCCCTGTGGTATCAGTGGGGTTAGTGACCTTGTGTCTTCATCTCCCTCCTCCTCTAAAAACCAGAACTTGAGCTCCTTCCAGCCACGTTTCTCCCATAGGTCCACAGGAACTGGACTTTCCAGCTCCTCTGGGGTTTCAGCTGTAGGAGTTAGTGCGGACTGGATGGTGATCACTGTGTTGATTATGATTGGAGACACCTGGACAGACGGTGAGATAGCAGAGGAATCACTGTTACATACAAGACAGCCAGGTAAAAGAGGGACAAGCTGACCTCAAAAAGGATGAGATTCAATGATTCTGAAATTTCCAACACTGGTATTTGAAGGAAATGCATTCCATTTAGTTGAGCCGTGAACTCAGAGCATGTAAAAACAACTACCTTCAGTGTGAGAGCATTGATGGAGACCTCCATGGCCTGGGGGGAGGTTGCAGACTGGGTACTTTTGAAGAACACCTGACAAGGCTGTAGCACTGTGGTCAAATTGTTTTTTCTCTTCTCTCTCAAGAAAGGACATGCTACTACCTACAATAATCAAAAACATCTGTTACATGCAACATAACTTTTTAGGTCTTCTATTAATTTGCTATTTTATTACAAAAATACTACACAGACTTTAAGATCCTTGATAGCAGCAGTCATCTGTGATCCTTCTGCACCACTTTTCATCTGTAGCTCACACTGTGTGGTCATGACTAGGGCTGGGGCATCAGCACGTGTCAGGTCAGCCACAAACACAATCTCTGGGTTACGCACCAGAACATTAATCTCTGTCTTTGACACCACAGCTGGGGCTGGAGCTAAGAACATTAGAGAAGATCAGTTCAGGGTGTAAGAGAGTGTTACACTTAAAATGAGATTAAATCTGTTAATCTGAGACTCACACTTTAAATATAGTTCACAACTCTCCATACAGTTGTAGCATAAGACACCTTACACGTAGCAATAAAATGCTGTTATAAACTCTTTATATACATAACTAAACTAAAACTGACACAGTTAACTCACCAGACTCTTTAGATGTCACAGAGGAGTTAATGTTCTTTTTATCTCCTGAACTGCTCTTGGGTTGTGGCACTTGAGCAAATCCCTGCTGAGTGGCTTTGAGAAAGATGTCTGCCACTGTGAGCAGGAACTCCATGCTGGCACACAAGTACAAATCCTGCACGACTGTGTCCAAAGTGGTGCCATCGCGGCCTTGACGGTAGTTCACTTCGACCATCATGTTCTGTTCTCCATCAGGTCGCAAGGCCACCATTCTGGGGAAGGACATAAAAGAACTGTGAGTGAAGAATAAGTGACAAACACAATATTATGTCCCCCTGATCAGTGGAGCAACCGATAAAGAAAAGCAACCCAGCTACATACACGTGCAATCCACTGCTGTCTTCACCATTCAGCTCCAATACATTTTAGGGATTAAGACTTTTGTAATATCATTATTCTTTTTGTTATTGTGTTGTATTATGTTTTTCGGGGTAAAAAACACAGGCCCAGTTTTCAGGTTAGTTGATGTTTGTAAACATTTAGTATTAGCATTTTCGGAGAAGCATTTTCTTTACACAACTTTGAGCACCTTTAACTGTAGAGTGATGTGTATATCTTGTACCTTGGGGTGACCATCTTTATTTTGGGTCTCTTGTCATCCAGAAGGCAGGTCACGAGTCGGACTGAAGCCTTCATGGAGCTGTCAGAGAACATGTGGACAGAGGTGGAGATGGTGCCCAGAGTAAATTCTGCCAGTTTTAGCTGCGCATCGTGCGAGTCCAAAAGCTGTATCTGCACAACAATAAATGCAGTCTGTGTTAGATACACAAGGCACATGGGATATGAGAAACATATTTTTTGTAATTTCGTGTATAAGTATACAATGTTTTTGCATTACCTCATTTACATTAGGGCTATACAGCACCAGCGTCATGGAGTCAAACTTGAAGTCTACCTTGAGTGTGCTCTTCAGCTTACTGTTTTTCTGAGTCTCCACAACAGCAGCTGTCACCACTGTGTTACCTACAATGAAGTGAAGAAGGCACAGAGCACGGCTTTTAAAAGGGGATTTTGGTTAGATATTTTCATTTTTTTTTTTGATTTCTTAAACTTTCTGCATTACTATGCAAAGGTCTTTGGCCACCATTAGATTTAGTTTATGGCAATACCAAGATGATCATATATATTTCACTGACTCTTTTTACAGTAACAGGTTTTTAGTGTCACCTTCTTTTGCACTTAGCATGTTCTGCACACTTTAGGACTATAATAAAGTGGAAGACCAAGAAAACCGTCAAAATCTTATAAGAAGTTTCTCTGAGGATCTTCTTTAAGAGACTAGAAAATGCCCGGGAGGAACCTGGCTCAGCATCTGGCAATCTTATCTGGAAGTCTGAAGTAGCTTGATCAGGAATGGCCGTTGTGAAAGGACAGCAGCCAAGAAAGCACTTTTATGAAAGGGGAGAGAGTGAATACTGTGTACAGGATCCCAGCCTGCCCTGTCCTGTACACTGACAAACACATACTCATCTATTCATTAAGCTCTTAAATAATATTTCTAATTCTCAGAACTACTACCCAATCCACACTTATCAACATAATGCAAGCACAACCACTTGATCTTACTGCTTGGTGGTCCAGTGGTTCCAGAGCCCTGAGAACCTTTGTTGGATGCAGAGTCATAGGAGGGGTCAATGGTGGGTGGAAGAGCTGGAGGTGGAACAGCATCAGACCTTTCTGACAAGTTCTCACTTAGAGTCCTCAGGACCACTATCATGTCATCCTGGCAGAGGATCAGCTGTTAGGGGCAAATAGACAATGCTATAAAACAATACATCTGAAAGCACCTCTTTATTTAGATTTTAAAAGCAAGCATCATCCAATGTGGATCTTTTAATAAAAGAATGGAAACAGAAAAGGATGAACAATATATGATCTGCTACTGATATAATTATAACATAGTTTTAACTTTGTTACTAAGTCATTAGGAGCCGTTTATTAAACATTAATATCACAAGAAAATAGCTTATTCAGCATACTTACACTCAGGGGCTTCAGATGGGCAGTTATCTCTATGTCAGGTATGTTGTGGTACCAGTTGGATGAAAGATTTCTCTGGATTCCCAAGTCTAGGCTGAGTGGCTTCAACAGCTGGATCTCTCCCTGAAAAACTTGATTTATGTATGTGGTCCTGGAAACATTAACAAAAGAATAACCGTGAATCCTAATCAATTTCATAAGCAAACATTAAATGACAATTCATTTTAAAATCCTAATAAATGAGTGGAATCTGACCTGTACATCTTGAGGTCAGTCAGCTTTACAGTCATTGTATCAACAACAGGTGGAATGTTGGCATCACTTTTAAAGGGCTGCTTGGAAAAGTGGTTCTTGACAGACAGCAGACCAAGGTCAGCTACAATGACATTCGAAGAGGAGGAGGACTGGGGGAGGAAGATGACAGGTGCATTGAAATGGACGTTTAGAGCGATCCGAGTACTTCGCTCTGCCAGCTCCTTAACACCTGACGCTGCCTTTTCTGCAGCCTGCACGGTCACCTCAGCAAGTGCGGCTTTTGCCTCCTGGAAGTTATTGATGAATGCCTGGGAAGAAGAGAGAGTGTACAATCTTACATGTAGCATAACTTCATCTACTGTCAAAGCTTCATGTTGTAGTAATCTTTATTATTATTCTTCCCAACGTGTTTGGTGCGTAACTAGTCCAGCATACTTTCAGCTGGAAACACTGTTCAAACTTCAAGACGTTCAACCTATTGTGTGCTTGTTATCAACGTTTTAATATCTTTTATACTTTTTGAAAAAATGTCCAGCATTTTTTTCCTCATTCAAATGCATTGAGAGATCCATCGAATGCTCTTCAGTTATGTCTCCCTTCAGCTTTAACTAGTCAGGCAAACTTTAGCCTAAAAAAAAAACATTACAGCTTTCAACAAGTCTCTTCAGCTATTTGTCTTCCGGCTTCTCAACTTTTTAATATCTTTTCTGGTTTTTGAACAATCACAGTTTTAGTTTTAGGTAATTTTTGGTGATTTTTCAGCTCCTTCATTATTGTGTATTGCGTCTGCTAGAGCGGGTGATACTACACACACAAACTTTTCAGCTTTAACTTTTAAAAACTTTCTCTTTTTCTGCTTTTCTTCAGTCAACGTTCATCTTTCCTCAACAAATTTTATATTAAAACGCAGGTATTTTTGTTTTCTTTCATGAAATATAACTCTCATAGTGACAGGTCTTACAGTTCTTTCTCTAAGTGGCCAGAAGCAGAGAGAGTGCTGTCTCAAACTCCCAAAAAAGCCCATTGTAACTGAGCTCCAGAAATTCTTAGGGGGCTGTTTTTAAAGACGCCTTCGTTTTATTTAGTATCTTCATATGAAGTACATAACCCGTGTGTGGTGAAGCCTTTTGATATATAAAGTTCTTTCATTTTGTGAGGCAATGCTCATGATATTACATGCGCATTTTCTAATCTCTGTGAATGACTAAGCAGATCGAAAGGTGTCATTGCCATGGTATTGGACAGAGCTACACCAGGTCATGTGATCAGCTCTGTCCAGTCCCTTTACCTGATGATCACATCATCTCCCACATGATACACAGCGGAGACACACACACAGCGGAGACCCACACAAACACACACACACAGACAGGAAACACACTTTCAAAATAAAACTCTTTCATACTTTTTAGTTTTAGTTTTTTGCGTATAAATACTAAAATGAGTTTGTACTGAAGTTTACCTGCAGGACACACACACACACACACACACACACACACACACACACACAGGAAACACACTTTCAAAAGAAAAGCCTTCTTGAAACATTTTCAGCTTATACTCTAACCGTTGTATATGTTTTCTTTCTTTCTTCTCCTTTTGTTATCTTGTTTTATCTCCTTTTGTCCATATTTATCTGTCATCATCTTCTGCATTTGCTCAGTGTTTCACTGTTTGGCTTCACTCCTGAGGTGTTTTACTTAAACTTTGCACTCAGCTATTAAATTTTTACAACTATTTAATTTTAAAGCTGCTTGATGCAAAACAATTCTGCTTTCTTAAATACAGTAATGTATGTTGCTTCCTTTTGTATTATTACTATATAAAAGGAATTCAAATAACATGGTTACCCCTTAGACATTAACTGAATGTGATAAGATCATCTGTTAAAACTAGTGTCAGGATATGTGAGTCTTACCAGTATGGAGGAAACAAACTTGTTGAGGAAGATGACCTGAATGCATCCCACAGTTAGTGAGACAGAGGTGTCCACTTTAGACATGTCCAGATAGGCATCTCCTTCTGTGGCATCTGTATAATTTATCATGTGAAATGCAAACACTTCCTTATCTGCTATAGACACAGCCTAAGAAAGACAAGACAGATAAGAGAGCAAATTTATAAGAACAGAGCAATATGGAAAATAAATATCAGAACCATCAGTCATGTTCTATTCATATGCAGAGTGATTTAGACATACATACAGAGATTTAAAAACAGAATATGATTATTGTGAACTAACAGAAAAGTAAACACTAACAGTTAAGGGAAAAAAACACTCCCACAGGCCAGATTAGTTTTACCTTCTTGTAAAAAGCATCTTTTTCACAGTCCAGGATCACAATGTTTTTTAAGTTGGCCAGAATTTCCATCTCCTTCTTCCTCATCAGAACCTTAGAAACCAGACCTGGTTCATCGAGAAAGTGAAAGAGTAAGCAATTGCATTTCCCAGTTGGTGGCATATTTGCCAAGTATAATCCATGGAATCATCAAAAGTAAATATGAAATAAAGAACTTCAGAATGTTTACAACGACCTATGGAAAATGCAATATATCATCTGGTTCTTAAAGCACAATGTGTCACAATTTCACCATACCTTCAATACTAATCTCAGAAATCCTGGCTTTTTGTCCTCGAATAAAAATCTTCAGGCAACGCAGATTGGCTCCTATATGCAGATTCACGACATCTGCGAACTTTGAAGTCTTTGAACCTGTCACAAAAAGGTAAAAATGAAGAAAAGGGAAGTAATTAAAGACAGATAGTGAAGGAAACCACGGAAGAATAATGACCTTAGAACGGGAATCTCCAAGAAGGGTTTTTATTAGGGTCACCTACGTTTTTTTCTTGTTACAGCAGCTTCCCCCTTCTTCTCGCCCTCCCTCTCTGCCTCTATTTCTGCTTCTGCCTCCTCCTCCTCTGGGATGGTGGGGAGCTCTCCCTGAGCTCCCTCCTTCTTAGTGGATGGAGGAAGGAGATTGTTGACGAAATTCATGGCATTAAGAAGAGCCTCTGTATGAAGATGAACATCCAGGGATGAGAAGGTCACCTGATGGGAAGCAGAATGTTTAACAATGCATTAAAATGAAGTGGACCTGAAAAATAGTTTGGCACCCTTTTTTCTATCAAGTACTATTATTTTTACGTTTTACTTGTTACCAGTTTTCTCACCTTGATAAGCTGTTCTGTATTGTTATGTTGAGACCTGAACTCAGGGCCATTCCTATCAGCCTATAAGAGATATACGATTCTCAATAAGAAAGCCATTTATTATAATTTGGAAGTATTTTAAAAATTGCAATTTGTAGATTTACTATAAATTTCAGTGTATCAAACGCACTTTGACATAGTCCAGGGTAAGCAGGTCAACCTCTGTGTTGTCTAGAGTGGTGATCAGCTGAACCTGCTTGTCTTCAGAATCTACACAAGGACGAAACAAATTTAACATAACAAACAACAACAGCCTGATTCAACGCATTCAGAAATGATTGCAATCACCAAATTTTAGAAAAATATTACAATTTTGAAGTCTTTTGAAGTGAGGTGACAGTCTTCTACTGACCCATATACTCAGGACACTTGAGGCAGATCTCTCGAAGGTATGTGTTTGATGTCATGTCAAAGGTGCGCAGTTTCAACTCTGTGCCCAGACCTTCTATGTCCAAGTGGAGCACTGTAATCTCCTTATCCTCAGACAGGCGACACAGCTGAACAGAAAACTACACAAAGAAGAAAAGGTTGATGTGAAGCGACAAATAAGCGTACATTTGAAAAACAAAAATAAGAGAAGAATACACAGCAAGAGATGTTATAAAAATATATGAAAACTCTATGCAGCTGTTCTTATAATATATTTAAAGAGCAATGGGAAGTTTTATTTTGTTTAACTTCAAAAATAACAAAATCCAATCCAATCCAGTGCCATTAGATGTTTGAGCAACAAAGGCATTATAACAACTCTATATCCAAAATTAGGTATTAAAGTGGCGAGAAGGTGGAGAAAATATAAATTGGAAATGAATAGTAGTGTTTTTCACTCAGATCAATAAGACTTCTTTACCTCACTGATTTCAAACTGCATAATGAAGTCAGTCATGTTCTTCTGTGGGTCTTCCTTAACCAGACTTTTTATCTTGTGTAAATCTGCATAGCGCAGTGGCATGGGATTGTCTGGGAAGAATGGCCGATCACCGATAGGAGAGCTGGGGGCATCATAGAACAGATCTTCCTCTGACCCTAAGTTTAAAAAACAATGACACATTCAATGATCAATTTTTCATACTGCAGGTGCCCACACAGATTGTTAGCGTGGGTTTGGTACAGTTATGGGTGATAGGTGCAGAGCAAGAAGGACTATTTGACTGTATCTCACCCAAAGAGGTGATGCTGATGGTCTCACATGACTCAAAGATGACAGATGAGCGCTGGTCAGCTAAGTTCAGTGGTCTTCTGGGAGTGAGCTGGGGTGTGAATGACTTTGGCTAAGGAGGTAAAAACACTCAAACATGAACCACACTCAAACATCAACAACAATTTATTTGTGACATCTGTAAACAGTGGCAGAAACGGCAAAAACAATTTAATTTTCTTCATGAATTTTGCTATATAACATTCTCTTGCTGTATTTACCTTTGTTGTGGATGAAGGAGCAGTGCCACGTGCAGCAGATCTGCTCTTAGGCAGTGGGATACTATCCACCAGGGCCAGAACACTTCGAAGTTTATCATCAGAAATACGAAGGGACAGCAGAGGAAGCTCTCCCGACATCTTATACCTACACATATGCAAATGTGGAAACAATGATCCCTAATTTATCAGAACAGACATACCTAATCTTGGCCATTACAATTTCATTTAATGACAAGATGATTTATGATATTTACCAGAGAAAATAAAACTACGAGGTCATTGTGTTTATTCCTTTTTACAATATGATAATCACAATAATTTAGTTGACAAAATTCCGACTAGTGTTGTAGAGGACTGATGTGTAATGCAATGCAGACAAAAAGGAAACTTTACATTTTCTTTGCAAAGAATGACTTATGCTGTTACCAGACATTTGGGTAAAATAACTACACACTCACTTTGCCATTCGGGAATCTGTCACGACCATCGCTCTGCTAAAAACCACTGTTAGATCCACTGGCTCTAGGATATGTAGCGGTGACTGTTTCTGCTTGCGGGCCATTTTCCAGTCGCCATCTGTCAAATGCAGATAATATTTTACATTTCCATTATCCCACATATACACAACATCAAACACATTAAGCGTTGTATTGTTGGAACAATGTATATGTAGGATGAAATCTTTTCTTAAACACCAAGCATCTACAATACAGCAAATAAGGTTTATCTTTTATGGTTTGTTCTCAGTAGAGTTTTCTCTGCATAAAGCCTCTTTCACATATGAACTATGGATAATGTCAGAAGAAATCAGCCTCTGGTGTTGTCTGGAGTCGTGGTCCACACATGTAACAGCGGGACCTGATCCGACTGAGAAACATCCACACTTGTGAAATGCTTAATTTCATTGCGCTCACAGGAGGCACAAGAGAGAAAACTTGAGCTTTGGTCAACAGGGTTTTGTTTACAGCACGTCGGAGCTGTAAACAGAAATGTCATCAACAGAAACCTCATCATCAACACGCCCATTCGCTAACTTTAAATCCTCCCGCCAATTCAGAACAGAGCAGTGTGATACACACACAAGCTAATGCACCTCTCGAAAGATAGAGTTGAAATTATGGGGCGTATCTAAGAGGGGCTTTGGACATTTGCGTTACATACACACTCTTACGATAAAATCTGGAAAATTTCAGGATTCTAGTCCATTTGTGAAAGAGAGAGACTTAGGTTGTTATATTACTTTAAAAATACCAAAAATATCTACAAAGATTGGGCATTTTGGCTTCCAGTCAGTAGCTGTTTAAAAACGAGAAGCTTAACTCTAGT
The DNA here is from genome assembly GCA_033026295.1 of Channa striata. Classification (NCBI taxonomy): domain Eukaryota; kingdom Metazoa; phylum Chordata; class Actinopteri; order Anabantiformes; family Channidae; genus Channa; species Channa striata. The sequence continues at coordinate 5,659,684 of CM065178.1, forward strand.
GTGACTCAGTGTCTACTGTCACGAGAGAGAGAAAGAAACGAGAGATTTCTGCTCTCCTATGTGTACCTGGTTTACTAAAAATAAACTGCAGGCTACTAAGTTGTATGTCAAAGCTGTCATATGCCCTGGACATGATGGCCTCAATGTTGCTGGAGGATGCTGACAGTTGGGGCAAATGTTTCTTGCTTTGACTGGACATCTGAAAATAAACCAAAAAATAAAAGCATTTACAAATTGAAAATTTCTCTTTGTAACTATAAAACCGTCAAATCAAGGCAACAATCTCACTAGAAACAAATCAGAATGGTAAGTTTGCTTTTTAGTGTATTATAGAGGTAAGTAAGAAACTCATGATTTATTTTGGCTTTTAAGTCGAAAGTAAGGCGAGTTTTATTTGAACAACAGATTTTTAAAGTCTTACCTTAAAATGACCAAGATCCAATAGCAGGATGTTCTGAGTGCCATCATAAAAGCCACTGTGTGGAATGATGACATAGGAGGCCATCAGGTTCACTTTCAGGTCAAGAACTTTCTGTGTTTCAATCACATACATTAGACCTAAAACAATAAACAAAAGCTTTATGATTATTATTCATATCCACAATAACAAAATGTAGTTAAACATGAAAGAGTTACCGTTAAACAGAAACTGTTAAAATTGCTATATTTTATGCTCAAAATGTATCAACATAACATATGCAGGACACACATTAAGTATACATTATTTCTAAAAATATTCAGGAAAAGAAAATAAAACAGCACATAAAAGACATAATTCAAGTAACTGAGAGGCCTAGTAAAAAACAAGGACTTAAGAATGCAAAGATTCGCCTATTAAAATTAAGATCAAGCTTGAAATTATCCCGATATACAGTTGATGTCAGCATGTGTACGTGCAACTGACCAGTGGCTGTGCGATCTCTAAACTGTTCCAGTTTTATCAGGGTTGCATTGGTGAGCTCGTCCAGCTGCAGGTCATCAGGTGGCATGAAGAATGCTGACATGCTGTTCACTGTTGACTACACAGATGCACAAACAAATACATTTGATATGTACCCATCTGACATTTATTATTCATGTCCATACATGCACACAGTCCATTACCACTCACAGCATCATAGATGATTTCCAGGGGCTGTGACTCCACATAAAGCCGCTGGTTAGCGCTATCATCCAATGGATTGGTCTCAAAGAGGATGTCGAGCAGTGGGGTCCCTGCCCCAGTGGCTGCCTTCCTTGATGAAAGGAGGATTGGTGCAGGCCTGTTTTCAGCCAGGCCACTGACCTCAAACAAACTGAGATGGGCTGTGAGTCTGGAAAAAGAGAAAAGGAACTCAATTTGAGTGCACTTCCATACCAGGAATCAAAGAAGGAAATAAGTATAAGCAGAGAGGCATCGTTTTGTAAATTATCTATCCTGCTAAATACATTTAAGGCTGGTTACTAAAACGTTATTTCATGGTAGACGTATGAAAACAAACTTCCCCTGCACAGATTTGGCAACTCCGTAAGCATGGTATTTTAATAACTGTCCAAAGAAGTTAAAACACAAACTATCCTTTAACGGTTCAGGGAATCTTTTTCGCTGTGCTTTTTGACAGAATTTTTTTCAAATAAAATGAAAAAGGATTGTGTAACATTGTGTATTTGTACTAGAGGCCAGGCTCTTTAATAAACACAGTACTAACACTATTAAAGACAAATAAGCCCCCCCCCAACAAAAAAAAAGACAAACTTGAGAGCTTGTGCTCCAGATCTTTGTGTGAGTGTGGACTTTAGCTCTCCCACGGTCAGTCTGATGATCTCATTTTTGTCCTTCTTGTCTTTGATGGACACTGACAGCTTTTCCATGTGGAAATTGACCTTCATGTCCTCAAACTACAACAAAGTACATTTTCAGTCAGTATGATAAAGATTTGCATTTTGGTTTTAGTGCAACTGAAGTGTGTCAATATTGATAAGGGAGTGCGAGAGCGGGAATTGACTAACGTTCTTTGGCAGGTTGGGATTAGCAGCAGTGTCACTGTATCCAATGGCAGTGTAGAGTTTGGCTTTTTCAGCAGGAGTTAAAAGCTCATCAAAACCTGAGAGAGAGACAAAGGAAAAATGAAGAGAAATAGAAAGCTAATACTATAGATACAACTACATGGATACATCAAGTACAAAACATACTGAAATACAGTATTTTACTATGATCCTGTTTGCTTTACGTTCTTTGATTATTTACATATGGTAGTATTTTTGCTGATGTATATTTTGTAAAGCCTACCCCCAGCCTTGATTTCTTTTGTTGGTGTAGCCTCTCCTCCCCAATTCCACATCCAGCTAAGCCAACCCTGAGACTCCTCTTCCTCCATCTTGAGCCCTGGACGGTAAATACGTAGCCCAGCCTTGCTTGCCTGGGAGAGTAAAAATTTAAACAAAACAAACATTTTTCATCTCTGAAAATAAATGTCAAATGCAGCATCTGACATTGAGATACAAAACATTTAAACCCATTTAAAAAATAAGCCTAAGCAGTTTTTTGTTTAGTTTGCTCTGTGCTTAGTCTTTTGACACAAGTAGAAACAGCTGGTCATATGGGATGCATTAGAAGCAAAACATAAAGAACTAATTCCTGTAAGTGAAACATTATTGTGACATCTTTATTGTCAAGGCTTCCATTTTGAAATATAAGAATTTGAAGAACACTAATGACTAAGCAAAATTTGTAACAAGTCTTACCGTTTAATACAATTAATAGTTTTTAAAAAATGAGTATACCAAGTAAAGATTCCCACTATGTGTCTTCTTACCTCCACTTCAGCCTGTTGTCTGGCCAGAGTAATATTGAAAATATCCAAGGTTTTCTCAGGTTCCTAAGAAAAAGGGTATACAATTAATAATTAAAGCAGTTTCTTGCTACTCATTGCAGAAATGCATCAATTACTAAATGTCCATTATTAATCACGTCAGGAAAATATGACAACTACACTAGCTAAAGATGTCATGTTGTGTTTCTCTAGTATACAACATCCATTTCCAATGCACTTCAATCAATCCATTTATAAAACTAAGCACCAGATAAGTGGGTGAGTAATTATGTCTAAAGATAATGCATCACGAAAAAGATATTGACAATGCTATATCTTTGTAATCAACTACTTGCATGTTAAATGTCCTTTATAGTTCCAATAGGGAATAAATTATGTTCACTGTAGTCCATTAATATTTGTCAGCATATACTTGAGCAGAAACAACATGCACAAACAAAGACAGAACTTTTGGTATGTGAAAAAAGTTGAGCACTTGGGAGCCTGTTTGACAATATCGATAAATGGGTCTCTTGTTCAAATTGCAGCTTCAACCAACTTGAATGCATTATAGTTTTCTATTTTTGTCATACAGATTTTTTTTATTTATTTATATGATTTTATAATTTTTTTTAAACATTGTTTGGTATAACTTTTGATAATTGTTGTTAGTTTTACCTGACCTTTTAAATTAACATCCAATAGTCTTGTGTTTTGGTAGAAATAAATAACCACAAATGTCCATCCTACTGCCTATGTTCCTCCTTCCCCTCCCTTCATTCAGTTAATTTCTGTCCTGTCCCACCTCTAGTTTTTTTAGCAGCTCCTCAGTGGGCTTCTTGCTGGTGATCTTTGTCTTATACAGCTCTCTGTAGCATTTTACCATCCGACGATGTCGTTTAATGTGTTGCCAGGACCACATGTGGAGACGTGGCTTCACATCCATCTCAAGTACGCCTGTGATTACATACTTCCACCTGCGACAACAACATCAATGCATAATGTCAACTTTTCGATAATACCGGGGTGGTAAAATGTCACTCCCACATTTAAACTGTAAAAGGGAATTCTAACCATATGCAGGCGTTTTTGTGAACCTTGACCATGGGTCTGTACTTCCTATATGGCAGGTTCCGGGACATCATATCCACTGAGCCCAGTAATTCCAAGATACTAATGTACTGGAAAGAGAGGAAGTCAGCAATTAGGCAATGCTACAGAGTACTGGCAGCCATGCAGTTATTGTGAGCAACTCTTTCTTTGACTTCATTTCATCTACATTGTTCTGTTTCACTCTCCTAAAAACAACAACAAAAATAATGGTTTTACTACAGCTTTTACAGATCCTATAACAACAACTCACTCAAACCTACCTGGGGTCTGTTGAGCTCAATGGCCACCTCACTAAGATTGACCATAAGGTCCACTTTAGGAGAGGAGAAGTCAACATCTGACCTTGGGTTCATCCGCAGTTTAGCATCCGCCGAGATTGGGCGAAAAACTGTACACCAGAAACAATAAATACATCATCAAAAAAATTGTAAATCTAGTGTTTAGCATATTTTCACGAATGTGTTTGGTTGTTTATGGTTTTAGGCATAAATAAACTAAGATTTACGTGATATGAAAAATCTAAACATGTTCATTAGTACGCTTGGACCACACGTGTTATCAGGCCATGAAGTGCATACCATAGTTTATTAAATACCAAAACATATTAAATTATCACAATATTTATTCCTGTACATCAAGTAAGATGTGCCTTCAGTGTGGTTTCATTGGGTAGTGGAAACTGAAGACAAAAAATGTCTGAGACACTTACTAAAGTCGTGGCTGACAGGAACAGAGTTTTGTATTTTCATGCTGCTTTGAAGAAGTTGCTTTAAAAAAGACACAAAAGAAGGAAAATTACGATACATTATCTTTTAACATCTCTCTTTCTGTTATTGCTTTAACAACGTACTAAGTGAAAGTAAAAGACCGCCTTTCCAGTATAAATATTAGATCCATTAGACCTATTCATATCCACATTTAGAGCCTCAGTGAAAAAAAATGAATGATTGATGAAATTTGCATTTACCTTAGAAGCATATGCAAAAGTGTAATATTCCAATAATCACAGACAGGATCATAACAAAGGGCTTAAAAATAATCAGTGGAAAAGTCATTTTGTGGCTCTGTTTCTTATAAACTGCTTGTTCTGTGCGTCCACAGTTATGTCTCAGTATAATTAGAATAGGACTGAACACAAAATGGCTAAATTCAGGCTGTTGTAGACAAAGCACAACACATTAAAACTGTGACTCACCAAGGCTTCATTAGGACTGTGATTCGAGAAGAGTGTTGAGTTGACATTCCAGTAGGCAAACAGACTGTCTAGTTGAACCAACTAAGAAGAAAAGAAAAATTAGTAGAGCAGCTCCTAACGTGATATCTAAACAGAGGTGACAGTACACAGTGATTCATAAAGTTTGGATCAGGGCCCAAGGTTATGTTTTAGAAAATTAAAACAGGTTCCTAGAACAACTCCTGACAAACACATTCTCCAACTAGTTCAAACTGACACAACGTTAAGTAAAAGACAATCTTCAGTTTATTTGAAGGGACAAAGTAGATAAATACGGTGACAAAAAACATGCAGTGTTGCACAAGGTACAGAAATAAGCTACAAAAAGACATTGCATGTCTTACCTTGAAGAAGAGCCTGGAATTCTCATCCAATAGACTAGGATTCCAGTTCTTATCAGCTGTCTGTAAAGTCACAAAATAAAGCCCACAGGCGATAACTTTTTACATACAGTATACGTTTACGTTTTCATACAAACTTCTGAATATAATGTAAAACCAAAATTAACAGAAGGAACATTATAAGAAATTACCTGAAGGCTGAGGTTTTTAAGCGACACTCCAAATGATAGAGGACAGTTCGGATTGGTGACCTGTGAAAAACAAATGGGAGCAAAAGAGGCATAATGTGGCACTTATACACTTATTAGGACTATACGTCCTCTTCATGGTTCGTGTTACTGTTTAGTTTACTGTACAAACACAAATTAAGAGTTAAATAGGAGGGGGTATGGGTAGATATATTACTATGGTTACTAGTTGAATACTCACATCATCTTCATAGCGTACGTGAATGTTAGAGATCTTGACCTGCAGGTTTTTGATAACCTGAGTCACAAGTTTCTCCACAAAGGTGTCCTGCTTTTCTAACTTAGGGTTCTCTGTTAAAAACAAACAAATTTCATGATTAAGTCTCTAATACCAACATTCAACCTGCAACTTTCTTATAGCTTTGGTTTAGAAATAAGAATTTTAACTGTTGTTCAAAATTTTGAACAACAAAATTGTTACAAATAAAAATCTGAAAGACACTAAACAAACTGTATATTTATCCTTCATCATATTATTCACTTTCAGCATGAAGAGCTTTTTAAGTTACTGGCCAAAATTCTCACTAATGTATGAGGAAATTTGATGTTACACAACATTTCATCATACTATAAGCTGACTGTCATCATTATGATACACATTCAACCAATGCTTCTTTATTTTACAAGAAAGTTCACTTTTTTTTATTGTACAATTTCTGGTAAAATGAAACTGTTGATCATGGAATCTGAAAGATGTGTTGTCATAAACTCAAGTAAAACAACTGAACAACACTTTGGTTAAGCAGTGGAGAAGTCATGGAAAGACTTAGGTGTGATAGTTAGAAAACAGACACAAACAGATAAAATATGGCCACAAAACATAATACATCTGCACACTTTGGTGCATCTACTGCAGACCACCATGCTTAACCCACTTTTTAGTTTCTGCTACTGCTTTATCCAACTCATACTTAATGCTGCCAGTTGCTACTTTTACTACTTAGTTACTGGTAGGCAAGAATGCCTGGCTTTATGTGGTTGCACACAAACCCATACAGACACACTCATTTAAAATAAAAAGGAAAAAAGAAAGAGAAATCAAAGCTGAACTCTAACCTTGCTCAGCAGCCTTTAGCTTTGTCTCCTCTATCCTCTGGAGCTCCCGCTGACGAGCCTCCTGTAGCTGCTTCTCCTCTTTTTCTGCATCGTACTTTATGCCTGGAAAGAGGGTCAATAAACAACATTATTGGTCTGCATGTCCATGTAAACAATGAAATATTTGGAAGTTAATGTTTCCTGTTTATCTTCACAAGTACTTTAGGATCATGAATAAGTAAGAGATTTCCTTTGGTTGACTATTGTGCTACTTATCATTAAAACAAAAGAATTTTCTTAATGCGTTTTCCAATTTTTAAACTGTTAACCTGCAAGAGAGTAAAGTCCTCCAAACCCTGTATGTGCCTACTGAAATGGTGGAGGATACACTGATTAAATCTTTCAATAATTCTTGTAATCTGGTGGTCGTATATGGTGTTCATACTTGCTGTGGGGACTATCAGCAGATAGACACCATCCAATGTGGCCTCCACTGATTGGGTATAGAGGTTTTTCCATGGAATTCTTAGCTGCAGCCGCCCTATGACAGACATAAAAAAAATGAGTATCTTTTTCTCTGTTGCTCAGGAAAAAAGTGGCAGATGGAAACCGCAGTCTCACCTATATGACCGGCTCTCACTTTGAAAGGAATGTCAAGCTGACTCTGAAAAACAAATAAATTACTGTAACACATATCCAATACGAATGCAAGAATGTAATGGCAGACTAACATTGTTTACTTACGCATTTATTGGCAACTTACTAAGGCATTTTCCTTTATTTCAAGGTTTTTAAGCACAGCATCACCTGTGGTGAGAAGAACACTTTTGTTTACTACTTGTTCCCATGTACGTTCTGATAAAACCTGATTAATCTGGTGTCTGATGCTCATGGAAACACAGTCTAGTTTAAAGAAGAGGGCTTTGGCCTTTATTCACTTAATGCAACTCAAGCAGTCGAATACATTTATTATTAAAGCCACTTATGACCATCACTCTGTTATTACAAGCAAAGCAAAGATACTGATGAGCGTTTATGTATTACACCATTTCAATATTCATTGTGTAAAGCACAAAATCGGAAGCACCCACTGTTAAACTGTGATAATCCAGGTTAGATTAAAACGAATACACCCTCTAATTTTGCAAAGTTAGTTTTGCTTTGCGGGCGTCCACATGCTCCACGGTGGCTCTGAACGCTCTCTGACGGTCTGGGCACTGCAGGGTGGCTGCGAGGATCTGACCTTTGGGGTAAACCTAGGAAAACGACTCCGTAGGAGACGAAGTGACGTGTAATAAGCTGGTTGTGTTTCACAGGGTGTGACTCTGAAACTCGCATAAATGCAGACTGCAAACAGGTTTGCATTAGCAAATGAGGTAACGTTAGCAAACACAAGGAAACTGTGGCTGGCAGAAGTTAAGCCGGCTTGCTAAATTACGCCAAACACTTGGCTGCCCTGTGCTGCTCACGCCGGACAGCTACAGGACACACCGGGACAGACAGCCGAGCCGACATTGACAGCTCCCTCACCCGCCTCATGATGACTAGCTTCTGTTAGCATTAGCGAGCTAGCTGGGCTGGTTTGGCTAGTCCACCTCAACGACAAGCGAACACAAGTTGAGTTACCTCCCCATATGCCGAGCTTTAGCTGAGAGCTGTCGAGGTTGACAACGTAGTCCCCCAAAAACCGGTTGAGGACATCTACCACCACGCTTTCGAAGACCATTTTGGCGTTTCTCTCATCTCTCTGTCACCATGTTTACTTTCTGGGGGAGTCGCTCGTCTGGGCGTCACGGCAGGACGTGCCGGGGTGGGCGGGGCTTCACGTCCCCGGCCTGCGGTTGCTTCACGCGCTGCTGCGGCGCAGAGGACGAGCGGAGCTGAAACGCGGTGACGATCGGGTTATGGAACTCTGAGGATTTCACTCAGAACACCTTCATCTCAAACGTTTTGTATAATGAAATAAATGTGTAATAAAGTCCAAAAATCTGTGTGGACCTAATTTGAGAAGTTATTTTGAAACGTTTCATGCATTCGACGTCATCGGACTCGTTATTATTTTATTGTATGTTGTTTTTTTCGTTAATGTATCGCTTAATTGGAGCTTTGGTAACATCCCTTCATCTCTACTGTAACATTTAAAAATCATATTGGTATGTGATTACTATATGATATCACATTACTTCCTATATGGGCTTTTCATAGAAACATTATTAATGGGCTAATGAAGCCTTAAATGGTTTTGGTAATTAGTTTTTTATTTAAAAAAACACGCACAGCGACATCTGGTGGCTCATTAGAGCAGCACTAAAACTCATCCGGTTGAGCTATGACATTTGTAAAAAGCCTATATTAATGAAGCCACATTAAAAGGAGATATAGAGTCTAAAAAGTCCCACATTAACATACGTCATTCACTGAACCATTAACTTTGTACACTAAAGGAAAACGGATGTTACCTGCTGATAGAAATGACTTGCAAAATTATGATTCTCTATATATGTACAACCTCCTATACAAATTACTTCAAGAAATAACACATCCTATTACAACTCAACACCTGCACGTTTTTTCAGGTTGTCTTCTGTATTATAGCAAAAAGAAATTTCCTAAGAAAGTTATCTTGCTTCATTTTTGTGTACAGGTCCTGCATCCAAATGCTGACATGCAGACAGTGTACAGTATTTGTACTGGATTCCTTCTTCAGAGAAACTAAATTGCATCTAAAATAACTGCACTGCATCAGGTTTCATTCTTTTTCCGAGTTGTTCAAACACAAAAAAGCTGAGCACTGTAAACACTAATGTGAAACTACAGAAGAAACCAAATAAAATTTATGGGTGGAAATGTCTAGTCTAAATGCTCACTGTGCAATCTTCATTGATATTTCCGATCAAACAGCAAAGCTGCCAACTCACCTGGAGGCCTAGATATAAGTTCCTCAAAATATATGTTTAGTCATTTACAAAATTGCAAAATCGTTTTTTTTAAATATCAACTTAGAGTCCTACCTTAATTTGAATAAAAAATTATTTTGGCTTTGTGGCAGCGATAGTAAAGATTAAAGTAATAATAACATATAATCATACACACAAACACACACACACACACACATAAAGAGAGAGAGAGAGATAGTGCACAGTTACCAAATCTATAATTCATTCAGAATCAGAATCAGAAAATGTTTATTGCCAGGCAAAGATAAGAACATTTAATAGTACTAGGAATTTGTCTTGGTGTAGGCATGGCACAAAACAAAATATGAAAAAATTCTACATTTTATTTAATCTTCAAATACTTAATCTTCAAATAGGCCTATGATCCTTATTGATGATAGACAGTAATGTTGTCTCTGCTTTTACTTCTAAAAACACCCCCCCAAACATGGTATACTTTATTTGTATTTCTCATTAGAGAAATTGACCCAATGTGCAAACAACAGAGGGCTAATAATCTGAAGAAAATGTTTTTTCATGATTTCATTAAGCATAAACTGGGATGCACTCTAAGTAAATAACACTTGTGGCAATTTTAAAATCAGTATCCTACTACTACTACTCTTTTGGCTTTTCCCATCAGGGGTCGCCACAGCGAATCATCCGTTTCCACTTCACTCTATCCTGAGAGCAAAAAAATAAAGAACATTAAATAAACAAGATAAAAGGTTGTATAAAAACGGACAGGAAATGATAAAATAAACAAAGAGACTGTAGGAGTGAAGGCAACGTAACAGTCTTAGACCAATTCAGACAAGATGTGTTTTCAGTAAGCAGTTTGAATTATAACACTACAACACAGGTGTTTAGTTTACTTAAAAAAACATATCACAATTACAGATTAATATGGTTTAAAAGGCATAAATGGGAATGGAAAAGGCAAGACTTCATCACACACAACGTTTTAATATCAGTAGAATATATATATATAGTGCAATAAAACTAACATGGGAGGAAATCTTAAGAGTCCATATTTGATTATCTCAACACTGATTTTCATTTACACCACATCAAACACAATATGTGACATTATCACTTTATTAGTGACACATTTTGCAAAATGAATATTAGCATTTCTACAAACTCTTGGAAAATTTTAGGCTTGTTGTTAGTTAAATGTTCCACTATGTCAGCAATCCCTTACTATCCTATTAATTAAGCCGCTGGTTGCTGATCATAATTTTTTCACATGCAGTAGCAGTAAGTGCGGTACATTATTTGTAGTAAACAATAGATAAATAAAATAGTATTTCGATATTTTAAGAGGAACTGGAAGGAGGGAAAAGGAAACGTCTATTCTTGTACCTGCTTACTGAGAGAAAGTAACTGAGACAATGGTTTGGTGACCACTCCAATCGCCGCCCCCCTCCTCAGTGATCCAGCTGCAGATTGATCCACAACTTTTAATTTCAGCTGCAGTTCCAGCAGATCTTTACTTCTGAGTTCTGTGAAAAAGAAATCTTCATTAAACACAGGACTGCTGCAATTCCTGATGGTGGCGCTCCGCTGCTGCTGCAGCTTCCCTGGCGTCAGACAGAGATTCACTGCACAACTCAGGGTTCGTTGCTCGGTGTCGTCCTGCAAGGCCTCGACTGACATCACATGAACTCTGACTGTGTAAAGGGAACAGGATGTGTTGTTGGGTAGGGCTGCGTGCTCTGCCGAGAGACGCACTTTACCACGGCCCTTCAAAGGGAGGACACTCTCATGCTGACGTCTCTTCTGGCACTGCAGACCGTCCGTTGGGAAAGAGGCGGGTGGTGGCAGCATGAGTGAGCTGAAGTTTGAAGGGTTACTCACAGAGGTTGTTAAACTGAACCCTCCTCGCCTCCACCTGCCTCCGGTCTCCCTACTGTCAATTAGCGAAGGACAGGATGTTGCTCCTTTAAGGCGGCCTTTGGCTGATAGGATGCGAAGGGAGGATTTGGAGCTGTGAGGAGAACTCAGAGGAGAGGAGTCACTGGACGAAGCAGTTTCACTCTCTGTGCCTCCTGTCTCCAACATACTCTGGCACGAAAACCCCGATATAGATTTCTTGCCCATGTCAGTCGTCTTTTCCAGGTTGGGTGCTGCGTTACAAATGCTTCTATCAAATATGTAAACAGGACGATTTGAGTGGAACAAAGACTCTTTCCTCCGAGTGTTGGGGCGCTCGTATATCCCAGACAGGCCGTACACCTCTGCGGAGAATGGCAAAGGTTTCTTTGCTGTCTGCCGAGTCTCTGATGTGTCTCCATTCTTTAGTTTCACATCTGTCCTCCTCACACGCACATTGATTGAACTAGTGCCGCTCTTGGGTATGTGGTTCTGACCAGGTAACGAGGGTGGGGTTGTGTCGACTTCAACCACAGGGCTCCTCTTGCAGAGACGTGGAGGCAGGCAGAACTCTGGGATCTTGTCTGGGGTGAGGATGTTGTTGTGTAGATTGTGAGACAGGCTGGTCTTGGAGGAATGGAACATATCCTCCTCACTCTTCCCTATGTAACGACTCAGCTCCAGAGGAATGCTCTCCACGTTTTCCTTGATCTTCCCAAGGAGCCACATTGTTATTTTCTGATGATTTGGCGCAGTGTCTTCCCTTTGAATGCAAGAGCAAACATTAATACAAATCTAACACCTGAAGCCTGAAGCACATTAACATTGTTAAGAAGCACAATCGTAGGACTTAGACAGAATGACATAGATTTTCCTCTTACCTGTGAGGTCCTGATGTGTCCCTTTCTGAAGCAATACCAGACTGTCTGTGAGAGACGGACAAACTGGGGACAAACATTGAAGGTGGGCTTGAGACTCTGCATCAATCATCTCCTGGTACCAGTGCAACCAGCTCAGTGTGTATTCAGTCACACTGGGTGGCTAATCAGAGTACTGTGCATCCTTGTGCTTTAGTTGTGCAAAATTATTACTTCAATACAAGATACACATCATATCAGATGTGAAATATATCTTGGGTAGAAAAAATGAAACATTTAAATAGAATAAAAATTATATTCATGCACAAAACAACACAACAAAACATCAAAGTGCGTGTTGCTGTGGTCATGATGACGTAAGTATTATCTCTTTTTTAGACAGATGACCTCTTGATCAAAGGTAATTCAAAGACAGGATCACCCCAGGCCAACAGACAGCACCCACCACCTCAAAGATCCACTGACCTTTAAACTGCCGTGGGTCCAGACACACACCAGATGTAGTGGGCAGCTCTGAGTCACAGTTTATTTCTCATTATCTCAGTCAAACTCGACAAACCGTTCTTTAAGTAATAACATAAGGGTAAGTATGGTGCATGGAGGGTCCTGAACACAATGTTTTATGTTCAATAATCGTATTAAGAAAACATGTATTAGTTTTGATCCTTTAAAAAATTGTGAAAGCATATGAGAACAAAACTATTCATACACTAGTTAGTTTAACAAATGTCTTTTTAAATAAGCGAGTAAACAAATGTACTTGTACATGCAGACGTGTCTCATCTAATTTCCCCTTAGCTGAGGGAAAGGTGACAATGGATCTCAGTCCATGTCCAGGTCAGGTGTGAAACAACTCTAGAGGATATATATAGGTCCCATGTCCCGAAGACTGAAGAAGCTGCTTGGATTTGTATACAGTTGTGCGACTGTATTCAACAAAAAATGCTACTTTGAATTACTCGCATTTGTCTTTATCATTAGACTCTGTCATGATATAATTTTCTTCTCCTTGGTTAACATGCATCTATTGAATGGGACCTTATGTTGCCAAACGCTGGCAGCTGGAAGAACCAGTGAACAAAGTTCTGCAGCCACAAGAGGGCGTTCATGGATTAGATTTGCTGTTGACCAAGGTTAAACTTCCTCCCCTTTAATCAAATGTAAATCAGATATACAGGGGCAAGAAGAATGATAGTGAAGTCTTTGTAATGACTTGCCTTTGTTTGTAAATGTGTCTTATCAGTCACAGTGAAGGACGAGTGATTGAAATCTGATTGGAAACATCTGTACAGTTAGAAATACTTTGTTTCTGCTTTAATGAAAACACTATTTAAAAAAAACACTGTTCACAAAAGGCATCTGCTGATGTGAGCCATGCCTTTCTGTGATCAAGTAAGGAATAACTTGATAAAGCAGAAAAATTGTTGGACAGACATGTCCAATAGTTTAATTATTCATTAGTCCATAGTTTAAAGAAAACGTTTTGTGCAGTTGTGAAGGGCTTGTTTTAGTTACTGCTGCCAAAAGTTTCTATTAATTATTTCAAGGTTTATTTTAATCGGGTCTATTTATTTTTATGTGATTAGATAATTCCAAAGGCTTCCAAAGTTCTTATTATCAATTGTATTCCAAATAAATTATATAAAATGATTACAAAGGCTATAATTAAAACTAAAGCAAATGCAAAAAAACATACACACACACAAACACACACACTTCAGACCCCTGCACCTCTTATTGATCTCATTAAACATGAGACATGAGTGAGAAACAACAAGCTCGCCTGTGTGTGTGAGACAGAGAATGAATATGAAAATGAATAGATTCAGGAGGAGTCAGGGGCCTCTGGAGCGCCCAGGGGTCAGCAGGCTTTTTGTGGTAGTGAAGATCAACTTTATTACACCAATAAAAATCCAGAGTGCTCTCCGTAATGGAGAGATAAATGATTGGGAGTCAGAGGAGGACCTTGCCTTTAACCGCCGTCACTGCTGCAATTAACACTAACGAGAGAACAGTGCGTTGTTGCCAAATGCTCTTCAACTGCTGAGTGCATTAATGTCAAAACCTTTTTGTGCTGGAGATCTAGGTTTTTCATTTTCATTAAATTAATTTATTCTGTTGAGTATATGTTAACTTGTCAGCCAGAACACTTATCACAATATACACTTGGCATTTTTTTTGCAGGTGTCATGATTTTACTTTTTTCTGTACATTTCTTGAGCATTTGTGCTAGTAGCTCATTGTGCTAAATTTCATGTTGATGAAAAAAACTATTGGTTTTAGTAAAATCATAAAAATTACATTAGTGCAAAAGTTTGTATTCTTTCAGAAATTTATTTAAAAAAGCCAATTTTTCCCTAACAAGTTTTCGAATCCTTGCTCTTCAGTCTGACTTTTATGAACTTTATTTACCTTTTGGTTGTTGTTTAATACTGGCGTCTGTAGTGATGAACCAAATACCTCTGGTTATCATCTTAAATGCAGACTAATAAGGACCAAAAGCATATGAACCATGTTTCTTTATGCTTGTACCTCATGATGAATGTTTTACATGTCTCACCACTGAAGGCTGTAACTTCATCCACCTGCCCAGAGCTAAACGTGCCCTTTTAGCCTTCCTTCATCACAGTGACGGTACAATAGGAACTTTAAGTGTGTTTTCATTGAGGTTGGCTCTTTTAAACTTGCTCTGTGTGAAGAATGACTCGTCTGTGTAGTTGCTGATTAACTTCAGTTGCGCAGTTTGGGAACAAAGAGTTCTGGTGCCTGATGGTTTGAGATGATCAATTAAGAATTTGTTTGATTTTGTTAATTTTTAAAAGCGACCCTTTTTAAATGTGTCTGTGATGCAAAGAAAAGACCAAAAGCAATTACAGTAGACAGGTTTTAAATCCCTGGCCTTACACATGTTGCTCTAAATTCAAGGTTTTCATGTCTGAACAAGATCCAAAGCACCTTTATTTTGAGTCAAACCTCTTTAATAAGATTGATGTCTCTAAGTCTGACCATTATTATGTTTTGACATTGTGTGGTAAGATTTAAATATTCAAGTACAAACTGTCAGCAGGGATAGAGCTGATGACACACTTTGGTAATTTCCATTTCACTTTAATCTCTATTATTGAGGAGTCAAATGAGTCTATGTGGGCACTCATTCTTTCACAAAGCACTTAACCTCTTACAAGATTGCTGAAGTTTTTTGGCCAGAGAACTTCCTTGTTTCAACTCTTTAGGGAAAGTGAGAAAGGGGAAAAGTCGGAGAGGAGAAACAGTGGGAACGAGGCCAGAATGGCTGAACCACTGACCTGTATTGAATTGATAATAAAAAGTAATAACGGCTAATAAGGTGTAATAATTTGAGACAATAAAGATAGATGGCAGATTGAAGACGGTATGAGCTACGTCAAAAGACCTTACTTTAAGGACACAGCAGAAACAATACAATTGAGGGGCCGTATAAAATCTGACCCCAGATCAGTGAATCACTGTTGTGATTATTACAGAAGAAAAGGAAGGAGAGAGATAGATGGAGGCTGTATAAAAGATAAATGTATAAGGGAGGCAAAGGAGAAAGAGCTTTTTCAAAAAAGGTTGAAAAAAGGAAACAAAGCAGGAAGGGTGTAATCCGAGGAAGAGAATGATGGAGAAAAGATGGAGTATAAGAGTTATAGTAATGTGCAGTGGTGCACAGTGACCTGTCGTTAGGACTCCCTCCCCTGACAGCTTCTCTCTGTCTCCAGGCCTGATGCCAATTTTTTAATTCCCCTCAGATGGTCTTTTCATTGGCTAGTGCTGACTCCCGTTGACATGTGCCTGATGACTGTCCGCTTGTCCCACTGTTGAAGCCCACAGCAGTGAATAAGGCAAAGCGAAGCGGTCATAACCAAGGCAACAGCAGACGCAGCCGTCTGCCAGCTGCCGGCTTGCACTGAATCATGTGCACTGTTCTACTGTTAAAATAAGTTTTCACGTGGACTGCGCTCGTGCACTTGAAAGATTATTGTGTTTTGATATTTGTTTTACCCGTGTACTGGCAGTTGAGAAAAGGGAAAAAGCAGCAGGCACAGCCACTCCCTCATTTCCACCACTGAGCTGCCCTTGAGCAAAGCGTTTAGCCCCCGACTGCTCCAGTGGAGCTGCTCAGTGGTCAGAAGAGAACTGGGCAGCCTCCATGTGTAAATAGGTTTTAAAACACCAACAGCCGACTGTTGAATTAATTGACTAAATCAATTAGAAAAACATACCTATAGGTTTTATTGGAACTAAATTTAGAAGAAACAGAATTTAGCAATGCAAGCTTCTCTGATCCCTCTGTCATTACTGCTTTCTTTGATGAAAAAACTAAAGTCCACTTACAGCGTTCAGAAAAATGGTAGAGCAGATATAATTTCATTGAGCAAGAAAATGCTCTCATTGTACGACTTAGGACAACTCCTATCACTACAGAGTGCAAATCCTCAATATTTAGAGTGGCTCTCTACATCTCGTTAAATGAAACATACTTTAGGCTTCTTAATTACTTTCATATTTGTTTGAGCATAAGACAAATTCATTTGTGAGAGGGAATTTAATTGTACTTGAGACATACAGTATATAGAACTCAAGACAGAAAATTCACCAACTTGGAGTTAAAATAAAGCATTTATTAATTGACTTTTAATATAATAAAACTATAATATATTCATTTAATTATGTTGAGTAGTTTGCTTGCCATGAGAAAGATATGATGATTGCATTGTTAGGTGAAAGCAGTAGACACATTTAAAAGATATTTTCATATAAACTTAAATGAAACAGAAGAAATCCATGAATGCGGACAAACTTATTTTTTACAAGTCTCTAATGTATGTGTGCACGACCACTACGACTGTGAATTTAAATATGAGTACCATATTCATTTTTAACTTATCTGTCTATCAGTTTGCGTTGCTAAAATAGTTAAGCACAGAATGAGGAAACACATTTAAATTGTTCTTCTCTTGTGGTTTTAAAATAAAAGAGGAATTTCAACAACGTGTCATGTGTTCTTGTCTGTCTCTCTGTCTGCCTGGTTCAGTGTCCTCATGTATGACTTTATAAAGAAATCTGGACCAAAAAACTTCATTAGTTCAGAGGAGGGTAGAATCTCTTGTGGACCTTGTGCATCTGTCCACCTGTGTTTGTCTTTGTCTGTGTTTCCTTTGTCACACTGTTACTCCCTATTTCTTCTCTGTTTCTCTATCTGTGCAAATTCTCCAACAATTGTAGGCATTTTAACTTTTAATAAAGCTTGTTTAATAGATAGATCTCTCTTCTTTTTCCAATTTTTTTACTAAAGATAGCAGCTAATATAATGCAGGTTTATTGTCTTCATTTATTGTTATATTATTTCACTTACATTATGAATTCTTATTTAAGCTCTGACTGAACATAGAATCCACGAATGGCAATTATTGGTTTAACTAAATTTGAACAAATTTCTCTTATCTGGTGTTGCCAATACATTGAATAAAAGACTAGTGTTTTGGAACAAAAAATAATATTTAAGGTTGTTAGTGTTCATGTGTGTAAATTTGGATGCATGAGGGGCAAATGGTGGATCAGATCAATGAATTAAGCTGCTCATTATGATGGCTTGTTCTTGCTGGTCATTAAGAAAAATGCGTGTAGAATTTGCCACCCTGGCCCTTATGAAGTGTGGGTAATTACCACTAATGTATCATCATCTATTCAAGACCCCAGCATTTCATTTCTGAGGGCTGACGATAAAACACCTCTGACCTAAATGTTTTATTCATTCATCAGACTCCTGTTATTCATTTTAAACTCGTATTTCACATGATGAACTGTGTGATTCCATGAATAAAGAGTTCTCCACTATTAATGTCCTGCACTCACGACTTATCAGTGCTAACAGATTTTCATGCAGTGTAATTTAAAATTTGAGGTGGTCAAATGAATTATCATCATATCACGCCCCGCCATCCAAAACCTATAGTTTTCAAAATAATTGTGAGGAAAACCAAAACCAAACAGAACCAGACTTTTTTTTTGTTAAGCAAAATCATTTTACGGGCTGGCGCTCAAGTTATTTAACACTGTGCTGTTTTAATATCACATTCATTTACTTTTGCATTTGTTAGTAATTTGGGCATGTTTAAATAGTCTTAAATAACAATAATTATGATATCCTTTCAAATAAATTTTAAATAGCTGACCCAGCATCAATACGGTGGAATTATTTGGAGAAATGTCATCAGCTTATAATCTGAAAGACAACTGGATTGTATTTTTTCTATATATTTTCTAATACAAATCCAAATATTTGACAGAAAACTTAATTGCTATGGTATTTACATTAACGACAGACAACATGATTCCTTTACTGCAATCCAACAAGAACACATCAAGTTTTGGGGAGCTGTTTTGTTTTATTTTCATTTTCATAACTGTTTGTAGTTTACATCAGATTTGTAGCATGGTGACAAGCAGCTCCTTATGCAGTTCTGCAAAAAAGGCTGTTGCACTGCATCCAATCCATGGTTATGTAAAACTGAAGTGAAACATTTTCTGATGAAGAAAAGACATGACCTCTCATGATCACTTCAAAGTGCTGGTGCCTCACCTCTTCACTATTAGAGTGAAAACACTGTGGCACCCGGAATTTATGATGATATTGACTCAACAGAAACAATCAACCGTTAGTGGTTGCAAAACTATAGGAGATATTCCAAAAACACAAAGGTCTCTTTATACCAACATGCCAAAGAGCCACATACCTGTAGGTCTATAAAAGTGTAAAAAAAAAATTTTTTTTAGGCTTTGACACACCCAGAACAATGTCACCTCGAATAAAAATAGACTGCAAATATATATCCATTTACATGTGCATGAACACACGTGCACATTAGAAAACGTCGTGTGATATTATGGGAGGCCTCGCACTGATGTTGTGAAGACAGAGGATCATGGAGGGTAATGATGGCTGCATTATTACTCCTCTTATTGTGTCTTAATTAGTGGCATTTAATTATACACTAATGCAGTGAGGGCTATTAAAGACACTGAGACCTGCTGATCGGGGAGTTACAGCAACACACAGACACACACATCTGCAGCCACAGGCACACACTTTTCACGCATGTCATAGAAATGAAACAGTTGCCTTTAACTAGGAGTTACAGACATCCTGTAGAGAAAGTGTGTGTGTGTGTGTGTGTGTGTGAGACAGAGAGAGATAGGATATTCTTTCAAATTCAAGGTGCAACACAGAGGAAGTCGGCTAAAAATGGCAATGATAGAAAACCGAATTTTAAAAAGTTAGATTAAAGGAGCAAACATCATTGTGCGTATTCTGCTCATTAGAAAACGACACCCAAAACTGTTTTAATTCTTCACTCCCACGCCTCTCCTCTGCTGGTGCATCTCAATTATTTGTTCAGAGGCTGATGTGACAATAGTGTCGGCTGTGGCAGCCTTTGGGATGCTAAACAGGGGACAGGGGGTTGAATATAAGTCATTTTCAGTGGGCTGAACCCGGTGCTTTGTGTTGCTGGCGAGGACGATCTTCAAAGCTACGTTTAAACAGAGCTAACAAAAGAGCAAAACTTGATCCGATCTCCCTGTCTGCTTTTGAAGTTGCGAAGCCATATGAGTGTCAGCTGTTCACATCCATCTCGTGAAGATCACACACACCTCTCCGGGATTAAACATATCAGCATATGTAGCTGTTCCAAAATGTCAAGATGCTCAAATTTTGCATCAGTGTGTACACATCATGGTGACAGGTGAAATGAATTCAACCGAAACACATCTCTAAGAAATGCTTAACTTAGGAAGGTTTCTTCTCAGTCAGTTTTTTACGCAAATGTCTTTTTTCATATATTTGTCAAGCTAATTCGTCACGAGGAAATTAGAAACTTGAAAAACTACTTTGCATTTATACCATTTTCTTGCTAGTTTGTTTAGTGCATGTCCCCTGTGTAAGGTGGCCCTTATTTTTTGTGTGGGTAGAAAGACCTACAGTTTAAACTATTGCCCATATGTTCAGAAAAAAATATCTAATAACTGTCTGATCACAGGTGTCCCTCTTACTATTACATATTATTACAAAAAAGTAATGGAGGTGTTACATGAATCGGAATCTGTTGTCTCTAAAAAGTGATAAAAATGCAAAAAAAAAAAAAAATTAATCGTAACGTGTGCATTTCATTTAGCAACAGGTGGACACAGCATACACAGTCACAGTCTCCTGCTGCATCATTAGATTTAATAATTTTGTGTCAGGTTGAAATCAGCATAGGTGTATCCTGAAAGTCACAAGACAATTCAAAGTGCATGATTTCTAAATCATTCACATAATCTCACGCAATTTATTAGATAGCTAAATTCTTTATAAATATCTTCAGATAAATAATGTTATAATACAAGCATAACATTTCCAATTGACTGCTATAACACAAAAAGTGCAACAGGCCTAATTAAAAACCACGAAGGCCTATTTGTCTTTAGCCGATAGGTCTGTCATAGATTACAAGAATAAGAGCAAAATATATAAAACAGAGTTGTTGGTTTGCACTTGGAAAGAACTTAAAGAAAGCTTTCTTTGGATTTAGCGATTTAGATTGTATTAATCAGTGCCACATTACAGTATGTGGTAAATGCCCTCACGAATTGTGCAAATAAATGATGATTTTAATCAACATGAGTCTAATGAAAACTTCATTACATAAGCACAACGTTAACCTTGATTTTTTTTACAGTTCTCCTACAGCTACACTTAACTTGAAATATATGATGTGTCTAACAGGCCTTTCAGTCAAATGTTATGCAATAACAATGTCTTTCTTGTATAAGTTACTTTCAAAAATGACCCGCAAATTACCCGGTTAGGACAGCAGGAGGGGCGGGTGGAGAGGGTTGCCTTTCCCCTCCAGAAGATCGCTTTTCTCCATCACTGAGGCAGGTGAGCAGAGCTGGGCCGGGCCGGACTGCAGCCCCGTCAACCCGGGCACGGGACCCAGGGATGGAGTGGGCTTGATTGGCACGGGGACGGCGGGCAGGCTCTGCCCGTTGGCACTGTGGTACAGGCCCTTTGCTGACACGCTGAAGGGCGCGTACTCGGACGATGCGGGCATGGGCACGCCGCCCATGGACTCCGACAGCATCCCGACGTGTGGCCACATGGAGTTGACCACGCTGCTGAGCTGCGGGGGCACGGGGTAGCCCAGGTGGTGCATGACCGAGGTGAGGGGGAATCCGCTGGCCATCACACCCTTGTAGTCCCGTCCTATAATGTTCTCAATGGCGAACGGGTGTTTAAAGCCGCCGGGCTGTGCGCAGGTAATGCCCCCGTAGCCCTGGAAGTGAGGGAGTCGACCCACGGTGCTTGCCGGGCCGGCTGGGTGGTCGTGGTGGCCTGGTGCGGTGCCCAGCTTGCTGCCCGGGTGGTGGTGGTGATGGTGGAGGTAATGCATCATTGGGGAGCTCTTGCAGGCCATATGCTCGGCGCGCAGCACCTTAAAGCGCTTCCGTCTCCTCAAGAAGCTGCCGTTCTCAAACATGTCGCCGCAGTCCGGGTGCAGAGCCCAGAAGCTGCCTTTTCCTGGCTGGTCAGGCCGCCGAGGGATCTTAATGAAGCAGTCATTAAACGAGAGGTTGTGTCGTAGGGAATTCTGCCACCTCTGCGTGTTCTCCCGGTAGTACGGAAACCGGTCCATGATGAACTTGTAAATGTCACTGAGAGGCAGCATCTTCTCGGCTGAATTCTGGATAGCCATCGCCGTCAGTGATATGTAGGAGTACGGGGGCTTCTGGTCGCTATAAGAGTTCTTCCCAGGACGGGGCATGACTGGTTTCTTAGTTCTTTGAGTTTGAAAAGTTAAATGAAACAGTAATATTTTAAATGCTAAAATTACTGGGCTAACTTGGCAGTCCTTAGCTCAGTCTCCATCTGACGCGTCTGTTCCAAAGTTCTGAGCCATCAGATCAGTAGTTATCCCGATCAGTACAATGTAGCCTGGAGGCCCACAGCTGGCAGGTAAGATCCTTGAGATGCTCCTGTATCCGTAGAAAGTTTCTTTTGAAGATTCGGGTTTATCTCTTTGCCGACGTAGTCGTTTAGTGTTGTGCGTAAAAGTCAGTCTCTGTGCGTAAAAGTTGAGAGGTCCTTTGAATCCTCCCTGCTTCTCCGGCGGTTAAAAGATGTGAGGGGTCACTTTGCCTCGCTGTCTCTGTGTGTTGTGTGTTCCTCTCCTCTTGTGCGATGCTCCAGCTCGCCGAGCACCCTTTTTGTAAGACCCTTGTAGGTCGCCGTCTCTATTATCTATTATCCGGATACTTGAGGGACACGTCAGGGGAGAGCAGAGGGCTGTGCGCGCACGTGTGTGTGAGAAACACACACTGAGAAAGAGAGAGGGAGAGAGAGAGAGAGATGTGGTAAAAAAAAATGAACTGAAATGAAGTGTGGGTGGTGCGATCGACACACACGTTGAGCTTCTAATCTCCAGTTTGCCAATCAAAGAGTCCCGCGTAAAGTACACAGGGGCAGAGGAGAAGTGGAGACCGGATGTTCACCGCCGAGCTGCGCTTGAACGGATATTCTCATGCCTTTCAGCCAGTGCCCAGTGGTCTCTCTGTACAGCTGACCGTGACCTTTGACCTCTCTTGTTACAAAAGTTGGAACGAGAATTTTGTAATGCAAGCGAGGGATCATAAGCATTTCATATGCTGCCTGCTTCTACAGTCAAAATGTTTTGCAAATGTGCTCAGTAATGTCTTGCGCTGTATATGACTATGACAGAGAGTGTGGATTTGTAAATTACCTAAGGAAATAAATAAGAATGGAATATAAACACAAGCTCTTTGTTAAATGTGCTCGACTGCACTTTCAGACTTTGCAAACAATAAATCATGTCTTCCTTTGCGCACAATCATCAGTGCGCTTCTATTCTGCTCTCAATTACCAAAGCACAGAAACACACGCACGCACACGCACACACACACACACACACACGCGGAAAGAGAGACGCTGTTGTTGATTAATTGCTGAGAGGGGAGTCCGGCGGCTGTCTGTCTGTCTGTTCAAACACTCTCCGGTGAATCCTACAAGGATGTAAACAAACTTCATCCCCTGCTCTGAATTCTGTTCAGCGGAGAACAACAAACGCTGCCTCCCCTCACGCGTTTTTTCCTCCCTCTGACCAGGTGTCATGACGGGGTCCTTGACGGCTCCTGTCTTCCCCGGTGCCCCGGTGGGGCCCCGAATACATTACAATAATTAAGCCTTCCGTGATTTAGCCTCCTATGAGAGAAGTCCAACAATGTAATTAAGGGCAAGCTTGCTGTATTGGGTATGAATATTCAAAACTGTGTCAATTAATTAGCCAGTGAATATCCGTTATGTCTCAGTCCTTCAAGCCCACTCAAAGGTCAAATCTGTCGACGGAAAGCATATTTTAGAGCCATCATGTCACTGCAAAGGGAAACTGCTCACATTTCTTGTCTGCTCGCTTGACAAAGAATGAACATATAGATTCGAGAGTCGTTATTGTACGCGCAGTTTTTTTTTTTTTTTTGGCTTTGTTTTCTCTCTCTGTAATAGTTTTCCTAGAGGCTGAAAAATGAGTTTCGAAACTCCGAGGCCCTCAGAGGCCAACGCGAGTAAAAGCATCCTCTTAAACGCCCGGGAAAGATCAATATTAAATCTGTTTTCACAAAGGGGGCCGTTAAATAGACACCGTGGCTGATCTGCATAACAAAATTAATTAGGTAGTCTACGGCAGTCTTCGTCTGCACCCAACTCCTGGACAAATAACTAGTTGTAAAGCACACCTTCTGGGCATACGGAACATATGCTGGAATTATCCTTAATTGACTAATTACATAAATTACTCATTAAGTTTACAGCACATCAATTATAAAAGATGTATCAATTAATTTTGCATAAATTACAAGCGGCACGCTGCACGGAGAGGGCGGCGAGGGGAATGAGGGTCGCTAGGAGGGGGTCTGCTCTAAGGTGGAGCATGTGTGTGTGTGTGTGTGTGTGTGTGTGGCACCGTGAGTGACGCTCGTCTGTTTGTTTCCTGTCTCTAATAATTATTTGTTCAGCTTAAGGGCAAAGATATTCTTTCTCTGTCTCCCATTCGCAAAGGGAAAGTGTGGGGGTAATGGCAATTATACTAATAATAATAATCCTAAAGACCTCTCTCCAAGTCATAAGGGGCGCATCGTCGCGAGGAGAGCCATTAAAATCAATTAGCGAGGCCTATTGTTTTCAATGGAAAATTAAACCGGTGTAGGACTGAGCTGCACAGGCTGTAAGCCTCACTGGTGTAATGGGAAATTATTTAGCGGCAAAATACGACAGGTCTTCCCATAAAAGAGCGAGCGAGCTGCTTTGATGCATCTGAGCTGCAGTGTGTCCGCCTGTTGCCTTTCAGACTTACCTCAGGTGGCAAACTTTAACACGGAACGTCTTCACTCTTGTCCTCCTCACAAACTTCCTCAACAACAATAAGAAAACTATCACCAGAAGAAAACTAAATCCATATTTTTTGTTCCTGGCCTGTGTAATAATTGTGTCTTTTGGCCAAACACTATGAATAGACAAACAAGTGTCTGCTTCACTTGAATTTGAATGTTTGTGAATTACAGTATGTTTTTATATAGGAATATTACACAAAAGGACAAAATAAAAAATATTGGACAATGCAATCCAAAACATTTGACTCGTCATTAGCAAATACTGCAATATATACTTTATTGTTTTTTGACACAGTTAAAACACTAGAGTATATGGCGCTGCTGTAACTGCACTGTATTGTAAAGTGTTTTTTATTTTATTTTAAAATGTGTTTATACATTTTTTTTACATTACATACATTCTAATTTCATACTGAGAAAAAAATGCTCATACACAGCACCTGTACACATGAATGGTTTAACTGCTTTTATCAGATTCATTCAGTTTTCAGTGATTTAGCATTTAGTTGGGCAGGCTGAACATCTGTCACGACAAAAATATTAAATTTGAGATTCAAATGTGCAAATTGGTGACTCTAAACTTGGCAGTGGGTGTGAATGTGAGTGTAAATGGTTGTATGTGTGTGTATGTCTCTCTGTGTTGTCCCATAAATAGACTGGCAACCTGTCCCCCGCCTCTCGCCCTATGATGGCTGCAACATGGTCCAGCCCCCCTCATGACCCTACACAGGATAAGCAGTTACAGATAATGGATGGATGGATTAAAATTATGAATGGTGCCAGAAAATACTGCCTTGATGTTGACAAAGAAATTAGGGTATTATTTTAATAAATGGTGAAAAACATACACGAAATTCCTGCATATGCATTTGAAAAGATCATGAGCCTGTTCCGATCAGTCACTGAACTGAACTGAATTTCCCTCCTGTTCTGATGATAATCAGAGCTGTGAGGTTTCCTCTAGCCCTGCACTCAGTCACTGAGGTGTCTGTTTTCTTATCACATAGAAATTATAGAAGTGCTAAACAATAAAGCCTCGGTAGACTGCAAGCGCATGAGGGCTGCTCATTCCCATCAGCCTTCATCAAAGGCTGCAGTTGCTTTCAGATGGTTCATTAACATCAATTATTCATCAGGATGGAAATCAAAGACGGGTTCAAACCCAAACGGAAGAGCACCAAACTTTCACCATCTCTGGTAACTGTAGCATTTTATTGTGTTGGCTCTTTGCTTTTGTGTGCTTCTTCTTGTCAGCGAGCCACAGTTAAAGACATCGCATGATGTGGATCCAAAGTGCTCTGGTGTTTTCACTTTCCTACAGTGTCAGAGAACACGGATTCTTTGTAAAACCTCATTGTTCCCCTTTAGTGCCATTAAAGCTGGTTTTATTTTGAAGACTGGGATGGGAAGTCACAGTGATTGTGTCTGGCTTGACTCTGCTCTGACACTACAAACACTTTGTGGCTCCTGAAGGTGACAGTGCACAAAGCTTCCGCTGCCTGCACCATGAGTGGGAAAGCACTGAGCTTGTGCCTGCTGCAGTAAAAACTGTCAGGCCTGATTGACTCTGAATAAACGGGGGTTTCGATCCAGTGTGGGGGTCTCTAACACACAGCCAGTGTTTAAAGTGAGCAGGTCGACCTCGGATGACCCCTTTAAGAAGATAATTACTTATTACTTATAACTTATATATGATTGGGTTCCCACTTCACTAACTCTTTTTAGGGCCACTATACTATAGGTGGGTGCAAATCATTATAATATAATAATTCAATATGCAGCTACACTCAGCAGGCAAAGTGCTTGTGAGTCCAAAAGCTTCAAGGTTCACACCTTGTATCATCATGTCAGCAGCATTTTGCTGTCATCTTTTGTGACCCCATGTCAAAACCATTATTATTTTTGGCATATCCTTCTTAGCAGGTAGACAGATGATTACATAAATAGATGAAAATGTGGTGTGTTTTCTCTGGCTGTTGCCGTTCACGTTAATGGGAGCGATCCTTGCCGCAGCGCCCTTTGATTCCGGCTGTGGGTTTGATCACATTGCGGCAAAAAGAGAAATGTGGCCCACGAAAGACGCCGAAAGCCGCAGGCACCGAAGGGGTGCAGTCCGTGAGGGGGGGCGGGGGGGGCTATTTATCATTCAGCACGTTCCTTGCACTTTGTCACTGGTGGACGTCGCACGGGAGGGAGCAGGTGTGTGTGTGTGTGTGTGTGTGTGGGTGGGTGGATCGGGGGCTCCGTACCGCAGGGAGCGCGGCTGAAGCACCGAGCGCGTCTCCGCTGGATCTCCTCTTCCTGCTGTCACACCCACCGCTCGGCGCCGTGGGTTCCCCCCACAGAGGAGGGAGGACGGACGGCGCACACAGCGGCACAGAGTGGTGCAGTGCGAGCGGAGCGGAGCGCAGCGCAGCGGGGGGACGCGGAAGAAAACACACACACACACACACACACACACACAGCGGCAGCGGCAGCAGCGGCATCACTGCTGAAACTTGGTCTATGGAGAGATCTGCAGCGGCGCCGTAGCGACGCAGGCCGACATGGACGAGTATTTGCGGAAGGTCCAAAGCAGAGTCGGGGTGAGTTACGAGCCTTCGGCGGCGTGAGCGGTGTAATGACGGCTACAGGCTGCGGTCCTGTTGCTGGAAGAGCGTCCCTCCGGTTCCCCAAGCACCTGTAGATCGACAAAACGAGAGCCCGGGGGGGGGGGAGAGGAGGAGGAGGAGGAGGGGGGGACGGGAACGAGCTGCCGGTTTCTAATGAGCGGAGGCGTCACATCAACAAGTTTCGCCAGAGGCTGCGATCTGGCTCCGCAGACAGCGACTCACGATTTGCATTTGATCCACGGCCGTGTTCGTGTTCACACGTCCAAAGGAGGAGCCCGTTCCTAGGAACGGAACGATCGGCAGGCCACCGTGCGGCTGCCTGCACAGATCCGTGCTTATACCGTCACGGACTGGGCTTGTGTACAGGTCTGTCACTCTGGGGACCCT
Organism: Channa striata; assembly: GCA_033026295.1. Lineage (NCBI taxonomy): Eukaryota > Metazoa > Chordata > Actinopteri > Anabantiformes > Channidae > Channa > Channa striata. The sequence goes on from CM065178.1 coordinate 5,687,600, forward strand.
CTCATGGATGAGGTCCATGACTGGAGGCAATGACGTGCCCAAAACAGACCCTTGTTTACAGGGCTTGACCACATTATCAGTTGTCATGATATCTTCCAGGAGGCTTTTGGTTTGTAAACACATATATTCTCATTTGTGCTCATTTGTGGTCTTGGATGATGATGGAATATTCCCAGGCACCTGTCAGTCTCTAACACTGCTCACATGTGCTGCATTTGCATCTGGTGGCCACTGAAAAGCAGATCAGGGCTAATAATTTACTGTTTTGCTGACTGACTGAGTCCTTGGCCCCCAACCAAACAAAACAGTTGAAGAATTATTGATCCTCTACAGGCAACGTTGCTGTTTAGTTCTAATTTAGAAGAAGACAGCAAAGGCGAGACATAATGACAAACCCGATCTTAACTCAAATTCCTTGTAGTCGCTGTCTGAAGAGGGAAGTCACCCAGTTTTATCAGCTCTTTGAAGACTGAGCAGTTGACAAAACAATCCCACATTCATGTCCATTTAGTAGCTTTAATTGGAGCTTTCCATCACATGACATGGTCTTCATCCGCAGATAAAGACTGTGTATGTGCCATCTCTGGTACTACAATGTGCCGTATATACATCATAGAGTGAGTTTTCAAATGCACAGACACATAATGTTTTCGTACTCACAGTATTCAGAATACTGTGTTTATGGAAGTGAACAGGTGTCGGTCAGTTCACCACACACTTGAGTGGCCTGTTTGTCAAGAGTTTTTAAGAGCATAAGCGCTTTTGCTCAGTTTTTTCTTTTCTAAATATGAAACGTTTCCCCACGAGGAAGAGAAAAGATCCAAGAAGCAAAAGCACAGATCAGAGCAGGGCAGGACAACCCACATGTGCCATGGAGGGCGCAGATAAGTTCACATGTCGTGATTCTCAATCAACACACACACTTTAGAGCATCTCTCTCCTATCTGTGCAGTATAAACTTTGACGATTTGCTCTTTTGCTGACCACGCTCCACTCGCCGTCATTCCCAGCGTCTGCCTCTTTCTCTCCCTGTCTATCTGCTCTGTAGATGGCCTCCATCCAGAACAGTCATACTTCTAATTGGCCTGGCTCTTAGTGCTTAATGAACCCTCCTGTTTTTTCTCTGTAAAGCTCCGCAGCTCACTCTCCTTGACTCTCACGTTGTTTGGCGTAGAGCTGAAGCAGTGTGCTGAGTGGACTTCCGCCATCTGTCCTAGCAGTCTGCAAACACACAGAGACACATACTGTAAATGCCGTGTTTATACTACCTTGGTTTTGTCTTTGGGTTCATATTTTGTACTATATTATGATTATAACCAAACCTAAAAAGTAGTAATTATTTTATGAGTCAGGGGTGTGAATCTCTACAACACCACATAATTGTTGAGCCATAAAACAAACTGCTAGATGAAAAGTGTCCAAATTTTTTGATGTACTTAATGCAGCTCATACCTCTTGTTGCTTTGCATATCCCCCACGGTCCAGTGCAGCCAATGTGAAAATTGAACCTCCCGTAGATTATTGGATATTAGACAGACAGTATCTGCTTGTGGTGGACTGGTGACTAGCGGTTGCTTCCTGAGACTAACAGTGAGCGTGGTGGCAGGTTTCAAACACATGAGATGCAGTTCAGTGTTCTGTTTAAATACCTGCAGCTTTCATACAAGCAGTGACAGTTATCTCATCTCTGAGTGATATTTGGCTGAAAATGAGGCAATATCTTTAATCTGGCTTGCAGGATGAAGAGAGGAGAGAGGAGAGAGGGGAGGAGAGGAGAGAGGAGAGAGGGGAGGTGAGGGGAGAGGGCTTGAATGTGATGAGACAGGGAGATGTAGCTCAGAGAGAGAGAGAGCGAGAGAGCACTCAGACTAAAGGATATCAGATGGCCAACACATGCTGGTGGACACACACACACACCCACACACACCCCAGTGTTCTTCTGCTGCAATAATACACACTGTGAGTGGCCTTTTCTTCTGCTAATGCCTTGCTTCCTTTTCTCTGGCTGTCCACTATTGATTTATTCCCCCTCTTTCCCAAGAACTGGCTGCAGGCCTCCTCCTCTCCTGCTCTCTCGTATGCACCTTCTTCTCCTTCTCTTCCTCCCTTCATTCCCGCTCGACACTCTCTCCCTCCTATTCCACATCTTCGCTCACTCTTATCTAACTCCTTTTCCTCATTTCCTGCTCTTTCCTCTCCTTATCATATTTTTTCACCTGCCTGTTCCCTTTTTTCCTCCCCCCTTTCCTCACCTCTTCTAAATGCCTGACTTTAATCTGCTGACCATACTCCCAATATTTCAGCCTACTTTTTCTGACTCCTTGCCCTCATTCCTCCAAGTTTGCTGTACTCTTCTTTTCCAATCCTCAGTCTATAATCAGTGTCCTCCAGCCACATCCTTTCTATGAGTGGGTCACTCATTACTTCTCCCTCATTACTTTGTGGCCTGATGGTAAAGTGTTATGATAAGAAACAAGACACTTCAGGTCCATTTTATATACATTACTACCAGTATTTTATTGATTTAGTTGTGGCATTAAGGTTCCTTAAATGACTGGATCCTAATATGTATTTGCCTTACCAACAGATTTGCTCAGCGTGAAGTAAGGTTGCAGGCTGATATTTAAGAAAGTAGGATCGCACAATGTGAAATACGTGGTTTGAGTGCTTCATACCACTGACTTGCAAATGACATTACATTTAAACCATTTTCTGAGCACCCCATTTACTACAGTAAGGGAAGCAGTATTCCTGTTCTGTCACCGTTTACATGTGGTCTCATTTGTAGTACAGGCCAAGTGCCTTACCGACCGGACTTGGTGGCTGGCTGATTGTGGAAGAGCTGCTAAGATTTTCCACCTGTAGGCAGAGGTGAGAAGTAATGAAAGACAAATACTTCAAAACAGTATTTAAGTAGAATGTTCAAATACTTTTTTCGGATGACTTATTGCCAAAAATGCCTGTGGTTTCTATTCCTTTCATTTGAAAAACAGTTTTAGTACTTTTACATTTTAATGTACTTAGTGGCTATTTCTTTCTTTCTTTCTTTCTTTTTTATCTCTGCACAGTTATCTACTTGCAGCAACAGGTGATATTGACTAACAGCTACAGTACAGTATGATCCCTGCGTGTTGGATCTTGGAAGATTGACAGCCACAGGCACCTGATCACAAACGAGTCCGTTGTTCTGGTAAAAGTTATAGGCAACGACAGTTATAGTAGTGGTGGAATAAAAACAGTTGGATCACCAAAACATCTTTCAGAAGACCCCAAGCTTCATTAAAACATAATACAGAAATGTGGGTATGTAAAACTTTTCTGAGAAGTGGAAGACCTAGGGAAAAAAAACTAAAAAAAGCACCAGAAAACCTGCTCGAGCAACAGTGCGTGAAAATCCAAAACAAAACGCAGAGGGATCTGACAAAGTCGGTAGAGGAAAACAGTAACAGCAGCAGAAATCTGCACAGTCAAGCACAGTCTGTCTGGATTGTTCGGAGAAAAACAGCCAGTGCTTACTTCTAGACATCAGGCAGCACAAAAGATATGCTAAGAAAGACATGAATAAACCAGCTGAGATTTGGACATCAGAATTATTGTGGAATTTGTTGGTCAGAATTCACACAGGTATGTGTGGAGAGACAAAAACTGCCTATGAGAAGAGGAACGCCATTGTCCCAGTCAAACCTGGTGGAGGCTCACCGACATTTTGGCCGTGTGTGTCTGCACCAGGCTGGAGCTTTGCACAAAGAATTAATACAGCCCTTTATCAGTTTTTAACGCAAACCCTCCTACCATCAATCAAAAAATTAAAAATGAAGAGGCATTGGAACAACTATGCCATGATGATAGGCTACCTTCTTCTTTATTTTTCTTAGTTTTATTTTTTTTATTTTTTTTGCCTTGTTATCATTTCAAAGTAAAGGGATGCAAAGTTTTCCATACACCTGCAAGATGAAGGTAACCTCTGACTGTAATGATCCTTTTTCATGAGCAATAAAAGTAACATTTGTTCACTGAGATGTATAATATGCAAGTACAGAATGCCAGAAATGGGCAAAAATATACAAACCTACTAGGTGATGATGTTCTTTAAACATATTTGTTGGGTAAAATTAGCCACCAGCGTGTAACAACAAGGTTGCCAGTTTGGGCTTCCTGCATAAATCTAGCCAGGCATCTTGATTAGTCAAGGTTTTCTTTGTCTCTGTAAACCTGCTTCCTTTCCAGCACTGCTCCATCCCGTCCCATCAGAGCATCTTACAAGCCCATTAAGATGAGCTTCAGATAGAAGCGATATTCATTGTATCCACATTTTGCTTCTTGATTAATGACGCAGGCTGCAGGGCAGGCTTGTGCTAGTGGTGAGTCAGCTAATCTGTTTTAGATAAAGCAGATTGACAGAACACACAGCGAGCAGGCTGAGGATGGGTGTTGGTGATTTTGTTCCAAATTACCAGCTTGTGTTGCACTATGTGCTTTGGCTTTTCGAGAGCGTAGTTAATCAGGATGTCACACGCTGGAGAGGAAGCTTCGACTCATTTCTGTTGTGATGTTTTCGTGTTGTGTCTTTCACAATTTTCCCCCCATTCACACAAGGACAAATATTCAGAATATTCAGAGACCTGTAGGTTTGTGCCATAATGTAACTCTGCACATGTACATTAGTGATTTATCCAAGCTATAATAATCAGGAGTAGTTGGATAAAATATCCCCCTTATTAAAATTTAATGCCAAGAGTCCTAGTCAACAAATGAAGGAGGAAACTTCATTTTCTGCCTTTTTCACTCAGAGATGAATGTTTAATCTCTTTAATGGATCTGTCATTAATGTCCACTTAACCTAAATGAAGAGTGTTTGTCTGCATTGTTTAGTACAATTAATGGATCTCATCACTTCTCTGATAAAGCGTGTTACTGAGTTGGCAGTCTTTTTTTTTTTCCCCACTAATTTAGGCCGTTGCTTCACTGTTACAAGCGACTGTGCCATAGTGTAGCACATTTTGAATCGTGTAGCGCTGCGATTTCATTATTAATGCATGGCGCAGGTTTTAAAATGCTGCAGTCATCGAACACAGCCGTGCTGGCTCGATGGATTACAGCTGATACAATTATGTGAGCTATTAAATCCCACAACAATGTATAGACACAGAATGAAAGAAAGGAAAACACCATGTTGCCAGAGACCAACTAACCTTATACTACGTGCTTGTGTGTGTCTCCAGGCAGATGCATCCGAAGATCCTGTCCATGCAGTTTTAGGTGGACCAGAACCAGATGTTGACACTGTAGCAGCAACACTGTGCTTAGCGCTACACCTCAGCCAGGTGACATCAATTTCTCCTGTTTGGGTGATTTCTGCTTCATTTTAGTTGGAATGTTCAGAGATTTAGAGGCATGTAGTGTAAAAAAGTGTGTATTGTCTTGTTCCTAATCATCATAGCATATTTCCTTTTTCACATTCAAAAATTAATTCTAAATTAAATTCACAGTGACATATTGTTGTTTGATTTATTTCATGCACAGTGATAGTCACTGCGTAAATCTCCTTTCTTGTTTTAGACTGCGGCAGTCTGTCTGAAAACTTCATCTTTCAGAGTAGCCCTCATTTGAAAACTGGGGACACCGTAATGGCTTTCTCTGGCTGTTTGCCCAGCAAACTACTGCCTTCTTTCTTTTTTTAATGAAAATAACAATCTCCTGGCATTTACTCTTAGCTAAAGTGCTACTTTGGCAAATGCATCATCTGCCAGTGGAAAGACAGTAGGATGGAAAATGACCCTGCTTTACCTATGTTTCAAACAAACCACGACAAAGAAGGTTAAACATTGTCCACTTTCACTTCACGGTGATCATTTATCTGTTCTACTTTGTCTGCTCCTAAGTTTGATCCTCAGCCCCTTTGCACACGTAGAGGTACTTTGACTTTAGTGCAAGTGCTCTCAGAAATCCTGAGTGCTGCAGTAAGCCCAGTAGTCATTTGACAGATTTCCTTTGAGGTGAGGGTATTTCGGGACAATCTCTTTGCACTATATGTTTTTATCGTGTTCCATAGTTCAAATGTAGTAATTGCTAAAGCTATTGGGAACCTGATTCCATGTCTAGGTTGTTATTCTTTAAGTCAGATTTCATGTGTTTGATTTGTCTGTGTGCTCCAGAAGGAAAAAACCGGTGGAGTGTGTGTGCCAGTTCTGCGTAGCCGGCGGTCTGATCCCGTATTACCCACAGAGACAGTGAGGTATCTGCAAAGCGTTAAAATTAGTGCGAAGCTGCTTCTTTGGAAGGAGGATGTAGACTTTCTGAAGCTTCATCGTGCTGGAAAACTCACACTCACACTGCTGAGAGATGGACTGCTGGAGAGGTAAACACACACATATATGCCTATCGTGTTGAGGCGCACACTGATCAGGTTTAGTTTGTAGACACCTTCAGCTAATCTTTAACTGCTTGATAAATAAGACACCAGGGAAGTTAAATTCTTACCCCAAAGCAGGTTCGGTGAATTTAAGATGTTTTATGTTCTTGCTGAGAAAACTGTATTTGTTGATCCAAAAATGAGACAGAGTGTATTAGAGGCCTGCATGTATTCATCCCGCATGACCCAAAGGGAAATTATATTTATGCTAATGCCTCACAATCATCACTCCTTCCCCTGCAGCCATCCATATCTCTTTCACCCCCTGCCTTCTCACTCTCCCAGCTCAGAGTATCCTACGTTGGAGTCCAGCATCCTGCGAGTGGTCCATCATGACGGGCAGCAGGATGCAGGAGATGATGGGGCATCGTCCGCGGTGACAACAGTCACTAGGGAGATTCTTCAAGAGGCAGCGGAGCACATCAGAGCGTCGCTGGGGGAGACTCTCGGAGGTGAGGGAGGTGCAGGCGACCCCCAGGGGGAGTAATGGGGCGATGAAGGAGGACACACACAAATCCCCTGACATGACTCGCTTAGCACCCACCAGGAGAGATGGAGAAAGAGAGAGATGAGGGGTGGTGAGTGTGAGCAAGGAGCAGTTCAAAAGACACACAGAGTACCAGAGTCTTTTTTTTTTTCAATTTAAGTTAGTCTGGTCAAATTAAGTTGCTTTTCTCTGCTACAGTGTTTGAAAGGGTTAAAGGAGAAGCGAATAAAGACGAAGAAGAGTGTGTGCATGTGTGCCTGTAAGTCAGTCAAGTCCTCCAGTTGTTGATATTAGGCAGCTGTGTGAAGGTTGAGCAGGACACACGGCTGATCTGTGTTCAGTAAGGCTCCGGTTCTTTTCCTCTGTGCGGTCTCTCACCCTGCTTATGAAAAGACAGACAGATGGAAAATGGACAGACAGACCTAAAGTGAATTAACGTGAATAAAGTAAAGTGCACAGACAGAAAAAGAAAGATTATTAGGGCAGGAGAATGATGTACTGTGGTCCAGTTCTTATGTTTCCTTGTGAGAGTTCTTTGGACAGTGCATTTTCAGGTCTATTGATTCCTAAAGAGGTTAGTAGCTCAACTGTTTTCCTGATCCTCATAAGTTCTGTCCAATGAAAATTATTATCAGAGACCATATGAAACTCAAGTAGTCATTGCTGGACCTATTAATGGATGTTTTAGCACCATTTCAGCTACTACTGCAGCTGCACTGCACTGCACTCTTTATGATTTTAGTTATCAGTTTGGTGCTGTTGTGATGGCACTATGCCCAAAAAATATGCACGCGTGGACACAATATCTGATCTTAAAGTTTTTAATTGTTTTCCTTGTGTTCGATAACTTAATCAAAATTATGGCAAAAAAATCTACATCACTATTTATCTTACATGAATCCAATTAGTCCCTGGAACAGCCTGGGAAGGACATAAATATGGAGGTCACTCTGCACATTAAAAAACAATAAACTCAGGAAAATATCTAATAAGAGATAATATTTAAAAGTCCATTTATTAGTTTTAGAAAAGCATAAATGTATCAACAACCCTGTTAAAATGGGCTTCGTGTGCGTGTTGTCGAACCTGATTAAATCTCACCTGTTCATGCACAGTGAAGCCATACGTGTGTTTGTGTGTCTACAGAGGCCTTGAGGCTGCAAAGTGAAGCTTTGTGGACCAAACATGGCCATCAGTCAGCACAACTGGAGGAGCTGAAGAGATCCTTGGAGCAATGGAGCCACGTCACTGCCGGTGCATATGATGAGGCAAAGCTTAAACGTATGTATCTGAACATGTCGAGCAGCTCAGCTTAAGTTGACAACAGAGTTTGCATGTGTAGCACATCCCTTAGCCAGTGATGTCGAACCCATTTCCCCTTCGCAAGTAACAAACATGATGTAGCCTGTTGTCTTGGATTCGCATCCTGATGGCGCATGGTATAAAAAAAATTATGCTTATAAAATAGCAGCAGCCCCTAATAAAAGTGTTCACCTTTTGTTTTAATATATCATATCATCATTAAATTATTTTTCTGACAATTATTTATGACAAAAACAATTAATAACACAAAAAAGTTGTCAAAGTAAATACATGCATGAAAAGTCTACAATATTTAAAAATATACAACTAAAAATAACCCAGAAATCACACAGTTGAGTAAATGGAGATCATCCGAGTGCAGTGACTTAAAAGACTTTAGTATCAATGCACCTGTCTATGAAAGAGCTGGAATGGCCTGACCAACATTTGCACCAAAAAATTCAAAAGAACACTTGACATGAGTTAATCCATCATTAAGCAATAGGAGGAGTGTGAATCTGCCAAAACAAGCCGTCCTCCACCAAAAGAAAGTTCTATGGTCTGACGAGACCCCAACTGGGCAGCGGTGGCTGGGTCATCGTTCATGCTGCCGGGCTTTCCTGCACTGACACAGCAGTAACATAACCGTGCACAGGTGGAGATCTCAGGTGTTTCAAATCCCTCGGGCTAATGAAGGGTCTAGTCAAGTTGAAGCTGTGTGGAGCTAAGCTGGGAATTAAATCAAGTCACCAAACTCTGCAACGACACTTTGGCCAAAGAGGAAACATTTATCATGGAGCTGAGCTGCTGACAAGGCTTCTGAGTTACAATATATCTAAAAATTCAGTAGTAATTGTCATTTTTTACTCACTGGCAAATTAATTTCAACATCCTTTCAGTAAGCTCTCGGAGAAAGCGTGTGTTCACACGTGTGTTTGTTCTGTCTGTTGTGAACTGGTTTGTATCCTTTTGTGTGTGTTTTGTATATAACTGTTAGTCTGTGTGTGTGTGCTGACTGTGTGTAGACCTGGAGCAGCTGCTGACTATGGAGCTGAAGGAGTTTTCGGATGGAGAGATGACTTTAGCGCTGTCTTCAGTGACCACAGATAAGGAAGTAAGTGTTTTCTTTGGAAAAATACTTTTATGTCATTTTCATATTTGTCAAATAACACAAATAAAAAACACTTTTAATGTATTGATGTTACTAGACAAAAATGTTCGAATATGTCCTGTGAGACATGTCCAACTTAGTTATAACTATGTTCAATCTTAAATGTTAAGAGTGCACCGTTCATATTAATTCTACATATGATATATGTAAAGGCAAGTGTGGTGACGTCACATTAAATTAGCCAAACTGGTTTCATTATCATGTATCATATGAAGATGATTTTAAGCTGATATGACACAGTTCACCTTCCGTTGTCAGTTGAGTTCAAAGAAGCTCATGAATGATATTTTAAAAGATAGGGACAAACAATGTTTCTTTCTTTTTCAAAAAGTTACTTTTGATGGTTTTGATTTTTTTAGATGTATCACGCCTGCGCTGTTATTGTTGGGGAGGTGTTTTGCAGGTGGAGAAGCTCCACAAATGTTGTGGTGTTCTGCATTTGGATGAGATGTAGATGGAGGCCTGAGAGCCTGAGAGCCTTCCTTCCCACTGACATCCTAAAATCCAACACACACACACACACATTTGTTTGTGTTGACATCTTCCCATCTAAGTCTGTCTCTTCACATTCACCATCTCCCTCTCACACACACACACACACACACACACACACACTGAAAGGGTGCTTTAAGCCTTTAAGCCTACCCCTTGCTTTTCTTCCTGCTGCAACTTCTAATGTGTTCAACCCCCTCCTAACACCCCCCCCCCCCAAAAAAAAAAAAAAATCATTCACTATTTCTTTTATATCTCCTTCTCACTTCCAAAGCCCATTTTTCTCAGTGGCTGCCTAGCGTGCAGTATTAGGCTATGTGTAAAATAAATGATGTCTGTAGCCGTAGGGGTATGGCTCTGCCTCCCCCAGAAAACTACCTAACGTCCAAGGAACATTAAACACCCAGATCCTCGTTTAGCGAATAAATAACCATTCATTTGAATGGCTTTGTCTGTGTGCGCACCGGACTTTCTGTGCATATTTTACCAGCGCTGTGCCTACATGCTGTGTGTCAGGAGAGAGCGAGAGAGACACACACACAGTAAGAGAGAGAGGGCCCATTAGAGACTTAATATAGAATAAATGGCCAGGGGCCTGTGCGTCGCCAGCGGACCCTCCAACTCTACAGCGTCATGGTGGGTTACTAATGACCTGAGATCGGGCTCCAAAATGAACTCCTTATATGCATGTCATTTGCAGTGTGTATATATTTATATATTATTTTTTAATTGTGTTTGAAAAGAGAGTAAAACGGTATGAGAGTGTCATTTATTGAGGGGGCTTAGGGAAGTTCTGCCTTAAATGATTCTTTCCAGAAAACTAAATAAATTAGATTCAATTAGTCTTTAATGGTTTATGTGTTATGTGTTTGTCAAAGTGTGTTTTGTGTCTCTGTGTGTGTGTTTGATAGTAGTTAAAGCAGACAGAGTTAGACTTTGGGCTTAAAAAAAAATCTGGCTGTGATTGCCTAGTTAGCAGAAGAAAAAGCTTCAGAGTGTGTGTGGTGTAACGATATGGACACATCGTATAGACTGACTAATGTATTTTTGTATACTGTACAAACATACATTAGTCAGCCTGTGTGCTCCCCTATTATGGAAGAGAAAAGTGGAAATGAAAGGAGTTTCATTCTTTTGAAATTACAGCGCCTGCCTGGATGTTTGTGTGTGTCATTTGTATCTGCTCATCAATGTGCGCTACATTTGAAGCCGCAAAAAAAAAAACAGACATATTGTCTGTCAAGCAATAACTCTGCATTTGGTTTTATTAGTATGAATTACTTTACTATACTGTAAGTACTCCTATACGTATCTATTCTGTAGGTATTCATCATGTGGCCCTGAGCAACATATACTTACTGATTTCTGCAAATCAGAAACGCATCCATTAAAGGTGTTACATTGAACATAATTGACACTGGTGTTACAGCAGTGAACGACCTGTGAGCCAGACTTTCTTTTGTTTTATGTTTTTAATACTGTTGTATTCAGTATGGTACGTGTCTGTATGTGCCATAAATATACATTTTTGTTTTGCATGTTTACTATAGTAATTGCTTTTTTGGAGCGGCAGAGGCGTTGATATTAGTTTTGTATGTAAAGTTTTTTGGTATTCTTTATTCCTGCTATTCATTCGGCCCTTTGCTAAAACTGCATTTGTACTGCATGTGTTCTTTTAGTGCTGCAGTGCCGTATTTCTGCTTGTCTAAAATAAAAAATGTCCATGAATTTTTTCACCAAAGATGCTGAATGTGAGTCACATTGCATCCGCGCCGGAATATTCCGCCTTTTAAACCCAGGCTGTTTTATTGTTGTTTGAATACTTGAAGCCTGGCCTGTACTGTCATTTAGCCTGCCGTCACAGCCAAACACTCCCGAGCTGATATTTGGTAAGCGAATAATAACTAACACAAGCCGTTCTCTATAACTGACATCTTTACTAGATGCAGCGGTCGTACGGTATATCAAGCCTGTTTGTTCTATAGATGGGAAGAATAGAGGTAAATACTGTAAATTAATTCATATTAGCACAGTACAATATTTGTGTAAAAACATTAATAAATTTGCTTTTTGTTTGCTAATATTTTGTGTTATGAGAGAAGCATTGGGCTTTTTGTATCGAACATTTTCTATATAAGTTGGTTTACTGAATATTTAGTTCACACATAATGGGACTTAATTTATTTAATATATTAATATTATATATTTTATTTGTGATCTTACTAAGATGGATTTTATTTACACCCCTGCATACAGAAACTTTTACATACATACCACTGTTAGCAGATTACTGTGTCACAATAGCAGAAGAGGCACCACGGGAGCCATTAGGGGTCAAGTGTCTTGCTCAAGGGCATCGAGTCAGTGTGCGCACCACCACCAGTACGACACGTGTAAATATGACAGCTAGTCACTAATACACAGCAACGGAGAAGTTTTTTCTTGATGGTATAAAAGGTTTTGTGTAACACCCACATTAATGAACACGCAAACACACATTCACATGTTCACGTCAGTGAGTGTGTGTTAGTGTGTCAGGTTTTCATGGCTCAGTAATTGGAGCTGGCAGATGAAGCTTTGGTCAGATGAAGAGTTGTCATGCTGTGGAGTTGATGAACTGTGGGAAGGACAGGAGCCCGCAGCCACGCACATGCACACATACAGTTGTGAATATGTCACTAATGTGTTTTGTGCGTGTGTGTGTGTGTGTGTGTGTTAAAACGCACATCTCTGTATTACAATATGTTTTAGTTCTAATCAATTTCAAGCAGTTACGTGAGTTTGGTAGGGAGAAGAAACGTGGCGTAAAAGTTTGCCTTAAAAACTCTCTTATGAACAAACAAAGGTTTGTCCAGTGTCAAACAAAGACTTTTGAATAATTGTAATGTTTGTTTTCTCTCTGTTAAACAAAATCAATCATCTTTCACTTCCTGGTAGTGTGGCTGCGTATACCGTGTGTCTTTAAGTGAACATGATTTTGGCTGGTAACTTTTCTGTTTCATTGATAATTTTTGAATCGTTGAGGAAGATGTATTCATGTAATCACTTTTGCGTGTATGTGTCCATCTCTCTGTCTGAGGTTTGCTTTAGGTTTCATGTTGGCAACGTTGATTGTCTCTAATGCGTTGTTTGTTCACAGTCCTCCGGCCCTTCTGTTTGTTTATGCGGGGCCAGTTTTGCCCTACGCCACTTGCACAAATAATTATGCTCGCTAATGAAGGGGCCCGCAGCCACGGCACTCTGTAAATGCCTTTCTGATGAGAGGGACTTGGAGACAGCAGGTGCAGGGTGGGCCTCCCAGGGACTAAGATTGAAGACCAGGAAGCCAGGGTGCCCCGCCCCTCCATCCCATCCAGTCTTTCTATTTTTTTTCTCCTGATACTTCCACTCTTTATTTCTGGTTTTGCAATGATATTTTTAGTTTGATGATTTATACCACTGTTTGAATTGAAATGGTTGGATGATTTAAATATTCCAGCTACACTTCCAGGTGCATAACACAATTCTTTCTTTACATTAGGGTGGGATTTTATTACCCGTTCAGTTTTGTTCTGCGTTGGCCTAAATACATTAACATTGTCACTTTTAAATGGACTGAGAAATATTAGGTTGCATTTTTTTTTTGGCTGCAACAGATATTACAAAACTTGTTACAAATACACAAATTTGGTGTTTAAACACGTTTGGAGAACTGCGGCACAAGCGACAGTCATCATACTGTATCTTCAGTAACTTACACTGATGTTTCTCCCTCATCATGTCTTCTGAAACATTCATTCTTTCTCTTTTCCCATTTCATTCTCCTCCTGTGGCTTCCTTGGGCTTTGAGGGCAAACAAATAAACAAAACAAAACATTTATAGACTCAGTGCTTGCATCTTGGCCCGCAAATCCCTTCACTTAGAGCTGAGTGAATGAAGCATGTGGAGAAGGCCCATATGAGAGAGACAGAAAGACATTTGAGCTTCTTTCTCTGCAAACTTTTATACCCCCCTCCCTTTTTCCCTCTGTCTTTTCCAAAACTTCATAAGCAGTAATATTCTTGTGTACGTGTTTGTGCGCATGAGTGTGAACCAGAGTGTTAGGGTTTGTGAGCACATGCATGTGTTCGTTTGGCTCTGTGTGTGTATGTGTGTGTGTGTGGTAAATGGTATATGATGCACATGTGTGTGTGTGTATTTGCATGTGTGTGTGTTTGAGCAGGGTGGTGTCAGCTCGCTCCTTGCCACCCCATTTGCTGTAGCTGTACCGCTGTGATCACAGACAGATGTATAAATCAAACCTCGCTTGATGGATTCATCAGGGTGGCGAAACGATCGCCTGAGAAGAACTTGCAACTCTCTTAGCGTTCTGTGTTCTGACGGAAAGGGTATGCAAAGAGCCTAAATGGATGAACGCTTGATTAATTCTTTGCCGGAGATGTTGGCGACAGCAGGAAATGTGTTTTTGCTTTGACTGTGTTTGCACGGGAATTTACGCGCGCGGGGCGTGAGTTATGAGGCCTGAGTTTTGTACCTAAGGCTATTGTGCATAATGATGGCAGGTTGGGAGAACTGCAAGCAGCCGCTAAAGACTTGCTACCTGTGGAGCAAAGACAACCAAAGAGAGAGGGAGTGTGTGTGCGTGCACGTGCGTGCGTGTGTGTGTGTGTGCGTGTGTGTGTGTGTGTGTGGGAGAAGGGAAGAAGACGAAGCTGCAAAGTGTGAGAGAGCAAGACACGAAGAGACAAAGTGTGACAAAAAAACTGACAAAAATGATCCAAACACACGAGAGCCCAAAGAAGCCGACACAAATACCTGTTTAAAGATCTGACATTCAACTCTGTAAATAGGATTGTTCCACCGGCACTTAACATTTGCATTAACGAGCGTTTGAAGAATGTGGTATATTTTATTAAGTTACTGCAGGAACTTCACTGCAAAAAACCTTGTCAAGAAGTGGGAAAAAAAGCTTCTGATGTTCTGATGCTACTGTTGTTCTCATGTTACCACACCACCAAAAAGTGGTTGTATAACTCAAAACTTTTATCCATCAACTAGTTATGTATAAAAGGAAAATTACACACTATTTTTACCCTTCTGCAAGTTTTTGGTGTCTACCATTTTTGTTCTCTGTGGATTAATGATGGAAACACACACACGAATCCTCAAAAGATCTACCGTAGCAGCATAATACTTCCTGTGAATATTTGTTTTAACTAAATAAATAAAAATTAATACGGCATATAAAATCTAACAAAAAACCAATAAGTAAAGTGGAGGCTTGAAAGACAAAACTGTTTGTGAAATCCCAGCTACTTGAGTTAATGAGATACAGGTTTCAGTGTGCTGATCCTGAGGTTCTTGGAGACAGTTAGCAAGTGGATTTTTATAGCTAACGTGTTGGTAATTTATAAGAAAAGGCAATCTGGGTATCTGGGGGAGGCAGAAAGAGGAGGGGCAGGCAATATGAGTAGTAATTTACTCAGTTAAGAGCCAAATGGCAGACAGACTGTTGCACTGCGTGTTATCGCAGAGATTTGCACTCTGCTTGTTTTCTGACTATCTTTCCCTGCCTGTGTGTGTGTGTGAGTGTGTGTGTGCAGTTTTGTGTGCATATGCACGCAGCTGGGTAGTAGCTCTCGAGTGTCGGCATCGTTTGAGCATTTCTGCGTATAGTGTACTGTAAGTCAAGAAGATGTTATTGCTTTGCCACAGCTCACATGTGTACATTCGGGTGCATGTTTGTTCATGCACTATTACAGTAGAAGGCTAGTGGATTTATGTGCGCAGAGCTTTATGTGTTGGGGTTACATGTGCCGTCGCTTGTGTGTTTGCACTCATGTGAGTGAATATGTGTGTTTTAACGAATCTTGGGAGGCTTCATTGCACTCATCAGGATATCAGTGTTGAGAAATGGCAGTGTCAGTGAAGTGACAGTTGTGTGTGTGTGTGTGAGGATTGATGGACCTGATTCTGACAGCAGCCATATTGTCGGGAGAGCGAGGGATGGAGGGAGGAACAGGGGGAGCAGCACTGTAGCCCCCTCATCCTCACAGGTTAATATTGACACAGCCTGGGCAGATACAGTGCCTGAAGCGCTCATCAATCATTTCGCTGGACCCATGCAAACACACTCACATACACACGCGCGGAGTGAAGGGCCACACATATTGTGACAGCCAGTAAACAGAAAAAATACAAAAATGTAAAGTCAGGTGGATCCCTCGACTATCTGAAGTTAGGCGACATGAATAGAAATAGGATTTCATCAATTTCAGACACGTACATGCACCATCTCTTTTGTTTAGAAGTTCTACTTAAATAAGCGTAACAACAATTTCGAGAACTTTACAAAACAAACAGTTGTACACCAAATCTAGATTAATCAAGCAAATATGTTTTCAAAAGTATCACTTTGCACACTTTATTTGTAACCCTGAGTGGCAAATTATAGTTGCCATAACATTGTTGTTAATCATTTCAGAGCAAAAGAAAAAACAAGTTCCCTTGACAAACAAAACAATTAATTAATGCAACTTTCCATCCATCAATCATTGTGTGTGTCACTGAATTACCATAATCTGTGCATAGTGGCTGTTTTAAGAGCAAACAGTTAATTTCCAAACAATAAATCACAAAATGTCTCTCTACCCCTCTGTGCGCTTTGACAGCTTCGTCTCTCATTGCTACAGATGAAGGCTTACTTTAAACCACTTCAGCCTTACTACAAAACTGAATCATATGCGCAATGAAAGGCAGGGGTCTAACAAAGTTTCCAATACAGCTGTAACTGCACTGGAACAAATGTTTATTAATCATTATGAGACAATTATGATAAAATGTAATAATAATGGCATCTTTTTTTTTTGTTCATTAATAAAATACTTTCAAAACAGTTCGAACTGTGAACATCTGTCAAACAGCTTGCCTTACACATTCCAGATGTTAATTTTTTTATTATTATTCTTATTATTTGTTTATTTATTAAATTTTGTCTTTTTTTCCCTTTCAGGACTTGCATGGTTATGTGGATGGTCTAAAATTTTTCAGTCATCAACATGGCTACGATGGTCTGGTGGTTCTCTTATCCATCAATGATTCAGTTCACCATCCCCGCCAGCAGATGGTCATCTACTCAAACAACACAAATGTGCTCAACCAGGTAAGTCAACACCATGTCACAAGTGAGACACAAGAACTGTGCTTCTTAGAGATTATGTAGTGATATTATTAATATATAGTTATTATTATCATTAGGTGCGTTGTTCTTGACCATTAGGCAGCAGTGTGTTCCTCTTCTTTTCAGTGAAGCTTTCCAGAAATGGAAAAAATCAAACAAGCAAGACAGAAACATTTTGGATGTTGTAATGTAAAGTTGCTCTCGTTGCAGATTTGCAGTGAGTTGGAAGAGTCTTCTAGCTGGTCCCTCTCTGGTGAACTGGAGACCAGGGAGAGTCTCCAGGTCTACCACATCCCTATAAACACCTCCTCATCCATTCTTACTCCTCCTCTGCTGGAAGAAGAGATCCAGGGTTTCCTCAAAGACTTTGTTGAACGGCGGAACACTATATTAGCCTGCCACCCCAGCAGCAGGACGTCTTCCACGGAAGGAGTCGCCGGCAGCGTGGAGTTCTCCCAAGGCTCGTCTGGTATCAATGACATGGATGGTTCCGACATTGAAAGAGCTGAGGGAGGCAGTGGGGAAGCAGTGGCAATAGCAAGGTATCAATCCTTAAATTAAGTTTTTGTTTCTTTTTTTGGTATATAAAAAAACATTTTCAGGAATTTATGAACAAATCATACTTATGTATCTTTTTTTTATCTCTGTAAATAGAGTAATGGCAGATGGTGAGGAGGACACAGGAGGTGTAGGAGTGAGTACTGGTGGGGAGCTCGTGAGCCCTGACAGTGGTATGACCACCATCCGCAGCAGTCGCTCTTCCAAGGAGAGTTCAGTGTTCCTTAGTGATGACAGTCCTGTTGGTGATTTTTTAGCTGGGGCAGGTCAAGCAGGAGGTCCAGGAGGACTCTTCCTGAGAAACCCCTCCCCCCTGGGGCTCTCATCTCTCTCCCCTCCTGTCCCACCAGAGAGGAGGAAGCACCGCTCCAACAGAAGTAGGACTGACAATATTGACCTCTTTAGCTTTGACCCATTACATACCAGTGACAACTTAATCCCAGCTGGAAGGGAAATGGCAAATTTAGAAGTAAGAGAAGATGAAGGAGAAAGACGAGGGGGGAGCTCCAGCTTATCAGAACTTGAAGAACTGAGCTTGTTGGATTTCTCTGCTCCCAATTCTTTAGGTGAGCTTGAAAGTAGAAATTCCTCAATTGACCACCATGGCCAAATTCATGGGAATGGGATGGTTGAAACAGTGGTTCCTCCAACCCCTGTCAACAGCCTGGTAGGTAGCCGCCCACCCAGCAGTTGTGGGGTCAGGTTCTTCCCCGAAGATGTAGTTGAAAGGATTAATGGCCTACAGCACAAGGACAGCGTGTCATCATCCTTGTCGGAGACCTGGGATGAGCTGGGTTTTGAAACTCAAGGGGCGTTGTCCACAAGTGATAATTATGCCTGGAACAGGGCAACGCAATCTGTGAGTCCACAGAATATTGTAGAGGAAGCTGAAGGTAAAGAGTCAGGTGTCGACATTACAAAAATAGAAAGCAGAGAAGACATCCTAAAGTCAGAGAATGCCCACCAGAAAGCAAAGAGCCTTGGACCTCAGCTCAGTCTGATCACTGAGCAGACTGGATCATACGACAACTGGAACCCGGATTCTATACTCAAGGATCAGTGGAACCCTGTAAGTTTGGCTGATCTACAGCTAACGCCACCAGATGATGAGGCAACTGGAAAAGGGAAAGCTACTGTCACTGGAGTGAAAGAAAAATTTTCCTCTTTGTCGAGAAAGAAAGCAATCCTAAACACTTTAACGCCAGAAACATCTAAAGAAGAAGATGAAGGGTCCCAAGAAAAAAAAGGAGACAGACAGATGGAGCTTTTAGACTTCTGGACATACTCAGCTCAGAAAGGATTTCTCAAATCAGACAGTGGAACCACTACATCTTACCCTGAATCTCTAGATATGTGGAATATGACAATCCGGGATGACAGTCTATCCCCACTCACAACCCCTGATAACTTGTCTGAAAACTCAGGTTCTTTCTGTGGGATGAATTCCAATGTTTTAGGGGTCACATCTGCAGAAAGTCCGATAGGATTCTCAAATGGTGGAATGGAGATGTGGAACACCACCATACGGGAAGACAGCTCCTCCACAATAGCAAGCCCAGAAGGCCCAGAAAATGTAAAAGACCTTTGTCACACGGGATCATTAGATGCCAGTGAATCACCCACAACACATACCCGCAAACAGGGTGAAGGATTAAATGCTATTGAGGAAGAGTCAGGTAAGGGTAAAGTAATTATTGAGACACTTAAAGAAGAGGGATGGAGAGGTACTGAACAAAATGTAAAAATAGTTATAGAAGACATAGCGGCAGAAGACAAAATACAGGGAGAAGAAACCGAGAACAAGTACACGCTGAGCAGTGTGCAGAGCCAAGAGTCTGTCATACAGATCTCTGCATTTGAACATTCAGAAGATAAAACTTCCCCTGCCCAAGGCAATAACATGTGGGACTTACCCATCCCTGGCATGGTCACCTCCACATCAGAATATGACAATGTTGGAGCCGGAGCCTGGAGCCTGACATCCTCTCCTGAGCACTATGCTTGTCCTGTAGTGGACTTGATACAGCTTGAGGAGCAGTCAAGCCCTTTTATTGCTGTGACCAAACCTGTTCCGATGGGTAATCTGGGAAAAACTGAATACAGAACAGTAATTTCAGAGGAAGAACAGCCAGCAAAACAAATGTTCCTGTTTGAGGGAACTAGTGAGTTCTATCACATGAGCAGAAGTGGGCAAAGTTCAGTTGAGAGTAAGTATGACAACAAAAGCAGTGAGGGATCAGTGGAAGCTGACTGGATGGATCACTCTCCATTTGTCATGGTGGACAGCTCCTCCACTAGTCAGAAAATTAAAACACTCTATCATTCAAGTCCAGAAGAAGCTGCTGAAACTAAAATCCAATGTGACCAACCATCGCCACGAAGTACTGCAAACTGGAACATTGTTGTTTCCAAGAAACATGATGCCTTAGGTTCATCATCACATGACCTGACAAACAAAACTGACCAAAGTGAAGATGGTCCTGCAATTGAGAGTCATGGGGGCTCTAACAAAGAGGAAAATGGAAATCTTGAGGCCAAAATAACAGAAACTATGTCTCTGAGCTCCAGCTCTGGGGGAGAGAGGGACACATTAAAGTATAGCCCTGAAAGCCTCCACCCGGGTAGTCGAGACGAATTAAGGTCCAATTCAGATGGAGATTCATCATCAGGTCTAGAAATGGAATACATCATTGTGTCGGGTACAGTAAAAGAAGCTGAGAGAGAGTGGCACGATAGGCCCGACAGGCAATCAAAAGGGACAAGAAAGTCCATGGAGACATTTAGCATACTGTCCTATGCTGCCACAGTATTACAAACTCAGGCCCAAGATGCACATCAACGTAGGCAAACGATCGGCGCTACTGACAATGCAGATACACAGCAAAATCAAGACTTATCTACTCATTATCAAGCAAGTCTTGATAATACCAGTGAGCAGCAAGACACAGTTAGTTCCGCTCACGCAACAAATGAAGCAGCTGAAGCAGCGAGTCACAGTCAAACACAAGCAGAAGACAGTAAATCAAGCATTATAGCCAGAAGTGTATCTCCATCACTGAGATATCCAGTAGATCACTTCCTGAAAACAAGAGAAGAAGTTTATGTCCATTCACAGATATCAATGGAAGATTCAGATGAGGGTGGACAGTCACCCTCTGCACCTCCACCATGTCCTACTTCTCTCGGTGACTTTCAAGTGTGGGAGGGTCAGTTAGTGAAACAGGAGATACCTCAAACTACATCTGAAACCCACTCCCCTGTACTTACCAACAGTTCCGTTTCCCACGGTAGCTCCTCGATTGGCACCCCGTTAAGCGAATCAGGCGTTCCTGCTGATAGAAGCCTTGGACTACCGTTTTCTGGAGATTTAATGGAAGAAGAAAATGATGGGGAAGACCAGGATGAGGACACTGATAGAGTGCAAACTGCCCTGCCAAAATGCATTTCAGAAGCACACAGCAAGGGGGAAGAAAAAGAACAGTTAGCATCTCCTGATCTACTAAGCTTCAGTGAGAAGGTGATTGGAGGTCCTTCATTTCAACAAAGAGATACACCAACACTCAAGACCCTCGAGAAAACTGTGAATTACTATAACGGACATGCTGTATGGGCTGTTGGTCAGGATAAACAGCTGACTGAACAAAAGATTGGAGACCATGACGCTTCTCAAGATTTAAGGTAACACACCTAAAAAAGTCGATTTAGCTCAGTGCTGCTTTGAATTGAAGCATCTTTCTGGAATCCTTCTGACAGACGTTTGATTCCATGCTGCCAACAGGTATTTAGACCCGCATGAACCTGCCGTGTAAACACATGTGCTTGTGTGCACACACGCACACACACACTCACGAACAGGACAAACAACCCTCCTCTTGCTCTCCTTTAGTTTAATGTTGGGGTTTTGAGTCTTTGCAGCTTTCTAAACAGAGTCTGCATGTCAGAGGAATATTAGCATCACTGAACAAACTGTCAAAATCGAGCTAAAAGGCTCTCTAGAGGATTGTGTGTGAGTGTGTGTGTGTGTGTGTGTGTTTGAAGGGGGGGTGTACTTCTTATGTTCAGTGGCAAGCTTTGATCTGTGTGTGTGTGTGTTTTTATAAATCTGTTTACGCCTCATTAAATATGCATTACCTGCCTCATTACAGCTGGAGCCCCACAACAGCTAATGGTAACCGCTCCCCGAGCTCTCGTACAAGGTGTGGGTGTGAGTGTACGTATGCAAGCCTGAGTGCGAGTGTGTGCATAGGTAATACCCAGTGCAACAGAGAATAAAAGTTTGCCCACTGAACTTTAGCTTTACGTTAGCAGAGAGTACGGACTGCTTTCATGCCCGTGTGATTGATTTCCATGTGCTCCATGTAAACTACACTGTTAGTCAGTTTTATACTCAGACTGTGTTTATTACTTTAGATAAGAATTACAAGGCGTTGTTTTCTATGAATTTATTGTTGTTGATTTCAAAATTTTTTGGACTTTTTGAAACATTGTTCCAAGTGCCCTACAGAGTTTCCTGTGTAAATGAACTGATTCTGAATTTAGCTTTTTTTACGTTCACTGATGGAATAATGGAATTTACATTGCATTAGTGTCCAAATGAAACATTGAATAACTGCTCCGTAGTGCTATTAGTGGTCTAAAACTTGACAAAGTACCGCTAATATCAGATATTTCAATACACTGGTCTATCTACCAGCTGAAGAAGAAAAGCAAATTTCAATTTTGCATGTAGCTACATGTGTTAAAATTGCTCAAATGTGTTCAAAGTTCAACTGTGCTGAAATTTTTTACAGTGCTTTCTAAATTTTCCCTCCTCTCCACTGATCTATGATCCCTAAATCCCCTAGAGGACGATGCCAGGATGTGACATCACAACAGCCATCTCAGCCAGCCAGTGAGAACGCCGCATACCAATGGACAGGAACCGAGACTGTTTCTCAGGGTCAAACCCAGTGTGGCTACAACTACCACCATATTGATCAGAGAACCGAAAACCAAAGCGGTCACTCAAATGGGGGCGGAACCAAATCTAACAGTCAGCAAAACACAACAGATGTCTATGCCGAGTTCACAAGTGATGCCACAACTGTACAGTACAGATTGGAGCAGGCTGACAACTATTATGAAGGGGGATTTAATACAGAGTTCAGCTTAGATGATCCAAATTCCAAGAACATAGCTGAAATCCACTGTGGAGATGACTCGAGCTCCATGCATGCGTCAGGACTTCAGGAGTTCCCTCAGTATGAAGCTGATGACCGAAGCCACTGTGAGACAGATCACGCTCATTACCAACTTGACGGACACTCATTCTACCAATCAGATGTGCAGCCTGAGAGTGAAGATCATGCGCAATATGTGCCAGAGGGATATGTTCACTTTCTTCTCTCGAGGTGAGCTTTTATTCAGACAGACGTAATGTTGCTCTTCAGCTCATCTGCTTTAGCTCGGCCTAACACAGTAATTGTTAGTGCTGTCTGGACTCTATTACACACTATCAGATAAAAGCCCATCCCCTCTGCGAGGCAATGTAATTTCATCGGACTTTCTAAAAAGCTGAAACACAATTATGGGGGGAAGAGTGTAAAATAAAGAGAGAGAGCAATAAACAGGAGGTCGGCATTGGTTTTCCTTAGAGCTGCTTTACTCTCTTTTACCACAAAGTGGCAGCACCATTCAATTTAAGACCTTGATGAAGATAACTTACATTATTCTCCTGGATTAAAGCAGATAAGGATTAAATGAGCACCCGAAAAAGTGTTTGATCTGTCAGTGTAGTATATTAAAGGGCATGTCACATGTGGATTTGAAAATGATCGGTGAAGCAGTGATGAGACTAATTTGCCGTGTGGCTGTGGTTAGCTCCTAATAGAAACCAGCAGTAAATTTCACATCACTATTTGACCAGTCCATGATGGCCATCACAAGATTATTTCTTAAAATGGTCTCCAATTGAAGACAAATACCCTACGCAAAATGAATCCTCTCTATAATGTATGTGTGGAGTTTGAAAGTCGTGAGAGTTTGTCGGACAGGAAAGGTCTAGTGAAAGATGCTACTGAGTTTCATTATGTGAAATGTTGGGCCGAGGACTAAATCTAAACTTCTGTTGCTGCTGCTCCTTTTTGTATATTGTTTACCATCCAAGATTTATTTTTTTCTTAATCAAAAGTCAAATGTTTCAAATCGGTATTTATGTCCACTTTGCATTCGTGAAATGCATTTTAATTGGTCCACGTTAACAGTTGCATCATGGAACTTGTTTTCCCCACTTTATAATTCTGATGACCCCACCCCCTGTTTGGGAATCACAACTCTCCCTTGTTGTTTACTGTATGTGTGTGTGTGTGTGTGTGTGTGTGTGTGTGTGCGTACATACACAGCAGAGATTTCCATAATCAAGCAGTCACATGACTTGGTTGTGGAAACAGAGATGCAGACACTCTTGCTGGGAGAGGACAGAGTGAGGAAAAGGTAGGTGTCCTCAGACACCGCACATTTCCCAAATATGAGAGGAAAAACTTGTATTTTTGTGTCCATAAGCATTTCCAGCTGGTTACGTTGTATCTGTTGTTAGCAGGCCTTATGCTAATCAGCATTTGTTCGAGGGGCTTTGGTTGGGGGTGGTAGCAACACTGCCCAGTATTGTTTCCTCAGCCCACACGTGCAGCCTGGGAATGAAGCAGCGCGTCGCTCTGTCTGTCTGCTTTGTCAATTTTCTAATCGTTAATGTCCAAACTCCAGTGAAAAGAATTTAAGCTCTCATTCAATGTCATGGGAAAAGTTAGATTCTTTTTCTCCGTAGATGATCGTCTTTGTCTTGTTTGGCCCGATACTTTGCATTGCTGTCCCCATGGTGGCAGTGCTCGTAGCATTGATATTTTATGTCGTGGTTCATTATTGTATTTCTGTGCCTCTCCGCAGACAATCCCAACAGGCACTTGGCCCAGCAGGGATGACGGTGGCCTCCAGTGAAGACACAGCCGAGGAAACGGATAATAGAGAAGGTAAACAAACTGAAACAAGTTTGTCTCGCTCCTGTTACTAATGATCTTTTGGCATTTCAGTGCTGCGTGTCATAGTAACATTTTGAGATGATCATCACTATGGAATATTTAGTGGATGTGTAGGAACCAGTTCTGAACATTAATACATACAGTTAAGATTTTAGCAGTGCAGAAAAAGACATGTCATGCTTTAGAGTGATTACTTGGAGGGATTTTTAAATTCCTAATTCCTAAATTTCCTTCTCATATAATAAATAATAATCACATGAGATTCTAAAATGATACAAGAACTTTTTTCATCATTCTTTCCACACTTGTTTTTTTTTTTTTTTGGATTAGTCAAGAATCTATAGCATAAGACCAAGGCTTCTTAAAACATGACAGATATAAATTAAGAAACTAAGAAAACTATGAAATCATCTCTCACTGAGCAGATCCACCTTCTTCAGCATCAGCCGGGTCTAATCAAAGGAGAAAGTTGGCAGCTCCACCAATGAGTGTTTCACTGGACCGCAGCGAGGGCTCTCTTCTCTCAGACGATGCTCTGGATACTGAAGATGAGGCCCTGGATACTGGGGATGACCTGGATGTCAACATAGATGAGCAGGACACACCTGATGAGGGAGACTCACTGGAGTTCAACACGCACGGTGAGTTTCATACAAATACTATTGATGGACTAATCCTCAATCTCTGGCTCGGCACTGTCAGCACTGCTCTTTGCTGTACGTTGTCCATAAACCATAAATAAAGCTGGCCATTGTCGACAAAATCAAGTTTTCAAAGCATCCTTATATTGATGCCACAATCAGGCGACTCCGAAGAGTCCAGCCTGGATGCTGGAGCGGCGTCGAATGGTGCCGTGGCAGGGCGTGGAGCAGCGGCGGAGAGCAGGGACAGCAAGCTGTGGAGGAGTGTGGTGATTGGGGAGCAGGAGCATCGCATTGACATGAAGTCCATTGAGCCGTACAAACGAGTCATTTCTCACGGAGGTATGCAAGCACAAAGGCTAAAATCCTTTCTTTCTGTTTAAATTTGATATGTTGACCTCTGCCTGTGAGTTTTCCACTCAGCTGTATCTTGTTGTTTTTTCCTTCGTTTCATATATCATATAATTACGCTTTGATGAGATAGATAAGATCTTTACTGTCATTGTAGGTCTACAATTAAATTCTGTTGGAGCACTTCCTGATGCCACACATATTATAAGTGTAAATTTGAAACTTAGTGTGTAAAGACAGGAATTCTACAAGGGTTGGTAAATACTCAGTGAGTTTTGTCTTGTTTAACCTATGATATTTTTTTTGTTATTTCTAAAGCTACAGTACAAGCTGTTTGATAGCTGACAGACATCATGGCGTGCCCTCTCTGTTTCCTATGTTTTCAGGTTATTATGCTGAACAGAATGCCATCATCGTGTTTGCTGCATGTTTCCTACCAGACAGCGACTGCGCAAACTACAATTATGTAATGGAAAACCTGTTTTTGTAAGTCAAGTTTCACTAAATGGCCAATACATATGTGGACATGCAAGCAAAGCACTGAATCCCCAAACATCACACCCACACACCGTCTGCGTGTTCATCTGCTGCTACAGCTCCCAGAGAGAGAGAGGCTCTTCTTAAGATCCTTGACCCTGACCTCAGACCTTTGCTGACTTCAAGCAACAAGAGCCTTGTTAAGACCAGTTTCCCATTAGGTTTCTGATGGGGTTGATGTCAAGGACCACTACACAAACTACAGAACACCGTTTATTTAGAGAGAAATGTTGGAAGTAGCTTTTGTCAAAGACATCATGATATGATGTAGCATTAATATTTCCCTATCTGGAACCAAAAGGCCTACCCCAAACCAGAGCTGCACAATTAAATGTGTAGTTATGATTATTATACTGTTAGATTAAAAAGAAATTTTAACTTTTCTTGAAAATGAACCTTTTAGCGTAGCCCAGTGTGTGTGCATGCCAGTAACACTGTTTTCCGTTGTCTCTGTGTAGGTATGTAATAAGTACCTTGGAACTGATGGTGGCAGAAGATTACATGATTGTTTATCTGAATGGTGCCACACCACGCAGGAGGATGCCTGGCTTTACCTGGATGAAAAAGTGCTACCAAATGATAGACCGCAGGTAACGATCCCACGAACGAGTGCAGAAAATTATAATACTGTAAAACGGTAAAGTCATTTCACAGAAGTGTTTTAGAAGTTTAACGTCAAACATAAAAGGAACACAATGAATCACAGAACATAAAACACATGTCATGTTAATATTTTGACGCAATGTTGTGCTGTCCTCCACAAGAAATGAAGAACTTTTGTTTGTATCTAGAAAATACAAATTCAATGTTGCCATGGTGTTTATGAACAGAACGTTATGTAACTGATTAATGTAATACTTCGACTGAACTTGAATGCTCCTAATTCTACATATGAAAAACGAGGTGTAACTCATCTAAAGGAATGTGCCGTGTCGTTATTGCTTCACAAATCTTGACCACAGTTAATTTGCTTTTGGTTAATAATTGTTGACCATTAATATGCTGAGAGCTGGTAAGGTACCTCCCAAAACTAACAAAATGAAACCTTTATCATGCTGGCTGGGATGGACATGGCACACCTGGGACACATTGTGCTTTTTGAAAATATATTCGGAAATAATGTTAATGTGCTGTATTGTTTTCCTAATCCATCAATAAATGTTCAGCTGAAGATTAATTATTAATTGTGATGGATCGCCTATTTCGTGATGTCACTGATTGTACACTGTGATATCTGAGAACTCATTTTGACTTCTCAACATCATAATTCAGTTTCCACTCCAAGGTGTAATTCATTTCTGCCAGCATGATAAGTCAATAAGATGAAGTTACCAATGAAGCTACATGTATAACTGTTTAAGACCAGTTCTGTCTCTCTTCCTGTTCCACAGACTGAAGAAAAACCTTAAGATGTTCATTATTGTCCACCCATCCTGGTTCATACGGACTTTGCTGGGAATAACCAGACCGTTCATAAGGTCTCATTGTTGTACTTTATATTTGAATGTTACTCTCAACCGCAGAAAAAATTTGAGACATCAGGAAAATGCACACTGTTAGTTCTATAGCCATACTTTATAATGCAATGCGACCAAGACTTGAACTTTTTTCCAGTAAGTTTAGTTTCGTTTGATTTAGTTTCGTTTGGATAAAGAAGGAGCCAACTTTCTTTATCACAAGTTGCACAAAGCATTACTGAACACAAAAGCAGACCTATTGTTTTTGTTTCCTGCAGCTCCAAGTTCAGCAGTAAGATTAAGTATGTGAATAGTCTGCAGGAGCTTGGAGAAATCATCCCAATGGAGTATGTCCATATTCCACCCAGCATCATCAAGTGAGTATATCCCACATCTGTTTTTAATATATGACTCTGAATTTGTGGGTGGCCACTCGACAGGGGGGCTCTCTAGCAGCACTATGGTGTTTTCCTCATTTGTTAACAATATTCATTCATTTATTTAATTTCAAAAACTCAATTAACAATAATTTGTCAAGAAACTTTTTTGTTTTGTAATTTTATATTCTGTGATAGACTGCAAATGAAGCTAGACAAGGAGACATAAACAGTGTCACCAAACTTTGCCTTCTTTTCTGCTATCATTGACCTATTTCCAGATTCAAATTGTTAGCGCTGAGACAAAATGTTTCCCCGCTGTTTATTTTCACCTTTGCCTTGTCATCAGAATAATAGTCATAAACAAGGCTAAGAATGAAAATTCTGGTCACTCAGGTAACTGTTCCAACTAAATGTATTCTCACAGAGAATTTAATAAGATTAATAAAGTGTTTACATATAAATGTTTATTCAATTCAATTCAATTCAATTCAACTTTATTTATATAGCGCCAATTTACAACAAGGTCATCTCAGGGCACTTTACATAATAAAGTCAAGACTATACAAACAGGTAGAGAAAACCCAACAAATCCCCCTTGAGCAAGCCATAGGCAACAGTGGAGAGGAAAAACTCCCTTTAACGGAAGAAACCTCCAGCAGAACCAGGCTCAGGGAGGACGGCCATCTGCCTTGACCGGTTGGGCAGAGTGGAAAGTGGAGAGAGAAAAGAACAGAGCAACAAAAGCAACAACAAAACATTGAGCAGGTTAATAGGACCAGTAGCTGCACACTGGAGGACACACAGCGCCAAATCCGGGGACACCTGTGGACAGGGAGAGAGAGAGGGGGAAAGAGAGGGAAAGAGACGACTACGGGACAAAGAGGTGACAATATAGATGTGGGGTGAGAGGAGAGAATGAAGAGAAGAGGAAGTGGCACAGTGCAGAGTCCCCCAGCAGTCTAAGCCTATAGCAGCATGACTATAACCAACTATAAGCTTTATCAAAGAGGAAGGTTTTGAGCCTAGTCTTAAAAATAGGGAGGGTGTCTGCTTCCCGAATTATTGAGGGACCACAGAAGAACACTTTGGTAATTAGACTGCATAGCACATACGAAGAAGCCCCCCAGATCTGGGGATGGCAGAGTAAGCTGGAGGAGGGAAGATTGAACTTTACAGCCGACTCTGGATCAACCCAAGAGGCAGAATAATGGAAAGAGATTGATATTTGAAGAATGGACTCAGAAAACAGAAAGTGATGGTTCCCAGAAGTGATGACAGGAATATACTGTATATACATCCTGTCTGAATGCCTGTGCTGACCAACTGGCTCCAGTCCTTCTCCAAATCAACAGATTGCTGGGGGTGTGTGAAGTGTCAGCAACTTTCAAAATTCATAAACCATAATTCCAGCACCTAAGAAAGCTACTATCACAGGACTAAATGACCACAGGCCAATCCTTTGAACTACGAACACCTGAAAATATCCCAGGGCCCCTGCTAGACTCCCTGCAGTTTACCTACAGGTCAGTAGACGACGCAGTTAACACAGGAGAGTAGCACACCCTGGACCACCTCAACAGCCCTGGGACATACGCACGGCTTTTCTTTGGGGATTTCAGCTCAATGTTTATCAGCTTTATTCCAGAAATTCTGTCCTCCGAACTTTCCCAGCTCTCTATATCCCCGCCGTCTGTCAGTGGATCACCAGCTTCGTCGCCCACAGAACTCAGCAGGTTAGGATGGGAAAAGCTCCATCCAGCTTATGGAAAACCAGTACAGGTGCTCCTCAGGGATGTGTCCTCTCCCCTCTGCTCTTCTCTTTCTACACTAACGACTGCAACTCAAGCGACCCAACTGTCAAGCTCTAAAGTTTGCAGACGGCACAACTGTTTTCGGCCTCATCCGAGATGATGTCGTGACTGCATACCCTCACCAGGTTGATCAGCTGGTGCTGTGCTGCAGTCAAAACAACCTGGAGCTGAACATGGTCAAGACTGTAGGGATGAGAGTGGATTTTGGGAACCCCCTGCCAATTATTAGTAGCAGCAGTATCAATATTTTATTTTATTTTTTCCCCTAATAGGTCATTTTTATTTGTCTTTTGTTGCTATGTGTTGGCATACTTGGGCAGTAAATCGGATTCTGATATTCTGATTCTGATAGTTAGGGGGTAACATTTAGTACAGCAAGAATGTAAAATTAAGGAAAATGATCTTCCTTATTGCCCTTACAGCATAAGTTTGCTTACAATAAAAGTAAGTCCCAGATGACAGGTTGCATGATTAAGAGTGCCATTGTGCTGAGAGGGTGTGTGGACTCAGCAAGCAAGACATCCAGACATAAAAATAGGTAAAACAGTGGAGTCTAAAAAAGATGCAGCAATTAGCAAATCCAGTCCATCTGTCAAAGCAAACGCTTCCCAGCTGAAACGAAAGTACAAGATTTCAGTCAATCCAACTTCTAAAGTGTTCAGTTTTGTCAGGAGTTTATTCTTTCATTTTGAAGGCTCTAGTACAATGTTTTCTTAGGCTGTGCTATACACACGAAAATGTTTAATATGTTGCACACTATTTAAATAAATGTGAACATAACTTACGTGGCACCTGTTTGTGCATAGCTTTAGACACAATCTAAGTTTTATTTCATGTACACCTGCAAGTTTCTTAGATATTACTGTGTGTTCCTGTTCAAGGCCGTGGTCGATGACATATACAATTTTTTTATATCAGACTTGCTTCTTGCAATAGCTAAACATTTATTCCAAGTCCCTAAATTAGGCATGTTTATGCATTTCTTACTCTGCCCGAAGGTATGACGAGGAAAGGGGTACACACAAATTTGCATGCATGAGGTAAATCACCTAACGTGCCTGTATTGACGGCTGGTTGTCTAAAATTTGCCCCTGAAAAGTGCAACCATATGTTTTGTCTTATGTTTTCTGGGACTAACCTTTTACTGACCTTGGCTGTCTCCTTGTCCAAACCAAATAAGCCAGATATTTATTTTCTTACTTCTCTGCCTCTGCAATGTGGCTTCCCCTGAAACTTGTTTATTTTGCCTCTCATGTGTGACATTTTATCAGATATTTAACACCGGTATCTTGGACTAACAGATCCACATACTGCACACAGTCACTCTGAAAGCTATTTCTGATGATGTGTAGCTGTGGAATGCACAGTGGGAAAGACCAGAAACACAGGTTGGGCGTTCTAACATTTGTCAGGAAAACAAGCCCTGAAAAAGAATGACCTGCAAATGCTTAATAAGAGCAGCAGATAAAACTATTAGCAGAGGCCAAAGGCCACAAACACTACACCTCTTTGCTGGTGCTACAGCAAGTAATTTTTGGAAATATTCTACACACAATGGCATCGAGGTATGATGAAGATTAAAACAAGTTGCTTAGGTTCAGAGAAAGAGCCAGGCTAGAATTACACAATGGACGATGTGAACAGCCTGTGTGGACAGAATGTACAAAGAAAAAGGGTCTGTGTGTATCTTAGCAACTCCCTAAAACACACACACACACACGCTGAAAAAGGATCTGGATGGAAGTGTGGAAAAATTAAAGCTATATGTGTAGTTTACATATTACCTTTCAATCACAACTCCACCCCAAGAGGCCATGTCTTATACGCACAGCACCTCAGGCTCCTCACGAATTGTGCCACTGAGTGTGAATTGATCCTAACCCGACACTACAGAAATATCTAGACTCAGAGTTTGGCAAAGGTGTTTCGGGATAAAGAATTCCCTTCTTGAACTCATTTGTTGTTTCCAAGTTACTGCGCCCTTTGCATTGCACTGCACCTGTGCTTCGCTCCCCTTGACCTTGAACGCTCCCACGTAAGAGCACTGATGCTTGTTACTTTCCTTTTCCCCCATTCACCCTCCCACTGCTCTGTTGATACAGTTGACTAATCCTCTGCATGTTTGATAATCCTGTCACTCGTTTCCTTCTCTGTCTAACTTTTGCTCTCTGCATTCCAACACAATGCTAAACCAGACTGGATACAGACTTGCAGGACACAGCAGCTAAGTAAGTAGTAATCCCCTGTTTTTAACAGAGATGAAGATAGAAATAACTCCTGCTCTAGTGAGATCAACCATAGTCCCTCAAAATTAAATAATCTATCCAATCAAACAGCAAACAGAAATAAAATTACTTACACTTAACATCCACTTGGAAATATGTATATTGAAAGAAGTCCCTGAGAACTAAATGTATGATAAAATAAGTCATAAACCTGCTGCAGTGACCTGAGCCCTGATCAGTCATGAACTGATAGGGACATAAACCAAAATCATCCCATTGTGAGACACTGAAAGGATGTAAATACACATTTCCACTCTAATGCTGTCATATTTTGGAAGCATACACTACAATACAATGTCTTGAGTCACCGAACTCTCCAAGGTGATATGTGGAGATAATCATATCTGCAACTTGAGGCGCAGCAAACTCATCACTCTTAGAATGACAATAACGGCCTCTACCATCATTTCATAAACTAATGAGGCAACTTGGGTAGTTAATGGGGTAATCGCAAATGCAGTGTGATGCACTATATGACTATAGGGACCAACTGTTTTTCCTAATCAAACAGGTTTCAATGGAAATGTATTTGTTTTGAAATGTTAAATTCCAGGGCCTTGAAAACAAAGATGTGCAACGTTTTCTTTGTCATCTCTCTCGCTCAGAGCCGACAAGAAGAGGAACTCAGCTGTTTGACAATTACGAGATCCCTGGCTGCCGTCCGTCCTGTCCCTGCATTGTGCTGTACTTTGCCAAAGCATGTGTGACTATAAGCAAGCCTGCAGCATGTGTGTGGCACGGAGTTGTTACACCAACAACTAGCAGTGGGTTAGAAAGGTGGATGTTGTGGTTCCAAACATCAGGCAGTTGAGGAAAGGCACTGGACATAAGAGGCCAATGCAGAATCTGTCACTGTGCCGACTGGAAGATTTTGTATCCAGTACTTCTGTACATCACACAGCTCTTGATTGTGTTTCCCTTTGTGATATATAATTGTTTTTTGTCTGTATCTTTAATTTTCGCAATGCTTTGAGTCTTTTTGTCTTTCACTTTGTAAAAAGAACTAATTGGCTTTTTTAAATTCGTGTATTTATCCACCCTATCAGTTGCTAGCTGTCTCTTTTTTGTGAAACACTGTAACATTGAATGTGGATTTTCTGATTCCATGCTCGAGTCATATCCAAATCCATGCAAAAAGAAGTCATATTACACTTGATCTGTTCACAAATGAATATTTGTGTTTCCTGCACAGTTGGGATGGTACTGTACCAAGCGATATTCTATTTAGATTCTAATTTTAGGTTTAAAGAAGTTTCAAGTTTACAGAAATATAAGTATTATTAGGTGTGTAATGGTGTGATGGGTTAGATTGATTTTTAAAATAGTTTACAAAGATGTTGGTGCCATCCCACTCAGCACCTCATACGACCTAAAAGTTGGGTATTCAGTTAACACTATATATCACTGTGAAAATACTAGCAATGGTAGCAATTAAAATAGCAATTATCTCTACTGGATCTGCAGTAAACGTGTTGCATGCTTCAGTTGCTACAGTTTCAGGTTACTCTGAGTTGATTACACACACAAAAGCAGAATTGTGTACCAATGTAAATGTCGTCATAGTATTTCCAGTGTGTGTGTGTAGGTGTGAGAGAGAGCGAGAGAGAAACAGCGACAAAGAGGCATTGTTGAAGAGTGACGCGGAAACAAGGTACGTGAAACAGAGCAGCAGTATAAAATGTGTGGAATGTGCGGGTTGGGCATGCACTTCATTAGCATTTTATTATATTTTATACATTTGTTTGTGGCTTTCATGATAAGCTTTTCTTCAAAATGTCTTACCTCATTAAAGGTGTGTTCCTCTTCAACCGTCTTAAACTATACATTGTAAAATACACGTGGCAATATCCATTTAAGATACACGGGCACGCACACACACACACACACACACACTAAATATTAATTCTTATGTTCATCAGCTGATGACATCTAATCTCCCCAATGACATTGTCTTGTGCCGCCTATGTTACATGTCATCGAGGAGATGATAAGGACCTCAGCGTGTTGCGCAGTATAGGTATGTCTAAGGTGGAGACTACCGTAACCAAAAAGATTGTCTGAAAGGAGAGGTTATCTAAGAGGAACAAAGTACATTTTGGCACAAAGTTCTTCCTTTGCATACTACCACATCGTGTCAATGGTATGAAAATGAGTGGCCAAAGTAGGTTTTGAATATTTGACAACTGCCCCTTTCATAAATCTCTGATTCTACACCCACATGAAGAATCAAGTACCAAAGAATTGTAGTCATGGTATTTCTGAGTTATGTGTGTGTGATGACTATGGCGTTGTGTACTATTTGACGGGCAAATGCTGCCGATAGTTTTAAGATTTTTGTTATTATTGAACTGTTGTCGGTTTTTTTTAGAAAAAATTAACTCAGAAATCTATAATCATTATATGGTAGTTCTGGGTTTACATAGACAAGGTGCGGCAAGTTTATTTGAACAAAGGTACCACAAAGTACTTTACACAAGAGATCAAATGTATCATGACACAATAATATTGTGTAGAACACAAGCCTAGCTACACATGCTCAATTGGATTAAAGTAGGATAAAGTGTAAACTAAGATACAAGAGTAACAAATAAGACCAAATTAGACAACAGTAGGAAAATATTCATAAATGGCCTGCACTTATAAATCAAAGATCTTTACACTGCTTCGTATTTGCCTGCACTCACAATTACACACCGATGGACAACGCTCACCAGCAGTGGGGGTTCAGTGTCTTGCTCAGGGACACTTCAACATGTGACCAGAGGAGCCAGGAATCAAACCAGCAACTGTATTATTGGTGGTCAGCTGTGCTACCTACTGCACTACAGTCAAACCAAGCAGAACAGTTGATATGAATAAATCGCTGCAAATAGAAAAAATCCAGTCCCTTATTTTGAATTTTCAGATTTTCTAGCCGACTTAGTGCTTATGACAGAGAAAGTCATAGTGGCTGACTTCCGTTCCTTTACAAGAATCACGTTTAGCCTGAAAACAGTGTTTATACTTATACAAATTTGCCCCCGTAAAGCCAGAACAGCATATTATTCATCACTAATAGTGGAAAATAAGAACAACCCCCGGTTTCTTTTTAGCACTGGAGCCAGGCTGACTAAGAGCCGTAGATCAGTTGAAACATTCCCTCAATGACTTCATGACTTTCTTTATGAATAAACTCGTAGCTATTAGAGAAAAAATTCACCAGACCCTCCCCACAAATACAGCAGAATCAGAAACATCAGTAAGGCTTCAGTCCCTTTTAGACTGCTTTGTGCCCATAGATCTTGCTGAGTTAACTTCAACTATTACGTCATCAAACCAACAACATGTCTACTAGATCCTATTCCAGTTAGACTGCTCAAACACACGCAAACACATTTGTATTAGATATCATTGATCTATCTTTACAAACAGGATATGTACCGAAGGCATATAAGGGAGCTGTAATCAAACCTCTACTTTAACAACTCTGTCTGGATGCAGGTGCTTCTGGGAAAAGTCCTCAATGATCTTCTCTTGGCTTCAGATAATGGACTTGTCTCTATACTGGTTCTGTTAGATATTAGTGCTGCATTTGACACCAATAATCTCAACATTTTATTACAGAGCCTGGAACATGTAATTGGGATTAAAGGAACTGCACTAAGTTTGTTTAAATCTTATCTATCAGAGATCAGAGAGAGCTTTTGCATTTGTGGCTTTGATTATTTCCTTGTCTAAAAAGGTACAGTAAGGTATGGGAAGTATGGAAAGTATGAGCATGACAGTAACTTTCTTGTATTTGTATTGTTGCATAGAACACTTGTTCCTCTGTGTAAAATGATATTGGTGTCATTACTGTCATGTTGACATCTTCATTCTTGTGTTATACTGAAAGAGATACTATTCCAGTTAGACTGCTCAAACACACGCAAACACATTTTTATTAGATATCATTGATCTATCTTTACAAACAGGATATGTACCGAAGGCATATAAGGGAGCTGTAATCAAACCTCTACTTTAACAACTCTGTCTGGATGCAGGTGCTTCTGGGAAAAGTCCTCAATGATCTTCTCTTGGCTTCAGATAATGGACTTGTCTCTATACTGGTTCTGTTAGATATTAGTGCTGCATTTGACACCAATAATCTCAACATTTTATTACAGAGCCTGGAACATGTAATTGGGATTAAAGGAACTGCACTAAGTTTGTTTTAATCTTATCTATCAGAGATCAGAGAGAGCTTTTGCATTTGTGGCTTTGATTATTTCCTTGTCTAAAAAGGTACAGTAAGGTATGGGAAGTATGGAAAGTATGAGCATGACAGTAACTTTCTTGTATTTGTATTGTTGCATAGAACACTTGTTCCTCTGTGTAAAATGATATTGGTGTCATTACTGTCATGTTGACATCTTCATTCTTGTGTTATACTGAAAGAGAAACTAATTAAAAAGTCAAGATTATTTTTCCGTTTCTTCACGTTAAGAATAGAAGTGACTGCACTTCAGTCTCTGAGGTGCATTACAGTGTTCAGATGTAGTTCACACTAAAACTGAGTTAATGCAGAAGCCAACTTATTTAGTTTTAATGTACACGAAAGAAAATTAGTTTATGAGAAAAAATAAGCACTTTTTGAATCACATGACCCAAATACAGCAAAAGTACTGAAAAATGTGACTGACAAATGTGTCTTGTTACTTAGACGTGTCCTGTGACATGGATTCAAAATGAAAACCAAAGACATGTATAAGACAAAAGCAAAACATTTTAAGGAGAAAGAGGTAACAAAATAAAGGCAACAAACGTTGGGCATATCCAATACAAAAATGTGAAATCTCCTAGAAAGCAACTGCTGATGTCCTGAACGCCCTACACCAAACAGCTCGACCGAGGAAAACGACCGCTGATGAGAGAAGCACCGTGACAGCTGTGAAGAAAAACTACAATACAGCAACCGGTGACCACCAACAGCCTTCAGGTATTCCAGAGGCCATCCCACAAACACCTCATCAGCACGAACAACCGCACTGTCCTCCCTGCAGAATCATTTACTCTATTCATTTCTTTGTCCCAGGATCAATATTATCAAAACAGGAAAAAGCTAATATGACCTATAGAAGCCAAATAATTAAAATGACAGTGAGAAAAAAGAAAAATAACAGCTACGTTTTTTGTTTGAAACTTCTTTACTACCAGTCCAGATGATAGCAAATCATGCAAATACTTGATTTGGGTAAAACAGTTTTTTCAAAACACTGGCAAAACAAGCGACCATTATATCCAGGAAAAAAAACTGTGCATAAATTTTAAAGATATGCTTGACATAATCTTTAAAACGTCATTATTTTGTGCGACTGTGGTTTAGGAGTTAAAGCAAGTGTCAACCAGCCCAAGAGTTTTTGGTTCAATTCCTGGCTTCTCCCAACACTTGTTGAGTCCTTAAGCAAGACACGGAACCCCACTTAGTTCTCCCTCTGGGTGCAGGCCAGCTCCATCAGTGTGTGTGTGGTTGTGAGTGTGAATGGGTGAAGCAGTGTAAAGTGATTCGGGTACCAATAAGCTAGAAAAGCAATGTATAAGTACAGACCATTTTTCCAATGATGACTGAATGAAAAATATGTAGTAGTCCTTTAAAAATGTCCCTATTTATCAAACATTCAGTGTGTCTATGTACCTGTGTGTGTGAGAGAGACAGAGACAGACAGGCAGGACAGGTGAAGACACAATAAAGGGAGATTGGCGGAGAGTTAATGAAGGGGAGAAGAAATAATGTTTCTACAGTTTGCATCTTCACATTCAACTCTTAAGAGGGGAAATATGAATAATTTATAATTCAGTCTAGAAGGTAAAATACACTTTATCAAATTTACAGTATGTAGTTCTAAAATACATCTGTTGCCATGAATCTTTCCTTCATCTTAATGTTGAGGCACTTGTTATCACTGAAAAAAATATTTTTCAATCTGTCAAATGATAACATTTATTGTATGTCCACTCACCATATGCCTAATTTAACATCAACACAGTAATTTATGGAAAGGCTTCAAGAGTGGTCACCCCACATAGACGGCACTTCTGACTGTTGTGGAATACCTACGGGCGGCAAAAGCTGTAGGTAATTCTTCTGTCTTGATTCTACTGGACCTGTCGGCAGCCTTTGACACTTTAAACCATCAGATCCTCTTGAATACAGTCTCTAACTTGGGCGTCTCTGGACCAGCTCTAGCCTGGTTTTGGTCCTTCTTGTCTGGACGAACCTAGAAGGTTTCTGGGCAGGGGCGTGATTCTAAATCTCATAACCTCTCCGCTGGTGTACCGCAGGGCTCTGTTCTAGGTCCTCTTCTTTTTTCTAACTATACTTCTTCCCTGGGCTCTATCATCCACTCACATGGCTTTTCATATCACGCCTCTTCCTGTCCTTTCCATCAGACGTCTCAACTGTCTCGACACGCATCTCTGCCTGTCTCTCTGACATCTCTGCTTGGATGAGAGAAAGACATCTTCAGCTCAACATCTCCAAAACTGAGGTTCTAGTCTTCACAGCCAAACTGTTGACACAGCCAAACATCAGCATCAACATTTGATCCGAAGTGATTGTCCCCACTAAGTCAGCCAGAAACGACCAACTGAGCTTCACAGAACACATCGCCTCAGTCTCTAGGTCGTGTAGACTTGCTCTCCACAACATCAGGAAGATCAGACCATACCTCTCTGAGTGCATGACTCAACACATCGTGCAGGCATTGATCATATCTCGTCTACATTACTGCAACGTGCTGTTGATGGAGTTACCAGCGTGCAAACCCCTGCAGATGATCCAAAATGCAGCAGCACGCCTTATCTTCAACCAGCCAAAAAGGACTCACGTTACTCTGCTCTTCAGATCTCTGCACTGGTTTCCTGTGGCTGCAAGGATTAAGTTCAAAGCTCTGTCTCTTGCCAACAGAGTGGTCAACTCTACAGCTCCGGCTTACTTAAACTCATTCATTCAGGTCTAGAATACCTCCCGTCCGCTGCGCTCGGCCAGCAAACGACATCTGGTGGTCCCAGCACCACACAGAAGACACCATGGAAAACTCTTCAGCTCAGTGATCCCACGGTGGTTGAATGAGCTGCCAAACTCTGTGCGCTCAGCGACCTCACTCACTATCTTTAAAACACTGCTGAAAACAGAACACTTCCGCAAACCGTAACACTTCTTTGATAGCACTTTACTTTGATGTTTTTCTCCTTAACTTAGATTTTATTGCTTGCCTATTGTTCACTTGTAAGTCATTTTGGATAAAAGCGTCTTCCCAATGACTAAATGGAAATGGAAATGGAAAGTCACATCACCACCTCCTGTGGACATAACTCTGCTATTCATAAAGTAAATTGAGGTGTCTAGCTACTTTTCACCATGCACTCAATGTTAATCATTAAAACAAGCTCAAGCTAAAATAGTAACAACACTCCTACACATAAAAATCCCTGATTTCACTTTCTTTATGAAATTCTAGCACATAAATGACAAACATGGCCCGGGTAACATAATTGTGTTCCTTAAGATATGACTAAACAGCTTTTAGCTTATTACCTTAAAGCATAACAGTTACAAATATTATTAGTGTGGTAAATGCACTCAAATGTAAACAATTTATGTACTTAAAGAAATTTAGGGATGACCATGGACAGCACAGGAAACATGTAAGGAGCTCTTACTGTAAGCACATCTGCATGTGGTGTGAAAAATGGCATCCGTCATCCCTGTGCATACCGTACATGTGCATAAAGAGTCAGCAAAGTACGTTGTGACGATTGATATTCAGTTTATTGCATGTGGCACATTTTAAACAGATGGATTATGTTGTTTTTAACTCAATTCTACTTTGTAATCAAAATGACAAGCATATAAATCATTTTACATATATCTTTTATGTTGCCATAGATAAATGAAAACAGCTTGCGAAGCTAGCAACAGTCTCCTAAGTTTCATTTCCTTCCTTCTTCCTCCCATTGTTGTCTCCAGCGCGCCTAACGTAACTCAGCCAGCGCCGTTTGTCTCAGATACCTCTCCAAGCAGTAGACAGCAACGGGATCTGAGTCTGTGTCAAACTTATTGGCAAAGATGTGATGCTGCTCGAGCATCCACTGTAGGTCTCCAGCACCATACACACATATTTCCCTGACATGGCTGCCTTGGCACTCTGGGTACACCGCCTCTAGTGAACCCTGCGACCCCTCATGCCAACGCCACTTCACCAGCCGTGCAATGGCATTGATATCTGACATGTCATATTTGCGGTTGGGTCTTGTTGAGCCAGGAACACCAGACATTCGCTGAATGGTTGCCCAGAGGGTCTCATCGGGGCTGAAGGTGTCTTTGGCCCACTCTCTCAGTGCCAGTATTCGGTCATCCTTCAGAACACTTCGGATGTAGCCACGGTTAACCACAATGTAGGCATTTCCTGACATAATGGGCAGGTTGAAGGGAGGCGGCTCCTTTGTCTTTCCCGTCCCCTGAGACAGTCAAAATGGTGAATTAATAGTTAATGGTTAATCTTCGTGGAAAGTTTTGCAATGCAAATACTCAAAATAGCCATGTAACACATTGTAAAAATCTATAGAATATATACCTGTATTTTCCCATTTACTATCTCATGGCCATTTGTCACTCTCCATTTTTTTCCCTGTGGAAGTTTTTCTGACTCTAAGCTGTTCCCCCCCTTCAGTGAACGTAACATCCTTACAATCTCCAGGTTGGTTTTCAGGGGAAAATCCTGGCCACAAAGGTTAATAAAGTATTTCCATTTTGTCCTGGAATTATAGAGATCAGCCATACAGTTGAGATCAGCCTGGACACGTGACCAACCAGCATAGTCCACTCTCACAGACTGGCTGACCATGAAGACATTTGGGAAACAGGAGGCAATGCCCTCAATGGCAAAGAAGACTGAGGGTTGTGATTTATTGTCTACATGGATGCAATATATATTTTGGGGTGCATAGATGGCTCGCAGCAGTCGCTCAAAGTTCTGCACCTACAACATCAAAATAAATCAAGAATGTTTTGCACATGCTCAAAATACTTCCCTTCAGTGAAGGCTTTAGAATTTGCAAACAGTACCTTATGATGTACAACCATAGAGTAAGCCAGGGGAAACAGCTCTTCTTCCTTGCTTAATGGGAATGTGATATATTTCCTGCTTAGCTTAAATTTCCTGTAATTACAAAATTGTGAAATAACACAACGGTGAATTAATTCCCGGCAAATCAAGAGCGTTTAAATGATGGCTTAGAGTCATACCATGTCTGAAATCTGTAGTAAAGCAACGCACCAGCAGTCTTGAGTTGCATTAATATAATATTCATCAGGGATCTGAATATTCTTTTTGAAGTCTTTAGTGATAGCCAATAATTTGGCCTGCTCCAGTGCCTCCCTCTCTCCCTGCAGGATTGCTGAACAGTTGCATACTTTCTCTGGTCCGCCATCTGCATCTGTATACTCCAACCATCTGTACCTGGAAATGTAGATAGGATTCCAACCTGTTTTCGAGCAGTTGAGTAGGGAAAGCGCCCGCAGTGATCCCAGTACAAAAATGACCTTCAGCAACAGTAGCACCCAGCTTTGCTTTGGCAGCTTCATTATTTGCTAATGTTAATTTAATAACTATCAGGTAAAAAGTAAGAGGAAGGAAGATGATGTCCTTCGTAGGTCACTATATGTCGTGATTTGCTACACATCAGCATGCCTACAAAACGATGCTGTTGTAGAGCGCTGGATGCAGGCAGATTAGCCCCTCCATCTGTTATTGCCCCTGGAAGCAAGAGAAGAGAAGGCATAACCAGACATGCACTTTCCAGAAAGCAATATTCATGGTGCTTACATGTATTAACTCAATATGCTCCTATTGTTTTTTCAATTAAAATAATCAAATTAGTATATTGATTGTTGGTAAATATAGTAGCCAAAGTTCTTTTACTAAAGTAAAATATATTGTTTGCTTATATTTGTTTCATGTGTTTGCTCATTTTGTCTGATTTTGGATGGGGATGTGTTTTCTTTACCACTTAAACTACATAAAATAATAAATAAAAGTTTGCATCCCCTGTTGTGTGTGAGAAAGAATAAAAGATTTTTTCTTTCCATCACCATAATATTTCATGCACATTCAGCTATAGTATCATTATTTTTATCAAAAGCAATAACAAAAAGTTATTGTAAAATCACAAAAAATAGCATTTGTTATGAAATAATAGTTGCACTAGCTGACTGTGCATTAAATATTATGTTGATGGAAAAAATCTTTGTTTTGCTGTTTTGCTATTAACTGTAGATGCACGCAGGATAAACTTACATGAAAGTCTAGAAAGGCTCGCATTGATTTAACCGGACAGGTGATTAGCCATGATGCCAATTAGAATCGTGAGCAGTAGAGGAATGAAAATTTAAAATGACATCAATGCTGCTGTTTGCCTTTGCAAATACTTAAAAATGTAATGTGAAACTCTTAGACCCTTATTGTCTAAACCCAGACACGGTGACAAAAATACGTCAGTATGATTGTGAAAAAGTAATGTATTGCCAAAAAAAATAAGAAAGACAGACAGAGAAAAAGACAAATATAGACAAAACATTTTGGGTAAAAACAGAAAAAAACATTTTTTGCATTGTAAATCGGGCACTGAGTTTTGCTCTGTGTAGTGCCGCTGTTTTTAGAATCAGGAAAAGTGTGAGGCATCTTGGTGCACAGCACCACACAGCTGGCTAAACTTGTTTGTCAGGGCAAAAAACGTCCCTGTGCACATGTATATTCCTGTTTTCTTTGGGCTACAGATTCTGTTAATGCCTGTGGCGACTTGTGGTTTATTTTCATTAGAAAATCAGAACTCTGAAACCACGTTTCCATGTCCGGTCATACTTGTACTACAACTATACTTTTAATATTTTACTATCAAACTGCTTTAAAAAATTGTTTAAAAATACTGAAGTAACTGAGCTATAGCCAAATGTTTCTTTACTTTCTTCCTTCTACTTATGTTGCTTAGAAATCTTTGTTCCATCTCTTTATTTTTGCTAATGAATATTAAAAGGTGATTCATTTGGGGATTCAGCGTACTATATTTGTCAGAGATAAGCTGCAGAATGTTTTGAGTGAACTAACACTTTTCATTCAGTCACCCATTATCTGAGGTGCTGGTCCTATAACAGGGTAGCGAGTGTGCTGGAGCGTTTTGGTAGAGGTGGAGTACACCCTGGACTAATTTTTTCACAGGGTCACGCAGAGACAGACCACCCACCAGATGAACTGTACAGTACGTTTTTGGATTAGTGGCAAAAAAATACGGGCACAGGGAAAACATGCAGAATTTATTTCTGAAAGCCAAACTAATGCCTCTGATTTAATGAATCGAGACAAATCTGAAACCACGGGTATTTAAAACAAGTGAAATTTATTTATAAGTATCATTATATAATTTATAAGTATTATTACAAGCACTAATTATTAAACGACTTTCATTTTCCATTCAAAGCCTTTTCTGATTTGAACAGCAGAATGTATAAAAGTTTCCTACCTGTGGCTTTACAGGGAGTCGTCTCTCTGCATATCCTCGCCCGGTACTAGTCAAATGTCTCTCCACCTGTTGGCTGTACTTGTTCTTTCGATTTCAGATACAGTTGGGTATAAAGAAAGACTTCCTGTCAGCACCTTCAAAGTTTTTTTTTTATTATTATGAATATGAACCTGGAAAAAATGGTCAAAGATGTGTAAAACAAAATATGCATATTTTGTTTTACACATTCTTTGACAATATTAGTTTTCTTTGTATCATTTTATTAGTCAACAGCAGTAAATAAACCAATGACAAGTGTAGGCTTTTATTCTGAAAACCAAGTTGTTAAACTGATTATTTATTCATGCAAAATCCTTTATTGAGAGAGTATAAATATCCTTGAAAATTATTTTTTTAATGAAAGCAAGAATAAGATTTATACTCATAATATTATGTATTATAAAATATTAATTTTTACATTATGTATATGATTTATTAAGTACAAAAACATCTATGAAATATAAATTTGAAAATGTAGTGTTTGCACTAGGTGCACTTCTTGAACT
This sequence comes from Channa striata, assembly GCA_033026295.1. Lineage (NCBI taxonomy): Eukaryota > Metazoa > Chordata > Actinopteri > Anabantiformes > Channidae > Channa > Channa striata. Next base: position 5,731,737 of record CM065178.1, read on the forward strand.
AAAAGTAGTTAACGTTTGGAGAATATTTAAATATTCCGTATTACAACGAGGGGGCTGTAGAAATGTAGAAAATGGGATGTAGAAAGGACTGAGGAAAGTAGACAGGAGTACAAGGAAGTGCAGCGCAGAGTGAAGAGGGAGGTAGCAAAGGACAAACAGAAAGCTTACGATGAGCTGTATGACAGGTTAGACACGAAGGAAGGTGAGAAGGACTTGTACAGGATTGTCAGACGGAGAGATAGAGATGGGGAAGATGTGCAACAGATAAGGGTGATTAAAGACAGAGATGGAAAGGTGCTAACAAGCCAGGAGAGTGTGCAGAGAAGATGGAAGGAGTATTTTGAGGAGCTGATGAATGAGGAAAATGACAGGGAAAGAAGGGAGGAAGATGTGGATGTTGTGGAGCAGGAAATAGGAGAGATTAGAAAGGATGAGGTGAGGAAAGCTCTGAAAAGGATGAAGAGCGGAAAGGCTGTTGGTCCTGATGACGTACCTGTGGAGGTGTGGAAGTGTCTAGGAGAGACAGCAGTGAAGTTTCTAACCAGTCTGTTTATCAGGATTTTAGAGAGTGAGAAGATGCCTGAGGAATGGAGGACAAGCGGATCTATAAGAACAAGGGTGACACGCAGAACTGCAGCAACTAAAGAGGGATAAAGCTGATGAGCCACACAATGAAGCTGTGGGAAAGAGTAGTGGAAGCCAGGCTTAGGAAGGAGGTGGAGATTTGTGTGGTTTCATGCCCCGTAAGAGCACCACTGATGCCATTTTCGCTTTGAGGTTGTTGATGGAAAAGTACAGAGATGGTCAGAAGGAGCTGCATTGTGTCTTTGTGGATTTAGAGAAGGCGTATGACAGGGTGCCGAGGGAGGAGCTGTGGTACTGTATGAGGATGTCGGGAGTGGCAGAGAAGTACATCAGAGTAGTTCAGGACATGTATGAGAGAAGCATGACGGTGGTGAGATGTGCCGTAGGTCAGACAGAGGAGTTCAAGGTGGAGGTGGGACTACACCAAGGATCGGCTTTGAGTCCCTTCTTGTTTGCTATGCTGATGGACAGGTTGACAGATGAGGTCAGACGGGAATCTCCCTGGACAATGATGTTTGCAGATGACATTGTGATTTGCAGTGAGAGTAGAGAGCAGGTGGAGGAACAGCTGGAGAGGTGGTGGTTTGCTCTGGAAAGAAGAGGCATGAAAGTCAGATGTAGCAAGACAGAATACATGTGTGTAAACGAGAGGGAGCAAGGTAGAAGCGTGAGGTTACAGGGGGCTGAGGTGAAGAAGGTGCAGGAGTTTAAGTACTTGGGGTCAACAGTTCAGTCTGATGGGGAGTGTGGAAAAGAGGTGTAGAGGCGAGTGCAGGCAGGTTGGAATGGGTGGAGGAAAGTGTCAGGAGTGTTGTGTGACAGAAGAGTGTCAGCAAGACTCAAAGGAAAGGTGGACAGGACAGTGGTGAGACCAGCTCTGCTCTATGGGTTAGAGACAGTAGCAGTGAGAAAGAGACAAGAGGCAGAGATGGAAGCAGCAGAGATGAAGATGTTGAGGTTCTCCTCAGGAGTGATAAGGTTGGACAGAATAAGGAACGAGCTCATCAGAGGGACAGCGCACGTTGCCTGTGTTAGCAACAAAGTCAGAGAGGCCAGATTGAGATGGTTTGGACATGTGCAGAGGAGGGATAGTGATTATATTGGTAGAAGGATGTTGGAGATGGAGCTGCCAGGCAAGAGGGCGAGAGGACGACCAAGGAGGAGGTATATGGATGTTCTAACAGAGGACATGAGGTTGGCTGGTGTCAGAGAGGAAGAATCCCAGGATAGAGTAAAGTGGAAACGGATGATTCGCTGTGGCGACCCCTGATGGGAAAAGCCGAAAGAGTAGTAGTAGACAACGAGGGGGCACATTTTCAGATTTTCGTGGCATCTACACTAGAGCTTTAGTTTCTATAAAATCATTACATTTTGCATTACTATCAGAACCAAAGGTTAACTATGATCTGCTTAGCAACAATAATCCAATGAGTGTTACACATGCATGGATCATAAATCCAGGAGTCAGTAAAACAGTTTAAACTCCTCATTGTTGTTAAAAGCTATTCATAGCAGGCAAGGACTGAGATTGGGGACAGAGTCAGAACAGTATGAGCACCAGACAAAAGGAAGCTGGCAAAAAGTAAAGTCTATAAACATACAGGAGCCGGAAAAACCAGCACAGACGGAGGGTCTGTGTGAACCTGTATATTGACAAGGGAGCTGATAAGTAAATTAGCGCCTGGCGGGGAGTTGGGAGTGCCTCGGGCTGAATCGATGAGCCAAAATATTGGCAAAGATGATTTGTACTGCACTGAATGCTACAATATTACTATTTGGCTTTGAGACGTATTAGAGTTTAAGTATGTAATAACATAAAATGTGAAATACACACAGGTGTATTATTCAAATTTCTACTTGAGTACAGGGCTTGGGTGACTATGAAGAAAGTAATGGCGTAAATATTTCTATTCCAAAGAGGTGAGTTCAAACTATTCTCTTAAATAAGTTAGTCTGATTAACTTGGGTTTGACATCAAAAGATGAATATGAGGCAAGAATTCAAGTACTATTTATTGTTTCAATAATCAATGTCATAAGACACACCTGGCAACAAAAAAACAGCAGTCCAATACTTTTGCTCACATGATAAGAGGGTGGGTTCAAACAAATAGAGATTTCTTCTAAGCTGTATATCCAATCTAGAAGTAAATACCTGGAAATAAAAGCTTAAATGTTGATCTTTTTCCTCATATTCATCTTTTGATGTCAAACCCAAAGGTTTTCTCTATAGCTACAATTGTATAAACTATTATAGTAAACAAGCATTTTATTTTTTCTGATTTCCAGTTCACTTGAAAATATATATAACTCAAGAACACAATCAAAACTGGATGATACATTAACATATGACAGATAGTATATGAGAGAAAATAAAAATGACTGATAAACAGATGTTGTCCAAGTTGAAATTTTAAAGTAGGCCTATTGGCCATAATAAAATAATCAAAACTGACAGAGAACACAATCTGGTCTGGCCAATCAGATTCTTTACTCAAACTTCTCTTCCTGCAGGACTTACACCTTCGTTCATTTGAAATCCTTCCCGTCACAGAAAATAAAACTATGGATTTAACATATGCAACTCTGAAGCATGCATTCACTTCTTCTGCCTTTGAACCACCAAAGGTTCAGACCACAACCTCACGTTTCTCCCTCCCACTAACACATTCATCGTTCAGCAGTGGCCTGTGACTACAAGGGGGCTGGAGTTAGAGACCTTTATACAAATACTATCAATTTTTGTTGTTCAATGTTTTTGATGACTAGGATTTACTTTTTTAAAGTAAAACAATCAAATGGTTGATGTTTAAAATATTGCTAAAAATATAGGACACCTAAATATGCCAATATTGTGAAATTGACTACTCATTTAATCGGTTCGTTTATGTAATAATGAAGTCAAACTATAAGGCTATAGTTATATAATAGTGGTAAACAATGATTTCCAAGGATCTCCAGCTTGGGCGCTTGGGAAGAGCTCGTGGCGCCCTCTTGTGGTTTGATTCTCCCCCCACAGAAGTCAACTGTCTAATTAAAAGCAATTTTGGCAACTGGGTTATAGTCAGTGACTATGTTATAGGCTAATAATAACTTTATAGATTATTAATAAAAATATGAATGTGTGCAAAATGCGTCACAAAGGCAAAAGATCCACAACTTTATACATAAATGTGCAGATCTGGTCAGTATCTGAAAACTTATGCAGGGATCAGATGATGCTAGTATTTTCTAAAGGTTGCCATGGTTTGCCACCACTTGTAAATTTCCTGTTTTATCCATGATCCTAAAATACTTTGGATAAAAGTGTGTAAATGTAAAATGTAAAAATAATCATTGCGAATCATGCGATTCCTTCTTTTCCTACAACCTCAAAAGGCAACACGTGACCGTCACCGTGGTCACGCGGTTACATGGCGTCTCCAACACATGTGAATCTTCCGGGTATCACCGGCTTGTAGTTTGCAGTGGGGGGTTAATCACTGGCGCCGTCGAACAAATGCGAGTGGACCTTAATGAAATCTGGACTTCACTTGTACAACGAAAACGTTTGGCTAAAACCGTTTCAGGGGAAAGGTGTCGGATGAAGCTAACAGTAATTAGCGTGACGTTAGCTAGCTAGCATAGCGGACGAACTTGTGCGGCTCCGTAACGGACGCTAGCTAAGGTTGAGTAACGTGCGCAGGCTAGACCGGCAAGTAGCGAAGCCCCGGGGCCGACGCGTGATCTCTCCAAGGGTAAGACCTTCGTGTTTCTGCCGCCGACTCATTAGCCGGTCCAACTGGTGTCGTTCGAGGTCATTCTAGCGTCCTTCCCGGACACACAGCTGCTTCGTGGACGTTAGTCATGAAGAGTCTACCGTACTTCTGCCGAGGTGAAGTCATTCGAGGTTTCGGGAGAGGAAGCAAAGAGCTCGGGATTCCCACAGGTACGTCAAACATTAGCATTTTGTTATTAGCTAGTTATTCGGTAGCTGACGTTACCTAAACGTGGCGTACGTAGACAACGTTAGCTCAGCTTTAAATCATATTGGTCCGGAAGGAAACAAACGTATCATTGAGACTCTGCTTGTGAGCTGGCGAATTAAAGTAACGCAAGTAACGTACGTGTCCGTAAGCCCAACTAACAACTATTCCAACTTTATTAACTGTACAACATACAAGTCCCATATAGATGAATTTAACACGTTGTCCAAACAAAAATAACAATAAACAAACATATTTTAACAATGAAACCACTCTGTTAGTTCATTTCGGCTCATGCTGATCAAATACGTCACCTAACGTTACTGATGACGACGCAGTAAGTGCGCGTCATTCTGACTTCAGCAGAAAATGAAGGCGATGCTATTTGCTGAGATAATGGCTAATATGAAGACGGCTGCTCCACAAATAATATAATACACAGGGGATGAAAGACAAGGTTAGCTGAACGTCACTACATATGAATGAATACACCAGCAAATGGTGTCAGCATTACAAAGGAGGTTTGTGACATTTGTGAAAGTTGTTGTTAAACGGCAGTTGTGAGATTAAACCATAGCACCGTTTACTCAGGTTTATTACCTGCCCTACTTACATAATCTTCTCCGGTTTAAAAAATGGAATTTAACAGGCTTTAAAGTGGCATTTACTTGCTGACCCTATTCTTTGCTTCCTTCCCGCCTCCAGCCAACTTCTCAGACTCCGTGGTGGACACTCTTCCTCCGGATGTCAGTACAGGGATCTACTACGGCTGGGCCTGTGTCGGCACTGGTGAGGTCTACAAAATGGTGATGAGCATTGGCTGGAACCCTTACTACAAAAATACCAAGAAATCCATGGTAAGTACAACAGTGTTTCAAGGTAATGACAGTCCTGTAACAGGCACGTTCTATTCATTGTGTAACTAGAAATGTTTAACTTGTGTCACTGGCTCTCGGGCTGTGACAGTAAGCGGACACACACAATCATTAAAGTAAAGTATATCATTTATTTATCACAAAGTAAACTGATTACAAAATGAGTTGTATCTAATACTCAGTAGTCAACAAAGTGGACAAGTAAAGATGCTGCATGAACATTAACACCCAAGATGTGTCGGGGGAGTAGAACCTGCTCAGACTGGCCACCACTTCCGATTGCAGTCACACCAAATCAGGTTTAAATTCGTATATAGGTGAAACTGGGTGGGATACACTTAACCACCACCTAACTTCTTAACTTTGCACCAGAATTCAAGTTGGTTGATCTTTGAACTGCAAAATCTTGAGGTTCTCCATTGCCCTGCCAATTTCAGATAGGGAGTGAGTCTGACCAATCATTTATTAAATACAGTTTGTTTATATAGGTGTTTTGAATATGAAGAAGTTAATTTGGGGATGTTGAAATATTTGATTAAATTACATTTAATTTGAGCTTTGCAGGCTGCTGTTGTAAGCTAGCTCTGGTCCTCTGCAAGTGATGGTTGCATCCAACAAGTACATTTTTGCAGGTAGATTTTGATCTTACTGAAGCACCGATACTGGGCAATACTTCCCAACAGGACATGACTCAATTTAAGTTGTGCCTGAACACATTTAGCTGGTATTGTGTCCTCAATGCATGTGCATTTTACTGTTAGTATAAATAAATATTCACAGGTGATCAATTCAAAACTGCAGATGATTTTCAGGGGCAAAATGTGAATAAGAGTGATTATAGTGACTGTTATTGGCATGGCACTAAATAGATCTTCTCTAAGGTTTTTTTATGCAGTCCCCTGGTTGGACTGGGATGAAAAAATGTGACACTGACTCAGTTAGTAGAGTTCAGAGGTTCATGCCCAGCTCTCTCCGACCACATGTCAGAGTGTCCCAAGGCAAAACACTGAACCCCAAGTCACCCGTCCCCATCCCCAGTCATGCAGTGCCACTCTCAAGTTTAGTAGAATTGGGGAGGGTTGCATCAAGAAGGGTACGAGGCGTAAAAAATGTCCCAGATCAACTTATGGACCAATGTGGGGACCCTGAACTTACAGGATAAGCCTATAGTGGGAGAATTAGAAAGCAGTGTATTATCAGTGTTGGAGGACTCCGTTAGAGCTAGCTTGCAAAAGTGCTGAGTCCATTAAGGTCCACTGTGAAATATTTTGGGAAATGGTGAAAATTTGGAACGTGGAAATGCCCAATGGATCTTGTGGAAATAAATATATTTTTTGGTCTTAGGAAACGCATGTGATTCACAAGTTCAAAGAGGACTTTTATGGAGAGATTCTCAGTGTCGTCATGGTGGGCTACATCCGTCCAGAGAGAACCTTCAACTCAATTGGTACCTCTCTCTCTCTGTCTTTCTTTTTTCCTTTTTATTCTTTTTTGTCTCTTTTTCTTTCTTATTTTCTCTCTCTCCTACTAACTTTCCTTTTAACCACAATGTTTGCTGTTTTCTTTCACTACTCCCTCACACACACTTATTCTTATAACTTATTTTCTGCATATCTTTGTGTCCAAACAGAAGCTCTCATTGCAGCCATCAACAGTGACATTGAGGAGGCAAAGGTCAAACTGGAGCTTCCAGAGAATCTCAAACTGAGAGACGACAACTTTTTCACGAGCGCACCCAGCTCGTCTTTGCCACTGACCCACAACTTAGCATCCGCATCACAAACGATTATAAATGGTCACTGACAGGTGCCTGTGACTGCAGTACTTTGCACACACTGACACACACACACACAAACACACACTGACACACAAGTGTGCGCTCAATCTAGCGCAACCAACAGAGATTCCTGCATACAGACAGGCTGCATTTGTCCTTATTAAAATGCACACAGATATGTCTCAGCTGATGTCATGGCTACACATTGACAAAATGTTAAACAACCAGGCTTTAGTTGTTTGGTTTTTTTTTTGTTTTAAGAACTGTTAGACTTCCTTGATGATTTGTTGTGGACCGCCTGTCACTGAATAGATGTTTTTTTTAATGTCTTCACAGCAATGCCTCATTTAACAATGTAACTGTGATAAGATCTTGGGCCTAACTGATCCAGTTGTATATTTGGAATCTTTTGATGTTTGGCTGTGACGGTATAACCATATTGTGTGACGATGGCATTTGGTCTTTCACATTATGATGTATTGTTTATATGGTTATCGCAAATCCCTTTTTAGGTGTGCAGAGGCAGATGTAGCAACATCAACACACATGGTCTCTTATGCCATGACATCAGCTGCGTAATTAAGGGATATTATTTACTTGAAAATCATTAGAAACCTATATTCTGAGGAAAAGTTGGGAGGTTATGCTCATCTACAAGAATTGTGCAAAGTTTTCTTTTTGTACTAGATAACATTAGCCACAGCTAACTCTTAGGGTGAAATGTTTTATGTGCTTCTCAGTTCATGAGTTCACATTGTTAATCAGACCACTACAAATTTGAATATTTATTACTCCCATTGCATGATATACATTTCAGTCATGAATGGATGTTCAAGGGCTCTCAGAAATGTAAAAGAATTACAGCTGGATTATGTAAATCTTTCTTTTCACTCTGAGAAAAAGGGACAAAGCCTGCAGTCTCGGTGCTCTGTCAGCAGCTCACCTTTGCCCACATCAGACTAGCACGACTCTATTACCGCTTACACAAGTACCATGTCATACAATACGGAGGGAAGCTTTGAACAAGAGTATACCATACACTTGTCATGTCATACCATACACTTGGCTGCCATACAAGGTGATATGAGTAAATTTTGATCAAGTATGTAATTAATTAAAGTAAGAAAGTAGTCTTTCCAAGTCATTTATTTTTGTGCTCTATTGTGATTAGGATAAATTTTATTTAGGATTTTGGTCCTGTTGCACAGCCCTAATAACTGTAGCAGGTTGATAAATGTATGTTTGGGGGGACGAGGTTGACCAGATCATACAAGCAGTTTTCTACTAAGGCGTACTGTACACTGCACAAGTGTAGTCTCCAATCTCAGTCCAAGGTTGAAAATATGTCACTTGAGATTTGTTTCTGTGTTTGCTAGGTGGGGAGAAAGTCTGAGTATTGTTGTATGTAACAAAAAACACAGGTCATACACACACATTTCAGTGTAATGATGTAGCTCAATTCACAAAATCCATGTGAAGATGAGAATAATGGCATTATTTATATTTAATAATATTTTTTCTTTCATTTTGTCCTTGGCAAAATTCCTTTTCCTTTCCCAGTGTCGTATTGTTTATTACTGCTTTGAAAATGAATAATCATTTAAATTGGGGTAGAAGTTGTTTGGTTTATAAAAAAATCTACTAGCTTATAAACGTGAATATTTGAGTGACCATCATCAGAGTTATATATTTAATGAAATCTGTACAAAACTTGTACTAATTAAATAAAGGACAGGTGTTTTAAAATACTTCAGTTTCAATTTGAAGGGTTCGGTGACGACACATTATCAGCTTCTTGGGTCAGCAGAGAAAAGTAAATAATATGAATATGTATGAATGAATAGTGAAGAAAGCTTTTAGGTACGTTAAAACAGATGGTTAAAAATAGTGATCTAAAGAATAAAGTTCACAACTTCTGTTCCCTGCCCCCCAAAACCTAGTACAAATAATGTTTTTTTTTATTTGTAAACATTTAATTTATTGCAGTGTGATTTTAATTTCATGATATGTTGTCCAGAACTTCAACACGTGTAATCAAAAATGGCTTTCTGTGTGTGTGCCAGCCCATTTGCTTTTACATGAAACTGTGTATAAGTGTGTACAGTTATCCGCTGTAAATAATTGTTTGACTAATGAAAAGTAGGGTTCTTGCTTTTTGATTTTTAGATCACTCACGTGTTAAACCTGACTGCATTTTATAAATGTTGACATTTATCATGCAGCCTTTTCACAAGACGAGCTCAGCTCATTTTTGTCTGTAACGCCTCATTCTAAAGAATTGGCTTTGTTTATTTATTTTCAATCAGTTTTACTTCTACACTGAAGCTTAAAAATATAGTGAAAGAACCAATAGGAGAAATAAATTTGCTTAAATTGTAGGTGGAGTTAAACGTTCAACATCTTCTCCGTTTTCATTTATGTGTGTTGTACGATATAATTGTCTAAATAATTTCATCAAAATACAAATTTTTTGTTGTTAGGTACAGTTGAATGCAACACTTTGAATTGCCTTACTTTGAAATGGCAAAATGTAATGTACATTCAGCTAGGACAAATGCTCATTATTAGAAGTAACAAAGATGGTCAATGGATGTATAAAGTTATAGTAAAATAATGAAAATGGATTGTGTAAAGTTTGCCTCCTCCTATATAAAATGTTTACGAATGGGTTCTAATACGTCCTCCCTTTGTCTTTATGACGTCCTCCACCCTCTTTTTGCTCCCTCTGATCACTGTCTGTGTCCTGTCAGGTGTGACTTTAGCCCATCATCATGCATAATTGTTCCAGGTCTACCAGGTTGCTTGGTTGTCGGCCATGTACAGCCTTCTTCAGATCTATCCACAGCATTAAAATTATATTTAAGTCTGGGGACTTACATCTTTCCTAAGTTGACTGTACTTTGTGCTGTGGATCTACTGCCTCATCATTTTTATCTTTCCTACAATAATTAGGCGGCTTTGCTTTGAAATGTTCTGATAATGAACTTGGTGGAAAGCTCCAGTGCCTGATGCAGACACACACCACAGTGAGTCTCCACCGTGTTCAACCATGGGAATGTCGTTTCTCTTCTCATAGAAAAAGATTTATTCTTAATGCACATACCTGTGACCGATTATGACCAAGTTATTTCACTTTGTTCCCCTCACACCACAAACTCTTGTTCCGAAACTCATTTCATTTGTTCACATATTCATAGCTTAATACCTGCTGTCAACAAGGAAGCAATGGCATCCTGCTTTTCTCTTCAACAATCCAGACTTGTACAGACCATGCATGGCTAAACATATGGAATTTTATTTCATTTGCATTTTTTTTTCAAATCTCATGGTATTTGTTGTGGTAGCATGCCTTGACCATTTATGTTACTTTTGATGATGAATATTTGTACTAGCTGCTTAAACAGTAAATGTTTGGTTGACGGAATAAGATCTTTTTGCCATTTCAACATAAGGGGATGCAACATTTTACACTCACCTGTACTGTACTGTAAATCAAACTATTAAGTTTAGAAAGCATTAAAAAAACTTGAGATAGCATCTGAAATATTAGTTGCACCTTACACATATTCAGGAAGGGAAAGCAAAGGTTAACGACAAGCCAAGGTGAAAGAAGTCCAGTGGCAGATGTCCTTGAATCATTGTTTAGTCTAGATAACACTCTGGACTCAACCTGTTCCCCTGGGGATTCAGCAGAAAGGTCATACTGTCTCATAAAGCTTGGCTTAATCATGTTTAAAATTCCTTTGAAAAAGGCAGAGGAAGTGTTGCAACCCCTTGCTCTTATCAAAATTAACTGTACTCAAATTGGTTTACATTCAACCTTCCCCTATTACCCAGTGCCACAGATACAACATTCACAACCCAGATTAAAATCCAAATTTATTATGAGATAATCATTGCCAGCACATTTCAGCGACAGTGAATAACTGTATGATATAATATTTGATTCAAAAATACTAAAGTAACGGTGAAAGGAAAAGGTTGGTGAAAATCATTTTGACTTTCTGCTGAGTTTTAAGTATGTGACAGTTACATAACGTGTCACAGCAACAGAGAAAACGTTTTTTTCCCTCATCAGATGGTGATTAAGCGTTTTTACCTGTGAGGTTTGGAAGGATTCATGTGGTGAGAGCATCTGTTGAACGAAAACACTGCACTGAAGTGCTGTACGACAGTGATTAATAAGTGAGTTCACCCAGATGATGCAGACACAGAGGACATTTATGCCAGTCATCCACTTCATTAGGTACACCTGTACTGTCTGATACAGCAGCTCTGCCATAAATTCCACTTTTACAAGGTTATAATTTCTCAGCTTTTAAGTTGTCTATATTTTTGTCTAGCTACGGAGCAACTTGCAGTTAGAAATAATAAACCTGAATGATCAGTCTATCCATTCAACTTTTAGAATCTGTCTGTTCTCTCAGCTACAACAGCAGATAAAGAAAACCACTGTATTTGTTACAAGATGCAATATTTTCTTCAAATTGAATGATTTATTCTAGAAACAGTAAAAATGAGCCAATTGATAAAACTGTCAGCACATCCTGGAGGTTTGTGGAATCAAAATCTTCCCGCAATATAGAAAAGAAAAAGAGACAATAGGTTGTAGAATCCAACGGTAAATGCAGTTTCTTATGCCGAGGCAAACAGCAAGAATAGAAATACTGCTGTCAAATCATCCATCTCAGGTGACACTTACTCTACCTTGAGAAGCAAACTGAATGGGGCGACCTGGGCAGGTTTAGTGAATAACATCACGCTAATGGCAGGATTTGTGTTTTATTAATTTTATGTTTCTATTGTGGATTTAGAAACAAATGTTCCTAAAATTATCTGACCCGTCTGGACCACCTCTTTTCTTCTCAGAGCTGTGATCAGATATTTCTGTTCTCAGCTTTGTCTCTCACATGTACCTAAATATGCCACATATACTGTGTGTAAGTCATAAAAACACTTCAACATGTCCAATCATGTTTATTTTGTTCTGTTTTTGTACAGCCAAGTCTGAAAGACGTGACAAACAAGTCTGACAACTGTCATTATCAGGAACTGTTTATTGCCAGTGTTCGAAGATAACAGGTTTATTAATTTAATGTCTTGTTAACTGAAAACACAACAGGAGACGATTTTGGATAGAAATTGTCCATGACAGCCTGCCTCCGTGCATCCAATCCTCCATCCAATATCTGATTAATGTCACCAAAATGGCGTAATATTAAATGTGGGGAATGTAAGAACAGTTTAACAGGTAAAGGAACATCAGGTTTCAGACGTAAGCACACGATGCAGGTTCAATGAAATATATTATTATATTTTATGTATCATTGATATTCAATAGCAAGTATGACTCATGGCTTTCAGATTCCTGCCTTTCATAATTATTGATCATTTTGGTCTAAACTTGTGGGCCTGTCAATCCACCTCCTGTTTCAGGAGCCCTTTCACGCTTTCTTTTCATCTGTATGAGTAGCTCTCATCATCATACTCCAACTCCAGCTCATCTTCATCCAACAGCCCGTACTTAAACTTCCGATACACGGTGCCATCTTGTGCCATGTATACAATATCATCATCCTCTTCTTCCTCGTCCTCCTCGCATTCGAAGATTCGGTCGCTGTACTCCCCAAATGAAGACGTGGTGGTTTGAGAGGTGACGCCTCCATTGGTGTCCAGCCTCTCATACCCCCCGGCTTTGGTTTTCTGTGTGATGGCATGAGTTTTAGATCGGGCAGAGAGGACAAGTAGGACCCCTCCACCAATACAGAGGATAAGTAGCACGCAAGCAGTGACGAAGAGTTTGATGGATCTGTCTTGACCCTCTAAATCTTTACCATCCCTCATCACAAAGTTGGTGCCTATAAAGCACTCATCTGGAAAAAGAAAGGAAGTGACGCAGATCAGCAGGTTATATTAGACAATTGTGGTCTGTGTAATATGTTTGTTTCTTATGATTCCCTGCTTGACGTGTGTGTGTTTTTCCACTCCAAATTAAATGCTGTCTTGTCCATAGCAGGTACAGTAGCAGACAAAAAGGCAATAGGATTATTTTTAGCCTCAGTCTAAAATTCTGGAAGCCTTTTTGCTTTTTGCAGGAAGATAAATCTTCTGCTTACATTAGGTGGATCAATAATAGAGTAAATCTTTACACTTGGCAGGAAAGTATGTAGCTAATGACACATACATACAAGCAATATCTTCCAGGAACAACCACGAATAGAATATACATTCACAAGTCTAATGTACTTTATGTACTACATCTGATAATTAAGGTGCAGTCTTCTATGTTCTGAACACATCTGCATCTAAATACCATCAAATAAAAGTCTCATGCTCACGTCTAAACCCCCATTGGTCTAATTCTAACAGGGGACAGTGAGAGGCCTCAGTGATGTGCGTGTGTTTTCGTGGGTGTCTCTGTTCCAGGGTGCCTTCTCTTTTACCTCGAGAGGCCTCGCAGTCACAGCACTCAATGGGTATCGGTTCACGGTGCTGTGTCTCATTTCCACAGCAGCTCAAGCAGCGGCCATCATCAGATAAGACCTGGAGCGCAGGGCACACGGTGCAGTTCCACATGCTGGGACCTCGACAGTCAACGCAGGACGGGTCACACGGCTTGCAGTCTGGATCATCGCTCTTGGGGTCAGCGCCCTGGTGCAAAAGATGACTCAGTGTCACCTTTATACTGTTTATACAAAAGCAGCTACACCTCTAAAGGTATTTATTTTTTGACATAAACGTGGAAGGTGAGCCGAACACATTTTGTAAATGCATAAGCTGCCTGTCACCTGTGAAGCAGCGTACGAGCCTATAAGACACCGTGATTCACAGATGCCGCCCATAAACCTGTAGCCTTCATAACAGGAGTCACAGGCCACACCAATTTTATCTAGCAGGAAAGACACACAATGGGAGACAATTTCAAATGTCATCACATGGCACAACAGGAACTTCCAAATATGTCTGGACGTGAGATGAAAATACGATGAGTATAATAATAACTGGCAATAGTAGAGTGATGTACGTGCTTATTAAAACTTAATGCATGTATCCTGGCAGTCTAGGGCTTAGTCTGGTCCTAATCCACTTAGTGTCATAATTCATGGGATTCATAAGATCATTCGTAAAGATTTAGACGTAGTAAATATTCAGTTTATGCATGTAAGTTATTCTGATTCCTAATAAAGGCCACAACAGGTTCTGTTACCGCTGCAGGTCTTGCAGGTGGGTTGACACTTGTGACAAGTCTTGGACCGAGTGTCTTCGTAGTAGCTTGGAGGGCACGTCTGCAGGCACTGCCCCCTCTGCCTCAGGTAGACATAGCTGTCACGACAGCGCAGACACTTCCTGTCACCACGACCCCAGCACTGAGTACAAGAGGGGTCGCAGTGATCACAAGCCATGGTGGTGGTGTTGCCGAAGTGACTGAAAAAAAAAACGTGTTTAACGTCGATTCGTTGTTTTTGACAGGGAAAAAGGGAGGAGCAGCTAATTTGTGTCTTTGATTTTACCTCTCTGAACAGGTTTCAACACAGCTGCTTCCCTGCTTGAAGAATCCGGCTTTACAGGCGACACACTGCACGCTGTGGCGACCGGTACACGACTTACAGCTGAGGTGACAGCGCTCACACACGCGCTCGTCCTCGTCTGCGTAGTAACCGACAGGACACTCCTGCACACATGTGCTGTCTGAGAGACACAAAGTTAAAGTTAAGTTTCCTTTTGGTGGAAAACGAGCACGTAATTCACTTTCCAGCACCTCCGGCTCACTTTCCTGACTCACTCATTAGCAAGTGTGGCTCCTTGCAGCTGAGGCAGTGGTCTTCTCCTGGCCCAGAACAGCGCTGGCAGACTTTGTGACACTGCTGGCACTTGTCATTCTGGTCCATGTATGAGTCCAGCGAGCAGGGGCTGAACCACACGCAGTGTCCGCTGGCATCTTTACGCCTGTTGCCATCACACTTGAGGCAGGAGGACGGCCCGTGGCCTGAACACGTCAGACATGACCTGTCACAGTCTGAGAAGGGGAAAAGGTTTTTAGAAACAGCCAGTGCATTTGATTATCGCATGGTTATCCTAAGTTTCCAGCTTCCCTACCTCTGCATTCCTTATCTGTCTCATCGTAGTAGGTTCTGGTGGGACACTCAGCCAGACACTCCCCATTGTAAAGCACAGCTTTCGGGTTCTGACACACTTTACAGACGTCAAAGCCCGGTCCTTCACACGAGGCACAATCAGAATGGCAACGCACACACTCCTTATGGATCTCGCTGGTAAAGTAGCCTTCAGGACAATTATCCACACACTCACCCCCATGTAGGAAGTAGTAATCAGAACATTCTGGGGAAGAGAGACAGAGAGAGAGAACAACGCAAGATAAGAATAGAAAAGCATCATATAGAAACATGATTACCACTGACAGAATCCAAGATAACCTAAAAATCTTCAATCACATATAGTTTAATACTAGGCTGTTATGTATATTATGAATTTCTGTCGGATGTACAGCATGTCTGTGTAAATGGGTTTTTTTTTATGAAATGTTGATTTATCTGTTTTTATCTTCCTGTCTCTCCATCTCGTTCCTCTTTCCCTTTTGGCATCTAATTTTCCTCTGGTCCTCACTTCCTTTCCCATTATTGATCCACTTCATGCCTCATCTGTTTGCAGTCCAGCGAGCAGAGAGACAGCTCCCTGCATTTCCTGCCTTTTCTGCATCTCCTCTTCATCTTCCTCCTCCTCTATTCATCTACGTCAACACTAAAACTAAGGCCCTATTCAAAACAACATCTCTATTAAGTTTCCTTTCCACGTCTTCCATTCCAGATCACTTACTACTACACAGGCCGTCCTGATTGCACTCGCTACAGTGGGACGGACAGCGATGGCATTCTGTCTCGGTGGAATAATATCCTTCTGGACATTGTGACCTGCAGTAATGGTCCAGCAGTAAGTAAGGTCTCTCACAGCTCAGGCAATGAGAGGAATTTCCCTGGCACGACGTGCACTGCGGGGCGCATGGCTGGCATACCCCACCCTTAGGAAACCCTCTGGGAAAGAGGCAGAGAGAAGACAAAGTAAGATGTCATCGATCACGACCCTGTGTTTGTGTGCCATCAACAACTAGCTAAATAAGTCAAGCACCTCTGGCAGGCCTCCACACACTGTCCACGGTGCAGGTAAAGTCCACTGCGACAGCGCTGGCACAGCTGGGCGTCCTGGCACATAACACACCCTTCTGAGCATTCATCACAGCTGTTGGACACCTTGTTTGGAAATGTACCAGACGGACAACGCATCGCACAGGTCTGACGAGGAGTCAAAAAACGACCTGAAATCACAAAGACAAACAGCAAACGTCCAAAAAAAGTTGTTCGATTTTCATAATCGGTCTCACAATGCCAAGTTAAAAAGAACATTATTTGATTCTGAGTTTGCCTAAGAGAAGCCCATTAAACATTTTCCATTGTCAGAAGGTCGAGCGAATGTTTAACGCAGACATTTATAATTTACCTGACTTGCAGCTGTTGCAGTTCTCCTTCCCTGCAGCAGAGCACGTACTACACGACAGGTGACACTGCTCACATTCACCCTCATCTGAGCAGGACCCAGGACAAAAAAGGAGGAGAAAACCGTTACTAAATAGTCCTTTTAAAAACTCTTTCTATCAGAAAGCAGTCTGTTATCTGCTTGATGACAGAAAGTGTATTTCAGTAGATACAGTTTGCTTGTCAACCACTGAGAAAAAAGTTGGAGGTTGCCAACATCTGACGTACTGTTGCTGAAGTGGTTCTCCGGACACACGGAGATAGTTTTGCCCTCCACACACTCCCCGCTCTGCAGTGTGAATCCATCCTCACAGGAGTCACAGTCGTTGTACTGTGGCCCCCCGCAGGTACGGCAGGCACGGTGGCACGGCTCACACTCCCGGCTCTCTTTGTCCGCAAAAAACCCTTCCTTGCAGTGATCCACACACACTCCATCTGGACACACAAACACACCTCTGTTCCATTGCAGGTATAATTCATTGAATGTGCGAAGCTTTTAACTTTTAACTGGTTTTTATTATACATTCACAGAGTTTTAGGTGGTTCAAACGTTACCAAACACGTAGAGTCCCTCTCCACACCAGTAGCACTGGGACTGGTCACAGATGACACATCGCTTGTCTTCACATGGGGCACACACCATATCGCTCGCATTATAGGTCTGATCTGGACAGGACTGATGACAGCTGGTGCCCAACCTGGGAGACACACACAAAGACATGCAGTATCAATATGAGGAAGAATGTGAGCACATAAACTCAATCAAATCCTTGAGAGACTTACTGGTAGTAACCATCTTCACATTTGTGGCAAATAGTTTCCTGGTCCTGCTTCTCCAGACTTTCTGTGGAGAAAAGCAAATGAAACGAACGGCAGATCAGGCGATTTGTAAGTTCTAGATCCAGTGAACGACAGAAAACAAGCCGACAGCTTTTGTTCAAATCCCGCCGAAGTACCGTGTAGAAGGTTTGTGCACTGATGTGTGTAGATGAAAGTCTGTCTCTCCATACTTACAAAGGTAAATTTATATATAGCCTATAAAATCATTCTATAATAAGTCTGGTTGTGTAAATAATAACCAAGGGTAAATATAGAAAGTCCTATTTTAGAGCAACCCTTTACTTACATGCAAAGGTTGATTTCTCTCCACGCAATGATCTTTATGACCAGCAGGGGGTACTCTGACTCCACATATCACAAGACAAAGCCCCCCCCCCATGTTTTTCATTTATTTATTTATTTATTTATTTATTCATATTGAATCATTAGGATTTTTTTGACTGTGATTTACATATAAACTGTAATATCAAAAACTAAATTATAGTATTAAAACTGAGCCCGACAACGTAATACAAATGAATTAAATTATAAGATAAGATAAGAAAATAAGTGATTGCATATGTGTTAAACGGCCTACCTCATTACTGGTGCGGCCAGCTGGTTTTACAAGTCCTACAATTAGTTCAGTTACACACAGCATGTGCGAAAGGCATTTCTAGCCTTAACTAACACAGCACGTCCTTCTCTGCAATGGGCCCTGGAAGGCTTGTGATGGTAAAGTGTAAAATGAATGCAGCAAACCATAAGGAAATCCTGGAGGAAAGCCTGATGCTGTCTGCAAAAGAACTGGGACTCGAGAGAAGATCTGTTTTCCAGCCGGACACTGACCCTCAGCACCCGGCCAAAGTTACACACGAATGGTTTAACGACAGCAACGCTAATGTTCTGGAGTCAAAGCCCAGACTTCAATCCAGTTGAGAATTTGTTGCTGGACTTGAAATGAGCTGTTCACTCATGACCCCCATGAAACTCGACAAAGGTGGAGCAGCTTATTGCAAAGAAGGAGAGGAAAAAAATGCAGCGTCCACACGTTCGAAGCTGACTAAGACCTACTCACACAGGCTCAATCCTGCAAGTGTTGCCAAAGACACATCTGCTAATTATTGACGTTAGGATCAATTCTTGCAACAACAGAATTATGTTTTACATTTCCATTTTTCTGTTCATTTAAATGACATTGTAGAGACTTGCTTTCTCTTTGACATTGATTAAACTCACCAAGTTTGTGTAAAAAATTCCGGCAAAAGTTAATATTTTTCATAGACATTACAAATGTCTAAAGTTCCCTGTGTAATTGAATGGCACAATCCACTAGTCTTTCTCTCATATTAAGGCAGTGAGAAATGATTTTACTGCAGCTGCTGATAGAGTGTTGTTGTGTGTGTACGTGCATGTGTGTGTGTGTGTGTGTGCCTGGGTTTGTGTTGTCAGTAGAGCTTGTACTGCAGGTGTACTTTTACTTAATGACACCAAAATAAGCATAATGTGAGTGACAGGTTATGCAAAACACTTTGATATTTGCTGCTTATGTGTATTGTTTTGTGCATGGAACCTATGCAGGGGATATTAATAAATAACTGAGCTGTGTGTGACAGGCGGTTTTTGTACACACACGAGAGCAGAAAGTTCATTTTTCTTCCAAACTAATTAATTCCTGCTGTCAGTCAAAACCATCCAACTGGTAACTGAGGAAGAGCACAGTCTTCCCTCGGTGCAGCAATGTCAAAACAGGACGGAGCGAGTGAAAATGCGGGAAAGAAGAGGAGAAATAAAGTAAAAGACAGTGAGCAGGAAGGAGGGGGGGACGGAAAGCTAGAAGGGGGAGTGAACGAGATGGAAATAGCTACAAAAACCCTTCTGCAGAGTTTCCCTTGGGACATTCATCCTCTCCAGAAAAAACCCTCCATCGACCCCCACACCCCATTCCTCTCTCCGTCTGCTTCCAGCACCCACAACTTAACACTGCGCTGGTTTGCACTTCAGTGAGGTCGACAAGCCGCTACCTGTGAAAGCAATTACTCACACAGAGCGAGACCGGGAGAAAGGACAGGTAGGAGGGACAGAGGTGCAGCACAAGACAGAGGGAACGAGGAGCCGGAAATCATGCCTTCAGGCTGTGTCTATGTGAAGAGAGAAAATAGTGCCCGCATAAATATTAACTGTGCGGGCCAGGGGAGGGGGGATTTCAACAGAATTCAAACTGGCGTACACATCCTGAGGTATGCACTTGTGGAATGTGGAAGCTCTCACACATTTACAGTCTGCATGCAATCACAAGCTGCATTTCGCACATGCACACACGACGGTGAACAGCGTTCAATCTATCAAGTCAAATCAAGTCGAATTTTATTCATATTTCACAGATCGCCAATTCGCTTCAAGGGGCTCCACAGTCTCTCCACCCAGGGTCTTTCGACCTTTGAACCAGTTAAGGGAAAAAAGAAACTGCAGTGGGGAAAAAAAGCTTCTACGTTCACGTTTGAGTTTGAGGAGTGGATGTCTGACACAAACACACATAAGTGTGATTATAATAAAGCCAAACATGCACGAGAAAGAGCATTTTTCACGAAACATACTGCATGATACTGAGGGATTTTATCGCGTCAGCACTGCAGTAAAGAAGCTGCAGGGTCACTGGCTTTCTGAAACCTAACATGAATAGTAGAGATCAGTAGTAGCTAATATTAAAAAATTATAATAATAAACAAATCCCAGTGTATTGCAAAATCCATATTATTTATTTGCAACATCATATTTTTTAATACCCGGTAAAAGGTTTCGCCCAGCCTGAGCTCTTATCAAGACATTTGAGTCAATAGCATTCCTGAAATCACACAGAGCCGGGACATATTTTAAACGTGACTAATCCAATAACATATTTTTAAAACTTGAATCCACGATTGATAAGCATCATATGGAGAAAAGAAGACTTATTCAACGAAAGAAGCTTGAAAATTGATGATGGAGACAGGACAGAGTGGAGGCTGCATTGATGGATCTCACACACAAGCACAGACACAACTCATTTATTAACTTTTGTGCAATTTGTGTAAAAGGCAGAGCTAATCAAAAATCAAACTTCAAACCAAAGAGCTACAGTTTCTCCAGAACACTCGTATCATCTTTCGCTTCTATTTGGAAACTAGTAACCAGCCTGTGAAGCTCTCGCTAACAGTTACAACGATAATTTTGCTCTGGCTCATTTAATACCGAAGAGCGAACGTCCTGATCCTAACCCATATCTGTTCACCCAAAGCAGCCCCACAAAAATGTGGCGACCACCCAAAACAACCTCACATCCCAAAAATGTCTTATTACTCTAAGTGTGAAAAACTGGCTTTTGTAATCTTCGGATCACAGGACGACACACAGCTGAAGTATCAGATGCCTGTGGCGTGGCGTCACTGGGCCAATTATCTCAAATCTCTAACGTGCTGACTGACTTGTAAAGCTTGCAGAATTGTGAGAGTGAGTGGGTGGCAGGGAGGTTTGTGGTGAAGGTGAGAGTGAAGAAAGATATTCCACCCCGAATCCATAATGACATAATAACAGCCCGTCTCCACCTCAGACAAGTTCAGCACAATAACAACTTTCTATGGTATGTCGGCCGTCTTCCCCGGGAGAAAGAAGGGTTCCATCGTTAGAAGGTTTGTACTCACAGGGTGAGACGTGACGATCAAGACTCAGGGACCCGTCCTGTACCATTTATTCTATATATTTCACCACTTTAGAGAAAAAATATCGGGTACTATAAACCTTTTTGCTATAAACAGAAATGTTAATTTTGGACATTTTGCAGGAAACGGTTAATGAAAGAATGAAAGTTACATATTTTCCCAACATTTAACTCATCAGGACTGAAATACATCTAGTTCGATTGTGATCACAATAAAAAAATGAGGAGGACGTTTGATTTGTCTACAGACTCTTTCCCCGCTAGATATTGAGGCGTGACCGGCTGAAGCTACTGCGCAGGACGTTCTCTTTTATTTGGGCAGGTTGGTCAGAAAAGCTGGAAAAGGTATGAAGCGAGAAAGTCGACTTACTGCGTTCACATTCCCTGCATCCCTCATCGCAGGGGACGCAGTCTTCATCCTCTGCATCTGCAGCCTCCCCTGACAAACAGAAGGAAATGAAGCAGTGGATCAGAAACACAAAAGGCCTAAAGACACAATGAAGACAGAAACCAGCAATGTCATGGAATTTATGACATTTTTTAAAAATAGAGTTCAGTCTTGATATGATTTGAATGACAATAATAGTGAGCTGGTCGCCACCACTGTCCACAGCAGCTTCAGCTTCGCCTGCCGCAGAGGTGAAGCTGCGGCCTGTTGAGACCTGCCTGCCACACATAATAAGAAACCCGGCTCAGCCTCTCCCTCATCGCTCTGCACGTCCACCTCACGTTTGCAGCCCAGCTGTTAGAAAAGAAATGCTCCCGGTGTTCTAACGTGTCATTTTTCTGCTGCAGAAAACAAAACAAGCTATTGAGGATCATTTCAGCCGCCGCTAAGATTGTTGGGAAACAGACGATTTATGCGCAGAAAGAAAGATAAAGAAAGCGGCTCCCTCTGTTCAGCCAATTTGAGCTACTCAATTCTGGGAGACGTTTCAAAAGGCCTCAGGCAAGTGAAAATGTATTCAAGAATTTGTTGGTCCCAAAGGCCGCCTCGTTTCACTGACTCTTCAGGTGATTTGTAATTTTGTCCCCGTGCGATTTGACTGTATTGTCATGTGTGTGCATGTGTTGTCAAGTTGTGTCACTGGTGGAGCCTGAGACAAACAAATTTCAACCATGGCAGACAATAAAGAATTATTGCAGGGGGTGTGTGATTTCCTACCAGCTCCGCCTCTCTTTATCGCAAACATCTCAAAAACATTTAATCTCTTTATCCATCCTCCTTCCGCCGCTGTTCACATTTAATCTCATATGATGTGATTACACAGCACCGCGAGAACACAAAGCCCTTTATTCACAATCTCTCTGGTGGTAAAAATAGTTTCACTAAATGTTCTGTAGAATAGAAACAGAAAGTCAAAAGCAGGAACATGTCAGCATTAAGTTTTCAGCATGTTTTATGCAGTTGTTGTACGTGAAGCTGCGTCGCTTCTCGCAGAGTCTCGCCCATTTTCTGGACTCCTCCCTTTATCGCCATGTGATTGTTGACACCTGGGGGCTGCTCTTGAAAATCTCTGCCAAGTCCCATTTTTCACACCTGACACTGAAATGCACATGCTTTAAGCGCCACAACGTGCTAGTTCAAAGACTCCCCTCCAAAGAACCGTTCCCCGTTTAGTTTTTTTTTGGTGCATTTTTCTGTTAAACTAAGCCGTGTGTGCTGGCATACTGTCTGAGAGCACTGAATTTTAATACTTGATTGAAAATGAGGTCAGTGTGCTACACGTGTTCCCCGAGGTGATGTTTGCCAAATTCAGGCCATTCTTGTGACAGTGGGGCTGAGCGATAGTGACAGCTATCTGAAAGTCCTTCCAACCGCTCACTTATTCTGCAATAACGCTGCCTGCTTTTAGAGTTAGACAACTGATTTTTGTTAGTTATGCTTATGTTTTTACTTGCACTACTTACACGTCTCTAAATCACCAATGTGTCTCATAGATGTCTGGAAATTCTTATATGAATATTTCTCATATCTCACCTGAGCTACACTCCAGTGGGACACAATGTCCATTTCTGAGCTTGTGTCCTGGGCTGCAGTGGAGGCAGCGATCTGCTGCGATACAGATGATGCAGTCTGCAGGACAGGGCTCACATCGCCTCCGCGCTGAATGGAAGAAGCCCTCTGGACAGACGTCCCTACACTGACTCTGAAAGAGGTACCTGGCCACGCCAAACTTATCTGGACAGAGGGAGAAAAGAAAGGAAATCTGTGCTGCAAGTGTTCTGATGACAAACATGTCACGATACGTTTGCTGATACAGTCAGTACAGTCACTCAAAAATATAGTTACAGATACGTATGTTCATACGTGTCAAAAGGACAACATTTACTGAAAGGAAGGCAATGTAAAAGCGGCAACAAAGGTGAAAATACAGAGGCCTAAAAAAGAAAAGGCTAGAAAAAATATCACCACTACTGAATAATTAGTTTAAATATTGAAACGAACCATAAATTCATCAAATCAATCATTTTAATGGATTTGCTTTGGACCCCCCACCCCCACCACGCACTTTGTCTGTCCCGGGTTTCCATGAACTGTCTCTGGTGTAAAATTCTCTGTTCATTTATTATCTGTATCTGAGCATTAATGAAAGCTGACACAACACAAAAAAAACTGACGCCAGATGTTGAACGCAGCATCCCAATGGTCAGTTTTGTGATATGTAAATTTCAACTTTTACAGTTCAACAGTGATTCAATTTCACATTTGGGGAATTGTTTCGAAAGATTACAAATTTTTCCAGTTCATCTTTGCTTTTCTGGAGAACTAAAAGACAAAACAAAACAGAAACAGAACCCTCCGTTATTAATGTGTGTGTGACTATGATTTCACGCATTCCTGGGCTTGTGCACATCCATATTTCATCATTATTTTAATATTGTCGCTTTTTTTGTCGACATCTTTTTCTTCATTTCCTGTTCAACTTGTTTCTGCAGTTCATTTTTCCCTCCCTACAGACAGCAGCGTAACATCTCCACATTACGATCAAAGGTCAGTGCTCAACCCTGTGCTCAGTGTGTACCAGGATGTGCGTGTGCATGTGGGGGACACGCCACGATAAGGGAGGTTGTTTTGAGAGAGAAATGACATGCGGAGAGACAGATGGAGGGTCTCTTCCTGTTATTATTGTTATGTCTCATTGAGTCTCAGACAGACCTACAATTAAATGGAACCACATTTGCAAACACAGTCTGACAAACTTGCGGCTAATTGAACGTGTGTGTGCACATGAGAGGGTGAGGAAGTGTGTGTGTGTGTGTGTGAAGGGGGAATCTGGTGTTAATCTCCTCCATGGCTGTCTGGCATCATAAAGTGTGTGTGCATGTGTGTGTGAGTGTGAGAGTGTGTGTGAGTAACTGAATCTCCCTAGTGTAAATACATTCGCTCTGACAGCCATAATACTGTCTGTGACCACCTTCAGGTTGATATTTCTTCAGCTGTGAGCCTCAAATGGCTTTTATAATAATGATTGTTTTACACTCATTAAAAGGGTTTTATGGACATTTTTATGGCTGCAGGACCCTACAATAATAAACCTTGGCAGAAGATAAGATTATCAAAGAAAGTACAAATAATTATCAATTCCACACTAAAATCTGAGACGTGTGCAGTGACTTATGCACAAGGACACAGCGAAGCAGTGACTGATTCTCCATTTTAACACATCTATCAGCCGGACTTGGCTGAATTACGGCTTTAATTACATTCATTTAGTTGGGGAGGATTGATTGGTGGAGTCTGGCACAAATGAGCCATGGCTTAATCCATGTGATGCTACGGAAAAGCACGATTTCACTTACATTTCCGTCACAGCTAGATCGATGGGGGTTTAAGCAAACAGCAGTGCACCTCATCGAGAGCTACCTGTGTTCACGCTTTTAAATAGTGGCAAAGAAAGAGAAAGGAGAACTTTTCAAATTATACGTTTGTGGAAAGTTTTTACCTGGACTGCTCGGTGCGGATCGTTCTTGTCAGTGACAGCACGAGGCTGTAATTTACACTACAATGCTGAACACAAATGCTGATGTTTTTATGGCTGAATGTACATCTCCTAATTAAAAGAGTGTAAAAAAAAAAAAAAAAGTCAGGAGTTTTCAAATCTTAACCCAGCGTACCTCTGTCACAGCTGGTGCAGTTTCCTGGTCCCTCATCAGTGCACTCCTGGCAGGTGTGGTGACAGAGATGGCACTGGCTCCCTACTGCATAACGCCCTGCCCGGCAGTGAATGTCACAGTGGCCGTCGTCAAAGAACCTGCAGGCAGCCACAGCGCAGTACATAAGAATTCTATTCAGATAGCGGACTGCCTCACTTCCCATCCTTCTTCGGTTTATAAGTCTCTTAAGACTGAGTGGCTTGAACCTTGTGAGAAACTGTGATTGCGTGGTTTCACAGGCCACAGATCGTTAGTAGATGTTCACATGTTCAAGGATGTAGTCTGAACACTAAGTGACCTCGACGGAAGCACAATATTGTCTCGGGGTTGTACACAAGCGGTTCTCACCGTGCTTCAGGACAGGAGGTGCAGTCCTCTCTCTCCGGACCTGTGCACTGCAGACAAGTAGCATCGCACAGATGGCACGATCCATGCTTACCCAAGTACTCTCCTGCAGACAGACAGCAACAGTGACTCACACACTCTCCCAGAAGTTCTTACTAGAAGAATTTCTCAGAGAACAAATTCATACTTAACTAACTTCATACTTTGGTTGCTCCATCTTGTATTTTTGTTTTTTCCTTGACTCATTAGCCTGTGGCTTCTGACATCTCCCACATAATAACACATATATCCCATTTTTGTTGTTTTCTTTTCTATGGCCATGCATCGGCATTATTTAAAAGCATCTTTGCCAGTGTCACTCTCAGCTGTACTTTCTAATTGCCGAGAACTTTACCAGTAAGCAGAGGAATGAATTGCATTTGAGAGAGAGTTTGTTTGTGCCCTTGTCAGCTTGAAGACAAGGAGAAGACTCAGCAAACAGCTTTAGAACATGAGATTATTACATTTTACTTGCGCAAACTGACTTCTATCATAAGCAGGAAGTTACAAAACCCGAGCTCAGTGCCTTCCTAAAGACCCATGGCCACATCCTCCACCGCTGAAAATGCTGAATATGTGCGTAGGTTTAGAAAGGTCGGAAAGTTTTTGTTGCAAAACGGAGTACAAGCTGGAGATTGGGCTGATGAGATCTCAAGGTTTGTGAAAGTAATTGTTGAGTCACCGTCACTGATCAGAAATATGATATTGCAATTACATTCTTCACAGCAACAACAATCATCTTTATTACATATTATCCATAAACAATTTTTTAACAACTTTGTCTTGTTTCCACGAATAAGTGGACGTTAAACTTGTTAATGTTCCCTCAGGACACACATGTATGTAACCTATTGTGTGCAAAGTCGCTTCAATAAAAAAGTAGAAGAGAAAAAAAAACCATCATCCTTGAGTTTCACATTTGGCCCATTCAAACATAACAAGAGCCATAGTCCTCAATTCACCTTTGTATTAGACAAAGGTGACAGACGTTGGCGTAGATGTAAGGATGGAGCTGTGTGTGTGAGCATCCTTCAAGGCAGCGACAAGGTTGTCTGTGCTCTCTGCCTTTCTGTGAAAAGCCCAATTGTTCCCTTCACAACAAAAGAGCTTCTTTGTGTACAAACACAACAGGCGGTGGCTTCCCATTCAGTAGAGCTCTGCTGAAACCATTCAAACGGCCCCGAATAAACGCTGTCACTCTCCTTCACACACACACACACACACACACGTATAAATTGTCTCCCTGTTTGTCTCCCCCTCGTTCACGCACACAAACAAACAGAAAGCCAAGTTCTCAAGGGACAGAAAGCCGCACAACTCCACTCAGCAAAAGAAGACACTTTGGACTCCCACCGCCAGACGGGAGGAGAATTGAGCGGAGAAGAAAGAGAGCCTGTCACTACTGGGAGTAAAACTTTCCCTCTGTTTTGGACCTGACTGACCTTGTGAGGACATTGACAGTCTCCCCTGTCAGGAGAGAGAGAGCGGGAGCTCTGTTGGCAGGTATCACGCTGACATCCACCACACCTGGCCTTGAATCCCAATTCCCTGGCCCTTCCACCTTATGATACCAGATTGTACTTGGTCCAAGAAAGTGGAAAAAAATATATTCACTTTCAGCCCAAGGTGTTCTTTCATTGTGGGCTGAGTTAAGTCATACATTATTGATTCTTGGGGAGAAATTTGTCCCCATGTATTTCACCCGTTCTAATTATTTAGTAAGCTAATGCCTTATTCAAGGTCTGTGTCAACATGTAGTTCCTCCGTTGTAGGGGGAAGCACCTGTAGACAGAAAAGCTCCGATTTTCACCATTAATTACAGCAAGATTATGCTTCTACATGGAAAAAAGTCGGAGGAATAATGCTAATTAAGGCCAGAATCGGCACTGGGGAGAGCTTAAGTGAACCCTTTGCCATGGCTTAGGAGAAAAAAATGATATTTGGAGTTCTGTGAAGATTTAAATCAACATTTGTGTTTAAGATGCTGACTTTTATTGCATCATAAATAAGCCGCATGTGACAGCTGGGAAAATATTTTACATAGTTTCACTTATGGGATTCCCAGCAAATTGTGCTGAATTTATTTTAATGACACAGTGGGTCAGAAGCATACACCATTATAATTAATTTACAGTCCTTTGCTTTTCCACTGGCCACAGCTGGAACTAGCACCTGTTTGAATGTAAAGCTTTTATTGGTTTTAATGTTGTGGCTGATCAGTGTACACCCCCATCCTATATACTTCAAAAGTGTAAAGGCTAACCAGTTGAAATCAAATGTATATGGATGACAGGATATAGTTAATATCACCATTAATACAATAATAACAATTTCTAAGGATGAAATAAAAAAACAACTATAGATATGTGAATAAAGAACTAAATCTTTGCATTGATGAGCACTTTTATCCACTTGTCAGTGAGTGCACATACAGTACTTGACCTCCCTTTAAACGCTCTGCCAGCAGCATGCGGACTTTATTTTTTCAGCCTCGATGGGTGCTGTGAAAACTAACACTTTCCAAAACCAATAATCAGAAGTCATCCCTTTAACTAGATTAAAGAATAAATTAAACAAATTCCCAAACTAAACCCAATAAGATGAAAACAGGGACAGAAATTCATGAACAAAAACACTAACAGCTCAAATGAGCACGATTAACACGCTGTTAACACAATGAGAATTGAAAGGAAAAAAATATGAACAGATTAAACATTTTAATAGGAACACGTAAAAAAAAAAAGATTTTCAAAACTAGGACTTTGAGTAACATTAATAATGCATTGTCACAGATATGTCACAGGTACACAATAACAGCTTTTATACGAGGGCTGTGTGCACTACCACACAATCTAAAGTCAATTCAAGTCATCTTAAAACAATGACCAGGAATAAGTTTTTGTTAACCAAAACAGGGGATTCATCAATCTTTATTACAAATCATCAAGAACCAGTTGACAGTACAACAATTCATCTAATGCTGTAAATGCTCGAGCTGCAGGTCGGAAAACCCACGCAGAATAAGATTAGACTTTTTTTTTTGCTGTGCTGTACTAAAAACCACCATCACCAGAAAACCCTTGGAGTTTCAGCAGGTTCAGAGACCGACCGGAGGAGAAACCAGGCGCCTGCAGTCTGCCGGTCGAAACACAAGTGCAGTTTTGGCTCAATGGGAATTAGCATTTCTGATAAATTCCTGCTAGTGCAGCGATGTCAGCTCACTTTCAGTATTGTAAAATATAATGTATATAATATATAATTTGCCTCATTGTGTTTGTGTTTTCCGATAGCGTTAACTGAACAGTTCTGTGTGCGCGTGTGTTTCTACGCCTACACGTTGGACAAAGCTCGTCTTCTGAATTACCTGACAGTCAACAGAGTCAGTCTCTACCTGCAGGTGAAACATGATGACCAAGTACTTTGTGTGCCGATCAAAGTATGAAACTATGCATTCGCTGAGGTGCATTACTATTACAGTGGAATGAAGAGCTACAACACTATCTTGACAACAGCAACATAAAGGGATGCACCAGTATATATGAAATATTTTTGGACAAAGTTTCCTTTATTGGGTTTGCATATGGAAAATTAAATCAACATATAGAAAACCTGAAGACCTGTGTAACAAATACAAGTTACATTTCAAACGATTAACCAGTGACAACAAACTAATGGTGGAGCTTTCGATTCTTCAGCTACATTATTAGTCACGATTGGGACTGGGCAAATATTTAGTTTCCAAAATCTGTATTCTGAGTGAAAAATGGGCATCGGTGCATCCCTGGTACCACAATTTCGTCACTGCAGCGTTTTCGTCCGTGCAGAAAGCTCTGGAAGGAATGACTATCGACTTGTCTTATAGTACCTCTGGAATGAATCAATGCTGTCTGGGCTTACATCAAGAATTAATGACATTCTTCTACACACACACCAATAAAGACAAACACACACACTATTCAGAGGACAGGCGTATGTTTTTAAATAACTGAAATGAGGTGTTTTTGGCTGGTAATGTGCATCGGTCTTGGCATATTGTGACTGAGTAGCATCTGTAACTTCAAGTGGAGGCTGATTTATGTGTCTGACTTCATGTTTATTAAGTGTATGTGTGTGGTATAGAAGCATCTTTGTGCTGTTTGTGTGCATAACTGTGTGTGAATTTGTCTTTCCTCCTCTAAACAGGCCAGACAGACATTACCTTCATTTTACTGAGTGAGCTTCTTTTTTCTTTGACGTATATTTACAGGCAGAAAACCAGGGCCTTTCCTACTGTATGTTCACTTTCCATCTGTTTATCGTTAACACTGGAAAGAGAGGAGGAAGAGGAGCCAAAATAGAAACGCACACAGATTCACAGGCTGAGTGGCTCCTGTTTTTAGCCAGACACCCTACACTGGCAACAAAAAGAAGGTTCAATTATTTTGGCATTGATGCTTTGGTCACAAAATACTGACACTTTTATTCTTATTCGTTTGTTTTCACTTTTGTTTTCATTTGCTCATATGTTCCTGTAATAAGTCCAAGTCATTTTACACCCTGACCACGTGTGTGTGTCCCAGTACAGAGAAAAGGTAGGTTTGTTGTAGTCCTGTCATCGCACCTCCGATGCAGTCCCTTTAAGAGGCACAGATTCTCTTATAAATTATGTGACTGTGAATGAGTGGGCAGGGGAGAGGGGTTTGAGAAGGGGGTGTGCCCCCTGTGCCCCCACATCCCCCCCACGCTCCCTTTACACCCAGCAAGTATGTCCCATCACCCCTTTTGCGAACACGTTCTGCAGCACAGTTGCTGCAGTACTTTTCTCTGGCAAAGATTGTTCTTTTTAACAAGCACGCAGAAACTGCCTTCCGCCCAAGATTCTTCATTTGCTTTCCACAGACCAGGAAGAAGAGATATAGGTGGAGTTTGGAAGAAGGGGAGGGGGAAACAATATGCACATACACCCACGCACACGCACACACACACACACACACACACACACACACACACACACACACACACACACACACACACACACACGGCAGAACCATTAGAAATGGTTGAATGGCAGGTGGAGCCATGTGATTGGTCAGGAGATTGTTCAGGTGACAGGAAGATTTTTTTTTTTTTTGATCCATCGAGGTGGAAAATGATTGTAGTCCAGTAGAGTGATTGGATCCGTGGCAGAGGAGATGGAAAACAGATTCGGGAGGAAAAAAAAACAGAGAGAGAGAGAAAAAACAAATGTCACACAATTAGAAAGTTGAAGATGTTTGTCATTCACAACTTTGAGTCATTTTGCTGTACAGGAATCTTAAAGTGGACCGTCAGTCTGTGAAGGCTGTAAGCCAATTCTTTCATTTGCCAACGGCCATTAAGGATAGCGGTTACCATTGAACTGCCAATCAAAGGTTACAGCTAGTGATTAAGGTTGGAAACAGACTGAGTGTGCACTTTAAGCAAAGTGTCCATCAACAGAAAGGTCACTCAGTAAAGACATTTTTTCTCCTCTGAGCTTTATCTCATCACAAGCTGGGAGGCCAGGGGCTCATTTTAACTAGAAGGTCATGACAAAAGCAGCTAAATTGCAGGCTGCAGGTGAAGCCTCATAATCAGATTGTTAATGAGAAATTAATAAGAAACAGAAATATTTACAGTACAGTAATCCACAAGGCAAACATGCAGTTTCGATAGTAGACGATAGAAACTGAGAGAGTTGAGCAGGCAAGACAACACAAAAGAGGATTATTGCAGATTATATGGAGCGTTAGAAATTAGAAAAGTGATAAAGTTTAGGTGGATGCCAAAGAAACGGTCTATGTAGTGTGCAGTTAAAAGCACCAAAAAGTCAGTTTATGATCAAATAAAAAATAAAAATGTGTGTTTAATCCCAGAGTTATTTTGTATTAGTTATATGCAGAACATGAACAAGGTCTTTACATGAGAGTAGAAAAGGCAAAAGCAAGTGCATGCTGCTTTACCGCATTAAGGCGCTGAGCGTTTTGATTCAAGAGTTAGTAGAGATCTCAACAGCGCTTAATAAAGCTATGTTATGAATTCATGTTTATACACTGTGGCAAAACACAATATGATACAACTGAAGGTGCGATATAGTCTCAGAGGTGACATGGAAATCTGGACTTTTATGGATTTGGATTCTTTTATTAGCTGCTATTGTTTAGACTACAACCTGTGTGCTTTGGATAGATGAAATTCAAATTCAGGCCAATTCAGTGTTCCAACTAGTCTTGAGGCAATGCAAGTATAACATAAACACATTAGGCTGATCATGAAGATAGGAAAACGGACAACTCACCATCTTTGCAGATGGTGCTGACAATGCAGGCTCCTGCCTCCAGATTATAACCGTTGCTACAGCTGCTGCAGTTTCTTTCGCCGGGTCCCAAGCACTCATAGCAGCTATGGTCACACCTGTTGATGATTGTAGAATCAGACACTAGTTTAATGAGCATTCTATTGTAGTCAGTTATCCATATCCATATTATTGATTGACACTAACATGCACAGCTTTGCAGTATGAAATTTGCAACCATGCGTTGCAGTGTTACTGTATGTTATTTTAGAAAGCTGGTAAGATTACATTTATATCAAACACTCCAGTGTTACCAGTGCAAAATATTTAAAAAGTCAAAATGAAACAATACTTTGTATTGTGCTTTGTGGATGGAATGATCACCCACAACACAATTACATCTGCTGGAATTCGCTCACAAATGTGGTGCATTGCTTAAACTGACTGTATATTATAAAATGGTTTGCTTCTGAACAGTTATTGCAAGCACAAAAAAAAATTTATCCTTATGTCCAAAATGACTAAATTACACAACAAACATCGTAGCATGCAGCCAGTGTGAAAATGGTGTACAGCACCTATCAGGGATGATGAGATATCAATTTCTAGGACCAGGGGAGAGATAACGTAATTAAAGGATCAAATAAGGTAAAAGGTCAAGTGAGGAATAAATAATTTGGTGAGAGGTGAGGTGAGAGAAAAAAAATATCAGGGAGGTGAGTCCATCGCAAGAAACCATAAGAAAAGCAGAAAAGATATTCAACTGCGTGGAGAAGTTTGACTATGGGTGAGATGGGAGCTAAAGCAGTGAAGCTGTCAAAAACTGTATGTTCACATATTCTCTCCTGCCCGTGATGAACACTGATGAAAGGTAAACCAAAAGATTTGTTTAAATAAAACTTTATGAAAAACACAATGACAACATCAACAGGAAACAGATAAAAAAATGGTAAAATTGCAAATGCATTCATTATTTTTACAATGATGGAAATTTTGTTGACCCTAAGAAAAAAATCCTGTCTGAATCCCTCCTAAATATGCATATCATGCAACACAATTACAGTTTTGTGGATGACTTGAGCATTCAAAACTATATACTGCAGAGAGACCAAGTATTTCTAGAAAGGTTAAGGTTAAACATGAAACTAGTGTTACTGGGATTCGATCTGCTAAATCTTCAGAGTTCCTTATTTATCTCTAGAGACTGGAGATGTTAAAGATCACGGAGTTGATCGGTGTTGACTCACTTCTTGCAGGACCTCTGCACCTGCCCATTGTCTGAGGTCTGCTCTGACAGGTAGTAGCCGTTGCTGCATGTCAACACGCACCGCCAGTCCTCAAGTAGGTAGCCGTCTGCACACTTGGTGCATGCCTCTATTCCTGTACCTGAAAAACAAAAACATTCCAGGAATGTCTTTGGAACATGGAAAATAACATGATAGATACAGAATGTGCTTCTGACTTGTCATTATGTTTGCAAATCACCTAAATTTGATTCTTGTGGAGGTAGTTCTTTGTTAAATGGCTTATGATTTATTACCTGCACAGGTGGCACAAGCCCTATGACAGGGCTCACAGGTCCTCCTGTGTCCATTGTAATAAGTCCCTGGGTCACAAGACATCTGACACTTGTTTGCTTGAAGACTGTGAAAAGAAATGATACCGCCCATGTTCATAATTTCATAGTAATTAGCAACATAGACAACAGCAGACAAAACAAAGTAAAAGCAGGGCTGCTGCTACTGAGCAATTTGATTCAGAAATATCTTTCTTGGCAAATACATATGAAGACTGGAAAAAAAAAACGCAGCACCAGTGACTTTGTGTGACATTAGTGGCCAGGCTTTAGTTCACTGTCTGACTGATATGCAAGAACGGGATGTTCGAGACTCGAGTCCAGTCAAAGGTTGGTTGTTGTTTTGAACTAAATATACACGAGTAACTTTGGAACCGACAGATGTAGGGGTATAGGTCAGCTACGAAACCGGTTTTCTGAAGTCAGTTCTGTGAAGTCACAGTGAGGACAGGTTGGTGAGCTTGCTGTGCTGAACTGAAAAACAGCTGGTCTTTGTTAGCTAATGTTTCCCAGAAACTGGTCTGGTCCTCTTTTCCTCCTCGGCTCCTAACCGACCATGAATGGTGAACTAAATGTGAGAGAGGGGAGACTGTGTGTGTGTGTACATGTGCGAGCATGTGCCTCACTGTGGTCTCGCTGGCGCTCTGAGGAAATTATGGCTTACAAGTGTCCCCACCTCCACCTCTGGCTACGCTGAACACTTAAAGCTGTGTGGTTCAAGACCACAATATGTTTTAAAAGCTTCACAAGTGTTTCCTTCATGATCTATCAGGAATTCCAGCACTTCGAAACGCCCTATGCTGTGTCGGGTCAAGTGTAGTTGCAGTGTTTTGAGCAGGCTGCTGTGGAAGTGGCCAGAAAGTGAACTGGAACACGTCTGCGTGGATAACTAAATGGTTTCTATGAGAGGATCTTCAAAGTAAGGATCCCAAGTCAACGTGGGCAGCAGCTCTCCACATATAACCACATATACAATAAGTACATGTGGGCTTTAATAAGCCTGGGTCACACGGTGGAACTCCAGTTGGCCCCCAAGTGAAAAACTGGTGGGAAGTTCTGGTTTCACTAGTTCATGCAGCAAAACCAATTCACAGTGTAACTTATGTGTAACACTGCATTTCTGTAGCATTAGAGATGATGAACACATGAAGAGTTTTTTAACCTCAAACAGCAGGCGGAAGGCAGTGACAGACCTACAAGGAGTAGAAGTGGACTACAGGCCATACTGAATGTTTTATGTATAATCACGTGGTAACAATTTCAAATTCAGCATAATGAGCAAGTAACTGTTTTTAAAATGTGTTCTTTACATTATGGCACCCACCAATAATCTTTATAGCCAAAAGGCATGTTGCTCTTTAAACTGTGTCTACAGTAATTTTTGTTACACTACAGTAAACATTTAGAAATTGCAAGTTACAAAAAGTATAATCATACAGTCTGAATGAGATCCATTGCTGCCAAGACGCTAAAATCAGAAATGGTTTGAATTAAACAATGACTCTGCATAGTCATTGCGCAGAATGGCTTTGAGCTTACCTCATGCCAGGTTTGCATTCTGTGCAGATATTTGAGGAGGTGCACTTCTTACAGTTCTCTGGACATCTCCTGCAAATATTGGAATCTGGAAGACACAGGGTAAACCAGTCATGCACAGTGGCTAATAGAAACCAGAGGTCTGGTTGCATGCAGAGAAGAAAGAAAGAAAAAAAAAGAAGTGAAGAGGAAGGGTGAAGTAAGCGAGAAAAGACAAGTTGAAGAGAAGAGAGTAGACAAAGACGCAGATGAACAAAACAGCAGAAAAAGAAGATGTTGGTGAGGGAGGATAGGAATGTAGAGGAATATTTCAAAAGGCAGACTAAAAGCAATGATATGCTCTGACACACTGCACATGAACACATTTCCCCTCAGCAGCAATGACAATTGTCAAAAAAAAAAATACATGGACAGTATGTTTTGTTATTCCTGGGAAACCTGCAGATTATCTAAGCGTTTTGCTAACGCCGCTGCTAATGCATGACACAAGTTTGATGGTTTTCCATTGGGACGTCAGCTCATCAGAGCTAAAGGACACTGAGTGTATGCGAGGGTTAGAGGGTCATTTCTGGTTAGACATTCCAAAATGGGAAGAGGATGCAGCATATATGCAGCATATGTACAGGACTGCACTGTTGCTCCTCAGCCTGTAATGTACTTTTTAATTTTGGGAAGTTCAAAAACAGAAACTAGACATAGTTTAAATAGATTTAATTTAAATAGTTTAAATAGAATACAACATTTAAATATAAATATGTTTCTGTTGGACATCATAGTCTACTAAATAGCTTAGAATTTTTGAAAACTGGTGGCACAAAACCAGGTATCTGATCAGCAATGGCATTTCTGGTTATATACAGGTCTGTGAGAACGCCACATAACAAGAACCTGTCCACATGTTGATGCGGGCATGAATTCACCTCAGCTTGCTGCCACACTCACAAAGACACAACACACTGCAGATAGCTTGTTTAACACAACACAATACTGGGATGTGCCAAAACTTCTAAGAAAAAAAGGATCCACTACATCTTGGCCTGGGTGAAATGTTATGATTGAACTTGGATCACATCACGTCACATCTGCTGCCAAAGAGTCTCA
The DNA here is from genome assembly GCA_033026295.1 of Channa striata. Lineage (NCBI taxonomy): Eukaryota > Metazoa > Chordata > Actinopteri > Anabantiformes > Channidae > Channa > Channa striata. The sequence continues at coordinate 5,768,049 of CM065178.1, forward strand.
GAGCTGCCAGGACTTACACTGCTTTGGCTGAAAACCGGAATATATAGACATAATTATAAGATATTCTCAGTTTCAGTCGCTTGTTCCTGCTTTTGTTTCATACATCTAAAACATAAGAGAAACAAGCACAGAACAAACTGTCTGTACGGTCACTCTGCTTATAAAATTGCCGCTAGTAAATAGAATCTTCCAGATCTGGTTTATGTTATGTGTAATTGTACTTTAATCTTTAGCCTGTTTGGTTCAGAAAGGGCCAAATAATAAACAAATGGGTGGACGTTATATTAAGGACAAGGATTCTAGGATACGGAACTAAAGCACTTCAGTTGACAGTTTTAACAGTTTCTCTGTGATCTGGGTGCCAGGCAGATGTTTACAGAAGTTTGCCAAAATTGTGCTGCCCTGTATATCATTACGTTACCACTCTGAATATCAGGGGGCAGAAAATGAGTAAGTAACGACGACCTTGCCAGGACAAATCAGTACGCTTAGATCTGAAACAGGACTAAAACTAGACAACGTGTTTTCCTGTCATATTGATTATCATACTGTCGACTGTTACCTTATTTATTCTCACGTCCAACTTTTGACCATCATCATTACGTATGTCTCCAATTCTCAATGATCACGTATTCATTGTACTGCATAATAGAGCTGTTTCTTATAACCTTGTTTTTATTTCACTTTGATTTCCTAGTTCTCATTAATGGATGTTTAAGTCTTTGTACACGTGTGTCGGTGTGTTTTTCCCCCTTTCTTTCTTTGGAGCTGAGAATCTCAACTGAGCACAACAGGGCTGAACCAGCGACCGATTATACTCGCCTAGTTTGTTTGCTGCAGTACCATTTTGGCTAGCAGGGACACTTACCATGGTCGAGGTAGAAGCCATCGCCACAGTTGGCCACGCACGTGTTGTGGCCCTCGTTGAGGTGAAAACCAGTCCTACATGTGGTGCACTGATCACTGCGGCTCCCAATACAGGTCTCACACAACGAGGAGCATTTCTTGCAGCGCTTCCTATCGTCACGGAAAAAGCCACTGGGACACTCTGACACACACATCCTGGAGAAAGAGGTCCATAAGAGAAAAGGGAGAAAAAAGGGTAAAAACATCCATCAATATCACTGGTCAACAGTGTTTACGTTTTAACATAATGAGCTGGAAAGAGATCCATAAGTAGGAGGACAGAGTGTGTGTGAGCACGAAATAGTGAACAGTGTAACATGTGCTGGGTAACTTCACAGGCCCCCATCACCCCCTCATTTCACTCTGAGGCTCCCGTCCTAATGTGAAAGAAGGTCTCGAATGTGAAAAAGCCTGATGTGAAAAAAAGACACACACCCTAAGCGTGATTAACACACTACAGGTTTCTGCCAACAAACACAAATGGCACGTGTGAAACATTTAATCCACATGTGCATGTACTCACTGCCCTGCGTCGGTCTCCGCTCTGCTGAAATAATTATTTAACCAATAAAGATTATAGATGCAACACTTACACCAAAGATACCACTAAATACGAGCAATCTTTAGACAGTATATTTCCTGACCGTGCTGTACCATCAGTGGAAGCACATGTCAGACACTCTGTCCTTGACACAATGGAAGCAATTTAAAGAAGAATTTTAAGATTTTTTTTCCCCCGAAATATGACTCAGACTTTTATCATTTTTTGTCTTTATTCCTGTCGGTTCGCACTATTTTTTATACTGTGAAGATGGCTGACAATTTAACCAATGTTAAATGTCATTATGTAATGTGGATGAGAAAAAGGAAGAGACGAAAAATAACCCTATTAAAGTATTATGACTAGAATTTAGAAGTAAACTAAAGAACTCCCAAGAAAACAGCTTTTAGACAATTGTGTCAACAAAGTCTGGATTAGCCAATTTGCTAAACTAACTTAAAAAAAAATAAGTTGGAACATTATCAAAATGAACACACACTGTACAATTACAAAGTCTCTTCAAGTTTAACCTTGTTGGACTTACGGGACTCATGAAGTGCAGACTTGCGATAAGTGCCCACATAAAAACCTACAGAGATTCAAAGGGCGACACACCTTTGGCAAGTCTACACCATCAAACACATACATGGGGATGTAATTATCTGAACATTAAACACCACTGTCACCCCCTGCCTTCCTCCCACCTCTCCCCCAATCTTCATTCATCAATTGCTCCCTGTGGTGGCAGAAAAGGGCAGCACACCTCTAAAGTGGGCTAATGATAAGGTGGAGCCTAACTTTGCACAGTCTCATGCACCTGCATCGGTTTGTCTTTTATTAGTGCAGAGACCTGTAGACACAAAGGCAATTACAACAGACTTTGATGCTAACAAGATCAGAAGGGCACACAGAAATGTGCACACAGCCACAAATTCACAGTGACACAAAGACAAGTGTGCATACAATTAACGGGAGGAAGGGACGGACTGGAAATAACATGACCGACTGGAAACAGCTTCACTGTGACAAGGTAAAATTAATAGGGCTGCCACCCATAATGGTTAACCTTTTTCCCTTTATAATTCCTACAAATAACACGGATAATCAGTGACCTTACAGGGTGGAACAAAGATTGGAAAATTGCGAACCAGCAAGCAAAGTTAGCTTTAGCTCTAATGCCTTTTAAAAGGTTTAAAATACAAGGATTGTTTCATCCATCAACGTAAGATTTATTTTTTGATTTCACTTGTCATGTAGTAATCGGATGCAGTGATTCATTTTATCCATTCACAGCAAAAACCAAAGGTAGTGAATGTTTCTAATTACTTAATGCAATCTGGGCAATTGCGTAAAGGTTCCTAGAAAGCATGTAAACACAATCAAAGCTTTGTTTTGAACCGATTCAATGCAGATATTTTTTAAACTGCTCTTTAAAAAACAAAAGATTTAAAAAAGGGAACAAAAGTTGTTCCTGTTTCTTCTATTCAGTACGTAGCTTTCCATTTCAAATGCACTTTCACAATTAAAGTGAAAATGTCCCCACATTACTTTATATTTTCCTTCACTTTATGCATCTGTAAAATATACAATTAAATATATATTTTTTTAATTTCATCTCCTGTTGACAATATTAACTTGTAACAAAGCATTTGTCAAACGCAGTGTCACAATATTCACAATATAAAAGGAGCCTCACCTGGTGTTGTTCTTGAACTTCAGGAAGTAGTGAAGGCAGTTAATGCAGTGATGGGGTCCAGGACCCTCACAGCCATTCTCGTTGCACTCAGAGTCACAGGGGCCTGAAGAGAAACCCACAGAATCAGAAATGTCGCAGGAAAAGCTCAAACTCATTTCTAAAAGCATCACCAAAATGAACTTAACGTAAATAATTCATACTACACTCTTCTGTAGCGACCTTATACCAAATGTTACAATATTCCTGTGAGAAATGATGTGCTTTGCATATGGCCGCTAGTGTGGCTAACCTGTCTGTGTCCAGTTCTGGATTTAACACTTACCATTGTATTCCTCTGTGAAATCTTCATCGGTGGGCGTCAGCATGTCTGTGGAGCGAGGCTTATCGCTGCGCAGAGATGAATACGGGTGCACAGAGGTGCCATACAGCACCAGTGACCACTCCTTCAGCTTGCCTGAGGAAACAGGATCACTGTAAAAGTCGTCTGACACACAGAGTTGCTTTAGTCTGTCCTGATGGAGAGCAGAGGAGTGTGCGTTTACATGTACTTGTTTTGAATATGAAGGGCTGCCTTTACGATCATAATGTCAGGTAATTGGGCAGGTTCGGTGTTTATTTAAGTGGCGGCATTTTTATTTAGCAGCAGTTTAACCTGAACAACAGCAGAGTTGGCAGGAAGTCCAAATCTTTCAGCTCCATTCTTTGAGGTAATTCTAACTAAATAAGAGGATCCTATTGCAAAAAAGCCACGAGCTCCCGTTCTCCTGCACGCTATCTAGATAAATATATGGCCTTCTGATGCCTTTTTAACCGCCAATAAATCTCACCAAACAAATATGTACATAAAACCGTGGTTGTTTTTAATAAAGTAAATTTTTAACACTGACATACCAGGCACTTTCTGGCTGCGAAGTTGAGAAGGTGAGTCATAGATCTCTAGGACCCAGTCGCCTGCTGCCTTCTCTCCCCAGCAGTGGGTGGTCATAAACTCCCAGTTCTTAAAACCCTCCATGGAGTGATCAAACAACCTGCACATCAAAAACACACACACACACACAGATAGAAGTTGTAGAAACAACACAGGTCTTTGCAAATGCCAGAACAAACAATCACGACGACTCAAACAAGTGCAATCAGAGCCTCTAATGAACTGTGGACAAACGGTTCAGAGGGATGTGCTTTACTTGGATTAAACGCTGTGTAGCGATCCAGTCCCCCAGAGGTTTATTTGTGTTTAAATGTAATATGTAACAAGTCACCTCAGCTTTTTTATTGTTTATATTATTACTTTCCAAGTAAATAATGATTTTTTTTTTTAATTTGCCATTTATGTGAGGTGACATTGTTCTGAACTGTCGTTCTGTACCTGTTTGCAAGCAGCTGAGATTTGGTCCCTGAGGGTGATGTCAGGTTGATTGACAGGTCCCCACGGCGAGGGTGTGTAATTGTAATGCGCACAACCACATGCTCCAAGTAGATCACATGGTGATTGGGGTTGTCAGTGCATCCTGTTGCCTTGTACACTGATCGAACCACATTTTCTGGGCGGATGGTTCTAGAAGGCGGGATGAGAGCCAATGAAATAAAACACATCAGGAGAAAACATACACAAGAATTTAGGTTGTCTATATTTGGTATCACTAATGCATTAGTTAAAGATAATATCGAGTTTCTATACGCTGAAGGAGCCCTTAAAAGAAATCACATGTACTGCTCTTGACTGAATCCACTTTGTTTCGTTTTTTTAAGGTTTTCCATTTCTTCAACCTCCACCAGCCAAAGAAACCATGAGGGTGATAAGAAACACAAAGAACATCATTTGTTCTGTGTGCTACAGACAGCTCAGCAGCAGAAAGATCACCCGAGAGCCAACACAAACATTTAATGACCCGCTGAATAACATCTGTGGTATGATCTAATGTCACAGTGATACAATACCAAAAACAGCAAAAACACTGACAAGTCCAGTACATTCACTGTACGGGGGACAACGAATACCATTTTGCCAGAGCAAAGCTTTGGAGAAAGAAAGTCATATATGGCTGCTGCACAGCATTTGCACATGGAGCAGCTGAGCTAACTTGACACATTGGCTCAGTGCACGACTGGATTACATACAGGGTTTATTCACTGGAAACTAAAACTGAGCTGGTGAATTACACTTGCTGGCAAAACACCACATGCAAGTATTACAATAAATGAATCGTTGAGGGTGGGAGGATATAAGATGCTGTAATTAATGCCAGAGACTCGTGCTGTTTGATCCTGTATTGAAAACGGTTTTAAAAAGATTCACTAGTGTCTGCGATATAATCACAGCCGTGACCTTTTTTGGAACTAAGGGATGAAACATTGACGAGGAAAAGGTTAAAGACCTCCCTTTAATGTGTCCAACATCAGGGTTCGGACTTGGCTTAAGTCTTTAATCAAAACAGAGAGAAACTGTGAGGGTCATTTGTTACTAAAGGTTTGCTTTTCACATCATGTAGTGCCCATGTCAAAACTAAAGGTTGTCAATAATAGTCACAAATCCCAGCCTTAACCATTCAGATAATTTATTCATGAATGTAACCATCTGAAACTATGAATAAGTGATGGTGGTGACAAGAAGATCACATAGTTTATTACTGCTAGAAATCCAAATTTGTTTATGAAAGGCTGAAATGACTATAAAGATGAAACCAATGATTTCCACTGAGAAAAAAGTAAAACTGGCATATGGAAATCCCATAGCCGATTGAATTAGCATGAAAGGAGTGAATTATGAATTTCCTTCCACAATGTTGACAGGTAAACAATGCATAACAAAATCTTTCTCTGCTCATTTACACAACGGATGGCCAACCAGCCAGAACTTTAGCAACTAAAACCAAATATAAAGAATTTGCATTATAACCACAGACAAACATACAAAAAAATGTATTAATTCAGCCAAAAGTGATGGAATGAATAACGAAGAAAAAAAAAAAACACAAAACAACAAAAGCGTGTTTTTGCAAGTAGTCGATAGCTGTTTGGAAGGCAGACAGCAGTGAAGGCTGCGGAGTCTAGGTGTGATATCACAGCTCTGGCTTCTCTATGACACAACGCAGCTAAGTGAACCGTATGCATGAGGCCGAGCTGAGCAGATGCACAGTTGATTAATACCAGCCTGATTGCACACAGATCAGGCGGTTTTCCTGGTGCGTGCTCCAAGTGGAGTGAGGCGAGCGATTGCAGACAGACATTACCAAACACAGAGGGAAAGGGGCCAGGCGGGGGGGGTAGGAAGACAGCAGCAAGGCGACGGCTTTACTTACGTAGGAACTTACACTAGAAGTACACAATACACACAAATGTACAGTATTCCCACAAGACATATGTAATATACCAACAAAGGAAACGCACGTCATCCGTCTTTTTCTTTGCTCTGCCCATCTTTACAATCACAAACATTGTTATTACTCAAGTAACCAGACATAATTATACATAAACAAATGCTTTAGGCAATAGCTAAAAGAAAATCATTTCTCAGACTATTTGAAACTGTGGAACTAAAAACTTTCTTGCTTTTTTGCTTTATTTGTAAAAACAAAACAAAGCCTTTGTTTGGTGGCAACTGCTTCCACATAAGCCAGTTGGAACATGAACCAGTCATAGATTAAGTAAGTTAAAATGGCTTGTGGTTGTGCATTTTATCCACAGAGCAACTCTTCATAGGCCAGCACACATTACTTGAGTACAGAGGCCTGAGCACAACTGCCCGTGACACAAGCTGGACTTTACATAAGCCCCATATGGACTGACTGGTGCAGTGGCGAAGAACGGACAGAATGACACTGATAATGTTGCAGTCACTAGACACCAAGCCTTTGACTAGAAGCAAACCAGTTCAGGGCCCGAAAGCCGGCCAGCCAGTCTAACACAGTACAGTGCTCAGGCTTCCAGCTGCATCAAGAATAACAAGCTGTGAAGTCCTGGCTCTCTCTTCCTGTATGCGTGCACGCATGTGTGTGAGTACGCAGCCATGGTTGTATGTGAGAACCACCCTGCCAGAACTAATGCTTGGACCCCATCAAGGTACAGCTTGCACAACTGTACTCTTAAACACATGGTAGTGCATAAAAAACACCCAAAACACATTTGTTAGCTTTTAAACCTTTGCATTTCAATTCAAACCTGAAACTTCAAGCGTTGAATATGGACAATAAACAGTATTCATTTTCTTTATGTGACTCAAAGCTTGTTCACTGCAATTAACACACTTGTTTAACAATAAAAGCTCTATTATTATTATTATTATTGTGGCATACAATTTTCACAATTTTTGGTTGTGTCCCCTTTAATTCCACTTTCAATGCCCCTCCATACAAAAATGTTTTATGCAACAGATTTGCTTCCAGCTTTGTATTAACAGTTTGGAGGAGGCCACTCTGCATAGACAAAGTCATGACCAGGAAGAAAGAGCTTTCTAAAGTTGCCATTAAAGATCCTGACTAAAAGCCCCGTCCAGCACTTTTGGAAAGAACTGGACACTAACACTAACACTCCAACACCAATGGCTCACCCTACCAGTGTCTTTGTGGCTATACTGTGGGCAAATCTGGGCTTTTACTGCAGAAGACTGATGCCAGTTTAAGAATGAGAATCTCTGCAAGTCTTCATATAATGTGGTGTGTATTTAAAGGTTAGAAAAAACTTCTTGGTTCATTATTATGCTCAACTTGAGGCTTGGTCAATTGGAAGGGAATTCAATACTTGCCATTTGAAAGCTGGTACGTCTGTGTTTGTGCGTATTCTACCTGATTTGTCGATCTGCGCTCTCTACACAGATGTGTTGAGTGGGGACTTGCTTCCATCGCTCTGCCTCCTTCACCATCGCTTCAGCATCCATCAGACCAAAGCCATACAGGTGGCTGACTGTTGCACAAACATAGGTTGACACTCGTTCATAGTTCAAGATCCAGAGGAAGGTTTTATCTTTTCTTTTATGTCATTGCATGGTTTTGAGAGATCATCCACAAACATGTATTTTGTAAAGCTGTGCAAACATTTGAAAATTTGTTAACTCAGGCTTATCTATAGGTATCATCTAAGCAAATATGAATTCCTTCCATGCTTTTCCTATTCCCCCGCTCCCTCTTTAGTTCTTAAAAAAAAAAATAAAGAAAAAAGTCACTTGGAACATCTCCAGGAAACTGGGCCAGCAGCCTAGCTGACCTTTAGTTCTCACTCTCTTGGTTTCTCTCCCTCCCTCCATCTCTCTCTCGTGCACCCACACACACACACACACACACACACAGATTTTGAAAAACAGCAACCACCACATGGACCCCAACAAATGCCAGCTGGCTGTGCAGTTGTTAAACAAGAAGGAACATTTTTAGAAACTGCTCATCACCCATCTTCTGATTGGAATACATACATGATATGTATTGATTTCTCTGTAGCTGTTTATTAATTTCAAACACACTATTACCCACCGGAAATTGTAATTGCAACGGAGGCTTAGTTGATGCGTTGAGACAATATCTGCTGAAAATGTATGACAACCAACATAATCTACAATGAGGCTCTTCATTCAAACTGATTTGAAGTTGTCAAACAAAGACTGAGCCTCCCTGCCATCACTGCTCATGACTGTTACTATCAGAAAAACAATTCAGGACTAAGATTTTTTGGCCTATCTTGTGTTCTGGATTTTGTAGCTGTTTCTTTACAGCCTTTCTGTTGGAAGGAAAAGATGACAGACAGCTTTATAGAGACACAAATATAAATTGCTGGAACAGCTGGATGATTTTAATCAGAATAAAACATTAGATTGTAAACTGGAGATTAATTGTGACCTATTGCCATCCTGGAATGAGGAAAATGTACCATTATAACCAGCAGCATTGGTCTTCCAGTCAGGGGCACTGAGATGTCCGGCTCGGGACGTCTTTACAATGATGTGCTGGACATCTCTCCATGATAGAAGAGGACTAGTGGAAGAAAACACAAGTAAAAACAATCATGAGTCACACTAGTTTATTTAATAAAAAATGTAATACTGAATAATACTGAAGGACTGAGTACAAACACATAAGAGAGCAAGGACTAAGTAAATAAATAAGCAACTGCTTTCCTATGCACATACTCAAATAGACACATTTTAAATATGCAAATCTACACATACACACACACATGATAATGACAGACAGCACAGATGGAAAAATGTTTTGAATAATTTCAAGGAAACACTGTACCTTAAGAGAAAATAACTAAAGGGCAGAATGGACACTAAGGCACATCTTTGCTATGAGAGTTAATTCAGATGAAGAGATGGCAAGGGCTCAGTTGTTAGAAGGGAAACATAAAAAATTTGGGGGAACGACGTTACAAAACAAAGAAGACAGAGAAAGAAAGAAGAAGAAATTAAAATACTGTAAAGAAAAGCGTAAAATGCAGTAGGAGGAAGATTACTGAGAGAGAAAATTACAGGCAGGCTTAGATGGAGTGCAGAGATGCCCGTTCATCCACCCCTAGTTTCTCAGATCTCACGTGAGATCCATTCTGAGATGGCAGCCATGTGTCTCAACTCCTTTGATGTCCAAACGCTACATTAAAAGGGAAAAAAACCAGGAAGAAGTGGGTCACCACGTTTCCTGGGATTCCCTTCCACTGCACATGTCAGCCAGATGCTTGGTTCCTACCACTCGTGTCACTCCCTTGCCATCTGAGACCTGAAGAGTCTGCACTACTCCAAATCTTTTGCAAAGCGAATACTATTAAAAACAAAATGTATAAGTAATAATCATGATTTGCAACCAACATTCGGACTTTAATAAAGATACCCAGGTATGATGTGAGATGGTGAACAGGCACCATTTTGAGTGAAGTCTCAGCAGGCTATTGTTTTGCCTGTTGGGGTGCTTGCATAAAAGCAGTTCTTGCATAAAATGTCTCTCACAGCTTCTACCGCCTCTTCAATAAAAACAAGGGAAATGCCAGCCTCAAACGTTTAGACACTCGATTTCACTAAGCTTCATTCATATACCCATTCTTTCTGCAAAGTTCTGGCAACTTTATGTTTATTTGTGGAGTAGTACATTATGTTGTGTAATGTGAGGCTGGAGACAGAAAATCATAGTTTGGTTTTGTAGGTTCTATTTTAGTAATCTGAGTTTTCCCCTGAAAATGGCTCATATTTAAAGGACAAGTTTCTTCTTTAGTGTTGCACATGATGAGAAGAAAAACATTTGTAACAATTTTGAGCCTTAAACTTTTGCACACTACAGCACAATGAGTGCCAAGTGTCTGTGTCTATTGTTTTGAACACTGGAAAATGATCATAATGTGATCAGGATTAGATAAAAAGGGGGTAACTACAGTAGATGAGAATATTTACTTTTATGGGAAAACCCTGCATGCAGTCATCTCAAATTATCACGTTTCAATGATGACCAGATAAATCTAGCCAATTCATTTACAGACACCTGTTCAAACGTGTAGTACTCTAACACACATCTAACAAATCCAATTGAAGAAACGACTCTGAATAGCTGAAAACTGTAAAAAAAAAAAAAAAAAATAGGATTGCAGCACAGATAGGTTCAATGAAAAATCAGAATAAGTGATGTTCAGATCAATATTAATAGGCTTTGCTGTCACTGTGTAATTATGGTTCCATAAATGTTTTATGGCCATTAATTAAATGTGACTTTGGCAGCGTTATCTAGGCCACGACAACCCTCCCATAAACAAGTCAATACTAATTAATAGACTAGCTCACATACTGGGGGAAATGAGAACATCTAATACAAGTTTCTTTAGTGCTTTTCTAAAGTGTAAATAGATGAAAATGTACAAATAATCTGCAGGCAGAAAGCAAAGAGGAAAGAGAAGCAGGAAAATGAGAAAAAAAACTATGTAACATTCAACCTCCATCTCACCTCATTCGTCCCATGATGGGAGATTATCTATTAAACTATAACCAGCATTTTTCACTCTAAAAAATTCATTGTGCTTGAATATTAAAAAAAGAAAATGAGGAAACAAAAATTCTTTTTCGCCATTTGTCCTTTGTTATGTTCGCATTATAGGAGAAAAGAAATAAAAATGTCAAAGTCTCTAAAACGGCTTTTTGCTGCACTACAGATAAACCATGTGCCCACTTAAAACAACTTAAACTTGGCAGAACATACAGAGAACAGAGTATAGGATGATTCTTTAGTAAAGTTCCAGCCCACTTTGATAACACTGGGAAAGACATCACAACAGTGATTTCTGTGAATCTTGCGTAATGGTGTCTTTACATGTTTATCACAAAAAGTTTGCTTGCTTTCATTCAACAGATATGAGTAGATACGATCAGCACGGAGGCACAGAGTTTGTCTAAACTGTCTCCCTGTTTGTCTTTCATCCTGTCCTCTCCCTGCCTGTGTGCATGCAAGCAAGTTTATCCATGTGAGAAACAGATAGGACAGAAAAAGGGGAAAAAAAAAAATTGCATTTGTCTTGAGGCAGGGGGGCAATCTCGACAGTACTGGAGCCACAGCAAGCTCAACAGAGAGGAACTGAGAGCCAGTAGAAGAGAAAAAAGCAGGCAGGGAATGAAACAGCGTGTGATAATCTCGTTGAGGAAACAGGCTTAGGTGCCCGCACTCCCAGGAAGCCCAGAATATTTTCTCTGGGGAGGATTGGTTTGGATTATCCAGGTTAAATGAAGTGACCTGAGCTAACTGAGCACTCAACATGTGAGGACAAAGGGAAACCTAGTTCAGAGACTCTGCACTTGCACTGCATCTAATTCAGGAATTCATGATCAATTTAAACACCTTGGCAGGTGAAAGTAAAGATCTGCTGCACCCGCACTTTAGACAAAAAAAAATGCAACAGGGCCTCCAGAAGGGACACTGAAACCATTGGGTTTCTGTTTTTTTTACTCTTCTCATCCCACTTTAATATTGGCACTACAGTCCCGTCTAGTTGAAATGCTTGGCATGAGAGCAGCTGGCCCAGAAACATCTGTGTAGCATAAAGTACATGCACAGTAGTGCACTTATTCTGCTACCAAGGACATCCTAAACCCAAGTTAAGGTGGATTAGATGTTTAAAAGTGGGTTATATATCAATATAAAAGAACAGAAAAAACATTTTGCCAACCATCCCCAAAATAAAAGTTTTTGCAACACATTTGCAAGTTTCAAGTATCTATTCAGGGAAACATACTATTACAATTACTATACAATTAAGCAACTCGTTTCAAAAAGTGCTGTTCTTGAGCCTTTGTTTTTTGGACAACTGTGAAGCAACACCATGTAACAAAATACAAAAAAATATATAAATTGATCAGCCCATGCAGCAAGAAGTGTTAATATAAAAATTATACAATGGCCATAAAGTGACAGAAAACGGAAAGCTGACATAGAGTTCGAATGTCTTCAGCAAAGAAGTGATCCATCTCAGGATCCAGGACAAAATAATGTCATGTGTGTGCCAGAGTACTATTACCTGGTAATTTTAATGTGGTGGTGGGCATGAGTTAGCACTGACACCAACATAATTATAAATGCTGTAATTATTAACAATTAATTAATTATGTAATTATCAACAAATTTAACACAATTGCATCTGTTTTTAGTCAAAGTGCAAAAATGAAAAGAAAAAAAAGCCCAACGTGCATTAGGGAGATTCCACCGTTCTATATGTTTGGACATACAATATATTTTAAGGATTTTGTATCTCAGCCATTACTATTGATGACAAACCTATTACTCATGGATATGGATAACACCACTCCAAATACCTGAGATGTTGTGCCTTTTCAATTGGTTCTTTTCATCTGATTTTTGCTTAAGACATCCCAAAAGCATCACAGTTCCCATTTTCTCTTCTTTAAAAACTCATAATTTTCTCTCATTTTTCCTCATGCTCTCAATATTCTGGGTAAACTTGGGACTGCTGTGGCGATCAGAGGTTCTTTTATCATTTTGCAAATAGTTATAGCAGAACATGTTAGTTCATGTTACATAACATGTTAGCGATACTGCCCGTATGTGTGTGTGTGTCAAGTATTGGAACGCATCTGCACTGCTGTTTTACAATTACGTATTTGTAAGTCAATGCTTCACGTGTTCCCCTTACAGATCAATCAGGCCAGAGGACAACAGGGTATTAGAAGGTCAGCAAGGAGCAAGGGATGAAGTGAAAGGATGAGGTTAAGTGGATCTTACTTTGCCTCCAGGGCCAGGGCAATAATGGCAGCAGCCATGGGAGCCGACGCAGATGTCCCTGTGTGACTGTCTGTACACCGGTGTCTCAGATCTGTTGTGATCTGCGGATAGAGGAGAAGGGGAGAATCAGAGGGCGATAAAAAAGGAAATATGAGAGAAATAAGTAGGAAGCAAAAAGGGGAATGGGAGGAGGAGGGGGGGTAGTACAGTCGAAGCTGATAAGGGGGAATCCATGAATAACAAAGCCATAAACAGATGAAGAAGAAGGTTACAGAGATGAAGGGAGAGGAGCGGAGTAAACAGTGGCAGCACGAGGAAAGACAGAAAGATTATAGTAATGAAGATCAGGAGGATTCCCACACACCCGAAATTCACATTACAGCTTTAACGCACTACTAGCTGGAAAAAAAAAACAAATGACCAACTCCCCAAGAACTGCCCAAGGAGAAGCACAGGACAGAGTGTAAAGTAATGTAAGGCAGTGAATAATAATCACAATGGACTTTCATCTGTCAACTAGTTTGACAGCTTGACAGTCAGTCAGGCAAGAAAAGCTTGGCTAACTTCCAGCGTGAGCCCTCATCAAGGGGCTTTTTGGGACCAAAATGTTTGAGGGGTTACCTGAAAAACTCAGAAACTCAAATGGTTTAGAGAAAAATAAGGTGGTCTGATTTCATTAGAGCAGACATGACCGTATGTGCACAAGAAGGTCAGACTGACTTTTAGATACATAGTACTACAGTACAAAGCTAGGCAGAAACTGTAAAAGTGTGTGTGTGTGTGTGTCTGTGTGTGTGTGTGTGTGTGTGTGTGTGTGTGTGTGTGTAGCATTAGTTTAAGGAATTTTGCAAGACCGTAGCAGACAAGCAAGCTCACAGTGGCCAACTGCCACTAGAGCCATCTCAGTGCATTTGGCCAATTTAGGTGAAATCAGGTCACACCACAAAGACATACATGTAACCATGTGAATGCCAAATTCAAGTGCTCTCCTGAAATCATTTTATCCAGAAAGGTTTCACATTTTTTGCTCCAAAACATGCACAGCCTCTGATGTAAATTTGTAGCTACCTAGGACCTTAAAACTGGTAAATGGAAATCTGAATTTCAACTAGGCACAAAATACCAGATACAATTTGGACCTCGAAAGGGAAACCATTGCCAGGGGTACTTGTGTCCTATACAAACTATGCTTCTATGTTTGACTTGTGTGTGTGTGTGAGAGTGTGTGTGTGTGTGTGTGTGTGTGGCAGTGGTTCTCAAAATCCAACACCATCCTTACTATCTTTCGGTCGTAGTTCTCCCCGCTGCTGTAGGTGGTGGTCAGTGTGGAAGAGCATTCCTCCAAATACCAGGGTTTGCGTCCACTCTCTGCTGTGCTGGAGATGGAGATGGTGTAGATGGAGTTGGTGTAGCCGTCACAGGAGCAGTGGTCTCTGCTGCGCCCACCATTGCCTGAAGCCCACACAAAGATGGAGCCGCGGCCTTTCCTCCCCTGACAGGAAAGGAGAGGGGATACATTAAGAAAGCTTTAGGAAGTGGTTTTTACCTACGTTTTTATAATTATTTTGAATGTGCGGCCGTAGACAAGTGATGGCATATGTGTTAGTATAAATTGGGTAGAAAGTGTGTAGAAGTTATTACCTACAGAAACTCTGGTTGAGGAGTAAGTATCCATCTTTGTTCCTACTGCGGTTTTCTGTCTGCAGACTCTTTGTGTTTACCATCTTATTACTATTTAGTTTCTTTATTTTAAGTTGGGTACATACAGCTCCTGCTCTTTTGTCTTTATGTATTAAGTATGTGGCTTTATTAATTTTTAAGTTTATCAACACCACCCACCATTTTTTAGCCTACATAATTGAAAAACGCACTAAAAGCATTATAAAGGACAACAAACACCAGAATTTAGTGTTTAGTTTTTTGGTTTTTTATAAAAAGGTTTTGCATTTACATGGCGTTTTTTCCTAACGCCAATTGCATGTGCAGTCTGGCATACCCCAATCTAGGTTGCCAGAAGAGGTTTCACAGTACATTAAAAACTCATCGCAATATATAATTAGAGAATCTTGTTAATTGAAAGGCCCATGCAAGCTCAGCGTGAGCTTTGCATCAACTCAAAGTGCAAAGTAAAATTAATTTACTAAAAGAGTATTCAGTTCTAATTATTTATCGCAAAGCCAAATGGCTGTCACCATTTCAATTAGGCAATGTTCTTCCAGAATTGGCTAACTTGAAAATAATCTGAGCCTGATGGAGACACACTGAGGGCGTCACTCTGTTGAAGACCGACCGAGTTATGAAGGCAAAGTTCAGCCAGGAGTCAGCAAAAAAAAAAAAATGACACTGTGATTCACAATGTTTTCGTAACACACCAACAACCTTCCTGAACATGAACTCACCCACACACAGTTATAGAGGAATAAAAGATAGTATGTGGTTCTTCACATGAGGGCTTGTCAGTCAGCGATAAGTGAGTGGAGCCCCTCTGACTGAGGGAAGGATCAGACAGGAGCACATGGTGATGGATGAGAGTGATGGGGAGTGCTTTGAAGACCAGTTAGGAAAAGAAGAAGAGGGAAGAACAATGCTGAGAGGAACTCATCGGGCACTTCTTTATTTTGCATTTATGTCTTCTCCTTAAATTAATCATACTTACATGTCTTCTTTGCCATTGTAAAATTAAAATTTGCTCATAAAACTCATGTGTTTTAAAAATAAGAAACTGCGCAAAGAGGAAGAGGGATGAAGAGATGAATTGAAACTGAAACAAGGTTATTACCAAGAAATTTAAGAAGTAAAAGAAACTGTGATTTATTGCTCAAAATAATTTTAGACTTAATTTGTCGTGAATGAGTTTTTTGATTGTTGTGGTTTTCCCTATTGATTTTTACGACAGAGAAAGCATTATCTGAAGTGACCCGGGTTGGAAAAAAGACTCCAAGGTCTGACGTACTTTAGGCATCACTTCAGTTTTACACTTTCTTCTCCTAAATAATTTGATTTCAGTTTACAAATATAATAAATAAAAACAAGAAGTTAGTTTTTTACTATATAATACTTATGCTGGTGGCTGTCTGGCAATGTTACAACAGGCAGTTCATACGTGTGCCGTGTTGTGAAAGTGATTTTACAAGGGCTGATATAATAATAATATTGCAAACTTTATGGAAAATGGACCAGGGTGACCAACGCTTTCAGATGCTGCCACATTCATGGAAAGCAGTGCATGTCTGAAAGGGGCTGTGCAAACAGCCACACAAGCCGGAGCATAACAACCTTAACAGCTGTCAGTGCTATCTCCTAACACCTCAGCTCTCGGTGATAAACAGCCTCTTCAGAGTGTCACCTAGGAACACTCACCGGCACGTCACCTTCACTCACCTTCCCTCGCTCACTCTCACAAACAGCAGGCGGACATGCAAGCACATAAACATGCTCAGCCTCTTCCACTTGGACAGTTTTCTCTCTCACTTCTACCATCTTAAAAGCCCACCCTACTCTCTGAGCTCTCTTGTGACTCTTTTTGTCACACGACGTACGAATCTGGCCTTTTTTCCTTCTCTCTTTTTTGAAACATACTAGAGGCTTTCAGACTCCCCGTCACTGCTTTTATTCTGAAGAAACAGAGGTCCAACTTTCCCCGACAATCACTGACTCTCTTCACAGGTAGAAAAGCAGAAAGTAAGTTGGGGATTTAAGTATAAAAGCAAAAAATACACACACATCACACACACACACACACCGTAGAACACTAATGTCAAAGTCTGGCAATAAAGCACTTATTTGTGTGTTGCTGTATGCAAGTGTTTATGCGTGTGTGCATGTGCCCACCGAGCGGATGCCATTCTCAAAAGCCTGCCTGGCCAGAGATGCTGGTCCATCCACAGTCTTTCCATCATCATCAGGTCCCCAGCTGGCACTATAGATGTCAATGTGCTGGGGTTGAAGGCTCAGAGACTTGGCCTCCACCATGTCTGTGACATCGCCGTCAAGCATTCGCACACCTGAAACACACAA
The DNA here is from genome assembly GCA_033026295.1 of Channa striata. Taxonomy (NCBI): domain Eukaryota; kingdom Metazoa; phylum Chordata; class Actinopteri; order Anabantiformes; family Channidae; genus Channa; species Channa striata. The sequence continues at coordinate 5,785,402 of CM065178.1, forward strand.
CAATAAAATATATATGAAACTTCTCAGACATCTAGGTCATGATTATCTCAAAGGTGAAGATCAGAGACTGCACTTGCTTTATGATATCACATACATCTCGGTTTTAACTACTTGTCTCTCAGTGGCAGACAAACGGTGGAGTTGTTGGCCCTTTGACAGCCACGTATGGGTAGTTGTTATATTGACATTTTTGTGTGTCATTAGGCTCATTTGAGTCAAAGTGGGATTGACTGAGATCCACCTTCTCACTGCATTGGTCTGAATACAGTGTACTGCATTGTCTGGATGTTGTGTCCTTGGGGAGGACGCATTGTGTTGCAGGGTTTGAAATGTATGGGGGTGTTTGCCGAAAATCCCCTTGAGCTTTTTAGATACTCCAGCAACATATGGAATGACAATGTAATTCTGTTTGTTGTTCTAGTCTTCTCTGCCTGTCGAGGAAAGCTTTGGTCAAATCTGCAAAAAGAACACTACCACAACAGATAGAGAAGAAAACAACGACAGACAGAGCAACATTGTCATTCCATATGTTGCTGGAGTATTTGAAAAGCTCAAGGGGATTTTCAACAGACACAACGTCCCTGCACATTTCACACCCAGCAACACACTGAGGGAGAAGCTTGTCCACCCCAAGGACAAAACACCTAGACATAAACACTGCCATGTACTATATGCAGACAAAGAATCAACAGATTTGTACAGTGGAGCCAAAAAACAACATATCCACAAGTGCATGGCACAGCAAAGGACATCGAGCCTGTCAGGACAGTTCAACTGAATCTGAAGGACAAGAGTCCCTCCTTTGAAGATTTGCACTGTAGACATTTTGGACAGAGAAGACCAGTGGTTTAAGAGGGAAGTAAAGGGGGCATATACATCAACCTAGAACAACCCTCCTTCCACATAGGGTGTGGTCTAAGACACCACCCGTCACCCACTTATGGTCAATTTATACTTGCTGTTAAATAAACATACACCTATGTAAAATTGCACCTTCACCTAGCCTGCATTGGATTCCAAGCGTAGATTGTGCAGGGCGTGAGAAGTTAATGCTAAGCCTATGGGAGATGTAATCCCACGTACTGTGGGTGGGGTACTATCAAATTATCTCAGAAGCTTCAAATCAGAATAATTGGAAGTCTTTGGAGAGACACAAACCTACTGAGCCTGTCGACAACTACCCGCATCTACGTACCTCCCACTTATGTTGTTGTTGCTGTTTTCCCTGCCGCGATGTCAACATTAACTATATGAGTGTTGCCATGGCTTTTGTTTATGTTGTGGAAAAGAAGACGTTTATGAAGAAGAAATGCTGCTAACGGGGAGGAATGATTAGGCCCGAGTCTGCCCCGTTGTGGTTACCCTTTTAAATCCTCTAGATATAAACAAACTAAGCAAGAAGTATGTGAACAATGACACTTCTACAGTCTATGTGAACACGCATGCATACCTCAACCCATACAAGACACTTCTTATGTTACTCGTAAGGGGGTATCACAGTTAATATGCTGGCACTGTTACCAATAGAATCACTTGCAAAGAAAAAGGAGTTGGGTTGACGTCTAACAAATTGGCATATGGTGCTGTCTACAGTCAATATACAGGGGTTGGTGATTTCTCTGCTGTTTTTAATTTTTCTGCTGTTTTCCCCCCCATCTTTTCTTAGATTTAAAATCTGTTGCTTTTCTCCCATAGATAATAGTCTAGTCATGTAAAAGGTATTCTTTTAGCAAAAAAAAGAAAAAAAATCACCGCACAGGCAAAATCCACAGCTAAAATCATGTGTACACTAAGAGTTTTCAGCACATTTTAAAATCAGGCACGTCCGGCACTTCTCACATAAGAGATACGTGCCTATTCAATAAAGCTGCCTACACAGCCCGGGTGTCAGATGTTATGCATACAGTGCACACATAAACACAATTCAAAACATAGCTTTAGGCTTCTATTGCTGCATTTAAATTACATTGAATGTGTATTGGCCTCTGACAGCTTCCAATACACAGAGAAGCTACTGTACTTAAATAGAACATTTCTTATTTTAAACACACATTTAGCCTCATACATACTGTTCCAATACATTTTGGGGGGTGCATTACTGTATATGAAGTCTTATATGCACTACATAATATTTATGACACAAGCATTAAACCTTGAAGCTGTACCAGAAATATGTCAAAATTGTCAATAAATCCAGGGTCATCACTCACCTCCTATTCTGGCATTGTAGGCAATTCCCACAATGCAATGGGAGTTGTTTGCGGCTGCAGCAACTTCACCCGCACACCGTGTTCCATGTCTGAGGAAAGAATGGGAGTGCACAGCTTACAACACAAATCTAAAAACAGTAAAGCAGACACACATGAAAACTTTCAGATAACAGATAAATGAGTATATTCCTCCTAAAACACCCGTAACAAAAGGATTTAAGAGCAATAAATGCAAGGAATTTAAAAAATGCTGCAAATATTTCTACAATTCATGCTTTTTCCTCCTTTGATTGACAGAGAACGGAAGCAGGGATCATTCCACATCTGAAAATGTATGAAAGCAGAAACAGAAGCACAGCTTGGACCTTGTTTGACATTTTCCTTAGTGTAGCACACGAGCGCTGTGCTCCTCACGCACGCAGACGTAAACAAACAGAAGACTGGTGATATCTGAAGCAACTTCCAAAATCAGTGCTTAGTTAAACTATTCACACATACACACAAGAGGGTAACATTCCACCAGTAACTGCAGTGGTGACAATCGTCCCGGGTCAGGGACCAGCGTAAACAAACATAAGTATGCTTGCGTCTGTCGCCTCCTCAAAAACACCCCTTTCTAGATCGGGACAAACACGGTCACACACACGCACCTCCTGCAGAGAACATCTGCATTACAACACCCACGGGAAACAGCACTGAATGCTGCTATGGAAACCCACCATCTAGCTATCGAAACCCCGGGGGGAGACAGGGTGAAGTCTTAAAGTCCATGGAAGCACACAGACAAAGGAAAATGCATTTCGTAGTAATCCGGGGTTTCAGGTTAACATTTAATTAACAGCATGATCAAAGATTAAAAAAAAAAAAAAAAAGAGGCATCACTGTGCCTCAGTGTGGACACCAGTATCTGTGCTTGGCAAATCAAAGTTTTACATCTCTCACATATATTACATTCAACACCTCTCAGAGAATTACAGTACAGAAAGTACAGCTTTAACTGCTCCACAAAAAAAAGCAAAGTAACTGAGGAGCTTCTCAGACTACCTCTTCAGAAAGCCGAGTATGTTCCAAAAACTCTAGGAGGTTCCGATTGTTTCAACATTTTCTTCCATCCACATTAAATCAGCAATAGACGGGAGAATCCCTTATTCTTCTCCTAGTGCGAATGCATGGAACAGACATGAATACACCGTACACTATGTGAGGTTCTGCTTCATACTTCAGCTATGGCTATGTCAAAAAATAATGCAGAGAACAGTACAGGGGAAGCAGCAAATCAAGCTTCTGTTTATCCAGACAAAACGCCTGACTGCTTTTAAAGTGGCTTTGATCAGGTAGTGGAGAGGTCGTCCTGGCTCTTCCTGTCAATATGTTGAAGCACCCTTGGCTTTGAATGGCAGGTCCGGTATCCGTGTGTGTGTGCATATACTTTGGAATGAGTGAGTGTAAGATGCTGTGGATATTGAGAAGCGATTAAGTGCAGGATGTAATAGTTAGGTTTCCAAGACAGCGGGGGTTTAGCCGTACACTACTACAATAAACATAGTCTCATGAGGCTGGACTGCAAACGCTCTGATTTTACAGGAAGCCACAGAGAAAAAGCTGCCGTAACAGAATTATCCAGCTTTCAGTTACAGTGTGCAAATTCAGCAAGCTCTAAACAACACATCGGCCCTCTGCTCTGCCCAACTCTCCCTCTCCCTGCTACAAAACAGTTTTGCTTCACTCTTTACACTCTGCCCAGGCCTTCAGGAAGTCACAGTTATCAAACTACAATAAATATGAATGTTAATAAATGTACTGATCAAGCAGAAACCGTTGCTCTGCCTTTATAAGTCAGTGGGGTCAGCCTCACTTATGAAGCTTTTAGAAGTGAATGTGTATGTACTTCTGCCACTGCTGTTCAGTGAGTCTGTGTCACCGGAGGCTTCCACCACACCATCACACACTGACAAAGGTGTTAGCAGAAACATCTTTGTCATCATTGTAACATCTTTGACTGATGCGCTCTCAGTCATCCAGGTCACAGTTACCCAAAATGCATGGAGTGGTCTGCTGGTGCAGCAGCATCATGACAGCAGACAGGAGCAGACTGGAGAAGCTGGTCAGGAATGCCCCTGGACTCAGGAGCTGGGAGAAAGGAGGATGGTAGCCAAGCTAGCATCCCTGCTGGAAAACGACTCCCACCCCCTGCACGACGCAGGGTCATGTCCGAGAAGCTCCTTCAGTGACAGATTGTTAAATCTGAAATGTCTGAAGGACTGATATCGAAGGTCTTTTCTCTCTGCTGCCATCAGACTTTGAAGTCAGAACTGCCCCCAGTGAACCATTATCACTATTATTCACTGTTACTTATAAGCAATATGAATGACCCAGGGTGCAACTGCTTGTATGATTTTATTTTCATTCCTATTTTGATTTTTTCATTTTAGATTGTATATTTGATATTCATTTTGCCGTACAATGCACACTTTGCTGCTGTAACATGGAAATTTCCCCACTGTGGGACGAATAAAGGTTTATCTTATCTTATGTGCTGTTCAGAGGCAAGTGAATTTCTTTCATCCGAAGGGCAGGGGCCCTCAGCTCTAACTGAAAGTAGAGAGTCATTACGATTTAAACTCCGTAGAGGTATCAAGTTGTTGACACCTCGAGGGTCATTGAGGTCATATTTGAATAGTTGTCCCAGGCAACCAGTGTCTGTGGCCAGGATCACATGAGCAAAAGTGTGAATAAATTAGCTTCCACAAAAACCAAACTAAATTCTGGAATAGCACCTTTGGGAAATAGACAGTAACGTGCACACCACTAATCTCGGTGAAAGCTTCATATCCAACAAACATGACATCAGACTGATGCCAGTGACCATGGCATCAGTCTTTTTATCTACTCTCAGTATGAAAGTTAACGTGTATATCGTTTGTAGTTTAAGATTTTTGAGGCTGAATCAGAAATTAGTTAACTGAACATACGCTGAAGCCACAAATGAAGATCGGTAAATCAGTGAAGGGTTCTTTGTCCCAGTTAATGAGCCACACTGCTGGGCTACTTTTTCTAAACCGCCTTTCTTCAGTTCACTTTACTCCACTAATCCATACGATTATCTGTCTTTCTGGTTTCTATTAACTATTCAGTTAAATACACTTTCTATTTAACCTTCTTGTAGTACACATCACATTTTTATAGCTGTGTATGGCTGTACTTTTTCCAAGCAAAGCAAAAAACTTACATGTGTTGTTTGTTTGAGGCAGGCTCTCTATAATTTCAATTTTATTTAAATCCCGTTTCAGCTTTGCGTAATCCTCAATGTCTGGTGTATTTTTTGGAAAAAAGCAATAATTGTAGATTTTCCCATCAATCTAGTTTTAAATGGAACATAAAGAAAAAACAAAGTCAAAAACACATGTTAGAAACATTCGTGCAACTGCAATTTGTCATTAACAAAAGGACATCTGACTGAAACATGACATGATTTTCCACATTTTGTTTTGACATGCTTTTTTTAAAATTTGTTGTGGGTGGGATAGATTGTCTGTGGTCTGCCGACAAAAGGAACTACCTTTACTTTTAAACCTCTAGAAACAGATGCATCCAAATGCGGCATTTCAGGGCTCTACAGTTTATGGAACATATCGTTTGTTTTACTCCTGCTTACATCATATGCACATCCATCAGAGCCACTTGCCCATGCAGACAACAACAAATTAAAATCCACAAGCATTACATCATCCTTGTTGCTATACAACACAAACTTTGACAACAATCCGCAGTCTGCCAGATGTAGCTAAAGTTAGAGGTACTCCTCTGAAATCCAACACACTGTGCTTCTTGCCTTTTGGGCACAATGACCAGTTTTAACTTGCCAGCCATCTCACGCAAACCAATAAGCTCCCACAAGAGACATGACAGCGGCATTTTGATTAAACTCAAATGGATCTCCAGTTTGTAAATCCTAGTAGAAGTTTTGAGTTGAAAGAGCAATAAAGTCAATAAGGCAAACCAGATTTCTGTATACACATATAACATCATACCAAAGTATAAATTCAGCCTTGAAAGAAAACCAGCTCATTTGACTGCATCTGTAGGTCTCATGTCTCTTTAAGACAATGCATTACCAGCAGGGACTGAGCCGCTGCCAAGGCACTTGGGCTGCTGCAGCCAATCTCACACACACACACACACACAGCTAAACTGGCACAAGATAAGTGCTTGGACAAAAGAGTGTCTTTTCCCCCTCTTATACACAGATACACAAACACACACAGACACACCAATTCTTCCAAACAGAAAAACCACAACCCACCCACAAATGTCACAATCAAATACACTTATGTAATTCATTGTACCCACAATAAGGTTAGGACTCAGCAAATACAAAGATATTGAGGCACAGAGCTTCTGGTAAAACCTATCAAACAAACATTGACACACACAAGCATCTGTCAGACTGTTACACCAAAACACTAAAGCCACAATGCAATTTTTACACGAACACTGCTGTAACCCATTAAAACTACATTTCTTTCTCCTTTTAACTCTGGCTTGGATTTGTTTCTTACTTGTTCTCATTGGTTGCATCATATCGAGGCATAGGATCCATATCATTCCCATTGACGTCAAAGCTGGCTTGAGGGTCCTGGAGAAAAGATAAAGGTCAATGCAAGTACATCAAACAACACATTAACACATCTGGTCAACAGGTACATTTATCAGAAACAGCAAATCCGATAGTACTAGTGTCTGTGTGTGGTAAGAAACTTTGAGAAAAACCAAGACGATTATCTAACCCAATCAAACAGTTCACAAAAGCATCACTCACAAAAGTTTTGTAAATCGAATCCCATCAGAGTTAATTCAATCTGCCACGCTTCTCGCCCTTTGGCATAAACAAATCCAGGCATTAAAAGTACCTAATAACAGCAGAGCAGCCGCTGTCAAACAGCCTGTGAATCATTTTATCAGCACAGTTGATTCATGGCTTTACCTGCTGCCTGATGCCAAGACGTTACCTTATCTGTCCATGGTTTCATATAGACATACCTCAGCATGCACACAAATTATCCATGCTCCCAGTCTTTCTAAGAAATGAACATTTTTACAAGGCTAGGGTGGGCCGTCAAATGTAAATCGAGCTTTTGGGTACCAAGTCCCTTGATGATGAGGTCTCTAGTAAATGTTTGAGTCACTTGATATTAGAATTTGTTTATATTACAATCTGCCTAATACTGCGTAGGTTTAATTTGTGCCACAAAAACAGCTCTGACCGATCATGACAAGGACCTCAAACAATCTTTGAAGGTGTCCTCCGGTACCTGGCACAAAGACTTCCGATTCAGTCCTGTAAGTTTTCAGCACACCCCATAGATTTAAGACAGGACTGAGATCTAAGGAATATGAGGCCAAGGAAAAACCTTGAATATTTTGTCATGTTCCTCAACCCATTCCTTTAAAATTGAAGTAATCTAGCAGCTGTATTGATTAAAGGTGGGGGCATTGAAGGTAAAGTCTTAACGCTGTGTGGAACACTTTCAGACATAGAAAAACCTTTACTTTGAATAATAAAAAATATAAAATGTATCTGAAAAACCACCAAACCCAGATCAAATGGACTCCAGTGACTGTTCATAACTAGGTTATCAGGCGGTCACACCATCTCTACCAACCTCAGGTGTTTCAGGGTGTATTCAAAAGCCTCAGCTTTGTGGTACTTTTATCCTAACTTCGACTGGTCCGTGAACATACACAAGCCCTAATTTTCAGCTGCAGATGTTTTAGCAAAAGGAAAAAATAACTGTCAAAATATTTTTTTTCCAGGACAACGCAATGTTTTCCAGAACATTTAACTATTTCTCTCATTTTCCATGACTTTTTTTTATATATATCATCTGAAAAAGTCAAGGTTTTCTTGTAGGGCTATTTTCAGGCATATAGACAGTTGACTAGGGCATTGCCAGCTAGAGGGGTGCCAAAAGTGAGGGTTTTTTGTTTAGTTTTTTTAATTTGAGCTATATTTAATGAGAAGACATTAGTATCTGAATATTGTAAAGTGTGCATGTTTCTTTTTAAATACTTAGACTGGCATTACACACTTCACACAGCTCTACTATGTAGCAGCAGTCAGGCTGAATAAGGCTCATGTATGAGAATGATAGCTACCTACACTTGCCATGAGGAAGAGATGCAGTGTGTGGGAGTCAGCGAGTACACACAGACATACACACACACACAAACACACACACACTACTACTTTTCTTAAGGTGATTCACTAATATTTTTCAGTAAACATGCTCTCGTGTGTAGGACAGGACAACAGCACGCTGAACGCTAAATAAGTTGAATAAGTGTCTTTGAACCATTAATAATCCCGGTTGTTTGTCCAGTAACCTACTCCTTCATTTTTGTTAAAGCTAAACTTAACTTGTTCCTGAATCCAGAGTTTATTAGAGTTGGTTCATTGCAGTGTTTAAATTATGACTAATCATGAGACTTCCATCAATAACAGTTTGCAGTTTGAAAGGTTCTGAAATTAAAAGCACATGTAAGTGTCAGAGGAATCAGACTGCAGAGTTTGAGTTGATGTAGTCTGATCATAATTTAATTCACTTAGATGAGTAAAACAGTACTATAAACGTTGCTAAATTTTTAAGATTAAGATAAATTACATTATTTTTAAAGGCGTGCTCTAAGCTAATGTTGTTACAAGCTGCACAACAACTTTCCAAAAAAAAAAAAAAAAGAACAGACAGACACACAGACACACCCGCTCAAACTGCCCTACACGCGCATACATACACACTCACGTAGTTCTGTAAGAGGTCTGGGTGGTTCCTCTCAATGCCATCATCCAATATGGTCACCACTACATCTTTACCGGTGTAGCCCCTCTTCCATGCCCCCATGATGTTCATGTCGGACTGGCAGTTATGGACGTCGTCGTTACAGTGCTACAGAAAAAGAGTTCGGTGAGGGAGGAGAAGGTGATGGGGTAAAGGGAGAAAATGAGAAACAAATTGTCAGAGTCCAACTTGATGTACAGGAGTTTATGATTATGATCATATGACAAATAATTTCCATTTACCTTACAGCAAGTATGAACATTACAATTTCTCAGAGCCAAAAACTAAAACAAGTCCAAACAAGCAAGGGTTGCTTCAAAAATTCTATATAAAATCTCAGACAACTGGGTCCAAGTGTAATATAGTAAAAAAACAACTAGCGCTTAAGACATTTTGTTTTAGGTTTAATATGTTTTATATCATTGTTATGTTTTTACTGCCTAGTTTAAAAGTGATAATTTATTGAAACAAAGTTGAACTGAACCATCCAATAGCAAAAGTATGAAAAAAACAATGGCAAAGACAGGAAAGATTTGACAACATTATCTTTGTTCTCAACTGAGGTGGCTCTCAAGCAGCTCATGTAAACATTTATTAGAATATTAGTTCTAATACAGCACAAGTATCTGGTTGTGCTACCTGGTGTTTGTTTAGGCTTTATGCTAGCAAACATATACACATTGCTGTGAAGTATTTGCCCTCTTCCTGTTTTTTTCTGTTTTTTGCATATTTGTCATACTTGTGTGATTCAGATCATAAATTAAAAATACGAAATGTATTTTCAAAACGATTATTCCATTTATTAAGGCGAAAAAAGCTGTCTAAACATGTCTGAGCCTATGTGAAAATGTAACTGCCCCCAAAACCTAATAACTGGTTGTGCTACCTTTGACGGTAACCGCTGCAATCAAGCGACTGCGATAACTGGCAATGAGTCGTTCACCTTGCTGTGAAGGAACTTTGGCCCACTCTTCTTTGAAGAGAATTGTTTTAATTCAGCCATATCGGAGGGTTTTCAAGTATAAACAGCATTTTTTTTTTTTTTTATTGCTGGTTGGCTTCAGATCATTGGTCTCCCTCATAACCCAATTTGCTTGAGCTTGGGGTCACACACTGATGTCTGGACATTCTTAGAATCTCAGAATTCATGGTTCAATCATTTATGGCAAGTCCTCCAGCCCAGAACTTTACACTATCACCAACTTTGTTTAAGTATTGGCATGATCTTCTTTTTATGAAATGTTGTGTTAGTTTACCAGATTTAATGGGATGCACATTTTGTAAACAGTTTACTAGTCTAGTCCACAGAATATTCACCTAAGAGTCTTTGTTTTTTGACAAATGTGAGACAAGTTCTTTTGCAGCAGCAGTAGGATGCCATTTTTTGCCCAGAATCATTTGCATTGATGAACACTGACAACTGAGGCAAGTGAGGCCTGCAGTTCTTGGATGAACTGCAGGCCTTGCTCCTCCTCATTGTGCTCCTCTGAGTAATTTTGGTAGGGCAGCCACTTCTGAGAAGATGAACCACTGTTCCAGGTTTGCTCCATTTGTGAATAATGGCTCTCACCATGGTTCCAAAGCCTTAGAAATTGCTTTCTAACCCTTTCCAGACTGATAATGTCAGTTAGTTTGTTTCTAATCTGTTCTTGAACTTGTTTTAGTGTGCTTCACTTTGTCAGACAGGTTCTATTTAAATGATTTCTTGATCCAACAGGTCTTTCAGTAATCAGGCCTGCGTGTGGCAAGTGAAATTTAACTCCGCTTTCCAAAAAAATGTGGTTAATTACAGTTCATTCATGATTTAGCAAGGGGAAGAGGGAATTACTTTTTCCACATATGGCAAGGCAAGATTGAACAGCTTTTTTCCCTTAAAAAATGAAATCATCGTTTAAAGATTTATTCAGATTATCTTTGTGTATATGTATAAAAATAATTTTAATGATCTCCATCATTTAACTGTGATAGAAACAAAGATTTTAAATATAAATAATAATTTCTTGTGCTTTATTTCTTTAATCAGAGCCATTTTAAAATGGAAACAGACTTCCCACAAGTCGCTAAATCTTTTTCAAGTCTGATGAAGTTTGTATGCAACTTTAGAATGAAAATCAAATTAATCACTATTATTAATGTGACTTTTTAAAAAAGGGAGCATATCACTGCCCTGAAGTTTTTCTCTTTATTAATTCAGAATTCCATTCAAATTAAAAAACTAGATAAACTGAAATGTTTCACATTTCAATGATATGCTACATACTGTATGGTGAGCACTTTACCTTCTCATTCCGAAACCAAACACACACAAACACACATCAAGTTCAGAGGGTTCTGTCCTAAAGCCAGAAAAATATTTAAAACATCTGGTCAAAGTATTAGAAGTTATCTACAATAAGTTAACAATTGATAGAGCTGGGGACACTCTATCAAGCACACACACACACACACACACACACACGTCTAAAAGAGCAATGATCTGAGATTGTACCCAAACACATGATAAGCCTGCAAATCTGCACAGTGTAAATCTAACAGCACCGGATATGTGCAAGTGACTCACTGTGCACGCAAACAAGCAAGTGCACACCACTGTCAGTATAGGAGAAATAATTTTGCAAGGCCAGAGCCGAAATTAAAATATTTCTAATTGTGGATATTTCTGTGACAAACACATGAACACAGATAAACACAGAATGTCCTAAATTGACCCATAAATTATGGAAAAGAGGAGAGACAAAAATGCTTCTGTACTCTTTCATTCAGTAAAACACACAAATCCCTCAGCTATACTGACCCTGCAGTAATCAGGAGTCTGCCATGACCTTGGCTGACCTTAGACCCGCAAACCGAATAAAGAACGGGAAAAGAGCAGCATTCAAACCTCAGAGAAAAAAAGCACAGCATATTGTAGAGTCAACTGTACTGAGCTCTTTTTGTCTTGAACCTGTGATAATCTTGTTGTGGTGCAGCAGAAACACAAACAGTGTGCGTCTAGTACGAGTATACAGTGTACTCACAATGTACCACATACTGCTCCACTTGGCATCATTATAAAATATGTTGTTCTGCGTCTGGCTGCTGTGGGCGGGGCTTGACAGAGAAAGGGGAGGGGACGGTTTGTAATCCCTCTTGATCCTCCTCTTCACCACCTGCTGCTGTATCCACTCCACCTGAAACACAGAGACAGAACATCGAGGAATGAAGGAATACCACCCAGTAGTGGTGTTAGTTCACAGATTAAACAGGTGCCAGCCAACACTGACAAAAGCAGAATTTCTATTATATATGTATGTATTAAGATGTTGTCTAGCTATTTAAATACGGGCAAATATGAACACCACTGAAAAAACAGAAAGAGACTAATTTTAGCACATACTGCAGTAAACAAGTTCAAGAATCATCTAAAAGTTACACTTCAGGCCTTGTAGGTGTTATCCTGAAGTGGTTTTGCTCTTCATTTCTCCTAGTCTGCAAAACCAATAGACGAACACGCACACATATGCACCGAAGACATAAATGTCTCCCAGGTAACATCAATCTCTCAAATGTTATGGGCGCGCTTCAAGGCGCAAGGCATTCCTTGGCAGGAATCTTGCTCTACTTTCAATGGAATTTTCCGATTTCAAAATCACCATTGCTGGATCTTAACAAAACGGCTGGACCAACTTGCTTAGCGCTGGTCGACTTTTTTTAAACCCTGAAACGTGGATTTTAGTCTAGCTAAAGTCCTGCAGCCTTTATCTGAAAAAAAAAAACACTTTTTCAGACTTGGCACATAAACATAATTGTGGAACATTTTACATAGTAACATACTGGATTCAACTTAAAGACTTATTTAAAAATGTGCATGTACAGATAAAATATTTTAAAGCCAAGGCTTCTTCATACGGTCCTGACACAGTCAATTACACAGCATTGACTGTAAATTTAAAAGTGTTTGGCTGAACACAATGCTTTGTATATAGACAATAAAACCCACTTATGACGGCTAATCAATAGAATAATTTTCACACTGAAAAATGTTTTGTTCCTCAGTTTACCAACCCCATACATAAGACTGCAAATTATTTCTTCACATCAATACATCCAGCAAACAGAGAGTGAGAAAAAGAAAATAGCTGACATAATGACTGCAGAGTGATTATCTGGTCTCATGCACTGAAACAATCTGCCAGGCTCTCCGGAGAGTTGGAAAGCGAGGCAAGATAAGACGAGAAGAAGAAGAGGCGATAAAGAGTTGAAGAGAACGAGTCCCAGGAGAGTCAATAAAAAAAAAAAAAAAAAGACAGAGCTGGAGGAGCAGAGAAGTGAAAACAAATAGAAAGAGATGCCAAAAGACATCAAGTGGAGAGAGGATAATTGAATTTATAAATAACACTGATTGAATAACGCAAATATGTAGCTTGTTACAGATTATGAAGACGGGTGATTCAAGTACGGGGAGGGCAGGATATAGAAGGAAAAAAAATGGCTAAAGGCAAACCAGGGCACAGAGAGAGAGACAAAAAGGAAAGAAATAAAACAAGTGAGGTATTTTTCTTTAGCCTGATGCTCCACCGTCTGCCGAGGTCGCAGCTCATTTCACTCCAAGTTCTGTCAGGACCATCAGCTTCAAAACAACCGTTTACACACGCCATTAGCCTCGAAACAACACTGTCATCAGGAACTGTGTGTGAGTGTGTTTGCAAAAAAATGCTGGCGTATCATTACAATTTGCATACATTAGCATAGTATCAACAACCACAATCTCTGATCAGCACTGTAACTCATTACTGTCCTTGTGCAGAACTTGGTAGGTCCATGAAAACTTCATAAATGCCACCACCATCCTCTTCTACTGCTAGTAATTAATCTACCGACTGACATAGAGAACATTTTCTGCAAAAGTTTAATCCCAATTAGTGCGTTTTAGTGTTAGTGTTTAGATGTGTTGGACAGGACTTAAGAATTTAAAAGGATTTTACAGCATCTTTCTCAACTGGCTTAATGAGCAAGAATAAAAACCAAATGACCAGAATTTTCATGCGTTTTCATTGTACCAAGCGTCCGCACTACAGATGCATGTTAGAAGATAATAAAACTATACCTCATTAGTCAGGAGCTGCTCTTAAGCTGACCATAACCTCCATCATACACAAGGAAGTGGTAGTTTCTCAAGAGACTTTGGCCTATTAATGTATTACTTATTATCGTTGTCATATACTTAACATCCTACATACATACGTAGTGTGGCAAACAAAAAAGGGGTTTCCTTGGTTTTAGTGAAAATCTTCAAAATGAAATATGAACTGATTAAACAAAAGTTATTGTCTTTAAAATCCTGTCTACAGCTAAACGCAGTTCTGGCGTTCATTATAAAAAGCAGAACCCATATGTTAAACCTGGATATGACATTTCTAAAGCAGGTTTTTAAAACTAGATTTTTAGAAAAGTCAAATCAATTCAGTCGTTCTATAGCAGTAGATGCAAAGATCTTACTTTTATACCTCTTATTTGGAACAACTGCACATTTTTTGTTTTGGATGCACAAAAAGTTTGAAGCAGCAGAAAAGTAATAGGGTCTATAGGTTTCAATGGGAATTTTGGGGGTGTTGACATTATAATCACTATATCTAAACAACTCTGCCTTTACTCTCAGACGTGCACCCTCCTCCTATTGATTTTTCTTTGCTCTTTTGAAAAACAGTGTTGCACCATAGACTAATGATTACACAGGTCACACACCATGAGCCTAATATATAGATACAAGCATCAGCAAACTGAGGAAGAATGCTTCCATTAAAAATACAGCAGATAAAATGTGCATGCTGTTTGCAGTTACTGTTCTAAGTCCTGCGATGTGTTAAAATGTTTAAACTTTTTCACTATTAGTCCAAAGAGAACAATTTTCTTTTTGCGCTTAGAGTACTTCTCTACTTTTTTTATCTTCATGTTAATGCTGTTAACATCTGCGTCTTTTGTTTGCAGGATGACCAATGGCAGATTATAAGTATTAAATCGTTTTTCCTCAAGCTATCAAGGTCCGTGCCATCCTTTGTTATTGCTTCTAAAAAAATTGCACTGCTAACAGCTTGAAATTATCAACATCACATTTGGTAATCCCTATCTAAACAAAGACAAAAGTATTGTTATCATTGCCTTGAAGGGTTTTAATGGGACTTCACTGGCAGGCTCCCAGACATGATGACTGGATCTGCTCCTTTGTTTTACCTCTAGCTCGGTGGAGCAGAGGAACGATCCACTAGCACCTGTACCTCTCCGTCTCCCTCCTTTTTTCCTTTGTAAAACTCAAACTCCCTCTCCCATCTCACATTTCTCTCCCTAATCTGCTTTTTTTTCACTGGCTCTCCTTTGCTGCATTTCAGGTCTTCTGCTCCACAGATGCCCATTTCTCTCGAAGATTGCCTGTCTTTCTCTCTCATTCCTACTCCAACCCCCTTCCTCCCTGTCTCTCTTGCTCTCTCATTCACTCTTAGTGTAAGAGTTTGCAGGTGGCTCTTGCTGGCTGGGTCAGTAACCAGGGGAAACTGGGGAAGAGTTCATTTCAATAGAACGAATGGGAACAAATTGATCCACTTTCATTGCTGGTTTGAACACTTACTTTAAAATGTATTCGAAAGACTTGAGAGCTGTGAGCTGTTGTTTTTTTTATAAAAAGGTCAAAGGCTATAGTAGCAGAACACCCATAACACCCTTTGGGCTGAAACGAGGCACCTGTTCTTCTGTTCTCTCTTAAGTCCCCAAACACAGCAAAAAGTTATGAATCTTTTCAAAGACAGTTTGAGCCCTGTGGTGCTGAGCTCTCCTGGCTGTAGGTGCTCGACTCATCTGTTAAACAATCTTAAGGCAAAAACATCTGTGGCAGAGTGTCACATAAGCACCCTGGCTTTACGGAACTCTGCACAGTTTTATTTTACCTGCGTCTGTGTGAATTGTCTGTAAGACACTTACACAAGCTCCATCTTTGATGTTGTAGTGTCCTTCAACCTTATTGAGTACAGTGCACACTAAAGGCAGTTGGATGACAAAAATATCTGCTTGAAAAGTTTAATAAATCTCACTAAATAAATTTCACTATGTGACACAGTATTTTTCTTAAGCAGCATGACTTCTTGAAGTCTGCAACTCATAAATATCACAGAACACTGAAATTTCCTTGTGTCCTCACTGCTATTTTGCATTTCAGAGCATCCCAGCGAGGATTCAGCTGTGGACCACACCTGGCTCTCAGTTTCCTGTATGTCTCGCTAAATGGCTTAAACTAAACAAGAGTCTTGCTAAGTAAAATTGGCTGGAAACGTCATGCTTCTGCAACTCAACAGTGTGGACAGACAGCGCTGGATGGGTTCTGCAGTTGTTTCTTTCTACTTTCTAGTCTTTGCACAGACTTCAAAGAGCATTTTAAAATGGAAAAAACAATGACTGTAGTACTCTAATTGTTGTTTATAGTAAACTTGAAATTGCTGGAAACAGACTTCAAAAAAACAGACTGAGTATACTCGAAATGATTTCACACCAAAACTAATAACAGTGCAGAGTTACAACTGTGGTCGTTCAAACGTCTTCGGAACTCCTAGTAAGGGTGAGTCATGGGTGTTCATCAGCATAACTGTGCAGCATGCAAGCTGAGCGCTGCTTAAGACCTAAAGAAAACAAGTTTGCATATGCAGTCTTAATTTGTGCCACGGCAGATTTCACTGGAATTGTGCTGCACAGAACTAAAGCATTCATCTGTGTCAAAGTACATTTAAGAATGTCAAAGTACATTTGACATTCAAATATACCTTTAAATAGGTGACGTTGTACAATACCTTAAAAAAAACCAAACATTAATCCTGTAATTTCTTGACATAATGTAAATATTGCTAATATGTGAGAAATGAGAAAGTAAAAATTATTTTGAGACTAAAACGTCTGCACATACGTTCAGCATAAAAACATCTCCAGGATTTAGAAATTGTTATAAAATCACTAAAAAAGTTTTCAGGCCAATGACCTCAGCACAGCCATTCAAATAAGTGGTCTTTGAACTAAGGAGCAAGTGACAATGCAGTTAGACGGATGCCATAAAGTGGTAATCTGTGCTGTGCTGCATCGCCATGGTAACACGTGTGCCAATAAGTACTGTGGATGGCAGGGTGCGCCTTTCATGGCACCACTACACCCATCTGACTCACTCCCACACAAACACATGGCTGTCATTATTACAAAACCTGATTGCAAAACATCATTAGCAGTATGCCTGTACTGGTGCCAAACTAGCCATCATGTTGATCCCAAACCCACAGACAGGTCCAAAGATTACACCAAATGGATAGCAACTCTGCAGGGAAACACTGACAGCTCCACTCGTCTCCACTCCGATTTTCTTTTGCTTTCTGTAATCCATCTTTCTCCTCTTCCCTACACTCTTTAGGTCCTCATTTCTCTTGCAGCAGTAATAGCTCATTTTCCTTATCCTCTCTTTTAACCTCTCTTCTCTGATCTAGTCTTCTAAAATCTCAATCTCTCAGCCAGCTGGCACCAGGACACAAACCTTCCTCCACCATGGCACAGCGTCAGGCCCAAGTGAGCAAGAGAACCAAACATAGAGGGAGGGAAACGAGCACCCTGAAAGCAACAGTGAGAAAAGGAAGTAGGAAAGTAAGTCCAAGGCGGAGAAAAGGGATTATAGGTGAAGATAGCAGGTGGACACAACAAGCTGAGTGGACCCAACGGAAGCAGAAAAAGGAAGGAATATTGAAAAGTGAAAACGGGATAGAGGACCACAAGTTAACTGGATAAAAAAAAAAAAAAAAAGGTAACAGACAGTAACTTCTTCCTGTTTTTCTCTTCCTGTTTCATTCATACTTTACATAATCACGTTGATTATTATCCACAGTGGTCAGCATTAATGTGCATGCACAAATATGGAACAAGACAGACACTGATTAAAATCCATCATTCAAATATGAACACTTACACACATACAGAGAGCGATCGTGATCGCTGCTAGATGGTATTCCTGTATGTCCAAATATGTCTAAATAATAAACCACCATATACTGTGGGCTGTCTAAATAAATTTCCATTAGGATTATATTTGCTGATCATTTTTTAACCTGTAATTCACAAATCTTTACATCTGACTTACCTTGGGCTCCATGGAGATGAAACTATGGCGACCACGGCTAGATAAAGTTGACCTCTTGATGGTCCGACTATGGAAGAAGTGATAGTGATCTTTGAGATCCCCAATCTGTAAAAAACAAATACAGAGACTTAAAGTTGTGCTACATTACATGAATTAATAAGATAAACTTGTGTTGTGCGAAACAAGCAAGTATTTAAAAAATGTTTCCAAAAGTAGTAAAGTGACATTTTTCTATGCTGGGGTGTTAATGGTTGTTTTCCCGTATGGCTTTCTGTTGCCCAAAAAAATGGACACGGAATACCAGGCAACACGGTAAAGACAGACAAGTGAAAACAGAAAATGAAAGAAAGTGAGGGTGAGAGAAATATACATCACACACATAAAGACTTCTGAATAAAAGATAGCTTAGGAAACTAGAGGATCCACAGACAATAATAGACAGACGGTAAGCTGCTGGACGAAGATTAATTTTAATAATTGATAAAGACCAAGCTAGCCCTCAGATGATCAAACCATCATGGCTGCCAAGGCTCCTGTGGTGTGTCGGTGATCCATGGCTGAGCTCCCCTGCCACAAAGCCCATTAGATCAGCTTTCAGCGTGGTGCTCATGAACACACACCTTCTAACTTAGAGACTGATAAAGTGAGAAAAAACATCACGACAATAGGCCTGGCGAGATCACATTTGAGCAAAGGTAAAACAAAGAAAAAATTAATGACATTATAAGGCACAAATAAAAATAAAATCAGCTTCATAATAAGCAGCTAACAAGTTGGATGTTTGTCATAGCGTAAACAGGTCTCAACATATCATCTTTCTACTGTGTATTTAATCTACCCAGCATCTGCGTGGTTAGTAGTTTTCCAAAGTTACAAGCCACTCAGCTCTTTTGCTCGCACGAATGTTGAGATACTTTAAAACTGTCCAAGTGCCTGAACGCCTCACACAGAACTGCTTTCTGACAAAATACATATGGCCTACACTCTGTTGTGTTCATGAACCCACTTTGCCTGACAACTTGTAACATTTTTGTTCCTTTGGAGTTAACACCAAGCGCAAGGTGAAATGATCTAGTTACAACAAGGACAGAGGAAATGTTGGGAAACTACCATCCCAAGTTTATGGTGCAGAGAAATATTCAATCAGTTGCTGATTACCATCTTTCGCACAGGATTTGAGTTAAGACATCTCGTTTCGAGATTACAATTTGAAAATGAACATAAAATTATCTTAAATTCAGCCCACCAAAGTGCCTATTTGGAGTGACAATATAAGCAGCAAATGCTGAAATCCACCTGCATATGGTGGGCTGGCGGGCGTTAATATATAGATTTCTGCTGCGCTGCTCTGAATTTATCAAAAAAAATATCACAATTATTCCCATTTTAGTGTGACAGCTCTTCGGGTTATAATACATCTTGGGTTTCCATCGTCTAAACATGTTTTTACTGGTCACCTCTGGTCAACAAACATGGCTTCAGTTTGTTACTGTTGTAGTTATGACAACATTTCATCAGATGGACATAGAGGGGTTGTATATTCAGCTGACCTTTTATTCTGAGGAAATAACCCTGACACTAAATGACAACTTCAGCATATCTTTGGGTTGCTAGGAACTGTGTCGTAACAAATTTGTGAAGTGAAATTACTTGCACTCCAGTAATCAGAATTTTGCAGCTTTTCTCACTCTAACCTTCACGCCACAAAATCCTACAAGGAATCAGCAGTGACACAAGAAAAACACAGCTCACATCTACACACACCCTATTGCAAAATGAAATCCAGTCTCTTTACAGAAGTGTGAATGGACATATAGAACACATGGTGCTGTGTGATACAGGGTCCGTTACAGCTACACCGTTGAAGTGACATCAGGGATCATATTTAGTTCGCTCATTTGTGGTTTGATACAAACGTGAACGGATAGAATAGAATAGCGTGAACACCGCCGTGGCTTTCTAAAGGCCCCATGCAAGGTTTGAAAGGCATGAAGACAGACTGAACCAGGGCTGGAATAACAAAGTAATTTCGGGCACACACATTGAACACGCTTAGTTTATAATGAGCAGGTGGGCAATTTGTTTGTTACGGCCATTAAACACATGAACAAACAGAAAAGCCAAACTGTTGTTGGGATGTTACCTCGAACAGCTGGAGAGTCTGGAACTGGTGTGTCTCAGAATCTCACTGTTGTAGCAGCAGCAAGTGCGGTTACTTAACCCTGAGAGCTGTCAACAAAGTTTACTGACTTTATTTTCTGTAGTGCTTTATCCGCTCAACTGATTACACTTCATTATGATGTTTTTATGTGATAATGTTCACCTGTGGGCTCATCTCTTTCACCAGGACTGTGTGTCGTTTCTGTGCCAGTGCACTTTCATTAAGAAGTGCAGTTACAGTTAAAGTAACTAAAGAGGAAGGTGGTGTGTGTCTGTTGAGGTGAAATGAAAAATCAAAATTCAACAGAATCAAAGACTAGATCAAACAGAAAAATACGGCAAAAATAAATAATGGTTAATTACAAAGACTGCATGATTCTCCGGATACTATATGATAGCAATCTCTGCAATAACAAAATGCTGGCCTATTTCCTTTAACAGCTCATAGTGTATCGGTACAACCCATAAAAATATTCCCATAACTTCCAACAACCACCTCCTGTCCATGTCTGGCTTCAGATCCTCACCCTCCCTCTCAGTGGCTCTCAGAGTTGTCTCTCATCTCTTCAAAACACAAGTTTAAACAGATATCCACGTCTGGGGCCTTGTCAGCTGATTTAGACTGAATGTGGACCAGTGTCTAAGTCTGGAAAGGGGGCTCCATGGTTAAGAGGATTACCCAGAATTCCCCAACAAGGTGCTCTCTCACTCCATGCCAACTCTTTTCAACCATCCATCCATCCATCGTCCCCTCTGTCATTCCCTCCTCCTATCTCCCAGTGTGTAGTTATCTTTGTCTGTTTTTCTCCTTCCACTCCTGTCAAGACCATATTGTCCCTACTTCATATTTTCCCTACCCATACACCCTATTTCATCTCACTTTGTTTCCTCAACTTGAAACCATGTTTAGTAGTCATTTCTCCAAATTATGCCACAAACCCTCAAATCCTTAGGAAGCAAATGAGTCGCATTCATTTGCAAAAGTCGTGCAGTGTATCAATTGCCGTTTCAAACTGAAAATAAAGTTGCAATAAATCATCCCGCGATATATTTTATTTGATTCTAATAATAAATCAGTGCCATAATGCCATAGGAGGAAGAGAGTTGATGATGGTAAAGTTCACATCATGAAACGAGAGTGTGCTGTTATTGCTCCCATGGGAGCGGCTTTCAGCTGACCCCAAAACCAGGAAGTGAAGTAAAACTCTTGTCTATGAGGTGTCAAAGTCCAATGAACGCTCCATATTGAGATGGAAATTAGGATGAATGGTGGGGGTTGGGGCGACACTACACTCCACAGGGGAATTCCTATGGGGGCTGGTATGGAATGGGGAGAGACTCTCTACACATTAGTTCCCGTCAAAGAGAGGGGATAAACGAGGCCATTAAGGCTTGCTCTCTGGGGAGTATAGTGGGTGGGCGGACTGGATACGACGGGGAGGGAGGGGAGGTTCAATAGCTGTTGACTAGGCTACCCCACAACAACCTGTCAGAATGCCCCCCTCAGTTCCACGGCGTCGTCACGTTGAGCACTGGCAAGTGCAGACTTGAACTACCCATGTATTTCAGTCACGATACTCGGGAGTGTGTGTAGGGTCTGGGTTTGTGTGGCATGTTTCTGTTATTCACAAACACAGAACTTCTCTCTAAACTCGTGTCGAAACATATTTCCAAGTGACCAGATAAAGTCCTCAAGCTGTGCAGACGTCCACTGATATTAAAGTGCCAAGAAAGATTAAGAGAGGGAGAGAGACATTTTACACCAGCATTTCCACTCCCTGTTTATTTACTCATGTGTACATGTCCACAATTGGTTAGAATTCCCTAACTCAAGTGTCAGATGTGATGAAAACTAGAAGGGGTCTTACACACGTATGTTTATCCTTAGATTTTTCTCCTAAAACACGCTTATGTTAACTTTTGCCTTATGTTAACAGTTTTCATCACGACTCAAGAAAACCAGGAGGAAAAACAGCTTCACCCCAGCAATCAGTAAACAGTGTATGTTAACATGTTCTGAAGATTTAATCCTAAATCCAAGCAGCTGATCCACTGGGCCTGAGTCAAGGTTACACTCACAGGGATAATGCTGTGCAGCATAAGCAGTGAAACACTTGGAGGCACATCTTCCTCCGTGTGCTGTTAGAAATACTTCGCCACGTCTTTCCATGAGAAAAGTCAAACGGGACAGGATGGGGGACGTTAAGGGACCCACTAGTTTACACAGAGAGAGAAATCGAGGCTTGACCCGGGTCCTTTCGGTGCCACTTACAGGACAATAAAGCCAACAGTCGTGGCTGTCTCACTTGCGTGTCAACAGGATCAAACCCAGGAGGCTGCTCCGGGTGACGGGGAGCCCGCAAACGGAACGTGGTCCGCGGAAACACGCCGAGCAGGCACCTGTTGTGCCATCCCACCCTCGCTCGTCTTTGTTCGCCAAACTTTCGAAGTCGGTGCCCGCGACGGTTCCCGGCTCAGGCTCGCGACGTTTGACCCCGCGTGTCCACGCGCAGCAGCAACGCAACGACTGCGGCTCACAACAAAACCTGAGAGGGGTTCACAAGCAGAAGCCCACATACCTGCCCCATGTTCCTGTAGCCATATTTCTCCGCTATCCGCTCGGCCACCTCGGGTCCCCCTGCTATCCGGACCGCCCAGTGGTTGGTGTAAATCCGAGCTTTGCACGGCGGGGACGCAAAGCCGAGAGTGAGCGCCAGGACGCACAACAAGCTTCTTCTCCAAGCGGCGTTGCGGACCATCTTCCCCCACTTCGAACCCGACTCTTCGCCGCCGCCTCCTCCTCCTCCTCCGCCGCCTCAGCCGACCAGGCAAACAACCAAACTTCTCTTCTGGCCGAGGGAGACGCTCATAGAAACACCGCTCTCCGGGCAAAAGCACTGACAGAGAGAAACACCGGGAGACAGGGGGAAGTAGCGGAGCTCCGAAGAGGAAAAGCGTGTCTTATCCCCAGACCCCTGCTGTCCACATGGGAAGAGTTGGAAGTTTGGGATCCGTGCGCCCTCTCTCCGTCCCTCTCTCTCTATTTTCCGCGGCGGATGAGGAAGTGTGCGTGCCTGTGTGCCGTGCGTCTTGGCGGAGCCCTCCAAACCGATCTCTCGTCTCCGCGAACAACTCGGATGTTGGACGTTCAGCTCATCGGGCTTTTCATGTGGCGAAATGGCTACAGCGCCTCCCCACAAATAACTAGCTGACACTCCAGAGTAGAAACAACTGAAGCCGCGGGGTTTCCCTGCCGAGCTCCGCTGGGTCTTAAAGACACTCTGCTCGGATCAGGGATCCACAGCTGACCGCCCGGATCCCAGGACCGGGTGGGGGGGGGGCGGGGGGTCTGCTTCTTGCTTCACGACTTCATTTCCTGCCGAAAGTAAAAATTCAGAATTTACGCAAACCTGAAATCACCACAACTATTACCCCACCAGTTCTGACCCTTTTCAACTCAGGTCGAACATTTATTTATTACGAATATCGTCTGTAATTTGTGCATAATATCAAATATAGATCAACAAACTAGAAAGACAATTAAAGAGTCTTGATCAAATGATTTTTTCTTTTACATTACAAGCAAATGAGACTGAAATAAGAAGTGGTTATTTTTTGTTTTAGGTGGTTATGTGCCACAAGACATGTAAGACTTTCCTAAAGGAGAAATCTGCTGTTGTTACTGTACCAGTCAACAAGGTGCTGGATGGTCTATAACAACTTTATTAAATCTTGTATTTAAAAGTGTTGAATTTTTGAATGAATATGAAATGGTCTTTGAAGATAATGTGACAATACCTGTGAAACAGCTATTGGTTTTCTTTTAATACCAGCTTTGTGGCACAGCAGGGCGGCAGAGCTGTTTTCTAATCAGCAATAACTGTGCAAGTTGTCAATGAGTGATTAAAAATGTTTGCCAGGGCTATTACACTGCTGCACAGGGACGGCCGGTCCAGCAGTGAACAAGTGGATGCTTTTTGGAATCATACTTCGCCTTCCTACATGTTGAAATCTGCTGTTGAATCCAAGCCTTGTCAGTTTCCTGGGCAATATTGACACAGACATACCAATGTAGAATTGAGTCAACTATGACTTTCACCTTAGGCATCATCGGATGGCAAACAGCCACAGACACGAAAATCATTATACATTCTCTGCGATATTGTGTTAAACTATATCAGTGTTCTGTGGATTATCATCATTTGTAGTTCAGAGTGTTCAGAGTAAACTAAACTGGGGCAGGGGCTCATGTTAAACGCCTCAACATGAGCTGAACTGAGAGACGTTCAATAGTGTCACACTGTAACCAGCTGGACTGGGTCACGCACCCGCCCAAGTCAATTAGGACGTCTGCCCTTCATACGGTTTCACTGCCTGTTTTCACGTAAGCAGTGATGCTCTAGATGTCATGCCCCTCATTGCAACACAGGTCACAGCTGACTAAACTCTGTCAACATGGAATGTGCCCAGTATTATCTGCAGTTCAGTCTTTCATTCAAAGCCTTTGTTGATTGATGGGCTTTTGTTTTGCAGCAGTTTCCCGCGGATGTCTCTGTGCACAGCGAAAAACTCTGTTCTGCTTGGGACACAAGTGAAAATCAGCATAATTGCACTAATTGCAGCCAATTTCTCGCTGAATGGACCCCGCTGTCACATTTCACAACAAGCGAGGGGACAAGAATATCTCATGGTTCCCCCAGATGGAGATGAAAGGGAGTAAAAAAAGCATCCAATGATCGTAACTCTATTCAGCCAGATGGAAGGGCTTGTAATTTGTAGGGGGGGAAAAAGGGAGAGGAGAAGAAACCCAGCAGAAATTGATTCGAGTATCGAAATGAAGCGCCCAGGCCATGAGGCCGCCTTGAGCATCAGGGCCCCCATTTTCCATTCAGGTCCAAACTGTCACAATATCCTGCATGTCAGCCTCACAGCTTCCTGAGTTTCTCCAGGGACTGAACCGAGTGAACCCCAACAAAACGTCTTTGTCAACATCTGAGAGTGGAGCCCTCACGAGTGTCAACAAACACTCGGAGGGGCATTCCTGTGTGCATTCCTGTGTCTCTTCAATTAAATAACAGGGTGCATCATGTGTTTCAGCCAAACACAACTTGGAAGAAGCTGCACACAACTCCCATGATACGACACAATGGAAGGCCCCAGTAGGAAACCGGTGCCAACTAGCTTTATTCACAGAGGACACAGCTAATTTGTTTATTCAGCACAAAGCCCAACACTTCTAGAGGGAAACCTCCCCCGTGATTTTCACGTCCCATCAAGACTGGGGCGTTATCAAGCATGCGTGCCCCTCTTACATTTGAATGCATCACCACACCTCTTTCATGGCTCCATGTTTATCAATCATGGCCTCTTCCTCCCACATTTACATTGTCTGCTATGCTTTCCAGATTATGACATTTTTTGTCTAAATCTTTTTTTGGAACCATTTTTTAGAAAAATCCTGCATTTACTTCACTTGAATACATTTTGCTCATTTTTATTTATTTTGACCTCTGCTTCCTTTTTTCTTTCTGCCATGTACTCTTCCATACCTTCAGATATTTCCTGAAGCCCATCACTCTCTCTGACCCCTCCTTTATCTGTTTCTCTTTCTGGGTGGGCTACCAGCAAGTGGAGATTGACCTTTTAACTTCACTTTGACCTTTGACCTTTATGCTGTTGCCTCCTGCACATAGGCCACAATAGCCCTTGCCACTTACCAGCTTTCCATCTTCTCTGCTCTGCATCCCACCCTCCCATCGCAAACCATTCACATATTTTTTCCTCTTCTTTTGTCATTTTAAATAGGCTCTTTTATGGGCTCACACACTCTACATTCAGTAAAGTGACATGGAAGAAAAGGGGACATAGAAAGTGCTGTGATCATATTAACCTTAGACCGCTTTAATCTTTCCCACACAACTTAAAATAATGTGAGAACCAGGGTCTATATTTAAACATTTTAAGATGGCATAGATGCCAGTGGTCGCTAATGCAGAGAAATAACATGTAAATATTAGCCGTGGCTTCGTGGATCTGTTGAGAATATTAAAACAACATACAGATTTCAAATTAATGTGGAAGAGAAATACGCAGCAAAATGTCATGCTGCTGCAAGGGCAGTGGTATTGACTGTGCACCTATATCATAATTCAGACAATGCATGATGACATTATCTGACATCATGTTTTAGCTAACACTTGGTTCAGATGCCAGATCAGAGAACACACGGATGTATTTAGGTACGATGTCTAAATTCTTATACTCTTAATTCCTCTCACAGTAGCAATAATTTGATTCTTCTGGCATCAAGATGCGCTGAACAACCAGCTTCACCTATTCAGTTTTCTTTTGTCCCAAACATACAACCAGCTGTGTATTAAACAGTGCTTGGGTTTAGGTTTTAAGGAGATTTAGTTTCATGAAGTTGTGACCGTGCTAGCCCGACTTCCCATGTGAAAAGTTCTTTAATAATAGGAATATGAAAACAGAAGATGTCACTTACTATTTTCATTAATTTGGTGTATGAAGGCTTATTAATAGCGCCACATAACAGTGAGTCCAGTTTCTGCCTTTTTCATGCTGAAAATGTCTGGGCATTCTGTGGTCAGAAAGCAGGGTCAGTCTGCCCAAAGGAGCTGCAGACATTGTGCTCGGTTAAATTAAAACATGCTTGCACAGGGACACTTGTGATTCTCATCAATGCCACTACTGCACATATTATTCCAATTGAGCCAAATGTTATAATAATGTCAAGAGACATACATATCTATCATATACCGGGCTGAATCCCGGCAGGGGATCATATTGTGCTCTCCGCTGACACCCATTTATGGTAGAAATGAAAGATGATTGAATGACATTACTTTGTTCAAACTCCTATCAGCAAAAATACATTTTGCTACATTAAAAAGTCAGTGGATTAAAGAGAATATTTTACTGTAAGTGTAAACCGTAGAATGTCATGTTTAAACCCAAAATCCACCCCCTTGGCTACACCACTGCTGTGTAAAGTATGGACCAAGTAAATTACTCCTTACAGTTTCTGGGTATATATACCCATCTGGTGGTGAAAGATAAAAGTACACAATATACTGCATTTGAATTTAATCACCATTTTCAATTTATGTTAATTAGCTGTTTTACAGGCAGAAACCTATGTTTCCTTACTCACACATCTCTTTGGAGAGTGTACATTAGTTTACCTAAACTACTAATAGTTTTCACCATAGTATTTATTACAGGAGTTTTCATTCCAAAACACTGAAAGAACCATCTGCCTGTATGAACTTTAAAAACCCTGGAGTTAAATTAAAAAAAATATACACAAAGGTGGTGTATAATACCTTGTTGGGATGTAAAACAAACAAAAAAAAAGTCTTGTACTTTCAAAAACAATTATTTTTCCATTCCAAGATTTAAAACCACTAAAATATAAGTAAACGAGCTTGTGACAATACAAAACAGGGTGGCAACGTTTAACAAAATCCATTCACTCCGGTTTAGAATGAATACATACCCATCCCATATTTGTGAATGTGGTTTTTGTACATTTTCTGCTGAATCATACATAACCAAGTAGGTTTTAGTGCTCATTATTCTGCTTTTTTTTTTAAATTGGCATCATAGAATATTTATTGCATAAAGAAAGTGTTTTGTAATAGATTTAATGTAATCAAAGAGCGACCTGTGTCTCACATAAGCTGGGCAAACATATGGCCAACTGGCTTAAAAGACTATTCTAGAGAATACAATCAAGTTAAGCAGATTACAGAAATTATTCATTTTGGTTTCAAAGAACTCACGATACACAATATTGCCCAATAAAAACAGAAACTTAAGTCTGAAATTCCAAGGCGGTTTAAAAAACAAAACAAAACACACATTGTTACACACAAAAAGACCGACAACTCACAGTTCCAACTGCTCAGAACTTTTATTTCAAGGAAATTTTGGGTTTATTATTAATTAAAATTAAATTAAAATATAAAAATTAGTTGGGCAGGTCTATCTTTAAAGGGGTTGTGTAGACAGAGGGAGAAAAGGCAGACCTCCAGAGGATGATATGGAGAAACCCGAGGGTACAAAATGAAGTTTTGGGGATAAGCCAGGTCATTCAGTTAGGTATGTTTAAAAAACAAAAAAAGAAGCAGTTAGTTATTATAAACCCCACCCCCATCTGAAATGTCCTCATATGGAATCAGTGCTATAGCTCTTCTTTTTTTTTGTTTTCTTTCAATAAGTGTTTGGTAATTTCTCTTCACTTGCTCTCACCATTATCCCGTTCTGTCTTAATGTAACATCTTTTCCTGCAGTTTTGAAAAAAGTAAACAAGAAGTCCTTCAAAAATAAAATGCAGCAACCACATTTCATATTCTACTATTACATATACAGTATATATATATAAATACATACATAAATATCTTACATGTACAACCAATTTTGAAAGGGGGGGGCCCAAAAGACTTATGAGGACTTGTGGAGGTGGGGGGAGCAGGGCAAGGAGGCCCACGATTGCTCATTATATGGGTAGTGTGTCTTTCCATTTGCGTTTTGTTTTAGCTTTACAGCACACGCGCAGCCTTTTGGGGGAAATTGGGGGGAACATTCCTCAGTTGGCCCAGTAGGGGGAGCTGCCATAGCTGGACTTGCTGCCTTGGGTTTTCTGCTGCATGCTGCTGGACTGACTACGTTGACCAGGACCACCCTGCAAAGAGAAAGAGTTGATGTTGAAGACCATGTAACTACTAAAGATGTTTAATTTCCAATTTATAAAAGTTAGTGGCCCCTTTCAAACTATTAAACATTTTCAGGAATCTTGCAAGGAACTCAAATTTACCAGCACAGGAGTGCAGGAATCTACAGAGACAATTTTGGGCCCTGGGAAGTTTGGTTATTGTCCCAAAAAACATTTCAAGGCAGTGCTTTCTGAGTGCAAAAGGATTTTTATTATTAACTGAAAATTCTGTTAGAGCAGATGAGGCCACACCATCACTGTCACTTCTTAGATTTTAGGTATGGGTTCTAGTGACATCCCTACATCAAAGTCAGCAAAACGCAAGGAACCCATGCCATGGTTACACCCATTTAGGAATCAGGTGGGTCTTATAAGACAGTCAAACAAAACGGAAAAAGAACCCAACACTTCCAACATTGCAAGGTGGACAGGATGTGAGGGAGACTTGAGTTTACCTGTCCATCCTGTGTGAGGTGATGGTGCAACAGCTGGGAGTGGGGCTGTTGGTGTGGTGGCAGAATGTGCAGGAAGGGAGCAGGGGCATACCCAGGAGCTCCTCCAGGGTTCAAGGGCCCCGTTCCCCCCAATGCAGAAGGCAGGCTGAAGGGAGGTGGTGTCCCTGTGTGGAAGCCCTGCTTGTCAAATGACTGAGAAGAACCAAGAGAAGACAAAATATTGAATCTTGTTTTTTTTTAAACTTTACAAAGAAATCACATGCAAACTATGTAAGCTTGTTGAAGTGTGTCACTCACCTGTGTTTTGCTGTAGATTGAACCTCCCATATCAGGTACTCCTCCACTGCTTCCTGACCCAGAAAGTCCTGGAGCTGAAGACAATAAAGAGAAAAAGAGAGATAAAGAAAGCACTGAAATTTAACATTGAAGGGAAAACCAAGGAAAAACAGAAAATGAAAAATCAAAGGGTTATGGGAGAAAAAGAACAAACGTGTCACTTCACTGCTGATGAATATTAAAACACCAAATATTCATGTTCACTGTTAGAAGGGGAGCCAGCCAGTAGGAAGAAGCATATTAAAGGAGATGCATATTTCCCATGTTTTCACCTATTGCAGATCCATTTTAATGCAACCAAAATGCAATCACAAACGTGCATGTACACACACCTTTCTCCAGAACACTCTTGACAGTAGAATCATCTGCAATTGTGAGTACATCCGTTTTCTCAAAAGGAAAAAAAGAACCCCACTGACTTTGTGTGTGTTGTTAGAGTGTGTGCGCATGTGTTGTGTGTGTACCTTTCCCTGGGCCGCTGCCCGCTGACTTGGCCTGTGCCTGAGCAGAGCCTCCGTACCCTCCCTTACTGTACTCCCCACCGTGGGCTTGTGACAGGTCATCAAAGGCTGAAGGAGGAATACCACCGAAGTAGAAAGGAGGCCGAGCGAGCAGGAAAGGGGTGGGTGGGATGAGAACAATGGGGAATAGATAAGGTGAAAAAAAGAAAAGGAAAAAGGAAAGAGGATGGAAAGAGAAGAGAGGGGGGCAGGAGAGAGAGAGGCAGTAAGGTAACCTGACTAAAATGGCAACTGTGTCTATACTGAGTTGTATCCAACTTCAGCAGGGGGTTTGAGCCATGCATGCAGCACAAGCCAAAAAAAAACAAAAAAACAGAACAGGATGTACACAGTCCCAACTCCACACACACATGCAGCATTTTATATACATCTATGAAGAGTGGAAGTTGTTAATTTCTCCCTTAACACTTTCCGTTTTGCCACATATCTGTACACATACCTTGTATATTACTATTCCTGTCTTTGTAAAATACAGTGGTATTAATTGCTGTACATAAGACACCTATAACAAAAGTTTCTGCAACTTACTTTCACCACGTATGTTAATGACATCACTTTCTTTAACTTCAAATGAATGCATTCAATTGAACGTAATAAAGTGCGTTTAATGAACAGTAATTCTGTAGCAGGTCCATCCACAAAACCGGTTAAGAAACTGATTACGGCACACGAGCTGTGACTACCCACTGAAGTGATTTTGAAGGGGGAAATATAGTTCAGCACATTTGCTGACTCACTAAAACTAGTCTTGACGAAGTAAAGGTTTTAGGTCAACGTTCCTTATTGTTCATGAAATGATTACATGTAGGATCAATGTATTTCACTTGAACATCACTGGTCATGCAGGTGGAATATATGGTTCATCGCGATGTCAATGCTGGTCAGGGCTCTTTAAAGTGTGAAGTGCCCAAAACACTTTATTTAGGTTTATTCAACATCAGTTTCATTACTTATTGTCTGCAGTACTGGCAGGTTTGTTGCATAGGAATGGGCAATATAACTAATTTATTTTATTAATTCTAATTGGTTTTATTTAACAATGTGAAAAATGTCTAAATTGAATCGAACTCTGTACTTCCTCCGCTATCACTCAAACATTCTCTGGATTTATGAAGAGTAATGCTAATTGTTACACTTGAGTAATGGCAGTCATATTAAATTGCCTCTGTATTATGTAAATGTCTTGAGATTATGATGACAGACAAAATCTAAAAATTAAAAATTCTGGATCGTCCGGATTAAAAAAAATAACTTCATCACCCATCACCCAGCCCTAGTTACATGTTTTTAACAAGTACTGTTATGTTAATGTCCTCATTTTTCAGGGGCTCAGCTTTGCCTTTGTGTAAACCACAAAAACAACTTCAGTGGAAACCAGAAACAGTTTTGCCACAAACATTCCATGTATGAAAATATCCACCTTGTTACAGGTCAATGAATGCATGTAGTAGCACAGGGACGATATAGTGTTGAAAAAAAAAAGTAGTTTCTGTTTTAAACAACCATGTCAAGTATATTTTATTGTAGTTTGATATAGCAGGTTGTAATAGAAAAAAAGGTTTAAAGTAATAAAATCTAAGCTGTGATATAGATGCAAATAACCTAGTAAATCAAAAAGATAAAAAACACACAATATGCAACTTATGCTAGCCATGGCATAAGACTAAATCATTGTACTTTGCTCTGCACAGTTCTCTCTTCGCGCTTATGCTATACTCCACCAAGCTCTGCCCAGCAAGTCAGGTAGTCATCATAAATCAAATACAAATGAAAATGCTCCAAAATGTACTAATCAACCAAATATTGTTGAAATTATATGACTGGTTAGATGGGAAATTCTCACTCAAAAGGTTTAAGGCTCTGACACACTAAGCCAATTGTCAGTACATCTGTCTAATTTTTTGAGGTGTCACCCGCTATAGTCAGACACTTGTTTGCAGTACTTTCCGGAAATTTAACGCATTAAATCAGCATGTGTTCTATCAGTGACAGAGAGAACTCTTCGGCCCTTCAGCTTGGTAAATCAGTGCACAAGAATGGTTCACAAAATTACTAACTCCAGTTCGATTTGCAAGTTATTATCAGTACTATCTGATTAGTAGTTAAAAGCCATTTAAAATGGTAAGTTAATGCTTTATCTTTTACGGATTATGAATACATAGTCCCATGGCTTTTGCCTTCACTTCATCTCACACAAGTGTAAAACGTGCAGTGCTGCGTGCTAGGCGACTGTCATTCTTGTGGTGTATTTAAGGAAGGGACACACCAAGCTGACACCAAAGAACTAGCGGTAACAAAGACCAACAGTTGGCTCGGGTTGGCTTTGTTGGAGCCGACAACTGACAAACAAACCACAAGTCGAGAGCCAACAAGCACGTAGTACAGCACATTCTGCATTTGTGTGAGATAAGGAGCAAGCAGAAAAGCTTTAAACTGTAACTGGTGTACACAGCCCTACCTAACCATTTTCACCTGACTCATTTACAACACTACTTCTAATAAAGGATAGGTCTAATAATAAATTGCAACTGCAGCACAAGTTTAACTGGGGTCAGGTTTTGATCACTGCTATTTCCTGCTGGTATGGTATGTAACAGCTCTTAGACGTGGATATCTCTGTACTATTAGCAGTGCTATTTAATGAGTATGTAAAAGTTTTGCTTTTTATATTTCCAGTAGAAAAAGATTTGAAGTAACATATTCTCTTAATAATATATAGAAATATAAAAGTCTTCACAATTACTTGAATTGAAGGAGCTCTTTGACTTGTTTGAAAACCAAATCCATTAGAGCAGCGACAGACAAAGCCCTGAGGTTTGTCCTTGCCTTACCTGTGCCATATGCATGCTGTCCGTAACTGGCCTGATGCTGTTGGTGGTACTGATTAGAGGGATTGGCCAGGCCCATTGCAGGTTGCTTGGCTGAAGCGGGAGGCACAAAGACGGTAGGGCCGTATTGGAAAGCTGAGGGAACCCCAGGCACACCAGTGTAGTACGGCAGACCTTAGAGTTAGAAAAATAATGCAGAGCTCAATGACTCAATTTTAACACAGACTTGTAGTCTAAAAGTAAGAACACAACAGACAACACTACAACACGCTTAACAAATAGACGTGCTGGAGAAATATGGTGGGGAGGGAGACGTTTGACTTCACAGTTTTTGCATAACAACAAAAGATTTTTAAAAAGCAGCTAAATGTAAAAGCGAGGACAACATGAACTATAGAGCCTACAGAGGGAAATTAAGCTAAAACTCATTCTGACTGAATCACAATCATAATTGACTGGACAGTTGAAAAGTGTGTCCCAGCCTATACTAATAAAACTATACTGAGAAAGGAATTTTGTTAATTGTATACAGTCTCCAGTCGTCATATGATCAGACTCCAACTTTTAAACAAGAAGCCAAAACAACAAAAGGGTTCATTAGCCATCACGGCAACTGAAGATGTAATATGCATGGCTAAAATTACATTAGGCTAACACTCTCATTGCTTTATCTTACCAGTGTATCCATAGCCAGGGGGCAGTGGGGGGTTGAGAAAAGCCTGGTTCTGTGTTTGCTGACCCTGGCTCTGGCCTTGGCCCTGCCCCTGTGTCCCTGCCTGTGGTGCTTGCTGTGGCTGCGACTGCACTCCAGCAGTAGACAGGCTTGTTGGGGGAGCTGGAGAGGAAGAGTCATTCCTGCCGAACTTTGTTGCCTCACCTGCACAGGAAACATTTTTTGAAAAAAAAAAAAAAAAACTAACTAAATATAAAAACTAAAGATAAACAAAAATCCACGGCAGCTGTGCATCAATTCGTGTAAAAGTAATCGTAAAAATAAAATACAAAGTATTTGACTAGGTTGGTTAAATAGGTATAAATCGACTTTTAATAGTTCAAGTGGAAAGATTCCTGCTGTATCGTAAATTGGTGTATAATTGTGTCAACATATGCAAGTTCAGACGACACTGGCTCAAACACGTGAAGAATAATGCAAAACAGGACATACCAGAATATGGATTATTGGCCAGGCCATCTCTTCCAGGCATAGTAGCTGTAGTACCAGGGAATGTTACACCGTAATAATCCTGTATAGCAAGAAGAGAAAGATAATTAGTTTTTTCTATTGATACATCTAGACTGCCATTATGACAATTTGTCATTTAATAAAGAGGATAAGCAAAGATTTCACATTTCTATTTAAAATAGTATTACCAAAGTCATATGAAGTAGTAAATGTAACAGAATAAACAAAGACTCACCATAGGAAGGCGAGACTGTAGCATTTGCAAGTCCTCATATCCATAGATCTGCTGTTGAAATAAAAGACAAGAGAAAATGGGTGACTATTTAGTACCATATGTTGAAGACATAAAAAAACCAAGAAACTAAAGAAGTAGATCAATAATTATATTTACAGGGTAAGCAGGGAGCAAGCCACCAGGGCCCATGATGTACTGGTTTGCCAGAAGAGGTGGTACTCCTTGGGCCAGGTTGGGAGGAGC
The DNA here is from genome assembly GCA_033026295.1 of Channa striata. Taxonomy (NCBI): domain Eukaryota; kingdom Metazoa; phylum Chordata; class Actinopteri; order Anabantiformes; family Channidae; genus Channa; species Channa striata. The sequence continues at coordinate 5,820,276 of CM065178.1, forward strand.
TTTGCCTGGGAAAAAGGGAAGTTTTGAGGTCACTTAAAACACGCAATGTTCAATGTGTAGTCAAGTAAGAATACCTTGTCATTTAAACAGACTTGTACTTAACAAATGTATAAATACTTCTTGCTCAGTGCATGTTTACTGTGAAATAAGTTAATATATATGTATATATTTTTTAAAAAGTGCAATTATTTTCTAATTAAATTTCGGGGTCGTCATTATAGGAGCTTACCAGAGGTGGTGGTGAGCATTGGTGCTGTGCGGCTGCCAGCAGCTGAGAGCGTGGTGTTTGTGCCATTGGGAGTTAGCCCTGGTGCTCCAGGATGCAAACTGTTGGCATTAGAGCTGCTAACAGCCAGGGGAGCTGAAGGACTAGGATTGACTTGACTGGATGACGATGACGAAAATGCATGGAGATTGCCACTACTGCTGCTCTCCTCATTACTGATCTGATGAAATGGGACAAGAGCGGTGGAAGTGCATGAGCGGAGAACCAATCACAGTAAGCCTAGAATCCTGCATGAAAATAATCCTAGTGCAACACACTGTATCAAATCTTCGAAAATACCAAGTCTTGTTAAATTAAAACAGCAGAATGATGTGAATTTGTATGCACGTGTACACACTTACTGTCAGAGAGGTACTTGTGGTAAGAGCTGATCCAGATGAGTGAGTACTGGTCATGTGACTAAAAAGAGAATTGTAATTCTATCAGTCTGCTCAAAACCGATAAAAGATGCAAACAGCACTCCAGTAGGATTTCAACATTGCAAAAACACGTGCTTATAACTATTATTACCCAAAAAAAGAAGTACATGAAAACTAGAGTCACGGTGCAATATAAATGTCAATGTATTTGAACCATCCCTTACTTGCTGAGAGAAGGGATGGGTGTTGAGTGGGAAGGTGTAACTGCAGGAGAAGGGATGTGGTGCCCAGGTCCACTATCGCTTGTCAGAATGGGAGGCTCCGTTTTCACTGTGGTAGACGCAGATGATGTAGCTGGTTTGAAAGTAAATTAAAAATAGTTTTAATTTGGTTTCAAGCTCTGTGTACTGATTTTACAAAATTACTGTATAAGAAATACAAGAATGAAACTGAAAAAATGTTGATTCTCACATACACTTAGCTGTAAAATGATTAGGTTAGTATGTCCTGCCCTCTTATCCTAACTTTTACTGACTCATTTAGCAATCAATTTTCATTATTCGATTATAGCGGCCACTCCACTCCAAGAACTGAGAATGTTGAGTACTTACTGTCCTGTGTGCTCTGTGTCTTCATGCCACCATATCCATTCTACGAAGGAAAGAAATGTTCAAATTCTAACTTCAATTATTCATGTTTTTGACATATTAATCAGACACTGAAATCTGGGGAGTAACCAAAGTCAAGAGATAGATAAACTGAGAGCAAAAGCTTTATTTCTCACCGTGAGAGGTACACCAGCACCTGCTGGGACGTCTTTATTCTGCGAGAAGCCAAGATGAGGGGGTAAGGACCTTGGACTGGCTGTGGTAGTGGCTGCCGGAGAGGGTGCAGCAGCTGCACTGGGAAGACCAAGGGAGGGTGTGGGTGTTGCACTGGGTAACCCCAAGGATGGTGAGGGAAAGCTGGAATCCGATACAGATGTGGGTAAATTGCTCATGTGTTCACTGTTTACAGGACCGAGAGAAAGATAGTAATATTATTAATATTATTCGTTTTTCTTTATAGCACACTAGTAACTTATAGCTATGACCAAGTTAACTTAATTCTCTAAACCATTTGAGCTCATTCACAAAGTCTGACTCTAAAGCTTCAGTGAATACTCTGCTTAAAAAAAGCCCAATCTTAAATAGCTCTCAAGATTCCCCCTTAACAAGTACACATGTGCAATAAAAAATTCCAGACGTGAACAGACAAACCAGTTACTTTCACAAATTGCACACACCTTACAGCCCCTGGTTTAGAGAACAGGCTGTTCTGTGGCTGCTGTGTGGATACAGCAGTAGGGACAGGCATGGGTGTTAGAGCTGAGGCTTGAGTGGGGATTTGTTCCCTTGCTGACTCCGTCTGGCCCATGTCTACCGTTCCACTACCAGCCTCAGACTCAAAGTCAAGAGCTCCAAACTGAACATTCAGGGCAGATATTTCTGCTGAGCCAGGCATCTCCACAGCTGAAGATGGGATCTGAGTTACAAAAGTAGAGAAATTAGGTAAAACAGGGAAAATATACTTATTATTTAAATTAAAGCAATCAGGTTGTTAAGTGAACTTCAAATAGTCCTAATAAATTCTTGTTTACGCAGTGGTCAAGGAAGGCTGAACTACATGCTTCAGTGCCATGTGTTTAACAATGTCTTGTCATGCAAAAATAGACATATTATTGGGAATACTTCTGTTTGTATCTAGTCTTACACTGATCTTTTTCATAGAGGCAGGCAAACGGTTTTGCTTGATAGAGGTACAGATGTTATGTATAGATGAAGTAGTTACCTTTGAGGGAGGGGGTACTCTCCGTCTCTGTGTCTTTAGCTGCCGCTGAGGGGGTTCTGTAACAGGAGGCTCTAAGCCTGGCAGCTTTACTCCTGGAGAAGCTCCATCTCTTAGAGGAGCAGAGGACTCGTGGCCTGCAGGAAATTGAACAACAAATTTAAACAACTGAAACAACTTTATAGAGAAACAAAATATATGCCATTCTAAACACTAAAGCTGGCACTGGCAAACAGACTGCATGGATCTGAAGGATGGCACCTATGTCCTACAATACTTTATACAAAATTCTCAATTTTATTTTATTTTTTTAGATATTATGCTTTATTATATGCTTAAAAAAACAAGCTAGGAACATTTGTAGTTATTAACTTATACAGTAAATTTTTCTAAAATAATCAAGTGCTTGATTATGAACATAAAGACTTGTGTTTCAGCGTTAGTGTCATGTACATGGCCCTTCACGCCTCTAATGGCATAGTACGATACTGTTCTGCAGTCTTACCTGGAGGCGTGGGGACCTGTGGAGCGTGAGCCTGAGACAGGCCCAGAGGCTCTGTGGTGGGATGGATTGAGGACTGTTGTTGCCTCTGAGCTAGCTGGCTGAGCACTGCTGATGGTTCTGGCTGAAGCTTGATATCCACTGAAGTGAACAGAGAACAAAGCAATATTTTCTACCTCTTGCCTTCTTAAAAATTACTTTAGATCTAATAGGTCAAATCAATACTTCTGTGCGGAATTTCTCAATTATCTTAGATGAACTTACATTGTTGGGTAGTAACAGGGCCATTCTCTACTCGCTGAGCCTTGATGTCTACAGAGGAGGCGGAGGAAGGAGCAGTACTTTGCATTGACTGTGGCCTTGCATCTTTGGAAACACTGCTGTTGCTGGTGGTTGCCAACGTCTGACTAGTTCTTTGCCCCAGCCGAGGACCATTAAGCTGCTCTGGTGTCCTCATCTCAGAGGCCGGTGCAGGCTTGGGTGCATTAATGGACCCAAAACCAGAACCAAGAACGGAGGACTTGGGAACATGAAAGAGGCAAAACAAGAAGTCAATCCACTAATACGACATTGGTAGGTACATAAAAGGGGTTAACAGATTGAGTTATTAGATTTTTATTTGGGCGTATTTTTGCATTTTATCCACAAATCTCCCAGGTGATATGAGACTTGCAAGTAAAAAGCCAATGAAAAAAACAACAACATCATGGCAGCAAACCTGTTGATCACAAAAACACTCAATATTCATATCAGCTCTGGCTGCAATCTTCCAATTACAATTGTGTTGATCACAGCAAGTCTGTAGGCTAATCAATAGTTACCATGCTAACTATCAACATTTTAACACTACTACATGATACACGTGCTTGCACAAATGTAGGTCTGTGTTAAGTGTTGCAGTCTGTACCAGTGCAGGATGGGCACAGGTGGCACTGGCAGCAGCGGCATGGGCGTAGCTGTTGGCTGTAGCGTGTGCGTAGCTGTGTGTTGCTGTGTGTCCGTTGTGGTGGGAGTTGGTAAACACCAGGCTTTGGCCCAAATCCTCGCCTGAGGGGCCATCGACTATCACTCCCAAATTAGAATCCATTGAAACCCCTACACTCACTCCAGCCTTAGGCAGTAGGGTAGACAGATCCACACTGGGGAGAAAGCAGGAGACAAAAGAACAGGAGTGAAAGGAGTGGCGTGGAACACAAGCACTTTAGGGAGGGTTGAATGGCAAATAACCACAGAGGTTAAATAGAGGGTTATTCTACAACATGAAGCATGTACTCTCTGCAGTGTTCAAGCTGACAGAAATTTGGGTGTAATGACTTACTTGTGTCCAGCTGTGACGTGATTTGTTGGAGCAGAAGAGGCAGTGAATACTTTGGTCTCAGACAACTGTAAAAAGGACAGAAAGTACAAGCATAACTAAGATTTTGGTCTACTGCACATTTCTTAAACAAGGAAGTGTAAACTGCTGCATGCGCAGCACAAATTCAATTATATAATTTAAGCTTTTTGAAGACATGAAACAATATTGTTCTGATTAGAATGTGCACAAATAATGACATGCAACTATGATCTGGGAGAATCCTAATTCAATCACTTCCTTTTCTGCCTCCTTCCAAAACAAACTGATAATGAAATATTGAGTATATTTACAAAGTATATTTAACAAAATGTTAAATATAGCAAGTATATTTATACTTGCTATACTATACTAGTCTAAGCAAGTAGACTCAAACAAGTTCTGTAAAGCATGAACCAATTTTGAGCACGAACAGATTATTACAAATGGAGGAGCTTCTAGGTGGTCCTCTGCAGGAAGCATTTCTAAGCCTTATTACAGGCATATGTTGCAAATATCATCTGCAGGTATTTTCATTTAAAATACCATTTAAATCTAAGATAGCAGACAGAATCTGTGACACTTTAGCCGTATGTTTATTGAGTCAACATCAGTGGCATGTATAACTTTATGTGTAAGCAAGCTGAATAACAACACCAACTGATATTATAATTTCAAAGTTCTGTCTTACATCTTCGTTCCAGTCTTCTGAAGTCCAGTCTTCCAGATTACCTCCCCAGGTTCCTAAAAACACAAGTTCACAAATGCTCATGACATGTTCACATCTAAATAAATTAAACATTGTTTTCCCTAAGTTGTAAAAATACCAAGAAACTGATGATACATAATTTTCCACAAAGTCTGCAGCATGTTCTATTGTAAGTCAAAGCCACATGTGAGATGTCACAAGCACTTAGTAAATCCAGTCTGGTTATGATCTCCCCCTTTCATTCCACTACTTGCTCTGTCTGCAGTGTTTTCTAATGCACTTGCAGTGTTTTAAAAAAGTCGAATAAAAACCGGGTTACGCTTTTATTATTCTAAATATTTTATAAGAAATATCTAAAAAAAATCTGGTGTGGAAACTGGTTCTGGGCAACCTTCCACATTGCAGAAAGATTTGTGACTTAAGCCAGTTTCACACATGAACGCCGACAATGTTAGGTGAATTCGAATTGGGACACTGAAACTATTGATATACCTTAAAGTCTACATACCACCCAATCCAGTTTGATAATCCCAAAAAAAAATAATGCTATCCTTTGCGTATAATGGCAAGAATGGTTAATACTGTTATTTTTCAGTAAAATTATGTTCTGTTATTTTTCTTACCTGTTCCCTCAGCAGGCTCGTTGGCATCCCCTTCCCATGTCTCCTGGCGAGCTCCAGAGTTAGGATTGTAATCAGCAGGATTGAAGGTGCTAAAAAAGTTAAGAAGGAAAAAGCAAAAAACAAAACAAGAAGGTTGGAAAACCATACAAGGAGCATGACCCAACATTTAAGACATTTTTATGTCTGTTGTGGCCACTGACAACAGAAACAGCAGATGTACGCATTACAAATTTTCTGTGAGGAGATTCAGAAACTTGTTTTTTCCACAAATTTGTTTTTAGGATATGTGCTTGTAAACACCATCATCACCTCCTCATCCAACCTCAGAGCTAAGATGTACACTGGACATGCATTCTTACCCCATTCCCTGGGAAGAAAACCTGTTGCCAGCAGCTGCTCTTCCTCTCCCGCGACCTCCTACTCCTGAATAGTCGCCAAAAAAAAAAAAAACAGGTAACATTTAATGACTTGCCCTTTTAAGCTACAACTTAACATTAGCGGTTTCTAAACTAAGCATCAAACTGCTGTACCTAGTCATCAATACTTAACTGCAAAAACAACATTTAGACATTGACATTTGTTAGAGTTCAAAAAAATAATTCCAAATCACACCTTGACTGGCCTCGCAATTCAACCACTTGTTGGCTACAAATTTATATCTACCACTAACCTTCCACCCCTACAACAGACACACACAGCTGCTCTAGCAACTAAGCACATTATGCATATGTTGATCATGTTATGTTAATCATACCTAATCATAACCCCTACTTCAAGACAAAAATCATATTCAGAATTTGCCAAAATAAATGGATAAATTGCTGCAAATCTAACGCAGCTTGAAAAAGTCCTGTAATTAATGGGGTAGAAATAACTGACTTTGCTTGACGATGTTTTGGTTTAGCAAACATGTTTGGGAGAATAAATAAATTTGTTTTATAAAACAAATGTATCATTTTCTGTATTGCTTACCTCTGCCTCGTCCTCTGCGTCCACGGTCTCCCCCTCTCTCTCCCCCTCTCTCTCCAGGAGCCACCTCAAAGCCATTCTCTTCGAATCGACCTTAAATCCGATAACATAGGGAAATTAAGACATCTGAAGACATCTGTCGCTTTCAACAACTTTTACGGACCTTAGATACAGTCTGCAAGTGACCACACATTTTGGATATTCATGTGAGACAAGATTTAGTTATTTGCAAAGCTCATTGTGGATGATATTCATAGAGCAGCTTTTCATTTTGCTTTGTGTTGTTACTGGCTGAAATAGCAAGCAGATCAAATTTAGCTGTACCTTCATTCATTTAAATAATTGAATTTTTTAATAATAATTATATATAACTATGTAAATAATAGATAGCTTGAGTGTCCTTTGCAGAATCTAAGAAGTTAAGAAGAAGATCCCAGTATAGGGGTCACAGCCACAAGTGTATTGATTACAACAGGAAGTAGTTTTGCCTTCACCTTTAACATCTTTCATAGCTCTTTTTTTCTTGAGCTTTTCATTTTCCCTTTTCCTTACGTTATCACTCGGGAACGATCCGGGTGAACGACTCGTGAAAGAACTGTAGTACTTGCTGTTCGCCATGGAGCGGCCTGGCTGTCACGTGACAAAAGAACGAGGACCCGAGGACGGCCGCACAGCTCAGTGAGTAGTGAACGAATCATTTCTGTTTCCTGTCCTGCTGACTGAGCTTATGCAGCTGCTGTCATGTTGCGAGAGAAGGTACCCCACGAAAATTAACGAATTGCTCACGGAGAGGACTCATTACTCCCACGACATATGCAAAATTCGTTCACATCAAACAAATCACTCATGAACGATACATCACTAGCCAATATGAGTTTGTTAGTCTATATTGTCAATCACTGTCTGAGGTATATACCTTTTTGATGCAAGAACTTCCAGCCTACATTCAGCACAGATGCCTCTGTTACTCGACGGTAGCCATTTGGTTATACCTTTCGATGTAGCCCCACCTGCTAACATCTTACACTGTGCCAGTATGTACTGGATTGTCTCAGGTATGACAGACCCCAGCCATCACTGATCTTTAGGGGCCAAATATACACACATTATATTTTTATTGCTTTTTTCTAAGGACATTTGGCAAAAACATGAGACTCAGATTTAAAAAAGTCTATTCAATACTAAAATTAGGTTGGATAAGTAAACGCACCCCTTTTTTATGTTTTGTTTAAGGGACACTAGCATCCTCAAAAATAAGTTACCATTCTAATCTACAATGAGCTAAAATTGAGAAGGAGCTATGACAAAAGAACCATGATATTGTTTGTGCTTCTGCATTCACAGATTTTTACATAAGTGATGCTTATGTTTGTGCTATAGACACTAACAGATGGATAGTAAAATAATAACACAGTGATCTAACCTCTGGTTAGAAGGCGGCGTTGTTATAGGTGATATTACCGGTATGTAAATCATATATTTTAGGGGCACAGAACAATATTTAGGGGTATAGTTGTTTTTTTAAAACATTACAGCCTAAATAAAAGATGCTTTATACACATTAATATTAAACTTACAGAATGCAAAATGTACCACGGGAAACTGACTAAAACTGAATTTTATTTATGTACTGTACTTCAAAATAAAAAAATACTGATGCATTTCCTACATTGTCTCACGAGTACATGAAAAGCCCAGCCGCTACCATCTTACCTTGGACACGTGTGTCTAATGCAGCGTTAGATAGGGAAAGAAAAAATAATAATAATAAAATACCTTCGCGCCCTTGACTGATGCCTCTACCCCTCCTGTTTGATCCCCCACGTCCACGGCTGGCCTCCCTCTCTCCTCCTTTCTTCTCCCTACTTTCTTTGATCTCTGACGGCCCCCCTTCTTTTCCAAGGCTCCGTTTTTTCCCCACAGTCTCCCAGGAGTTCTGAGATTAACAAAAAAAATGTAACAAAACATTAAACTACACCTCTACAGAAAAAAAGTATGATTCTTTGCAGCCTCTAATGAAGCAGATAACTTGCAATATGACGTGAACCAATATGTTTATACCAAAATAGTTTGGACTCGTGTATAGACTCACTGTGTCAGAGGTGCTCTCTAGAAGAAAATTAATGGCTCTGTTTACATCCTCATTGCAGTCATGAAGGGCTACCATGCACTCATCTTGAGTTTTCCCAGTTACCTCAATTAGCTAAAACCACACAAAACAAAAACATATTCCAGTTAGTTCAAGTCTATAAACTCCACGAAGACATGCTTGTGATCAATAAGATAAGTTGGTATAAATTGTGTATGCACAAACATTACCTGTTTGACCTTGTCTTCAAAGTCAGCATCATTTTTGTCATAGATCATCTGGGCTAAACGAATCTGTTCTGCTGTGGCCTGGTAGACAAACAAACTTCAGTAAGAAACAAGACAGGAAAATACAGCCACCGCTACAAAAATAAATACATAAAACACCTTGTTGACTGACCCCTCCACTAGCTTTCATCCCTTTCAGTAAATAATATCTTTTCATATATTCGTCTCTATAAAGTAATCAGTTTATAAGGTTAAGATAATTCAGGGTAATACGAAAAAAATAATTAAATGGTTTTGATATTAGGTTATGAAAATTTAAACCTATTAATGGCAGGGTCTGATTTTCTCATAGGTTGACATCGAATAGGTGTATATTTACATGCAAATGTGTCCCCTGTTCTTGCAATTTTCTATTAAGATAATAAGATTCAGGAAAGAAAAAACAGATATTGAGCTAAAATTAACTGAATTTTTGAATATTACCTATAATGTGGAAGGCCTAACCCTGACTAGAAAGTCTTTTCCCTCCCCCAGACAAAAATCTTAATCTTATTTATGAACCATGGTGTGAAGCCGCAGCAGCACCTCTCAGCATTAGTTTACATGAACTAATATTCTTTTACTTTTAAACTGAATAGCAATGAAAATGACAATTGAAATGACAAATGGTTTAGTAAAAGTCATAAACCCTTAACCATCATATATTGTTATACCCTCCCACACAAAAAACCTCGATTATTGTTTTATTTACTTATCTACTACGAACATTTTTATCGTGTTTGCTTCAGTGATTCTTTTTACCCCCCAAAACAGTTTACTAAAATGACTTTCAATCAACTTTACCATCTCAGATTGTACAAAAACAACTGAATAATCAGACTCTTTTAACTAAGAGGGAAAATGTTTTAGGCACAGAACTCTTGAGTGAAAAGTGGAAAAAAAACCCACCTGTATCTGTTTCTGTGGCTGTGTTTGTGTGGTGGTGGGCATGATTCGGTCCCGAGTTCCCCGGGCTGGATTGCTGACCACTGAAGTCATCATATACAGTATATACAAAACAATGTATGTACAAAATAGAAAAATCTAAGGAAGAGAGAATGGGGGATAAAAGCGATGTCAAACAACAAAGACCTGAAAGGCTGTTAAATTGCATCACAATTACAAGTCAAATATAACACTGAAAAAATGTCCTTTGCCAGTACGCTTTGCGAAATATGAGCGGACAGGCTCAGTGTTGTCAAGTATACCATGTAAGACTACAACCCCATCAGTCGCCCCCAACTCTCTGGTTAAATTTAGAGCACCAAGAAGGGACTGTCCGGGTGTCAGCTTACAACGCTCCTTCCATCTCCCACACAAACACAAAATGACCAGTTACATATTACGAGTGACGTTAGTATAAATTAAAACACATTTCCAGCCGCTCACAACGTTGGAATAGTTATTTTCACTTAAAATACGGCAATGCTGAAACAGTTCCACAGATCAGCCAGGGAGTTAAGCTGTGACAAATTACGCACATATAGAGAAACTGAAAGTATACAACTAGCCTGTCTTGAATTATAGTAACGCTCCGTAAAATGTCTGTCTCTAAGCTGTCAACACAAACGTGTAAGCATGGTAACAAGAAATATGACCATACTTTTGTCTGATCGTGGTACGTTTCCTGTAAGAACGTTCAACTGAAATGCTATGTTATAGTCGACCGCTGGTGACAGTTTTTTTTCCCAACTCAATGTACATAATGAAATTGATGACGAGATCAGAAACTTATTTTGCTGAACGTCAAAAGAAGTTAGACGAAAACATGAGCCGACGTTCACATTTACGTCAGGCAAACCAACACATGCTAACGCTAGCTTTAGCCTGCTAAGCGCTCGTCTTTGTTCCGTGGGTGATCGACACAGCGGCTTTGCCGTTAAATCAAAATTCATACTATCAAGATTTTCGCAATGTGACAATAGAAATCATTAACCTTTTGCCAAAGGAATTGGTTTTCGTACAGCCCAACAGAGACACGAACCAAAAAATAAACAAATGTGACGAGTGCGAAGGCGTTCGGCTACCCTTTTGTGTAAACCCAAAGAAAAGCTAGCGTTAGCCACATTAGGTTAACCTATAAGTGCCTCACTTAGCTAAGGTTAGCAGCAGGCTAAAATACCTGAAACGAAACGAAAAGATGTCCGCGTGTTACATACGCATTTATAACGATCGATGTCTATTATGCCAGTTCCTGAATGCAACGCATGTAATGGTGTTTGTTAAGAAACGTAGTAGCAACGTGTTTGGCCCGTTCACGTCCACTTAACGTTACGACAAATATCAGCAACATGTGAACGGCCCGCCCGCATACAATGCAGCATTGCTAGCCTAATGTTACGGATCCATGGCTGACCAGCATTAGCTAGCGAGTTAACTGGTGAACTACCACCGGTAGTCTGTAAATTAGCCGATGAAATTCCGAAAGTAATTGTAAAACTGAACGATTAGACGACCAGGCATTCCAACAACTTCAAATTATATTTCAAAATAAATACTTATTCTTTTTTTTTTTTTACCTGCTAACACGCTTCGCTCAGCCAGCAGCAGCAGATGCTGTCACGTGATCCACCGCGCCGTTGTTCGACGTTGTAAAGTTGACACGACCAACCACAACCTGTCGAGCTGGTCACGTGGTCCGCAGCGTAACTTTACGTGCACGTTCACGTCGGGGTAAGAGCGTGGTGTGGGTTTTCAGAGCCTGGTAATTTCTTAATGTTTAGTGTAAGTGGGCATAGATCTAATTGTGGAAGTGTGATGTAAAAATTAAAGGCCCGGCTGTGTTTCGTTTCTGTCTAGGATTATGATAATTGTGTTTTTCTTGTGTCCAAGCAGATTTTGTGATAGAGTGTATAAAACAGAAGTGATCCTCCGACTTCACCCATCTCTTTCAACTATGCGCTCTAGGCAACATAGAGAATTTTCATTTTACAAATATGGTAATTTGACAAAGCAATATAAAATATAAACATTAATATGAATAAAACCACAGCGCCAAATACAAGACAAAAAATCAAATTAGGCATGAAGCAAATTTAATTTAATGTCAAAGTTCAAAAAACAAAAACCCTCAATGGCTTAGCTGTAAACGAAAAGTGTCAAAGTGCCCAATTAACTATGTTCATGTAAAACTGAAAATACACCTGTAATCTTATTATTTTAGATGTATCACTTTTTTTAATCACAAGACATGGCGAAAACAACAGCAGGCTATCATTTTTAACACCAAAATGAGAAAAAACATAGACATCAATCCACAGAATTAACACACATACAAAAAACTGTTTGTTTATGCCCATTTCCCCACAAGAATCCTTCCGTATCACATAACTCTTGAGACAATACACATCAACCGATATAGATTCCTAATGAAGTCATAAAGCATAATTAACTTAAATGTATATAAAATAAGAAAAAGAACTTGAGTCTTTGACTTGTACTGTATTTAGTGTTCTAAGTAAAAAAAAGTTTATAGCATCATGACTCTATCTTCTCCTCAATTATAGGATTGTTAGTATGTCTGGGCTTCAGATATGGCTGTAGCTGAGCTCTCATGCTGTGGACACATTGAGCTTTTCTCTCCATGATCTTCTCCAGCTTGTGGATATATTCCCCAAATGCCTGTAACACAGAGACGAAGCGTGAGCCACTTTAAGTGAAACGCTTGGTGGTGGCGTTGGTCTAGCCAACACTTGTCATACCATATCAGGCAGCTGACACAGAAGCAGTCCCTCTTTATGACATAAAGCTTCCATTTCTTCTAGCTTCTCCCAATGTGCTTTGACAACACACCACCTGCAATTGAGAAAGAAACATGTATTTACCTCCAAAATGCACAATGTTTTCTTAACATGTCTCCAAAAAGGTGTGAATGATTTTAAAGCATTTATTTAGAATGCATATAAACACCAGTGAGAATTCAGGTACTTACTGGGCACGATCCAAGTTTTCCAGGGTAGAAAGATGGACCATGGATCTAATTTGCTGATTGCCGGTGCCTTGCTCTTGATCATTTGGCTCTGTAGGACTGTTTGGCTGGACTGAGTTGTGTATGTGTTCCGTGTCACACTGGCTTGGCACTGTGTTCGACTGGTCCAGGACTCTTTCTGTTTGGTGATAAAATGGTAAAAATATCACTCTCAATGATTTCTGTCAATGGTTTGTGCGTGTAGTGGTGTCATTTGTGTGCTGTCACTTGGGATTAGACTGTGTGAGCTTGATAAGCCAATGTTAGCAGAGGGTGTGATGATCTTTATGACAAAAATTGACATACTAGCATTTGTTAAAAGATTAGGAACAGTGGCTTAGGTCTTTAGACAGACCAGTGTAACCTTAGGAATAGGATGTTTCTTCCTACCTGGACACAATAAAATTGTGTTCATATACATACTTTAAGCAATAGTTAGTAAACAGATTTAGAGAATTCTCATTTACCTATTCCACAGTGTTTATTTGTGGCAAAACATGTGTCTTTTCTTCGCTCAGTGTTAATAGCTGTCACATTATCAGAGGGTTGAGGCTGCTGGGTCGATGTACGTGGCAGCTGCAAAAGAGACAAGCGTAATTCTGCGTCTTCATCCTCAAAACATGTTCCCACCATCTCACATGGGAGATTATCTTCTTCAGTGTTCTTTTTGTTATCTCCTCTAATTTCATTCTCAGGCAGACAGACTGAGGTGTTGCTTGGTTTATCTTGGAGAAATGAGGCTGTGGCGACCTCCTGGTCTACCTGAAGTAAGGTGATACTGAGTGGATCCATGATGTAGAGAGAGTCTGCATCATTTTCATCCTGAGCTGAAACAGACATTTTGGTTTTGACTTCTAGATGGCTTTGTACCTGAGTGTAAGATGAATTGTCAGGTTGTTTAAGGGCCACATTAGGTATTTTACATCCAGTCTGTGGGATGGAAGTTGTGCAGGTTTGTGTGGCAGACTGAGCATTAAACAGTTGTCTGTAAGTACCCAAACATTGTCTCTTTTTCGGGTTGCTGGTTGATGCCAGGCTGTTGGAGGTGCATCTGTTGTATTTTGATTCAAAACAAGCAAAGCTAGATTTGTTGGTTGTCGGGTGTGTGTTGGGATGTTCATAAGCTGGGGGGAAATGTTGTTCTGCTGGAGCTCGCTGTGGGGGGGACTCAAGAGGACAATGGTTAAATAGGCTGTTGCTGTGGATGGACACACAGCTGTCAGCTTCTCCATCAGCTGGGACACCTGAAGTATCCAGTGCATCCTTGTCCACTTCTCCTCTGCCTTTTGAATCACCGTTGTAAGAAGTCTGTCCCTCAGAATTATTAAGTATTTCACCCGTTAACATGTCTGCACGCTCAGCGTCTGTCATCGCCACCCAAGCACATCTCCTCTCTCTCCCTTCTATCCCAGCTGGTCTCTCATCTTCTTTCCTTACTATTGCTTTGCCTGTTGCCTTCTCTGACCTCCTCTTCTCACTTCCAACCCTACCTTTACCAAATCTTGCCTGTGTTTCTTCCCAGGCTTTATTATCACCGGAGTTACCACAGGGATCCTCGTCATTTTTGTCAGTGTAGCTTGAAGAGGTTTCAGGTTGCAAGCAAATCTCACCACTGGGAAAAGGCAAAAGTTCACCATGAACCTTGGCTCCGTTTGCCAAGAAAATCTCTTCCAAATCATGATGCGCAAGGGCAGAACCTGAGAGCTGAGAAGACTGCTGTGATGACGAGCAGGAATGCAATGATAAAGAGGGAGAGAGAGAAGTGAGAGATGGACCGTGAAAGTTTGAGTGGAGAGAGGCAGATGAAGAAGCAGTTGAGGGCATAAACTGCTGGAGCTGCTGGTGATACCATCTCAGATGCCTCTCCTTCTCCTCATCCCTTTCATAATCCTTTTGTAAACCTCTTTTGTTATGCCTTCCTATGTCACTGTATGCGTCTCTACTTATTTCCGTTTGTCTTTGCTGTTCTGCCAATCCTCTCTTCTCCTCCCTCCCCCCTTCCAAAGTGCTTTTGTACTTCTCTTTTTCTCTGTGGACGAATCCAGATTCACTTGAAGAAAAAGATAAATTCCCCTTCTGGGTTCTTTCGTCGGCTTGTACCGCCCTCAAACGAAATTGCCCGTCTGCTGGTTGTCCACTGTTTTCAGTTCTTCCACATTTGTCATTTTCTCCTCCTCTGCGTTTTCTTTCATCTGCTCTCTCCTTCGTCTCCTTCTTATCTGTTCCCCGCCAACCTCTAATGGGTGTAGTGTGTTCAAGTCCAAGTCCATGTTTGTCCTTTGGACTTGTTTCCTCTACCCATCTGCTGTTCTTGGGTGTGGAGCAGAGAATTGCATCCTCCATGGGCAACCTTGTGGTAGGTGCGATGGGACCAGAGGCTTCTCTTTCTCTTCCTAGTTTAGCTTTTTTAGGGGGACTTCTCCCTCGGGGGCCAACACTGCCAATGCTGCTGTTGCTGTTGGATAAGTTGTGCTTGGGGGAAGATGATGTCTTACTTCTTCTTCCTCCTCTTTGCCCTCCCTGGCCCCTTAACTCCTTCACTCTATACAAAAAAATAAAGCATACGACATCTGAAATAGCCTTCAGTGCCACTGGACACACTCTTGAAAAATTGGAGCAAGCTTAAAATAAATAGCTGGTTTTATAAACAAGTGACCGTTTTATTTCACAGTTATATCACGTCACGCAGCTGTTTCTTCGTTAGCTTGGTTTTGTTTAGTTCCTCTCATTCCCTTAGTTGCCTCTGTAGAACAGGTTGCCACGTCTTTTAAATTACCTAGCCACCTTGTGTTTGTAACTCGTTTTAGACCCCCCCCCCCCTTAAGAATGTCTTCTGTTTTGCTCTCGGGCTGTCACTACGCTCTCAAGTAATAAACTACACTTGAACTCTGGTTACGCGGTCGTGTCCCCTGCCAGCAGTGTGTGCCCACCTGCCTTCTGGCTACAAACTGTGTTTTTCCCCCTGACTGGGATAGTTGCCAAATGTCCCCCTCACCCCACAGAGACTATTCTACAGTCTACTACTTAGAAGTACTCCACCATTCTGCTTCGCTGACAGCTGTCTGCCCCCTTGCCTCTTGCTACTGGCTTACTCACCTGCATATGCAGTTACGGTTGCAAGAAAAAGCATGTGAACCCTTAGCGATTACTTGGAGTTTCGCATGAATTGGTCATAAAATGTGCAAGTCACAACAATGAAAAAACGCAGTCTGCTTAAAATAATACCACACAAACATTATATGTTTTAATGTTTTTACTGAACATAACGTGTAAACATTCAAAGTGCACGGTGGAAAAAGTATGTGAACCTTTGGACTTAATAACTGGTTGATCCTCCTTTGGCAGCAATAACCTCAACCAAACGTTTCTTGTAGTTGCACAATGATCTGGAGTAATTTTGGACCACTGCTCTTCACAAAACTGTTTCAGTTTAGCAATATTGTTGGGATGTCTGGTGTGAATCGCTCTCTTAAGGTCATGCCACAGCATTTCAATCAGGTTGAGGTCAGGACTCTGACTGGGCCACTCCAGAAGGCGTATTTTGTTCTGTTGAAGCCATTCTTTTCTTGAAATACTTGTATGCTTTATGTCATTGTCCTCTGGCATCGCCCATCCTCTGTAGAGCTTCAGTTGGCAGACAGATGGTCTTACGTTTTCCTGAAAAATGTCTTGATAAACTCTGGAATTCATTTTTCCATCAATGACAACAATCCGTCCAGGCCCTGAGGAAGCAAAGCAGCCCCAAACCATGATGCTCCCTCCGCCATGTTTTACAGTGGGGATGAGGTTTTGATGTTGCTGTGCTGTGCCTTTTTTTCTCCACACATAGTCTTGTGTGTTTTTTCTAAAAAAACTCAATTTTGGTTTCATCTGTCCACAGAATATTTTGCCTGCAGTGCTGTGTGACATCCAGGTGCGCTTTTGCAAACTTCAAACATGCTGCAATATTTTTTTGGACAGCAATGGCTTCCTCTGTGGTGTTCTACTCCATTCTTGTTTAAAGTTTGCCTTATTTTACATGTGTCAAAAAAAGTTAGTATGTGCCAGAGAGTCTTTAGCTGACACTCTAGGATTCTTCTTTACCTCATTATGCATTCTGTGCTGTGCTCTTGCAGTCATCTTTACAGGAAGACCACGTCTAGGGAAAGTAGCAACAGTGCTGAACTTTCTCCATTTGTAGACAGTCTGTCTTATCGTGGACACATGAACATCAAGGCTTTTGGAAATACTTTTGTAACCCTTTCCAGCTTTATGCAAATTAACAATTCTTGATCGTAGGTCTTCTGAGAGCTCTTTTCTGCGAGGCATGGTTCACACCAGACATCCCAACAATATTGCTACGCTGAAACAGTTTTGTGAAGAGCAGTGGTCCAAAATACTCCAGATCGTTGTACAGATCTGATCTGCAACTACAGGGAAGGTTTGGTTGAGGTTATTGCTGCCAAAGGAGGGTCAACATGTTATTAAGTCCAAAGGTTCACATACTTTTTCCACCCTGCACTGTGAATGATTACATGTTATGTTCAGTAAAAACATGAAAACATATATTGTTTGTGTAGTATTATTTTAAGCAGACTGTGTTTTTCCATTGTTGTGACTTAGATGAAGATCAGAGCACATTCTATGACCAATTCATGCAAAACTCCACGTAATCCCTAAGGGTTCACATTCTTTTTCTTGCCTCTGTATTTGCCATTGTTCAAGACTTTATTAAAACTATTACTTTGTTGTCTTATGGTTGTACATTCGAGTACAATAACAAGACTGAGATAAAGTCTAATTTAAAGCTGGATCCATTAAACCTGGTAATGTTTTAAGCAGCAACTGAGAAACTATTTCTCTCATTATATCTTCTCATTCTCACACACTCAAACAACACTTACCGATCGGCATATCTCAGTGTGTTAAGTGTGTGTTCAGTGGCTAAGTAACCAGGTGAAATGTTGGCAATCATGCATGTCATTGAGTCACCAAGAAATGAGTCTTTTAAAACCTAGAATGACAAGAAAAGTAAAACAATATGAATCAAAGGGGATGATTTTCAAAAATCAAACTGGGTTAATTGACACATCTTTTTTACCTGTATCCTTAGGACTTCAAAAATACTGAAAAATCTCACAGAACTCTTTCTACCTGAGTGAGTTTGCTTTGTCTGAAGGGTGTGTGTGACTGCTCCTGATCAAGGGACCGGATACATTCCTTAAGCTGAGAACAAAACACATTTACAAATTAAAATACACCAAACATTCACAAATAGCTTTGGCACATGTGTGTGTGACTATGTATAAGTAAAACCTACAGCCAACAGACTCTGGTTTATCTCAGCTCCCTCCATACGACTCTGCCTGTCTGGCTCTTTGGTATCTGAGGCTCTCTCACTTCCTGCCAAGTCCACAAACCACATTCTACAGGCACACACACAAACACATCTTTCTGAGTTCAGGCATTTGACAACAATATTACTGGTACATACGTTACTAACTTCATCTACTATACAATACATCTAGTACGGCTCAAGGAAAAATGAGAAGGAAGAAGCCTCCACCATTGTAAATCCCCGACAGAATAAGAAAATTGAATTCTGTCACTCACCTGCCAGCCGCCTCCTCGTTCAAACCTCTAAGCTGAATCTGAAGCAAGGCATGAGAACGAGAAGAGAGTGGGTTCACTCCACTTATCCCCTGTGTGCGCTCCTCTGTACCCTGTAGAATCACCTTTGTAAGGCAGACAAAGAGGGGAGTGAGAGTGACATCCAAAAAGACACCCAATTGATGAATTTCTTACTTTATGACGTTACAATACTGTGAATTTCTCTTGTTAGTATTTCATTACATAAACTTGTCCATCTGCAATTTTTTATAGTGAAGAAACATTCTCTAATTATAAACCCTACATACTGTATCTCCTATATGTACAGCACAGGGCCAGACTTGGTCACCCAGGGTGTTTGATGATTTAAGATTTAAAACACTCAGTGAGCTGATGACTGTGGTGGGAGTCGCACCGCTCTCGGTTTTAAAAAACTAGAAACTATTAGAGAAAGGGGGCGAACCTCCAGCAGTGAGCTGACTGAATCCACTCTGACATAATGCAGCCCTGTAATGTGAACCACCTTTTGGCCATCCTCCCTGGCAAATAACCTACAAACGACAAAACAGAAAATGAGAGATTAAAAGGGAACAAAGAAATATTATCATGAAGGTCTGGCATGAAAGCAAATATTAAGAACACACCCTGATTCCCTAAAATGATAAAGCTATTTATTAAAATTAAATAATCTCTATTAGAAAGTTTAGTTAGTATAGAGCATTTGGTGGCCATAGAAAAAAATACTATGCAGATAATAACAAATACTTCCATATATTAGAAAATACATTATTGATCAGTTTTTAACTCAAAACCTGTGCACACACTGACACAAACCTTTTTCTGTGGTCCAGCAGGTCATACAACTGACCACAGTAGATCTCAAAGAAACTCACGTACACCAGCAGGGGGGAATGTGTGTGTGTAGTAGACAAGTGTGCAAAAATGTCCCGGACTGCAAGTGTGTACAACCCTGGTCTCCTGGGAGACGGACCCAACATGGTATGAGTCTTTCCTGCACCTGTCTGGCCATATGCAAAGCAGGTGGCCTTGCCTCTGCAGGCACAGACAGAACACAAATGTTTAACGAGCAGGAAAGCACAGAGTTACAAACACAAGTATGTACCACCTAAAAATGACTCGTTTGGACTTAGGGAAATTCAGATAAGGGTGGTGGGCTGTCAACATACACACCTCCAAAACAACACCTTTATTAGTGCTAACTTACCCATTGAGCATGTGCTGCACCAAAGGATAAGCTGTTCGTTGATATACCTCTTCATTTGAGCTCTCCTCTCCGAAAACATGGTCAAAGTAGAACCTGTGCTGCGGGCAAAAAGGAGCAAAGGGCAAGGTAGGACTAAAACGAAGGAAACAACAGGATATTGATCTGTCAAGGCAACGTTGGAAGAAATCCACACCTACACTTTATGACAAAATACTTAATCATTATAGTTTGATGATATGTGTTTTTGGTTGAGAGGCCATAACTGTTATGCTTAGTTAAAATATAGATACAACAAAACACATTTGGAGACAAATCTAGTTATTGTGACAAGTGGACACACAGTTTCTACCTGTAGTATGTAATGTGTGAGATCCACAGCTTCTTTGCTTTCATTGACAATCACACACTCTGCGCCTAGTGTTGTCACGACATCTGTCTCTCCTTTCCTGCTGTCTGCATGTGTCAGGGGTCTTTTCCTCACACACACAATGATCCGCTGGTCCCCTGCTCGCCTGGAAAATACAGTAGACATACAAACTTCATGACTCAAACTGACACAATCACATAAAGTTTTAAATAGTTGTGTATGCACAGAAAACTTCCTTTGTGCATATTCATTTTGTTACTTTCTTATGTTCAGTAATTGTGTTTTATGTACTTTAGCTGTCTTCACTAAGATAATTATTTGTAAGTATGAATGAGGAGAATGAGGACAATACAAACCACCATCACTCACGTTTTGTTAAGAGAAGGAGAACTGTTTGGTAGTCCATAGTTGTAGCCAGCTGTTCTTTTTGATTCATAAACAAGTGTTGATTGAGTCATGTGCCCACTAGATCCATTGCTTCCATTTTCTTTACTACGCTTTTGCTTACTGGAAATATCTTTCCTATCTTTGTGACCCACTCGTCTGTTGTTAAACCTTTTAGATATTACTGTTGCAGGCATTGATTTTGGTTTGTGGATTGAGAAACCCTTTGGTAATAATCTGGTGTGAGAGTTGTGTGTGGAAATTCCTCCTGTAAAGTCTGGCTTGCAGTTTCCATCTGTGTTATGATAAGACGGATGACTATGGAAATGTATTCTGCAAGTGTTGTTTCCTTTGGAGCCACAGAGTTGAAAATCGGTGGTTTCACAACTGAAATCAATTTGTCTGCAAATGCATGATGATCTGATAAAAGGAGCTGCATTCTGCTTAGTTATGGCAGCATTGTTGTAATCAACATCATCCCCATAGTCTTGATAAGTAAAACTACTATCCAATACAGAGTAGCCTTCATCAGCCTCATCATCATGCACAAAACTCTCCAGGTCACTTTTGACCATCTTCACAAGATGGAAGAGTTGAGTCCTGTCCTCCATTGTGCAAATTCCAAATTTGGCGTAGTCCTCCATGGTCAGCACTGAAAGGTGGGCTGCACGACAAACTCCCAGAGAAGTAAACCTGAAATGACAGGAGACAGATGGGGACAAGTAGTAAGAGGACGGGAAGACTTAGCAAGTGTTAGTTTAAAGGTCCTGTGGGTGAATGAGCTTACCTAGCATAGTGACGCTGTAGACCGACTGCTTTAAGACACTCATACAGGCAAAGTGTCATTTCTTCCCCTTCCTTTTCAACCCCTTTTTCTTTTACTTCACTCCACCTAACCTGAGAGTAGAAGATGCGTTAGTGTATTCTCACTGGTCACAAAGTGCAAGGTACAATTACTTATTGAAGTATTTGTATAACTAGGAGCTGAAATTGCACAAAAAACAATTCTGAACAACTACAACATGTATATCCCAGACTACGACAGTGTGTCCTTCCCTCCTTCAGTGATTTTTGTGAGAGACTGATGGACCAATGGTCACTCACTGTGTTGTTACTATCACACTGTGCTGTTGTGGTGGTAAGCAAACTACAGGACACTGAAGCTGAAATTTAACACCTGGTCGGGATTAAGCCAGGGAGGCAAAGGCAGTCACGTCACACATATCTGCATAGTAGCAAATATGATAAATATAGCAGACACTGGTAGGCAACTGTAGTTTGCAAGCAGCTGCAACTCGATTGAGTCTCGTTCTGTGCTTAAATAAAATGAGAGTTCTAAAAGAGAACACTGCTGATCCCCCCATTCAGCACAAGGGCGAGCGCTCCACAGATCCCTCATGCTAAGGCACATTTCAGTGGTGGGCCACAAATCAAGTAAAGGAACATTTTACTTCTAAAAAGTAACATGTAGAATTGTTAAGTGGTTAGATAGCTTTCAAAATTGTTTAAGGTGTAAACTTCCTAGCTGGCTATTAAGATATTTGTTAAAGGCATATTTTTAAAAGCAAAGAAACTTACCAGATTATTTCTAATCAACAAAGGGCCACTGAGTTAACACGGCAGTTTGAACGACTAAAGTGAACTGAAGTGAAAACACGCATTAAATTTTCACTAAGTTGACTAGTTTCTATTTCCGTAAACAAGCGAGGTTTCCATAACGACGGTGTGAGGAGGACGCTTTCTTTTCCCGCTCTCACGTGAACTCTCAGCTCCTGTTAGTTGGCAGAAGAGAAGACGTTTTATAAAGTTCAGCATGAAAGACAGAGATAATCCGCCGCGGGCTTAATCCCCAACAACAAACCGGAGACAAAAGCCTCCTCAGAGCAAACCACTGAGACACGTGTAGAAAAAAACAACTGAAGGAGAAATATCAGATTTAACCAAAATTCAGTGTTTTCTGTGGAGGGTGGTTATAAACTCCACACATCACGAACTCTACAATATTCACATTAAATTGCCACAAACGTAATTTAGTTTAAAGTAAAAATTACAGTGGGATCCATTTTACAACACATGGCATCCATTTTATTTATACTTGTACTTTAACTGGGCACGCTTCTCCATTTGCAACAATAATAATAATAACAACAATAATAAAAAAGACAGAAGGTAAACGGGCCATGGACGCTCAGTCCGTGTTTAGGGGGGGACAACTTAGGAGGTGACACATCGATAGTTGCGTTTCCGCAAACAGATAAGGTGCCAGGCTTGGCTCACTTAGTTTGTGTCCTGTCATTTAAAGTATGTTCAAATGAAGATAATCGACCTGTGTTATAGACTTAAGGCTCTGGCGTGTTCGTGATGAAGTGATAAGGCACCAAATTAGAACAGGCTTCAATCCGCGGGCAGCAGCCACAGAGTCCGAGATGTTCGCAGACTCCCATCGAACGAACGCTGGGTTCATTTAAGTGCGTGGATTGGAGAGTTTAAAGTCGAGTTAAACAGAAAGAATCGAGCTCTGTTATTGGATAAAATAATCTTGTAGAATTTTTAAATATAGAGGAAATGAATGAGGGTGAAATAGCTGGAAAAGTTCAATTTCACGATCCGTTTATTTTTTTTCAGCACATGGAAGCCATGAATGAGTTTTAGCCCTTTGCTTGAGATTATTGTCTTGCTGTGCAAGTGTCATTTTTCTGTGTTCTTAAACATACGACTATGTTAAACTATGATCTTTTTCATTACCAGAAAACCTGCTTTAAGATGTGATCAGCATGTCCTCTGCAGAGGACACTTTTCAAGATTCCTCTTCTTCCTCGCCTCACCCTCCTTCCTCCTGCTCTTCACCTCCCCCTGACTCTCATTTTATTGGCAAGCAAAAGGACATTGTGGAGGCCGGTCGTGTGACCAAGCTTGTGAACGGATGCAGAGATGTGCTCGTCCTGTACCATCAGGGACAGCTTCATGCAATGGACATGTGCTGCTACCGTAAGTTTTGAGTCTGTGGGTGTCATTTGTTTTGCATTTGTGTTTGTATGAATATGCTGTTTCTTTAATGTCAACTCTGAACATTTTTTTTTTTCAAATATTTTCTTTAATATCCCTATTTACCTCATATACTGCCCTATTCTTTTTATTATTGTACTGCTGTAATAAGTGAATTCCCCCTTGAGGACCATTAAAGTCTTAAATTAAAGTCCTTAATAAATCTTAATAAAAATCTTAATAATGTTACAATTGTTGAAATATACAATAATTACAAAGTGTAATATTATAAGTGTGGAACTTAGTTTGTGCAGTTGCTCATGAGCTATTTGAAACGTTGAGTAAAAAAAAATGTTCTACTTACAGATTCAGGTGGTCCATTGCAGTATGGAGACATCGAGGTTAGTTGTCTACTAATTCCTCGGGTGAAAAAACTGAATTAGGTGAATTAGGCATTGTTAGACAGGAGAGAGAGTAGTTGTTGGAGCAGACTTCAATGGGCATGTTGGTGAGGGGAACAGAGGTGATGAGGAGGTGATGGGCAGGTTTGGTGTAAAGGACAGGAATCCAGAAGGACAGATGGTAGTGGACTTTGCTAAGAGGATGGAAATGGCTGTAGTTAACACTTACTTCCAGAAGAGAGAGGAACACAGAGTGACATACAAGAGTGGAGGTAGGAGTACACAGGTGGACTACATCCTATGTAGACGAGGTCATTTGAGAGAGGTTAGTGACTGTAAAGTGGTGGTAGGAGAGAGTGTAGCCAGACAGCACCGCATGGTGGTGTGTAAGATGACTCTGGTGGTCAGGAAGAAGAAGAGAGGAAAGTCAGAAAAGAAGACCAAGTGGTGGAAGCTAAAGAATGAAGAAACTTGTAAGGAATTCAGGCAGAAGTTGAGACAGGCTTTGGGTGGTCAGGAAGAGCTTCCAGGTGACTGGGAAACTACAGCAGAGGTAATTAGGGAAACAGGTAGGAAGGTGCTTGGTGTGTCATCTGGTAAGAGGAAAGATGATAAAGACACTTGGTGGTGGAATGAGGAAGTACAGGACTGCATCCAGAAGAAGAGGTTAGCTAAAAGGAAGTGGGATGTAGAAAGGACTGAGGAAAGTAGACAGGAGTACAAGGAAGTGCAGCGCAGAGTGAAGAGGGAGGTGGCAAAGGCCAAACAGAAAGCTTACGATGAGCTGTATGACAGGTTAGACATGAAGGAAGGAGAGAAGGACTTGTACAGGATAGCCAGACAGAGAGATAGAGATGGGAAAGATGTGCAACAGATAAGGGTGATTAAAGACAGAGATGGAAAGGTGCTAACAAGACAGGAGAGTGTGCAGAGAAGATGGAAGGAGTATTTTGAGGAGCTGATGAATGAGGAAAATGACAGGGAAAGAAGGGAGGAAGATGTGGATGTTGTGGAGCAGGAAATAGGAGAGATTAGAAAGGATGAGGTGAGGAAGGCTCTGAAAAGGATGAAGAGCGGAAAGGCTGTTGGCCCTGATGACATACCTGTGGAGGTGTGGAAGTGTCTAGGAGAGACAGCAGTGAAGTTTCTGACAGGTCTGTTTAACAGGATTTTAGAGAGTGAGAAGATGCCTGAGGAATGGAGGAGAAGCGTTCTGGTGCCGATCTTTAAGAACAAGGGTGACACGCAGAACTGTAGCAACTATAGAGGGATAAAGCTGATGAGCCACACAATGAAGCTGTGGGAAAGAGTAGTGGAGGCCAGGCTTAGGAAGGAGGTGGAGATCTGTGGGCAGCAGTATGGTTTCATGCCCCGTAAGAGCACCACTGATGCCATTTTCGCTTTGAGGTTGTTGATGGAAAAGTACAGAGATGGTCAGAAGGAGCTGCATTGTGTCTTTGTGGATTTAGAGAAGGCGTATGACAGGGTGCCGAGGGAGGAGCTGTGGTACTGTATGAGGATGTCGGGAGTGGCAGAGAAGTACGTCAGAGTAGTTCAGGACATGTATGAGAGAAGCATGACGGTGGTGAGATGTGCCGTAGGTCAGACAGAGGAGTTCAAGGTGGAGGTGGGTCTACACCAAGGATCGGCTTTGAGTCCCTTCTTGTTTGCTATGCTGATGGACAAGTTGACAGATGAGGTCAGACAGGAATCTCCCTGGACAATGATGTTTGCAGATGACATTGTGATTTGCAGTGAGAGTAGAGAGCAGGTGGAGGAACAGCTGGAGAGGTGGAGGTTTGCTCTGGAAAGAAGAGGCTTGAAAGTCAGTCGTAGTAAGACAGAATACATGTGTGTAAACGAGAGGGATCCAGGTAGAAGTGTGAGGTTACAGGGGGCGGAGGTGAAGAAGGTGCAGGAGTTTAAGTACTTGGGGTCAACAGTTCAGTCTGATGGGGAGTGTGGAAAAGAGGTGTAGAGGCGAGTGCAGGCAGGTTGGAATGGGTGGAGGAAAGTGTCAGGAGTGTTGTGTGACAGAAGAGTGTCAGCAAGACTCAAAGGAAAGGTGTACAGGACAGTGGTGAGACCATCTCTGCTCTATGGGTTAGAGACAGTAGCAGTGAGAAAGAGACAAGAGGCAGAGATGGAAGCAGCAGAGATGAAGATGTTGAGGTTCTCCTTAGGAGTGACAAGGTTGGACAGAATTAGGAACGAGTTCATCAGAGGGACAGCGCACGTTGCCTGTGTTAGCAACAAAGTCAGAGAGGCCAGATTGAGATGGTTTGGACATGTGCAGAGGAGGGATAGTGATTATATTGGTAGAAGGATGTTGGAGATGGAGCTGCCAGGCAAGAGGGCGAGAGGACGACCAAGGAGGAGATATATGGACGTCCTAACAGAGGACATGAGGTTAGCTGGTGTCAGAGTGGAAGATGCCCAGGATAGAGTAAAGTGGAAAAGGATGATTCGCTGTGGCGACCCCTGATGGGAAAAGCCGAAAGAGTAGTAGTAGTAGGCATTGTTAGACACAATCACTCTGAATAATGGTCATGGGTTTAATACTTAAAGCCAGTTAATAATGTCAGTTCTTTTTATGCAAAGCTCGGATTTAAAGTTTTATTCTAAGAGACTGCTACAGTTTTTACAGCTGATTATATGTAACCTTTCATATTTATGCTTACCACCATTAGGAGTTTAATGGGAAACTGTGCATCGTGTGTCCATGGCACAAGTATAAGATCACACTAGCAGAAGGAGAAGGGCTTTACCAAGCTGTGGACAATCCGATGGCCAAACCGTTGAAGACTCACTGGTGCTCCAAAGGTGTCAAACAGAGGATTCACAAGGTCACTGAGGTCAACGGGGACGTGTATGTCACACTCAACAACTCTAGTGAAGCCACTGAGTCAGACGTGTATCAGACTGAGAGATACAGGACTCTTTTACTGAATGGCCAGTCAAAAAGGAGCAAGAGATAGTTACAATCTCAGGACTGTTTTCGGTTATATAACCAAAAATACCTCATCATTTTGAGGGCAGTTTTTGTCAAGATTTGTTTTTCTGTAAACATTATGTTTAAAAAAAAACAAAACAAATTAAAATAAACTGTTCATATATGTTGATATGTTTGCTGTGAGTCATTGTAGTACATATGAGAAAGCATCTGATCATACCTCATTTTAGGAATTGAAGTATGAGAAAATACAGGACATTGTGGCAGACATACTGCTGATTTGCCCCTGCTCATTAGAGGCAACATTAAAACCACTATCGTTATGGTATTATGGGAGATACTGATAAAATCAGCAAATGATTGAATTATGAGTTTCTCATAATTACATTTAAGCCTCCTTCCTCTGAAGTTTTTCACATCACTTCTCTTAAAATAGTTTGTTCTCTTCCAGACAAAACTGTAGTTCATGTTATTTCCACAGTTACATGATATTTACATTCACAGGTTTTCCATCTCCACAGTTTTACGACCCTCAAAACTGTTTGAGTAAGGCTGAAATTGGAATCTCTGAACAATTCAGAAGTAAGTGGAATTGAGTCTTTGAAGTCTTTCATGTGTGAAAACATAAAAAAACTTCACATGAAAGGCATCAAAAGCTTCCATAGAGCTCCATTCAAAATAAAAATAAATTTAAAATAATTTAATAAATTATTCCGCATTAGCTACCAGCACACAAATCAATAGGAACCATCTCCAAGCATGTTTGAACAGCATAGACGTGTTTTAGGACCGTGTTCGTACGACCCACATTAGTGTGATGAAACTTCCTGTGTTAGGTGAATTCACGTTGAAGTACCGCCAACAGACGATGGGCGGCAGCAGTGCACCGCGCACTTAAAAGCAGTAGAAGAAGAACTGCTGCGTCTCATCCTGATGACGCGCAAAAACTACGGCACGATTGATGAAGCGAAATAAACGCCGCGGTCACATATAGTGTTACACTGCACTATGCGTGGATAGAATAATATGAAATAAATGTGTTCATAACCCTGTGAATACTGTGTAAAATCCCATCTCAATGACGGAAGCTAACAGATGACAAAAGCTCCCTGATAACGGCCGTCATCAGCTTCTGGTCTCCGTTTCAAACAAATCCCGCAGGGATGGATTCAGGTAACTTTACGTCTTCATCAGCTGGACTGATGTAGACACTGAATGTACCGTGAAGTTATGTAACATGTTTATTTATCTTACTAAAATGTTTCCAAATTGTGTTTAGAGAATGAAATCCTGCTGCTGGTCATCGTCGTGGATGTAAATCCGATTTGGTGGGGGCAGCAGGTTCAGCGGGAACCAGAGGTAGCGGAGTTCCTGCTTTACGTCTTCTTTGTTTCCCCATTAGCTGTTAGTTGTGAGACAATTTTATCATTCCCAAAGTCCACAGGGAAAAGCAATTAAAAGTCCATAACCGTTATGGGCAAATTTATAGTAATTGTAATGCAAAACATGCTGACACAAATACAATGTAACTGCATGTTGGATACACACTAATATATCCACTAGTATTAAAAAATAACCAACAACAAATAAACAATCCATCCATCCCTGCTGGGGTTTCTAAATCCTGGCTAAGTGTAAAATGTTCCCACTCTCCGTTTGTGTCCGTCTAGTTCACCTTGACCAAGTGTCTGGACGCAGTCATGGTGATGGGGAACTCCCATATGGCCATGGCCAGGACCAACAAGCTGGCTGTCATCGCTAGCCACTGTCAAGACAGGTATTTGTAGTGCGTTTGCCAATATTAGAAAGTCACTAATTACAATTATTCTTTAACAAAGTATACTTTTCAGGCACTTGTAGTATTTCCATGGTCAACTCGATTTCCATTTCAGTGTCAAACATGGTTTGATTTTGTTGCAGGTATTTGAAAGTTACAACAGATTTTCACAAAAGGAAACCTACAAGTTCATCCAATACACAACTTTGGTGTGTTTTCTGACTTGTGACCACTTAGAAAACAGTGTCCGTGATTTCTTAGCTTATCCTGTGAAGGCACTCAGACACAGGTACAGCGACAAAAAGCTAAGACTCAGGTTCATAGCCACAACCTTCTAGCTGTGAGACGATGGTGTTAACCAGTGTATTGTTGTGCCACCCACAATATTCTTGTTTTTTACCTCAATTGTAACTTGTGAGAGAATGTCCCTGAGGTTAAAAGCTCTGGGACTAACTACCTAAATAATAATTAGTTTAAAGTAGCTCCCCCTTGACCAGCTATAGCTGTAATGTATTCTCAGCTCTCCCACCTACTTTATTGCAGTCACTTCCTGTATCCCCGTAAGAGCTGGAAAGCTGGGGACAATGGAGATGATGCACCCTCCAGTGGAGATGGAAAATATGAACTCCTGTCTGTTGCCAATAACCTTATTGCCGAAGAGATCAGGACTGTGATGTCAAAGAGTAAGTACAAACCTGATTTTCATTTAGGTAAAATTTACATGTAATATGCTGTACATTTACCATCTTGCCTATTTTTCTAATAGTTTCTAATAGGAAATGTATTTTGTTTTTTTTTCCAACATACTATACGTTCTGAAAATACTTTGGTTAATGTCATTGTAGTTACTATATTGTGCTTAATGTTATGTTTTTAATTATGCTAAACTGTTATTGACTCCTGGGCATTCACGAGCATTATCTTGTGATTACAGCTGAAGTGAAGGGAAACTCAACCGATACTTTGTTGGCTGGATCCCTTGCCAAAGCTCTCTGCTGTATCCTTGATGAAGTCTGAAGTGTTTCACATGGTCTCACTTCTTTCATCTATACTGTAATGTAAAGGGGGTCTTGACATGGCTAAGTGAAAACCTGTTTAGTAGCATCAGCAGAAGACCAATCTCAGCCCAAACAACAGGTGTGTCCGTGAGTAAGACCCTAGTGCTCCATGCATTTTCTGTGGCTGCCCACTGCTCCCCACTGCTGCCCACTGGGAATGGGTTAAGTGTAGAAGATGAATTTAATTGTAATATATATTTAAATAAAATGTATATGTACTCAGTGACGACAATTGAATTCTTCTTCACAGTAAACGTTTGTCACAGTAGCATTAGAATTGTCAAACCCCTTATTGAGGCATTTCTTTTCAGATTAAGTTTAAGTGCTTTTGTTGAGAATTGAGAACTTTTAATCTTTTTCCTAGTTTGCTGATTGCTGTGTAAATAAAGCAATGTCGCTGAGCAGTTGGCCAAATTTTCCTTGAATCGTTAATATTTAGATATTAACAGGGTTTCAAAGGAGCTGGAAGGTAATTATTTTTTAAGATTAGATTTCAGACTGTTCATAAAATTATGCTTTATTTAAAGTTTGTTTTTTTGTTTTTAGTTGGACAGGAGATAAAATCAAGAATATTGGTAAGTCTTTAATGGCCTCATTTAATGAAAGCTTTTGTGTGATCCAGCTAACTTTGAACACGGCCTCTGTATTGATTTTACTGGATAGGTGATTAAAGCAGCTGAAGACTGTGCCCTCCAGTACATGAACTTCATGAATGTGATTTTTGCTGCCCAGAAGCAGGTAAAATCCTAACTATCCTATTGGTACTTTTATTTTTAATTTAAAAAATATAATAATAACTGTATTTTAAAACAGAACATCCTGATAGATGCTTGTGTGTTGGACTCAGACTCTGGTCTCCTTCAGCAGGTAGGATTCTTAGTTTTCTTGTAAAATGTCAAGTGTAATTACATAGCATGTTCAGACCACCAGTCAAATCATCCCCATTGTGTATGCTATGGGATGGTGATGTCATAACTCAATTGTACCTTATACACTCTAGGCTTGTGATATAACTGGAGGATTATACCTCAAGATCCCCCAGAAGATTGCACTGGCAGAATATCTTTTGGTGAGAGTGCAGAACAAATTTTCAAATTTCTGACAATTATCGTGTAGCTTCCTTCTGTCAAAATGATTAGTTTGTGTTGGCAATTGTGTCTTCTGAACAGTGGGTGTTCCTGCCGGATTCTGACCAGCGATCACAGCTGGTGCTACCGCCGCCTGCACACGTTGACTACAGAGCTGCATGTTTCTGCCATCGTAACCTCATTGAGATCGGTTATGTCTGCTCAGTCTGTCTGTCAAGTAAGGATGGTTTCATGTTTAAAAAAGGAACAACTGAGAATTTTGTGGATGTCCAATGATGCAGGTGTGAAATTATATATATTGTTTTGTCTTCTCTTTAAGTATTCTGCAACTTCAGCCCCATCTGTACAACTTGCGAGTAAGATGTTTCTCATTTTGACAAAGAAATAATTTGCCCAAACCCTAATTCCTCTGTACATAGCTTTAGTACATGGGTTACTATAACGTTTGATTGTGTATTCATCTTTCTTGTAGGACTGCCTTCAAAATCCAACTGCCACAGATGGTCAAGCCCAAAAAGAAGAAAGTCAAGCAAGCTATGTGATTCCCCCCAAAGTGTTTGTCTCACTTCTTTTGTTTTTTGGCCGTTATAGTGTTGACTTGTCCACATAAATCACTGTTCGGATTCCTGGTGTATTCAGCTTTTAACTGTGAAAAGATGTATTCAACTTCAAAATATTAAAATGACTTGCATAACTTTGACTGCATTTCCTGAATTGTAAATAACTCTTTATTGATTGTAGAAATGTTCCAGTCTCTAGTCAGTGCTTTTCATCACCTCAGATCACTGCAAAATATTTCAACAACTTCTTTTTCTGTCATTCCCCAAAGAGCAATCCCATTTATATCTAGTGCTACTCCAACAGAACATCAATAAGCATTTGCTACATCAATTAATAGTCCTTTGATGACAAACCTTAACCTCAGTCAAAAACTGCTTTGACATTTCATATTTAGTATTCTGAAACTTACACTTGTTCTGATTAAGATATTGGAGAAAAAAATCTGCAGCATATACAAAGTGTTTGAAACCACCCAGGTGTAATGTAAGTAAATTAAAACTGAATTCTGCATGAGATGATCACCGATGGATTGGAACAATGTTGCATCTGGAAGAGAAAGTAGAGACAGGCTAGTGAGGGGTGTAACCCAATTTACACCTAATACCTACGGCTATTTATAGCATGGACCGTTCAAAATGAGGATGCGTTGGAGTAATTTAGCATTTAAAGTTTTTAGCATCTTACATCGTTAATCTTCACAGCTTTGTTTGCTATAAGCTACTCTAAATCACTCAACGATAAATCTGTGCAAATCCACACCCATAACTGTGATTACTCACCCCAGCAGGCCTCTGCCCGACCATCGCTGTGGAGTCAGGCTCATCTGAGTTTTCTGGCCTTCTCGGATGACTGTGACACGTAATGGTTTCTGTCAGAGGACGACAATCCAGTTTAAAGTCGAGAGAAAAGTCTGTTCGGCAAAATCTAATCTATAGCCTCAAAGAAACAACAGAAACCATAGCCTCTAAAAAAATGAAAAAAGCTATCTAGGTTTATTAAAGTATCAAGATGAATATTAAAAAATTAAGCTGCAATCTTAAGGATTTCATAAATTGTTTGAAGAGAAATGTAAAGTGAAAAATAGGTATTACTTCGATAGCTTACCCCTTCACTGTGTTGTACTACTGCAGCAATGTTTTGGAGGTTCTGGAAGTTTTCTGTGTTTACAGAACCAAACTCAATGACTTCATCGCCAACTCTGAGCCCCTGAGAATGAAAACCAGAGACCATAATCACAGAAGCTAATTTGGTTGCTCTCTTTGTCTCAGCTGCAAAGAATTATTGTGGTGTTTTATTTCAACTAACTACTATGCAAATAAAAGGTCACGTCACTCACGGCTCCAGAGGCAGGTGAGCCTTGTGTCACAGCATCCACCCGTGCAAAGGGAGCAGGCAGGGTGACCTGTTGCTCCGCTGCCTCATGTTGCGCTTCTGCCTCATCCTGTTCCCGCTTGGCTTTCTCTCGGGCGTGCAGTTTGTGCAGGGCTTCTTCTATCTCAGCCATGACGGCCTTGTGATCATTTTGCAGGCCTGAAACACATGATCAAAAAGAAATATTAGGGAGCTCAACCAAAAACAAACTGGTAACTATTCTGTTAATTTACTCAAAACTAAAATGACTAGAGTTTTACTCCAGTTTTCATTACTGTAAATTCAACATTCGGGTCGGTTGGTCAAAACCACATATTTGACTAGATGCTTAAATGTGACTTCACTGTTTTCAGTCTATATGTTCTACAACCAGTGCAGTAAAAAATTAATTTATTCAAGTAATGTATTTCAGTATATTCTAAGATACCCATACTTTGTTTAAGTATTTCTACTTTATATACTACATTACATTAGATCCACTTACACCAGCTGAAACATCAACTTGATGCATTCTTCCATCCAATAACATAAATTTTTTCTGTCATTAGTCATTATGCATAAGTGCTTTTATGAAAGATTTTCAATGCAGAACTTTTACTGGTCACATTACTTTTTCAACGCACTTATTGTACCATGTTAACTAAAAAAATAAAAGTCAGCCTTACTTTTCCACCACTTGCTAAGACAAAACCTTTTACAATTATGATGTACCCAATGTAATCATAAGAAAACAGCGACTTAAATCATATGCTGTTATCAGATGAGCTACTGAATTGGTTTTCTGTCCTGGTCCTCAACTGCCCCCCCAGCTGATCACTTGGGTCAGGTGTGTTCAGTCAATAAGAAGCTGGAAGGCACCACTTCACGTGGTCCTTCTCCACCTCCACCTGTGATGGACTTGACTGAACACACCTACTAATGGTGTGTAGCTGGAAAACAAGCAGAGCAGGAGACTTTGACGCCCAGGATGGAGAACCACGGAGTAACTGGATGTTGCTGATACGACTGAACTCAGATGAAGTTTTGCTAATGTCACAGAAAACTCTGGAACCAACGAACACGCTGCTGCTCACATGAAATATTATGTCGTGCTGTCCTGATCTGGTATAAATTAACATCTGCTCGGGGGTATCCCTCTGCGTCCACCAACGGACCTTCAACTCCGACACCTTGCTACAAAACACAACCAAATGAAGACACGTTAAACCTAACTGTCTACAGAAGCCGTGTTAGCTTTGTGCTACGTGTCTCACTGACTCAAAGCAACTCACATCTTCTAGGACGTCGTAATACGCTTTAATCTGTTCTTCAATCTCATCTTTCTTTATAATTAGGTTTTTGACATCATCCATAGTTATTTCCGAGTTGGCAGCAATGTTTTCTTCTGTCATCTTCATGGCTGCTAACTTGAGCGTCGTACTTCCCGTTGTACGTCAAATTGCGTGACCCAGCAGATTCGCGACTCTTCTTCTTCTTCGGCTTCTTTTTACGTGCGTTCGCGGAGCTTTGTGTCAGTCTAAGCGCAGACTGCCCCCAAGAGGTCGACGAAAGAATTTGTTTTTCAGGTCCGGACGTTCACTCACCAAATCATTCGCAGAACTCGTAGCTAAATTATTAGAGATGAGAGAAAATTTGACAGCTTCACTTAATGTCTATTCACCTTCCATTAGCAGACTACTTAAAAGATCCTCTGCAGATGTTAAAATAAATAATAAAGCAGCCTCCGTGATTTTTCTGTTTTCCTAAATGAGGCTTGATTAGCCTGGTTAGAAATTCTTTAAATTATATCCTAAGGTATTCCTAAATATCTTAATATAAATTTATTTGATACATGTGCAATGCAGGTTTCAAATCACTTCTTCATATTGTAAACAGTAAGTTGCCTGTAGTTTCAGCAGCACCTTTTGGACCAACCAAATCCTTTTCACCGCTGTTGGATTCTATCTGATTTTGGAAATATTTAAATTTCAAAAAGTATTTGTTAAAAAAATACAACACAAAACATACAATATTAAACTTATACAAGTCCATTTTAATATTATACCAGTTAAAATTATTAATCATAACATAAACCCACTTTAGGATCTTCAGAAACATTTCAACATTCGTAAACAACACACACTTTCTCACTTTCTGCATGTTAACATAGATAGTAAATCTGCTTTGCACCAGTTATTTATTTTTGTGCAGACAGTGACGTCAACATAATTAGAATTGTTACACCCTGGAAAAAGATGGTTTGGTTAATTACACCCCCTAACTAGTAGTGGTCCACAAGTAGTGTAGAACATTTTTTCTGTAGCATATTTCTGGAACACTTGTATACACAATTAGAAAAGAAGTGTGAGTGATCTCCTTAAGTGCTGTGTACCCTGAGTACTTTTGGCCACATTGTCAACTAAAATTGGGAATGTATTTTAACAGTCTTCATCTTCAAACCGAACACTAGTGCAAATAATTTTAAACAAATAATTTATTGTGAAACACACTGCAAATAGTTTCCTTCATTTTCACTTTATGCAAATGACAAACACAGGCCACCAAAAAGTTTTTGCTTTGATTTCTATAGATTTCAGACAATCATGTGAGACATATCAAGCTGGAATGTGCTGCTGAAATCCCAACTTTCACTAGTTAGAAATTGGCACTGGTTGTTTAATACTTAGGCCTACATAAAACTGCTGCACTCTAATGTAAAAGGTCTGTAATAAATTATTTGTTGAGACCATTTTAAACAAATCTTGATTCAGCTCTTATTGTTTTGGAAAATGCTTGCTTCTGTTATAATATGTTCTACTGGTCAGTCCCTCCAGGAATTTGAATGTTGCAAGCTGGTTCAGAAAAAGGCATTTCAATCTTCAAAAATCCCAGAAACATTCATGTAATCTTGGAGGGACTGGCTATTAATTGTGTGAGCCAATATATAAAACCCTTCCCTATACTGTATAAAGCAGTACAGTTCAACAGCAGCACAAACGTGCAATCTCCAAATGACCATATGGAAGATTCATTGCTGACCGGTGTAAGTTTTTGCAACTGAAAAACTTCCAGCTCCGTGACAATCTATGTTGCCGGGCATCAGACCTACATTAGTGCTAATGATCAAGGAGTCATGTAACAGACTAGGTGTTTTTGTTAATGTAGCTAACAATCTGTATCTTTTGGACCTTCATGTTCATCTGTTAGCTCCTGCATCAGCAGGTCTTTGTCACCCCTCTGTGGGGATCCATTATAAGATGAGGACGAAAAGACCTCATTCTGAGCTGCTATCTCTTTCTGTACCGTAGCAAGCTGAGTTGTTGCCTCATCCAGCTGTGAGTGAACTGCTTGTACCCACTTTTTTAGCTGGACATTAAGGTCATCCATCCCTTGGTCTAGCTTCTCTTGCCGGCCGTTTAACTCTTCTAACAGGTGTTGTGTGTCACTGGTGACCTGTTGCCTCTTGTTTCCTACAGAGGGAGCACTCTGACGAAGCATGTAGGCCTCAAATTCTTCAGAACTGAGGTTGAGGGCTGGTCCATCCAGTTTTTCAATAAAGGCCACTGCACAAGACTAAAACAAGGAAATACAAGCACAGGTGCTCAATGGACATCATTGCATAGGATCCTTTTGTGTATTATCAAAGACCAACTCTGTAATCCACTTACCAAATTTGTAAAATAGTAGCCACTCTCTCCAGCCATGAGGCTGTGAGGGAGACCAAATCGAATCACATATTGCATGTTGGAGTGTAAGCGAGGTGGATTGGCTTTCAGCACCACATAAATCAGACCTGACAGGAAGTCATCTGCATTGGCGGGCTCACTGTTTGAGGTGGAGAGCACTTCGAAGACATGCTGACTGCATTTGGACACACATGCAATTTTGTCCTGAGGTGCTCGTTTGGCATCCATTTCAATTAAGGCTGTTAAATAACAATAAAAGGATTTTAGAACTGTAAATCATATTTACATCACCTGTAAAACTTTTCACCATCTTTTATGAACATAAAGGAATAGTTCAACTGTTTGAGTAAACTATAAGACTAAAGCAGCAGACAAATAGGTTAACAAAGAAGGAAAACAGAGGGAAACAGGTTCTTTCCAAAGGAAACTAAATCTGGCCAAAGCTCATCAATTTACAGTGGCTTTTGTGAGACTACTATCAGTGTTTTATTCAAGTTTTCTGCCAGAAGCAACTGAGCACATTTCTCATGTGTATCATCAGTCTCTCCAGTACTGCAATTGGTTATTACCTGTTAGAGCAGGCAGAAAGGGGTCATTCGTTACTGTGGTCTTTTCATTAGGAAAAGGAACATTCAGCATTTGTGGAGTTACCCAGTTTAAGGCACTGCAAAGTAAAGACATGTCAGACAATGTTGAGATGTTAGAGGTTTTCATCAAACACAGTTAAGGGTGGGGGGGCTTGGACAAAATAGACATGTTGTATAGAGACTGAAGAGATTAGTTATTTTTAAATTGTTACTAACTGAATTACTAATATGGTGAAGATGCTGTAAATCATAATAAATTGGAGCCAGGCAATTGTATATAAAAAATTGATATTCAGCATTACCATATAATCCTTGTTTCACACCCATATGTTGTGACAATTTGACTCTGAAACTTGTGGTCGAATCAGGCTCCTTCGAGCAAATCATCCGAAACTTGACCATTTTGGGTCGCCCCTAACATTAGTGATTTGTATTTAAGCGTTACCGAATCCTTCTCTGGAGAGCCAAGTCCTTCTGTTCATCATCACAGCTGTCGTGGCAGAAAACCCATTTGTGCAACCGTGTCATTACCAACTTCTCTACATGTTCCATTATGTGAGTGACCTGTGTCTCAGGAAAACCTGGAAACAAATTTTTTTTTAAAAAGTCATTTTAAATTGTCATGTTTTCAGAACGAACAGGCTAGTAAGTGTTGCACCGATCTGCACTCACCGTTAAAATGCTCAGCAAATGACTGATAGAAATCCTGCACATGATCGGACTGCTTCTGTACCGGCAAAGCCTGTAAAGATAATGATTATCTGTGATCAAAATAGCTCTAAAATATCAAAGTAATGATAATAAAAACCTTAATGTTAAATGGGTAATTACATGGTAAGCCTCTATTGTCTTCAGAAAGGCTGTACATTGAGAATGCAAGCGCTGGGAGGCAGGGCTCCGAAGGATCTTAAGGAAACCAGGGAAGTCGCCAGGCTCAAGGCTCTGGTAAGCCTTTAATGCATATGTATGGCTTTCAGAAGTGTCTGAGAGACAGAAAGTGGATGTTTTTTTAAGCAAAATATTTTATAATAAAAAGAATACTCCTTTTAGTAATCTAGTGAATCATTTGAACATAGATGCAAAGGGTCAAAAATTCCCAGATACTGGGAATGACAGTAACACCTAACTAAACAATATGTATGTACAAAAGAGAAATATTTAGTGCAAATAAAAATTGCAAATCAAAGTCATTTTCCATC
This sequence comes from Channa striata, assembly GCA_033026295.1. Taxonomy (NCBI): domain Eukaryota; kingdom Metazoa; phylum Chordata; class Actinopteri; order Anabantiformes; family Channidae; genus Channa; species Channa striata. The sequence continues at coordinate 5,858,416 of CM065178.1, forward strand.
CAACACCATGCTTTGTCGCACATGCCTCGAAACAATGATGAAGATAAATTATAAATGTAATAACAAAAGTTTTTTGTTTGACCTCAATAGATTATGTAATCTTGTTAGACATAATTAGCAGCAAAGCGCAACTCAACTGTATTTTTTTTATTTTGTTTGACTGTTTGATAATTTTTGTGACTGTCTTGCAGTTATTAGCTTTCTTTGTTGGGCTCCATATAAAGCTTTTTGTCATTTTAGGGCTTCTGATGCTTTTGTTCATCAACATTTTCCACTAACTCATCTACAGCTACTGTAGATGGACTTAAAACACCAAGTGGATGTGCCCAAAACCAACAGGACTACCGTGGCGTTTTGGAGGTGATGGGCTGCCCCAGAAGAATCTCCTCATTGTGTTAATTCGACGAGCTTTCTCTGTGTTTTTTTTCTCCTCAAATTTGGAGAAGGTGAGAGGGCTCCCATCATTGCTTGGCCTAAGAGGAACAACAACATAAACCCAGTTTAAACCAAAGTACTATAGTTGCAACAGGGTAATGGAAGACAGTCGCCATTAAAGTTATCAGATGTTTGCAGAGAGTTCAGTCTTCACTCTTGGGTGAGTCTAAATCATCTTTTACCTTGAGTCTTGTCTCTGGCCTCCAGGTGGACGTGCTCGGTCTCTCCAGCACTTGGAGCAAAATCCTTGCCACGCGGGGTTTCCATAATATCCACAGGCGTTCTTGCAGAGCAGCTCCTCCTGAGAAACCCGGATTCCTCTTTGCTTATCGGTCCACATTGTAGGTCTCACTCATACGCTGCTGATTCCTGTTGGACAAGACATTAATAATTCAAGCGAACAAAAATGTTCTGCTTTTTGTGATTTTAAGCCACAGCAGTGAACAAATCCAATAAACTTTGCTTATTGATGGGTTCAGGTGAACATGGATTTTATGTCTATTTAGTCTTATTTGTCAGGAGCAAAATACAGTTTTTACAAACACGGAAATGCTAATTATTTCAGGAAATGCCGTGCATTCCTCCTTCAATTAACTTTTACAGCCTTCACTGCCTCTTGCTTGTGGCTGGATCGTTGACTTTTAAATGTTCTGAACCTTTCCCACAGCAGCGAACACGGGAGCACAGAGCCAATAACCCAGTAAACCGGGTCGAACTGTCCGGCAGCCTCAGAATAAACTGCCCGACATTAAAAACGAGACTAAACCGAGCGTCGGCTAAAGTTGCTAGCTAACAGATTAAGAGCTCGCCGGACCGGGGCGGCTGACTGTCAGCTGAGGGGGTTTGGAGACCAGAACCACGGTGCACCGGGTGGAGGGGCGCAAGTAGGAAACCCGATTCACTCCGAACATCACGTTAATGGTCGTGTGTCCTGGTTTTGGGGGAAACACCCGCAGGTTTCGGGTGACACCGCTCGTTAAACGCCTCCTCACCTGTCAACTGCTGAACTCACCCGAGTGCGTTTCCGTCACAAACTCCTCATGATTTGTACAACGGCAACGGCAAATCTGTAGCAAAGGATGAAAGTGGAAACGATAATATCGACGAAATATGTTTAAAACAAGTTGACATGAGCCGCAGCCCAAACATCAGCTGCCTTTCTGATCCGACCGGAAAACTATGAAACTCTTTATAGAAACGAGCCACCACGCGTGTCGACTTTTCAAAATAAAAGTATTGCTGCGCAAGGTACCGACTACCCGCTTCATAGCCCCTCACAAATGTGTCTCACTGATCACAATCGAAAAAAATTTTTGTCTGCTTGAGCCCAAACCTCCCAGATCCCATTACCGCAGTGAATATTAGAACGTTGTATATTTTGACGTTTTAATTTTAAAGTTCTTACCGGAAGCTCTCCCATGCTATGAAGGACTGATGATCACAAGATAATACGTGTCTGGGGGAAGTTTCGTCTTTTTCTTTAATCTTAATCTGAACCTCCAACCACTTTAATTTATGATCCCCAACGGTAACTAATTGCAATTATGAATGTATCCTCTCTAATTCTCTAGTGGTTTTTTGTCATAAACAATGTTCCCCATAAACAATGTACTTTGAAGGTTTTAACAGGAAGTATAACTCGTGAAAAACGTCAGGAACGGAAAGCTCAGAGAAACAAAGTACTTTTCTTTTTTTAATTTTTTGATTGTTGTTGTTTAGTTTTTATTTAGCTTAATTTTGCGCCATTTATGTTATACAGTGTTATACACTGACCACTTACATATTGTTACAATGTAACAACTTGCATAAAATTTCCATTTAAAAACTACGAGGAATATTTTTAGGTCACAAAATAGAATAACTTAACAAAAAGCAGAACCATAAAACACAAAGCAAACAATTAAACAAATATGAAAACACAAATTCCACATATTTGACTGGCATTGATGTTATCTCCAAGGTTTTTTAATGCTTACTTTTTTTTAACCTTATTTAGAGATTTAGCTCTTTTTATAGTTTAGAATACAATTAATTATCACTGGCTTAATCTGGATTTTTTAATGTGGAATTTATCAGATATTAATGTCAGCTATACAAATTGAATTGCAGTGTCTAAAAGTAACGTCTTAAATATGCAAAAAATAAACAACATATTTCATTATATTAGATATAGTTAGATATAGATAGATATTTCAGGGATAAAATATTTGAATAATGTTTGGATGAACCTCTTTGTTAAAAATCCGTCATGTTCAAGCCAAAGCTTCTTAAAATAAATTGATAAAACCAGTGTTGTAAAACTTTTTTAGTGGTGTTTTAAGAACACCACTATTTTATAAAATCAGAGTCTCTCATAAATGTTTATTGTTAGACTTGCAGTTTTAAAGGTCGATTCCACCAATCTTCAGGTTCCTCCTTAAATTATGTGTATTGGGAAGAGGATTTTAGACGGTGAATAAGTTAGACTGAGATGCGTTTTTATTGTTTAGAGTTAGGTTTTTATCCTTTACCGAAAAACTGCATTTAAGGGTATGCAAACTTACTATCTAATTAAGCTTGTAGAAATGTTCTTTAATCAAAAAATGGTCAAGGTGTGTAAATAAAAAAGGTATAGCAAAATAATGAAAATATATTAGCGCAAAGTCTGCATCCTCTTTTGATAAATTCATTACAAATTAACTTTAATTAATTTCTGATGAGGGACCTTGTGTACTAGCTAAATGTGAATTAAATATTGTGCTGATGAAAAACGGCTTTACAGTTTTTTCCATTTTGAAATAGGAGGAACGAATTTCTCGAATTGTTTAGATTACGAAAAATGGTGCTTTTAGCTTGAAAGGCTTTACCGGAAGGTCAGCGCACTCATCCCCCCCACAGTCTCAACCGTAACTAGGCAACAATACGTTTGGTTGCAACGGTGTAAAACCTATAGAAGAGGTTTTCCTACAACACGGCAGGTAAGACTAGCGCTTCAATGCAAAGCACTTTAGGCACACACACAATTATACTATTAGAAAAAAAAGATAATTAAAAAGGGGGTTTTGATTAACTTAATTTGGAAAATTGTTGACTTTTGTAGCCTAACGTCAACGTACTCTTAACGTCACTGACGGCTAACTTCATCGTTAGCATCAAGTTAGCATCCTCAACCAGACAGACCAAAGAGAAAAAACTGGTATAAAGTTGTTTAAACGTTGGATGGAAGTCAGAGACGTGAGGTGTGCGCTCAGAAAACATGTCAGCTGCTGAAAGTGAAGACCATGAGCCCCCCACCAACAATGACGTGGAAGAGGACAGCCGAGCAGCAGCAGATGAGGAGGAGGAGCAGACGGAGAGGAGACTGGCAAAAGAGGAGCCTGCAGGAGCCGGGACAGGTGGACCAGAGACGGGCCGAGCCAAGGCCACAGCGCAGTCTCAAGTCTACACTGCAACCAGCAACACACTCTTCTCAAAGAAGACAGCTCATCCGAAGACATACGCATTGGTTTGTCTTGTTGATTACTTACATTTGAACCCCCTTGCAATCAGGAAAGCTAAAAGAAAAAAATGTTAAACAATTATTTCCACGATAAAAAGCTCAAATGACAACTTTGACTGGATCTTAACAGTTTCATCAATGTATCTCGTCCACCAGTCACTGGAATGGGTATTTGGGATGAATCCAGCTCTTCCAGTCTTTATCCTGCAAGACCACAGTGAGCTGGTGGTCCTCTATGCTGGAGCACACGTTGGGATCATATACAATCACACCTCAAACTCCCAGCACATACTTCAGGTAAAAACCAACAGTTATTTTTTTATTGTTGAGGAATCAGAATGTGAAATAGATTTATTACAGAATAGTTTTTTTAAATTTTTTTTTGTGAGTTGGTGAAGAGGGTAGAATAAACAAAAGTCACACAGAAAGACACAGACGTGATCATATCAGTACACATTATAGAGGGATGGAGGTGCCTTATCACAATATGTAGGACTGTAGAAATGTAGCTGAGGAGCAGCACAGTGGGCTATGAGTCAAGAGTATATAAGTCAGTGGGAGGACCTGGGAACATGTCACAAAAAAACGATTAAAGCTTTGCTTTGGGTAATCTGGGTGTAGCTATGGGTGTCTTCTGAAAGATTTAACGTGCCAGTTTATTTAATACTTATGTGTCCTCAGGGTCACTGCTGCCCCATCTCATGTATGTGCGTCAGTGAAGACAGACGCTGGATTGCAACAGCAGATCAGGGAATAAAAAGCACAGTAATCATATGGGACTCTTATTCTGGGTAACTCTTGATTCTACATGCATCGAGGCATTTTTGTTTACGAACCTGTTTATTTTTGACAGTAACCATGTATGATAAATATTCCAGTATTCCTGTGCATACGTTCTTCGATTGCCACCCTAATGGGGGTGTCATTGCAATGGCATTTTCAGGAGACACAAAGCATCTGGCAACTCTCGGGGCTGAAGAAGTTCAAGTAAGTATGACACCGTTGGATAGTAAGATTTAGGGTTATGGCCTTCGGAGCATTTTATGATCCTTTACCTTAAAAATGTAACTCTAAATATGTAACTGTTGCATTACAAGCGCCCAATATCTCACAACTGCATTTATTCTAAAAACAACTTCATAAAGCACAAAAATGGCACAAAACAGTAAATGCCATTCTTTAAAGTTTATATTAATAATCGCCTATTAACAATAACATGATTTTTTCACAGTGTGTGTGCATTTGGGATTGGACAAATGAAACAGAGAAACCTTTGTCATTTACTGAAATCAGTCCTAAACATGGTTTTCAGGTAAGTATTGTTTTCTTTTAACCTTTTAAATCCTACCTATATCTCTAAATGCCTTCAGGAGAACAATCAAATGTGAAATTGTCTTTCAGGAATACATCCTTTTTAATCCAAATAATAGCACTCAGCTGCTCAGCAGCAGTGAAAGGCAGGTGCTACTTTATAGAAGTGTAAGTCCAGATAATCCCTATTTTTTAAATACTTTACATGCAGATTTTATAGGTATGTTTATTGCATTCATAATTTGGTCTTTTTAGGCTAAGGGAAGTCTTCAGTACTGTGCCCTAAAGCTTAAGAAGGTAACTATTTTCATCTGTGTTTCAAAGTTGTTATTGAATTGTAAGAGATTTTCATTTCTTTGATAGCAATTACCATTTTGATAAATATTTACCATTGCCTTTCTCGGTCACTTCTGCAGTTCTCCGATGGTGTCAGTAATAAAACCGACGCTGCAGTGTGTATTCAGCCTGCTGCTGACCCTTTTCAAACTGTCCGCATGGCTGGTGGGTTTCTTTCTCAGTCTGTGTTTCACTGGAGTAAACCTCGGATCTTAACAGTCTCCGCAGCTGGCAAGCTTGTGGTGTGGGATCTGTCTCAAGAATTAGTTGCAAACCAATGCCTCCCCAGGGACAGAATCAAACTAATTCATCTTCAGAAAAAGCCGATCACAGTTTTCACTGTAACTGACAGGTAGCTAGAGTTAGAAATATTCATCGATGTTGCCTTTTAAATGTTGCTTGTATTTGCTCTTAAATTATCTGTATTTGTTTGCGTGTTGTCACAGCTGTTTTGTCACTGGTGACACCGAAGGCCATATCAAATTTTATGATGAAGAATTCATGCTTCTCACATGGTACAGTGAATTCAGCCTGGATGCTATTGTTTCCATTTCCTTTTCCAAAGAGAACACAGAGGGATATCTCGACCGCTGCACTCTAGAGGCCAAACCGTTAACTATTAGGTAAAAAATATAAGAATAAATAAAGATATGTATGTGCAGCAGAATAACCCCCAAAGATCGCCGTAACCCAGCTGTTTTTTTTTTCTTGAAGGAACTTTGTTGTGTCCACAGTCAGTTCCACAGTACTACATGTGAATACACATAATGGAAACGCTCAAATTCTGCTGCATGACTACTCTGACCCTATTCATGCAGTGGCCTGCCACCCTAAACAGCCACTAGTGGCCATGGGCAATCAGAAGGGCATTTTAAAAGTGTGCGACTACAGCAGCAAAGTGATCATCTGCAGCAAGGTCTTTGAGAAAAAGGAACAGATTCAGTGTGTATCGTTTGACCCTCAAGGTGAGACAATGTCCTCCCATCACCAACTGGTGCATGAAACCAGCGTTTTCCAGCTGCTGCATAACTTTGACATTTATCACTACATACTACAACATTAACAACTGCCTTTTCATCTCTGGACAGGATTATACTTGGCAGTCGGTTTTGGCACCGGAGCTTTACATATACTGAATCCCGGCACTTTACAGAGTGACCCAGACGAGTGTTTCCATTACACTGAAGACAGCATTGATCACATCGCATTCTCCTCAGACTCAAAGTTTCTTGCTACTGCAGTGAGTTGTTTTTTATTAACAAATGTATGATGCTATGTTGGAATCATTAAAAACTTGGTTTCTTGATATGATTATTGAACTATACTCTTATGCTTTTAAATATTTATAACGTAGTAAGGCACGCGTCCTTGTTGACTGTTAGGATGCTGGAAAAGCAGTGACAGTGTTGCGCCTGCAGACCAACGAAGGCTCTTCGCCTCGCTGGGTCTATCTAGGAAGATACCGCTCCCACTACAAGCCCATTAAAGACCTTCTTTTCGGGGTTCATCTGGACAGTCCTCAACCCAGACTCTTCTCCCTGGGAATGGACCGCCGACTGGTTAGTCCCCGTTTCAGACTTGTAGGAAGTGTGAACTAATAGTTTTTTTGTGACAAAATGTGTGCCCGTGTGGAACTAAATAATAGGTGGAGTACGACCTGGAAAACAGTGACGTGAACCAGCTCCTCATCTTGAGCTCTGAGCGCATTGAGCAGAGTGCGGTGCCAGTGTGCATGACTTGGTATCCTCCCCTTACAGCAGAGCAATTCCTTCTTATCACCTCAGACCAATACAAGATGAAGCTTTTCAACAGCACCACCAAGATGTGCAGGTCTGTGAAATACCGTCAAAAGAATTTCTACTGTTGTCACCACAAATTACTAAAATCTTTATTGCATGTGTTTTACAAAACCAGAAAGACTCTCCTCGGTCCAGTATACGGCTCTCCTATTAAAAAAATAGTAGTTCTTCCAATGTCTAAAGAACATGAAGTGAACTCATATTACCTGGCATTCATCACAGACGACAAGGTCAGTGAAGAATCAGATAATATGCTTTATAAATTCAAAATGTGTTGTGCATGTGTCTACAATAACTAATATATAAAATAACATCAGTATTATCAGCATTAATAAAAGGCCATAATCATTATTTATGCGTTAAGTGCATTTTTAGCTCTACAGACATATTTTTGGTTTGTTTTTCATTCACTGTTTCTGTGTGCAAAGCTTTTCCTCTTTATAACTAAATTATTGATACGCGTTGTGGCCTTTCTAACTACACTTTCTAACTTCTAACACTTTGTCAACTCATGGTGTGATGCAAGAAGTTATGTTTTAATCTGATACTTAGATTCAGTATATCTTGGAAAACTTTTGCTTTTGAATCTTTTGAAAATTTTGTCTTGCTTTGAACTTGGTGCTGTTCTGGTAAAAAGACAGTTATTGAAGTTATTGATTGCCTCTTAAAGTGTTGTTTTTCTTCTACAGTTGGGTCTACAGATTTTTCCTCTCGATGGTAACCCCTACAAGTCCAATGCTTTGATCTGCCACCCCACGGGGGTGTCTAACTTCGCCTGCTCCTCCGACAGTCGATTTGTTTTTACTGCAGGAAGCTCTGACTGCACGGTTCTGTCATGGGAGATAAACTTTAGGTAAGCTTTAATAATAACAAGTAAATTCAGAACAATGTGATCGTGTTTCCTAACAATGGTCCTCTGACTTCTTATGTAGTGCACTGGAGGCAGCAGCTACATTGGGAGGAAAAGACCTGGAACCTTTTTACAACCTTCTTGAGGGAGGGAGAGACGGCAAATTCTACAGGGTCAGTTAAGACTTGTTTATGCAATTAGCTTGAAAATAGAAGAATGTCTCCCTTTCCCAAAAGTGTGCTATATTTAAGGCAGTTTTTTTGCATTGTGATTTATTTGGCTTTACACATATGAAATTTCCATTTTAAAGAAATACGTATTTACTTGTGTTAGTATTTCAACTTACAACCAATGGGTTGGTAGAATATTTTATCCATACACAGTGACTGTTTGATTGTCCCTTTGTATATGTATTTCTAAGTTGATCTGTTTGTTTCACAAATGTATCTAGTTATTAACATTATATGATGACTACATAGAAATTTTGAACCTGAAGAGCATTACTCAACACATACACTATATTGTATTTCTGGATTATTACCACAGATCATTTCTCCTCCAGCCACGAGTGTTACTAAAATATTTCAGACACCATTTTAGCCATGGATTCTCTGTTTTCTTACCTGTTTTTAGGAGATGGAGGATTTTTTCTATTACTGCCAAATCAATCACCAAGGCACTGACACAATGGATAAACGTCAAGTGTCTACCAAAATTCCCTTGTCAGAGGTTCCCTCTCTGATGAGAGCTTTGGGCTACTTCCCTACTGAACAGGAGGTATGATTGGTGTAAGCACAGCTGACAACAAACACATTGCACAAGTAAGAACTGTAAAAACTAATTTTTGTAATTTCTACACCAGATAGAAAACATTGAAAATGAGGTCAAGTTCAGCAAGTATGCTGAAAGTGGAAAATGTGTGACTGACATTGATCTGGAGGAGTTCATTAAGCTGTATGTCAACCACCGTCCAGTTTTTGGAATCTCTAGCAATGAGCTTCTTCAAGCTTTTAATGTCCTTGGGAATGACAACCCTGTTCTCCAGAGACATGAGCTGCTAGAACTTGTACAGGCTCGAGGTACACTGCATGCTACTCAATCAGAAAATATTCAGTCTGTTGTCAACTTCATTACTGTCACCTTACTGAAAATCCTTTAGTAAATTACATTGACAAATTACATTGTCAAAAATAATGTTGTTGTTATCTTTGCCAGGAGAACACATGACAGAGGAAGAGGTTGCTGAGTGTTTTACTGCACTTCTAGGACTCAATGAAGAGGAAGAAGAAGAGGGAGCAATAGGCGGGGAACAATCTGAGCCTGGTACTTATAATTTTGACCATATGTAAATGAAAAACTTATTTAGAACTCAAATAGAAATCTTATATAAGCTCAAAAAGCATAATCACTTTGGATTTGTGTGTGTGTCCAGAGGAAGAATATTCACTGGCGTGTGCAATCCCGGATGAGATATCTATGGAGACATTTACAAGTGACATCTTGGGCTTCCCCTCCTCGGCAGAACAGAGATGCAGGGCTTCGCCAACTCAGTGACGAGTTTGCAGCGTGTTTTGTCTGCTATTCCAGAAGCAGACATGCCGATGATAAGCGTCTGATGCTTTATTTACACTGTTGGCACTGTTAACACAGTTAACTAGAGTATATACATAGTGTTAAAAACATGTTTTTACCTAAATGCAATGTGTATTTATTCAGTTTTTCTAGAATTTAAGTACAAGCCTTAAATAAAGTACAACATTGTATATTTAAACTAATTAACAGTAGAAAGTATTCTTCAAATTCTCATAACATAAGCTTTAAGAGTGCTGTGACATATCCTGAACTAAAAACATGCAGAACTACAAAATAAATGCTGTACAAGTTTTCATTATTTCATTATTTTATAAATAAAATATAAACACACCACTTGGTTCTATAACTGCTGCTTTTCCTATTAGTTTAATATTGTTTTCCACAATACATATAGAGAACAGCACAGAGTACAGTACAGAGAATCAATTACGTCCACATTTAAAAACAGCGTTACAGCATTAAAAACAGCGATTGCAGCACTTCTTCCCTCAAACTAATTTTTTTTCTTCAACTTGCAAGAGGTACTAATGGGGCCTCAAAAGCCAGAGGACTGCAAGACCAAGTCATAAAAGTTATCCCAGCTATCATAGGAAATGATAGCTGAAATGTGGCTGGCCCTCTTGCTGTAGCATAATGAATCGCATGCTACACCAGGCTGTAGTTCACACCTCATTCATGCCACACAGCAGTTTGAGGCAGAAAAACAGAACCCTGCTTCACAGCTGGACTGGCCCGAACCATGAAAGCACAAGGGATGGGGAGTCAAAGTTGCGAAATCAACGGCAGACAGTGGGAGAGCAGAAAGAAAAGGACAAACTAAGCATCACTAGAGAAACTACTGCAAAGAGGATTTTTTGTCTCTAATTGTAGGACTATTTTTACCATTTAATGTAGGGATTATTTAGTGTAGGGGTTTCGTATAGCATGCAGAAATATAGAAATGCTGAAACATTTAAATTTAAAATATGATGAATGAATATAAATTTAAAGTGACATCCTGATGCCCAGCATTGTGAAATATTACACAGGGGAAATTTAAGGTCCTTTTTTAAAACATTTTTTTACTGACATAAAATTCCAATTTCAAAGTATTTTGTGTTATTGCATATGCAGTAAGAGACTGAATACCTGTCATCATAGCTGATTACATTTTAATTTATTTTTGCAAAATAAATATATAACTAACATGGGTAGCAGATATACATGTATGTGGATATATAAATGTAGTTATTTGTGCACTGAAGAACAAATTTGAGGTTATTCTACTGATTTTATTGGTACTTTCTTTTCCTGTTTCTTTGTATTTGAAATCCTCTACTTTGAAGAGGAATATTGTACTCTCAACTCTATGGTTATTTATCATTATTGATCTTTAATTAAAGATCAACTTACTAAACTTCCTGCAGATTTAGATTTAGAGTTTTAGTTTCAATATATACGCAAGTTACATACAAAATTAGTAGGGCTGATTGTGTCTCAGCTCTCAGTTTACAGCTCACTAATAGCAGGGTAAAATTTGTGTAACTTTCAGAAATAACAATGTAATGCAGTAAGATCAAAAACAGTGGGTTATTATGTTTAGACTAAACACCATGACCAACAATAATTATTATATTGTTGTACTGTATACACAATTACTACGTAAGAGAGCTGCAAAATGCATAATTTGCATTTTCTACTTATTTCATAGTATTAACAACATAACAGCGCCCCAGAAGTGAAACCATGGTTGTAGTGTAATTAGTATTTAAAGTCCTTCTGCCACCTGTACAACGACGTTCAAACCAGTTCTAACCAAGCAGCTTCAGGACTCCAACATAGCACTGTCGAATATGTCAATACATTAGGGCCCCACCGGAACCTTGTGCTCCCCACGCTCACAGCTTTGAGAATGACAGTTTCTAAGGGTGAATCTGGAGCATGAGGAAATTAAAACATACTGATATTAAAACAATCTTCCCACGCATTATTGGAAATTCTCTTTTCAAGTTCATCTTCACCCTTCAAGAACGGCTGATTGTGAGACTGTCAGTCTAAATGAACAGCTGGTGGCGCCCGTGCACCACCTGGCTGCAATGTTCCAGTAAAACTGAAGAAGAAGAAGAAAGACGCCTCGAGCACTTTTTTTGTTGTAGACATTAGTTCCTAAGACTTAGGAGCAGTGACGTCCTTACGACGTGTCACATGACCAAAAAGCGAATTCATACACTCACCGGCAACTTTATTCAGTGGTAACCTTATTTAAAATGAATCAGGCTGCCAAAACTTTAGAACCACATATTTTAATAGTGTATAATAATAATGCAGACAGTAGAATCATCATGTTACTGACACGTTCGACATTATAACATTCTAAAAAAAAGTTATGGCATAGCTGTTGTATTGAATTGCATTAGATTGTACATGTGTACCTAATAAAGTGGCCAGTGAGTGTATGTCAACCAGCAGATATTTTTTATTTTGGATATCTGAATTTTTAGTATGACTAGTACCAGCTGAATATCTGAAATGAGATGATCTAAAATAACACTGTGGATATCTGACTTCGAAAAAGCCAATACAAAAGAATGGCTAAAGTGACGTTTGCTTAATTAAAATGACAATGGTATGTATATCTGCAACATTTAAATCCCCCGTCATAACCACTTATTCTCTTTGATCACGTGACACCGCGTCACTACCTCCAAGTCTTAGGAGCTAACGTCTACTCTTTTTTTGTCAGCTGGTCCCTGCGACTTTTTACTACGACAAGTCTGTATCGACACAAGTTCCGCTAACTTTGGCCACTAGTGTCCAGCGACGAGCTTTGAGATGAGTGAACCGAAGACTGGAGGTTCACGGCGCCACACCGAGCAACTGAAACCACGAGTCCGGCTCTGATGCGTCCGCAGCGTCGTTCTTTAGCCCCACGAACGGAAGAGTTGCGCTCTCCTAGCTTGCTGGCTAACGTTAGCTATTTGTTTGGTAGGTCTCCGACTTGGCCGTCGGAGGGAGATGTCTCTGCGGCAGAAATACCGTCGCCCGCCGGCGATCATCAAGCAGGAACAAGACGACGACTCGGACGCGGAGGAGACTCACCTGGGCTTGCGGCGGGCGGACGGGCTGGAGTCTCAGATCATCCACAGCGGACACTTCATGGTGTCGTCGCCCCACAGCGAGCACCCCCCGAAGAAAGGCTACGACTTCGACACCGTCAACAAACAGACGTGTCAGACGTACCACTTCGGCAAGGCGAGCGCCTCGCACTTCTCCATAGACGCGTCGCTCACCAAACTCTTCGAGTGCATGACCCTTGCCTACAGGTGAGTGTGCGCTCGCCAGGTGACCCTGAACCGCACAGGGGCCCCTCAGATAGTCGCCGCTCAGCAAACCGACATCCTGTCGACGTCTGGGACACACAGCTGCAGTCACGAGGCTCCTCTTCATGCAACTTCCTGCTTGACCACAAACACTCTGGAACTCAGGCGGTTTAATGCACTTTGAAATCACTTAGCCAGAGTCCTCACATTTTCACTGGCAAGTCAAACCGTGGGAGCCCCAGACGGATAAAGCAAATAAACGTGATTGTGTCGTTGCGATGGGAAATATTAGGCAGCAAGTAAACAGTCAGTTCTTGGTGCAGTGAAAGCATGAAAATACATGATAAATAGAAAGATCTAAGGCAAACTGTCATATCCTGAGCCTCCACTACATGGCATTTCCAATATTCAGTGGTCAAAAAAATACTAAATAAGTATCATACAAAACTGAAAAGGTAGTGTAGGATTTCTTGTAAAATCTTATTCTGAAAAATAACTAGTCAGCTAAATGAATGATAGAGCTGATTAGAAACATGGAATATATGTGCCCTTACGTAATGTTCTTGCCAAATTGCTGTAAATCAGATGGTGGAGGAGACTGTTTGATTCTTGGTTCCTTTTAATGTTACCAAGCAAGAAAATGAAACCCCAAATTTCCCTAAGTTTCTTACCTAATATTGGCTAAGGGAGTGTGACACCTGTGAATATAATTTTGTGGCTGCATGTGAATGATCAAAACACACACTCTAACTGCATAGCTATTGACATGTTCAGTCCAACATGTAACTTTGGAGCAACTGAGAGGGGTTGGACGTTAAAAATACCTCACTCTTATTTATGACACACTGACTCCCTGCATGATTGCCAAATTAATAAAGCACGGAATTCTTTTGGTAAATGTTTGCAAATAATGATGATTTTGCTTTATTATGGTATTTCTAATTTAGTCTAAAAGAAACTTACCAGTGCTTAGATGAATCTTTCTCTTTAGCTAACCAACTACATAAAATAGTTTGAAATGATCAAACACAGAGAAGCAGGGATAGTGGGCGCCCATGATTCTCTGGAGTGTTGATGCAGAGCAAGCTGCTCGGAGGATTCCCTCGTACTTGGCAAATGACACCAACTCACACCCACCAGGAAGACTATTTATAGATGAGAAAAAGCACTGCAAATACTTTCTGTTCTGTTGTTGTCATTCATACTACGCTTTCTTTATTATACCCACAACAAAAACCGCATTAGTGTGCCTTTCTCTGTTATATTGCAGTTTATTGAAGCAGTCCTTGCCATTCCCAAGGACTAACATTGTACTCATGCAGAAATGTATACAAATTATAATCAGGATTATAATGATTTGACAAGGACAGATTGTTTAAACAAAAAAAAAACAAGACAAGAAGCTGACATTGCTCTGCCAAGGCCAAGATTGGAAAAGGAAATATATTTTTTTAAATCATTATCTTCTGCCGTCTTAAAAAGGAACAGGAACTTTTAAAAAGTTATATTTGGCATTAGACTGTTCATTATTGTGTGTTTGACTCACAGCGTACACTGATGCATGAATTTCTAGACACGTCAGTGGTGCACATTTATTTCATTTGTTACAGTTGTTACAAATCCTTTGACTGCTTCTTTTAGAGTGTCCTCCATCCCCAACACCCCCCCCCCCATTCCATTTTAAACCTTTCACTGCGGACAAATGATCCCCTTTAATTTACAAAAAATATTAAATTAATTGTCTGTACTAGTAATGGGTCACTTTAGTGTATATACCTTTTTAACGTCAAAGTTGAAGCTGCTGTTGCTGTGTCTAACTTCAAGCTTCTGTTTGTTTTTACATGCTTTATTTCTTACGTTGCCAGTGCTGGTCAAGGTGACATGTAGCCTTTTCTCTTTGACGTTGTTCTTTGTTATTATTTTATATACGTGGTGAAGTTGGTGATCTAGTTATTTAGGTTTACATAAAGTGTGAGCCGTACTCGACTTGTGAAAATGTTTGAATTTGTCTTTTCAGTGGTAAATTGGTATCTCCCAAATGGAAGAACTTCAAAGGTCTAAAGCTGCTTTGGAGAGACAAAATCCGCCTCAATAACGCCATATGGAGAGCGTGGTATATGCAGTGTAAGAGCTCCACTCCCGCTTCCACTCACACGTTGTTTTACTTCAGCTGAACCTGCTTTTATTACAACAGTGAAGTGTGTTTTTAGTGATCCCTGAATAAATACTGGCACAGTTTCAGATGTTGTCTTACATGCAGTCAGCAGTGACAGTAATAACAGCTCTTATTCACATGACAGAAATAAATAAACTAGGTCAAACCCGAGCCGTGAGCAGGGCTTTGACCTTTTACCTGAATTTGTCTTCCGTATACATGATAAATAAAGTACTGTAGTATGAGCTGTCAATTTTTTATAGTCTGCGATAAACGTCATCCATTGACATGAAATTTAAATAATAATGTAATTTTACCTCTTAGTGACTTTGTTTAATTTGTTTCTACCATCAGATGTGGAGAAAAGGGAGAATCCTGTTTGTCACTTTGTGACTCCCCTTGATGGAAATATGGACATGGATGTCCATCGTTCTGCTGAAGTAAAGAAAAATTTGTTCATTAGACTTTGTATAGTATAAACACAAAAAAGTGACTTCCTGAAATCCTCTAATGGATCTATTTTTATGTTCAGTTTCTCAGACATTCTTTTTTTGGTTTTATATTTCCCTTGCCACTTCCTTTGTTCTTGCTATGTGTTTACAGGGTTTAGTTTAGTACCATCTCACTTATTCTTCTGCAGGTCATTGCCACAGAGGGAAAATGCTGGAAGAGAAGAATTGAAATTGTAATAAGAGAATATCACAAGTGGAGAACGTACTTTAAGAAAAGGGTACTGCATTTGGCTTTTTCTAAATATTTTGAAATATTTTAGTTTTGTAATGAGAATACCAGGCATTTCATAGTCTGTCCGTTTGAACACGCTTGTGTTTAGCTAATTTGACACTTAATTATTTTTACAGTTACAGAAGCACAAGGATGATGACCTCTCAAGTTTGCTCAAGGTATGCAAGATTGCACCATGCTCCAAAGTATTGTTAATTTTACATCAATATTACAATAAAAATCTCTTTAACAAGTTTTTAGTACTAATGTAATTAATCCATGCAATTCAGTGCCTTCACATTATTGAAACACGTTTAACAGATTGTGTTACACGTACAGTAGCTTGTAATTTGCTAAGACACAGACATTTGTATAGTGATGTCTCATGTTTTTTGGCTAGTGCACGTGTCAGGAGTCCCTGTGTTGGACTTAACAATAGTTTATTGCCACCCCATGTTGGCTGTACTCAACATTGCATGTTTGTGTGTCATTAACTTGCTTGGTGGTTGCATTTTTAACACCCAAAGGGGCCAGAGGAGCAGTTCTCGTTGTTTGGGGAGGTGTCTCCAGACATGCTCCGTCTCTCCTTTTACCAGGATGAAGAGATCGCTGGACGCCGTGGGCCCCGTAAACACAACGAAACACCTGCCCCTATGGAGATGGACCCCCTGTTTGACATGGATGTGCTCATGTCTGAGTTTTCAGACACTTTGTTCTCTACGTTGGCCTCACATCAGCCCATATCCTGGCCCAATCCAAGAGAAATCGGTGAGAAATCATCAGTGTTTTGTTTTATAAACTTAATAGACACACCAATTTTTTTGTTAGTACTTTATTTCCGCTAAACTCATACTTACTCATACCCTATTTGATTTTGTTTAAAAAAAAATTAACTAATTCAGCATTATTGTCCCCTAGAGTTCAGACCTCTGTGTCTTTACCTTTCACAGCTCACGCAGGAAATGCAGACATGATTCAACCAGGACTCATCCCGTTACAACCCAACTTAGACTTCATGGACTCCTTTGATCCATTGCAAGGTAAGCAGTAAGGACCACCCATAGCTGCCGTAGTTTTGCACACACAAACACTAATGGTGCTCTCTCTAAAGGAATCGAGTGCATGTTATAGTAGCTCTGCTACAGCAGTTGACTAACACAACAGTTAGTAAGTTTTACTAACCTCTGTCTAACATAGAGACTCTTGTTCCAGACTTATTTCACAGTCTCCGCCAGCCCACCTTCCCTTCTGTTTCCCCCACTGCATCATCTGTCACCTCACTACCCAGCAGCAGCTCCCAGTCACAGGTAAACCCCGACCTAAGGACAGTTCCTAATACACGCCACCGTGATCGTGGTTGATGCTTGGAGTGTGTGATTTGTTCAAGATTTTAAACTAGATGTTAATTTTTATGTATCACTGTATGATGGTTTCCACTACATTTTTGTGTCTTAATGGTAGTCACAAAAAATGTAACATAATAACT
Source organism: Channa striata (assembly GCA_033026295.1). Lineage (NCBI taxonomy): Eukaryota > Metazoa > Chordata > Actinopteri > Anabantiformes > Channidae > Channa > Channa striata. Next base: position 5,875,881 of record CM065178.1, read on the forward strand.
AAATAAATAACTATAATACATAAAAAAGTAAATATTATTTCCTCTAGCACGTACCGTGTTTTATGTTTAAATTGTTGCTCAAACTGCACAACATTTTAATTTATTTTCTATTCAGACTCAATCATTCAAAATATGGCAAAATACAGTATTTAGCTTCTCTCATGATGTTGTGCCTCAAGAAATTCTCTCAGAAGTAATGTATTTTGTCATATTGTTTTATTTGTTTTTGTTGGCCACTGAAATGTACACTCCCCTTGAAAAGTATTGGAGCAGTGACGCAAATTCCTTTTGTTTTTGCTGTTGACTGAAATCATTTGGGTTTGACATCAAAAGATGAATATGAGACAAGAGGTCGACATCTCAGATTTATTTCCAGGTATTTACACCTGGATCTGATACACAACTTAGAACCACCTTTTGTTTGAACCCACACATTTTTCATGTGAGCAAAAGTACTGGAACACACAGACTTAAAATAGATTAAAGTGAATTATTTATTTACTTACAATTTAGTTGCAAATCCTTTGCTTTCAAATACTGCCTATCGCCTTTGACCCATTAAAATCACATTGACATTGAATTCTTCTTTTGCAATGCTTTTCCAGGCTTTCACCGCAGCCTCTTTAAGTCGTTGTTGTCAGTTGATGTCAGTCTCCTCTTTAGCAGGTAAAATGCAGCTCTATAGGGTTTAAGTGTAAAACCTTCCCGTGTTGCCTCTAATGAACTCCCTTGTGTGTTCTGGGTCATTACCTTGCTGCATGATGAAGGATCTCCCAATCAGTTTGGTTGAATCTTTCATGAAATTGGCAGACAAAATGTTTCTGTAGAGTTCGTTTTGCTGCTGCCATTAGTAATTATGATTAATGATCCTGTCCTAGAAGAAGCCATGCAAGCCCAAGCCATGACGCTGCCTTCACTGTGTTTCACAGATGAGCTTGTATGTTTGAGATCATGAGCTGATCCTTTCTTTCTCCAAACCTTAGCCTTTCCACCCCATAAGGTTAAGCTTTGTCTCATCAGTCCCTAAAACTTGATGAATCTTCGGGCCTCATTTGATTTGAGGGTTCATACAAAAGGTAAATGGTAATTGGTTATTGGTCTGGACTTATATAGCGCTTTTCTCCCTGTTGGTACTCAAAAGTGCTTTGCACTACTCCCGTACACACCAACGGGAGAGCTGCTATGCAGCTGGCCGACCCTCACTGGAAGCAATTAATTGGGGGTTCAGTGTCTTGCTCAAGGACGCGTCGACATGTGACCTGAACTGTAGGATTGGTGGACGACAGCGCTACCAAGTGCGCCACAGTAGCTATCTTCTTAAGTTGTGTATCAGATCCACGTGTAAATATCTGGAAATAAAGGCTGAAATGTTGTTCTGTTGTCTCATATTTATCCATTGATTTCAAACCCACATGTTTTCAGTCTAAAGCAATAATATAGTATTTGGCCTCACTGCTTCAATTCTTTTCAAGGGGGTGTAGTTTAACCACAGGCTAGTGCCTGAATTGTTAGCGCAAGTAAAATAATTTTACCTGTTTTCAAAACACACTTTGGTATTACGTGGAGTAAAATGTCAAGTGAAATCCATTTAAACGAAATTTATTTAGGGCAGAGACTTAAAAAACGTACAACAATTGGCTAATATTTAAATTGCAGAAATTTTCTCCACCTCTCATCTTGTCTCTCCGTTCAGACCAGTCTGAGAAATGCAACATTATCTGCTCGATTATTAGATTAATCGATTATTTTGTAGCCTTATGGTTTATATGATATTCATTTGATTTGATTACTATGACTACCTGAAAGGCTGTGAGTCTGGCAGTGTAAAGCTGTATGAGAGAAACTGTATGTAAAAGTTGATTGAAGTTATTGAGCAGCCTGAAAAGTCAATGATTGATTTAACTTAATTTATTCATTTTTGATATATTTGAAGTTAACCAACCATCCAAAATGTTTATAATGTGTGGCAAGCAAACCATTTTAATGTCAATCTTAACCAGCACAATAATCATTTCCAGCTGATATCACTGTAGCTAGAGCTGCATTTCTTGTGTGTCATATTGAACTGTAAGAAATGTCTGTGTTTTTGTTCCCTTTTCCTTTGTTATCCGTTACCAGGGCCAGTTAATGTCCTCCTTGCCCATCCCTTCTCCCATGGCCAATGAAACCAGTGAAACTGGTGGTGGTGGTGGTGGAGGTGGCAGTGGTAATGCTGCCTATGTACAAAACTACATGCCTCTGTTTCCTGGGCAGGTGGCGCCCAATGATCAAGCAGCGGTTCCATCCGTCTCTCAGCCTTTATCCCACGGTACTATGAGACATTGCCTTTCGAGCCAGGACATGGCTTCACCATCACCCATGGTTCCTTCACCACTGGACAGCACCACCACACTGGATGAGGGCGTAGCTCCATCTGTGATTACACACACAGCCTCGTCTACTGTCACACCCAGTGAAGCAGCCACCACCTTCAGCCACGGCTCAGAATACAGCTCCATATCCTCACAACCTCCACCTCCACCGTCCCAACTTCAGCCCATGGCTCCAATGCCTGTCCCTCAGACTTTTGTCCTGCCTCGCCCCTTTCAGTCATCCAGTGCCATGAAAAACCGCCCTGTGCAAAGGATCGCTCCTGCTACCACCCTCCCCCCACCTCACCTCATCCTCACAGGTCTGTGCCTGACCTCAAGTTAAAATTATTAATGCTGCACTTTCCAGAAATTGCACATTTTAACTTTCATCTTTCAGTGGAGCAGTGTCACTTTACCTTTTTACCACAAGATGGCAGTAAAGCTAATGATTGACGATGTGTGTGTTCATCGTAGCTTGGATCACTGATAATGTCTCTTGGAAACCACAGAAGAAAATATGTGCTAGCAGTGAAATCTGATAATTTACATGCAATTTTGCTGGAGGGGAAAAGGGTTGTGCACTCCCTCGTTGCCATGCCAGTTAGTAAAAAAAAGAAGCCCTGTGGTTTTATTTCTATGTAACATTGTTTAATTTAGTTTCAAGATTTAAACGCACAGTTTTTGGACTGAAACCTGCTTGAAAATAATAATATTTAGGAAAAGCATATCTGAAGAAAGGCAGGGGGCAAGACCTGTGTTAATAATAATAACTTTATGTATGAATGCAACTAAAACTGTGCTCTGAATCCCCTCAGCCCCTTTCCCAGGCCACCCCAATGCTGTTATTGTTACACCTGCGCCTCTGAAAGGAGATGTGGCCTCTAACCCAGGAGTAGTCATTGCTTCATCTCATCTTGCAGCGGTATGAAAAATGACAAATTTGCAATGTTGCAATTATGCTACTCCCTCTTTTGAGTGTTTCTCATGTGTGTAACTTATCAAGATGAAAATACATTTCATCATCTAAAACTATTCTTTATTTATGTATCTTAGCCTCCAGGATTTCACGTTATGTCTCAAACACAGAAGTCTCCTCAGCCGATCATCCCCAAAGAAAAGTCTTATTCTTCCACTCGGAAAAACCAGAAAGCCTCCTCTAGTGTTGGTGAGAGTTCTCTCTGCAGAGGAAGTGCATTTTAACTCCTAACCCACCCAATCTTAAGCATCTTTATTTTTCTGTTCAGTTCACAGTCAGCCAGGGTCAAGTCAAGGGTCACCGTGTGTCTTAGATCAAGTTCCTAGTCCTCAGTCACTGATCAGCAGCAGCAATACAGCTCTGGTAAAGAATGAACAAAATCAGGTTTGTGTGTTTGTTCCTTAATATGAATAATTTGCTAGTGTGAGTGTTCCATTTTTATAAGCATATCATTAGTTGGATGGTAGGCCTCTCCGAGGTTTGGGCTGTACTTGAGAATAAAATGACCTTACATGTCTTAAATTTCTTCAGCATGTAGATGGAAACCCTTAAATCCCAGTACTAAAAAATAAATGAACACATGCTGAATTGAATTCAATGTTTAACCCCCTTTGTAACATGACTAAGGATTCCCTCTGTCTTCCGCTGTATATGACACACTCTCAGTTCGCCTCTGTTAATATTTCTACTGCTGTTGTGTGACAGTGCCGGAGGACAACGCACATATCTGCTGAGCAAAAGAGACGATCAAACATAAACATTGGCTTCAAAACCCTCTGCAACCTGGTTCCCACTCTAAAGTCACAATCAAATGTAAGCGCATGAAGCAATTGTAATACATTCAGTACATCGCTATCTACGGTCATGATTGAGCAATGTATTGCCTTAAATATTATTTGTTATCTGACTGACATCTGACTAGCGTTGTGTTTTCCTGCTGTTTTTATTTTCTTGTGCATTTAGATCAGTAATGCAGTCACATTGCAGAAGACAGTGGAGCACATTGGGAAGCTCCAACAGGAGAGGCAGCAGATGCAGGAAGAGGTCAAGAGACTACGAGAGGAGATCGAGGAGCTCAACACCTCGATTAAGTATGTAAAAATATTATATGTATCTCCCGTCTTATAACACATGCATACAAAACCTAACTGTGTCTCTTTTCACTGCTTCTCACAGCCTGTGTCAGGAACAGCTGCCTGAAACAGGGGCGCCCATCAGGCGACATCGCTTTGACCACATGCAGGAGAAGTTCAATGAATACGTCAAGAGCCGAACTCTTCAGAACTGGAAGTTCTGGATTGTATCCTTAGCTGAAAGAGTGCTTACACCGCTGCCTATTAATCACACTTAGTATGGCATAAGCATTTTGCTTTGATGTGTTGAGAGGCATTAGATCAGACTGATGTGTCCTTATTGTCAACAGTGTTTTAAAGGATTAAAATATTAAATAAATATTTATACTTCTACTTTTATAAGCACATTCCTTCAACAAGAGACTCAAATCTGTTGGTATGTCACATTTGAATTAACGGCAAAATATTTTTTCTGTTGCGTATTTTTCAGCTTTAGCAAACACAAACACAAACCTTCATACCCGCACACAAAATTCCTGTGCTGGACAGCTGGCTGGGCAAAATTGCTTCTGTCTCTTTTACGTATTTTAATCCTTGACCCTCATCCATTTTAGTTCAGCATCATTATCAAGCCTTTATTCGAGTCTTTCAACGGGATGGTGTCAACTACAAGCAGAGCAGAGCTGTGTCAGAGCACACTACAGTGGTTTGACCGTCACTGCTCCCTGCCCGTTCTCAGACCAAGTGAGTTAACACTCGTGCACAGGTGCTGTCTATCACTGGCCCGCCTACTTTGTCATTGTGTTTATATGCACTATGGCGTCTAATTGAAAAATGCTTTCACAAGCACTGTACCCATCTGGATATTGTAGATCTGCAGATACTTTAGAAATCTACTTTCTCCCCCACCTCTCACCTGATTTGCAGATTTCAAATGTAGTGGTTATGTGTAATTATCAGTGAGTTCTTGACCTTTTTCCATATCAAAAGTAAGTTTAGTGGGAAACTGACATAATTACAGTAGAACTCTAGGCCATCGTGTAATAAACTCCTTTTCAGTTAGACCGTGGATTAAGTTAAGTACAAAGACACACCACTATGTACAACCCATTGGCAGTGACATTAATACTGTCTGCTGATGCAAATCAGTCAGTGAGCCTCTCTCAGCTTGCTGCTTTTATTGAGCTGCAAAATCTCAGGGGACTACAGAGTGCCCATGTGCCATTAGTATTTCTGCCACTACATTAATTAATGTTGTAGCTGATCAATTCGTAATACTTTTATCCAGCTGCTCCGCTGTTACTTTCAATGTCCGTGATCTTTTTTTTTACGCAACTTATAACAAGCCAATTAAAAGCATGGTTAACCATATACGTGGCTGAGAAATCGTTCACCTGGCAAAATCTACCAGTGGAAATTAGGTTTCTTCTTCCCTGACTACTGGAACCAAGTATTTTCGCTACGTGACAGCTCACTAAAAAACGCCCCTGTGAGTCCATTACAAATATGCTATGATTTCGCAGAAAGGATCATCTACAACTCAGGGGACTTTCTTCCAGTCGCAAAGAGCTAGGTCACAGTGTATGAAAGGATTTTCTACACCATATCTGTCACTATCTGAGTTAGCTTTTTCCGACGCTTTCTTCTGTTATCAGGCAACTATGAAATTACAGGAAATTTAGCAGTGCCTCTCTCTTTTTAACAAAGCGCTATATCTTTAAGTGTGAACACTTTTTTCAAATTATTTTTTTCTTCACCTCCCACTTGCTCAAAATAGTAGGCTTTTGTTCCTGGATCAGTCTCACTTTTTCTGTCTCCTGTTTCACTAATTACACGGAGCCGATAATGTAATGTGACGTCAAAAGATTTCTATCGTTCTCTCACTCAGTCTTTGAGGATACTTCACTTCAGAATCCAGCTTTTTATTCCATGTGTAGTGGGGCTGCCCCCTTCAATTTCAAATCTAATCTGTCAGAGTAGCCTGCAGCATTTACCCTGAGTCATTTTCCTTACCATGAAGCGTGGGGTTCTTACACAGAATGTTTAATGCTACCTTCTTGGTAGCTAGTCATGGTCCATTCATAAAATTGTGAGTAACATAGTGAAATGCATACTTTTTCCCAATTATACTTAAAATCTAAACCACACCTAAATGAATCCGTACATTTTAAGTATAACACATTTATAAAAGAAACCTTTCTTATCTCCAACGCACATTTTAGCATATCATTTATCATAAACTATAAACTTTAATAATTGTCAATGCTTTTTCAAACATCATGTGATAAATGCAATAAAAACTGCAATAAAAAAAATTGTTAAACTTAATAAATCTGAGATTTTAGCAACTGTTAAATATCCCCCTCGTATATGCTAGTTTTATTTTAGAGTACTTGGATTTTAAGCAGGTTGTGAATGTGCTAATTGACTTGAGGATCAAGATACAAAGAAGAACGGTTGGATTGACATTATGTTTCACACTCGGGTTATTAAGTTGTGGTTTATTGTTTTTTTCAGTGGTGCTGAGTACACTTCGGCAGTTGAGCACAACCACATCCATTCTCAGCGATCCTTCACTGCTGCCTGAAGAAGCCATCACGGCGGTCACACACACAGACGTGTAGCCTCATCTTCAGAGAAGGTGACTTAAAGCCAACGTTTCCCTTCAGTCATCAAAATGACATATCACCACTTTGCCGTTCGGCAACGTCAGCACGTTTTCCACAGATGCAACTACCTGAAAAAGAAATGAAATGCTGAATGCAAGCTAGGTCGGGCTTACTTTTACTCCATATGTATGATCAACACTTTTGTTCTGTTGTAAATTTGATTCTTGGCATTGTTGCACACGGGGAGCCCTGTGTCGACAATGCATTGTCCAAAAATAGCTTTTATCATAATGTAATGGAATGACAGCAACTACCTTCACCTGCTTTAGGTGAAAAGCTTCAAAAGACTTTTATAAGAAGCTGGTACATGTCGTTTTTCTTTTTGAACCATACTAATTTAAATTACAATATTTCTATGGTGGACAAAGTTAACATTAAGATTAAAAGGGAAATAATGAGTGAGTGTTCATTTTGTGTTTTCCCTCAGATCTGTAGTTATTGGATGGTTCACGTTTTCAGTTTTTTTTTTGTTTTGTTTTGTTTTTTTTTTCAGATGAATGTGGGGATTTTAGGACTATCTGGCGTTATAGTTTAATTTTAGTTTTTTTTTATTATTTTGTTTGTTTGAGGGGGCAGGTTTGAAGCCTCTCTGAAAGAGGTGAGAGATTGATGATTTATTTATCCTTCATTTACTCAGGTAAATGTTGTTTTTGCCAGTTGACAGTAGCTTCCTGGTGGTTTTCCGTCCATGCTGAACTTCTTCCTCACACAAGAAAGCAGTCACTTTAGATGTGGTATGTTACACGCATGGGTTTCTACTGTTCAGATCACAGCCTTATAAAGCAATATTACTTACAGCCCTCATAGGGAGAATAATTAAAACTGCAGTATAGCTGAACATATATATATATATATATATATATATGTATGTATGTATGTATATTTACTATATTCACATGTACAGTGTTACAGTTACAGTACAGTCTTGGCCTATCGCACAGCAGTAGCTGTTCTTCGTCACTCAGGGCTGCGCTGATGAGCGTCATTTTCTCCACACTCAGCTAAGAACAAATAACATCACTATCTTTCTGAAGTGGGAGACATGTTTCCTGTAATGGTACAGGTTACATTATTTTAATTTTTTTGCTAACCGTAAAACCTGTTTATGATGCACAGGAGAGAACTAAACCAGACACAGCATACACAGAAAAGACCAAAAGCCATATCAATGAGTAGTTTAATCATCCATTAGTCATAATTAATAATGCTGTGTTGACAGTTTGAGAAAAGACATTGTGCATATTTACTTAGCATGTGTGACATTCATCAGCCTTAAGGTCAAAGTGTCCTTACGTGTGATCTGATTTTTTTTTTTTTTTTTTTTTTTTTTTTTTTAATTTGTGGGTCAGCACTCCTCAGGCAGATGTGAATTCTGTGATTTGTGTTTTTACTTTCTTTTTATTAGAAAGACTATGTTTACTCTGAATTTTCACTTATCTTTGATGAATGTGCAGCTTTTAGTGTGCAGCCATTGACTGTGGCTTGTATTTTTGGATTTTAGTTTTCAGAGCATTCATGTTATCGAAAACCCTTTTTATAATGTGGTGCACAATTTGCAGTGTTGGAAATCATATGTAAAATGCATCCAAATGTATTTATTACTGCACCTGAGCTATGGTTGTCACTGTTGCAAATGCAAAAGTTTTTTGGTTTTTTTTTGTCCCTTTTTTTCTTTTTCCTTGTTTACTATATTTCACTGCAGTTTGGTGAATTCAGAGTTTTGCTACACTGTTACAAAGTTATCAGGCTGGATCTCCAGCTATTGTTTGGCAAATTTGTAACAGATGATTATATAATTGCGTATTTGATCTGCCCACGCTGGTTCTCCCCACATTTAGTTTTGTATTTCATTTATTTTATTAAGTAAAGAGACTTTCTTCTGTTGCATTATAGTGTTTTTGTTGTCTTCCAAACTTCCCAAACATCTACATGCAACGTATGGGAGGTTTTCAATGATTATGAATCCAAATAAAAACAAAAACGAATAAAAGTCTGATTTTGTAGACTTTATTTTTTAAATGTTATATACATCCACAACTTAAAATCTGGGTGCAAAAAAAGTGTTTTCAATAATTTAAATAAATAAATAAATACAGACAGCTTTTCTTTGCAACTCAGTGGAAGGTCGTTTGGCTGAGGCCGCTGTGCAGACGCTGCAGCAGACAGTCGATGTGGATGTAGCGCTCCAGGTCCTGAGCGAAGCTGGGCAGCTGGCAGTCGTGGCGCTCGCTCAGGCCTTTGAGCTCCTCCATGCTGGCGATGTACTGGGAGACTTTCTTCAGCATCTCCGTCAGCTCGCCGGCTCCCTCGGAAGCCTTCAGCAGGTAACATTTGAAGGAGGAGAGCTGCTGGATGTGGAGGGGCTGCTTCGGCTCGCCCAGCTCGCTCGCGTTCACGGACGGGCAAGAGATGTTGTGCTGCCGATGTCCGAGCCCGACCTGCCGAAGACGGAGGAGACGCACAGGGAGTCAGCTACAGCCGGCGAACATCGCGGCGAACATCGCGGCGAACATCGCAAGCTTTTCTACACTACAGAAACTGTGTGACAGCGACACACGAGGCGCCGACATCAGCCCGCAATTCTGCAAAGTGTCACACACGAGCCTCGTGCCACTAAAAAATCACTGAGGTGACGTTCAAATGAGACTGTTCTACTTCACTGAGATCCTCCCCTGTCACTCAACAAACTGAAACAAGCCCCGTTTACATGCACATGTGGCCAGTGGCAGACGCATTTATCGACTTACAGGTGAGGAACAGGCCTGCAATCAAATCTAAGTTAAAGAGAGAAACATCGCTGATCCTCATGTTCTACGTTCCCTGTGTCTGTCAGGGATGTTTCAAGCATCCTGTGAAGGTTTTGCCTTTTACTCTCAAAGTCCGAGTGAAAAGGCCGCGGCAGAAAGCTGTTCGTTACTTCGCCTCTAAAGCCTGAACCCGTTCGCTTCCCTCCATCCCTGCAGGTGCAAATCCATTCGAGCTGCTCTGAACAAGTTGGAGCAAAAAAAACTTACCAAGGCTTTCTGCGCATCCCCAATGCTGCGTAGCACGTCCTGGACGGTGTGGTTCAAGGCCTGGGCTTTCCGAGCCTCTCTGGGAAGGGAGTCCGCATGTACAAAGAACAGAGACAGGACGAGCACTGCAAAGAGTGAGGAGCACAGATGAGTTAGATGTCAGTGCACACACACACTCTCACACACACAGATGATGAGAACTGATGCAGTCACAGCTACAGTTCCGGTGTTGTGCAACTTTGGCTGCAGAGGTTTTAGTGGTGGGACGGGCTGCCTTCAAAATAGACGCAGCGGGACTCACGCCTCACGTCGAGACTCTTACCAGCACGGAAATCCATGATGCTTGTAGGTTTAAGTCAGCAGCACACTCTCTGATGAGACTCTTTCTGATCCATCTTCGACGACCCAACTTTTATTAGGATCCCCAGATAAGATCGACATGAGCTTTTTTCCCCTACGTGTCATTCTGAAATCTGTAGGTATTACCTTTTTACTTTTTTTTGGGGGGGGGGGTTCCCTCCTAGGAACCTTTGTCTTATAAAAACCTACACATTCAACCAGCACTCAGATTTAATCTTTAAAGCTCAAATAAGTAATTAATAAAATCTAATTTATGTACCTAGACTCTTTTTATGACCCTATTAAGATTTCATCTTTTGTATTCAAGGAAATTTGATAATTCTTTCAGCCTACTACTGAATAAAAGTACAGTCACTCAGAAACAACGACAAAGAGAAACATGTTTAGAATTACTTGCATATGAATTGAAAAGTCACCTCTCATTTCTCAAACCTCTCATTTCATTCATTCAGAAGGTTAAAGCAGTGCTGTGTCTTTGGCAGCACCTGCAGTTTTAAGAGTTTTAAGCTCTGTCACATTTGTCTGAATTGTCATATTCAGATTTCTCCACAGACAGCCCTCCTTTGAGGACAGTCGGAGACAGTGACATTGATTTCACTTTATGATTCTGTCATCTTTACATACAATGGCACACCAAAAAACAGAGGCAGGGACACTGATAACTGGACAGAGTTCTTAAATGTTCTTCCAAAAGTTCTTCAAAGGGCTTTATGGTTCCAGAAGAAAACATGGGCTAATCAATACATTATAAATTAGCCAAAAGAAGGCAATTATAAAATAAGGTCCCCAGCTTTACATCGACAGTTTAAAAGCTATTATGTTGTCTCTGATGTTAAAGCTGACATGGTTTATATAAAAACAAAATATCACCATATGTCTTATAACATGCTCTATGTACAGTCTAGAAGTCATAGCTACACAGGTGGTAGGTAACTAATCAAGGACTAATTTGTGGTACTTTTACTAAAGTATTTTCACTTTAGTCTACTCTAATATTTACTTCATTACAAGTCAAAGGAAAATGAACTTCTGGCAGCACAGTGGTCGAGTGGTTAGCTCTGTGAGAAGGTCCCAGAATCTGCCTGACAGCTAAGGTCTTCCATTTTCCTTGTGCTTGCGTGGGTTTCCTCCGGGTGCTCCGGTTCACTCCCACACTCCAAAGACCGGAACGTCTGAAGAATTGGTGACTCTAAATTTGGACCACTTCCCATCCAAACAATGGATGGACACTATACCTCTATCCCACTTCATTTTTTACACTAAAGTGTCTGCAGCTATTCAGTATAGCACTTTTTTTTCCTTATTTCATTAGTTCTCAGTCACCCATTCACACTCACAATCACACACATGCCAACACGGAGCTTCTAAGAAGCTGGCCAACACTCACCACAAGCAACTACGCTGGGGTCCAGTGTCTTGTCCTAGGAACCGAATCAACAACCCTGGGATTGGTGGACGACTCCTCTAGTTACTAGTTACCTTTTTCAAGTAAAAATGATTCATACAAAGTCTAATTTACTAACTGAAGCTGTCAGTACACATAAACTTTCTCCAAGTGTGAACCAGCTGTACTGTTTGTACTTAATATAAACTTAGAAATTATTTTTCCCCTCCTCAGGCAGGGAGACCAGGTCAAGAGGCGGCAGAGCACCAATAAATCATGAGACTCTTCCCACACTGGTGGGAGGAATACGTGTTTGTATACCAGATGTTTAAAGTAACTTGTAGGAGTGATTCGTGAAAAAACCCAGTCTCTCAAAAATTTGGTTCCTATACAACTAAACGTAATGACTTAATCCTCATGTTCTGATGCCACATATTTTTTAAAGGAATGAAACAGTAGTTGCATTAACGGAACTGGAGCTGCCAGTAGGCGGTTGGGGAGGGCAGGTTTACAAAGCATAAGACTGTCAAGCCAAAGACGAGTTTGGTTCCCGAGGCCTGTTTCTGGGTAGGTTCAGCCTACAAAAAAAATGTTGTTTGGTAACGTTTCATTGATATGTCCAGTATCAACATGTTTGTGACTCGCCAATTACGCTACATTTCAACATTTTGTCATTATGTTCTCAGGAAACATAAGTTTAAATTACTTTTCTCAGGAAAACGTAATCGTGTTTGCAGTTAAACTGTATAGCAATATCATTTTTAGGAGACTGTGTCGCATGAACAGTGATGTTAACCAGCTCCAGTGAATCCTTCAAGCTTTCAGCTGTTCTTCTTTTTTTACCGCTTTGTGGATTCTGCTTTGTGCCTATAAAGTAATCCTGGCTGGCCGTCCATTTCTATGTCGATTGTAAAGCCAAAGTGACATTATTTGTTTTTATATCCGAGTAAATGTAAACCAGACCTAATAGACCACTTTGGTCTCAAAATGCAGGCCTACTTGTGGTTCCCAGAAGTTCCAAAGGTAGAATGGGAGACAGAGCCTTTAGCTATCAAGCTCCTCTCCTGTGGAACCAGCTCCCAGTCCAGATCAAAACCTTCCTCTTTGATAAAGCTTATAGTTAGTTCTAGTCCTGCTGCTATTGGCTCAGACTGCTGGGGGACCCTTTCCTCTTCTCTTTATTCTCTCCTCTCAGCCCAAATTTATATGTCACCACTGTAGGACATTAACTCTCTGTCTTCTTTGTCCCGTAGTCGTCTTTCTCCCTCTCTGTCTCCCTCTGTCTGTCTCTGTCTTCAGGTGTCACCGGATGTGGGGCTGTGTGTCCTCCAGTGCGCAGCTACTGGTCCTACCAACCTGCCCAATGTTTGGTTGTTGCTTTCGTTGCTCTTTTCTTTTCTCTCTCCACTTTCCACTCAGTCCAACTGGTCAAGGCAGATGGCCGCCCACCCTGAGCCTGGTTCTGCTGGAGGTTTCTTCCGGTAAAGGGAGTTTTTCCTCTCCACTGTGCCTATGGCTGCTCAAGGGGGATTTGTTGGGTTTTCTCTACATGTTTGTATAGTCTTGACTTTATTATGTAAAGTGCCTTGAGATGACCTTGTTGGCACTATGTAAATACTGTTGAATTGAAATAAAATTGAATCATGATTTTTAAAGAAAACTGTTGATAAACTTAATATTAGTGATTCGAGTTCATTTGTTTGTTTACAGCCTAATATTTCATACTGCAATTCATAAATTATCAAAGAACCATTTAAAGAAGCATTTAATAAGGGTTATTTGTAAAACTATTTCTGGTGCCTCAAAGAAAAGTCTGCAAATGGCTCTTTGACTGACTGAAGCCAGAGGCGCTCTGTGCCAGCAGGCAAAGCAGAGAAATGCTTCGGGCCCCAGGCCAGTAGGAGCTCCCGAGGGCTGACAAAAGTTCAACTTTAGCTGTTTCACAACATGTGTTCTTCTCTGTACTTGGACTTGACGTCATCAGTCAAAGCCCAAGCACTGTTTAAAGTTTGCACCTAAACAGATCAGACGGCGCAACTTTATCAAGTTTTTTTTTTTCACGTACGAAAGAACCTCTTTACATTCATAATATATGGTCCATTTGTCTAAATTTGTTTTCGTTTGTATTTATACATTTAACTGGGCGCTTTCGGAGCTGTGAGAATTGTTCATTCAGAGGACACGGCGGTCATATTAGCAGGCTGCAGCCCATCGTCTGAGAGGATCGGGCAGATAACGTGTGTAGTCACCTCGGGACAACAGACTTATCTCAGTGAACTGTGGCAGTTTTACCACAAGCTCTGTTGTCTGTAGCATTTTAATGTATGTTATTATTGACTTTGGAAGACAAAAAGCATCTTGAAATATGTTTCTGCCTAATTTCAAACTTGTCAAATCCAAACTCCCAGGTTTGGAAGTAGGTACCAAGTACAGCACTGGCTTTACACTGGGACCGGTTCTGAGTTTGAACCGACGCCGCCCATGGCAGAGCTGCCTGAGAGGACCAGGACCGCCACTGCGCCGCAAGAAGCGCGTGATTCGTAAAAGAAGAGAAGTTATTGTTCTGGGAGGGAAAAACATGAACAGGAGAAAAAAGCAAGATAGTAGAAAGTGGAGATAACAACTATTAAATATTACACTATACTACTACTACTACTCTTTGGGCTTTTCCCATCAGGGGTCGCCACAGCGAATCATCCGTTTCCACTTCACTCTATCCTGGGCATCTTCCTCTCTGACACCAGCTAACCTCATGTCCTCTGCTAGGACGTCCATATACCTCCTCCTTGGTCGTCCTCTCGCCCTCTTGCCTGGCAGCTCCATCTCCAACATCCTTCTACCAATATAAAATATTACACTATAATACTGTAATAAAAGTATTATAGTAAATTTAATACTCACTAGCATTAGCTTAGTGTAGTGTATCCGTTATTGTGGTGAAGAGACGGTTGAATAAAAACTTCTACTGGTTTCACATTGTTTCTTTTGTTTCCATTGACATTTAACTGAGTTAACTTTGCTAACTACGTTAGCAGAACAGCCTAATGTGTCCAGCTTAGCTTAGTTAGCAGGCTGCTAACAAACTCCTAACTATACTTTTTCTGCAGTAAACTGATGGAAGCCAATTCCCACTAAGCTAACTGCCAAGCTATGAATGCTAAGTTATGAAATTTAGATGCAAAGAAATATTGACAAGTGTCACTACAGTGTATTACTGTAAGTTATGTGCTAACAGAGGACACGAGGTCGGCTGGTGTCAGAGTCGAAGATGCCCAGGCCAAAAGAGAAGTTCAATTCAATTCAATTCAACTTTATTTATATAGCACCAATTTACAACAAGGTCATCTCAGGGCACTTTACATAATAAAGTCAAGACTATACAAACATTTAGAGAAAACCCAACAAATCCCCCTTGAGCAGCCATAGGCAACAGTGGAGAGGAAAAACTCCCTTTAACGGAAGAAACCTCCAGCAGAACCAGGCTCAGGGTGGACGGACATCTGCCTTGACCAGTTGGACTGAGTGGAAAGTGGAGAGAGAAAAGAAAAGAGCAACAAAAGCAACAACAAAACATTGAGCAGGTTGGTAGGACCAGTAGCTGCGCACTGGAGGACACACAGTGCCACATCCGGGGACACCTGAAGACAGGGAGAGAGAGAGGGGGAAAGCCGACTACGGGACAAAGAAAACACAGAGTTAATGTCATACAGTGGTGACATTATAGATGTGGGGTGAGAAGAGAGAATGAAGAGAAGAGGAAGTGGCACAGTGCAGAGTCCCCCAGCAGTCTAAGCCTATAGCAGCATGACTATATCCAACTATAAGCTTTATCAAAAAGGAAGGTTTTGAGCCTAGTCTTAAAAATATAGAGGGTGTCTGCTTCCCAAATCTGGACTGGGAGCTGGTTCCACAGGAGAGGAGCTTGACAGCTAAAGGCTCTGCCTCCCATTCTATTTTTGGAATTTCTGGGAACCACAAGTAGGCCTGCATTTTGGGACCGAAGTGGTCTAGTAGGATGATATGGTACTAAGAGATCTTTTAAATATGATGGGGCTTGGCCGTTTAAAGCTTTATAGGTAAGAAGAAGGGTTTTAAATTCTATTCTGCATTTGATTGGAAGCCAATGGAGAGAAGCTAATGAAGGTGAAATATTATCTCTCTTACCAATCCCAGTCAGTAATCTTGCTGCAGCATTTTGGATTAATTGGAGGCTTTTTAGAGAGTTACTGGGGCAGCCTGTAGCAGTAGTAGTAGATTGTGCTATGTGCACTGTGGTGTTGTGTGTATTTAATTGTATTTTCCATATCTTCATCATAGCGGCTTTATGACGTCTAAATTTATTCCTCGGTCTGAACAGACCCACAGATCACCACTGTAAATAACCACCTGTAAAAGCTCCTTTTTCGGAACCAAAATGGTTCTTCGATGACATCAGTCTTAAGAATAATTTTTGGTTCCTGTTAGCACCTTTGTTTTTCTTAGTGCATAGTTAAACCAGTAGGTTTAAACTAGGACAAAACATACTTACAGTCCTTACTACAGAACTTCTCCTTTAGTTAACAGAAAACCCCAATGTTTTATGTTCAACTTTCAGTAATTGAAACAGGGATTAGAGAAAAAAATTCAAAATTCTGACCTCAATCTCAGAATTATAAGAAAAAACTCAAAACAAATATAAATACTTTGTTCCAGTGGCTCCTATCCTCTTTCATATAATAGCCACACCTGGATACAGCATTATATTTTCTCATTCTCACCTGGAACTGGACCACAGACAACATCTCAGTAACTCCTCTGTGTTTAACAGATCGTTTCTTCTTTCAGCTAAGTATCTTTCTCCTTTGACCTTCACATACTCCTGGTCGCACTTGTAACTTTCCGTCGCAACTTCAGGCCTCTCCATCCTGAGCAGTTATCATTCCTGGTCTCTCTGCAGCCTTGACACAAACACAGCCACAGACAGCTTCTGCAATAGAGTTTCAACCTGTCTCTGTCCTGAGCTCTTCGTCTCTCAGCTCCTAATCTCTGGCTCACTGACCAGATCGCTGATCACTGTAGGTTTTGCCAGCTTCACGTGCCAGCTTCACGTGGCAGTCATCAGCCCCCAGTTCTTTCCTCCAGAACAGCTTTCGGCTCTCAAAACGAACGGGCCTCTCCTCCACGTAGAGCCTTACTCGCTGGCCCACTTGATACTGGGGAGCCCTGCTGCAGCGTCTGTCAGCCAATCTCTTGGTCCAAGCAGCTCTCGCCCTCCTTCAGGCCAGCTGACAGCGCCGTACAGAAGCCTGAGCTAAAGGAACAGAAGAGTCATGGTCACGAACATCAAGCAAAGGAGGCTGATAGCCATAAACTTCCTTTCCTTGGGAGGCAGATCGGAGTGAGTTTTGGGCGTACTTAAACTAGACCACACTCTGGGACCAGGAAGACGGATTCCGGGAGCAGAGGAGCCGGAGTCCAGTCTCCAGATTCTGATTAAGCCTCTCGGTCTGACCTTTGGCTAACAGAGACATAGAGCAACCTAAAAAACTCTCTCCACACGGGAGGCCATGGAGACTGAATTTGTTTTGTATCAAGGTGTCAGCAGTTTTCAGTTTTCAGCAGATGGTAGAGTTGATAAACTCTACCGGGAGTCGAATAAAGAGCTCCATTTTAGAGAAACGGTCAACGACTGTGAGGATAACTGTGTTGCCCTGGGATGTGGGGAGACGGGTGACAAAATCAAGATATGGGACCATGGACATTTGGGAATGTGGAAGGGGTGTAAGGGGGTGATTTTACCCGAGCACAGACAGGACAGGCAGAAACAAATTCCACGACATCTTTATACACAAACAACAAAGAGGGTTTGAGTAGATTCCGGGTGACAGAAGAGGCATGACCGGCATATTCTGTCATATTAGAGGCATATTATTTTGGAAAGGTTGGTTAATACTCTCAGGTTTGGATTCTGGATGGCTACATGGCAAAACGACCTGCTTAAGGCAGAGACTGGAGCAAGAAGCCCCCCAATTAAGTACTCTGCCTTCCAGCCAATTGATATGTGGGTTCTGACAAGCAAGCCAGGTGGAGCCTAGGATCAGTGGTTACTGGGGGGAACAATTCATTCTGAATATAAGGTTTTCACAATGAATTGAAATGAAACCATAATTCCTGAGCCAGGCCCTCATCCATGAAGCAGCGAGGGAAACCAAGCGCCCTGCAAATTGCCGCGCTGCCTTTAGATTGGGTCGGAAGGTAGAGATGGGTTCAGAGTGTAACCCTCAGCAGGTGCCTCCCTGCTCCTTTTGCTGGGCAACAAGAGGCCCTATGATCAGGTCAGCCGCAGTAGAAACACCGATTAATCTTAAGACACACCCTCCCCAGCTGCATGGGCTCAGAGGAACCGGAGGTGGGGAGAGCTGTAGACTCAGCTATGGGAACCTGAGTGGGGGTCTGGAACCGGGGCTGAGAACCAAAAGTTCTACTTCTCACTTATGGGGTGGTCA
Organism: Channa striata; assembly: GCA_033026295.1. Classification (NCBI taxonomy): domain Eukaryota; kingdom Metazoa; phylum Chordata; class Actinopteri; order Anabantiformes; family Channidae; genus Channa; species Channa striata. Next base: position 5,894,193 of record CM065178.1, read on the forward strand.
ATGCTGATACACATATCAATCAGGGCATTAAATGCATCAGGGAGCTCTCAACACACTAATTCATCTTCAGGTTCAGACAGGCCCTGATAAAACCGGTCAGTCAAAGCGGGTTCTTTCCAAGCACAGTCTGCTGCTAGTCTTCTAAATTCAGTGGAACAGTCAGCCACAGACCCAGACCACTGCGTGAGCCGGGATAGCCGGCGAGATGCATCCCCTTCTGATTTGTCTGGTTCAAAGAGAAGCTCTTCTTCAAAACCTCCAAACGAAGAGGTGAGTCTAGAACCTTTCTCTCATTCTGCCGATCCCCAAATCCCAGCCCGACCCGAGAGTAAAGACACAAGGTAAGCCACTTAAGAATGTGCGGTGGGACAAATAGATGGGCAAGCCTGAAACTGAAGCCTACATTTCACCAGGAAAGTTCTACAAGTCTTAGGATTGCCTGAATACGGCCCGGGAGGGACCGCGCACGCCTCTGGGGGAGGAGGGGCAGGAGCAATGGGTAACTGAGGTGTAGGGAGGCAGTGGCAGAAGGGGCAGACAACACCTGATGAAGCAACTGTGAGATTGTTTGAGGTCTGCTTGGATCTTGGCTACACTGGTGTCATGCTGAGACACTTCCAGTCCTTTGCATCTGCTGAGTCCATTTTTGACCAGATCATGCTACCAGGCTGATGAAGTACTTTACACCGGACCCAATAATGTGTAAAAGGACCGAGGAGCAGGAATAAAAAGGTTTAATGGGGAGGGGGTGAAACGTGGTCTATCACTGCCCTCATACCACCATGCATAATCAAACGCCTCCACATGTTTCAAAATGCTGCAGCATATTTAATTTTAAAAAATAACCTCACTCCTAATATTCATAAAAACTACAACTTCCTAGGCACCTAAATTTGAAAAAGAAAGAAATTCTATATCTTCTTTCATGCAAATGACTAAATGTAAATGTAATTTATTGTGAAATATCCCAACATCTGCCTTGTCCCAAATCAAAAGCTGCACCTGTCAGTATTCACAGTGAACGAGCTTCTCCACACTTTACACACAGGCATTAATTTAATAATAACCCTGTTTGCTCTATAACTGCCTGGATAATTGTTTTGCCAAACAGTGGAATTCGTTGAGGTTTATGGTTTGTATTTTGTGGTAGAGGTAAAGTGGGTGTTTTATTGCTTCAACTAAGTTATTAGCACAACAGGCCACCAGGGGACAACATTGTAACCATAGTGGTGCCCGTCCCCATGAGTCAAGATAAGGCATCTTTGCAACTGGTTAGGGTTGTTGTTGAACTGCAGGAAGCAAAACGGTTTTAAAAACATATCAAAAACAAATGCAAGATAATGCAGTCCAAACAGAAAGCCTGCACTGATTAGTTATTGTTACCACAAAGTCAAACTGTGAATTTACAGCCGTTAGATCTGATAAGCTTAGTCACCAAACTCTTTATGTGTTGCTATCAAGTTGACTTTGCAAGGTGTGCAAGCACTACATTTCACCACAGGTGGACTACAACCGAGTTCTTGACACATAAAGAAAATTCAAACAGGATGAGAGCGACCACAATTAGTGTTGCCACATTAAAGGGAACGCTTTTGCAAGGCAGTTTTTAATGTTTTTGTGAATTTCATAATTTTGCAAAACATTGTTTTTACTTTGTGATTATGGGCTGAATCATATAGTAAACAGATGCTTTCACAATTGTATTAAAGAGAAGATGTGACATTCCATCACTTTGAATATTACAGCTATTCTAAACAAGTATTTATGTATAGTGAATATGTTGAGTATGCATTGATTTACTTAGTTAGGTTTTGTACACTTGGAATTATCAAGAAGAAGTTACAATAAGCAAACTATAAAAAAGTATATTAATGTGTTTCTCAAATATTTCTGTGACAATAACAGCAAAGTAGCACAATAAAATGTCTGACAGTAGTAAAATATATGTTATGATGGTTACAGAACACATTGGAACCACATATATCTGTGCGTGAATTTCTTTTTCCATGTTTTCCATGTTTTCCTTATTCTATACCTAATGATGTGTTATACTACAAAAGCGCATTATTCAACTTTATTTATATAGCGCCAATTTACAACAAGGTCATCTCAAGGCACTTTACATAATAAATTAAAAACTATACAAACATTTAGAGATATTATCATTATATGATGAAATTTCTGTTGGCATAATATTGAATTATTTTAATGTAAAAAATTCAGTATCCGGTCAACTGAGCAGCAAAGCCTGGGAAAAATTTTGAACGACATCAATAAGTATAAAACTACTACTACTACTCTTTCGGCTTCTCCCATCAGGGGTCGTATAAAAAAATATAAATATATATATATATAAATATAAAAAAATATAAATAAACATGCGCTTTTAAATACATAAATTAATGCATACCTAAATAAATGTGGGGACTGACGGTTTTGTAAACTGCACAGACTTTAAAGCCCTTTGACGTAAAATTGTAATTTCTGACTTTGAACTACAGTTTGTTCATGGATATACAGGAAGTGAATTGCTCCACCCATCGTCTGGCATGGCATAATATTCCGAGGCCAATTAGTTTCTTTTTGTAATCGTCTATGGCTGTAACATGTGTGGGGCACCGTACTTGGACGACGATCAATTTGAACTGCTTATTAAATGATGTGGTGTTGTTGATCATGTGTTCAGCTCGATGGATTGCTGATTTGCTGCTGATGGTGAGATTGTTGATGATTGCTGGCAGGACGTTTTCAATGCAGTCAGAGATGGCGCCCATGAAAACAAGAGCTTCTTCAGAATTGTTTCGCTGAGGATAAGTTATCCCCTCAAGAGGCTGGCAGTTGTTTGCTGTGTGTATTATCGATGGATCATTATGAAACATATGTGAGACCTACAGAGGAAGTGAGAGTCAAGTGACAAAATCAGCATGCATGGCAGTGAGCTCTCAGAACTTTTAAAGGATAGGTGCACAACATCTGCTGTCCTGACCACCTAAATGATTCCTCTTGTTAATGCAAATCAAAGACAAATCGTTCCCTAAAGCCCTTTCAATGGACAGATACAATTCACACTCCTTGTTCTGTGCAAATACATAGGAGTATCTCAAGGTAAGAAGACGCTTCAGGATTCCAAATTAGTCCAATCAATGGGATATCTTGTCTGAAATCCCTCCCTTCACTCAGGAGTAAGGAGTCAGCATTGTTGTCATTCTGTGTTATTACTAACAGCTCGTTTGAGAGGTGCAAAGGTCATTTTCTCATCTCAAAAACAGGGATCGTTGCATTGTGGGATTGTTAGCAGGGACTGTACACGCTGTGTACACTAATTTGTTCTTTTTTCATTCCATGGTGGAAGTTTAAGTGCATTACAGTAAATAGTGGATAGATTTGCAGACTCACAATTCGAACGCTACTACAAACAGAACTTGACCCTGTTGTAAATTGGCGCTATATAAATAAAGTTGAATTGAATTGAATAGAACATGTCATGCATTTAGTCATTTGCAGTTTTGTATTATTGAAATGCATTTCAGTTGCAGTGGAAGGACAATAACAAAACTGTGTATTTTTATATTTGATTAACGGTAAAGGTAGAAGCCATATATTACCATATATTACCATCAGAAAAGCAAAGTGCATGAGGGAAGACACCACTTGCACAAGGAGTTTGTTTTGGGTAGATCTGTTAAAATTATAGTACGCAACATTTTTACATATTTGTTCTAACAGAAATATGCTCTGACATCTGTGTAATAGAGTTGGGGTGATTTGGAATTCTCCCCTGAAACAGACTTATTAAACAGCATCAGTGGTGCAGAGCTATTTACTTTGTGAATGAAGCTCGCTCCTTGGACTAATCAGAGAAAAGTAACACTTTCTGCTTGATTAGTAAGTTTTGAAATATTCATCCAAAATGTAATTTGATAACTGCAACTATCCATGTGTGGAGTGTGATAGAGTGACAAAAGGAAGTGCAGCTGTATGAGGGCAGGAAGAGGGAAAGCTGGAGAGACTAGAGAGGATAAGTCAAAGTCTGCCATAAGTGCTGGCGAACGTTGCACACTCTGAATTTAAAGACAAATGAACGCTTGAATTTGATGCAACTTTGTAAGTGATCAATCTTTTAACAATCTACAGTAAGAAAGGAATTTGATGTTGTAGTGTCTTTATGTTGCGTTTTAATTTTTGGGCTTTCCCACTAAACACCCATCATAACCCTAACCCTTTTGAAAAATGAGCAGCTTATGGTATGTTTACTTACATAATCATTTTCTGCCTTCCGTAAGTCACACAAAGGTGCCTCAAAGTTCTTTAGATATTTCACAATGGGGAGGGAGGCCGTGAAGGAGATGAGCATCATCATGATGCAGGAAAGCAGGAACCCTGGAAGAAGTTATACGAAAAAAATGTTGATTTGCTCAGCAAGTTCAACCGGAATTTTCCTCAAGTGTGAGCACAATAATTCAAGAGAGAATGCCAAACCATAAGACAACTTTTTAAATAAGATTTTTTTGGTAAATCAGTAAAATTCTACTGCTCGAGTCAATCCTTAAACCTTATGTCAAACTTCCCCAAAATCACAGAACAATTATCCTAAAATGAATCTAAAGCAATGTGACATAGAGATGCTAGGAATGACTTTGGCCTCTTTTAAAAATTGTCTTACATTTCACAAGAAAAAAAGAAATTGTATCAATTTTCATTTGAAACAGCTTACCTTTGCAGAAGGACATGATGTCGGTTTAGTCTGTAGCTGTGCAAGTGATCTTAAACTGGCACACACTCTGCTTATATACTGGAACATGGGTCTTTTTTCTTGCCACCAGACAGAAGATGACGCCTTTTGTCTCATTATCATCCAAAGAAATCACTTTTTGAATGTTTTTTTCATTTGTAGGCCACTGTACCGCAGCTGTTTCTTGTGGGAAGGCAGTTCAAACTGGAACAGAGAGCTGAAGCGTCTGATGTTTATCGACGATCAGTAAACTCTGCTGGGTACATATGTTTAAATGTCATCGACTGAGTGGGATTTTAGAAATTATTGATCAATTAATTAAATTATTGATCCCATAAAACCTTAACTGTTAAAGTTATATTATTTACTTTTTGTTCTTTCCAAAGCCCACTTTCCACTTTTAGACATTTCAAGGAACACATGAGGGAACTGAATTATTTATAATTTTTTATTTTACTACTAGTTGATTAATTATATAATGGAAAATTTGCAACTCCAAAGTATGGGTGCACCCTGGTCCGATCTAAATCTGTTGTCGTTCTGTTCCTGTACATTATGGATGATGTGCTCTCGAATAACCATGACGCAAATTCAACATGATTTTCAAAGTAATGTGCCCTTAAAAAAACTTTCTTCTAACCTTATCTCTATACCTTTAATGTGGAGAACTTACAATCATATGTCTGTTTCTGATATACAAACCAATTTGATTCACCTTGAAGTACTGTAATCAATAGGTACCAGTGGTAACAACAGACCAATGCATTAAGATAATCGAACATTCTCTTTGATTAATTTCCCCATGCTTAACGATACGATCGTTCTTCCTGTGGAATGTTTACTTAATTCATTCAACTGAAAATCCATTTTAAAAATGACTAACATGTTTAAGTAGCAAAGTTTGAGAGACTGAAAAAATCCTTCCTAAAATACCCCTAAAGTACATTTTTGAGGTTTGTAGGAAAATATTTATAATACAAACAAATATTACATGGATTTCCATGACATTTAGTACGATATTTGCCCCAAGATTAACTGAAATCATTTTGGCTGCTCCTTGACCCTTCACAGTGACACCATCAGTCTCCAGATATCCAGTACTTTAGTTCATGTCCAAATATCTATAGCCCAAAGCCCGAGCTCATGCTCAACGAACATGGTGACCCTGCTGTAAATTTGCACTATATAAATAAAGTTGAATTGAAATTAAAACCGAATACTTTGGATAGATTTCCGGGTCATGCTGTTCACTAAATAAACAGCTTCACCTGTACATAAACAGACAGATGAACACTGGAGATCTTTTTACTGAAAGACTCACGGACATTTTAAAGACAAACTGACCACTTACTCATTCTTTACTGTAGCAACTGTAGAGATTTGTTTCTCTCAACAAATCTGCCTTTCCATGTGTGTCTGACTGACCTTCCCTGTGGATATAGTAGCTGGGTGACTTTTTTCAGGTGTAAATTGGCTGCAGTATTTTCTAGAAATGTCTGTTCAGAGGTTCGAAGTCCTCTCATCACTGCATACATATAGCGCTTTGCATAACACTTCATGATTTTGTTCAAAGAAAAAGACACAGAGGAAACAGAGGAAACCGATACAGTCCTGGATCTGCTGAGTTGTGGTGGGCTAACGAACCATGGAGCCCCGAAGCTGCAGCCCTGAGACAGGTGGCTTCTAACAAGCCCGTGTCTTTTCACATCTTTGGAAATATACAAATATTAATTATTTAAAGTATAATCTTAATATTAAGATCCCGTATTACACCCCTTATCAGGAACTAAAGTCAGCTGCTAGGCACCTTTAATCCCTGTCCCTGCAGCCCTTTTCAGAATACACGGTTTGTTGCGTGTTGCTTCAAATGATCAATTGACAACTACACATCCTCTTCAGCATTCTGTTATCATGGTTACTGCCATGATAACTACCATGGCAACAGTTGATTGTAAAACAGAATGAACGATTTGTAACTGTCTCTTTGAAGGCTAAAGTGATGCAGTGAGCGTTTCTTTCATCTGTGACATTAACACAAATAGTTAAACGTAAGAAAACATCCGTCCATCTGATATCTTAAACCCTTATCCTGTTTGGGGTCTCAGAGATGTCACGGGGATCCAAGGGCCTCCTTCACCTGTCATAGGTGAGATGAGGAGTGCACCCCGGACAGGTCACCGGTCTTTGTCTAGATACATACACAAAAAATTTCAAAACGTACATAGAACCACCGCACCACTGAAAACCCTTTACCCCATAAAATCATTCGGGGCTGATGTGATAACACACTACCTTGAAAGTCACATTGATATCTTCTTAGTGTGTCACTAGATTAAGGTCTCTTACGTAAATTAAGCCTGGTGATGCAATGGGTGGAACATCAGAACAGGATGCAGAAAAGATGGCAGAGATGGAATTTCATTGTTTCATCTAAATGTGCTGGATGATGATAATAAAGCTTCTAGTCTTCTGTTTGTTGGGAAATGGGAAACTTACTTCTAATAACAGCAAAATGGATAGTATATTTAAAAAAGTATGTATTTAATAGGGACGAAAAACATTTAAATTACTCAAAGAAAAATTTGTTGATTATGAAACCTGATGTTCTTCCAATCAATCAATCAATTTACTGAATCTAAATGTACTAAATTTACGTCTAAATACATTTACTATTAATTATAAATGTATTTAGATTAGTATGAGTTCTTCAGCTTCAGATCTTTGTATTTTTCCGGTTTTGCGGCAGCCGCGGAAAGTGACGTCATTAACACACTGACGTCACTAACTCTGAATGAGTATTTCCTCCTGTATTTTTACCGATATATACCCACAAATGTGTATATGTCACGGTTTGTAAATATCAATACGGCTTGTGAATTCTGTAAAAGTGAAGAAGAAGATATTAAACACGTCTCTTTTAAATGCTCCCACACCAAATCATTCTGGAGGAAGTTGGAATTATACTTTGCTAATAATACTAATCACATGATTAAATTAGAACTTAAAGACATTGTCTTATATTATGTTAACAATAATCATAAATTACAACAAAGGGTCAGTCTATTCATTCTATTTCACATTCACAGATCCAGGTTCTCCAAAACCCCGGATCAGTGACGTAAACCATTCATCACTGATTTATTATTTTACGTCACCGATTTATTATTTTACTATTACTATTTACTACTACTATTACTATTTGTATTATTTATTTTCAGTTTGTTTCAGCATTAAAATATGTTTGTTTATTGATGTCTCTGGATGATGTCTGTCGAAACTGATCGATGCTGGAAGGTTATTTGTGTCATTACCAGTTATTAAAAAAGATTAAAAAGAAAACATTTACTCCTCTATTCACACACAGCTGGGTTCGAGATGATATAGACGTTGCAGCTGGAGTAGATCTAGCTAACATCTGGGGCAAAAGACGGGCGTACCAATTTACATTTACATTTATATTTAATGCAGATGCACTCTGAAGCTGTGTAAATGCAATAACATTTCACCAGGTCTTCACTGAAGTATGATTCACATTTTGATCATAAAGTGTAGAAAGTTGTAGCTTTTCTTGGTTTTTCCATCAAAGTCCAGTCCCTTCCGCTGACATCACTGTTTGGGGTTCGTCAAATTGTGCAACATTCATTTTTACTCATACATCAAAGGCTGAAGCACTGATGTATGGATGATTAATAGAGTAAATGTGTTTCATTCAAAGGTTTTCGAGCTTTCTGTCCTCATCCGCCTCCTCACCTCAGCTCAAACACTCTGGGTTCCCATCAAGATGCCTCTCATCTTACAGGAAGTCCCTGGTTAGGTCGTGCGCACACAAGACTTGGCTGCTTTTTAAAGAGGTAAACCAAAACCAGGTCAAACAAAGACTCAAGTAGACTGTCATATTCTTCAGTGGTTGTGAGGCACATCTGTGGCATCACCGATCAAAATGGATCATCATTAGTTTTGTTTTGTTTTTACCAGAGACAAACTCCACACATGTGACAATGTGTCTGCTGTTCAGTAGCAACACTTACTGAGGAAACACTGTCAGGTGATAACACAGTGATAACAGCCATCAAATAACAGATGACAGTGTGATGTTATGTAGAAAATCCTGTGACTCCAACTTAAAGTCACATCACATCTACTAAATGTAATTTCAGAGTGGAGAAAGGAATTCATACTAAAAAATGACACCAACTCTTTTCCCTATGATTTTGTGAACTAATCTTAGACTTAGAATATGCTTATAGTGGAGGCAGGGCATACCTTTAGGTTGCTACAGTCAAAAAAAACTTGTAAGCAATAGGTGAAAATCATTTCAACGTTTTGTTGAAAATTATGAACTACATATGAACTACATCTGAAAACTGAAAATTCAGTTTACCCCTTTAAAGAAGTAATGCATCCTGGGAAAACCTCTAGAAACTGATTTTAGCATCACACAAACTCTGGATGAAACTTTTTATTTTAAATTATTCAAAAATAATTAAAAATGGATCATAGACCAGGAGTAATTTATGTCACAATTTAATCATTCAAATCAATACAAACTTTTACAGACATTTAGTGGTTGTTGCACCATCAGGTGCTACATTACCCAGTGCATAAGGAAGTCATTTTTTTGTCATTTGTCATTTTTAGACATTATTATTTTAGTTTGAGGGGCATGCACAGTATATTTTTACATATGGCTGTGTTGATCTGTTTATTGCCTCATTTAAAAATAGTAATTATTGCCCTTCATGTTCCCTAAAGGCCAAAGTGAGATCTTTAAAGGTCATTTTTTGTCTAAGAGTTTCTCATGACATATTCGCATTTGACTCCAAACAATCTATTACCTGATTTACTATGCCTGGATTTACCTGATCTCGACTCGTGAGCTCATGCTTGTGTTGATGTACAGTGAGAAACACGGTTGTCCACATGTGGTGTGTTTGGACCTCAGTGAGTGTGAGTTTCAGGACCAGCAGGCCCTTCTGAAACCTCGAACCTCCTGCCTCAGGACGCTGGTGCTGGGAAGGAAACCTCTCTACTCTCGCCTCCTCCTACCTGGGCGTCACTGTGGACAGTCTCCCACTGCTCACTTTCCTGGATGCCTCATGGGTCTCCCCTAAACACACATGACACTTTGGGGGCTTGGTTGACACGAGAGGTGAATCTGTGGCCTTTTCAGTGTTTTTTAAAAAGCACGTATATACTGTTGCTAACATCAGGATGGCCTTTTGTACAGATCTGATAGTGGAGGAGACATCAGCCATAGTGAACGTGGGCAGGAGGAGGTGACTCACAGACCCACTGTTGTCTCCTACAGCAACTTTATCACATAAGAAACATAAGTTTCTTAATCAACAAACACTGTCAACCTGGTGATGTATCCATCCTACACTCAGTACATGCACACTTTCTAGAAACCCCCTGTAAAGAAATTCTGTGTTTTTGTCATTATTTTTGCATTTTATTCTGCATGTTTGTTTAAAATGTTTGTTTTGCATGAAGCAAAATCCGTGAAAAATGACATGAAATCTGTCTTAATAGTCATATCTCCACATGTATATTTAAAGTTGTTATTTACTGTAATTCTTCATAATCCAAAAGGGAGACCAGGGTCAGTCCTCAATATTTGCAAAAGTTTAGTTACATTTTTCAATTCAACTTTATTTAAATAGCGCCAATTTACAACAAAGTCATCTCAAAGCACTTTACAAAATAAAGTCAAGACTGTACAGACATTTAGAGAAACCCAACAAATCCCCCTTGAGCAGCTATAGGCAACAGTGGAGAAAAACAGTGGGGAAAAACTCCCTTTAACGGAAGAAACCTGCAGCAGCCCAACCGGTCAAGGCAGACGGCCGCTCACCCTGAGCCTGGTTCTGCTGGAGGTTTCTTCCGTAAAAGGGAGTTTTTCCTCTCCACTGTTGCCTACAGCTGCTCAAGGGGGATTTGTTGGGTTTTCTATAAATGTCTGTATAGTTTGGACTTTATTATGTAAATAAGGTTGAATTGAATTAAATTAAATTGATTAGTGAATTGAGTTGGATTGGATTGGGGTCACCTTCTGAGGGGCTGTATGCACTTAGCTTGCTATAAATGTTACAGAGCGTTACCTGCATATCTTTAGTTTACACACTGAAAAAAGCATTCACTTCTACATCGACACTAGGAGATAAAAACAGCTTTAGGTTAAGCAGGTTGTGATTAGATAATACTGTAGTCTGTCATAAGCCTTAGCATATTCCTGAAGCCATAGGGACCAAATACTGAGCTTCTCTAATGCTCATTCAGTGTTTAGCAAGTGTACCTGACTAATGACAATGGCCACATAGGTTAAATAAAGTGGAAATCACTGAACAAATATTAAACAGGGGAAGTAAATGTTAATAAAATAGGTTTATCTTAATAGATAAGATTCAATATGCAGAAACAGGTTCAAACTAGCCACTGACTAACATTCAACTCATTTCCTTGTAGATTAGATTCAGTAACACATAAAAGAAAGGCTAACATGCATTTAAATATTTGTTGTATGTGTGCTGCCTTGTCCCATAATATATTACATGTAACAAAAGTGGGAGTGATGTTTAGAATAATAGTCGGCAGAAACATGACAGAGAACACAGATGAAGAAGGGTAAATAAAAAAATGTATATTTAAAATCATCAATTTTCTTTTGTCCACATAACGTCGTGACCACAGCAGCCACAGCACATGTGACAGAAGACGGCCCTAGAGATGAAAGACAAACGTCCAAACCACACACTCAGTGGTCAAGACTGTGGAAACTTGCTATAATATTGCTTATGGTAATAATATTACTCCCATTTGACCCACACAGGTTTCAGACCACTAAATATAACAGTTGACAAGGGCACCGAAACAGTTGTTTATAAAAAGAGGGTCATCATTATATGACATTTAATGAATTGTATTTTTATTTTTAGTCACCTGTATAAGTGGGATTTCTCATCCTTTTCTTTAGAATTTACACAAGTACTGTGAAGAATGTGTACAGTCAGAGCAGCCGCTTCTACGTACCCTGTATGACTACACTGATAAAACCTGATATCAAGCATTTTCATGTCTGAAACACTTTCCTTAGCAGCCTTTCTTAGTCAACTGCGTGTCTCAGACTCACTAAAACCCTAAATTGTTTTGGCCACTCTCAAAACACAGCACACCAAAGTTGGCAAGGTCAGTGAACATGGGCTTTGCTGACACCCAAACATACATAGTAAGTGATCTTGGAGGCTTTCTCAGTCAAGGACTGGAAAAACACATTAAATGTGAAGGGGTTACAAGTTTATATACTAACGTGTTGACTCATATGTTGGTAGTCGGGGTCCTTTTAGGTGCTCTCAAGGCCTGCAGCTTCTGACAATGTTCTGCTGGCCAAATTATGAAGGAAAAAACAAAGGCAGGAAATCCAAGGATGCGAGCTTGTTATTTCTTCCCAACGAGTCACAAACGTGCATTAGTCAGTGGCTGTCCAGGGAAAAGACAGATTCATGTATGAGTCTGCGATGATTAGACATCCTTGTTTGTTGCTGTTCCATATTGTCCTTGGACAGCACATTTGAGTGATTTACTGCTGCAATTTGAACTACAATAGATTGCAGTACAATCAGGCTGACCACCATTCTGAAGGATGTGAGTTAAAGTTCGGAGTAAAAGCATGAGTCAGTAAGATACAGCAATTTCACAGCAATACGACTGTTTATTAACATAACAATTACATTTCTTTGGGGTCTTCCTTAGTCTCCTTTAAAATCTGGTTCCACCAAAGACCAGTCAAAAGACACAAAGAAGACATCAGTACCTGAGCTGGTCAAGGATGGCCCAATCAAAAGACTCCTTGAATCTGTCCGTGTCCTCCTCCAAAGCCTGGTCAGAGGAAATCAAAAGGTTGACATCCTCTGGGTCCTTAGTGCCCTGCACAAAGACTCTCAGGTCGAAGCAACACTTGTAAAGGCAAGTTAACTGCCAGTTACGTGTTTGGTGAATTATGGTATAATCACTATCTGGAATTAGTGACCATCCTGAAGCAGATTATAAAAATTACTATTAGCAACACATGGACCATTAAACACGATACAGACTTTTTCGTTCATGTTTAGGATCCGGGAAAGACAACCAAAGACAAAAACAGGAAGACAAGGGATCAAAGATGCCAGTAGGAAGTTGGTACAGGATAGAGGAAGAGAGCATCTTTAAAAGGTTAATTTGACAGATGTTTGGACAGCATGTTCTTTCCACCTGTAGAATTAAAATGTTGACATACATAAATTCTATAAAATATGATATTGTGGTATTAATTATGAAGCCTAAAAATAAGAGGCTCAGTGCTGAAGTGGAGAAACTGCACCTGAAGCTCAACAATCCTACATCACCAAACCTGTGTTAGAAAACAAAGTGACGTTTTAGACCCTTATCAAGAACTACAACCTGGACAAATTTCTAACCAAAATATATGTCTGCTGTTATTTGAGTTACATAACAATTTGCTAAAAACAAAGAAATCTCTTATATATCCTTAATCTAAAAGTTAAATAACTTTTCAACTATGTCCTTTCACCTAACCTATGAGGTATTCAATAACTGCAACGATTTCAGCAAATGGGTACAATTTTTGGTTGTCTGCCAAATTGTCATTTTACAGCAGCAACAAACTTATTAGCTTAAATGACATTTATCATTTGGCAGATGCTCTTATTCAAAACAAGCAAAACAAAATCAAAGTCCAGGAGAAACAACTTGGGCACTTGGCTTCAAGAAGAAATGCTTCAATTTTATGAGATGCAAGTGCAAAAAAAAGAACATTTTTATTATTATATTCAAATGAAATAGTTTGAGAGCATAGGAAGATGCAGAAGAGCTCCATCTTTAACGTTCTACATATTGAGAGAGTTCAGTAGCCTGTTTTACCACCACTGAACGGAGGAGCTTTGCCTGTGAGCTTTTGCTTTGTGGGGTTGGGACCAACAGACAGAGTGGAGCAAGCGGTGCTGTAGACCTGGATTAGGAAACTCTGGTAGGAAGGTAAAATATGCTTTCAAGCTTTGTTTAGGTCGTTGTTTATGATAGAGTTCACGGCATAGGTTTGGCACAGATTTCTCCGTGGCTCTTAGCTTTGTGGTAAGTAATTTAATCCATAAAATGTTCAACAACAAAACAAGCAGGACACCTAACAAAAGTTATTTTATATTTCTGTCTAAGGCTCTTTAATTAAGGAATTATTCATTGATGAATTAATTAAACAATCAGCACGGACATGTTTTTTTCAATTTATACATAAAGTTTATTTTCATACAGATATTCAAAACATTTTTAAAGAAATGCCAAAGTATTTTGTTGTTTCATACAGAAATGATCTTTAAATGCCAAGAAACGTTTTGGAAAGGCCATTTCACTGGAACTGAAGCCTTATAGCAAGTGGGAAGTGCTTCAGTTTTAACTGCTTATCAATCATCCAGCCATCCTTTATGAAAACTATAAAAAAAAAAGTCCCCATTTAAGCCAACAGCCCTGTGTTTTGATAACTTTATCAGTTCCACCCCAAACAAGAGTGAAAAAAATCTCTCCCCTTCACAAAATTGCACACATACTATCAAACCTTTAAAGAGTACATAGTATTTCCAGGCATAAAAAAATAAACTATAGCTCACCAATTTTTGCACAAACTGACATTTGTTTATCAATCAAGTAATTTACAGATTCAAATGCACACCTTTTATTATACTATATTATCTTTATAACCGCCCAACATACTGTGCAAACAATGTTAGGATTTTGATAAATTAAATGACATTAAGACCTTTACATCTCCCACAATAATACGTCCACCTAACGTATCCCCTCACTCACTCAAAGGATACCAAACATTTTTCTTTCAAAGTCATTTACAAGCTTTTAACTTCTGTATATTATTTTTCTGGATGTCTCACATTTTGGACAGAGACTCTGAGGAGACCATTCCCATATAAGAGCGCTTAAGGGCTGGCATGAACAAGAAGAGACATTTGGCAAAAACAAGCACACAAAATGCACACAAAAACTAAAACCCCAAATCACCACGTATTCTAAACAGAATGTGCAAATATAGTGATTGTGCGAACGAGGGTTCAAAAGGCTTTAAAAGGTCTGGTCATCGGTACAGGAGTCGGTCCAGTGGCCAAATACCTCACAGGTGTCACAGTAGGGCCGTTCTTCACCCTTGTTACCATGGTAAGCGGTGTGTGGCGGGGTGTCGGGCATCTGCATTTGTGTGGGACAGTCTTCTGTGTCATGTAGGTCAAAGCAGTCGCAGATGTCACAGAACAGTCTTGGGGGAAGCTTCTTCTTTACCGGTTCTTTTTCATGGCTGAAAAGGAAATTAAAAACAGCTCTGTCGACAACAGTTGGGCGATAAACGTCTTACTGCCGCAAAGCTGGACTTACTTTTATGAGAGATGCTTTTATGCATGGAAATTACCTGTTGTAGTTATTATCCAGGTCGTTTGGATGATTCCCATTTAGAGCAGCAGCTGCCATTTTCTCCAGTTTTTCTTTGAGTTCCTGATTCTTCTTCTGAAGATCAACAATGACTGAATTCAGGAAGTCAATCTGTGAAGGAGATTTGCAACAGTAGCATCAGTGCAGCTGCAAGCAAATTATATATTATTAATCCACAAAGTTTGTCACACAATACTGCTTTGATAACGGGCTTTCCTGTGAAGTGTACTATATTATGATCATAGGACTAGAGATAATATGCCTCGCCATACTCAAATACCTAAAGATTGTGGATTGTCAGCCAAAAAATAAATTAAATTAAAAAAACTAGCTTGGAATGAGTCACTAAGGGACTTTGTAAAATACCCACTTGTGATAACAGATCTGATGCTTCCTGAGCATCAGTGATAGATTTGGTTGAGCTCGATTTATCTTTGGAAGACAGTGTGTAACATTTGACACCAACTATAATGTGATCCACCGAATGAAAAATAAAAGCCACAGTGACAGTGACAGACAAACATGCACAAGTGAAGCTGATGAAAAACATTAACAAACCGCTGCCTGATGATGGTGTAGCATTGCCAACATCAGAGACAGGGCAGAGCAGAGGAGTTGGGATTTAAGAAAAGAGAAGAAAAAAAAACATCTAATTAGGACCCACCTGCTGCCAGACAACACAGTCAAGTCATCACTGACACAGATAATACAGTATAACATTTTAAAATTAACAGAGGCTAGTGGTGAAACTGAAGTGAAGGTTATGAGACTAATGAAACACAAAATCATCCCCCTGCTGTGGGTGAAAGGCTCCAATGCAGGGATTCATGAGTCGCGTCAGTCATCTGTCAGAGCTGCTGCCAGAAGTTAAATATGCTTTTGATATTTTATATAGTAATTGATTTAAACCCATTTAACCTCTGTAAAACATTATACTGTAACAGCTACATGAGTCAACGGTAAACTGAAAAATTCAGAGTGGTGCTACATCAGAAGTGTTCATTAGAAATGTCTGAGAAAGCAACAGTCATTTCACAAACCGCATTCACAAAGAAAGTTTCCTTGCAATTTCCCAAATATGATGACAAAGCAAATCACGACAGTTATTCTCAAACCAGACAATTAGGGGCAGGGTAGGACATTTTTTTTTATACTAAATGCATTCAAGGCAAAAACAAACAAACAAACAAACAAACAAACCACCCTCAATACATCCAGGCCGAAGACTGATGGCACTGAGGATGAGCACAGCGTTGTACACACCTGACTCTCTGCAGTCTCCTTATCCTCCTGTAACTGTTCCAAAACCACATCACCTGGAAACAACACCAGAGTTACATGAAAAGCAGGAGAAGCAGGAATACGTAATGTTCTTTGCTTTGTGAGGTCCCTTCTCTAAGCTGTGACTGACTGCGGTCGTGAGTTGAGTCCAGTGATACCTGAGGACGTGAAGGTTTCTGGGCCGGCAGCCAGGTCCTTCTCCAGCCTCTGGACACGCTCCTGTAGTGTTGCCTTGTCCAACTCCAAGGCCTCAATTGTACCCTGCAGTGTCTTCACTGAGGCACTTTCCCCACGCAGCACAGCCAGCTGTTAACATAACCCATGCTATTCAATTTTGGAAAATCTAGGACAAAATATTATTTAAATTCTCAAGACCAATGTTATAATAAGATTATATTTTCAGAACAAACAAACAAAAAAAACTAACACAAGCACATATTTAATTTGAGAAGTTATTCAAACTTTACATTAAATCGCCTTCTTGGACAAATGTTCAGGAGGATGAAAGCATAACAAATGTTTTGAATGCGTCAGAAGAACTGCCTCACTAGATTTGCAGAGGCAACATAACTTTCTTGCACAATTTCAAAAAGGGCCACTCTACTTCAGTAAGGTGGTAGGATCCCTGTCAAGCACTAAAAATGAAAGGAGGGCAAAATGCCTGACCTAGAAGTGGCATCCTGTTAACGTCTGCAATGTACGAAATTTCCCTGCAAACTGCATTTTTAATAGACAAAACAAAAATGTAAAAGTAAAAAGCTAAAATATGATGGGTATATCCAGTTAAAGCCTGATGACAAAGGATGTGAGCAAATAATGCAGTGTGCCTGGAATCTGTTGCAACAAAAGAAAACAGTGAGGAGGGAAATATATAATACATGACCTCATTTTGGGCAAACTCGACAGCTCTGTCACTAACCGGCCTTATGAATTGACAATTAGCGAGGACTATCATGCAACAGATTCTCACCTCGCTCCTAAGGTTTTCCACTTGCTGGTCCTTCTCTGTAATTAAGGCACTGTTTTTATGGATGGACTGTTGGTGGGCAGCCTTATCCTTGTCCAGCTGCTCCTTCAAGGTGCTCTCACTGTTAATTACACGACACCAGTTAATGTTAGCCAGTAGTTTCTTACCCCATCAAGAGTGCTAGATCTTAAATAATTCACATGAGCCTTTTGCCACAACAAATGCACAAATTATAAGGACACATGCAGAATTTTTTTCCCTTTGACTCATTTGGTTTACTTGCTTAAATACTAAGATGGTAAATGAATAGAAAAAAATAAAATAAATCAGTATTTAATGATGAAAAAGTAAGGCACTAAACTCAACGTGGGGAACCAAACGTACAGTACAAAGACGTGAAAACATATAAAACTAGTAAATGGGTGGAAAGAGACATAAGACATCTTGGCTCTAATGTTCCCTATCATTACATTGCATCACATAACAGAAAAAGATGCAGGGTACCTGAAGGCATTATTTGGCAGGCTTTGAAAAGAATATAAAATCCCATTTGCTTAATCACAATTGTGCTGCAAATTAGCATGTGTGACGTGTCGTTAACTGCGTTTAGAGTGTTCTCTTACCTTTGCTTCAACTCTTCTAACTTTTTTTTGAGTTCTGAGTGCTCATCCATGAGCTAAGAATAAAATACAGCTCAGGTTATATCAGCACATTCACAGCTGGAAAACAACATACAACATACGTTCTATAATTCGCAGATGGAACAGTTTGCACCTTCACGACATCCATCTGGTTTTTTGTATTGTTTTCAAGCTCCTGGGTCAGCTTCTTGTTCTCATCTTTCAGCATCTGCAGGGACTGTGACTTCACAGACGCTGCCTCTTTCAGCTGGTTACTAAATAAACACATTAATATCACAGAAAGTCTAAAAGCACATTTAAACTACATAAAGACACTTTAAGTAACCCAATATCCATTTGATGTACCATAATTCACCAATTATATATTTCAGTTTAATATTCACGTTTAAACCTGACATGCGTTATACCAGTAGCTACAGTAGAGAATATACACACATTTCTTCACCAAGACTCCTGGTCCTCTGAATTTCTGTGCCAAGCTGCTCCTTGGATACATTCAAATCTTCTTGGTACTTGGAATTCTCTTTCTTTAATATTTCCAGCTGAAAGAAAATAATGGCAAAAAGTATATTTTAATACTACTGTAAGTCAATTTAATGGACGTGAATACTGCATTACCTGACAGCAAGAGCAACTTCACCACTGAAAGCTTTTTAAAATCAGAAAACTGATCTCTTACCTGGGCCTCCATCTCCTGCTTGGAGCGCTGAAGCTCTTCCACTAAAGACTGGGCTTCATTCTTCTTATCCACCAAACTGGCTCGCTCTTTGTTCAACTGTTCGAGAGCCTCGGCCGTCTTGCCAGAAGCCTAAATGGATGCATGGAGGTTTCAGATTAAAAGTAGCTCATGGTTGGCATTAAGCCCCCAATGACCAGAATAATATATACAGTGCATTTAGAAAGTTTTCAGGCCCCTTTCACTTTTTCTCCCCACTTTTGTCACGTTGCTGCCTGACACAGACATTAAAATTCATATTTCCCCCTCAATCTATACTGAAGTGATCAATCTATACATTCCCCAGATCTGTACCTTTCAATAATCCTGTGTCTGAGGTCTGCAGCCAGACCCCATGGCTTTTGTTCTGATGCAGTGTGCACTGATAGCAGTGAGGCCTTCTATAGAGAGGTATGTGCCATTAAATCAAGTCTAATCCATTTCATTTATCTCAAGTTTAGACCAAGGTGTAAAAACATCTCAGCAATAATCAAAAGAAACTGGAGGCAGCTGAGCTCAATCTCAGCTGTTGTTGCAGAGGGTCTGAATAATAATAGGCCAATGTGAGATATCAGTTTTTCCTTTTTAATAATTTGAAAACATTTCTAAAAGTCTGTTTTAACTTCTTTGTCAGTATGGTGTGTAGTAAGGGAAAAACAATGTGTTTTGAAAGTGGCGGGGTTAAAAAGTTTCTAAACTCACTGTATACAGGTCATCTGATGCATTTGGACTTCAACCAATTTCAATACTAATTAATTAAATAAAGCCATGCTTAATTACTTCATTAGTTAACTTTCTCAATTACTGATATAACAATTCATTTAAATCTCAGTTCAAGTACAACCAGAACCAGAACACTAAGAAATTACAACATAAATATTACACTAAACAAAATAATTACACGCTATAACCTGTGGCCCCAGAACGGAAAGAAAAAAAATTAAGACTAATGTTTAAGTTGTAGCCAATTACTGTCAAACCTCTAAGCCTTATGTCAGAACTGTTTAAGACAACGTATGAAGTTTAATTCAGCAGTCTGTTCACGGAGATTATGCAAAAAAAATATGAAGTGAGAGACAATGTAAAGCAGATTACTGAGCTATAACTTACATTTTATATAAATAATTGTATTTGTTTTTTAACATTTTGTATTTCTATTTAGAATAAAACTAATTTCACAGCAATATGATGAGAAAGTACGCTGATTAAAACTCAGCATTAAATACAACGTAAACACTATCAGATCAGGAGCGTGATCATCAGGACTGACATAATATTGTAACTAATAAATTTAACCTTAATTAGATCACGT
Source organism: Channa striata (assembly GCA_033026295.1). Taxonomy (NCBI): domain Eukaryota; kingdom Metazoa; phylum Chordata; class Actinopteri; order Anabantiformes; family Channidae; genus Channa; species Channa striata. The sequence goes on from CM065178.1 coordinate 5,914,323, forward strand.
TATAAGCCCACAGGCAAAGGCTGGGAGCCACAGATAAAACACAGCAGTTAGTAAATGAAGGAGGAAAGTTAGACATGAAAACAGAGTGAAAACCAGCAAGCATGCAGTGACAAGTAGCATAGCCCCAGCCATTCTAAGAGGTATTTGTTAGTGAATACTACTGGAGGACGAATACCTCGAGCTGCTTAGAAAAAGCATTTTTTAGTTGGGACTCGAGCTGCCTGACTTGCTCAGAGGCTTCATCTCTCTCCACCTGCAGGGATTCCTTCTGAGCCATGAGATCTGACAGGTTGGAGGAAAGCTCTTCTTTTGCAATAGCAGAAGCCGATACCTCTGCAACAGCTTTCATGTATTGTTTTTCCAAATGCTGTTTAGCCGTTTCTAGCTCCTCGATATTAACCATGAGTTGTTTCTTGCTACACTGAAACGCCTCCAACTCTCCAATTAGCCTGGACCGTTCTGCTAGCCAGTTTTCTTGGCTGGTGTGAAGCAAAGAAATGCCTTGCTCTAACTTAGAATGCGCTTCCAGAAGGTTAAACTTCTCTGTGGTCAGGAGGGTCATCTGTGTGGTCGTCTCCTCAAGCTTAGATAATAGTTGTTCTTTTTCTTCTGTCAACTGACGTGTATTTTGCTCTTGCTGCTTCAAATGCATTCTTAAATTATCCACATCCAACATAACTGATTTCTTATATTCATCAACATTCTGAAGATTAGAAGACAGCTCCTTGTTTTCTTGTGTAACTTTGGACAATGTTTTCTGCAGCTCCTCAATTTGTCTGGAAAGACCATCCTTCTCAGACATTACTTGATTTCGCTCACTGAGTTCGGCTTGTAGCTTACTCTCAAGAAGGCGTTTAGTCTCCGACAATGATTCCGTGTGATTCTTTAGGTCCTGGATCTCCTGAAGCAGTCTCTGGGTTTCTTTGTTAAAGGACTGAATGTTTGTGTTAGCCTCAGCCTGCAACAACTCCAGACGCTCACAATCTTTTTTAAGGCTATCCACTTGTTGAACGAGTTCCAAATTAACCTTCTCAAACTCCATTTTTTGTTTACTGATCTCCTCAACAAGTTCAGTTTTGCACTTTTGAAGAATTTCAATATCAGAGTTCTGTTTAAACATTTCTTTTTGTAGGTCAGCCTTTTCTTGTTTCAAAGAAGTCACCTCTGCTTCAATCTCTACCTTTTGGCATTTAATTTTGTCTAACACAGTTGTTAAATCGGACTTCGCTTGAGTAAGGTCAGCATTGGCTCTGGTATAGCTATCCAGCTGGTCCTTAGTTATTCGGATGTCATTAGCTAGCCTATCACGCTCAAGAGAAAGCATGTTTTTCTCAGACAAGGCTTTTGTGTACTTCTCTTCTAACTCTCTCTTTTCTCCGGCCAAACACTCATAATCCATTTTCTGCTGTTCCAGGGCTGAATCCAGGCTCATCTTTTCTTTACGAATAGCATGTAGGGCCATCTCGGTATCAGAATTCTGAAGGCGAAATGCTTCTTTTTCTTGTTCAAAAGATGATAACACTTGTTTAAATTTCTCACTGGACTGAAGCAGTTGTTCTGTTGATATTTGAACTTTCTCCTTTAACTCTTCTATCTCCTTGAGAAGCTCCTCCTTCTCATTGCAGTCTTTTCTGTGGATTGCAAGTAATTCTTCTCTCTCCTGAAGAAGGTGAATCCTCTCACTATCAGTGACCTGGCTGCTTGTCTTAAAGTCTTGCAGCATCTGAGCTAAGCTCATTTTTGAGGCTTTAAGTTCTGCACATTCACGAATAGAGTTCTCCAAGTCCTTCTTTGTGGCACTGAGCTTATTGTAGAGCTCCTCATTCACTCTTTCAAGGCTCTGTTTATCAGACACAGCAGCACTGATTTCAGAGGACATCTCCATCTTCTCTTTTGTTAGTGAATCTGTGAGGGCCTGCAGCTGGTTATTTTTCATTCTTAGATCTTCTTTTTCTAGGTTCAACGATTTAAGTTTTGCCTGCAACTCAGCATTTTTGGCATCAAGAGATTTCTTTGCTTTTCTAGCTGCATCTCTTTCTAAAATTAAATTCTCATTCTCACATGTCAACTTTGATCTGCTTTCACTGAGGTCCTCTTCAAGCCGGTTTCTCTCTAGACAGACTTTTTCATAATCCTCAAGTAGATGCTGCCTTTTAGCCTCACTTTGATGCACATCCTGTTCATGTTTTACAAGTAAGGTATTTGCTTCAGCATTTTGTCTTTGAAGCTCCTCAATACGCACCAGTAATTTACTTTGGGTATGCTTCATGTTTTTGTTTTCAGTCTGTGCTTCTTCCAAAAAATCTTTCACCATCTTTAGCTCTTTGTTCAGTGAAACCTTCTCTTCATCTGAGCGCATGTTGTAGGCAAGGAGTTGCTCTTGATGTTCTGATAGCTTATCTCTAGCAATTAGCAGCTCTGTATTCTTGACTGAGAGCTCCTGGTGACTAATCTCAAGGGTAGAGAGCTGAGTTTGCACATCTGAAAGCAATTTCTCCAGTCTGCACTTGTCAGTCTTAGTGTCCTCATTTTCCTTACGCATATTTTCCATATCTAGACTCTGCTTTTCCAGGTTTTTTGACCAATGTTCAACATCATGCTTGTAGGAGTCAAGCTCAGCAGAAAGACACTGGGAAAATAAAGATGAAAGGGAAAAAAAAAGGAGGGGAATACATATATGTATACACACAGGGAAATGTAAAATGAGTCCAAAAGTAAACCAAGCGATGATATGCAACTGGAAAGGTTAAGCTGCAGAAGCATCAGAAATGGCAAAAGATTAAACCACAACCTGATAACGCCACAATGAAACATATAAGGGGGAACATTTTCCTTTCTTAGAAAGTGAAAACGCTCGTCATAAATGAAGTATCAAGATGCTAAATAATGCCAACAGGAGTAGATATGAAAAGCTGTTATTTGGCTTTTTCAATGATCAGTCTAGACAACGATCAGTCATAACATTATGAGCGTTGATGTGTAATGTGAATAAACACTTTTTATCTCAATACAAAAGCATCCTTAAGTGGGAGGGATATGCACCAAGAGAATCTTTTGTTTCTAAAATTAACGCGACAAGAGCAAGTGTAAAAATTTGAGCGACTTCGTCAAGGGCTAAATTGTGATACACAGATGGTTGGTGGGTCTGAAATGGAAACAGTGACCTTGTACGTCATCTGGATGACCAGGTGTGCGTAAGCGTGACTTACCCATGAAAGACATGGAACAGGAAGAAGGCAAACTGGCAGGTAAATCTTAGGTCCTGCCATTTATGTAGATGGTAAAGACTACCTACCAAAATACTGTTACGGAACAAGCAGTACATTTACCACACTGTAAAACTGGTTCAAGAGTGGTATAAGGAATACAACACTGAGGTCGAGGTGTTCACGTGGCATTTCAAATTCTCCCGATCTTATCCAAATTGAGCGCAGTGAGGATGAGCTGGAACATCCATGGAGTCTCCACCTTGCATATTAGGCAATTTCAAGAAATTGACAACTTGGTGCCTGATACAACAGCATAACTTCAGAGACCTACTGGAGTCCATGCCTCAACCGCTCAGGACTGTTTTGTTAGCAGAAAAGGGACCTACTCAATACTTAGTGAGTGGTCATTTTATTATGGCTAAACAGTGTATATAATAATTTTGTAAGGGAAAAGAGCCAATTTAAAGTAATTGGAATGACAGCAAATGAAAGTGGAAAATAATAATACAAATTCAGATCAGAAATAAATGACAATATTACACACTTGCACATATTGACACACTTCTTTGTTTTAAAGCTTAGTTGCGCTATGTCCTAATGTCGAATGGTGATTAATTGTGAAAGCTTTGTCAGTTTGGGCAACAGTTGTTTGAATTTTTTTCAAAATCAAAATTCAAAACACATTAACTAATTTGTCTGTACCCATGTTTGTGCTTACCTGTGCCTGTTCCTTGTATGGCTGCAGCTCGAGTACCAACTTCTCCAGTTTCTGAGTTTGTTCCTCAGAGCAGGAGAGCTCGTGCTTTAACTTGTCAACCTGGCTCTGAAGCAGTTCAACTTCCTTCACATGGAGCTCTAAGGTGTGAGAGAGGGATTTCTCTTGCGAGAGCTTCAATTCTTCTGCTAGGGTCTCACCCTGTTTCACAGTCTTCTCCTACAAAACAGGAAATGAGAATCTTATTATCTACTCATCACCTTGCATTTATCTACTTGTTCTGAAGCAACCTGCAACAGAAAGACCCAATGAAAGTAAATACGTTTTAATATAACAACATTAGTTCTTAGTCTTAAAGTACAAGACATAATTCTCAACCCTGTTTTTGAATGCCCTACAATACTAACCAAGGTAGTAATCTTTTCCTCAAGGCTGCATATTTGAGACTGATAGGTAAGTGTGTTCTCTTTAAGCTTCTCCTCTTTGCTGGACTGTTCCAGCAGGAGTTCTTCTTGCAACTGTGCTACTTTCTCCTTCTCCTCTTCAAGATGACTCTGTAACTCCTTAAGTCTCCTGTGTGACAAGAAAGGAAACTGCTTAACAAGTTCAGTAACAAGTTAGCCAACTGAAAAACATGGGGATACAAGCTTAATTTTGACGTTTGGAATGTGCTCGTAAATACAGCGATGTGGTAATATACACCGATCAGCCACATTAAACCCAATTGTAGGTTTTTACCGACAGGGATAATGACAGAAAAATTGAATGCTGCCCATGATGGACAGTAATCAGAACATATAATGCATCACTGTCTGTGTAGCCAAAGAGTGGTCAGAGTAGGATGATAATTTAACATTGTGATTGATTTGTGAAAGAGCAAGAAATAAAAATAACAGATGGTACCTTTCTTTCTGTATGAGGTCTTCGTTCATTTTGGTCAACTGTACTGAACTGTCACCAGAAGCCTTCATGATATCTGAAATATCATTTTCCAGCTTGCTTTTGTCCTTTGACAGTTGCTCAAACTTTTCATCTGCAGTTTTCTGCTTCTTCTCAAGACCTAATTAAAGACAATACTGGTTTGTTCACAGGATCTGTAACGTTTGTATTTAGTGATTAAAGAAAAAAACCAACAGCAATTATGCAAGCTTACACAAAATGTTTCGCAAAAAAGGGCTGTAAATCTTTTGTTCTCACCAGTAAGTTGACTTCTTAGAGATTCCACTTCTCTGGTCAAGGACGTGCACTGCTCCTCCTTTTTATTAAGCTTCTCTAACGTTTCTGCGTAAGAAAAAAAATGTTCAATTTTTGGTCCTACAGGTCTTTGTGCATTTAATGGTCTATCTGAGTTGCTAAGATCATTTACCTTGCATAGATTTTGCTGAGATACTCTGTTCCTCTTTGCTTTCAGCCAAATTGTGTTTCTGTGGAGGGGGAGCTTTGATTAAAATTGTAAATTTGTACACACAAAAACTGCAAAAACTGCTCTGCAATTACAGATATTGCTCAAGTATGAACAAGGTAGTGTAAACTGTGACTGAATTAAAGTTTTTTTTAAATCAGAAAGTTATGATCATGAACAACAACAACAACAAAAAAAGTATTTTATATACTAAAAAAGTTCCATCTATACTATAGGATTAATCCTCACCAGGCCTTCCAGCTCCTTTTCCAGAGTGTCCTTTTCCTGCTTCACATTAGTCAGACTCTGCTTTAAAGTGAGCACTTCCTGCAGTTGATCCTCCACCTGAGAACTTAATTTACTAACCTACAGCACATCGTAAAGAAAAACAAATCACTCCTAATATAAAAATGCAAAGAAGTGTGACCATCAAACAAATCCCATTCTATGGCAATGAGGACCCACCTTGGCAACCTGGTTGGTTCCTTGGTTCTGAACCTCCGCTATCTGAGTTGTCAGGGTCACAACTTCTTGTTTACCTTGAGCTACTTGACTGCGCAGAGCGACAATTTCTGCCATCTGATCTTTGGTTTCTTTGTCCTTTTCTTGGGCCTGTTGTGTCAGCATTGCTTCTTTCTCCTCAAGTGATTTAACCTTAAGTTCAGCTGCATGAAGCTTACCAAGAACGTCCTCCATCTCCACAAGGTGCTGCTCCTCTGCTTTTTCAACACTGGACTGCAGTGAGTGTTCTAGTCGTTCTTTGTCCTCAGTCAAAGACAACAACCGTGACTTCACTGCCTGCATCTCCTGATTCCATAATGTGGCAGCAGCCTCATGTCTGGCTGCAGCCTCCTCTACAGCCAATTTATGCTCCAACTTTAGCTTCTCTAGTGCACTTTTGGTTTCTACAAGTTCTTCTGTCTGGGCATCTGCACCTTTACTGAAGGATGCTTTAATATTCTCCATGGCTTGCTGGTGAGAGGAAACAGCAGACTCCAACTTGGAACGCCACACTTCAGCAATGTCAGCATTCTCTTTTTCAGCCTGGCTTAAACGCATCTGCAATTGCTCCATGTCACCAGAGAGCCTTACAGATGTTGCCCGAAGCTGGGCAACTGCCTCACTGTGCTCCTTTTCTTGATCTTCTAGCTTCTCTTTGTATTTGCCTAGTTCTTCTTGGTGCTTAGCTTCTTCAGACACCAGCTGTTCTCTCAGAGAGTTTATTTCTTCCAGAAGGGGTGAAAGGTTAGAGTTTGAATCTACAGAGGTCTGGGTGACTCCAAGACGCAGCTTCAGGTCTGCAACTTCTCTTGTTCGCAGTAGAAGGTCCTTCTCAAGCTCCATAATACGCGATCTTTCTGACACAGTAGCAACCTTTAAAAGCAGAAATCCTGTATTTATAAATATGTACAGGTTTTTATTTGGTGAACCACTGTGTTGACAGAAGTGTGTTAATAAAATAATAAATCAAATAAAATCAGATTGTACTGCACATAAAACTGGTTTGTTATTGATAAAAGAACACTTGAAAAATAAAACTATGCTTTCTAGGAGGGGAACTGATCAATATGCTAGCTAGAAGAGAGGAATATAAATATATCCATAACAAGGTATTATACTGACCCCTTGTGGGTATAAGCTGGTTTAGTGCAAATAAGTTCTAAGGGATTATTTACTACTCAATACTGAAAATTTGTATGGAGCTCCACTGTCTGGCCAAAAAAAAAAAAAAACACCACATTAAAATTCATTGAACTGGGCCATAAAGGGGAAACAATTAATTGATGGAAAAAAACTTGGTCATTCATTATATTCATGTATTCCACTTACAGACTGCATCAGTGATTGCTCAATAACATGCTGTCAGTTGAGATCTATTAACTGAGGTAATAATCCAAAGGAAGGATATTTGTTTAGTTATACCAAGGTGATTTGACTTTTGTGGCCAGGCAGTGTACATTCCATCATCCATGAAACTAAAAATCACCAAGTTAATAAATGCTATTACAAATCTAATGGTTGAGAAGAATTAGAAACCTCTACAACCTAGTAGGCCTGACGTCAGATCTATTTTTGTGTTCTCTAACACATATGTTTTGCTGTTTCAATGTAATATTTATTAGCTTGGTTGAAAAAAGATTTATTGCAGTCTAATTTATTTTACAAAATAATTCTAAAAAAGACAACTTGTTGAAAGCCCTAATCCTGATGAAACTACAGAAGCTGTATTTTACTGACAGATCCTACAATGCCCTAAGGCAAAACTAGAACGCAAATTCTCACAGTTGGAGCAAAATTTACACTAGGAGAATGCAGGGACACCACCAAATAAAAACAACAAATGAATGCTGGAAAGGACTGGGAAGCAGAACACAGGATAACTGGAAGAATGATTAACTGGGGAGGGGGGGAGACGTTCGTCTGTCTGGTTAAGCTGTGATACCAGTTAAGCAAAAGTGAGTTCATATTGGGTAACAAAGAGTTTTAGTAAAAGTTAAATCATTTGTTGTCAAAGCAGGACAGGAATTTAGGCATTCAACCACCAAACAAAGCAAAGCTTGGTGTCTCTCTGTACCCCTTGCAATTTTTTGGACACTAACCCCAGCCATGGCCCTCTTTTTCAAAGCAGCACACTGCAGAGCAGAATTTATTACCCTAGTGTCTTCTAACTCTCTTTGAAGTTTCTCAGCTTTGGTCTTTTCAAAGAGCAGGTTCTGTTCAAGCTCCTTAATGTGGGCATGCTCCAGTCTGGTCTGCGTCTGTTAGTAAACAAGGGGGAGAGGAAGAGAACACACCAGTGCCACCATCACATGCCAGCCAAACACAGACAGAGAGGAAGGGAGACAGGAGAGAAACGATGGTCGGGTTTAAACAGTGAGAACATGAGGGTGTGTGTATGTGTGTCTGCGTATATGGAGGGATGGAAAAGGGGGTATTAGGGAAGGATGGAGAGTGGTTCATAAATTCATATGGGAAGACGCCCCATGCAGAATATTCTAGCTGTGGCATAAACAGCTGAATATAGGGAATTTTGTGAAAGAATAGTTGAAATTCAAGCAGCAGAAGAATGGGTGTGTGTTGTGCATGAGTATGCTGATGGAGGCCGTTTAGAAGAAACCATGCAAAATTGACACCTGGTGAATAAAGCACGCAGTTTGTTATCATACATAGAAATCTGATGGTGTGTGTCAAGCCTGCACATAAATGAATCAAAAATTACTTCACAATGCCATGGAGAGAAAGCAATGATGGCTGTTTCCTGAATTATCTCAGTCCGTAACATGAAGTCATTGGCTTATATCATGCAAATGTCTTAATGTCTTAAGTTGTAAAAATCTTACAACAAAAACATTTTTCTGCATTTATTTGTATTTTAGCATAATATCCTTGGCTGTACTGGCCCAATTTCTAATCACCATCTTATTTTGAATGGTTAGTAATCTCAATAACCTGACATTTTTAATTAACACACTGCTTTCTCTCTTTGGTGACAGGGCCATTGTCCACACTGCATAATGTAAGTACTGTATAAGAATGCACCAATTACAGCATTAGACCACCATGACTGAATCATTTGTGAGTAAACAATCACGAAATCAAGAAACAGAATTGGGTTAGATTCACATTCTTGTTTTGTGCAGTAAAGAAGGGTTTTATGGCAACTTAATGAAGCACTCTGACATATTTCTGTACTTTTAGTCTTGTTAACTAGTGTACACTAACTTAAAGTTTCATATTGAAAATCTTAAATGCACCAAAGTTAAATGTTTACATATAACAGTGGTCTATCCCATTTCACACCTCTGACACAATCTGAGAAAATGAACATATCTATCATATGTAACGGATACCACATTCAAAGGTTAATGAATGAGGTACTTAGTTATAATTACTGCACTGTTTACTGACAGTGGACTATTTATAAATAAGTATGATGCCTTGGTGTAAATTTTCATATTTACAATTGTATCATTAAGCAAATTGTTATTCCCCTTTGGTTGCAGTGAGCAGACTGAAATCAGGTTTGTGACTAGACAGTGGAATGACAATGAAGCATCTCCAGTGGTTCCATGCTGAGCACTGGACCAACAATAAAGACGAGGACAAGAAGAAGTAATAACATCACGTCACTGAACGGGGAGGCACTGAGGGTTATACACTAGTACAACATTAGTACACCTTCCACAGCTTGAAGTCAACAAAGCATTGTAAAGTTTGACCTGCTAGAAGTGTTTCTTGTCGGTGTAGTTCAAGCTGCATGCAAGTTTTTGAACATATATACACATCTGTAAGTAAGTTAAAATGTTAGTATACTTATTAAAAAAGAAGATGGAGAAGTAATCTAACCCTGAAGCTTTAATTTTTAACATCTTTTGTGACCGCAGATGTGCTCTGGATAATTGAGATGGTCCCCTGCGTACCACTGTGGAACAAATAACAATCCTTTGATCAGATATCCAATACTCCACATATCTTGTAAGTCATGTCCCATTTCTCTCTTTAAAAAGTCAACATTCTAATTCTTATCAAACACACAAACCTTTATGAATAACAAAAATAAAAATTCCCTCTTTACAACAGGAAAATATAATATTTTTCCCCACATAGAATAATTCCCTGCCCTGGCTATGTATGCATCTGTTTTGGGGATAGCCCTTCTTTACAAAAAAAGAAAACAAAAGGGTGGGAGAGCGTTCCCACACCACTGGCTTCATTTGACAGCACCACCTAATGCGGGATGAGGCCAGTATCAAACCATCCATGCAAACACATCTACAGTACTCAACCTACTGCTCATTTGATGAGATAATGTTAATGCTTCACGTGAAGGAAATCTTAGATCGCATTGGTTCTGCACTGAAGAAAACCCACTTTAGTATCGTGGACTTAGAGCAAGGTTTATGTGAGCTGGGATCTTGACATGGAGCAAGGACCAAGGGATACTGCAGCACCTGTTACTTCTGACTTAATCTTAATAGTTTTAAAATCAGTGGGACAAATGTCATGATAGACAAACCTGACCTGAGTTTTATTTTATAATAGCAATATCAGCTTTGCAGTCTGATTTAATATTACTTCACAATAGAAAAGTCATATTTTCAATTGTGTGGATTTACCTCTAAGTCTCCTTTGGTAATGCAAGCTTCCTCTACACGGAACTGAAGGTCCTCCACCTTCCTATTTAACAAGAACACAAGAAAATATATCATTATCAAAAATAATAAAATCATACAGGAACATTGCTGTGTTAGATTTTATTCTGACTGGCTAACACCCTTCAAAATACAATGATTAACAGAAACTTGTAGGAATGTGATGCACAACATTATGACCTTTGTTTTCATTTTTCTTATTTTCTAGCTCACATTTACACATAAGCATTTTGACTAGTCATACCTCTGAATATCCTTACCTGCGCTCTTCCTCCAGCTGATTCAGCAGCTCAACTTTGTCTTTGTCTGCAGCTTCCACCAATGTACGTAACTGATCCATCTTAGCCTCCATCTTCCAAGACAAAAAATAGGGTGTGTGATTTATTTACATATGTATTTATTTATTTTTATAATTATTATTCTGTGCACATCCTTTAGCTTGATAGTAGTTTAAGATCAAGAGGGTGCAGAGTGGGTAAGTAGGAGTCCCAAACCACTTGGTACACTGACCTGCTCGTGATCTTCTCTGAGCAGGCTTATTTCTTGCTCCATCTCTCCAGCATGGCTTGTGGCCTTTGCAACTTCAGCTCTCTCCATATCCCTCTCAGCCATTAGCTGCTCAATATGCTGTTGCTTCTCCTTCAGTGCCTCCTGCAGGGCTGTGGTGCCAGAAATTTTTCGATTATACCGTGAGGATGTCTCTGTTAACTATAAACAGACAGAGGAGAAGCATAGTTAACACCATTGAGTAAGAACAGTTGTATAGGTACAACTTTAAAAATCTCATTCGAGTTGTTCACATCTCACCAGGCCTGTGCGGCTAGGCTTAGCACTGACAGAAGATGCCACAGAGCTCATGGTGCTGATGGAGGAAGCACTAGGGCTTCTCTTCAGCCCTGTCGGTGTGGCCACTACTTTACGAACAGTTGTTTTTGCTTTGGCTGGCGTGGTGGAAGGGAAACCAATGCGTGTGACTTTGTGTACTGGAGCAAAAAGGCCATATTTAGGTTGGCACTGAAAGTATCTGAGGACAGATAATTGAATACAATTATAACAATGGAAGTCACATTACACACACATACATATGTGTACACTTAATGAAAACATTTATCTTAGTTATTTACAGTTATTGTGGCTTTTGTACCTTGTGCCTGCAACCGCCCCATCATTCTTTCCCAACGGCTCATCCAGCTCCACCCCACACCATTCACCTTTGGCAAAATCTGTTTCTCCAAGGAAACGTACCACTCCCGCTTTTGTACCGCCAACCTGAGAATAAAATATTAAATTAGCCAACATGTAATTCCACGAACAGATAAAGAGTAAACAGTGTAATCAGTCTATTAAAAAAACAAAACACATATTTCCATCAAAGCAACAGAAACAACTATGTGCCCTCTTTGAACTAAATGAGGCAAAACTGTTAAAATTGCGAAACTGAACAGTTTTGCTTTTGTTTTAGTTAAATGAATGCATAGCTGCAAGGGTTACATGATACTAAATTTGGTGGAGCTAAGAACATTTCCTGTAGCCCAGTAGGCAGGAATGACACTTCCTCTTTACATAATGTGCTACACAGCATCCTAGTGAGTAATGGGGAGAATAAAGAACAGGAAGGAAAGTTCTCATCAAGATACAATCACACACAGATTGTGAGTGCACTCAAACATGTTAGTAAAAATGGAAGTTTAGAAAGAAATTGAAGAGACCATGTTTAATCTGTTAATTTCTGTAACATTACTGCACTAAAGAAGAAAAGAGCAATTTGACTTTGAGCATTTTCCTTATTGTTAATTGTCCCTATTGTTATTACTGCTAAATATCAATTTTGAAGTTCTGTCACTTTTATTATATTACCAAATATTTACCAATACACGGTCACCAATCTTCAGTTCCCTTTCCCCCTTTTTGACTGATCCAGTCTCTGAGAGGTTGGAGATAGATTCACTGTTTGTGCGCGCAAGGTTGGACGATGGTGTAGCTGGTGTAGCTGGTGCAGCTGATGCAGCTGGTGTAGCTGCTGCAGCTGGTGGAGCAGACGCAGCGGTTGAGCCCTTCTTGGCTGCTGTGGTAGTTGAGGGTAAAGTTGATTTTGTGGCAGGTGTATGCGAGGCTACACTACCAACTGAAGGAGTGGGTGATGCAGCACGAGAAGGTGGTGCTGTCTGATTTCCATTAGCCTCTCCCTCTGTGCGAGACAACTTGGATGGACGGGTAAATATACCTCGGAGGGCTTCACACTGAAAGTAGCGCACCCCTGCCACTGACCCATCATTCTTTCCAATGGGCTCATCTAAAACAATCCCTGCCCACTGTCCTGGTGCAAACTGTGTCTCTCCCAAAAACTGTATGTATCCTGGTTTATTCCCATTCACCCATACTCGCTCCCCAATCTGGAAGTTCTCGTCAGCATTCTGGGAATCTCCAGCACTGGTACTTGCAGCTGATTTGTCGGCCGAAACAACTTTAGCCCCTGCTTGAAAAACAACAACAACATTTTTAGACCAATGGCTTCTTAGCCAAATACATAAATTCTGTGCAAACATTAGATGCAATTTAATGTCAACATTGTATAATTTAAGTTTGGACAAAATGATATGGTTGAATGGTTCTATTGTTGTTATTTCATCTACATAATCACTGTAAAACTAATAATAAACTAACAGTTTTAAGGTTATGTCCAACCCCTATAATATACTGTTCAATACAGTGTGATTTGTCTTGACATACCAAAAGTCTAGTCAATTAACCTAAGCTAGATTTCACTGTGAGCCATTACATACATTTATCTAGCTTGCCATCAGGAACAAAAAGGACTGTGAAACAGGTGGTTTAGTCTACTTGCACATCAGTATCCAATATTTTATCTAGTTTTATTCTTAATACCATTTAAATTGACCACCAAATTTAAAATAAGCTTCAAAGGTTTGCATCCCCTTATTGTGAATGCCCGGAAAACAGACATTTTTCCTTTAGCATAACCAAACGACATACAAACGAAATAAAAATTACATTTGAATTTATTTATTAAGGGGATGAAAAGTTTTGCACTGACAAATGTTTCTTTAGTTTATTTTAACTTAAAAAAAAATACACTTTTCATTACTTCTGATTTTTAAAAAAAAAAAAAAAAAAAACATCTAGACATTCCTACCTGTGCTGGGGTTGGTCTTGGGGGCTCCCGTCCCAGGTGCCCTAGATATCTTGCTGGGCACTTTGATCCCACTGGGCTTGGCTGTGCTCATTTTTCTTTTTGTGATCTATTAGACCCACAGGGCTCGAGTCTGTCAGTGGGTAGAGGATAACCCCAGACCATCAAACAACTGATTGCAGCTTTGTGATTGCAAAGTTGTTCTCTCTGCATCAAATTTAAATAAACAAAAATAAAAAAAAAAAGACCCACAAAAAGAAAAAACAGGAAAAGGGATGAGGGAAGAAAAACGACTCCCAATGAAAGGACCCTGTTTGGAGAGAAAAAAAATACATTACTACATTAGGTTTGAATGATTTTGGCTATTTACCCATGTACCACTGTTGGCTAACTAATCAGGAGTTTATTTAATTGACTTACTATTTTTATGCCAAATGTACAGATTGCTGACCTCTCCTGGTTTAAATACTGCTGTGGAAGGGACCCACAGCTACAACTTACTTTAAGTAAACAATGAAAAAGTACAGCTATGCCTTTAAGGCATGCTCACTGACATTACGTTTGACATTAGTTATTGTAGCCGCTTTGATTCTGCTATGACAACAAGAGCACACCACGTTACAGTTAGGCCTAAAAATACCCAGTCAAAGGCCAGCAGATCTGCAGTCTATGTCAATGCCATCATCAAGTTCTGAATAGCTCATTATCTATGAACGTGACCACAGTTTGAAGAAAAAAAAAAAAGTCTCACTCAATCCATCACTCTGACATTTATCATCATGACTTTCTGGTTGGCAGACTTTTCTAAAACGGGATTAGTGCCGAAATATGACCACTACCAGCAGGAGATTATTCTGTCAGATTACCTCACTACAGAAACTGACTTCCAGAATGTACTGTTAAAACATGATTTTGCTGCTGGTAGTAGTTTGACAATAGTGCATCAAGATAAACTTTTATATATCTATTGCTTAAATCAGATCAAAGAAAATGCAAAACTACTGACAAAATATTCAAAGGCTTTGAGTTGTGGCAAATAAGACCACATTATATCGAAATTCGCATAACAGGATTGCACAATTCTAGGTCGTCCTGTGGAATGATTCAGTGCATGACTATAAACAAACATTAAATTCTAAGCAATGACACTGAAATAATTTTCACCCATCTAAAAACAATTATGGAAATTTATGGAAAAAGTGATACAAATGAAATTTTAAAATGTATTCCACACTAAACATATTTGGTGATATATAAACCACATATTTATTATAATGCCCAGCTACACAACAGACAGCTACCAGAGCATTAGATCCCGCATATCTCTGCAAAGTTCCAGTAGTTCCAAATTCGTATTACACTGACAAAAATATTTTTGCTGTTTTTAGAGGGTTCTCAGCTGGATGACCTCGTCATGCTTCTCGCTTCTCCTGCAAAGCTAAACAATTTAGAGTCCATTTAAATTTAGCAAAGACCTTTAAATTCACATTACCTTCAGGAAAGTTAAAACAAAAAGAAAGCACTGTTTTCAAAGAGTGACTTCATAGGTTTCTCACCAAAAAAAAAAAAAACGGTGGCTATTAGCAGACATGCCCTAGTTTAAACGTTACAAAAACGTCTAACAACAACACAACGAACTTTAAGAACCAATTTTATCAATATCTTCACTATCTGAAATGTGGTGAAAATAATGCTTTAAAGATCACAGACAACATAGCACATTATTAAGCTTGGTAAAAAGCATAACATGCCCAGGATTTACTACAATTGCCTCATGGGAATGAACAGAGGATGCTTCAGCTGATTTGAGGACTAATGCAGTCAGCTGAAAAGGATCCACTTAGACTGGAGAATTTCCAAACGCTGTAAGCAGTGGGGAAGGTAATCCTTCCACTACTCTCACTCTAATCTCATGTACTTTGGAAATACAGGTCCCACACCAGAATCCCTAAATACTCGGCTACTATGCTACTCGGACACCCATATTCTATGTTTTCTAATATTTTTATTTCTGTAAACAAACAACTACAGACAGGTACAGCCTGTAAAAGAGAACTGAGATTCAGCCTACTTCTCAAATGGCAGCACAGACATAATACACTTCCACGTTAAGAGCTGTAAAGTTTGGACTTTCTGTACACAGGGTCTGACCTCTTCCACCAAAAACATATTGGTATCCAGGGTGTGATATGTACCCTACCCTACATTATTCATATCTTGCTGACTACAAGAATGCTAAGCACATGTGACACATTTTTCTGCTAAATATACTTTGATGTTGTGCCATAAGAGTAAAAATGATCAACTGCATATCAGGCTTTCAGGTTAACTGATGTCATTTATTCCAAATGTTCTTTTAGGATGTTGATATCAGAACTGACTTCAAAAACTAAATAAAAACAAGTTTCCTAAAATATTATTGCATCAAGTCCAAATGCGACTGTAGAGTTCAGTGCTAGCTGTTGAAGCATCTCTTTATGCAGGGAGCAAACATGTAATTTCCACAGAACTATAGGGTGTAAGGCCCATTAGGGTTAAATCAAATATTTTCAACAATGCAAGTGCAAAAGCACTTTTAGGTCTTCGGAAGCATTCATTTGTATAACCCACACTCCTACATGCTTGCTTTTGTCACCCAATGGCCAAGGCAAGCTTTTGTTCTTCCTTTTTAAGGAAACATCTGCTAGGGTCATTATGTAGGTGTAGAAAAATACCAAAAGGACATGAAGACCAGGCAAAAGCCAGGGTTATCTTGTATCCTCAGCATATGTGATTAAAGAGTCACCTGTTTTGACATTAACTAAACCCATATTTTGCAGAAGCAGATATCAAGAACATACCAACCCTGCTCTGTCAAACACACATTCCTTCATTTACAACTGTGCCCGGAGTGTCCTGTGTAGCACCGGTGTAAAACCCAGAGCAAACAAAAGTAATTCGTTTTATTATATGCAGTAGAAGGACTGTAATATCACACATTATTGTTTGCACTACAGTGGGCTGAAATCCAATAATATCCAACACAATACTCGTGTGAATGTACAAAACAATCCATTTTTACACACTAGTTTAACTTCTTCTTCTTTTAATTCCTGCAACAAAACCTTGCAAGATAAACTGCTTCTCTAAATCAGAAAGGTTTACTTATAAAATCCTGGGTTACATAATTAAACTGCAACACTGACTAATCCATAGCGTTCACTATTCCATGGTTGCTTCACTGATAACTACATCAGACAGTGTGTCTGTAAACCAGAGGTCTGGTCAGCAAGTTGGCCTGTTAACAGCAATCAGTGCTGTTAGCTAGCGGACTGATAGCTGTCGATGAGGTGGCACGTCTCAAAGAGTGACGCCTGTATTTTTAAAGAAATACAATTATTATAATCCATGCCACCTTACTTACCTACCCGCCAGTTCTAGTATCTGGTGAGACCACGTCGAATTTATCACAAGTTATACCGGTAACGTGAACTGCATCCCCGTGTCCAAACACACGAATAACTGGACGAGTCAGCCGAGCTCCGGCAGGGCACAGCGCCGCTCCAAGTTACCGTGAGGACTTAGCCGCACCAGTGCTCCGGTCCCCGCGTTACACCTTCCAACAGCCCAGGAAGCTGCTCGCCTAATGCTGCCGGAATAAACTGTCCCCTCCGCTGCGATGCCACCCCACGACCTCAAAAGCAACCCAGCGTGTTATCGCGCTAAGAAAAGACGTGATCAGTTGCTAAGTAACATTAGCAGTGAGGCCCGCGAACCGTGGAAGGGGGACGGCAAGAGTTGGTTAGCTAGCTAAACTAAACTAACACCTGAAGTAGAACCCAGAACCACACTGACGGGGCCGACGGAGGCCTTTGCGCACGCGGTTTGTCAACACTAAAGAGACGGGCAGGGACACGGGAAACCGTGACTCCGCCGTGAGCTGACCTGATATGGTTCCGTAAAGCCTTCGTCTCCACGGGATAAATATTGCACAGCTAACAGGCTACGTGAGGAACTAAGACTACTGCTGCTCACACGGGCAGGAACAGCCCAGCGTGCGGCGCGTGTCCAACGGGCGAGAGAAACGTCAACGGCGGATAATGGCCAAAGATGCTGTGTTCAGTGAGATGGAGCACTCCCTCCATTATGGACAGGTTCCTTTACGGTTACAATAGACAAGTCAGAGAGGAGTAACTGTACAGTTTGCCGTGAAATTCAAGTTTGTACAGCTCAAATGTCAAACTGTCAAACTGCCAACTTTGTCAGTCAAACGTAATTAGAGAAGAGAAGCAGGTTTCCTGTAATTAATGATCCTCCGTGTCACGTTAACATTTGGTTTTTGACATACCACTAAACTTTTTACTTTTGTCTTGCCTTTAATTGTAGTACTTTGGAAAAACAGGTCCCCAACCAGAATCCTTAAATATCTGGCTACTATGCTACTCAGACACCCATACTCTGTTTTCTAATATTTTTATTAGAAAACATTACATACTTAACAAAGGTGTTAAGTATTATTTAAAAAATGTCAGACTTTTTCGAAGGATCGAAATTACAATCACACTAGTATTTTGAACTTTTATGATTCCAAACGAAAAACATAAAAGTTCAAAAACGCTGAGTAAAACATACCCTAATTCTAACTGGATTTTGGTATGTTGAATTTTGACTAATGTTCCTGATTTTTTTTTTATTTTATTTGAATATATCATGAAAAAAAGTTTAAAGCTATAGTCCATTTGCTGCTCAGTGATGGTGTAAATACGATGGTCACAAGCGTTTACATGAGGTAAATAATGACATTCTCAAAGCTTCAGCACAGCCAGGCCCATGCTTCTTTATGTCAACATTAATACCGGTACTCTGTGTGCATGTACGTACAACACACATCAGCTTCGAACCTACATGCACGTTTTATGTGACACTGATTTTGGATGGTCACAAATCGTTTTCAGTTTGAAGTGTATTAAGAGTAATTACATTTTTAGTTCAGAGTTGTTTTAAACCTACAATTAAGCATGTACGTTTTTTGGTATGTTAAGGGAAGTCAGGTTGAAAAAGTAAAATAAAATGTGTAGACCAATAACATGTAGCTTTTTAACATTTTTTGTTGAACAGAGTTTTAAATATATCCAATTTCATTTGCATGTTCATCAAAACCAGCAAATGAGCTGGATTTATGAAATTAAGGTCAACTTGTTTACTGAGCTCTCTGCTACCTGCAGCCAAGTGTAATCAATACTGTATCTAACTTTTGCTGCAAAAACTAAATAAAGCACTGACACAATCATCAGAAGGTTGAAGATTTTTAGAAAAATTCCACTGGGACAAAAATATATAAAACAATTTAAGCATGGGACCTAATACATGCTAGGAAATTACCATTTTACAATAAAATAAACAGCCCGAATATGAATACCGCTACAAAAATCAGACTAATCGGTCAAAATGTACAAACCATTACTATTTTCAACATCTCTTAGTGCCCCTTACATGTTTACAGATCAAATGTACATACAACATTCACTGTGGTACAAAAAAAAAACTTTAAAAAGATGTTTGATGGCAATGAAAATAATAATAGTAATTTTAGTTTTAAAAATATCCATATAGCCTAGTTTTCTAAATAGAGTACATTTATTTTTTCTTCGCCAAACTTCGAGGGGAACATTTAAGTAAGTCTCTGATCTTAAGGTAGGTCCCTGTGGCCTCAGCAACTTCAGTGAATTCTGGTGTGTCTTCAAATGGAACTATGCCAGCTGCAAACTTGCTCCTATGAGGAACAGCTGTTATCTTCTTGAAATCCTTAAGAGATGAGTTTTCAGCCCCCTCAGAGAAATCTGGATCAGGGCTTTGAAGGTTGTCTTCCTGGCATTTGATTAGATTAGGGGTTTGTGTACTGTCATTGTGAGATTTGATAAGACCAGAACCCTCAGCGCTGTTGTCTTCGGCTTTGACTGGTTCAGGGCTTTGGGGGCTGTCCTCCTCAACTCTGACTGGTCCAGGACTCTGTGGGCAAACCTCCTCTAGATCATTTTTATTTTCACTGCTACAACAAGTTTCTGCAGGTGTCATTGGGCCTACTGATTCTTCAGCCTCTTCCGTTTCTGTGTCAGCATGCGCAGAGGTGGACATACTTGGTGAACTAGGTGCAGGTGTTCCCATTACAGGTGTATCACAGTCGCTATTAGTTGCAGTGTCAGCATTTTCTAGAGCTGCCCAGAGCAGCCTCTGCTGTTCCTCCAGTTCCTCCAGTGTCAGGTCATCTTCTGTTCCCTCTATAGTCTCATCAACAACTACCCAGTTACGCCCCTGTAGAGCAGGAGAACCATTGGTGGGTGTGGAAGGAGGCGTACCTTTAGGGAGAGGTGGGGGAGTGGGCGTAGCAGGGGGAGTACCCTGGGGTAAAGGAGGTGGTGAACTGAAGCAAGGAGAGCCAGGAGGCAATGGTGGCTGGAACTGGAAATCAGTGGGTGCATAATTATGATAAGGTGTTCCTGGGTCTGTGGTAAGACATAAAGATAGTCACACAAAAGTTAGAAAGTAGCACTCTATTCAGCTGCCTCTTGGCTTAGGCAAAGTTTTACTGAGTTACTGTTGGTACTATTTACAGTGGTGAGCATAAATGAGTACACCCCAACAGATTAGTCAGAAAACCTTTAGTTTCCTTTCAGAATCAACATTTCCTATGGGGCACTGTACTACAAAATGCTCACACAAATTGATTGCAAACAAGATTTGTTAGTTTGCACACACAAATAGGTAACTAGGTAAAAGGTAAAAAGTTTACTAACAAATTCATTTACGACCATGGTGCAGAAATGAGTACATCCCAATTAAAGTCTTAGGAGTAAAGAAATTTTAGACAAAAAAACTTGTAATTAACAAGATTTCAACGACAGGCGAGTATAATGATTCACTAAACAGGTGTCCAGCAGGCAGTTGATTATATAGAAATACTGCAGCAAAAGTGAAAACAATATGAATAAAAAAAACAAAAAAAAACTGCAACCATCTCACAGAGACGTCCAGGCCAGGAAGTTGACACCCAAAGGGAGCATCACTCAAAAGGAGCATCTTCTGATGAGAAGGGTTGAAGAAAATTGACATGCAGGTGCACTGCAGTTAGCAAAATAAGTAGAAAGCCGAAGTGGGGTGACTGTTTCCCGTGACACAATATGGCATACACTGCAGAAGAACTGTATGCATGAGTGTCATGAGTGAAGTAAGCCTCTCTAAAAGCTCATGCATAAGAAAGCCTGGCTAGAATTTGCCAGGGCCCATGCTGAAAAAGATGAAGACTCCTGTGACTCTTTGATGAAACCAAGATAAATGTTTACAGAAGTGATGGGTTTAACAACGTATGTTGTCGCAAAGGTGGGAAGTACAAAGAAAAATGCATAGTGCCAACAGTGAAACATGGTGGCAGTGTCCTTCTGTGGGGCTGCATGAGTGCTGCTGGTGTCAGGGAGCTGCTTTACATTGATGGTATCATGAATTTACATATGCACTGCTCTATATTGAAAGAGAAGATGCTACCAACACTCTGTGCTCTTGGTTGATGTGAACTTTTCCAACATGACAATGATCCAAAACTCTATTAGCATTTCTAAAGAAGAACAAGATGAAAGTGGTTCATTGGCCAAGTATGTCTCCTGATCTGAACCCAATCGAACACCTATGTTCTTGTGTTCGTTGAAATATTGATTAAAATCTTACTTTTCAAAAGAGGTGTACTCATTTATGCTGAGCACTGTATTACTGTACAATGCTATTTAACCAAGCTAAATTAGGAATGACACAGAAGATGCACGGGGCATAATGATGGGCCAGCTGAAAAAAAAAGTGACCAAAATTACTTACCCGACTCAATATCCATATCTGAGCTCCTGTCTGAGTTACGATCAGGACTGGATCTTGTCTTTTTTCTTAGCTGTGGAGATGAACCAGATTCATGTCGTCTTTTGTTGCAGGTGGAACCAGGCTGTTAGCAAAGAAGAATGACATAGCATTTATGGGCTCGGCCCAATATGTATTCAAGTGAGTATAGGATGTGCAATGTTGTGTAATTTTATGTAACTCTTTTCTTTAATCTACCATATGAAAAGTGTAGTAGTAATACTATTAGTCCTACAGTCCTAGGAAATATCTTTGAATAGAAATCACAGCAGTTATGTGGTAAATAGGTATAGATCTGACACATGATACAGGTATTTGCATAAGAAAATTCTGGTAAAGCTGTGTCACAAAGATGAAACCAGGAATACCAGGGAGGAGTTGTGGCCTACAAGTACTGAGAAGAAACACCCAAACACTCATTACCATAGGAAAGTTGTTAGACAGATACACTGCATAGTTTTGTTTCATGTGGTTGCTCTGCATTGGAACTGAACCATACTGCATGAACTCCTGCAAGCCAGAAAAAAAAGGTATGACAGATTTCAACAGTTGTAAAAATGCCCTCACCCCAAATCACACAGAAAATTCTGACCTGAATGATTACGTTACTTACGTCTTTTATTTTGTGTGGTGCAAGTACATTGAAGCCTGGGTAATCTACCAGTTTGGAGACATCATAAGAGATGTTTTGCGAATTCCTGTTTTCTGTTGTGTTACCATCATTTGAAGTTGCTATTAGCAAAAAAAAAACAAGGAAGAAAATTATTCAACCAAACCTATATTTCTAAAATTTTCCGTTCTGCAGCAATTTGCTCATTTGAAAATCAGAGGGGCCACATTGATTCATTGAATACATACCATTCCCATCATACAGTGTCAAGCCAGAGTTTTCCATCTCTGCTTCTTTCAGCCAACCTGGTGGGTAGCCCAGCTGCCTCATTCGATAAATTAGAGGAGGGAGGGTGTTGCCATCAATTCCAAGTGCTGTCAACAACTCCTCACTGTTCAAATGCACAAAATATAAAAAAAAAAAACATTCAATCATGAATAGCCATTCTTCCTTTATTTCAATTGAATGATTATCATTTAATCATATAATCTTGCCTCATGATTCCAGGCTTGTATTTAGAAAACCGCTCCTCTACTTCATCAGCATGGTATCGCTGGTTACTTTGCAAGGTCTGGTTGTTGTTTTGATTAAACTCCTTTCTTCTCTCGTTAATTGCTGCCATGTCTTTAGGCTAAGAAGGTAACAACATACTGATGTAGAACACCAAGTCGTGACTCACATACCAAATTATTTAATCTCTAGTCTTACCTTGGGACAGTCTCTCAGCTGATGTGTAGTGGAACCACAGTTGAAACACGTGGACTTTGGTCTAGAATTAAGAAATAGTGTTGGACTGATCAGTGACAATTATAGAGCAATATACTGCACGGTAAAAACATAATATATAAATAATAACAATAATACTGGTCATACCTTTTTTCTTTCATTTCTATTTCCAGTCCATCTGCCCCAATGACATGGTTGAAAACCTGGTGATAGCTTTGCAACAATTCAGGAAGTTATATTGAATCTGTGATCATAGATAGCATTAATATTGTATCTAATAATCCTACAAATGTTTATTATATCTTGCTTATGTATTTCCTATTTACACACACACACACACATCCACACATCAAAACACCCTTTTTTAAAAGAAACTATATAGAGAGGACAAATGAACTGACAGACAATACTGATCCATGGGCAGAATAAGTTGACAAGGTGCAAAAATGTCCGTCTTAAAGATACGTTGGTACATCCCATCCATCTGTCAGCTGGGGGTTTTCATTGACGAGAGGCTGTCCGAGTTTATCAACGCTGAATGTAGTAAAATATAAGACACTTCCAACCACCTAAAACAGAAACATAATGAAACTATTTATGGTATGTAGCAGGTAGATTGTAAAATATGAATGTACTTTTCTGTGAAGCAAGAAAATGTGCATTTTGCAAACCACTGAGAAACAACATTGAATACTCACTTTAAATGCTTCTGTTGTTGTTCTAACAGTACTGGAAATTGACTTCTGCACATCGTCTTCCAAACTCAACGCTGAATGCTTTAGAAAGTAAATGGTGTAGAAATGTTTTTCAAAGCAAAATTAACTAATACGTAAATAACTGTATTTATATGTATCACTGCAACATATAGTTGCCAAGTACCTGAGGTTTCATTTGAAAGCAAGATTGTTTCTTTTCATGACCCTCCTTCTGGTGTTTCAAAATTACACTACAGATGCTGTCTTCAATTTCCTGACGACACTGCCTAAAGAAAAGATTATTATTATTATTTATTTCCATCATCATAATTTACAAAAAATTAGCAATTAGATATCCACACAGTAGACAGCATTGTTATCTTATCAAAAATTAGGAATAAAATCAAATCCGTAAAAAGTGTGTATGGAAGTAAATGGTTCATCACAACAATAACAATGTACGACGGGACAAAAATGTGCGTGATGAGAAAAAATTGCTTACTTTGAAATAATGTTGTTTATATAAAGGACTTGAAGAAGTGGCCCGTCGGTGTTGACGTCTTCAACTGTGATGCCGCTGTGAGGTTAGATGGAAATTAACTTAACTCATTCAACAGTTTCGTTTCATTAGTAATGTGCAAGTGTAAGTTCATTACCATGGTCTTGTCAAGATGTTCAGTTTTCTTCGTAAATCTTTATGTGGTCAAGGCGTTAAGGAATTAGACAAGCAAAAAACTACAAGAAAACTCATCAGCAGATATTTTTTGTATATGCATTTTATGTTTTTTAGACAGGAGGCTCACGTTGCTATCAGATGTTAGCTAGTGCTACATCAACAATGCTAGCATACCCGCTGCTGCTAACGCAAGGATATTCTCCTCAGTGAGTCTCTGAATGGAGTCATCACACTCCTCAAGCCTGCTCTGAAGCTGGCTCGTGTCATCCTGCTCCTCCTCATCATTATCATCTGTGAAACGAATGTGCGTCGGAGCCAGTGGCGCGCAGTCATCTAACTGCTGAAAGAGCTCACTATCCCCAAAATCAACTTCAGCCATTTTTACACAGCTCTCTGGCGAAAGACGGGGGTTCAAAGGTCAAACACACTCCTCTTCATTTTCATTGGTCCTCCTTATGTCACATGTTGATTAAACGCATACGTCACTGGGAGAAGAATTGAATGGGTTATGTCGGCCCACAGTGTTGAATTTCAGGTATTAAGCCTACGCTGCTGCTATTCTATCAATGACAACACGATACCTCCCTTTACCTGTAGAAGTTGGTCACACGAAGTAAACTGAATTCAAGTTTAGTCTTTAATGTTTAATGTGCCCTTTTTACAATACTACGAGAAAATGAAACATGCAAATTGATATTTGAGATTGCATTCAGTAAGTCTTTAAATCGGCTAAATAAAATTGAGAATTAAGTATTAAACGGGGTTATCCTAAACCATGATGCTACCAATAACCACTATAACTTTTCTACCTATTTTAATCTCCAGATCTTGGGAAAATATTAAACAATTAATGTGAAAAGTGTTCCCTCATGAGAAGAGTGTTGCCATTCCGAGGTGAAGTCTCAAACCTACACCTCAACTGTAAAGTGACGCTTTGTAGTAATATTTTAATGTCACGTTATTTTGATGATAGCCTACTCACATGCTTTTATGTGAGGGACATCTTCAACCAATTTAGGATTTATGTTACTTTTTTCTAAATACAAGTTTTGAATACTTAGTCTCCACCCCTGTGCTGCTGAGGCGCTCTCTTATTTCCGTTAGTCTGTAAGACCGCGTTGAGGGCGTAATCAAACTACGCGCTAATCTGCCGTTTCGCTTTTTCTCTTTCGTTCACGTTACACCGACAAACAATTGTCTTTGTGCAGGACGTGGCACAGTCGTGACTGACTGATTGATTCTACACATGTCAAGTTCATCTGCTATTCACTTAACTTTACCGCAATGGAACGGGGGCTTGCGGAAAATTCGCTTTATTTATTTGGTGAATCTGACATCGTTCAGGCTGACATTGTGTCCCGACACGGTGAGTGTGAAGAAGTTTTGCAGATTAAATAATAGTTGTTGCAACGTAGATGGCTGGTATGTTTTTGTACGTGTGATCGGCCGCATCCTCTGAACCAGTCAGGCCACCATCATCATAGTCACAAGTCAGGAGGGACCTGATACCATTAACAACCTTCGTGTTAAAAACTGTATTTTTTATAGCAAAGTAATGAAGTAGATATTCATCTACTTCATTACTTTGCTATAAAAAATACAGTAAATTAGGAATCTAAAATACCATTTATACACAATATAAATGGTATTCATCTACTTCATTACTTTGCTATAAAAATACAATAAATTAGGAATCTATAATAGTAACTTGTAATCTTATTTTTAAACATAACAAATCTACATTCTATTCCCACAATTTAAAGACAATAATTCTGTTACAGGGTCCAGCAGTTCCTCTTTATTTAGGAGCTGATATCTTCTCCAGCACTGATATTCGTACCGAGAACCACCCCAGATACCACGCCAAGTTTGCCAAAAAAGGACTGGCAACAAAAATACATTTTTCCTCAGGTACAAGCTACAGGACAAAATGGTACTAAAAACATCCAACACTCTAAGGTAATATGATGATGTGTTCCCTGTTGATTGCAGCGTTCAGATTCAATGGGTTGAAGGTGCCTTCTGCAAACAACAGCCTGTGGTTCTACAGTGTTCAAGGACTTTTCCGAGTCGCCTTTGAATTGTACAGTAAACAAGAACAGTTAGCTGTGCTGGAGAACTTCCAGGTACAGTGCTGCTCGTA
The DNA here is from genome assembly GCA_033026295.1 of Channa striata. Classification (NCBI taxonomy): domain Eukaryota; kingdom Metazoa; phylum Chordata; class Actinopteri; order Anabantiformes; family Channidae; genus Channa; species Channa striata. Next base: position 5,940,681 of record CM065178.1, read on the forward strand.
ATATGTATGTCTTGACGATATACTGTCTGTAAAATTTTAAAACAGTAACTCATTTTATCTTTTGACATATTTCCTCATCAGGATGTGTGGAAATCAAGGATAGATGACATTCCTCTGAAAATGAGTTACAACCTCAGTGAAAAGCTTGACTTGGCAGTATCCAGCACTGTGTGTGATACAGAATCAAGAAGTGAAATGTCACAACCTCTACAATGTCAGGTTGCCAGGGGATCAAGTGATGTATGTGGCAGTGACACATGTGAGACATCAGCAGATCACGATTACTGTTCTCTTCCAAAGCAGACCTTCCAAACTAAGCAGAGCCAAGTAGTTGTAGCCACAGTGAGACAAAAACTACACAGCATAGAAAACAAACTCTCATCTGAGACCCTAAGCTACAGGGGGCAGCTAGAAACTGTCATGCTGCTTTTGAAGAGCATCGATCAATGTATAAATGGGGATCTCAAAGAAAAGGATGTGACTGAAACTGTGCTGGGCCTGCTAAAGGCCAAAGACTGGGGCTCTGTGTATTCAAGTTCCCTGATTAGTTGTATAGGGCGCTGGCTTGGCCAGCAGTTCAATGCGATGAATAGTAGCATCAGCCAAAAAGTGGAGAACTTCAAAGTTCAACATATTGAGCAAATAAGCAACTTGCCACCTGCTGAAGAACTAGCCAGCGAACTTTTCCCGGAGCCCATGCAAACACTGCTGCTTCACTGGATGGGCTTAAGTGAAGAGTCTTCTCTGGAAAAGAGACACAGCGAATACCCAATCCTGCTCCTTATCCTCGAGTTTGCAAACCACAACCTCATTACTGGTGTGGCTCATGTGCTGTACTCCAGTCTTATATGTAAATAAAGGTGGATTTTTATATAGGCATCAACAGGCATATAATAATATAACAAATAAATTTAATATCTCCAGTTTTACAATGTGCATTTTAAATGTGAAGCTGTATTTTCTGCTAACAATTAAGGCTGCAAAAAAATTACAGTGATATAATTTGATAGTTATGTTACTTTTGTAGACTATTTCAGATTTGCGCAAGCTTATGATGCCTAACAAACAGTCAACTGCTGCAAAGTTACTTCCTTGATATGTGGCAACAATACTTTTATAAGCATTTTATATTATTTTCTTTCTAATGCCGCACCCCTTAGAATGTTTAACCAATATATAATGGCCAACCAACATGTCAATAAATAGAAATTAGGAAGTGTATGAAAAATCTCACTGAACACAAAACTAATTTATTGTAAGAACATTTGACATGTGATTATTTCTCAAGTCCATCAACCTATGGATACCTTGAAGATAATATGTATGACTTTAGTTTTTCCCAAACAGAAGAAATTGAACCAATGTATTCTGACAATGCTACATTAACTTCAGATGTGAAGTTAACTTCATGACCTTTGCTAAATGGATGTAAACAGTGTTCACTTGAACCACAGTATATTCAATCACATATGAATATGAGTGTATTTTTTTAAAAAGCTACCACATTATTCAAAACACATAATTTTAACCAGCATCAGCCAGTCAAACTGACGCTTACGTTTCCAAAGATGTACAGATTAATAAACACCGAGACAAACTCAGCATCTTTCTATTTACATTATAGCATTCAAATTTATGAGATGTTTATCTATAAATAAATTACAGATTCAGAGCAACATCCATGCAGGCTTGGGGGCTAGCAATAAATTGGTAGTCCTATATGACCAGATGAGTGGCGTTGAAAGTCGAGGTTTGGCACTAGATAGAATCCATTCCACGTGAGAATGAGGAGGAGAAGCCCAGGCCCATTCCCCTCTGGGTGTGTGTCTGAGAACGAGCCATCTCGTATTGAACGTCAAGGTTCCTAAACATCTCCTCCTGTTTCTGAAGAGTTTTTAAGCCGTCATCGTTGAGTGGTTTAGAAGCTTCGACATCATCGTCTCCCTGAACAAATTAGAATATACAGTATTTATTTTTAACTCTGAGAAGATATAGAAAACGAAGACCAATACTTCTGTACAATACTTACTTTAATACCCATTAGTTTGCGAAATTTAACATTTTGGTCCTTATTTCCAAAATTAAGCTTCTCCCACAGCTCAGCTGTCTGTGACTTGTCCTTTAAAATTAAAAACAGGCAGTATAATCATAATGTAAACGTACTTTCTGCATAGTTACTGAGCAGATGGAGCGGATAATTTGGTATGCATTTCATTTTTGGATAAACAATGAATTATGAGCTAAAAAATTTGACCTTACCCCTTCCTTCTTTCCCTGCCAAAGCTTTTTTCTTTTTTTCTCCTGCTCAGCAAACTTCATGGGATTTACAGCCGAGGGGTTATAGTAGCTGGGCACAGCAATGCCAGTCTCTGCCAGTGTTTTTGCTTGAAGGGCTGCCATCTGTGCCGCCATGGCAATCTGAGGCGTAACCTGCGTCCCAGAGGCCAAGAGGGCCGCCACATTGAGGGCAGGGTTTGAAGCAGCAGCTGCAGCAGCTGCAGCTACAGCAATAGGGGCGGCCGCTAAAAACAAAACAAAAGATTTAAGTACCTCAATCTTGACAAAAATAATAAGGGTTTTAAACATTGCAAGTATGTATGTCTCACCTGCAGCGATCTCCTGCTGTTGCTGCTGTTGTTTTTCCAACATTTCCTTCTCCTTCTGCTCTTGTAGTTTCTTGGCTCGCTCAAGCCTGGCAAAAGAAAGTGTAAAGATAATTTTACTCAGCTGTTTTAAAACCATGTTGTGCTTAATGCGGTTTACCCAGAAATGACAAGACTGTATGAACTAATCTGTTAAAATATTAATAGCTAAGCAGAGGCATAACAGGCAACAAATGTGGAAAATCTCTATCCAGACCCCCTATGGTTATGAAATTACATGGTCAGTGTCACTTAGGTGTATCCCAATATTTTTCCTTATTTTCCAATCAATGTAATTTCTTTTATTAACAATAATGGAATGGAATAGATATGTTTTATTATAGCCAATACCTGTGCTTTTACCTTCATCCTAATTCCTTTGTAATTGAATGCTTTGAAGGTAAGGCTTGATCACAAGGTTTAAATGTGCTTTTTTTTATTTTTAAAGTTCCCCTTTTTTGAACATTTCCTTTAACATAAAAAATGTGTCTACTTAAACGTTTTGTATTAGGACTGTACAATATTTAAAAAGAAACATTATATATACACACACACACACACACACACAGATATACACAGTATATATACACACTATGCATTTCAAAACATACAGTAATTGTCATTATATGACATGAGCTGCTTAAATGTGAAAGAACTGATCTTTCTAAATTGATTGTTAGGTTTATGGTTGAAGCAGAGTCCTTAAATGTCCCTCTTAGGAAATAGGCGGGGGGTGTAAGGAAACCTATGAAGTAAACAAAGGCTTTGCATCTCATGTGTTATCATTTCTATTCATTTTCTTTGTTTGCAAATACAAGTTCTGTTGACCTTTCACCCCACCTCAGAAAATGTGTTCAATAATACCGGTGACAAAGTAACTGTTCAACGCCATTCTGTTTTTAGAATAATTACATAAAGCATAATTAATTTGCCTCAATAATATTGCCAGTGTCGTAAATATTGTGCACCTGCACAGTGACAATTGTTAACTATTAATTATTAGTAATACTGTCCAGCCCTTCTTCATGACCACAATCAAAAGATCTACTAAGAACCAGTAACAGAGCACAGAATCAGCCTGGACAGACAAAAACAATGTTTACTGTCGATGCCCTATAGGCTGTGATCTTACCTTCTGGCCAGAGCCTCTTGTGCATCCATAGCTGTGTTTCGACCGCGGAAGGCAGGTGGGTTAGCAGATCTGCTTCGACTCTTTCTGCGCACCTTCTCACTCCTTTTCTTTCTTTCTCTGGTAAAAACAAAAATAATTAATGAGCATGCTCATGGTGACATAAGTTAAGACACTTAATTAGTTTAAAGAAAAAAAAAATCTAATTTCAATTTAACCCACCTGCTCTTACTGCGGCTTCTGCTATGATGTCGGTGTTTGGTCCGTGAACCTGAACGTGACCTAGCCTTCTTCTTCTTGTCCCGACTGCGTGATCGTGACCTCCGTTTGTCCCTACTTCTGCTGTGATGCCGCCTGACAGTAACAAGATCCATTAATGTGAATCAGAGACAATACTATGTAATATATAGTTCACTGCATGTATGATTTACTGTACAATGAAAACTTTAAGCTCTTGGATTCATTGCGTACAATAATATATGATTCATCTTCATCTTTATTCAGCCCACACCACCCAGCTTTTCTTCTGATATTAAACAAACTAGCAGACTTACTAAATATTTTTTTTGACCAGACTAACCTCTCACGTGAGTGTGACCTGGACAAGCTCCGGCCCTTTGAGGGCCTCTTTTCTTTGCGTCTCGGTCGCTCTTCTCCATTCTCTGCTGAACGTCTCTCTTGCTCCTGCTGCTCATCTGTTTTTTTCTGTGATTTTGATGGCTTCTCAGAGTCCCTCTTTCGTGCCTGTTGTGAGAAGAAGTTGTCTCTTTCAGGAAAATAGTGCAACAAAAAGAGTTAGTACAATGGCTTAGAGCAGAAGGTATGTAATAAAATAAGTTGAAAAAAAAAACCCTTTTCATTTCAAATCCACTTCCATGATATATACAAAATGTCATTCTTAAAAAACATTTGTGTATATGTGGGCATTTTTCTGCTATGTCCAAATTTGACTTTACTAACTTCAACATGATCCAAGTAAATTTCGAATCCCTCACATCTTTCATTACACATGCAAGTGCACATGCAAGTTTAGTTAAATATGGTTCATCGGGTCAGCAAAATAAGCAGTTCATTGTTATCTAAATACTTTGAATCTGAACCCACTGAAAGGTGGAAGTAGGGATGGGCATCAACTTACTTTTTACAGCTTCTCTTCTTACGTCATCCAAATCACACAAACACACAATGATAAACCATCTAATGTAAAATTATGCATTTGTTCTATTTGCTTATTCTACAACTAATGTTAACCAACCCTAACGCTGACCCCATCAATTATGCCCATCCCTAGCTGCAAGAGATGCAAGAGTTAATTCCAGTGTTTCTACTAATAGTGTGAAACAAAAAAGGGTTGAATGGCAGATAGTTACCTTTCCCAGTAGTAGACATAATATTTTGCTATGTCAGCAGCGTCTTCTGTTCAGTCTCTTCGTGCATTAGCACGCTGAGTATGATTTATTGTAGAAATGTTATCATGTGATCTACACACAGGATTTAACAAAAAATAAAAGGAAAAAAATCTACTCTTTTCCATCTAATATGGTTACAGTCAAAGACACTTATCAAAGGATGAAAGCTTCCTTTGAGACATGTCAGCATAGGGAGGGTAAAGAAAGGCCCTTTTCATGTGGGTAAGCCCATGTCTATCTCTGTTGTCCTTAACTTTTATTATAACATATTAAACCTAAGAAAAACCATACTCACCTGACCTAAAACTAGCAGGACTATGATTAAAGACCTTCAAAAATCACATCAAATGCGTTTCTAATCATAGAAAATGATTAATTACCTCTTTGCTCCTGCTGCGACTCCGTCTGCACTTTCTGTCACCTGGAATCAATAGACAGCACACTGCTGACAAACACGCATTACAAGAACTGCCTTCTTAACAAACTCATAAGAAATACCAGCTTGTGTACACTTGGACATCAATATAGCTACAGTAAATGTTCTACACAGTATTTTTTGCTGCTAGAAAACCTGATTCTAAATTAGTTTCAGTTGCTGAATTGTCTTTCCAGTGTACACATTAAATATACATTTTCTAATACAACATGACTAGAGACGTGTCTATCATCAGCAGCTACACATCATTGCACTAGAACATGTTAGGTAAGCAATTAGTAAAGGAATCTTAGACATCTTTTGGAACAACTCTTTTCTCATAAACCTTTCAACAGATACATCTTACAAGTGCATTTACTGAGAATAAATTTTAAATTGTGGCACTAATTCCACTGGCATTTTCAGGGTTGCCAGTGCACAGTAGAAGAATACTAACGTTTTCTGTCCCTGGAGCGTGACCTTGACCGTGAATGGTGGTGTTTGGAGCTTCTCGGAGATCGCGATGACTCCATGCTGTGTTTTTTCCTGTGATGCACTGGGGAGGCTGATCTGGTCAAGTCAACCGAGTCTGTGTCACTCTCCTGAAACGCAGCCAAAAGCAGTCAATCAATGAATTGAATCGTAGTTGTATACACTTCTGAACAGCCTGAATAATTTGATCACTTTGCTAAGATCATAGGCTATTAGAAAACCCTAAAATATAACTTTCCTTTTGCGCATTGTTTAAGATCAACAGTCCACACGTTTATTTCGACGTAATAAGAATGGCCTGCTTTGCAGTATAGCTCGTGTTCGTATGTTGAAGCCCTATGTTTTCTCTATTTTGAACAGTCTACTGTTGTTATCTTTAACACTGTTCAGTACCTCTCTGTTTACTGATTATCATATAGACGACATGGCGACAACCATTTAATTCCGTGAGCAAAACAAAGCAAGAGCTTGATTGTTGAGTCAGAGGTATTTAGGTTAGCACTAATGCTACCTACAGTCCGATAAATGACTATGGCTAAAATCGAAGTTAAGCTAACTAACTACCCTTGACTAACAGTGGTGCTTTCGTGTGGTCAATTCCTAAGTAAGCGTTTCGTTGTGTGAAATACGCCATTTATCAAGGAAGGCAATATCTGGATTTGTAGACCGTGTGTACAATGTTCGCCGAGCGTTAGCCAGTTAGCTCTTTAGATTAGCCAAATGCCTGGTTCGTTATTCAAACGCCCATCAGAGAGCACTCTCAGCGTTAGCTAGGTCGCTAAGCTAACTAGCGTTCACCGCCATCTTTAAGAAAAAAACATTGTCTAAAATAAATCCAAACGTATAATAGTTTCCCAATGTAGGCGTTTTCATGTACGTATTAATAAATGCTACGTAACTTTAATGGCACTTACCGACATATTTGAGAAATTTACTTCCTATAAGTACCGTGGTTATTCTGTTGTTCATGTACACGAAGAAAGAAATGTTGCTAACCGCTAGAAGCCGTAGTCTTGCTTTGCTAAATTTTTATGGGTTGCCAGATTTTACCCCCTCCCTACATTTACGGAAATTGCACGATCGTAAGACTCGGATAGACGAGATCAATAAGAAATTGGTTTCGTGATTTAAGATAACTGGTTAAAAATTCTGAAAACACACAATCGCTGATGGATCAAACCAAAATCTGTCTAATCATTAAATCACAACATTACGACTCTTCCAACCTGGCAACTCAACTAGGCTCATCAGAAGTTCCGCTTGGCTCCATGAGTCTATTCGTAATTTTCCCAGAGTTACGCCTGTCAGGCACAACCTACGCCAAGGCTGTTCATATCTTAACCAATTATCGTCAGTTAAATGGCTAAAACTGGTATAATAGGAAGACAACATAGAATATACGGTTGTTAGCTGTGGTTTAATCTCATCCGTAATAAAAAGAAGACCGTCTCTGTGCCTGATATAAGAAGGCGACTGTATCTGAAAGGCAAAGCCCAGGGAACTTTTAACCAACTTTACCCGCTTATCAACAGCAAACCCGCCAAATGTGAAGCTAAAAACTGTCGGAGTTATGTCGATTTTCAATAGTGTGGCTGTCTGATTATTTCAACACCGGGTGGTGAGTTAGGTCATTCCGTTGTATCCAGCCACAGCTAAGCAGTTAAAATGAATTCTTGGGGTTATTTTTCAGTTCAACTGATTTACTAACATTAGCGATGGTAAAACGTTGCTAATCATTCGCGTGTCATTTAGTTGAGTGTGCAGCAAAATAAAAGGTCCCGTTTCTTCTAAGTAACGTTAGCTTGTAGCTCAGTGAAATGGCGATGTGGAGCGACGTTGAACTTCTGACCAACGAGGATACGAACACGGTCCGTTTCGGCGGCGGATCCAGGGAGGAGAATGACAGCGGCATGTACCAGGTGGACACGCTGGTCAAAATCTCCAATGCCAGTGAGGTAACGTGGATGAAACACGCTCTCCGACGTGCTCTTCTGTTCCTTTTCATCTCATGGATTTACACCCTCACATGCATACCGAAGGATTATGGTCCCCCCTGAATAATTTATGAACTGTCACATTTCTCAGGATAACTGAAAAAATGATTCCTCCCACAGTGGGGAAATGTCCACGTTACAGCTGCAGAATGTGCGGCAAAATTGTTTGTGTAGTGTGAAATCAAAAAGTCTCTAAAATATCTGGATACATAAATAGAAAGCACCAGTCGATTTATGCTCTCAAAATGTTCTTTATTAACACTGCAAGAATTGGTCATTGCTCTATAAAGCACAGCTAGTCACCCCACTGCTGTTATCACTGTTCAGTGATTGTGTGCAAATAAATGTGATTTTTTTATTTTTTTTTTTGTAGGTGAAGACAGATCCTCATCTCTCCTCCTCCAGCGGGTCAAACTGGAGTGTTGTTGTTGCTGACAAGACTGTTATCTTGTTTGACCAGAGCTATCAGAGCATCCTCCTGCTTCTAAACTTTGGTATGCGTCTCTATTTAAGTTCCAACTCTCATATTTTCGCTGTTTATTGTCTGTCAGATGTCAGTTTGTGTTCTATGAGATAGCTTGTGTTTCTGCTTCAAAATCTGCGGTTTCAAGAATTTGTTAACAGTGACTGATTGACACAGCTTTGTCTGAATGCGTAGTCCAAGCACAGTTTCAAAATACTGTAAGTGTTCACTCATATAGCAGATTCAATTCCCAACAACTCTGACATTTTCTTTTTTTAAGAAACTGACGTGGATGCCTTTGATTTATGTCTGGACGGACAGTTTTTGGTCGTCTGTGAGAGAAGTGGGAATTTTCATTTGATCTATGTTCCTCACAAAAGAATCCTTCTGACCAGGGTATGAGTGTTTTGATATTATTATTGAGACCTCCTTGAGTTAGATAATACCCATTATCTTTCTGAGGTAACTTTGTGCTGCATAATATATTTTGTAAAACGTTATTATGAACAAGCTGTGTAATTTTCTGGGTTTGCAGGCACTGGTCGAGAAACCATCAAATGGAGAGAAAAAAACATATCGCTATCTCCTCATAGAAGAGGACAAAGCATCCATAGGTGAAATGTGTATCTGAATATGAAGTATAAGTATCTGTTAAAATATTTACTAGGAACACAGCCATTAAATTCTAGCCTTTATGTCTATTTTGTTTTTCTTACTGGTGTGTTTCTGGTTGACAGGAGTGCACCATGTGTTCATTCTCATACAGGATGGATTTTTCCACATTACGAACCTTGATTTGGCAAAGATCAAGTCAGGTATTGAAATTTCATCCACAATAGAATTAAAGTTTTACTAAAGCCACATTTATCATCAAACACGTTGCATTTTCTTTTACCCTCCTAGCCACTGAAAAATTGGATGTGGGAGCTTTAAGAGAGGTAAGTAAAGATGATCTTGCCTAATGTAATACCAAATTAGATTTTTTTTATTCATTGTTTTTTTTTTTTTTTGCTGCAACTTTATCACACCTTTTCTTAATTTAGCTCCAGTCTAACATCAATATAGAGTTCTGCTCCGTTAAGGATTACCATGATGAGGGATGCAGTACAGCAGTCATGTTCAATTTGGGCCATGAAAAACACCTGTTGATTGGGGTGAGTGTCTGAGAGATGTCTTATTAATATGTTGAACTACAGCTACAAAATATGCAACTGAAAGCTTATTTCAATGACAAAATAAATGTTATTGTTCATTTAGATTTAATTGCTGATCATATTGTCTTGTTACATGTCTTGATTTTATTTAATGTTACATTTTATTATGGTAGCATTAAATTATGCTAATAATGCTAACAATTATGTTAGCATTAAGTGAAAATCACAGGCAGTAAATTGGCTATTTTCTTTGTTAATTTAGCAGTCATAAGATCAAAGAACCGGTAAGATGTGCTGATCCAGTCAGTCATCTGTGTTACAATTTCCCTGCATAGGAACAACACACAGTGACAAAGTATGTTTTCAAGATGAACACAATTCATACAGATTTTAAATTAGGCTTCGTTTGTGATTAAATGCCCCTGCCAAATGACTAAATGTAAAATGTAAATATTCAGTAATTATATCCTGTGTAGGAAATCTGTAATTCTTGGTGTATTGTCACACAACATTGACATTTTCACAGGGGGATAAAAACAGTGTTGTGACTCATTGGATGATGGACCCTCATCAGGCTAAGATGCGTCTTGCTCATTCTGTCAACAACAGCTTAATTCCGGGTACGCTTTTATGCAGAAGATATAGCTGTACATCATAAAATGCCTTTTTGAGAGTTACTGAATATGTCATTTACCTTGACTTGTTGATGAAACCATATGCACAGGTTTCTGTACATGTGTGAAAAGAAATGCAGCAAAACAATATACAATAATAGAAACAAAATAAATATGGGAAATTGCTAAAAGTATCTTTAATGTACATTGTACATTTCTTTATTTGAAAGGTGTGAGGAAGATGGTGGTGGTAGAAAATCTTCTATATATTCTTGACACTGAGGTGAGTTTACCTGCATAACGTACCGATGTTGTTCAAATATAAAATAAGGTTAATACGTGAATTCTTTTTTACATTTATTACATTTTTGTTCTCAGGATGTTGTGAGTCTTTGGGATGTGCAGTTTCTTGTGATGATTCACTGTTGGCCGGATCTTGCCATTTGTGACTTTGAGCTCACCACAGAATGTGGCTCTGCCTCCATGGTGGTGTATGTATCTGTGCTTTATTGCATATTGTAGGTGTAAATAAACAGAAGCTTGTGGCCCCTAAGTGATAATGAAAATAAAAAAGAATCTGTCTATATTACAGCCAAGACAAGAACAGCATGAAGATGATAACATTGACAAAACAAGACAACAGTCAGGTAGCAATTAAATTCCATCTTGACCACTAATAACAGATGATTATGTCAAGTGTTACTGTTAACAAAGTGTGCTTGTTTTTATTATTCTAGATGAATTCGTTGCAAATGCGAAGTCTACCCTCCATGACTGTCTGCTACTCTTTGGATGTCTCCTCAGTCTCCTGCCTTGTCCAGGCAAAACTAAACATGGTAAATAATTACCACAAATTACATAATTACAGTTAGTTAGAAGCTTTATCTGATGTTTCTAAAACGTATTATTGTAAGTAATTTGTTTTGTCCTCTGATTTCAGGACTCATTCTATTTAGTTGAAGGGGTTTATGAGAATCCAGAGAGGTAGGACATGTTTTGTATGACTACTGTGGTGTTTAGCCAGTGCTTAGGTGTTAAGATGCTGTAAATGCTAAGTGGCCTTTTTTTAAAAAAAAGACTTTACGTGTGTGTGCTTTATCAAGCAGTCAACGAGAGCCGACATCTTCTGTTGTTGTCAGATGCTTCACAGAGGCTCTACCAGAGAACAGGTACTCAATTGGATAATATTCTACAATATACGTTATTGCAGTTTAAGCAGCCATAGCGTATGTGATGTTAATGGGACTTACTTGAGCTTTCTCTTTTCCCAGACTCAGCAGACTTCTTCACAAACACATGTTTGAAGAGGCTGAAAAATTTGCCATCACATTTGAACTGGACTTAGAGGTATGTTTGTACATTATGGGAGGAAAGGGAAATGTATTTATTATGCATGTGTAATTTCTTTGTAATGGTGCAGCTTGTTGTAATGTACTGCCTAAATTGGAGTTGTACATAATCAATCACCCATTCTTGGCAGCTTGTTTACAAGGTAAAGCTAGACTTCGTGCTGGAGCAGCTGGCTTCTGCGTCTGTGGGTGGCTATGGACAGGATGTGTGGTCTGAACTTGTTGATGAGGCTAAGACTAACCTGTTGAAGATTACAGTAAGTGAACTTTAACTTATTCATACGTTATTCATAAGTTATTCATAAGTTAAAGTTCCAAAAACGTTTTAATATATCACATTTTGACTTTGTCAAAGTTTAAAATGATCATAATAGTGCCCCAAGATTTATATTTTTTTGTATCACCTAGGATGAGCAATATGTGGTGGAATACTGTCTCAAGGCACCATGGCCAACATTTGAGACGGCAGAGAAAATGCTACAACATGCTGCCGCTCGATACTCCTCGTTACAGATCCAAGAGGCCTTGGCCAGGCTGGCAACATTCTGCTGCCTTCATGGCCTGGAAAATTTCAAGTAAATTCAGTAAAATAGTCATACTGGCAAATAGTTTTGTGTTTTTTTCATAATTATAATTGTTTCTTTATTTATTAATTGTTAATCTTATTCTGGTTCTGATTTATGTGTAAATATCTGTCATGCACACTAATGTGCATATTTACTGTCTTACTCTGTGAACCACAGTGGCATTGCCTGGATTGAGTTTCTGAATTGCACAGACAATTTAGGAGACATAATAACTCATCTAAGAGAAGGAGACATAAGACATGCACAACTCCTTTGGCTCATATACGAGGTAAAGAAATAATAAAAGCATAATTTCCCTGACCACCATATACATAAATACTAAAACACAAAATGTCTGATCACTGTAAATGATCAAGGATTATTTCCTAGCGTTAATTACACAGTTTTAGTGCTAAATTATTCTCTGACATCAATCATAAATGATGTGAGAATTGTCATAGTTTTAGTGTGAGTTGTAACGTTTCCTGCTGCGGTTTATGACAGGGTCAGATTGCAGCAGAGTTTTGTGAGAGCAAGCTTGAAGCTATTCTCAGTGCCATTCCTGAGGATCTATCATCCCAAGACCTCTGCCCCTGGTTTAAGGCAGTTTTTGTTCCTTTTGTGATGAGGGTCCTCCCAACAGGACAGGTACAATACATTTTCTTACGCACAAAATATTGTCACTTTCACCATATGTTGTTATATTTATTAACAGTAATTATTTGGTCTGTTTGTGCCTGTAGAAAATCCTGGCAAGATGGCTGGAGCAGAGGGCAAGGAATCTGGAGCTAACAGAAAAGGTAAAAATATTTTGAAAAGCGTGAGCATGAGCTTTAATTGATTTGAAATTCCTCTTTATTTTTATGCTCCACAAATCCTAATGTGGTGAGACGCTGGCAAAGCCTCCCCTGACCAAAACCCATTAAAGTGCACTTCCACAAATGTAAAGATTGTTTGTTTTTTTTAAGTGAAGCTGGTCCATCCAACCAATTTAGAGAAATAATTTTAGCATTTATGTAATTTATTGTCATTTTACAACAAAAAGTACCTGTACTGAGTGGAGCAGAGTGAACTGATTATAAGTCATATGTTAACCGTAACTTAATTTACATATTGTAGCTTTAAGAAAAGTCAGTCAGTCTTCATGGTTAAACAAATGGTATTGATGTATAATAGCATGTTTTTCCAGGGTGCTTGGCCTCAGAATGGGTTGGACTTGGCAGTGCTAGGGGTGCCCCCTCTATGGACATGGATGAAATCTGTAAGTTACCTACACTTTCGCTGTTTGCTCAGAATTTTGATAATTTCCTTGTTGGAATTAAATGTAACTCAGTTGTTACATCAAGTGGTTTGTGTTTTTTTGTTTTTTAACTTTTTTTGTTATTGCTTTTTAAGGATGATAATAATGGTGCAGAAGAAGTGGAGAACCTCAAGTCCTTAGTCTCCCACCTGCGCCAGCTACTGGACCTCCACCATAAATACGACTGCAGGCTTTCACTTTCAGTGTTTGAGAAAGTTTGTTTTACTTACTTACTATTCATCTATTAAAACAACTGCAAATATAGTCCACAGTATTTAGCAAAACGTACAAATATTGGCTAAAATGGCAGCTTTCAAAATTATGCTGAAGTTTTGAAATACTCATTTGTGCCTTTAGATGTCAGCAAATGACTAGAAAAATTAAAACATCAACTAAAAGAAGTTATATTGTTAATTTTTGTGAATTATGCATTTGAGTGGGTCTTATGTTGTTCCTTTTCTTTCCCCCTTTGGTAATGAAAGGGAAATGTGCGGAGTGTTGCATTCTTTATGCTGGACAAAGTGCCGGCTCCAGAGCTGATAGCTCCCACTGTGGAAAAAAGCATCTTGCCATATGCTGAAGAGCATGATATTCCATTCGATGAGCTGCTCTTACAGTATATTAAGGTAAAACGTCAGCACAACCAAGCCCACTGGTGACACATTTTGTTTTCCAAATGTCTGATGATGCCTTTGTTTCTCTTCTCAATCGGATCTTTGCTAGGATCTGTTGCAGCGCTGCAGTTCTCAGACCACAACACTTTTCACAGAATGGGAAGCTAAAGCAGTGGCTGTATTAGGCTGCATGACAGACACAGATGTAAGATTTAACACTCACAAGGCGCACCCAGTTCATAATCTATTCATTGCACTTAAGTGCAAATGTTGAGATACAAGTCAGCCTGTCACAACAGCTGAAAAGTACTTAACTAGATAAAAGCAAACATTAAAAATATTTGAGTTTGCCATTTGAGTTCTTAAATTTGACATTATATCTCCAAACAGATGATGGTGGATGCTGTGCTGGAGATCATGCAGAAGGCCGTGGTACCCTGGAGTAAGATGGTTGAAACTTTGGTTCAGCAGTACCTAGAGATGAGCGGGCCAAAGTATGTTTACATTGTGCTCAGCTTGAAATAGTTACCTTCGAATGCAGCAACATTAGGAGAGTTCATTCGATTTTCTTTTAATGGATTAATTCCAGACAAGAGCTTTTAAAAGAGAGCTACCGTTTGATGGAGATAAGGAAACTTCTCAGGGGCTACGGTATCCGCAACTTCAACCTATTGAACAGCACCCAAATTATGGTAAGTTTAACTGAATAGTTACGTACCATGACTTTTGTTGTGTCAGCCTAAAAACCATGTGATTCACATCTGTCTTTCCCCAGACGTTGATCCGGTACATCCTGAAACAAGACCTGCCAATGTCCTTAGATGACTCCTTGACATTAGCTGAGGCATACAAACTTCCATCGATGCAAATTCATTATTTGTATCTCATCCAGCTGATTAGCCAAGGCAAGGTATGCTGATCTTTGTGAAAATAGGACATCACTACATTTAAATTTGGCATATATTTGCATTGTTGGCACGTTCTGTTTTCAGACAGAGGAATGCACGACGCTTCTGAAGAACTTGTCCTCAGTTGAGGCGGAGTGTGTGGTCGAGCGCCTCACATCGTGGGCTAGGCTACAGCTGGAGGATAAAGTCCACATATCTGATGAGGTCAGGATAGAGGAGTTGATGTGTGTTAGAATACAAGGCTCAACTTCGCAGGAGTTATTTAAATGGCCATCATATATTGTTGTATTTTTAGCACAGCTTGATCAAATATGTTCCAACACAGCATTGCTGCCAGTTATTGACACTAGACAGACAAATTTTCCGGTCCGTCTGCTGTAAAGCTAAAACACGGTAGTTGTAATTGCCTATTTACATAATACATACACAGGGCAACTCTGTCTGATGGTAGATCAGTTACCACCTCAAGCCCTAAATAAAGTATCATACTGTTGACTGTGTTTTCTAATGCACAACATATTATTCTTGGCTTGTTTTGATAGCACAAAAAGCACCAGATGGTCATAGCCCAGGTAATGGTGGAGGCTCTGAAATATCTGCATGTACTCCAAAAGCGTAAGTACTCTCTTGGTACTAAAATGGCCTTTACTTTAGTTTAGTTTTTTAAGTAGATTTTTCTCAGCTGGGCACTTTAGCTGACCTTAATTTTAATTTTCATGGGTTGGATACTGCATGGAGTGTTAAAGTGTTGCACAATGGGATACATTGCAGTACTTTCAAAATAAGTTATATTCATTAAAAAAAATGTGCAGCTGAAAAAAGGTTGATACCAGGTTTCTCGTCCTTGCAGATGATGCTCTTAAATGCATAGAGTGTGAGAACAACCTCCTTATGTTTAAGGCGATTGCCCACCTACAGGTGAGCTTTATTTAAGGAATGTGTTAAAGTTGTATTATGTTTGTTTGGTTTATTATACATATATATATATATTTATTTATTTTTTTGACTCACAGCCTTGTTGTGTGTTTTGTTCAGGAGGACTTTGATGTGTTCTTTACCCCATCCAACTATGAAGATCCAAACATCAGAAAACAGATCCAGGAGCATCACATAACAGCCTATGAAAACACACGTGGCCGCCATTCATCTAAGGTGAAGGCTGTCACGACTCCCGTTGTAGCTAATGATCCAGATGGCAAGACTAAAACTATATCCACCGAGGCTGGCTTACGTCGTCTAGGAAGGCAGCTGCAACGCACAGAACAGGAGCTCTGGTCTGACTTGGCCCTACGAGCTTTGGGAGTTGGCAAGGTGGACAAGGCCCTCAAGATCCTCAGGTTTGCATATGTGAATGCTGTACTGTGTATATGAATGCAGAATTGGGAAACCTAGAGGTAAAACCTTATGGCTTTTCTTTTTGTCGTCAGTGAGTTGTATGAACACCACTATAACACCAACACAGGAAAGGTTTTGTTCACTGCAGCCAAGACATTATGCCAGATGTTGGAGGCAGATGTGCCCATGGTACTTCCTAAAGACGTGGACTTGCCAGCAGTCATACACGATCTGGCCTGCCAGGCCATTACCGTGTGCCACTCAGGTAAAGCATATATATATATATATATATATATATTAATGTCAGTAATGTTTAAAAACATTTTTGAATTAATTTATTTTTATTACTCCTTAGATTCAACATGTTTAACCTGTTGTTGTGAAGTCTGTCTACAGAATGTTATTATAATACTTTTGTAAAAGCTCACCTGGAAAATGAAAAATTCAGGTTAATGCACAAATGGGACATTTCTAGAACAAGCAAAGGCCACTTTCTCCACTCAAGTTTTCCAGCTTTTTCAAAGATTGCTTTATTTAGGACAACTTTTAAAATTCTCTAATGTTAATCTGTATTACCTGTTACAGATTTACTCCTGGACTGTCTGGAGCTATGCAAGTGCACACGGATAGCTATGGACGTCTATCATCAGTGTCAGTTGTCAGACAACTATGGCTTTATACCCAAGGTCAGAGTCTTGACTATATTCTATATATACACATTTTAAAAGGTTATAAATTTGTCCAAGTTAAAAATTCATAAGTAATAACATGAAATAATCAAGCTGTTCATTCACACATTTTTTGAATATATAAAATTTACTTTGAATTTTCACGTTGCAGGATTTGACTGTGGAGGCAGAAAACAATCAGTTTTCTCAATTAAGTTTTCAGGATGTTTTTAATGAAGATTGCATCGTTCTGGACCCAGTGTCTGTGCTTCCGGTCCAGTATGAAATTACCAACTGCTTGCTGCCTATTTCTCAGGGTATAAGAAATGCCTTCATAATTACCTTAGAGTGTATGTAGAGCTAATATATTACACCAGCTTTCAATGATAGTTTATTCCTGCAGGTACCAAACTGTATCCACTGGACTGTTCCTGTCTGTCACACTGCTCATTTGAAGATGGTAAGTGTTTAAACTATTTACTTTCTCTCTTCTCATTGTTGTAATTTTGAAAAATAAACTTATGCGTTGGCTGGACAAAATCCAGGTTTCAACTACCTTCGCCCCCTCCTGGGTCCCCTGGCTAACATGTTACAGATGCTACAGGAGTGCCATCAGCTGGAGTTGGCCCTCAGAGAGCTAGTTAACTCATATGGCAGCTGCTTGCAGCACGTCACCTCTAATGTCATGGATATAAAGCTAAGCCTACAGGTATGATTGCAGCTTATCCAGTGGTGCTTTCAGTATTAATCCAATACAGTTATACAGTTGCAAGAAAAAATAATGGCCTGTTTAAAATGTTTAGGTCAGTTCATCATATAGTACGATCTGATCTTTGCTAAAGCCACAAATGTATAAGCTGATAACGATGATCTTTCCTGACTTTATTGAACACAGCCATTAAACATACAAAGTGATTGTGGGAAAAGTGATGGCACATAACTGGTGAATAAACTCAAGCAAATGTATTTTCCTCAAGCTGTGGATTAGACTTGTACAACAGTCAAGAATAATTTAGGCTTATTTTTAAAGAACTCAGCCATATTCGCATGACGTCTGGTGTGAACAGCTCTCTTGAGGTCGTTCTACAGCATCCTCATTGGGTTGAGGTCAGAGCTCTGACTTGGCTTCTCCAAACGGTAGATTTCCTCTCTCCAAGGCCGTGCTGTAGTAGACTTGCTTTTATGTTTAGGGCCATTGTCCTGCTTATGCTTCCTCCTCCAATGTACTTCGTTGTTGGGATGATGTTTTCACGTTCATATTTGATTCTCATTTTCCTCCATACATTGTGCCCTATGTTCTTCGCAAACAGTTCTTTTTTAACATTTGTCTGCAACACAAAACAGATGCCACAAAGGTAGAATTGTTATTTTACCTGCAGTGCAGTGAAGTGTCAAAGTGGTCTTTGGCAAACTTCAGGCATTCTGCTTTGCTGTTTTCCGATAGCAATGGCTTCCTCCGCGGTGTTGTATGACAATGTCATATGCACCGTGCCTGTGCCTGAACAAATATGTAAACCTACTCCAATGAATCCATCCACCCATTATCTGTGGACTGCTACATGCATAAAAAAATCTTTTGATTGTAGCTGTTTTATGATGAGTTTTTTGTCATTACTTTTACCACCATCACTTTGTATGTTTTATGGGTGTGATCAAAAAAAATTATAACTGTTTGTTGATATTTGTCACTTTGATAAAGATCAGATCACATTTCGTGACCAATTTATGCAGTAAGCCAGGAAATGCCATCAGCTTTTCTTTTAATTGTATTTCAACTATATACTTGCAACAGAGACTAAGCACAAATTTTATGTTTGTAATGTATCTCTTTCAGCTTCATGACAACCAAGAGCTCCAGATGTACAATAAATGCCTGAATGAGTTCCGAAAGACAACTATATCTACTTTGAATGCTGTGGCTGTAGCTCTTTTGAACAAGGTGAGCCTGCCCATTCTAATGTCAAAAGAAGGTATTTGCACATTTATTAGCTATTATTATTGATATTTCTCTTTGTTT
Source organism: Channa striata (assembly GCA_033026295.1). Taxonomy (NCBI): domain Eukaryota; kingdom Metazoa; phylum Chordata; class Actinopteri; order Anabantiformes; family Channidae; genus Channa; species Channa striata. The sequence continues at coordinate 5,959,750 of CM065178.1, forward strand.
TAACAGTCTATATTTTCTGTGAACAGGTTTTTAATTGGAGGGTGGTTGATTGTGATTTGGCTATTGGACTCTGTACACTGCTTTCCAAAGCAGAAGTCTTCAAAATACTGTGGAAGGTCATTGACAACACCTGGCAAAACTACGACAAAATCTTGGTATGTAACTTAATCATTATTCTGCTATATACTCAAACACTTTATTGTTTTAATATTGGAAATTGATAAACCATTATTCAGTCCACAAAAGTCACACCTTGTGTGACATTTTTTTTCTTCTCCTAAGCTCTTAAACTGTGTATGTCTATGTTTGGTGACTGTGATTGCATCCTCAATTTAAGAGCAAACATGAAGCTTTTGAAAAGAGGCTTTATTCGCCCAAATGGTTTTTGTTTGTTTTTTTGTTTTTTGTTTTTTTTATTCAGCAAATGTAATGTGAAACATCACTATTTCAGGCTGTGGCCAAAATTGGAGCCAATCTCTGCTGCTTGTACGAGGACGCAAAGGAACAAGAGAAGTTTCTGTCCGTCATCACTGATGCTGAGTGGGGCATCAAGCTTGGGAAATTGGAGGTAATGAAACACAAAGGTCATTGTAATCAGCAGGAATGTTAGACTTTGTATTTCCTAAGTGGGTCTCCTCCACACACTATCATTGTGTGTTTCCCTATCACTTTGCAGATATCCATCCAGCCTGTGTTCCGTCAGCAGCCTGAGATGAAGAGTAGTCTGATCCCTGTCCTGGTAAAAAACCGGAAGATTGACCCCAATATTATTCTCCAGTACTGCAGGTCAGCTGCTCACTCTACAAAATCGAATTCATGTGTCAATCTGTCAATCTGTTATGTAGCAAGCGAGTGCTCTTTTCCTGGCTTCCTTCTAAAAGTAAAAACTTCCGCATCCATCTGCAGCACCTTTGGCCTAGACCGTGACCGTGTGATTAACCAGTACATTACCACATTACTGCTGATCCAGGAGGATGAGGACAGTGCCAGTGAGACCAGTACGGAACAGGAGGAGGCGCAGCCTCTGTGTCATGCAGATGCATTTGAGCGAGTTCTGCAGATTATCCCAATGTTACAGAGTAACAGTGAGCTCACAGACAGTCTCTGTGCTGCCATATTCAAGGTTGGTTCAAGTACTACAGGCAGATAAGGGGTTGGTTTTACACTATGAGTCAAGAAAATTAATTAAATTTTTTTTTTTTAAGCTGTACTTGCACAAGTGTTTACACAAGCATCTTACTTAATCAGCGATTAAGAAATCAAACTGATTAACTATGTTTTTTTTTGTTTTTTGTTTTTATAAATGCCTTTCTCATACAGCTCAGCCCTTACAACTACGAGAGGATTGAAGTTGTCCTGAAGATCCTACAGGCTGCAGATGAGAATGTCACCAGCTTTCCTATTAGTCAGGTAAAAAAAAAAAAACATTTAATTTGAAGTAGTTCAGTTTAATTTCTGAAGATAATAAAGACTTGCAATACTATCTTGTAATATACAGGCCATGGGCCTCCTTCAGCACCTGAAGTCCTACAAGCGAGTCTCTCCTCCATCAGATGTAGAGAACACATATCTTCTGGAAAACAGCCTCTTGCCAAACCACTTGTCCAGCAGCAGACTTCCCTTTCACCTGCTAATGCAGGCCAAACATTACTGGAAGGTTATTTGTGAGTTAGCCAGTATAGTTTTCCTATTGAATTCTGATATTATGGATTTTTCTTAAGAGGAAAGAGTTATTGATTTATTTATTAACAAGTTAAATGTCACAAAAGTAAAAGATTGTTCTCTGTTTAGCTCCTGAACTTAATGAAGAGACCTTCCCTACACTTCTTCTGATTAGCAAACTGATGAAGGTAAAGAGCTTTTACCTTTTTTTTTAAAAAAAGAAAGATTCTACTTGCTCTGTAGAGTCATTTTATGATTCAGTTATAGATTGATTATCCTTATTTTTTGATAGTTGTTTAAGTTTTCCTGCCTATTTTCAGGTGAGCCTTGACAAGTTATATATGTCAGCGGCCAACCATGTGTTTGAGAAGAAGTTGAAGCCTCTCCTCTTAGAACAGAGGAGTAAGGGTCAGGGTCAAGGCTACAACAAGGAGACATTCAAGGTGGCCAAGACCATGATGAAATACATCCACTGCATCCAGAGCCCAGAATGGGCTACTGCCACAGCCCACAAGATCACCCAGGAGCTGCCGCCAGGTTAGTCGCTGCCGCCAGGTTAGTCGCTGCCGCCAGGTTAGTCGCTGCCGCCAGGTTAGTCGCTGCCGCCAGGTTAGTCGCTGCCGCCAGGTTAGTCGCTGCCGCCAGGTTAGTCGCTGCACTGCACTGCTGCCCGTGTTTATCCACCAATCAGCCACAACATGTTTTCAGATAAATGTGATGTAGTATTATTATTACCTGTCAGTACATGAGGAGATTAAATCAGCTCTACTTTTACCACCAGTGACCATTGTTTATTAATAGTTATTGTATATGTATTGCCATAATTACCGTGTCCACTATTGTTTAAAATACATTGTTAATTTTGGTGGATTACTTGTTATTTTTAGGATTTTAAGGGGTCCTATAGAATCTGTAGGCCAGTCCTTGCACTCTTACTTCCTAATGACTTTGTGTACATCTACCACCTCTGCAGAGTGTCGTACATTTTGTGGTGTACAGGGTTGTGTAGCCGCACACTGCTCAAAGTGGCCATGCTGACCCTCGTCCTCCATGACGTTATTAAGACCACCAGTGTTGGTGCTGTGTATTTACTGAATTGTTTTCTCCTCATCTAAGGCCCTGAGAAGACTCAGTCACTTCGGTTCTGTTTGGCTCTTGCTGATACATGGCTGAACGATCCAAACCTTGAGGTCAGAATTTGTTGTTTTTAACTGGAGACATATACAGTGTCAACAATATCAAGAGAAAAATGTTTTTTGTTTGTTTTTGCCCCCCCCATTAATTGGTTGGTTTAAATGTACTTCACTGGTATCACAAGCAGGAGGCCGCTCGGGCCAGAGGAGAAGCCTTTTTGTCCAAGCTGAAGCTAATGTTCCAGCATTCTGCTACTGAGAACATACTGATGGCCAATCAGCTGAGCAGCCCCGAGCACCTGAAACTGACTGGGCTGCCGGCCAGGCTCATAGTGGCCCTGTATGAGCACAGCAGTGTGGAGCAGCGCTACAGAGACTCAGGAGGTCAAAAGTATCCAGGTAAGCATCCACTCGAGGACCAGCTTGAATTCGGCAAAAGCCAATGACTAAATGATACTTATAATACTCCTAATAATACTTGCCAAAAGCAGAGGAATGTTGACCTTTATGAAGGACAGCCTTTATTCCATAAGTGGACATTTTGGCACTGGTTTGCCATCTAGTGCCATAAAAACAAAATGAATCGCACCAAGCTTCCAGCCCAACCAGAACATAACATGTGCCAAAAGGCTGGTTACAGTAAATGGATGTACCGTAGGTAACAACAAAGCTCCTTTTGGACACAGTTTACAGCTCAGTGCTTGTAAACTAAAAATGCTGAATTCAAGTGAGTTATATTGTCAGTTTTGCTTTATGATTTGCATTGCATGTTAGTGTTTTACAAACAGCTATAAATCATTTGTGCGCATGACTATTTGTGATGTGATGTGATATACTGCAAGTCATTGACATAGGTCTTTTTATTTTGGATCATTTTTCTCGGTCTCAGATATACATGCTGTTATTAAGGAAATTGCGAGAATCAACAGTGTGGATCTTCTGAAAATCCGTAACATACTGTTGGAAAAATGGATTTGCAAAACAGGCCCAGCAGTGGCCAAGGTTTGTCAGTCTTGGCTTACTCTAATGTTTCATTAACAAATCAATTTTTCTGTTTCCGTCCTTTAAATCTTGTCATTTTATGGTTCTGTTATTATCCATTATGTAAAATTGTAACTAAATGTTTTTCCATAAAGGATTTTGGTAATCGTGAATGTGTCAGCAACATTGAAGAGGACCCAGACCTAATGAGGTAAAAACAACAATGTTACTTTTTGCTGTTTTTTTTACATCTTTTACATCTGAAAAGTTTTTTTCTTTTATCATCTCAAATCGATTCTAAAGAAAGCATTTTAACATCTGTGTAAAGTACAGCTGAGTAAGTTGATCAAATGATGTCATCTTAAAAATAATAATTTTAGATTCCTCTCTATGTGTTAAAGTAGCCTCAGGGTCTTTTTATATACATTATGTTGGTTGTCGGCGTATTGGCTGGATGATGAGTTGAACGTGACAGTGTATCTGCTCCATTACTGATTTTATTTGATGGACGCAGGGTCGTGTACATGCTGCAGCCTTGCCCCAAGGAGGATGTTGTTTGTCTTCTAAACCCTGTCCTATCTGCCGAAACCTGGGTCAGTATTCTATTTTACTGGGTTGCTGTTGATGAAAGTGATCAGAGGAAATTGCCAGTGTTTGTCTTTTCTTTCCTTGCGTGTAGCCTCTCAGCGCCTCTGGGCCTCGTCTGACCTTCTGCCATCGGACCAGAGCCCTGCTTTGTCTCGTTCGGCTCGCTGACGCAGCCACTCTGGAGTCTCGATTACAGATCCCAGTGACCAAAATCCAGTATGGGCTTATGAAAATTTTAATATAAAAATGTAAACCAGAAATAATAAAAAAAAAAAAACATTTGTAATCCATCAGTGGTTCTTTATTTTTTACTCCTATGCAGATATTACCTGAAGTGCTACATCTTTGTCTCTCAACTGGAGGCATTAAACATCCCCTACACTGTACAGTCGTTTCTCAGTAGTCCCAAAGAAGGCTTGGTTAAGGGGCTGTGGAAAAACCACAGTCATGAGCCACAGGTACTTCCTGCTTGAAAACAATAAAACTGTTCTAGCTAGTTACTCCACAGTTTCACTAAATATTTGAGAAATGTTTGATGCACAAACCAAACTGAAATGCTGTTTGTGGTTTCAGGCGGTGCAGTTGGTGGCAGACCTGTGTTTAGAGTATCAGGTTTATGACCTTCAGCTGTGGAACGGTCTTCTTCAGAAGCTGCTGGGCTTCAACTTGGTAAGGCGGTGTCGATCAGGAACTTCCACTTTACACAATTTATCTCAATTTCAAGATGCTAAATTCTATAATAAGAACGAAGGAAGGAGGAAATTCTATAATAAGAAAACTCTTCCAACTCGTGTAATGTTTCTCATGTATTTCACCTTCTTGTGACATTGTTGTGGGTGTTCAGCATCCGTAAAAACACTCAAAAAAGACATGATTCATTATGTGACATGCATGATTATGTTTGACCCTCCTCAGATCGGCCATCTCCAGAAGGTGTTAGAAGCAGCAGTGGCTGTGCCTGCTCTTTGGGAGGTACAGCTCCTCGCTTTTATTTTAAGAATTGCTAAATGTAAATGCAATGTCGTCATTTCCACGGTTCATTCTCCCACAAATAAAATATAGTGTCAAAGTGTACAGTATAGGATGTGTTAATTGTTTATAAAATCAATACACTTTATTATTATTGAATTCTTATCATTGTTGTTATTATTATTATTATTATTTGCAGATTTCTAGTTTCTTCAGAACCTGGAGGAGTATGATACTGGCCCCTTTTGTCTCAGGTACATGATTTGTAACGTTTCAGAGAAATATTTGGGTTCAGCAAAAAGTAATGATTTATAGTCTTGATTCTGACCATTGACTATTAAAAATGTTTGAGCAGAATAATTGATACTCACAGGCTAGCAGTGTGTTTTCTTTTCTGCTTATTTATTCATTCAGGCACAAGAGAACACCTCTAAATTTTGTATTTTTGCATGGCAGCGTTAAATATATGGTTTTCCTTCCACTGACCTACAGACTATGAAAGTATTTCTAAAACATGTGTGCAAGAGTTTGTTTTTTTTTTTTTTTATGTTACATATTAACAGTGGGAAATATTGCTGAATTCACTAAATTTCTTTGCGATGAACCTTTTGAATATGCCATATTTGTTTTTGCTCTTCTTTGTGCCTCTTGATTTTTGACAGTCTGATCTTTCTTTGCAACAGCTTCTGTTCCTCTGAGTCCAGATCAACAGGCAACACTTTACCGGACCTTTGTTCTCCTCCTCAAGTATGTTTTACTCATATTCAGCTATTTACTATTTGTTCTTGTTTTTATGGACTGCTATTACTAGAATTTTAACATGCAGTGTATGTATTAATGTTTTATTTTATTATTTTTTAAAAGTTGTCCATCACTCATGTCTATTGCCATTTTTCTGCTCCTCATCTTTGCCCAAGGTGCCCTTTCCTGTTGAATCTCGACCTCCTCGGAATTGCCAATCGCTTTGCCCAGGTCAATCTCCCAGCCTTTGCTCTAGGAACCCTTCTTCTTGTCCCATGTCCAAATAAAAAAGCTCAGCAGATCCAGGTAAGTACACCAATGCAACACAACAGGTGAAAAGTAAGTCATTGTAAGATATGCATCTTTTAGACCCAAATAACACTCTCCCTCTCATGTTTCTAGGCCTTTCTGTCTGTCTGTAACACCGTCGCCATCCTTGATCAGGTGGAAGACCTTATGAACACGGGGGAGCTGGCTGGAATCCCCTCACAGGTCAGATGTTAACATTCACTTTTTGCTCCTTGGGCAAGAACCAACATGTGCACTGCTTTATTGTAAGGTTTCTCAGTCATCTAGCTAACGGACGTCCAGAGACTCATGGAACTGCCGTCATCTTGCACTGTTGAACTGCTCATCTGAACAATACATTTATCAGCAACATTTCAACGGCAAATACACACTTTTGATAGTTTTAAATACAATGTGCTGCTATTGTAACATTTCCTGTAACTGGGGACAAGGTATGGCCTTGATTGCAAACACGGATGGCTGCTTGCTGGGTTTTTCCAGCATCAGTAAGGATAATAAACAGGAAACCCTGTTAGAATGAACTGATGGTGTGAAGATATTAAAGGTGTCTTTAAAGCATGCAGTCAAAATTTACTAGGTACTAAAATATGTCAAAACAAAAGCTCTTCATGCAGACAGATTTGTTGTGTTGCTATAAACAATAAATGTAGACAAATGAGGTATCTGGTGATTTGAAACATACGTATTCTTATTGTTGCAACCTTTTCTTGTTTCTTTTTGAGTTGTCGCATACAACGATATAAATCATAACGTCTATCGCCCATCAGATCAGGGAAACCGTTTTAACTTTCATCAGCCAAAATGGGCAGCAACAGAAAGTGCTGAAGACCAAACACTTCAAACATCTGAAACGGCTCATAATATCAGGCGGCAACCCCAACCAGGTGAAAGACTTGGTGCAATGCCTGATCAACCAGAACCAGTAAGTTGTTTTTTTTTTGTTTAGCCAAAATCCAAGTATTTCAGAAAAGCATGTCTGCTTTTTAAATTGTTCAACAAAACTGCAGGGATCAGGGAATAATTAGTAAAAATTAAACTTGTTATCTCAGATTTCTATGTGAAGTTTACCTTCAACATACTCTGGCCTTCCACTTTACATGTTTTTGACGTAATCTTGGAAATCTTGCATCTTTAGTGGAGCAGTGTTTTTTAACCCCCAGCCCACCCCCATCTAAAATTAAACTGAACAGAACTCACCTGATTCAGGCATTCAGCAGTGGTTAGGGCAGGGATATTATGTGTTCGTTGTATGAATAACGAAATATTTGAAGTCAGATGCACTTACAAGAAAACAGGCAGAGCATCAGACGTAATGTCTGATGAGATCTATCCCCTGAAATGTGGAATTTTTCTTATAAAAGACAACAAGTTATCTCATTTCAGGTTATCATCCACGTGTTATTCTGAGCTGCGCTGATGAAGCTAGCATGTAAAATGACACCGCCGTTGTCAGGAATGCTGTTTATTTATCATTACGTTACGTGCTCTACTGCCTCTTTGTTTGAAAAGCCATAATCACATGTAGAAAGCAGCTTTTTAGCTTCTTTTTTTTTTCACTTGGATGTATGAATTATGGCTCATTTTTTTCAGTGATTTGATTGGTAAGAGACACTTGACATGGTGATCTTCTAAATATAACATCCTCTAGAGAAGGTTTTTCTTTGCAGCACACTGATGTAACCCAGTTCACAGTGAACCTGTTTGCAGCACCAGAAAACCTCAGCTAATCCAAACAGAGCAGAATAGCCCAGTGACCTTCAAATGTATGATTCCAGTTCTTGTTTGTTTTTAACTTGTTTTTAAGTCAGGAAGAGGCTGACTCACTGGCTCGCGACTACATAAAACACAGAGAGCATCAAAGAGGAAAAACGTTGACGAACGGCTCGTCTTCGCCAAGCTGCATGAAGGTGACTGAAGCTGACATCCTGGGCCCCGTTTATTCTGGGATGTAATAACCACACAAGTATATTAATGTAATCAACCAACCTTGTAATAGGCCATTTTAAATGTATATTAATTTTGCACATTAATATTCATATTTATCCAATTAGTTCCAGTTGTGTAACTATTGTGTACTTTGTTTCACCATTGCATCACCTTGACAGCCGATTTAAAATCAATAACTATGAAGCATTTAAAACCTTACTTTTATTTTTCAGGACTTTCTCAACATATAAAATGAAGTTTCAGGATGAACTCTCATTGTTCTTTCAGCTAAAAATCGGACCAGTTGAATCTCGAATTATTTGCACTACTTTCAGTTTTTGGGTAATATTGGAATAAATGCTTTTCCTTGTACAAAGTTGCGTAAAGAAAATCTCAAAACTGAATATCCATCAGCTCTTCTATTTATAACCACATTCAATATTTTGTTTTTATTTACACAGCATTGGGAGTTTGGTGTTTTCATTCAGTCTAACATTACTGCATTAAACCCTGCATTCATAAAAGCCGTTGAAACATGTGATCATTTTGGAAGATGTAGTTGTGCTGCTGATTTTTGGATGTGTTGTACTGTCATGTCTTACTATGATTTGGTTCTCCTTATGAAGGTAACCAAGCTGTGAGGGAAACACTGGTATATATTATGATTCCTGGGTTACACGCAGTAGCAGGAAAAAATTAACGAATGTATTACATAAATACTTTGTAACTGTAAAATAATAAAAAATCAGCAAACCTTAGAGAGCTGCAAAATGCATTCCTCTGAGATTTGTATGTAGATTGCTAATAGATTTAAAAAAAAATCATCTCTTTAGTGCAGCATAGTTTAATTTTTACTATTTCCACCCTGTTATAGTTGGTTTAAGGGAGATGAACATAAAGTTGTGCACGGGATTTATTTATATATAATTTTTATATATTTTACACTGAACAAGTCTACATATATATATATACTCCAGACGTCTACATTTGAGAGACCTACACCCAAGTTTCATTTTTACTGAGAGTTTCCCTTTTTTGTTGCTGCATGAGTTCACTTCACACCAATGATGTGAAGTGAACCTTTCAAGTCTCAATTTCTCTTCTTGGCTTGACTTGTAGCCACAGACCAAGTAAAGCTCTGATTCGTGTGTATCAGAAGAAACTCAAAACTGGATAAATAAATTGAAATCTATACAGTTACAATAATGTTAAATGCTCATTTGAAGACATGTTTTTCATTTTATTTGAGACCAAATGGAAGACAAACCCTGAGGGAATAGTGGGTGCAGTATAGCTCAAGGCATCATTGAGTTTGCTCATTCAGTGTGAGGTGCCAAATAATTAAAATTCACTTAGAAATCTTTTGTAATTTCTTAAAAATGACCTCTCTTTTTTTCTTTCTTTGTCTTTGGTGTCGAATGAGACTACACAATTTCTGAAAAGAAGCCAGTATTATTTTTTGTGCATGTGAGGTTCATATTAGAAACTTGAGTGTCAGTGCACGTCATATACATTGTAGGACTGAGGCTAATTTTAGCCCGACTGCTAGAAACTCTTGCCATGAATTAATAATCTCCTCTATATCGGCTAATGTAGGTTTGCAACATTCTGTATGTCTCGCGTATTACTGAGGCACATGCAGAATCCCTTTATTATTGTGGTAATACAGTTTTTCTTTTTTTGTTCATTGCATTTGATAAGTGAAAGATCAATCACTTCAACAAATACATCCATCAATAATCTGATATGATTACACATGTTAAAACCAAGTAAGCTTTCATTAGCTAAATGTAGGTTGAAACAAATATCTTTGATGGCTGCCTTCATGCTTTTTTAGGCAGTTATCTAGAGGAAGAGGTGTTTGCGGCTTTATGTCCTGGTTATATTTGTAAAATTCTTGTTGAAACCAAAACATTTGATCGTCTATATATAGCAATCGCTTGTCAACAAGGCTGTGAGATGGCAAACATCAGCAGCTGCTGAAAATGCACATGCAGTTTCATGCAAATCACAGTTTACTTATGCACATGTATCAGGTTAAGAAGGCTTTTATTTCATGTTCCATTAAGTTTTCCTTTCAACGAAAAATCATCTAATTGCATGTGTAAGATCATGTAAGACCAGAATAAAAGCCCGTTTATTGCACGCTACCTTCTAATGCAGTTGTCTGCTATTACATTAAACTACCAAAGCATTTCTGTCAAGCTATGATAATAGGGTGGAAGTATTTAAATGTCAACTTGAATGTGTTAGGTCTATATATAAAGCCAGTGAACTAACCCATAGAAACACGTGACATCTCCAAGAAGATAAAACAAATTATTTCTTTATTATTAGATTAAAAGAGAAGGATATTGGATGAACCAATGGAAAGCATGAGCAAAGTGTACATTCATCTTTGCATATATAACACGATACAAAAAATCTGAAACATTCTGAGTAGTTATGTATTCTATGACTGTATCACTTTTCTTACTGTAACAAAACAAAAATTTAAATGAGGTATGAAATATGAAAAAGAACTGTACTTAAATAACAAGTGTGATTTGCAAGTATTTCCTAACCATCAAGATATCTTGATCGCTAAAAAATTGCAGTTGACATTAAGAGAACTACATATAAATAGAATGTTAGAGAATGTATGATCTTAGTTCATACATTGAGAGGGTTTTGCGGCCACACGTTTGTGTATGGCAGGTTAACAGCTATTTTACCAACTTTATTCTTCTCCGCCTTTGCAACGGTCGCACTTGTTCAACAACAGGAGCCTCACTTTAACAAACTATGACAGCTAAAGTGCATATAATATATATAGAATATAATAATAAGAGAAGAAAAAAATAATATCTTTATGCGAGTCAAATGAGAATGGGTGCGGCTCCATTATTTCTTTGACTTTGCTTTTGTGATCACAGCTGGCTGAGTGAATGGGAGCCCGTTTCTCTAGTTTTCTTCTCTGTACTTTCGACAGCATCTGTTTGGGACAGATGAAGAGCCTTCCTGCAGATGTTCTTGAAGACGGGACTGGAGAAGTAGTAGACCACAGGATCCAGTGCACTGTTGAGATAGGTGAGGCAAATGGTGATGTAAAACGTGGTGGTCAAGTCCTCTAGGGCAGAACAGATTGTAGCACTGTCTTTTTTGGCTACGCTGTTTTTCTTGATCCAAATCAGCAGCTGCGTGATGTTGCTTGGAAGAAAGCAAACGGTGAAGACTAGTACCACTACTGAGATGAAGAACAGAGCCTTTTTGATCTTGGCATGCTGGGCCAGCTGTCTCCCTCTCAGGTGGATTATGATGTGGACCGTGCAGTAAAGAATCACACACAGAGGCATGTAGAAGGAAAACAGAAACGCAAACTTGTGCCAAGTCATATCATTCTGGGGCAGAGTGTCACTCATGAAGCTCTCACAGTAAGTCGAGTTGGAAGATTTTAACGTGAGAACGTGAGCCGTCATCGAAATGGCGAGGAGCCACAGTCCAAGTGCTCCAAGCAGGGCTTTAGAGACACTCAAAGAGTTGATGCGGTGATGGGGATGCACCACGCGCATGTACCTGTCGGCAGCAATAGCCATCAAGAAGAAGGCGCTTCCACTGCGGTTCAGTGCCAACATGAAGAGGCAGATGTTGCAAAGAGCATTTCCAAACATCCAATTGATCCCAGCGATGTAGTAACTCGCACGCAAAGGCAATGCCACGTTGAGCAGAAAATCAGCCATCGCCAGGTTGAAGAGTAAGACCGTGCTGCTCTTCCAGGGCTTTATGTGAAAGCAGAAGATCCAAAGTGCCAGACCATTTCCAAGGAATCCAAAAATAAACTCTGTCACGAGCAGTGGAGGGAGCACACTGATCAGCAGCGTTCCATTGAAAAAGCATTGCATCTTGACCTACGTGCCGTAGACAAAGTAGTACCTCCCTTCAGCACGGGCTGCAATCTTTAAAGGGGACCGATGAAAAAAAAAGTGTTAACTTTCATGACAAATACAGGAAGCCTGGGGTTCTGCTTTGCCGTAAACGTGAACACACAAAATTTCTTATCTCTGTCGCCCAAATATCACGTGTCTCTAAAAGATATATCGACAGCTGATGTGTCAACAGGTAAAAAACAGCAATACGTCTAAATGTGAAAACCTCAAATGTAGCCTTATGGCATATATAACTTCTTTGTCTTACAGCGTTACTCTAAGTGGCATTAAACCTTTTCACAAAGTGAAGTCAGAGGGACTGTTTTGCAGAACTGACAACTGACTGTGTCGATGATTCACTCTCATTCCTGGCTACAGGTTTTTTTTTTGCACTGGAAAGTGTCTGGCTTAAAAGTAATTTTTGCTGCTTTGTGATTTCCAGATTGTGCTGTTATTTAGTAATGTTTAAATTGGGTCGTCTATTAATAACAACCAGCAATAAAGTATGAGCTGCTATTTCTTTAAAGCTTTCATTGAAATACTCAGTTTAAGTCCACAAAGATAATCAGTCCTAGGAGCTTCACATCTGACATGAGAAATTGCAGAAGCTGCATTAAGCCGCAGACCAAACAGTGGTGTTGACACCTCCAGAACTGAGCATGGCTCATTATAAAAAAAAAAAAAGCTGCTGTATAACTGAACACCACCTAAGTAATATTTGTGTCTTTAATGTGCAATGAAATAAAACATATTTCAGAGCAAAACATTCAATGCAACAAAACAATCAAAAGTAAAAAATTTCCTTACCAACAGCAGTACCTGGTCGTAGCAGCGCCTTCCTGATGATGGTGATGCATCACAGCAAAAACATTTAAAGACTGGCCGAAATAACTCTACATGATTTATTTTAACATAGTCAATCATGGTTTCAGACTTATATTATATTTTAATGTCAGCTGGTAAGGTGAGATCACTAATGCAACGGCGAATGCAACGCCGGTAAATCCAGTATTTCAATAACTGAACTTTGGAGGGTGGTGTTTTATGTATTCATGTATTTTTGGTTGCTCTTGGAGACTTTTGAATCGACAGCCCCTTTTCCGTTTATTTTTGATGATTCAAATAGAATGTGTGAACTGAAACGGAATGGCAACCTTTCCAAATGGCAACAAATATGTTTAAAAAAGCATCTTCGTGACGTTACTTCTGTACCGATGAGTTTTTTCCGACAGCGCGGACGGTTGCTGTCAAGAACCTTGTGTTATATTAGATGCATTTGATTAAAATATGTCATTCAAAGCAAGAGGAAGGTCTGTTTCTTGCTAAATGTGGGTGTGCATGTGATTTTCCATTAGTTACCTATGTCACAATGAAACAGCACCTCAAATGTAGATAAAAGTACCCAAATCCAAAGCCTCAATAATGACAAAAGAATGAACAATTATTCTGGGCAAATTGGTGGATGTGCACGTGCTTTCCAAAAAAAAGGAGCTTGGGTTTTATGTATAGACTCTATATCGAATTCTTCAGGTGCATGACTTGTGGTGTGAGCACATGACAATAGTTAGCACTGGTGTGGTTTCCTGCACTGAGGTTAATTAGTGTGAGTATGAAGGTGAAAGGTTTTCTGTCTTTGTGTGATTAAGGGAAAATAATCTGCTTTTATAGTGCGATTATTTGAAACTCTTTCTTGCTTCTCTTTCACCCACTCATGCACATACTGAAGCATCAGTGACTGCAGCTGACATGCAAGTTTGCCTCTCACCCAGTGGGAGATGTCGCTTTCCACAGCCACCGAGATAGACTGCACTGTAAATTCGGACTGGTTAGGTTACTTGAAAAAAGCACGCAAACTGATTGCTCTGAAAAAAAAACCCCAAATAAACTGGAATAGGAATATCTCTTTCTACTTACAGTGTAGTTCACGTATAGTTTAACTTACACAATTAGAACTAAAACAGTGTACAGTACTTAAAAATGTACTTGTGAATTGCACCGGTATGCTTTGACCATAATAATATATATGTTTATATTAATATGCTTATGTTAATACCTGCCTATAATCTTTCATTACAGACTAAGTGCATTTGTGTGGACTACTGTCTCCCACCGGTTAAATAGGGTCATTGGTTGCCACGGTACTTGATTGTTTGAATTCAGCGTCACTCAAACACAAGTTTTTTTTCACCTCTAACTTGATAAAAAGTAGAAAGATGATGCATTTGGTGATAACTGAGTAAAGTTAACTGAAAAACCTGAGCTAGGATGACTACTGGATTTTACAGTGTGGCAATCTGCTCAGAGTTCCTCCCAGACGGCATAAAGATTGTTATTATTGTGTGTGCATTATAGAAGGTATGTTTTATTACATTTACTATTCTGTCTTAGGGGTTCGAGATAATCAAACGTGTAGGTATATAAGACAATTCTTTTTTATAGTTTTAAACTTTCTAAATCAATTCTTTTGATTTTGATATATGTTATCTTGTAATTAATTCATGCAAAAAAAGATTTTGTTGTAACACCACACTTGAGAATAATATTTTACAAAATCCTTTTAGAAATTCAAGAATCTAATCAAAAGACAGCAGTGTGTGGTGTGTTAAAATAATCAGAGGCTACAAAAGCCTGAAAACGGTTATGAGGAGTCTTACACTGACAGTACGTAAACATCTAGTGCTGTCTAGTGGACGACATCTGAAAATACTTCTGTCATATGTATTTTCGAGGACGTGATCGGAGGCATGGGTCCATGAGCTAATTCTAGAAACAGTTTTTCTTTTATGACTCATGCAGGAAGCTGTGGGGATATGTTGATTGCAGTGATAACTCTCATAAGAAATGTGAAAAGAAGAGATATTGTTGGACCATAGCAACTGTTTTTCTTTGAAGGACATTCTCATGCAAACGCAACTACTGGTCATTTACTAAGTGATGGACTTAGTTAAAGACACAGAAGTTCCTATGTGGGGACACATTTTCCATCTGCGCTTGCTGATCTCAAGCCGCAGAGTCTATATGCAGTTAATTCATGACATCATTACAGCAGTGAGTGTGTTTTCACATGACGCTCAGGAATGCATCATCCATGCATGTGACCTCACCAGCTCAGAGTTTTTATTTTTTTGGTTGTTTGTCTTTATATATAGTCACGGCCCAAACCGAGCTGAAAAATGTCACAGAGCCAGTTTTACCTGCAGGGCCAACGTGTCCTTTTGTTCCCTGCTCCTGTTGCTCCATCGGCCCGCGTGTGTCCTTCACCCGCATACCTGGGAACAAAACACGCTTGCTACTCCACCCAGTGCAACAAACTAGAATTTCCAGTCTGACAACTGTACAGAGGGACAAAATGTAGACAGTCTAAAATGAATATTAAAAAACGGATAGATTTGATTATTTTTGCCCGTGTGATAACTGGCAGTTATCTGGTTTAGCAAGTCTGTATAAAATAAAACAGTCAGTGGCCAATTATATCACAGTCTTTTTGGATATTGGATGCTGGACCAATTGAATTCATATTTTAGCCGAAGCTTTGACCTGATGCAGACCGAAGGATTCATTTACAGAAAGCAACAAATCAGGTCTGTCCACATACCACACGTCAGAGGCTGGTCAGCCCATGTAAATCAAATTGGGTGAAACAGGAGACACAACACTCACTTGTCAAAATCCATAATCCCTCATACATAAAGGGAAGTTTACTGGATGCTGAACTGAAGCAATATGAACTGAGGGTAAAATCCATTATGATTTTATTACATCTAACCATCAGAGGAGCTCTGAATCAACAGCAGCAGGTGGATTTGTATTCCAGTGGTGTCTTGTTAAAGCTGGGAGCAGCACAGTGAAGCAGCTGCAGCTCGCTGTGAGGAGCTCCCACCATCATAAGTTTGGTTTTCAGCCTTGAAGAAAAAAAGAGCAGTTTTTATCCACTTTCCTTTAGAATTTCTCATCACAACCACTATCTCATTCTGCAAGACTGAACATGTTTAACCATTTTGGTGAATTATGCAACATCACTAACAGATCCTCTTAAGTCCAACTAAACCACGTGAGCTATGAGGGATTTAGCTTTAATGATAATGTGTTTGTGACGAATTACAGGATTGTTTTTGAAGTTGTATTGTCCCTTATTATTCACCCAAACGGAGGCGCATCATCTGGTTTTAGTCTGATCGTAATATCCTGGTTTATGTGATCACTGATTTATTCTTCTACTCGGGATTAAAAGAGAATTGCGGAGGGAAAGGCAGATTTAATCCTCGCCGGCTTTTACTCCTTTGCAATGACGTCATTGTACAGCTGTGGGAGTCAGGCAGCAGGGAAGGAACGAAAAAAAATCAACAAGCCAAAAAAAAAAAAAAAAAATAGAGATAAGGGCTGAGAAAACAGGTCACATGCCAGTGTCTGTAATAAATGAGCAGGAAAAGGTGACACGCGTGGGGGAGGACGTCGGCAGAGCAGCAGAGGACATGATGAGGAGGATGGTTTCCTCCACCTTGGGGGAGGATCCGTCGACGTAACGCAATGCAAACACGCTCACTCGCGTTCTTCGCTTCTCCTCCTTCGGCCGCGATGCTCCGCCAGTAACGAGGCTGCAGTTCGGAGATGCCCGGACGGTCTCACGCACACGGACACGCGGTGAGAGCGCGACGCCCCGAACGTTTGCTCCGCGCGCCCTGCGTCGGTGGTTTCTGGCTGGAACCGGCACAGGCACAACCAGAGGATGAACATCAGCACCCGGGTGAAGAGCCGGCGGACCGAGGCCAACCTGGGGGCGGAGAGGGACCATTTTGACAAGCAGCAGGTAAACGACGAGGGACGGAGGGGGAACGTTTGTCCAGGCCTGTGTGTGTGTGTGTGTGTGTGTGTGTGTTGCTCCTCACACTCCTCCGCATTAGGCCACATTTTCCAGTTGCCCAGGTCAGCGCTCGCGGAGCTGAAGGTTTGCGCTTCCGGTGCTGCGCTCGTTCACCTCCTTCAGAAAAACGCCGCATCCAGAGCCGCAGCGGCTGCGAGCATCCGGGCACCGCTGCAGCTTCAAGCGCAGACGGAGTTCGGTTGTAGACGGACGGATAGAAGCGAGGACGCGCCTCAGTATTTGTTCAGTAGCTTCGTGTTTGCGTTTCGTCAGTGTGAGCTCGTGTTTTCTAAAGACCCATTGGACAAGAAGCCTGAAAGGAAACCTGGTCTGCAGTTCTCTGCACAGTCTCCCCATTCATTCCTCTGTGAAATCTGTCCCTTCATATCATGTTGATCTAGTCCTTCCTGTTTTTCCACCTCCACCCCCCTCAACACACACACGTCTTTTTCCTTTTACAGCTTTATTGTCTGATTTTCTCATTTGAAAACCTGAAAGTGACCTTGGACTTTCCGGCAGTTTCCCATGTCGATAACTTACGATTGTGATTCAGCTTGTTTTCCTGTTGGTTTCTGGCTGTTACTTCACTGCGTGTCAAATGTCAAGTCAACTGTGATCGTCAGTGAGATAAGGTCAGGTAGACACTAATGCTGAGTCAGTGACTAAATCTGTGAGAGACAAACCACCGGCTTCATGCTGGAGCTTCTCCTGCAAGTGAAGCACACACACACACACACACACACACACACAGTCTGACAGAGGAACATGAGATTCAAACCAGCTCCAGAGACTAAACTCACTGTTGATCAGCTGCCTGGGTGCTCAGACGTGCTGCACTTTCAGTATTGTCTTATCTAAAAGGGGCTGAGCTCTTCTTTCGCCAGGTGTACTTTCCTTTGTCTGTATTATTTATGGAAAGGTGGAGCTAAGTTGCTTGAGCCCTGCCTATTTATCTCCTGTGGCCCTTATTTATCACAGAATAACGACATTTTTAATTGTATTCAGAATCCAAAGCGTATCATTTTTTGCTTGATCCCTCCTTGCTGCATGTTTGTTCACATGGAATTCAATCTTTTCTTGTAATTAGAACAAAAACACATTCGACTGCCTGCATGTTCTCAGTAACTCTTGCCTTACTAGTTCTACTGCAGTAATCCTGCTCACTGCTGTAACGCGTGCAGCAGCGGTTCGACATGCCACGTCGTGGGTTAAGGGCAAGTGTCAAATGAATATAGTGAATGTGGTTAGAAACACACATTTCATGTTAACTGGCTGGGAGA
The DNA here is from genome assembly GCA_033026295.1 of Channa striata. NCBI lineage: Eukaryota > Metazoa > Chordata > Actinopteri > Anabantiformes > Channidae > Channa > Channa striata. The sequence goes on from CM065178.1 coordinate 5,978,105, forward strand.
GGCTCGGCTGAACGGATCCACTGGGCAGCATGCAAATGCAGGAGGAGGAGGAATCTTCACTCCCGATTGTGTAAAACTTCTTTGTACAACCTGTTTATCTCAATCATTTGCATTTGACTAGATTTTTAGTGGGAGTTCAGATTTAGTTTGGGAAATATTTAAACACACTAAGCCGTAACTGGTTAAAGTGGCAGACTGTGTCACTCTTGGCCAAATACATTTCCTGCTGTAACCTGTTGTGTTGTAAAGGCGACACGAAGAAGCGGGGGCTGCGTGATACTCCTCTGGATTAGTGTTTGTCTTGTCACAGTGTGTCAGTGCTGCTGATTCATCCATGGCCGCCAAACCTCCTCTGCTGCACCCTCTGCATTCGTCCACTGTCTCCGGCGTTCTGCTCTCTTTATGTTGACCTCGGGACCAAGGTGAAATTTCGCACACGGCTTCCTGTGTGTGTTTGTGGGTAGTGTTTGCCTTCACTCGTCTTGTTGCCGGAGTGAGCGCCCATGAGAGAGAGGGGAGGTGTAAGTGAGTAATCAGAAGGTAAACACCTACAACTGAATTTAGAGTTGGAATTCAAAGCACTTCATTTGTAGTATTTTCACAGTGTAATAACAAAAAAATGCATGTAATCTCATGTTTTTTAAAAACAAAAAGACTTTTACGTTGCAGCTTTTACTTCACCTCAGCACCTCAGCAGTTCTTTGTTTTTCTCTGCTCTGCCCTGGACTAAAAAACTTTAGAGTCCAGCATTAGCAGCATTATAACAATCCAAAATGCATTTTTAATGTTCATGCATTGTTTATTAGACATGTGCTTTTAGTGTCTCCAGTATCCTCACATTTTCACTAACACTTACAAAGAAAACTATTTTATATATGTTACTGGTTTATATGTTGAGCTACCCATCAACATAAATGTCGTGTGAATCACAAACTAACCAGCTACTGTAGCTCAACAAACGGGCTAAGAAAAGTAAACCGTTATATATTTAATTAGAGGCAGTATCCATAATTTAATTAGATCTAAATGTGAGTCACAACCTCTACATCCACTTAGCCTCACAGTAGTTTCATTCATTCACTGGATTTCCTTTATTTCCACTCATGCTTAAAGTGTCTCACTCGGAGACATTCTCCTGTTAGACTGAACGGGCTTTTAGGACAAAATGTCTTTGATTGAACTTGGAGGTGGATACGAGGCAGCGAAAGAAGTTTGTGCTGAGTTTCATGTGTTAATCCACTGCACATTTTTAGCATTAAGAAGGACGTGGACAGTAAATCTCAGGAATTACAACTGAATTAAATGGATGTTTGCTGTGGATCATGTGCCGAGAGAGTGTGTTATATTTTAAGAAGGATTTATATATATTTATACAAAATCATTACTGATTGGCAGTTACGGGGAGGGTAAGACATTCAGTGCGGTTTGTGTTAGGTTTGTTGCCTGGATAGTAGTGGAAGAGCCAGTTTAATCAGAAAAGGAAGAAAGAAGCAAGAAAGCAGAATAAAAAGCCTGTAAGATTAACCTTTAGATTAAATTCCAAGATTAAATTGACCTTGGGAAGCTTTTGGATCTGAGAAAGAATATTAAATTGGAGAAGTTTTAAAAGTGTAATTGACTGACATATACCATGTGGATTTTGTTTTCACTGGTTTCACTGGTTAATGCACTGGTAATGTTAAGTGTGTGACTTGTATCTAACCTTAGCTGAAAGGTGTGAGCTGTGTGTGAGTCTGTGTGACCTTGTCGGCCAGATCCCCAGCAGCAGTCTGTTGAATTAAGCTGATAAGGAGCCGCAATAAGTGCTCTTGCCCCAGGGCGTAATGTCCAGTGGGAAGCAGCTCAGGTGAATAGTTGATGCATTTACTCCATTAACACTCCAACCAGGATGTCCAGGCACATGGACGCGCTACTGAAAAGCAAAGATGACAAGGTGAGTGGAAACCCCTCAAGGTTGGGGGTATTAACTCAGCAGAGCATGTGTGCTGTCCACAGAGCTTACGGCGGGCCGCAGGGATTAGTCCAGGCTCTCCCTGCCTCTCCCCCTCTGCTGCTCAGAGGATTTACTGACGCTCCAAAGGGACGTGGCACGGAGTTGCTGGGCATTCAAAAATGTCTACGTGTGTTGAGCTCTCGGGCCAAATCGCTCTGCTAGTAAATAGTTTGGATTTTACTGGACTCGCCTTTGGACATGGCGTGAAGGAAATGGTACCAGTATGTGTTGGAGTGCGACGTGTGTGGACTCGATAGTGAAACCTTGTGTAGAGATAGTGGGTGTTGTGAGCTTTACCAGGAAGGCGTTTTCTCTAGAACAGTAAAAAAGTTAAGTTTGTGAGGAAGAGTTTTTACTTTTTCTTTTTGTCACAGTAAAACTACCTTGAACGCAGCTGGGTTTTCAAGTCGTCACCTTGATAATTGTGAAGGCCGCATTGAGCAGAGGACGAACGCAATAAAAATATGTGATTCTTCACAGAGCAAATGACTATTTGTTAAACAATTGTTTCTTGTGGTGTTACTACAAGAAACACTGTGGTTATGCAACCAGCGGCCTTGAGCAATGTCATGTACGAGACAGTGACGGGAGTTTTCTGAGGTGACGGCTGCCCTTTGCACAAATGTAGTGCAGGGAGAGCTGGCCGTCCTGCACTTAGTTTGACGATAATCCCTACGTAGCATTTGGTCACCGTCTACCGCTTGTCCCGTATTCGGTGTCCCGCTCTTTTCATCGCTCTCTCACTGCGGTGTGACTGAATGTGCCACGAGAGTCTCCCTGCAGCCTCGCTGCTCAGCGGCCATCTGTTGAGGCCTCTGTGCCAGGCTCTGTGTGCCAGAGCGTGGCCCCCATCCAACTCAATCTTCTACCCCAGCTGTCTGCTTTCTTCCCCCAACAAGCCCCTCATTGTCACACAGGCCTCCATGCTAGCCCACTGCACTTGCCTTGTGTAAACGGGTGGACTAGCAGTTAATTTGCGTCAGAAGCAGGCGGGGGGACTCTCCTTTTAACCGGTAGACCCCTCTCTCACTCTGAAGGCCAGTTTTCAGCCACAGTAGCTGCTCTGTACTTTGTTGTGTATGTTCTGTGTGTGTGTGTGTGTGTGTGTGTGTGTGTGTGTGTGTGTGTGTGTGTGTGTAGACTGACGTAGTGACTTGCAGGTTTCTTATGTCAAGAGAGAGGCTATAAAAGATGCTTTTATGTTTTTGCAGGTTTAGGAGTTGCTGCCCCTCGTATGTGATTGTGTTTTAAAAAAGATGTTCTCTTAGTTTGTGGTTGAATGTCAGACCAGTGAACCAGTGTTTTAATGATTTCATTCACCTGGATTGTGCAACTCCCACATTATATGATTATATATTCATGTTGATGCAGGAAGATAATTTAGGATAGACTGCAATTAAGTGAAAGTTTAGAGTATGAGGACTGAAGATGTTGCTGCTTTTGTGTTGTTTGAAATCTGTTGGAAAGTCTCTCGTGTAACACAGTGATGGAGAAGCTGGTTTTTTGGCATCAAACAGATACTTTACACCTCTGTATATGTGATAAAAAGACACAGGGCATGTACCAAACAAGTCCACAGGTTTTCGTACATCCCTCTCCCAATTTTCTGAATGGGGAAGTTTTTCAGGATTACCACATTTATTTAAAAAATCACAAATAAGCATGTCAGGATGACAAATAATGCGATGCATACATTTTTCATGCTGCCCCCTTTCAGTAATCTATAGCAAGGTGTTTTTTGGTCTGGTTGATTGTAGCACCTCAGAGGGACACAGGACCGGTACTTGGTCTGCTCATTCAAGTGCTTCTCTGACCAAGTCACATTTTTTTTAACACACTTGGCTCATACAAAGCCCAGCATTCAATTGTGGGTCGAGGCAGGGCACGCCACACAGTTTGAAGTCTGATTTGGCTATGGGTGGTGTCACAGTAGTTCAAAGGAATTGTTATCTAGCTGCAGCTTTGGTCATTATGTAATGGCCAAGTATTAAAGATTCAAAGCTTTGTTGCAGGACCCATAAAAGCAGCGTCATGGTGAAGCATGTGTGATGTTTATCAGGGAAAGTTATGCCACATTCTCTGCTGTGACGTTGAGTTCAGTATGAGTTTTATTTGGTCATTGTTTTTCCATTGAATTTGAAAATCTGGAAGAAGGAGACATGAGCAATATTCTGTTTTTTAGATATTGAATTTGGGTAGCTAAACAACACACATTTACCCCCAATGAAAAGGTTTATTGCACTTATTGCAAAGGTCTTAATGGAGATTCCATGCACCTTAAACATCCCATCTTTCTACATAAAACGTTTTCTGTTATTGGCTTGCGTTAGATTTTAGCTACATCTGTATTTCAGTATGCAGAGAGAGTGGGGAAAAAATGCATTCTTGTTATGAAAGCTGTACCAAAAATGGCCGGAAAAACTGAAAAAGAGAAGTTAGGTGTCTACATCAAGCATGATGGAGAACACAGGAAATGCAGCACTTTTAGCTTTTGTAAAAAGAAAATTAGAACTGTCCTTGGAAATAATTCATAACATTTGAACAAACTTCAGTTAAAAATGGATTTATGAACAACACATTTATCTGCAGATTGTGGGGTTGGTAAAAAAATTGTGGGGTCACAAACGACGCAAATACCCACGAGCTGTATTCCAGAGCATTTCGTCAGGGATGTCAAAGAGGTAGATGAGCAGCTGAAGGATTTCCCTATCCATCATTTTATTGGCTCACTAATTGGGAGGGATGACCATGACAAGAAGAGTACTGTTGTGTAATATGACTGTACCGAGCAGGTTTTGTCTTGTTTTGAGGCTGTGATGTGAATGTCAGCGGAGACACACAGATCCAGTCTGTCTGTGTGTCTCTCCTTCCTCTTGCTCCTTCTCTGCAACACTTGTTTTACCTGCTAGACATGTTGGAGAATGACTCATGGTGCATCCTGTGGACCTGCTGATTATGTTGCTTATAATAAGCAACATAATTATAAATGTACTCTGTCGATCCAGGGCTTGCCGTCTTTGTATTGAAATCCCATAGATAATAAAACATGAGACAAAATGCCATTGAACTAAATTTAGAAACAGTTCAGCACAGTAGATATTGAAAATCCTACTATCAGGTGAGAATGTTCACAGTGCAGTTAGTGTCTCTGATTCATTTCAGGCATTTCAGGGGAACCTGAAGCCATTTCTTCTGGCATTGACTTCGGGCCTTTATCTTCTCATGACTCACAACTGTGTTTGATGTGTCTGTTGGGAGCTCCACCGCTGATGTTTTTGTCGGTGCAGAAACAAACTGTACACTCTCTAAGATTAGCTTCTCTCCTTTCCTCCCAGCTGAGCAGCATCAGCAAAGCCATCAACTCCACTGAGACTCCCGTGAAGGAGAAACATGCACGGCGTATCCTTTTAAAAAGTTCCTCCTATCTGTGAGCAGTAGAGTTCTGCGTTTTGTTTTGGCCTGTAAGTAGTAGCTTCTTCACTCCCTGTCAAAATCAGTCATTAACAACTAATGTTTCAGTCCAGACACATCGGATTATTTGACTTTCACCAAAGTCATCATGAAGCAGCATTTCGGGAAAGGGATTTTTTCAGTAACTTGATGAATTTCCTGTTTGAAAAATAGAGTGGAATTGTGATAGAATCACAAATCTGTGATGTAATTTTTTCCTATTTATTGCGTTTTACTATACAACTAAATAAAACCTAAATAAATTGTCTTATATTGTTATAGTAAATATGTGTTCTGTATATCATGGTGTGGAAACATCTATATCTATATAATCATGCTGGTTTCCATTAGAGTCTGGCTTGTTAAACTGCATAGGAAGACACATGTTGCGCATGGAATAGTTCTTTGGTTCCTTGACAATAACGACAACAGGAATCATCCTGGGGACTCACAGGGAGAAGGGAGCCTTCACCTTCTGGTCCTACGCTCTCGGCTTCCCTCTGGCCAGCAGCTCCATCCTCAGCTGGAAGTTCTGCCACGTACTGCACAAAGTCCTTCGAGATGGGCACAAAAACGTAAGCTCTTTCTGTTCCCACCTCTAACTGTCTGTAATGTCACAGTTCGAGTGCTGTAAAACCTCTTCTGCACAGCCACACATGTTAAGATGATTTTATTCTGTATATTAAAGAACAAATATTCACATTAATTCACATTCTGCTTTAGTAATTTCAGAGTGATTTGTAAAATCAAGCAGGGGTGTTTGAATTTTTTTTCTTATGTAAGAACAGTGGAAAACAAAATAGGACATGTGCAGTCAAAACACAGGAGGCTGTGCGTTGAACAGGATATTAATTCATCTTACTGAGTCACGTTCACTGGGACTGAGTGTAAACAGCTTTTAAACCTTATTATAGGTTCTACAAGACTGCATGAGACATCACAGTTCTCTAGTTGAAATTGGGAAACTATGGGTAAGTACTAACGTAAACATCAGCTTCAGTTGGACGAGAAACGTGTTATTGATGCTTTATTATTGCATGCTCACTACTTGCTTGTGTGCTCCTGTGGTTTTCAGGGGAACCTTCACGACAAATATGGACAACTGGTGGCTGTGTATACCAAGTTGCTATGCACAAAAATGGAGTTTCATGTGAAGGTAAGGCCGTCGTCTCTCATGTCATACTGTGTGCTCTGCTACCAAAATGCATGTAACAGTTGATCCAGCAAAATGTTAGTAAGAGTGCGAGTGGGAGCGGGCGCTAATAAACCTAAAATGTAACTTCATTCAGCATCCAGAAATCCCACCAAACCTGGAGGCCTCCGATGAAGTCCTGGAGCACACTGCAGGAACGGACATTAATAATGTGTAAGTTTCAATGCTGCAAAAAGCAACCTTTTGCATGTCTTTCATCAATCATAAATTCCAGTCTCCATTAATCATATACACTGCTTCTGCTGCCCAAAAAGTCTTTATATAATCAACAGAACAGCTTTGCCGTTCGTTTCACTTCACAGGGTCACATCAGCATTGTTCTCAGTGGGGCCTCTTTTCTCTTTAACGGAGGTATCAACTTCTCTCCTGCAGGTTCCAGCTCACAGTGGAGGTGTTTGATTACATGGATGCAGAGCTGAGGGTGGCTGAGACAGGTGAAAATAAAAACGACCCCCCCCACACACACACACACACACACACACACACACTTTCATGGAAGAGAAACCTGAGCGGCAGGGCCACACTACAGCCTGCTGACATTATCTACATATGTACAAAATCATAAAAAGAAAGGGTCATTGTGAGCAACTTAGACCGTGGTTAGTTTTATTTAAAACGTGATTTCAGTTGGTCTAATTTTAACTCCTGTTCTCCTGCTTTGGCCTACATGGGCGGTTGAGGGAATTCCGGCAATTAGAAGTCATTAAGTTGATTTCCTCCAGATTATCACGTAGCATTACAGACCTGCAGGGTGGAGGCCCAGGATTGTGTCTTGGCACCACAAACAAATTTTTCAGCTGCACTGTGACAACATGGTGCTTGTATTCTGGTTGTAATCACAGTATGCGTTGCCTCATTGGAGTCATTGTCACAACCTTGTTAGCACTATGTGATGTTGCAACCTCACCATTCAGCTAGGTGTTGACATGAAAAAAGAAGCAAATGTAGAAACCAAGTCTGCAACTGGAAGGGTCTGAACTTCATTCATCCGCAGTATCCACACACAGCCTTTGTTAGGGTGATTAACAAGAAGAAGCACGGCACAGCTATGCAGCATCTAGAGGCACTTTTGAAAATGGTGCCGCACCTTCAGGGCGGAACTTTCTAAAATGAAAGTGTTTTCCTTGTAACTAACCAAACTGGGTGGAGTATGGGAAGCAGTGATGGCACCAGAGATACTAATATACAAATCTCTCTCTGATTCCTCTCCCAGTGATGCGGCAGCTCAACACGTCCATCGCCATCTCCACTGTAACATCAGGGCAGTGTCGCCTGGCTCCTCTTATCCAAGTTATCCAGGACTGCAGTCATCTCTACCATTTCACCGTCAAGCTGCTCTTCAAGCTGCATGCTTGTAAGAGCAACTGTTGTGTAGGAGAATGTCATTATGTCATTCTTCTGGAAGCGTGTAAAAGCTGATGAAAATGTGTGAAATGCAAAATAATAATACTGGCCTTAATAGTTTATTTACCCATTAATGACAAATTTGGATTGTGTTATGTCAGGTCTCCCGGCTGACACCTTACAAGGACACCGTGATCGTTTTCATGATCAGTTCCACAGGTGGGTTGTTCAAAGCCTCAGGCTACAACTGAACGAAAGTTACCACATCAAAGGGGAATTTATTTTACAAAAGGAAGTCTGCAACATAATCTTGTCTCACTACATGCCGCAGTTCTGTGAACCAGTGCAGATGTGCCCATCACTGCTTCCTTTCAGTCAGTGTTGGGGTCTTTAGGGTTTGGGGAGACTGTGACATTTTTTTATGTCTCCAAAAATTATAAGCTAGTCTCTGCATTTTACCTCATGTTTCATGTGTCTTGCAAGTTAAACCTGTTTTTCTTTGTTCCACAGCCTTAAGACATTCTTCAATAAAGCCAGAGACATGATGTACTTCAAGAGACTGATCCAGATCCCCAGGCTGCCTGATGTAAGAGCGCAGAGAAATGGATAGAGGTGGAATGACTGCTGAGTCACACCCTCTGTCTTGAATGCCAAAGACTTTACAAACACTACAACCTGCCACTATTACAAACTAAATGAAGAAACTGGGGATTCTAAATAAAAATTGTATATTTCATATTCATTCATTTTTTACAAATGCACAGCTGTGCACAGTCGAATTTCTACGTGAAGCTTTTGTCATTGTAATTTTACTAGAAAATGGTAACACACCGTTGTATCTGTTTTTGGCTCTTTTTCTCAGTCCCCACCTAACTTCTTACACGCTGCCTCACTGGCCAAACACGTGAAGCCTGTGGTGGTCATCCCTGATCAGGATGAGCCAGAGCAAGATGATGACGATGAGCCTGAGCCGCTCATCGAGGTCAGCAACGTCTCAGCATCCAGCTTACAGACACAACCGCTGGTAAGAGACAAAGTCATGGATGCACAAACGTGTGTCCAATCGTGATATAATTAAGAATCAGAAGCGTTTTTCTTAGTTTTATTAATAAAGTATTTTTTCAATAGGAACCTGATATATTTGATAAGACCTTTGGACCTCCAAATGGAGGTTTCGATGACAGGTGAGCCGGACTGATGTTTTATTAATTTTTTCTTCACTTTAACATCAGATTGTTTAAAGAATTTAGGTTACGGCACTAGTGTCTGTGCCAACACACTGTGACTGTGCTTTTTTGTTTTTTGACAGGGATCTCCAAATTGAGAGCTTAAAGCGAGACCTGGAGCTGTTGAGAGCAGAACTGGAGAGAGTCAAAGCAGAGGTAAGGAAACTTGGCACTGAATAACCACTTGCTTGGGTTTTGACTGTGCAGTTCAGCGCAGGTGTGTGTGTGTTATGTAGGCCATTGTTATCTATGTGCAAAAGAATCTGAGTCATGTGTTGTGCAGATGCAAATACTGCTCCTGGTGTGTGGAATTTGGCAAGTAACCCTTGAATGAGAAGGGATGTTTAGTTGAGGTCTTTCTCATCACAGATGCTCTCAACATAATTCTATATTTTTTTCTTATTTATTGTTGCTCAAAGTCTGTCCTCTTTCTGCCACCTTTGAGAATTTCTATCATTTTAAAAGCAGATGTGAATATAAAACACTTGAGAATTCAGATTTCGCTACTTAAGTGCATATATGTGAAAACATTTATGCATTTTTTTAAATGAACTACTTAAAATTCTTATGTTAAATATTGAAAAAGTTTTGAAATGACAGCCATAGGTTTTTTTCTAGTTTGCATGTCTCCTTTTTTCTTCTCCCAAAGGCTCAGCGCTACATTACACAGCTGAAGTCCCAGATCAACAGTTTGGAGGCAGAGCTAGAAGAGCAGCGTGCACAGAAACAGCGTGCTCTTGTGGAAAATGAGCAGTTGCGTATGGAGTTGGAGGCCACTCGCCGCCGAAATGCAGAACATGAGGGTTTACAAACCACCTTCATCGAGGCAGAGAGTAAGATGCCCAATTAACACGCTCATTTAAACATTCAGATACAGTGTTATTGTGGACAAGTCAAGAGGATCACACTGACATCCGTCTTCTCTGTGCAGAACGAGCACAGGCCACAGAGCAACGGTACAATAAGCTCAAGGAGAAGCACACAGAGCTGGTGTCCAGCCATGCTGAACTTCTAAGGAAGGTACTGACAGACTGCAGACCAGTCCAAAGGTGTTTGTTTTAAGTGACATGTCAGCACCTCGCCGTGTGTGGTAACACTAAACGAGTTAATCTGCTGACAGAGTGCAGACACGGTGAGGATGCTGTCAGCAACCCAGCAGACCCAGGAAGAAGTGGAGAGGACCAAACAGCAGCTGTCGTTTGAGGTCGATAGGGTAAAACAGGAGGCTGACATGAAGGTTGGTGGTGTGTCGTTTTCCTTCATAAACATGCGTGTCTGGTGTAGACAGAATGACCAAGTTCTTTTTGCTGTTGCTGTAGCTGGAAGAGCAGAAGTTTGAGGTGGAGAAGCTGAAGAGAGAGGTGGAGGAGAAGATGGCAGAAGTGGTGCGGATCAAGGCGACTCTGCAGAGCAGCCAGGTGGTAAGTGTTCACCTGTAGTGAAACAATGCAGCGACAACCGGATCATTTAGTATTCAGAGGTAACGTCAGTTTATGTGGAGGCTTGATGGCCGATACACATTTCTAGATGGGCTTTCCTTCCACCATTCGCAGCAATCTGCCTCTTCTGGCTTTCCTCATTGCTGTCTCTTCTTGCCAGACGTCGGAGCAAATGAACAGCTCAATGACAGCTCTGCAGGCGGAGAAGGAGCGTCTGACGCGATCTGTGAGTGAGAAGGAGGCGGAGCTGTTGACTCTGCGGCAGGCGGCGCAGGTGCAGCAGTCGTCACTTCAGCAGGAGCGTGACAGAAACAGCAGGGAGCTGGAAGAGCTGCAGGGCAAACTGCGAGAGAAGGTCAGTCAGGAGAGTGGAGGCCTGCTCAGCAGTGAGAACAGTAGAGCGGTCTGCACTCCAAATTATTCTGTGTTCACACTCCTGTTTACTGTACAGTATAAAAATGTTCAAGAGTAAATGTGCATATTTATAACAGTGGAGTTTTTAAGGCACAGGCTGTGACAGATGATGTCATGCGAGTTGCAAACACATGTTCCACATACCTATAAAGGAAAAGAGTAGATTTTCTTATTTCATATACCCACTACACCACAGTAGCATGACAGATTAAGGTTCTGTCTGAGTACTCGGACACTGTGGTGGTCCAATGTGGAGTGACTTTCCTGATTAATCAGACAGTGGGGCACATTATCCGAGAACAAACAGGTTCTATGAGGTGTTCATAAAGTAAAATAAAAATATACTCTAGTTAATGTATGTCATGAGTTTTTGCCAGCTAAATTTTTTAAATGATTAAGAAACTTGACTTTTTTTAATGTTAATTTTGTGTGTGTGTGTACATGAAGGTGAGCCAGGAGGAGCAGCTGAAGCAGAAGCTTCTGGAGGAGCAGTTTGCTCTGCTGCTGGGTACTGTCGCAGAAGCAGAGAAGATCATCCAAGATGCTGTCGCCAAGCTGGATGATCCCCTTCATGTACGCTGCACTAGCTCCCCAGGTCAGACCGCTGCACAGAGATAAACTGATTAGCTATAGAGCGATGATTAGTTGTTTGACCACATATCGTCTGTCGTCTTTAACACGTGAACAAACTTTGTTTTCTTTTTAAATCTTCGGTTTTTACTCTAAACACAGATTATCTCGTGAGTCGGGCAGAGGCTGCACTGGACTCCATCGACAAAGTGAAAAAGGGCCATGCAGATTATCTGAGTAACATGAGGGGTAAGTTTTCTCTGCCTCTGAGTTGACTTGATCCAGTTAACCTGAACCAGTGAAACTGTGTGGCTGCATTGTTGTGTTTGCTAATGTGGTTCACTGCTCTCTTACTGTATGCTCATGTAACCAGATGCTGGAGGGCTGCTGAGGGCTTTGACCCAGTTCTCCCACCTGGCTGCAGATACAATCATTAATGGCAGCGCTACTGCACACATGGCACCCACTGACCATGCAGACCGTAAGGAATAAATTAGAATATTCTCTTGGCCAGCTTTCTATAATAATTTGTTCAGATTCAACTCTGTTGAAGCAGCATTTCAACAGTGAGTGTATAAAGAAAATGTATGGCTGATGGTTGACCTCTCTGCAGGACTGACGGAGAACTGCAGAAGCTGTGCCACTCAGAGTATTCAGTACTTGACCGACCTGAAGTCTAAAGCCACCCTCCGGAAGGCAGACCCAGCCTCTATTCGTGCGATCATTCAAAAGATCCTGCATCTGGGTCAGGTATGGATAAACACATTTCTGTGTTTATTTTAAAGCAAGAGAAAGAGCCCCTGGTTTACAGTGTTATATACAGAGGGTTTTTAATTATTTCTTTATTTAGTTTGTATCACGACTCATCATTTTCCCATTTGTTGTATCAAGGAGCTGCGCCCGAAGGGCATGGACGTTCGTCAGGACGAGCTCGGAGATCTTGTCGATAAAGAAATGGCCGCAACATCAGCAGCTATTGAAGAGGCAGTCCGCAGGATTGATGTAAATAGTTTAAACGTTGCTTTAAGATGCATTAACCAAATGTCTCTAATGCACAGACCTCTACTTTTGTAGAGTGTAACTAATACATGTCGTTTTTTTTTTTGACATTTAGGAAATGATGAATCAAGCACGAAAGGACACAACAGGGATTAAACTGGAGGTCAATGAAAGGTTTGTTCTTCTTGGGTTCTAACTTTCCACATTCTTTTAAAGTGTCCAAACAATGTGTTTAAGTTTCGAATTGCAGGCCACAATCTGAAAATGCATCAGCTAGTTTTGTTGTGTCGTTTTTTCTTTACCCTTTTCTTTCCTGTCATTCTTAGCTGTGTGTTTAAACACTTTTGAAAAAGAACGTCACAACTTACTGTATAAAAAACTGCATAAATGCTGTTGTACCTTTTCTTTTCACAGAATCCTCTACAGCTGCACAGACCTGATGAAGGTATGTGTTTTGACGTCAGCTCAGATATCTTCTGGACCATCACTACCCTACACATAGATTATTTTGAATATTATCCTAAAGAAGAGTTTTTTTGGTCTTAATCTGTCCACTCTTCTGTAGGCCATCCGCATGCTTGTTATAGCATCTACAGACTTGCAAAAGGAGATTGTCGAGGGTGGGAGGGTGAGTCACACTAATTTTGTGTTCTAAAATGTTCTAATTTTGAATCCAACAGCTTTTGTTTCTGAACACAGAGCATGTTGGTCTCTTTCATTCAAAAAAAGCTAAAAGCACCATGTTTTGCTTGTTAAGGGTGCAGCTACCATCAAGGAGTTCTATGCCAGAAACTCTCGCTGGACAGAGGGTCTGATCTCTGCTGCTAAGGCTGTGGGATGGGGAGCCACTGAGATGGTGTAAGTTCCCAGACATTTATCCCTGTGAGCTTGTGACGGTTACACTTGTAAATACTGCAAAGTACAAGTACTAATACAGTAACTGACTGATTGTTTCTCCCTGCTCTCTCACAGGGAGTCTGCTGATAAAGTGGTGCTGCACACCGGCAAATATGAGGAGTTGATTGTCTGCTCTCATGAGATTGCTGCTAGCACAGCTCAGCTGGTCGCTGCCTCCAAGGTAAATGTGCAGTTTATAAAAAAGAAGAAGAAATATCAGTTCAAATAGTGTTGTCATTTCTGGAGAAACACATTGTGTTGTAATATTGTGTCAACATCACACGTTACAACAGTAAGTTGGGAGCACTATTGAAAATGTTTCTGAGCGGTCAGTTGAGAGAATAAGTTAAACAGATTACATTTAATTATTTGTAATACATTTAATTATTTATTAATTGATCTCTTTCGATTTTTATCTTTTCTTATTCACTTAAGTAGCCCAACGACTGTTTTATTGGTTTCTGTGACTGAGTTTATTAGTTTATTATCTCGTTTGTGTGATCTGATCTCACTCAAGCGCTCTCTTCTTCGCTCAGGTTAAAGCAGACCGCAACAGTAAGAAGCTGCCAGTTCTTCAGCAGGCTTCTCGCCATGTGAACGAAATGGCAGCTAATGTGGTGGCCTCAACAAGGACGGGCCAGGGCCACCTAGACGAAAAAGGTTTGTCCAGTTCGATTAGTGTGTACTAGATCACCAAAAACACGAGTACAAGCTGAAGACACTCAGTTTTTTCTAATCATGTTTCTTGTGCAGATACTATGGACTTCTCTGGAATGTCCCTCATCAAACTGAGAAAAGAAGAAATGGAGTCACAGGTAAGTCGTCGGCCTGCTTCAGTTAGGGAGGTAAACAACAGAGTTAACGTTTTCATAAATACATAAATAGGAAGAAAACAGAATTTAGCACAAAAAGCAAAGGCATGCCCATGTAAAGGACATACCGTGTTGTTTCAATTACCTCATTTTATTTTCTGTTTCGAGTGAATGAGCTTGATAGTCAGCTTAGATGACATGGTGCAATACATTCTCTAAATTCAGCAGCCGTTTTGACTGTAAATAACCTCCAGTTTATTTTCCGTCCCTCAGGTGAAAGTGCTGGAGTTAGAAAGTCAGTTGGAGAATGAGCGGTTGCGTTTGGGTGAGCTGAGGAAGAAGCACTATGAGTTGGCTGGAGTTCCTCCAAACGAAGTCGCAGAAGGGAACGGCGAAACCTCTTTGCAGGCTCATCCTGCCTATATGTCACCAAAACCGACCAAACCTGCTCTTATGAAGAAACCTGCACTGGCCCAGAAACCCAACATCCCACCCAAGACTACAGTAAGAACTGTAACCAAAAAGTTATGTGTTATAGATAAGAAAATAAGATTGTTAAATCTTATTTTTTCGTCTGTCTCTTGCAGTTTAAGTAATGCCTCAGCAGAAGAGGAAAGCGCTTTACTGTGTGAATGACTGGATTGACCAGCAAAGAAGAAAATTTGACTTTTGTGAACAAAAAGATCCATGCCTAAAATTCTTAACCTCATCCTGAATCTTATCATTTTCCTTTTTATCCTCTTTTGTGCTTTTTTTCCCTTCTCATTGCCAAAATGGACCCGACCTGATTTTCTTTTTAAGTTCTTGACTCCTGCTTATTTGGCCCATATTTTTTAGGACACACATGTATTCAAGACAGAACACTTTTAGTACCTGTATGCTGTGTTAAATCTTTATTTTCTGCATTACAAAATGGTAATGATTAAACACTATCGCTGTTTTTAATATACAACCAACACCATATCTTGTATTTGTTTGTCGATAGTTAGGGTCACGACCTTTTGCACGCTATCTTGGACATTTATTAAAGAGCCCATCACATTTTTGTGATGTACACTATGCTATTTATGTTGTGGTGGGTAGTTACTGGAAAGTGGGGAATCATGCCATGTGTGTCCATATTTTTGAAAATGTTTTATACCTCTAGGTTTGCCTTCATGATGGACAGTGTTCCTCTTGTGTTCAAAGCATCTCTCTCAACATTACAAGATTGTCTCAGAGGCCTTGAACCTACTGAACCTTGAATTTACTGTATTAATGCATTAAATAATACATGTAAAGGCGTACAGTCTGTAAAGCAGTGTGCAGCTAGCACAAACTATAATTTATATCTACACTTATCTCTTGAATGTCCCTTTCTTACATTATGTTACAACATAGATGTAATGCTTGCACACAAATATTGGATGTTGGTGTCCTTAATTATCAAATAGTTTCTTTTAGGCTAAATATGAAGATTTACGGTTAGTTCAATATGTACAATATGAAGGTGTTCATGTCTTCTTAGTCTCTGGGATCTTTTCTTACAGGGTCTTAAAATGCATCTTTTTATGTTCTGCCCTTTCCTCTGTACAAAATGTCTTTATACAGTCAAATCTAATAATATATTTTAGTAAAGATTATGGTGGTAAATGTCAAATAAATGAACATTAAATGTTTGATTTAATGTCCCATTCCGAGTCTCAACTGTTCTGTGCTTATGAAAGTGTTTCATCTAGAAATTGTTCAAAGATTTTAATCAATATCGATAATGACAATCCCAAAAATCCATTTTCAAGAATAATAGTTGTTTTTCCATTATTATTGAATTTCAAAAAATCTTTAATATATACGTTAGGCTATGGGTAGTGGGGAGAATTGACCATAGTCAACTTGTATTTACAGCCTAACATTAAAACATGAAGTAGAAAGGGACGTACTGGCAGCTGAAAATGAATGAATTAATAAAAAAAGCCAAGACAGTGACTCATCTTTTCTGCCAATGCGGAACATTTTGATAAATACTTCACCATCAAATGTGTTATAGACTGCCTGAACTTGAAGTACAGTATTATGGTATTTCGAAAATAAGTTTTACAGGTATAAAAGTTATAGTAATATTCTGACATGCGCAGTAGAAGTTCGAGTCAACGTGGGAGGGAGGGCTGCTGCCTTAACGTACAATCGTAAAGATGAAACAATGCATTATTGATAACTTGTTAAAACATTGAACACGCATTTATCATCTACTAACTCTGTGCTGTATATGCCTGCTCTTTACTTTCCACTCGAACTACTTTATTCTAACTCGTCTGAATGGAACATCTGGCAGTTTACCTTGGTTTTAGTGAACTGGCATAGAAACACGTGTGGGTGCTGGTTTTGCCGTTGAGAATGACATATACGAGTTTTCACGGGAGCTTGAACGCAGCACGTCGGTGCGGACGTCGGCGGAGTTTAAAGTGTCAACACAGAGAAACGAGTTCACGCAGGTGACGGTGGACACGCGTCGACTTGATAGTTTCTGCAGAGAGTGTCAGGGGGAAGACGGATATGTTGAATATTAATAAATCATAGAGCTGGTATGGAGGCATGCGCGATGACAGCACTGGACCGACCCGCGGCGCAGCTCACGGTCGTGGACGTGTACGACATCGCGGCGGTGCTCGCACAGGAGTTCGAGCGGGTCATCGACAGGTTCGGGTGCGAGGCTCTTGTCGGGCTCGTACCCAAAGTTGTTCGGGTTCTGGAGCTGCTGGAGGCGCTGGTGACCCGCGGAGCCGCCGGACAGGAGGCCGAAGACCTGCGCACGGAGCTGGACAGGCTGCGACAGGAGAGAAGCGACCGGTTCGAGCAGGAGAGGAAACACCAGAAGGTGCGTTTGTTTGTTCCTGTTCACCTGTGTGTCTCTGTGTGTGTGTGTGTGTGTGTGCACCTTCTGTGTGTGTGCACCTTCTGTGTGTGTGCACCTTCTGTGTGTGTGCACCTTCTGTGTACTTTCATATGAGCCTGCTCGTGGAAATAGGTTTAATATTCACATATTCTACACTGGAATGTTTGGATTCTGGGTTTTGGAAGCAATAAGTTTTATGCAGTTATTTCATTGTTTTCCTTCTTTTTTTCTGTATGTCATTCTCAGGAGTTGGAGCAGGTGGATGACACGTGGAGAGGAGAAGTCCAGGACCTGCTCTCCCAAATCACTCAGCTTCAGTCCGAGAACAAGAAGCTGCTCGGGAATCTCTCTCTCATAGAGTCTGCTGTCACAGAGGAAGACGTGCAAAAACAGGAGGGTGGGTTGTCTGCAGGATAACCTAAAGAATTCTACCAGAATGTAAAAACTAATCTCGGGTATTAGGCAGGTAGTTATGGCTATAATGCGACAGATCCATAGCCTGATGAATACAGTTTTTGGTAGCCCTTATATAAAAAATATGGCACTCTCATCCAGTCTCAGAGTCTGCATCCCTGTTTGCATGTTGTGTAAAAAAATTCCACACTGTGAACAGTACAGCTTTAATTTTATGAAATTTAATTTCATGTTCATATATGATAATTATAGTAGTCATTCAGTGAATTATCACTAGGTAAATGAGCTGATCTATTTTGACTTTTTTGACTTTTTATGATTATTACACCAAATGACCTCTACTTTGCAGCAACAAGTCAATAACATAGATAACAGTAAAACAGATAGATACAGAATGCACCAAGGTCGGTGAACACAAGGAATCTATTATGAAAAATATTATTATATCAATTTGTTCTTGGCAGGGAGTTGTAGTGCAGATCATATGTGTGCTCAGTACAGATTTATAGTGTGCCGATTAACCAGCTGCTGAATGTTATACATACAGTATTTACCTTATGCAGTCATGTGAGATTGTGCAGTATATGCTGCATGCTTGTATGTTGACATAATAAAAGGAGGCTGTGAAGAGAGACAGTCGAAAACTCGTAAGAATGATTAAAGCTCTTGTGTGAGAATTCAGTGTAAGTGCAACTACACTTAGCGTGACATCAACACACAGCACAAACACACTCACACACTCACACACACACACACAAACCTGTTAAAAATAGGTACATTTAAATTAATAGGTGCTGCATAATATGATTAATAATTGTCTTAAAAATACTTTTTATCCTTTGGGTAGTTTGTATAATTAATTTATTTTACTGTTGCTGTTGTAGTTACTGTTAATTGCTAAAATAGTTCTTATTATTATTTAAAATACTGTGATGCTCTATTGTTCCTTACTGCATTGCACAAATGTTTTGTTAATTTTATGTTATCACATCTTGTCTCTTTCTTTTTTGATGATACCAATAGGAATGTCCGAAAAAGAAAGACAAGTGATGAAGAAGCTGAAAGACTTGGTGGATAAGCAGAAGGACGAAATCCGAGCGAAGGACCATGAGCTCACACTAAGAAAAGAGGATGCTGAGGCGGTGAGAATTACATCACTGGCCCTCAAAAGAACATTACGTTTATGATATTCTGTCCTGGATCAAAATTTGTCAAGTCATAAAAGCACTTACCTTAATTACAGCTTCAGATGCAGCAGCATCGGTTGATGAGGCTCAACCAGGACCTTCGTCACAGGATAGGAGTGATGGAAGCACAGGGCAAAGCGCTAATTCAACAGAGGGCTGAGCTGGAGGCTGCAGCTCAGGCACGGCAACAGGAACTGGGCACTTGGCAGCTGGAGGTCTCAAGGCTAAAAAAGGAGCTGCAAGAGTTGGAATTAGAGAGAGAAGTCACTGAGATAGAAAGGTCCACTATTACACGGTCTGAGATGCTGTTCCCTGCACCACCACAGACAGTAAGAAAAAAGACTTATCTTCAGCAGGCTGTAAACCATTAATTTAATTAGACTGAAACTTTTTTTGGTTGCAGTTCATTAAGTTTGTTAGTGTCTAAGTGACCGTTTTGTGACAAATCCAGTCCCTAGCAGGAGTGTCATCGAATGGCATCAAACCAAATTCAGTGTGGGCGGAGTGTGGAGGAGACCCTGGCTTCATGACGAATTGCGACAGGAGTCCTTCTCTATTGTTAGCATCATCGAAGGGAAATAATAATGAGGAAAAGGGTGACGAGGATGACAACACGACAGCCATGTTACTGGTAACACTCGTTTAAACTCTCAGTACAGTACAGTTTACACATGCTTACTGCGGTTAGAGCACAAGTGTCTATGTGGCTTTTTACAATGAAAACAAAGCAGAAAACCTTCTGTTAGGGCGTCGTAGTGTGGGCCCACGACAACCATTTCAAGAGTCACTGAATTGAGAGTGACATGCTGTAAAGTTTCTGCTTTGCTTAAATCAGCCTGCTACATTCTCCAATGTTGTTGGTGCACCTATGCCAACTCGAGCTGCTAGTGATGCACATGCACAGTAAACAACAGAGTGACCTGCTTATCAAAAATCAATTGCTGATAAATTTCTAGACTGGTTGTGTTATTTTGAGTCTGTTAATACTGTGTGGCAAGACATTCTGAGTATGTGTTCTGACTGCAGAAAGCTTCAAATGCAACAGAGGAGGAGGAAGAGACTGACGGCCTGGAGCAGGAGTCAGACAAACCTCGCTTCACCCTGCAGGAGCTGCGGGACGTTCTGCAGGAGAGAAATGAACTCAAGGCCCAAGTTTTCATGCTGCAGGAAGAGCTAGCATATTACAAAAGGTTTGTTTTTTTAAAAAAAAAACCCAAGACAACATTGGAAACCTCTGATGGAAAGGTTGAGCTTACCTCTTCCGTATTTCACAGTGAGGACTTTGAAGATGACAGCAGTTCCATTGTTTGTACTTCATCTCCTCCGCCCAGCTCCAGTTCCACTGATCAGCCTGAGTCAGGAATAAGACGCTTGTGAGTATCGAGTTTACATGACTGCCGTACACTTCATACACTGTTCTTCACCTATCAACAGCGTTAGTAGTTAGTGGCCTGTTTTAATTTCTCACATGACATATTCATATATCATTGTAATGTGTCATATAAATAACAGATACACATTCTAATCACCAAGTAACGTGGCATGAATCAGCAAGTAAAAATCACTACTTTCAGTTTATGTGAGTTATCTTAGAATTTCCACTGATTCACTGAGGTACACAAAAGATAATAATCTTGACAACAATTCCTGATGCTTTCGTGTTTTTCCTCAGGATCTTCACTGCCATAATGCCAATGGTGGCTGCTGGTTTCATTACAGACGACCCTACGCTGTTGCCAATCAGAAGACTTGTTTCCTTAATATAAGCTTGAATTAGAACTTATGTGATTGCTGTTCATATTAATAACTGTTTGTTTCTCTCAGCAGTTGCCAAAAGAGATGTTTACAAGAATTGCTTTGGTGGCTGCACTCCTTGTGTATTTTAAAGTAAATCTGTAGGGAGTTTATAACGCTGAAACTGTGATGAGTTAACCACTGCTGTCTCTGTTGTTGTTAATTGTCAACTTTTACAGCACATTTTGGTTCCATTTAAGCTAAGCTGGTACATCAAATCTAAGAGGTGAGAGGTGAAACGGTTATATTTGACTACTTTTATGTGAATTTATGACCTTTCAGAGTTCTGTAGCTTCATACAAAGTCGCCATCTATAGGTATATTGCTTATTATATTGCTACATGATCTGCTGCATGTGTAGCTGTACGCTGTTAAACATAATGTTTCACATTGTTGAACATAATGTTAATTTTAAACATTCTGACATTCAGCATAAGTACTACATTGCTTAATCCTAACAAGGAAATGGTAACACTAAACTACACGGTGTGTTCACTTGCCTGTATAACAAGTAGTGCCTGTAATATGCAGCCTCAGCCAGAGTAATACCAGTTGCCATAAAACTTACAAACGGTGATGGTATATCTTTTGTCAGTTGTAGTATTTGCAGCGGCATCATCTTAGCTCATGGGGAATTGCTGTTTCGGTGAGGTTGCATGAGGTCGTCATTATCCCAACAATAATGACTAGTGTAAGAAAATAATTTGTGCAAGGTTGCATCTGTAAAATAGCTTTTGTTCTGAATAAAATACTTTTCTATTTTTCATCTTATAACTGTGTTATTGTGTGACGATAAAATAATATTAATAAAGTATGTGTTAATTTCATATATTTACTGTTTGGATAGTTATAGATTGTTTTTTTTTTCATCGAGACTCTTCCCTGATCGTTTTACTGTAGAACATGAGAAATAGAGCAGAAAATGTAGAGGACAACTCAACCCAAATCACGTGCCCTCTCATCTGATCCTGTCATTCCTTTTTTGATTGAGCGAAGGTTGAGAATTGAGATGGATCCCTCACCGAGTCTGTTGGGCGCTTTGTTCTGTGAGGAACGACGACGCGCCACCATCAGCGGGGAGGGAGTTCTCTTGACGCGCGCACACGATCTTTGTCCTTACCTGTCGCTAGGATACTCCGCCCTCCTCTGTTGTCGAGCGCGTCGTGCCATTGGCGGATGGCTGATGGGGGAAGTGCAGCTCGTTTGGAAGTTGGTTACCTTACGTCCGCCAAAGTCTTTGAGCCAAGTTGAACAAAAGTAACGCGCGGCTTTAAACTGTCGGGGGACTTTGAAGAAACGTCCGTCCGTCATGGAGTTCGGCGAGGACTCGTCGCCCGTGCTGGCCTTCGAGAAGGACGCGTTTGAGCTCACAGTCGAAGACGTTTATGACATCTCGTATGTAATCGGCCGAGATTTGTTAAAAATCGGCAGCAGCGGGGAAGTGGTGTCGGACTTACAGTTCCGAATCGTCCGTGTGCTGGAGATGTTCGAGACGTTGGTCAATAAGTACAACTTGTCTCTGGAGGAGCTGAAACTGGAGCGGGACAACTTGAAGACTGAACTGGACAGGATCATCAAGGAGGGGTCGTCGGGGCAGGGCACGGTGAGTTACAGCGTACAGCCGGTTCTGGAGGTTCGTGAGTGCATAGTCCGGGCTGATCTTTCCCATGTCCCCCATTACAGCAAACACCTGGACCGAACCAGCTGGTGGTGGACCTCACAGACCCCAACAGACCCCGGTTCACGATGCAGGAGCTAAAAGAGGTTTTGCAGGAGAGGAACCAGCTGAAGGCTCAGCTCATGGTGGCTCAGGAGGAGCTGCAGCTGTACAAGAGGTGATCCACTTTAAAACCACACAGGATCTCTGTACGTGCGGGGTTCTTGCAGAATTCAGGCTTTTCCTAAACAGTGTTTGTGTCTGCTCCAGGTTACATATAACAATAACTCTTGTGTTTCTGACACAAAGTCAACAAAACTGGACATGATAAGCTCAGAGAAACAGGATTAATTGCAGGGCACTGGTACAGCACTGCATTGGATTGTTTAGCTCTATAAAATAAATGTGTTATACACTGAAAACTGCAGTGTCTGAATAGCAATTTCATTGTAAAGCAACCAACTTTATCCTCCCGATAATAACACGAGCGCACATGTAACACACAACATCTGCCTAATATATAGACATGACTAATCTATGGAAATCAGCCGTTTCCAAGGCATCCCTTTTTTGTTGCTAACATGACAACAAAACCAATTATATGAGCACCGCAATGCAAGGCAAATATTGGAAATACAAATATCCATGTTGTGTTCTGAATGCATAAAGTTCAAATTAACATTCCATCTAATTATTGCCAGTTTTCTTTATTGAAGCAATTGTAGCTATAAGATGAAGTGAATAAATTATTAACAGCCTATTAGTGTTTTAGTTCAACAGCTATTTGTGATGTGTGTGACATATCATATTACCAATGAGCATAAACATAAATTTTTTGCAGTGGGATTCTACCACAAGCGGAAGCAGCCATGGTGGAAGTTGATCTGGAGACACCAGCAGCTACAGAGCACAGTCAAGGTACAACAGATGATCCAAAAGAGGAGAGGACGACCATAAGCAAACTGTGAGTATTAGGCCGGGATTGCTTTTCTGAATACAAGAGAATGAATAGTAATCTACAACAAATGCACAAAGAAATGTAAATATATTTTATCCAACTATACATTTTTAACAGTTTGCCTCAAATGACAAAGTTTCTAGATTTTTTTTCTGCTCTAATCACATGATGCTGAAGTGAGCTAGCAGGGACATTGTTCTCACAGCATGTCTCCTAATGATTTACTTGTGACCAAATGAATTCATGCTGATGTTGCGGGTGTTTGTGGGAGCATGGAATGAGAGAAAGGAAGTCGTAAACTGGGAGTCTGTGTCTACCAAATAGCTGTTGCCATCAGTAATTACAGCTATGACTCAAAATTGCCTGTTGACACTGGGCAGGTTGACCTCATCATGCCCGAGAACTAACTTCTGACACTAACTGTGGGTCTTTTTATAGGTTTTCATTCAGGCGAAAATAGGAAACCTTTCCCATGAACTGACCACGTAGAAGACGAGCAGGATTTGTCAGCAGTTCTGCCTTCAGTTAACCCCTTTTATATGGAATATTTTTACAGTTTGTACATGTCAACTTGACAAGCACCATTTTATACTGCTAATTTTAACCTATGTTAGATTAAAGTGACATATAGTTGATGTGGTAGACTGTGTTGTGTGGAATCTAATGGAACTGAAAAGTATTATCGAACTAGTGTGGGAAATGATGTTGAATGCGCTAGTTCAGCATAATAATGTTATTTATAAGCTTGAAATCAAATCTTCATGTTTGACCCTTGATCTATAAAATAAAGCAACCTACCCCCAAAATGGAATAAAAGAAAAAAATGTTTTTAGATGTATGAACACAATTTTGAGTTTGTTTTGTTCTTGAAGAAGTGGGTAATATTTTTAACATTCACATATAGGCTACAAAAAGCTCTGCTTAGCTTCATGCATACACTGTTAGTGATTAGACATTAAAATTAAACCTCACGACTTGTTGGAAATTCAAATGTACAATTTATACATTTGCCTGTTTACCAGTTTTGACCTTATTTGCTTCAGACTTTTGTCATTGTGAATAGAAACAGACCTATAGGGGCTTAATATTTTCCCCCTACAATGTACCTAATATTTTTGTAGGTTTAGTTTAAGAGGAAAGTTTGGGGGAGGAGGAAAAATATATAAATATTTTCAGTACCGAGGTACATTGTGGCATTGTCTTGACCCACCAACAAGTGACCTTCCACCTGAAGGCCTGTGTTGCACGTCATCTAATTTTATTAATGGAGAATAAATGTAGTTAAACATCTCAGATCCTTCCCATTAACCATGCTACAGCTGGAATGAAAACTCAGCTGGGTTTTTATTCCTTAAATTACAGCACAAATAATTTAAAACTGAAATTAAAAGTTAAAATCATGTTCTTTACAAAAACAATTCTTATCCAGGATAAACTCTCTTCTAGTTTACAGTTATCACCCACAATTTCATCAGAAATATATAAAAAGCCTGATTAAAAACAACTGTTGCAAAAATACTTTACAGGTTGAAGCTTTAGCCTCCATTTAATACAAAAGGTTTATAGTTAGATAAAAAAAAACAAAAAAAAAACAGCTTGTTAAGAACTTCTTATCTCTAGCATATTTTACATAAATCTGTCACAGTGGTGAGGACTAATTCACCGTAAATGTATTTTGGATGAGGATTTAGTATTTGAGCCAAGGGTGAGCCAAGATTGAGGTTTTACTCCGATCTCCGTAGTCATACAGCAGCTCTTCTTCTGCTTCGATGTCCCTGGAAGCTACCAAGATCAGATGAGGGGTTCCATCAATAGCATGAAGTTTAGTCTGGCAGTTGCCTGTTTTACTGTGGTTGATGAGTCTTCCCAGACGACTCGTTTCCTTTGTGGCATCCACACTGTAATATGGAAACGTAAAGATAAATTTGTCACTACAACACAAGTCAACCAGACAAGTAAATACAAAAAAAATTCTAATGAGCAGTCTAATGCCATTTTGATTCCAGTTTTTGAATACTTTATTTCTTAAGTCTGTTTATGTTTAAATTAATGGGATTGATGTTTAAAGACTACACGACTGCAAATCACAAGTCAGAGGTAACATTTGAACTTACCAGTATGTTTTCGATTGATACTGGAAGTAATACATGTAACAGCCCGTTTGGGGATCCTCAGCATACTGGGCCTCTCTTTTCTTGGCCTCAGCTAGTTCCAGTAAGTCTCCATGGTACTCCACAACAAACTCCCCCTTTTTGAAGCCCTTGACAGCAAAGACCCCCCTTCCTTTTCCTTCTATCTGTTTGATCTGTTAATATGTAAAAGTGTTTAATGGTGAAGTAAAGAAATTTAGCAAACATGCAGGGTTTTTTTATTAAATGTTTCAAAAAGCAAAGTTCTGCAATATTTATTACTGAACACAGTATGTGATGCAATTAAATGTTACCTGCATTCCTTCTTCAACGCCATTCTTGATCAAGTCATCAATGTGTTTGTATTCTTCATTCTGTTGGCAACACAAACATTAGTAAAACAAGCAAAATGAAGAAAAGAAAACATATTTCAAAAATGTGTTTTAAAAAAAAAGTACCTTTAACTCTGTTTTAGTTTTTCTGTTACTCCGTCTAATGGGATAATAGTCTGTGACCTTCCTGTTTTGGTGAGCAGTATTCTCCATCCTGAAAAGACAGACGATAAACTAATGTGAGATTATGGTTGTGAAAGAGCCATGAAAGAGCTGTTGGCTTTGATCACTCACTTCTTTGATCCATGTTTGCGACCACTTCTCTGAGGTTTGGATGCTGACACTTTGCAGTCTTTGGCAGACCTGGCATTTCCAGGTGTCCTGGACTCCGATTGCTTAACTTGTTCAGCAGCTTGCTCTCTGACTCCCCGACTGGGACAAGCCTTTTCCGGGTTCTGCTCTTTGGATTCACAACTCTCATTAGGCATGTCTGAAATGAAAAATAAAGGGAAATTTTTAATTGACAACTGCCTTAAAACTTTTGACAGTCAAAAAAATTGAGGTTCATTTAAAACCAATGTTGTGTCACAAGACCATGGATCACAGAACACTGCAACACTTCACATGCACAGGATATCTATCTGTGGTACATGTGGGTCTGCTGACCATATGGTAACACAGCAGTCAACAGCAAAATAAGCTGGGAGATGACATGCAAAAATAGTTCAGTTCAAGCAACAGCATTTCACATTATTTAAACTGTTTAAAAGTTTAAGTACTCACCCTTTTCCTGCTTCGACAAGTCAGAATTAGCAGTGTCAGATTCATTTTCTTCCTGAATCAGCATGCTTGAACTGTCACTCAGAGGGGATCTAGGTTTGCTTAGACTTCGTAGACTGAAATGTGACTGTATTTTATCTATACAGGCCTGTAAAAACAATTATTTAGCTTGGTGAAACAAAATTACCAATGACAATAGCTGACAAAATCTAAGGAGTTATGCAAATTTATGCACAGCTGATAAAATGCAATAAATGAAAGCTCATATTTTACACGTCAGCTTGAAACCATGTGCACAGTCCAGCCTGTATTTACAGTCTGCTCCCAACAAGCATTTGAATTAAAGATGCTGTTCAGTCATGCTTTATCCATCACTTTGTTTTTCTGTTCATTGCTCAAAAAGTGGGTTGGATTTAACAGGACAGTGAACAGATTCTTAGCTTATGAAGACTTGTTCTGCCCACCAACTTAAACCCGGAGTGGTGACCCTCTCCATGGTGACACCAACATTAGAAAGGGTTGAATATATATATATTAGACTACATCAGTACATCTCAATATCAGACCAATTGTTGTGTCTGTCGGGGGTATGTTTAATACTAAAATAAAATGACTGCATATTATACATATTTGCACCCCAGAGTTCCATCTGTAAACTTGACATAGATGGGAACCACGCTGTTTCTAGACCTAAGCTCGCGAACAGATGCAGTCCATGTTAAAGAAGGTGAATCTTACTACATCACTTCACCGTTTGCAGCTTCTGCATTTTATTGGTTCGTTCCGTTCTTTTCAGAATCACTGGCTTTGCTACTTTGGCTGAACACACAAAAAAATCCATCAAAGTGAAAGCGCACGTACCGTGTCAGTCGCTGGTTTGTTTTCCTTTGTGTCGGTCTGTGAAGTGACTTTATGTTCGACAGAGTCACCAGGCCTTTGCTCGGTTCTCACAACGTTCTTCTTCCCTTTAGAAACGTGAGGACAAACGCATGTAAGCAATGCTGCCCAGCACACCAACATTAAACAAAAATCCGCCTTTTCTATAATACATTTAAAAAGCCAACAGTAAATATCTGCTACATGTGTTTAAGTCACACGCAGTTTTCTATTTGGGCAAATGAGCATTAACGTTAGTTCATACACAACTGCGTTGGTCTCTATGGAATAACGAAAAGCAAATTTACCTTTTGCCATTTCAGGTCCAGAAAGGAGAGCATCCAAAAAAAGCACGAGGAGTGTATTAAAATGTGCCCTCTGAACGTACGGTACAGCTCACTGTATGAAAATAATAACTTCAGCAGCAAAAAAACATTAGCGTAACCACAGAGCGGAGAGGGGCGGCGAGAGCGTGGTGGATTTAAAAACCATGCAGCGCCTGTCATTGGACGTTTCGTCCTGCAAGGAGGTGCCGTGGAATTAAAGAAAATCTCTCATTGGCTGTTTAGGTGCACACGGACCATAAAAGCAGGTCTCTCATTGGCCGCAGCCGTTACTCTTGTACAGCTAGGCTGTTAAACGAATTGCTCGATAGATTATACATAGAAAACAGTAAGCAGAGGACAACACAGTTAATTAAAATATAAGCAAAGCATATTTTTAAATAAAGGGAGATTCATAATGTCCTTTTACGTTTTCTTAGCACATATCATCATGACTAAAAGGAAATCTGAAGCAATTAAAAGCAATGTACAATAGTGATTTAGACATATTTAGGAAGTAAAGCCAGAGACTGTGCATATCCCCACCTCTAGGCAACAAAGTCTCATGCAATAACTTAATCTATGGAAAAAAATTTTATCTAGCTATATTATCTCTTGAGAGTGTGGTTTAACCAGTAACAAGGAAGTTTCTATATTTGGTCCATGACATTTTGCTGATATTTAGAAATAAATGTAAATGTTATGCTACAAAAGTACCTGTGTTTTCAATTTCAAACAAACATCAGGAAATGCTTGATTTACAGGTGAGAGTAAATAATGTTAATAAATCCAATTTCAAAATCTATGTCAAAATAAATAATACTTACATTTAAATATTGCACATTGCCTCGACCTAAAGCTTATACCTCCATTAATATTATAGGCAGGGTAAATACTCTTCAAGTACTAAAAAGAACAGTACATCAAAAACATTTGACTCTTTTTCTGTATTGCAACTTAGTATTCCAATTCAATTCAAACACAACTGAAAACAAGTCCATGTGGTTTTGATACTGTTGATATTATGTTTGCAGCTTTGGAGACATAAAATACAAAACTATATCTGTATCTATTATTATTATTATACACACACATTTTAAACTGTGCCATTCCCAGGTTTAGAGTCTGCAGCCACAGCAGCTTTAAAGTCCTTTTTTCTCTCCAGATTCTCATTTGCCTTTCTTCTCTTCTCTTGTTTCCTCAGCACGGACTCTTTCTTTCTTACAAGAATTTCGCTAAGGTCTCCTTTATATGAGACATCAAGTTTCTCTCTCAGAATTTCCCGTGCACGCTTTCGATTGGTATCCACAGATCTAGTTTGATGGCACTGCAGGGGAAATGGTACAAATGAACATGGTTAATTAAATAAAAACTGTTCTTATTTATTCATTTATGCTTCTAAAGATCACAAGATTTATGGGAAGCATCAGAAATGCTTCTATGATCCTCAAGTTAGAGTGTTTTGTTACTTTGTTTTCAAAGAACTAATGTGGATCGTTGTTTTATTATTAACATGTTTATGCATAGATGTCAGAGATTAAATACACACTAATAATGATTTTACTCGTACCTTTACTACAATTCCAGTGGGGATATGCTTGAGAACCACACAGTTGCTGGTTTTGTTGGTAGCCTGTCCCCCAGGTCCAGACCCTCTCACAAACTGCTCTTCAAGCTCGTCCTCATTCAGAACAGGAAGGTCTATCATGTCCTTTTTACCGGCTGCAAAAATACATGTCAGTCCAGTCGGGAGCTGTTTGAGCAGTGGCAAGAAACCTGGAGAACCACTGCAAACTACTGGACTGCACACACTGGTCGTACAGCTGATGAACGAGAAAATTCTTGACATTTCTTAAGCCGGGCTCCAAAAAAACACAAAGCGAATTTTTAGTCGTGCTTTGAAAAACATACAAGGTATGTTTTTCTTTGTGTTAACAAATAACACAAATAAACTTTCGCATCAAGACTCTTTTATGCACTTACTGCTGTATTTTATTTACATCTGTTTCACGACAGTAGATGTATCCGTTTATGGTTTCTTCTCTTCTTCTACGCAACTTTTACCAGTAATCCAATCAGCAGTCGCTCTTTTTCTTCATGGTCATTAAAACTGGTCCTTTATGACCCACCACCGCCATCGTGTGACACATTGTTTAAAAGCAGCCTATAAATGTTCATGTCGATTGTCGACTTTTGAAGTTTAAAGTTTAAAGGGATTTTCTGGGATTTATTTTAAATTTGAAGTTAATTTATCAGCATCATGTCTTGGTTACCTGACTGGAAGTTTGAGGCCTTTTGTAAGTACATATTATTACATATGTATTGTAACTATTTAACAGTATATGATCATGTGTAAAGAAAATCTAATGTCCTCTCCCTTCGCACTATAAACCTACGTTAGCCAAATAGGTCATTGTTGAAACGACGCCTCCAGTGATATTAAACTTTTGGTTCTAGTTTGGGTAGGACATGTCCATGAATGACATTAAACTTCACCCTGACTTCACTATAAAAATCTCTCTCTACTTCTAGCTGGAAATGCCTCTAGATGACATCACTTGGAGGAATCTTCAGTCCACATTATGTTGTCTTCTTGCTTACACTTTTAATCATGGTCGATCTGCGCTGATGCTCCTCCCGATGACATCACCTAAACTCCTATTGAGGAAGAACTCCTCCAGATGATGCCTTCCGGCAATTGGTATGAAAATGATAATGAAGGTTTTGGTTGTTTAAGTTAATAAATATTAAAATTGTAAAGGCAGACAAAATGTTACTAATAACATTAACAGTGTTTTTTGTTTCTTTTTGCAGCAGGAAAACTACTGCCAGGACCCTAAAACCAATCCAAAGTAACAAATGAAATAAATATATTGAATTTAAGCTTTTCCTGTTGTGATGCTTCAAACTTTCTACTTCTAAACGGTCTTTTTGAATTAGGCAATGCAAAAGGATGATTCGCTGTGGCGACCCCTGATGGGAAAAGCCGAAAGAGTAGTAGTAGTAGTAGAGAAACATGAAACAGACTTTCCCATTGCGTTTCAGATCTTCATTTTATACAGTTTAAATATAAAGTGTATTATGCTGCAGGATTGTTTTGGGAAGTTGATTGTCTTTGTGCTGTTCTGCAATGCAAACTTATTGAAATACAGTTTATTGTTAAAATCAATAGTAAATATTGAAAGAAAGAAGAGTCTTTCAGGTTCACAGGGATAGGTCTTTCATAATTAGATACATTTCGGATGAAGTAACACACTAACAAGTACCTACAGAAAAGTGCATTACAACTCATGGATTAATAATTACTGGTTCAATTGACAGTGCATCAGTTATTATTCCTCTAACACTTTAGATGATACACTATTCTACAAGACCATTAACAAGATATCTGTATAAATCTCATGTAATTTTAAATTCAAACAATGCTCTGTGGGGAAACTCATGTACTGACGAATTTCCAAGCTGAGGAAGAGAGGGGGAGATATTCAAGAAAGACCTTTTTTGTTGTATCAACTGACACTGAAGGTTCAAAAGGTGCATTTGAACTGAGCTTCTTGAAACAATTAAAAGAGATGTACAGAACACACGACACACAACATAAGACATTTTTCCTCTTTTATTTTCTGAAGAATTCCTAAAAGAATCAGATTAAAGAAATTTAATTGTTTAATTGTTAATGCTATTTAAAAGCTATAATTACATCTAATTCAAATTAGTTCCAAACAAGTGTTCATACAGAGAAAGGAATAATGGACTATGATGTAATACCTCCTGTTTTTGTCCTTAACATAAACTATAATTAGTAAACCAGGAAACAATGTGGGTCCCAGGCCAAAGAAAATCTATCTCATGACCTGTGAGGACTTCTCTCTAAAATTGTGGTTGGAGGAGGTGTATTTCTAATTACTGGAATTTTATCTTTAGTGCTCACATTAAAACTAAGCCTCATTTCATTACATTTTACCTAAAGTATGTCATACCTATATGCACACTTTTGACTGGGCTCAGAAAAAAATACTCAAGTTCTGTCAACAATTTGTTCTTGTGTTCATTCAAAATCTATTTCAAAATATGTCTTATCTACAGTTATCTATCTATCTATATGTCCTAGAGTAATAAACCATGAGATCAATGCAGAAATGTGTGTTAATTTTGTTGAGTGAATTCTAACCTTTGCATGTCTTTTATGATTAGACCATTTGCCATGAGATAGAACATATTGCTCTTTATGTTGTATTGTGAAGCTGTTAGTTGCCGTCAAGGCAGTAAGAAAAAAAACAATTTCCTTGCATAGGAAGTGAAACTAGGCAACAGCCTTAGCTGAATCTGAGATGCAGTGGTACTTTAGTTGCTCCTTTCTTGGTTAAAAAAGCAGTACAAGTAACTGTAGATTTACTAGATAATGGACGTATAGCAAAATGAGCTCAGTTATTAAATGTTTAAGACAGTGAAGGGCTGTGCACAACTTGTTTTACAACAAATTATGAAGATCTTTTTAATTTTAGACATGCTTTGAGAGGAAATTTGCATGCACAAAGATGCCCCTCCAGTCAATTCATGTTTGTTTTAAGGTGACAGTAAGGTTATAGGCCTGCAATATAAAAGCTGATCTGTCTGTGCACTGTGACATATTGTGTGGATAAGCCGCACAGCAGGCTACAAGCCGCCAGTTTGCATGACTATAATATGATAATGAGATGCTCGAAATGCACCTTTGAAACTTCCCTTCCTGTCGTAGTGCTTGTGTCTGCGGAAACATGTAACCGCTCATCACGCCAGGTCGGACCATGTCCTCTGCTGCCAGCGTGGGGCGCCCGGGCTGTTGAAAGTGCTCAGCTGGAAGCCTGTGCGAGTTTGACGTTTGTAAATCGAGCAGGGGGAAATACACACACCGGAAGTTATGTCACAATCCTTCAGAATAAGAAAAGTGACTTTAAAAAAAAACCCCGTTGTTTACACCGCCGACTAACGCATGGACACTGGTTCTATTTGTCCGGGGGCCGAGTTAAGGCTGGAATGAGCTCCCGTAAAGCAGCTCGTCCTGTCGATTCAAGAATAAATAGCAACCAACAGATTTGGACAGAACATGTGTTGGACATATTAGTCGTTCCCATTTCAACGTGTGTAACCTCGACAAACCGAACACGTAGCGAGCTGGGCCTTTATTCCGAAGGTCTGAGCGGACGCCGCGTTGCGCTCGGGCTGCTTTACGGCATGGTGTGTCGTGCCTGAAAGGAATGTGAAGTCTCGCAGCGGCTCAGACTTGAGGAGTGACAACTTACGATGGCGAGCGCTCGGCGGGTCTTTGCTCTTTGCTCTTCCCGGTTCTCTGGACGGAGGCGACAGCGGCGGGGCTGCTGAACCTTTGCCCCGTTTCATTTTCCCGGCCACAGGACGAACGGCCAGGCGCCAACTCCTGCGAGCGGTAGCTTGGATATTCAAGGACATTTTATCGTTACCATAGCTACTTTGGCCTTTTCTGTCGATTGAGGAAATACGGCGTGTTCTCCGGCACAGTGATGTGCTCACATTTGGTAAACACGCAGACCAACGGCGCGTGATATCCTGTAGTTAGCTAACACTCTCCCGGGCTGATGATGTTTCTCGACGTGTCATCTTTGCATGTTGTTCCCGCACCCGTTCCTCTGCCGAAGGGCCAAACAGGCGGCGACGTCAAGGAAACCCGCGGCTGATTTTCGATGCGTTCGTCTCAGTCATGGCATCGTCAGCAGACCTCATCAAGCCGACGGTGGCTTGGCGCTGACGGAGAACCGCGCTGCCGTCGAACCGAGTGAGCACAAAAGTCCGAGGAAGGTCGGCGAACTTTGATTTGCTGAGTGCCGGAGTGTGGAGCCGCCAGAGGAGCCGCAGGTCCAGGTATGTGATGAGCATTGCGAGCCATCAATTTCTCATTACCGTGCTGCCATGTTGCTAGGTAACTGACGGTGGGTTTACTCCAGTTCAAGTCTGATCGTGCACCGTCACATTTAGTGCATCTTATTAAACGGGTTTTAATATACGGTGCACGGTCGAACTTTGCCTTCCTGCGTGACTTGCGTGAGAGATGCGGGCTCCCGGGCGTGTTGTGAAAGCTGAGCTGATGTTGTCGCTGTGATCCAAGGCCTCCAATAAGACATTGAAATAGCAGTGGGTTTCTAAGGCCACATGTTCTTGCCCTGTTGACGCAGGCTTTTCTCAGCAACACGTTCCAGTGATACCCAGGTGTGACAAGACCCTTATT
Source organism: Channa striata (assembly GCA_033026295.1). Taxonomy (NCBI): domain Eukaryota; kingdom Metazoa; phylum Chordata; class Actinopteri; order Anabantiformes; family Channidae; genus Channa; species Channa striata. The sequence goes on from CM065178.1 coordinate 6,012,025, forward strand.
TGAGACCCCGTTGCATATGACTCCAGATTTACTGGGAAATGAGGAAGAGCTCAGGTCTCACATGCAAACCGCAAGCTTGGCTTTAAGTGAAAGGGTGATAATCTGATTTGATTTGAGTTTAAGATTTTCAGCATCAATGGTCTTTGCACTTGACTCAGCAGGACCTGGGTGAGTCACTGAGGCAGTGCTGACTGTGGGGTCTGTGGTCCAGATGATGGCTGTGCTGCGAGGACATCCGCTGCTGAACTGTCACTCCACTGTGACCCCTGCATTTGTTCCCAACATTGCAGAGTGTCAATGAGTAAGGGTTGCAGTTGTGAGATTTATTCAACTAGTGAAATGTCTGTGCTACTGATCAGTGCTCAGTCCAATAACAACAAGATTCAGCCTGTATTTGGAGCACGTTGACAGAGAAAGAAATGCAGGACACACACGCCTGGATGGTTTTTTTTCCCCGGATTTCTGTGCCTGAAGACTCCAGTACTAATATGCACACGGGGCGTAATTTCTTTTTGACATGTTAAAACATGTGTCCTGCCTCCTTGAAGCCATGATGCTTGTGAGAATTTCGTAACATATTCTGCATCAGCTGCACTGTGTTTTTTAAAGATTCTACCAGGTTTGACATGTTTGAAGTAAAAAAAAAAAAACAAATTGGAGAGATGAAGTTGATGTTAGGTAAAAATGTGCATTTTTTTCTTAACTGAATTATAGGTGTTTTTTTTTACGCAGATGTTTTTTTCAAGTCACTTTTCATTTTCACTCTATTGGTCTTCCCTAGTTTGATTTGAAACGTGCATAGCAGCTTTGGTTGCAGGCCAACGATTACAGCATCACTATCACTGACGACCCAGAGTTCCTCATGTGACTGAGCTGCGCCCTCTTTACCAGTTGTACCTGTTACGATATGTGCATGCCTTGGAGGTTTCTCCCCTGTAAACATGTAAACGTGACAGCTGCTCAAAATATTTGCCTAGCCACTTTTCTGATTGGGGGATTTATCCCCCCCAAGGATATTCTTACACACATTCACTATGTGAAACATATTTTTTAAACTTTAGTGGCATCTGTCTTTTTGTCATGAAGACTTTGAATTTCTGCATTCAGAACCGTAATACAGTAAAAATAGTACTTAATGGCCTGTATGTGCTATGAAAAGGCCCCTTTGAGTATTTGTTTGTTCAGAAGAAGAAGAACCTTTATTCGTCACTGAGCACATATACATTTGCACATACATATTACAATAAGAATTTGTCCTCTGCATTTGACCCATCCCTCTGGGGGGACTGGTGGGCAGCCACCACCGGCGCCCGGCTCAGGTACTCTGTTCTGATTTGGTCTGATCAGTGCCTGGGTCCAGCAATATCAACTGATCTGTCAGAGCTTAACTCACCTCGCGTTGTTGAATGTGTCTGTGTGGACGAGCCTACGAAGTATAAAAAGTTAGTTCAAATGTTCCCATTTATTCTCATTAAATTACACCACTGTGAATCATGGGTAATTTCTTGTTTAATTTTTACCTTGTCTTAAGTCACAATAAAGATTATTGACAGTAGGACTTGTAATGTTGCCTTATGTTACTTAGATTATATTTCAACTGACTTGATCAGTGAAGAATGTAGTCACATTTGGTGGTTTCCTTTCCACTAGAATCACATTAGACAGGGGGTTAACCCAAATTTCCTGATAATCCTCCTTTTGATACAGTGTAGCTACAGTGGACGTTTTTGTGTTTTCTGCTCATGGTTATAGATTTTTGCATGTTTTCTCATTTTGATCTGTAATTTTGGTAATGTTTCTTACCGAGGGGACATTTTAATAATTTTTATTTAATTGTGTTTAATATTTTATTAATTAAAGCAGTTGTTGCTGTTTTATTCCACAAGCAAAGTAAAAAAAACAGTGAAACTGCGATGACCTTTTAGATAAATTATCTTAATAATATAATGTCATAAAGCTGCTGTTCTGTTTGCTCAGCTGTATGCAACAGTCTTTAAGACTAAAATGAACTTACTTACCTCGAATGTTAAATAGTTACAGTGCAGCTCAGCAACCTCCTGAAGATTAGAAGAGAAACACTTTGAGAATATGTAAATCTGTGCTGTATGTATGAGTGACTGTAGAGTGGAAAATTCCTAACTGAGGAGCCAGTAGCTTGCAAGCATATGTGTCAGCCTTGTTTGAGTATTCATAGCTCTGTGTGGAATCTTTGTGTGAAAGGTCTTCAGTGTTTCTACTACAGACCTCAATTTGTTTTTGATTTACTTATTGCATAGGGTATCTTGTCACTGGTACAAGTACCAATGACAAATGACTGTAAAGCCCTCTACTAGTAACATTTTGGTTGGGGAAACAAGAAAAGACGCACTTCCTGTCAGTTAAAGTTTGCATGACATACGCAGCCTCTCACCACATCTTTTGGTTCCATGTCTGTACTATTTGAACTGATTATCAGATGAGAGCACTAGGACTGGAAAAAAAAAAGGTACATACAGTGTAAGATGAGTCACGTGAGACTTTGTGAAGACCTAACTGCGTGTTAAATAAGATTTAAGATTATACTGCTCATGTTGCAATTTACGTTTATCTTAAATTTGCTCGTCTGCCTGTTTGTGTGGTAATTTGACATTTTCTAATAAAGTTGCTCCATCTCCTTTGGTTTTGTAAAAGTCTGTTCATTGTTGTGTAACATTAGTGTTGCTTTGTGTAATTCTTTATACCATTTGGGTATTTAAGCAGAGGAGTGGTATAGTCTTGGCTCTTTTACGTACACCAGATGGTGGACTATTTTGGAAGTGCATTGCATGCTGATCTTCTGCGTCTTGTGTCCCACCCACAGTATATACACAATCACTGTCACTCCCACCAAGACAAGATGGCACTATAATCTTAAGGCTAGCTGATAAGATGGGAGCGGATAGTGACAGAGATAGGACAGGTGCACAGCTGTTAAACATTTAAGAACTGACAAGGTTGCACGCCCATAGTCTCCCTGGTACCCAGTTCTCACAGTTGGTGAAATTTCCACATGGTTGACATTTGCCATTTTCCTGCGATTGCTTTGTTGGCATATTAGAAAAGTCAAATTATTCTACAGCTTGGGGTGTAACGTGGGAATGCAGTTTTTGTTTTTTGTGTGTTTCTTTTATCCTGCAGTGTATTCTGAAGCTAATAAATAGGATTTATGTTTTCTTGGACTGTATAATCTAAACTATTTATAAGCTCCTATAAATATAAGTTCCTGGTTAAAAAGACTCATGTCATGTTGCTGTTATTTCTTTGACAACCAGTAGAGACTGATTTTTATGGACATTGACAGCTCCTGAGGGCATTTTAACAAGTTACGGGTGTGTGTCCTATTAAGAAATCTTTAAACGTTCGTGGATCCACAAATGTTCTTCATGAATATCTGTTGTTGTTTTATGTAATTTTTTTCTGTCAGATGACACGACTGTTAGCTTTTTTGGTTAGATGTGCTAGAGGCACCAAGTAAACATCCAGAACAGTTGTTCATGTTTTTTTTTGGTCACACATGAGGATTGTCAAAACTCTTGCTACTTTCCAGTTTGACTGTGGAAAAGTGATAATACATATTTTTTGTCTACAATTTTCCATTCAGATCAACTGCACTCAGCTGAAACAATGTCGTGATCAGTCTGATTTCTGCTTTGGAATGAAGATGGATAGATGAGGAGCAACATTTCCTGTTTTATGACCGCATTACGGCTGCTCTGTAGCTTATACTGCACAACATCAGGGTCTAGGAGTGTTTTAGAAAACAGACAAATAATATGGTAACAGAGACACAATGCACCATTCTCGTTTTCAGTTCTGAATTCAGTTCAACTGTGTTACCTATGGTGCCCCGGAAGGGACATGGTCTAAAAAAAAAAAGTCCCCCCATAATTGTTTTTTCGACTATGTTCCTTTCGGGGCTCCATAGTTACCAAATGAATTTACATGCTATTCCATCCATTACTTGCAACTGCCTAACCCATGGGGAACAGGTAGGGTACATCCTGGACAGGCCTTCAGTCTATCTCAGGGCAAACACAGAGACACAAAGACAGACAGACAAGCATTTACACTCGCATTCTCACCTATGTGCAATTTCGAGTATGGGCGAGGCAATGTGTCAACGTAATCGGGGACAGTAAGATTCAGGATCTTGGAGAATTTAGGGACAATTAAGAAAATTATCCCACAGTCTGTACATTTATTTGTTGGAGGTTAGCTCAGTTAAGTGTCCCTGTCTGCAGAGAGAGCAGACAGCTCAGGCAAAGTGAAAGTTACTCCTTAACTCAACTGGACAACATTAGTGCTCATTCAGGTACAGGCGTAAAAACGCTCCAGAAATGAACAACTTATTAGAGGAAATGATCAAAACACTCGTTTAAGACTTATAAACCTGCAGGAAAGCAGTAATTTTAGTTCTGCCCGCGGTTCCCCATCAATCGTCAAAAAACCCAAAACAAACAGTTTCATAACATCCAGTTGCCAGGTAATTAATCAGTCCTAATATCAGATTCTACTCTAGCTGGTATAATCATTTGTTATGTTCCTAACTCCTCACATTCCAGCTCTGCAGTCACATGTGCCGAAATGGGTAAATGTTGAAAGTGGGTTATTTCTCTTAAAGCACAATGTCAGCATTTAACTGCTGTACTCTAACAGAGCCAAATAGACTAATTTATATTGGTGACTACAGAGTGATCTAAAAATCTCATAATTCATAATATAATTAGGAATTAGAAAAACATCAAACTGATATTTTAGCTATTACAGTATTTAAACTAAACTGTTTAATGTATTCTATATGTCTATAAATGTCCATCACAGAATGTCAATTAGAAGCTTTAAAGAAAGAAAAATAAAAGGATGCCCTGCAGTGAATACTTTTGTTTGTTTAAGAGACGATGAACAATCAAAATATAAAATATAAATGACTGAGGAATTATATTAATTTTTTTCAATAAATTAATTATTATGTTAATTTGAAAAATAAAAGAGAGCTTAAAGAGAAAATAATCTATAGGTTAATCGTAAAAAGTAATCCATAAATTAATCGAGAAAGCAGCCTTACTCAAAGTTAAATTCACCAAAGGAAAATGTCATACCCAGCAGGGTATTTGTGATAGCCAGAGGTTTTTATCGGTGCCTTTTCAGTTGTGTGGGCACCTATAGAGATTTTAAGCAATCCTAGAAAACATCTCTTACAATTTATGATCTCGTTTTAGGAGAATACAGGAACACATAGCCAGCTGGCTGCTTATCTAAGTTTGCTTGTAATCCATCTTGAGCTGACTATCAGGCATCATGAGACTCCATCATGCACCTGGTTGCCAGCCATCCAGTGAATGGAGCATTGTGTTTTCTTTGCACCTCGAGCTCCCCAGACTTTGTCCTTCTCCCCTACTTCAGCCCGATCTAAGGTGTCTTGAGCAAAGCAGGTGAGGTTAATGTTGGTGTCGAGCTGCTGACAGGGACAACAGGGGTACAACCTGTCCCCACGCGTCCCCGATGAGCCACCTGATGAATGGCACGTCTCTGCTAATGCTGCTATATTGGCAATGTCTGGGAAATGAGACCAAGACTAACATGTGCCCTTCCTACTGGATATTAGTTTTTCTGGCAGTGTGGGTGGAGGAGGTGTTTTTATAGCAGTCAGCTACCTTTCTGTGTCCTTCCTTGAGTTTCATTTTATGGGAGTGGAATTAAGTCTGTTACGTGCATCTTGTCAGGAAAGGCAGGTGTTGTTTTGTGGCTTGTGGTGGCTTAAGGCCTAAAGTGAAATCGAAGCACACTGAAACGCACCATCTTCAGACGACTTCTTGGCTCTCAGGCAGAAACAGTCAACAATATCTGTTTCTGCGTGGCATTAGCTAATCTCATCTTTAAAGAGTATTGTCTGCTCTGAATTAGACATGCTGTTTGTGAGATGGCCTAATTTTTGAATATGCTCTTAGCAATTGCTGACTATTGAGGTATAAACCATGTTTAAAACTTTAGTTGTTTTTTTTTTACATACAGCAAAGTAAAAAAAAAAGCTGAACAAATGGAACATGAGAGTATAATATGCAAATCTATAATTACACTAAATATGCATTTCCCTGTCCATCCAACTCTCCTTCCAGGAGAAGAAAATCTGTGAGGTCAGGTTGGGGCGACTGTGGCACAGTAGGTAGCGCGGTTGTCCTACGGTTGTTGGTTCAGTCCCTGGCTCCTCCGGTCACATGCTGAAGTGTCCTTGAGCAAGACACTGAACCCCCACTTAGTTCCCCATGGTGAGTGTTGGCCAGCTGCATAGGAGCTCCCCGACTGGTGTATGAATGTGTGTCTGTAATTGAGAGTGTGAATGGGTAAATAAGAAGCAGTGTAAAGTTCTTTGGGTACCAACAGGTAGTAAAGCACCATAGAAGTGCAGACCATTTATCATTCAAGTGACTAATAGAAATTAAATTACAGGAATATGTCTAGGAAAAAACACAACAGCAAGCTATGACTCCGAATAGATTTCCAATCTGCCATAAAATATATCTTAGTTTTTCCTAGTAAAGTCATAATTTTAAGGTATTTTACTGTTTATCTTGACATTGTTAAGGTGAGTTTATTCCTTTTAGAGTGTTTGTCTTTTGTTACACCCCCCCACCCACAACTCCTGCAGCATTCTGACTCACATGGGTTATGTGAAATAAAAGAGGCAGCATTGCTTCATGTCCCTTTGCCCATGTTCCTCTTTCTTTTCTTTTGCCCACAGACACCTGATTTCTCTCAGGATAAAAATAGATTCCCTCAGACCCTAACTCACCCTCCTTGCTGCCCCCTAACCTCTTTCCCTTTTCTACTGTCATTGCGCAGGCTTTTATCTGGAAGACTCTCTGTGTTATGCCCATTCTTTACTTCCATGTGCCAGACAAAGCCCCGTGTCTCCATTCAGACTGGTGTGCGTCTGTGAGAGAGATGTCAGAATCCTTTATGGTATAAGGCAGATACCAAGTTTCTGACTTTTATAGACACTGGCTCTGAAAAGAAAACCTAGAATTCCTAAAATCAAAGGACCATGAACATCTTTGAATATGACCTTTTATGGTCAGCAAAGAGACCACTTCTGTCTTTGGCCACTGGGTAGAACAGTTTTAGGAGGCCTGGGTTTTTTTTTTGTTTTTTTTTTCCTTTGCTGCACAAAAGGATTTGAGTTGTTTAACCAAAGAGCCGGAGGCAGCTTCAACTTTTCATAGCATTGATAGTTAATTTGGCTCTATGCATGTTGTCCTCTAAATGAATAGGTGTACTCGTTAAAACATGACTCAGGGACACACAAAGACGTACACTGAATACAAAACACTAAAACTGTCAGAGTTGTGCATGCTCTTTCTTTGCAGACTCTTGCAGAAACATCAACAAGACTTTTGCCTTATGCTTGCATATTTTTCTATTCCTCTGTCCACAGTTCACACCAGATCTTTCAGATCAATTTCCTTTCAGCTACTAGAGAAATTGGGGCATGAATTTTTTTCCAAATTCAAAAACATTTCATATTTTTCTCCTGTGTTTCTACAAATTCTTAAAATATTTAAATTCAAATTCATTGCTCAAACTATTTTAAGAGTAGAATGAAAATGAGCCAAGGTGGGGAGCAACTAACAAAAGTGAAAGTGGAGACAGGAGAAACAAGTATCAGCCCCGGCAGCGTCTGGTCTCTACTTTCCTCGTCACTCTGACTTCATCTTGGCAACCAATACAGCAAGGGCCCTCTGTGTCTCCATGGTAACCCCCCGTTCAAGCAATGATGGAGAGGATAAAGGGGCAGGAAAAAATACATTTTGGCCTCAAGCAAAACATTATTTCTGACATGTTTTGTAGAGTACAATGCATTTTCATTTCTCTTCCTTGACAGTTATTCAAAAAAGTTGCTTTGCCAGCTATGAGAGTATTGTTAATGTTTTTTAGATGTAGATGCGCTAAAAGGTTTATTCATTGGGGAAAATGGTTTACGACTATTAATTTATAATTAACATTTTTTTAATTTCATATGCTTTAGCTATGTTTTCCCAGTGAATACAAAACTGCTACTTTTTTATTTAGTCCATAATAAAACTGCTACACAATTATGGCCTTTTGCTTTCTGAGATTGTAAATAGTTAACTTATGTCTTTGTCAGTTGAAAGATGTAATAAATGCTTCATGCTAATGACACAAGGTACAAGGTCATCAGGGTTTCCGCAAACTAGTTTCACATCATGTCATCTTTAAATATCTGATACACGTAAACCTGCCTGGGTTCTGCCATAGACTTAGAATGTGGGCGTTGTCTCACTGCAGTAACAAGTCTCAGCCACATCATTGTATTATTTCATATAGTCAAAACCACATTGCACTTCTGAGAGAGATTGCTAGAGGCGGTCACACTGGAAATCCATTAGTTATTATTCCTTTAAGCCTTTCTGTCAAGCTTTTGTGCTGTCACTGCTGAGCAAGTGCACATTAACAGGAATGCCTTGATTGCATCATCATCATCTTGCTGTTACCAAATATACATAGATAGTCTGATGTAGATGTTTAAAAGAGATTGACTGAATCTACAAAAAGCTTTTCATATCCTGTGGTCTGCAGGCCGCATGAATTAGCTAATAGGCTTGACAAAATGTTAGAGTACGACGCTATCCCTTTCTGTATCGGAGTTATATAAGACTAGCGCAGTTGATTTAGTCTGGCTGAGTGTTCGTGGAGGATGACTGAGAAGAGAGGTCCTCATTTAACCTTGGCACATAACTGATTAATCCAAGTATAATTTGTAATGTAAGGTCATCTAATTTTGGATTTCAGAGTGAGGACTGGTGTTGATTAGATATCCAGTTGGCATGTAACAGGCCCGTTTTGGAAAACGGTGGGTTGATGAGCACCACCGAGGCATAAGAAAACAGTGGCTTCACCTATTAAAGTGGCTTAAAGTTCTCAGACGTCACTTATTTACATCAGATTTTAATTACATGCTGTGGGGGTATCACAGCTAAAACCTTAACTTGACTTTAACTTCTGCTGCTTGAGACTTCAGATGTTGTGACACTCACTGATCTGCCTTGCAGTGAGTTCATGCTTGTCATGAGATTTAGTACAGCTATTTTTATGATCTCATGAAACTCACTATCCAACCATGTTTGTTAGAAAATATCAATGCAGCCTCTGTAATTCAAATGTGAGGCTTTTGTTTACAATCATGTTTTCTCATTGTCATTCATTTTAATCTGTTAGGCACAGACAAATCTAGGTACTGATCATGGTAATGACACATAAAGGTGAAGATGACATCTGATCTTTAGCAAGACCCTGACATATGCACCTTGTTAGCGCTTAATGTGAAATCATCTTCATGCAAAATGATCTTTCCACAAATGTGAATGATGTCTTGTCTAGTCCCCACTAAACCTTATTGCCTTGAGGCGTTTAACAATTAGTTTGGCTTGTTAATTATCACCCTGCTTTGCAACAGTCTTCTCTTTAAAGATCATCTTTTCTCTCACTGTGCCTGTGCTGCTTGTTCGTTGCCTCCCTGTGTAAGCGAGGATCATTTTTAGAAGCAGCTTTTTCTTGCAGGGATACTGTAGGAGGAAGAGGATGAGGAGAAGGAGGAGGAACACAATGGAGGAGGTGCTCACAGGGTGTTGAGTATTTTTAGCTTTTCCCTTGTGCTGCAATGATGAGTAAAGAACAAGGGCAGGTTGTGCATCCCACCTCGTTAGCCTGTGGAGGAGCAGGGTCCTGAGGGACACGCAGAGTGATGGCCTTCTTCTAGGTACATTATGGGAGCTTACTGGATGTACACTGTGTGGCACAACACCGCAGTATATTGTGATTTACATTTTTTATCTCTCACATTTACATGATCAAACATCTGTCAGCACACGGCGCTGCCAGTACTAGTGGTGGTTAATGGAGTTGTTGCATTGTGTCTTTGTAGATTACTCACTTTTGTTAGGAATACACATTAAGTAGCATCTATATTTGTCTGTTTTATTAGCTTTGGCTCAGTTCAATTTGATTTTGTGATGTAAACTAAATACTGGCTACCATTCACTTTATTAGATGGTATGGTACAAACAAGGCCAACCACTTTTTAAATACGATGAAGAGAAAAATGTTTGCTCACCCCTTTGGTGCTGTATTAAAATCAAACTGCCTCCGCCCAAACCCCACCTGTTTACTTTATATAATTATTCTAGCCACTGTCCCATTCTAAATGGTTAGAGATAAAAACCAAATGTTGTATTTGGGTAAAATGTTTGATTAATACAGTTTACCTTCACAAATGTCATATAGATATAGATGAAGTTTAGACTTCCCACGTTACCAATGAAAAGCTTCATACAGATGGAAATATAGAGTAGTTGAGGAGAAATGTGTTTAGTCTGGTGTGAAGAATACATATCCGAGTCTTTAGTAAACCATGAGGAGAAAAGTAGGTTTTGTAGGGTGTAAATATATTTTTTGTTCAGTAGGCGAAGCCAAATAATTTCCCAGATATACCCATGATTAATGAGGGTTGATGATATGGCTTTATCAGACCCTCTACTCTTTGGGATAGAGAAGTCCAGTCTTTGCAGAGTGTGGTCGTTTGAGGTCGGGTTAGCTTCATTTGTAATTGGAGGTGGAAGGCTAAGCTCCCTAACTCTGGGTACTGTACACAACACAAACAGCAGCATCTTAAGCCTTCTGAAATTTTAATCTGTGCGGTGGATAAACTCATCTACTCGATCAAGGATTCTCATGACAGACCAAGACTGTGTTGTGAAGCTTGTGCTTGCGTAGCTGAGGTTGTCTCTTTAATGGAAAGGCAATGCTGTGTGAAACTCGTCTATAATATTTTTGGCACTCCAGGGACTAACATTACACTTAAAGGGCTCTTACGTCTAGTGAGTCACGAGGAAACTCCTGCCGGTCTCCTCGTAAAAGTCCTCTGGAATTCATCACCATGTCTGTTGCTCAGACTCAAAGTGGCACGCTGTAAAACTGGGAAAGATTTTTAAGGAGCACCACTTTTGTGGCCTTTGGGAAAAAGCCTCATGTGAGCAAACACCTCCCTTCTTGTGGTCTGCTTTGTGTTGACAGCAACACCCAGCTGTTGCTTTCTGTCCTGTGCCTAGGCTATACCTATCAGTCAGAAGCTGTATGTTACACCTTCACTAATGCCATTTTCATTTAACAGCCTGAAGTGGCAAAGAAAATGGATCTCAGAGTCATGTTTAGGTGGAAGCATGAGCCTTTAGCCTGGGACATAATCAAGTATTTGCTATATAGAATGAGCAGGATTCATCTGTTTAGAGGTGAGCACATGCGCACATCCAGGAGAGCTTGATTGTTTTTACTGGCTTCTGCAGTCACACAGATGTAGCTGTGTTTTCAGGCACTGTCCTTATGGCTCCAGCGGTAGCAGCCATCACGTTATCTGATGGTCCCCTGGACTAGACCGACTATGTTCGATCTGTGCTGCTAAAGAAATGACAAGCTAATACATTATTTCAAACAATCATGTTTTTGCCTGGACAATTGCTCAGTACATCTGATTGTTCATCACACCTCTAGAAGCTGCAACAGCATTTTACACCTCAGGTGCACGGTGCCGCTGCAGCAGGCCATATGTTTAACAGGCTAAGAAAGCTTCTAACTACTGTTGAATAGCGTTTTGTCAAAAGAGGAGCAGGAGCATTGGAGGCTGCTTTTTGATGAGCGCTGTGCATTGGTGTGTGCTGCTATTGCGTCACTGCCTAGCGGGAGGCAGAGGCTGTATTTTTAGAAGGGAATGAGCATATTCTCTGAACAAACAACGTCAAGCACCCTGCTTGCGTATGCTAGGATTATTGTGACCAGGCTATTTTTAAGCTCTGTGTGTGAAAGTGATTTTTTTTTTTTTTTTTTCTGGGTCAAGCATGGTGCCAGTGCTCTCTCGAGGCTGCTTGTGGATTGTGCATTACAGGTCCAGTGCTGTGCACAGCATCTGCACCAGTCACAAAGGAAAGAGAAAGATTGAAATCATGTGGCATTTCAGGGTATGTGTGCAACTCTGGTACCGTAAATGAGGCATGAATTATGCGTGCGAAGACGTTTGTGAAGTCAGTTCATTCGAAAGTCTTAATTAACCTGGAGTATATGAATAAAGGAGAAGATATTTCATAGTAAATCCAAGCCAAAATAAATGCATGTGGACTCTCCTATAAATTTACTAGTATCCATAGAATCCAAAGAGTTTGTTTTATTAGTCACTCACTGCAAATCAGTTTGTATTATCAAAAACTGTGATGACTAGACTATATATCATGAAATTAATTTGTATTATAATACATATGAGCTATAATATTTTAATGCATATGCCAGTTGTAATTATAGCCGTTCAACCTGCATTAAAGGTTTATTTAAAAGATAAGATAAGATAGAACTGTATTAATCCCACAGTGGGGAACTTAATGATAAGGGAAACCTATAAACCTTTTTTGGAAAGTGTTCAGCGGCTTCTCATGCCTGGAATTGTCCGGTTTCTCCCAGGTCACTGTCACGCTTCTAGATGAACTCAGGTGCAGGTTTTATCTTAAGTATCTGTGTTTCCAGACATCTTCCATATGAAAATTAATGAGAATATGCACCTTGGAACATTTTAGCTTTAGGATGTTCTATGGACCGTGTGTGCTGACGTGCAGTTTTAATTTTAGGTCTTTACAGACTCAGGTGTGTATCCTACTATAATTAAAGCAAATAGGACACAGGACCACAATTTGGAGCTACATCACGGCAGACTAAAAAAATCTGATGATTTATTAAAATGATCAGTGGATTAATCTTTTTAATAAAGATAATAGTTGCAGCTTTCATAAATAGTCGACTGTCATAATCCTGCTGTGACAGTTGGGGACATAATTCACATTCATCACCATCTCTAAAAATCCCTGCTCAGCATCATCACTGCAGGCTCCTCATACAGTTTACCAGGCAGAGCAAAGCTGTAACTGTATGGTTTTCTTTGTTTCATGCTGTCCTTAGCCACCCCCATCTGTTTGTCTGTCTCTCTTTACATACCTGGTGTCACTTCCGTGTTTGTGGACTGCCAGTCGGCAGCTAGCTGGACTTTGATTTGCACAGTGGTCCTCTCTTCTGCTGACAATGAGACAGTGAAAAAAATCTGTTTTCCCATGTCACACTGAATGACTTCCAAATATGTACAGCTGTCACATGCAGTCACTGGCCAAGAGAAAAATCTCAGAAAATGGCTGCAGCATCAGTTGCTTTCTAAGTTCAAGTTGTTGCCACATTGTTGAATCATATTTTGAAACTGTTTATTACCGACGCTGACAAAGGGATGAGCATTATGACCTTCTGCTCTAAAGCCTGGCTGTGACATCTAGAAGCCTCTCGGGCTCCTGAGCTGCAGGCTTTTCTCTGGGCCTCTCCAGCTAGCCTAGTTTCATCCCAGCCTTACCCCAGGGTGCAGTTATTTTCAGTAAAACGTGGTGTTCTGCTCCTATTTTGTCAATGCATCTTCTTTTATAAAGCAAAGTTATTATTTGAAAGACAACCTCTAGTCTGTGTAAGCACCTTTATTAACCTTAAACAGGCTGCCTTTCTGTCAGGTAATGCACTGGCAAGGTTATTAGAAATCTGTCTTCAGGGGACAGATGGGGAGCTGTTTGCACCACTGCTGGTGCTGGACCAGAACCTGTGGATACGCCAGGTGTCTCGCTCCAGCTGACCTTTTTTCAGTCCATAACTGATGAAGTGGGGATGCTAGTGTTATTAGACAGAATGACCGGGTGCCAGAGTGCGGTCCAGTTGCTGCCGTAGGTCAGAAATTGCTAAATATTCATAATATGCAATAGTAGTGTAGTCACGTTAGGCCAGCCAAACCAGGCGGAACCAGGATGGTGTTGTTGTCTGCCTAACACATACTGTACTTGTACAGTAAAGTACAGACTTCTCAGCACTGTGACTCAGATCCTCACCACTTCCATCAGTCGTATCCAAAAACGCACGTTGCTGGCCCTCCTTTGAACAGGCGTGGGGTTTTCTGTTTCAAACATGCTATTTACCCACTTTGGGCATTAAAAGATATTGCCTAGAATTTAGCCTGTAATAGTGTGAAGCATTTTTACTTTCGCAAGCTACTGTTTGAATATTACAAAACAGTGTGCTCCTTTCTTTGAGGCCTCACTCATTTCGTGAGATGTGAACTAGTGAAAATCTACCTTTGCATATTGACTTAAAGTCACCTTAGTTGATGCCTGTGATATTTAATTTAGGTAGAACTCCTACTGCAGTGCAGTGGAGTGGTGTACAGTCATGATCTTGTTTTTTTACTTGCTTGGTTTTTGAAATCGGTCTTCCTTTAGTGGTCTAAGCAGACTTCTGCAACTCACGCCACCCACACAGTGCATATGTATAGCCCACACCTTACGCTGTTTGCCCAGTGGTTGGAAAACAATGCTTTGTGTAATTCTAAAGCTGCTATTTGTGAAACCTCAATCATGCACATGGGGCTCTTACAATGTTATGTAATGCTCCCCACTCAACTTTGATCCCTCTTATGCTCAGTGAGCCCCCTCATGTGATCATGCTGAAGGTTTGCGAGAGACAGGGTGGTTGGGACCGTCGGGTGTTCACCGTAGATTCCGGCCACATGTCCTCCACACGCACACACACACACACACACAGACCACAGACAAACACACACAGAGGGAGAGAGAGAGAGAGCTCTGGCCAGTGTATAAGAAGAGAAGTTTATCCCGGGAAGTGCCTTACTTGGATCTGAGACGCTGGATGAAAACACAACACTAATGCCCGTCCTTGGTGCCGAGACTTGGACCAGCCATTCAGAAACTACATTGAGCATTTCTGTTCTCTTCAACTGCGTGTGAGCCATGAGAATTAATCTTTGTCCTTGGTTATGTGAGGAATCTTGGAGCTTCTGAAATGAGTCTGGATGCTGTTTTCTTCATTATTATTTACTCTTTTATACATCATGAATGGTTTGGCTGATGATTGATTCTGGTTCCTGCTTTTGAGTGACTGAACTGTTAAAGAAGAAGCACTTTTGGTTCACCGGTAGATTTAAACGGGTGTTTTGACTAACACAACTTCATCTGTTGGATGCTTGTTGGCATTTATTTTTGAATATATTCACAGCCTACGTGCCTCATGCTTTTATTTGCTTCTTACCCCACAGGAACCATCAATGTGGACTTCAGCTGGTGATTTGACAAGTTACATATAGGAGCCCCCAGAGTCTTTCCTGTCCCCTCTCCCCCTCCCTCCCCTCTATCCCTCCCTTCCACATCCCTTGTCAATCTTCTCCTGCTCCCCCCTTTTCCCTTCTCAAAGATTCATCATGCTTATTAAGGAGTACCGCATCCCCATGCCTATGAGTGTGGAGGAGTATCGCATCGCCCAGCTCTATATGATCCAGGTGAGGTCTTGCCACCTTGTTTTCTACCAAAAGTGCACCCACATATACCTTGCAAAAAACAACCATGTGTTGAAAAGCAACTGGGAAGAAATTTTGTGATTTATTTATTTATTTTTAAATAATGTGATTGCAGCATTCCCAATTTTATAAAATGACTGATATCGCTATTTGTGACGCTGTGAAATAGAGGAACAAAGGGAGCTTGTGTGCTTATAGATTATCCAATTTAAACTCCCTGAATCTGGATGGTTCCAACCGTTATAAGCTGCATGTCTTTCCATCGTTCTCCACAATGGAACATGTTGTACACTTTAGGTTCATGTTTCAGTTTAGATTTTTATTATTTGGCACTAAACAATGAGCAGTAGCTCAGAAATTTGAACTGCTAGGTTGCGTATTGTGTATTATTTTTCTCTCTTTTTAAATTTAGTGCAGTTTAAAGTTACAGGCTTGTCTGATCAAATTGAGACAGTTTACTGTATATACAGTCATGCGTCTTCAGGAAATCAGAAACTCATAATATGGATGAAGTATTCATATATCATTGTCAAGTTGAACAAAGCAAAATCTGATTGGCTTATGGTTGGTTTACTTTTATTTCTTTTTATAGCCTGTTATGTTTACCTAAGTGTTACCCAGCCTTATATTTATTTCAGTTAGGTGATTATACTTGTGAGCTGCAGGCCTCAGAGAGCAGATCCATTTGAGAAGTTAAAAATTAAGGCCTTGTGTAAGAAAACCCCAGAGTGCCCTGAGTCTGTTAATCTTCCAACAAGGAAGCCTAATCTGAGTGAGTGTTTTATTTATTATGACAAATTTGTCTAAAATTAATATCCACCCACTGTTATAACAATACTGAATAATAACACCCATTTTCCCTTAGAAGGTCTGTTCATTTTCATTTATTTCCTTTGAAGACTGTGTCTCAAATGTGATTCTGACAATTCAAAAACAAACTTGAAACCTAGATGATGGCACTACTACGGGGGCTTATGTGTCTTGTCCTGGAAACTTTGAGGAGGAGGAAGCAGGAACTTGGCCAACACAGGGGTGCACTGGTGGTTGCTCTACTGGCTGAGCTGCAGCTGTCCTGTATAACCACAGGATTTGTTTTGACCAGCCTTCTTCCCAGATCCTCTTCTTGGTTTTTGTCAGACAGGAGTTTGTGCAGAGGTGATAAAAACAGATCATATGAGAACTCTCTGACATAAGAACATATCATAGGAAGAGGAATTCTTAAATTAGTGACCCATAGTTACCTTTTTCCCTGACCTCACCATCTCTGCACAACCTCATTGCTGTGAGGCCTCTGTCTCTATGGCAACCATGACATCAGCAGCATGCCGGTGGTCAGGTTTTGTTCAAAGTGGGATTGAATGAAAGGAGGAAATGAAGGATAAAAAGAGAAGCTGCAAAGGAGGGAGGGAAAGAAATGAGAGAGGGGGTGGAAGGAAACGAGAACAAGCTTTATTATGAGAAGAGAGGAAACAAGGATTTTGCTGGTGTCTGTGGACACCCATGCTTCATTGCTTAATGTTACCAGGGCAACTGCAGCATGTAGGCCTGCCTTCCTGCCTGCAATATATCCCCGGTGTAATGCTCACAGTTGAAGTCAGGGCCTTAGGACAGCTTGGCCATATCTGAACCTCAGCAGGCTGCATCCTACCCCAAAACTCTTCTCATTTAGTCCCGTCTACCCTTACACTGCCGCTGGTCTTATTTGCTAGCTAATTGTAACTTTATTAACACCGCACAGGGATTTGCAGTAATGTATGAAGCAAATGCGCAATGTGTGAGAAATTAATTATGAGAGGATCTCGCTGTGTCTCATTCATTCACACACATCCATCGTGTTCTGACTAAGCAACTGTATCTGTGGGGCGAAGTGAAAAGCAGCATCTCAAACAGGAAACAAGCCTCACTAACTTGATGACAGGAGAAAACCAGGATATGACTCTCATCCTGTGAAAGCTGTCGGATCTAAACATGCAGTAGGCTTTCATTGTGTTGGCCTTTACTATGTCAAGGCTTCATGGTTGTTTAAAGAAAGGTGGGTGTGAGAGATGAGAGAGAGAGAGAGAGAGAGAGAGAGAGAGCTGTGTGGCAAAGGTTTAGGGCACTGAACTCACCCTTACCACACAAAAAACACGTTGTCTTTGTGTAAATAGCCAAAAGGGATTCTACAGTAAAAGCAGTTGTCACACTTGCAGAACCATTCGAAGACAGGCACAGTTTGTATCTGTACATAAATAAACAAAGCACACGGTTTTCATCAAGAATATGACATCACATTCTGTGTTCGTTCACCTTTAAACCTGTCATCCATTCTCTTGTTTCCACCTTTACCTTAAGGGAACAGCTGGTTCAGCTAGTCAGTGTATGTTTTTGGGTTTTTTTTTAATCTTTCTCGCAGTTAAAGAAACAATGAAATTAATTTTTTCTCCTTTTCTGGACTGTGGACTTAACATCCAGATGCCATTTGCCAACAGTTTGAGCTGCCAGGTGTATAAATGAGTAATAATTCTATTTGTAAAATCCAATAGCACTTTCTCCTATCAAATGTAATAATACAATTTCTTTTAACACCGCAGTATTTTTGAAAAGCTACTTGATGGTGTGTAAAGGTGTGACATATTTGTTTAGATGAACTTTTCATTTACACAGCTTGCTGAAAATCAGTATGGTAATTCTTTGTTCACACCTCTTGGTAGCATATATTTGTATTACATTTGCTTGCATACAGAAACCTTTAAACTTGAGGTTTGAGTATGTTCCCTCGTTGAGTTCCTGTCTCCTGCACTGGCTGTTTGTATGACTAGTTTGATGGTGCTGTGGCGTCTGGGCTGTGTCTGTGGAGCTGCATCTGGGCTGTTGAGAACAGAGCGGGTGGCTAATGAATGACCTGTCAGAGGTAATGAGGTCCAGAGTGCTGGATGCCTCATGGCTTCCTTCTCCCTCTACTCTACTGATATACTGCTTTGCCTACGTTGCCTCTCCCCACTGGACCGAATGGAGAAAACTGTTTCGGTATTATCCTAGTGATGCATCAAATTAGGGGTCACAAATACATAAATTGTATGTAGAATGATTACACAACAGCAGATAAGACAAACGGCAACAAATATATATAATCTCTGCCATTTACAGTCTTTGCTCCTTGCTCCCTTTGATTCACTATCGTCAGCAGTTGGACTATGGTCTGCTGTCTAGGTTTTACATCTAACTGGTTTCATAGCAATAACACATCTTCCTCCTACCATGCCACACACGTTCCTACGTTTGAAGCCAGGAATCAACTAGCTGTCACTCTACTCTATTGCATCTTCAAACTCCACCCAGCCTCTCTTCCTCTGTGCACCTGCAATGTAAATACAGGAAAGGTGTGGCTGTTTTTTGGGCTTCCTGATTTGCAATTCAGAACTGACAGATCTTTTAGGAAGCTATTAATTTCACTGCATGTGTTGTGCTGTCCTGGCTCTGCTGATTGTGAAAGAATCTGCAAAAGAGATCGATTCCTTCAATATTTTTGTTTTCAAATTTTGTGTCTGAAATATGTATATTATGAAAAAATGTATTCATGTTTTTTAATAATACAGACACATTTTCCAGCATGTTATGTATATGCAAACATAAAACTCTTTCTAATTCGCTCTCTCCTCATTTCATCATTCCTCTTACAGAAAAAGAGCAGAGAAGAGAGCTGTGGTGAAGGTAGCGGAGTGGAGATTCTAGAGAATAAGCCCTACACAGATGGACCAGGTGGGAAGGGCCAGTACACCCACAAGGTCTACCACATTGGCATGCACATTCCTAGCTGGTTTCGCTCCATCTTGCCCAAAGCTGCACTGAGGGTTGAAGAGGAGTCCTGGAACGCCTACCCTTACACCCGCACCAGGTGAGGTTTGCTCTTGCCCGGCCACCTGCACATCAATTCAGAGCCGGAATAAAAGTGAAATAAACTCTGCCAAGTATTTTAGTATTAGATATGTTTTTTTAGTAATACAAATCCTGTTCAAGTGCGTCTAACTGCTGTGGCAGGTAGGTTTACACATGTTTAAGGACAAAAAATTCAGCCTTTACCTATTCATATGATACAGTCATAATAATTACAACTCTGTAGTACAGTTAAATTCCTTGAGCGCACAGTCCGATGTCCTGCTGAAGTTGTGGTCCTTCAGTAAAAACTAAGAAAATAAATACCTTTTGGTAAAGTTGTCAGAATATTACAGAGGGGACAGCAGGTGTCTAGTAGCTCTCCTAAGCTGCTGGATGTTGATGGCCCTTCGCTTTCAGGGTGTCAGTCTGTATGTGTAAGCCCTGACAAACTCAGACGTGAAGGTGCTGAAAAGAGATGTGCCCTTCACTGTACTGTCAGGATATTGATAGACCGCAAGTGCCTGTTGACACATCTATTTAACCAGTGACAGCTTTGCTGCAGACACCTCAGATGGAACAGATGGGCATGGCTCACACATCTTCTATCCTCAGCAGTGAGAAGGTGTTGCCTCCCTTAATAAAAATACGTCTGATCTTGAGCCATTCAGCTAAAGCATCAGGTCTGAATGAAGGCGACCCTAATGCACTCGTGCTTTATTTGGACAATTGTCTGTGTGTTTTAACATAAGCATGTTGCCTTTTGTCCTGCAGATACACTTGTCCATTTGTAGAAAAGTTCTCCATTGACATTGAGACCTACTACAAACCTGACACAGGCAACCAAGGAGATGTCTTTAACATGTCTCCAACGGACAAACGGCTGAGGACTATTGGTGAGACTATTTCGTTTTAATCCTGAACCATTTCCACGTAATCTCAGATACCAATAATGTATTAAATGCAAAAGACTAACTTTATTTCCCTATCAAGCTCAATATACATGCTTTACCATGTAGCTCTGTTAGAGAGCCCATGGGCAAAGCAATAACCTATCTTGCTTTTGTTACTTATTGTGTCAGGTAAGCATTAGTAGGATTTAGTTTGATGTTCTCATATTGTATCTGTCATCTTGTCTTTAAAAATAAGCAGAATGTGAGGCCCACTCGTGGCAGTTTAAAGTTACTGCATCTATTATTCTAAGTTTGCAATGAATTTTAAGCTCAAAAATGAAAGGCTGAACATCATGCAGAGAATCAGTTAAATTTATTATAAGTAATATGCATGTATTGTAATCTAATAACTTTTTGTCCGTCTGTAATCCAATCATGTTCTCTAGGTCTCCCAGGTCTCTAGTTAAATAAAGTTATAAAAAAAAGGTGTGTTTATTTTTGTCAGACCCAATCGACATTGTGACAGATCCAATCGCCCCTCATGAGTATAAAGCAGAGGAAGACCCAAGGCTCTACAAGTCGGTCAAGACACAGAGGGGTCCTCTGCAGGACGACTGGATAGAAGAGTACAACAATAACCCGGGGAAGACCCCTATCATGTGTGCCTACAAGCTGTGCAAGGTGGAGTTTCGCTACTGGGGCATGCAGTCAAAAATTGAACGCTTCATTCATGATGTTGGTAAGTACAATCACAGATGTCTTTCCTGTAATTTGGTGGTGTGGTAATTTTATTAACAGCAAAACCAGTGTTGTTTGTGCTATTAAAGTACACAATCCCTGTCCTTAGGACTGAGAAAGGTAATGGTGCGCGCCCACCGGCAGGCCTGGTGCTGGCAGGATGAGTGGTACGGTCTGACAATGGAGGACATCAGGCAGCTGGAGCTGGAAACGCAGCTGGCCCTGGCCAGGAAGATGGCCCAGTTCAGCCAAGCAGAGGAGGCCACCGAGGCCAATGGAGGCGCGCCATCTCCAGACAAAGACCAAGAGGTTAAAGAGGCAATCAGTTCCATTGAAGCTGAGGAGGTGGTTGTCAGCTCAGTTGGAGAAACTCTCCAGCCCCGAGGTATACTCACCAAACAGTGGTCCACGTCCTCCCGATCGTCCCGCTCATCCAAGAGAGGAGGTGAGGACAACACCATTTTTATCTGTTCACCTGCTTCACGTCCGTGCATGACCATGTTTGAACGATATTAGAGAAACCTACCCTTTTCTTTACACACTGACTGCATTTACATGCACTTAAGAAACTGGGTACTCACACCCATCAGCTTTCTCTTGTAATCTAGGAACAACGTTTACCTGCAGTTAAAAAAACCTGGTTACTACCAACCTGCGTACACATACACATGCAGCAGCAGAGGAACCGGATTTCTCCTCTAACTCAAACTTATGGTCGCACACATTTCAACTTTATTGTGAGGGAATTTGTTGCTTTCTGACATTTTTGTGTGTCTTCGTGTCGCAGCAGAGTGACAGCGAAGGGGAAGAGAGAGAGTAAAAAAACAAGCAGTTGATCCATAACAGGAGCTGTTGAGTCAACAAAAACCAACTCCTGATGTTGTCCGGAGTTCATACCTGAAATGGGCTTGGGTTTCCGTAATCCCCTGCCCCCAATTCAGAAACCAGCTATCCCATTTACATGACACTTAAGAAATCCGCTTTTCCAAGACAGCCGACTGTAACTTGGTTAACTTAAGTCTATGTAAACTCAATGAGTATCACATCTATATTTACACCTCATTACGCTTGAAGGCTTATTTGTTTAGTCTGCCACCTGACTCCTTTCCACCCTAAAGGTTTTGGTGTTCTAAAAACAAAGTCAAACTGTAAATAAAGCCACTTGTGACATTTGAGACCTACAGTGTCTACATTGGAACTGTGAAGAATTCACCAAGGTCAAGACTGTGAAAAAACCGCCCCTATGTTACATTTCCAAAACTCTCAGCACATATAAAGTGGGATCACAGTCACAGTTTTCAGGGAAAAAGAAACTTTCACAGAGAAATGTTCAGATCCAGCTCCATTGACATCATTGGAGTTGAATAGTTCATCTCTTCAAAAACACACAAATTGTCTAAAATGCCATGGCAACCAGATGAGTTCACTATTATTTGTTGTGGTATGTGTAGTTAAATTGTGGTGGAAGCCCATTAGAGCACAGTAGACACTTTTCTACACAAAGAAATTGACCTTGTATTTTCTGGTTCACCAGCACACAGGTGTACACACACCGAGAGCTGCTTCCAAGCTGAATGAATCAGACTCTAGTGAAGAGCTCGCATTGTTGAACTGGTATTAATAAAGTCAAACGCCTTGGAAGCAGCTTTTTAGAATGCACACTCAGCTTTAATATCATGCTTTGCTTTTCTGTCTGATACTTGATGTGTTGCAAAGTTTTTACTTTATTTACTCATGTCTCCACATTTACTGTACTACCCAACTTACCTCACCTCACCCCTACAACTATCATACCTGGATTATTTTTATCACCAACTTGTACATCATAAGCCACATGTCTGAACACACTCCTCTCCAGTGTCACCCCTGCTTCGGGGCAGCACTAGCTGTAGCCACCACACGGACCCGGACTCTCATCCCACGTGCCTTCTTCCGCTCCTGTATGGTTCTCCCCTTGTGGGCTATTTTTGGCAGCAATGCTGACATCACAGACTGGAGGTGGCTGAAGCCCTTCGCGCTGACCCTCCCTTTCACTGCTGCTGTTTCCCTCTCTGCGCTGACAGCTACAGCTGTGCCCCTCTCTCAGAAGCCAGCCCCCCCAGACCAACACCCCCCATCCTCCTCCGCAGTAATGATATGTGAGGCATGTCCAGGAGACACGTGATAGACAAGACCTGCTTTCAGCCTCGCCATTTTTCTCATCTGGCATTTAGTTGTTTGTGTATTTGTAGCTTCTCTGTGTTACACTGGGCCTCACTTTTCACACACCCCCTGACCACCAAACAGTCCATCTGTGATGAAGTAATGTACGACAGAGACTGTTGCATGTTTATATAACACTGTGTGTGTGTGGGCTGGGGGAGATTGTGCAATATTTTTTTGTTATAAAGAGAGAGAGAGAGTGTGTGTTTAAAAAGGGAAAGAGAGGCTGAAACACATGTCCCAAAATAACAGTGAATTTTTTGTTCATCTGTGGTTTTTCAGTGAGCCCATCACGTCACAGCATCTCAGAGTGGAGGATGCAGAGCATAGCGCGAGACTCAGATGACAGTTCAGACGAGGAGTTCTTCGATGCTCATGGTAACCACTATTTTGGATTTACAATTAAAGGTGTTTCATCAAGTGTTTGATTTGTTTGTTTGCTTTCTTTCTTTTTTGCATGAAAACCGCACTTGCTCTTGCCTATCCTGACTCTGCATGCATCTCTTTAACCACAGATCAGTTCTTAAGCTTCCCAGATACCCAGCATGCTTTGGGGCTGCAGTTGAAATAGGTGGGTGTGGTGCCACACCCACTGTCTCTGGTGGATGAGCTTGGCCAAGGGCAAATGCGCTGGGTCTTATTGTGACATCAAGTTCAGAAATCACATTCCTCTCAGCCCATCAGTTGTTTACTTACAACACACGACAGTTCCTGTATCATTTTGACACACAAACACAATATCAATTCATGATATTATAACCTCCACTTTGTTACATTATGAGAAACTCAAATGCCATAGTTTACAATTTTGCTGAGATTAAATTATTTATTGTGTGTAGCAATAATTGTGTTCAAATGGATGGATTGTTGCATTTTGGCATCTGACATGAAAGCACATTACATTATTTTCCAATTAACAGTTTAGATTTAACTAATAACTACTGTATACGTTGTTGGTCATAAGCCTCAATAACAGTTTTCAGTGTTTATTGTTTTGCTGCTCCAGTGACAATTAAAGTAATTTATATTTTTCAAATGGTCCCATCCTGCAGATGACCTAATGAAATAAGGATTCATTGATTGTTGCCAAATAAATGGCAGTGATGTATAAAAATGAAATCGAGAATCAGTGGGTATGATTGTAACTTTATGCCTTGAGCCTGAATTATTCAAATCATGGAGGTACAAAAATTCAATATGGACATAGGGTGAATTGCCTAAGACTACCTTTGATATCACATTTCTGTCCTCAAACTTTTTTGTAATCATCGTCACCGCGCAATAATCATCTGTGGCAAATATTCAAGATACAAATCTAAGTTTATCTTTGAACTGTCACAGTTTCATTTACTGTGTGGTGGTCCACCTTAACCAGGCACAATAAAGATTTGACTCTGTGAATGATTGTGTGAATGATAACATATATATGCCAGTACTTAGTCATCAGATGTTATTTTTTGGCCAGTACTTAAAGCCTGCTAAATAAAGATACCTATTTACCTACCATGATATTTTCCCAGTTTAATGCTGGATTATTAAAAATGTTTACACATGAAAGGTATCAAGGTAACATTATTAACCTAAAAGCAAATAAATGTTTATTTTATATTAAATAAAGATGAATGGATGAATGGATGGATGGAGAGAGAGAAAGAGACATGGATTGAGAGACAAACTGGACATGGAGAGAAAAACTTACTTTTTTGTAATTCAGAGAAACGGGCTGTAGCCTTATGTTTAGTGTTTGGTTGCAAAGCAAGTTACTGTACAGATGAAATAAAATTATTTCCATTTCTTCACAATTAGTTGTAGTATTACTACTGTGGAAGTAAATGGAATCACATACACTATGATTTATGTCCAATTTGCTTTGAATGTGAGTGTGAATGGTTGTCCGTCTATGTGTGTCTCTGTCTGTGTTTGACCTGAGATAGACTGTCGACCTGTCCAGGGATAATGCACGATATCACTCCTCTCAATCATACCAAACTTTAATTGTTTCAGCCTCAGTGCTTCATCAGTGTGGTATCCTGAGGTTGTTTGAAGTTTTGTTGTATGCAATCAAATCATCAACCTGTCACCACAGGTACAATTTTTTCAAAAATAACACAACAATTGAACAATTAGTTCCAATCATTACAAAAATTCAATAATTGCATATATCAAAAATATTCAATGTGTTGATTATTAATGTGATTATCCTTTTAAATATTAGTTTAAATAGTAGAAGTTTCGTCTAAAATATCCATGCTTTCTATCATTACAAATGTGAAAAAAGAAAATTGTCAGGACACACGTCTGTTGTCAGCCATTGATACCGATACTGAAATAAAAAGTGATAAAACTGAAATATTTATGTCAGTACCTTTCATAATAAGTTGTGATGACCATGCGGTGAGTAATGTTATGTGTTTAAAGTTCATTTGTGTGACTTATTTCACATAAGGACGGTTGACAGGGTTTGGTAATGCAGGTCAGGTGTTTTACTATGTAATGGGGCGGCTGTAGCTCAGTTGTTAAGGCAGTCGTCCACGGACCACGGGGTTCGATCCCCGGTTTCTCCCTCCTGCATGTCAAAGTGAACAAGACACTGAACCCCCAGTTGCTCCCTGTGGCCCAGATAAGCACCCTGCATGGCAGCCATTGTGTGTGTGTGTGTGTTTGTACGTACCAAATTACTTTGGTAATTATTACTAGCAAATAGAACTCTCTGTTACTCCCTGTAACCCCTGTTAATCGCTCAGTGGATTGTGATTTCTCTTGTGTCGCCCCTGCAGAGGATCTCTCGGACGGCGAAGAGGTCTTCCCAAAGCAAATTGCAAAGTGGAATTCCAACGACCTCATGGACAAGATTGAAGATGCAGACACAGAAGAACCTTCTGGTATGACGAAGGTGCACATTTCAGCATGGATTGTCACACAGATGTATTATGTTGGTGCTAAGAGAGTGTGTGTGTGTGTGTGTGTGTGTGTGTGTGTGTGTGTGTATGTGTGTGTTTTCAGGTGAGCTGTTCAAGGAAATGACTGTGGATTATGAAAGAGCAGCCAGTGAAGAAAGACTAGATGAGGTATGTGTGTCAGACATTTTGTATCTTCAGAAGCCATTAATAAACAATCTTCTTTGATGCAGAATCATATATGAATAAACATTCCTAAAGAAGCGTTTACCAAAGGGCGCCCCCTCAGGACCCAACGCTTGTATTCCAGTTAGGCTTTTACTTTGAACGAACTTGATGTTTTATATCAGGCTTTACTTTTTGGGGCATACGATAAGGGCTGTTTGTCCCTGAGGCTTTCTGTCCTCTTGTGTTCAGATGCGTGGCTCTGTTAGCGGCCAAGCCGATAGCTCTCCCATTCCCACCATCATGGTAACAAGGCATCAGTCAGTAAGTAAACAGTTTGGCCCCAGTGCTCTGCGGGCTACAGTAGCTCCGGAAAGGCCTCCGATCCCCCTGAATAAACTTAGCACTTACTGACCCTGCCCTTCTCCCTGTTTCTGCCCAAACTCCAATCCATGAGTACTCCTCAACCTCACCACCGTCTGTTCAACTCACGTGTATTTGCAGCAGTTGTCTTGAGTGTACGTGTGTACAGTGCTTCTATGAAAATGTGCAGTTTTGAATCAGACATGCAAATCAAAACTACACATTGTGATGTTCTCCTGATTGTGACTTGTCCCGAGGAAGCATTGTCGTCGTTTGCTGTTGGTTGAACAGTTGTCCAGGTGGAGTGCAGGAGGTTGGCTCTGTTCTGTTTCCCTTTATGGTTCTCCATCCTTCTATAGTTGTAAAAAGACTTTCGTCATGTCATCCATTTTTAAAGTATGTACATAAATAGCCAGAACTAGATACAATGATTTATTGTTGTTTGTCTCCCCAGTCAGTAAGCATGCTCTCTTTGTCAATGCTAATGAAGAGGATGTTTGTAAAAACGCTGATCAGTGAACATTTTCCAAGTGCTGTTCTACAAGGTTCCCATCCCTCACCCTGCTTTTGATTTGCCGTTCTCAGGAAAGCTCGTCTCAGCAGTGTCTGCAGCCTTCCAAGATCCACGTGTTGATCTTGGTTCTACACGGAGGGAACATCCTGGATACAGGCGGAGGCGACCAGAACAGCAAGCAGGCCGACGTTAACACAATTAGTACGGCTTTTGACACAGTCATGCGTGTTCACTACCCTGCTGCGCTGGGCCGCATCGCCATCCGCCTGGTACCCTGCCCTGCCATCTGTGCTGAGGCCTTCTCCTTGGTGTCCAAGTAAGAGGATGCACATACACATTTTAGTGCAGGCTGTAAATATTGTGGATAATTAATGGTGATTTCTGTATTGGCTGCGACCGCTGATTGCTCATTGTGAAGAAGGTCCAGGTGCTGCTATGAGCATTGCCTTCGTGTGTTTATTTCTTCAATTTCTTTTGAAGAATAAACTTGTTCAAATTTTGATTGAATAAGTCAGTGTTTGTCTTTTTTGGCAGCTTGAGCCCTTACAGTTATGATGAGGGTTGTTTGTCCAGCAGCCAGGACCACATCCCACTGGCAGCTCTTCCCCTCCTAGCCACCTCTGCCCCACAGTACCAGGATGCTGTAGCCACTGTCATCGTCAGAGCCAACCAGGTGTATGCAGACTTCATAAAATCTCTGGATGGAGCAGCCTTTTCTGGCCAGGTCAGTCATCGCATAAGGAGCTATTTTTATTAATTATGAAAATAGTAAAACAGAAATATAAACTGTGTTACTTGGTTCTGTTTCTGAAAACATACTGCCATTTTACAACAGTAGACATTGCCTAAGGATGTATGTCAAATATAAATCTTTTCTCCTCTTTAGGTATGCCTCATTGGTGACTGTGTGGGGGGAATCTTGGGGTTTGATGCTCTGTGCAACAGCAGTCAAACAGTGAATGAAAGCCAGAACAGCAGTCGGAGGGGCAGCGTCATCAGTGTACAAGTAAGACTAAACGCTCAGTGTAGTAATTGCATATATCAAAATAGGATTCATTTATCATAAAATAAATAATGACTGGATTAAAATAATTTTCTCCAGCGCTGCAGATTTTTACAATTCATTTTCATTATTCACAGGACCAGGACCTCCTCTCTCCCGGTATAATTGTCAACAGTGGGCATGGCTCGGCATCTCCGACCCTCGAGGGCAGCCGTCACCTCAGTCGCAGTAACATCGACATTCCTCGAGCCACTACAGGTGACGACCCCAAGAGACAAATGCCACGCAAGAGAAGCGACTCCTCCACCTATGAGATAGACACAATAAAACAACACCATGCCTTCCTGTCCAGGTGTGTTGTGTGGGGCGTTACAAAGTCTTCCTTAAGCACCTGATCATTCTCTCATCTACCGGCAGAATATGATTTATTTTTAGTTGTACAAGAGGAGATGACTTTGTGCTGTCATTCCAGCTTACACTCCAGTGTCTTGCGGAACGATGCTGCTTCACGTAGGTCAAGCAGCAGCACTATGTTAGATGGAGGCTCCCTGGGGAAGTTTGACTTTGAGGTGTCTGATTTTTTCCTGTTTGGCTCTCCGCTGGGCTTGGTACTGGCCCTTAGAAAGACTGTCATTCCTATGCTGGATGGTAAGCCACTTTGTACAGAGGAATAGAGACGCTGCTACACTACAATCAATGAAAGCAATCAGCTTGTTCTGTAGGAAAAAGTGCATGAATTGTCCATTCCACAAAAAGTAGAAAAGGAAGATGCATTTATTACAGTAGCGACCTTATGGAGTCCATACCTTTAAATTAAATATTACCAGTACTGAAATGCTAGTAGACTTTATGCATTTTGAGAATAGATGGTTAATAAAAGGTTATTGTAGCGTGAATATTTTATCTAATTGTAAAGTGCTTCTATAGATTCTGTCCTTCTCCTACCTGATGTCTGTGGTTCATTTTCTCCCACCAGTGGCCCAGCTGCGGCCTGCCTGTCAGCAGGTCTATAACCTGTTCCACCCAGCTGATCCTTCAGCATCTCGCCTAGAGCCTCTACTAGAGAGAAAGTTTCACCTCCTGCCGCCGTTCAACGTGCCCCGTTACCAACGATTTCCCTTGGGAGACGGGAACTCTGCCCTGCTGGGTGAGCCCTTAATGCCAGTTGAATTCATTCCTGAATTAATGTTTAGAATGATGCATGTAGATTTGACTCGGCTTCCCATGCAAAAATACCTGTAATAAAATGGCTATTTAATTTCTTTTTTCAATTTAAGATGACATCAGCTGACACTTCAGACACCGACTGTAACCCACTGTCATGTTCTCATGAATGCATGCCATAAACAACACGTGCCTTTATGAGACCTAAGTAGCACACTAGGAGTTCATTCACACGAACAGTAGACATTGTCTCAAAAAGAGGAAAGATTTTTCTGCTGTTTGTGCTTCAGTGTCTTTCGTAAAGCAGTTTATTCATCTAAATGTGGTCATAGTCCTGTCAGTGGTTTCTGTTTGGACATTATAGTGGAGTAACCCTTAGAGCATCACGCTACCCTTTTATTTCCATATATATTTATAGGTCTTCGTAATGTTCTGCAAAACAGACACATAAATTAATAGGTCCCTTAGAGAGAGATTTTTTCCAGATTGAAGTCATTTGCACCATTAAACCGCAAACCAGGGCTTATTAAAGAGTAATAGGCATGTATATTTCCTACTGACTTCAGGCCAAGTTTTTGATGTGTTGAGGTTTTTGATGAGAACTAGAAGTGAAGGCTTTTGTAAAATAAGCCGTCACTAAATATCATCAATTCTCTCTTGTGTAACTAACAGTCAAGCATAAAAGGTTTCAGTACAAAAAGTTTCGAGATGAGTTTCGAGTTTTAAAATAGTGCAAAGGTTTACGTCCAATAGACGAGGCATTTACAGTGTTGGAGAAGTGTGACATGACAGTGTGTGACTGAAGAGCAGTTGTTGTTCGAAGGAAGTGGGCTTGACTAAGGGCTTAACTCTGCTTTCTTGTCTTATGTTCACTTCTTGCTTCATATGTTTTTGTGTCTTCCCTGTTTTCCTTTCTTTCCTCCTCTCTTGGCCTTCTGTCCCCCGTATCTGTGTACCTGGCTCTCTACCTCCAAAACCCCCTCTGATCTCTGCCCCTTCTGCCCCTCCACCTCCCTCTGTAGTGGAGACAGTCCAGAGCAACGCTCAGCTGCTACTTGACAGTGGGCCTCCTATGTCCCTTCGCTGTCAGGAGACCATCAGTGAGACCTGCATCCCTGTGCCTGTGCTAAACTGGCAGGAGGGCTTCCTCAAAGCCACACCTACCACTTTGGAGTGTGTGTAGCCTCTCCCATTCACCTGCATATGTCCTTAACCTTAATCCCTTTGTCTGTCTGTTCCATCCTTCTGTCATGTCCAAGATGCTCAGATTTGTCTCCACCGTGTGTCCCCTGAGTATTCCCATCACTGTCAGTAGACCTCAGTAAGTGCAAGCAGGATGCACAGTCCACCAATAGAAATTCTTGTAGCATCTGGTCTTATAAAAAAATTAAATTGCATGAGCCTTGTAATTGTTTTGTGTCTATTCAAAAATTCTTACAACCTGCAATGGGAATACTCACGAAAATCTGCAAAGCATCTCTTTGTGATTTGTTTTGTTGTCGTCATTACGTGTCACGTTTAGTGTTTGTAGGTCACAAGCATTGCATCATTTCCATCATCTTATCAGATTAGTGATGTTTTGTCCCAAACAGAGTGTTTGTGTTGAGATTCTGTTGGTTGTGATGTGTTTGAACAGTGTACTTGGATTCAAAGGTTGGATTTGGCCAAAGCTCATCAAAGCTCAGCTCAGATCAGATCAGTCTTTTTTAGAATCATGGATTGGCAGTTCCCACACCTTTGTCTTGAATAACGCAGCTTTTAGATGTTTTAACTCTGAACATATATTTTTTACTTTATTAAATAGCTGTGGCCATCACACAACAACAATATTGGTGCATGTGACTCCAAATTGTGAGAAGGAAGCTGTAACTTCATTTTTTCAGTCTACCGTAGATCTACTTACCCATATGCTTTTCTGCACAGCAAACAGCTGTTGTTGTACACAAAGACCATGAATATGCAGTGTAACCATGTTGTGTCATGGAAAATAAGTCCAGCACCATCACAGCTGTTAGTAGTTTTTAATTTTACTTGGCAAATGAGTTTTTACAGGGAGTTTATTACACAGTTCTGTTATACCTACTTAAAACACACACTTTGCTATTCGATATACGTAAAATTTCCTGCTCAAGGGATTCTAACACACGGTTGTTGTGGCTGTAACAGATGTCGGCATTTGTAGTTTTACTTCAAGTGTTTAATGTGCTCATACACCCATGTTTCCACTCAGTCGGTTGACACAAACCGGACGTTGGCCACCTGTCCTCACATGTCCACTGAAAACCACGGTGCCTGCTGTCGTATTTCTCTCCACATCTCCCTCCCCCATCACTGTGAGTTCCCCTTACCTGTGTCTCTTGTCTAATGGGATCTCCTTGTTTCGGCTCAATAGCGGATGTTGTTCAGTCTCATGGTGGTGTCTTCATGGACAGTTCGTACCCCTCATCCCCCGTAACCGGCCCCCTCTCCCGGGGCCAACGGAGGGCCAGTGAGGTCAGCATTGCCAGCCAGGTCTCAGGAATGGCAGACAGTTACACTGCCACCAACATAGCCAACAGTAAGTGTTCTCAATACCAACCAGTCTGTTTCTCTCTTCCTTGCACTCACACAGACACCACTACTAGATATGCTCCCTTTCTCTTTCTTTCATTCCGACTTTTCTCTACTTTTCTGTCTAGCTTTCTAACTCTCCTCCCTCAACTTCTCTTCCCCTTAACCCTGTTACTCAGACTCTACACACACCCTACACTCCAGCTGGAGCCGTCCAGTTAGCCAGGTAGACCCCGCTCCTTTTGCTATTTTTTTTCTTAGCCCTACTACCAACCCCTGCGGTGTAATGCGGGGTGCCTTGTCCATCTCCTGTTGAAAGAGTTCTGAAGAGAAGCGAGTTCAGTGCCACTTTCCCCTGTCTGTCCAATTCTTATCCACTGTCTAAATGTAAATGCAATGAATGCAATGAGTGCTGCATTTATCCAATGTTGCAATGCATGTAGACACCATTGCTGCATTGTCCACTCTGTATTGCAATGTTTGCTGCAGTAACCAGCACTCTGTTTTCTGTTTGTTTAAATGTCATCCAAAGTTTTCCCTCCCTCATTCTTTCATTTTGTTAATAGAACATTTATTTGTACACTGCACTTTACAGTACAGTCCTGGAGATGCACACAATCTAGGTTTCTGCTTCTGCAACACCAGAATATCCATCTTGCGCTGTTACTCTAACTTTCCCAATTATTTTCCAGCTCTGAAATTTAACAGTTCTTTACGAGGCAGCTTACTGACACTGGATGCCTCCCAACATCGCCCTTCAAACTAACAACACTGTCATAAACTCACTTAATAACATGCCTCCGTTGTTTGATATGGTTTCTTTCTCTTTGTTTTTTTCCCTATAGCCAAATCCTGCCAAATTAACCAATCCAAAAAGTTCAGCCTTTTGTCCCAACTCGCCCTATCATCACAAAACAAATTCTTCCTGAAAAGTCCTCCTAAGTCTCGTAAGAAAGCAGCAGCTTGCCAGGCCACAGGATCTTCTGATGCAGATCTAGTGGCAGAGCTGGACGGTGACAGTAGTGAAGGTCTAAGTCCCACTGGCCATTACAAGATCTGCCTGTCACCGGGGCTGGACTGTGCTATATCTGATCTGGTCTCTCTGGACTCCCAGGCTGAAGTGGAGCAAGGTATTTTCTAAGGGAGGGGACAGTTGAAATCAGCACTAGGCTGCAGATCTTTTCTGCGCGTTTTCCTCCTCTGTGTCACAATCCAAAAATTCTTATTTTTGCTGCACTTCCAGAAAGCCTATTTTTCTCCCCTTTACTTTCACAATTTAATGCATGAAGATTCAAGCCAATCACTTCCACTGATGAGGAAGAGTGATTACATCCACATCTTGCCCTCTTTCAAAATCCGTAATCCTTTTGTCACGCCCATAATAACAGGAATACCCATCTTCAGTTGCTTACAAAAAATATTCTTACTGTTCTAATTATTTTTTCTTCCTTCTGTACTTGAATTGTAGCACCTGTCAATAACAATTATAAATTCCTTCCTTTTCCTCCTGTAGCTGACGAATTGCTGGGATCGATGATCTATGGTCTCTCTTTGCTTTAGCTTCAGGGGTGTTGCACCTTTGCGTGGAATCGGATAACTCACACTGACTCTCACTGAAGTTTCTTAATGTCTGTGCACCCTATTCACTTCACTCCCATCACAGTTGCAGCACGATGGTGGGGCACAAAGCGACTGGACTTTGCCCTGTACTGCCCCGATGCTCTGACCGCTTTTCCCACAGTGGCTTTACCTCATCTTTTCCATGCGTCGTACTGGGAGTCCACCGATGTTGTTTCTTTTCTACTGAGACAGGTGAGTAAACCTCGTATCCCCTGCCGCTCTTTCTCACCTTTTCCCGTGTATCCTGCCAGCTGTAAAACTCTTATGAGGATACTGAGAATGCATTATTGAAATCTCTTCCTGCAGGTCATGAGGCATGAAAACTCAAGTATCCTGGAACTGGATGGGAAAGAAGTATCTGAATTCACCCCCTCCAAGCCCAGAGAGAAGTGGCTCCGCAAGAGGACCCACGTTAAGATCCGGGTAGGCATTACATCTGCAAAAGACCCGGGTTGCAGGGTGTTGTGGAGCTGCTAGGATTATTTGAACCTACAGTAAACCTGCTGTAAACACAACAACTTGGGTTAACATCAACATTTGTGTGTGTTTTTCGCTTTGACTTCGCGGACAGAATGTGACTGCCAACCATCGAGTGAATGATGCTGTGTTTACTGAAGACAGCCAACAGGTTGTGACAGGCCGCTTCATGTATGGCCCTCTGGACATGGTCACTTTGGCTGGAGAGAAGGTGAACTGTCTTCTGTCAGGACTTGTTGTAGCACACTGACCGGTGTTAGCCGTATTTGTAATTTGTTCTTGTGACTATGTTTGACTGTAAAGATTGTGTTTGTTTTTACTTCCTGTGCAGGTTGACCTGAACATCATGACTCAGCCCCCGTCAGGAGAATGGGTGTACTTTAGCACAGAGGTGACCAACAGTAGTGGCCGTGTGTCTTTCGTCATCCCAGAGGACAAGCGTCTGGGCATTGGAGTGTACCCAGTCAAAATGGTTGTCAGGTGACAAGCACACATTGTAGTTTCATCAAGCTGAATTTTGTGTGAAAATATTTTTGATTTGCTCTTTGTCCATGTGCTTATTTCTTTTGTTGTTGTTGTGCAGGGGTGACCACACATTTGCAGACAGCTACCTGACAGTTATTCCACGTGGCACAGAGTTTGTGGTGTTTAGCATTGATGGCTCTTTCGCTGCTAGTGTGTCAATAATGGGAAGTGACCCCAAGGTGCGAGCAGGAGCTGTGGACGTTGTCAGGTATGTAGCTCCCCTTGTTTCTTTCAAATTTAAGTGTGTAAGCCTGTGAGCTGCATCAGCTTATTTTGCGTTGATGTTCACTGCAGGCACTGGCAGGATTTAGGCTATTTGATCATCTACGTGACTGGACGTCCAGACATGCAGAAGCAGCGTGTAGTGGCTTGGTTGTCTCAGCACAACTTCCCTCATGGCATCGTCTCTTTCTGTGATGGTTTGGTCCATGACCCCCTGAGGCACAAAGCCAACTTCCTCAAGTCCCTGACAGAGGTCAGACCTGCAGGAGGGGAGGGTTGAGTTTTACATATAGTGTGGAGTTGGCATGTGTGGTCTTTATCTATGTGAAATGTGAATAGAATACACTTTCAGAAAAATCCAGTTTTAACCAGTTCTCTACTTCATTCAATTGATTCCAGGCTCACATGAAGATTTTTGCTGGTTACGGATCAACCAAAGACATCTCAGTCTACACCTCCATTGGCCTCCCCCCCTCCCAAATATACATTGTTGGCAGACCCTCAAAGAAGATGCAGCACCAGTGCCAAGTAAAATTTTGATAATTTCAAGCAAAAATCCTTTTTAAAATGTCTAGTCTATTATCACTTTTCAAGAATGCTACAGTAATTATTTAAATTGTGACAATGGTCAGTCGTCTGTTACTACACTTTTACTGCTAATTAATAATTAGTTTAAATGAATGATTTAGTATAAAATGAAGGGTGTTTTCCAAGTATGTCAGTATGACCCTGCTCTAATCTTCTGTACAGTTCATCACAGAGGGATACGCAGCTCATTTGTCCCAGCTGGAGTACAACCACCGTTCTCGACCAGCCAAGTCCAGCAGCGCACGCATGGTGTTACGCAAAGGCAGCTTCGGCTTAGGTGCAAACAGTGACTTTCTAAGGAAGAGGAACCACCTGCTGCGCACCATCTCCTCTCAGCCAGCCCCCAGCTCCCCAACTGGCAACATCCACAACAGACCAGAGCGCACACAGAGCCAATCAGACAGCGAGCGTCTGGAGCGGGAGCGTCTGGAGCGAGCTTACAGTCACACCCAGGGAGCAACCCAGCGCAGCATGAGCATCACCGCGAGCTGCTGGGGCCGCAGCAGCAGCACTAAGCTGGAACCCGGAGTTTTCAGCCCAAAATGAGATTAGAGAGATAATGTGTATCTTTGGGGAGAGTGACTTTCAGATCCACTGCTGGGGAAGAGACCTGTAACATAAAGATGAAGTGGGTAAAAGGGTAAAAAACTGTTGGCTTGCACTAGATGGACATATACCACAAGTAAAATAACAGGTGCTATGAACCACTCTTTATAAAACTAATACCAGTCACACTCAACACAAACACATATGGACAGAGCCTGGCTATATTTATTATAAAACATAACAGGCGTGTCAAGAAACATTTTACTGAAGTAGAAACACAAACAGACATAAATATAACTGTAGAAATCCAGACTGTTTCTACTGTTTAGTGTACAGTTATCAGTCTTGTATACAAGGTCAGTTTTCCTCTTTCAACAGGCTTTCAGACTGGACATGGTTAATGGTTACACACAATAGCACCCTCATGCTGTACTAGCATATACTGACTGCTTACAGTCAATATATATCTCGTCCATGTGTTGATATTGTTACCAGCGCAAGCACAACTACAGAGAGAAACTTTGTGAATAATAGTTTTAGAGCAAAGTCCTTTTTATGTGATTATCCGATATGTTCAAGTCTGAGAGCAAAGCTGAGATTCAGGTCAAACTGGACTGAATGTGTTTTCTGGATGTGGCCACATGCTAAATTTAATTTAGGCAAATTTCATTTTTTTCTAGAAGTTTTTTGAGTCAATAGTGTAAAGTTATCAGCACAGTAATAGTTCTTTGACTTGACAAAGTAGAAATGATTTGAGTTTTTGAGTTACGTTATACATGTTTCACCAAACCATACAGTCCAGTTTTTCTTGTTTTCTAGTTGTTCCTCAGACCAAAGAATCATTCAAATATCATGTGACACAAACAGCAAAATTACCCTTTAACTATGGTTGCAGCTGAAACTGTTCTGGAGGTTTTATAAAGCATTTCACCACATCACACCACACTGAGCTGCTCTGCCTTCCTGAATCCGTGTGACTCGGCTATAGCGGAGACTTCTACTGCCGTATGGTTAATGTGCCAAAGTAAACAGTACAGAATAATACGCTGTACGTGAAGCGAGAGGAAATGATAAAGTCTCCTGTATTAAAATGGAGCAGATTGTGTAAGTATGTAGTTGATGCCTTAAGAAGGCTTGTACATAATTGTTACATTTTAGTGCAGATCTGGTCCACTAAAGACCAGTTTCAAGTGTCTTCTTTACTCTGGGGGAACACACCGCCTCATTCAGGATACACTTTACTGACTGATAATGATGATGCAGATTATGATGATGATAATTATTGTTATTTAAGGTTATAGGTATTTTAAAATGTATTGATTTTGTGAACAAAATGTGTTTAAAGATTACTTAGCTATGTTGTGTTTTTTCTTCAAACTTCAGTTGCAGTAGCCAAAACTCAGAAGGGTCCTTGCCTAGCACAGTATTGTATTTTTATTATTTTATCTTGCAATTTACCAGAATTGTATCAATAGAATCACTATATTATGTCATATATTGTATGTTTGTTATTATCTATTTTGGACATTTGGGATAAGGCTTCTCTCTGGATATCCCAAAGCTGTAAATAAGGCGTTGAATGTGATCATAGAATATCCTCCTTAGGTTAAGGTCGCTTGTTCTGTTCTGCTGCACCTTTATAGGAAGACA
Source organism: Channa striata (assembly GCA_033026295.1). Lineage (NCBI taxonomy): Eukaryota > Metazoa > Chordata > Actinopteri > Anabantiformes > Channidae > Channa > Channa striata. Next base: position 6,049,460 of record CM065178.1, read on the forward strand.
AATCTGCAAATTGTAAATTCTGTACAATATGCTGTTAAAACTAGGAACACAGAGCTAAGACTTAGTTTACACTGTTGGCCATTTGTTTCTGAAATGGGTTAAAACCAATGTGATTATTCGTTCAAATAATGTTTATTTGTCCTTTTAATAGGCATGTACAGAGCTGACTACAATGGACCAATATGGGCTCAAATGTAAAGGGAAATGTGCAATATTGCTTAACCACACCACACGATCAAACAGACTGTGCTGAAGAAACGTCACAGTGCATTGACAATCAGTTAAGTAGGCACACAATATTCTACAGACGTCAAATCGCAGAGGGTATCTCTACTTGTGTCAGCCACAAACACGTGTGTACACATAAAAGTCCGTTTTACAAAGTGAGAATATTCCAGTAGACTCACATGCTCAGGCTTTTTTTTTTTTTTTTTGGTTACGTTTCCATTCCAGATTGTGGGCATCCATATGAATCCACAAAACATTTAACTGTAAAAGTGATCCAAGAACAACAGAACTCACTTCTCAGTTTATTAGTTACATATAACTAACAACACCACAGTCTAATAAAACAGCACTGCAATAAGGCCTATCATTATGATGATCATTATAAGACTTTTTTTGTTCAAATATGTTGTTGAAGTTGGGCTGCAGTTTTATCTTACTGTGTTAAACTGAAAGGTCTTTCTAATATTGGCCCATATAAATAGGGTATTAATAAGGCAGAGTAAATATTAGACAAGAGTGTAGATGTCAGCACAAATGTACCTATAACCTCCCTAATCAGGGCTTTCTTGCTCTCCTGGAGAAGTGTAATTCATATTTTAATTACTGTCCCTCTGCATTTTGACCTTTACAAGATTTGGCTTGAAGCCATATAAACAACTTAAAGGAAAGCTGCTGCTGCTAATATGATTGTTTTGTACATTCGTAGTAACTAGAAAAATAGACGGACACTTATCTAAAGTTGAAAACTACTTAATATTTCCTCCCGAAGAGATTGGAATTTTCAGAATATCAAAATCCAGAGAAAGTAAAGACGAAGCAGTGCGGTTATCTAGGAAAGAAACCTCTGGGCAGACACTCGCTTTTATTCTTCTACTGACAGACTTTACCGGAGGCCTTACATTTCCCTTTCCTGCCTTACATTGACCATTGTGCTGCGAGGCCTGGAGTGAATGCTGCTCGCACCCTAATCCACTTTCTGGAAAATTCGACTGTTCGTGTACACTTTGCTTTGTGGAACTAGGAAAAGGCCATATTTTCTGAAAGTGTTTTGGGTTGTTTTCACTTAAAAGGAAATGTAGAAAGGAGAAATCAATTTGAAACATTTCACAAACATTGGGCAATCTGTCTCTCAAGCTCTGTTCCCTCTGTTCATACAATGGCACAATTGTTTCATCAACTGCATTCATAAACTGTAAATATATACAACATACCTTGGTAAATTAAGCTTTGAGAATATTTTCATTGTACAGGTGTGTATCTCAAAGGTTTTGGATAACTTCATTTTATCCACTACCAAGTGTTTTTATGTACAGTGTATAAAGAACGTATAAATACCAATTAAGTAATGTTGGCCTTTTTTAAACACAAAACAATTTTAAAAAAATCTGACATTTTTGCTTTGTAACAATCATGAAGTGTTTAGCTTGGTTTCAACTGTTACGTTTGTAGAAAGCAGGAATGATTGAAATACATGATAATTGTGGTTGAAACTAAGTTTATTGTTCTGGTATCCATTGACACAAATGCAGAACCGAAATGTGAGATGTAAATGTAGACAAAATGCAAAAGGGTTTACAGAGTCATGGAGGAAATTAACATTTAAATCAGCTTCTCAATGGTGTAACGTGTCGTAAAACATATAACCTGATTTTAAATGAAGAAATTAATTGAATGGGCCGTTTGAAGTCACAACTCCTAAACATCAGCATGACTCCTTACTTAAAATTACACCCTGAAATTATTTAAAACATACAGTGTCTTGTGTGCAAACTGTCTGGTTCATCTTCACTGTATTGAGCGCTGCTCTTTTACGACTGCACCTGACAACACATTAATATCCACCGTAATTAATCTCCATTTTAAATCTCCTTTGTGCCAGGATGGCTTTACAAAGGCAAAGTAACCTGACATAATGATTTTTACCTGGATTTGACTGACCAGTTCACATGACAAGTACATGTCAGAATTATTTTGTACATTCATCGAGATACAGGTTAATCACAAGCAAGTCTTTGAAGTAATATGCATTTTAAATATGCACTTTAGTAAGTATTCTAAAAAAAACTTCACTGCCTCATCTGTCAGTTTCAGCAGTCTGGGCAGTGTCTTCTGGTGCATGTTCGATTCAGTTTAGATAAAGAGGTATCTGCATCTTCTACCTGTTGATGCCCAGTTTTCTTTGGAAGGCGTTCCCATCTCCCTTGGTGGCTTGCTATGGGATGAAGAGATGTTCACTGTTAAATTCGAGGCAGCTTGAATTCTCAAAGTTAGAGTTTAAAAGTATTAGTTTTTACCTTGTTAATTTCTTTGTGTTTTTCTCGACTGACTATTTCCTCAATGATCTCTCCTTCTCCTCTTACCAGTCTACAAAAGTAACAGGTACAAAAGTAACAACTTTACAGTGTACAAAAGCAAAGCACGTACTTGGTATATAGTTGTAAAAATAGATACAATTAATATCTAATAAAATACTGAGCTGTCTCACCTGGTCCGCCCTGTTTCAGGGTCCACTACTTTGCGAATCACGCTCTGCCGGGCCTCGTACTCTTCTTTAGTTAGAGGCCTCTTAGTGGAAAGGCGAGCCTTCTGCTCATCTGTCATAACTACAGAGGTAAACAAAAAGTTATGCACAAAACCTGCTTTGGCAGTTCAGAGTTTGATCAACAGAGGCTCTAATTAATTAAATCAAACAGGACTGGGCAAAGTGACTGCGTTTTAATATCTATTTATCCAACCTACAGTCCCAACTAACATATCTAATACACAGTGAGTGGAAAATTCTCACGCTCAATGAATGAGCTGTTTGTCTTATCGCTACTGTAAGTGATGCCAGTCTGAGCGGACTGAATGAAAATGTGGTTTTAAATGAGGATCCGTATTTATTCCTGATTGTGATAAAGATCATCAGATAGTGGCGTATATTAAACTGTAGGTTACACTGACATTCTGAGTCATTGTGTCATAGCAGTGACATTTGGATCCTATGAAACTTGTGAATGTCCCACCAGGTCCGAGCTCCGCTGCCCCCTCCTCACTCTGCCACACCTCCAGGAAAGACGGAGCTTTCTCCGCCGGACCCGGGAACAGCAGCGTCTCTGCCGCCTTCTTCCTCTCCTCTGCCGCCTTCTTCCTCTCCTCCTCCTCCTCCTTCTTCTTCTTCAACTTCTCTTTCTTCCTTTTCTCCTTCTTTCTCTTTTCCTTTAGCTTCGCCTTCTTCTTCTTCTGTTTCTTGTTCTTCTTCTTCTTTTTCGACTTTTCATCACTCGACGAGGAGGAAGAGGAGGAAGACGAAGACGAAGAGGAGCTTCTTCTGCGCTTCTTTCTTTGTGTTTTTACATCTGAGGGAGAAACGGAAACGTTCGACAGGTTTATTTAACGTCAACACTCTTCCTGTGGTCGGAGTTGGCTGATCTTAAGTCCTAACCTTCAACCTTCTGTCGTCCTTTGTTTGACGATGTGCTCCGACTCTTGCTGCTGGACGAGGAAGACGACGACGATGACGAAGAGGAGGGCGACCGTCTCCGTCTTTTCTTCTTGTCGTGTTTCTTCTCTCTGCCAACTCGTTCAGTTGATCTGATGCGATCCATCACTGAGAAACCGCCAGTTCACTCAGAAAAGTGTGAACTATAGCAATAACATTAGCAACGTTTACGGAAGAGCGTCCGTCTTTATTTCCTTCCGTCACCGGCACCAAACAATTAATTAAGGTTCCTGGTTCCTACTTTAGTCCAGAGAGACATGCGCTGTTTGCGGACGGCGCTGGGACAAGTTCTCAGGTTGTAGTTAAATGTCGCTGTGTCACAGTGTGGAAATATGCAGATGTGGTTAATAACTATATGACTTTGATCAGCCTGTTCAGAGGGGAAATTGCACACCACTGCATTTATTTGACAGCTTTAGTTACTATTCACTTTGCAGATGCAGACTTTCAATCAAAAGATCATTTCAATGAAATTATTCAGATTATTTTCCTGTTGGAGCAATAATTAGTACTTCAAGTTCTACTGCTGTTTGTATGGGAGTTCTCTTTAAGGCCAGTACCTGCACCCTAACTCGGCTATTGGGTTTGTGTTCTTCTACCAACTCTGGTTAGAAGCAACTAATGTCAAATTTCAGCACCAATTTCACTTCAATTAAAATTTCAGTATTAGCATCACTGTAATTTTTTTTTATGTATCGACGAAAGACGTCTGCTAAATACAACTGTAAGTAGCAGACAGGAATCAAAAAAAGCGGAAAATGCTCTCTCTGTCACATTTAGGCATTATTAAAAGGTGTTCCGTACTGCAAAGAGTTTAAATCTTGTGTACAACAGGCTGCTTGGACCCTGCAGTGACACTTAAGATGGCACCAGGATCAGACTCGGTGTCACAGACTCACTTGCTTGGGCAGACTAAATCTACACACCTGGTGAAGGGATCAGCGACCCATGAGGTCAACCTCAGTCATTGGGGAGATGGAAATAAATTAGTAGAATATGAGAAGTGATACTGGATCCATCTGAGGCAAGGGAGCTATATTTATAACACATTTCAAAAACAGAAGCTTTACACAAACAAATAAAACATTTAAAACACTTAGAAAAATGAAAACTAGAAATAAACCAATTAATAAAAAATGTAATAAGATTGATAAATTGATAATAGAAAGTAATCTTTCTTCTCCCAGTATAGAAATCATGTGATAGACAATAGCTCTGCTAAATTAAGTCATGTGGACATGAGGAATGTCACAGCTGTCAAAGCGGAAGACACATCAATAATTACACAGATTACAATGATTCAGATGCCTATAAACTTTTTTGCCACTCTAACAGATAAAACTCAAGCTCAGCCTTTGCCCTCAGCTAGAGATCCCTTCCCAACTATAAAGGAAGCCCTGCAGTACCTGAAAAGTAGGAGACTGGATCCTGGTAAAAGACTAGTCTTCTGTAGACATCCCTCACTTTTTTTCCCACTAGCTTTGTCAGAATGAGTGTTACTGAAAATATCATAGCTGTCTGTCTTGGAAGAGGGACCACACCTCTGTTACTCTTCTTTATCTTTCTTAGAATAAAATTTTAGAATCACAAAGATGGGAAGTACAAAAGTGCCCACATAAACCTCACCACCTGTGTCCCCCAACAGTTCATCTTTATAGACCTACAGTATAACTGCCAATATCATAAAGACAAAATAAAAAAGGAAAGGACAAGTCTATATATAATGTAATTTATGAAAGGCCAGCTAAGCGACTTCCTAAGGGCTTGGCTTTCTCCAAATTAATTCAAACTGTACCCAATTTTATTGCCACTATTTATGTCTGTATGTTGTGTAAAAGCAAGTCAGTGACTAAAAGAGACATTATTGTGGATTGTCCTTTATAGACAGGGGTAAGAAGATAATCAATTAATGATCCAGGATATTATAGATTTTAAAAAATGGGGGCATTGATGTGAATGTGTGTTGTTTAAACCATCGCTTTGTTACTGTATGTTGTACTTACCATGCCCTAAACACACATTTGGATCAGAGGATGAAGACAGCAATAAGTGGTTATGTGGAGTAATAGATTACAATTTCTGCGGGAGTTACACTTGGAATAAGAGCAAATAAATGAAACTGACATAGAGAAGTGAGTATGTAAAGTCTATAAAATCCTGCTTTCTGTTCAGCCATGCAATTTAATTAATTTGTGTGCACAAAAAGAATAAATGTGAGAACATATTGATAATGTTTATTTAAAAGTTTTTACAAAGGCAATTGTGAATCTTTAAAGCTTGTATGTTGATAAATGTACTTATTCCTGATATCAGCCCTTATCACTCTTGGTACACAAGGCTAAACTAACTAAAAAACATAACAGCCAGGCCTCAATCATTCTGCTTTTACTGCTCACCAGTTCCAGTTCTCCATTCATAATTAAATATTCCATCACTGTAGCAATAAATAAAACAGACTTCTCAAGATTCGTACAACTCCAAAGTCTTACAGAAAAAACAACGCAAACGATAAATACTCAGTACCCTGTTACATAAAACATGCAAATGCATGAGTGGATGTAACAGTATAAACATGGCTGCACTTGAAGTTAGGAATCTTTCCAGTCCATGTGTAAGAGGGTGCTCCTCCGGTTCCTCCAAGGGAAAATTGAGGAGGGGGGTGGTAGTGTTTGAGAGGGTGGAATGTGTCACTGGTGCTGGACTTCACTTGAGCCCATTACGATGCAGCTGCCATCCGGATTCTCTCTGGTGGATACAGCAGAACATTCTTGGCTGCCTTTATAGTGTTCTTCATGAGCATCGCCACAGTCATGGGTCCAACACCTCCAGGTACAGGGGTGATGAAGCCAGCTTTCCTTCTCACGCCTGTGTAAAGACAAAAAAAAGCACCATGTTACAGACTTCAGAGACACGAGACATGTCATCGCCGAAATACAACCACATCCAGTGTCCAGCCTCACCTTCAAAATCCACATCTCCAACCAGTCTGTTCTTTCCTGTGACTGGGTCCTGCACTCGGTTTATTCCAACATCAATCACTGCTGCTCCCTCTTTGATCATGTCTGCCGTTATGAGGTTTGGTATTCCTGATAGTTCAACAACACGATACAGTCAGACAACAGAAACATCTACTTATGTAGGATGAGGTTTATAACAGCTCAGTCACAGTCAGATTTATTGACACAAACCTGCTGCAGCCACAATGATATCAGCAATTTTAGTGTGTTGCTGAAGTTGCTCCTTTGGAGTGTAACGGTGAGAAATGGTGACTGTGGCATCACCTGCAAAAGAAAACGGTTTAGTATGTATAATTGAAATGTCTGTCCTCGTTATTTTGACCTAATCATAAACAGACACACAATTTACCTCCGGGCCTCTCATGACGGCCATCTGTGTGCAGTAACATAGCGATGGGCATGCCCACATTCTTAGAGCGTCCTGCAACCACAACATTTTTGCCAAGAGTAGGAATACCTGGAGACAAACAATTCTATGGATTAGTTAAGTTTGTTTAGCACTACATCCCCTCTAACAGGAAGTGAAATGGTCACTTCTATTTACCTGTGCGTTTAATAATTTCCCAGACTCCCCAGGGAGTGGCAGGAAGCATGGTGGACTGATCCAGGCACATGCGACCCACATTAACCACGTGGAAGCCGTCCACGTCCTTCGTAGGGGAAACAGCGTTACAGATTGTTCGCTCATCAATGTGTTCTGTCAAAAAATGAGATGAGTTACAGTGAGGACAGCTAGATCTAAGATGTTTTGTTCAAAAACATAGATGAGTCTGTCAAAGTTTAGCTATAAACATTTTGCACACTGAAAACAGAAAGCAGCAGGCAGTTTGTGTTTCCACCAAGAAATGACCAATACATGCATTCACTTCTAATATCACTACACAAAGCAAAGATGTTGAGTTCTACTGTTCCAGGTTGTCTGTACCTGGAAGAGGCAGCTGAACCAGTAGGCCGTCCACACGGTGGTCTGTGTTGAGTTTGTATATCAGGTCCAACAGCTCCTCCTCACTGATGTCTGAATGCTTGAGAATTGTCTCACTAGAGATTCCTGTGGGAGGAAGTGAGAAAACAAGTTAAAGACACAAGCAGCCCGTTGTTCAGTTGTTAGTGAATTCAATGTAGAACTGTTGTGAACATGTGTAAAGACTGTTCTTGATTTTCCCTTACCGATGTCAGCTGCGGCACGTGTCTTGTTCAGGACATAAGAGTGACTTGCTGGGTTGTCTCCCACCAGAATCACACTCAGGTGGGGTCTCCTGTGGCCAGCTACAACCCACTTCTCCACATCGACCCGGGCCTCGTCACGTATCTGCCGCGCTAGTTTCCGTCCAGAGATGACCACTGCGTCCTGCCTAGGAGTTGCCGTGTAAAACAATGCCGGGGTGAATTAGCCATTAAGAGCTGCAACTGAACTTTTTATTTTTAACCATTGTGTGAAGCAATTACATGTAAGTACATAAAGTATTCAACTGAAGTTAACTTAATTATACAAAAGTATAATAAAGCTGGTTTCAAAATATCTAACCAGAAGAATGTCTTTATTAAAATAATCTACACAAATACACAGTTGAATCGAAATTCAAATAATTTATAGGCAGAACATATTGCAACACACTGATTTACTGGACCTGGTCTTTCCCATAAGCATCGAACGGGGCTTTTGACACCAGAAACCTGTAATCAGCCTGCAACATCCACCGTTGGCAAGCACCATTTAGAACTCCTAAAATTAGATGGCACTTCTCGACCTGATTCAGCCATATGTTTTAATAATACATTTTACATCCCAGAGCTGGTTGACATTGGTGGAAAAAGACAATGGATTCCAAACTAAGGAATGCCCAATTAGAGTCATTGCAAAATTCTTCACTCAGTGACAAGAACTGTAGCTGACCTGTCGTGCTACTTTGTCCAAAAAAAAAACTGCCAAAATGGTTGTTAGTTATATAACAACAAACACAGAGAGCAGTAGCCAATAACTCGAGAGTAATGAGCCATCAGCAGTGATGTAACCATCGTTATTAATGTGCCAAAAGTAATTAAACCTCACAAATAAATGGGGTGAGACCATAGGGCCAGTGTACCACGTCCTAGAGAAAATGTGTCGGGATCACAGCACAACAAACTTTAACCCTTATACAAATTGAAATACAAGGTCTGAGGACACAGTCTCTTATTTTATGTATGGCCACATGTTAAGTGAAAGCCTCCTCGGGATGTCTTTTAAATTTGTTCTTCACCTTTCTCCTATTTATCTTATTGACTACTTTTCAAATGTTTTCCTCAAAAGAAGTCATCTTACAGCTGATTGCTTTGTTTCTGCTTCCACTGTTTACATGGTCCCTCTGCTCAGTCTGGGTTTCGTTTCTAAAATCAGTTTTTAATACTGAGCTCTTCCTTAGAGGTTTTTATGTTTTATTGTACTTCAAACCGACAGCATGCTGTGTACAAATAAACTGTACATTTTTTCAGAAGTAACTCAGCATTTGTGAATGAGGTGTAAGATTACAGGCACGAGGTTTGGGTTTTCAAGGCATGTGTGCAACATTACTCCTCTACATGCAAGTTATCGGAGTCATTTCCTATAAATAACTGCCTGGGATGCTGCCAGCGTGTCATCTTTGCTATGCACTCACACACATATTATCAGCCATAGTTTTTGCCATTTTAAAATCATCTTATATCTTCGAGGACATATTGACTACTTGAGCCCACACCTCGTTCTCCAGCTGGAACTGGAGCCCCCCCCCTCAGCCATAGGCTGCAAGGACTCTTATCGATTTCATCAGCCAGCCGGCCGCTGCAATGTTACCGGCACGACGCTAGGGGCGCACCGAAACGTGCCCATTCAAAATCGATGCCATCGGTTGCAATACAATCAATCGAAGCCCTCTCGGAACCCACGACGTCATCTATATCTCCCCAATAATTGAGGAAAACGTTTACATGTTTCGAAGAGACGCCAACATTTATCCGCGGCGGGAACAGAAGCCGCCGATCACGTCGTAAAAGTGGCACAAATGGCACCGAATGAAGCGGCTGCTGGCGCTCACCTGGAGGCGGACGTGTGCAGTTTACACACTTGCTGCTGGGAGTGTTGGCACAGTTTCCTGAGAGTCCTGACCGCTGCCATCCTGACGGGCTGAGAGAAGCAGACACACACACACACACCGCGGGCTGTTACGAAACACAGCACCGAACGGGGCTCAGCGAGCGGTATCCGGGAGGAAGGAAGAGCAGAGCGGCGGTAAAGCCCGCCCCCTCACACATGGTGCCAGCGTCAGGGACTCTGCCGCCACGCCCCCGCCGCACAGATAACCTTCCACGGAGCCGAGCGGCAGCGGCGGGTCTGGTATCACCGGGCAAAATGTCTGTGACACAGGGCGGTTATCGTCAGTATCCACGCTCCGTTAACACAGAAGAAGCTTTTATCTAAAGTTCCATTTTACTGAACACTGATCAGAGCGTGCGTGCTCACCGCTGGCAGGTGTACGTCAAGTAGTACGATTCAGAATTGTACTTGAGAAAACATATCCGGGCTCTGGCACATGTATTTGCTACTGGGCCAGGACTGATCTCCCACCTTCGGCCCTCAGTGTGTGTGTAGCCCATTGCTGCAGACGACAGTGCACACACCAGACTATACACAAACGATCTGTGCCTCAAATCCCAAATTTACAGGATAGAGAATGATCGTTTTTCAGCAGCATTAAGCATGTCTTGATAACATTGTATTGTTGGTGGATTTTCTTGTATCTCCTAAAGCAGAATACACATTGTTGTCAACCACAAATGCTTGTTTCTGGTCATAATGCTGGAATTGTTTCTAGAATAATACAGAATAGTTGGTGTGGCATAATGCAACACCTATTAGCAAATTATGGAAATTAGCACTTTTTTTTGGAGAACTCAAGAACTGCCAGTCTACTAATTAAGCAATCATTAAGACTTTGTGTTTAGATTTTTACCTATGCCATAATACCATCTGATTTATTTTAAATCCATTCCACAGCGTAGAAACAATCTCAAACATACGAACATAATTATTTGTGGAAAACACAACACACAGTTATGTGTACCATTTTATCCACATAAACTGTAAATTTAACACGAGCCGATAAGTCTGGGCTCCTTGAACCTGGTTTAAATGTATCTCATTCAAAGAGCACCTGCAAGATAATCAAACATGGGCCAAGTTGAGCAAAGATCAATAAAAACAGAGCAAATAAGCAGAAGTGTGAAGAGAAGAAGAAGTTTTTGGGCTAAAAACTAATAACTGCAGATATTCACAGAGAGATTATCCTGTTTCCTCAGTGTTTCCTACAATCACATGATCAACACCAAGCCAGTGGAAACAAATAGCGATAATGTTTTCATGTCTTCCAATGCTGCCTTTATTGAAGGCACAAGCAAAACATAATTTAATCCAGAATTAGTAAACCAACGATGAAACTTCTTTGGACTTTTGTCCACATGTTGACCTGAATGGCCCGAGCCCCGGGCTGTGGGCCGTGGTTGTAGCTACATGTGGTCGGCAGGGGGCGACAGTCTGGCACCGGCCTACGACAGAGAGTCGATAGAGGAAGAGGGACTTTGGGTGCAGTTCATGTTAGCCGAGAGGGTTCTGTTAGCAACCAGCGCAAACAAGTGGCTCGCAGAGTGCAATTGTACGGCAGTATTCACTAAACCGGGATTAGAAGTTTCAATCGAGCTTCTCCAACGACTGTTCCGTCGAGATGAGCTTCCTGTTGTAAGTAAAGTTGGCAGCCGTGTGTCGCAGCTGGAACCTGCGGTTAACGTTAACCTAGCTTCGCTTCTACAAAGTTCCACCAAAGGAAGTAACTGAAAATAAGACACTTACCGTTACAGAAACAAGTCCGAAAACCGCATTGGACCCGCAATAAGTTTATGTTCAGCTTAAACAGGATTTTCTTTTTATTGCAAATCGTCGTGGCATTATGAGTGATTTGTGTTTATGTATTGTTATAGCACTCCCCCCTCTGTAACCTAACTTTTTTTGACTCGCGTTAGGTAATCCAACTTACTTTCTGTCTTAGCTAGCAGCGATAGCATGCAATGAACCGCTGACTTTTATGGCCACTTTTTTGACTTCCAGAAGACCGTGCATGCTATGATATTTCACACCTTTGCTGTCTTTACCTCGTCGGCAGGATAGTAACTACACGCTAAGCAATTAGCTGTGACATTGTGACACTGTCACATTTCCTGTTTGTCGCACCAAGTGGTGATCACCGCAGCTTTATTTACACGATGCTCCTTATACCGACATACGTCGGGCCCACTAAAACAGGCCGATGCAAGTCTTGAGCAGACTTGAACGTTGGTATGACAGTTGAGTAAACCTGCCATGTGTGTCACTTTAATGGATGCTTACAATTAAGCCTTTCGGCAGCTGCTGCTGGTTGCACAAACCCGACAGGAAGGATCACTACAAATGAAGGCCAAAGAGGAGCATCTGCTCCCACACACAATGTCCCTGTTGTGTCATAGGTATGGATATCTGCTTAGCCCCACGTTTGTTTCTTTGCAGTGGCAGTCGCTCATCTAAGACCTTCAAGCCCAAGAAGAACATCCCAGAGGGCTCCCATCAGTACGAGTTGCTGAAGCATGCTGAAGCAACCCTGGGCAGTGGTAACCTGAGACAGGCTGTCATGCTCCCAGAGGGAGAAGATCTCAACGAGTGGATTGCTGTCAACAGTAAGTGGATTTAAAAAAAAAAAAACACACACACAACTGTTAACTGATAAACTGCATTTTAAATGTCATAACTTCAGTAATCATTTCAACATCAACATTTGCATCATTAAATAGTAAAAGAATAAAATTTAGATCAAACCAATATATAAATAAGTACACTTGTGGCTAGAGCGACATAAGCAGTAGAGTGTGCAGGAGGGGATGTGTTTGGTTGCATCAGATTGACAAGATATGTAGGTAGATATACACAGATATCACGTATACACATATATCTACAGCTATTGGGGTAAGTAGAGATGCCCAGTTAAGTTAAATTTATAAAGAACAACTTTTACACTCTGCACTTTCAGCCGTGGATTTCTTCAACCAGATCAACATGCTCTATGGCACCATTACTGAGTTCTGCACTGAGACCAGTTGCTCTGTGATGTCTGCTGGACCAAGGTAATAGCAAAGCATTCCTCTTTCTTTGTATGAGGCTTCTTTTTGAATAGTCTTTGTATTTTTCCACAGAAAAAACAGCTATGTCACACATAAATAAAATGTATAAATAATTTATTGATCATAAAATGCCAAATTCTGTCAGCAAGTAAACAGAATTTGGCATTTTATGATCAATAAATTATTGATCCCCAATAAATTTGGGGAAAACTGGGATATTTGAATTGAACTATACACTCACTGGCCACTTTGTTATGTACACCTGTGCAATCTAATGCAATCCAACAGAGCAGCTCTGCCATGAATTCTACTATTACAATGTTATAATTTCCTGGTTTTTAAGTCAAAGATGAATCTACTAGAAAGTGGTTCTAACGTTTTGCCCCCTTTAAAGTTTTGGCCCCGTTATCTCTCAGTATAATGCACTCCAGTACGACTCCTCCACCCACCTCAATAATAAAAACAGAGTAGAATTATCACCTTTTTGACAGTTTAAACTTATAAAATTAGAAATTGTAACTTTGTAAAAGCAGAAATCATGGCAAAGAGACTGTATTGGATTGCATTAGATTGTACAGGTACACCTAGTAAAATTGTTTTTAGCTATGAAAATGGCACAATGCATATACACTAGCTGAAAATGTATTGTATTATTTGTTTGTACTTAAAATACGTGCACTTCTGTAACATAAAATGTTGACTAAAACATTAATGCAGTGTAAAGCCCAAAAAATCGGGGAACATGTTCTCGTGAATTTCTCCGAAGTAAGAAGATTGTTTGGGCTGACGTATGCATTTGCCTAAATTTACAAAAAAAGGAACTGACTGAGACAGATGTGTCATACAAAGCTTGAGTGTTTAAAGATGAACTAGAAAAATAATGAAAATTAGTAATGACAGATTTGTGGCTCTAGGATGTTGTAACAAACAACATCAGTAATGATTATTTTTCCTATTTTTTTTAGTAAAACCAAGAACTGGGATTTATGCTTTAGTGTTACCAAATTTATGCTGTTGATATAAAAGTGAATGTTTTTTTGTAAATTTAACTGAAAATATTGTTTCATTTGCTGTAAATTCCTCCATAAGATTAGACTGAACAAATATGTATTGCAAAGAATGAACTATCACATAAACTCATATAAGTACAACATTTCTGTGAGATCACTTTTGTAATATGAATTTATTCGTGTTTTGAATGGTTGACCGTTCAAGTAAATGAAATTGAAAGATGTCATCTGATTGTCATATGAAAAACAGGAATTTAACTTTGCATGTGGGTCTTGTAGAAGCTGTTTTAGTTAGAAACTAGATTCTGCACTTCCTCTATCCTCTCTCCTGCCAAGACTGTCTTCAGTCTGTAATCAGGAGGAAGAGACTGGAGTTCAGTTCCTGTTGACATAGCTGCCATTAAGAATATCACTGCATCTACATACTTTTTCACTTCCCCCTCACTGCCAAATTCTTTGCATGTACTTGTGCATAAAAGTCTGAATGTTTGCATCTTATAAGTACATTTATCAATTTTTTAAAATGTTGTTGTTGTTTGTAGATATGAGTATCACTGGGCAGATGGCACCAATATTAAGAAGCCTATCAAATGCTCTGCGCCCAAATACATTGACTACCTGATGACTTGGGTACAGGATCAGCTGGATGATGAGACACTTTTTCCATCAAAGATTGGTGAGTTTTCATAATTGCTGTTAAAGCATTTATTTTTTAAGCATTTTGGTAAATAGAGTTCCACTTTCAAGTATTTTGTACTGATTGAATTGAATTGAATTGAAGTTTTATCTACACCAACTAGGGTGTAGTCAAAAAAGTCAAACGTTTCAAGCAGCACATGCTCCTCTATTGACATCGTCATTTGTCAACACTCCTTTTGTCCCACAGGAGTTCCTTTTCCTAAGAACTTCATGTCTGTGGCCAAAACCATACTGAAGCGTCTGTTCAGGGTTTATGCTCACATCTACCACCAACATTTTGACTCTGTGATGCAGCTGCAAGAGGAGGCCCACCTCAACACCTCCTTCAAGCACTTCATTTTCTTTGTTCAGGTGAGATTATCCCACTCCAGTGAGGGGTTTCACCACTTGTATGCATCTAAAGGCCCCTTCAGGGTTTCATAATAACTGTTACATAGGTTAGCCAGTTTTACATGTTTGAAAAAGAAGAACTTTACCATAGCTTTAAATATTTGTTGCTCGTTGGTCAGTGCTGAACTAGCAGAAAGACCATTTGCACGCTACGTAAGAGAATGTGGCACTTAATCTCTTGTTTCAACAACACACTGCAGTGACTAGTTTCATCTTTGATAGATGCCAGTTATTAAGCAAGCATTGTGGCTCTATTTTCAACAGCCATGACTTGTTTGAACAGAGTAATCAAGGATCTTTTCCATCATACCTTTTCATGAAAGAAATATAAGAAATATAAGAAATAAAAAATATGTTATGTAATAAACAAGAAAAACAAATCATTGTGCACATAAGAGAGTTTTACACGGCAGGATATTTAATGTGATGTGATAAAAATATGTATGTTTTTTTTGCAGGAGTTCAACCTTATTGATAGGCGAGAGCTTGCTCCTCTGCAGGACTTGATTGAAAAGCTCGGATCCAAGGACAGATAGACGTTTTGTAACATATCTCCCTTTTGCAAGTTTCTTTTTCGCCTTTGTCCCCTTCTGTGACCTCTGCTACCTCTATGACTCTTAAAATCTGTGCCTTCTTCTTTTCATTTCCCAAATGTTTGTACTGTACATTTTCTTTTATTCCCTCTGTTGTTGTTGTTGTTGTTTTGTTTTTTTTCCATTTTTGCCACTCTAGATAATAGTTTAGTGTTAATGTTTTTTCACTGTCTGTCGTTAATGACTCAGTAAGAGCAACCTACTGAATTTTGTACTGGACCAAGGACATTTGGAAGTTAAAGTGAAACCCTATTTTCCCTTTTTTAGTTAAGTGTATAGTATTTTGATTAACAGAACAAAGGACCTATTGATAGGCAATTTGTGTAAACTTTTAACTGTTACAAATACATTGGCTGACCAAATCACAACTTTAGATTTTTAAATGTCTATCAGAGCTCAACAGGAAACGGACAAAAAGCTTGTGAGGGGAGTAGTAGTAGTGACAGGTCTTGGGGGTCTATAATGCCCCCCTTCCTACTGACTTGCTCTTTGATACAGTACATTTAAGGAGATGCTATGATAGACAGTTGTAAAAAAACACCACAATCTACTGCGTTATAGGTATTTTAGTATGGTCATGCAATACTGTATTTTGCACATTTTGGGGGGTGGGTAATTTCATGATTAAAATTGTCAAATGCAATATAAAGTGCTTAAAATGATGATTAAAATCTGCTATAACTATGATAGCAACCACAGTATATATAGTAAAAATAATCCAATCAACAGCAAAAGTTGTTCAGTCCATTTCTCTATGGTGCCGATTTATCGTGGAACTCTTCATCATTGCTCTTTAAATGCTGGTACATATTATTATTATTATTATTATTATTATTGTTGTTGTTATTATTATTAATACTATACTATACTGTTTCCCCCTGGATTGGAAAATAGATAAACAGTTGTTGTGCCTCTGCTTGACAAGGATAGGAGACCTGAGATGTATGTAGTTTTTTGACACAAGTCTTTAAGTATTGGTGCATGTATAATTGCCATGGTAATTTCCTTTGCTAGTTTTTGGATACAACAGCAGGGCTGTTTGTATGGGCACCTGTTTAAAACTTATGCAGCTGATAGTCCTGATTAAGAGGTTTTATTTGGCATCCTATGAGCAAGGTAATCGGGCCAAAACCTACTTTATAGTGGGCCTGATTTTACATCAGACAATCACGTAACCAATTAACAGCTGTTAGATAACTTAGATGCATATATATAATTTTTTAAATAAAAGCCTGTTTTATACCAATTGAGCTTTTCAAAAACAAATTACTTAAATGCAATTTATTCACTTTTAAGGCCATGTTTCTTGGGGTAAAAAAAAAAGATTCTACAAAGTTCATCATCTATAGGCATATCAGTGTCTTCTCCAAGATAGTTATTTAAAGATTTTTGTTAAATACATATTTTTCTTTGAATCTTGTTGCAATTTTAAATGTATACCTTTTTTCCCCTCACAACTTTGAAACTTTTGGCACAGAGTTACATTTCATATTACATTAAAAATAGACTGGCTGTACCCAGTCAAAAAAGAAAAAGGGCTTTGAAAAAAAATCTATTTTGTTTTTATATATATTCACAATAATTGTCCAATCATTGGGTGGTCATTTTAAATGGGAAGAGGTGCGAGGACAGGCTAGATGTGCTGTGTCCCCACAATTGTGTAAATAAAATCTGTTTTATCTGAACAAAACTGTGCCTTACAACAATGAAAATGTCTGACATGACAGTATTCTTATAAAACTCAATAAACACCCGAAAGACAAATATAGTGTTGATTTTCATTTTGTGGATACCTAAAGTCTTATGCGGATTGATGGATTATGCTTAAATTATCTTTTGTAATATAATTATTAATTATTTTTGTATTTGTTTAATGAACAAAGACGCAGATGATCAATTAAAAAGTTTTCTTTGGTAAGTCTAATCGTGAAAGTTTGTATAGTCTTATTGTCTCTGTCAGAGCCGTGGGTTCATACCAGACATTTTTACAAGCGGACGGTTTTTATTCAACCAATGAAATAGGAGCTTGTAGTGAAAGGTGGGCGATTTTACCCTGAGTACGGATCAGCGGGTACTTTCAAGCAGTAGCTGCTAGTTATTTATTGTATGCCCTGCAAAGGCTAAAACCACTGTTCTTTTCTAGTTGACACTAATTGCAGTGTTACATTAAATACTGAATCGGTATGATTTGGTTTCTCTGTATCAATGGCACAGGACACATCATGAAAAGTACCGTTAAGTAGACATCCTGAGAGCCTTCACTCGGGGTAGAAATCATATCGCGTAATTACAGAGCAACGAAACAACGAACTGTTTTTCTAGCTACGATCAAATAGCTGTTGGTACAAGTTAGTTGCTATATGTTCAGAGAAAAACTGGCATACAGCAACTTCCGAGGATTGTAGCGGTTTACCTGGATCGGACATCGGAAACCCTCAAACCAGACATTAGTTTCCTCGCTTGAAAGCTAGTAGCAGCTAACGTCAGGAGCATCTAGCTAAAGTTATTTTGCTAACGTTAGCATTGAGTTACAACTGCGCGTCGGTTGACAGCGTTAACAGTTATAATATTGCTAAGATACATAACTGGTTGACGTTGTCCAACTGCCCTGCGTTGGTTTAAGGTGCCTGTTGATTAGGGTTTGACGGATGGTCTCGTCGTTAGCTAATTCAGGCCATCGTTTTGAGCTAGCTAACTTTAGCTAGCGGCTTGGAAACATTGGGTGAGCAAACCTGTCACTTTCATTTGCTAATGGCAGTGGCGTCGTTAGCTACAGGTAGTCTTACACATGTAACGCTAGTTATCTTTTCATGAGCTTATTAATCATCTGTTGGTGCCTGTTGAATTTAAAATCAGATATTACTTGTTTAACTTAAGAAATGTATCACAAATGTCTTGTTGTAGTTAGTTAAGCTAACGATGCTAGTTTACCAGTCGTTAATTACAGTAAAGACCATCGGGAAAGAGTTGGGTTGGTTGTGTCATAAGTAACGTTTAACTTTGTCTACATGCGTTGGTAAAGCCATGGCAGATGAAAACACACAATTCTGCGGTAACTGGTAAGTATAAAGATGATGTACATTGAGTAATCATTAATTATTTTGTTGGTGGTAAAAACATCATGTTTATGATTTTCAGCAAACATGACATACCAGAGGCGAATTTTACCACCCATGAGATCCACTGTCAGAGGAACATTGCACTGTGTGACATATGCCAGGAGCCAGTGCCCCGGGCCGATCTGCAGGAGCACAAGCAGCAGGAGCATACACAGGTATTTATATTATCAACATCAGTTATTCTTTTAACAATGCTCACCAAAGGTTGGCTATTGCATCCTTGGTGTAAGTGAAAATCATTACAGAGTGATCATGCTGCAGTCACCCGTGATCTTCAATCTTCATTCCAAAGGAAATGATAAATAATAAAGCAATGTCAAACATTTATAACTATTTTCACTTTCATTTCAGGTTAAATGCAAGTGTGGCTTAAAAATTGAAAAGAAGCTTATTGATGTTCACCAGGTATTTGTGAAAAAATGTTTTCTTTCCCTCTTTATAACTAATATTTAAGCATCTTTGTTTATTCGTTTAATTGTGCCTCTTCGCAATTATTGTCTTTTGCAGAGCTCCGCATGTTCTTTGCGCCTTGTACCATGCCAATATTGTGAGCTGGAGCTTGTCTTCAGTCAGTCCAAAGAGCATGAAGAATATTGTGGTACACGCACAGAGACCTGCCCACACTGCAAATGCAATGTAATGTTGAGGGAACAAGATGTGCATGCAGACATATGTGGAAGCCTCACACCGCCACAGGAGAGAAACAACAGCAGAATGAGTCATAGTGCAGGGGAGCCACAGCCTCCAGAGGGATGGTTTGAAGCCCACTCCATCCGAAATGTCATAAGAGCCCAAGAGAGAGGTCCTAAGAATAACAACATCATTGCAGCAGGACAACGGGCCTTTCCCCGGGCATTTGACCCTGAAGTTTATAACTCTGCAAGGGGACCTCAAGGCTCAGGGGACTGGAAGAATATTTCATCCAGCAATACAGCATTCAGTCACTGTGAGTTCATTTCTGACTTATTGATTATTCAATTTCATTTAGGGTAAAAGGTGCCAAGCAAGGTTAATTTTCTACTCACTAAAATATATCAGTGTAGTTTTAAATGAATTTAATGGCATTTAAAATTCATAAATAAAGTTTCTTGTAAGTACAAAGTTATGTTAGATATACACTGTTGAATACATTTCCTATCATTTTAAATTTGATTTCATTATATGTTATGGATATGAAATGTTTGAAAAACTGATTAAAATTGCTTTAAAAATTTAAATAATATATGTTTACATGCTTTTTCTGTTTTTAGCCATCGTTGCAGACCAGCTGTAAGGACGTGTTTAGATAGAAACAGCTCAGAAATCTTTTAACAATCTTTTTTCCCCATAGTTTACCTTCTTGACAAATTGTTTCCAACAATGTTGAATGTTGGTTCATGGTATTAAACAAAACCAAAAGGCAAGTGTGGTGCTTTTTGCTGCTGTAGCTGTTTTCTGAAATTACCGCATTGTGAAATTTTCCTTGTAGTGCTTGGGCAGAGTGACTTTTTGAACAGCAGCAGCGCATGGCCACATGGTGGTCATGATGAGGATTCCTCTGGCCTGGACTACATGTTGGCTCTCAGCCTACAAAGTGATGGAGAATCAGTGGCTGGAGGAATAGAGGGGAACCCATGGTGTGATATCTGGGACCACAAGATTGAGAAGACATCCAACAGCTCCATAAGCTTTCCACTGACCAACAACAACTACCCACAGTTCACTACAGGCACAGGCGTAAGTACAGTGCAGGATGATCAAACAGGTGGGTTTGTTTTTTTTAAGTGGAACTCCTTTGTTTTCTTTTTTGTTAAGCTCTTTGTTAATCAGTTTAAATAATTTTTATAGATGCCATGCTGCCTTGTGAGTTTTGCGAAGAGCTGTTCCCAGAAGAGGATCTTATTTTGCATCAGGTAGGAGATGTCATTTTAATACATTGGTAGCATAGTTTCTCAGGTGACTAATTCTTGATATAACAGTTTCGCATTTAGCTGCTTGTCGCTGAATCCTGACTTATATTGTTTGTTGAGGTGATGAAAGGCACACTAATAAATAACATTATGCGCTATACACTGGAGGACTCTTTGCTTTTACAGCTAATTACTGTTTGTTTTTACCAGATTTAATTGTCACAGGGACCAAAGGTTGTCCCGGCCACAAAATGACTTTGTTATCTTCATTGACAGAGAGAAACTAGCTATAATTTACATTTAGCAGATGCTTTTATCCGCATCCACTTACACACAATGGCAATGGATGCCATGCAGGGTGCCCACTGGGAGCAACTTGAGGTTCTGTATCTTGCCTGTCTTGCCTAAGGACACTTCAGCATGTAGCAGGGAGGGACTGGGGATTGAGCCACTGAACCTGTGGTTCATGGACAACTGCCTAACCAACTGAGCTAAATCCATCATTTTACAGATCTTTCTCTCGAGAAGTAAACAAAAACATAGTGCTAGTAGTCGATAGTCAATATAGTCAATAAAGTGTTTTTTTTGTTCTTATACAGGTAGCTTGCCTGTCACTAAAAGCTTGAATGTGTTAAAAGTGTGCAGATTCATTGTTCTTGTTTCTCCTATTATATCATTTGACCTACTTTTTGTCATGGTGGATGGTGCATAGCATGAACTCTCTTCCAGTAGGATTTTTAAAAGTTGTTTAGTGAATGTAAAATGCTTAGAAGTAGTTTCTTACTTTCTATACTTGTTTAAATCTTACGTTCAGATGGATCACAATCCACTTACAGCTTGTGCTATTTTAATATCTGGCCCTCATTGCCATCTGGTATAGACAATGACTCAATATAAGCAGGTTTAACACAGATTTCATCCTTTTGTGTACTTTCTTTCCTTTGTTTCAGACTGGGTGCAGCCCCGCCTCTGCCTTTGCATCTTTCAGTAAGCAGCCACCTTCTCCACCTAAAGAGGACAGGATAAGCAGGAGTTCTTCACAGCTTATGCACGGTCTCCCTGACACCCTCGCATCAAACATCCCCACTTTTCCTCGGTCAGTCTCTCCAGCCTCCTACAGTCCTCCAGCCAGTCCCCTAGAGGGCGACGTTGTCATTCCGTGTGAATTTTGTGGCGTTGCCTTGGAAGAGGCTGTTGTCTTTCACCACCAGGTATTGTTCTTATCATGATACCCAGACAGCGTTAAGGTATTGATATTGCAAAACCTGTTATACTTGGACGTTCTATGCATTGCTAGAGAAAGGAAATAGTTTTGACCTTTCACAGTATCTCACAAATGTGACTGTAAACACAATTCTCATCTCTAGGAGTTCCACATAATAAAGTGGAGAACTTTATCGATAAAGATTTGATATGGATATAAAAAAAGTTTAAATATGTATTTGAGCACACAAAATATAGACAGATGTGCAGTTGTGTTATTCTTTATGTTTAATTGTTTGTGTGTTTTTACTTCTAGGACAAATGTGATATGCGTCCTCAGACTGTTCATCCACTAAATAATATAACTAAGTCAAATGTCAAAAAACCGTTGAGCCCTGCTAAAGACACCTTTGGGCAGATATCAC
This sequence comes from Channa striata, assembly GCA_033026295.1. Classification (NCBI taxonomy): domain Eukaryota; kingdom Metazoa; phylum Chordata; class Actinopteri; order Anabantiformes; family Channidae; genus Channa; species Channa striata. Next base: position 6,071,673 of record CM065178.1, read on the forward strand.
CAGATTTTCAGAGGAGAATAAAACACCAAGGTAATGCATAAAATGGATTCAAAATATTTAAAACTAGGTAAAGATCTGATTTTAAAAAAACTATCAATAACGGGACATTTCTGCATGCATGCAAACTTTTGATGCCCTGTGTAATATGAAATGAAGCTGAAAATAAATTGTCAACATGTCAGAAATAATTGAATGAAAATCAAATCAAAACTGGCCTCTTGGTTAGCATTTTGATTAGTGTAGACTGAGGACAGATGTTATTAATTTTGAATGGATTATAGAAAAAGTCAGGCTACGGAGTTGTCACCTTACAATAAATTCTAAGAAACCCAGTCTTTGGGAAATCTAGATGTCACATTTTTGCATGTGTGTGGAGTAGATTTTTGAATAGATTTCAACTTTAGACTACATCCGCACATACATAAGTCCTTGTGAGTATACACTGGAATCAATGGTGTTGTAATCCTTGTTGTTTGTGATCACATTATAATCTAGTTGGTCTCTACATACTTTGAATTGACGTTTGTATATCTATGCCATGTTCTGAATCCTGTTCAACATATAGCTGACCCCTTGGATGAGGACTTTGGATTTGGCAGAGACGCACCACCAGGACAAAACCCAAGGGAATGGACAAGAGGCTTCATTGGACTGCCAAGTCCAAGGAAGACATTCAACTGCGATGTTTCTCTTCAAAACCGACCTCAGCAGAGTAGAGAAGCAGAAGAAGCTCATTCCTCTTTCTGTGACAGATCAGGCTCTACACTTTTAAAGGGGTAAAACCAGGGCCCACATAAACAAATCTTTATCCAGTTCATAATTTATCATTAAATATTGATGTTATTGAGTATATTAGTAATGTTCTGTTTGACCACCAGACTACATGTGCCAGAAAATAAAGAAGGGAGAGGGAACAGAAGGAATCCAATAACAAAGGTACAGTGGACGATTTTCTTCATTTTTATTTTTTCATAAATACATGTATTATGTATTTATAGTTGGTCAGGATTGAAAGACACAAGAAACCTATGCATTTATGCTGCCAAGGTGAGAACACAGACCCCTTCAGCAAAGTATTTGATGTGATCTCCTTTTTTAACAACATCTATGAGCTCATTTTCATCATTAAGTACCAAGTGGCATTGAAAACATGGCTCCAAGCTCCTATTATTCCACTTTTTCAGTTGTGTTTTTTTCTGTTTGCAGCTGGCAAAGAAGCAGAATGAAGAGCAGCAGGAAGAGTGAGCACAGGGACATTTGGAATCATTAAAAAATATATATATTTTCCGCTTTTCATTTATCTTTTTTGCACACTTCTGAAAGAAAAAAAACATACCCATCTGATAAGTGCCTGTGTATGCACTAGTATCTTGAAGTTTATATGTTGTTGAATTGTAATAGTAAGTAGTTTACTTTATTCATACATACTTTATTTATGTGTTTCTAATGTTTGTCTAAAATCTGTCCTTAACAGATAAATTATATCATAGATTCTATTCACACTGATTCTCTTTTCCTTGTTTCATTCTTTGAACTGTACAGGTCATGTCATGGCTCATTTAAAAACTGTATTTGAAACTCAAACACTTCATACTGTTACTGCTGACTGCCCACATGAGGCGAGTGAGTCCTCAGACAGACGTCAGTTCCCTCAAACACACTTCAACTTCATCTGTACTTTGTTACTCTAGCAAAGGGCATTTGTTTCCACCCTTTGAGCAGTGTATGTTTCAGTGTTCCTGTTAATTTCTGAATCTTTATGTAAGCACTTTGATAGATCATTTTGTTAAAAAGGGCTTGTGTATCTTGGACAAAGAAATTAACTGTGTTATTGAACATTTGTCTTTTTATAATGAGCATTTGTCTTTAATACTCTTCACTGATATTTTGATATTTTAAAATCTTGTCTGTAGAACTATATACACTGCATTATGTTAAGATTGCTTTTGAATCTCTCCTTGTCCAATATTCTTTTCAATAATATGAAAAATATTATGGCGTTCTTCCAAATAGAATTTAAAATTTCTAAGATCTATTTTATGTGTAACATGGGATCCAGATATAATAAGCAACTCTATACCACACATTATTGAATCTGCAGATTTCCCTTTTAACTAAAGACAACTCAACAAAAGAGTATTTTTTCCTGATTAATATCTGAACAATGAGCTGAAGTACAGAGCAGAAACTAATGTGTAGTCACCTGGTGCGTGCTCATGCGCTCATGGCACACGTGTGAACAACTGTCTTGATGGTATGTCTTGTGTGGGTATTAAATGTTTCAATGATCAAATTAATGGTTTCATGGCTCCCGTTTTCCTTCTGTCTCTTGTTGCACTTTTTGCAGTATGGCACAAATTTCTTTGTTGAGAAAATGATGCCTCAATGTTGCATTACTTTGGTCTAAAGTAAGTGCAACAGTGCATGTGCAAGACCACTGGTAAAATTCTGGTGTTTGGGGAATTATTGAAGAATTTCAAAAGTTATCCACCATGAATTTTGAAAGATAGAAATGCGAAATCTGTGCAAACTGAGTTAGGGTTTACACCAGATGAAGATGAACAAGATAATGCAGCTGGTTCCATATACTCATTGAAAATCTGATTAAAAGTGTAACTGGTACTACGTGGTTCCTTTGTCTTTATATCAAAGATTAAATGTGAAACAATATCTGGATTTATACAAAGCCCCAAAACCAAATTTGTAATCTTTATAATATTCAATACTCTATGTAGTTTATTCCACGAATCCAAATATTGTAGTTATTTAACTGTCTGGAGAAGTATCCCACCCTTATATTATAGACTGCTTAAAAAGCCTGGCCCAAGCTGACAACTAAAAACATTTTCCAAATATACAAAAGGGTTGATTCAAAGAAGAAGAGTGTGTAAAAAGTGAGTTTAATCTTTTCACTAACAGATAAGCACTGAAAAATACAACCATTGCATGGCCACTGCATGCAATTAAACTAGACAGTTTTATTATGGAGTCAATTGTACTAACACACGCCAATTTGTTAATTCAAGAGAGATTACTTAATGATATACAGTCCACATCTGGATCAGGTTACAGTCAACAAGGTTAGACAGTGTATAAATATCTCCAGGGAATTATAGTTCTTGCCAAAACATTTCTCTTTACATTGAGGGGTACGACTTAAAGCAGCATCATAATCACAGAAATGTTTTATGTGTGGGCAGCACCCATTTTCATTCAGTAATAATCTGTAAAACTTAAGTTTTCGGACAGAAACTGTCTTGAACACCCCAACAGAGCAGAATGGTGGAAAAACTGTGGAAATGTGGGCATTCTGTGACTTTTAAGTAGCGATGGGGCTTATCTTCCCTCAGCATTTCCTCACAGTGCAGACATTTAAGCCTGACAAACATGCTCCTCTTTGAAGAGGTGAACAACATCCTCCACACTCCAAAATTTAAATTTAGGAACTGTGTTGAGTATCGGTTCCTGTAGTACGCACTACACTCTGTAAAACAGAGCTATAATTCTGGCATGATGGTGTCTCAACATGACCCCCCCCCAAAAGAAAAAGAATAGCAACAACAAGTCAACCATCCTTCTCATCATAAATAGTAATATCCCTTTGTAGGTAGTGTCATGCTGTCTGGGAGTGCGATGTGTCCGTCTGGAATAGGTCCAGTTTTGCTCTGAACTCCAAGTGTTTTTCAAACTTAGAAATGTCTCTTAGAGATATTTTATAGGTGTAATCAAATTCCACATCAGCATGTAATATATGACAATCCTTCTTGCTGAGACTGTGGGGAACAGATGATTTGCCACCCTCTGAGAAGCTCACACAGATCTGGTGTGTTTAAAGAAGAGATTATCATACGAGATACTTAAGATGAGACGATTGTCGTTACCTGCACTTTTATCGTGCGCTAACGTGGCAACTAATTCCACTTTCTGTGTAGGGCTTTTACCTTGTATCACTTGGCTTTTCTTGCCAGTGAAGGTTGTGTTAATGTCACACTGCACGATTTATTAGATGTTAACATATCTAACTCTGTGGCACATCCTGCAGGTTTCTTAAATTATTGTCAAAGGCAACATGCAGATGCAGCTCTGCTGGTGCTTGTATGTCTAACCCTGATCTGACTCCTTGTCTGGGTGCTGGGCTGCAGATACCTGCATCCCCATCACCCTCTATTTATATGAATCCATCTTCCCTGTCATCAAGATTGGCCATCCCGGCTGGCCTGGAATAAGGGCCAACAATGTCTTGCATTTTCTTTCTACCATGTTGCACTTTGCACTTTTACTCATCTAACTGTTGCATCCTTACATTAACAACCGCCTCATCGCTGTTCCTTTCCGCAATCATAAGAATCAAGAAATTCCCCACTGTGGGATCAATAAAGACGTATCTTATAATACTCTACATTATCAATCAAACAGCCGGTTTTCCTGTTCCCGCTGTTCTGCCTTGAACAACTACTCTGTTACTGCTGTCCCTGCATCTTATCGCCTGAATATTTAAAATCTCAACTAATAATTACTCTCATTGACAACCCACTATGTTACCATAGTTACAGTCACTACCTGGAGGCCTGGAAGGCAAATACAATTATGCCTTATCTTGAAGCCATTTTGCTATCAAACAAGTATATCACTGGCGGTCTGGACACATGCACTGGCCCATATGATAGTTAAATATGTTTTTGGGGGGACCAGGTTCAGTAGTTCAATTCCTGGTCCCTCCTAGCAATTTGTGGAAGTGTCCTTGGGCAAGACAATAGACCTCAAGTTGGTCCTGACAAAAAGAGAGATGTGAGGAGATCCTGGGAAACCTCCAGTGCAGTGGAGGCCTTACAGAGCTGTGTGTGGGCTCCTGGACCACCTGCTCAAACAAACCACAACCACAACCTCAGCCACAGGAGGTTAAATCCAAGACTGACAAAAAACACTGAGGTAGAGAATCATATTCATATTTATATTTATGAGCAGTATTGCATTAAGGTGCGGAAGGTTAAACAAACTGAAGGACAAATGGATGACATGAGAGGCCACAACAGGTCAGTGATTCAGGCCGACATGGACCTCAGAGAAGCAGGGAAAGTTTCAGATATAATAAACACAAGCTGTGCAGAATGAGACTTGCCATGTCCAGAAAGAAATCAAGAAACAAAATCTGGAAGACAAATTTGTCTTTATCACCAGCAGGAAACACCAACGTCTTAGGCAAAGGAAGAAATGCACAAGTGCACAGTGACACATAATGTGTACACTAATGTAAAAATAAGAAGAGAGTTCATAAACTGGAATTGAGCATATTTGAGGAAGATCTGGAGCTTGAACAAACAGTGTCTTGATAAGGAGGTTGTGACCAAGAAAAGGAATGTCACTATGGAGAAGATGTAGTCATTGATTAGTTTTCTTTGCTTTTGTAGTTGTATTAGCACATTTACATATTGCATATTGATAGTAATTTGAAAACGTTCAATTAAAAATGTTTTGTTAATCTTTAATATGCGTTGCATTGATCCTCAGTTCTCAGTTCTAAAATGATAATAAACTAATCGTGAGCTCAGATTTGTTTAATTTTTGTTGCTTATGCTTTAACAATGCTTCATTGACCATTTTTATGAAGTTAAGCTCTATCGTTTCATTTGGTTTACAGTCCCCAAACCGCAGTCCCCTGTAAATCCTTTAGTACTGGTGTCAACAGTCACACGGCTAAACCGGCATGAAGGGGTGGGAGAGCTGGAAGGTTCCAACGTCAGTCACCAAAGTCCTGTGTAGACATGCACTGGATTTCTGACATTACCCTGACTTTCTCATGAAGCCAAATGAATGGGAATGAATTTATAGAACTATAAATCCAGTATGGTCCTGACAAGCTGACAGCAGCACCGCTTGTTTGGTGGGGAGCCAAACTCTCCTGATCCCCTTCAGGTCAGACTGCAGGATTTCCACGAAGAGTGTGTGAGTGTGTGTGTGTGTGTGTGGCCGCTCAGCAGATGACAAAGAACAGAGAGTGTACTCTGGACTAACCCTCCATCTGATCATCAGGAATTTCCCTGTACATCTTGAATGTACGATGACAAATAAAGCACTTTATCTTTACCTTCATTGTAATAAGTATTTCTTTTGTCCCCCCGCTACCTTCCCACTGTCTTTTGGACCCACCCGTCCTTCCGGCTGGACACACCTGCAGTTCCTACGCGCTGTGGCACTAATCGCCCCCCATACACGGACGCTGTTCCGCGTCCTTCCGCAGCGCGGCGCGCTTCGCGTGGACTCCGGAGAGGCCGGAGGCAGAGAGGGGCGGGGTTACACCTTTCAGTGGGAAATCCTCCGTTCAAAAAGCTGCCTCCGTCCCCCTCTGTAGGAGCGTTTGAACAGACAACAAATATGAGCGGGACGCGAGTCTACTTCGGTTGAGCCGGACGACGTTTTTGAGCGGAACCCCGCGGAGGACTGAGACACACTCAAAGAGCAAAGAAGACACAGCAACAGGTGGCGACACGCTGCTGACCGGGAAACCAAGTCCCAGCCGGAAACCCCGCTCGTCTCACCTGAGTCTGACGGGAGCGTTTAACATGTCCGGGGACAGTTACTCTGCGCTGGACGAGTCCTCTCTCCGAGCCCTGGTGAGTGCGCGGGGACGCCGGAGGTTTCATCAGGAAAGTCCTTTGAATTTATTAGCCTATTAGTATAGAGCTACATATTATTGCAGAGTATTAGGCTGATTCAAAGGGATACTCCATAACACTTAACGTAGTCATTCATACTCTTTAAATCCCATTAAATGCACATTTCTCCTTAGAAATATGTCTCCTGCCATTATGTATTTATGGCAGGATGTGCAGTGTCTGTAATAAAGTCAACAGGGACAGATGGTGGACTCTCATACAGGACTGCACACAGTCTCTGTACAGATGAATTTCCAGGAAAAAAATCAGCAACTCTCTTCATTCTTGATCCTTTGGTTTTATCATTGTTTAGCATTTGACGTGGTTCTGAAGAAGAAATGATTGTTTTTTTTAATTCACGTGTCATAGAATAAACAGATAAACAAAATATAAGACAAAATAATGGACCAAAACAATTGTAAGCTATTGAATATGTCACTATGTCAACCCGCACTGAATAATCATCCAGTGAATCATATAAATAACCGTCCCACAATCATGAAGAGAATAATAGTTGTAATTGAGACACGGCAGACATATCTCGGTTATATGGTGGGCAAACGTATCACAAGTGATTCACACTGATATGCTGTGTAATGTTGGAGCCGATAGACATTATGTCATAAGTGTGACAACGAATCTGTATTGATAAGTGAACGAAGCCTCCCCGGTTCACAGCCACATTAGTCATGTCCTAATTATTTCCTCAGACAGTAGCAGGTGAAACATTAGTGTGTCTCACACATATGTTGATACCTGTGACACACACACACACATTTACAAGAACATGAGTCATCCTGTCTGTGTTTACACACACTTAATGTGGGTTATAATGTAACAATATGTGGTGAACAAAACAATTATGGAAGGGGAGAACTAATTTAAAACGAGTTACAGATTTTTTTTCGGCGTTTCATCACAGCCACAGTGTTTGTCACTCAAAGCTAATCACTTAACTCACTTTTTCTTGGAGCACTGTTGTAGGAAATTGCATATTGGGGATATCTCTCAGTTATGTGACATGTGAACAGTGATCTCGTTGATGAGTGAAGCTGTGTGATAAAACCTCTCTTCTCTGTGTGTGGCTTCTAGCTTTAAAGCCAATATCCATACTAGTTGCTTTGCCAAGAGCACTTTAAAGAAAAAGCATTTTAATTTCTCCTCCCAAATATCAGTGCACTGGACAAAACAAACCTTTATTGTGGATCTAAACAGTGTATAATGTAATTTTTTACCTGTCTGATGATATTTAAATTGTTATTGTGGTTATTTATAAGCCAAATAATGAAGTCATTTGGCTTTCTTTTCATAAATAACCTCAAAGACAAACCTTTACCACAAGTGACGTTATATAGTGGATTAACTGGAGCATTGGAGGAAATGAATATTTTCTCCACAGCATAATCATTTACTTTCAGTTAGAGTTTATTTATAGAGGGTCAGAGTCCCGTTGCATTTAACCTCAGCTTATTGTTATTAGACATAACAAGTTCTGCAGAATCTTGCTGCTTGGTCTGTTTCCAGCCAGATCTTTCCGCAAACATGCAGGTATTGTCTAGAAAGTTGCAGTGTATCTTGCAGGCACTGGAATTTATTGCATATATTTTTGTGTGACACTGGTGCTGAAACCACTGCTGGGCAGGACTTGAAATGTCTCCTCTCCTCTGGTGAGCTGTCCTCCCCACAGATTCCCTCCCTTTTAGATGTGACCACCAACTTTAAGGTCACCAAGATCCCACATTTTCACTGATGATGTTTGTGGTGACTCGAGTGTCAGGGTTTTCCACAGTGAACTCCGTGTAGAAGGAAACAAACTCTGGTTGCTCATGCTGCTCAGATGAGAAGTTCATGTAGGGCTGTGGTGGAGTTTCAACCGTGTTGAACACAGACATGAATGAGCCTTTTGTGTTTAGTTTTTATGAAATGCTGCACCCTATTCTGTGGCGTTTTATGTTCAAAACCGTTGAGGAGTTTGTGAATCACAAAACGGGGCGCCAGTAAAAGATACTGGACATTCAGTGTAATTAAACTGCTAGTAAAGCTGGTTGGAGGAGCTGCTATTAAACAACAGTTGGGTAAAGAACACACTCGGCCTCTGTACTTAATGAACTAAACAGTTGGAAAGGTCATATGGCGGTCTCTCTAACGCCACTAATCCCATCTCTACACTTCTATTCAAAACCCAGGCCTCCTTTTGTATCGCTCATTTAATCCCTTCCATGGAAACTAGGAAAAGCATTTTTCTTTTCTCTTGGCCACCGCAGTTATTTAAGTATTCACAGAAGTAATCAGTTGTTGTCCCAGTTTCTTAGGGAGAGGAGCCGAGAGGATGTTTGCTGCAGGTCAGTTGGAGAACCCGAACCACCCCAACATTGTCACAGAAGAGATTTTATCAGCTGATTGCAAGCATGGAGAGTGATAATTATCACTTCTTACACAATCTGCTATTTAGAAATAGTTTCCTGTGTTTCACGGCGTTAAACCTGCAGGACGAGCTGGGTCTGCAGGTGTCTGCTGTTGTGGCACCTGCCTGCTCATCTAGAATGAGGTTTGACTTTGGCATCTGTTAGTCACACCGTGATCTCCCTTCTAATTATCCCCCAGCTGCCCTACTTAGTGCAGGAGAAGTCAACCGTGAACAAGTTCCCTCTTATTAATAAACTGTTAATGTTTGCTTCAAATGTTATTGTCTTTCACCACTTGTAATTTCCTAATGCGCAAGTTTTATATTAGTTTAATAAACTTGCAGACTTTTCCGTCTGTGGCGCCTGCTGGGTTGATTTATCATACTGGATGTCCCACATAATGATTTGTAACTAGTCCTGCCAGGCCTGTGACTGTCGTTTCCCTGGTGAGCGAGAAGCATTCACACATGTTTAAAATAGGGCAGTTTTACCCTGTGGTCCAGCCTCTGTGATATACGGGACCCCTGGGTCTTCGTTTTATGGCTCTCTGGACCCTTTGTGCGTTGACATGGCTCAACGGTTACAGTCGGGAGAGGAAGAATAGGCCTGTTTGCTGGCTCTGAGTACAGTCTCCAGGTTTATTCTCCCCCCCAGAGACATGGTCCAAAATGTCAGTCTCATCAAGAGACGAATAAATCAGTGGAAATTACACCCCGTTATGTAACCATCGTCTGGGACATTTGTGTCTGTTTTTCTATGGTCCTACACTTAAAGTGAAAGCTATCGGGGACTTTTAATTTTACAGTAAAACCCATGATATCTACTAATAATCAACACATTAACCAGTAAAAAAATGGCATTGCAGTTTAGTTTTTGCTTTTGGTTTCACTTACTGTCTTGCATGTTAATTATTCACACTCCTTGCCATAATTCAACTAAAAAAGAAAAGAGCCTCAAGTGTCGTACGCTCCTGACCTGCTGACAGTCACTGCCTTTGACATGGTGTTTCTGAAGCTGCTTCTCTCACAACTGAGGGAAACAAATGTTAGTTCAGACTCTAAACTACCGGCACAGGCTCACCTGACTTTTTTTCCACAGAGCCTGTCATTATTCTCACAGGTATTTACTTCATTCACACGTATACAAAGCATTTCCTGCAGGATTAGGTTTCAGATGGGGAGAAATAAACAGCTCATCATCCAGGGCAGATTTCCTTCTCAAAATGGAAACGTTGTGCGTTATCTGCCGCTGCAGTGACAGGCCTGAGTTCATCACAACAACAAGCAGATTTGTTTTTACGTGCAGACTTCAGCGTCTGACAGCAAATATCCATATGCACAGCCAGGGAGCAGTGAGATAAGAAGTTACTGTTTGTCCAATAAAACAGGAAACTTTAGTTACTGGATAGAGCTTTAAATAGCCTGACATGTTTTGGCTTAGAAAGGATGAGAGAAAAAAAGGGTGAACTTTGAGATGATGTGCATATAAACTCAAGCAAAGGCTATTTTTGGTCTTTGGCCTTTAAGTGGTTTGTTGTGGTGGGACAGTAATTCAGATTGAGTGTAACAACAACTTCAGATGTATTTTATAAATATTTAATGTACGAAGTTGAAATTGAGTTCATTGTGTCATAATTCCTCTGTAAAGCTTGGATTATGTGGTCATTTTGAAATGGCAGACAGATCCTTTGGAAACATAGAAGCTGGGATTTTGATATGAAGAGCAGCGCTTCTAAAGCTTATTAAAAGGGACACCTGGTGCTGTTTTTCATTTTTAAAATGTCATAAAAGAGTAATGTGACACTTTACAAGGGAGTCCAACAAAAGTAGCATTATGGATGATGCATTACTGCATAAGATCCTTATCTGTGAATTATACTGCTGTGTTGTGAAGCAATAAATGGAAAATATCACACCTCATTGTTTGTGATGCAAATAGTTGTGCCAAACAACTGTGCCAACAAGCCCTTAGGCCAGAGAGATATTTTAGTTCCCCGGTGTTGTGTTCATAGATATTGTCCATGATGCATGACTGAGCACAAACCAGCACAACCAACCTGTCGGGGAGGCTAAAGAGTTACAGCTTGATAGATGGACAACGTCAGCTCTGTCTGTGCAGTATAGAGTCAACACAGTGCGATCCACTGTGCCCTAATAAACTTGCCTGTGACACCAGGAGGTGAAACAGTTTCACGTACGAGACAGACTCGGCTGTCAGAGCTGCTCTGGTCTTTTCGTCTGTCTGGAAAGCGATCCAGCAGAGTGCCTCTGATCTCCATTTCAACACTGTCCCAAATGGAAAGGGTCTGGATAAGGGATTGAAGGTGTGTTTTTTCCTCTTTGTCTCCTTCACCACCACCAGGCATCTCTGGGTCGTTCCAGATTGACTTTTAAAGCTTTAGAGGTGTGTGTGTGTGTGTGTGTGTGTGTGTGTGTGTGTTTAAAAGGTTCTGTGTTTCAACTGAAATCATGACACTTTAATGTTCTTGAGGTGATGAAAATGGTGATTATACCCAATGGAATCTGGACATTATCCAGGCCAGGCCTTGTGGAATCCTAACATTACTAGTGAGTGGGTAGTGCCGCCTGCCATCTCTCAGGTACTGGACGGAAATCACGGTCACTTCCACAGCTTTGTTTTTGCGTCATTTCCTGCCCCCAGGGCACCACCTCCTGCCCAGTTAAACAGAGTATTTCTTCACAAGTGAGAACGCATCTCACCCAGACTATCTCCTGATGTTGGCTCCATGTCTGACAGGGGAAACTCCAGACAACGTCATTCTCTAGAGTTCATGTCTGAAACAGCCTAACGGTTCTCTTAAAATAAAAAAATAAATAAAAAAAAATACATCACTGAGATGGTATCAAGATGCCTTTTGATGTTCAGCACCCACTTGCTTTAGCCAAACACAAATTCCTAGACTTAAGGCACCACAGCACGACTTTAGTAGGGATTCAACACTTGTTGGCTTTGAATTGTAATACTAGGGTGGGGTTCTGTTTATAGAGAAAAATGGCATGCAAGGACCGGCATGCAGTAGTCGACAGGATCAGCAATGTTTTGGGGCCTCTGCATGCCTCACTTTAACAGATGGAAGAGAGATAAAGTTAAGGTGAAAGATGTAGACAGTCAGAGAAATGTAGAAACACTGGTTTTGGTCTTATCTATATAATTTTTCTCAGGAGCCATTTTCAGAGTAATTTCATGAGGTCTATTAGAAAATGTCCAGTGGATGTTGATGTGTTGCTTTGCTGCTCCCTGTCACGTCATGACATTTTTGAGATATACACAGCTGATTCTTTATTTTTTTAATCTTGTTTAGTTTAGTCTGTCCATCAGTGTCTCTCGCTCTCGTTATTACCCTTACTGTGGACTTCCGGACTCAGCGTGGTATCTGCAGCCTCCCAAAGTGCGTTAACCCCCCTCTGTTCCGTCCTGTGGAAAATCCCTCTCACCTTGTGGCTCTTCCCTCATCAAACCAACATCGACCAACGATGTCCCATATTTAGAGAGGATTCATCATGCTCTAGCTTCTGCTGTGACATGGGTCTGTCCAAGTGGCAGACTACAGCCTCTCTTATCTTTTCATTTATAAATATCCCTTCCTGTTGAAATGCTGCTTTATCAGTGCTTCTGCGCGTGGCCACCAAGGGAAGATGGGATTTTATATTCCATTAACTAGCTGCAGACAGCTCCCTCTCTGTTGATTTTCTGTTCTGAGATGGGAGGGGGGGAGACAATTTTTATTGGCTTTGGTATAAAATAAAATCAACTTTAAAATTGTTGTAGTGACAATGATATTTTAATTGAATTATTGAATTATTCAGGATTGTTTTGCACAAGTTCTGTAGGTACATGTGCAAAGGTTTCCTCAGGTTAAGATCAGGACAGCTCAGGATAGAAAACGGACAAAAACAACTTTCTGCCCTTGTTGGCTGATTTGAAACATGCGATGATGCCAGCCCCAAAATGTGGGGCACATTTGTGTGGACTCGGCTGTGGCTGACCTGGATCCCAGTCGGTGACCTGACCTGCAGCTCAAATTCAGAGGGAACATATTGTGTGGATCCAGACAAGTGAAATAGGCCAAAACATCTCACAGGGACAGTCAAATGAAGAGAATAAAATTACATTCTAGACATTTTAGAGTTGTTTTTTGCAGACTGACATGCATCAATGCAGCAGAATACAAAAAACTTTGAGGTGTTCGGAGCACTTGAGAGCGTTGGCCATGTGTGCCGATTAATCCATCACCGTGTGGTGTTCACCGCAACACTGTCACATCCTTTACTCTGAGTGTGAGTCAGTAACACCAACAACATGTGCACGTTTAGAAGTGTCTCTAGTCCATTATTATGGTCCATTAGAACATTTGTAAGGCCACTACCCCCCTCTGACTCACATGCAGGCCTCTTTTGTACCATCCAGTTATCAGCAAAAGTTCAGCTTTGCTACACGTGTTGCTGCGTTCACTGAGAGTAATCCTTCGTCTCTCCTCGCTTACTTGTGTATTTGACTTTGAGTCTTTTTTCTTTTCTTTTTTTTTACCCCCAACAACAAACAGCGTGCACTGGAGCACAGGGTGTTTCAACCTTGAATTCGATTCGTTCCTTTGTTCATTTTTCACCTGAGAGGTTAGTGAAACTCCCTGTTTTGAGGAAGCAGGAGTCACATGCCTTGCAGGCCTCTCATTTACGCTCATTATTTTCCCATCTTTCAGTGGGTGTGGCCTGTGCGTCTGCCTACTGTAAGTACGCATTGTTTCCCTGACTTGTTAGGAAATGATTTATGGACTTCCACCTGATCTAGACTGCAGCTTTTCTCCTTAGCAAAGCAATAAACAGATCTCAGGGTGATAAAAATACTTTTGAACTTTTTCACTCTTTCACTCTGGCTCGATTGTTTTATTGTATCTGCCTCGGTGTCAGTGTCAGTCCAGCTTCCTTTGCGGCAGCTGGTAATCCACTTCAGCTCTGCTCCGACGAGTGTCCCGTGTGTCCTTTTAAGGGCAAAACACACTTGTGGGCTTGACACGAGTGAGTTTAAAGCATTGATCCGATCTGCTGCCTAGCTGCACTCTGACCTCAGCCTGGTCTGGAAATTATTACTGAAGCCTCATTTCATGCGCAAACACAAAACACCCCCCACCCTCACTGACGCCCGTGCACTTGAATTCACACTTGTGGTTGTATATTCCTTGTGGAAAGTGCACATACAGTACTCTGTTGTGTTAGGGAATTTTCATTACATAAAATAATCTACAAACTAGAAAGTGAGACAGGCGCACGCACCTACTAGGGGTCCACGTTTGAGACGAACCCTGAAGTCGTGGTGGTGGGTGTTCAGGGGAGGGTGATGGCAGTGACTGACCTTTTTATAAACCGAAATAAGACAAACACGACACAACACAGTTGGAGATACACACCTTTAGTATTTAGATCTGATTTGTTCTCGTTAATCCATGTTTCATTTGTTAGAAAATGCACTGAAAGAGTCTGAGGCTGTGGTCTGTTTAAGAAATGCCATTATGACTTCCTACAAATACATGCTTTAATGAGTAGAGTGAAATAGGTTTGTGTAATTAAGACAAATCTCAACTTGTGAGTGGTCTGTCTCTCTTCACTTCCACAGTTCTAACATAATCCTGCCTCAGTGCTGCGCCCACAGGCACTCATTACCACGATGTGCTTCAAGCGCAGACCTACTAAATAGTAGCTCTGTGTATTTTAAGTACCTGAAGAACCTTGAGTCCCTGCCACGTTTGACCACTTCTGAGGCTGCTTCCATGTGCGCCACAATAAATTAAACCTCACTAACGTACAATCACATTTAGGTCTGTTCCTCGCATGCGTAGCAGACGAGTTCACAGGGTGTTCTCAGGAGTGTGTCACCAGCTGGTCGGGATTACTGGTAAACCATGAACTCTCTCTAATTGCTCGTGATTGATTGAGCTGCTTCAGTCAGATGTCTTTGGATAGGTTTGAGGTTTCGAGGTCCGTAGACCACTGCTGCTGGTGAGCAGGAAATGAGTCAAAGCAACACAAAGTACACTACAGGCCTTAGCAAGCCTGCTTGTGAAACATTAAAACATTTTTTACATGTTGCTCTTCCCCATAGTATGATTCCTGCCAAATGAGGCAGTTGTTTTCTGCTTTCCATTAGCAAGTAGGTGCAGTTGAATAGGTTGTTCTAATTCTCAAGTAGTTTGTTCTCTGTAGGGTTTGTCTTGATGCAGTAGCCCCAGTTTCTTCAGCATTAGTATTTGACTCTTTGCCCTGCCGATCATGATCATTTGCTCCATCCAGTTTTTTTTAATGCTGTTTCTCACCAGCTAAGTCAGGTGAAGCTGAATAGACCAGCAGGTGTGACAGTGATGAGTCTGACATTGATGCGATGTGACTCCTTCCCAGCCACCATTAAAGGTGCTGACGGCTCAATGACGGCATCTTTTTCTGTAAAACATGTTGCGTGTGTGAACTATTATGTATTCCTTCTGACTCATACGTCTGAAAGCAGCGCTGCCTGAAAGCTTTCTGTCTGGGTATAACGGCCCCTCTCTGGGTCACATTGGTGGTGTTATAGTTGTTCGGGGCCAAAGTAACAGTTTGGTGCCCAGAAGCCCGTATTCTGGTTTGAAAAATGCGTTTTGGACATGATGAGTGGTGGTCACTGTGTAACTTTTTCCTTTTTTCTCCCCCTTTCCTCCTGACACACTTCAGTCTCTGTAAAGGCTACAGTAGTAGTGAACTCTTTTCACACGTGTGTGTTTCCTTCTCTGGATCTTTAACGGTTATTCTGTTTTCTTTGGCAGACGCCCAAGTTTAAGGTGTGTTTTATGTTCTTCGGTTACACCCACTCACTTCTGTGCAGTGAAGCCATTGGTCAGTTTGCTTTTTATTTTCCTCTTTTCAAATATGAAAATGAAAAGTCAGTTCCTGCCGATGGCTGTGTGCCAGCGGCATTGACCAGTTGAATTTACTCAAAGTGTACAGACCAATCCAGACTGTCTCAACATGCAGAACATCTGTGCACTGATTGGACAATTTTAAAACTGCCACTGCTTATGTGCTGACATGCAGACATAGGAGTTGTTTTTCATCTCTTATCATCACATCATGACTGACTGCTGATTTGGACACTTCTGCTGTCTGTCACATGCTCTCTGTTTGGGAGCTGTCACTAGGTTTTTCTTACGCAATTTTGTTTTATGTTTTAGCTGATATGCACAGTACAGAGGCCAAAAATGGATGAAAGTCTGTGAAATGCTAAACTGGACTTGTTCTTGTGTAGTAGCCCAGGTTTGAGGCTATTCTGTTTTATCTCAGTAACGAATGAATTAATCAGTCTGTTCTAAAACTTTCAGCACATTGGCTGTTTCATCACATCATGACATTAAGCAGTGAGCTTGACAGGGTGGTAACAGACAGCTCCCTCAAGTGTTTTGTTAGTGTGTGTGTGTGTGTGTGTGTGTGTGTGTGTGTGTGAGTGTGTGTGTGGGAGAGACTTGACCAGTGATCACATGAGGTGTGTTTACCATTTTACTTTACTACTTCACAATCAAAAACCTGACACTGTTGCTCCTACGCATCACACTGTGTCATCTGCCTGCTGGGTTGACCCAAACCCAGTTCCTGATTTCACTACCATCTCTTTTCCCTGTGAGTCAGCAGGAATGTGAGGAATGACCTGTGCGAGGCCTGGCCTTTTCCCACCCAGCTCTCATGTGCCCATTTTTAGGCATACCAGTGCCGA
This sequence comes from Channa striata, assembly GCA_033026295.1. Classification (NCBI taxonomy): domain Eukaryota; kingdom Metazoa; phylum Chordata; class Actinopteri; order Anabantiformes; family Channidae; genus Channa; species Channa striata. Next base: position 6,088,483 of record CM065178.1, read on the forward strand.
CCTTCTCTTCCATTTTTCTCTTTTCACTTGTCATCTCTTCCCTCTAACCACTTCTCTCTCCCCTTTCATACTTCTCCTTCTTTCTTGTGTCCTTTCTTCTTGCCTTTTCTGAGCACTCGCTGCTCTTAACCATTCTTTTTTCAGTCGGCTCAGCACTTTAAATTCCCACAAATTACAGTATATAAGAATGCCCCTCTGAGCTCGTGTAGCTCGGGCTGCATATTTTGTGAAACCACAGTGAGGCCTCAGAACCACCAGGCCTCTCCATCTCTTGTGAAACCCCTCTCCTCCTCCTTTCCTGGGCCCACTAGGGGGTGTACATCAACCCCTTTTTCAACCCATTAGGTTGTAAGGCTTAGCTGAACAGCCACATCCAGCTCCCTTTTGTAGAAGGCGGTTGACAGACAAGAGTCTGTGTCTCAGCTCTGCAGGTTTAAACTGGAGCAGCAGGGCACCTTAAAGCGTGGGTCTGAGTGTGTGGTTTATGAGGAAAAGCCGCTAGAGGACATGCTCATCTCTGCATGTGTTAACAGGTTCCTGCTGTTGACCAAAAGAGAGAGATGTCTCCCATTTGACAGGAGAGGGCTCCCTCTCACTAACATGAAAGCACACAGCTGTGTGAGGTGGTGTGTCTGGCTGTAGGCTTTATATATATATATACATACTCACACATCTTAATTAGACCTTTGAAATAAGTAAATCCTTCAGTTAATAGTCATTCAGAGCGATGAAATACGGATGTTTTTAAGTCGGGCACGACAGCAGCCGAGTCTCTGGGGCCTCCTACATTCAGACAAGCACCTGTGTGATAAGTCGAGAGACCTAAATGCACGTCTCTTATATCTATACCAGCTGTTGGTGGGCCTGTTTTATGTCCGTTGCTCCTTGCTCATCTGCTCTGTCTGTCTTTTCACATTAGTGAAGGCAGATCACTTGTCATCACGAATCTATAAGCCGTCCGTCTACGCTGCCCCGCTGACACTATAACTCCCTGCCACACATTTAAAACCGAGCCAGGGCTGTTTAGTACAAAGCTCTTTCAGTGTCACACATCTACACTTTTTTCAGATGCCCTATTTGTTTGACACCCGCATGTGTTTGTCAGGGCAGATTAACCACTTTTTATAAAGGACTTCCTTGTTTTACATGGGTTGGAAGAGTTAATTACAGGCTGTAGGAATCAGTAGCTGAAAGAAAGCAGTGCGGTGACTTGTGTTTTGAGCCAAGAAGCTTTGAGATCTACTTTTTGATGGCTGTGACCCTTGGGCAGCAGATTATTCTACACTGCAGATTTGGTGTACTCACTCTTAGATGTTTAGATGTAAATTTGACAAGTGACACCAAGTGACACTTCTTTGCAAGTATATTGTGTGTTAGTACACATAATATTCATCTTCATGGCTTGTTTGTGCTTTATTTTGTGTTGTGCGTGCAGCTGGATGGAACCGTGGATCTGGACGAGAGACGTCTCATCCGTTCAGCCATCCGGGAGTTGAGGAGGAGGGAGATCGAGGACATGGAGGCCGCTTTGGCAAGCAAGCGATTTCGACCCACGCGCCTTAAGCAGCAAGAGGACAAGGAGAACCAGCACAGGTGAGACCACACACACACACACACACACACCTGCCCCAGGTCAACTGGAAAAACACTCCATCAGGAAAAATCTTGAATAGATTACCAGGAAATCACAGTTATTTATTGAAGGTTATCTGTGCGTTCAAAGATGATTGATGCATTTTAGGTGATCAGTGACAGACTTGAATAAACATCAAACTTTTCACTTATGCACATCTTCAACTTGAACGCTTAAATTTAGCAAGTTTCACAGTTTCACACTGAGATCATAGAAGCAGGATAACTTCATTTTCTTAATTACTCAAATTTTCCACAATAAGCATACAAATACTTAAGCCATCTCCCAATGTTTGGGTTGTTGTCAGCCCGCCTGGATTAGCTGCTGCCATAGGCCTCCGTTCTTCTGTGAATCCATGCTGCAGACTGGTAACTAACCAAACACGACTAGAGAAGAGTCAGGGTTGGCTTAAGCTCCTGTATGCTGATTGTGCACGATTCATTTAGGAAAAGACCAAAGTTATCCTTCAGAGTTACATTTATAAATAAAACATCTTGAAGCACAAATTAAATCTAAAGTTTTGATGGTTTTTAGGGTGAAATTCTGAGCTCTGCAAAACTGGATGACTGACTCTACAGGTATATTTAGTTTAAGGCTGGTACTAGCTCCAGTATTTGGCACAATCCCATCATCAGTAGCACAGCTATGATATAATATTACTGGGTGAAAAGAGAATACTCAACTTTGTGTACTTGTTTTTTTTTTTTTTGTGTCACTGACTCACATTAAGACCAGTGGTCAGGCCTAATCATTTCCATTCACCACTGCTCCTGATGATTTGGGTTACAAAAATAAAGGATGTGCGTCACCGAAGCTATGAAAGAAAGCACATCTAATATAGCCAATGCATGCATGTGGACACATGTCAGGACACACACATAGACACTTTGATGTGCGCACACACACATAGATCCATCTCCAAGTTTCATTATCCCGTGGAATGTAAAATATTCCACTCCAACATGGCCTTTAATACCACTGAGTAGAAGGAAAACGAGACAGCTGGATTGTATGAATAATAGAAACCAACATAAACAAAGTATGTAAGATAAGAATAAATGTTGGAAAAGTCTCAGGCCTTTCAGAAACAGAATCTGCATTTTGATATCCAAGATGCTATGATTTACTATTTGTCACTGGCTGCACAAGCACAAGTTCATAACTATAATGAGTATCATTATAAAGCTCTCTCTCTCTCTCTCTCTCAGGTCAGAATCCAGTGACAGCTTGCATATTCTGTCACAAAAGCTTCAATCAATCCACGACATTGATGAGCTGACGAAAATGGTGAGTATTAAAAGACAAAATCCTTGAATCAGGTCACAGTGCATGCTTGTCCTGTGCAAACTCAGAATTTGTTTATGTTTACTAAAAGCTCCGTGCTGCCAGTGAGTATGACGAGAGGAAAATGATCAGAGCAGCCATCCGACAAATACGAGATGAACAGCAACAAGGTGAGTCAAGCTGTGTGAAACAATTCAGTCAATTTGTGTCTGTAATGTCTGTTAAATAGGAGACGTGGTTATGTAAGTTTAATCTCAGTAACATGCATCGTTCAATGAAACGTTGTTTTTTTGGCACCAAATACTGGCATTTACAAAGTCCTGATAAGAACGTTAAAATTACAATAAATGAAATGTTACATGTGCCAGAGCTCTTTTAATTTGTTCATTTGTGGAGAAAATGAATAGACATTTTTGCAAACAGACAACAGACCTATCTACCTATGATCCTGGATCAGATAATGGATTCCTGTCATTCCATAGAGCTGCACTGTCTGTGTGAGGGCCCGCCACTCTGCAACACTGATGCAGACTCACACAAAATTTGGTCATTTTCCAAGACTCCTAGACAGTGATGTCAGGATAAATGCTATTATCTAATTATTTCTCAATGGTGATGCAGAGTGATGAACCAGGTGGAGCAATAAGTTAAGAGAGAACAGCATGTCACCTGTCTGAGCACTACCACTGTGTGTTTTTGTGTGTGTTTAGTGACTGTGGAGCAAGTCAAAGCTCCTGGTCGCTGTCTGGAGTCTGAGAGTGTGGAACCCCGAGCAGCATGGGAAATAGGGTAAGTATAGCGTCATTTATGGGTGCAGAGCTAATTAAACTTTACCTTTGTAACTGAGGGGCAAATTTGCGCTCAATGTCAGCACCCATTTGCAAAAATGAGCTTAACACAGACCAATTTGTGGGTGCTGAGTTAGTTTGTAGAGCAGCAGTGACCGCTGAGGTTTCTCTGCTGCCACAGTGAAGAATGCAGTGAACAACAACAACAAGCACTGTGACTGTGGCCACACCACGCACACAAAGCACATGCCTCCGCTGCCACGGACTAAGGAATGTGTTTTGTTTTTGTTTTTTGTTTGTTTTTTTTTTTTATTACATCCTTATTCAGGTTTGGCCAAGCATAGGGAGAAAGATGAAATATACTGTGAGGCTGGAGTTTAGTGAAGGTCGTAAATCGCTGATGACAGGAGCTGTCTCAAACTCGTCTTTATGTGAAAATTAAGAGTTTAGATTGAGCGTGAGTCCAGGAGAAGACTGTTAGTGTACTTAAGAGATGAATGAATGCTATATTTTTTGTTAGTGCATCTTTTGTCACATTTCTCTGAATTCCTCTCCAGTCTCTTAAACAAACTCCAGACCGCCTCAGACGTCTCTCTCAGCTGACTGGCCCTCTAGTGGAGGACAACAGGACAGTTCTCAGTTTTAACTAAAAGTCCGACTTTCTCTGCATAACAGATTGAATTATATGGTAGTTTTAGTGAACATGATGTGAAAACATTAGACTAAACTGAAGCCTAACAGGGACCAGATGTCATCAGCCCTGTTTGATGATAAATTTTTTTTTATGAATTCCCTGTTTCCAGTGGATGTGATTTATATGGAGAAGAAACAATGGTAATTCTTACCATGTGTGGTCACCACTGTTGTAACTAAACCTTTGAGATGGCTTTTGAAGGGAAAGGAATGAAGTGACACCTACAATACTGCATCTATAAAAGAAATAAAAATACTACCATTTACATTACAGTGCTGTGCTTCTTGTGAAAGCACCTTTTTTTTCCCAGCACAGTGATATAAAAGGGCAATAATTAAAGGCCGTATCAGTCATTGTCTGTTGCAGCTTGTGTTTCTATGCATTCCTTTGTGTGTGTGCGTGTGTGTGTGTATTATTCACAGATAGGAAGCGATGATAGCACGTTCATGTCACAGGATGCTTAAGCTATTAAGTCTTTTTACCTCACTTCCTGTAAGACATCTGAGTGGTGCAGTGGTGGGTTTTCTGAGTCACAGGTGGTGTGATGAATGGGGGGGTTTAATGGTAAGGAGGGGGGGATCATACAGACAGACAGACAGAAAGCCAGCTGTGCCTCAGCAGTATAGTCTGTGTCGGAATGGGGACATGGCCAACAACAACATAAACCAGTAGCAGCAGGGCTCCTTCCACTCACATCAGCAGCGGATCTCTTTGAGCTACATACGATTGTCCCGTGGCAGATGGAGGTCTTAGATAGGCCCTCACATCGTCCAAACACACTCACACTGTACACACACACACGCAATGTGTCTACACTGCTTCAGTATATAATATGTTTACTCCAAAACAAGCCTCAATGACTTGTGTAGAAAAAAACAGTCACAGATACAGTAAAAGTTTCCTATTGCTTGTCCACTAAAGAAACAAACAGTAACTCTAACAGATTATAAAAGACCTTTAATTATTGTCTGTGATGCAAGTTGTTCATTTTTAAAGATAAAATAGTATTAAACAGAGGCCACAAGAAAGGCAGTGTGTCAGAAGTGTCGACCAGTCAACCCCTTAACCTTTAAGGAAAGAGTGTGTGTGTGTGTGTGTGTGTGGTGGGGGTCACATCCCCGGTGACACAGAATGGGGGAAAGGAGAAGGGAGTGGCTTGTTATGTGTGTGTGTGTGTGTGTGTGTGTGTGTGTGATGTGGCTGAGGGAGTAGAGCGGCAGGATAGCGGACGTCCTGACTCCAAGAGGGTTACTACAGAGAGAGAGAGAGAGAGAGAGAGAGGAGGGAGCGAGAAAGGCAGCCAGTCCAGTGAACAGAAGGTAAATGTCACTCTGATTTTCCTGCCGCCGTGTGTCACAGACTAAATGGTCCTCTCTGACTTTCGTTATCTTTAGTTACACTAAGACCATTAAATATCTTTCCACTTCTGTCTCACTGAAGAATGGGATGTGCCTGCCTCTCTGTGAACCCTTCAGGTTTGTTTGTTTACTGCTTTATCGTTGAGTTACTTCAATGTTTGCTTATTTAGTGGACAAGTTTAATTTTAGAATGTAGATGACATTTTAATGATGTGCATCAGCAGGTAATGCAGTGAAAGAATATAAAATATGTGTGATCAACCTTTTTTAATGCTTGTACTTTCAGTGATTTGAGTGACTTAGCCCCGTGAATTGTCTCTTTGATGCCAGAGGTTTGCACGTCGTCTAGGTGTGCTGAGAGAGCTCAGGTAGGCTGTTAGGTGGGCGGGTGTTGCAGCTCCAGACAGAATTTTGTTTGTTCTCTGATCTCATCATAAACACGTTGCAAGAAGAGACCTGAGGAATCTCTGGCTTAAAAGCCTCAAACTGGGCCTGGCATTTGCAATGGAGATGGTTTTTCAGACTTTGAAGATGACTTGAGGGAGTGTGTTGGAGGAAAATGTACTGTGGTTCCATTTCATAATGAGACCAGTAAGTAAGCTTAGACTGGCATGTGATGATTTGCAGTAAGTAAAAATGGGAAAGAGGCTCAGATTTTTTTTTTTTTTCCTTTTGGTTTCCACACTCTGTGTATGAGATACTGAGATGACAGCTTCTTCATTCCAGCTACTGTATTTCAGTCACTGAAGGAAAACCGAGCGTGTGGTTCTTCAGGCTGTAGTAATGGAAAATAAGCCGCCAGGTTTCTTCTTCTCTCTTCCACGTGGAGGCATGGAAGACCCTCAACTGGTCTGACCTCACCAGAGTGATGGATTAAACTTTCATGGAAAACTGGAGCCTTGTAAGCCAGTGTGTTAATCCGTAGCTGAAGTCAGCTGAACTGGTCGAAGTAGGTGTGTGTCTCAGCGCTGGTTTGGCTTCTGCCGTATTGTTTTTTCCTTTTTTTTTTGTGGAGTTGAGGGTTCAGCAGAGAGGGCCCACGCCTTGCTGTGGTCATGAGAGAGGACCGTTGTTATTGTGTTGACAAGTTTTGAGATTTTGCAATTGCAGTGTGACACAAACAAATGGTATGAATGGTTCAGATGAGCGCCGGACTGGGACAGTGTCAATGTTGGTTCCACTCTATCAGGTCTTGACTGTTGGGGCCAGAGGGAAGCCGCTAATGACAGCATGGTGGCTGGCGGCAGTTCCTGAGCTCTGGTCTGCGTCTCCCGTTTCGCTTTATCTTCCCTTTTTCCCTACTGCCTCAGTGTCTGTGAGAAATATGTTCCCTGTGGTTTGGTGGGAGCTGTGAAATGATGGCTGTCTGTCTGACTCCTAGTAGACACAGGACAGGGAGAGAAAGGGTGGTTGAAGAAAGTGTAAGTCTCAAACACAATTATCCCCCCTGCCCATGACTGTTTGAGTGTCAGCGCTCAGGAGAGTGGCCTTTGTGTGTGACCTCTTCCATTATTACACTGTATTTATGGTGTTACACAAACCTCTTTGCCTCCTCAACAGACACTATAATGACTCTTTAAAGTACCACCACAGTCTGAATCCAGTCTATGTAAGTAAGATTTACCATTGTCTTGAAAACCTTGACCTTTTTTTTAATATGACCTAGATTCTGAGCTGCCACTATTTTTCCTCCTTATGGAAAGTGGAACCTGGAAAAAGTGACACTACATCACCTTCTGTGTAGCTTCACACTATTTAGATCTTCAGAAAAATTTTCTTTCTATCAAAGATACAGATTGACCTCTCCTTGATTTTTTTTTTTTTTTTTTTTTTTTTTTTAGCAACAAAACTACACCTAAGCAAAAAATGTGACAGTTTTAATCGTGTCTTTGTTTAGAGCCTGATCAGTGCAAACCCAGATTTACCTTTCTGGTCTCCTGCGTCTGTGCCTAATTACATTTTCTCTTCAGCGATTGTGGCAGTCTGTTCTGTAATCTGCTCAAGGTGGCTAAGGTCACAGTCAGCAGAGTTGCTTAGGTCTTAGGTCCTTTCTCACTTCAGCTTGACTTGTGGTTTAATTCTAGTCGTGTTTTGTTTGAATCACTGCAGTCTCAGATCACAGAGAGCATTGATTAAAAGCCATTTAAAACACAAAGGTGTGATTTTAAGACTTTCACCCTGCTGCTCACCACTATGCCACTCTCTTATCTAAATAGCTTTGTTTACAAATGACCAACTGATTGTGGCGTGTGAGTGTGTGTGTGTGTGTGTGTGTGTGTGTGTGTGCTTTCTTTTCTCACTTGAAAGGTTATGAATGCATTTTCAGAAATCTTTTGAATTAATTGTAGGGTGTAAATCTGATTATCTTTTCACTATGTAAGGCTGTGTATGTTTTTCAGGAGCCACCCAAACTATTGTTGGACTGTTCTTAACCCAAATGCCTTAAAAAAACACCTAACTATATCAGAGCACATAATCTCCTTAAGGAATGATGCAAACCACCTGAAGCCCCACACACTGGAGGTTTTTTGCCCTTTAATAGAAAAGTTTTGCGAGTCCTCAGAGTGCTGGGGATTAAGAATATGCGGGGGAGTGATGTAAAGTGTGTGTGTGCACACGTGCTTGAAGGAGCCTTATTTATGCAGCTGATTCTCCTGTGGAGTAGCTCAAGGTCAGGCACCAGAGGTTTGACAGTAGTACCGACATCTTTCCCCCTTCATCCTCCCCTTCTCACATCTCCCGTTTCCTCTCCATATGCCAAAATGTTCGTGCCTCCTCCTCTGAGGTTTTGCTCCTGCTGGGACTTTTCTCCATCAGTGCAGGATAAGACTGAGACATAAGAGTGCTGCAGAAAAGGGGCAATTCGTACCACAGTCTGTCTGCAGGTAACCTTCTGTAGGAGGCTGTAAAGCAGATATGAATCAATTCTGAAGTAATATTTAGACACTTGGGGCATCTCTTTCTCTTTCCTATTCAAAGGAATTCAGATCTTTACTTTTCCAGCTGATCAAACATGTTTCTTATCAAGGCTGCAGCACTTGACCTCAACCTCCAACAAAAGGCTGTTGTGATCACCAGCTGACCTCAAAGGCATACACGAACGCAGAACAGATTTTTCCCTGCTGGTTCTGATCAGAGGAAGGCGTTTGCACTGTGGCAGTGGCTGCCTGCAGTCCTAAGGAATAGATCGTGACCTGCAAAATTAAAGAGCATGGTGCTTTTGAAGCTGTATTGAACTATCGCATTGATCATGTGTAACCTTTTTTTTTTTAACAGGAGCAAGAGCGGGAGAGTCAAAGTGAACGAGAACATATCCGATCTCAGATCCGGGAGTTACGTGGCCAGCACACACAACAAAGCAGAGAGCTGCAGAGAATTGGTAAGAAACACATACAGGGTTTTTTCCACATAATAATACATACTGTTTTGCCTGCAGGACAATATAATATATAATAATAATATAAAAACCCTCAAATTTACATTGTGTTTGGTCAGTCTCATGGATTTGTTGAAATCTAAAACCTTGTATGTACTGTAAAGGTTAGATGTGGGTTGGAGCTAATAACCGGCAGCGAACACTGACCACCCCTGTTGCGAGTATCTGTGACTGCAAACATTTTTGATGAAATTTCCTCTCCTCCTCCTGGTAAAATAGTCAGCCAAAAGAGCCATTCTCCTGAGGTGGCAGTCAGAAGGTCATGTTGGTTCAGGCTCTTTAAGCTCCTTCATCTGATTTTATTACCTGTTTATAGTCACTCACTGCGTTTAGCTTTAATGACTTTGGTTTTGCAAGTGTGAAATAAGTAGTTTAAACTCTCTGTTAGCTCAGACATTAATAAAGTTGAAGGATGAATGCAAGCCTTTAGGAAAGAATGAATGGGTTTCGTTCCTTCAAACTTTGCAGGCACTCTCCTATAGTGGCACAAGTGCATTGTATGTGAGTCATTGAAGTTATAATTCGGCTTATGATTTGTCACTTTTAAACACCTCGGGGTAAAGCACCAATTGGACTATTCCCCTTAAAAGTGCACACCAAATTTAACATGCTCATCACTGGCTCAGGATAAAAGCATTTTCTCCTTTTATTTAAGCTCAGGCCTGGCTGACCTGAACTTAGCCTGAAGCTGACGGCCATAATAATGTCATTCTGTGTGGTCTGGCCAGCCCTGGACTTGGCTCCCATAGTCCCTCTCATGGACCTGGGGTTGGTGGTGGGGTTCTGGGAAGAAACGGCGGGAAACCCTACAGCCACACCTCTGCTAAATACAGCTGATACCAGAACATAAGTAAAGCTCGCTTGATGTGGCTGACAAACTTCCCACTGTTCTTGATTTCCAGTTTAAATCACGGAGAAGCTAGGTAAAAAAATAAAGAGGAAAGCAAAGGAAGTGGACACAGTTAACAAAGACACAGGACGCCTGTGGTTGGGAAAGGACAGTCTCGCCAGGGTGGGCCCAGTGCTTCTTGTACTTTTAGCAGAGGGAAAGTAGCAGAAAATGAGAGATTAACTTGAACGTCCAGTGACATATCATAAACACATACCACTGCCTCTCAGACAAAAAGCTCATATTGACTGTAAATACTTTACTTCAGTCACCATGTGTCCATATGGGGTCTGCCTTCCAGTGCAACCTACAGCTGGTAAGGTGGTGATTTAGGAACTTAAATGTTTGTCAAGACTCGATGGAATGTGTGTCAAGTTCTCAAAGGAAAGGAACTTGCTCAACTTGCAGAAAAACAATAATTTCAACTCTAATGAACAAAAGCCCATAGTCTGCACCTGTAGCACCACACAAAGTGTTACTAAAGCATAGGCCTTGAATGCTGCAATGTTGTGTTTAGCCGAGCTTCACCATTGCTGTATGGATGGCACTTTGACTATCTCCATCACAATGGATTGCCATGAGAGTTTGTAGACATTTGTGGTACACAGAGGGTGAGTGAATTTGATCCCTCAGAATTATAATACCTTTGGTTACAGCTCAACTTTTTTTCTAGCTTCATGAAACTGCAGAACTGTACTGAAAGTACAGCTTCACAGGAGGCTTTCAAAACTGTAGATTTGTGATCTCTTTTTTTTTAAGCATAGTTTTCTTTACAGGGTAACATTTATGAAATACCAATGTTACAGTGTTTGGGGAAGATTACATGGCCAAGAGCCACAATGTCACTTGCAGCAAAAGTAAATTTACATTACTGGAAAACCCCAACTTTTCTCAGGTCATTGCTTCAGTGTAAAAGAAGTATAAAGAAATCCCTTGTTTGCCTTTGTGCTTTATATATGACTTGGCAGCAGAGTGTACTATTTTGAAGCAAAAGGCAAGCCTCTTATTATCCAGTACCAGTGGGGATTTTTACAGACATGGCTAAACAATGGACATGACAGCTTATGAAAAGCCAAAGATAAACAATAATGTGAGAGTTTGTGGGAGAAGTGTTTTGGCTCTTATTTCTGTTACACTTGACCAGTCCTTTAGTTTGGATTGTGTGCACCATTAGATATGGACACTGCTGTCTGTTGGACAAGCCATTGTGCCGCATGTGAGAATGGCAGCCATTTATTGACCTAATTGCGCCTTTTGATCACGCTCTGTTCAGACTGTAGTTCATAATCATCTGGTTTGTTAAGTCATCAACTTGTTCCAATTGTTAAAATGTGCAGAAATTAATCAGCATCTTTTTTGGAAGTGTTATGTAATAATGAGTAAAAAAAGATCCGTCGCTGAATGAAGCTGTGAATGTTCCATTCTCGGTCCTGTTCAATTAAATTTTCAGAGATTGGTATGGCTGCCCGTCAGACTAGAGTTTCTGTTTGATTTGGTTTGTAAATGACAGACACGCATACTCGGTGCATCCATTTGGTTGCAGGGTTGGTCCAAAGCGAATTTATGCTGCAGTGTTTTCCATGTTTTGGTGTGTACATGTGATGTGGGAATTTAATACACTTTTGTGTTGCTCTGTTTTTGTTACGTGTGTTACATGCAAACCCTCATATATTCCATCACTTCAAGCACCATGGGTGGGTGTGTGTGTGTGTGTGTGAGTGTGTGAGTGTATGGGTGTGTTAGATGTTAGACTATTACCGGGGGAGGATGTGGGCACTGCTGTGTTGTTTGGAGTGTGGTTTCCTGAGGAGAGGGAGAGCAGTGAAGGAGCTTGGAAAAAGGGGAGGGGAAGTTGCCGATCTCTGGCCTCTTGTTCACTGCCCATTAATTTACATTTACATTTACATTTATATTTACATTTAGTGCAAATCAAGAAAAAAATCTAAGTCAAGAAAAAGCTAAAAGCAAATTGCCTTGTTTGAGTGACATTCTTGGCGTGCAAGTGCAAGATTAGAAGGTTTTTGGGGACAGGAAGTTATTTTTTAAATATTCAATGTGAGACTGCTGCAATATTGTATCAGTTTGCTGCCCCACTGTCTTGTATAATGGCATCATAGTCGAAGGTCATTCTTGACTTGTAGTGAAAACAGTGCAGCCATTCCACTTGGAGGTGAAGTTCTGTTTATATGGTGAGAACACTAAGTTAGGTTGGGTTTTGTGGGAGGCTGTCCCAGGGGCACTGGAGGACAAACGGCATTTATCACACGATTTAGACTAAAGCTGCATTATTCTGCGTTGTGTGAAGCACGTTACTGGTCATGGTCACATTCTGATTTATCTGAACAACAAAAAGTTGGAGAAAGGCAGCCAAAGAAGGGGGGAATCTTTGCTAACGAAGCCACCTTAAAGAACTGTCGGCATCTCTGTCTAAAGAGGCCTTCTGTTTCACCCCCACTTCCTCCTGTAGCTGTACCACACGCTCCCGTTCTCTAATGGCCCCTCCTTCTTCTTTACACACATCCACCAACACAATCTCAGAAATCTTGCTCAGGAACTGAGGCCAGTCTGGAGGAAATGCCTACATCCCCTCATGTCTCCACGTGTGACCCTAAGTGATATTTTCTAGCCCAGCTTCTCATGGGGCCATAGTGCCAGGGAAGTATTTCATTTCCATCGTTTCAGCCTCTAACTTCACCACCTTCTGCTTTCTTTGTTAACAATCAGCAACACACTCTTCACTATAGTTTACTATTGATATGAGAGGGAGAATAGTTACAGTTTCAGAAGAGCCACATGGCAAAGATTTGTATTGCTCATGCATTTCTCATATTTTATTTTATTTTTCTGTGACAGGCTCCAACTCAGACATGGTGTTGGTTCTTGATCACCTGGTGAAAGATGACTCTGGGCCTCCGTTGATCCAGGCTCAGACAGAAGCATTGACTGTAGAGCCTGAACTGGTCCTGTCACACCGTCCAAGGTCAGACTCCTCAGCTTCAGACCGCAGTGGGAGCTCAGTGCTTTCCAAGTCCAATCTGGATTCTGTGGCCCCAGAGAAGAGTCTGGGCTCAGCCTATAGAGTCCGGCTGGACTCTGGAGCCTCAGACAGAAGCCAGAGTCCCTCCCAGCGTGCTCGACTGGATTCTGGAGCATCGGAGCAAAGTGTCAGATCCCAGTCCTTTATCAGAGAAAGATTAGGCTCAGATGTCTCCAACTCTGGGGTCAGACCACGTTTGGAGTCTGGGTCTTCAGACAGCATTGGTCTTTTGACAAGGAAACGGACTGACTCAGGAACATCTGACCAGAGTGTAAATATGTCCTCTGAAGAGAGGAGTTCAGTGGAGGAGGTGGAGGTTACCATGGGTAGTGGTTCAAGTTCCAGCACAGATTCAGAAAGTGAGAGCAGAAGCCTCCCGACTCCGTCCAACCATGACTGCATTGTAGACAAGGAGCAGCCAGATGGTGCCGTCTTCTCACGGAGCGACCTTGCAAATGGCCTGGTTAATGGCAATGCCAAGGGAAAAATCGACTTTCAGAAACAAAAGGTAGCGTGTCTACTAGAGTTTACATAGCTGTGATTTTATTCAGTTGCATATCTGAACTTGTCAATAACAACATTCATTTATAGGCTAATCAAATGATCAAGCTGAGACCCACAGCAGATTTCTGCACAACGTAGCTTTCAGAAATCCACATTAGCTTTGCTGCCACAGTCTTTTAATTACTAACATAAAAACTCATATTTTATCCTGCAAGTTGGCTTGTAGGATGTTATTCACAGGGGAAAAGTGGATTAACATCTGTTTGCAGGTGAGATGCCTAATCAGCTGTTCAGCTTCAACACCTTAAATGGAATCTAAACTTGCCTGTGATGTTTTTTGTGCTTTTAATAGAAATCTTTTCAAAACACATTTGAAAACTTGTTGAAAGTATGTTTTACAACAAAAATTGATTTTAGACCCATAGTTTAAAACCAAATTGAACCTCTCCTGCAGGCTTTATATGTTGGCTCTATATGTATGTTCCTTTTCTTCAAGATCTGATAATAAATAATACGCAGTATTTATTATAACTGCACCACTAGATAGAGGTGTTGAGCTACATAACCACAGTCCAGCACCAGCAGTCCAAGCGTTCTTCTCATCTTCTTTTCATTTCATTATTCCTGACATTAAAGCCCAACATGCCATTCCTCTGTGACACCCAGGTCACATCGGCATCCATAAGCACAACACGCCGAGCTCTGGGTAGGACCTGTTTAACTTTTGTTACTTGGCTACACAAACAAACTGTGTACCTGAGTGTGTCTGCTTCAAGTCAGCCCGGCTTCAGCCTCACCTGGTGACAGACGGGAACGGACAGCTTCACGGGCCAGAGGTTCTGTCTCTCCTCATCCTACAGAGAACACACAAGCATGCAGACCTGCTGTGTCTTCACTGACTGTTAATTGAACAACATGTGCGTCGCTCAGATCAGCGTGACGCCATCGTGTCACTTCTCTAAATGTGTTTATTCAAGGCTGGCCCCAGACTGCTTTTATTGTTCCCTGCAATATGCGCTGATGCTCAGTCTCCTGAGAGTCATGTAAACTTTCAGGGGCCCATCGTGGTCCCTGCTGCCAAAAATGGAACAGAGGCCCACTTCACTCCAAACACAAATGTTACATAATGAAAACAGCACAAATTGTTTCTTTGTTTAGGGCTGTGTAGGTCCGTGTTTGTATGTAGTCACCACAGCCATTCATGCAGACTGGAGGTCAGTTCGAATGTCCTTTGCTGCCCTGTTAAACATGGAGCTGTTCACAATGTGGGTTCTCCCTCCATCTCCTCTACTTCCCTTACTGATTGTTCTGTTTCTGTTTTTTTTTCCCTTTTTAGATAACCGTAAACAGTGGTTTTCCCCCCACTCACAGCAAAGCAAAGGATTCTGGTAAGAAACTAGTCCAGTTGATTTAGTGCTAAAGTGAAAATCAAGTACAAATCAAAGTAGTGCTTTGTCTTTGTTTTAAAAAGTTGTTAATTCAAAATAATTGGATTGATTGACAAAAGCTAAACTAAACTCACTATACTCTTATAATATCGTATTAAAGGTTCGTATTGTATAGGGATAAACTAACTCTGATGTTCTTATTAATGTAAATGGTCAGCATTTATGGTCAACATCCGAGCAATCTGCAGCTACATTGCTCCATATGCAGCAAAATGTGAGACTGCACTGGCCTAAAAACATTTTCCACTTTACTTGCTTAAGTAAAACTACAAAGCACATTATCAACATTTTATTTAAACTTTAGGAAACTGCAATAGTTTCTGAAAACGTTTAAATTTGCTATAATATACCACTATAAAGATGTTTACCACAGAAACAGTCATGTGATTTCAGTATGCCAGCATAATTATAGACTCGTAAGTAAGCTAGAAAAGTAGAAGTACTCCACTAAGAGAACAATGTTTTATGGCAAAACATACAGCACAGTAAAGGTGAAGCTGATTTTATCATTTTATGTGCTGACAGTGTGGTTAACCCATAATTATACAACTGTATTTTGAGATCATAATGTTTTTGTCAATATATACGAAATCTAAACTTTATATATTTTTTTATACGTTAACCACCAGGTGGTATTAATGTTGTGGCTCGTCGATGTGCTGTGTGTCTTTCCTTTTTTTGCTTTGGCTATTGTACTATAAACTGTGCTTTTCCTTGTGAGCAGCTCATCTTTTTTCTTTGTTAAGATGACCTCAGTGAATAGCTTCTCCTGTAAAAACGGGTGTTTTTTCCATTTGAGGGTCTGTGCCAAATCATGAGCTTTGTACACACTATCTGACAGCAATAAAGATCAGACAATGAAAAAATACCCATGAGTGGAAGAAACATCTCCTGGAAAGTCAAAAATCTAGGCACGGAAAGACTGTGAAAGGGGAGACGTTAAGTCAAGCAAAATAAACAGGCTGGAACAAAACCTAGAGAGAGGAGTTTTAAAAGAGGGATGGGATTTGCAGAGGGATTTTAACGTGGAGGAGGGGGAAATGGAGAGAGCAAGTGTGAAAATATTCTGCCTGAATAGGAGAAGGATTTATGCTCATCGTATCTGATCTATTGTGTTTGCTCATTTCTCTTCTTCTGTTGTGTTTTCACAGCACATGAGAAGAAAGACGTTATATTGGAACAATTTAACCGCTCCAACTCTGTGCGTGATCGCATGCGCAAGTTCACAGAACCCAACCAGAGCCCAAATGTCCCAGCTTTGAAGAAAATTCCTCTGAGGAATGGTACAGTCTCGAGCGACAAGATAAACCTCCCCAGAGCTACTGAGCTGTTCACACACGCTGCAGCATCCCCCAGCACATCTGGAGACAGGCCAGCAAGACCACGTGTGGACTCCACATCTCACACCTCTGCTGCATCTCAGAGTCAGGCCACACCTCAGCCAAGAGGTGTGGCTAACAAACCTCTGTCTTCAGCCGGCCAATTGCAGAACACCGTGGGTGGGACGAGGCATCCAGCTGAAAAAGATGAGCACGCCTCGGGTAGCTCAAAGGAAGAAAGGACCCCAGGGAGAGCAGCTGGACAGCAGGTCTCCCAGGAAGAATCAGACCCGGACATGAAGACTTTCCTCACAATTGAGATCAAGGATGGGCGCACCACCACCTCTTCGACGGCCTCCCCTAGGAGCACCATTGTCCCCATCACCAACATGACCCCACGCATCACTAATGCTCTGGGGCAGAGGGCAGGTAGGGGCATCCACCTTGCAGCACCAGGAAGTGCTCATACTGTAACTCGCTTAATGCTCAAAGAAGCTGTTTAGCACTTTAACAACTGAACACTTCTTTGATTGATTGTCTGTGTTTTCTGAGCAAAACACACCTCAATCCACTGAAACTTTCTTTAGAACTGGTGTAGTATACAGAGCTGAATTCCACTGTGTTTGAAGGGTTATGAATCTTAATGCAGCCACTGTTTGACTTTCCTTGATAATATTATCCCTTAGATCATGATAAAATCCCAGATTGTGGGAGGCGACCGGCACCAAGGAATTGGTCGCAAGTGGGATGATGACAAGGGTTTTTGTGAGGCCAAGCAATGCATTTGTTATAAAGAGGGGCTGTCATGGCAATGCAGAGGGGGGGGTGCAGTCAAGAGTCAGCAGCAGAGTGCACAATATATTCGGACAAAAGAAACAGCAACTGGCTGTCTCAGCCCAAGCTGAATAGTAATATTGTTACATGATAATAGAGCAACTGAATAAGCCCTTTAACCCACCCAATAGATTGTGATCTGTGATACAAACAAGGACTTGCTTCATTTGTTTGAATGGGCTCGTAAATGAAGTCAAAATGCACTGAATTTACTCCGTTTTTCACTTTGTGTGACATCCGAGGTTTGAACGCAGCATGAGACCTTTGTTGCTCTAGTTTCCCTTTTTTATACGTACATGGCGGATACCTGCCATGATGCTCAATGCCTTTGTTCCTCAGTCCACAGCAGGAGAGCAAAAACTGCAAGATGCACGTTCGCTGGCACCACATGATTGAGGGATGTTTCCACTTAAAGTCCGACCCTTAAATTTAAGGCCACCAGGTGCCTAAGGAGAATAATTTAAAGGAAACATGTTTCCCAGCTTTATAACAAGTGCTGGGAGACTGTTTCGAATATCTATAAATCTGTTAATTTCAGCAATTGAAACACCATTAGTCACCAGAAATAATATATAATAATTGCATAGAAGTATATTGTATTTTTTTTATTAATATGTCATATCACAGACAAAAAAAACGTTAGGTAGGTATTAACGAGACATATACTACATCGCTTGAGTTTCCATATTGTTAAACAAAAGTTGAAAAGTCGGCCAGCGTCCAAAATATAAATGTTTCTGTAAATGTAAATATATATAATATAGTAGGTACTTAAAACACAGGAAGTACCAGTCGTGATTCATTAATTGCACGAAACAAAAACATGAATAGCGTGATTCTGTCCATTTCAGAAGCGGCTGGTACGATCTATCCAAACAAGACGTCTTAAGTTTCAGCTTTTCCCAGCAACCGGGACCTCCAACCCAAACAGTTTATTTTAGACTCAAGCTGGACCTGTGTGATCACATCCTCCTCACGTCTTATAACCAAACTCACACACCCCCCGCTCCTCTTGGACATATTCTGGCAGCCCCACTGGGCTCTTTTACGAGGGTCACATGGTTTCTTTTCCGCTCAATTTACTTTAATGATTTTGGGCTCCTTTTTTGGGAACCTGCCTTGTCTCCCACTGATGGAGAGCAGGCTCTGCTTGTGTCTCCAGTTTCTCTCAAAAGGACCTAGAAAGATTTTTTTTTATAAGTGCACTGTGCTTCAGTCCTACATTTCATCAAAGCTTCCATGGCTATCTCACAAGTGCACATGTGTCTTCTAGGAGGCAAATGAAAAGGGCTGTTTATTTTAAAGGTGGCGTCATCTACAGTTTCTCACTTGTCTCTGATTAGACATCAGTCCCTGCTGTTTATGATACCATGACAGCTTATGCAATTGACTAATGGTCACTACCAGCACACTTGTCTGTCTACATGCATATGGATGCCAGGACCTTTCTTGACATTCTTGCTCACCTTTTGCATTAAATCTACCTGAGATTAATTTTAAATGCTGTGTTGCTTCAAATTTAAGTTTTTGTCAATTCTGTATCTTTTTTAGAGTTGACCCTTGGCCTAAGAGCAACACCATTCAAGATCTCTTCAAGCAGCATGTCTTCTGGATCCTCCATCAAGGTACAGCCTGCCTCACACAAATATTATGGAAAAATTTGTAACTTTAAGGCTCCACAGAAACTAGACAGAATTTGTCAAACTTGCTTAAAAATCCTTTTAGTCCCTTCAAATTTTAGATGAATGTTTTCTTTTCATCTGTCCACTCGCCTTTACTTGGTGTGTTTTTGTCACAGCAGTCATGTACAATACAGTATGAAGGCCTGAGACGTGAACAAGCTGGGACAGTGAAAGACAGAGTGTGAGAAAAGTAGGGAGAGGAGGGAAGAACAGTGTTTATCCAACACAGAGTGGGTAGCCAGTCACATCTGTCCTTGTAGGGTATGTGAAGGAGAGGAGGAGAGGGAGGGAGGTCCTGCGGGCATTCCTCGTTTTCTCTCAGCAGGCCATGCCCATGAATTATCTGGGAAAAGTTTCCTAAATCACACCTGTCTGTCTTTATTCGCACTGACTAGTGTCCAGCTGCATTGAAAAACATAATGACACAAGTTCTTGATAACATCATGTTTCATCATCTGTTGGCTGGAAGTGGTCCAAGTCTGGGCTGAATGGTGTCAGAAACCATTTCCCTTTGGTCTGCAAGTGACATCTGACATTAGGGAGAAGAGCTAAACGATCTAAAGAGCTCCCAGTGGCCTCATCCTTAATTTCCTCCCTGAAAGGAAGTGTCATTGTGAATGGCAAGTTTGGGGACTGGGAGGGTGAGGAGAGCAGACGGCGTATCCTGTTTACTCTCTAATGGATGCGTATTCCAGCCGCTGTGTTGATCGCTGTGGTAATCTGGTTATGGGATCAGGGAGATCGTTTAATAGGACTTCAAGAGGCTGCAAAGACTTAAAGTGTCAGAGCGAGACAGTCTCCATCACTTTTTTCCTTGTAGAGACATAATCACAAGACGAGGTAAAAACTAGTAACAGGAAAAGCATTTTGCATTAAAAAGACAAATGTTTTACAGGAGATGAGGTTTATACCTGACTGAGCCGTTGCAACATTATCACAGGCTCACGCAGGTAAAGATGTTTTGCTAGTCCTAATGTGCAGTATTTATGATATTAATATAACAATATATATTTTAAATGAGTGCAAAAAAGGTTTTGCTCCCTCCTGAAACACTTTCCGGACCCACCAGTGTAGTTAGTATATGTACTTGCAGCCTGCTCCATGTGTCCGTCATCAGGGATAAACTGAACCTTAAATTGTTAATATCTTGCGAAACCTGTTGTTACTCATAACTGCTGAGGATGAGGGTTAAGCCACTGGCCTTAACGCTGCCTGCCAAATGTAATAAACCGGCCATGACTGTACACACACTGTTATTCAGATAGATACATAATCACCTTTGTGACTCATTAGGGTGAAAAACCAGGGACAGACACGGTTAGTTAGCATCAACCCAGGGATGCAGCTTAGTTACTTTCAGACTGATCCTCAGACCACCTGTTCCCTGACTTTCTCTGGTTAAGTCAAAGTTCAAGGTTGTGTGAGGACTCGTGTTAAACTAATTTTTCCAGTTTATATCTTCATTATAGCAAGAGGGCGGTACTGTAGACGCACATTTTAATAAGCTCTTCCTGTTAGTGTTGTTGGTTGTTTACTGACCCCACTGGTTCCTGTCTGGAACTCTGTGGTGGTCTAAGACTCACAGCCTTCACTATGTCCTCAGTTCTGTTGTGTTATTTTTTTAATTGAATAAAATGTGTAGATGCTGATAGCATCAGCTCCAGCAGTAGGTTGCTTATAAATTACAATCTGAGAGATAAAAATTTTAGCTGACAATAGTAAAATTAATATTTAAGTAAAAGAAAAAACTAATTGAATGGAAAGACCAGGATGCTTGAGTGCAGTGACGAGACCTACTTTCAGACAGGTGGGACTGTCACTTGATTATTGGTCACCACAGCTGCTCCTGTTCATCTCGGCTTCCGACGTTTGCAGTCGCGTTCGGCCTTGGACACAAATAAAAACGATGCCTGAGCTTTATAATCGGGCTGATGACAGGACAGTTGGTTGCTTCTCTGTTTTCATAGAGATTACTATAAAGTCCCAGGTCACACTGAAAAACACTGCTGCATGAATATGAACACACAGGCACAACATACGGATAAGGAGCCCGTTGTTGACATACTACTGATCCACGACACACGCTGGTTATCCCACCAGTCCACATGTGTCACAGAGAAGCCTGGTCCTCAGACTGCAGTGATAACTGGGGAGAGAAGGATCTGATTTCCAAAAGATTTTACTCTTTTTGTAATTTATGATCTTTTAAACTGAAATCCAAGCATTACTTTATGTTTGAGCTCTGAAAGCAGCTGCACATATTATTTTTGGAAACTCTCTTATATAAATGGCAACAGAGTTCACAACAACAGTGTCGCATAATAACAGTCAGAACGGAGTTTCAGCCAATTCACATTACTATATCAACTTCTGCTATAATAATCAGCAGACCTGTATGTCTGCAGAAAAGAGTAGTGTTTGTACAAACCTACTAGTCTTTTTTTATTATTCTGCTCCTGATCCTCCCACTTTGCTTTTGTGCTTTGATGCTAGGTAAAACCAAAGCTTTGTCCTTCTTGGTTCTGACCCACTTTCCCTGTTGTCAGTCACATTTCCCTCCACTCTCCCTTGAGGCCAGATTCTTCCCAGGAACAGTTTCTGTGATTCCCACAAGAGCCCACTGTTATTCTTTGTCATATAGTTCTCCACTCCTAGTCCTGATTATTTTGATTTTAAATGATTCGTATACTGTGTTTGGACAAATGGATACATTTTCTGCATGTACTGCAGTGTGCAAATAATCAGTCGACATTTAAAGATAAACTTGTCCTTCTCAAAATATGAAGGCTGTGGACACACAGACTTGTGTCAGCGCTGTTAGAGACCTTTTAATTTAGGACAGAAGCATTTGAAGCATCCGCGTGAGCAGCGGAACGCTGCCGCTTTGTCAGTCACTTAAATCTTGGAAGGGCCATTCTCGTCAACGTCCTTGCCCAAAGCCACGTACTGAACCAGAGTTCGTCCATCCCGTCGTGACCTTCAGCACTTAGCCCCTCGTGAGCAGATCTTCCCTCTAGAGGTCTGGTTTCAATCACACTTGTGCAACACAACTGACCTGTTTAAACAGTTGCATTTTGGCACAAAGCAATTTTAAGAGGAATGAAAT
This sequence comes from Channa striata, assembly GCA_033026295.1. Classification (NCBI taxonomy): domain Eukaryota; kingdom Metazoa; phylum Chordata; class Actinopteri; order Anabantiformes; family Channidae; genus Channa; species Channa striata. Next base: position 6,110,495 of record CM065178.1, read on the forward strand.
GCTAATGTGTAACTCTTTTAACTCAGCCGACACCTTGAGCCACATCTAAAACTTTGTCGCCTGCCAATCGAGGTGTGAAGGGCAAGGACTCCAAATAAAACGAAAGTCAAACAAGGGAGGGGGAGGTTTTCAAAATTGTTGCCACTTCTATTTGCCCTCTGGACCCCACCACCAGTGCCCAAGGACTGACTGGCTCAGTGGAATAATGGCTGGGCAGGAGATAAATGTCCCCAACAACGGAAAATGAAGGGGTGGGCTTCCTTCTGCCTGGGGAACAGAATTCCTTGCATGGTCATTGGCTGTGAGGGTGTAGGCCGATAAAGAGGGGAGATTTACTTGTGGTATAAAGAAAGCGTCCGCACATCTTACAGCCTACTATTAGTTTTTAACACACTGTGGATTTTAACTTACAAAACCCTGACCCGTGGATTCATTTGGGCAGCTGGTTTGGTAATGCCTGGGGTGAACCTGGAATTCCTCCCTGCCTCACAGACTCCAGAGGCTTTGGGCAGCCCTGATAGTGCTTGCGCCGAGTCTGGTCTGGAGGCAGTGATCGGAGATCTGCTTGATTTGGAAGAAGCTGAGGATGAAGAGGAGTCATTTTGCAAGAGGACGTTTGAATTAACCTTACAATGTGCAGTAGGGGAGATCCATAGTGATCTGCAGGCCTTTGGGAAGCGAGTGGATGCTCGCCTGGAGGAAGCAGCAGCTCAGGTGACTCCTCTGGCTGAAGCCCTTGTCAGGTTGCAGGAGGAGAACTTGAGGCTGAGGATCCAGCAAGAAAGACTGGTGAGGCAAGTGGACACCTTGTGCCAGATAATGGGGCTTCCTGATCCTTTATTGCCTAGTGCAGAATACTTACCTTTTATTCCATGTGAAGAGAAAACTCCATCTGATAATTCTCCAGCATCATCCAGTGATCCTCCAGCCTGCCCTCCCCAGGAAACTGCACTTGACGATTCAAGATTTAAGATCCCACATTCGCCATCCCAGGACAGTCCAACCAGCGCTGATGTGGACACCTCACCAAGCATGCCCCAGGGCACTGCGTCATGCCCCCAGCACCTGCGTATACCTGGGCAAGCACATCTCAGAATTCAGAGCCTTCACCTGTCCCACATCCACCCACCTTTGCAACCCGACGCTCCCTCTCTGCTCCTTCTCTCATGGCAAACATTTCTTGCAACAACGATCAGGTACAGGTCTCAGTTGAAGGTTCAGATCATGACCTATTTGAGTTTAGGTAAGCTGTCTACAGAATGGGAATGTCTTTAGTTCCATTGTTGACAATACCTGTATATCAGCTGGCCACTGATTTCACATGCCATCCCAGGGGTACTATGAGGAAATTCTTTAAGTGGCCTTTTTCCTCTTGTTTTTGAAAGCCTGATCATCTTTGTTGTCATTCAGTTATGACATATTGTACCTAGGCATCCCTGCAGTGTCCCAGATGTGTCTTAAACCTGTAACACCATGTGTTTCTTATTAGTTCTGGCTGGCCCTCAATGTGTGAGGGTCTGCATGCAAATTTTCAGTTGAGTGGATACACTTTCCAGTGGAGGAAATAAATGGCCATATTTTGACTGTAACAGTTATCCGGGCCCATAGTTTGCCATCTTCTACTCATGCACAGCGCTCTCTTTGGTAGGGACATGATTAGCATTAGACCTTTTCAAAAAAGGAGCTGTAAATTAAATGCTTTACTTGTCTGGCTTCAGAACTAGAAAGGAATTTAAGGTTTTTACGTTCACATTATAGTGGTTGATTCACGGTTTCCTGACTGACAGAAGAACCACTTGGCCCTCATCTCTGGGCTTGTCTACAGCAAGTAGCCTTTATTTGAAATGCCATAGTAAATCCTTTGTGTGTGTGTGTCCATCTGTCTGTCTGTGTGGGGGTGTGGGTATGTGTGTGCATGCATGTGCATGAATATGTTGACATTTTGTGGGATACTGAACATTTACAGCATTATGTTTAGTTATTCAGTGGGCCAGGATTCATATTGCTGTCTAATCCTGCAAAGACAGCTGCTGCTTTCCATTCAACTGCTCTTGGAGAGATGATGGATGGGAGTTTGCCCAAGTCTGTCATTTGAGAGAATTTAAAAGTTCTTAAAAGGATTAAAACCCTTCAGCCATCAGAGAAAAATTAAACCAAAAGAGCATTTTTATGCCACAGTGACTCAGATGCTGAAGAGTGTACAGAAACCGAATTAAACATGAAGGGAGAAATAAGATTATTTGGGATTTTCTTACCCCCCACACATTCTCTCATTGCCTAATTCAAAGCCCTTGTTTGGCTGTGTTATGTTGTAAAGCATTCCTTGTTGGTCAAACGCTTCTCAGTCCAGTCTGTCCCTTGGGTCAGAACTCTGTGTCCCAAAGTTTTAAAGCCAGGGGCCACCCTCTGGTTTTAAGACCGCAGTGGCTGTGTCTGTGCTAGGCATTGTCCCTCCCTGTTGAGAGTTGGCCTGGCTGGGGCCTGCAGAGCCAGGCCAATGGGCTGGATAGGGACAGGGCCAACTGTCTGAGCTATATCTGGACCTGGACTTAGAATTTTAAAAAAAGCATTGAGGCCACAGCTAGAGACCATAGGCTCCCACAGGCTTTCAACAGCATATGAAAATTAAAGGTGTATTCTGAGTGGTCATGCACAATATGCCCGTTGATGGCCACTTTAAAGACCTACAATGTTGTATGTTTGTTAGGTTATCCAGCTCCTCCACATGCTCTGTCCCTTTTTATTTTGACTTCTATACATCCAAGTCCTTCTGCGGTGCACGCAGTACAAACGATGGTTTGTAATGTTTTTCCAGTAGTGCTATAAACCTATATCTAATAGTGGCATACAGTGTCTGACACATAAACAGCAGTGTCATTCACACAGTCAATGTGTCACCTACACTCCATGAAGTAAGTGGAGAGTAACTTGGCACAGGCGCGTTTTGCTGTCATGTGCTTACTGTTACTCTCTTTGGCACGGCTGAAGGTAGAGAGGATGGAAGAAATGATGAGATATGGTGAGTGGGACGAAAAGAGATAATTAGAGGGAGGGAAGAATGTGAGCTCTGCAGCCGCCTTCACACACTCACGCCTATTATGGCTGCAGTGTGTTAACCAAAATCCTCTCGTGCTTATTAATGTCGTAAATGTCAGCAAGCTGCAGTCGGGATTCTTTTTCAAACTCTTTTCCTTGTTTTATATGAACACAACATAAACATGTCAATGCACACATCCAACTATTTAAACTTTGAATCAAAAAACGTCTGTGAAGTCTGAGATCAATACTATAAATGCCATATTATGTCCTGTGTCAAGGTGTGTCTACTTTTGCTTATGGTGTGTGTCTTTGTGTCTTCTGCAGATGGAGACCGAGCCTGTTACAGCCTCTGAGCCGATGTTTTCTGCCGGGCCGTCTGTCCAGGTGGCGCGTCAAGTCCCAGTCATCCCCAACGGCTCCAGCGCTCAGACCAAACCCGATGAGAGCTCCAGAAAACTTACTGCAGAACAGCTGGCTGCTATTGATGATGAAGAGCTGCTTGACAAAATGGTACTTCACACAAGTTATAATTGTGAATGATTTAGATTTGAAAGCATCACTTAGTTACAAATATAAGCTCCAAGCATGCATACATTTTGTGTATTAACAATTAATCTGACCAGCTACAGTATGTGAGGATATGTTTGAAGAAGTCACATCTCAGTGTTGGGTATATGCACAATGTTTAGTTAACGAACATTGAATAAATACGACTTGTAATGCCATTTCTCTGCACAGCTTGATGAGTCTAAAGACTTTGAGGAAAGGAAGCTGATCCGTGCAGCCATGAGAGACCTTCGCAAGAGAAAGAGAGGTAACAGCAGCATGGAAAGCAAATGATCTTTGCTTTCCATTATTTTGAAAAACGTTTCCCTCCCATTAAATTATCAAAGGTACATCATCCCTCATTATTTTTTAAGCAAATTGCAGTTTCCACATTGTTTGTATCCATTCTGCCCTTAGAGGTCATGCTGGGGTGTACTCAAGAGGAAATGGGTAGGACAGGTTGGTGTGCAGTGTGCATTAACTAGTGTTACTTGTGTGCTTTGGTCTTTTTATGTGCACCACTTTGTCATTCAAAGAGCACTATATTTTTTTTTTAAAAAGTTTGTCTCAGAAATGTCCGGTGGATGATGAAAGATATGTTTATGGTTTATTAACATGCATGAGTTTTTATGTGTAGTGTTTCACAGTCACCTCTGTGCTGCAGCATCATTGCTGAAACTTCGCTTGCAGTGAGCACTCACCATATGGTTTCACCAGGCATCTGACTGCATTGAGCGGAAAGATGACCTCTTAACTGGATTCCCAGATCTCAGTCTAACCTCGAAAAATCTGCAAAGTTGCGTTGAGAATGCAAAAGTTTCCAGAGCACCATTAGTGCCCAAGCGTCTTCATATATAGCAAACAGTACCAGGCTTAATGAAGAGTTTAAGAATGATTAATGTCTGATTGATTAATTAGTAGGATGATTAATTAGCCCTGCACTGTATGTGTGTGTATATTTGTGTATACAAACTGGACGTAACAAGTGTTAAATTATCTTTATCCTGACTTTGCTAAACGTGGCAGTCCTCCAAACAGGATGATTGGAGTGTGTTTGCTCTCTTTGATCGCTGATGTTTGTGCAGTACATATTACTTGACATCTCTGGCCTGGCTACAGTCCTCCCACCTGTAGGTGTTTGTGTGCTGAGAGGAATTTTACGGTACTGTGGAAAGAATCCTGAAATGCATCGCCTCAAATTTGGAATCCCTCTTTTAATCCATCTCTGTGGCAGTCAGATGAGGTTCTGTCAGTTTGTTTAGGACCTCTTGTCCTCCTCCTCCTCCTCTTTTTCCACTGACATCATCTGTCCACCTTCCCCACTATCTGTCGTCCTCCTCTTACCCTCATCCCAGACCAGAGAGAAAAGGAGCGTGAGACGCGTCTGCAGGAGCTCCGGCAGCAGAGAGATGAGCGAACACAGAAAGGTCACCCGGGGGCTGGAGCCGGTGAGGTGGTAATGAGGAAGGTGGAGAAGTCAGCAGATGGCTCTTCCATCAGTCAAGTCACAAAGACCGACCGCTTCGCCCAGTCTGGTACTTTCCTTTTTCCACATTTAAACATTTTAACCTGCATTCAACAAAAATTGGGGGGTACAAAGTAAAACACAATAAACAGTAAAAGAACACTCATCCTTTCCAGTACCATATAAATAATTTACATTGTGCATGTGTGTGCTCAGATGATGGGAGCAGGTCAACACGCAGCACTGTTGTTGAGGCCAGCTATGTGCAGAAAACAGACAGTGAGTCATTTCTGCATTTTGATTTCTGCCTTTCTTACATTACTGTGTAAACATTACAGTCTATTAACCAATTTTTTCATAAGTCTGTGCGTTTGTTTGCTCAATTCAGGAGGAACAGTCCAGTCAAAATCATACAGCTACACCTCCTCCACTTCCTCTTCCTCCTCTTCTAGCACAAGCAAAAAAGTGGGCAGGTGAGTTCTACGCAGAAAACGTGCTGATAAAATCCCTGCACTTTCACACATTAATTTGCTTTACTTGTCACTGCCTCAGTGTATTTGATCGCGAGGATGACACATCGTCTCGCAGTGGCGCTGGTGGGTTGGCCGCCTTGGAGCGAAGGCAGGCAGAGAGGCGCAAAGAGCTGATGAGGGCTCAGACTCTGCCGAAGACTTCGGCCCTGCAGGCCCGGAAGGCCATGATTGAGAAGCTGGAGAAGGAGGGAGGCGGGTAAGGATAAACATAGTGGTAGTGCTACCAAAGAAAGAGAAGCGCCAGGCGGAAGCATGTAAATATTAACACAAACGTGACTTTTTTTTAGCCCTGGAAATCAGGCAGTCGCCAAGGTAAACAAGGTTCAGCGTTCCACCAGCTTTGGTGTACCCAACGCAAACTCCATCAAGCAGATGCTCCTCGACTGGTGCCGTGCCAAGACCCGCTCATATGAGGTGAGCCTACCAGCCAGCTCTTCTTTAACAGTGGCCAGTACAGAGCTGGCCCCGGTGGTTACAACTAGAGAGCTTCAAATAATTAGATGCATCTTTATTTTGGGTACTTTTTATCACTTATTATACATTTTATGCATGTATTCTTTAAATTTTTAAATTTTTTTGTCTTGCCCCTCAGCATGTGGACATTCAGAATTTCTCCTCCAGCTGGAGTGATGGCATGGCGTTTTGTGCCCTGGTGCATAATTTCTTCCCTGAAGCGTTTGACTACAGCTCCCTGAGCCCCAGCAACCGCAGGAAGAACTTTGAGGTGGCCTTCAGCTCAGCAGAGTGAGTACACGGAGAAGACAAGTTTGTCCTGCTGACATGTGCCCAAACCACATGGGTGTTTATACAAATTTTGACTGAAAGCAAGCACATCGACAGACTGTGTTGAAAGAACCTCATCAAAGGTAGTGAACCATTACTTATGATAAGATTGAGACTGAGAAAATATGAAAAAACTGGCAGATGAAGCTACTGTAGTCTTAGCTGTGGCTCAGAGATAGACATAATCTTCCAAACAAGCTTTTCAAATCAAACTATGTAAACCAGATTTGTATGCACTGCTTCCAGCCCAAACAAGACATTTTTTATTTACTTGCACCGTGAAGGAAAAATGACGGACTGACAACTTGTGGAAGCTCCTTGACTGAGGGCCAAAGTCTTAACTTTCCCTGTCTCTCCCAGGTGTATCAAGCCCCGTCAAGGCTGAGTGAGCCCCCATTACCGCTCTAATAACTCCGCGTTTAAACCTTAACCCTTCATCTATCTTCTGCTATCAGTAAACCAAGAGCAGAGCCTCCCCAGACAACCGTCAGGTCACACACAGGCAACCGGCTGTACCTCCAGTGTTTCCATCTGTTTTACTACCCTCTCCTCTTCTTTCCTTTTCTCATCCTTTTTGCATCACACTATTCTCACACATCCATTCCGTGTGTGTGTGTGTGTGTGTGTGTGTGTGTGTCTGTGTGTGTGTGTCTGTGTGTGTGTGTGTGTGTGCGTTCATAGCTGGATAATGTCCAATGTTCCCAGCACTGGACTCTCACCGAACCACATCCCCCCATCCATCCACCTTTGTGTTGCACTATCACTCACTTTCCTGGGCACCCCTGACCCTCCTGGCAGTTTGCTGATAATTGGAATCCCAACACAGGCACTCATCACATTTACACATCATCCTCTGCACCAGTGTGTTTCAGAGTCACCATATGACTGTGTGTGTTTTGTTTTTTGGCATTACCATTGTTGTTTTTTTCATGGTGTCTTGTATTTCTGCCAGAACATATTGAAATTGTCAAATTATCTCTCAGTGCACAGAAAAAAACAACAAACAAACAAAATCTGAGATGTGAGATTTTGTTTTGTCCTATGGATGTATGTGTATGCCACATACTGTATGTATTATGATGTTCATGAAGCATGTCATCTCATGGATATATTGTGACCACAGAGAATGTAATGTTTTTGTGTTCTTTCTCTCTCCTCTGTCTTTTCACGCTGAATCTTTTACATTTGGCTGCTCACTGCTTTGTTTTTCCTCCTCCCTCTCTTTTTCACACTTTATTCTTTTCCCTTTCTTTACTTTACTCTTGGTCTTTCTTGTCCTGTACTTTTTCTGTCTTTTTGGGTTTCTTTTTCCTTCCTCTCCCTCCCTCGCTGCCGGGCGTGGGCACAGGAAACTAGTGGACTGTCCTCAGCTGTTGGATGTGGACGACATGGTGAAGATGCGCGAGCCAGATTGGAAGTGTGTATACACGTACCTGCAGGAGTTCTACAGGGGTCTGGTGACGAAGGGCCTGGTTAAAACCAAAAACTCCTCCTAGATTCGCTCCCCACCTAAAACTCAACCATGGTGAGAGAGGTTACAAGCCTGCAACAGAACCTCACTTTGGTTCTGACAGACTTAATGGGATGGTGTGTGGGTGTGTAGTTGCACGTTTTTACCAGCTGATAGGATTTACTGTGTGTCAGATGTGGTTGCTCTTAAAACTCCTTTATTGGCTGCTTTTGGATATTTTATCCTTCATGTTAATCTGAAGCTACGGACATCCAAAATACCTAACATGGTGTGCGTTTGTGTTCATGTGTGCATCTCTGCATAGCCAAAGTATGGCCCAGGCAGAGAGCCAGGGCCATCTGCAGCTCAGCACTTTAAAAGGATGTGTTGTATCACAAAGTTTCAAACAAAGCAGTTGGGAAACAAAGCAGAGAACAGAAAAGCTTGTTTGTGCTCTGACTTTTTATCAAACATGAGTTTACAGGTGTTTATCCACCGGGGTTGTAAAGCCTTTTAAAGATACTGCAACGGCAAAGTGCACAATGATCTGCGGTTCCCTGAATAACACATAACACATTTCATGAAGTTCACATTTATTTTCTGATTTACCTGTGGTGTTCATTTGTCTCCACTCCCAAATGGTTTGCAGCATGTTGTGATATTGCCACCCATGTGGTCAATCTTTGCACAGGCCACAATGAACACGTATTAATATAGAAGGACTGTGCACACAGAGAAAACAGAAAAGATGATACAAAAACAAAAGAGCATAGCTCGTGCTGTTCTACCACTAATTAAAGACATTACAGGAAAGTACCTAAGTGATATAATCATGACGTTTGAACGTCCCCCTCCCTACTCCATTTCTGGTCATGTCCTGTCTGTCCATCCTCCTCCTTCTTATACACACTACTCTTGTATGCCTGTTCCTCAGGACCTATGTCAACTGCATGCCTTTGCTGGAAGTGGAGGACATGATGATCATGGGTAACAAACCTGACTCCAAGTGTGTCTTCACCTATGTACAGTCATTGGTCAACCACCTGCGCAGGTATGAGATGTCCATGGGTCGATCCTCAGACCTCTGACCTGTGAACGTTCAGCCTTGACGTGCTGTCGGCCTCCTTTTCCCTTCATCAGCCCTGATCCATCTCCAGCTCAGTTGTTACCTGATGACTGCCTTTACCCTGACAGGCTGGTTCACAGAGAGTCACATTGTGTTTGTGTGTCAGTTTGCATATTATCTATGTTAGCAATAGTGACATGTATTCATACTCCTTAGTTCTCATCTGGAAACACATTGTTAACAAAGTCCCCGACTTCCCAACAAAAAAGCGCCAAAGTTTTTTTCAAGGCTAGGAATTAAGCTTTAAATAGTTTCTTTTGTACATAAACTCAGCTTTTTACAAGTTGATAGTTAATATGCAGTAGCTGTGTTACTATGCTAGAGTACTGAGAAACACCTCAAGGAAAGACCTTATTATTATTATTATTATTATTATTATTCTACTGCATTTTTCTCTGCTCCACATTTGTAATTGTAATTTGTCAGCGTTGCTGTTAATTCCACTGAAGAAGGAAAATATACCAAACAATCTGATGCATTATTTCCTTTTAATTTTGGTACTTCATTTTTTACCCAGTAAGTTATTACTCTTCTCATGTTGACATTATTGACTATCAGTTTTATTATTTAATACATGAGCACAGGGATGTTCTTGGAAGCAACATTGTCACTGTCTACAATGCTACTGAGAACATCTTTAGAGTTTTGTCCCTCCTGTATTACTGTATCGTAATTTTATTTTAACAACAAAATGCTTTTAGCCCAACACGTTTTTTTATTCAGGTACATAGAAAACAGGAGACATGGGCTGCAGTCCGATGTAATACTGCTGAATTGTATCATTACTTGATGTTTCCTATTGCTTGACAATATGTGCACAAAAACTACATCATTGCCCAGCATCACTGCGTCGCCCTGCCAAACACACTCACACACAGCTCTTTTAGAGGGTTTCGTATTTATGCTTGAATAGATTTCTTTTTATTATTGTATGATTTTTTTATTTTTACTTTTGTTAGTCTGTATGAGTTTCTTTTAATAAGCTGAAGCTACCACAATATTTTGTGAAATAAGTTGGGGTCACTTGGAAAAGTTCATTGGCCTGATGAAAGCCGGCTTTCAGTGTGAACATGAATAATCATGACTGAAACCGCCACTTGTATATTTTACAACATGAAGCTAAGAAAAATGTTTGTGCTGTTTGTAAAATTAAGATTTCTTTGAGAAGATGTCTAAAATTGGGATTCAGATTGGATTGTGGTGTATGTTTTAGTATATCTAGAGAAATGATTTGATAATAATTTAATTTGATTGCTGCAACTGAAAAACTAACACTTTCACCAAAGCAGTAAGTGCTGTATATACGGACATAGCACGTTCAAATGTCATGTTTCTGTGCACCACAGTTAAATGTGAATTAATAATTAAACCAGTTTGAGACATGAATGTGTTTTTCAGGTTATTGCTCTGAAGCAGCTCAAACCATTTCCTTATTTCACATCTTGCTATTACCATCATTTGTCTAATATTTCAGTTGACTGCAAAAAACACTTTGAGCCTCCTCCACCCTTTTTTGTGCCCTCTGAGTTTTATGTGTGCTTAGGTGTAAGTGTAACCCGTTCTTCGTGGAATAATTGTTCCAAGTCTACCACAATGCTTTGGTTGTCTGCCATGCACAGCCTTCTTCAAATCCACCCACGGGTTTTCAGTGATGCAGTATTTAAGTCTGGTGACCAGGAAAGCCGTGGTAAAACGTGCACCTTATTCTTTTTAAACCATTCCTGAGTTGACTTTGCTTTGTGCTTCGGATAATTTTCTTGATAAAGGATCCACTGCCTTTTCATTTTTAGCTCTTTGATTGAATGTAGGAGGCTTTGCTTTAAAAGCTTCGGATAATTGCATTCATTCTGGATAAATCCATTCCACTTTGTGCAAAGCTAAGTCACTGATTTTACTTTGGTCTCATCAGACCAGAAATCTTGCTCACATCCTCCTTAGCATACCCCAAGCTAGTCATCAGGGAGCGAGGACTAAAAGTAAGCTATGACTTCCTGTGTATTTTTCTCCCAAACAATCCGGACTTGAGCAGACAGCTCGACTGTAAAGAGGGGGATTCACGTTCCAGTGGACTCCTGCTTCTTGTTTTAGATTCTTCTCTATCTTTTGACCCCATTTCCTAGCGTCTCCTTTATTTTGTCTTGGTGTTATTGTGTCCATGTTTCCTCCATTTCTGTATTATGGTCTTCACAGTTTGCCTTGCTATCCCTAAAGGCTTTAATATTTAGATATTCCTCTCCGGCTTTGTGGAGGTTTACCAATTTCAATGTGAGGACAGATCCAGTTGTTTTCTTGCTCTCAGCAAAAAGCTTGAGACTCTGGAGATCTACTCACTTACAAACTCAACCACTACGGGTTGACACTTTTATTTTTTATAGAGCAGACATCCGGTTTTAAATATTAAAGTCAATTACTCAACAGGTTTATCAAGGGGAATGCAAACTTTTCCACTGATATAATTTTTAAATTTGACACAATCCTTGACCATTTGTGTTACGTCTGACAGAGGAACATTTATAAAAACCCTTGTAAAAGTAGTTTAAGACAGCAAGGCCCAAGGCGGAGATTTTTCAAATATTTTATTCCTTTATAATTCTTTCACTTGAATTATTTTGTGTCATCAGTCGGACCAACCAGAACATTTGGCATCAACCTCAGGCCAGTCATATGACTTTGAGCCTGGGGGTTCATTCATTTTCATAATGGGAAGGACAGTCAGACACCCAATAACTCAAGAGAGGAAAAAAGACCCTGGAAACAATTCACACATGATGGTCCAAGAAACAAAATAACAAAACTTATTTTCAGTCCTTGTGTGGAGAGTAGAAAAGCATTCACAAAGCAGCCTGTCGGGTTATTAGCACTGCTAAGGAGAAGAAAATGGACAGAATATTTGTCATGTGCATATTCAGACTAGGGACTTTAAAAAGGCCTTTTGCTGATGGCTAAAATGTTGTCTTTCCTCAGGTGCCGATCCATGATCTGCTGGCCTTATTTTCAGATGACAAACATTTGCGTCATCAACTGCAATAACCAGCTGGTCGTGGAGCAGCTTTGAGGCTGACTGTTCCCCAACAAGAGTGTTCCCCACTCCTGACAGGTTATAAATCAGTGTGCTCAGCTTCGGCATTGGGCTCGGATGAAGTGTTCTCAGTGGCAGGAGAGGAAGTGTAAGGTTTGCCCCCTGACTCCTCTTTAAACGGGCTGTCTTTCGCAGGGGAGAAGCGGAACTCCTCAGGCACCTCGTCCTCAGGCTGAGCCTTTTTGTAAAAACCCAACTTCTCCAGCAGCTCATTAATCTCTGAACGGGTCATATCAGACAGGGCGATGCGCTGTTAAGAAGGTGCACACAAGTTAAAGAATGATTACAGTATTAAAAAATTCTGTCACTGTTAAAACTGCAGTACATTCCCATTTAACATGAGTGTCAGTGCACTACTTAATTTGAGCTGGTTTATGAATGGTGAGAATGAACATTAATAAGCTTTGACTCCTAAAAATGAAAATGTTGAAGCTGCACAATACAGTATTTCTATGTCTATATTTGTTCTTCAGGAGAATTTGGTACGGTCAAATTCAATAAAATAACATGAGACCAAAACAACCACAGGGGTTTTAGGGTGCAGGAGTGGAATATCTCCAGCTGAAGGCCAGACTAAAGGCAGAGAGACCTCAGAACAAGCAAGAGCTCAAGTGGACTCCATCACAAGGTACAAAATCTACCAAGAAGAAGTTCTTAAAAACAGCAAGAAATATTCCAAAGACTGTAGAGAATTTGACTGCTAAGACTTACATCCAGCTCTTCGTAGTAATGGTTCAGGAGGACAAGCTCAGGATCGGCCCCAGGAATATGCTTCATCACCAGGTTATGGCTGATGGAACGGTCAAGGACTGGCACAAAGAAATGCTGTTGACATTTTAAGGCACTTTGCAACTTCTAAATAGACCCGTTATTAATGAAAAAGTGGCAGCCACACAGCCTGTTTGAGTCAAAGGATACTATAGAGGAATATCCTGGACCACAAAAGCTTTGACCTGCAGACAGAGGTGGGAATAAGCTGGTTTCAGTGGCAGATCTGTTGTGGATTATGTGAAACTCAAGACATAAAGTGTAAAATACGTGTAGGAGATCAGATACTTTAAGGCAGGAACTGGTGGCTCTCGGCATGTTGTACATTTTGTTCCTTGTTGATCATGTAACGGTGGGTGCCTGCTGAACTTACCTCTCTGAGTCTGTTCAGCTGTCATCCGCCACATGTCTGGAGACAGAACAAGACACACAGGACATGGTTACAAGCAGTTGGGACACGCTGCACTTTGAATTGCTAGATTGGAGCTCCTGTGTAGCTCCTGTGTCTCTCTGCATGATTCCCTTCCCTTCAAAAACACTTCAACAGGTCTCCCTAATGAATGTAGGCTTCTGGGAAGGATGCCTAACCCAATTTCAGCAATGCGAGCCTCAGGCACTGAGCACCAGGTGTGACTGAGCCGACAATAGCAGCAGATCACATGTTTTTCTTCACTGATGTTAGCAAGCTGGTGATCAGGTGACACCCTGGAGAAAACACCCTGGTTTCTCACAAAAAAACAGGGCTCGGGTTTCAGAAACTTTGTACGTGCTCCTCGCCACTTTCCCATCTTAAAACGAGCCCTGATCACGTACACAGACGCTTTACTACGAAATCAATGGGAGTCAGACTGGGAAAATGTGCTGATCCAGTCCACGTCTGTGCGTGCGTGCGTGCGTGCGTGCGCGCGTGCGGCGGCGGACTCAGCTGTACCTCCACCCTCGCTCGTGCCAGACCGTCCAGCTTCTTCGCGTCCACGTCATAGGTGGAGACGCAGCGGAGTAAAGCGACCAACACGACGAACCACATCCTTCCTCTGGGCCAGCGGTCGGTGAGCAGGACTCCGTCCGGCTCCAGGACCCGGTACCTGCAGACGTTTGTAGGTAACTGAGCGAGGAGAGGAGGAGGAGGAGGAGAGACGTCGTGCGGCTACGTCACGTCCGGAGCTCCTGCCACGTCAAATATTTCTCCCAGACTGGAGAGAGGCGTGGGATCGGACGTCAGTGTTTACAGGGAAGAGGAGCAAATCCCGAAAAGATTCATCAACAATATTTCATGAGAGTGGCCAGACTGGGAGAACGGTTTAAGAGGTTTTAAACTGAAAACTCTTCTGGAAATATTTAACTGTATATTAACAGGCTAATAGAGTTATTAAGTGTTCGGAGTCAGAAATGTGAAGTTTGCTACTCGTCTCCAATTTTCAACTCCAAACAGTCACAAACAAATATTAATAGACAATTGGGGAATGGGTTAAACATCTACCTGCTGTAAAATTATGCTGTGAAAAATATGTGACACCAGCTTAACGGTACAAATGTGCAAATAAAATGTCCTTTATTTGGTCCGTTTATTCGGGCTTTAAAGTGTCAGGAAGAAAATGCTGCAGTCTCTTCCCTCTGCGATCACATGCCATGGAGGACGAGGTCCTGAGACACTCCATGTCTCTGCAAAGTGAAATGTGATGTCCACTGCAGCGGATTGAGACAAAATGGCCTTCGCAGTTTTTATGACTTTATTGCATGATACAGTGACCTGTCCCGCTCCATTTTAATCACTTTAACTTTTCCACAAGCATTCTGCAGATGTCTGTCCTTGACTTTCCACTTAATCTATGATTCTCTCAGTCCACGTCACTCATAGTTCATTCATATAGTAATTTTAAAACAACTGTTACCTCTTTTGCATTGGGTTTATTCTTCGCTCTCCACGACTGTCTCAGCACATCATGTAACAGCCCTACAGAGAGACAACCTTTGAGATTAGATTAGATTAGATTCAACTTTATTAGGCAATGAAATGCAGTTTATGTCTAACCAGAAGTGCAATAAGCAGCAAGTGCAGGATACAGGTTATAAATTACCTCTAGGAAATATGTACAGGGAAAATATGAATCATATTTACAGATGCTATGAACATACTATACAGGTTGTTGTTAACTAGAGCAGAAATTTACAGATGGATAAGGCTATATAGTGGTTGCTATAGTAATCAGGAATTATTTCTGATGAAGGTTACAAGGTGTCAGATAGTATATATTCGTAAAAGAGTGTTATATTGTTTAAATCTGTGATTAAATTGATTAATTTAACTAAATATTGTTACTTATAATCTAAAATCATTGTGGTGGTTTTAAATTTGGAACTTTGTACTCTTTACTCTCTATATAAAAACTATGTTTTAGCAGTGTTGTAATGCTTTATTGTTCTAGACGATCACACTGAAGATAATAAAATAAACAGGAAAAAAGCTGTTTGTTGCATATGTTGGAAACTACAGACGGGTGTATGAGCAGTAAGGATTTAACAATCCTGCAGTATTTGATTTATTTCTGCATATAAACCACCGGTAGCTTCAGGCAACCAACCAGCTTTAGCCTGAAAGGGCACACAGGCATGAGGTTTACATTTGGACTCATTTTGTGAAATGTCATGGGCATTTAAGAGGTCACAGAAATGAATGAGGAACCCTTTGGTGTTGCCATGGCAGCTAACATGCTGCATTTTTAGCTGCCCAAGAGTAAACTGGAGTCAAACTACAGATCTCTTAATTTTTATATGGCAGTAGTGCAAGTTACGTATTCATGTGGACAGTGAGAAAGCAGCAGCCTCAAAACATTTATGACAATGTTTCTCTATCCTGTTCAACACCAATACATTCTTAAATGTTTAGACTTAAATACTATGTGACAGTATAGGTAATTAGTCAGTAGCACGTTTACTCTTCCATTAGACATGTACAAAATTGATCTTAAAAAGATTTTATATATTTAAAAAACATTTCTTGATTGTCACCAAAAATGACATGGACTATTTATTATTTTACTAATTACTTAATGTAAGAATGAAAAGGTTTTGTTGGGGAGGGGTTCCACTATTTCCAACAATCAATGTGGCAAAATCTCATTTCACAAAATCAACCACAACATTAATATATAAAACATAATTATTAGTTTATCAAAAATGTATAAACTCCATATTTAACCACCAGGTGGTATTAATGTTGTGCCTTTCCTCATTAAGGGCCTGTGAACAGTGGGTGTGGAGGCAGTCTCACGGGGGTCCAGTGGTCAACAATTGTCCACTCCAGAAATCAGTGCATTATGAAAAATCTGCAGCTTTGCAGGATTTCTGTGTTCCACAGTTGAGCTGATGACAAATACTTCTACAGATTACTATGATATTCTGACCAAATTCCCACAGAACACGATTAGAAAAAGTGTTCACCTCCACAGCTAAACACTGATCATGCGACACTTGGTCCAGTATCTAACACGGCGATACAAACATTAGTTTCCTCGACGACTATTTAGGCCAAACGTCAGCGGCTTGGATTCTGTCTAAGATGACGTCACTGGTGATGGACGTGCATCCATTAGTTTTCCTGACTTGTCAAGAGCCAGGATGACTGTAGGAAAATACAAAAGTAGAACAAGCACAGAGAAAGCCATCGATGGATCCTGCAGTGGGTATTATTTATTGAAGTCGCGCAAATATTCCGGGTTAAATTAAAGTTAGATGAGAACTAGAGTTAGAAGGAATTCAACTGGTCCCAAGAAAGAATTTTGCCAAACATGTTTGATAGTGAAATATAGTGAAAAATGAAGGAAAAGTCGCATCAGTGTTTAGAATTACAAAAACAGAAATATGTATATAAAAAAATATGTCAGATGCTGTTAACTGTGTCCAAATGATGAGAAGCGGTTACAGAAATATTTGCACGTTAACTCAGATTAAGGTGAGTGAGGATGTAGACATGAGGTCTGAGAAGCCGTTCGTGGGTCATTTTTCATCCATGCGCGGACTTTTGGTGGTTCCTGTGCGTTTTCCAGTCGTTTGAATGCTCACGCATGGGGAGGATGGTTGGTCCACCAACAGGAACACGTGTAGTGTTAGTTTCTGTCCACGTCTTAAGGTGCAGGTGCGTCCATGTCACTGGAGGAGAGTCCGTCCGGTCCGTTAGTGCCGCGCACTGACCGCTGGGCGACAGCAGCGACTCCGCATAGACCTTCATGACTTAGATCGGCTCTCCACCGCTGAACGCACAGGTTTGTGGGCGTGACTGCCACGACGTTTCCCCTGTAATCCTGCGGCCGCCGTCGTTGGCAGGCTGGCAGCTCGTTTACGGAAGCGACGTCTCGTTTGATTTGAAGGGCACGGCACACGGACGTGTGTGGGCGCTGCGTCTTTAAACGCAGGGAGAGCCGTTCTGTCCGCCTGGCACATCTCACGCCTGCGTCGCTCCGAACCCACCTGCTCCTGCTGTCCGTCTCGCTGAGGAAGGAAAGCGCCGGGATGCCGATGGTTTCCTCGGGAAGGTGATTGGATCGGAAAGTTCAGTGTGCTTTAACACTTCGTGCGAGGCTGGCCGCCCTCTCCATCAGCAGAAACCACTGAGTCCGCTGGTAAAATCAAGACCCAGAGCGAATAAAGGTAAGAATCAGCTGCACGCATGCGTTATTAGTTTTGCGCCCCACACGTATTTGAACTCCGGGTGGTGACACATCACACACCACAGCTGGCAGCGTCTACTTCAGTGCCATTCTGACATCAGGTGACTTCCTTGAAAGCGGATCCTCACGCTGTGGATACGTCTACATGAGAGGTACATTTGGAGGAATTGTGTTTGTAATGTAGATCATTTTTATGTAACCAATGCAATCCTAAACATGTGTTCCTACATTAGAGAAATGTAAACAAAGGCTTGAGAATTTCTCTGTGCTCACACATGCACGAGAACTCGGGCACCCATGTGTCTGAGATGATGTCTGATGACCTTCATTCTCTTTTCTTTCAGTCAGAAAACTTGTCCTTGAAGCAGAGTAGAATTAGGCCAGGTCCTGTGTCTGCTGCTGCTGCTGCTCTCTAACAGTGTCACAATAATGCATGGGGCAAATACCAGCGTCCACTACCCTGACGTTACACAACGCGGAGCTTGTGTTGTAGTATTTACATAACAGGATCAGATATGAAATGACACATCCTGTCACAAAAGTCTTCTTGGTTGTTTGCATATGCAAACATGCCTGGAAACCAGAAAAAGACTTAATATGTACATATATATGTGTATATATATATATATATATATGATGGCATATGGGATCATATGCATATGATGGCATATGATGGCATATATATCGATATATACATATATGTATACATACAGTATATATGTTTTTACCATTTTCCATGTCGTTATGCAGTAGTGTACAGTATGTAATCTTGTTGCCAACGATTTAGCTGTTTACTGCACTAATTATGAGTTCAGGAAGAAACATTTGAGCAATCAAACAATTTGGCTGCAAGGTTTTCATTTCATGCACATGCAGACATGAATACAGATGTGTCGGGCATGTTTCATGGGCCAGTCCAAACAGACAGGATTTATTTTTATTGTCCGTTGTTGGATTTAGTCACTGAGTTTGGTTCCATAGCTGGGTTGCTTCACCGTAGGACCTGTACTAAATAAAAATATTTATCCTGACGTGTACAGTGTATGTCCAACACAGTGACTGTGTTTCCATTTGGATGACTCTTGTTCACTGACATTGTAACTTACAATGTAATTTTGCAGAGCAGACATTATACTGTACGCTCTCAGCACGTGACTTCAGTGTGCAAAATCATTTTGAAATCCTGAAGCTTTCGCTGTGCCCTCATCAGAGCGTTGAGGCCCTCTAGACACAGGTTAGGGACACTCTATGGCACTAGGACCTAGAGGAGCCATTTACAGCTGTGGCAGCAGCTGCCTGTGTTATTTCTGTCCGGGTCATCATTAGTATCCCTGTCACAGGGGCATATGGCCCTGGAGGCCCTAAACACTAACACTGCTTGGCTGTAATTTCAACATTAAACCCTGAAGAGATGAGCAAAATGCGATCAGCATTGGGATGGGTGGCTGGGATCACTGAGTTAACAGAAGGCAGCCGTGCACAGCTGAGGAACTGAGATAGAGGATGATTCAGTGTGAGAAGATACACGACAACCTCTAAAGATTATGGAAATTTGACTTCTGACCATTCGCCTGAGTCACTCATTGAGATTGTTGTCAAATAGTCCCATCGGAAGAGCCAAGAAGGCTGGCTGGAGCCTGCTGTTTGGGTTACGCTGCATCCTTCCTGGCTCTCTCAGCTCTCACCCCCTCAGGGTGGTGCATGTAAACACCATGACACATTTGTTATTATCAAATCATTGCACTCTTTCCTCGCTGAACGTGAGGGGAAAGGGAAATATTTGGCTGTTGCTCTGTCATACATATTGAATATCTTTTTTTCTGTGAGGGTAACAGATTATTTTACACTATTCTTAGAGCTTGGCATCTGTGTTTTTCCTCCTACAAACAAAAGACTTCCACCTAAACCAATGACCACATCTCACATGTTAGTATTTCCTTCATTGATTATCATGCCCACACTGTTCCTCCCTGTCCCTAGGTATTTATTTACAGCTTGAACATGCATTCATTCCTGTTGTAACCTACCCCTCTTCCTCTTTTATATTTACCACTCATTGTGATCTATGTCCATTTGTTGTGACGGTGGCTGCTGGAAATGTGGCACGTTGACGTCATTGATAATGACGGTGAGGTGGTTGGCTAAAGGAAACAATACAGAGCACGTCGCTGGAGGAGAACAAGTACCACTCACAGCACAGGGGGAATGAAAAGATTTTAGGTCTGGAATAGCAGAGACAATCAGTTTGACGTAAACGGAGAAATTTAGCATAGAAAAAAACTGCCTTTGTGGGGTGAGCAATTCAGTGCTCAATACATTAATGACAGGAAGAGAGAGCGGGTTGGAGAAATGGCACGATAAGAGAGAGAGGGAAAGAGAGAGGGACGGGGGGATTAAAGCTTAGGAAAAAAGATGGTGCCAGAGGAAAATGTGAGAGGATCAATTTAGAGACATATGCAAAAAAGACACAGTGTTGTCACTGAATGGGCTGTCTCGCTTGGTTCTCCCTCTTGCTTCCCTCGACTCGTTTTGCACCCACCCACTCCCATGTGTGCCAAGTCTACCAGCCGCCCTCCTACACCCCCCCCCCTCTCACTAGAGACCATACATGGACCCTAGGAATACATTATGTCCAGCCAGGCTCCAGGTTATTGGTGGACTGAAAGACCAGCATGTTTCCTGGCACATGTGGAGCACAGAGGCAGCTCTCCTCGCTGCATGAAAGTCATGGCCTCCGTCTCCTCAAGGTCACGTGAATAATTTTAAGAGAGCTCTGTAATTTCTCCATCCTCAGGCCGTTACCGTCTCTCTCCTGAATGATCGTATGACATTTATTTGCCCTGTTATACTTAAATTTCCACTGATCTGCGTCGGACAACCACAGTTTTGCGCCCTAATCAGCACAAGACCGTGTCAACAGCTATATGGCAATTCTTTTTACCTTTTTATTTTGGTTAAATCTCTCGATCGTGTTAAATTTAAGGACTACAGAATCCACGGTATGTTTTGTCGCCGTATTGCCTGACCATCACAGTTACTCTGTAATCTGTAACTGCTTGATTGATTGAAAAGCTTAGTCTTCCTCTTCTGTCTTCTCACCTTTTGATGCATCTGCAGCTTCCTCTTTCTGTGTTCTTATTTTCCTGCTGTCGATTTTTGCTGTTCTGGTGGAACCGTTCCTCATGTTAGTGTGTGGCAGGTGCTCTGAGCTGATATGAACTGACTGCGCATCTCCCTGGTTACTCGAGGACTGGCAGGCAGCATGGGCAGAGCTGCAAAGGATTATAAACTGTGCCCAGGCTTATTCGTCCAGATTTCAGATTCCAAAACTCTCTGGTGTTAGAACATTGCTACCGTATGTCTCATCTTATCTCTTTGTGCTCTCTAGCTGATGTTTTCATCTACTTCGTTCTCTCAAATGTCTTCTGTGTCCAGTTGTGCTCGTCTGTTTTAAGGCAATGAGAAGGCAGGTAATTGAACAGTCATGATGGTGGGAGGGGACTGACTCACTCTGTTATCCTGCTGGGTCAATAGGATCTCATGACAGTCCTCCACTCACCAGCTCAATTGCCTTGTTATCTAAAAAAGGAGGCTGTCTGTTGTGCAGTTCCATATTGCAATGAAAAAATGCTTTCTGTGCCTGAATTGTATGAATCCGTTCAAACAATTTTGATGCTTCATAAGTTTGTTATCTTCACGGTCCATTGTGTAAGGAATATAAAGAAAAATACAAACAAAACTCTGACAATCGATTTCTTTGTTACAGAAATTTGAAGAAATGGACAAAGATAAGCAGAGTGAAAGCCAGACGCAAGAAGGCAACCGAAAGGAAGTAACAGAAGCTTTAACAACAACCACAGCTCCAGTATCAGATAGAGCAGCTGCAGCCACGACTGGCCAAGCTGCATCCCCTGTCAGACCTCGACGGCCCCAGCGAAGCGCCAGAGTAGAAGGCTCTGTGGACATCTGTGAACCTAAAGCTGAACCCCCTCCCGTGGCCAACCAGGATGAGTACTCGCTTGATGGCTCTGCAGTATGTCATCCCAAACCCTCTCGCCCTGCAGCAGGAAAACCCTTTGGAGAACACATGGGGCCCAACATTAAGGCTGGTCCAAAAGGTCCAGGACACCACCCGGTTAGGGCTGCCTCAGTGCCCCACCAGCCTGCGAGCAGGCCTGTGCCCCCTCACCTGAACCCTCATGCCCAGAGAGCCCTCTCTGTGGCAGGTACTGCAGACACTCAGCCCCAGATGGTGGAGGACTTCAGGCAAGTTACCTGATCTGTGTGTGTTCTGAATTATCTCAGGATATATACACAGGGCCTTTGCTGAAAAACATTACCTTTGTCAAGTGTAGTAGTTATTAATTACAATGCAGCACTGCAAAACCACATGATTATGCTAAGCCAGATTGTGGTGATCTTAAATACTACGAACATTGATAATTATTTTGATTAAAAATATATTGGTGTCTCTTTTACTCAGAGTAAACTTCACTGTACATTAAGCATTAAGAAATGATTGTGAACAATCTGCATGCACATATAATTGTTCATTTATGTATTATAAACTCTAGCTGCTGCTGTACAAATGTGATGGATAACAGAGCAAAGTAAAACACAAAATGTGGTTATCCATAAAACTTTAAATGTATTTAAAGATGCACTGAATAATAGTAAACCTGCTCCATTAGAACCATTTGTTAAATATTTAAATACTGGTAGTAAATTATAAATAGGGACTTGAACTCAAACATAACCAATGCTTTTGGAGCGCAATCAACTACATCTCAAAAAATAATATTAGTAATATCAGTATTCCAAATAGTGTCGCGTCATATTGGCTCTTTTTGATAATGTCACATAATATAAGTGATATTAAAGACCAAATGCTTTTTTATGTTGACTGTCAAAAGGGTGACATTATTTTCTTTTAAATGGCCTATTTGGTTTGTGTCTGTCTTTCCTGACCTCTTTTAAATAGGTGTGTCTGGCTGCTCCGTCTCAATAGGAAGTGAAACAACTGAATTTCCGAAATCAGTTATGTTGCTAAATTGGTGAAGAATGGGACACTGATAAGTCAGTGATCTTTAACACAATCCTAGGCCAGAATGTCAGAAAGAATGACAGATCAACTACATGTAACCCCCGAGTAATGTAAAATATACAACGTCAAATATAAAATAAAGAAAAAAAAACGCATTAAGAAAAGGGTCATTAGTATAAGGACAGATAAAGCACTTTGCCATATATTAACACAATTGTTCTGTATTCTAAATTGTTCGTGTCAGCTTCGATACTGCGGTGTGTAGGTGGTGAGCGCTTGTGAGAGATTTCACTTAATGCCCTTTTTTTTCAGAGTGCACATCATCACTTGGAATGTGGGTTCGGCCACGCCGCCTGATGACATGACTGCTCTGCTGGGGCTGAATGTGGGTGACGGAAACACAGACATGTACATTATCGGGTGGGTGTTTGGTGGTGCAGTGGCTATCGACTTCTTTCAAAGCTGAAGTGTCCATTAACGTTCACTTGTTCCACATCGACTCTTCAGACAATGAGGCTAATGAGCAGTGTCTCTCCCTACAGTGATAATTCTCCTCTGTTTAATAATCCACCATTACGTTAGGAAAGCTCTCTCTCATCAGCTCCACATGCATCTGTGTCTGATTTTGACCCATGTGCCTTGTCGTTTGTCATTTTTCTTCAAGGCTGCAAGAAGTGAACTCAATGATTAACAAAAGGCTGAAAGACGTCCTCTTCACAGACCAGTGGAGTGAGGTCTGCATGGAAAGACTCAGCCCCTTTGGTTATGTGCTGGTCAGTAACGGCTTTTAGAATAAACACATATGCACACTTTCATTGCAAAACGCTGAACAGCGTAGGTTCATATACATTACACGATTGCTGATGAGATCTCTCTTTCCTGCTGCTGTTTTGGCTCATCTTGTTCCCTGAGCAACGGATGGGGCGATAATTTATAACAGGCATGTAATGTCAGCGTGTCAGCTATTTTCTCCTGTCTGCTAAGCTCAAAGTCAAGCTCTCACTGCCGCAATTGTGCACATTTCTTTCTGTAAACTGCTCCCTTTTCTTGATGCTTTTATTTCTTAGTTCCTTCACATATTCCATTTGCGAAGGTGGTATATGCAGACATCAGTTTTAATGTAATGCACATAATGAGTGTACTTCCTAATAATTCCTTACTCTGAATCAAATGCGCCACTGGAAGCATGTCAAACACACGTTTTTTTTTTCTCAAGACCTGTTTGGTGTTTTAGGGGTGCAGACAGAGTTGTGGGGTTTGTGTTCATCTGTTACAATGCTTTGCTCTGTTGGCATGTTGAGCATGAGAGTGTGAATCAGCTGTCGAACTAAAAGGGCTAGACAAATGTCTCCCACAGTGATGTTTTATTTTTGGATTGCGTTATTGTCAGTGTAGATGTGCCTCTCATAGTAACACTGATGCTGTCCTCCAGCTATCTCATGGTCTGCTACATTAGTTTAAACCTCACTAAGAGCATCTTAATATGAGCTTTTTGTGTTCTTCATGCACATATTAATATATGAGGCGGTTAGGTGATGTGTTGGAGCTTGGCTTCAGTAGAGGCCACGTCAGTACGAATGTGTCTTGTCATGACATTGTGGACAGACTCACAGACACCTCATCTGTTCTCTCTGCTCTGACATAGTCTGCTCACCGAGTCTCGTTGCCAGGTTCAAACTGTAACTTCTGCAAGAAACCTTTAGTTCAGAAACACAGAGCCAACAAAACACTTATTCTGTCTATTTAGCACACAGTTGCTGATCAGCGCCCTATTTTGTGGTCTAGTAAGCTACAATTTAATTGCACAAAGAGCAAAGACAGCGTTTTTCTGGCCTTATATGGCACCGGGGCACACTCTATTGAATGTATTGCTGTCTGACTTTTGTTTGCAGTGTTTTAATGGACAAATCCTATTGAGTGAGCATTTGATTCACTTCATTACAAAACAAGTGTTGATTTTAAATAACCATCCAATAATTTGTCCAAAAATTATAATGTGTATTATACATGTATTAGGATAAATAACATCACCAGGTCTGCATTTTTTCATTTGCCAAATATGAATAGTCTCCACCCCTCTCTCACCTCTTGTTCACAGCCTTGTCACCTAACAAATTTAATATTGTAACTCTCTTCTCTTCGGCCTTCCCAATAAATCCCTCCATAAGCTCCAACTGGTCCAAAATTCAGCATCATCACCCAAACCTCCTCATTCAATCACATCACCCCAATCCTACAACAACTCCACTGGCCGGTTAAATACAGAATACCATTCAAAATCCTCCTGCACACCTTCAAGGCCATTCACAACATCGCCCCCTACTATCTGTCTGATCTCCTGATCACAGCATCTGATTAAATCATATTCTATACATTTGCAGATAATTTTAATAGCTACAAAAATCGGTGTCAAAGCCCCAGTGGCTTATAGATACACAGAAGGTAGCCTTATAGTTAAACACTACAATACAAAAATCTCCATATATCAGTAAATAATGTTAAATGTACAAAATGAGAAATGAATAGTGGAGGAAAAGGTTAATGTCTCTGTGGTTGTCAGTGTTGGAGACTAAATTTGTTATTATGCTGTTTTGCACTGAACTTCCTTCAGATTCCTAGTCTGTCCTGCTAAAATGCCACTTGTTACTCACAGCTCATTTCTTCAGTCAGCTCCTGTCAAATATACACTGCTGCACAAACACACACACACACACGCTTGTCTTTGAGCTTAGATGTCTTCATTGTTCTAAGTCAAAATGTAGTGTGGCAGCCTTTGAGAGCTCTTCCAGTTTTCACTGATGATGAAATGCTTTCATCCACAGAATACACAGGCAAATGTATATTCCCTCATACTTTATACAGCAGACACACACACTCATTGTTGGCTCACTTTACGGTTCAGTAGAATTTGTTATGCAACAAAGCCGTTCAGTTGGATATAAGGATGAGGGTCTTATGTCACGTGGGATGTGTTCCTCCATTACTGCTCACAAGGCATTTGTGGCTGGGTGTGATTGTGCGTCTTTGGCCTGGGGGATGGGGGATGGGGTTCGGGTTGTGTGGATGACTGGAAAACTGAGTTAGGCTGATAAACCACAGTATCTCTTGAGGGGCCTGGCATAGCATGTAAATACCTTATCTTGTTGCACTCAACAAATGCATTGTGTCATTTTCCTGCACCTCATTTGCTGTGCAAATATATCTGCGCGACTTTTTATAACAGCGAAAAACAAATGCCAAAATCTGCATATTTTCATGTAGCATGACAAGAAGCACGTGCTTGAGATGATGGTGGAGGGTTTGTAGAAACAAAAAGTTGGGCCATCGAGCGATCATATGGTGCACTCTACAAAGTGGCTTGTTTCCGACTATAAGCTGTGGCCTCCTTAATGTGCAGTTTGCTGTGCTCCTTGTAAAGTAATAGCGGGAGATCTAGGCCACAGGCCAAAAGGGAAATACAATGGGACAGAAAGAGGAGTGCAAGAGGGAAGAGAAAGTGAAGCCGAGCAGCCAAAACCAAAATACACCAAAGCCAGACCCAAATCAGTGAATTTTATTGGCCTCTGCAGTTATACTCAGCCCTACTACTCTACTACAAAGCTCTACTCGGCTTTGTTTCCCTTCCTAGCTCTCAATGTGTACTTTTTCATATTCTCCAACTTATTCTTCTTGTCTGTTTGTCGTCACCCTTCTGCCTCCCAGGTGACTTCTCAGCGGATGCAGGGGTTGTTACTGCTGGTCTTCGCCAAGTATTTCCACTTGCCTTTCCTCCGTGGAGTCCAGACTGAGACCACTCGCACTGGCCTGGGCGGTTACTGGGTGAGATGCCTATCGATACCATTCTGTGATCAGCACTGTGATCCAGCCATATTATTAAGTCTTGTTAGTCAAATAGCATTCCATACACTTTTTCAGAATAAAGAGATAGATGCTGGTATGTCACAGCCAGCGGGTATTAGTTCTGAAAAACAAAAAAGGACTGGAGTGACTCATTTTCAGTATTTTTTGTACTGTGTTTTAGATGATATGAAATTTAAATCATTTATCTTTGAATGAGGATGAAAAGAGGTTTTTGGCAACATGCTGCTTAAACATTATTGCATGCTCTAAGGCAGGGTTAATGCTAGATTCCTTAACAAATGTAGACAGACAGACCTCTGCACAGTTAGTGGCTCTCAGTTTGAAGTAAGATTCTGCTTTTGTCTATCTTGTGTGAGCTCAGATAAACACACACGTCCTGCATATTTTACGGTGAGGCAGCTTTTGTTCTTTAGTGAGTCAGAACATTTGAGAGAGCAGTGGGAAGGAATCCCCCCCACAGTGCACTTCACTGTTAACATTAAATATTAATGGTGTTTCTCACTCGTGCTTAATGAGTCCACTTCCTGTTTGTCTGAGACACACTGTACAGTAAAAACTAACGCACAAACGTCTCTTTAGACTCCCCTGTCACTAACTGTGTTTAATGTATCAAGACTTTGAGTTATTCATTTACTTTTGCTTCTGGGGAAATATCAGATTTATAGAAACACTCTCTTTTAAATGGTGACTTCACTAATTTTCAGCTTGCTCTCTATTGCTTTAATTTGGGATTTAAATGCACATTAATGCTTTTAAACTTTCAACTTCCCTCTGACGCCCCTATATTAAAAAGTCTCTCTGCTTCTGGCTAAAAGAAACTTCGGAGGAGTTTGTCATTCTTAGGAGTTTATATGATGTCATGTGGGGGAGTTTTGGAAAAGCAGGTTGACCATGATTACAAACTCCATAGTGTGAGCAACGAGATGACATAATCTGCACTGAAAGTTCTTCCAAGTGATGTCATCTGGAGGCCATGTTCAGCTTGAAGTAGAAAGATATTTTGATAGAGTGAAGTTTAATAGTACATTTAATGGAATTTGTGTACGTGTACTACTCAAACTGCAATCAAAGAAAGAATGTTCAAACTCATTGAAGGCGTATGTGCCTAAATTAACTATACTGTCTGCTTGTCTGATGCGTTCTAGGGAAATAAAGGTGGAGTGAGTGCACGCATGGCAGTGTTCGGTCACACCATCTGCTTCCTCAACTGCCACCTCCCAGCTCACATGGAAAACTCAGATCAGCGCATGGAGGACTTTGAGAGCATCCTGCAGCAGCAGCAGTTTGAGGGGCAGGGTGCCACCGCCGTTCTTGACCATGAGTACATCAGCATACATAAACACATACACGCACACGCGTGCACACACACTCGTGTCATGTTTAGTTGAATGTATCTGGCTGATAAGCAGGATTCTGCCGTGTGTGTGAGACAAAATTGCTCCAAACAGTCACAGTGTGTAGGACTGTTGTATCTTCCTGCAGTTGTTTTCAGCTAGTTATACCTAATAAATGCCAAGTGAGTGTATTCTTATTTATATTTGTGAATTTACTCCTTTTTCACATAGCTTGGTGTTCTGGTTCGGTGATCTTAACTTTCGCATTGATGACCTGGATATGCAAGTGGTAAAATCAGCTATAGATAACAACAAGTTTTCCATACTGTGGGAAAAGGATCAGGTAAAAATGAAGATTGTATTTGCATTAGAAAATGTACTCAGCTCCTCTGAATGTGGGCTTTATGTGCACCTCGTACCAATTTGAGATGTGTGCCTCCACTTTGTTTAGTTTTTAATTTTTGAAGAACAATAGTAAAGTCTACATTGTAAATATTTTCCAGAAAACCTGTTGTAAAATCTTAACTTCAGGTCTAAAAAGACATTAAGAAAAATTATTTACACATATAATAAAATGTCTTCTGTTCTGGCACACTATGCACTGTGTAGGTTATGCCACTAGAGGGCAAAGAGAAACATGCACGGCTATTAGTAAGTACCGAACAAAAATCCTCAGTGAGAGATGTCTGCTAATTTTCTTTGTTACAGCTCAACATGGCCAAGGACAATGAGACAGTGCTGGAGGGATTCCAAGAGGGGCCACTGAAATTCCCTCCAACCTACAAGTTTGACATTGGAACAGATACATATGACACAAGGTCAGTGTTGCCAGGGGTGCTTTTTATTAATTCTAGGCCACCGACCAGATGTGCGCAGGAGACGTTACTCTCCTCTCTGAAAGGTTCTCACTTGCCTGGGGACACATGAAAGTGCTTCTCCTTTTATTTTTTATTCCATGTAGAGTTTTAAATAAATTATTTTAGAAAAATCTCAGTTTTCTTGGTTCATGACTCTGTTTCTGTAACATCCCAGTGGAAAGAAGCGAAAACCAGCTTGGACCGATCGGATTTTGTGGCGTCTGAGAGCCACTGCACCTGCCAGTGTCAGCGCGGGGAAGCGTGGCTCCATTTCAGGATTAACCAGTGGGACCAAAGTGACACAGCACTGCTACCGAAGTCACATGGAATACACCGTCAGTGACCACAAACCAGTTTCCTCCATCTTTACTCTGCAGGTGGGACACACGATGGTCATCTTTAAAACACTATACAGGAAAACCTGTATAAAAACTTAAGTTAATGATCTTTGTAGTTTCCGTACAGGGTGGATATTCCGCTGGTCACAATCATAGTGGCAGATGAGTGGAATAGCATTGCTGATGCCACAGCAAAATTCAAACTGGCCCCCAACTATTCACGCAGCTCCTGGGACTGGATAGGGCTGTACAAGGTAACCTCTCGTATATTACTTCTATGACAGCAAACTATCCATTGGTGCATAACAGTTATTTCTGAAAATTACCAGTTTTAATCAACTTATAACCATCTTTAACTTTACTGTTTCCCCCATAGGTGGGTTTCAAACACCACAAGGACTATGTGGGATATGTGTGGGCCAAGCAAGAAGAAGCAGATTTTCTTCGCCAGGAACATGAGGTAATCTTGATGAATGTTGATTTTGCATCATTAAAAAACTTCCAAATGAAAAAAAATGTTTCACTAACTATTTTGCAGGTAATCTTTACCGAAGAAGAATTGCCCAAAGGCTCAGGGGACTTTATCTTGGGTTACTATAGCAACAACATGAGCAGCATAGTGGGTGTAACAGAGCCATTTCAGGTAATCATACCTCACTGCTTCCTTGAGGTTGAAACAATGAACAGCTTCATGACTTAGACACTGATATTGATCTTGTGCCATTTCTGGCTGATGTTCTGTATTTTTTACACTTGTATGTCTTTATTTACTAATATTTGTCATCTATCTTTAGATCCAGCTTCCCACTTCAGGCCTAGACACCAGTTCTTCTGACAGCTCTGACTTTAGCTCCGAAGATGACAGCACTGTCCACGTGAAGACGAGGGTCCGTAGTCCCAGTCCACGTAAGGGCAAGAACCACAGACATCGCAGCCACAGCCGTAGCCGCTCCAGCAGCCCTGGACAGGCCAGAGCCAAAGAGCTTAGTACCACTGCTGGTTCCCAGTCCAGCACCACAGCAGGTGAGCGGGAGTTCATAGGACACCCAGCAGATGGCACCAGCAGCCAGGCGTCTGCATCTGGGGAGAAGGACGAAAGCAAGTAGGATTCAGGCATGTGATGAACTGCCATATCCTGCCGTTGTCACTGGCCACATGGCCGACTGTTGTGTTTTTATTTCAAACATTTAAAATACTGTATGTTTTCTGTATAGAAAAAGTACAGTTAATGATGCCATTCTGTTCAGGAACAGCCAACTGGTCTGGCCAGAAGGCTTACTTTGCCTTGAGTTGTTTTATTATGCTGTGCACATTGTATATTTTATTTATAAACTTTTAACTTTGTCCTGTACTCGTTCTATCTTTGGCATTGTCTGTTCTCAGGTATGGACAGTACAGGGAGCTGAAATCTTGCTTTAGGAAATACTCATGGACTTATGGTCATGTAAAGACTGGTTACTCATTACTTTTCAGGAACCTTCTTCCCTGTATTTTGACAATGGTTTGAATCTCTCTTTATTCAAAATCACTCACTAATGGAACATTAATCAAATAATCTATTAATCTATCTTCTTGCAGAACACACAGACACATAGTAAAATTTTGTTTTTATTTTTAAAGATCCATTGTTAGTATTTCAAGCTCTAAACATTTACCCACATTATTTGTTTTTTGATGCCTAAAAATTAGAGAGCCATGCATTCTGCTTTGGCAACGTGGTTCTACCAGTGTATATTCCCTGCGTTGGAAATTCTGTATGCATTTAATTGCAACATGATATATAATACCCAGGGAACATTTAAAATAATCCACTACATTCCCTCCACGAAAACAGAGCAGAACCAACGGGAGGTGGAGAGTGACATTTTGGCAGCACAGCACATGTCAGTGCAGAGCACAAATGTGCGTGCAATGGCCTTTAAATAGACCGCCATATCAGTGCAGTGGGATGTGACGGGAGTGAGAGACTAGCTGTTAGCTGACACAGTGTATCTGTCGTACTAAAACCGGTTGATTAATAGCTTACCACTAAGTCTGCTGGGACAGCCACAGCAATATTGGACCCAATGTGTATTACTTTTACTCACATACATGTGCATCTTTATGTGTCATAGGCCTTATCTAATGTCTGCTTTTTGCAGAAACAAAGAAGTGAAGTTATTTTTTTAAACTAATTCACCCAGAAAACGAAATATGACATACTTTGACTCCCTTTTAATATGTATTAAATCCTGTGGTGTTTTTCCTTATATTTTCAACACAGAAGCAGGCACGACTCTTACTTTGAATTTGGAGATGTAGGACAACTGAGCAGGGACTCTACTATGTAAAGCTACTGCAGCACTATTACATACTTACAGTATTATACTGTAAGTAGTATGATACACCACTCATGTGTTCCAATATTGTGAAATATTCCATTGCTAATGTGATATTTCAAATACATTACATGGTTCTATCTATGATTTAAATTTTCCTTTTACATTTGCTTTTCAGTTAGCTATATTTTTGTCTTTTTCTTTAGCTCAGATCCTCCCTTACGGATCCCGGTGATTAGTTAATAGTGACAATAGTCATGGTAGCTGTGTGGGATTGTTGTTGTGTGATCTCTAATGCATTATCTTACAGGTTATACTTTTGGGCTGTTAGCATAGGGCAGTGTTCATAGTAGCTGTAACATCAGTGTGTGTGTGTTTGTAATGGTTTTTATGTGTGCGTGTTTTTATGAATGTGTGGCAGTGTGTGTGGGTGTGTTGTTTGTGTACACTTTGGATGGTGGAGGGGTGTGTGTTTGTGTGTGTGTATGTGTAGGTTGGTAGGTAAGTGTGCCAATGAATGCTGAATGAATTGGTTGGCATAATTTGCTGCTGGACATACTGTACATTCCTGTACTGTGATTTTTGTGCCGTAAAGTGCTGTTTTTGACTCCTCTTTGTCATAATTGTGGCCATTTAATTGTTAGAAAACACAGACATTATAAATATTAAACAAAGTAAATGTTGGATTAATTAAATACTGGGTAGTTGGATGAATTCAATGCGGGATAGTTATGCTTGCATAAATCTGAAATTTCACAGTGCAGTCATGTATTTTCTTAGGTCTGCTTTGAATAGAGTAACATGTTTTAAAAAAGATTGTATAAACCTTGTCCTACTTTAGGTATGTTAGATAAGTATGATCAGTACTACAGTCCTGACCAGTGATTATCTATTGTGAAATGTTATTGAAAAAAAGAACTGTCTACAGAATGTTAATAATTTGTAATTCTGTGGTTAAAATAGAAGAAGTATGTATGTAAAGTATAGTAGAAACCAAAATAGGAGACAATCTATGACACAAAGATTATTTTACTTAAATTATGTATTTATTTTCTTATTTAACTGTTAAACTGTTGAGCCTGAATTCTGCTGGCCAGTGAGTTTTTTTTTCAAAGGAATATGATATTACAAAATATTAAAAATGTTGAAATGTCTTTGTATTTCATACAGCTAAGAGAGAGTTTGATTTCTGTTAATTAAATCGGTTTCCATTTTAGTCAATTCCAACCAAATGTCTTTTTTAATGTTATCGTAGATTTACAGTTGCTTGAAGTCTACAGTCTACAGTTGCTTGAATGGTTGAATTTGTTAATGAAAGTGACAAAAATAAACCAAACCTCTGAGGTATTGATTAATAGCACATAAGGATGGTTTCATCTAATAAGTGAGAGAATCATTTTTTTAAGGTCTGCTTGCTTTGTCACCCCAGAAACTAGAGCAAATTAATCCAAATAACAAAAAATATATAATCCCCTTAAACGGTGGTCTTTTTCTTGAGTCTCTTCATAGATACTGAAATTTTACCAAAAAATTTGGAATTATATTCATTATAATCTCTTTAATAACGTGAAGTGCCTCGTAAAGTGTGTGTATAGAAGACTTTCTACGGTTGTGTCGATGTATATATTTGATGTGATGGGTAGAATTAAGTTAGCGTAAGTCAGGGTAAGGTTTGGGTTAGGGGAAGTGTTTTGCCCGTAAAGAATGCCTTCTGAGATGATAAATGTTTGCACAAATAAGTGCAGTCATTATCTCCCTGAGCTACTTACTATAAAGGTCATTAATACAACAGTTATATCCACGCACTATCTCTATTTGGGTAAATGAGTTTAACTGTAATGATTACCAGTGCTAGAATGGACTAATCCATGTTGTCTACTTATAATCCTCTTTAACCATTCACCTTTTAGTGATTCGCAACTCTTTGTCCTGGAACTTACTTCCTATTTTAGACTTTTTGAATAAACGTGGGCGGTAAAAAACACATCCTGGAGGAGGCAACATCAGGTGCGTCTTGCATCATGCTTTGGCCCTCTGAAAAGAAAGTGTCCACCATTGCAAATTCATGCTGACAGTGCCGTTCTGATGCAACACGGACCAGGGATTGAGTTGCTTTAGTGAAACTAAACACCATACGCCCAAGCAATGATTAATACTGCTAAATGAACTGAGTACAAAGGCAGAGGCTGATTATACAGTTGGGGCTGCAGTGTGAAGAGCTGGGGCTCCATCAGAATTGCAAAATGGAAATGATCTCACTTCTAGGAGATAAATATGTTTGTGTGCAGAATGGAACCTTTGATTTTTTTGACCTACTGTCAACTTGTGATATGAGCCAATCTGTGGAATAAACCTCCACAGCACACACAGTAGTAATGCTTTATCTAACATAGTGATAGTAAATATTACCCAACGGTGACTTAATTATCTAACCTTTACAGTGACTGACTACTGACTTCAGTAATAGCCTGGTTAACATGTTATATTTCTTCACAGTAGGTCAGTGAGCACATCAGGCCTCTGTCTTTTGTGAAGTAACACCAGGCTTAGATGGAAGCACTCCCTGAGCCACACACCTTCATAAATGCCATGTCACGCTGATAAGCCACATATTAATATCACGTTCCTTGAAAATGGGCGGATTAGGGTGCAAGATTTCAGAAATTCTCAGTGACACATATAAAATACAAAAGCACGCATTGTGTAGTTGAATCACTTTAATCACAACTTTGTAAATACTAAATGCCTGTTTCATTGTGTGTTTTTTTTTACCTGTTTTTGATGTTGAATTAAATAGATTCAAAAATGTAAAACACAAATAATTCAAGGCATTTATTGTCCTCAAATATATAAAACAGGGATGTTTTGGAGATAAACCAGTACTCACAATGACATTAATTAAACCATTTTGCGTCCTACAGAGGTACACCATGTTCAAAATCAAAGGTATTGATTATATTACACAACATCGCCTGAAGTGAAATAGTAAGATAGGAGCTTCCAGAGTGAAATATAATCAAGTTATTTTGGGATATAACATCCTCAGTCTCATGCACTTTTAACCACTGTCGAGTTTTATTTTTGTTGCAAATGCATTTTCAAGCTGATCTGTTTTTTCCATCAGGGAAAGCATGTTTCGATGTTCTTGTGATAGCTTAAATGAACACAACATATCAGAATAATTAAATTTGGTACTGGATACCAAATCTGAATAATGGTTTCTAGGAAACATACTTTTTTATTACCTTGAACACTGTGGTCTATGATAAAAACATCACACACAAGCATTGTATGGGTTTTGTGGCCTACAATAATACATGTCTAAATTATATTTAAGTTTGTCGTTAAGTGTTTATTCACAGCCCAACTCTTGTTTAAATATAAGCATTTAACCTAAACACAAATACATAAAACTAAACAGTGCACTTTTGAACTACAGAATATTCCTGTCTTCACACTGACACCCAATAAGCTCTTCTTTCATCCACTTAAAATACATCAGGACTACCAGAGGTAAACATGTACCTCTGGATAATCACCCCAGGGAACACCAAGTGTTAAGTGTTTAGGCTACATGCTTATATGTAGGTACCAGAATTAAAACCCTACATATTATATGTTTATATTTTTTTGATAAATCAGTTCAGGGACCTGGTTATGGCAGGGTTAGCATTTGCATTTGAGGTATGAAGGCTATGAGACAACAACTGCAAGAACTATGTACCTGAGTTACACAGTAAAGAAAGCAACATGTTATGAGTCACAAATTTTGACATTTAACATTTCACTATGACAACTTAATGGTTTAATATTGTTAGGGGTTTATAGCCCATATCACAACACATGATGCAAATGACCTGATTTCATACATCGCAGCTGCAGCAGACACGCAGACACTTGACGTGTAACTGCTGAGGTAAAAGGTGCTGGTGAAGCAATTGGCCCCCGTGTCACCGGAACGTTTTCGCAGCACCGGGTCTGTCTGACGAGCGCCGCCCTGCACAACGCTCCTGGCTCCACTGTGCTGCAACTCCTGACTGGCTGAACGACACGCCCCGCCCCTTCGTGACGTCAGAGCGTCTGACTCGATAGAATAAATAGAAGCGCTCTGCGCCATGAGGCTCAGGCTTGAGGACCGACAGAGCGGGAGGCGTAACTGTGTGTTGGAAGAGCAGGGCAAGAAAAAAAAAAAATTATATAAAAAAAAAAATACCTCGAGGCATTACTAACAAAAAATTACAGTTAACTTGATATCGCCGTTGAGACCCTTATACATTTCATAGATATCCGCCACCGCTGTTAACGATGATGAACGGACAGATGAATGGTTTTCATAATTCCCTCATTGACGAGGACTGCTTCTTGTTCACCTCAGAGTCGGTCGGAGAAGGACACCCCGGTAAGACCCGACGTACCGGCCTTTAATCAATTTGTCTTGACTATTTTATTAAAATTCATCAGGGATTTTTACTGCCGTGTCTGTCCCGTCCTATTTTATGTCTTTGCTGGGACGTTGTTCAGGTTATTAACATTTACGGCCTTTTCCGCTAACTTGCGTTAGCTAACGTTACGTGAATGTGGCCCGGCTTCAAGAGCACGCGCCACGAGCTAGTGTTAGCTAGCCGACTTTTGCTGAGTAACTGACGGTGTCAGTGTTAATATGAATGTTAGACACTAACTGTTAACGTTATTTAAACGCCAGCGTGGACGGATTATGACTGTTTTTTTTTTTTTATCGGTTTACTAAAATTTTCCTTAACACGCCGAATCGTCTTGTGCTATTGCCGAGGCACGCGGGGCACAAAAACTGGTTACGTCATTATCTCCCGGCTCCAACAACCGTGCGCGACAGTTTGTTATACGTGAACATTTGGCGTTTATGAAGTTATCACGCTTACGTCCCACTGCCGGTTATTTGCGCGCCCTCTCCTTCCTACCACATGTGCCGAAATGGCGACTGCGAAGACACCGAGCCACTCCCACTGAACACACGAGCCGGACCGGTTGCGCTAACGAGCCACAGTAATCCGGTTGCTGTGTTTTGTTGGTACCGATGTTTAGTTACTTAGGTTTTTTGTTTCTCCTTCAGACAAGATCTGTGATCAGATCAGTGATGCTGTTCTGGATGCCCATCTCAAACAGGACCCAGATGCCAAAGTTGCATGCGGTAAGCCTCTCTCTCTTTCTCTCTTTCTCTCTCTCTCTCTCTAAATTATTAATCTTTTCGTGTTCCAAACTCAAGTAATATGATATGTTAATATTGTCATAGAGAATTGTCTTTATTATCTCCAATGCCTCTTGCAGAGACTGTTGCCAAGACTGGCATGATCCTCTTGGCTGGTGAGGTGACATCACATGCCACAGTGGACTACCAAAAAGTTGTTCGTGACACCATCCGCCAAATTGGATATGATGACTCCTCTAAAGGTGTCGTATGCTGTAGTTGTGCATTATGCATGTGTTTTCTGAGGCGTGTTTTATTGTGAAGGTTACTTAATCTGTTGTATATCGTGTACAGGGTTTGACTACAAGACCTGCAACGTTCTTGTGGCATTGGAGCAGCAGTCTCCTGACATTGCTCAAGGTGTTCACATTGATCGTAATGAGGAGGACATTGGAGCTGGGGATCAGGTCAGTAGTAATGGTAATAACTCATGTAATTTTTTAAAATTTTGTACAATAAAACAACTTCTTAAATATTGAATGTTTCTTCCTTTTCAGGGCTTGATGTTTGGATATGCCACTGATGAGACTGAGGAGTGTATGCCTCTGACAGTTGTCCTCGCCCACAAACTGAATGCCAAGATGGCTGAACTACGACGCAATGGCACCCTGCCATGGCTCCGACCTGACTCAAAGACCCAGGTAGAGTCAAACTTGTTATTAATTCTTAATTATTTTATTAATTTATTTTTGGGAGGTTTTTGCTCATTTCCAAATTTAACCTTTGCAGGTTACTGTGCAATACCGCCAGGACCGTGGTGCCATGCTCCCAGTGCGTGTGCACACAATTGTTATCTCTGTTCAGCATGATGAGGATATTTGCCTGGAGGAAATGAGAGATGCTCTGAAAGAGAAGGTCATCAAAACTGTTGTTCCCTGCATCTATTTGGATGATGACACAGTTTACCACCTGCAGCCTAGTGGGCGATTTGTCATTGGAGGTCCACAGGTAAATTTCAAACTGCGTGGCTTTCGGAAACTTTTTAGCTTGTAAGATGCCTGGTATAACCTTTATTCCTTCATTTCAGGGTGACGCTGGCCTTACTGGACGTAAAATCATCGTTGACACTTACGGAGGCTGGGGAGCCCATGGTGGTGGAGCCTTCTCTGGGAAAGATTACACAAAGGTTGACCGCTCTGCTGCTTATGCTGCACGCTGGGTTGCAAAATCTCTGGTGAAAGCTGAGCTCTGCAGGAGAGTGTTGGTCCAAGTAAGTTGCAATATTGCAAACCATTTAAAAAGATTGGTTGCAAGAGGTTCCTACCACAACTTTTTTTGTAATACTCTTATGTCTCTGTTTCTTATCTCTTGTATGTTTACTGTTATCAGGTGTCCTATGCCATTGGAGTTGCCCACCCCCTCTCCATTTCTATCTTCCACTACGGAACCTCCAACAAGAGTGAGAGGGAGCTGCTTGACATTGTGAAGAAGAACTTTGATCTTCGCCCTGGAGTAATTGTCAGGTAATGTATAACCCCTGAAGCCACCGGCTACTCAGTGAAAAGGCAGCACCAGGCTCCTTCTTGTTTGCTGGCTTAAATTTATTTTTGGGTGTTACACCCAGGGTCTAGAGTTAATTTAATTTGTGGTGAAAATTCTGCAGAGCCAGTGCTGATTTCCTATTGCAACAAAATTAGTTAGTATTAGATATGTGATGGAATCAAAAGTTGAGTTCGCCATAAGTCTTTCAACTTAAACATGTAGACTAGATTCTACACTTCAATCAGGCTTATTTGTGCAGGTGTGTAGGTCTGATGTAGTGAAGCCTTGGTTGTTAGATAAAAGTGCATTTGTAAATCCGATAAGTGTGGCTTCCATCTCCAAGCTGCAGTATCCAGTTTGGTTGGCATGGTAAGTGTTTGATGCTTCATGTGTTTTCTGCATTACCAGTTGGTCTAACAACCTGTCTTTTCTTTTCTTTATTTTTTTTCTTTATTTATTTTTTTCTTTTTTTTTGGTGGCTCTTGACACTCCTATGAGTGTTGTGCCTGTATGAATGCGTGAAATCTGAGGTTGCTGGGTGTGGCTGCTGCTAAATATCTTGATTATGTATTCCAGGGAGCTGGATCTGAAGAAACCCATGTATCAGAGGACCGCAGCATATGGCCACTTTGGCCGAGACGCCTTCCCATGGGAGGTGCCCAAAAAACTAAAATACTAAACATGTTAAGCTTTTCCCCCCAGGCTTGTTGGTGTATACTACAGAGAAGCCTCCAAGGTTCCGGGGGTGAAATGCCCTATCTCTCTCATAGTACTGGTATTTTTTTAAACATGACTCCTTTCCTTACACCACTTCCCTCCTTTGTCTTGTTACGGTTTTCTGCTGGTTGCAGTATCATGCTGGGTCCTAGGAGGCATGCCTCAAAGTTGATATTTAAAAAATGAATGAGTTCTATGAACTCATGCCCCATAGTACTTCATGATGTCCCAGTGTCTTGGGGTTTCCCTGCTTCTTGTTGTGATAGACCCTGAATGGCTTTTGAGCTGTTCCGTTTGGCATTCCACATGTTGATATTGTCAGTTTTCTGTGTCATGATGGTACCATATTAGACTATATGCAATACTCCTTTTAATCCATCGGTGCTACTGACGTAAGGAGTTTGTGCGACATCTAAAATCAAGTCTGTGTAGAAGTAGGATTTCATCATTGGGCAGTATTGTGGTCTGGTACCTCTTCTAAACACGTTCAGCTTCTTTCCAAACATTCCTCCTTGTCAGTGTGGCACGGTTATTCCCTGACCCAATGTTCTTTATCCTTTTGTTAGTTTTATTCCCTTGTCTTTGTGGAGGACGCTAGAATGGCACAATTAAAATTCAAGGGTTGTGGCTGTGATTCACTAAAATGCTATGCATTGCAGGATGAGGGGTGAGCCAAATCCTAATTATTCAAGCTCTCAAGTGAGAATGAAGCCTCAAATGCCTCTGCAGACCCCTGTTTTCTGACGTAATACAGAAAAGTCAGAAGCTGCTAAGTCACTTCTCTGGTCTGCAGAGGTATTGGTTATACTTGACAGCAGTGGAAAATTGGATCGTTTATGCATTGAAATTCAATTTTTAAATGAGTCCTTTTTAAATGTAGTTTACTTGCTTTTTTTTTTTATGGCTTGAAGTAACTGAAGGCCCTTCTACTCCTTAAGTTTACTGATGGCAGGTGTAGCTACAGAGAAACCTGGTTCCCATCTTTATTCTTATTGGGGTCTTTTCTGACTGCCACAGTCTTATTGGTTTGGAATCAAACTTCAACACTATTTATTTGTTCTCTGAAACTCGGCGTGGATACAGAGAAGCTGATGTTTCAGAAGGCAGCTTTAAACACCTTGATTCTTGAATTCCTTTTGACTTGATCATTTTCAGTGTTTTTGGCTTGAGGCTCCAGAGTGTTGTACAGAAAAGCTTTGGTGTGCCTCAACAAACTGGTGTCACTGGCTACTGTTAATGACTGCTTTGCAATCTTTTATTTTTGGACTGCAGATCCTACTTTTTTTAGGCGGGTTAGTTTTTATCCCATTAAAACATCTGCGAGTCGGTGGCTTTTACCTACTCTCAGTCTAATGGATGGCAACATTTGGTTGGTGTAGTACAGAGAAACCAGCCTTGTTTACATAGCCGTCCATTCTGGGCAGTTTGGTTTTGTTCCCTTTTTTACAACTCGACGGTCATCCCGTTGGCTACAGTAAGTGTGAGTGCCTTTCTATTTCCTCTACCTCCCTTTTTCTTTCTCCCTCCAACATGCGTTCATCTTTCAGAGGAACAAGTAGCTCGTACTGTATTATGCTTCATGTCTAGACTGAGTACTTTCCTTATGCTCTGTAATAAACTAATACTCCATTCAAATGTCTGTCTCCTAAATGGTTTTTTTAATGAGACTTTTAAAAAAAAAGTCAAGCTAGATTTTAGTATGATCTAGAGACTTCAGTAGTTTCAGTGCATATGTTGCTGTGGATCAATTAATGGGCCAGAATAAAAAAAAATAGTTTGTCCTGTCAGTGCTTAATTGTACTAAAATCCATATTGCCCATAAAGTCTTAAAAATACTAGGGATGTTCAGGGAGTAAACATTTTTAAAGCCACACAAAGGTGTAGTTTAAAACTTTACTTATGACAAACTGAATTCGTGTTTATGTTGCCA
The DNA here is from genome assembly GCA_033026295.1 of Channa striata. Classification (NCBI taxonomy): domain Eukaryota; kingdom Metazoa; phylum Chordata; class Actinopteri; order Anabantiformes; family Channidae; genus Channa; species Channa striata. Next base: position 6,151,056 of record CM065178.1, read on the forward strand.
ATGTGGTGGGTGAATGGAACAGCAGGTAGAGCAGTTGTCCACAAATCCTACGTTTGTTGGCTTGATCCACGGCTCCCCGTGACAAGTGCAGACAATTTACTAAATGTTTTCTGGTAATTGTATGTGATTTCAAATGATAAAAAGGGTGTATGCACATTTTAGTGCAGACCCTTTAGACTAAATGTTTTTTATCAAGGTTCAAATGATAAAAACCTGTATGCACATTTTATGCCCTTTAGACTAAGGTTTTATCAACTTTACTTTTTTGGTCTTTAAAGTGTGGTTACGATTTTCATGAATGAAAACAAATGGAACTAGTTGGAAATACAAATGGAACTAGTTGGAAATGACCTTGCTCAGCCACAAAGGCAGGCAGCTGTAAGAATGTAAAAGGTCCCAAGCACAACAAAAAAACATCAACTAGAATGTATTTGAAATATAAAATTGGCAGTGTATTGTACATATGTCTGGATCTATAAGACTATATAAAAGGACCAACAGATCGGATTACTTTTTGACAGGTGTAATAAAGGTTGATGGGACAACCAGCGTCCGCCACATTCAAAGCGGGAAAATCCTCTCTGTTGAGGCAGTTTCTGGCACTTCAGTGAAAACTGAAGACAGATGTTGATACAGTATCTCTGATATTAGCTTATGATAAATGTTGAATTTTCCTAACTGCTTATTGAAACCTGATTATGGCTAAAATATTCCCATTTTGGGGAACAATTCCAGTCAATATTGACTTAAAAATATAATGTAACACATGTAAACTTTGTAAGCCAGTTAGGGCAGCTAATCTTCAAATGCAATGACAACTGACAAAAATGGCTTAACCCTAGAAAATCAGCTTATGTCTGTACATACAAGGAAAAATGGTTTGTTTCTAGTGGTTCTCAATTTACACAAAGAGACGCAAGTTAAATTCACAATGGCAAAACAACGGTAGACAAAAGGGACGTATGACTGTAATGTATAAGCAATTAGATGAGTCAGAAGGGTACATATGTATGGATAGGTAAATGAAACACATGTAAGCAGCTTTATAAATAAATACAGTGAACAGTGGGGTATTAGTTGTGTATTTTAACTATCAACGAAGTTATAAAAAGCTCAGTGGCTGTATTAATAAGTTGCTGTTACTGCACAGAGCCCTTTAGTATTAACTACTAGTGGCTGAAATTTAGTACAGTTAGTAAAAAAAAACAACTTTCTATGGTGTTGGTTATATTCAAGAGATCCACTTCATCTTTTTAAAAGTACACAGTTAAAAGCTTAAGGCATTACAATGCTTAACCTGCAGACAGTTGGCTATGTTGAATTAGTACAGGAACAACTGGATTTCAGTGACCTTTGTCTTCACTGCTGGAGGAATTTACACGTGTCATGAACCTTGTATTAGAAGTTAGACACCACAGAACAAAAATGCGTGCTCGGCAATTCGGGCCATAAGTGAAAAATTCTCAAAGCACATTTTGCCATATGGCACTAAGACTAGTGCAAAGGGACCTTGGAGCTTTTGTTGTGAGCACGTATTCATGTAACAAAACAGTAGTATTGAAATCATATATGCAGGCAGGAGTGAAAATTCAGTTTCTCAAGTTAGACACGGAAAGTAAAGCACAGAAATCTTTGTGCGAAAGAAAGGGCAACTTTTAAATATTACTCAATATTCATGAATGCTACACCATAGAAAAGCAGACTGAACAATGAGGACCTTAGATATTCTACTATCTGACATTATTATACTATTAATAAAAATGTTTGAAACAAAACCAGAGCTTTGAGAAACATGATAAAAATAAAATAAAACTAAATAATACAGAGGGACAGTAAAAAGAGCTTAAATAAAATAAATGACAATGCATGCTGACAGCATGCTGTCACAGAGACTGCTAACTGTAAAAAAGCTAACGAGAATAATTCAGTTTTTTAAGAACAAATTTTGCTGAATCGTCCCTTATCTTACAACATTTTCAAATTCATGAACCCTATATCTGTGAGAGAGAGATGGCAAACTTTTCAGGAGTCTGGTAAGAAGCCCCTTACAGAATATCAGATGACATCGAGGACAACATAAGCAAGGACTTGTGTAATCGATGTGTCGTAACGTTGAAGGACACATAAAGCCCAACGTTACTTTGCCTGCATGGCCACAAGGCCCGTACAATGACTTTTGATCAACTCTATGAGAAGCTCATAAGCTACATATACAACAGGTATGAATTATTATCTGTGAGCTCAGAAACAATTAAATATCACAACAAGATAAATGAAAATGAAGTTATAATAAAAAGTGCAGTAATGCTGCTTCCACTTCTACAAACCAGATGTCAGTAAGAGAGGGGATCAACACCAGGACAAGTTTGGGCAGTGCTCTGTGTCCTAGGGGGATAACAAAATATTTTCTATGTTGAAGTGTTACATACATATCTACCTACACATAAGAAAGAAAATTAGCAAATGTTGACTGTAAATAAACTAATTCAAAATCTGTTATAAGTTATATTCCAGGTACCAAGAAGTTAGTTCCATTTACAGATTGGAACTTTTTCCAATCTTTTCCCAAAATTTCCAGAGCCTTATTTTCATTTCTTAGTTTTACTATATTATTATATATCACATTTATTAATTTCACCTCTGTGCCAACTTTACAAAGCAAACTGCACCTCAAATTAAAAATGATTTGGTATGTGCACTTCTTAAGAAATTGTGTTAATACCTGGACAATGTTTTCTAGTTTAAATGATAAAAACTTTATATACATTTTTATGCCCTTCAGACTAGGTTGATTTTATCACCTTTTAAGTGTGGGGAGAACAAATTATTTGGACTTTAAAAATGCAATGACTATTACCATGAAAGATAATACTTTCTCATCAAATAAACAGATGACATTTAATGACCCTAAATAATGCCTGAAAGTACCACTACAGTTACAGTACACAAAGCTGAGCAGTACCCATACCCATGTAACATCATCACTCAGATCTCATGTCCTGTGTGCAGTTGTAACGACAGCAGCTGTGTATTTCCACTACATCCCTTGCTCATTCAAATGTCTATATTTAACTGTGAATAGTGGGAGGTTGTGTTAGGGATACACTTCCACTGCCTTGAATGGCAAAGATCACTCAGCGTTGCAGCACTGGCAAGGCACAAACGGACGCTTTTGGGGACGTAATCCACAGGGTTGTAATGGTAAAAGAGTGTGAGAAAGCTCAAAAAATGCACTACATCCACACAAATCTCCTTTTAATTGAAACAAACACTGCTCCATTTTCCGTCTTTTGCACTGATATAAAATTGTCCTCTTTGTAGCACTCAGGTGGAGTTGTTGTGTCTCCTTAAAAAATAAAAAAGAGAAACAGAATTGTTCCCATAACAAAGAGCCCTGTGGGCACAGCTCACACGAGACCAAACAAAGTAACACAACCTTGCGGATAGCAAGATAAGGTTTTTCCATATCTTTTATTTTCTCATAACCAATGCTTAGAAAGTTGCCACAGTGAGAAGGGCAAAGGGAGATCAGCTGTTTGGTTGAGGTCAGTGGAAGTTCCTTGTAAGGATTGGATGACAGCTGATGCAACATTCGTAAGGTGTTGCTTTTGCTCCACTGTACTTTTGCACCAGTACCTCCTGTGCGATAAACTACTCGAGTTCTTTTTAATTTGTTAACACTAGTCCATTTAAAACTAATAAATGATCAAAACAGCTCTAGTTCTTAGGTGTGTGTGTGTTTGTTGGAGCTGTTTAATAGGAAGACAAAATCATCATAATTTCCGGATGGCAGATCCAAAGGTGGAACTAATTACACAAACACCTTTTGATCAACCTGCGTCACTGTCAACTCAGTTGTGCAACTGTGTTTTCATTAGTTCTGGAGACACTCCAAATCATATGTGTACAGTTATTACAGTTTGATTAGTCAGTTTGCCATTGAGCCCCGCCCGAGCTAAATTCTACAGTATGTTACATAACATCTGACTTTATAGGGACTGATTCCATTAAAAATCAAATAGGACCAAAACTTGAGAGTAAAAAATGAGAAACAGTGCAGGAAGGCTGGAGCCGTACCTATCTTTGTCAACATTAAGAAACAAGATGGAAACGAAACAATATGTAAATATAAACATTCGTTCCAGAAAGTTAACAACAATGGGCTAACACAGACAGTAAACGACAAATATTGTGATTTAACAATGAAGCACTGTTTTCAATATTTGCATAATTGTACAAACATTTAGTGCCTCAATAAATAAATCAAAGTTAGTGATGTAATGCACATCATAATGAGAAACTGAAATTGAAGCTCTGCAAGTTTGTGTTGTTGAATTGTGATTAGATCTTTTGGTGGATAATCCCTAGGTTGGTCAGAAATTAGATGAGTCTAGTTTAGCCACGTTTATTTGGAAATGGGTTATATACTTATAGTAAATTAAAATATGAAGTAATTTTCAAAGGTCAGCACACAACTCACAGTCTGTCTCACCCAACAGGTACCTCCTGAAATTTTCAAGCTTTTAGATATTAGTCATTTCCAAAATGTGAATTACAAAACCACAGGTTATGCGTTATATAATCCGTTAATATGAAGCTACGACAAAGTGTGAAAGACGTAAAGACCTGAGTTATGATTGGGTCACTGTCAGCCAATTGACAAATGGTGGAGTGTAGATCATTTGGTGGGCAGCAGATTAGGTGACATAGGAATGTGTTTCCCCTTCTCATGACTTCAGTCACATGCTTACTGTGAACCAGCGAGGGGGTGTTGACAGTCTTAAAGGGAGTGTCTGCAATCCACCAATAGCACGACGGGGGCCACGACAGGGCTTTGCATAACACTATGGAGACTTGGCCCAACACGTGGTTCTAGGATGAAGTTTGCATATTTTCATGCATTAATGAAAACAATGAATTAATCTCCTACTCTGGAGTGGATCAACAGCTTGTCTGGTCAACTCAGTTTTTTCCCCATAGACAAGGGATGGAACTTTCCATTTTCACTTTACACCAACAGGACGGAAAGGTTTCTTTCGTTGTACATCAATAGCTTTCACATTAATGCCGAATAACAATTTTCCCCATTTCTTTTTTCTTGGTGTGCTTGATCCGTGTTTGTGGTTTACACCTCTACATCCACCTCCTTTACATTAACCTTATTGTAACAGATTTGTGTGTTTCAGTGATTGTTAGAATTTGGCTGTAGTTTACAGCATGGGACTGGTTCAAACTTGCTCTGTTAATTTCAGGTAGTAAAACGTGTAAACAACACTGAACTAGTCCTCCGGGTTAGAAGGTGGATAAGGAAATGAAACATCTTAATACCGAAGCAAGGTATGTTTGACGGACAAATATGGCATACTGAGATCTACAATAAATACATGTTGGACTTTTTGAAGTTTATATAAGTAGTTTTTAGGTAAGTCGCTTTGGATAAAAGCGTCTGCCAAATGACTAAATGTAAATGTATAGGGTAAGCCTAGTTTGTAAAGATAGTCTGTGTGAAAGTTCACCCAGGCTATGACACAAAAGTCATCAACTTCTTATCTTTTGCAGAGTCCACTGATTGTCAGGAAAGCAGGACCCAGTATCATCCACCAGCGACCCTACAGATTAAAGGTTTAGTTCTTCTTTTTAAAATCATAGTTTGGGGGGAATATTACGTCTATGTAAATTACAGACGGTACAAGAATGACAGGAAATAAAGGGAGAGTTGGGGACTGACAATGTTACAAAAGTTCCCAGTCCAGGGCAAATCAGTAACATTCATATTCAGTATGGCCCCTAGAGAACCTCAGTTCTCAGGTTTTTTCCTGTGACACCTTGTTGTAAAATGTTAAAAAAACATTATGGCGAAATGATCCTTAATCATGACACAAATTTGGAAATAACTAGTCACACTGTTTAGTCATGTTTTAGTAGATAAAGTGGACTGCTAAATGATAAATGCAATGTGACAGTTTTAAGAGCAGCAGCTGAGGCACATGGGAGGTCAAATAGAAATGCCTGCATAGTTGAGACGGAATAATACTGCCACCTGGTGAAAACATAAAAGGCAGTTATTTTTCTTTAAAATACAGTATGTATAAAATTTCCAGAGAAACATTTATGGCTGTTTCAGTTCCATGAATTCACATCCAAACACATTTGGACAGTTTAAAAAGCTTTATGTATGTGTTTACATGTAAAGACTTGTGCATTTAAAAATAAATTTAATATTAAAAATAAGTCTTTTAACAAATATTTGAGAAAATTAGAAACATGGTTGCAACAGAAATGCCTTATCTTTGCTTAAACCATTAAACTCTCCAGACTCCAACAAACACAGCTTAATTCTCACATTTGTACGGTCTGTTCAAATCCTGTTAGAAAACAAGTTTAAATGCTGTTTAGGATGTACTTTTCTCAAACACAAGATACACAGGACATATTGAACAGAGGAAGAACATTTTAGCAAAGTCCTGTTTTCTTTCTGCCTATAACTGTTAACAGCAAAATAAATTTATAAGTCAAATGAAATTCAAGATGTCCAATAGTGAAGAATCAGGGCGTGAGGTAACAGTTCAAAGTGAGTAAAGTGTAGTAAACATTAACACGACAATCGGCTCCTTACCACTCTGTCTATGGTAAGGGCCGTTTCTTCTCCTTTACTAACAGACTTGACTCTGGGACGTTGGATCTCTGCTGAGAGTTGCTGTGCAGGATTCCAGTGCCTAATTATGGCTCCAACACCATCAACAGCATTAATTAAATAGCACTGCACAATAGCACTTTCCCTGTAGCCTCTTTGTCATTATGTTCTTACTTTTCCTTTTACTCAGCGTTTGTCTCGTCTTTTGTCCATTTCTTTTTGAATCCGAGCCTCTAGAGCTGCCCTCATGGCTGAATCCAAAATGTTCTTTTGTGCAACGCGGTCTGCTATCATCCCCGGTTTATCTTCCTTTAGAAACAGAAAGAACACCAAATATTTATGACCCTGCAGAAAAAGCACACAAAAGTCCTAAAACATCAAACAAAAAAAAAAAAAAATTCATTAACCTTGTGCACAAGGAAGGATGTAATGGTACCAGAGTCTGCCTGGTAGTCAAGCCAAAACAGTTCTGTGCCATGGGCCTCAGTCTCTGTGCTGGACCCACTCTCATTCCACTCTTCACCCTCAGCACCAGCACCTGGCTCTGATCCATCTGGAAGATGAGCACAATATTTAGCAGCTGCATGGTCATCAGTAGAGATCTAACATGAGGCACATCAGTCTTACATCTTCGCCGTGGATGGTAAACTTGGATGTCAGGTCGACGTGGCCGTCTCGGGGTTGTGGTGTGCCTTCGTCGCTGAAGCTCTTTGGCTTGCTTCACCTCTTTATCATAGTCATCTCTTAAAGACACAAAATATAATCGTTGTTATGTCTTATAAATGTAGACACGTTACTTAAAGAGGTCCAAATGAACTGTATTTTTGTTTTATGGTGATATGCACCAGTGTTTTACTTTCCTCCTTCAATTACACTGCACATTCTCAAACACATTCCAGAAAATTTTCTGTTTATCTGCCTTCATATTACTTCATTGCACGAAAAGAATTGGCCTAAGTGTAGCCTTGTGCAGAGCCATGCTGGGCCATGGTGAGCATCACAACACTTGGTTAATTAGTTATTAGTCTTAGTGGATTTACAGTAAATATCAACAGAATGACCGGTGGGATGACCAGAGTGGAAAGACCCAACGTTACAGTAACTGCAAAATACCCAGAATAACGATTTACCTCTTACGTTGACGAACTTCGCTAACTATAAGATCAACTCCTAAAAAAAACAGAACCTGTGCAGCTCTAGAAACGATCGTTAGCTGGATGGATACTTGCAGCTACTAGCATTAGCTAATGGTAACGTAAACGATATCACCTGGCAATCTGGTTCCTCCGGATATGGTGCAGGAAGCCGTGGCTCATATCCAAACGGCCACCAGGTTTGTATTTGAGTTCTTGGACTTCATCGTCTCTTAAAACATCCATTTCAAGAGAGACTTCTGACGCCAAAAACGTGACAGTATTTATGTAGTAACGCTAATGATTTGCAACGACTTTCAATTTGTGTACTGACAAAAGGCTACATGCTAGGTAAAGGCAAATTGTTGTCCAACCGTAACATTTCCGGAGTTAAAAAATAGTAAAACATAAGGTAAAAATAAACAGAGTTTTATAGAGAAATAATACACTATACCAAAGCAATATTGCAAGAGTTTAAATTAAAACAAATAAATGAGTTTTTCGTCGTTTTCCCAATAACTGCCTGAATAGCTCAGCTTCAAACTCCGGGTTAGGTTTTCTTCTGTTGTCCGTTGACGGCGTCGTACCGCGAGTTTCGACAGTCACAGCATCGACCCCCATTCATCTCTTACAAATAAAGTTGTGCCTTCTCTGTTGTGCCGGTGTCTAGTTTACAAACTCAGTGTAGGGATGGTTTCTCTGAAACGACAAAGAGAGCCTGAGGTAGATGACGATGACGACAACGAAGATCGAGGTACGTTTATTTTCATAACGTATGTCATACGTTTAGTTAGCAAGTAGCTATATTACTAGCATCAAGCTATACGTGTGTTCGAATTTTATCACAGGTCTCTCCGGTCGTACGCGGGTGGGCCAACAATTACAGATACAGTGTAGCCAACAACAAATGTACCGCCCTTCTAGCATGACCCGTGTATCAAAACTATCGTCCCAACCTACCCTCTTAAATTGGCTAACTAGTTCAGCTAGCTTACAATGAAAACGTATGGATGGACTGAGCACGTTATGTTTCACTTTATGTTGCAGTATCGGCCAAAATAGGACGAGGACGTGTGGTGGAAGACCGCAGAAGCCGCCACTGCCCGTATCTTGACACAATAAACAGGCAAGATAAAGTTTACTGTCCATAGCTAATAATAGCGTGAAATGCTAAGTAGTTAGCCTTCAATGTAGTACCGCAGCTGATCCACAGTTCTGTGTGTCAATCCCTCAGGAGTGTGCTGGACTTTGACTTTGAGAAGCTCTGCTCCATCTCTCTCTCCCACATTAACGTGTATGCCTGTCTAATATGTGGGAAATACTTTCAAGGTAGGTAAACTGACTGACGTGTTAAAACCAGGGATTAAAAGAAACGGGTTCAGACTGAGTTACTCATTTGTTTCCTTGTAGGCAGAGGTCTGAAGTCCCATGCGTACACGCACAGTGTGCAGTTTACCCATCATGTTTTTCTCAATCTACACACACTCAAGTTTTACTGTTTGCCGGACAATTATGAAATTATTGACTCTTCACTGGAAGACATCACAGTAAGTTTGAAAATGGAGATTATTCTGTGATAACATGTTAGCCAGCTTTTCTGTTAGTAATTTATTTATGCCGCTTTCTACAGTATGTGCTGAAGCCAACTTTCACCAAGCAGCACATTGCAGGACTGGACAAACAGGGTAAGTTGTACCGAGCCTATGATGGTACAACTTACCTGCCAGGCATTGTAGGTCTCAACAACATCAAAGCAAACGACTACGCCAATGTCGTGTTACAGGTACGAGTAGATGCCTCAGTGAAACTTATTTTCCCTTGGACCTTTTTTGAACTTTACTATTTCATATTTACCTGATCTTCTCAGGCCTTTTCCAATGTCCCACCTTTGCGCAACTATTTCCTGGAGGAGGAAAACTACAAAGACATCCGCAGGCCCCCAGGGGACATCATGTTCCTCTTGGTGCAAAGGTTTGGTGAGCTGATGCGCAAACTATGGAATCCAAGAAACTTCAAGGCACATGTGTCTCCCCATGAGATGCTGCAGGCTGTGGTACTTTGCAGCAAGAAGAACTTCCAGATTACCAAGCAAGGTAAGAATAGCCTTTCCAGCATATTTGAGTACAGCAATCTAGGATTCATATCAAATAGGTTCTACACATGCTGTCAATGGAGAATGGTCCTGATTGTTTTATGTTCTGCAGGAGATGCTGTCGACTTCATGACGTGGTTCTTGAATGCTCTGCATGGTGCTCTTGGAGGCACGAAGAAAAAGGCTTGTGAGTAGGGGAAAGACAAAGAGGTTTTATTCGTAATTGTTAGATGTTATTTTATTTATGCTTTTTAAATAAATTATCATTGATGAATGTAGTGTTTATGAAGAAGACAACAATTTTATATTAAATTGGAATTCAGTTTTATTTTCCTTACTTCAGCACATTTTTAAAGTACATGAACTAATCTCTGTTCTCCCCCGTCTTTCTTCCATTATAGCAATTATTACAAAAGCATTTCAAGGTTCCATGCGGATTTTCTCCAAAAAACTCCCACACCCAGATTTAGTACGTATGCTGCTTGTCACCTGTTGAACAGCTGAACTACATGAGAATATACACTCACTGGGCACTTTATTAAGAACACCTGTACAATCTAATGCAATCCAATACAGCACCTCTGCCATGAATTCTGATTTGGCAAGGTTATAATTTGTCATTCATTTTAAACATGGCCACCATGTTTAAAATGAATGGTGTTGCGAAATTATTAGAAGCACCTCCTCTTGTAATGCCGTCCAGTATTATTCCACTAACAAATTTGTCCTCAGTCATAAACACATATTAGAATTATCACCTTTGTGAGAGTTCCAACTTAAAAACTGACAAATTGGAACCTTGCGAAATCAGTATTCATGGCAGAGTTGCTGTATTGGATTGTATTAGAATTTACAGGTGTACCTAATAAAGTGGCCAGTGAGTTTAGTTGATAAGTGCTTGCCTAGAGTTGAAAAGAAGCTGTTTTAATGTTGCTTTTTTTGAATCAAAGTGAAACTATGATGTTAAGTCCTTGACAGGATCTGTATGCTAATTTTTCAGCTACCTGAGGAAAAAGAGGCATTGCTTGTGACAGAGGAATACCAGGAGCAGATGTCGGAATCCACCTTTCTGTTTCTCACCCTTGATCTTCCAACAGCTCCACTGTATAAGGATGAGAAAGAGCAACTTATAATCCCACAGGTGCCTCTGTTTAACATCCTGGGCAAGTTCAACGGCAGCACAGAAAAGGTATTAAATCCTTCACCTACTGTGAAAAAAAACATTGCAGCTTGTAAAAAGTGTAAAAGTATAGTTATGTGTACTATATATTATAATATATAAATGTATATATTAAGTGTATAATCTCTGTCAGCTTTATTCAGATGCCAGATTTACAAAAGTATTTTCAATTTAAACACACAATATCTGAACACTTTCCTATTTACCTTTTAGGAGTACAAAACCTACAAAGAGAACTTTCTCAAAAGGTTTCAGTTGACCAAACTGCCTCCATATCTCATCTTTTGCATCAAAAGATTCACAAAGAACAACTTCTTTGTGGAAAAGAATCCCACAATTGTCAACTTTCCTATCACGTAAGTGCTGTACTGTAAGATTAAATAAAAGGCTGGGCTGTGTATTTTAAGGAGGGACAGCTGTGGATCAGTAGATGGCGCAGTCGTCCACCAATCACACAGTTGTTGGCTCGATCCCTGGCACCCCTGGTCACATGCCAAATTGTCCCTGAGGAAGACACTGAACCCTCACTTAGTTTCTCCCACTGAGTGTTGGCCAGCTGCACAGTATCTCCCCCATCTGTGTTTGAATGTGTGTGTGATTGGGAGTGTAAATGGGTAGACAAGAAGCAGTGTAAAGGGCTTTAAGTACCAACAGGTAGAAAAGCACTATATAAGTGCAGAACATTTACCAAGTGCCTCATGGGGCAAGTAGGTGCATGGTGCTAATAAGGATGGTAATTACTTTGGCATCTGTATAAATGTGCAGGTATTCATGATGTCACTTTACATCCATAGGAATGTAGACCTACGTGAGTACTTAACAGAAGAAGCTCAAGCTACAGAGAAGAACACAACCTATGACCTCGTCGCCAATGTAGTGCATGATGGGAAACCCACTGAGGGAGCATACAGGATACATGTTCTCCATCATGTAGGTTCCAGCCAGATATTTCAGAAATGGTCCAGATTTCTCTTTGCATTCAAGACAAACAACTGCAAATGCATAAATTGTTTTTGTATCAAATTATGTCACTGACCATCAGCTATTATATGACTTTGTGTATAATCAGGGAACAGGGAAGTGGTATGAGATGCAGGACCTGCAGGTGACTGACATTCTTCCGCAGATGATCACCCTGTCAGAAGCCTACATCCAGGCAAGTCCTCGCACCTAGTCTCAGTGTTTGTAGCTGGAATGTTAGAAATGACAACTCTATGGTAACTGAAAATAACATAAAATCATTTTTCAACTGATGGCATGCTTGTATGTCTTTAAATTTGACAAGAAATTGTTCAGTACAGCAGCCAGTGTCAGCTTTTTGTAGACTTTTATATTGCTTGTTATTTATTGTTTTTTTTTTTTCTCCTAGATCTGGAAACGACAAGGAAGTGAAAATGACCCAAACAACCACAAAGGGGTGTAAGTGAGAAGGTTTCTTCCCTGTGACTTGTCCGAACTGTTGTCACCATGTCTGCAAGTTAACTAAGATCAACAACAGGAAATAAACTTAGAAGCAGGAGCGAGCGCATAAGACTTTTTATTTCTGCAACAAGCAAATAAATGTAAATCAGTTTTTTCCCCTCAATGTTTTATCTATTTACCATGTGGAGGTTTCTGAATTAAAAAAAAAAATCTGACTTAAAATTTAATGAATGACTTTCTTGACTCTTTGTGGCTTTAAAGTACTTTACATTTTTCACATTCACATATGTGTAATAATGTAAAGCAGAACACTTCACAAAACTATTAACTGCTGCAGAAACAGATTTTTCCGACAGAATTCCAGCTTTCATCTTGAGACATTTCATGCAATCTGTAAAATGTCATATTTGTATTTCATTGACTGACTGAAATAGCATAAGACTGATAATTTACATAGAATGAAAAAAAGTTGATCAGTGCATTGAATTTATAAAACATTTAACCTTTGTGCAATAAACAAAGCAGCTTTTTTTTTTTTTTGCAAATATTCAGATAGTTGCAGTTTGGTTCACTCATTCTTCCACTTGTATTTTTCACAAAAGGCCTGATTCTGTAGATAGAAACACAGAAAGAGGATGTGAAACAGAAACAAAGTTTACAGTGCAGCACATTAGTATGTCAAGCATTTTCAAATATTACAGTGCACGTGAACATCTGAGAGAAGAGGCTCATTTATGCTTAAATTGTGCATTTAATCTTTACTCTCCTTTAGACCTTGATAATACTGTCATATGTAATGCATGATTGTTATAAAGGCAGTTATAAGTGGTCCTTTTTTTAATTTGAACTATTTAAACCTACAGTAAACTCTCAGGAGTCCTAAAAATCTGGGTAGATGCATATAATAAATTCTGGGTACAGTTTGATGGTGGTAAAATGTTCTGAAGATGTTATAAATAACTAGGTATCTAATTCAGCTGATAGCAAAAGTTTTATCTGGAAAAAAAGCAACGCATTCTGTGCACTTGTCAGATATAAAACCTGAAATTTGCCTTAATTCTATCAGAAATATTGATATTATGAACTGAATTAAACTTACACCACACTTCTGAGCAGTTTCAAGGTCTTTGCACCAGTAGCTGGGTCCCCAGGTACAGCGATTCTTTCCTAATGGTTCCATTATCTTTGAGGGAATGCACAGATCAGCTCTCTGAAGGATAAAGGGGGTCAGAACAACCACATCAGATCAACTGAGAAATAATCATGGGTATACTTGTTGGGGTTCAAATTACATTAAAACAACCACCTGCCTCTACATTTGTTTTTGATCACTAAAACTCTGCGGCAAGCAATGTGAGTCAGCTTCCTTACTTAACTCAACAATGTCTCTTGTTCATGTTTAGAAGTAAATGACTACTTGCATCCCTAATACATATAAAGTAATATTTTGGACAGAATTTGTGGAAATATACTGTCACTCCATAAAAAGAGCTTATTCTTACTTCACAAGCATGTGGAACATCCAGCTGGTTTCCCAAAACTTTCTGCAGTTCAGGGCCGTAGATCTTGATGAAAGCCCCACACTAAAAAAGATAATAACAATCTAAGGGTTATTAATATAAATACACTGGCTGGCTTGAACTTATTGTATTTAAAGTTCATATTGAGTTTTGAAGTATTGTGTTACTGTGCTGAAGGGTTTTTCACATAAGTTGAAGCCAGGGGTCTGACCTTAGGAACGGCATTGGGGTGACTGGAACACACAGACTGCAGGAAAGAGGAAGTCTGAGTTTCAGTGGCGTTGACACCCAGGTGCAGTCGGCTCAGCACAACCAGCGTGCGGCATGACTCGCAGTCCGAGGGGAAAGACACCTCTGGGAAATCAGCTGAGCATTAACTTAGTGAGACCGAGATTATATTCAGGTGTAATCAATAAATAAATAATAGCCAAGTGTATTACAATAAACAGGTGACTGACCTGGAACTGGCTGCTCCTCGAATAAACACAGGTGCAGAAGAGTGCATATTGTGTGAGGTGCAGCGGATGATAAAAGGAATTCGACTATCTGTACGCCATATTTGTTGACAAAATCATTACACTGGTCTTCATAACTGTGAGGTACAAGATTGCAGATGTCTCCCATGAGCTTCATTAGAGCTTCCTGCATGTCAAGGAAGAGAGGATTGCGACATTGTATATGATGATGGATATGATGAGGGGATATGCCAAAACACTGTGACACACACACACAAAAAGTCACCTCCGTCATATTTTTGGGCAACAAGTTCTCCAGTTTCTTGATAATGAACAAACACAGGGCGCAAGCTGGGTTGAAGTCCACCTAGAAAGAAAGATCGGCTGGTAAGAGGGTTATTTGCATATTGTAAACAAACATTTCTTTAAATGAAATTCCGGCTTTCTCATACTAACATTGGTGCTCGTGGCTGTGCTACGAGCAGAGCTGGATATTTCTTTATCAGTGGCGTGACGTGAAGGTGTCAGCAGCTCTTCCTCTTTGCGTGCAGCACAGAGTCCAAAAACCATACAGGTCTCAACTGATTTCTATGAAAACACACATGATGTCAAGCCATCTCTCAAGGCCATAGCATTTACTGTCTTTTCACTTGCCATGCACTGAAACTCACCAGGTGACCAGGTGTCTGCTGCACGATCTTCGGCAAATACGTCTTTACCTGGGATTCACACTCTGATGCCTGTTCTTTTGGGAGATGCTGGCAGAGAGCATGTAACGTTTCATACACGGTCTCCTGCAAAGACACAGAAGTTTAGTGCATCGTCTACCTGTGTTTGACCCGGTAAATGGTTTTTCCACCCATTTATCTGCAAAAGTCAGGACATGCATATAGCTTGTGGCGGTTTTGTTATTGCACTTCCTAAAACCCAGCTAGTGTGGTGGTCAGTAAATGTAATGTGAAACTGTGCAATGAGAAACTCCCTTACCTTAGTGTCTCTGCTGGAAATCATGTTGGTGGACAGCTGGAGGATCTGACTGCATTCTGTGCAGATGTCTAATGTCTAATCAAGAGAAACCACAGTGAGACTAATTATGTCAACATTGTTTCATGCAAACATAAAGCAGAACTTGTCAGTGTTTTTTACTATGCATTTATTAATGTGCCTTTATGTGTAAATGTTGGACTGTAATGGCTGTAGGGTGTTCCTTTGTTATACAGTCAGTATGACACATACATGGGGCAACAGTGAATAAGATATGAGCGTTTTATGGGGTTGATATGAAAACAGAAAGAGTAGTGCAGTAGTCGTGTGTGTGCGTGTGTGTAGTCAAATTAATCCTTACCAGAGATTTTTGTTTCATGAACGACAAAGGGTTTATGATGAACCTGGAGTCTCCTGTAGTGACAACACCCAAACACAACGGGGAACGAAACAAACCGCCAGAAAAATAAACACAATAAACAAAGAGATCAAATCATTTTTCCACTTACAGTCGCATTGTTTCTATTGTGACAGCAGGCGCGTTATCATAAAGCCCACAATAACAGCCTTATCTTCCATTACACAAATAATGGCGACCTGTCCTGTGACTCTGATGCAGATAATAAAGTCGTCAGAAAACCTTCGTCTTACCGGGACACAGAGACACGGCGAAGGCCACCAGCAGAAACCCAGAGGTTGACATGACGCGAGAACAACACGACGAAAAGCGCAGATGAATCTGTCTATAATGACATTAGCGCGGCTGTTTGGGCCGCACCAGAAATGCAGGTTGATTGTCTCGTCCAATGAGAACGACAGATAAGGTGCGCATGCGCAGTGAGAAAAAAAGGGGTAAACGTCATCTTTTAAATAGTCCGCTGCAAATCTCTGAATTTCATCTGCAGCGTTAAATAAAATATATATAAAAACACCTATTCAACCTCAGGAAAAAGTGTTCTGTATTGGTGAAAACAGCCTGCCACAACAAATTATTTTGATTATCATTTTTTATATATATACAGTGGTGTGAAAAAGTGTTTGCCCCCTTACTGGTTTCTTATTTTTTTGCATGTTTGTCACAATTTAATGTGTCTGATCATCAAACTAATTTAAGATAACACAAGTAAACACATCATGCAGTTTTTAAATGAAGGTTTTTATTATAAGTGTAAAAATAAATCAAAAACCACATTGCCCTGTGTGAAAAAGTGTTTGCCCCCCCAGTTAAAATATAACTTAACTCTGGTTCATCATACCTGAGCTCAATTTCTCCAGCTGCACCCAGGCCTGATTGCTGCCAAACCTGTTTGCAATCAAGAAATCACTTAAATAGGACCTGCCTGACAAAGTGAAGTAGACCAAAAGATCCTCAAAAGCTAGACATCATGCCGAGATCCAAAGACATTCAAAAACAAATGAGAACGAGAATAATTGAGATTTATAAGTCTGGAAAAGGTTATAAAGCCATTTCTAAAGCTTTGGGACTGCAGCAAACCACAGCCATTATCTACAAATGGCAAAAACATGGAACGGTGGAGAACCTTCCCAGGAATGGCCGCCCGACCAGAATTACCCCAAGAGCGCAGCGACAACTCATCCAAGAGGTCACAAAAGACCCCACAACAACATCCAAAGAACTGCAGGCCTCACTCGCCTCAATTAAGGTGAGTGTTCATGACTCCACCATATAAAAGAGACTGGGCAAAAATGGTTTGCATGGCAGAGTTCCAAGACGAAAACCACTGTTGAGCAAAAAGAACATAAAGGCTCGTCTCAGTTTTGCCCGAAAACATCTTGATGATCCTCAAGACTTTTGGGAAAATACACTGTGGACTGACGAGATTCTGCAGCAGGACAATGATCCAAAGCACCCCAGCAAATCCACTTCTAATGGATGAAGGAAAAACAAAATGAAGACTTTGGAGTGGCCTAGTCACAGTCCTGACCTGAACCCAATTGAGATGCTGTGGCATGACCTTAAAAAGGCGGTTCATGCTCGAAAACCCTCCAGTGTGGCTGAATTACAACAATTCTGCAAAGATGAGTGGGCCAAACTTCCTCCACAGCCTTTCACACCACTGTATATAATTTTCATGTACCAGTACTCTCCTGTAGTCGACAGCGGGATTTCATGCAAACTGAACTGTCGTTTCATTGCAGAGAGGAACAATTAGTTATTTCTTACTTAAAATAAACCTAAATCATTTAAACATTTCTAATTTAGCTTGTAACAGTTGTAGCGTTTGGCCTCGTTTTTTTTCCAGGTGTATCAATTATCCCCAAACGTGCAAAAAAACACTTCACACTAAACAAGGACTGAGCTTTTAACGCTTTTGGTGTGACTTTTCATTTCCGCTCATGAATGATTTCTGTGCCACACACAGACACATGGCACATGTGATAATAACACATTTCACAAAGGTGCTGCCACTGCTGTCTGCAGCTTCTTTTTATCTTTCCTTCCTATCATCACTGCTCTTCAAATCACTTTCATGGTTTGCACCAGGTTGTGTCTGGGCAATCAGTTTCTCAGCTAACAGCTGCTTAAACGTGTCTGTCTCCCAGAGGTCTGGCTCTCTGACCTGTAGTGGATCCAGCTGTTAGTTTTGTTAGTATGTATAGTCAGATGCAAGGTGGGACACTCCTAATCCACTTGTTAGTTCGGCCTGACATCCGATATTAATGATGATGCGATCATCATTAATCCACTCCTCCCACACATCCACTCCTCCCATGTGCAGCCTTTCTTTACTGGACCACCACTGGACTGTCCAGTTCTGTTCCATGGACTGTAGAAACTGTGAGAACAGGTTAGTTCCACTTTGTCACAGTAGGTTCCACAGGTTTCCTTAACAGGATTATCTCTCTGATTCTGACCCTCCCCTGTCACCTGAAGGACCTTGCATTTCATATATTCATATATTTTCATATATTTTGAACTTAATTTACGGACGACGTAAATTAAGTTCAAAAATTTTATATGACACCAAAACCCATCAAAATATAGCTTAAACACTTATAGATATATAAAAAAACATTCAATATTTACTTTTAAAAGGACAACATCTGGATGAATCTTAAAGCTTAGTTTTCTTGTGTCCAAATAAATACTGTGGTCGGTATGGAAGCCCTTGTATTTCATTGGATAAACTCCAACAAATTAGATGTCACTGGAAAGCCCAGGATGTCCTCTAAACACACATCCTTGCAGATATTTTAGTTTTTCAAATAAAACTTTGAAACCGTCAACTACAGAGAATAAAAATGCCTCGCTGGGTCTCAAGAGGACAAAATAAAATGTCATACTTAAAATAATATAGGTCTACAATCATATTAGTTATAGAAAATACTTATTTGTACTATTATCCATTATTTAGCTGTTAAATGCCTTATTGAATTTGTAGTTTCTTTAATAACAAGTCCATAACTGAGGCGTCTCGTGTGACCAGTAGATGGCAGCAGTACACTGGGGAAAAGTGCGCCCTCTGCAGGATGATTGAACGAAGTGTGAGCCAACCTTTAGGATTCATGCGAGTCACACACAAGCACACACATGTTATGTGCAGATGCAAGGTGGGATACTCTCAAGCGCTTGAAAATAACAACAAATAAGTTATATATAGTTATAAACAATGTAAAATGTGCCTATGTAGAAGCAGTGGGTGCTCTATACTAGTGCTGAGCTAGTAACAGTCCATAGTTTCAGTAGTTCTGGTTTTGCACAGAATCGTTTGTGTGACCCTGTGTTTGTTGGCAGAGCAGTTTCCATGATGAAAGCAGTGTGTTTAGCCTCTGAGGCTTTAATGGTATTACTTTTTTATTTATGTAAGCCAGTATCTCAAATCACCAATTTACCTTTACAGTCTGTGCAACATGTGACAATTTCTGCCCTTAGACCATTGAATCAGAATGATTTATAGACGGACAGCTTGTCTAAAAAGACAGTGAAAGGAAAGTAACAATTTGAAGACATTTAGTACGAGCAAGTGGCAGGCCTGAAGACAAAATATTACAACAATCAGGTCTAGATGAAAGAAAAGTGTAAATGTGGGTCTCTGCCATGAACAGAACAGACCAACTTTTAGCTGTTAAGGTAAATGGAGTTTTAGGGATTTCTACATATCTGACACCCCAGTTCTAATCTGGACGCACACACTGAGCAGCTGATGCTTCTCTCACACTCTGCTCTAGTGGTTTGTCAATTCAAAGGCCTGTAGAGTTTTAAGAATGTTCCAGCTGCACAGATCTGTCACATCAGTTGGTGTCCTAACATGAGCAAACTTGACATCAGGGGAGCTGTTCCACAACGGATCATCTGATGTGTGTTTCTGACAGTTTTGTATCCTTATTATAGGCTTATTCTATTTTTTACGATGGTGTAACTAAAAACTTTACTATTTACTTTATTATTAAATATATGGAGCTCTCTCTTTTCCATGTTGGAGGAATTAGTCAAAATTAAAAATAGCCCAGCAATTTACCAGTATGTATGAGGAAATTGTGTGATAGCAGTTGACAGTAAATTACTAAATTTTTCATAACAATGGAGTCATTTGTACAACATTAGACCAAGTATTCAAGGAATTTGACAAACAAGCTACACATTGACACGAACAAGCATAAGCGAAGCTGTGCAAAGATAACTAAAGATTACACATTTGCACACTTCTTCTTTCACACGCAGGTGTAAAAAAAAATGTCACCCGTTATATAAATGATAATTGGGTGGGTTTTTATAGTAAATATATAGAGTTATATAAAGTGAATCAAATTTTTGAATGTGTAGGGTTAATTGTATGGCTCGTATATACTATTTTTCCATAGTTTATGAAATATTCATATTTTTGAACAGTTTAGGACTTGTACTCTATAGACATAATGTGTTGTCATGCAAAAATTAGTCCCTCCTCTTTTCATGCTTGTAAAAACATATTGACATTTACCTGATCATAGCGGATCATAGAACTAGGCAAATACAACCTTGAATAAACAACATGTAACTGTTATCTGCTGTCATTGTGCCATTATTTATTTAATAATATTGAGCCAAAAAGAACAGAGACATGCATGTGATAATAAGTATCCCTTACCGCTTCCGTATGATTTAGAGCTGAGCTGCAGGCAGGTGCTGCTAATCGTCAGTCCCTGATCAACTGACCATCAGCAGATCTGCAGACCTCCATAAAAGCAAAGTCTGTTGGCTGGTTTGGAACATTCCAACATTTTGGGAATGTTAGTTTGGAATTCCTCAATTTTGGAACATTGTTTGGGTAAACACAATGCCAAGAGAAAAGACAATCAATGATGTTAGAAAAGCAGTTGTTGCTTGCATATCAATCTGGGAAGTATTGTAAAAGCATTTCCAAATAATTTCCAAGTGTAAATCGTTCAAGACAAAACAACTTAAAAGATACATCTCAGGCCCTACAGGCTTTATTAAGTCAATGAAACACAAAGAATTTAGAACAAGTGCAGTTTGTTTGGAAGGATTTCAGGAGAAAGCCTCATCTGTCTAAAAAAAAAACATGAAACAGAACTAAGGGAAACATGGGGCCCACATTTTTTTCCTGTATGGTAATTTTAGTTAATTAATGGTATGGTGTCAAGTGTCATCTACACATTCTTGTGTGTTTTTAGCTTTGGGTTGTTATAACCAGAGCACCAGTCATTTAAGGTCATACATGTCATTATGAAAAATCAAACTGGTTGCACTTGTTTTGGCTCTGCCAGCCTTTAAAATGACTGTAGTAGGAGAGTTGTAGCTATTTATTTAGTGGGTGTATATTTAATAAGTGTTTGCCAGCTGAGAGCTGAATGTGTAAGTAAGGCTATTGTTCTCAAAAATCCCAGTGTGTTATAGGAGCTGTAGTTATTTAAGCAAAACTTTTTGTAAGTGACGAGTAAATCACTTTTAAGTCATTTTAAGCTGACCTTTATTTCCTTCATGAAAGGTGAAAGATCATTATGTTTTTTCACATGTTTAGCTCAGTATTTAATGTCAAACCAGACGCGGCAGGGAAATTTTGCTTTCCTTAAACATTTAAAAGAGCTATTCTCAATGTAATCATTTGAAATTTACACACATTTATTTGTTCACAGTATTCCCCTTGCTCAATAGATTTTAAAATTTGTGTTTCACTGTGTTTCACTGTCCCAAAGATTCAGACCAAAATACACATCAGAAACAAAAGAATTAAACTATTGAAGAATTATTAAAGTATGTACAGTACAGTCCGACCTGGAGCAATGTTAACCTCTGAAATTGGTCATTTGAAGAAGTTTGACAGCCTTAAATTCGTTGTGATTAGATGGAGATTCACAAAACTCATTTATTTAAAAATGCAAATTTAGTGTGTTCAGGATGAGCTGCAAAAAATTGGTAATATATTTTTTAAAATCAAGCTACTGTACAGCATGAATCAAATCTTTTTTCTATATCAGCAACATCAATTTATCCGGTACATTTACTTACTAGAGTATGTGTTCAAAATGAAGTTTTTGGAGTTGTCAAAGAATGTCCAGACTACAGTAAATATATTTGACAGTACATGCAACTGGGCGTTAACCCATGACACGCCCACCTTTCTTGTAACTGAAGCAAAAATACACACGTGAAAACACATAACAGTGTCATTGTTCTTGTAAAATGAAATGCCCTACCTTTCCCATAAGATCATGGTAAGCGGGCAGTACAAGGAAGATTTTTAAAAAAGAGTAAACATTCCAAGCAACTCAATGTCACAAAGGTTCCCTGATAGTGTTTCCATCTCAGCAGAGCATAATAAACAAGTACTGTTATGCTCTATGAAAACTGCAACTTATGGTATGAATGAAAAATTACAAATT
Organism: Channa striata; assembly: GCA_033026295.1. Lineage (NCBI taxonomy): Eukaryota > Metazoa > Chordata > Actinopteri > Anabantiformes > Channidae > Channa > Channa striata. The sequence goes on from CM065178.1 coordinate 6,173,322, forward strand.
GTTTTACCTTAGAAACTTAATCAGCACTTTAAAGAAGGTAAATTCCTTTTCCGTTTGTCTAATGTTTTTTTAGTTAACAAAGTAGACTACCAGTCAAAAGTTTGGACACACCTTATCTCTCTAATGGTTTTCCTTTATTTTCCCAACTTGCTTAAGACAAGAAATTCCACAAATGAACCCTGACAAAGCACACCAGTAAAGTGAAAACCATTTCAGGTGACGACCTCATGAAGATCATCGGGAGAATGCCAAGAGTGTGCGAAGCCGTAATCAAAGCAAAGGGCGGCTATTTGGAAGAATCCACAAATATTATTAACATTAAATATTATAAAGATGTTTTGAGTTAATTTACACTTTTTGCTTCACTACATAATTCCATATGTGTTCATTCATAGTCTTGATGCCTTCAGTGAGAAACTACAATGTAAATAGTAATAGTAAAGGAAAACAATTAATGAAAAGGTGTGTCCAAACTTTTGACTGGTAGTGTAAGTTGATAAAAGGATTAAATAACCCCTTTTTTTACTGCATATAAAAAAACATCATGACCTATTCACAGTCCTTTCATGCATCTCAGAGGAGTCAATAACTCTTTTTTTTAACGTTGAAAGCTTTAATTTAGTTAAGCTATTCAAAGGAACAAAGGCCTGGGACTCTTTAAACAGCTGGCAGTATACAGTAATTCGTTTGCGATGGTTTTTGAGGATGTGACTATTTATTATTGATAACATTTTATAATTCATTTTCAGTTCATTTGTGAATTGACATTTTAACTTGGTAAAACACATAGATGTCAGTTACTTAGTTAACAAAAATAAACATGAATGTAAAGTTAAATGTAAAATTATTCACATCATTTTAGTTAGAATTGATCAGACTGAGTGTGTAGTTGCTCTGTAACATAAGTATTTTTTGACAGTCTGTAATAATGACATGTGAAATTCACACCGTGAACAGTATTTTAGAATGTTCAAAAGTCAGCTTAACAAAATAATATATATGAGAGTTCTAGTATTGAGCTTACATGACATTTAGCAGAAACATAACATTAATCTCTTCCTAGTTTTTTGTGTCACATTTTTCTGGTAAACATACACATAGTCAAGCTGATTTTATCATTAGTATCATGGTAACATGTCACGTAGTTTACATGCTTGAACAGATGCCAATTGTTTTAACCACTGGAACATTTCGGCGTGGAGGAAACCTGTTAACATGTGATGAGGAACAGGAGTGGGAAATGACATGTGGGTTGGTTTCAGTACATATTTACCTATGATTCTAAAGTAGTATAAAGTAAACGAAACTGGAACTACAGAGTGTTATTTTAATTATTTACTTGTCAGCGAGTTTTTTGAAAATTAATTTTAAAGGAGAAAGTCTGTTTGATTTTGGTGTATGGTCAGCATTCACTGGAGGGACAACACGATAGAAAAGTAAAGCCCTTTCAGACAAGCACTGGAATTCCTGACTTTTTGAGGAAGGGGTGTATCTGTGAACGAAAATGTCACAGTCAAATACCACAGACGTTATCCGGACTATATTCTTTGAGCCCCCAATGCAATTTCCATATAATATGCGTGAGCTCATGTGTGTAGCGTGCTGCTCTGTCCTGAACTGTTGGAGGGAATAAAGGCGAGCAAGTGCACGTGTTAATGACGTTTTCTTGAGTTTCACATATGAACTCCACAAAATGTTAGCAGAATTCAGCAAAAACATTCAATCACTCGACTTCCATGGCAGTTGGGTTATTTAACTTTTTGAAATTACTCGGACTGCTGATGTGGTGTAAAAAAAGTTTCAACATTGTTTCAACATTGTTTCCCAAATGTTAAGTTTTATATCATGTTTTGCCTCCTTGTGTGCGCTGATCGTGCAAGGAAGTCAAGGGGATTTTCACACGTGAGGGTGCTTCTTACCCAGTTACATGTCGGAAAGGCCACTTTGGACAATGAGAGCATTTACATGGACTTATGTAACCAGGTTATTGTCGCCTTTTTCGCTAAAGCTGATTTAAGTTTCACGTATTTAGGAAAGATGGTGATGTGCTGGAACTATTAATGACTGTACTGGTAACATGTTTTAGTTTCCTTTCCTGTTCAATCAAACAAGTATGTGTGAGATGTCAACAAAGGTGTCTCTTGGCACAGAAAATACTATGAAAACAATTAGTACAGGCAGCGGACAAATTGTTGGAAAAGCTGGAGGATAAAACACGGTCTTAATTAACCTTTAACTTAGTGTTTCTCTATGTAGTTTAAATTCAAGCAGCCAAATCATTTTGTATTTACAGTTGCAAGAAAAAATGATGGACGCTATTTACGATTTCCTGGTTTTCTGCATTAATTGGTCAAGTAATGTGATAATCTGATCTTCCCCAAAATCAAAAATAACAAAGCACAGTGTAACTAAACTGTTAGAACACAAGCAATCGTGACGTCCCATGTCTATATTGAACATGTCATGTCTTTTAAATTAAATATTAAACCCGTAAAGAGACGATGGAAAACAGTGGGCTTCTGATGTCACTACACATAAACTGGAGTCAAGTATAAGAAAACCTGGAATCCAATCAATAAAATGAGAACAGTTAAAGAAAAGCAAACAGGGCAGAGAAATGGGAAGCAGTATTTTGGGCACTATCTGCCAATAGCACCTGAAACGTACCAACCCTTCCTTCTAACAAGGTCTGTCTGAATGGCTTAGAGTTGAGATTGCATGGTACATTATGTGGTCAACGTGGAACATATTTAGCGTTTGTGCTCTTGCCAGCAATATGGTCTGCTTAGTTTCTCTAGGGTTAGCCCATGGGTCATGTCCTCTTCTGGATTTCTGGTTGAATCCATAGCTGGACATATCTGTCAACTTCTGACAACACAGGGTCTCGGCCTGTTGCATCATCTGTTTACAGTAAACTTTAGACATTTAGTGGTTTGGCTGTGCTGCTTGTTCAGCAGTAAATCCTTTGTGTAAGGGTTAAATGAGACAATATGAGACAATACATTTTTCACGTATCTGTACAGAGCTGGTCTCTGCTGATTCACACATTAGTTTGAATTATTGACTGAAGCTAGTTTATTTGTTCTCCTTTCTTTATGAAGGAAGCGGCCACAGGAGCAATTGCACAGTTGGGTGACGCACGACCGTCCACCGTGTTTACATGGATTAACTCGGGTGTGAAGAACAAAATAATGCTGCAAAGAACCACATACATGAACTCTTGAAATTTCTCCTGTTTTATTATTATACTACATACTACTTAGTACATAAGTAGTTTAGAAATAAAACTGAAATAAGCATCAGATCTAATACCTTTACATTTAACACTGCACGTGCACATACTTTTTTTAAGTAGAAATGTCACTGGGTACTTTTACTTAATTACATTTTTGTTTGTGTATTTGTACTTAATTCCAGTTTTTGAGTACTTCATCCATCACTGAGATCTTGTCATATTGCTGTATATACAGTATATATATCTCATTTAGCTCACAATAGATGGCTGGAGTGCAGCAGTAGCCTCTCCATCTTGCTTTAGGTGGACAAGCAGTCTTCTCATTAATGAAAGGTAGAATGTCAACTTTGCCAGGGGAGTTTCATGAGATGAAGGAGGTCGTAAGTTGAGGAGTAATGGATATGTGTAAACACTGTGAACCTTGGGCCATAGTATATCCCTAAAGTGCCACACCCAGTCTTGTGCAAACAGTGGTTCAAATGAAATCAAAAACCAAATTCAAATTTATTTGCAACACATACAGTCATACACAGTATGATATACAGTGGAATGCTTAGGCAACCGTCTGAATAGAAGTAGAATCAACAAAATGCAATAAGCGTCTGAGATGGTGCAGATGCTGCTGGGCCTTTTTAACCATGGTGTTGATATGACAGGATCACGACGGGTCGCGTGTGATGTGGACACTGAGGTACCAGAATCACTCCACTCTCTCCACTGGTTCCTTGATGATGATGGGGGGTCTGATAGTTCCTTTCTTGCTTTGTGCTGAAGCTCACTATCAACTTCTTAGTCTTACTGATGTTCAGGATGAGGGTTGTTCCTCTGGCAGCAGATCCCACGGTTCCAAGTCTCTTCCAGGTAGACCGTCTCATTGTTGTCAGTGATCAGGCCCACCACAAAAGTTTTGTCAGCAAACTTGATGATTGTGGTGGAGTTGGTAGTGGCCATGCAGTCATATGTGTAGAGTGAGTACAGCAGGGGACTCAGGACACAATCCTGGGGGGCTCCAATGTTGGGAGCCCCCCAGGTTGTGTTCTTATCGCCTGTGGTCTTCCAGTTAGGAAGTTGGAAATCCACTAACAAAAAGATGGGCTACATACACATACATACACCCTAGTTTACCAGCGATTTAGATATTTATAGACTATACAGAGCTCTGATTAGATCCGATATATTTTATGGCTTCATCTTCTCAGTCCTGGTCCTCAGGTAGCGAAAATGCCACCCTGATGGGAGTAGTGAGAAGAGAGAGTGACCAGGGTGAGTGATTTGATTAAGGATCTTCTTAGCCCTTAGCCTGCAGCGCTTGGTGTAGATGCCCTGCAGATTAGGGAGGGTGGTTTTGATCCAGTCAGCTGAACAGACCACCCTTTTGCGGACTAAGAAGTCTTGTTCAGCGCAGTTTCGCATCCAAGTGGTTAAGCTCCCGCACAAAATGATCATTTGAGGAGGTACAGATGCTGTCTGGCCTTCTTCACCATGACGTTTATGTGATGTGAAATAGTCTTGTCTTGTGTGAAATTGTCTTGTGAAATAGTCACTCCCAGGTATTTGAAAGAGTCTACTCTTTCAACTTCAGAGCCACTGATGAGAAGTGGATGGAAGACACTTTATGGTTTCCTACTGAAGTCCACTATCAGTTCCATTGTTTTGCTAATGTTCTGCAGGACACCAGTCCTCCAGGTGAAAGTCCTCCCTCCTATAGGCTGCCTTGTTGTCGTGAGAAATCAGTCCCACTACCACGGAGTCGTCAGCAAACTTTATGATCATGTTAGAATCTAAGGTGGCTACACAGTCATGGGTGTATAGTGAGTACAGCAGAGGGCTGAGCACACAACGGTAATGAGATCCAGTATTGAGGATGAGGGGGGAAGAGGTATGGTTGCTCAGCCGAACAACTTGTAATCTTTTGGTCAGAAAGCTATGGACCCACCTGCACAGGGATGGGTTCAGGCCCAAGTCACACACTTTGAAGACCTGTATGGAGGGGACTATGAATGCTGTTGAATACTGAGCTAAAATCAGCAAACAGCAATCTCAGATTGTTCCCCTTGCCAGTATCCACATGGGAAAGGGTCTTATGGAGGAGGACGGCTTCAGCATAAACGGTGGATCATGAAAGCCTGTATGTGAATTTTAATGTGTCCAGAGACGTGGACAGAGAAGTTGTGATGAAAGTTTTGATGAGCTTCTCAAAACATTTCATCACTACTGATGTGAGGGCTATGAGCCTGAAGTCATTGGGACTGACAGGGTTTGGAATCTTCTGGATAAAAGACTTCCTAAAGCAAACAGGAATCACTCACTGTCGTAGCGAGAGGCTGAATATTTGTGTGAACACAGGTGCCATCAGTACACGCTTTAGGGACACGTCTGCTAACGCCATCTAGCTCAGCTGCTGTCCTGGTGTTTACACTTGTAAACACCCTCCTGTCACGCTCCGTCACAGTCACGCTCAGTCAACCAGGGAGGTATCGGCACTCACCGGGAGAGCGTATGATAATTTATAGCCTGTGATAGCATGTAGTCCCTGTAGTTCCAGGGTAGGCGAGTAGGAGTGCCTGAGAGTGACTATGTTCCTACTATCACACCAGTTGTTATTACTCATCAGACACACTCCCCCTCTATAGAAGTTTTTTTTTGCTTCTCTTGAGAAAATCATTAGTACTAATTATTGAACACAGATGATTCAGAGATGCCTGTTCTCAGTGAAGCAATATCAGCTTATTTATATTAACTTTGCTGTCCATCAACCATAGCACTAATCCGGTTGTTACCATGATCCGTCTGCTATCCCTGGGGCTGAGGTGATACAGTGGGTGCATCTGTGTCATTTCATGACACCATTTGGGTAGGAGTTTTAATGTTGCCCATTATACCTGGAGCCTCAACGGGCTCATTCTCATGCTCTTCTGAAATTGCTGTTACTAATTTCTAGTCATTATCTCCCTTTATAGAACAACAATGTTCACTTAGACATTTTAACAGAGCCTCACAAGCCTGGGTGTTTAACTTAAAGGTGCTGGGCCTCTTTGCAACAAGCTGCTGGCATTATAAATCTGCATTTTTATCTTCTTATATTTGGTGGTATATTTCCCAAAGTTCCATAGCTTTTATTCTCTCTTCAAATTTAGCTGCTTTTATTATAGACAAAGCGTTAACAGGATAGGTTAGCACGGACAGTGAAGTCTGAGACCTTCTGAACTGATGAAGTCCTAGCTTCATCACTACCTCAGCTATGAGAGGGGGAGGCTGTGAGGTCTTGTCCTTGTGGTGCCAGTGTGCAACAGTGTAGTCAGTCAGGTGTCCTGGGGAGATATCCTGTGGTCTTAGTGCAGTTGAAGTTTTAGTCATAATATCTGGAGAACCCAATCTGGGTCAAAAGATAATGTAAAAAAGTCTGGGACCTTTGGGAAATGATTTGTTTACAAACACTGAATGTGAAATAAATAAATACACCTAAAATTGAAAGTACTCATAAAGTACCAAGTAAATGTATTTTATGTTCATTCACTCACAAATAGTAGGGAAAGGTAACAGTGGTCTCGTGGTCTGCAGGTCTCTAATCCAAGTCATTAACATATTTTACAACAGGCACCTTCCCTACTACATTGCCTAAAAAAACTACTTTTGACCACTCCCTTACGGAGAGTTAAAGACCTGTCTTTCTTCAATTTCTGGCCAAGAGCCTTTAATAAGCAGTCTTTGATCAACTCTCAAATGTCCTTTCTCAGAACAACTTCCTTGATGTCAACTGGTTGGGCATCTTGAGTGGGTATTTCACAGAAATGGCACTCTTGAAGCTTTTGGAATTCCTGCTCGGTATGCTGTCATAATCCTATTTGATCGGTCTACAGCCTTTGGCACTTGACTAATTCACAGTTTTTGGTCTTCTCTTTATTTCTACCTACACTACATTTTTCGTTTCTATCATCCACTCACATGGCTTTTCTAAATATTGCTATGTTGATGACACACAGCGTCTACTGTCCTATATACCAAATGTCTCCACTGTCTCATAAAACCTTTCTGTCTCTCTGACATCTGTACTTGGATTAGTGGAACACATTTTCAACTTAATGTCTCCAATGCAGAAGTTGTAGTCTTGAAAGCCAATACGCTCAAAACAACACAAGACAACATCAGCATCAACATTGGATCTGCAGTGATTGTCCCCGCTAAGTCAGCCAGAAATCTGGCTCGCGACCGAACCCCTGCAGATGATCCAAAATGTGGCAGCACACCTAACTTTGAATCAGCCAAAAAGGACTCACGTCACACCACTCTTCAAATTTTGGCATTGTCTTCCTGTCGCTGTGCAGATTAAGTTTAAAGCTCTGTTTCTTGCCTACAGGATGCTCAGCTCTACAGCTCTGGGTTACCTCAATTTAATCTTGCAGGTCTACAATCCCTCCGGTGTGCTGCACTCTGCCAATGAACAACGTCTGGTGGTCCCAGCACCACACAGAAGACACCAAGGAAAAATGTTCAGCTTCCTGTAGCTGCCAACATCACAATATGAGCTCTGATCTCTTACAGAGTGGTCAACTCAATAGCTTATTTTAAATCCATTGTAGTATACATATACAAAATTACAAAAATTACAGACTGTTAAAAAATAGACCTGACAGTAATTTACTGAAACATTAAATCTCTTAGCTGTGAATTAAAATTACTTTTTTAGAAAAACCAAAAGCAACTGTTTTGCATATGGATGGAGCATTATGTGTATAGATTTAAAACCTATGATGGGTGACATGGCACAAGTTTCGTCGCTGTCAGGGTTTGTGAATGAGAGTGGACCCAAGTAAGAGAATGAGAGATTTAAAAGTATAGAGAATAACAAACTAAAATCACTCCGGGAAGGAGGACAGAAGATACATGACCTAAAGTAAAGAATGCAGACAAGCAAACACAATGGTGAAGAGTAGATCAAATAACACGACCAGGTTATTTAAGAGAAACTAAACAGGAACAGGGGAGTTAGGGGAAAGTGAACCGACTAGACACAAACAAAACAGTGAACCAGGAAATAAACAGAGGGAAGAGGGAGAAATATGAATAAATATGAGAATAAGTTCTTAAGAAAACTAGACAAGCTAGAGGCGTCCTGAACAGTAACAAAGGATAAACATGTGGACTTAACCAGGAGTGGATGTACAATGAACGAAGAATGGTCACAACAAAAAAAGTCTACAAAATGACCATAGTTAAGGTGTGCACACACTCATGCCCAGGGGCAAGATACACAGGATACTAAACAGTGTATACATACAGGTAACAGTAAAGTAGCCAACTCAAAAATTAAAAAGTGCACACTAACAGAGTATGAGGGGAACCAGGAGTGGATAAAGTTTCAAAATAAAGAATGGATGTCCACCAATCCTACAACTGTTGGTTCGATCCCTGGCTCCCCAGGTTGAAATGCCCCTGAGCAAGCTGCTCCCAGTGAGTGTTGGCCAGTAAAATTTACCCATTCACAAACACCAATGGGGTGTAACACAGTTAATGATGCTAGAAGACTAAGACAACAAGAGAATAACTTCTTAAGAAAACTAGACAAGCTAGACTTGTCCTGAACAGTAACAAAGGATAAAAATTTGGACGTAACCAGGAGTGGATGTAGAATGAACGAAGAATGGTCACCAACAGAAAAAGATTACAAAATGACCATAATTAAAGGCTCATGCTCAGGAGCAAGATACGCAGGATACTAAACAGTGTATACATACAGGTAACAGTAAAGTAGCCAACTCAAAAATTCCAAAGTGCACACTAACAGTAGGAGGGGAAGCAGTATATAAATAATTGAAGGAGCGCACAGATAAAACTGAACAGGCACTAGGATAAATGGTAACCTGGAAAAACAAACAACAAAGGTGACTGTGGCGCAGTAGTTAGCGTGGTTGTCCACCTATCCTACATTTGTTGGTTTGTTCCCTTGCTCTCCTGTTCACATGTCGAAATGTCCTTATGCAAGACACTGAACCCCCACCTAGTTACTCCCAGTTTGTGTTGGTTAGCTTCCTAGCACCTACCCCATTGGTGTGTGAATTGATAAATAAGAAGCAGTGTAAAGGGCTTTAAGTACCAACAGGTAGAAAAGTGCTATATAAGTGCAGACCATTTACCAAGTACCTGAGGGGCCAGTAGGTAGGTGGTGATAATAACGATGATAATTTTTTTGTCATCTGTATAAATATGCAGTCGGTCGATTCTGAGACAGATTTAAGAACAGGATCGGGGCCGGAACAGCTGTCAGCCCCCTCAGAGACTGGATTGGGAGCAGACAGGATGGTCAAACCAGGAAGTTCACAGGACGAGTCAGGGACAGATGAGGTATCAACTATACATGAGACGGACACAGAAGCAGAGAGGATGCCGTCCAACCCAGGACCTGAAGCAGGCTCAGCGGTGCGGCCAAAACAGAAGTGGGTTTAGACCGGTTGTCAGTAGAGTCAAGGACAGAAACCTGAACATAAGTCAGCTGAGGCATCAGAGTCTCGAGAAGCCAGCATCTGTTGGAGCGGTGACTTTCACAGGAAAAGTCAGGGACAGATAAACATGAGGCAGAAACAGGAGCAGAGAGGATGTTGCCCAACCCAGGACCCGAAGCAGCCTCAGGGGTGTCAGACAACACAGAGTGTCAGCCAACTAAGGAATAGGCAGCGTGTTGCCAGTAATCTCACGTTCACTAAAGCTCTGTACTGAAGCCAAAACTTAACTACTTCGGCAGGTTTCATAGTGACTGAAGTAAAGTCAACACTGCAGACAAGGAAACACAGTAGTGCAGAGTAGATCAAATAACACGGTTAATGATGCTAGAAGACTAAGACAACAAGAGAATACGTTCTTAAGAAAACTAGACAAGCCAGATGCATCCTGAACAGTAACAAAGAATAAAAATTTGGATGTAACCAGGAGTGAATGTAGAATGAATGAGGAATGGTCACCAGCAGAAAAAGACTACAAAATGACCATAATTAAAGGGTGCACACACTCATGCTCAGGAGCAAGATACACAGGATATTAAACAGTGTTTACCTACAGGTAACAGTAAAGTAGCCAAGTCAAAAATTCGAAAGTCCACACTAGCAGTGCGAGAGGAAGCAGTATATAAATAATTGAAGGGGCACAGAGATAAAACTGAACAGGCACTAGGATAAATAACAGGAGCTTGAAGAACAGGAACTGGACAGACGCCATGGTGCAGGGACAGGAACTAGACAAATACTAACTTGCGAGCAGGAACTGGACAACCACTGGGCAACCTCAGCGTAGAAACAGGAACTGAACAAACTTCAACTAGATGGACACTACGCGACCTCAGAACAGGAACTGGAGGAAAAGGAACCGGACGAGCGACGGATAATCTGTGCAGTGGAACAGGAACTACACAAAGACGAGATGGACGGATGCTGGCCAACCACAACACAGGAGCAGGAACTTGAAGAGCAGGGATTTGACGAGCAGGAACTGGACCGATGCCAGGATCAAAAACAGGAACAAAGCTGGGCATCATTCAAACTTGGCCTCCGAACAGGAACCACATTAGCATTGGGAGGACATCAGACCTTGGATTTCGGACAGGAACCACATTAGCTGACCTAGCCACGTGAAGAAGAACTAGATAAGTGTTGACATGGGCGGCCCACTTTGAGCCACTGGCTGCGTCAACTAGGGCAGTCCTCTCTGGGCTGCAGGCTGCATTAACTTGGGCAGGTCTCTCTGGGATGCAGGCCGCATCGACTTGGGCAGGCCTCTCTGGGGTGCAGGTTGCGTTGACTTGCACAGACCTCTTTAAACTGCAGGCTGCCTCGATCTGGGCAGACCTCTCCAAACTGCAGGCTATCCTACAATTGTTGGTTTGATCCCTGGCTCTCCTGTTCACATGTCGAAATGTCCTTATGCAAGACACTGAACCCCCACCTAGTTACTCCCAGTTTGTGTTGGCTAGCTTCCTAGCAGCTACCCCATTGGTGTGTGAATTTGTAAATAAGAAGCAGTGTAAAGGGCTTTAAGTACAAACACGTAGAAAAGCGATATGTAGGTGCAGACCATTTACCAAGTACCTGATGGGGCCAGTAGGTAGGTGGTGATAATTAGGATGATAATTATTTTGTCATCTGTATAAATATGCAATCGGTCGATTCTGAGACAGATTTAAGGACAGGATCGGAGCCGGAACAGTCGTCAGCCCCCTCAAAGACTGGATTGAGAGCAGACAGGACGGTCAAAGCAGGAACTTCAAAGGAAGAGTCAGGGACAGATGAGGTACCAACTGAACATGAGACAGACACAGAAGCAGAGAGTCCAACCCAGGACCCGAAGTAGGCTCAGCGGTGCGGCCAAAACAGGACTAGGTTTAGACCGATTGTCAGTAGAGTCAGGGACAGAAACCTGAACATAAGTCAGCTGAGGCAGAGTCTCGAGAAGCCAGCATCTGTTGGAGCGGTGACTTTCACAGGAAGAGTCAGAGACAAATGAGGTACCAATTGAACATGAGGCAGAAACAGGAGCAGAGTGGATGTTGTCCAACCCAGGACCCGAAGCAGCCTCAGGGGTGTCGGACAAAACAGGAGTAGGTTTAGACAGGTTGTCAGTAGAGTCAGGGACAATAACCTGAACAGGTAAAACTTTGGCCAACTCTGAATCAGGCAAAAAGTCCTGGACCAGAGGATGTTGTGATCACCCAACCTCTCTCTTGAAATTGCTCAACCTTGCCAGCATCTCAGGCAGGGACCCTCAGGATTTTCAGAGGTTGCTATGGTCTCTTGAAGGTTTACTAATAACTGGTGGATAAAAGGGTAATTTTCTTTTTGTTTAAACTCTGGAACAGGTTTAGAAGGCAAATCATTACTTGGGGTGATTTTTAGGAGAGGGATATGGGTGCAAGTTTGAGCAATGGGGAGCTGATGCAACCAGATCTTTAACATCTGGCTGGCAATTTCACAAGTCTGCTGGAGTCAGCTAGCTGTGGTTCAGGGCTTGACCAGTCAATTCCAGGACAGAGCCAGGCAGAATGCTGGCCGGCCCAGGAGCCAGAGCGGGAGCAGGAGCTGACAGTTCAGGAGCAAGTTGTACATCAGTTGACTGAGGCATCAGTGAGGTGACTTTGTGGATGGAGTCTCCTGGAGCCAGGACAGGTACCTGAACTGGGGCAGGAGCTGACATAATGACTGGAATGAGGTCAGGAGCAGATCAGAGGTTGGCTGACTTGGGTAAAACCGAGTCTGGCAGATGAATGGCAGTCTCAGAAGCAGAAACGACTGAAGTGTCAGCCAACTAAGGAATAGGCAGCGTGTTGCCAGTAATCTCACGTTCACTAAAGCTCTGTACTGAAGCCAAAACTTAACTACTTTGGCAAGATTTTACTGTCATGGTTTGTAAATGAGAATGGACCCAACTGTAAGACAGTGAGAGGAAGTTTGTATAAAAGGCTTTACTGAACAACACAAAGTATAGAGAATGACAACCACAAATCTCTCCAGGAGGGAGGACAGAACAGAACTGACGTAAAGTCAAGACTGCAGACAAGGAAACACAGTGGTGCAGAGTTGATCAAATAACACGGTTAATGATGCTAGAAAAGTAAGAGAACAAGAGAATACGCTCTTAAGAAAACTAGACAAGCCAGACGCATCCTGAACAGTAACAAAGAATAAAAATTTGGACGTAACCAGGAGTGGATGTAGAATGAACGAAAAATGGTCACCAGCAGAAAAAGTCTACAAAATGACCACAAAAAAAGGGTGCACACACTCATGCTCAGGAGCAAGATACACAGGATACTAAACAGTGTTTACCTACAGGTAACAGTAAAGTAGCCAAGTCAAAAATTCCAAAGTGCACACTAACAGTACGAGGGGAAGCAATATATAAATAATTGAAGGAGTACACAGATAAAACTGAACAGGCACTAGGATAAATGGCAATTGGTAAAAACAAACAACAAAGCAACCCTCTGACCAGAGACAAACAAGCAACAGAATCCAAACACTGAGAGTCAGTCAGAAAAAAATGGCTGATTGTTTGGAAAAAATATATGCTCATTGTGAAAAAATAAAAAATAAAAGCTGTGACAGGGTTTTCTACCCCTTTTCCCTTTATGGATGCACTGACGAACAATGTTTCTGAATAGGGATTTCGGATTTGGTCCTGAGCCCATACAGTAACTCCTACTACAAAAGATCCACACATCATGGCCCTTTCATATTGATTTTTGGCCTTGTTCCATGCATATAGTGATTTCTCCAGGTTCGCTAAATCTTTGCATAATACGAACATCGATGACTACGTAATGTAACCCTAGCTTCTATGACTTTTGAGTTGCATTTGTTGTAAATTGGTGCTATATAAAAAAAGTTGAATTTAAAATTCAATTGAATACGTAATCATTGTTCTATTTACTATGTTGCTTGTCCTCTGGCTGTAGCATAATGAACCAAATGCTACAGCAGGATGTAGTTCACACCCCACTAGAGCCATACGACAACTTGAGCCAGAAGCACAAATCCTGCTTCACAGCTTCAAACCATGAAAAGCACATGGGCTGGAGGGTCACAGCTGTGAATTCACCAGTAGACAGTGGAAGAGTAGAGTGAGAAAAATCAGGGTGCTCACCTACAGTTGTTGGTTCGATCCCTGGCTCCCCTGGTTGAAATGTCCCTGGGCAAGTTGCTCCAAGTGAGTGTTGGCCAGTAAAAAATGTCATATCACAATAGAGAGGCAAAACAAACTTATCGTCACCAGAGGGGGCACTCTGGGGGGCAGAGAGCCCAGAACTGGAGAGTGAGGGGCATGAAACGTCACAGAGATAAAACCGGACCAAAGAGGAGGTTGGAGGACCATGATGCCATCAGGCAAATATCTCCTCTTGTGGAGTGCGCACAGATGCCCTCTGCGGCCTGTCTGTAACTGTCTCTAACCCATAGAGCAGAGCTGGTCTCAACACTGTCCTGTTCACATTTCCTTTGAGTCTTGCTGACACTCTTCTGTCACACAACACTCCTGACACTTTCCTCCACCCATTCCAACCCGCCTGCACTCGCCTCTTCACCTCTTTTCCACACTCCCCCATCACACTGAACTGTTGACCCCAAGTACTTAAACTCCTGCACCTTCTTCACCTCAGCCTCCTGTGACCTCACTCTACTACCTTGCTCCCTCTCGTTTAGACACATTTACTCTGTCTTGCTACGACTGACTGACTTTCATGCCTCTTCTTTCCAGAGCAAACCTCCACCTCTCCAGCTGTTCCTCCACCTGCTCTCTTCTCTCACTGCAAATCACAATGTCATCTGCAAACATCATTGTCCAGGGAGATTTCTGTCTGACCTCATCTGTCAACCTGTCCATCAGCATAGCAAACAAGAAGGGACTCAAACCTGATCCTTGGTGTAGTCCCACCTTCACCTTGAGCTCCTCTGACTGACCTACGGCACATCTCACCACCATCATGCTCCTCTCATACATGTCCTGGACTACTGATCTACTTCTCTGCTACTCCTGACAACCTCATACAGTACCACAGCTCCTCCCTCGGCACCCTGTCATACACCTTCTCTAAATCCACAAAGACACAATGCAGCTCCTCCTGACCATCTCTGCAGTTCTCCATCAACAACCTCAAAGCGAAAATGGCATCAGTGGTGCTCTTACGGGGCATGAAACCATACTGCTGCTCACAAACCTCCACCTCCTTCCTAAGCCTGGCTTCCATTACTCTTTCCCACAGCTTCATTGTGTGGCTCATCAGCTTTATTCCTCTGTAGTTGCTTCAGTTCTGCATGTTACCCTTGTTCTTAAAGATCGGCACCAGAACGCTTCTCCTCCATTCCTCATGCATCTTCTCACTCTCTAAAATCCTGTTAAACAGACTGGTTAGGAACTCCACTGCTGTCAGGACCAACAGTCTTTCCGCTCTTCATCCTTTTCAGAGCCTTCCTCACCTCATTCTTTCTAATCTCTCCTATTTCCTGCTCCACAACATCCACATCTTCCTTCCTTCTTTCCTTGTCATTTTCCTCATTCATCAGCTCCCCAAAATACTCCTTCTATCTTCTCTGCACACACTCCTGGCTTGTTAGCACCTTTCCATCTCTGTTTTTAATCACCCTTATGTTTTGCACATCTTTCCCATCCCTATCTCTCTGTCTGGCTATCCGGCCACTGTCAAGTCCTTCTCTCCTTCCTTCATGTCATACAGCTCATCTTAAGCTTTGGCCTTTGCCACCTCCTTCTTCACACTGCGCTGCACTTCCTTGTACTCTTGTCGTCTTTCCTTAGCCCTTTCTACATCCCACTTCCTTTTAGCCAACCTCTTCCTCTGGATGCAGTCCTGTACTTCCTCATTCCACCACTAAGTGTCTTTATCTTCTTTCCTCCTTCCAGATGACACACCAAGCACCTTCCTACCTTTTTCCCTGATTACCTCTGCTGTAGTTTCCCAGTCATCTGGAAGCTCTTCCTGACCACACAAAGGCTTTCTCAACTTCTGCCTCAATTCCTCACAAGTTTCTTAATTCTTTAGCTTCCACCACTTGGTCTTCTTTTCTGTCTTTCTCTCTTCTTCTTCCTGACCACCAGAGTCATCTTACACACCACCATGCGGTGCTGTCTGGCTAAATTCTCTCCCACCACCACTTTACAGTCCCTAACCTCTTTCACATGGCCTCGTCTACATAGAATGTAGTCCACCTGTGTACTCCTACCTCTACTCTTGTATGTCACTCTGTGATCCTCTCTCTTCTGGAAGTAAGTGTTGACTACAGCCATTTCCTTCCTCTTAGCAAAGTCCACCACCATCTGTCCTTCTGCATTCCTTTCCTTAACACCAAACCTGCCCATCACCTCTGTTCCCCTCACCAACATGCCCATTGAAGTCTGCTCCAACAACTAGTCTCTCTCCTCTAGGGATACTCTCTATGATACTCTCATCAAACTCACTCCAGAATCTCTCATTCTTGTCTAACTCACAACCAACTTGTGGAGCATACCCACTGACTACGTTCACCATCACCCCTTCGGTTTCTAGCTTTAGGCTCATCACCCTGTCTGAGACTCTTTTCACCTCTAGAACATTGTTCACAAACTCCCCCTTCAGGATCACTTCTACTCCATTTCTCTTCCTATCCACACCATGGTAGAACAGTTTGTATCCTCCCCCAATACTATGTGCCTTGCTGCCCTTCCACCTTGTCTCCTGCACACACAGTACATCTACCTTCCTTCTCTCCATCATGTCTGCCAGCTACCTTTCCCTGTCATTGTGCCAACGTTAAGAGTCCCTACTCTCAGATCTAAACTCCTGCCTTTTCTCTTCTCTCTCTGTCCCTTCTGCCTCCTCTCCATCTTTGAACAACAGTAGTCCAATTTCCACCGGCACCCTGTAGGTTAACAGCACCGGTGGTGGTCATTGTTAACCTGTGCCTCGACCTTTCTGGTATGAAACTGCTATGGATGACTCGCATTGTTGTACTTGCCAAGTTTTTTGCCGAATGCGTTTCCTGACGCAACCCTCTCGATTTATCTGGGCTTGGGACTGGCACAGAAGTCACTGGCTTGCAACTCCTGTGGCTAGATTCCCCAGGACTGAAATGTCTGGGAAATAGTTTCACACAACCAATGAGCCAGGCGCTGGGCAGAAAGAGGTAGACCTGCAGAGATGTCCCTCACGCCCCTCACAGCAGACACCTGGCAGATGTGTGTCCGTATGAACAAGGAGGTCGCATTCCAAGAGCAGGAGTGCTGCAGAACATTCCACATAGAAAGCAGTTCCAGCAGATTTATGTGGAGAGTCGTGCCCTCTGGCCAGGGAACCCCCATCGACTGAAAGAGGCACGTCCTGCCATCAGCGAAGCTTCTGTGAAGACCAAGACGTGCCATCATGATCATGAGCAATCTTCCCCGGTGATGCACAGGAACGATTTTCACCTGAGAAAACCAGCACTGCAGTCGTCTCATGTGTAGGAGGCCGAGGGGAGCCACCATGACAGCCACCTCCATCATGCCCAGCAGCCGCTTCCCCCAGTGGGCAGTGACAGTGCAGCGAGGAGTTAACCGGTAGAGCATGGCGAGCAGCATCTTTGTCCTCTCCCAGGAGAGGTGCACTTGCATGATAAGCACATCCAGGTCCAAGCCCACTTTTTTCCCAAATTGGGATTGAAAAATGGGACACCAAATCCACCATCTGCAGGAGAGCTGTCTCCCCAGATGGAGCAAGGAGGAGGAGATCGTCTAAGTTGAACAGCAGTCTCATGCCGGCGGCGCACACTGAAGCCAGTGGTTTCTCCAGACATTTGGAGAAAGGTGTACTTTATCGTACACCCAAGGATGGAGAAACGCAGGAACGTTCTGTGTTGCATGGCATGTGAAAATAGGCGTCCTTCAGGACACCAATGATTGCTAGTCTCCCAGGTGCACACTCTTGAGGAACTTTGCTGTGGTTAATATGTGAAAGCGGCAGACCACCATGAACTGATTTCACAGTGACAGATCCAGAATAGGTCCAATTTCCTCCAATTTCCTAGGAACCAGAAATTAGTGGGAATAAAATCCTAGGCTCTCCTCTCCCGGGGAAACCACGCTGATCATTTCACAAGGAGATCTGACAGCTCTGATGAAAGTTCTGTGCCAAAGTCATTGCTGTTGAGGTGAGGATGGAGATAGAAAGCCTGCTTATCTCCTCAGCATCAGTGCAGACCATTTACCATCCCTGGCCGGAAGGGCTTTTGGCAGCAAACGTGTATAACGCACACTTGTGTGCGGTTAGCGAGGTGGCCTGTCAGAGCATCCTGTGGGAGAGGGTGAGGTGGTGAACTGGCCACTCTTAAGTAGCGAAGAGGGTGGCAAGGCTGGGGACTGGGGGAAAGCCGTCATCCGTGAGGTCCTTCACCTTGGTGATGGGACCGAACGTGGAGACAGGTGCCCTCAACTGTCTTTGGGGACAGGAAGGTCTCCGCCTGCGGTGGCGATTCTAATGATGTCCGGCAGAAAAGAACTCAGCCCAGGAGTGGAGTGGAGGCAGCCCATGCAGCAAGGACGTGATTGAACGCACCACAAGAGCAATAAAGTAGCAATTTTCGGTCCACTTTTGGGCGTGGAATATTCTGCTTCTGTTGGTGCAATGCACAGAAAGATATATGCAGAAGATATATGTATATATACATATTAATTACAAAATATTAAGTGGCTCAGGTGACATTTCAACTGTAAAAAAAGGTGGTAGTTGGTGACACTACATAACACATATATTTTTTTTTATAACATTTTCATTTAGAGTGACAAACCCGCCCTGACTTTGATCAATATACAGCTGTAACTATCACCACTCAATCCATTGCAACCACAAGCCGAGGTGGATTCCAACCCAGAACAGAGCTGGGTTCGCTTTTATATTTAATCCAGGGCAAACCCATATGAACAATGAGCGCCATTATCACACCTTGATCTCACACCTAGGACGTGGACGTGGGTTCTGTCACTCTTAAATCCCTCACATTATTAGTCACAGCTCAACAGGTTTAGGTGTTAATCCAGTTTGTTTGCAATTTTTTGGGAACTGCAGAACTCCTTTAACAACAATTAGGCTCAGAGGCTGATGCTGTAACCGCACCAAACAAACCGTAAGCCCAAAAACTCCTTAAATGTGCCTAATTTAAATAGTTTCACTTTTGGGACAGGACAGAAGTGTGTGTTGTATAGAACCATTTTGATATATGCGCAAGTGTATAAGATTTAAAAAGTTATTTCTTGGGAGATAATTGTTTTACTGCATTTGGCAAATTAAAGAGGTTTTCAAAAGTTATGAATGAGTTTTCACAATCCACTGAAAAGTTCAACACTGATATTTCTTTGATTTAATAAGTAAATAATAACTACTAAACTATATAATCAAACTGTTAACGAACACAAAGAAAGCCCTTAACTAAATTGCCTCCTCAGGTGTTTACAGGCAGATACATGAAGAACTTATTATACTAGCAAAAATAAATTGTGTTTCTTATAGTTTAGTGCAAAAAGTTTCTTTTTTTTTGTTGGTGACTAATCAAACCATTTACAGGTTTTCCTGTCTGAAAAATCAGCATTTCATGTTTCCTCTCCAGGGAGTTGTAAACACTCATGAACTTTTGTTGAAATTGCATATTGAAAACAAAAGTAGCTTGCAGCAAGGTTCCTTATTTATTTTATTTATTTTATTAAATTCACATAGAAACATTTTGCAATGCAAATGTGCAAATGTATGCAAATGTTTTAAACAGTTTATTGTATTTTAATACTTTTATATTTTAAAGACTACCTAGAAGAAAAAATAAATGGCACAAATATGTATTACATTTATTACAAACTCCTGCCATCTTTTATACAAGAATGCAGAATACAAAAGACAAATAAGAATGTGAATTAACACATGCATTCCTAAGGCAACTATGAAAGACTCAAATGTGTGTTTAAACATTCATCTTGACCAGTGTGTACTTGTGGGGAGTTTCTCAAGAGACACTTCATGATAGAGGAACAAGGAAAAAGAAAAGTATTTCGTTGTTAGTTAAAATTCCTAAACACACATGGCACGCTAAGCGACGCCTCAGCCAACATATATAAAAAGCCTCATTTTGTAGGAGCAGTTTTGTCTTCTGGCGGCTGCTGCAGGTTCAAGTTGGATGCTACAGCCCATCAGAGAAAACGAGCGTTACCTTTTGCTCAGGTTTGTCTCATGCAACTTACACCATAGTTAACATAGTGAATAATAATGTATTATCCTACATTTTTTAATATAAATTTTAAATAGTAATTTATTTTAATAAAATCCAATGCATTAAACATAGGCCAATTTTAATAGAAATGTTTGTCAGTTTAAATAGTTTGAACAACGAAATACTGAAGAATATTTATCGTTTTATGCAGAGATGAATCTTTTTCTGTGCCTGCTGGCTGCAGGCATTTGCCTGTGCTCGCAAAGCCTGGTGAATGCTGGTGAGTATCTACAATATGTTTCTTTGAAAAGCTAATTTTACAATAATAACAATAATTACATTTTTAACAAATCGTGTCTGGTTTTTCAAAGAAGTTAGGTGTTTTTTGGTTCTTTATTTGCTGAATATTTTCTTTCAGCAAATGTTAGTAAAATGCTGTATTTGTGTGAGATTAATAAAAAGGGTAGAAATGATCCTTTCACAAACTGCAATTTTTTTTCCTTCCTTTTATCCAGAATCCCGTTTGAGCAGGAGCGTCATTGAAAGGGCTGTGATCGCAGCCAAAGCCACGGTGGACAGTGCTTATGAGTTCTCCAGAAGAGAGTGAGTTTGCAAAGTCCCTCAACTGCAGCAGGTGTTGAGTTTAGCCATGTATGAAACAAAGATCCTTAAATGGGACCTATTTGCACAACACAGGAGTCTCGACCGTGTGCGGAGGAACGCGGCGAGTCCGTCAGACGTCCTGCGGCTGATGAAGCAGCCTGCTGGCCTGACCCGTTCTGCCGTGCGTGCTGCGGACTACATGGACCACGCTGTTAGACTGATCAAACGATCGGTAGAAACACGTTGGAAACGCTCCATAAATGCCACAGGTGTGTAACCTTCCAGAATACCTAAGGTATTTGCAAATTTGTTTTTTCTTAATTATTTCTTGTCTTCTTTCAACTAGATGCGGTGGCCATCGAGACTTTGCAGTCCATTGCTGAGCTCACAGGCTGCGCCATCCAACAGCGTCCACCCACTTGCACGTCAATTTCCAATTTAGACAAGTTTCGTACTGGAAGCAGCGTCTGCAACAACATGTGAGGCAACTATTTTTTCATTTTCGTAACAAGAAAGTTAAAAGAAGTGTAGACTTCCACAATTAACTCTCATTTTCAGCAAGTTAAACCTTTATTATTATTAATTAATGATTAAGTTTGTCTGTAAGCTCAAAATCAAATCAAAATCAATCAAGGACAGGATTAGAGAGTACAAAAATATATTTACTGTATTTCTCTTGCCAATAGAAAAAACAGCCGCTGGGGATCATCCAACACACCTTTCACCCGCTGGCTCCCAGCTGAGTACCAGGATCGCATTTCTCTGCCTAAAGGCTGGGACCCGCTGCTGCCAATCAACAATCAAATTCTTCCCTTGGTAATGTTCTTCAAAAATCATCTTCTCTGGCATAATCACTAATAACAATGTGAAAAAAACAACTGTAGTATACAAAATATTTCTATCAATATTTTGTCCCCAGGTGAGGGAAGTGTCCAACCGTATCCTGCGCTTCACTAACCCCACTGTGGACAACGACCCACTCTACACTCACCTGGTGACACTCTTTGGACAGTGGACTGATCATGACCTGACCTTCACCCCCTCCTCTCCTGTGATCACCTCATACGGTAGCAGTGTGGCATGTGACCAGACATGTGATCGCAGAGAGCCCTGTTTTCCCATTAAGGTCAGTGCATCGAGGTTAAAAGAACGGATCAACACATCTAAATACTCAATGAATACTAACTGCTTCTTATCATCTATACAGATCCCAAGCATAGACCCCCGCTTTGGTGTAAACTCCCAACAGTGCATCCCCTTGATCCGCTCGGCAGCCACTTGTGGTTCTGGATTAGACAATTTCTTTGGTGATGTCACTCCCCGTGAGCAAATTAACACCCTCACTGCCTTCATTGATGTAGGGCAGGTGTACGGCTCAGATGATGTTAAAGCTCGCTCCCTGCGGGACCTCACCACTGACAAGGGCCTGTTAAGAGTCAACACAGAGTACAGAGACAATGGTCGTGAACTCCTGCCCTTCGTCAACAGTAGTGTCAACATTTGTGCCAACCGGGCTCTCATTACTGGGAGTGGTCAGGAGGTGCCCTGCTTTCTGGCTGGTAGGTGGCAACAAAACCTTTACTGTAGCTACAGTCCTTCTTAAAATATTAAAAATAAATAAAACCATCACACAGGTATAACAGTGACTAATTTTCTTTGACTTTAAGGTGATGGTCGCTCCAGTGAGAACATTGCTCTCGCCTCTTTGCATACACTCCTGCTGCGAGAGCACAACCGTCTGGCCCGCGCTTTGGCCAAACTCAATCCTGACTGGAATGGAGACAGAATCTACCAGGAGGCTCGGAAAATCTTGGGAGGATACTTTCAGGTTAGAGACGGGCACAAGGAGCACAAATGTTGAATTAGTGATTGAACTGAGTGTTCTGTCATCAAAGCTGCGGTCAACTCAGGTTCTTTTTTGTCTCTCAGGTTCTCACCTTCAGAGACTACTTGCCCCACATTGTTGGTCCAGACTTCGTCGCAAAGCATTTGTCCAACTATCCGGGTTATGATGCAAACGTGGACCCCAGCATTGCCAATGTGTTCGCCACAGCTGCTTACCGATTTGCACACCTGGCGATTCAGCCTATCATATTTCGTCTGGATGAAGAATACCAGGAGCACAGACTTTACCCCAGCCCTCCCCTGCACAAAACCTTCTTTGCCTCATGGAGGCTCATCTTTGAAGGTCAGGTCCAAATCTTAAACTTACTATTTGTTCTCAAACACAAAATAAATACAGTTGATCAAAATGAAGCAATATCATTCCTCAGGTGGCTTGGACCCAATACTGAGGGGGCTGGTGGGTCGCCAGGCCAAACTGAATACGCAGAGTAAAATGATGACTGATGAGCTGAGAGACAAGCTGTTTCAGTTCACCGAGAAGTTGGCGCTGGATCTCGCAGCTCTCAACATGCAGAGAGGAAGAGAACATGGAATCCCTGGTATTTAGTCTTTATATCTGTGTACCTTATGTCTATAATGTAGCTTGCTGAAATTATTCCCTGTGTACATTTTTCTTGGACTGGACCTTGCTAAAAGAAAAACAACAATGTTGTTTGCACTGAAGGAAGGAAGGTTCATAATGTATTGACAGGTGAACAGGTCACATAAAGTAAAAGGCTAGAAATTAATAAATGTGTGCCTCTTTTTAGGCTACAATAAATGGCGCGGGTTCTGTGGATTGACACAACCAAAGACTCTGTCAGAGCTGGCTATTGTTATGAACAACTCGGTTCTGGCCAAAAATCTGATGGATCTGTACGGTACACCTGACAACATTGACGTGTGGCTGGGAGGAGTGGCTGAGCCGTTTGTCCCTGGAGGACGAGTGGGGCCTCTGCTTGGCTGCCTGATTTCCAAACAGTTCGCGAGGATCCGCCAGGGCGACCGGTAGGCTACTACTACATTACTGATTCTATGGAATTAGCGGTGTTAGCTGCAAATTCAATTCCTTTACTAACAATCTGTCCATATTCAGATTTTGGTGGGAGAATGATGGAGTCTTCACTGCAGCTCAGCGGTCGTCACTGGCACAAACATCATTTGCCCGCATCATCTGTGACAACACTGGCATTACTGAAGTACCCCAGAACCCCTTTCAGTTCCAGCCTCGAGGGTCTGGTTACACGAGGTGTAATAACATCCCTGCCTTTGATCTCAATCCATGGAAGGAGAATAGTGGTGTGTAAATGTTCTCAACTTCTCTCTGACATACACAGAATTATCAGTGCAAATTGTTTTTTTACATTAAATTTTTCTTTAAAAGGCCAGCGTGGACCACCAGGACCACAGGGACCACCAGGACCACGGGGACCATCAGGACCAGCAGGTAAATCTGTCACTTCATGTTCAGTTATTAATAAAAAAGCCTCCTAAAACTGATATTAACACAATACTACTATACGGTGTCTGTCATTGCACAAAGGAGCCCGTGGACCACCTGGTCCAGTAGGCCCACCTGGACCACCAGGCACAGTGGCAAAAGCTGCCTTCTCAGTGCGTCTGGGCTCCAGTCCCCGAAGAAATGGCCTTCCCATCACCTTCAATGATGTTGTCTACAATGGACAAAACAGTTACAACATCAACACAGGGATTTTTACTTGTAATATTGCAGGTGTTTATGAGTTCACTTTCTACTGCACACTCTTTCAGAGTAACGCCAATGTGGATCTTCTGCGTAACGGAAGGCCGGCCCTGCACTCTTTCACTACCAGGCAGAATGGTTTCATCTCAGCCAGTGGCAACATTAACATTAGGCTTAACAGGGGCGACAGGGTTTGGTTGGTGGCCAATGAGGGTGGCAACACTATGACTAGTGACAGCACCTTCTCAGGGCACCTGCTCTTCACTGAGTAGAGTGCTGCTCCTGAAGAAGCTGCTTATCCACTACATCCTTAATATATAGCAACAATAAAATAATAAACAAAAAAAATTCCTTGTTAGTTAGTCCAAATGTTCACAATGTAGCAAAATCACCTGACTTTCCACTTTCCAGTGCAGTATTCTTCACTGCAATAATAAGGTCATATTATTTGTCTGTTTAAAGTTCAGCTGAGCTATGCTGAGAGTTTTCTAAATTTACCAAATTTCTGCAGTAAAAGGTATTATAAATGAGGCAGTGCTGTAACACATGTTAGAATGGACATTTTTGCACTAAACTTTGCTTACAGAAAAATACTTTCTCTGTTGAGAAGGTTTGCATTGAATGAAGGACTGTTGATCATGGGGATACCTGCAGGATATCTGCAGGTATCCTCACTACTGAAAGACAGCGTGAAAACTATGAATACAACTAACTTCATTTGTAACGTTTAGTTTTTTTTCCTTTTGAATTAAACATCTGATTGTCTAATTATATCAAAAGTACACAGAAGTTTTGTTTACACACAGAAAACATATGTCTGGAAAGTTTTAACTCTCAGAAAATCTGATTTTCTTAAAATATATTTTTCTTTGTCTAGTTTGAAGTGTATAATTCAGTTTGAAAAAAATAAATGATTCTTTTGCAGATTATTTTTGACTGAAATCAATTTGTTATACAATTTGCAGACCTATGAAATCATCACCTACTTTTTAGTAAACCAGAAGATGACACTGACATACAGGTCATACAACTTTTAAGGGACAAAAGAGCTGGCGAAAACAACCCATGGGTCTAAAGACATTTTAGTTGTAGCACTGCACACAGGAGGAAAAGCTTGTTTGAAACAAATAGCTTGAAAGAAAATAGTTAAATATCCAGAACATATTTTTAGATTCTAACTAATGTAAGCCAAATCATCATCAGCTGACAATGTCTTTAGCTAGAGCAGTTGATGGCATGCAAATCACAGAAGTCATACAACAACAAAAATATACAGCTTTATTCAATACAATTTTTCAATTCAACTTTATTTATATAGCACCAATTTACAACAAGGTCATCTCAAGGCACTTTACATAATAAAGTCAAGACTATAAAAACATTTAAAGAAAACTCAACAAATCCCCCCTTGAGCAAGCCACAGGCGACAGTGGAAAGGAAAAACTCCCTTTACCGGAAGAAACCTCCAACAGAACCAGGCTCAGGGTGGACGGACATCTGCCTTGACCGGTTGGGGTGAGTGGAAAGTGGAGAGAGAAAAGAAAATAGCAACAAAAGCAACAACAAAACATTGGGCAGGTTAGTAGGAGCAGTAGCTGCGCACTGGAGGACACACAGCGTAGTAGAGAGGGTGTCTGCTTCCCAAATCTGGACTGGGAGCTGGTTCCACAGGAGAGGAGCTTGATAGCTAAAGGCTCTGCCTCCTATTCTACTTTGGGAAATTCTGGGAACCATAAGTAGGCCTGCATTTTGGGACCGAAGTGGTCTAGTAGGATGATATCATACAAGGAGATCTTTTAGATATGATGGAGCTTGACCATTTAGAGCTTTATAGGTAAGATAAAGGGTTTTAAATTCTATTCTACATTTAATGGGAAGCCAATGGAGAGAAGCTAATGAAGGTGAATTATGATCTCTCTTACCAATCCCAGTCAGTAATCTTGCTGCAGCATTTTGGATTAATTGAAGGCTTTTTAGAGAGTTACTGGGGCAGCCTGAAAGTAGAGAATTACAGTAGTCCAATCTAGAAGTAACAAATTCATAAACCAAGCAACACTTTGAGACAGGATGCTCCTAATTTTGGCAATGTTTCTTAGGTGGAAGAAGGCTGTTCTAGAGATTTGTTTTATGTGTGAGGTAAATGACAAATCCTGGTCAAAAATGGCTCAGAGATTCCTTGCAGTACTACTGGGGGCCAGAGTCATGTGATCTTAAGTTGCAATATGGTTCGAAAACATGTTTCTTAGACTTTTAGGGCCAAATATAATACCTTCAGTTTTATCTGAGTTTAGAAGAAGTAAATTATACTTCATCCAGTCCCTTATGTCTTTTAGACATGCTTGTAGTTTGATTAATTGATTTGTTTCACCAGGTTTCATAGATAGATATAACTGCGTGTCATCAGCGTAGCAGTGAAAATTTAAAGAGTGTTTTCTAATAATGTGTCCAAGGGGAGACATATATAGAGTAAAGAGTATTGGTTCTAACACAGAGCCTTGTGGAACTCCATACTTAACTTTTGAGTATGTAGAAGATTCATCATCAACATGAACAAACTGGAATCTATCTGATAGATAAGATTTAAACCAATTTAGTGCTGTTCCTTTAATTCCAATTACATGTTCTAGTCTCTGTAATAATATTCTGTGATCAGTGGTGTCAAATGCAGCACTAAGATCTGGCAGAACTAGTATAGAGACAAGTCCATTATCTGAAGCCAGAAGAAGATCGTTGGTGACTTCAATCAGTGCAGTTTCTGTGCTATGATGAACTCTAAATCCTGACTGAAATTTTTCAAACAAGTCGTTTCTGCGCAGGTGGTCACATAATTGCTTTACAACTACTTTTTCAAGTATTTTAGAAATAAAGGGGGGATTGGATATTGGTCTGTAATTGGCTAAGACACCTGGATCCAGACTAGGTTTTTTAAGTAGAGGTTTGATTACAGCTACCTTATAGGCCTTTGGTACATATCCTGTTTGTAAATATAGATTAATGATATCTAATACGATTGTGTCTAATAAGGGTAGAGCATCTTTGAGCAGTCTAACTGGAATAGGGTCTAGTAGACATGTTGTTGGTTTAGATGCCATAATAGTTGAAGTTAACTCAACAAGGTCTATGGGCACAAAGCAGTCTAAATGTGACTGAGGACTTAGTGATGATTCTAATTCTGTTGTATTTGTGGGGAGGGTCTGGTGAATTTTGTTTGTAATGGCTACGATTTTGTTTGTGAAGAAAGTCATGAAGTCATTGCTGCATAGCGTTGAGGGAATACTAGTCTCAACTGAACTATGGCTCTTAGTCAGCCTGGCTACAGTGCTGAAAAGAAACCGGGGTTGATTTTTAGTAGTTCTTGTTTTCCTCCATTAGTGATGAATAATATGCTGTTCTGGCTTTACG
The DNA here is from genome assembly GCA_033026295.1 of Channa striata. Taxonomy (NCBI): domain Eukaryota; kingdom Metazoa; phylum Chordata; class Actinopteri; order Anabantiformes; family Channidae; genus Channa; species Channa striata. The sequence continues at coordinate 6,200,848 of CM065178.1, forward strand.
GAGTGCTGATTTGTATAACTATAAACTCTTTTTACAGGCTAAGCGTGATTCTTGTGAGTGAGTGGAACGCCATTTCCTATCTAGTTTTCATGACACCTGCTTTAAATTGCGGGTTTGCGAGCTATACCGTGGAGATTGCCTTTTCAAAATTACTGCCTTCTTTTTTAGAGGGGCAACACTATCAAGTATGGAACGTAAAGATGCTGCATAATTATCAGTAAGGTAATCAACTTGTACAGGAGTACAATTAATAAGGTGACTCTCAGTTATATCGGTACATGTTGAAGTAAATGATGAAGGGATCATGTTTTCAGATAAACACTTACTGAAGCAAAACTTTTTTCTAGCTGCTGTGTAGTCCATTAAATAAAATTCAAATGTTTTTAAAAATGGTCGGAGAGAACAGAATTATGAGGAAATACTGTTAGTTTATCAATTTCAATGCCGTATGCAAGGACAAGGTCTAGGGTGTGACAAATACAATGAGAGGGTTCTTTTACATTTTGAGAGACACCAATTGAATCTAATAATGAAGTAGATGCCGTGTTGAGGGAGTTACTGTCAGCATCTACATGAATGTTAAAGTCGCCCACTATGACGACTTTATCTGCACTAAGCACTAAGTTGGCTAGAAAATCTGATAATTCAGTCAAAAATTCAGAATAAGGGACTGGAGGACGGTACACAATAACAAATAGAATTGGATTCTGAGTTTTCCAAATTGGGTGTGAAAGGCTCAGAGTAAGTAACTCTCAAATGAGTTATAACTACGTTTAGGTCTAGGGCTTATTGGTAAGCTCGAGTGATAGATTGCTGCTACTCCTCCACCTCGGCCTGAGCTTCTAGGAACATGATAGTTAATATGAATTGGGGGGGTCGACTCATTTAAACTGACATATTCTTCATTCTGCAACCAGGTTTCAGTGAGACAAAATAAATCGAATTGATGATCACTTATCAAGCCATTTACTAACTTTACTAATAGATTTAGATGAGAGAGATCTGATATTTAATAATGCACATTTAATTGTTTTAGTTTTTTGTTCAGTAAGAGGAGCAGTCCTGATTTTTATTAAGTTATTATGATTAACTTCTCTTGTGATCATTTTTAGTTTGTAAAGTTTAGTTGATCGGGGAACAGACACAGTTTCTATAGGAATGTGGGAGTTGTGGGGGGGTGACGGCGGTAAGGATACTGCAGAGAGGCGTGCAGGACTGGATCTCTGCGTCCTAGGCTAAACTCTGGACTGTCAATCTTTTGGTTGTCTAATAAAATAAGCCATATTTTTTGATAAGACAGAGGCACCATCAAAAGTAGGATGGATGCCATCTCTCCTAATCAGCCTAGGCTTTCCCCAAAAGCTTTTCCAATTGTCTATGTAGCCCACATCATTTGCTGGACACCACCTAGACAGCCAGGGGTTGAGTGACGACATGCGGCTACATGTCGTCGCTGATCTGATTTATGTAATTTGTTACCTTGTATACATTTTCTTATTGACTGAAAAGACCCAGTAGCATAGTTGGTGAGCTAATTTTTAGTGCATCTGAAACAATACTTAAAGCAAAGTTTCTATTAAATTGTGCACATCATAAAAATCAATGTGAGAACTAATGATTAACAAAATTTAATAAAGATGCCAGACTGAAAACAGTTTGACATTTTAACGAATAGTGAAAATTATTTCCTGGCTTTTGGTGGGTTGTACTTTCAGTACTACACATGGTTTTTACTGTTATAAGCCAGGAAGTGAGTTATTAAGTGGTAATGGAATTATGGAAAATTTTTGATCACTTTAATAAAAGGAATTTACTTATTTACATTTACATATATATTTTACTCAAAACTTTTATTCTGGGATAGTACACTTTCTTAATGTAACGCAACTACAAACATGCACATACTCTGTAAAATTAACTAAACATGTGTGTACAGTTCAATAAATAAAAATAAACCAATCAGACATAGTTTTATGACCATCTGTGCAATTTAATGCAATACAATACAGTGTGTCTGCCACAAATTCTACTTTTACAAGTTTGTAATTTCTAACTTTTTAGCTTGAAGCTGTCAGAAAGGTGATATTATGGACACTATATCAGTGTACCGTACTATACCTTGTGTTTATTACTCAGACCAAAGTGGGTGGTGAAGTTTTACTGGAGTACAATATGAGAAGAGGTGGTTCTAATGTCGTACTGGATTTGCATGAATTTGCACAGATGGTCAAAATGTTATACCTGGTAGATTTAGGTACTTAGCTTATTTTTAACTATTTATGCAAATAGCAATGTTAATTGCAGTTGAAATAAATATCTGTCACAACATTTATCACGTCATTTGTATGAGATACATGCTATTCTATATTGTCAAGTAATTATAAGTATCAGTGTTATTGTGCAATGTGTGTAGGTGAGGATAAGACTCTCTTTTAGTCTCTTTATGAGTTGCTTAATATTGACACTCACCGCTGGGTGTCGATGAAGACAAACTTGAAACTTGAAACTTGGATGCACTTTAGGTCCTGAGACCAACCGTGTCTCCCATGAAGACTTTTTTCAACCAATAGATGGCGCGTTTGCACTGCCAACTATGGGACACAGGTGAATTTCCATGGACACTTCAAACGTTGCTTTCAAAACCACAGTTCCATTCAAAGGCGGAGCCTTTAGAAAGACTCATAAAATATTGATCGTATCACAGTCACATTAACAAGTCTTTGACATTAAAAGCATTTTTTTTCAAAATGAACTACAGCAGTTCAACTATTCTCATTGTATTGACTTTATTTGTGAAATGAAAATAAAAAAAATACTAAAGCGGAAGTGGGAGGAAATAATTTAGCAAATCAAAAAGCCGCAGGGACAGAATGTTAAACAGCACATATGTTATGAAAATGTTTGTGATCAGAGCTCTTCCTGTTGTATCTATTAATCTAAAAGATGGCACCAGCCTGAGTTCGACACGTGAGGATGCTTCTCACTGAGACAATCTCCCACTGTTTGTTACACTTGAAACGCTACTCTGGACAATGTCGAAGGCTGATTTCTCCTGATATTGTTCAAAAGGTCATATGTGAATCAACTTGGGACATCTACGTTCCCACATTCACCCTCTCCAGAAAAAGTCAGGAGAATGCCAGAATTCCAGAGTATGTGTGAAACAGGGTATAATAAAAAACAAAGTTATGTCATGTGCATGAATGGCAGTGTAACCATGTCACTAGTATTTATTATGACTTATGATTATATGATTGCTGATAAATGACTACATACAATGGTGGTCAGGTAAATGTACAATGTGGAAAAAGGCGTGAGGAGAAATGGAGAAAAATAAGTTCAGAGAACAGTCCAGCTTAGTAATATGACAGTTCACATTTGAAAATGTCCCCCTCTTCTCTGCTCCTCACACCTCTCACCATTAAAGAGGGAGATCTGAATAGGTTGTTTAAACGGTCGAACCCTAACATAGATGCAGACCCAGACTCTGTCTTCCCTTCACCCTTGAGCACTGTGCCAATCGCACAGGATCACAGGACTCAATGACTACAGACCCATCGTCCTAACTTCTGTGGTCACGAAGCCTTTTGAACGCCTCATCTTATCTCACCTCAAAGACATCACAGACCCCCCTCTGGACCCCCTTCAGTTAACCTACAGAGCAAACAAATCTGTAGATAATGCTGTAAACATGGGCCTCCACTTTATCCTCCAGCATCTGGACTCCCCAGGATCCTTCATCAGGATACTGTTTGTGGATTTCAGCTCTGTCTTCAACAGAATCGTAAACATGCTTGACACCATGAGCAGGTGGACTTCCTGATGGACAGACGGCAGTTCATGCAGCTGGGGAAGCATGTCTCCAACTCACTAACCATCAGCACTGGATCCCCCGAAGGCTGTGTCCTCTCACCCCTCATCATCCTCTGCGACACTTCGGTGACCTCTGTCGAGTCTTCCCGCTTCCTGGGCATCGCCATCATCCAGGACCTCAAGTGGGAGCAGGTCTCTCACCAAGAAGGCTCGGCAGAGCCTGTGTTTCTTGCAGCAGCTAAAGAACTTCCAGCACCCCTCCATCATCATTGAATTCATTCTTACATCCGCCATCACAGTCTGGTTTTCTGCAGCCACCGCCAAGGACACGGCAAAGCTGCAGCGTGCATCCAATCTGCTTAGAAGGTGATCGGCTGAAACCTTCCAATCTCCTCAGGAGCTGTGCAATCTCTAGGTCCCGGAGACGAGCAGCCATGATTGCAGCCGACCCTTCTTATCCCGGACATAATCTCTCTAATAATAATCCCCTCTGGGAAAAGTAAACAGTTATCCTTTTATATTGTAACTTTGTAACATAATACTTTTAACACACAAAAAAAGTATTTAATACATTAATTTGGGCAAGTGGGGTCATTCTGGTTGAGTGGTTAGTGCTGCTGCCTCTAGCTACGTTAACGTAACTGGTGACGCTAAATTGCCCGTGGGTGTGAATGGTTGTCTCTCTGTGTATGTCTCTCTGTGTTGGCCGTAAGATAGACCGATTCCTGGTCCACAGGGAACCCCACCCTCTGACCCTACATGGGATAAGCAGCTACAGATGATAGATGGATTATCTTCAGCAGCGCTGCTGTTGCACTCATTTTCACGAACATGCACCACTAAACAAACTCATAGTCTGACTTTGATTGATGAGTAATCCATTGTTCAAAAAGAAACTGATTCCTTTAGACTTGTGGTTTATCAGCTTTTGAGAAGTGAAATGCTCTGACAGTATTGTTATTGAGTCCCCCAAACTTCATTAATAAAAAACTCCCTAAATTAGGTTTTGCTGTTTGACCTACTTTTACTGTCTATTTTAGCACCTGTTATTGGTTTTAGAGCTAATTCAATGGTAGAGTTGGATAATAAATAAGTGATTTCTTAGACTTTTTCCCTGTCTCTCCTCTTTATTCACTCTGAAATAGGAAACACGTCCGTTTTAAATGTATGACAGAATATCAAGCTGCACTTTACCTTGCAGTGTCCATACAGAGCCCTGAAGTCACTGGTAAACTAACTGAATAAGCAACAGAGGGCCACTGTCTTAGCAAATTAAATCTAACCAGCAAATTAATAGACGCCATCACACAGAGTTAGTTTAATGTTAGCAAACAACACCAAATACTACAAAGCTATGCTAATGTCGCTACCATACAAACCACACTGATATGGTACAATATTAAAATACACATGTAGTCACCTTCTGAAAAATGCAGTACGATCTAAACCAGGTATTTTACTTTGATACAAACAAAAGTTATAGACAGATTTACAATTTGTGCCAATTCAATCTCTGCTCTGTTTGTGAACAACCTGTGCTGCTACAGCATGGCTAAAACTTGGATCAAAGTAGAGCAACATCAAACTTACAACTATCATGTAGAATATAATTCAGTGAAGACTCCTGTAAATCTGACCTTAAGGAAACTGGAGGGGCATCGACAGACCCAGATCAGACTCAGAGGATGGATAGGGGGGTGGCCAATCCAGAAGGGCACACAGGAGCACAGTACAAGACGTTGACAGGAATCACGACTGAGACAGAAACAGAAACCAGTACAGGCGCAAGAGCAGTGGCCAGTTCAATGACACACCGGTGACACACCGTGTGTCAATGACACACGTCGAGGCAGGAACAGGGACCAGAACTCTGGCATGGTTCAGTGCAGCGACTGGCACAGGAGAAGTGTGGTATTCCCCAAGAACAGGTTTGGGAGCCTATTGTGACTGACTAATAGAAGGCATAACAAAAAAGGGAGGTCCACACAGCAACAATTAAATAAACAAAACATTCATTAACAAAAAAAACAAACATGGTGTCAAATAGGGAAATGACAAGTGAAGTGATGGTGATGGATGCTGGGAAACCTACATGTCCTGTATTAAAACAAACTACAAAAGCAAACAAAACTATGCTGGGCGCCAAACAGGCTCCAGCCTCCTGAGGGAGAGAGAGACTTTCTGAACTCAGGGCAACTTCGTAGACTTCCAGCAGGTGACTCCTCATCAAGATGGAAGTAGCCGAGGATCAAGGTGAACCTGGAAGAGAGCAACAGGCCAAGGCCATGACGTCATAAGACGAAAGTCCCGTCCCGGTAAGGTTAGGTACACGTACATGTGTGGCACCGGGGCACACGTTGTGTAACGATCATCATCAAGTGGCAGACTGTGTGGCACTTGAGTCTTGTTGTGACATTCACCCTCCCGCCCACAACCCATTAAAACCTTTTCACTTCATATAGGTTATTGCTTCAGCCGTCCAACATTATTTCCACTAACCTGAAAAAGCTCCGAGCGTTGACTGCACAGTGCTGTGCTTCGTAACGCCTCGGGAATGAGAACGGGCTGGTTATGAAGAATCAAGATGAAAAGAGCTTGGAGCGTCAATCAGTGACGAATTAAAATAAGTCTCATAAGGAGGATGGTGGAATATTAAAAAAAAAAAAAAACTGGGACTCCAGGGTTCGACGTGTGCTTTTGTCACTACTTTTTTTTTACTTCATCTTAACTCAAAGTTTTCGTGCCTAACACTAACCGAAGTTGTTTTCTCTAAATCTAATGTTGTTTATTGTTATATATGAAGTTGATCCTGTGGCGTGAAATAGTGGCGCTCCTGGAACGTTTCACCCCCTATCTCATAAATATAATAAATATAACCCTGCCCAGAACTCACACTGAAATACTGTGACACTGAAGACATCTTAGGAAACTCGTTATTTTAAGGCAGGTTCTGAAACGTTCTCTTCCAGTCGTCGTATGGTGTGTGACACTGCATGATAACAACTTAATCTTTTAAATCGAAATTGTGGTGACAATATGTACAATGTGTTTAAAGTGTTTTTCTTCCTACACCCACGAATTATTTGAAATAAGGCCATACAGCTGTAATTATCATTCCTCATTCCGCTGCAACCACGTGGACTGAGAGCAAGACCGGGAAACATACCTAGAATTACGCCGTAGCCATGTCAGTAAAGGAAGAACCGCACCTTGATCTCGCAACTAGGTCACCGACACATTCTTTTTCGCTTAACTCACCTTGTTTGCAAAGTCGTTTTCAACATCAGAAATCTCAATTTCAACTTTATTTATATAGCGCCAATTTACAACAAAGTCGTCTCAAAGCACTTTACATAATAAAATCAAGACTATGCAGACATTTAGAGAAGACCCCAAAAAAACCCTGAGCAGCTGTAGGCAAAAGTGGAGACAGCAGAACCAGGCTCAGGGTGGGCGGCCGTCTACGTTGACCGGTGGGGCTGGATGGAAAGTAGAGAGAGAAAAGAACAGAGCAACAAAAGCAACAATATCAGTAGCAAACAATAATTAAGCTACAAGGCCCAGAGGCACAAACTCGCCTAAATGTGCTTTGCATAAATTGAATGACACCATTTACAGGAAAAAACGTGACCTGTATAAACCCCTTCGGGATATTGGAGTCTGTGGAAATCTAGTAAGATTTAAAAGTTAATTTCTTATATGTTACTTAAGTGTTACTGTATTTTACAAATCTGGTTTTTCAGAAAGTATTTACGTGTGTTTACAGTCCCATAAGCAGCCTTGGCATTTCGTGGATTTAAAAGGAAAAACCTTGTGATTTTAAATCAGTACCCATGTCCTGTCTAACCTCCCCAAGTTACAGTCTCTTCGAGGATTAGTGGAAGTAGATCAGAACGTTTCCTTCTTTTTGTGGGTAACCAATCGAATCATTTACTGGATTTCGCACCGGGAAAAATCATCTGTTTCCACTTCAGGAAGTGGTGAACGAAGATGAGCTATTTTCTGTGATTTCCATAATGAAAGTTCCGTTGCGTTGCATAAAGTGACATAGATTATTATTTTTTTCCCATATTTTCATAAATCAAAAGCTAGCTGTAACAACTACAAATTACGGTTAGCGAAAAAGGAAAAAGACAACAAACTTAAAATTGAAAAATGTGCGCAATAGCGTGATATCGGTTTATGAATTATATTTCACTGAGTAAGAAACATCTCTTCGGATAAAGTGTGTTTCTTTTTATTTTATGGTTCGTTAAAAAGAACGCAACTTTAGTTTTAACTGGAAATTATTGAAACTGCCTCTAATTATAATAATATTCCTTAAAAACCACTAAAATATTTTACAAATAATTACAGAATAAAGAAGATACACAAACAAAATTAACACATGCATCCATAATGCAAAAACTAAAGACTAATGATTGAGGGTTTAAACATCCAACTTGAACAACTTAATTACATACTTGCTACCAGTGGGGAGTTTCTTAAGATGGACTTCATGGTAAAGGAAGAAGGAAAAAGAAAATTATTTTACTGTTAATTAAAATTCCTAAACACACCTGGCACGCTGATCGACGCCTCAGTCTAAATACATAAGACGCCTCATTTTGTAGGAGCAGTTTTGTCTTCTGGCGGCTGCTGCAGGTTCAAGCTGGATGCTACAGCCCATCCGAGAAAACGAGCGTTACCTTTTCCTCAGGTTTGTCTCATTCAACGTTTTCTTGCACCACAGTTAATCTAGTGAATAATAATGTATTATCCTACATTGTAATTTTTTAAATTTAATCCAATGCATTACACGTACGCCAATGTTAATAGAAATGTTTTTGTTAAATGTCAATTTAAATAGTTTGAACAACGAAATACTGAAGAATATTTATCGTTTTATGCAGAGATGAATCTTTTTCTGTGCCTGCTGGCTGCAGGCATTTGCCTGTGCTCGCAAAGCCTGGTGAATGCTGGTGAGTACCTACAATATGTTTCTTTGAAAAGCTAATTTTACAATAATAACAATAATTACATTTTTAACAAATCGTGTCTGGTTTTTCAAAGAAGTTACGGTGTTTTTTGCTTCTTTTTTGCTGAATATTTTCTTTCAGCAAATGTTAGTAAAATGCTGTATTTGTGTGAGATTAATAAAAAGGGTAGAAATGATCCTTTCACAAACTGCAATTTTTTTTCTTCCTTTTATCCAGAATCCCGTTTGAGCAGGAGCGTCATTGAAAGGGCTGTGATCGCAGCCAAAGCCACGGTGGACAGTGCTTATGAGTTCTCCAGAAGAGAGTGAGTTTGCAAAGTCCCTCAACTGGAGCAGGTTTTGAGTTTAGCCATGTATGAAACAAAGATCCTTAAATGGGACCTATTTGCACAACACAGGAGTCTCGACCGTGTGCGGAGGAACGCGGCGAGTCCGTCAGACGTCCTGCGGCTGATGAAGCAGCCTGCTGGCCTGACCCGTTCTGCCGTGCGTGCTGCGGACTACATGGACCACGCTGTTAGACTGATCCAAAGATCGTTACAAACACGTTCGAAGCGCTTCATCAATGGCACATGTGTGTAACCTTCCAGAATATCTAAGATATTTGCAAATCTGTTGTTTCTGAGTTACTCATTGTTTTTCTCTTTCAACTAGTCACACTCCCCCCCGAGGATCTGCAGGCCATTGCTGATCGAACAGGCTGCTCCATCCAACAGCTTGCACCCACTTGCACGTCAGTTTCTAATTTAGACAAGTTTCGTACTGGAAGCAGCGTCTGCAACAACATGTGAGGCAACTATTCTTTCATTTTCAAGAATGCATTAACAAGAAAGCTTAAAGAAGCGTAGACTTCCACAATTAACCCTCATTTTCAACAAGTAAAACCTTTATTAGGACTAATAATGATCGATTATCATTGTGATCGCAAAATTTAATAAGAGTGTCAGAAAAGTGATGACAAAGGGGAATAAAGAGTGCAGAAAATAGCCGTTTTTCTCTTGCCAATAGCAAAAGCAGCCTTTGGGGATCATCCAACACACCTTTCACTCGCTGGCTCCCAGCTGAGTACCAGGATAGCTTTTCTCTGCCTAGAGGCTGGGACCCGCAGGTGCCAGTCAACAGTAGAATTCTTCCCTTGGTAATGTTCTTCAAGAATCATCTTCTCTGGCATAACTAATAATACTTGTACAAATATATATATTCTTTTACAAATTTTTTCCATATTTATATTTTGTCCCAAGGTGAGGGAAGTGTCAAACCGTATCCTGCGCTTCACTAACCCCACTGTGGACAACGACCCACTCTACACTCACCTGGTGACACTCTTTGGACAGTGGACTGATCATGACCTGACCTTCACCCCCACCTCTCCTTTGATCACCTCATACGGTAGCAGTGTGGCATGTGACCAGACATGTGATCGCAGAGAGCCCTGTTTTCCCATTAAGGTCAGTGCATCGAGGTTAAAAGAACGGATCAACACATCTAAATACTCACTGAATACTAACTGCTTCTTATCATCTATACAGATCCCAAGCATGGACCCCCGCTTTGGTGTAAACTCCCAACAGTGCATCCCCTTGATCCGGTCAGCAGGAACTTGTGGTCAGTTTCTTCGAAATGTCTCTCCCCGTGAGCAAATAAACGCCCTCACTGCCTTCATTGATGTAGGGCAGGTGTACGGCTCAGATGATGTTAAAGCTCGCTCCCTGCGGGACCTCACCACTGACAAGGGCCTGTTAAAAGTCAACACAGAGTACAGAGACAATGGTCGTGAACTCCTGCCCTTCGTCAACAGTAGTGTCAACATTTGTGCCAACCGGGCTCTCATTACTGGGAGTGGTCAGGAGGTGCCCTGCTTTCTGGCTGGTAGGTGGCAACAAAACCTTTACTATAGTCCTTGTTAAAAGATTAAAAATAAATAAAACCATCACACAGGTATAACAATGACAAATTTTCTTTGACTTTTAAGGTGACGGTCGCTCCAACGAGAACATTGGTCTCACCTCTTTGCATACACTCCTGATGCGAGAGCACAACCGTCTGGCCCGCGCTTTGGCCAAACTCAATCCTGACTGGAATGGAGACAGAATCTACCAGGAGGCTCGGAAAATCATGGGAGGATACTTTCAGGTTGGAGACGGGCACAAGGAGCACAAAAGTTGAATTAGTGATTGAACTGAGTGTTCTATCATCAAAGCTGCGGTCAACTCAGGTTCTTTTTTGTCTCTCAGGTTCTCACCTTCAGAGACTACTTGCCCCACATTGTTGGTCCAGACTTCGTCGCTAAGCATTTGTCCAACTACCCGGGTTATGATGCAAACGTGGACCCCAGCATCGCTAATGTGTTCGCCACAGCTGCTTACCGATTTGCACACCTGGCTGTTCAGCCTTCCATGTATCGTCTAGATGAAGAATACCAGGAGCACAGACTTTACCCCAGCCCTCCCCTGCACAAAACCTTCTTTACCTCATGGAGGCTCATCTTTGAAGGTCAGGTCCAAAGTCTTAAACTTACTATTTGTTCTCAAACACAGAATGAATACAGTTGATCAAAATGAAGCAATATCATTCCTCAGGTGGCTTGGACCCACTACTGAGGGGGTTGGTGGGTCGCCAGGCCAAACTGAATACGCAGAGTAAAATGATGACTGATGAGCTGAGGGACAAGCTGTTTCAGTTCTCTCAGAAGTTGGCGCTGGATCTGGCCTCTCTCAACATGCAGAGAGGAAGAGACCATGGAATCCCTGGTATTTAGTCTTTATATCTGTGTACCTTATGTCTATAATATAGCTTGCTGCAATTATTCTCTATGGTGTTAAAATAGATTTTTCCTGGACTGGACCTTGCTAAAAGATAAAAAACAATGGTGGACTGTTTGAAACCTTTGCACTGAAGGAAGGAAGGTTCATAATGTATTCACAGGTGAACACGTCACATAAAGTAAAAGGCTAAAAATTAATGACTGTATGCCTCTTTTTAGGCTACAATAAATGGCGCGGGTTCTGTGGACTGTCACAACCAAAGACTCTGTCAGAGCTGGCTATTGTTATGAACAACTCGGTTCTGGCCAAAAATCTGATGGATCTGTACGGTACACCTGACAACATTGACGTGTGGCTGGGAGGAGTGGCTGAGCCGTTTGTCCCTGGAGGACGAGTGGGGCCTCTGTTTGGCTGCCTGATTTCCAAACAGTTCGCGAGGATCCGCCAGGGTGACCGGTAGGCTACTACTACATTACTGATTCTATGGAATTAGCGGTGTTAGCTGCAAATTCAATTCCTTTACTAACAATCTGTCCATATTCAGACTTTGGTGGGAGAATGATGGAGTCTTCACTGCAGCTCAGCGGTCGTCACTGGCACAAACATCATTTGCCCGCATCATCTGTGACAACACTGGCATTACTGAAGTACCCCAGAACCCCTTCCTGTTCCGGCCTCGAGAGTCTGGTTACACGAGGTGTAATAACATCCCTGCCTTTGACCTCAGACCATGGAAGGACAATAGAGGTGTGTAAATGTTCTCAACTTCTCTCTGACATGCACAGAATTATCAGTGAAAATATTTTGAAAAATATAGATTTTTTAAAATATTTAAATTCTCTTTCGAACACTCGTGTCCACGACCAGGACCACAGGGACCACCTGGACCACCAGGACCACAGGGACCACCTGGACTAACAGGACCACAGGGACCATCAGGCCCATCAGGACCTCAGGGACCATCAGGACCAGCAGGTAAGTCTGCCACTTCATCTTCAATTACTATAAAAAGCCTCCTGAAACCGATTTTAATACTATACTACTACATGGTGTCTTTCATTCCACAAAGGACCCAGTGGACCACCCGGTCCAGTGGGCCCACCAGGACCTCCAGGCACAGTGGCAAAAGCTGCCTTCTCAGTGAGTCTTGGCAACAGTGCCAAAAGTTGCAGAAATGGCCTTCCCATCACCTTCACAGATGTTGTCTACAATGGACAAAACAGTTACAACACTGACACGGGGATCTTCACCTGTAACGTAACAGGTGTTTATGAGTTCAATTTCCACTGCACACTCTTTCAGAGTAACGCCAATGTGGATCTTCTGCGTAACGGAAGGCCGATCCTGCACTCTTTCACTACCCGGCAGAACGGTTACATCTCAGCCAGTGGCAACATTAACATTAGGCTTAACAGGGGCGACAGGGTTTGGTTGGTGGCCAATGAGGGTGGCAACACTATGACTAGTGACAGCACCTTCTCAGCGCACCTGCTCTTCGTTGAGTAGAGTGCTGTTCCTGAAGAAGCTGCTTATCCACCACACCATTAATATACAGCAAAAACATATTATTATTATTATTAAAAGTACTTTATATGTTTTTAGTGATTTTTGAGATGTAATTGATGATACTGTTATCTGTAGATATAATGTTAAAAAATTGCTGAAAAACAGTGTGAAAACTATAAGTATAAGTAATTAATTTTAACTTTTATTTTTATTGTGTAAATTTAATATCTAATTGTCTACTTGTTTGATTGAAGGCACACATACATTTTTTTAAATATAGGAAAATTTTGCAAATTATGTTTGGGAAATTGTAATTCTCAGGAAATAAGATTTTTTTGAAACATACATGTGTTTTTCTAGTGTGGCGTGTAAGACAGTGTGAAAAGAATAAATGATTGTTTTGCAGATTAATTTGAGACTTTGCTTAAATTTATGATATTATTTGCAGAGCCCCAAAACCATCAGCTGATTGTGTTTTGGCTAAACCAGCAGATGGCACTGACATACAAGTCATGCAGCTTTCCAGGGACAAAACAGAGCAGGCACAAACACAACTTGTAGGGTGAATGCAATTAGTTATGTCACTGCACACAGGAGGTGAAGCTGCTTTAAAACAAATAGCCTAAAACAAACATTAAAAAATTTCAGAAGACATACAATGTAACATTATTATTTGTTTTACCTTGTATGTCTCTTCTTATTGGCTGAAATAGTTGGTAAGTTCTTCCTTTCCCCCACAGGAATGTGAAGAAAAAGCAAAGTTTCTGTTAGATCATGCAGGATCACAAAAAAAATCAATGTGAGAACTAACGATTGTCATAAAGATGCCAAATTGAACATAAGTTGACTTTTCAACAAATCGTTACAATGATGAACTTGAATTTGGATTGTTACACATAGTTTGTACTGTTAGGATATGAATCATGGATATGAATCCAGGATATGAATCATTTAGTTGCAATGGAATTATGCTCAATTTTTCATCACTTTTATGTAAGGGATCTACTTACACTTTAAAGAGCCAGCATTTTGCTCTGAGTAACAAATGTGTTTATGCTGGACAACAAAAATGCTAAAACAAAATCGCAGATCTTCCACACTGCAGACATGTTCATGTCTTACCGCCTGAAAAAAAATTATTGTGCTTTGTAACATAAGTTGAGGCATTTCTAAAAATATTTGCTGCACTAACAAGTACATATCTTGTCTGAGAGGTGTTTAAAACTATAGTATTATGTTTCCACATTGGCTTTGTCCTTGCATGTTCAGGATACATACCTCAAACACACAAAGAAAACAGTAACATAAAAGTAAGAACGTCAGCATGTTTTTAAATTAAGCACTTAGGACACGGTACTGAGACCCAGTTCACACGAAAACCGAACCCTAACAGAAATCCAAAGGCCTATATTGGGATATTCAGGTGTGTCGTTTGAAATGAGTTTCTGATAAACTGCATCCTCTAAAACCGGTCACATTAGATTGTTAGACTAAATTTTTAGGAAATCATTAGATTCCAAATCACAGCTATTACTGTACATACGATTCCAATGTTCTGTTCAATATTTAACACATGTTTTTGATATTAAAAACGGCGCCTAAAGGTCACTGGCTTTAATTGCGAATGCCAACACTCCCCAGGGCATTTGCATCTTTGCCTAAATAAGTAGAATATGTAGGCCCTCACACACACACACACACACACACACACACACTCGCGGATGAATGCAATATATGGCGATCGATATGAGACGTGGTGGGTCGCATTAGCTCTGTTGTTTTCTGCACAGTGGAGAGGAGGGACGGGAACCAGCTGCTGCGTTATCAACACCCCCTGCACACACACACACACACACACACACACACACACCACGCCCCCCTGACCTCCGTGGACACACACCCATCCACAGAGAGTGGCTTTGGGGGTCCCATGGGAGCAGGGGAATGCTGGGGACCACGAGCGGCACACGATACCCCATTGTTTGGTTTCGCAGTCACTGGTCCCCCTCCCCCAGCCCGTCTCCCCTCTGACACACACGGGTTGACCGCCTCTGCGGGTTAAATTGATTAGAAAGCCGTTTGTGGTTCGGCTAATCCTCCATTTTCGCCCCGGCTCTGCGCTTCACCAAATTAGAAAATCCACACATGAGACAGCAAGTCTTGCGGGTTATGATAATGACGGCGGAGCCAGCGGCACCTGTGGAGACGGAGGTCGGAGCAGGAAACAGCAGCTCCACAATCAGCTTCTCCGCAAAAACGGTCCGTTTGGAAACGCTGGGAAAAGGCTGGACTGGCTGACGCTGGTCCACGCGTGCTGGTTTAGAGGCAACACGGCGTTTTAATCAAATTGAAAGAAACGTTTCTCTGCCAACAACAAACAGAACCTAGATATTACGTAATGCATGTTATAAATGGATGAATTAATAAATAACGGGATGATGGGGTTTCTGTCAGCTCAGCACATAACCTAAGTTTGCCGTGAGCGGGAGCCAACTGTTGTTCAGATGAAATGTCAGTGAGTTCACTGTCCCACCGTCAGGAAGTTCACCTTCAAAGTTCTATTTTCTGTAAGTTTGCAGCGGAAACACAGACGCGTTGATTTTGTGCACAGCCGCCCTGAGTCTGCACAGGCTGCTCAAGTGTTCATGTGGTGATTTTCTTAAATGGAGCAGTCAAAGATCCAATTTTCAACTCCCCGAATTTCCATTTGGAAAGTTTGGAGAGCACTGGAGGAATTTATGTATCATCATATATGGATTTTTCACGGTTAAGCAGAGGTGTCAGTCATGTTAGAAGCGTGTGAAGGACACGGCGACAGGGCGGGGACTCGGCAGCAGGATTCCCCAAGACTGCTCTCATAATTGGGGGAACATCTGACTTTGTCCCGCGCTGGCAGATGGTGGGTTGAGGCGGGATTCAAGGGGGGAGATTTACATTCATTGTCCAGGCGCACAAACTCCACACAGAGACAATAGTGTCGGTAAGCGGCAAGGAACCAAGGTTGGAAGAAAAAAAAAAAACTTTCCTTTTCAGCACAGACGGACAGAAAATTAATTTTGGGGTTTGAGAAATGCTGCAAAGATGACGTTTTTATTACATTTGGCCTAAGAAGAAAACAAACTGTTTCGTTCTCACTCACCTTAAATCATTCTAAAAAAAAATGTCTATAAAAAATGAAGCTCATACATTTACAGGCTATTGTAAACAAAAACTGAGTCACTGGGCTTGAGTTTATTACAACGACATACCAAAAGAACTTTTTTAAATAAAAACCCCTATAAGGCTTCGTCAGTCTATATCCAATATTATCACGTTTTTTTTTATAGCGGGCATTTGCCTATTAAGGCTGAATATGGATCTTTTTGACAGCGGCTTTTTTTTTTTAAAAAAAAAAAAAACAGATTCCACGAGCTGTTTAGTAAAACAGTCTGTTGCGCAGATTAAGAACTAATTTCGGGCACCGTCAGGCAGAGATCCAAACGCCAATCAGAGCGCAGTCCTGTCCGCCGCTGGCGGAGATTGATGGGCCAACCAGACGGCCATTGTTGAGGCTGACACTGATGCGATGCGTCCTCAGCGGAATCACTGCGTTCAAAGGAGCAGACGGTCAAGCTGCTGAATGTGCGCCTGTAACTGCGCACTCGTGTATGGACAAACCAAACAGGACTTTCTCTACAGTCCGCTGAGTGGCCAATGAGAATTGAAAAAGTGGATTTTTATAAAGTATTCCACATGTGTAGGCTATAACCCGTGTAAGGTTGCGGTAACATTTTATTCTGACGTTTAATGATGTGGGGAAACACAAAAAAATAAAGGCTCCCTCTCCCCCTCCTGCAGCCACACCCAAAGTGGACAATCCATTTCAATAACACTGCATTAATGTGTTTCTGATTTAAAGACATCATTGGTGACTGTAGTTTTTGCTTTGAAACGAGTCAGATTGTTGTGGTTTTGTCGCTCTGCTCGAACTTAATGTGCAGAAAGTTTGCTGGGAGTCACACGTTGGATGCTGAATTTGGCACAAGTCCAAACAACGGATGCACTTTACACCAATGAGAGCATCCATTTCAACAATCGGTCCCCCATATGGCACTAAGGCCCCTCCTCCACGCTCTATCCCGGCAGAGGGTCTCATTCATGCTCCAAGACAGTGGTTCACTGGCACTGCAAGCTTTTCGGCCCTCGGATCTACTGTTTTTGGTCCGACGTGGCCTCTTGACAAAGGGAGACTTTCTGCTCGCTGGCGTTTAAAAGACGTTTCCTCAGCGGACTCGCTCTGAACTGTCTGATGAGTTGAACCCACCGAGCAGGTGATCGTTTGCGCGAACTGAACGCTGGAGATTTGCGCTTGGACAATGCTCGCCGTCAGTGGGGGAATATATTTATTTTCATCGCTTGAGCCCTGAAAGAAAGTCTGTGGGGATTTTTCCGTCCGAACATCACACAGCACAGGCTAATTCCTTCCTCACAGCTCTGGTTCCTTGCGGCGCTCCGAAACCGCGCTGCGCCTTGGCGTGGACCTTTTGTTGTTTGTCAAAGAGCTTTAGTTCTTCGATTCCACGTTTTTCCTTTTAAGTGAAAAAAGTGCCCCGCGCGTACAGGACAGGGCTTAAATGTTCGGGATCCAGGAGCATCTGATACGAGAAGTGAGCGGATCAAAAGAAAGAGGTCTCGGAGAAGAGATGGATCCGGTCCGGTCGTGGGTGCGCAACGTCGGTGTTGTGGATGCAAACGTCGCGGCTCAAAGGTAAAGCTCAAACTCAGCGGGTTTTCCTCTCACCAGATTTTCATATTATCTCAGCTCAAGTTTGTCAGCCACGTGAATTAATTTATTTTTTGATCACGAGCAAAATTTGGTTTACTATCTATAATTGTTTAACATAGGGAACAACTTGTTGCCAAAGATGAAACGAACCCCCTTTTGGAACTTCTTTTAGGAGGGTGAAACAACAGCACTTGACACCAACATTATTTATTAAAGTAATACAACTTGAGTTTTGCTTTTTTGCACAAAATCACTCCTGTACTGCCGAACGTGTTACTCATAATCAGAACACATAGAGTTTGTCATAAAGTCACACAGAACAAGCTTTTAATCAGACAAGTTAATCTTGAGCAAAGCTTTAAGTTGGCACAAGTAAATTTGTGATAATCTGCCAAAACGGTATAAGACAAAAGCTAAATGTAGACTATATTTTTCGCACGTTATGCATCTGATGTTTTAAATCCGGCAGCTCAAAAATTATTTTGTCCTCACACACACTTTATGATTTTTCATAAGCGGGGGAAGAGTTTCTGTTGATGAACCCTTTTTTTCTATTTGTCTCAGAACGTTTTCCATATTCTTTTAGATACTCAATTATCCACTTCAAATTTTACATTTCTTTCCTACACACACACATCTGTGTTGTCAAATTGCAAACTAATTATGGCCAAAGTTAAAAAAACAATATGCTATAAACAGTCCTCGAGATGAAAATGGAAAAAAAATGCACCAATTTAATTAGGATAATGCATATGTTAATTTTTGTCAAATAAAAATAGTAACTACTAAGTTCTGCAATAATGTCGCGGTGTATTTGATTTTTGATATGAAGCATTTAATTGGAAGTCAAAATAAAATTTAATCTAACTTGGTTTATTCAAATATTTTTTTTTCCTCAGGGCTTGGAATGATTCTTAGAAAAAAGGTTCATTGCTGTCACGACAAAATCCACCATCAACAAAATCTTGAGTCATCTGGAAAGAAATAGAACAGCCCATATCAAAGCCAAGTTAAATGTGCACATTTGTTTATCTCTTCTTTTTTGGGGTTGATTTGAGATAAACCCAAGGAGTTTGTTTTGGAGGACTAAAACTAAATCGTTAATTTATACAAATTATTCAGTCAGTAGCATATTAACTCAGTCATAATCAATGCTTTTTCTGGCACAAAACCTCGTTTTAACAACTTTTTCTTCTGTTTGTGTCCGTGTCTTGTTTTTCTTTTTTTTTTTTTTTTGCCTTGATTTTCGTTTTAATTCCCAGGTCACGATACGTTCTTCTACACAAATAAAATACCCTTCAAGTAATTAGGAAAACAAAAATATTTATAGATCATTGTTTGTGGGTTTTGGTTTGCTTTTTGGAAATTGTTTTTAATTAATCCTGAGAAAGTGAAGGCCTTTTTGGAGATCTAGAACCTTTGTTCCAAATGCGAAATCAGTTTGGAACTATCGGTGTCAGTAACCCAGTGATAATTTTAATGAATAATAATATAAAAGTTAAGTTTGCATGTTTTCCGTAGATTTCTTTAAAAATATCATCCACCAGCGACTGAATGTTTAAAGGCTGTGTCTTCCTGTCGCGTCCTCAGTGGTGTAGCTCTGTCCAGAGCTCATTTTGAGAAGCAGCCACCCTCCAATCTCCGCAAGTCCAACTTCTTCCACTTTGTCCTGGCGCTCTATGACAGACACGGCCAACCTGTGGAGGTGGAGAGGACTGCGTTCGTGGACTTCGTTGAGCACGAAAAGGTGAACACCTGTTT
This sequence comes from Channa striata, assembly GCA_033026295.1. Taxonomy (NCBI): domain Eukaryota; kingdom Metazoa; phylum Chordata; class Actinopteri; order Anabantiformes; family Channidae; genus Channa; species Channa striata. The sequence continues at coordinate 6,220,436 of CM065178.1, forward strand.
GTCCTAATGTGCCTAAAGTCTAAAGAAACGCCAAACACTTTCAACAACTAGAGCAACAGAACATATTAGTAACACACACTATATTTCAGCTTTAAACAGGTGCTTGACTTGATCTTCCCCATCCCCAGTAAAGCCAAGCACATCAACAGCTGACGGCTACATGTTTACACAAGCTTTACCCTCAATGAGCGGATGTGGGATTGAAAAGGAATATCTAATGACTAATTAGCAGCTTTCCTCATTAGGAGGACATCACTGCTTTTTAAAATGCAAATTATGCTCGCTCCTGTTAAGTTATACAGTGAACTAATCATCAAAGTCTCCTTTCCTTCATGCCCCCCCTCTTCCATACTCTAAATTCTGCTCTGGGGGAGCTGGATTCCTCAGGTTGGACAAGACCAAAATAAGGAAGGCTGTAGTGTAAAGACGGAGTTAGAAAGAGGGGAGACCGAACCTCACGTCCAGTGCTGAGGGATGTTTTTGCCTTGTGGTGAGGGGAGCGAGATGATACTGCCCTGCCAGCTGAAGTTGAAACAGAGTTTTGCATAATTTCACAGGTATAGGGAGGGTTGCACTAATGCCAGCACTGAAAGCTGTCAGCGTGCTCCCCTTTGTGCCACACAGGCCAGTGCAGAGTAATATGATGGCAGTGGAGGAGTTCATTTTCTGCATGGTTACCCTGGCATCTGTTTTTGCTTTGTAATTATGCAGAGGTAGAGTGATGGCATGGTGAAACAAATGCTCCTCTGTGTGTATTTACAAAACTTATGATGCCCGGCATCCATCAATCTCCTGATGTGTCTCAACCCAACTTCTGATATTAAGTTTGAGCTCTGTTACTTTTCATGCATTTTAATCCCCCACCTCTTCTTCCCTCCTTCCAACTGTCTCCTCTTCCCACTTCCTACTCCCCCGATCTCCTCGTTCTCTCTCTACCTCTCTCGCTCTTGTCTTTGTGATGCCAGCCTCCTGGGTTATTGGACCAGAGAGCATTCCTCTGAGACCACTTAGAAAGACCAGTAGAGGTAGAGGGAGAGAAAGAAAGAGGGGGAACAAGAGGCAGAAACGGGGAGAGAAGGAAGAAGCGAGAGGCTAGTGGAGAGCCTGGGGGAAGGAGGGGTAGCAGGAAAGAAGTTTTTCTGTCAAGGTCGACTGCTGCTCACTCTCACATACAGTACTTTCCACTCGCTGGGACACACTACACACAAACAAAGACACACACGTACACACATACATGTAACATGCCATACCTTGTTGCCAGGAGGACCACTGGTTTTGGTAAAACGGCTTGAGGAGTTAGTATCAGACATGATAGTTCAACCTCTGCAAAGAACATCTGACTCAAGGTTAAGCACTCAGCTTATGGACACAACACAGGGTCCCATATGGGCTTTGAGCCTACAACCCTCTGATCTCCATGCTGCTCCCAGGGAAGGGCGAGCTGCTGGATTAGGAACGACGCTCTGTGCTTAACACTGCATGGGGATGCCCAGCTGTACTTATCTGTGTCCCAAATGTGCCTAACTGCATGCGCTGCATTTGTCTGTCTTTCGACTCTTACCAAGGAGCAGACGGGAGAAAAGACCAACAATGGCACGCACTACAAACTCCAGCTTCTCTACAGCAACGGTGAGTAGAGTCCAACGTACGGTTGGGTTGATTCTTTCCTGTCGGAGCCTAATTTCGGCATTTAGATGCCCTGCATACAACATGAGCCTAAAAAGGTTATCAGTGACACCAGCGTGCTAACATGACAAACACTTGAGTAATATTCCTTCCTATTCTCCCTTGTCTTACCTTGACTCTTCTCTCCGAGCTCATAAATTACCATCCGCTCGTTGCCTAATCACTGGCTTTGTACAGTTCATCTTTTTCTGGGGCCGTGTACAGGGAAATGAGGTACATGTTGCCATCCCACATCACAGCCCCCCCCGAAACTCCCCCAGCCCCCCATTGTGCTTCCACATCAGATCGAAGGATACACAAAAAATTTGGTTCCCATGAGTCACTGCTGCCCCTACTCTGCCATCGCAGTGGCACCCATGGGAGAGAAGATGAAAGACGTGTTCCAGAGAAACCCCCTGCACCCTCCCACACACCCACACACACACACACACACACACACACACACACATATGTACATACAAACACACCAAGAGCACTTCCTCTACATCCCCTCCTCTTATTCCCTTCCCCCAAGTGATATCAAAGGCATCTCAATTGAGACTTTGATGAGAGGAACACATTTTAAAAGCAACACTCCCCAAAGTCTCTATAAAAAAATCTTGCCTAGTGTGCTCTTCTCTCAAGTAGCAATTCATTACGTGTTGTTTCCTCCTGTAGAGTGATTTACTTCCAGAGTTTTTGGGTATTTCTGGAAATGTACCTGATTATACAAAAGCAACAAACAATATCAGTTAAACCGTTTGCAGTTTCACCTGTGGGGTATAGTTAATCCTCTCGTTAATCGACTGAACTTCGGAATACATTTTTTACAAAAAGCTCATGACAAATCTTGAGACAAATCATGAGAATGTGGTAAATTCTGACCTCTCTGTAGAACATGACTAATAATCATCAAACATCAAAGACTCTCAATCCCCTCAGAAACCATCAGAGAGAAAATATGAACTGCATGCCAATCGTATTCCTCCATCTTGGCTGAACAAAGTTCAGTGTTTTTTTTCTGAGAGCCTGTTGAGAGTCTAGGGAGAAGAAAATCATAAATCTTTCCATTTTATTTGGAGAATCTACAGCACATTGTATTTTTTAAAAACAATATGTTAGGGCAGGTTAGAGAGTTTAAAAACAGTTTCAGTTCCTTCATTCTATTTGAAATTTGGATGAATTAAATCAGCCAACTACTGAGGCTGAGACATTCTACATTCAGTTTCTTTGGAAAATTGCTTTCACATCATTCTGAAACAAATTAACATGCCTTAGAGAAGTCTGTAAAGTTATTGATGACGAACTTCTATGTCTTGTTTTTGCAGGAGTTCGTACCGAACAAGATCTTTATGCACGACTTATCGACTCAGTCACCAAACAGGTTGGTAACCTTGGCCTACGTGAACAGGTGTTTAACTGATTCACTGATTCTTTACGAAACTTAAACTGTTCCACTGCTCCGTGTTTCCTTCTCTCAGCCCATATCCTATGAGGGTCAAAACAAGAATCCAGAAATGTGCAGGGTTCTGCTCACACACGAGGTTATGTGCAGGTGAGTGTTACACACAGACACGAGCGCACACATGCTCACTGACACCTTCACCCGCAGGGACAAAATCTAAATATCCATTACCTTCCTCAACTCTTTGTCTCAGACAGCTTGAAATGTGGTTTTGGGACGACGTTCTGGCCTCTACAGTTTTTTGGAAAGTAGTCTGTGGTAAAACTGTCTCGCCTGTCTGTTATCGCCCTTGTTACAGTGGTAGCCCCCCGCTGATTTCAGATGTAATTCAGAATGGAAGCAGCCGCACTTTATGGGGACAATCTAACTCGGCTTCCAGTAGTTCTGTTTAACTCAGACAACTGGGATAAACTTCAGCAAGTTTAAGAAGTTTAGTCGCGGCTTAGGGACCAAGAACTTTTAGTTATTATTGGGGAAATAAAGAAAAGAGGCGAACTCCAGTTTTGCGATGGGGAAGAAGCTGAAGAGAGCGGTCTGGAAGTGGACCAGTGACCCAGGATTCGAGGGCAGCAGGGGAAGGATAGGGGGCTGGGACATGGGGAGAGGGGCTAAGACGGAGTGGGCTTTGCCATTGTGTAGCCAGCAGATGCCCGAATGTGACTCACAGCTGGCTAATAACAGAGCCGAAGAAGCAGAGGGCAAGCGTCACAGCTGGGGAGTGAGGCCGTCTGACAGTGGGGCGGAGGGGGGCAGGGCAGGGCCAAGCTGGGACACGAGAGGGGTGAGGTGAGGCGTAGGGGTGGCAGATGGTTAGGGGTGGGGGCACTTTTGTTATGCAGTGAAGGGGACTTTGGGGAGGGGGGGGCAGCCAGCAGGCTCCTCGGACAGGACTGCTGACGAATGGTAGGATGTTGTGGGCCGGTGTGTGTGCAGTGAGGCTGCGTGGGGGTTGAGTTTGATTTCGAAATCAATGTGACAGATTGCCTGGCTGGCTTTTCACTTTTGAATGGTCTCTCACTGTTTGTAGGGTGTGTTGTTGTACCTTTTCTTCCTCTCTTTTATTCTTTTGTCTATTCTTCCCCTCCCCTCTCATGCCTTCTTTGTGTGCTTTTGGATCTTGGCCGATTGCGGAGCGGAGTAGTCTAGGTCTGTGTATGTGGACGGGCCAGACATATAATGGCTTCTCTGGTTTAATTTGTTTTTTTTTTCAACACTGACTTTTCTTCTTTTCTGTCTCCTTAACCTTCCCCTCAGCCGCTGTTGCGAGAAGAAAAGTTGTGGCAACCGAAACGAGACGCCCTCTGACCCAGTCATAATTGACAGGTAATGAGACCAAACCAAGTCCCACACAGTGCCCAGTACCTCAAGCAAGCACCTCTTCATATGTGTTCACTTTTCTCTTTCTTTGCATTTATACACCTACATACTTACATGCAGCAACAAAGGGAACTCACCATTTGGTGCGAAGGTTCTTCTGCTGAGATCGCACCAATCAGTTACTGCATTTACAGCCAGTGAGAATAGTGACTATAGTGAGAAAAATAGGACCGTAGCAGTGGAGAAGCCCTGGACACAGCACGGTTGATGTCTCAGTGTACATTTCACATATCAGTATAAATTTGTTCTCATATAGCTCAAGTATACATATTGACATTTCCAACACTTCCACCACACAGTGCAAACTGGCTGTAATACACAGACACTGTGCAGTTCTCTTCAGCTCTCTGTTTATCTGTTGATCTATCTCCAGCCTGCTGGGATCTGTTTCACTTTGGTCACTCATTATGTTCAACAGCCGACGTTGCACCTGAAACCTGCCAAAAGCGTAGATTTCCTTTCATCAGAAGCATGTGGATCTTTCATACTCCCAGACAGGCTCACACATGTAGTAAATGTTCACCCTGACAGCCAGCTATCAGACTCAAAGGGGAATGACCACTGCCGTAATCAGCATGTGTGAGGGCCTTCACGTCCGAGGGATTTGAAGGTCCTGCACTGTCTGCCTGGCATTAACCAGTGTGATGAATGATCATAAGCAAACCGCATGTGAAATACTTTCTCTGTGATGTCATAGACGCAACCTTCATCACTTCTCGCTCACTCTGTCCCTCCTCTCTCCTTCTTTCTTTCCTTCCCTGCAATTGTCTGTCTAGATAACACTCACTTCATATACGTCAAGGACCCTTTTCTCTCCCCTCTTCAGTTCAAGCTGGCTGGCTGTTGACAGTGTGTCTCAAAGGACCTCTGCTGAAGATAGTTTTCATATAACGGAAAAATCGGGTTGTTGTCTTTCGAATTTTCCCAGAATACCTTGGAGCAGCTGCTTTTCTCATTTACTGTTGCACATTATTCTTCCAATAACCCCTTCCTCACCCTTTTTCTACTTTGTCTTAACATGGTTAAACCGCTTTGAAATTTGTTTGCAATTAGCTTGGCAAAGAACAATTTCTGTGTGTCTTCAGGACTCCTGTGTGTGCAGGCCAATGTGCAGCTGTGAGGATTGATTTAAATTGAATCATTGACCTACTGTACTCACTAATCACACTGGGCATATCCCGTCCTGATGGGGGCTTCTCCCACTTGACTGGCCTGCAAAATCCTCTCCTCAGGGAGCATCCTATTAGCAGCCAACTAATTTCTGATAAGCCTATGGAATTTTATCGTAGCCCTCTGCCCTTTTATCCCATCGAATGTGCACTTTTACATTTGACCATTTGTATGTACATCACACACTCCAAAAACAAAGTACAGTGATTGTTCTGAGCATGCAGCCACTGTTTGTGTGCACACAAAACAATATATATTATCATGTGTGTGTGTGAGGAATGTTTATTATGGATGTATATGGATGTATGTGCAACTGTCTGTGTGGCTCTGTGACCCCTACTCTGACCTTTTCCCCTAGTCACTGCTTGGGTCCTAAATTATTCATGTGTGTATGCATAACTGTGTGTGTGTGTGTGTGTGTCTGAGAGTGCGGTTGTGCATTTGGGCATGTGTGGAGGAGACGGTGGCATTCTGTGACTCTAGTAATCAGCCTCCTGCTCACAACCCTAACACCTGTTCTCCAATTAACATGCAGTGTGCTGGGCCCCACTCGCTTTTTGCCCAGCCGCTGCTTTCTATTGCTTTTTCTTTTCCTTTACACTTTTTTCTTTCTCTCTCAACCTCATGCTCGCACGTGTACTTCTTCACAGCCTTTTTGGTCTTTTCACTTGTTCTCACACAAGCCCACTACTTCTTCACTCCCTATTGCTCAATTCCCTCGCTTCACGTCTTTTTCCTTCATGTTACCATCTCCTCCACTACATCCACCCCCCTCCTTTCCTTTTGCCTGTCTAATTTTTCCATAATTAGGTGGTGTCATTAGGACACCTACCCAAGCACAAGGGAGTTTGTAATTCCCCAAACGGCCCAAACCCCCTCTTTTCTAATCTCCTTTCCATATTGTTTCAGTTTTCTCTCCCCCCCTTCTCCTGCTGCTGCACCCCCCTCCATCTCCCCTTCTCCCTAATCCTGATTTCAGTGAAAGGAGAGAGAGGAGATCACAGCTGATCCATTGGGAGGGGTGAAGGGATAGAGGATGGAGGGGCCGAGGGATGAAGAGGCCAAGGGCACTCGTTGACAAAGAGATGACTCTTAAGTTGCGTATGGGAGAGAATTATCTAATGCCCTGCTGCCTGCTGTGTCTAATAGTTTTACAGTTGTCTGATCTTAACATTGGTGAACCGTTCTACTTACCAATCTTGTGAAGTGACTTCTATATTTGCTGAATGTCACTGTCACTTATCTTTGACTGATGGACTGGCTTGTTCACTGATTGGTCAAATGACTGATAGATTCCTCTGTGCTCATTACCATAAATGTTCACCAACACTTCAAACTCATGCAGTGAATATATCTACTGCTCCTTAAAACAAGTATTTTAAATTACACGTCCTACTTGGTTTAAAAATAAATAATATATTTTATATATTATGTGACAAGTTTTTAGATTTAGTAATAAAACAATTAGACCATCAATTGGTTCGTTGACTGACAGGAAATTAATTGATGGATATGGTGATAACAAATTGATTTTCAAATCTCAGCACTGGCTGATATCTTCATAAATGAAAATTTGCAGCTTTGAAAATTTGGCTCATCAGTAATCCCCAAAATATATATACAACTCAATAGACAAAGAAATACATAAAATCACATCGAAATATCTGTGACCAATCTTTGTTGGTCTACAGTGTGTTAAGCTGTTCTGCTCTGAGAAGTCCTCAGTTATAACTCTGGCAGAAATGTGGCATTATTGCCACGCTGACCTCTGACCTCAGAGAAACTATATTGGTTCTGGGCCAAAGCTGGCCTCTGTATTTATGAGTGGACCATGGTTTTACAATGGAGACAAGCAGATGTCACTATAAGTATTAGACTTTGTGGTTTGTACTGGGGGGCTGGGGGTTAGCACTCACTCTGTGTGCTTTTATATTTGGCTAAGAAGTCGAGATCAATAGTTGGTCATAAGAAGTGTGTGGAGGGATCCATCGTAAGGCAAGACCCTTGTGATGTGGAGGACAATGATCAATGGCAAGCACTATCTCACTAATTGATCATGTTTCCAAGAGGGGTCTTTTTTAACAAGCCAGCGCTCAGAGAAAAGAAGAATAATCAATAGGAATTCTCCGATGCTGTCAATATGGCTCTTCCCCCCTCCAGATGCAAAAAGAGCTCACAAAGACTTACACATCCTCGTGGCTTTGAGGCTTTGATTTTTAGATCCGGAAAAAAGCACATGATCTCCACCTGCGATGCAAAAAGGTAACACGACTGTTGTGTTGTCTTTTTATTTAGAAGAGCTATTTCTTTGTGGATCTATGCTTTTACTCTTTAAACAATGCAAAGTTGTCTTGGGTAATGGCTTGACTTGAGATGCTCAGCTCCAAGAGGAATCCATTACTCTTAATCTCAGGTTGTGGGTTATATTGATCTGTTTGTAGTTGCGGTTCTAGTTATGTGCTTGTACCGCAGGTTTGTCTTCAACTAGTCAGTGCAGCGTTTTCTTTCACATGATAATCAATGTGTAGAAGATTGCTTCAGTTTCAGCTCAGTTACAGAACTGACCAATTCAATGTTTCTATTGCAGGTTTAGTTGTTAATTCCTTAGGCTGATATTAATTCTCAAACTAGGAGTTATTATAGTTCTCTACAGTTTCTCTTTTGGACAGTTTGACGAACTGTTTCCATATAATGTGATGTTGGTTATAAATGTCTGCTCTCAGCCACTCAGAGAAGGAGCCTGACCATCTGTTTAGATGCCAGTCCATCCATCTGCTTGTGCCTGTCCATCCTAAACTCATTAAATAACAACAAGATATGATGACGTAGGCTGCTTCCCTCTTTGCTTGTTGAACGGCGTTTCTCACCGCTGTGTACCTGTTCTTAAATTGGGACAGACGTTTTTTTTTTTTTTCAAAATTCAACTGCTAATAGTGGGGAACACCAGCCTCTTCATTTTTAGCGACAACCAAAAAGAAAATAGAAGCTACAAGTCTTTGGGAAAAGAACATTAAACTATCAGCCAAAGAATAAATGCAGCAACATTTTTTGGACTGTGTCAGAGGTCAAATTCTTCCCTTTCCCAGATGCATACTTAGGTTCTGCCGCCAAGTCGTCCTGTTAGGTCATTATATATGCACTTGAGAGTTTTATGTATAAGACAACAAAGTCATTTTAGGAGATTGTTTCCCATACTCCTTGTATAAGACTCCTCTTTACTGTGCTGTGGTGCTGGTAGATCACATTGCTTTAAGATGTTTTTCTGAATTACGCAATTCACCAATCTCAAGTCGACTTCAAATTGTTATTATAAAATATAATATAATATAAAAAATTTATTTTTAAGTTTCCACTTTAGAAACACCTTCAAATACGGGTGGTTGTGCCAGTGCCGGTTGCCTTGTCAGATCAATGGACTTGCTGTGAGAGGAAAAGTTGAACGATCTGAAAGATCAAGATTTCCAGAAAACAAAATTCCTCAAAGAGCTGCTTTTGTTGTTGTTTTGCTTGGCTTGTTTTTTTGAGCGCTGCTACTGTTGTGTAATATGAAGATGTGCATTGTGAATTAGGTGACTAAAAAAGATCCGTGACGGGACTTGTTAGCATTTATAGAGTACCCGTTTTTATGCAGTCTCCAAAAAGGCTGACACTATAATATTTCATTGCAACGTGTTGTTATTTGCATTAAAATCGTACATGTTGTGTCTTTACTTTCTCAAGGCAACATTTATGGTTTTAATATGTAAGCAAGAATGAATAGTGGTCTGTAACTTTAAAAGGGATAATGAATGTTGTGATCTAAAGATCAGGAATCTGTCCTGCATGATTGTTGTGCCTCAGTCTATTATCACCGAGTCACCATCCATTTTTTTTTACATTTGTGAGTTTACATCGGGGTGTACAATTTGGAATTAAAAAATGGCTTTATTTCTATAGCACTTTTCACATTCAAGTGTCTAAAGTGCTGTACATTAGTCACAAGGAACAAACTTATTAAAAAAAAATTAAACATTAAACACATAAAACAATAATGAAACAATATACATAATAATAAGGGAATGGAGCCATAAGAAGCTTTGCTCTGGCTGCTGTACGACACCATTCATCAGACCGGGTTTGCAGTGGAGCAGAAACCAGTGGTAGAAACTGAGGTTGCGCAGTGGTTTTGGAGTCCTGTACTCCCAACTGCCGGTCTGGTCTCCATTGGCTAGTCGGTTCTGTATGAGAGTCACTTTTTTATGGACTCAGGTCCGATCTCAGATCCAGCAGTTAAATTTGACGATTTTGAGTCCGAAATCCGGGCCTGTAAGGAGGACATCTGGGCCAGCGGGGCAGCCAAAGCAGACCGTTGCATAAAGGAGACGTGTCTTGCTTGTGCAGATGCCACGGATTCAAAGCCATCAATCAACTTGTTTTTCTTCTGAATGTGGATCTTCCTTTTGTATTGTAAGAATGTCAGTTTACGGTGGTTACAGCGATTACACATATCCAGACTACCTGTGCTCATGTAATACATTTAAATTCAGTGTCTTACAATAGCATGTAATATTATAATAATAACCTGCATTTTAATATACCATGCACACTCTGCTGCATAACGTCAATCAGTTGCTGTTGGATTTTATCGAAAAACCTGTTGTGGACGTACATTTACTAGATTTTAACTCACAATCATTCACATTATTATCCACATCACACTGATGCAGATATAAATGTGTACATGAATTACCTGTCTTTCACACATACATACACGCACAGAGGCAGACACACTGGGCCCCTCAGTCTGCTGTCACAGGTCTTTCCCTGGTGGGCTAGTACTGTCCAGTCCCTCCAGACCCCCTGTCAGCGAGCCCCTCAGGCAGGGGGCCAGGCAGCGTGGCGACAGGGGCCTGAGGCTCCAGTGCACACCGCCTCACACAGCAGAGCAGCACACAGGCTGGACCACTGAGCAGCTGGCACAGGACCGTGGGGATGGCTCCTCCCTTGGGGCAACGCAAGAAGGAGAATGACACAAAGACAGACGGGGAGAGCCAATGCAATGTCTAGAATATCAAATCCACTGACAGGTAGCGATTCAAACAGTGAAAAGAACCTCACTCAGACTTGTGAGAATGAGATCAGGGACCTTTGGTGAGGCTTGAGCTTTCTGTGATGTGGTCTCATGTGAACCGGGACCATCCTGGACTCCAATGTGCACAGGAGGGTGTATAATGAGTGGTAGGTTATGAGCCGAGTTTGTGTTTGGTCACCTTTGTCCTGCTCCGACCAGTGTTGGCTGTTGTGGCTTGAACCCTGACACGAGGAGTAGGTCTGGTTTGTTTTTGTTGAGAGCCTACAGCGGGGGGAGGTCGGAAACAGAGAACAACAAAGAAATGTTTTGACAGGAAATGGGATTGGACTACCAACGGGCTAATGTGGAAGAACAGTGGGGGGGGAGACATAAGAGTGGGTGGGATACCAAGGGGATGGGGGAAACTAAAGTTTTGAGTTGCAGCTCAATGACGCTCTGAAAGGCCTCGCACTCCCAGAGTAGCTGGGGCAAACCCTCCCATTTGTCTGGCCACTAATAGGGTTCACCTTTGGTTGGTTGAGCACTGTAGAGATTAAGTAGGAGCACTCAGAAGATCAGAAGGGGGCAGATTACTGTGATTTAGAAGTACTTCAGATCACAAGCAAGTGAGTGGTGTGTGATTGTGTGTGTGTGTATGAACGTTCCTGTCTGTGGGTTTATTGTTCATGTGAAATTCCTGCGTTTGTCATTTATTTTGTGAGGGGATTTTATATCAGTGTAATCAGGATCTTGTATGTGTATATGTGTAGGAGGGTGTGGAGTCAAGAGGGCAGTTAGCAGCGGTATTTAGGAACAAGGCCTGTTTTCTTTGGCTGGACGCAGCCACTGTGGGTGGGGCAGTGTGTGTGTGTGTGTGTGTGTGTGTGTGTGACTGGGTTCAGCCATCCACCTCCTTTAAGGTCTTAAATTTCACTAATGACTAAGCAATGCCCCATGGTGCTGGGCTGGCCCCACCAGCTACGAGTTTGTTTGTTTGCCTGTTTATCTAGAATCTGGAAATACTATACAGTATTGAAGTATCGAAAACTCCCACTTTTAACTTTTTCTAACACTTATTTTTACACATTTGCAGTATTTCTTGAAAAAAAATTGATTTAGAACCCGTATTGACTCATAAACGAGGTAATACCTATTGCTCATCTAGTCCATCTACAAGACTAGAATGGTGAAGTGCATATAAAAATAAACTTATTAGAGAAAATTATTGGAGAAAACACACATATATAAAACACACTGCTGACAGATAAATGTTATGGAGGGCAGCATAAATGTGCGCACAGAAATGCAGTTACAGAGAAGCAGAAATCGTCTTTTGTCTTTTGCTGCCTGAATCATTTATGCAACAGATGTTGTCTTTTCCTCGTCATGGAGGGAAATGTGAATCAAAGAAAAAGAGAAACAGCTATTTAACAACTGCAGTGTCACTATAATCTTTGGATGTGTGCATATGGCTGCGCACAGTGTGCGAGTGTGTGTAATGGCCCTGATGAATCTGTCAGGGCTGAGGGCAGGGGGTGATGTGACTGCTGACAGGCTCCCAGCATGCATGCTGAGAGACCCAACAGTCTGCATGCTCTCCCTCCAGCCCTCCCAACAACCCAGCTCTCCTTCTCCTCGCCCAGTCCTCGGCTCCACACATTTGCTGTGTATTAGCCACGGACAGTAAATTACAACACCCTGGACCTCTGAGTGATTCCATTCCCATCTCTTCACAAGTTCCTCGTCTCTCCCTGCAGCACAATTATCCAGCTCACCTTCTCTGCGTCTGTCTGTCTCCCTTCCTTTCTCTCATTTTGATCTGTTTTCCTCCCTCTGTCTGTCATATTCGTCCGGGCTCTTCGACTCCCTCAACCCTGTCAGATTTCTCTCCCCTGTCTGTCTTTCTCTCACTTGTGTTATACTTCTCATCCCGCGCTCTTCCATTGTGTCACGCTACACAGCGTTCCCTTCCTTACACATCCCCTTCACTCCCCCTTTACTTTTTACAAGCAGGTCCCTGTTGTCTAGGCTTCACAGGTTTCTCAGCCGCTCCTCCGTCTCTTTCTTTCTCGTCCTTCCTCCTATCCTTCTCTCCCGCCCTCTCTCTCTCTTTGCTCCCCCCTCTCCTCTCTCTTTCTGGAAACAGATGTTGTTTGTCAGATCTTATCATTACTGGCTAATTAAGAAGACATCTCTTCTCCTTCTGTTGTTGCTTCTCTTTCCTCTCCTCTCCCTCTCCGTGGCATCCATCCCGTATTCATTGTTCTTCTCTGAGAAAGGTTCAGGTTGAGCTTTGATACACACTTGTTATTGGTAAATCTGATTAGCGGATGATTGATTGGATAGCTATTAAAAAAGCAGCATTAGTGTTTATTTCGGATTACCTTATGGTATGTTTGAAATCTAGTCTGCTCTAGAGGGAGCGCCACATCTCCATTTGACAGTTATGAGAGTATGTTTTGAATCCTCGTCCCTGAGGACACACCAAGCATGCTGGGAGAGGTCAGGCCGCTGATGGGACTTCTATTCCCTGTCCTGGTTGTGAATTCATGCTCTCTAGACTCGGAATATCTGCCCATATCCATCTATTTGGCAGGCTGACCGTAGTCCCATGTGGCCAAGCTTTGTATGCAATCTATGCTTTGGCTAAGCTTAGGGGACGGAAACTTTAATTCATTTAAAATTGTCGAAGTCCACGTTTAGCAGCTAGAGAGAGGTTAAGCATTTAAAGACTTTAGCACCCAGGAGGAACCTCGCTTTGACACTGAAGTGCCTCCTGTGTACCTATCCCATCATTCTGCTTTCTTCCATCCAGCACCTCTTTTCCTCTCATCTCCACCATGCCTCAGTCAGTTTTGCAGTGGTAAACCTGAAGGTTTTACAACACGACCAAGGGCTATAAATCAGCAGCAGTGGTTTAAATGTTTGACTTGGTCACTGTTCTCAAGTTTGGAGGTAGCGTGGGCCTAGACCGAGGCTGCAGGGGTGAGGCCAGCCTCGAAGGCGATGAGGAAGAGACCAAGAAAGGCACAGACAATTCAATGGGCCTACTACGTTTTGCCAAGAGACAAATTGAAGATGATTTACTCACTGATAAACCAAAAAAAGAAGTTAAATGTCCCTCTCAGACTCTTAGTTTATAGTATTTGACAAGCATTAACTGCTAGTATTTTGAGGCTTTTTACACTGAAAACTCACAATCAAACCATTGATCAAATCTCTGCTTTTTTTTAAATAAATATGTGCAACTGTGCCTGAACATGATCATGCACATTTATGCTTCAGAAATAATCATCTCACAATTAAATAGGTTTTTCATTGTTTACTTGCAGTGCACAGTACTGATAATAGTTTTGTACTTTTGCTTGAGGGAGATTTTGATGCAGGAAATTTGTTACTTTTGCTGTTGCTGGAGGCTATTGGACATCAGAATAACGTTGAGACTCATTTAGATACACAGTGATGAGAAGATTCTATCTTGTAACAGTCTTTTAAAAATGGTAAAAACTGCACAGCTGGTTTCTGATTACAAGAACTTTGTATTCATTAGTGTGCATTATAAAAGCTGTCACTAAAATGGGAGAAAAGGCTGCAGTGGAGTCAGTTTGGCTGTGTGACGTTTGGTCTGCGGGTGTAAGACGAGTAAAGCTGATGCCAGAGATATCCCTGTATGTTTTAAGAGGAAGGCAAGGGGCGGGGTGGGGTGTTGGACAGGGAGGACTGGTGTGAAAGGTCCTGTGGTGGTATGTGACAGAGGGGGTATCAGTTCGTGGAGGGTTTTCTGTGCCCCATTAGCAATGTCAAAGGTCATGTGCCCCGGGTGTTAACCCTGGTGACCAGTCTAGCTTCCAGTCTGCCAGGGGACCTGAGTCCAGGGGTATTTATTACTACCCTTACCTCCCCATCTCCATCCCCCAAACACAGCTCTCCCTGTGGAGGAAAACAAAACACCTCCATCCTTCCACCCCAGCCGTTCCTCCGCCTGGGTACATGTACTAATTGGATGCATATCCATACACTGATGCATGACGACCCATCTGTTGATATGTGGCTTGAAATATTCTAAGGTGAACATTGGTTTACCGAAATCCTAGCCCATAGACGCAATCCGCAGGATGTTTTTGGCCAATTACTTGCATGTTTTATTAAAAATCAGCAAGCACTTACATGCATGTGACTTTTAGGCATTTGTTTTACAGGCACATTTTTTGCCTTGTGTTTAATTTTGCGTGATTGATTGTGCACACATGGTTACGAGTCAGTGTTTGTCTTTGTGTATTTGTCTGTGAACTCATGCATGCGTGCGTGGTTTGTACAGTCTGTGTGCAACATATGCATGCATACATACATGCATGTATCTGGGCCTGCTGTATGAGTTAGTGCTCTCAGTGTGTGAGTGTGGCAGAGGAAGGCCCTCAGCATGTCAGTATGTTTTAATGCTTCACATCTGGTTTCCTAATTTTCCTCCTTCCCTCCCTGCCCTCCCCTCGGCTTCCCTCCACCGCGATGTCAGGACACTGTTTTGTTTTTTCAGGGTGGTGGTGGTGGGGTGACGGAGGGGATGTCTGATGAGTGATGGCCTGGAATACAGGACGTCAACATTCTCCCTCTCTTCCTCTGTCTTTTCTCTTCTCAGTCTTTCTTAGTGTCTAGCCTCTGTATCTTCTGCACTGAGTGGATGTATGACAAGAAAGACACAGATTAGCTCTTTTTCTGTTTCAGGCTCTTCTCACTCCTCAACACCCAAGTTTGATGAACAAAAACAATAAAAATCTCCTCCCTCTCATTCTTTCCCTCAAGATTTCTCCTCTTTGTTTCTCACAAAGCATAAATGTGTCATTTTTGTAACACTAACCCAAAATTGAGAAAGCCAAATCCTGACACGTGAAAGGAGAGAGTATTTTAGCTGCTAACTAACTTGAAAACCTTTGCATGACATTGCTCAAGAGCCGCTGCCACCAGTAAACTTTCATTTGCAATGAGCACAGAGGGCGATGTGTTTTACGTCTATGTGAAAAGGCAGTTTCTGTCAACAGTGATTAGTGCTGATGAATGCCAATGAAAATTTTGTTAGAGGTCCTGCACTGCTTAGATGCTTGCTGCATGATTAAGTCCATATGTAAACCATAGTGAGCAACACCTACATATAACAGATGTCCCATGGACTGAGAGAAGTGAAGCTCAGTGTCAACATGAAGGAGTAGAAATCTACAAAAAAAAAACTGCATCTCTGTTATTGTTTCTAGTGTCATGACTTGCTAGTTGGTCATTAAACTAGTTTCAGTTAAGCAAGTTGTCACCGTTGGTTGCCTCATGCTGCGAGGTCTGAGTTTAGTCCTGGGAACTGAAACAGATGCAGACAAAAGAGACCCGAGGCCTTGATAGAGATGCAGAAGTGAAGACAGAAAAGAAAAAAAAAAACAACTGACTCCCTGTGGTGCCACAGTGGAAAGTGATCCCAAGCTTTCGGACTTGGGTTTGTTTTGTTGGTGTTTCCTGTTTTAATTGTGACTGTGGAGGGGAGATGTTGCAGGAGATTGGCTTCCATTGTTGACTGCTGCAGACTTTGTGAAATTCACACCACTTTTAAAATTTGTTGACATTATGAAAGAGCAACAGCAACAGAAGATTTTGGTGTTTTAATAAGAAATCTATGTAAGAAAAGTTATTTTCCTTTAATTGGAAAACAGTGCCTCACAAAATGTCTTTGTTGGCAAATAAAAATAAAGACAGCAATTATTATAGGCATGTACAACAGCTTCAAATCTGAAACATGTGTCCCTTTAGTTTTATTTGCATTTGACGGTGTTTTTAATCAAACAGACTCACAATTATACACTAGTTTTATGCAATCGAACATTCTATAAATCCACACAACAAACCACACATTAAAAATAAACACAATAATGCTAGTGGAGTTCTTTGAAAATAGCCCTTCTCTGTAATTTGCTAGTGACATGAAGATCACCTCCAATTCTTTGCATGTTCTCCACATCTCTTCCCTGTGGATGGGGAGGTGTGTGGGTGTATTACATTACCAAAACAAAAACAAACAACAGCAATATTAAACTTTTGCAACCACAATAGAGGAGGGGATAAAAAACAGAGGGTCCTCGACTTCTTATTAATTATGCAAGATTAGTCTAATTATAATTCAGCAAATGAATGTGTGGCAGAAGGTGCGAGGCGACGGGACTGGGAGATTTGCATGTTAAGTGGGCAGGGGGAAGCGGCTAATGCATGCTAATATATGCGTCAATGTCTCGCTTTAATTTCAGCATTTGCAGCTGTGTGCGTCCGAACTGAGGGGGGTGAAAAGTTGACTCAATGGGTTTTTGGGAGGGAGGCAGAGGTGGGGAGAGTGTGCATGCATCCACGCATGTGAACGTGTGAGCTTGTGTGTGCACATGTGTGTGTTTGTTTGAGGCACCTAGTGTCATACAAACAGGCAACGATGAGAAGAGGTCAACAAACAAGGTCAAGAACCCTCAGAAAATGCACAAAGCCTTAGATTGATGTAGACAACCTCTCAATTAGGATTGGGATTTTGCTATGTGAGGCATCTCTGCCATAAATATTTGTCAGTCAGTCAAATGAGTGATGACTGCTGGTTAGATGAAGATTTCAACATGAACTTTAGCCAGACCACAGACTGGGTTATTAAAGCAGAAATGTGGCTTCTCTGCTGTTACAAATGGCCATCTTATATATGGTTATTATAGCTTTTAAAATGATCCATAATGTGAGAATCATTGCTCGGGATATAATGTACATAATGTATGATCCTCAAAGGAGGCAGTAAAATGAAACAGTTTCGATTATCGTTCCTTTTCAGACTCAAGAAACAAATTGCGTATGTTTCTTTAAGCAGTCTACTGTACATATAGGGATTTTGGATACTGTTAAACTTTCCTTGTAGTGTTTAGCAGAATGGGGGACAAAGTCAGACATCGATGGAAGGAGGAAGTGGGGGAGTCACAGATGTGCCTTTTTAAATGTTTCCACTGTGAACTGAGGTCTAGGACAGCTTTGAGGTTGAGCTCTCACTGATAAATTATAATCACTCTCTGCCAACAACAATATTGATTGTCCTCCGACGAAATATGCTCAAATCAAGAAATACTGGACACACAGTTGGAAGCGAGGGCATGTTGCAAGCCAGGTTTTGTTCGCAAGGGAGGAAGCTGGAGCGAGTGATGGAAGAATAGTGAGTAAAAGCTGACAGAATGAGGGAGAGTATAGTTTTCGATGGGAGGTTTAAGGGGCTGTGGGGCCAATATGAAGTTCCTCTCCAAACAACTGCTCTCCATTAAGATGACTTATATTTGCAGAGAGCACAGTGTGGGTGGGATGGAAGGAACCCATGTAGCCCAAAACTGCCGCCTCCCTCTGCAGCATTTTTCTTCGGCACTGTTGTTGTTTATTTAATTGGAACATTAATGGATGTATTTTTCACGGGCAAGACAGAATTGTGTTCACAATGAAATGAAGTGGACATCTGGTTTGCCGGCTCCGTTTCTCTCTTTTAACACATATTTTGTGCCTAATTTCTCTTCTCCGTGAGGTTTGTGCGGATCTTCTCAGCCTCGTCTGCACCTGCCCTCTTTCTATACTTTCCTGCATCTCACCTTGCCAAGTCTCTCTCCTCGCTGTGTTTCAGTGATGGAATGTGTTCTTGTTGTTGCCTTCTCTTTCCCACTGCTGTCTTTGCCTCTCAGCATGGGGACTTTGGGATTGCGGCAGAGCTGCGTTGCCATGGCAGCGGGCCGTGTTGCCGAACTGTGTACACCTGGGATTTGGAGTCTCTCAACGTAGTCTTCCTCTCTCCTATTTATTCCACCTCTCTCTAAGGTTTTCTTTGGTGTAGCAGGGGCTATCAGCACCCCTCTCTTTCTGTCTCCTTCCCTCTGTCTCCACAGTCACACTCAAAAGTAAGCTCACATACGTAATGAGACACATATACTTGAAAACAAAATTCATGTCCATACCAGCACCTGTGCCTCTATCACTACCTTCCTCTTTCCCCTCCTCATTTCACTTTCTCTGTAGTTGTCTCTACTTCGTTTCTCTCTCCATTCCCTTGTGGGGGTTCAAATACAGCATTGCTGGATACCACAGTCCCCTGAGTCCTCTGGTATACATCACTGTCTCCAGTCTACTTTGAAACACAGCAGCTCCTTTCACCGGACTGCGCTTCATATTCTTATCCCTTGATATAAAGTGTAATAACGCAGACATTAATTTTAAGCTAAACAGCTGGGATTGGTGTCAGAGCTGTAATCGTGTAGATGTCCACAAATATGCACACAGCATCCGCAAGACCTGTTCCCGACAATAATTAATGTCTCCTTTGGCTGCGAGTGTGTCGCAGAAGTGCAAAGAATCGTATACACGATTCCTTCATGTGATTTCATGTATTAACATGTGTCCTCTTATTTACCTTTGCAGGTTTTTCTTGAAGTTTTTCCTGAAATGTAACCAGAATTGTCTGAAGACAGCAGGAAACCCGAGGGATATGAGGAGATTTCAGGTACAAACACATGAGGAGAGAATGGATGCATGGGCTTGTATGTGAGTGGAACGGTTGGGAAAGATAAGGCACCAAATTAGATTTAAAAAATTCCTGGAAATGTGAAACAAAGCCCCTTCATGACCCTCCATCTTAACAGAATGATAAGTTTTTTTTTTGTCAAGTCTGTTCTAAGTAGAGTTTATGTCAAAAATAATGCTTGTTTTTCCAATAGACATGGAGGTGGAAGGTAAAGGTGAAAGTTAAAATCAATAAGGAGTCAGAGACACGGAAAGACAAACGAAAAGAGCAAGATATGTGGGAGACTTGGTTTTTGGGGTGCAGGAAATAGGTTGAGGTGTTTCAGGAAGTTGTCAAGAATTGACTGATTGGCTCCAGATGGAGAAGGTCATGCTCCGTGACCCAGGAAGTGGTCACATGGGACACTCCCGCCTCACTTCCTCTGCCGTCTTTCAGCACCAGCGGCCCTTGTCTGGCATTCTCCTTCTCCCTCTCAAACCGTCCGTCCTTCCCACTTCTTCCTGCTCCCTCTGTCTTCCACCATGTTTGCTTTAACTCCTGCGATGTGACACATGCTGAGAAGTTATGGGCACACAGGCGCTCCAAGACTCTCATCTCTGGGTTAAAAGGTGATCAGAGCTGGACAGGAGTCTGCTGCTTGATCGATAATTTACAGTTATTTTCCTTTAGGTTCACCTCCCCTTCCACCACCTTTAGCACATATGCTTTTTCTCCTTTCTCATGTTCTTGTACCTGCAAAATTACTGCCACGTGTGCAATTCAAAAGGAGCGCCTAGTTTTGTTTTAGCTTGTCTGATTTTCTAAAAATGCACACGGTTTAATATTTATGGTTCACTATTTAATTAAAAACTGGTCTTTACAACTGACCCATCGCCTCAAACTCTCTCAAACTTGCTCATAAACACACACCCAAACTCATTATGGCTGTCAGAATTAGTATCACATCAACACACATAAACATCTAAAGACAATAACGTACAAGCATCCTCTTTTATTAATTATGTGTCTCGTCCATGTGAGGCAGATGTGGGAAGGGACACACACAAGCTGTAGCCAGAAAATCAAATTAGGGCAACTATATATCATGCACTACTTTAACAGCCGGCTAAAATGGGAGATTTGGTCCATATGTTTGGTGTCATTGAAGGATCAGGAGGAGACAACGATGTGCCTGCTGCATGCTGTATGAATCAAAAAGTTAGGCAAGAGGCAGCGGAGTGGCCATATGGAGACCTGATGGAGGAGTGGAGGGGTGTATGAGCGGTGTCATCACCAGAATGTAGACTTATTATGAAGATCCCAGAGATGTCACATTACCTGTTGAGAAATATTACCATCACCTGTACGCTGAAACAAATTGTTGCTCAGGGATTTTGCTGCGGTAACTGGAGACCGGGACTCGCAGCGTGCTGTCCAAACTGTGCACCTACATCATGTATCTTCCTCTTGGCTCTTGTCCTCTCTTTTCAGGTGGTCTTGTCCAGCACTGTGAGTGTAGACGGCCACGTCCTAGCCGTGTCGGACAACATGTTCGTCCACAACAACTCAAAACACGGTCGGAGGGCCCGCAGGCTGGAGCCAGGCGAGTCTGTGGAGAATACCATGGAATATGGTAGGAGACACACACTACAACACTAAAATGTGACACTCCATTTATCTTTCTTAGGTCCTCGTGTGTCTGCTTCATCATTCACACTCAGAAACACAGTACATACTTACCCAAAGCACTCCCACAGGTACTCAAGTTGCCTAATGTCCATTTATAATCACCATGATATATCAAACATATGCCATTAACTGAGCTAATTAATGCATTAATTAAATACTTGTCCTCACATACGACATAAATGGCACTAATGTTTTATCTTAAATGCACGTTACGTTTGTCTCTGCTGTGGTAGAAGGTAACTACAAACATTTACCCAAGTTCTGGACTTCAGTGTTTTGCTCTTCTCTCCAGCCACCCCATGTATCAAAGCCATAAGTCCCAGTGAGGGCTGGACCACCGGTGGGGCCATGGTCATTGTCATCGGGGAGAATTTCTTTGACGGGCTGCAGGTGGTGTTTGGCAGCATGCTCGTGTGGAGTGAGGTAGGAAACATCACTAACGATGGTACACTAAAGGTTCATCTTGAAATGATATATACAATGTGGCATGTGGCTTGTTTCATTATTACATTATTTATGGGCATTCTGCAAAACGGAATCTTCATACAAATATTTACAAGGCACTGGGAGGAGCTTTTCTGTTTCATGACATGGTTTTTGTGCTGGATCCTCAGCTGATCACACCACACGCTATCCGTGTCCAGACGCCTCCTCGGCACATCCCTGGGGTTGTGGAGGTCACACTTTCTTATAAATCGAAGCAATTCTGCAAAGGAGCACCGGGGCGCTTCATCTACACAGGTATTGTCTTCTTTTTACCGACAATATCAACACAGAAGCTATAAGGTTTTAATGAACTGTGACTGTGATTTGACTCTGTGCGTTGCTTTTACATTTTTTAGCCCTTAATGAGCCAACTATAGACTACGGTTTCCAGCGTCTTCAGAAGGTCATTCCTCGACATCCCGGTGACCCAGAGAAACTAGCCAAGGTAACAGACTCCTGTATACATCACCTTTTCTAGCTTATGATTATTGTTTTTAAAATCTGTGTATGCTACAGTCTTATTCAGATGTTCTTGTAACACATTCTGTAAATTGCAGGAGATACTCCTCAAGAGAGCAGCAGATCTTGTAGAGGCTCTTTATGGAAACCCACACAGTAATCAGGTAAACAAACTTAAAAAATGACATTGTAGAAAAAACAAATATATCAGCATGCATAAGTTCCTGTTAATAAGCTCAATGGGTTTGGCTTATACATTTTCAGTTTTAGAGATTAATTATACTGTATATGTGTTAACTTGGCAGTTAAGCAGCTTTATGTATCAGTCACATTAACCTGTAGCTAACAAATGCGTTTGCAGGACATGCTCCTGAAGCGTGCAGCTGACATTGCTGAGGCGCTCTACAGCGTTCCCCCCTCACAGTCAGCTGCAGGCGCTGCCCAGCTCTCCAGCCCACGGCAGTGTCATGGGCCTGGGCTCCTACCCCTCTCAGTTAGGTGTTAGCATCGGGGAGCCTGGACAAAGCAGCCAAGGTGAGCAGCCGGAGTCGTCATTTATTCCCCACGTCTGTTTCTGCAACCAGTGAAACTCAGATCTGGCCGCCCTTTTGAATTTTCCCATCAGGTTACATTCGGAACTCCAGTAGTTTGTCTCCAAGGGGCTACCCGTCAGCCTCCACTCCTCAGCAGTCAAGCTACGGCGGCGGTGGCGGGATGACTGGAGGCTACGGGACAGTGCCGATGACCAGTCTAGGAGTTCCGGGCTCTCCTGGTTTCAGCAGTGCCTCCCCTACAGGCTCCCCTTACAGTAAGAGCTTAAATACTTGGCTGTTGGTTAACTTTGCAGCGCAGGTGGAGTTTTGATTTTCACACTGACTGTCGCTCTGTGTTCCACAGTAATGCCCTCCAGTCCCACTATACCGGGGAGCTCCAGCTCCTCTTCATCCCTCCTGCCCTTCTCCTCCTTCCCTTCTGCTGCTAAACAGAAGAGTGCTTTTGCTCCCGTCCTCAGGCCCCAGGGCTCTCCCTCTCCCGCCTGCCCGGCCTCAGGGGGGAACAGCTTCAGAGGTAGCCACCCAACTCACTATCTGACCCCCCTGTCTGAACTTACGAATGCAGTCTAACCCCTCATACTAACCACTCCAAAATTATGACTCAACGAGACAGAAAGCTGGATGTACAATAATGCAAGAGCTGATTGACTAGAATCATAGATTCTGTATATTTTTTCCTCTCCAGCGATAACGGGCCTGGTTGTTCCCCCGATGTAGCAAAGCACCCATCCCAATCTACCCCCGACCACTGCTTCACTTAGCCCTTCTTTTGGCACTGAGAGGGCAGGGGGAATGGAAAATTCATCACTAGTCGCCATGTATCCCATTTCTCCCTGAGCCTCCTGCCACTACCAAGTCCCTTTTTTTATAGAGGTGGGTGAAAAGGACGGGGTATGAAATGTCCAAAGACCAGCCATCCACTGCAGAGACAGAGAAGATTCCTCCACCCGCAACAATAAGCAGACCATGCTCCTTAGCTAACGGCAACTGAATGGACCGTGTATTGCTGTTTGTGTAATGAAGGATCTGAATTTGGAAAGGAATCCAAGGAAACACTGGTCACCTCCAGCTCCAGTGGCATCTGTACTGACCTCTGGCCTCGTATCACATGCAGTATTCGATTTTTTTCAGCACCTGTCCAAACCTTGGCAAGAGACACACAGGATGCGTTGTGAGAGCGCTGTCGAATGACGGACATTCCGACGTAATGTTGCAGCTCTAAAACACAGGATGCTATTTTGTGTGTGTGTGGACACCGTAAATGGCATGTGTGTACACTGTCTGTGAGTTAGCAAAAGGTTTTTTGTAGTAGACTTTTTTGAAGACAAAATTTACATTCCAGAAAATAGACCCTTTATTTTTTGTTCTGATCTCTACGGTTTTTCAAGGGCAAACTCTTTGTCTCAAGGGTTATTACTAAAGGAATTCATATATTGATTTATTTAAGAACAAGCAATTTAACTTATTATAGTTAGTTTAGGGAATAATATAAACATGTTTTTATAAAGTGGCCCCTTTTTCCAACTGTTACTGTTGTTGCAACAATTGCCAATTAATTTGCTAAATGATCAGAGGAAATGGATGTTTTTGGTTGAGAAATTTGCCACCTTGCAGTTTCTCACATAAACTCTTACTTTTACAGATTGTCCTTACATAAAGAAAACATGTTAGTTGGCCTTATCCTTTTTCATTTTTCCCATAATGCATGCTTTGTTTCACCAACGCCCTAAAATAGTTTCACTCCACATCGCAAGTCGAATTCATATCACTATAAGCTCTGAATGATTTTAAATTCCTCAGCACAGTACAGGTGTCTAGTCACTATGCAGTACAGCAAATGAAAGCACAACTGCTCATTAGAACAGAACAGGGCATGTTAGGTGTCTATTAATCCATATCATGCTTTTCTTACTCGTTGATTTTTGTCATCACAACACAAACTTCATTCTCAGGACATGAAAACAAAGAACACAAAGAATATGACATTTGCAAATTTGTTTTTTAGAGTTTGGTAATTTTATTTATTTAAATATTATTAGCAATTTTATATTATGTTTTTTGAAGCCATTTTTCTTTAAAACGGTACAATAAAATGGTGCAAATGTGATTTGTATATCTCAAGGTGTAATTATATTTTGTGCTCCAAATAAAACAAATAAGACCAAGAAAACAATGGTTAAAGTTGTTTTAGCTCTTCTCTGTGAAACAGCAGAGCACGGAAAGTGTTTTCACGCACACAAGATTATCTAACAATTTCCTGGACGTTAAGGTTTTCTTACAACAACATCTCAAAGTTGTGCTGCATCTATTTTTGATTGTGCCCGTCACCTGTGTGCTCGTGCAGCCTGCTCCACTGTTTTGTATACATAGCTGATGAGCCGCAGCATCTTAATTGTGACGCGAGCGTTAAAGACTGAGTAGAGCATGTCAAGATAAACAACACCCCCCTCCGTCTCTCTCCTCTCCAATAAGCCTGCTTTTCTCTGAGGACCAAGCCTCTGGGGGCCCGAGTGGGAACCACATGAGTCTCCCTCCAACGTGGCCTCCTCCTCTCTGTCTCTTTTCCTTTCTCTCTCTTAAAACACACACGCGCATTGGCATGTGCCTCTCTGCTGCCGTGCTTTTTCTTTGTTTGGCGCTACTTCATCCCGTCTTTCGTTTTCGCCTCACTTTTGCTCCCCCAAAATGGCCCTTATCTGCTAATGTAATTAGCACTGGTAAAGAAGGGCAGTTAATTACTCACTCTATTTTGATCGGGTAATTAATGTTATGCCAGGAAACAGCAACTGTTTCATTAACATAGCACTCAAAGCTGTGAGGGGGCAGGGAAGCACATGGTGGATGCATGTGTCTCCGCACAGCGTGTGCGTTTCCACCAAACACGTATGGACAAACAGTGTATCGGCAACTCCTAGAGCGACGGTGAGAGACGTGGACGTCCAACGTCTGACGCTGTCTGTGATCTGACCTCAACGGCAAGTGACTGTTTCTGTCTGTGTTGTCTTTGTCACTGTCGAGTGGCACTTGTCAAAAATGCTCAGGCTGTTGCCTCTTCCCCATCTCTCCCTCTCTCCTGGTGTGCCGTTAATTTGACAAGTTAAAGTCAGCTTTGTTGCTGGCACCTCAGCATTCATCTTGCTGAGTGCTCCTTCTGCCCAGTGGTGCAGGAGCCATATGCTCCTCTTACACATGACTGTTTTGTTGTTGCTGTTGTTGCGGCTGCAGCAGCACCATTTACTGTCTTCTGATCACAGTTTGGATAAAGACAGAATGAGATGCCACCTGCCACCAAGTTGTTCCACATCACACTGCATGAACAGCTACAAAAGAGCATCTAGCTGCCGGGCATATGAACGCAAAAGCCATGTCATCTTTCATTATCAGTATTGCTAAAGTGCTGATAGGGCTCCATGTTCAAGGTACAGAATTTATTATTTTTTGGAATACAGGAGCCTATATCACAAAATACTCCCTTCCCCTCTTTCCTCTCAGGGGATGTGTTTGTGTTTATATACCCAATTAGCCCTCCGGCCACAGCATGGACATGCATTAGGCTGACATTAGCCCCGGGTGTATGCAACGTCTGTACGTGTGTGTGTGTGTGTGTGTGTGCATCTGTGTAAAATACTATTCACCCCATCCTCATTTGAGGCACAATTTCAGGGGTGTGCGTGCCTTATTAGGCAGACTGAGACAGAGCTTGACAGTGGTAGCCCACTGTTTTGTCAAATAGATTGGTGGATTGGCCTCCACACACCCAGCCGGTGTCCTTTGCCTTAGTAAAACCCACATTGTTGCCCATTAGACCACTGGACCCTGATTCCTTTTTCCAAAATGAATCCCCCACCCCTTCTGCCATTCCCTTGGGTGTCAGTAGAGTGGGGTGGCAGATGGGACAGACACAGAGCTGCCCCATGAGACCACCCCAACAAAATACACACACATAAACACACACATGAACATTCATATATAGATGCACACACGCTCAGACATGCATGCATGCACATATGCATAAGAACAACGCACCGTGTTGGCTCACACACACACACACACACACACACACACACACACACACACACACACACACACACACAGCAGCAGCAGTAGCAACACATAACCCCCCTGCCCCCAGATGCAAACCTCATCTGTCAGCCAGCTGCTTTTGTCCAGACGACCGGAGTATGTTCTATGAACACTGAGTGACATCTCTGTCCCTGCTTCTCATCCTGTGCTCTGCATACCGGAGCGGCACCAGAACAACTTTGCAGGGTGAGAAGAGCAACTAGAACGACACCTCCAACAGGAAATACATTTTACATGGAACGTCATCGTCGATATAATGCACACATCAAGCCTCTGCTCTTGTAAAGAAAATCTGACCAAAACATCATAATTGTGGTAGAATACTAATGTGTGAATTATTATTGATGGTATTATTTAGGGATACTAAAGGACCATTTTATTTGCCTGTATATGTACACAGGGTTAGCACAAGCAAAATAATAAACCTGAAGATATTGTGTTTTTTATTTACATATTACACATATAAACACACATTACATTAAAACATTAATGCCATTAAAAACATTTAGAAAATGAAAAGTTTGTCTAGTGTTCATTTTTATGAAAAGCTCAACCAGTGAATTCCGGAGTCATGCCTGCCTCCAAACCTGTAGTTTGGCTCTTGTTTTGATTATATTTGCATCACAGATTGTGCCTTTGGTAAATTGGAAAGATAAGTTGTAGATGCTTAATACAAAGTATAGACAATATGTGGAAGCCAATTCTATCATAATATATGGTTTCATTTCCATCTAGTTGTTTGATCTGCCTCGTTAGTACATTTGCCAAACATCTCTTTGTAAAATGAGCAGCGTGCAGACTACGATAGATGTTTTTGTTGGTAGGGAAGACTATGTCATGATCTTTTTTCTCCTCTGGGTATAATATTGACAATTAGCCAGATTAGAGGAATGGGGATGTAATTTGGTCCGAACGCACGCATTGGCTGTTTGTGTGCGAGGCGGTTTGAGGTGAGAAGGCCCCACACTGGTGATTAATTACAGCCAGGCCATGTGACAGAGGTGGGAGCTCTGCCAGTGCTTTCTGCAGTCGACATGGAGGGAAATCCACCCTGGCTAATTGACCCGGCTTCTGTAAGGCCATCCATCAACTGTGGCCCGAGTGGCCCTGTAAGAAACACATTATTCAGAGGTAAGTTAGTTAACCACCTAGCGCTCCACCGTTCATTAATGGTATTAGCTCTTCTCCTGTCTGTCTCTGCAAGCCAGCACTTCCTGAAATGTGTGTCTCACCAAATACGATTAGCGCAGAGCTTCTCCAAAACCATGCACGTGTGTTTTACGGATCTTTTCATAAGTTATATCTTTTGGTATTGCAGTTCTCCAGTTAAGGCAGCTATGGCCCATGGCAAACAACAAACCCGCACGTTTTGGAACATCAGCGAGCTGGTTTATAAATTGAAAATAGCTCCCAGAGTCTTAACAAAATTGTATGACTCAGCTGTTAGTTAAGCCACTGTCTGGAAAACTGTGGGCAGCAGGAAAGTGTTTATTTCTTCCTAAAGAGGAGAAATTCGGCGGTGTCTTTAAAATTGATCGTCCTTGGAGAGAAAACTAAGCGCCACACCTTTGTCATGGCATGTGGTTGATTACAAATAAAATGTCACCAGTGTACTGTACTAGATTTTTTCTAAGTGACTATTACTTCTTTTGACATAAACTTTGCATGTTTAATTTCTCCCTTTTGCAAACTACAGAGACAGGTACAGTGGTGTCCAGACCAGATGTCAAGACGAGCGTGTGGGTGGTGTGGTTTCAGCTGAGTGAAAGATGGAGAGGCTGAAGGTCTCTGCTCCTCACATGTGGTCACGGCCCACATGTGCTTTCACTTGCCTTCCCGACAAAACACCCAACCAGATATCTCACAAGAGAAGGGGAGAAGACATATGGAGTCATATATTAATGTAAGCATGAGTGGGGATGTTGCAATGTATGCAGGAGAAGTGATTTCTCATCCCCAGACAGTGTGTTCTCATGCTGGAGTCCCTCCCCAGATATCTGCCCTTGTGTTTGTTGCAGAGGCACAGAGTAACTGCACTTGGGCCACATCTAGTTGTCACTGTTGACCCTTTAAAGGTGTGAAGTTGTAGTTGTGAGAGAGTGAAGGTGTGTGTGTTCGTAACCAGATATGACAATTTATCCTCTGAATTATCAGTTCAAGTATTTGTAGTAATTTTCAGATTTTAGAGCATACATCTTTGGTGCTGATGATCCTCCTCAGTCACTCAAACTGTGACTCCTGTGTGTGTGTGAGGCAGCCCCATAGCACCACCTGCCTGTGAAAGAGCAGGTTCTTAATTTTTTTTTAAAGATCTCTATACACATTTCCTCTCTTCGATTTGTTTTAAGCAGCTTCCTGTATGTATCTGTATGTTAAACACTGTCACGTTCAGTGTCATAGTTATGGCATCCTAGCAGTAGTCACACTGTGACAACAACCACAAACAACCTATTTATGTCTTGTTGTCCTCTGTATAGCAGCATGCATAAATATGCAGGAGGATATCTAATCAAATAAATCCATTCATTAGGAGAGCTGCTGGTATTTCTGCTTTTGCATTAATTACATAGTCATTACCATATCAATTAGTGAAATCAGAGATCATGTAATTAAGGTTTAACCAAAAGCACCTGCTGCCTCTGAGCTGTGTGTGTGTGTGTGTGTGTGTGTGTGTGTGTGTGTGTGTGTGTGTGTCCTTCAGTCCTAATCTAATCTTTGGCCTTTGACAGGACTCCCCCTCATCAATCCTGAGCTGTCGGAATTCAGCTTCGTTTTGGTGTATGTGTGTGTTTTGTTTTTGTTTATAGCTGTGGGTGGCAGCGATGCTTGGAGGAGGCGTCATGTGAAATGTTGTCATGGCGATCAAATTGATTGGCAGGGACGCCTGATTAGAAACAGAGAATGGGAGACAGGTGGAAGGAGGCGGGCTGTACATCTAAAGCAACAGATTGGGACAAAGTGAGGACTCTCTGGGTGTCACAAGGGGAGGCTGTTTTGGCTCCACTTACACCTTGTAAAAGATACCCAGTAATTACTCTAACGGTCCACAGAGGGTGTTCTTGTATTCTGAGGTTTCTTGGTTTTATCCAGAATTGCCAGATGTTCTTGTATTTGTCTTTATTGTTATTACATGGAACGGAATATATCTCAAATTTGCCACAGTAACCAAAAGGAGAGAAGCTGGTACAACGGTCGTACATTAGCCCCCGATCCCACCTCTGCCTTCTCCTGATAATGCTGTTAGTGCTACTGTAAATGGGCAGTATGTCAATGGCTCTTGTGGTTGCTGTGACAGATAAGTTTTGAGAATTAGCAGGGAGTGTTTTGTGGTTCGGTTTGTCAATATTCTTCTTCATCCATTGTCTTTAAAAGACGGGGGGGTTTTCGCAGGAGGTTGAATGGTTTCTTAATTGATGGGTTCAGGGAAATCTATGTGCAAGGAGTGTTTTAAATAAAAATGCACAAAGAAGGAGAAGGCAAGAAGACGGAGGAGCAAGGTGGACTCAGGAGGAATGTACTTGCATGGAATACTTCCTGTTGTGTTTCTTTTCTTCTTCCCTTGAAATCTTAACCCTACTTTCTTCAGTGAGGTCGACTTCACACCTACACAAAGACAGAATAAAACTGACAATTGTCACTATTACTTTATTGTCTTAGAAATGTGGTTATAGACAGGGATGATTTAAGAAATGTTGGCATTGTCACGGTATGTTTGAGGGCTTATTTTAACCAGGTGTTAAGAGTGTCCATGCGGGTGTTCATGAAAGGATGTGCGATCTGGAAGGCTAGAAATCAGAATAGGACTTGGGATGCTTTTAGGAAAGGCCATGACAAGACACAGGCTTCTACAACACATATAAAACTGTGAATCAGGGATCTTCATTCCTGATCAGACAAGCATCCCCATGGTATCTTAGTATTAACGTAAAAAATAAATAACAAGAAATCACTTCCAAAATTCATGCATGAAATCAGCCGCAAAGTTAATTTACCCTTTAGCTGATTCTAAACTGCTCAACCCTCCACTTTGACCAATGTGTTGTTGCATTTGAAAGGCTTGTGCACCGTGACACCACTAGATGGCAGAAAAGAACTGCACAAATGTTTTCTTTGTCAAAGAATCAAACACACAAAAGCTTCCCCTAAATAGTCTTCTTTGCATTTTTTTAAATTTTTGTGAAAAAGAATTTGTCTTTTTGTAGAAGCGTCTCCAGGCATTTTGTAAATGTTGACTGTAAACACACCCACTTTGACAGCTGAGTGTGTTAGGAAAGCCAAGCACTGCCCACGTTCACTGTGACAGTTTGGCTGCATTATTCTGCTATTTGTGGTCAGATAATCATCTAAACGCTTCACAAAAGCAAGGGATTTGATTCTGGGCTATTTTTAAAATTCCAATTACGAAATGCTGCAGATTTCATCAGGCTCGTTGCACCAATCTCTGGCACTGTGAAACGATAGTGCCAGTTATGTAATTGTCAAGAAGACTAGACAAGCCCCATTTAACTACACACTCAGAACAAACTTCTTACTTGGCTACACACAGTGTTCTGTGCTCACAGAGCCACAGTATATGACACTGTCAATCTGCTCAAGACCAGTGTCGCGTCTCAGCTGTTATGGTGAGAGTCACTGCTGACTCCTCGGCTATGAGACTACTCTGACTTGCTGTTCACGCCACTGAGCCGGTGATGCTGCAGTGTCAGTAGCACTTTACACTGAGCTCTGGGCCACAGCACATACTTCCCTAGAATACAGAGCCAAATCAGATGAGCCCGTTCGATGAGGTGGCAGGATGCCTGAGCCACGGCGCAGTGTGGACATGAAGCCTGTCCTTGGTTTGTTACCTGCCATATGGCTTCCCCAATCAGTGCTCTCTGTGCTGGTGCAGTGCCAGCCGAGAGCGGGAGAAAGACACCAAAGGCTGCAGAGAGAGAGAGAGAGAGAGAGAGAAATCTTTCTAAGGGAACATTTCAGTCTCTGAGTAAACCTGCTCGACCCTTCCTACATGCTCCACTAGACAAATGTCAGGAGTGGAAGGATGACAACAAAAAGTCCACCACATTTTACTGGGGTGCAGAGAAGAATATTAACACTTGAACAAACTGTGGGTAATGATGTAGCAGTACTACCGACAAGTATTTTTTTTGTAAACTATAACACATTAAAATTAAGTTTTTGTTTTGTTTCTGAAGCTGAAGTTTGAAAGATTACATTAAATGCTCAGTTCTTGTAAAGAAATCTTAAACAGAAATACATAGCTTTTGTTTTTCCCACACTGGGCATTGTTTCCATTTTATTATAGATGGACCTTTTAATAGTCAATATATTTCAGGAAAAAATCAATAACAAAACAATAGTCCAAAACCCCAAAAGGCTGCCTTTATTTACAATCAGTTATAAACACAGAATCCATACATGTGACAGGCTGGTATCAGGGAATATTTGTCACTTTTGCTTCTTAAACAATCTGCTTGATCAACAACTAATTGAAATTGTATTCAGTCTTCATAGAATTTTATCAAATTCATATGCAGTGGTGGCTGGTCAATAGGGGTGCTAAAGCATCCCTCCTTCCAATAATCCAAAGAAAAAAAGAGACATTTTAAAATAAGTTTCAAATTGCAACATAAATATGCTGTAAACACTCCTGGTAAAATGAGTGTTTGTGGTGCTGTGACACATTTGACAATGAGGTGACCTGAGGCTTTGCTCTGACATTGGCAAAGCAGGCAAAACATCTGGAGCCAAGGGAAATTGTTTTAATATTTCTGATCTCCTGTAACTGGACAGTAGATCTTTTTCACAAAAACAGGAAATACTTAGCAAACGTGGAACCTTATTTCCATTTTAATATGTGCAGCATGTTAACACGGTAACAATACACTGCAGTAGTTTAATAACTCAGCGTACATATTATCACCACTTTTATCACTCATATCTCTGTCTCCTGCACAGACTGCATCTCAAACTTGGATGTTTACCTTTATGTTATGTCGTACCTTACCATGTAAAAGTAATGATTGTCATGAGCAAAGGCTTGAAGTGGGTGAGGCTTAGAGCTTTAATTTACATTTACATTTAGTCATTTGGCAGACACTTATCCAAAGCGAGATAAAATAATTTGGTATGTACACACAAACAATGGCGATAGCTGCAGTGCAGGATGCTCATCTGCAACTTGGGGTTCAGTGTCTTGCCCAAGGACATTGCGATATGCACCATGGATGATATTAGGCAAAAAATGAAAACTTACACCAGACAAAGTGGAGAGCGTTTCTTCCGCAGCTTTATGTGTACTTGCCCTTTCATATATGTTCTCTCCTTTCTGTGGCACCATGAAAAGTGGCTTGGGATAACTGTTTATGAGACTATGTACCAGCTCTTTGCACCTTAAAACTTGCTCCCTCCTCTTGCCTAATTGCCTGCACCATTTTTTAATTTTTTTAGGTTTTGGATCTTTGTGAAACACGTGAAAGAACAAGTAGGTTTGATTTTGCACCAAACACAAAAATTCTGGTATTTTTATGTAAGGACCTACAGCGGAAGTTAATCAGCCCATTCTTGGCTGCTTCCGGTTGAGAAATGCGGAAGTGTGAAAAAAGTCTGTTGTCTGCTCTTTTTCACCTGCACTAAATTTGATGTGGTAATCAGAGCTATCCCTGATCCAGCTAAACAATTAATCCTAACCATGGACAAAAAGTCTTGCACTGTAAATGTGTCATTGCTTCAAATTAATGGACTGAATTTGTTATCTGAAGAAACCTCACATAAACGGATGCGCAGTCACCTGAACAATGAATTATTCCCAATCAGATCAAATAGAAACTCCATAATCCAATTGATAGAGGATTCAGAAGTAAAGCAGTCTAAGAAGTACTTACATTATGTATCCCATAAGTCAGAAGACAAAGAAAATCCTTAATAATATCTATCCATCCAGTGAACTGCTAAAACAGAGATTTAACATCGACCACAATAATTGTAACTTTTGTGATAATGGAATTGAATCTACAGATCACATTTTTTTTTTTTTTTTTATTGCAAGTACTCTGAAGCAGGAGGATTTCCAAGACTGGAAATCTGGAAAAATACAAATTCTTACTCCTCTTAAAAGAGAAAAAATTACTTTGGCATTATTTTGAGGGATGACAGAAGTGATATGGTAGTTAACAACCTGTTGTTGCTGGCAAAGTTTTTCATACACGTTTCCAAATGGATGAAATGAAGAGCCCTGGTTTCTATTTTCAAAAAGGACCTTATGGACAATCACCTAAGTGCCTTCAGAGAGATGAAGAAATGACAGGCAAAATCTTTTCTTACAAGCTTGGAACCTTTAACTACTTTCGTAACCCTGTTCGCACTTATTTTTTCAAGTTAATTATTTTTTTCTTTAAGTTTTATTTTATTTTATGTCTCTTCTACATATTTATCATTGTCCATATTTAGTCAGATCTCCCATAGTTTTTTTCTCCACCACATCTAAGTTAAATCGTTAATTAGTTTATTAAATGTGCCTCATATGTGTTAAAAGATACACTCAATGTTCTGCCTTGATGTGTGTATAATGTTCAGTAACTAATAAAGAAAGGGTAAAAATTAAATCAAAAAGCTCTTTTTTTAACTTTATTTTGAAAGGTCGTCCGACGGTCCGTGTCCTGCTCCGTCTTTGCCCCGCCCACCACCGCTACGTCAGGCCGAGCCAGTGAAGCCACCAAAAACCAGAAAAGTCAAGTTTATCTTTACAAAAACATTTTTACAAAGTTTTTGAGAACAAGGACGAAAGAGTTTATCCGGCTCTTGTTGTGACAAAGAGCTAACGTTAGTTGGAGGCGGTGGACAGTAAGTAACGTCTTCTGTTAATTTCACAGTTTATTATTTTAATAAAGTTCCAGGCCTGTAAGACCTGAAACATATTTCTGGAAGATACAAATGAACATTATGGCATCATTAAGCGAATATTGACCTACAATTTAAATATCAGACAAAAGAGAGATGAGACAAAATATCCATAAGAAGCATTTCAAAGAAGAGCTGAGTGAAGGACGTTTATCAGAAATTATTCCCTCATCAGTTTTTCCTATGAAATCTGTTCTTCAGCAAGACGTTATCATTCTCCAGGCGGCGCTAAACTTTATTTAAAAATAAACTGCCCAAGAAAAATCATCAAATTACTCATTCTCAGCAGTGGAGAGATGCCCCAAACTATTAATGTGACATGCAGGAGCCAGGACAGACTAAAGACTGAGACGGACTATAACCAGAAAGACTCTGCAGAGATTTGCAGCTCAGAAGTTCAGGTTCATCTACTGTTACTGGGTCGTGTTCATCACACTGAGTGGATTTGTGTTAAAATTTGTTTTCATTTTCGTAACAGGGCCCTAAAGCTATGACAAGCTACTACATTGATTTAGCAGTAATGTAAGGTCTTTAATTGTTTGGCTGCAATGTGATTTGTTCTAATTCATTTTAGTTCTTAAAATTTTACATTTTTTCCAGTTTTATATGTTGGGGGTGTTTAAAGGTCTCCTCAGTTTAAATGTAGTTGATAATAAACCCAGACTGAGCTCTGATTCATTTTTGGGTGATTAAAGCAATCTGTATTTTTTAGACTGAAAGATTACTATATATACTTTGTGTTTATTTATATATATATATGTAATACCACATATAGTATGTATTTAAAACTTATACAGTATTTTTTTCTGTTTCCCAGAACTGCACCCCCCCAAACACATTTAGCATCAGCCACCACTGCTCACATGAACATTTATATAACAACAGTGTGTCTCTTTTCAGAGCAGCACTGAGTTGTGCATTCTGCAGGTTGCTCTCAGTTGGCTGTGTGCTTCAGTAACGTGTTAAGAGCTCTGCTGTGTGGTACACCCACTGTGGTGCTATGATCCACACCGTGGTTGGTAATATGGATTCTAGCTGAATTTTGTGTCTTTTTATTCTGTAACGTTTCACTGTGAGCAGGTAAATTTCAATGTGTGTATCAACAGCAGGTCATTATTAAGATCCTTTTTGTGCAGATGTAGAACCTTGTAGCAAATGTCCTTGAGTCCTTTGTTGCAGTACTCTGAATTATTCAGCAGAGGGCACGGTTGGATCTAAATTCATCCCTGCTTGGTGTTTCTGGACTTTCTAATTGGGCTTCTATGACGACCAAGCTTAATCTAGGCAAAAGGGCTGTATATGATCCACCTGAAAGCCGAAAGTGGTCCACAGTGGTCCTTGTCCATACTTGAGGCGCCCAAATACATCAAGGGTTTTCGTTCGTACCTCCATCTTATTTTGGCTGATAGTGACTAACGCTGTTGCCAAAATAACTCTGCTATAAGCCACAGTCGAGGGCGCAGAGGATGGCACCGGCCTGCAGAATACTGTATCCCACTGTAGGCTGTGGAGCTCTGCCAGCAAACACACTGGAGACGCTCTGTATTAGAAATGTTGAGGTGGATTCAGCAAGAGCAGCTTAGTAAAAATCAGCAGCACTGTTGGCTGTCTCTGTACATAAGCTAAAGCTGCTGCTGATGTGTGAATATGACGGATGCAAAGCAATAACCAGTGTTATTAGCTTTGTTGTCATTATGATGGACTCAGATCTAATAAAGTGTGTGTTTGAGAAATATTCTCCAGACCTGAGCACCCATGTGATCTGTCCCTGATGGGAAGATTACTAAATTAGAGCAGGAAATGAGAATATTGTCCCGTGAGTTTCACTTGTTGTGTGGATGTAAATTAGTGTAAAACTGACATTTATTTTCCAGAAAAGGCCAGTGTACTTCTCACTTGTTAACACACACTTGACCTGCACAATGTGGCATTTCAAGACATGAAAACTAGTCAGCTGCTCCCAGCAAATCATTTCTGCTTCAGTTTCACGCTGAGATATGTCACTGAATCTGGCTCCACTTGAACAGTTACGTGACTGTTCACTAGGTGCGCTCTGGGTTGCTGTCCTGAGGGTCTGGATTTGATGGTGAGGGTACATACAGTGTGTTGAATAGGTCGTCTACTTCTGCTGGGCCGAGTGTGTGTGGCTCTGTCGTCCGCTGTTTTTAGAGGAGCAGTGGAGCGGGTAATGTGCTGGCCATCACACTGAAGAGAGCTTGGGCAGTAGCTGTTTGTTTCGTTCTCCCCCCCCAGATCACACAACCTGTCCCTTTGTGTCATAGGGAGGACTACCCCAGTGCACAGGGTGCACCCTAAAACTCCAAAAGCAGGCATAGGTGGGTTTTTTAATTGTCAGTTTCTTCGATGCTATAATTGTACTAATTCCTGCAAAAATATGTACGTTATCATTTATTTGTACATATGTGTTGTCATATAACAAGCTCCTCATCAGGTGATGATGACAAAAAACTAAAACACCACAGTGCCTACATAGACATTGTCGTTGTTTAGTTTGGTGGATACACAGCGTTGCTACATGTTATATACAGTAAACTTGGTTACGGACTAACTGATTGGTCTTCTCGCTAATCATTGGCTGCTCAAGCTTTCGTTAGGGTGTTAACATTCATTGAAAATGTTGTAATTATTTGTAAATTTGCCATAATAAAAACATAAACACAGATTTTGATAGATTTAGCCATTTAATTTGGGGCAATAACTTGAAACATACTGACTGCGACACGTCAATGATCCATCAAAATGCAGTGACAAATAGCGAGAACTTTCTGGGACATTCACAGAAACCTAATGAATGTCCGATTTGTCAGGGTTTCATGAGTGTGGGACCCCCTCTACTGCACGGGGCATTTCCAGGATTTCTCTTCCCTCCGCTGCAAAGCTGCCCCTCCACTGGCGCAGTAAGATTACAGCTTAACAAGGCCAGTTCCACTTCCTGGAGTGATTCATTAAACACATTCCCCAAGAGTTTGGTGTTGTGATGGATCTCTTGCCACTGAGCTGTTAGCTTGTCAGTACTGTATCTGTGTTTGTTTGTGTCGTAGTTAGACACCATGAGCGAGTGATGTGTGTAGTAGCACTGCAGACTGAAGGCAATATCGCCAGCCTTATTCATTAGTATGCTGCTCCATATATATATATACAGAGAGAGAGAGCTGCTATCAGATCAGGGGAAGCCTTGGCAGGAGAAAAAAGACAGAAATATGGACAGGAAGCAACAGCAGATACTTAGTGAAATGCATGAGGGCTTAAAAGATGGCAGCAACCTAATTTTTAACATAACTTGCCATCAAATATTAAAGCAAGTGGAATTTCTCTAATTTAACTCTTGGATGGGAGAATTTAATTAAAATGGGACCCAATATCATGAGTCATTCAACTGATAATTGTCAGAAAAAACTTGACAATTGCTGTAAAAAAATAAAAGTAAATATAGATCAAGACAATAGGCAGTTATGATATCTTGCCTGTTTCTGTTCATTGTCCACTGCAGTCACCAAAAATAATTAATACAGGATAATAAAAATGAGCCATAAGAGATAGCAATAACTGCATAAACTGTTGTCCATTGTTCATGTGCGTGCAGTCGGGCACATGCATGAACATGCGTATGCTTTATGTGAGTGTACAGTATCAGTGTGAACTGTATGTGTGCTGTATAGTGAGCTGGGCTAAGAAAGATGTTAAAGGATGTTTTTGCCTGCGTCAGCAGCATCGCAGGGAGGAGGAGAGAGGGAGGGATTGAAGAGGAGAGGAGGAAAGAGGGATACAGGAGAGCAATAGCATTAAACAAGTGCCAGCTCGATCAGCACCCTTCTCTCTGCACCGCTCTCTCTATCACACGCATCCATTGTACATTAGCACTAAACACAGAAGTTGTTTACGCTTATGGTACATAGATTTATAATCTCCCTCTTTTATCGTTTGCACATTTAAAGCAAGAGATCTGGGACAGAGGAGAAATGAAAGGAATGTAAAGAAGTCAGAAAAGCAAAGAATTTGATAGTGTTAATGTTTAACACCTCACAATATATGGACAGGAAGTGATGAGGGATAACCTTTTAGTCCTCACAGCACAATGCACCAACATCCTCGCATGGATGTAAGTCCTGTCTGCTGCAGCGCTGCTGAATGGTAGAAAGGGAGGAGGGAGCACAGAGAGAGGGAGAGAGAAAAGAGTAAACAAATAAGAGGTAGTATGAGATTTTTTTTCCCCCTCCGCTATCCTGTGTGTATATGTGCGGGACAGTGTGATGGCGTGATTGGCTGTGATGATGATGGGTTCCCTGTGCAGCCCAGCAATGCTCCACAGATGGACACACAGCAGGACTATGAGATGCTGAGAAATTAAATACAGGGAAAAGAACAAAATCAATGCAATGCGAGGAGGAGGAGAGCTGACTTTGACTTAAAGCTGCTCGGGCTACTCCTCAGCTGACTGTTAGTTCATCCATTTTTAATCTTTGTGCCAATGAGGAGTGGGGTGGTCAGAGCAGTTTCTCAGCCTGTTAAAGCAGTGGAGGGAAGAGTGATATATAAAGAAGGGAAACACTTCAAAAAGAAGGCGAAACCTGTTCATCCACTGTTCTTTACCCCACAGAGCGAAGCAGCAGAGAGACACTGAATGATGGAATTGTATGTGATGTGATCGACTTGGAGCGGGAGAGTGCGTGAGCATTGGGGAGAGAGAGAGAGAGAGAGAGAGAGAGAGCGAGCGAGCGAGCGGTGCTGCAGTAGCATCCCACAGCAGACGGCTGAGGATTGCCGGTGTGTGTGTGTGACTGCACTGCTGAAGAGGAGGAGGAGGAGGCACAGAGTGGGCATGCTTGCAGACTCTGCAGGGCCATAGAAGAACACACAGCGGCAGCGCTAGTGTTGGCCCGCACCTAGAAGTCCCAGCGCCGTCGCTCCGCAGACCACAGCCGTAGGATCTGGACACGCCAGCGCTGCCCAGACCCCCACTACCAACACCATGGCACAGGCAGCCAAACATCTCCGCAAGAACAAGGATTTAGAAGCCCAGGCAGAGCAGGAGCGCAAAGAGAAGGAGGAGGAGAGCGTCAAAAAGAGGAGTCGCTCACGGGATAAAAAGCGCAAGGTACTGGGACTATTCACAGGTGGGGTAGCCAGGGGTGGGGTGATGGGATAGGATGGGGAGGGAGGGAGGGGTGGCTGGAGAGGGGGGCAGGAAGGTTGAGACACCCCCCCGCCCCCCCTTCTCTGTCGGAGAAGCCGTGGTAAGGGGTGCCGGGGCACACATGGAAACCCAGTGATGAGTGCGTTTCCACTGTGTGTACATCCAGTCTCCCTGCCACACATGTATGTCCTGCACATACAGACGCAGGGAAACGGTACAGCACACTGCATGCTTTCTCCTTCCAGCTGCTTTGGGTCTGCTTTATTGACTGTCCTAACCCGTCTGATAAGGCAGTGGAGTACTCAACCCCTCACTGTCCCTCTTCATGTCTCTTTCTCTGTCTCCCCTCTTGCTTTGTTTTCACACTGCGGTATTGTGTCCCTCAGCAAAATTTCACTAAAGCACTAAATTTCCACGAAGACAGCGAGCTTGCCGGTTTCCACAATGGGTTGTTTTCCTTTTCCCTCAGCTCTCTCGTCTACGTGGTTTTGTAATGACCACAGAGCAGTACCTGCAGGCGTCTTTACGTGTGACTGAGAGGTCCCAGGCAGAGCTGAAGCGACTACCAGGGCTCGTTGTAAACAATAAATCCTCACTCCGCCAGTCGCAGACGGCAGGGACGTATCGCCAGTCTGCAGAGTCTTGTTTTTTCCTCTGGCCACTCGTCACATTTCACTCAAACTCATTAAGGAAAATGAGTCATCTGCAGATTGTGCTGTCGTTTATTGGTGACATATTGGTCCTTGGCAACTGAGTATGAGTCTTTTCACCCTGCGTCCCTGCACTGTGCCAGGCTGTAAACCAATCTGATGCTGATGCAGTGGAGATAGTGTTGGGGACAACACAGGTTCCACATTCCCACAGATGGGAGGCAGGGCTGCAAGGCTGCCACACGGAGCAAGTTTTTCTTTTTAGTCTGCTTGTACAAAGCAGAGTGGCAAGAGGTTAGAAGGTGTATACAGACTGCACTGCAGCTGGCATGCAAGGTGACGGCTGGCTGACTCGCCCAGAGGAACCTGGGGTCCAGTGTCTTGCCCAATGGACATATGGACAAGTGGAGGCAGGTGCCCACCAATCCTGGCAGGCAACTGAACTGCCAGGATTGGTGGGTGACCTCTTTCTTCCTGATCCACAGCCAAGTCTGTGTATTAGAGCAAAATCAAGGGAAGTAAAGGAAAAGGTAGAAATGAAAGGGGAAGGTGGTGTGACTCAGATTCGCCCAGGCTGGATGTATGTGTTTGGGTCGTTGCGTTCTAGCACGGGTTTGCTCCTCACTTTGGTTTTGTTGCAGAGTTAGATCCAATTCATTCACATGCCACCACTCCATGAGTCTTGTGTAAAGGCTTCTCCGCATTTTGAATATTTCTGCTGTCTCTAAGATGCAGGTCCTATCAACCCTTTGCTTGTGAAAGCCTGTACACAGATGCTTGTGTCTATTATGCATGAGTGTGAATTTGTCTGGCAAGATGAGGTTCGCCCTGGGAAAGCTTGCAGCTCAAGCACTGTAGATGAGACAGGGATTTCTGATG
Source organism: Channa striata (assembly GCA_033026295.1). NCBI lineage: Eukaryota > Metazoa > Chordata > Actinopteri > Anabantiformes > Channidae > Channa > Channa striata. Next base: position 6,261,547 of record CM065178.1, read on the forward strand.
AGGATAATAATGCAGCTCAACTTTGACTGAAAGTGTGCGGCATCAGAGGATCCCATATCGCTTATGTAACCATGCAGTTTGAGTATTCTAAATAAGCATCCTGACTCCCCTCCGGCTCTCCCTCCCAACCCCTCCTTCTGTTTTTTAACACCACCTTACAGCCATTCCTGGTTTCAGGAGAAGATGTTAATACTGGGGGAATTCTCTCTGTCTGTCTGTCCGTCTCTCTGTCTTTCTCCCCAGTGCCTTCTTTTTTTCCTCCACGATTCATGCAATTATGTAATAAAAGTCTACAGTACACTGTGTTTAATAAGTTGACTGTTTTTGCCTAAATTCCATGGTGGTGAACCCTCGGCGCCTGATTTTTCCCTAGTTGTTCCATCAGCTGTCTTATCCGACCTGAACCTCCTGGCATGTTTCTTTCAGTTTCTGTTTCTTTATTGGAGGTATTTCAATCATTTATCTTGCACAATTAATCTGTTCTTATTGAAAAGAATAGCAGATGCCATCTTAGCGATCTTTGCATGTCTTGTACAAATAATTGGTTCGACTTTTAAGAGTCATCTGAAGCCTTCACTTGATTTGCTCTTTCTGTATTTACAATTCAATCCATTAATCTACTGTTTGTGACAAATGTATGTTGTTGTTTCACATGATATATCTATCCCTGTGGGACACAAGTCAGAGCCTGCTGATGAATAACCACAGTCATAAAGAAAGTAACAATTTGTCATCAAAGGGTGAAAATGCCATTTTAATTGCCTTCATGGTGTACTGGTATTGTACAGCACAGGTTAGTTGCTGTGCAGTGGATAATTTTGTCCTCAAATTACTTTTATTGATGAGCTTGCTTCTCTTGAAAAATGAACATTGTCAAGATGTGAACAAAGCCTTATTGTCCTAGTCAGCAGCTGTTTTCTTCTCAACCTGAATGTGTGTTTGAGTCTATTTCTGAAGCTACTTTAATGTGAAGTGCTTTACCTGATGATACTAGAAGAAGTTGCGCTTTGCGTGTGAATTTTTTGTCTCACATCATCATCACAGATAAAAATGGCGGAAATGTAGAATGTAGCAATTTTGATTTTAGGCTCTTTGTTGTATTTATGATTCATGACTATTCCAAGGTCATGAGAAACATACACCTGGCAACACAGGCTGTTTGAAGACTGAAAATATGTTAAAACTCTGGGACCACGTAACCAAGTGTGTTCTGTCTTATTGGCATTATTTATACAAAACTAATAGAATTGTTAGCATTGTGAAAAAAAATCAGTGCAGTGTGTTCAATAATTATAATGCAACTCTTGTTTATTTCCATTCTCTTGTTATTAGAATATTCCTGACATTCAGGCAGAGATTCACCAGTGGATTTCTTTTGTTTATTTTATCAAAATAACATCCAATTGCAGTTTACTAACAAAACAATAAATTAGCTTCATTGTGTAAGCTGGTATTAAAAGCCATATCATTCTTTATACCAATACCAGAGATCTGTTGTTACCAGTTGTTCTACGGCTGAAGTAGCAGATGTTTATGTAGTGAGTCACCAGGTTGTTTAATAAATCCAACAGTCTCCTTCGGCATTATTGTGTGTAGGAGAATGAAGTGCCTTGATCGTGTGTTTAAGCGAGCATTAATAATTATGCAGTAACAGTGTGGTCACGTGTAAATACATATGTACATTATCATAGATGACAGAAGTAATAGGATAAAAAAACACAATGGTCGCACAACTTTGATGTCTCCACCCATATTCCTTGTAATCTGATTTAGGCAACACACCTCCTCTTCAAAAGCATTTTTTCTTACCTAATGTACATGAGCTAATGAGCTTAACAAAGCTGTAAAGGCAGATTGGTGAGTAGATGAGTCTCAACCACCTGTTTAGAGATGAAAGCTTAAAAGAATATAATAGAACATAAAAATCTCTTAACCTTGTTTTAACTACAGCCCTAATTTCTTATTTTTCCTATTCCAAAAAAATTTCGAGCAGTTTGTTGCTTCTCCTAACAGGGACTGAACTTATAAGCTCTAGCATAAGTTGAAACTGGAGCTGTTATTCTCCATTGACAGCACAGCTGTTATTTTCATTATGGATTAATTGGTTTATGAATTTCTTTAACTAAATGATCATTTGAAGTATAAAACTAAATTTACTACATATTTGGCCTGTAAAGTTAAGAAACATCCCACGGTGATGTCCTCATGTCATGGTGGCATTTATATACCAGTCTAAGACCAGGAAATATTAACTTCTTGTAATGTAATTTAATGAAAGATATTTAGTGTTTAAAAGGATAAGTGCAATTAATTAATACAATTGTTAATTTTTCAATGACTAGTAATTAAATGTTGAAGCTTTGTTATACTGTAGCAATGAAAGTATATCAAGATCGTCATAAAGTGTTTTTGATGTGGCTAAGGCTTTTACAGATGCATGTTTTTTGGTTTGTGAAGCTGGTAAATCCAAGGCAGTGAAGTGCAGAGCAATAGAGTTTTGGCAGATGATGACTGACCCATTAGTGATGCTGGTCCTCTGACTCATCAATGCATTAAGTCTGGTCAGGTTGCACTATGGCTCCTTTGTTGCTGTATATTATCTGGCAGTCAGAGGTGTTAGCTGCAGATGTACATCATAGCCAATCAGGCATCTTATGGTAAAAGTGAGCTGGACAGACTCAATGACAACAACCATGGTATGCAGCTAATATGGCTACCGGTGAGCATTGTAATGGTGAAGGTACGATCAAAGTGCAGAGGGAGCATCAATATTCCAGCCCCTCCAAAGTGTCTTACCTTCCCTGCCTGAACAGGTAGCAGGGCCTCCACTGAGGTTAACGTCTCGACTTCTGAGACAAATTGTTACTCTAGTGTCTAGGTGTCGTTGCCGTTCAGTGTTTGCAGCAAGGGCTGCTGCAGCAGAGACTAAGCCGACCGGAGCCGACTGTGGTCAGCTTCGGTGGCCTGCTCTACTGTACGCTCACTGTTTACTGTCATGAATTTAAATGAAGCATTCCTCTGGTCCAGGTTTTAAAGGTCAGCATTAGTCAGGCTTAGTACAAATATTAGCCTTTAACTTTATCTCTTCTGTGTGTTGTTAGTTGGATATTGACTCTCACGGCTAAAGTTGTAACTAGTGATTGTGTTTATTAATTAAGCCAATGATTAATTTTCTAATTCCTACATTTCAGTCCTGTAAGTCCTTGATTACACATTGCGAAGACATTGACAGCAGATTGTCAGACTGATGACATCAAAGATTTCATTGCTGTCTTGTCAGCTGTTTGAAGACGAAAATCCCATTTTGGACTGAAACAACAGTCACGATTGTGTGACTGTAATAGTCTATGACACATGTCAGTCAAGCCACTCCAATGCTCCTGATATACGTCTGATTCAGGCCTCATCAAAACCAAATAAAAAGAAAAAACAAATGGGGTTACCATCCAAATGCAGCTCAAATTTTAACTAAGTTGTCAAATAATAGATTAACAAAAGCATCTAATACTGTTGTGAATAGCTGCTTTTTCAAGATAAATGCTTTAAACTTTTCAATCAGTTTTTATTATTAAAAACCTTTATTATTATTAATATTATTATTATCATTATTTATTATAACTGTTGTGAATAAAAAGCACAATAAGATGACCTAATAAAAAAGACAAAAAGAAGAAGTAAATATATATTTTGAGCCCGGGTAGCCCTGTGGATCCCCTCAGACAGATGACTCAGCGGGCTCAGCGGAGGCACTCAGTCATGTTGATGGATCCTGGGAATGAGTCTCGGTGAGTCCAGTTCCTGGCTCTACAGTAAGTGCTGCTGGTGCAGGTTGGCTGGGAAGGCGCTGCCTACTCTCCTTTAATTAAAGCGGGAATGGAAGGCACACGTGAGGCCAGTTCACCAGCCCTCACCCGTCTCCTCCCCATCCTCCCTTTACCACAGCCACAGTGGGTCTTTATTCTTGCGCTAGCAGAGACAGCAGCTTCTAAAGCACCTCACCTACTTACAGTATGCTCATTTGATAAGGGGGAACCCCCTCCTGCTCATAGAGGTGTTTTATTCTTTGTTAGAACCGAAAAAATAATGAAATAAACGAAATAACATCAAGCCTTCTCTGCAGGGATCATCTTCCCTGAAACTCCCAAGCCTGAGGATATTTTTAAATTGCTGAAAATGCCGTGATTCATTCTTTCATTATAAGACTGAAGCCACAAGCATCTGCACCTGCTTATTTCCTGTTATTTTTTCTGTAATAAAAAAACAGCATGATGCATGATTGTGATAATCCTCATAAGCCAGAGAGACACAGATCTATTTGTGCTTTTCCTGCTGGATGATAGTAAATAAAGCTCAACTGACACGTACGACTGCAGTGATTTCAGGAAAGCATTAGTCTTCAACACAGGTTTGCGTGAATCTTCAAAAATGAACATTAGCAGCTTCCGTCTGTGCTTGTCCTCCCCCTGCACGATTGAATGTATCCGTGTGTGAGGCTGCACGTGAAATTATGTGTCATATTGCGAGGGGCTTCCTAGATTTTCCTCCTCGTGCCTCCCTCCCTCCCTTCATCTTCTTTCTCTCTCCTTGCCCGATTGCGCTAATCTCTCCTCCCAATTGTTATTCTGATAGTGCAGCTGTTATGTAACTCCCTGAAACAAGAATTGAGAGATCAGTGTTATTGAAAAGGATCCTCATCATGGGCAAATAAAGGAGAGAATTGGAAAGAAGAAGGAGAAAGAATGAGGCAATATCTTCTCAGAGGAATTTGATAGGTTATTGCCGGACAGCTTGTTGTGAAAAGAGGAAAGCTTTTGCCATCCGTTCCTCAACCTGAGCTGTTTCCCTTTAAGCCGGTGGCTGATGAGGAGAGAGGGAAAGGACAAGAGGTGGGATAGGGAGCTTAGTGCAGTTTGATGTCAAGGTACTCCGAGTCCCGCCTTGAAATCCTCCGACTCTGCAGCATCACTTGGACTAAAATGTTCAATAGCTCGGAGACTCTGCAACATGGCGTCGTTCACTTACTGTTTTCATCTGCTCTGTTTCGTAGAAAGAATATTTTGTCTCTGTGTTCAGCTATGCTGTATCCGTGTAAAGTTTGTCTGTTCCCACCCAGCCTTTTCTGAACTTGTGATTTTGACCTTGCCTTTCCATTTCCGGCATTTAAATGTGTGACTTTGGACGTGCAAAAATTCTTGTTTTTAGATTGTGCCGGTCTGGTGATGCTTTGGCGCCCACCTGAAGCAGCGCCATGACACTCACATTTTTGTTTCATCTCTAAACTGCTAAGCTGAAATGGTGAACATGGTTATACATTAAACATTATATCAGGTTAGCAGCATCAGCATGTTAGCGTTGCCTCACCGAGATCCTGGGCTAGTCTTGTTACTGTAACACAAAACTGTAAAGTTCAATACGTGTAGAAGGCGCGTTAGTAGACCCCCAGAAGGTGTGACCCCGGGGTGACTCTGCAGCCTTTTCCTATTTATAGGCGTATGGGTGTCTTATTTACCTGATCAATATTCAATTTTTTTTTTTGTGTGTGTGTGTATGTGTGTGCGTACCAGAGGGCAGAGGAATAATTCAATTCAAAACCCAGCAGGACAGAAGGGTCATTACAGCAGTGCAGCTTCCCGGCTGTAATTCTCAATTCCAGTTCTCTGAGTGTGGACAATAAAGAATGTCTGCCTGATTTATTTAATGTGATGGGCAGGAGAAGATTGAGTTCGTGATTGGATTCTGAGTTTCCTGACTAAATTAAACCTGCATAGACCAAAGTGGCATCCAGAAATGCATTACACTGTATAAGTTACAGAAGCTTGGTAGAGCTTTTAAGGAGGAGGTTCACATTCAGTGTTTATGACTACAACAGTCCTTTTGGGTTATAGATAATGACATTACAAGACCAGAAGTGTGGCCGTGGCTGGTGCCTTGGAGCATCACTCTATGCTCCCTGATGACAAATCTTACTTAGTGGAGTACAGATTTCGTGAGTCATCTTATCCTTGTGTCAAGTGTCATCGCAGTGTCGTAGCATCACAGACCTGTGATTAAAAGCTTAGCCATTTGTAAACCCTTTCATCTGAATCCCCCGGAGGAGTAGGTGGTGTCACTTTGATTTGATCCTCGTCACTTCTCATCCTACCCGGCACACACAGATGCTCTGCTCTTCTCTCCAGGTACATGGCCACCAAAGTGTGGATATGATTGAGCCTCAAACATGACAGAAAACGTAACAGGACCTTTTAGTGTTTGTTCAGTTTGTGTGTTAAATGTGACATGTCTAGTGTTATTGTTATTAAATTATTTTGATTTAATTGAAATAATGTGTTGCTTATTTGCCAAGTCTTTACCTTTAGTTATCAATAATATGAAAACTGTGAGAGGCATGATCATCCAATTATTCTCAAGCTGTAGTAATGTGATAATGCTTCGTTGAGCCTGAGATTCTAAAAGTTAAGTATTGTTTGTTCAGAATAAAACCCATGGGTCTCATAGCAGGCTTCCACTGAATGAAGGAAGTTTGCAAATAACCCACACTTTAATTGTCAAAAAACTATGTTCAGTTATGAAAAGTTAATAATTTCACCTAGGAAAAACATTCAACAAATCCATCTGCAACATCTAGTTCCAGTCCTGTTCTGCAGGTAGATGGCATTTCATTTGTGGTGCTCCTATAAACAGCACTTCCTGTTACACTGGATAATCCACAAACTGCTATGATTGGAGCTACTTTCTCACAAAGACATTACCCGGTAAACAAAAATTATATTAATAATGATAAAAAAATAAATAAATGAAAAATCACCCCAAATTCCCTTAATATAGCTGACCTGGAATTTACAGTTAAGAAAAAACAATATAGTATTTCTGCAGAAAATCCCCAGATGCACATCAAAAGAGAACACGTTTTGGTTAATAAGCCATGGGCTGGATGACTTGTCCCTTTCCTGTAGTTTGTGTAGCTTTTAAATCGTCGTACAAAATTTAAACAGACTCATATCATTTAAAAAAGTTTTAGATGTTTTTGTTTCCTGACTAAACACAGACTAGCTGTTTGTCAACGGCTAAATGCTGTGACATGTATGAGATATGGGCCCTTTGGTCGTAATGCCTGAAGGAGATAAATTAATACAAAAAAATGGTAATCATTAATGGCCGCTCAAACATTTACAGCAACTCTCCACGTTGAGCCTTGCTGAACTCGAGCCTGTGTTTCCTCCTTTGTGTTTCCTGTATGTCTTCATGCCTCTTCATGCGTCTGTGGATATGGGTTCACATGTTTATCGTATGCTCCTTCGTTGTCTTGTGGTGCAGGATGTACAAGCTATCTTGGAAAACAGTGGTGTCACCCAGCCTCTAATTGTCAGAGCCCAGAGGTTTCTTCCCCGAGCAGATGCAGAGCCAGGTGCCCACCCCTTCTCCTTCTCCCTCCATGCTAGAGTTCATTCCTCCGTCCCTCCTATAATCAATTCTCCTGCTACAGTTTAGACTACAACTCCTTCCCTCTCCCTCTCCCTCTGCAGCAGTTTTTTGCGGCACGTTGCAACATTGTAAGATCATGCGTTCGATTCTTAACACCTCCCGCTTCTCCTGTGAGTTTGCACTAAACATTATGGATCCACGTTTAGAGTGAGAGAGAGAGAGAGGCGAGAGAGATTAAGTGAGCAACAGAGAGGCAGGAGGGGGGGGAGAGAGCATCAGTCATTTTTACTGTTACAGCCTAATGTTTTTCGTAGGCAGGGAAGAAAAAATGGGAGTGCTGGGTACAAGAGGTAGATATGAAATAATGAGTTTCATCCACACATGTAAAACCTGTGATGTAGTAAAAAACACATCACACCAGGTTCAGATAAATGTCTTTTCTGAACCCCCCCCCCCCTTTTTTTTATTATATCACTTGGAATCAAACAGAGAAGCTCAGATCTTGGGAACTGCATTGGTTCGCGGTGAAGAAGAATCCAATGCAGCAACTTTGCAAGGTCAAACACACCTCATGCTCGATCACATGTTCGCACACATGTACTGCATGTAGACTTGGCACATGCTGCTGTCAGCCAGGCCTTAGTCAGCACAGGGTTCTCTGCTCTGAGAGGGTTGGATGTCGCCACCTAGTGTTAGTACAGAGGGCTTCGAATTCACAAGTTCACTGACATCATCTCATGTCTGTCCTGTCCTCCGCTTTCTGCATCCTGCTGCATGAATGATCATTTCTGAGCATGCTGTTAGAAATGTATTCATATGAGGCTTTGTGCGTCATTCTTCACTCGTGAAAAAAATCCGTCCATTCTATGAGTTGCATCACGCTTTGATGTATCTGCCCCTGACCTGTGTGTGTTTGTGTGTGTCTGTGCACATAAAGAGCACCAACAGCTGGCACGGTGACAGCTTCTATCATCTCCCTGAGAAACAAAGAAATTCTGTGTCACACAAACTCTACAGTATATTCCCTAATAGACACATTGATATTTAATTCCCTGCAGAAACATCTTAACCATATGGATCGGTTTACTGCATTCGAGCACTTTTTGTCTTTTCCAACCCAGTTTGTTGAGAAGGGCATGAAGAGATTGGCAGTTTCAAAAAGGTTATTGGTAAATAATTCATATTTACTGATGGCTGGAGGGAGATCTTGGTTACTCTGCATTTGGCTACTCTTATCGCGTGCTCCTCTCTTTTTCTGCTCCCTTTCTGACCTACTCATACAAGTCACACTTTCCCCTTGCCCTTGTGGCCACTCTTTTTTCCACCCATTTCCCCCACTGTCTCCATCCCGAGCCTAAGTGTAGGAGAATATATAACAGAGCTTGAGGCTGTGCAGGACAGTTACTCTGCTGGTAATGGAGAAAATGTTTGTCAGAGCATAAAGCACTGTGACTTTGGCCTCGGCACCCCCTTAGGCACAGACCTTTAATTGCCTACACACTAGTGAAATATGTCTGCTTCTGATGCAAGTGTGTGTGTGTGTGTGTGTGTGTGTGCTTCTGTGAGTTGGCGTGTACGGTATATGTTTGCAAATTGTGTCTTCCTATTTGTGTGACTACGCTAAAGGCAACAAAAATAACTCCTGGATCAATATTTTGTGTCCCTGTGTCCCGTTCCTCTTCATGTCAAAGAAAGCTGCGACAGATTTGTAGTGAAGTGCGTTTCCGTCTTGCACATGTACATGGATACGGGAGCGTATCATTCTTGCTAAAGTAAGCCGGGCATATTTGGAAAGATGGAGTAGAGTTGAGTAGTGTTGAAACAGTCTGGTGTTTCAGCTGCAGGCTTTTCAGTTCAAGAGCTGCACATTAGCTCATTTAACACAAAATAGAATAATCGTTCAGAAATTAAAATTTTCTTACTAAAATATGTATTTTTTATTAGTGTTTTATAGTAAACTCAGTATTTTGATGTACATTTTTTGTATTTTCTGCCTATATAGGCCAGACAAGAAATTGGGAACAAATATGGAGTTGAATTAATTAATTAATAATGTTAGTAAGCACTACTTTTAGTCATAGATACATTAATACCAAAATCCTTTGTCTCTGTTGTAAAGACAATTTTAAATTGTTTACATTCAGATTTTGTAACTTTGCCTATTACATAAACAGTGTTATTTTCTCCAGTAAAATAACACACACAGGGTGAACTGTAAGGAGGGTATCATACATGTTGACTTTGCGGAGGCTTGTTCCTGGTCAGGATTCTGAAGGTCACGTTATAGCAGCTTCCCCACAAGACTGCTGTTTTCCCATCATTCATCAGTTTTCTTAGCCCACATCCCTTGCTGTTACTCAATTCTCTGCATTATTGCATATCTGCTTCCTGCTGAATCAATGAAACGTAATCCACTTCAACACTTGTTGTTTCATTCCCGTCTCCTTCTGTGATCCCTCATGCTCACTGTTTTCATCTTCAGCTGTCCTAGTAATTTTCATTTTATAAAATAATGATGTTGTATCATGTTGATTTTAACAGTATTATAGGGTTGGGTTAAATGTTATATTGAAAAGTTACATACAATCCACTACAAGAGTTTCATGTTTGTAAAGTGTTCATCTTTTTCAGCTTGTACTTAAGTTTGCATTTTATTGGTTGTAAATTTTATTATTCCAGGAAAAAATGGTGTCTATTTTTTTATACACATTAGTACCTTTTAAATTTCAGCCTCAGTAGTTCTGTAGTATGCTAAGAATCTCCTCAGATTCAGCAGAGGTGTGTGTGTGTTTGTGTGTCTGTGTGTGTGTGTGAGAGAGAGAGAGAGATAAAAATATGGCTTGTGTTAAGCTATTGTGTTGATACCCTCCTTACAGTTCACCCTGTGTGTGTTATTTTTTTGTCTATAACAGTAGCAAGTTAGATTTGGTTACTTACTTATAAGATTGTCATTATGGGCTTGTCTGCTGCTTTGATTCTTTTTTTCCATTATTTCTATATGTTTGATAAACTATCCAATATGTATTTTTAAAGACAATGTGAAGATGTAAATTTTATTTTGAATATAAATATAGTATAAAATTATACCATCAGAAAATCAGTATGTTTCTTATGTCTTTTTGCAGCTCCATGGTTTTCTGCATGAATTGGTCATGAAATGTGAGCTGATCTTAAACACAAAAAAGATATTTCTAAGCTGATAACATGCAAACAGTCATGATATTTCATGACTTTATTGAACAAACTCATTAAACATACAAAGTGATGGTGGAAAAAGTAAGTTTTTAATGGGTTGAACCAACATTGGCAGCAATAACCTCAAGTAACGTTATCTCAACAAAACGGCTTCAGCTCAAATATATTTTTAGGACATCTGCTGTTCACCGCTCTTCATTCCACAGCTCCACAAAATGTGGTTTATAAAATGCAATGGCTTCCTCTGTTGTGTCCTGCCACGAATCTTATGCCTGTTCAGTGTTTTGACTTATGAACACAGATGTAAACCAACTCTTAAAGAATCCTATTTAGCGTATTTACATACCACATGGTCACCATTTATGGACAATATGAATATCTAAATTGAATTTGCTTTTGGGAAGCATGGTTCACATCAGCTAATGCTGATTGCAAAGCACACTAATGCTGAGTGTTTTATATTTGCTAACACCTGACTCCAGTTGACATCCAGTGACACCAGAAACTTAGTGTTAACATTACTTTTTCTACCAACACTTCATATGTTTAATGGAGGTGTTCTTTAAACACATAAAATATAATGATTGTTTGTCTTTTTTTATCCTTGTTTATGTTGTTATTGTCGACTTTTATTATCATTAATCATTAACATCACATTTCATGACCAATTTATGCAGAAAACCAGGAAATTGCAAACAGTGACTTTACTTGCAGAGCTCTGTAAACGTGTGTGTGGTCAAGACCTCGTCACCTAAATATGCAAACTGCAACTGATGTGGAGGCTGTAGTAATGTGAGTGAGAATACATATACTGTATGTGTTCACCTAATTTGTGGCCCAGCACAGTCGTTCAGACTGCTCCCCCAGTTTCCCTTAGTAGGAAGATTAATGAGAAACCCAAAAAAGCTGCATAATCACATATTACAGCAAGGCTGGGTAAAAGAACAATAGGTTTTGGAAGGACAAGTGCAGGGAGATGAAAATGAATGTGGTGTCAAATAAAGAATGTTCTCTAACTGACTTTACCCTTGACTGTTTTTAAAACAGAAATGTGTCTAAAATATGCTTTATTCATTATAGATCAACTGTTGAAATAAGAAAGATGATGAAAGGCAACGATTAGCTCCCTCTGCTGGTCAGCGCAGGGTCAGATCTCTCTCACATTTAACTTCACTGAGACTTTGTCGGCATCTGAGCAGTTTGTGAGCACAGCATGAAGCAGTCAGTATGCTGATTGTTGGTTCAAAGATCATCCACAAGGCCTGGAAGTGTCCTGAAGCGAGGCGGAGGACATTGCCTTTGCAAAGAACCGGTTGGGTTAGGGTAGGGGGTGGGTTCGCCTGGAGGACTCTGTCTTTGTCCGACGAACACAGAGTCACACATTGGCCCAGATACACAAGCTGTGTTCACACCCGCCTCTCCTGATCCAGTGCAGCAATTCAACACTGTTCTGCAAAACTGTTATGCAGTCATCAATTATTTATTAAGGACTTCTGCACTTGTTCAATCATGGGACTGATAGACACAGTCAAGGGTGAAGAGGTTAGTTCTGAGGTTTTTTTCAAAAACCTCAATAAAACTGTCAATTTATGTAAAAACGTGTATTTAGGATGCAAATTAATGAACCAATATTAACTTAATGCTCCACTTAATCTGAGTTCAGTGTGGAGAGCTAATTGTGAGGCCCACCAAAGGTAACTGCAACAACCACATCTTTCTTTAACTGCCCCTTGAACAAAACACACAGCTCTAATTTCATTCCAAGTCATTAAGGAGAAATTTGAGAACACACAAGAATTTGGATGTTTATTTGCTGCTAATAGGTGGTGGAAGTTTTTGGTCAGCAGTGGACGACCTTACAGGAAATAGAGGATGGCGCCCAGGATTGGCATCATACTTGCTCTCTCAAACCCGCTGTGAAGCTCAAGAATGTGGACGCAGGCCTGAGCGGAGAATGCTATTCAAGGGAATACACCAGAAGTGCAAAGAGGAGATTGATGCTGGCACTGAGTGTAGCAGAGGATGCTGGTGAATGGAGCAGGAGCGGGGAGATACAAATAAATCCAGACTGTTTGTGAATGTGTCTGCCTGCTTGGATGAGCATTTGTAATTGCTGTGTGCAGAGTCTGATTTCAGTGCACGGCTTAAAACAGCGAACCTGGTGGTGTGTGTGCTTGCTGTCGGAGTGGAGACAGATTGGGGGAGGCAGGTCTGGCACCGTGTGGTCCACAGCACTGCAGGGTCATGAATGATTTAATGGCAGGAGAGTTGAACTCTGTTCTCCAGCAGTCAGGATGCACACAGGCATGTACGATCCTCTGAAGTGATTCATTTTCATGGCTGAACCAACTGTTGCATCAACATTTTGGAACAGTGTGTTTCTCTCAGTCGTGTCGATTGCGACGTACAGCATGTCCGTACTCCTGTAGCTCCGAGTACAGCGCTGCTGCTGCATTGTGCTGCAGTCGACCGAACGTGTGCAGTCACTCCTACAATCGTGCTGCACGTTAGTCTTGCACACTTTGACTCTCACTGCAGGCTTATGTAAGTTCGAATTAAGAGGAGGAGGATCTCGAGGCCTGCTATTTTAGAGAATACTCTCTCTCTCTCTCCAGTACAACACCACACGTTGTATGTTGTGTGAGAGTACTACTGTATTCCCTTAGAACATGCAAGATGTGCTAATACTGCGCCAACATTATACTAGAGCTATTGTTACAGCCAGAGAGCATGTTCAAATAATTCATACACTGCTTTATTCATGTGTGAGGTCAAATTTGCTTTTATTTTTCCTAATCAAAATATTTGTTACAGTTTGTTATGTCACTGAAAACAACAAAATTTCACCTTCTTTTCCAGTGTTAATTCACCTTTCCTTCCAGTGTTAATTTGATTATCAAATTATTTAATTACTCTCATCCTTGTCTAACCACTTCAGCTTTTTTAGTGATATGCGTTTTGAAGGTAATATTTTGCTATAACCTTCAAATTGATTATGCTTCAAAATACATGAAACACATACTGAGCTGGAATCTCAAACGTAGTGCCACAGCGTTGCCTGTAGCTCTGATGGAAATCACATAAAATGAATTTCTTTTAAACAGCTGGGCAATTAGCTTTAGGAAAGTGCATTTGTTTGGGACTATTTTCAGCCAGGAATTAATACACATGTGTTGCTTCATTATGTATAAACAGCAGAAGCAGCAGCAGGACACTGTGGCTCAAAATAAAACTATAGAACGTCTACATGTACATGGTAATTAAGGGATATGTCATCCAGTGCATCAGTGAGGTTTACTGATTTATTTTTAATACATTTTGGACAACAATAGAGCCATGTGACGCAGAGGGATAATATACCGTAATCAGGGTTTAGTCAGACAGGGAACTTGATAGTTTGACTAGATGAAAAAAGTGGAATATCACTAGACTCAAAAATGAATATTCACTGTAACTTCACACATATTTTTTGTAGATATTGTGTACATCACAGAAGCAAATGCGCTGTTGAAAAGGAAGGAATATCTTTGTGTGAGGACACATGTCCAGCACGAAGCACTGCAGAACGGGGGGCGGGGGGGTTCTTGGTGTCTTGCTTGGCACTTCCTTGGCTGCATCTCCCTCCTTCATGCTCCATTTATTCAAAACGGCAGCCAATGGCCGTCTAAGTTTGAAACTATTTTGAGACATTGCTTCTGGTTATATACTTTTTTACTTGCTGATAAGACACTTTTGTGGCTGTATATACATTTGCTCTTTGAGCACTGTTTGTCTCATTGTCCCTTCTGGTGAGAATAGAGCAGAAAACACGTCTGTACACTGGTGTGTCCTTCACGTCTTTGATTTTGGCCACAAAACAGAAAAAAAACTGAAAAACTATAACTTTGTAAAAGTAGAATTCATGGCAGAGCCATAATGTTATGAGGAATCAGTATATGTCAGAGTATACATGTTTATATAGACATAGATAGATAGACGCAGAGATGTCATATTTTCTTTTTCTTGTGGACCAGGTCATGTTCCTTTTCAGTAGCTGAATCTAGTGTAACACAGCTGACGTGATGATTTTGTTGTTGTGTCTTAGATGTTCTGAGAGCAGCTTGCGCTCAGACAATTGTCGTGTCCGGTCCCTTTTAAACTGTTGAACGAATGTTTGATTTGTCAGTTCTTTGTACTTTGATGCAAAATATTTGTTCTAGTCCACCTCTCACGTGTGATAATTTATTCGTATTTTTTTCCCACACATTGTGCCTCCCAGTACAATCATGTTCCTTCTTGAAGGCCGACAATGCGTCACCTCTTCACTTCCCGCTCTTTTCCTCCCTCCTGACCCCTCTTTTCGGGTACAGCTTCGGTTACAATGTTCGCTCTCATCGCATTTAAACCTTTCCGCACTCTCCTTTCTTCTCCCCTTTATGCTTCTTTTCTCTGTTTCTGTCCAGCTCTCTAGACACTCACATTTTTTGTCTCTTTTACTTTTCTTTTCCTTTAGTCCTTGAAATGACCCTACCCTCTCCCTGTGTGCTTCTTTATGTCCATTGCTTTGACAAGCTCCTTGAGCCACTCTCACCCATTAAGCCCTGACTCGAGTGCTCTCTTCCTGTTTTAGAGGACTTCTCTGTGGTTGGTATGTGTCTCATTTGGAAGGGGAGTAGAAGCATTGTGAGAACACAAGGGTTTTTCATAGGCCACAGGTGTGCAGTTGTGGTGGCTTGTCATTGTATTTGGCCTCTTTCTCAAATAATAGAATAGTAAAGTTAATTTTGATGTTGAATATTGAATGATGTGGGGGTGAGACTTTGTAGGTTTTACCGTGCACAATATGCAGTTAATGCTCTTTGTGTTATAATGCAGTCTGACTTTTGTTTTGTTTCAAAGCCGCCATCTTAGGTTCCTGCTATTTTACAGACAAGTTATTCAAAAACTGAACAGTCACAGATGCTACAGAAATAAAAGTGCCAAGGGTTCAGAGTATAAACAATGTGACATTATTTCATCTTACCACCTACCTATTTACTCTTTTCTGTGTTGTTTCATCGTCTCATCCTGAGACTTAATTTATTCTTGTTATATTGTCATTTCACCTGTTGTTATAGTGTCGTATAAAGGTTCTAAACTATAAAGGTTGCCCATTCATATCTCTATTATTCACCAGTGTTTTCCAGTAAACAGGCAGGGAGAGAGAGGGAAGAACAGAGGGAAGGGACAGCAAGATGGAAATATCAGAGAGGAGAGACTAAAGAGGGTTTGGGGAGGGTATGGTGATTTCAGTAAGTGGGGAAGTGAGGAAAAGCTCCATGAATGTGGCCTCGCTGTCCACCAGCTGAATGAGCCCACACTGCTGATAAGGGCAATGAAAGGAATAATAATGACAGTGGGGTGTAATGGGGCGCTATATTTGGATGCATTCAGCTTCCCTATTGCGTACGAACAAGTGAGCATCTCTTTACTTGAACCTCTTTGTGCGTATTCAGGTTAAATGTGCAGGCACAAGAGCTCTATTAATGCAAGAGTGTAAGTAAAGGTAAGGATGTGTGACAACGCGTGTGTGTTTGGGTTAAATAGAGCGAAAGAGAGAGACAATACGCACCACATGTGAATGCAGAACATGTAGCCCCTAGAGTAAATTTGTTATACACAAATTGATTTTTTATCAACTTGGGATGCAGAAAAAGTAGCGGGACTGATAGGAGGACATAATCAATATGGACACTGGACTGCATAAAAATCCCTGTTAGTCCACTGATTTTTATTGTGCAGCTAGAACAATGCTGCGGCAGCCTTTGTCACAAAATGAACAATTAGACCCTTAAGCACTTGGTCCTTCATGCGAATATCACAAGAAGCAGGAGATGTACTGATGATACTGGGTTCTGTAGTTCTCTTACGTGTGCAACAATATATTTTAACCAATGTTTTGCTTTATTTCACGCACAACTATGTATTCGTTTTACACTTTCTCTGTCCCGTCTGCAATATCATGAAATACTACCTGCAGTGCTGACACACACAGCACCAAAACACCTTAATCATTAACAGTGAAACATGCACGCAAGCGAGCGCACACGGACACACACACACACACACGCGAAGCTGTTGACAAGCCATTTTCGGTGTGTTCATGTTTAAAACAGATTGAATTCCTCACTACAGCTCTGTCCCAAATAATTTAGTCAGCACTAAACGGCACATGGCTTAAACCTACACCCATGTGTACACTTTCTGTTTTTGCACACATAAGAGAAATACAGTATAGAGTATCATCAGTATTTTCCCCACTTGCTCTCTTTTGTTTTTACTGTTTCTCTCATACTCAGAATCTCTCTCTCACACACACACACACACACACACACACACACACACACACACACACACCTTTACCATCAGCAGCAACATTACTCCTGTGTCACTGAAACCGAGCCAGGGCTGGCTTCAGGGGGGGCTCTGCCTGAAGGATAAGTCAGCAGCTACCGAATAGAAATCCAGGATGGAAGTGCAAAGGAAAGGTGGATGAGGAAGGACTTTTGTCTGTCTCTTAAAATCAGCTGAGTTGTGATGCTTCCCCCTCCCTACATCCCTTTTATTCTCCCTCGCTCTCCCAGCATGCCACCTTACTTCCTTCCATCATTGCACTCCTCCTTTTCGGTAATGCACATGATAACACTAGTTTACGCACACGTGGCTTCTGATGAACTAGTTCTGCCAGCAGGTTTAATAATGAAGCTTCAGTATCACCAGATACATCTCTTACTTTATTGTGTATATTAAACACTTACATCAAGCTTAAGCTGTTACAGTACATTGAAGCTGTTTGAGTGTGTTTTTGTCTCCTGATCGTAGTGTCCTGATGTAAGATCCCATCTGACAACCTTTAGGGGTATTTCACTGTGTAAAGGTGAAGAAAACTAATGAGCGTTTCATCTCTCACATCACAGCTCCCTGTTGTTCGTTTTGCATCCTGAGAATTTTGCCCTTCAAAGTTAGTGCCCCAGCTGTGAATCCAATCAGGGATGCTTGCAATTAAGTTCCATAGTAAAAAGCAATGGGTTTTTATTGCCCATCCACATTATTATGGCACTGCAGCGTGTGCCGACACCACAGTTGAAACTGTTTCCCTGAAAAAAAGCTTCACTTTAAAAAAAATCCTCCGATCGTACACTGTCTGATTACAGGTACTGGGAATTATTTCTGCATTTGTTACTGCAGAGAAAAGTGTGAAACTGAAAATGAAGAAAAGAAAAATATCTGGAGGTTAGCAGTTAGAAATAAAATAGCTACATAGACATATACAGCACTCATCTGCTCTTCATTTTTGTATCTGCTTGGGGCTCAATGATACTATAGCTTCTACCAGCCTAACACACCTGTCTGATCCAACGTATGACCCTGTTATAGCAGTAAAAATGTAAAGTGCACTTTTAAAGATGTGAGTTCAAGTTATATAATCAGCTGTCATCATATGGTTAGCTTCTTATTTCTGTTTTTGACAGACCTGAGTGAATCAAGTTGGAAATGAGCAACAACAGGTTTCAGAAGCTGCTCAGTTAATGGAGATGTTGAAACAAACTGAAGACAAACTTTAACATATTTATGGGAAGCTGTGACATTTTTTCTTGAATTGCATCAACCATATGGCCAAAAACTGACAGCCCTTCCTCTGGCAGGATGCCACTGAAGATGGAACAAAGCGTTGTTTGTTTGTTAACAGGTTTATCTTGTAATTGATGGGAACTTTACCTGGACATTTCCGATGTCTCTGGTAATCCAGATACAAGCAGATTCATTTCATTTTATAGAAAACATATTAACCCTCTGTGCAGATTGTACTCCATTTACATTTCTGCCACCTTCATTCATATGACGTCAGACTGCTCACCAATGTCATACATTTGTACCTGTGGCTTTAACCGTGATTGGTTAACGTTAAATATTTCAGTGTCAGCTGCTAAGACGACGGTAGCCACTTGTTGGATGCTTGTGTGGCACATAGTGTAACAGCAGCCTTTTTTACATGTAGCACGTGTGGATCTACTATACAACGGTTGATTGTTACAACATATTAAATATGCAAATATTTTTTGTGTGTTTTGCTACCAACAAATACACTACTAATTGTACAGTGTTTTCTCCATATGAAAAAAAATATTGACACAAATAAAGGTAAAATTCTGTGTTGGGGTGAATGGGTATTATAAGACTTTCCTATGGCTTTTCACTATTTGACTTTGTTCAGTCTTTACCAGATTTGTGTTTAGTGTTTATTCAGTATTTATCACAGTCCTGCTTGTGAATACATGATCTTTGCATTGTCTGAACATTTATTATTATGGGACTAACGTTGAGCAGAGTGATGCTGCATGTTGTGTTTCGGTTTCACAAGCGGACAATGACCTCAGGCTTCTCAAGGACAAAAAATTACTTGAATTCTAAAAGTCCGATTGTGTCGGTTCTCAGTTTGAGATGCCGTGCTCTGTGTGACTAGACTCCACTCTTCATGCTGATTATCAGTGGACGGCGATACATTCTGTCCAGTATTATGATATCCGTGACCTGGTTTAAAGACCTACAATGTATTGTCTGCACTGATGTCTGCACGGTACAGCAGCTGTTCCCGTTGGCTTAGTCTTGGCATGGGTCTTTGGCTACACTTATTAAAGCATGTAACATTCATGGTACACTTGGCAGGGGCATTTGCCGGAGTAGTTGGTGGTTCTGTTGAAGTGTTGACGTGAGTCTGGGTAATCCACCGGCTGCTCCGCTGTGCCTGTGCATGGCTCTGGGCTGGCCTCATACAAAAGAGCAGACCTGAAAGGCACCATAATGAGGCACAGGCCAAAAGAAAAGGCATGTCTCTTTCAATTTTTCCGAGCAAAAAGAAAAGAGCAACATAAAAGAATAGAAGACAAGAAAGAAAGATGAAAATAAGCCTCTCAAATCCAGGTTTTTGGCTGTGCTGTCTCTTTGAGTTTATCTTTTGTTCATGCATGTGTTTTATCATGGTAATGAAACTTTGGATAAAAATAGTCTAGGATGGAAGAGCAACGGTTTCAAATGGAAAAACGGGGGGAAAAATAGGCAGGAGGGGCACGGGGTGCAGCTCCACGTCATTGATAAAATCGGTTAAAAAATTTAAACTGGCTTCTCTCTCCCTTCTAACATTCGGTGTCTTCTTATTCTTTTTCTCTCATGTTTCTTTTGCAAAGCTTCCGTCCAAATGTCACAAATCTCAGGGGCTCACACATAACATGAAAACCTTGTTCACTACAGTATGTGTCTTGGCACAGCTTCAAAGTGCTCCAAATACAGTAAACACTGACATGTCTTTGTAGCTGTGTAGAATAAAATAATCCTGGTTTGACTTTCCCCTCCTGTTTAGAAATAATAATTAAACATTAAATGAATACTGAGTCCCATTACAGCATCCCTAGAAATATTTACGTTAGGTACACTGGTATGAGTAGGCACTCATACCCAGGATGTGAAGGATCTTTTGTTAAAACCTACTCCTCCGCTCACCGCCTCAACATTCCTCCGATAAGTATTCTCCAAGGAAGACCGAAAAAGGAACCAACAGAACTAAAGATCAGGAGAGGTTGTACTTTCTCTCACCTGCAGAAAACCTTAAAGTGGATGGTCCTCTGTGTGCTGGGATGTTGATTGTTGCACTTGAATGACCTCTGACCTCCCAAGGCTCAGAGCAGATTGTGGGGAATGGAGGAATTAAGGAGGGATGGACAAAATGGCAGAGACAAATTACCATGTAATGTAAGACACTAGAATGTCCTTAGATTCAGATCTTGATGTTTGAGGCTGCAGTTCATAGCATAGTTAAACACATATCCTGATACTGTAAGGACCAATATGTAGATATTTTCCTTGTTTTCTAAAATAAGCAAATTCATATGCTTGTCAAACTATCATCAGGGTTTTAAATAAATAACCCTGACTGCTCTTAAATTTAGAATAATCAGCATGTATCACATTTAAGGCCAGATTGGCATCGTTTTTTATTAGCTTTTGCTGATTTTTAGACAGACACATTACCTGTATTTGACTGCATGTCAAAACCAATTCCCTGAAAAAGAAGGTCAAACAAACTGTAGCTCCCAGCCGGTTTAAATGAATGCTCAGTAAGGTGATGCTTTCTTGAACCTGCGTTCTGGTCACTTTGGGACGAGTTTCAAACACCACACCGACATATTAGCTCCTTTAAAAATTTAGGTGGCAAATCTGATTGTATGTTTGTTTGGTACCACGTTGTTATTCATTTTGAGTCAACTTTGTATATCTGGTAACAAGGGTTCCAGTTATTGACTCTGGCACTGGTAGGTCGTCACATGCTTCCCCGTGTTGCTGACTTTAGCATGTGGTGTAGAGTTCATGCTGTGAAACGCTACAGTAGTGAACCGAAGCGGTCGACTGGTTTGACAGTGGACAGTAAAGGATGAACAGGGCGACTCTGCACACGCTCGCAATGAACAGGTTGGGCGACTGTGAGCACAGATAGAGTGTGTGTGTGTGTGTGGGTGTGATGGGGCGGGAGGGGGCAGAGGTGATAGTTGGAGGTGACTGCACCATCCTTTCCTTTCATCCCACCTGGCAGTTCCACCTGTGCTCCTCCAGGAGCTGCTTCTCCTTGGCTGATGGACCTTCTGCTGGCTGCTGCTGGGCACAGAGCTGGCAGCTCTCTGCCATGCATTAATAATTAGGCTGGAATCTGCAGCACTCTGCTGTTTATTCTCACTCTGTCGTCTCTGTGTTCTCTCTCACTTTCTCAATTTGGAAGTTTCGTCTTCTGCCTGAACTCACTTACGTCTTCTTACATGTAAAACCTCTTGCCCACTTCAGATGTTTGAAGCAGTGATGTTGTATTTGTTTGTGGGGGTAGTTCCCAGATGTATTTTTATCTTTCAAACGTTTTAGTTGTGAGTCCATGTTATATACAAAAACTGCACTTGGTTTTGGATATTTTACTGGCTAAATCTAATTTTAGCTATATCTAGCTATAATAATCACATCAGGAGTATATACAGACACTTACAGCTAAGATACTGTACGGGACCGTCAAGCTCCCAGGCCTCTGGTAGACGACCTGTAATTAAAAGAAGAAAAAAAGTAGAAAATAAGAAAATAATAGCCAACAAACACAGCATCAGTGTGGCCCGTGTGTAATATTTACTGAGGTCACACAGTGATTTCTCTTCTTTAATCACCTTTGCAGTTTATAACATTACGGCCATTTCCCCTGTGCTTTCCTGATGTGTTCAGTTAAGTCATGTTGAAATAAGAACTGGAGACCAGATACATCAGATGTCCTGTGGGATACAGAGAAGAGCTCTCTGTGGTCCGGCACCTTAGTGATGTGAATGTGCTGTCTTGTTATAACTCCGCTTGAGCTGAATAATTTAGCAGGGGTCCATTTAGTTTAGATACTGTGTCAGGCTTTCTCAAAGAACCGGCCCCGCGTCGGCCTAGTTTGACTCGTGGCAAACAGAGCTTGATTACTTGACATTTATCCAGCACTGGGGATAATGGATGGGACCATGAAAGATCAAAAGGGAAGCTGATGCACTGCAGGACTGAAACAAACTGGACTGATGAGTAGGTGTTTCGAGGAATGTGGTTGTCGTCATTTCGATATCGCTGCCTCTGTGTACGTTATTGTTCTCTCTGTCACTTTATTGTGGCGGGGCAGGTCCACTGAGCAGCACCAAAGACGGTCTCCGTCTGTGATGTGCTTCTTCTAATGGAAGATCTGTGCACATTGTTTCTTACCTTAGTGAAACCCTGCAGCTGAGCCAGAACATTTAATTCCACGCACAGTATTAATCAACTGGCTATTTTAAAGCCACCAACAAACCGACCTGCAGTAATCTTGAACAAAATATTTGTACTGATTTTGGTTATTGGCAGTTTTTATAGAGGAATCAAAGCCTCTTTTGGATGTTAGTTCTAGCCGTTTTGATCTCTTTTAAAAAGATGTACAGATTTGACACCATGTCTAAAAGCAAAAATCATTAAACTAAAGTTTATTACTACAATATAACATATGTTGTGTATTTAGCTTTATTTCTTTTCCCTTTTTTGTTACTGCCTGTCAACAATGTTCTGTGTGTTCTGTAAGATTATCAATTTATTTGAAAGAGAAATTTCAGTACAGAAAAACATGTGTCTTCACTCAACACAGATGTCATTGTACATTATGTAAAAGCATATTAAAGTATTTGTGTTAGTCATTGTCTAACTAAACCATTGTGCATCAAAAGACCTTGTGCTTAGTCTTTGTTCCTGTTTGACCAGTGTCCCCGTTTGCCTGTTCTCATGCTGAAAAACCAAAATGCAGCCACAAGACATATTTAAAGTTTGATAGAGGTTCCTCCATTTCCCACTAGCAAGTGAAAGTCAGGCAAGAAGAGCCAGGTTAGTCCAAAAAACAGCTTTAGTCCATGACACTCCTTTTGTTAATATAAATTAAAAATAGAAATTTTGTGAATCGAGTCATGAGTCGGATGAGTCAAAAGGCAGTTTGAGTATAAATTTCACCACCACTGTTATCGCCTCCATCACAGGAAAACTGAGCAACGGTGGTGCATATTGTTCCAGGGATGAAGTAACTAGTCTCAAAATGAGTTTCTACCTCTATAGATTGCTCAGGGTCAATAGGATAGGCTGGAAGAATGATTTGTGGATGGTCACACCAAAGTAGAATGTTTACTTGAATTTGTTGTTTAGTGACAAACTCAAACTTGAAACATCTGTGAAAGACAGTTGGCAGTTTACAGTACAATTGGGTACAGGAATTTCAGTTCATATATTTTGAAATATATATAAATAGCAAAAAGAGTAAAATTGAGGTCATGATATTTTTGCACAGTTCGCTATTAATAATATTCCTTGATCAGAATAAAGTATTTATTTATCAAATGTGATGTGTAGTAATTTAATTTTCATTATTTAACTATAACTTTTTATACTTCTAGCCATTATTTTTTTTAACTTTTGATGTTTTAAGAACATTTGCACGACCTGAGTCACCACCACAGTAAGATACGGGATAAGTTGCAATCTCAACGTAAGGGGACGCAAACGTAATCTTGCTCCTGTTACTCTCTAATCGTTCTCCCACTTCTCTTGCTCACACACATCCTCTCTTTAAAGTGAGACTTTCCTTGGCTTGCACTCCTCTCTCTGATCCTCAGCACTGCCTCTGCACTCGACGCTGGGAGGGATGAGCTTTAAATTTAGAGACGAAACTGCCTCTAGAATGGCACTGCTCCAGAGGCCGGGAAGAAGGTATAAAAGCCCATAAGACAAGCAGAGACAAAATGATGTGTCCTTTTTCCTCCTGTACCTCACTCATGTTGGTTGTCTAATGCTTGTGTAGAGTTTGATGTGAACTATGACCCAATAGGCATAGGGCTGCTAGTTAGTTATGAGTGTTATCCCTTTATCCCTCTAATCGACAGCATAACGGCTTGGGTTCCTTTGGCGTGTCTGTTTGCTGCCTCGAGGCTCGCACAGCCTGCCCAGCAAATAGCCTGTTCGTCTTATCAGCACCTTTCTCCCCCTCTGCCTCACTCTTCCTACCCCCTTCTTTGTCCGTCCTTTCACTCCTCTCTCCCTGTCATCACTAGCCGTCTGCTACTTAATCCAATTATTCTTTTAAGCTGACACGCTCGGTAACACTCCACAAACTCTACAGATGATGCCCCAGTGCATCACGTTCACACACACACACACACACACACACACACACACTTAGACGCACGGTCATAAACACACATACACAAACTTCCAGACAGTGTTACTAAATGTTACTGCAAATATTTATCACTGATGAACATCATCCAAAGTGTCAATTAATGCTTAAAAAAATTAAAAAATCAACGAAGCACATACTCCACAGTGGTTCCATGTTGTCCTGCGCAGTTGTGGCTCCCTGCTCATCTATTTTCAGGAGGCTCTGGCCTCTGCTGTCACCCTCTGATTCACTGTACCCTTGAGGTGAACCCATCTGTTTTTGTGTGTTCTCCTCCACTTCTTTGCTATGTATTTAGCAGCCAATACATTTGTCTTCACGGACGCACCTTACACAGACTGTCACGCTTCACTTGGTGTGTTTCTCTTGTACAGCATCTCTGTCTTTACAAATGTGTAGACATTTAAATCCTCAAAGAAGACAACTTTTGTTTCTGTTGAACGTCTCACAGAAAACATGTGGGGTTAGGGGATCGATTCGGAGTGGTTCGCTTTACATTGAAGTGCAGTAGTCTTCTGGAGTGCGTGGTGTGCGCTGTTGTCATAATCCCTGTGAAAGTGGCCATTCCACTTTTTTCTCTGTCAGTGAATTTGTGCTAAATGGTGCTTCAAGGTAAAAATAAACATTATTCTGCGGTGTCAAGATATGACAGCCTGCACTACTGCATCTTAAAAACATAACGCGGGTAACATAAAACTGCTAGCGCCAAGCCGATCCTAAATGTACAGTTGCAGCAGTGACAGGGTACTTAATCACCCCGGTGCTAATCTCGAAAAAGTATTTCTACCGCAAGTGGGCAGTGAGCGCTGCGAAAGGAGCTGTGCTCGGGTGTTTTTGGTGCTGACGCAACAACAGTCAGGAGTAACAGATGGGGTTTGGTTGCTGTGAGTGTATGCATGTGTGCACGCTATGTGTTTCAGGGTGGCTGGGACTAGCACTGTCTGCAGTGCGCGTTTGATCTGAATCTAAGCTGATGGAATCTGGTCTGACATGATCTGTGATCGTCCCTCTGTCTGTCTGTCTGTCTGTCTGTCTGGTTGCCTGAGAGGAGCAGACAGTCAGGACATTCTGGTTTAAAAAAGAAAGGCTGAGGCTCAAAGACCTTTATGTGTTTTTAATGAATTTCTGATGCTTCAATCATTTTGCTTTTTGATATCTTTTATATATTTATGACTGTTCATCTGCATTTGTTGTGCCTTATGTTGCTGTGCTGACCAAGCTCAGTCAAAGGCCCTTACTGTGACTTTATTGTGATATCGCGGGTGCACGTGTCACATGTGAAATTAATGGTAAGTAGACTACATTTGGCTTCAAGACATCACTTGCCCCTGAGGGATATGAAACAGTCCTGTTGCAGATTTCCACCGTGACACGGCTGATCCATCTGTGAGCCGCAAACCATCATCACCAGATCCTCCTTCATTGCCATCAGTGTGGTGCCGTCCAGTGCTCTCCTTCGTGTGTGTGATGTTGTTGTGTCGTGCAACATTGTGCTTCCGCGCTCACACTTTGTCACTCAACCTGGCCTGGCCTGTTTCCTGCAGGGAGGGGTCTTTGGGGGTTGGACAATCAGGGTGGGTTGGTTCCTCTTCCTCCCTTCTCCATCTTGTTTTCTACCTGTGTCTGAATATAATGTTCACCTGACTCATTTACATTTCCTTCTGCCTGCTCTGCTGCTCACCTCTCCCTGCCCTCCTCTAGTCTCTCTCTCCAACATTCCGCTTCTCATTGTTGGGATTAACCGGGCTCTGTCTTTATGTCGTATGTCCTTTTAGGCCCACGCCGTGCATCGCTGGCTAATCGATCAGGACAGTAGTGTGAGCTCTGAGATGCCGGATGGCCAAGGAGTATGGCACTATGATGATGAAGTAAATATCTGCAACACGTATATCTGGCTTTTCCTCTTTCTGTGTATCTATATGTCTGTGTGTGTATATATATCTCTATATATATATTCTGTATTTTTTGATCTTGTATCACTTGTGTCACCTAAACTTTGTGTCACTGTTGTTGCTCTGCTGTTGTTGTTTTTATCTTTATCTCCCATGTTTTTGTTGCGTGTTGCTTATGGTATTGTAGTTCTGGTTCTTTTGACTTTCTAGTTTTGCTGTTGTGCTGTGAGCCTGTTCAGTCAGGTGTCGTGGGATCAGGCTTTACTTTCTTCCTGTTCTTGCTTTTGACGTGTTGTACTAACTTGCTGATCATTATTTTTCATTTGGTAAGTTTTTTTTTATTTGCGTTCTTTAAGTTTTACGTATTTATATATAACTGGAATATATATCTATATTAACATTTTTATCAGTCTGTGATTTCTCCTGAATTACTGTTCACAAGCAGCATATTACAAGGCAAGAGTCCACGGGCAAAATATAGCTTTTATATGTTTTCAGACTCCATACAAGTTTTAAGTACAGTACGTCTCCTTTACCAGGTCCCTACAACAGTTTCACAGAAGTTTACAATAGTGATAAAAAACAACAGTCCAAATATTTTTCCTGTGGGTTCTTCTGATTTCTAAAATATGCTTCTGCCATTTGTACCACTGTGTCTGTGTGTAGAAGGTGTGCGTCCTGTATGTGAGAGACAGAAACTGAGAAGTCGTGCAAGAAGTGTGGGTGTTTTCTGAGCATTTGTGTGCATGCCTCCTTTCCGTCCTTGCATGGCTCCAGTGTGTGTGTTAGTAGAAAGCAAGATTTGAATGTCCGTACGTGTCCGTCTTTCTGTCTGTGTTTGTGCACGATGGTGTTACCGTTGCCTGCAGTAGAAGTGGTGGTTGTGCCTGCCTCTGCTTTGTTGTGTCAGCGTTGTGTATGGTGGCTGTCGTGCATTCCCAGTGTCATGTGCTGTGCCCGTCTTGGTCCAGTTTTATCTGTTTCAACAGTCTGCCATACGTTTGCCAAAGCTTTTATTGCACCTGTCTTACAGATGACCTTGAATCCATCCTCAATCGGTAGAGGAGAGATCATCTAAGTGCAATAAAGCTGCAGGGAAACTTGTTGCAGACGACTCTTGCCGCTGATGATTTCCCCTCAAATCCTATCTCCGTCCTTGCCCTCATGTAAAATTCCCAAACAGACTTGCCCAATCTCCATATTGCTCCCAAACACACCGGAGCATCACTCACCTCTACGGAACTTTTAGCCAAAAAACTAAATAATTTGGAAGAGACACACTGAAAAATTACTGAAAATATTGGGTTTTAACAAAGATTGAAGGTAACACATAGAAGGCAAGTGGAAAAGTATATAAACCAGTGTCCCTAGAAACTGTTTTTCCAGGCCATTGGCCACCAACAATATGGAGTGTTGTTTTTCCCGAAGTGATGCTGTTGAATGCAAGTGCATTGAGAAACTGTTTTTACTTATGTCTTTTATTTTCTTTTACTTTTACTTTTGTTGTGTCAGTGAATGAAAGATGATAACATGTATTTGTCAGACTTATACACATCCTGTTGTAACACGAGGCTCGGTCTGTGGCCTTAATACAGTGCTACACCGGCAAAACCCACAGATGGTTAACAAGAAATTACAGTCAACAAATGAGGAGACTACACACGACAGTGGTTCCCTCATTTGGGGGGAGGAAGTACTGTATGATGATGACTTGTTGCTCTAGAGCACAGAGACAGAGAGGAAGAGTGGTGCAGTGATAGATTTTCCTGAAGAGCCCAATCCCTCTCACTGGCACGCTGCCAACACAGCAGTGGAAAACGACAGTGGTATAAACCAAATCCCTGCAACAGGGAGTCTGCTTCCCAAACAGTGTTCACTAGAGAGGGACACAGTCTCCCTCTCTGCCTGCTGCTCTCTCCTTCCTGCATCTGATAAAGAAAACGACAGTTTATCGGAACTTGGTTTTATTTTTTTACAGTCGGTTTTCTCGCAACATTATATTCACCACAGTGATTAATGAGATTGTGGCATACAACAAGATTATAAAAAAAATAGGCATGCTGCGTGGTCCCAAACATA
Source organism: Channa striata (assembly GCA_033026295.1). NCBI lineage: Eukaryota > Metazoa > Chordata > Actinopteri > Anabantiformes > Channidae > Channa > Channa striata. Next base: position 6,289,894 of record CM065178.1, read on the forward strand.
AGGGGTCGATAAGCTGAGCATACACACGCATTCCAGTGTATTATGAAGGCTTCAGACAGTACCACGTGTCCCAGTGTTCCAAGAGAATATATCCATGGTCAGTTATGGCAAATGATTATATTTTTGTTTGTTTTTTGCTTTTAGGTAAATTTGACTGACCTGGCATTTTTTTTTACATCCTAATTGTCTGAGATTGGATATTGGAAGCAGTTTAATCCATCGTAAAATGTACAAAGTAAAGTTCTAAGCTGTACCACAGCTTTATTTTGGTCTGCTTAGCTGTCACAACAGGTAAGTCCACAAACAGATTAGTGAAGTCTTCCAAACCTCACGATGGAAGCACAAACCACGACTCTTTCCCTAAAGGGTTGATTTAATTTACACACACATACCTCCTTGTCCCGCCCTCTCCTGTAACACAGAATTGTCACATGTCAGAGGTCTATGTAAAGGCCCTGTCCCTTTTGCCACCATTAATAGTAAGTGGGCCTGGGGAATATCCCAGATCATCCCACAGCTCTAATTACCCCTCAGTGAGTCCTTGGAGGCAGATGCTCAGGAGCCAAGCCCCATTCGTCACAGTGCGGCTGCATGGCAGAATCAATATAAAAAATGAAAACAAACTGTCACACTCTGCACTGTCACATGAATTCCCCCATCGCAGTTCCTCGGCCCCAGCTGCTCCTCAGCCCACTGTAGATGCAGACTACATTAGGAAGCCCATTCAAGTCCAGCCACCAGCAGTTGGCTGTAATTTGTTTCGGCTAGGGGGGCAGAGTTTTCATTTACATGTGAAAGGCTGTGGTGTATTCAAATATTGCAACTCTCTTTGGTCCCAGGGTCCCTGATACAGCTTCCTGCATTCAGATTAAAGGTAGAGGGGGGGTCTACAGATCCACAGAAGTCATGTAATAATGTCTCAGTTGGCCTGATACCAAGTTTGGGGGAAAAAACGGGGAGCAGGATTCTCCTCATCTGCCTGACCCATTAGGAAGTGATTGTTTCTTGCAGTGAGACACCTCATGGGAACAATCTGGCCTACAAAGAATACCCTCAGTGCGCTTTTGAAAACACATCCTATCTACTGTAGAGTACTCTTCCTTGCTCCGGGTTGAAATTGAAATGATAACTTTTAAAAAAGGCAAAGTTGAAATTCGCATAAAACAGTGAATGCTAAAGTTCTGTGGAACATTTTATACTGTAGATATCATCAGTATTTAATCGGTACAAGAATACATGTTGTCGTACAAAAAATGAAATCCCATAGACCTGTGGAATAATTATAGTTGTAAATAGTAATAGACTGTATTTGTCACAGAAACAATAGACTAAAATAAAAACTGAACTCATTTTCTTCCTCCTAACGAGACAGACTTTCTCACTTTTCATCTGACTCACAAATTTGTTTTACTTTTATGTTCGTTCGATTCTGCATTAACTTTCTTTTACCCACATTTTAAACATCTAAATTAGTTTACAGCTAAATTTGTTTTTTCTTTTCTCTGAGTTATTTTGTGTTTTAAATGCCATAAAAATAAAAAAAATATGAAAGAAAGAAACTGAGCAATGTGCATGCATGTGTGCATGGGCATGTGTCTTAGGTGAATGTGCACAGTGCATGGAAGAGGGGGAAGTATATGTCTAGAAGAAATGCTGCTCGGAAAGTCAGAGAGCTGTAGAAAATTGATTTACAATCTAGGCTAGCTGTGATAGGCCACATAAACAGGAAGTGTCAAAATGTGCACAGTTCTTTTCACCCAGTTTCTAAAATTCCTGCTGTCACACTGTGCACTTGTGGCTGGCAGACGCGAGGCTCTGACGACAATCAAGAACAAAATCAGAACAAAACCCAGGACAAATCGCCTCAGTGTTTCACAGATACACTCCCTGCCTGCCCAATATGTTCAACTTTAATATCGACTATGCTCCATGTACTTACAATATAATCAGTTTTATGTTTTAATTGGATTGTTTAAAGTTGATATTTCTGTGTATTATCTTCTCTTCAGGAGGGCCTACAAACATTTCCATGATCTCTAAAGTTAAACATTTATTCTTTTGTGTTTTTAACAAGTGTCATTCAGTATGGAATAAAAGTATTCTAATTTTATCCAGGCTACCACAATTAACCCTTAGTAAAAAAGTGTACACTGAATAACATAGATGCAGGGTAGTTGAACGTCCTATGCTGGATGGTGAAGTAGCAGCTCATTGGGAAAAGTTAGTTAAGATAAAGTTACATGTGATGAAAACTGCACATATTTAAACAAAACACACTGAGATATGAATTTGTTGATTTATGGTTTGAGCCAAAAGCAAAATGATCAATGTGCATTATAAACAAGGCGATTTTAATAGAGACTGTAAATCAAAATATTGACTCACGTCAACCCGAACCTTAGGTGTACATGAGAAAATGAGTTGGGCAGAGGTATGTCACCACCGACTGTTAGGTCTCATACTTAGGTCGCTGTTCCTCTACTTTACAATTTACCCACTATACTTTGACAATGAGTTGCTCTCAAAGTTTAAATACACAAACACAAACATGGCGTTCCCCCATGGCTGGAAAATCCATTGCACAACCTTGTTTAGTTTGAATATGCTGCTGCCTGGACTGTACGTCTGCATATGGAAAGTTGCTGTGAGCTAAACGCGTGTGTTGAATATGAGCATTGTGCACCTGCATGTACTGCATTGTAGGTGAAACGTGTGTGTGTGTGTGTGTGTGTGTGTGTGTGTGTGTGTGTGTGTGTGTGCTGATGTGTACATGAGTGTGTCTCTGCAGTTGTGTGTGTTTAAATAGTTGTACGGCAGCATTGCTGCAGTTAATAAGAGGCAGTTGAGTACTTGACGTCACTTTTATATAATCCTCCTTTTTGACTGCCCTTGCTCTGATTAATGAGAGCACCTCCCTTAATTGCTTAAATTCAATATTTATTAACATGCCAATCTTGGCTACATCAGGCAATTTGACATCTCGTCGCTAAGGCAGCCGATATTAACTGTTCTGGTGGAAAGCAGAGCGGGAGCTACATCAAATGTTAATTAATAGCTGACCGTTCCTCGAGGTCCGACTGGGTCCCTCTTCGCTACAAGTGTCACTCTGATATTTCAGCATAGGTAACATGATGGGGGTGTGAGGGGTGGGGGGGGGGTGGGGGGGGAATCCCAGTCTGACTCAGCAAAGCTGTGCAGATGAAGATACCATCATCCTGTCAACAAGCCTGTGGATGGAGATACTGTTCCACATCCACTGAGGCATGCTCTCACTCCCAGCTCCCCGGGCACATTTATTTATCATCACAGTTGTCACAGTGCCTCAGACATCCTCCTGTCTTTCCCCCTGTGCTATGTACCCCTTGCTCTTTCGATCCATCTCTTTTTTTTTTCGTCTTGTCACTCTCGGCCTCTTGCCTCGCCACTTCTGCGCTTCATGGTGAGAAATAAGGCCAGTCCCGCAGTGAGGCAAGCTGAGATTAGTGTCTGGAAAAGTCTCTGTCCCCAGACAAATGGTGATGACATGCTGTAAGCTGATTTATGTAGAGATTCACAACACAGAGCACTGGGAGCAGTGTGATTGAGAAAGGCAACGGACCCATGTGAGGTCATCCACAATGGAACCACATATTAATACACTCATTTTGCAATTGAGTAGAATAATAATCTTTTACAGACTGCATTGTCCTTTATGTAACTAATAATAGATATGCATAACTGAGCAAGATTTCCACATTTCAGATTTTGAGCTGTCTCACAGTTTCTTGGCTTTAAGACATAATTTTATCTCGCTGCTCTTCTTCTATAAGGGGCCCAGTAGTAATCAAGCTCTCATGGAATTGCATTATGTTCCACTTTAGCAGAGTCATGTTGACAGCGGCAGGTGAACTCAAGACCTAGTGGAATTTATAAATGTATATTTTGTAGTTCCAGGACAGTACATTATGTCTAAATAGAGTCTGAAATCTTGGGCCACTTCAGCTCTGCGTCTATTAGCCCGACTGATTGAATTATCTGGCTGCTCAGATCCTGTCTGATGCTGACTCAACCCCTGTTGTAACTGATGGTTGGATGCTTTGTTTTAAATGATGGAGTCTGTGTTCTGAGCGAGCGCACCGACTTACGCCTGGTACATACAGGCCAGCGGGATACAGAATTGTGAAGACAGATTCTCTCCGCAGTGAAGCTCTTTCTCGTCTTTTCGTCCTGCACATCTTCACTGTGGATTTCCCCATCTCTACTTCTCCACTTATGAAGATTAATGGCAGCCTGGCCCTGCATTGACTTATTGCCTGTCATTCTTCTGTATTGCTTTCATCCCTTCTGCTGTTCTCCCTCATTCGAGTATTTCTAACTCCCTGTTTTTGTCTTCCACAGGTCGGTCTGGTTTTGTCACATTGCGACACATTTGCATTTTTTGAAGCTTCTTTATGTGCAACATGTATGATAATGTGTATGAGCCAGTGCACATATCTCCCACACGTACCTATGTAATCTTGAGAGTTTTAACACCTGCTGCTGATTTAAAGCCATCCGCTGTCAGATCACTGGCCAGGCAACATTAATGAAGCTTGTCAGAAGAAGCTGAAGCACAGGATAATAACTTTGTGTGTGTGTGTGTGTCTGTGTGTGTGTGTGTGTGTGTGTGTGTGTGTGTGTGTGTGTGTGTGTGTTTAGGAGGGAATTTTGTGCCAAGACTGCAGTAATCAGCCCAGCCCAGTCCTGGCCAGACTCTCTTCAATGCATCTGCAGGGCATCACCATGCCGCTAGATGGCCATTATGCTAAATTAAAGTGTTGCAAGCGAATTTAAAAGCATCAATAAAAAATAGGAATATAGTAAAGATATGTTTCCTCTACTGCGTAGTCAGGCAGACCAAAACGCTTCAATATTGGTGCAACATGTTGATGATCCCCAGCTGGATTCTCCCCACAATCGTTCTTAACTTTGTTAACTGAACCGTTACGAATTAACCAGAGTTCCTTTTACTGGGTCTTAAGCCTTCAAGTTTCACCTGTGGTGCAAGGATGGGAGCCACACAAAGGCAAAGAGTGAAGAAAGACAGCAGACAATCAGTGTTTGTGTTGATTCCTCCCCCACTTTTTCAACTCTAGTTTCTGTTCTCTGAGACATCAAGACAAGGGCCATAAAACCACAAGCAGGACACGTGAACAGCTGTAGCCCTTTATCCTGCCAACAAGAGGGGCTCGACACAGGGTGCAGAGGGCACGTCTGCCCCAAACCTAAATCAGTCCTGTGAAAAAGAAGGAGTGTGGTCTACTCTTTATAATCGCATCACACTGATCCACAGACTCATTACAGCGAGTGAGACTCCAGCCCCAAAACCTTTGTTCTCACAATAAGGTTTGAAAAGCTAATCAAATATCAAGAACGCTTGAATCATTCTTTAAAATTTCAGCTTATTCCTATTTGTATGCTAGATGCGCCCAATTTTTTACCAGGCTTGGGACGAGTACTCAGATATAGAATTCAACATGTAGGAGGGCCGGGGTGCAAACCGCCAGGACTACCGTCAATAGGGGGTCGCTCTACCAGCTGAGCCACTGGCAGCCATATGGGAGCCCATGTGGACAAAAGTACACATGGACACCTGTTATTTGTATCACATCAGTAATCTAGGCACATAAACCTGGTAATTCATAAATTCATAAACCTGGAACTTCAGGAGCTTTACAATTTTCAGGAAGTACTGCAACTCCTAAAAATAATCTGCAAAATGTACCCCTGGAAAATCCAGTTGTGTCATCTCAGAATAACACCCCTCTGAAAAGTCAACTTCTAGCACACTCATGGAACTGGACTCCACATAACAAATATGTAAATCTTCAAATTCCTCACAATAGTGCATGTACATGCATTTAAGTCATATTTATGACTTGAATGGACACAAGGCACAAAGAAAGCTTCCTCCTTGAGCAGATGAAAGTGAAAGCAGCCTTGTAGTGCCAAAGTCCGTACACTGAAAGTCGAAGCATCCCAGTAGAGCGGACCCCCTCCATTTCAAAATATGTTTTGAAATGGATGGGGAGGAGGACACCTCCCAAGGTAACATTATTTACAGCATCATTAATTACTTTATTCTGTCATAGCTTATGAAGGCCTTATAGGTTCAGATCTTATAAGTTATGGTTCTTCTCCTCAGTTACGTTGAGTTATACTCTGCAGGCTCAGCCAAAGGACACTTATGTCATAAAGGAAGAGCTGCAGTCCCTTTTCGTGAGGAACCACATGATAATTTGTCATGTCTTCATGGACGTTAGTGTCCGTAGTCCTCTAACCCACATTCTTTGGCAGTGGAGCCCTCACCACTGTCCAAACTCAATACTTTGGACAGGAGAGACGTCCCACGTGATGTTTTTGCCCAGGTCACGGTCCAGTGGCACTGAGTAGTGCATAGCCTTCTTTCTACATTGCCCCCTCCTTCCTCTCCTACTAGCATTTATCTCTCTGCATGGTTTTGGCAGCGATGTGCTTTTCCCAGCATTTAGCCAGGAGAGGGAGAGAGGAGGGGAGAGGTAGAAAAAAGGAGGCCTTTTCAAGCAGGGAATGATGGACGCTTTATTAAAAGAGGCAGGGCCTTTGAGAGGCTGGCCTCGCCGTTCTCCCCCCACCCCGTGTGTCTGGCCCATTGTCACGGGGTGGTGGCAGCGACCCCCCCGCCGGGCGCTTTGTCACTGTAAGTCACCTCACAGACTGAAACAGACCCGCTCCGAAAAAAAACACACCCATTCTCCGCCATCACTGCACTATTCTGGTATTGCCTGGTTTGTGAAAAAAAAGATTGTCTGGCTGTCACAAAACATACAGGAGAGACCGAGATGGGCGTGACGCGTGGAAGAAGGGAGAAGAGAAAGGAGGGATAAAGTGACACAACTTATGAGGTGGAGATCAGAACGCAGAAGGTGATTGAATAGCAGACGAAAAAATTATGAATCCGAAATAAACAAATTCAGTGTTGATTGGAAAAGCAGTCGGTGGTGTGACTGAGTCATACCCATTAGTTTTTGGCTCTGTGTGAAATGTGTGTCTTTAGATACAGACAGCATTCCTCCAGAGATAAACCCCTGGGCCCCCGTCCCCTCAGCCCCCACCCTCTGCAGTCTCTCCACCCACCACGCTTACTTCTGTGTGTGTGTGCGCGTGTGTGTGTGTTCATGTTTACGTTGGAGACTGGGGTCTGCGTGCCCTGTACTGCGGCACTTGCGGGGGGCAACAGAAAAGACAGCTGTGTGTTTGAGAGAAACAGAAAACGTAAGAACGAGAGAGTGGAGGGCCAACAGGCATGCCAGTCAAGACCTTCACTTTTGGAGTGAGTACCACAAACTCTGCTGTCCTCTGTCCACTCTTCTCCTCCTTCTGCATCGTCTCTTCATCTCCTGTCCTGTCACTCTGTCTCTTCCTGTTATTTCTCTACTTCTGTTTGTCTTTGCTGCTCTGACTTAGTTTCAGTTTTTTGTTTAGCTCTTGAATATTTGGTTGCATTTCTCAGATGTTATATACACCTGCCGCCGTTCCCTGTCTTTGTCCTATCCCATCAAAGAGCGATGGGACAATGTCTCTCCAGTGGCTTTGTCCCATTTTATATCTAATTTGTTCATATTTAGTCTTCAAGCTCGTGTTTCTATTCCACACATGCTTCTTCTGTTTGCTCTCAGTTTGCTAAGTAGTTTTCTCGTTCTCTGTCCCTTCACGTCCACGGTTTTCGATAATTCACCCTGGATTTGCTTTCACTGCATGTTCTTGTTTGATGCCCCAAACATGCCCTGGACTTTTAGACTGGCACTGACAAAATAGGAGGAGAGCGAGTCGTGGCGATGTAAACACGGGCCCTGCTTAATAACAGCCGTTATCTGTCACTTGTGGACGTCAGCGTCCATTCTTATGCTTTTAGGTGAGACCATAGGAAGTGCTGAAGTGATAAAACACATAGAAAGTCGTGGCACATGAGTCAGAAGCTCCTGTAGCAAAATGGGAGGGAGCTTTAATGCTTGGGAGTATCTTTGAGATTTCGGATGCATGTGCATCCAAGATTAGTGTAAGTGCGTATATATGTGGGCGTGTATCAAGTTCTGTTTTCTCCCTTAATCTTGTTTTTTCTTTATTTGTTCCTCTGTTTGATGTTCAGATTGTACAATATCAGCCAGGATTAGCTTGTGGTAAGTAAACTAGAGGTCCGCAAACCGACTGGTGGGTCAATTATTAGGCGTCTTTAAGCGTGGCCCCACTGAAGACTATAGACTATTTAATCCACTGAGCTAGCAGAGGGAATGGCAATGCAATCCCGAGACTCTGGTGGCTGCATGTGAATCGTGTCAACTAGGCTTTTTCTGGGTTAATAGAAGCAGCGCTTGTGAAGTTTTATTGTAGATGATGCAACTTGAAGAAATGTGCCTGTTGATCTATCTGAGAATAACTACAGTCAATTTTCAGTGATGTCACTAGTTTATTTACTGTATCTCTGTTGTACAAAATGTTTTCACTTTCATCACTGTGTATTATGTCCGTGGCAAATAAAGAGATTAATTGGCCATTGAACAGTCAATCATTATTAGATTCACCAAGTAAAAAAACACTCTAAATTACTATTTTCAGTAATTTGTGCTTAATTAATAAGTTTGTAATCATTTTCAGTGATTGTAGTTAGGGCTATGTTTACCATCCTTTAGTCAAATATTTTAACAACATCATATGCTTTGTCGCTAAAATTAATGAGTAAAAGTTGCAATCGTATACTTCCAATCACTAAATAAAACACCTATATAATAGGAAATAATTAATGTCTAAATAGTAAATTTTTCCGTCCTTCCAAACTGTTCTTTGTGGCATTCTGTAAAATTGCTGTTGTGTGTCTACGCAGTGAAATACAGGATCTTTACCATATCTTGATCCTGTCCTCCACAGCTTCCAAACCCCATCTCCATCCTATGGCTTTCACCCTCTTTGTCATTCCCACAAAAGATCACAATAACCATGACAATCTCATCTACAAGTGCGGAGGCTGCACAGGAGCCAGATATAAAGAGACAATCTATGAGATACACAGACGGGAGCCTGGGAGTGTGAGAAAGTAAATAGTAAAAACAGCCACATACAGGGAATAGAAGCGGGGAGACAAATGGTGGAATAGACAGACAGATTTACATACAGACAGACACACAGACAGTGCCCGGCTTGCTTCCTGTAAATGTGTCCACAGCTGAGCGGTCCCACGGGTTTCGCACACTACACTTACAACACCCCTGTAGCCGGAAACAGCCGGCTGCCTGCTGAAACTCATCAAGCAGCCGGGGAGACGAATGCAGAAATAGAGGCCTGAGAAAAATGGAGACCAAACGAAAATCAATTTCTAGCACAACTGCAAGTCAGCAAAAAAGTATGATGAAGTAGCTGTTTAAATAATCTGCAGAAATTTCCATATTTGCTGCTCAGGGTTCTTCTAGAATGCATAGAAACCACTTAGTCACAATGTTAGTTTCGACACGTTGAGACACTGAGTTAGGCAGGGAAAAACAGCCGAGAGAGTTTGGTCTGGTTGCACAAATGACGTTGCTTAAAGTTCAGCAAATTACTGCAAGTAAAGCAGGACTTCTGACATGCTGAACATACAGCCGTGCCTTATTTTCACCTTTCAGCTGGGTGTGCGAATAGCTGTGGTGGCACTTAAAATATTTATGATAAGCACCTGGTGCTATGTCTGCAAATTCATGTTGTTGTGTGTGTGTTTGTGAGAGAGAGAGAGAGACACACACACATTTAGACTTAGTTTTTGTGTGTGTGTATTGAGAATCTTGGTAAATTTTAATAGAAATGTGGAGATAATGTCACACACAGATCACTCTGATTCCCCTTTGACATTCGGTTGAAGACTGACAGAATTTGTCTCCTGATTACACATTTTGAAACAGTCCTGGTTGTTTCTTTATTGTGTTCAGACTGTTTGTACGAGCATGTCGCTTCACACCAGCGGTTCCTGAAATAAATCTTTAAGGATTCACTTTAAGGATTAGAAAAAAGATGCGGATGTGCTGATTGACAGTGGCCTCAGGTTTGAAAAAGTTATTCGGTTTAGTTTTTATTTAGAGCATTTTTCCTTGAGCTTGCACAAAATGCAGCTGTTGTTTTTCATATACTGGAAAACGAGATCACACAATCTTTCTTGTTTCTCTCCAGTCAGTTTTAGATTTGATCTTAGGACTTTTCTGATAACCTGTAAAGCACGTCATGGTGCAGCTCCTGGCTACGTTGCTGAGCTGTGGCTCTTTTACAATGCAAAGCGCAGCCTCAGATCCGACTGATCCCAAGACGCAACTCAAGAAAGGAGGGGGCCAGACTTTTCCAGACAGGGCCCCCTAGCTTGGGAACTGCCCGTCTGAGGATTTGAGACTTGCAGAGTCAGTGATGTAGTTTTAATTATTTCCTAAAATGCATCTTATTAAAGGGCCTTTCTTTTAACATCATAGTTTTTTGTTTGCATGTTTATAGGCCTTTTCTTCAACTGTGTCCTTATTAGTTTTATTTATGTATTTATTTATTGGATTTAGTATTTAACTAATTCTATCTCTTGAAGCATGTACACTACTTTGTCACTTTGTAAAATTCTTGATATTGTTATAATTTTCTTTTGCTGAGGCACAGTGATTCTAGTAATGTGATTTAACCAGGTGGATTTGCACATTGCTGTTGGAGCAACAAAAGCTGATGACAAAGAGGTTAGTGTGAGAGCAGTGCAGCCTCACAGTATCTACATAATCCCACAACAGTGTGCATACACCGAGAGATTGAAAGGGAACAGTTTGCATGAAGATTTATTACAGATCGAAACGCAGACAGACACAGGTTCCAGCAGCCATTTTGAAGCTCGCTGTGAGCATAGACTTCAGTCCTGATCTTTAGAACATCCATTCACAAACAAGCCTTTTCTTTGTCCCATCCACGTTTATTTCTTACCTTCACACAAACACACAAACACAGTCGCATCCGGCACAAAAACCACACACATGTGATCGATCTCTTTTTAAAAACGCTGATTCTTCAGATTTTTTCTGTCCTTTGCAGAAGAGCTTCATGGTCAGGATGTTGATCTCGGTCATGCCTCCGTGTGCATACATACACACACGTGCACACACACAGTGAGTCTCCACAACACTGCAGTCCACTGCGCGGGAGTGATGTCATTCTGTCTGCTGCAGCACCAGCAGAGGAGGCAAGCTGGGGGGTGGGGGGGGGGAATGGAAGAGGGTACAGGAAAGACAAACTGAGATAAAGAAGAGGAGCTGGGTGTTCAGGGCAGATGTATTTCTGTAATGAGATAGTAGAATAATTTTGATCTCTTTTATGAGGAGCCCTCCACTGCCGTAGCCTGAGGACAGTTGCATGCACGTTGCACGACAGTGGCTGTTGATAATGCTAATGTTAACCATGGAGCCGGTCAGCAGGTTATTGTCTTTTTCTATTGCTCCAAACAGCATGATTAATGTGCCTGCTCATTTCTGCTCAGGCCTGGAGCCTGAAGCTCGTTCACACTCTATGGGAATAAAATGAAAGAGAGTCATTCATCTAAATCACACCAGGGTCCAGCAACACAGAGCAGAGGAATTACCACACAACACGGCATGAGTGTTTTCGCCAGTAGATCCTGTGTGCATGTGCAGTGTACCTGTTTGTTTCTGAGTCAGTGGATGGGTGTGGTTCCCCTGCATCTTTATCTTACCGCACCACACGCACAACTTGTTGACGTAAGCAGATACTAGAGAAACATGCATACACACACGTTCATGCAATATTGACAACCTCCACCGTGGAGAGAAAAAGCTGCTGTAACATGTAACAGCTATTTGTCCGGTGGATTTGAGTTTACACGTCTGTTTCTGGGAGTCCATGAGTGGGATGCCTGTCGAGGGGCCTCAGGAAGGGTCACCACGGTGTTACCATGCTGCCATTTGACGTGAGACTATGTAAATTGTGTTAGATTGCAAGTGACTTTGCATCAGCTGTGTTTGCTCCTACTTTTGATGGAAGGATTTTTCGTGTCACTATGGAAAAGTTTGCAAACACACCACAGGAACAGGATTATTGCGTTTTACACACACAATAATAAAATAAGTGCTTTTTAATTAAGAAATTGAATGTTCAGTTATAAAAGAGATGCATTGTTGCAAAGTTCTGATTCATTAAAATTACTTCGGACACTTGCATACACTGTAGCTGAACAGAAATTTTAGAACACACAATTTCTGTAGCAATGAATTTAGCATATTTGTTTGATAAAACTGCTGGTTGTGGACATATGTGAAGATTAGGTGTCCGGAGATGCCACACGTATCTCTGTTGGAGTGTGCGTGCGTTTGTGTAGCTGGGAAACTTTCAATTTGTGGATGTAAATGTGTTCACTCCTTATTTGGCTTTACTGTTCATAAAGTGTTTTAATTTCTTTTTATTTTTGTGAGTGGGAATATCTAGTCAGTGTTTTTCCTGTCAGCATGTGAGTGTGACTCAGTGAGTCCGGCTTTGTGCGGCAGAGTACTACACCACTCAACTGTCTGTGAGCAAAAGTTGAAAACATTTCTTGGAGAGAATGACAATGACTCAGAGGCACCATACGAGTCCAAGCCAAGGATGCTGCTAACTGTGACAACAGCGCCACTGATTAAACTTCATCGACCAATATTACGTTTGAGGAATAAGAATCATATAAGGTCGCTTACTGTTTTTGTTGCCTTTGCCAGCTGGAAGCAGCTTTTCCTTTCAAACTTGTCTGTGTCGCTGCCGTTGCTCCTACCTTTTTTTTTAATGTGACTCTCTCTTTGCACACTGTGCCATTGGTGTCATGCTGAGGACGTGTTGTGTCATTTGTTGCTATGCTTCTACTCCAGGCATGTGGATCCTTTCTCTTTTTCTTAAGCTGGAGCCCTCTCCGTCAAAAGAGGACCAACAACCCTGTCACGACAATAGACGACACAGCTTAAAGCTCTGTTCATACGCAGAGGAAGGCGATTCCTCTGGTGTTTGTGATAACATTTGGTTTTTGATGTGGAACAGAAACGTAGGGGTTTGTAAATGTGTTGTCTGTATTTGATTGGATAACTGATCATTTTTCTGACTCTTAAGTTGACATAACTGTTTGGATGGAGTAAAGGGGCTGGTGAAGGGAGAGAGCGGAGATTATGCAAATGAAAGAGTCGAGCTTCTCCCTGTGGTCCTCTCCTCCTCTCCTCCTCTCCTCTCTCTTGCTCTTCCCTTGTACCGCATGAGCGATCCCGTTTCAGCAGCACCCCTGCCTGTCTGGAGAGGCATGAAGGCCTCAGACACAGACACAAACACTAGATGTGCCATGTGTTGGCCCATGACCTCACCAAGCTCTCTGCGCTTTCTCCGTTCACCTTCTTTCGCGCCCTTTCGTTCACACGCTCCTAAACTCCAAACACAGAGCCAACGCTGCCACAGCCAACTTATCGCACTTTATCCCCTGAGCGTATTGAAGCAGGTCAACAAATGCTTTTTTGGAACCAAAGGACCAGTTAATTATAGTTTCAATATACATCAGATTTTAAGGCGCAAGTGCAGATTTTCAAACTGCGATTGGGAGAAGTGAAATGAGAGGAAAACGACTGGCCACCGACTTGTCATTGAAAGTTTAGAGTCTTTAAAATGCCTTTTTTGAAAAGTTATAACCAAACTCTGTCTCCCTCTCTATTTTCCTCCTCTATTCCTCTACTTTGTGTCTCTCACCTTCGTTTATCCTTCCCCCTCTTGTTCCCTTTCTGCATTTCCCTTGCAGGCAGATGCTGGCAACAGTTTTCTCCGGGCGGCACGTTCTGGCAACCTGGACAAGGCCCTGGAACACATCAAAAATGGCATTGATATAAATACAGCTAATCAGGTGAGAGCAGCTTCATTCTGAAGTCACAGCTTCTGAATGGCAAACTCACCTACAGTCTGTCTCTGATTTTTATTTGGCACGCTTGTCTTTTTATTCACAGTTGTTTTTATCTGCAAAACTGAGCTTTCAATTCAAAGTAGTTATAGTCCGTGGCAAAGAAATATTTAAGTATTTATGAGTATTTGTGTCCCCACAGTTAAATCCGTCCAGGATTTTTTTTCTGCTTTCTGATTACATTAAAATTCAGAAGGATTGCCCATTTCTCATTCAGAGGAAAAAATGTCTGACAGGAAAAAGCTGTAAAAATGAGCTAATGGTTTTTACAAACAGCTAGTTACTGTTCATAATTTGGGCCTGTTAAATATGATAAATAAATAGCCATCACTACTTTAAAGTTAATTAGCAAAATACAGCCAATTAGGATCAACTCCATAATGGTTTTACATTATGTTCTGCTCTGTTTTTGTCTGTGTGTTCTCTATAAATGTGTCTGCTCTGCATGATCGGTCTGAGCTGACCCCTGTGCACTCACTCATTCACTGTAATCTTTGTGCATGCTCATGTAGACTGTTAATCAGTGGCTGAAGCTGACAGGTGGCGTTTACAGGGTCTCTGGGGAAGGTGATAAATGGGGCAGGGGATACTACTTTGCCCGTTCTCTTTAATCCTGTCTCCTTTTCTATGATGGTTATTCCCCGAGTGTCCAAGGAGAGGCAGTGTTAGTGGGCTCTGCTGCCCCACGGCTACTGAAACTTGGCCAGAAACTGTGTGTGAGTGTAAGAGAGATTCCTCTGGCTCATTAATCTGACTTAGTCATGGTTTCCCTTCGATTCACTTATGCTGTCCTCAACATTTTGTAATTGCTAGTAATGCATCTGTAAGGATTTCTGTGAGGCCTTTTTCACACGTTCCATATCAGACCACACATAACAACAGACCTGTTAATGTGATGTAACACTGTGGCAGACTCTTCGTGACGCTGAAGGGAGACACCCCATGGATTAAAATTAGAACTACATACACTCATACACTGTAATGCTAGAACGTTTTTGACTTGCAAGATAAAGTTTTGGAAAACAATTTAACTTTTGCTATTTTTTTAAATATGAAGTTGTGTTATTTTCACTTTTTTGGTGTTTGCTGGCTTTGAGTTAAAGTGGTGATCTACAACAATCTCATTTATTTGCAGAAGCATTCTTTTCTATAGCCAATGTAATTTTTAAAAAATTGTTTTATTTCTAGAAAAATGGAAAACAAAATTTTTTTTTTTAACTAATGTTCTTCGGGGTTCCTGCTATAGTCGAGATATAAAGCCCAAGCTATGGTTTCCTACATCTCTCAAAAAGGAAATATTTTTGTCCCTAAAATGTTCATTAAAGTTCATTTTAGTGCAAGTCAAGACCTTCTTGTTTTTTCTTTCTGGTGCTACATTTTTATATAATATTTGTTGTAGATGATCACTTTACCCATTGTCGCTGTGGTTGTGTGAGTGATGCTGGATGTCGGCCTGCTGGGAGTTTGGATCGTTGGAGGCTTGACCGTGGCAGTTGTTTCCTTGTCTGAGTGAATACGTCTGCCGTGTCTCGCTCGCCAGCACACTGCCTCACTCATGCCCTCCCTTTAATCCGTTTCCCTCCTTTTTTTTTATCGCTCCCAACGTAACAACTCCTCCACCACCCTCTCTCCTCCTGTTGGTGTATTGTTTTCTAACTCAGCCTCCATTTCTTTCTTCCTCCTCCATCGCCTCTCTTCTCTCCTGTGTCTGCAGTAGAGTGATGGTGTGCTGTGGTCTCCACACTCAGAGGAATAATATCAGTGGTGTGGGAAAGGTCCAACCTCACATGTCCTGTGCGGCTGAAGGAAGGCTGTGTGAGGTCAGACCTATCCCACACGGCTCGTATTCTTCCCAGCCACGAGACCAGCGGCCTGCCATCCCCCTCCCGTCCTCCTCTTACTCCTCCACCATCATGAATCAAAAGAAAATGTTCACATCCTGATTTTCATCCCTGTAGACTTTTTTTTTCACTAATGACCAGTTTGATTCTGAGAGTACTGCATGCACACTGTCCAGTGTAAGTATTTGCCTGCTTACGTTTGCGAGTGCTTCAGCCAATGTGATAACAAAGCTGGGTTTTTTTCAGTCAGCATGGCCCACATGTGGTTCTGTGTACATGTGTGGCCACTTACTTTATTAGATTAGGGAATATTTGTGTCCTAGTGTGTTTAGGACCCTTCAGTATGAAGTGTGCTCTGTTCTCTCACTCAGAATGGGCTCAACGGGCTGCATCTGGCCTCGAAAGAAGGCCACGTCAAAATGGTGCTCGAGCTACTCCACAATGGAATCATTCTGGAGACCACCACAAAGGTATCATTGCCTGTGGAAGTCTGTGATATTGCAGATCGCCTAATAAAAAAACACAGAGAAAATTTTGATTTGGATCTATGTTATAATCTATGTAAGAACACAACATGAAAGTTTTAGCTACAGATGAAATCCAGTGAGTCCAAAAAACAAATGCTATTTGAATATACACGTGGGATTTTGTTAACACTCATTATCATAATGTGTACTGTATTTGTGTATGTTTGCATTGGAAACAGAAAGGGAACACGGCCCTGCACATTGCAGCCCTCGCAGGGCAGGAGCAGGTGGTCACGGAGCTGGTTAACTACGGGGCCAATGTCAATGCTCAGTCCCAGGTGAGATCCAGTGATCACAGGACACACTGACGCTGCTCCTCACTACCTACTATGAGAACATTACTGTGAAACCATTGTAGTAGCGATTGCAATTCCATCTGTTAACATGGGTCTTTGTTCCTATATTTCTGTGTGTTGGTGTTTCCTCTCTGTGTACATCCTTGTGTGTTCATCTGCGACTGTCTTCCTATCTTTCTGCTGCTGTGCTTGTGTCTCCTCGGCTGCTGCTGTGTGTGCGTGTTTCTGAGACAGAAGGGTTTCACTCCACTCTACATGGCTGCACAAGAAAACCATCTAGAGGTTGTGAAGTTTCTTCTGGAGAACGGAGCCAATCAGAGCATTCCAACCGAGGTACCAAAGAAATGAGAGAAGATTTCAGAGTAATCTCCTAAATTTTTTCTGTTCCACCCTTGCTGATCCACACCCGCTGTGTTTCCATTCTGTTTGTTCTCATGAGCCTCTTTCCTCAAATCCCTTTCGTTTTCTTACCATGAGTCAGCTGGTCCAACTTTCTTCTGCCTCCTGCAGGATGGATTTACTCCTCTCGCCGTGGCTCTTCAGCAGGGACATGAAAACGTTGTAGCCCTGCTCATCAACTATGGGACCAAGGGAAAGGTCCGCCTCCCCGCGCTGCACATTGCAGCACGCAACGACGACACACGCACAGCTGCAGTGCTTCTGCAAAACGACCCTAATCCTGATGTACTCAGCAAGGTGTGTGTGTGTGTGTGTGTGCGTATGGCTGCATATTGTATATGATCATGTACAGCAAGCAAGGACATCTGTGTTCGCTTGGTTTGTCTTTGAGTTCCTAAAAATACAAAGGTCGTGAGAGTGACAAATGCTCACCCTGTGTCCCTGCAGACTGGATTCACACCCCTCCACATTGCTGCACATTATGAAAACTTGAATGTAGCTCAACTGCTGCTCAATAGAGGAGCCAATGTCAATTTCACCCCAAAGGTAGGGAGCCACTAATGCAAATATCGACATCTTGTCCTTTCGTTCCTTTGTATGTACAGTGTCTATCTCTTTCCAGAATGGCATCACTCCTTTGCACATCGCATCCAGGCGGGGGAATGTGATCATGGTCCGACTCCTTCTGGACAGAGGGGCTCAGATTGATGCCAAGACCAAGGTGCAGAACACACCTATCCTACGTTATTCCTTTACCTTTGTTTCAAACTGGTCCCATCAGGGAACGCTAATCATCTCTCTCTCCAGGATGAGCTGACTCCCCTGCACTGCGCAGCCAGAAATGGTCATGTCAGGATTATAGAGATCCTTCTAGACCACGGAGCCCCCATACAGGCAAAGACTAAGGTAAAAAATTAAAAGCCAAGGCAAGCCAAGCAAAACAATAAATGTGTTGCATCTTGCTTTCACTGGCTTCTCATTGGTCTTACAAAAAATCTGTCGACTTATTTATTTTATTTTATTTGCAGAACGGTCTGTCTCCGATCCACATGGCAGCACAGGGGGACCACATGGATTGTGTCAAGCAGCTTCTGCAGTACAACGCTGAGATTGACGACATCACACTGGACCACCTCACTCCTCTGCATGTAGCAGCACACTGTGGTCATCACCGCATGGCCAAAGTACTTCTGGACAAAGGGGCCAAACCCAACTCTCGGGCACTTGTAGGTGCCAAAAGCATGAACACTCAGTTAATATGTGATTTTTAACATAGTAAAGTTGCTTTTTGCCTGTCGTAATGAAAATAATGTTTTTTTACAGAATGGCTTCACTCCTTTGCATATTGCTTGCAAAAAGAACCACATGCGTGTGATGGATCTTCTGCTCAAACACTCAGCGTCATTAGAGGCCGTGACTGAGGTGAGGGATCAGCTGGAAATTAACTAAATTCATTTGACTGATTAGGAGTTATATGGTTAAAATTACAATGATCTAAATGGATTTGGTGCTTTAATGAACCTAAGTCAGTTTATAATTTGTCCAATTCTGGTCTCCCCTTTTGAACAGTCTGGCCTGACGCCCTTACACGTAGCTTCTTTTATGGGTCATCTAAACATTGTAAAGATCCTACTGCAGAAAGGAGCTTCCCCCAGTGCCTCCAATGTGGTGAGCTCCCATTTGAAACCGTAACCTTCATCGCATCAATGTTGCTGTTAAAACGGTGACTCTGAGCGTGTGGCTTGTCTGTCTGTGTTTGAGCAGAAAGTGGAGACTCCTCTCCATATGGCATCTCGTGCAGGACACCATGAGGTGGCAGAGTTCTTATTACAGAATGCAGCACCAGTGGACGCTAAGGCCAAGGTAGAGGACTCGCCCATTCACACAAAGACTTATTTATCTGTATTAATTTTAAGTCACTTTGGGAACAGACGTCCGTTATTTTACGCTTCATATATACTCTCACATGTCTTGTCTAGGATGACCAAACACCTTTGCATTGTGCTGCTCGAATGGGCCACAAGGAGCTTGTGAAGCTGCTGCTGGACCACAAAGCAAACCCCAACTCTACTACGACAGCAGGCCACACGCCGCTACACATCGCTGCCCGGGAAGGTCATGTACAAACTGTACGCATCTTACTGGACATGGAGGCTCAGCAGACCAAGATGACCAAGGTACTGCATCCATTCTGCATATTCCAACACATGTCATAACTAAAGTCAGATAGGTCTAATTTGGACTTTTCATATATCGAATGACCCTAATACTGTGACACCATTCCTGTTTGTCTTTGTAGAAAGGCTTCACTCCGCTCCATGTAGCCTCCAAATATGGCAAGGTGGATGTAGCAGAGCTGTTGTTGGAAAGAGGAGCCAACCCTAATGCAGCAGGCAAAGTAATAAAAGCATAAATGCCGTTGACACAATATGAAGCTTAAGAAAAGCAAAAATGCATGTTATGCTGATGATGTTTCGTTTCTGTTTTTACAGAACGGCCTGACTCCGCTGCATGTTGCCGTACATCACAATAACTTGGATGTAGTGAACTTGCTTGTCAGCAAGGGAGGGTCACCACACAGTGCAGCCAGGGTAAAGGAAAAAACAAACGCACACATTGTTAACCCTGACTGAAATGTTCTATGAATCATATTTAGTTTTTCTGACCACCACTCTTGGCTGTGCTCCAGAATGGCTACACTGCACTCCACATAGCATCCAAGCAGAACCAGGTGGAGGTGGCGAACAGCCTGCTGCAGTACGGTGCTTCGGCCAACGCTGAGTCACTGCAGGGAGTCACGCCTCTCCACCTTGCCTCGCAGGAAGGAAGGCCGGACATGGTCTCCTTGCTCATCTCCAAACAGGCCAACGTCAACCTTGGCAACAAGGTGAGAACAGCACCAACAATGAATGATTGCGCTTGGCACCGTACATGTGTGTGGTCAGTGCTGCATTTGACATTTGTCCTATGACTTTTGTTGCCTACAGAGCGGATTAACCCCACTCCATCTGGTGGCACAGGAAGGACATGTTGGCATTGCTGATATCTTAGTGAAGCAGGGAGCCTCAGTCTATGCCGCCACACGTGTAAGACCTTTTTCAGACCTATTAGAAACTAGATTCAACTTGGGGTCATGTTACCCTTACTTAAAGGCTGAACCTACAGTGGTTCAGGCATCTGGTGCATAGTTTTGCTTCACAGCTGCTGTTGTATCTGAATATTACAAATAGTAGAAACCAGTTAGATTTAATTAGGTGTTAATTAAGTGTCTCTAACTGAACTTAATACAACTGCAGCACAAAATTGCACCTTTTAAATATTTTAGGTGGTAGCATTTGTTTTTGGTGCTCATACTTATTTATTTTAACACCAAGTGTATTATTGTTACCATTAAGTATACTCTATACGCCCCAAGGATGATTAAATCTACATAGTCAAGTCAACTAAAAAGTCAGACAAAAAATTCAGCAATTATGAAACTGGTGGATTTTGTGTTATTATCTCTTATTGTTTTTTTCTCTCCACTCAGATGGGTTATACCCCTCTCCATGTCGCATGTCACTATGGCAACATCAAAATGGTGAAGTTCCTCCTGCAGCAACAGGCTAATGTCAACAGCAAAACAAGGGTGAGTTCAGAGCGAGAGACTTTTGCACATATGCAGGTACATTTGTGTGAAAATGCGATGTGCTGTTCATTCCAGAAACGGTGCCAGTAGCTCGCGTAGTATGAAACTAGTGTTTGCACGTTTATATTCATTGTGTAATTAGAAATATTGTTGTCCTACAATCTTCTGTGGCTGAGAGATAAGGTCACATATAAGGCTATAACTAATGATTATTATCATTATTGAGTGATCAGCTGATTTATTGATACACATCACACTTCTTGAGCTCAAGCTGACACATTACTTGATTTGTCTTTTGTCTCTTTTCCAGCTCGGTTACACTCCTTTGCACCAGGCAGCACAACAGGGGCACACCGATATAGTGACGCTGTTGCTAAAGCATGGAGCCCAGCCCAACGAGACTACCACAGTGAGCATGAACGTGAACTTTGTATTTCCTCAAACCCCTTCAAAGGTGGGTTGTGATCTTCATCTGCTCCTCTCTCTCTGGTAGAATGGCACTTCAGCTCTGGCCATCGCTAAGAGGTTGGGTTACATCTCTGTGATTGACGTCCTTAAGCTTGTCACTGAGGAGACAGTTTCCATGGTGAGAAGTTGAGAAACACGACCATGCCCTGGCATTATGTGGCCATGACAATTCACGAGAAGTAACGACATCTTCTCTTTCTCGACGTCCTATTTTACGACGGCTCCTTCTCTTTGTGTGTTCTGCAGACCACCACAGAGAAACATCGTATGAGTTTCCCAGAGACAGTGGATGAGATACTAGACGTGTCTGAGGATGAAGGTAGAACACTATTATGATTATAAATCATCAAATACATTAGGAAACAGTGTGTAATAGGCTGTTACTTAATGTTTATAGGAATATTTTATTATGTTTAAAATGGTCACATAAATTTTCTCCCAATTCTTTTTTACCTTTGCCCTTTTTTAGGAATTGCACAGCTAACATTAGGTATGAATGTCTCTTTCTTTCTTTGTGCGGCATTCATAGGTGGTTGTATTAAAGTCTGTTGCTCCATTTCAAGCTCTCTACATCTTTATCTCCCTGAGCGTCTCTCTCTCACGATCCCTCTGTAGTGGTGTTCACAGTGATGGTGGCTCTGATTTGTCATTGGCATGCACCCATAGCACCCGCGTCCGTAACCTTGTAAATGTCCCTGCATTACCACCTTCATGTTCTAACTCTTCAGGTCCCTCCATGTTACAATGGAAGTTGTAGTTATAGTCATTCACACCATCCCCCAAAAACAATTTTAACCATTGTCATTAAAATCAAATCAGAACAGAAACAGATGCACAGCGCGGTTGTCTTAGCATCTTAGTGACGTCACTGCTTTGATGTGTTTGTCCAAAGTGCTGCCTTCATAGTGGTGTCAACCATGTGCCATCATTTTTTTATGTGTGTGCCTCCGTGCCATGTAATGTGTGGCCAGCATTTTGTTAGGAATTGTGTTGTCAGCTCAAAGTGACTATAAGCAACATTTTTGTGTTAACAGTGGCTCAGGTGCCTTGACTGAAAGGAGTTGATTGTAACGATGAATGAGATTTATCACCTGACTCAACAGTTGCTGTACTGCTTAGTAGCTGTGGGGTCTGACACTTTCCTCAGTAGTTAATATAAAGTGAAAACGGACCTAACAAGCAATAATTTGCTAACAAGTCATCAAAGTTTGTCAGTTCACCGCTTGTTTCTGCTGCCACCAAGTGGTAAAAAAATCTTGCAGTAACATTTAATTTGTGAACTTTGCACCACCACGTTTAATAATGTCAGAGGACATCATGTCTTGATATTGATATTTAGTCCCCTGATAATTTAACTGACAGATTTTCACTGTTGTCCTAAATTTAGAAAGTATCTGAGCTGCTCTATTAAGGACACATCTCATATCTGGAGTGGTAAAATGATACTGGCACACATGCAAGGTAGGCCACACAAGACAGAATATTTTGGACATGAGCTGACTCATAAACTTGTGGGAAGTCCACACACACGGTCATACAAAGTGTAACGACACCTACGACGCGCTGCGTGTTCTGAGGGGTAAGTAATAAAAAACCTACCTCACAATAAGATGGATTGCACTGTGTGCTGGAAAAGGGAACTGGGAACAGCTTGTACCTTTGTCGTTGTGTGTGTTTTAGTGGGCCGATGCTGTTCTGATTGGGTGTGTTTGTATCCATGTGATTTTCAGCCCACCTTCTCAAACACCACTTAGACTCAGGTGATTTGTAAAACCTCCAGTGTTCGTTTTATGGGCAACGGATGTAATCGGATGTTCGCTGATGCAGGTGCTGCATAGAGACACTGCACTATGCACATTTTCAATGTTGTCGTCTCCAGCTGAGGTTTGAACCCCAGACTACTTTTATTAAGGTGTCCTGTCTTATTTTTTTAATATAGTTTGGGAGTTCTGAATCAGAAGTGTTGAACTCAGCAGCCTGAAGCAGCAGCTGATTACAGTGACCTGCTGTATTGTTCCTGTCCTTGTGCCCTATATTTTAAGTGTTTGTGCTGTTTTGTAGAAGTTGCTGCATTTCATTTTTTGCTGCTGACTTAGCAGTAAGAAGGTCAGTGTACGAAATATTGCCACTAATATCTCATCCCACCAGTCTAAACACCAGTCTAATGACAGAACCATCACTTAATTCCTGGGTGTTGTCTGCTCCCCATAACCACTGGTTAACAATCTCATTCTTTTCTTTTTTTTTCTCTTTCTCTTGTGCTATTTCACCAACCTGACCGCCATCTGTCCGCTCTCTTTGGCATGTTGTTCTCTGAAGGAGAGGAGCTCTTGGGGACAGAAGGGGCCAGGTACATGAAGATGGATGACATGAAAGACCATGATGACGATTTCCTCTTCCCCAAGAAATCACTGGAGTACGAGAGAGGGCTGGGCACAGCGTAAGGGGGGGTTGGGCTGGGAAGTAGGGGAGAGAGCCAAGCTGGTAGCCACAAGCTCACACTGTAGGTGGATAGAGGGGTTTCGCTTTAGACGCTTACTAAACACCAGGATGAGCACTTGGGAAGAGGTGAGATGAGGAGAATCTTCCAAAATCTGACTTTCTTTTTCCTTTTCACACAACAGAAATTACTCACCAGCCATTCCCAGGATCCCCCGTGTCTCTCCAGAGACTGTCATGCTGAAAGAGCATGAGATGGACCAGGTACTGTACAGAGCTGTGTCATTTACATACTGCACACTGCAAACTTCAATGGGTCATTCAAGCAATTTAGTTTCACGTAATAAAGATATTGGTCGATATTAAAGCCGCACAGGATGAAATAACCACAGTTTCATACTGAATGGTGTAAAATCTAAAATCGCTGGAGGTGATGTCACTGAAGATGGCGAGGTTCTCGTTTGCTTTGATTGATTCACATTTTCGCTGTATCTCATTCTCTTTATTAAAAAAAAGTGAATTTCTTTGAAAGCATATAGTACAAGCCAATGCAATTATTGTACTTTCAAACTGACGTCACTGAGAGTGTGAGTCCTCCCGCAATGGTCTTTTGAAGGTTAATGATGTCTGTCATTGTAAAAATAGCACTTAAATTGAGCACAGGGGTATAATCTTCCATCGCAGCCTCCTCCATGTCCTCTCTATTAAACAGGTGATAGTGTAAGTAATACACGTTTGGGTTCGACATTGTGCTAAACTGTTTTCTTCTGAAATGTCATGAACAGCTTGTCTTTCTGTCTGTTGTAGCAACACACTCCACTTCCACTGCCCAAAGAGTATGATGAGGACTCACTGATTCCCAGCAGCCCAGCCACTGAGACGTCAGACAACGTCAGCCCAGTGGCTAGTCCCATTCACACAGGGTCAGCACAGCAATTATATTCACAGAAAAACAACTGTAATGTCTGATGTGGAAGCTAAATATGTAGTCTTTGTCCAATTGCAGGTTTTTAGTCAGTTTTATGGTGGATGCTCGAGGTGGCTCAATGCGAGGCAGCAGACATAACGGTCTGCGTGTCATCATACCACCACGTACCTGTGCAGCCCCAACCCGCATCACCTGCCGCCTGGTGAAGCCCCAGAAGCTGACAAGCCCACCTCCGCTGGTGGAGGGGGAAGGGCTGGCCAGCAGGATCATCTCGCTGGGTCCCGCTGGCATGCAGTTCCTCGGGTGAGGAGGCAAACGAAACTTTTCGCTTTGATTTTTAGACAGCTGCAAAGGTTTCCTTTCTTTTAACAATCTCAAGCAAATAATGACAGTGTGAATGTGTTTTTGTGTGTTTTTTTCAACATTACTACTGTAGTTGAACATGTTGCCTGTGTACCAATAAAGCAAAAGTCTTTATGTTGTTTGTTATTTGTTTTAGTATGCAGTTTACATTTGTTTATGTGTAATTACATGTGTGCTGTGTTGCAGACCAGTGATAGTGGAGATACCGCACTTTGCTGCTCTGGGTCGTGGTGACCGGGAACTTGTGGTTCTCAGGAGTGAGAACGGCTCAGTGTGGAAAGAGCATCGCAATCGCTATGGTGACGAGGTGCTAGAAACAATCCTCAATGGGATGGATGAGGGTACGAACTTACATTCATCATTCTTAATCTCAGGTAACTTGGTGGCATCACCTCTGAAGAAATGTAACCGTCTTTTCTCTCTGTAGACTTAGAAAGTCAAGAGGAGCTCGGGAAAAAGCGAATCCGCCGCATGATCTCTACCGACTTCCCCCTTTACTTTGCTGTTGTATCACGAATCCAGCAAGAGAGCGACCTGATCGGTCCAGAAGGAGGTTCACTGACAAGTAAACTGGTGCCGATGGTCCAGGCCACGTTTCCTGAGACGGCAGTCACCAAACGAGTCCGCCTGGGCCTGCAGGTGAGATGGGACGATGAGGAGAAGGAAGGAGAAGAAAGACAGAATCATTAATGTCTGAGCTGCCTGAACAAAAGCATGTTGTATGCGCTTTGACTGATGTTGGAATGATTGGATCGTTGCAGCGCTTGTGCTGTTTTCCTGATTTCGTTTTCTGTTATTTTATTTTGCTTGAGATATTTTTAGAGGACCTTTTCACCTTTTTACTTAGAAACTGCACGCACTTGGCACCTTTATACAACTATGGATTGCTGATTTAGTGCTGATATGTTTGTTTTCTCTTCAGTTATGCCTTTCTAAATAATGTATTTATGTCACTGCCAAAAACCTTGTATATAAAACATATTTAACACACTAATATGAGAAAGGGTAGAGCTAGTTTAACTTTGTATTAAAACATTCTATTTTTCGCTATACCACCGTTTGTAGAAGCTTTAGCCTCCTTCAAGCTTCTACAAACATGTATACCAAAGACAAGAGGAAATATTGTAACTCTTTATTACAGTCATTTATCCAGCAAATGTTTAAACAAGACGTAATTCTAAGAATTTATTAAGAATGAAGCATGTTTTTCAACAATCTCCTCTTTCTGCCTGTTTTATCATATCAAACCAGTTTTCTTTAAACAAACATTCACTTAGAAGTTGACCCACAATATCCAATGTCCTGCCTAATTATTCTGTTAACATGGATTATATTAATTTAATTATACAATTTTACTGGTCTGTTAGTAATACTTTTTATTTAATCCATTTCATTTTCTAATAACTTATATTAAAAGTCATAATGTCTTCCCTCAGTGTCGGTATGTTTCTTGCATTAATTTGGGCAAAGTTGTCAGATGTGGCATATTACAGCTCCATTTGCATTTGCATTCATTTTGAAACATCAAATGAACATCGTTTGCTCTTTTGCAATGTGTTTCTGCTAAACAATTAAATACCAAATACATTAAATACATTACCAAATATATATGTAAGCCAGTAACTAAGTCAGTGAATTTTAATTATCAGATGGAAACGTGTAATACCCACATCAGCATGTGTTTCATAACCAATTCAAAAAGCAGGTATCCGTGCTTTGGGCAAACAGCTGTCCTTTAGACACATGAATGAATTTATGACAAGCTGAATATGTCTTGTAAATTAACATGCTATCACACTTGCTGTAATGACAACTGTGAATATAACTTAATGCAAGTCAAATAGACATGGTTATGATTTTAAGAATTTCCTTGCACTTTTATTTTAGTACTTGTATCATGTTTAGGAACACATCTATTCAAATGAAATGTTGTTTCATGTAATGAATGGCCTTGAGAAAACCACAGTGCCTTTTTCTTTAATATCCATGTTGTAATAATGATTGTAAAACCTTCATGTTAACACACATTGTTACATTTTACAATAATAAAAAAGTTACTAAGTCCTAGAACCAATTTGTGTTTCTATTGTTTTTACGATGTGTTGTTCAAACCATGAGGTATTTTATTTACTCTGAACTTTTCTCTCTTTTTCTCTTCACCTTTAATTTGTCCCTGTTTGGTTGCCCTCTCTTTACTGTTTTTCCATATCTATTACCACCTCGTCTTCCCTTTTTCTCATTCTACCTACCATCCTATTATCCCTACATCTCTTTTAAAATCTTTATTGCCTGCACATATGTCGTTCATTTCCCCTTTTCTCCACCACACCATCAAACCTGTGTCCATGTTACGCACCGTCTCTCCAACGTTTACTTTAACCTCAGGCTCAGCCAGTACCAGATGAATTGGTTGCAAAGCTGCTCGGCAACCAGGCAAACTTTAGCCCCGTGGTCACTGTGGAGCCTCGCCGGCGCAAGTTTCACCGACCCATTGGCCTGCGCATACCCCTGCCCCCGTCCTGGAGGGAGAGCCCGCGAGACTCTGGAGAGGGTGACACCACCAGTCTTCGTCTGCTATGCTCCGTCATAGGTACTGCATGACCTGACTCTGTGTTTGTGCTCACTGGGGCAGTTCCAGGAGCAGTTAAACTGTCCGTGCCATAGTAGGACAAAAGTTTTTTGTTTTTATTTGTCACTATTAAACTTATTCTTCAAGGTTAACCTCATCCTGTGTGATTTCCAGGTGGCACAGCCCCAGCCCAGTGGGAGGACATTACCGGCACCACCAAGCTTATCTACGCTAATGACTGTGCCAGTTTCACAACCAATGTTTCAGCAAGGTAAGTTCAGCTGGCAACACGTTCAGCAGCGTGTCAGTCATCGCACCATGAAGCTAATGGAACTCTTTGCCATCCAAAATCAATATGACAAGCAGTCAGTTTTGCTTTGGTCCTAACACACAAAGGACAGACTATCTAATGCATTGTCTCCTCTCAGATTCTGGCTTGCGGACTGTCCTCGGACAGCTGAGGCCGTCTCCTTTGCCAACCAGCTGTACAGGGAGCTGTCAGCTGTCCCGTACATGGCCAAGTTTGTAGTGTTTGCGAAGATGAATGAGCTCCGAGAGGGTCGTCTGCGCTGCTACTGCATGACCGACGATAAAATGGATAAGACCCTGGAGCAACATGAGAACTTCACAGAGGTGGCTCGCAGCAGAGACATAGAGGTCAGTCCACACACAACGGCAGTTCATGTATTTTTCAAAACCACTTTCAAACACCTTAGACCCTTTCGTTGTGGTCTTTTGAATGGGAAAGTAGAAAATACTCCTACTTGGACCATGCTGTGTCTGTGCAGGTGATGGAGGGAATGCCACTTCACCTGGAGTGTTCAGGAAACCTCGTACCGGTGAGGAAGGCCACGCAGCAGCCTCGCTGCTTCAGCTTCCAGGCCTTCAGAG
The DNA here is from genome assembly GCA_033026295.1 of Channa striata. Taxonomy (NCBI): domain Eukaryota; kingdom Metazoa; phylum Chordata; class Actinopteri; order Anabantiformes; family Channidae; genus Channa; species Channa striata. Next base: position 6,318,197 of record CM065178.1, read on the forward strand.
ATAATCGCCTCCCTGTCTCTGTTAAGGTATTACCATCAGTTCTGTCTTTTACAAATCTCTCCTCTCACCTTTACGTCTCCACTACTTGGAGCCTGATTGTGTCTCCGCTGCTTCGCGTCTGTGTGTGTCTAAGGTGCGAGACAGTAGTAAAGAACCCACTGGATTTCTGTCTTTCCTGCGCAAGTCCACCAAGTATGAGGACAGCCAACATGTGCTGTGTAACCTCAACATTACCATGCCTCCGTGTATAAAGGTAAACCTCTGAAAGTTAGCCTAGTCACAAATTGTATAGAACCTTATTAAATAACAGTAATTTTCCTAAATCTTTCACTTCATTGACATTTGTTTGTAACTGTCAGATTGTTGGGAGTGAAGATCGGAGACGAACTCTGACACCGCTGGCTTTAAGGGAAAGATACAGTGCCCTAAATGAACCTGCTATGGGTAGGGGGCTTCAAGACTCACATTTGTAAATAATTATATGTGCTTGAATTCCTATGAACATATAATGTAATGAACATATATAGATGATACAGTTTCAGTTGTGCTCTGGTCCCTGCAGCAACCATGAGTGCCATGGAGAGGACCGAGCTGAAGATGGCCGTTATCGCAGAGCAATTGGGACTGAGCTGGGCTGGTAGGTGAACATGAACAGACTGAATATGTTTTGTGCTGTAAACCATCCACGTTGACCTTCTGTCTGACAAGCTGCTGATTAAACCACGTGGCAACAAGCCAAGGAAACTAATTATTTTCTGTTTCACTGCCACAACAATTGCTGTTTTATAGGCTGAATCTTTCTCTTCGGCTTGGAGCTGCTGTGAGGCATTGCACCATTTCAAGAACAAGAATATACGACAGTCTGACTTACAGCTAAATTCTATAAATATTTCCGTTGCTTATTTATTCTTCTCTATCATTTTCTGCACAGAGTTGGCACGTGAGCTTCAGCTCAGTGTGGATGACATCAATAAGATCCGTGTGGAGAATCCCAACTCTTTGCTGGAGCAGAGCTCCGCACTGCTCAACCTGTGGGCCACCCGTGAGGGCAAGAGGGCCAAGAGTGAGTACATGAGATCTGTGATTGCTGAATTCTGTCATCACAACTCGTGGCATTTCTGTTCTGCAGTTCAGTTACTGTCAAATTGCTGTTGTAACATCATCTCTTTGTCCTGATTTGTCCTGGAAACCCTTTTGCACCTTCGGTTTTTCCTTGTCTGCTCACCTCCCTCCATCTTGTGCCTTTACTGCAGTGGAGAGCTTGTACACAGCCTTGAAGAATATTGACCGCATGGATATTGTGAACATGTTGGAGGGCCAGCAAACTCAACCTGTTAGACAAGGCTCCCGTGATCTCAGCAGACGTCGACAAAATGAGAGAGACCACCTCTCCCCTGGTATGATCAATGGTAAGCCTCCCCCATCCCACCATGCAGCCCCTTCCTCGTGTCCTATTTGTCTTGAATCTGAGCCACTTTTCCAATAAACAACCATCCTCTGTCCCAGAAAGCGCAATGCCAAAGTGACGTTTTGTTTCCCTCACAGTTCTCTCTGTTGACTCTATGTGTTTCTTATTTATTTCCCATGATGCTTTGTGTATGAAAACTGCCACAAGCATTAAACTTTTGCAGGAATTTGCCTCAACAACATGCAGAGGGACTCAGGACACTCCTACTGTACTACAACCTCTGTGGTGCCTTTGGTTACAGATAGTACACTGGAGTTATTTACAGTAAAGGAAGGTAATAGATAAATGCAGTGAAGTTTGTGGAAAATGATGCATTAATAGTTAGTGTTGTGGGGCCGGTGGTTTTGCAGACAATCCTTTAGTGGAGGGTTTGAGCTCCAGAGCCGTGAATCAACACACTCTAGTTAATCCTATTATTTCATATCATGTTTTTATTGTTTTTAGTTGTCAATAACACAATATAAGCATTTTCTATAATAAGTCTGCTTGTATTTTTCAATTTAAAATATATGTTTTACAATTTTTCAAATATTTTATTAATACAAGCTTCACATTTAAAATTTAGAGGGATTTAACCTGATATTTGGTCTACTGAACTACACTTTGTCATATATGGTCAAGCCACATAGATGGTAAATCTATGTCTAACATGGCTTTTGTTATGTGTTACCAGAATTCAACAGGATATAATTGTGCCAACCAGCCAGGTAATTAATATGAATACGGTCCACTATATTTACATATAATATGGTCCTTATCAGAGACAAGTCTGATAACGTTTGGTTTGGATTCAGTCTAATGCTTACATTTATCTCCATTAACTGTCATATGATCAGAATCTGACAATTTAAATACAATTTTCCATAAGCTGTTGTTAAAAACTGAGTGTAGTTTGTTGTTTCTTTTCTTTCCTTTGGGACATGCACATTATTTACTGTGAATTATTACCTAGTTAAACTGCAGTTTGTGTATCACTCATATTTTAATTTAAATAGCATCAAAAATAAAACATTTGTTAACTCCAGATCTCAACCTATATTTAAGAACCAAATATCTTAGTTTGGAAAAGATTGGTGACCATTGCCTTACATCATATTGACTCCATTTCCACCGCTGAAATGGTGTTAGCTGGACCACATATCACTCTCTCTGTGGAAACTGGAGCAATAATTAAAGATCTGACAATACATATACATGCGACCATGAGGGTCAAAGGCTAAAAGGGAGACACTCAGGTCACAGCTGCAGTGAATCTGACAGTGTATCTGTCTCGTCTGTCTATCTGTCTGGCTGTCTATCTCACAAAGGACATTCCTGCTTTGATGTTTCTGTGCTAAAACTCTGAATATTGTTTCTTCTGCATATAGTTTTTTTTTGTTACAATGATCACAGTGGGAGCTTCAAGAGATTCATGGTGCACTCTTCAAGTCTAACAAACAAAATGCATATTAACATATGGGAGACTTGAATTTTAGTCATTAAATAAAATTATAAATAAATATAACAATCAGATCAATTTACCAAAAAGAAAACTCAAATAAAGGAATAAAGAATTTGTAAACAACATGTAAAGGAATTAGAAATCCTTGTCCTACTACTTATTATCCTAGAGCTGGCGAGCATAGCTTAGCATGAACAGGTCAAAACCACAAGCCTGTCTCTGTCCCAGCTGTGGTTTCGCCCTGTTGCACCTTCCTGGAATTTCCACAGGTTTCCTGGCAAGACGTTTTAATCCCAAGAAATGGTACATTGCCTCTTTTAATTTTTACGCTTTGGTTTTTGTTGTGTGTGAACAAAGAAGCAGCTCTACGTTCTAACATTTGGACCCAGCCAGGCTCGCTGTTTCCGTCTGAATCCAGTCTTAATGCTAAACACAGACAACTGGCCACTAGAGGCCGCATATTTACTGTACAGACAGGACAACGATATTTATCATCTCACTCAAATTTTGGCCTTGAGAGGAAATATGTCTTTTTACAAAAACGCCAGATTGTTTCTTTAAGCCAGGTTCAGGCCTCCGCACAAGAGAAACCTGTTTGTTGAGCAAACTGATATTTTTCACTTAAGGTGAGTTACAGGAAAAACTGCAAGAAAATTGGTCAATGGAGAGGAACGTGATATACTGCAGCCTTTAATGTTCTATCTAAGATGTTTTCCTTCAGGTTTCCTTCTTAGCTCTACAGTGCTTCTGTTACTGTAGATAGCGGGGCACTACAGTTAGATTACTTCCTGGTTAGAACATAACATATAAGACCTCTTCCTTTAGACTCGTAAGTTATTGCAATCTGTCTGCCTGTGGTTGCATGGGTAGTAGTTTGAGTCTCTTCAGAGCAAACTTTGGTGCACTGAATGTCCTTTTGGGAGCCTTGTTTTCATTCCCTGTGAAACTCTCCCTCTCTGTGTGTTTCTCTGGACATGTCATCTGCAGCCTAGCCGCCCTACTCTTCCTCCTTCTCACTCCTCTCCGAACTCTGACCTCATGCCAAGCTCATCTTGACCTCTGACCTGCATTATTATTTTTTGCGACTAGTCGTGCATTTTCTTTTTTTGTGTGCTCTTGAAAACCCCACTTTTTTTAAGTGTCCACTCTGCCACTGATACCCCTCACACACACTGTGTACTCAGCACCCACTGGGATGGGGAGGTGACCTTCGCTCTCTCACTTTTTCTGTCTGTGCTCATCACACTCGTATATATCGCTCTGTCTCTCTTGCTGCCCCTTGTCTTTTTCCCCCACTCTGTCCTGTCCCTCTTTTACTATCCTTCCTTTCCCCACCCTCCTGCCTGTTAGCATGTGCACGAAGTTGACTTTCACTGCTCATTCCCCTTCGTGCTTGCATGGGGACACTGGAAAAAGGGGGCAGAATTAACGGTGGCTTGCTGGAGATGAGGACTCAAACACTACACTGGCACCTACTGCTGCTCGACCAACAGACATGTGTCTTTGCATGGCATGTTTACCAAGAATGACTCTACTGTGTCTGTCTCTGTCCCTCCTCGGTCTGTCGAGGGGTTAAAAAAGGGCCGCAGACCTTTTTTGCGAACTGTAACTTGTGTTGGCTCTGTTCACGTGTGAATGTTGTGGTTGTTTTTATCTTCCTGGTTCTGTGCAAACTTTGTCCAACAAATGGGTTTTTTGTGTAATATCCATGTTTTAACGTCTTTGTGAGTGTTGTCTGAATCAACTTGATATTGTTCTTTCCTTCATTGTAAGTGTTCTTATTATTAAATGTGAACTCATCAGTTAGTATACGTGTGTTTAAGTTGTATAATGTGGACTGTAGTTGGACTGTCTTCCATACACATGGCTTAGTGGGCAGAATGTGTGTATTTCTTTTATGTGTGTTTTTACGTGAGCTTCACTGCTTAAATTAATTTTTGTCTTTCGGTGAGGGGTTCAGACAAATCATTTTGATATTTCACACTCACCCATTCCATTAATTTCATCATTGTTTGATTTTCTTCAATGAAGACAGAGGACTGACAACCTCATTCTTCAATAAATAATCCTTAATATAGAGACGAGATCCCTTGATTTCAGTGCACATTAGAAATCTCTGATATGATTAAAGCTATAAGCTATATTTACTACAGCTTATATTACGTTTTATTTAAAATTACAGTGACAGATAAACAGAAGTAGTGAACAGAAAGTAGGACAAGGGGTCTTTTTTGGCTGCTTGTCACCTCAAATATCTCTTGCATGCTCAGCAGTAGCCAACAGTACTGCCAAGTGTGAATCCAGTTACAGCCTGCACTCTGCAAAGGTGTCTCAACACTCTATAGTTTACACATACAGTACAGTAAGCCTCTCTCTCTCCTCCTTGCCTCCTCTTCTTGATGTTATCTACATATTTTATGCCAGCACTATGTCTCCTATTTCAACTTCTGAGTAATATACTTCTCGGTTTTAAGTCCTGTATTGCTGGACTCATACTACCACTTACTTATTGCTTTATCTGTATTGCTGTTTGTCAAAATCGACACCTAATAATCAAGGTGGTTGGTCATTTTTAGAGTAAAAGAGTCTTGTCTCCATAAAAGTCCTGCTGCTGTGACAATGTGCTCTATTGTGCCAGGTCTGCCATTATCAAGGAACCCAACAAGAAAGGATTTTTCCAGAGTGTTCAAGAAATACTTGTGGGAGTGACCTGAGTCCACACCACATTAGCAATGTGCAGTTTTATTAATTTACAGTATATTATCGCACCTGATAATACTAATTCCAACTTCTGATTGAGGCAGCAACCGTGTGACTTTCACAACAGAAGGAAAATCAAGAACACTGTAGGTGTTTGCCTAACAATCATAAATACTAGGTTATGTGTTTGTATAACTGTGTTTTATTGAATGCATTCTAATAAATATGTAAGTGAGCGAGCAAGCAGCCGTACGGAGAGAGCCTGTGTGTGTGTGTGTGAGTGTGTGTGTGCACTGTGAGCGGACAATGAGATTGCCTGCGTGCATGCAATCTAGCCTGACAAATCTATTAACCTGCCTGTATTGGAGTGGGTTTGAATGCATGCGAATGTGTGCGTTTTGTGTGTGTGTGCGCGTGCGTGTTGGATTCCATAAGACAGAGAGTGAGTGTGTTTATAGCATGTGTTTGTGTGACCTAGTCTGGGTCACGTCCCAGGATGGGAGCAGAGGCAGTAATTCCTGTCCGTCTTCCTGCAGGTGGCAGCCAGCAGAGCAGCATCAGCCACGTCTGGGTTCAAACTTCAGTGTCAGTCTCTCTGTCCATCGGGCTGTGTCTGCTGCTGCTGCCGCTGCTGCTCCCACCATCAGCGCTGGCTGATCAAGCTTGACAATCCCTCGTCTAAAAGCAGCCCTTGCTCTCTTGTCCTTAGCTCCTTGCACCTTTATTCCAGCTTCTGTTGTCTTGGCCCTTCTCTGTCTCCCTCCCCAGTCATCTCCCATTTGTCCCTTCAGCCTCCTCTACTCCTCCCCTAGATAGCCAGCTCCTGGGCAGGGGCACTTCCCCTTTCCTGTGGTCCCGGTGCTGTGGGGGTGAGGTGGGGAGCGAGGCGGGGGGCCGGGTGTCAGCGTGCCTCTTTCTGTCTCGCTCTAGGTTATGGGCTCGCGCAGGAAGAGCTTCTCTCACCGGCGTCCATGCAGTACAGCCTGCCCTCTCCGCTGGGTGGTGAGCCTTACTGGCAGGAAGTCTCCAGTCTGGACTGTGCACCTATGGCCACTACAGAAGAAGACACCCTCATGGAGATGTCTGATGTACAGGTTTGGCCTTCAGGCAACAGCCCCTCCCTGGTGCCTGTGGAGGACTCCTCACTGGAGTGCAGCAATGCTGATGATTCAGAAGGGCTGCTGGGGCTGCCGTATGGAAGCCTGGGTCGGCCGGCCAGTCAGGCCAGCGCAGCCAGCGGAGGGGGTGGGGTGCTGAGTGGCTCCATTGAGCTGCCCGAAGACGACTCAGAGATGGGCGTCGACTCGCTCAGCACTGCCACGCCGGCCTCACTGGGGGGCACCATCGCCGGGATCAATCTTAACGGGCTGAACAATGGTCAGGGGTCAGAGGCAAGTTCGGAGGTATCGGCACTCACCAGTACAACCGGTGGTGATGGAGCTGGAGGAGGAGGAGGAAGAGGAGGAGGGACAGGCTCAGAGGATGGGCTTTCTCTCGTTGCAGGACAGCAACGGGTGTATGCTCGGCTGAGCGAGTCGCCTGGTCTGAGCTGTGTTTCCGATCGAAATGGGGACAGGTGAGTCAGACCTCTGTCTTCTCAGGTAACAGTGCACATAATCATGAGCCCATTAGCAAAAGAATAAATATGTACTTACACGTCACTTAACTCTATTGCATGTCAGAAACTTCCATAGTAAACTTTTGTTAAGCGAAAGTGATTATAAATGGTTGTGAAAATTATTTAACTTTTTCACATGTGTAGGCTATGTCTGTAACTCTGTCTACTCTTTTCCTCAAGGTCGGGCAATGGTGGAAACGGGGGTGGTGGAGGTTCTTTCCTTTCCTACCTCCAGGAACAGACAGGTCCAGGGTGGATCCCTGTCACTGATCCTACTCAGGCCTGGGTGACCAGTAAACCCAAAGCCAGGCAGGCTATGGACACCATGATGTCATCAGTATGTAACGCTGTGGATGGAGACCCGTCCCATGTGTCCCAGGAGGCTTTGCTTCAACCTGTGAGGGACATGGGACACTCAGAGATCTTACGGGGGCACTTCAGAGGTACCCAGCCGTTTGAGAAGGGTTTAGGCTTCCCACACAGGGTATCAGAGCTGAGGGCCTGGGACGACATGCGCCTGAAGAACCAGGTGAGTGTGTTTCTCCTCCCGTGCAAAACAAAAGGGACACATGGTCTCAAAAAGAAATATTTGTCAGATTCACAAAGTTGAATCTCGCAGCATAAAAAACAGCAACCTTACCTTACAACTTTCCTACAAAATAATCATCAGAATTACTAAGCTACCTGTTACCCCTGCAGCTGTACTCTTCTTTATGACTCCATGCCAAGTGGATGCTAATGACACAATTAAAATGATGATGCTAAGCTGGTATATTTCTTATGATCCCCATGTTAGATTAAATTTAGCACCCAACTGAGACTGATAAGAGTGTCATAGTTTACTATGAATATAACCATGTAATAAGCTCCTACTAAAGGTCAGACTTCATATCAAAATTTGATAATTTGTGGTACATCCTGGAAACATGGCAGCCAGCTCACACAAAAAGGCCCACACACATATAGGCAGCCCAAGATGGGCACAAGCAGCATGCCAAATATAGCTACTATTCTCACTGTCCCTCTCAGGTTACATGATCCCAGGCCACTTCCCGTGTGGTGACTTCCTGGCACAACACAGACACAGCCCACTGCAAAGGACAAGCTCAGCCAGGGAAAAAATAGTGTGTTTACTGTGTTTACAGACCTTCTGGGCTTGATACTGACTTTGTGCTTGCTTATGTTGGTGATTAAAGAGCCTACTTTGACCTCGTTGAGAGCCAGCCTTCACTGCAAAACAATATTCGCATGGTTAATCAATATAATCTTTTTAAAAGATGAAGAACAAAGGCACATATCAGCCTATGTGGATCATGAGGGATTGCACATGTAAAAATTACAAGGGTACAAGAAAAGCCGGGACAAGCTTCTGTCCTCTCCCCACAGCATACAGAACCACAGCATGTGTAGCCAGAGGTATTTAAAGATCATGGATCACATGGTCATAAATAGAGAGAGGTGCACATTGAAGCCTCCTGAGGTTGCTTCTGCCCAGATTTGTCATTGACTGGGTATTCCTGACTTGACATTGGGAAGGAGAAGGAGCAGACCTGGAGAGAGGGCCCACTGCCCCAGCAAAAGGACAGGCATGAATTGAAACGCCAACTTGTTTGACTAAATCGGTGACAAAAGGCAGAGGACTGCAGCTGTCGCCTTCTCTCTTAGCTGAGAGGAGTGTTGCATGGGAAACAGGAGGCACTGAAGGCAGAGCGGGTGAAGCGGTGTGTTGTGAGCAGGTTGTGTTTGATTTGCTGGGGATCACAGTGGGGCAATGTGGGCCCTGGTGACCGAGCTCCTCTTCAGCTTCGTGCTGCTGGCTTTCCTGGTTATCAGCTGTCAGAATGTCCTGCACATAGCCAGTGGCTCGGTGAGGTCTGTGCTCACCTACATACACACTCAGCTGGACTATGAGCTCGGTGAGGTCGAGGGAGTGGCTGACGAAGAAGAGAACGTCACTACAAGAGTGGTCCGCCGCAGAGTCATCCTCAAGGTACTAAAAAGGGACAGAGAAGAGTCAAGCACAAATTGAGATTTGATTTATTGGCAAGAAACTAGCAATGAAGGAAAACATAAAGAGGGAATTTTGTTTGTTTGAAGTGAAACTGGATAGTTAGTGGTAATAAGTGATTTACCAGGGTTTACTGCTGCAGAAACTAAGTGATTAACAACATCAGTAAAACACTTATTTGCACATTAATTTGTTATGTGAATAGCAGCTGACTTTATGGAAGTAAATACATTTATCCTCTGCTATTATGGATGTGACAAGATGAACGGGGCTCAACGTGTTTTGGACCCACGAGCTCTGTGTCTCAAACTGTGACCCTGGGTTTTTTTCACGCGCACACAAGCTCGACCGACCCTTGTTCGGTGCTCGGTTGTCTGGCTGCAGGAATTTCTTTGAGCTTATAAATAGCTGCTTTGACACGCTGCAAATTATAAAAGGCTATATCCGTATTGTCATGAACCTCATGAACTGTAATTAAAAGTGTCACTAAGAAGCATTAGTGAGTTCACTGGATCCAAACTGTTGGATTTACATGCTTCCACCAACAGCCCTCCAACCCCTCACCCATCTGTCGCTCATCTGCTTCTCTGCGTTCCCAATTAGTGGAGGGATTTACAGCCTGCATATAATTACACTGCAGTGACAGCTATTTTAACATGCTTTAGGTCTATAATTTACTCGGAGCTAATTTTCTTTTCCACCACGAAGGCGGAAGTGCAGTTTAGGCTTTGTTGAAAACAAGGTCACGAATGCTTTTGTATCTGTAGGGTGATGAGGTTGAAGATCTTCCCGGGGAGCAAATAAGCGAAGAACAGTTCACGGATGAACATGGAAATATTATCACAAAAAAGGTCAGATGCTTCAACCTGTTTTATCATGTTTTTTTAAACAGACGTTTTGTTTCCCTGGGATTAGTGTTTCTCTTACACACAGAATGATTATCAATTTATTAATCATTACAGAGTTCATCAGCATTCATCACACGTCATGATATTACCCTCTGGATATACTCTTTAATCCCCAAAATATGTGTTTTCCCATAAACATGTCTTTATATTTTACCAACTATGTCTTTTCACTGCCTTATCCATACCTTCTCATCCACCCTTCACCCTCACCCCCCTCCTGTGTGTGTCTATGTGCGTGTGTGTATATGATAGATTGTGCGTAAGGTTGTGCGCAGAGGAAAAGGTGAGGATGGGGTTCAGGAAGTGAGTGTGGAGGGGTCTCTGCAGGACGCCAATGAGCTGGAGGTGGATGCTGAGCAGTTCATGAGCTACGCCATCCTGGGTCGGGACAGCACCAAGGTGGGCTTCTGATTCGCAGACAGCTCCCTGTTACCCACAAGGCCTTGCAGCACCTGAGGCTCCCTTTATTCGCTATAGAAAGAAGTGTAGGGAGCATCTGTAACGCAAATGAACTGACAATTTCTCAGCGGGCTCAGTTAATGCAGCTGAGCACCACCGTGTAGCGACAGTAGTTTATAGTGAACTTCAGCAAGCTTCAAAGTGATGTTGTGGTTTTCCAGGCTTCTCCTGACTGTCCTTACTGTACGCAGAATAACCTGCACGAGCTTCAGTATCAAGTGCTGACATGCTGAGAGCATCATTGGTGCTCTCACACTCTTGACAGAACTAGCTCTCATTCATAACGTGTCGGTGAAAGTCGCTGCAGATGATGGAGTTGGTTGGTGTGTTGGGTCGATTGTTGTAACGTTAATCTCCACCCATTCATCTCTGCCTCATGTTCAGCATCTGCATGCAACAGGGACAAAGTAGCTCACTTTGCTCCGGTGCTATTGTTGCTTTGGTTGAGGTGCTCACAGTTCATCAACTCACTCCAGCTGTCATCGTTTCCAGTAATCGCTAAGCTGCACCTACAGTTCATATGTTTGTTTCTTGCACATTAATGACTGAGTGAACTGACTGTGGCTCCTTGACTTGGTTCTATTTGTCACTTTCTCTCTAGTGGTTATGTTCTGTCTTTTGCTTTCATTAAAGTTTATAGTCCCTCAACTATGACTCTGTGCTGTATCACTCAAATCTAGAAGACTCTCAGAGCTGAGACAAATACTATATATTTACAGTGACTCTGTGATGGACTGCTCCATAGTGACTATGTTAAAGAATAACCACGGCGTCCATTAAAAACTTTGCTGTATGTGTTTAAACTTGAAACTCATGCATTGTCTTATGTGGTTTCACCCAATCCATTTGGAACTCCATCTGGAAAAGTAATCAGAAATTTGTTTTCTAATACTGTTTGACACCACTCTGAATATGAAATACTGTAGTTGTGTCTGATGCCCTCTTATCTTCAGCTGTCTTACCAACCATCCATCACTTCTGTCCTTGCTTGATTGTTTATGCACAATTTCTTTCTTTCCCCCTTCTTTCCTCTCTTCACGTATTTCTCTCTCACATTTCTGTGACACCTCCTCTGTGTTTTTTTTCCTCACCATGTGCTGCTTCCTTCCTCTGTCCTTCTGTCTCTAATTTCATTTCCTTTCATATTTCTGTCTCTGTCCCTTTTTTATTTCACTCTCCCTTATTAACGTTCCCACAACCTCTTGTTCTGCTGCTGTCATACCATCTCTTCTCAATCCTTGCACCTTTTCTGCCATCCATCCCCTTGCCCCCAATGTAGCCCGATACTGTGGATGTGAAGAAAGGTGCTCAGATAGTGAAATGTGCCAGTCTGCGGAGAGTTAAGCAGTGAGGCAGACTGAGTGCTGCGTCCCCGCAGGTACAGGACTAACCCACAGTGCCTCGTCTGACCTGTGGGCTGCACCATTTAATCCAAGTCTCTCTGGATTAAATGCGTCTGAATGTGCCTTTAATTTGTCACTAATAATATGTGATGCTGGTGCAGCAAAAATAAACTTAATTCTCCAGTTTAACGAATAGTTAAGTGAAACACAAAAAGAAGAGCAGAGGAAAAAGTGCTACTTGCCTGTTTTGATAGTATTAACACAGCTAATAGGAAGACATGTTTATAGAAAACCGAGAAGGTGCTTATTGCTCCAGTGATTATTGTTTTTACCCTATAAGCATTAGAAAGAAAATATATTCAGACATATTATATAATAAACTGAAATTTAAGCCGCTTGCCTTATGCTTTGTCATGTTTACTTCCAATGTATGGACTTATATTTGTCAGTAACTAAGACTAAACACATTGGATAATTTTTTTTTTCAAATGAAATGATTCTTTCTGTGATTAATCATTTTCTAGGAATATATTAGTCGTCTTTACTCAAAATGTCATGTACTCAAAAAAGAGATACAAATATAAAGCCATACACAGATGTAATACACAGGCAAATAGGTTAATGTTTGCAATATATTTGTGCAGACTGTGTTATGATTTCTGCATGCTGAGACAAGTTGGAAAGGGTTGGCACAATGTGCACTCAGCAAAACAAATAACCAAGACGGATTCTTTAAAAAGTGACTGGTCTCGAGGTCAAAGTTGCCAGTTGTTCACTGAATTGCTATTTGGAGCCACTGGAGTGTGTGTGTGTGTGTGTGTGTGTGTGTGTGTGTGTGTGTGTGTGTGTGTGTGTGTGTGTGTGTGTAAGTGAGAGAGACTTGCATTTCTAATGTAACACCATGACATTCCTGAGATTATTCATATTTTAAGTGACTAACTACTGAACATAAACCATGTTTGCCAACCATTTTTGCTTGGATGCTTCTGCAGACCTGATGTGTTGTGTTATAGTAATAAAAGTTTACAAAAATGAGAAAATAATTCGATTGATGTATGAAGATCAGTTGAAAGACTTTTTAAAGGTGGACATGCACAGCAGTGCACATAGTCACATTTGCTCGGACTTAATGCAGCTTGCATGCCATCTGCTCTGTAAATGCATCGCTTGTAAAGCAGCAAGACAAGTGTGCACCTTGTTCTAAATGAGTGTTTCCCTCTCTCCACAGAGTTCGCCACAGGACTCAACCCCTTCACCAAAATCACCCTACATGGACACATGACCAGCAGCAGCTGACAAGAGGAGGAACATCATAAAATGGGAGACACACAAAAATGACGGCAATAGACTCTAACTCAATGACAACCACAGCGGCTACGCCGACTATCAGCACGTACCGGAAGACAAGGACACGGATCAACTTGTAGTTTTTATTAACTTTTTTTTTAAAGAAACCATGGGGAAAAAAACATCTACTATTAGGCTAGAAGCATGATTTCGTATAAAACAAAAACCGAACACAAAAAAAAAAAAAAAAAAAACAAGCAACCAAAACGTGCTTCCTGTTATCTGTATCAGCATGAGTGACTGCTGCCGCATGGCCTGTCTTTAACTACAAATACTGAGGGAATACGGGGTGGGTCCGGGTGGGTGGGGAGGAGACGCCGCTGAGTGGGACAGGCATGCAATGTAGGGTACGGTCAATCCACTGGCCTGTTTTCTAAACAACGGGGAAGACATATCAGTCAAACTTAAGAAATGGGGGAGGCTAAAATAATGAGAATTACGTAATCTCTAGGCAACAGGTCACTCCCCCTCCTCTCCGCCGCACTCTTCCAGCTATGAACATCACAGACTAGTTTAAAACCTGTCCCAGTGCTCTTGAAGTCCAGTAAAGCTACAGTTATCACCCAAGGATATCAGTGTTGTACATACTATTGTAAGCACTAAAATGCTCTACGTGACGTGTGTTACGTGTGTGGTTTATGTTCTAGGACCCCTGTGCGATGCCACTGATGCTGCTGTTTCAGGTACATACTGTAGGAAGTCCCTCACTGTTTTTCTCCTTTGGTTTGTTTGGTCTGAACCTATGTATTACTCTATATATCTTGAGATCTTTGTGGGCACAAGAACATACAAACGTTGTGTCGCTCTGCAGTTTTCAAAGTCTGATTTTTGTGTGTCAGGTTGTTTGTTTCTTTGTGCTTTTCATGTGCTCTCACCCTTTGCTTTTGACATGTCATACTGTAGAGGAAAGACGACTCATTTGGGTTTTTCTGAACTGGAATGCAGGTTTCTGTAGTGGACCTGCCTCCCTGATCTTTCCTCGGAGTGATTTGTCTTGTTGAGAAAGAGACAATGACATCTGTGATGAGTGATAGATTCTGATTCTTCTTATTATTATTAAGATGTCACTATCATTCAACTCTTCCACTTTATACGGTGTGTTGTATCCTTGTGATGTTTGCGTTAATCAGATCTGTCTGAGCCAAAACCCAATTTCCCTACTCACCCTCGACCTCGCCCTTATGGCCCTACCTCCATCTCTCAGCCCCTCAGCCCTCCAGTCAGCCTCTAAAAGGTAGATGTAGCAGTCCAGCCCACCTCCAGCAGGGGGCAGGATCTCACCTTCAGCTTGTAGCACCTTCTGTTAGACCTCATCATGCACTATTTGATGCCACCGACCATGAGGTGCCCTTACAGACCATCTCACCACCACCAGAAGATGTCGTTTAATGAGGGCAGAGTAGCTGACATTCTGGTAATAATGTAGCACTGGTTTGACTGGGTAAAAGACTAACAGTCAGTTGGAGAAAGTGCCATGTTGAGGATTGAGGACGTGTTGAGCTTTGATGTTTGTCTCCTTGATAATTCTTTTGAGTGTAGCAAAGACAGTCACCAATCACTGTGATGAGAAACTGTAAAACTGACCCGCAACTGTGAGCCTGACCCTTCCTGAAGTGTGTCTCTCGATTCACTCTTTTGTTAGTGTCATGTCTTTTGTTCACAATTTTTCGTCTTAACTGTACCGAAGCAATAACTGCTTACTAAAGGGAAAAGATTGTTTGTTTGCGTGAGTGTGTTTGATTGTGACAGAGACAGAGGATTTTAGGGTCATAATTCATGTTCTTCTAATCTCAGCGGCTTTAGACAACTTCTCACTTCATGCAGAAATGATGTCAGAACATATATAGTATCCAGCATTTTTCCACTTTGCCTGTTTTAAGGAGTAAATAGTTAAGTTTTACACTGACAGTTGGGCAAACATTGGTATGAAATAATAACAACCATTTCATCTCTCTTTTTTCAGATGCCTACTTATTAGCTAATGTAGGTCTTTTCAGTCATAGTTTTTAAACTTTAATAACATTGCAAGAAATCCTATTGAGTTTGTGTTTGTGTGTGAGTGTCTTTTTAGTCCTGGATATTGGGACACGTCAAAGTTGTTATAAATATGAAAGAGATAATATTACCAAACGACAAAGAGCAGAGGCTCTCAGACTATACAAGTAATTCTAATTCACATATTTTTTGAAGTTGATTTACCTCAATAAGTGTGCCATCTTACACCACATCAATTATTTATGTGCATTTTTTCAATCATAACATAAGAAAAATACTTTATTATGTAAAGTATGAAAGTCACATAAATGTTGCAATAATCACCTGTCAGTAAGTGTCGAGTATGGCTTCACAGCCAGAGATGACGAATGTAAAGTCTTAGTATGCTGTAAGTCCTGTAAGTAGAACTCTGTGTTAGTTCTGTACTTAAGTGGGTAACACAGTATCTGCTGTTGATCCTCAAACATGTTACTTTCATTTCATTTTATTACAAACATACATACAAATCATGTAAGTGGGACGTTTTAAAAATGGAAACCACAAGTGGATTTTGGCAACTTAACAAATATCTTTTCGTCAGATTTCTTTATATGTTATTATTTTTTACAACAACAAAAAGATGTCAATAAAAATGACACAGCAGTGTAATGGTGTAGAACCCCTTCGGTCACAGTATACAGTTTGCTCTCAAAGGGCTCGTTCTTATGGTATGCTTGGGTTGGTTTGTGAGGCAGGGGCTGTTTTATAAATCCACTGCTGGTTTCAGGGTTGGAGCCATCGGGGGGGTCGGATGAAAACACAATAAGGGGCAGCACCTTGAAGTTAGATAGAACTGGGGGGAGGCTCAGTGGTTTCGATTGGCTTTCAAGATGACAAGCATTTTTCCTCAACACAGCCCACCCCTGATCTATTTCTGCCCCCTTACCAAATAAAAAACCAAGCCTATTCTAGGGCTTCCACATGGTGACAGTTTAAATGTCGTTTGAACGGAGTCCAACAAAGCGAAAGCAGAGGGAGGAGTGGTTACATCAGAAAAATGAACAATGGAAACTGAGGGCCCTGTACTAAGGGACTACTAAGATAATGCCATGCACCAAGTTCATGCAAAAATATTAACTGTTGCAAAAACTAGAGAACACGTGTATATTCCTTTAGAATGGATTGAAGACATTATTAACGCAATAGCATATTACTCAATACTAAGGAATGCAACTGCGCACATGCACAGAAAATGTTTCTAACATAAAAAGGTTATATATATATATATATATATATATATATATATGAAAAATATGAAAATATATATATATTTACTTAGAATGCTATGCACCCTTACTTGTCAACTGGGATTATAGTTATGTTATGGATGTACTTTTAGCATCATACAGCTGTAGCTACCAAGAGACTGTTGAGTTCTGGGTAATGCCTGCAACCTGGGAATACATGGGGGTCTTGTGGGTGTTTTAACTTGTTTTGTTTGCTTTTTTTTATTGTTATGGAGAGTCAGACATGAAGTTAAAATATACAGTACATGTTAAAGCCTTTTAATCCAATAAAATCCAAGGACATCTATTGACAATTTAGTCTGTACACCAGCTCAACATTTACAAAATTAATAAATAAATGAAATGTCTTTGTGTACAGTGTGTATACTTTTTTGTGAGACACATCCATATGCACCCAACTCCTGATTTTAACAAACTATATCCTGCATACTACTGAGTAATCTTTTGAAGATGATTTAGATATTGAAGAACCAAATGTTTAATATAGTAAGAACTGGACAATTATATTTAGAAACAAAGTACTACACCTGTGGCTTAGCTTTGTTTGTTTGGAAGGGGGGGGGGTCAAGTGTGTAGTAGAATTTGTCAATTTTCAGCATCCATTTATATAATTTCCCAAAACCATGCCATATGTTTTGTTGTTAATTTAATATTGAGGTGGTAAACGTACAACTCCACCACACCACCTCTGATGAACTCATAATAACATAGAATTATCAGATTTTTGCCTCTTTCCCTTAAAAACATTGTTAAAGCAGAATCAATAGCAGAGCTGCTGTATTGCATTGCATCCGATTGTGCAGGTGTGCCTAATGTTGTATATGATGCCTTTGGTCTATTAAATATGTTTTCTTCTAATAAAACTCTGTCCATCCATTGCACAGGCGCGTTGTGCCGACAGGGGGCGGCATTGGACCATGTTGTCCACGTCGGGAGCCGTCCGTCCGTCCGTCCGTCTGTCTGTGTGTTGTTGTGTGTGCATGTGGAGGGGAAGCGGAGGACCGTGTGCTCGGGTCCTTTTTGACAAAGACCCTGGACACTTTGTGTGTACGAGACTGCGTGTTGTAATGTGACGTGTTTAGACACAACCTTTCATCCTTTGCACTTATGAAAAGCCGGTTGTTGTTTTTTCGTGTAGCTGAAAGTCGCCATTGTGTCGAGCCGAAGCAGCATCGGAAACGGGCACGGCGCGGCTTTGTTGCTCTGCCTGCTTCATGTGAGTCACACAGCGCGCTGTAGTTTATTGCATTTGAGAGAAGATGTCCACAGGCTGCCAGAAGACCAGTGCCAAGGCCATCCCGTCCAGCAGGACGGTGACTGTGAGCGACGCGGCGCACATGCCCCATGACTACTCCACCACTCCCGGAGGGACCCTGTTCAGCACGACCCCCGGCGGTACGTACCGTGGTCGTACATGCCGTTACTAGTTGCTAAGCGTGGGGTGAGTAGTCAGGCTAACTCCGTTAGCTCGGCTGCTGTCAAACGCAAACCGCGGAGGACCAGCTGCTAGCTCTCTCCGAGCTAACTGCTAACGCTAACTAGCAGTCGTGTGGTTGAGACGCGGGGAGACAAAGAATTACTGATTCGTAAACGGAACGTCAGTGTTAGGGTGAAACTAGACAAGTGGATGGCGTCGGGTTAGTTGACTGCTCGCCCATATTGAAGGCACATGTTTCCAGGATTGATTCTGGCTCGTATCAGCTGGTCTGTGTTTGAAAAGCAGCGACATCTAACGTTACCTTCCGCTCATACGTCACCGACAGCTAAAGCCGTGATTGGTGCGTTCGGTTGTGACCTCACTAAGTTGTGCTAGATTTGCACATCAGACTGTTTAACCAGCGTAATAAACACAGGATGTAAACAGTAATTTCTTATTATGTTAGGAGTTATTATCACAATATAAGCACGGACAATAAAACCTCCTTCTGCATGTTTATCTGTATATGCACAGTTGATGTTCAAAGCCTAAATGAGCCAGTACATTTGAATTATATATACAGGCTACTGCCCTTAACTGTAAACTGAATGAATATTCTGTTAATTCATAAATGAATGTGTACATTAATAAAATGGTTGGTGCCCTTCCTTAATACAAGATATAAGTAAACTAGTGTTGAGAGGTCTGCTACCTGTAACCAGTTATCTTGTTAGGGTCACGGAGGTGCTGGAGTGTATCCCAGCAATAATTAGGTGGGGGCGGGGTGCACCCTGAATAGGTCTCCAGTCTGTCTCAGGGCTAACGTATAGATGCAGACGACGACATTACCTATGTTAAGACTTGTCAAAATAAAATCTGCAACTGCATAAACATGATAAATGAAGTATGAAGAAAGCAGTTTATATCAGTCAGCTAATGCAAGTTACACTTTAGTGCTCGCTCCGAGCTAGAGTAATCCAGTTAACCATTTCTAATGGTTATTTCTTTTTCACTTTTTATGCCTTTTTAAACAAAAGGTACCAGGATCATCTACGACCGAAAGTTCCTGCTGGAATGTCGTAGTTCTCCGGTAGCGAAAACCCCTCCTCGAGGTCTGCCCAAAATTCCGGGGGTGACCAGTCCTCCCTCCAAAAACACCAGTGAGAAGGCTCCTAATGGTGAACTGCTGCACAACAACAACGCCAGTGAGCCTGATAGCAACAACCCCGGTACGTTGACACCACAGTCATACATTGACAGGGTTACCGTTCAGAGTGATTATTTTGCCATAAAACTTTAATGCCCTGCTTACAACCTCTGACAAATATGTTCATCGCCTGACCTAGAAATCAATCCAGTCTCGAAGTTTTGACTCCTTTTAACTTGAAGTCAGTTGCAACAAGAATTAAATAGCGATGAGGGTGTCTTTAGGATCCATGAGTAAAAATATATAAGACCATCTTTTTCCATAGGCCTTTGCCATATGGAAACACCATTATTGACAGTATGTTAGTGAAAGGACACTGTAGCTGATCTGTCCTCACTGCAGTTATACTAGAAACAAACTAAGGAAGTAAAACTTCTTTTTAGATTCACTACCCAGTAAAAAATGAATTAGATTAGAAATATTTTTAATGGTAATTATAACTTTAGTGTTTGTAAGGAACAATTTGATAGTTAGAGAGAAAAGGTGACTAATATATCTTTCAGTATCTGTCTTATCAGTAAAACATACTGTATAACATTATGTACATCATTTTCACTTAGTCACACGCCCGAAAATTGCATTGCATCACAAACACTCATCATTGTAATACATCCTGGTCAGTACCTGGGTTATTGAATAATGAATTTATAAACCTAAAACAATGTTAAGAATTATTTTTTTAAAAATGCAGTTCTGCCAGTAGAAATATGGTTCATGTGCATTAAGTATTTGAAATAAATATACTGATTTCAGAGTTGTTGCTTCTGTCGGTCATTACCTTTCATCTATTTTATCTACATTTGCCCCAATTGTCATGAAATTTTTGTTACAATTTTTCAGACTCTTAAGAACACGATAAACCCATCATTAATGTCACCTACAGAGCTGGTCAAGGAGGCAGTAAAAATTAAAATATTAAACCTGTTTTATTCATTCAATATGTAATGTGGGCTGCCATTCAGAGATCTGGAACCAGGCTTTAGAGGCAGATGGAAAGGTTCCTCATTTATTTGGGTTTTTTTTATTCCTTTGATGATTATTCCAGATGAGGCAGTTAACGCTGTGTTTGTGAATTATATTTGTCTGTGCTTTTAAGGTGATGACGCACAGTTTGAAATGGACATCTAGGTGGTGCCAGACCGGGTGCAAGATGTCAGATTTACCATCAACATACTATGAAGAGAGGCTCAGGAGCTCTTTCTATTTTTCCTGTATTCATTCCATGAAGACAGAGATTACCTGTAGTATCCACAGTGTCTTAGTGTTTTCAAGTTTGTCTTTGTCAATTCTTTTAAACAAAGCTGTTATGAAACCTTTGTATGTCTGCCTCATGTTAAAAATGATTTGTATGTGACAAAGTGTGCCTTCCTGTAGTAGCTACACGTTTAAAATCAACTTTGATGAAACCAACAAAGCCTCATCCCTCAGTGCTGAGAGAAAAAAAAAGAAATGAAGATCCATGTTTTTGAATTTTTAACCTTTCCAGAAGGGTTTGTCACTTCATGTGCTTTTATTTCACACATTTCCTTACATCTATCTTCAGATATTGCCTTGAAAGTATTTGTTGATCGTTTTTCACAAATTTTTCAAATTTCATACAGCAAATGCAATGGAATTTTCACACGGTTTGTAGAGTGACAGAAGACATTAAAGAAAAACCCATTAAAGCAAACAAAACTGTTCATTTTAGCATGTATTTGTCTGTGTATGTTGTGTGCTATGATGTCTGCAGACTTTATTTTTTATCTCCACTCTCCTGTGTCCTTTGGCAACGTGAAGACGGATTTCTCTTGGACAGTTCGACATAAAAGAGCTAAAAGTAAAAACTTGATTGCCACAACTGGTTTATTTGGAATTTTAACTGTTAAAGACTGCAATACAGTCGGGAGTAATCAATCTTGATTTCTGTCAGCTTGCTTTGCAGCCTGTAGCACTGCCTCTCTGATTCAGCACAGTTTATATCAGAGGAATTCCTCTAGGCAGCTGATAACCTCGGTCAGTGGACTGTTTAAAGAGAGGTCAATATACAACTGTACATAGCCCTGAGAAACTCTTTCTCTTCATTCCCTCAGTTGCTGGCACTTTGTTGATTCAGTGTGCCAAAGTTCTTTGAGAGGTGACTTACCAGACTTCTCTGATTGAAGACGTTCACTAATGTGTGGAGTTAAAATATTCCCCAAACTCGGTATTTTCACTTGTAAGAGCAAAGTACCTGTTCATGGGTTTACTGATTATGTGCAAAACAAATTTATGCAGCTAAAAAAAAGACCTCATAGTACACCTACAAATAAATCATAAATAACAAGTGCAACTGTTTTTTTTCTCCCCCCACAGATCTATGGAGAAAAAACTATTTTAATTATTTATATTTACCCATTATTTATATCACTCTACCAGTCATGTAATCAAATGACAGTTAAATTTATTCTTATATAACTTATACGAATAAGCAACACATTGCTATAATTTACCACTTGTGATCACCTAAGCTGAAAAGTGGATAAAAACACTAAAGCATGGTTAGCTGTGCAGGTTCAAAAGGAAAACCGTTGACTGAATGAGACCTCAGTCTGGACATGTCTCCTTAGAGTGTGGATTGGACAGTTTCATCTGATCAGTTTCAGTCTGTCCTGCCCTTCAGCAGTGCCAGAATCCAGGTGTTGACTCCCCCGTGTTCCCCATATTGCTCAAGTGTTTTGGGTCTAAACCTCCCCTCGTCACCTCTGCTTCCTGACACCCCCCCAACAAAATAAACAAGTGCTACTGGTTTTTTTCTCCCCCATGGATCCATCCTTTACTATACATTTTGTGTTGTTCCACTTAGTGTGCCTGTTTGATCACAATCCACAAAAGGCAGCTAATGACCTCTGATGATGTATTCACTGCCGCAGGCCCCGAGGATGTGGATTAGAGGTGAGGACAGCAAATACACAAGAAGTTAGAGACAAGTGTGATTAAGACATGGATGAGTATCTGTGAGCAGGTTGAGCCTCGGAGGGGTGTTTTTGTTCTTTCAATAGCATTTTGTTTAACTTTTTGCATTTTAGCTTTTACAGTAGCTGCTGAGAGATTCAGTAGCTACAGATTTAAAACTAAATCTGATGAAATAACCTTGTTTAATCCTGTATATTTTTAAAGACATATAGAATCAAGTGATGGCCACAGTAATTAAGTTTTAAATTAAGTATTTATTAAAAATGTTGAAATATCACCTTATTTAAATGTTCTTATTTACACTATATCTATTTTTGGTTTCAAAACACAAGTTCGACTTCCCCAAGTTTTATCAGTTTCAAGGTATTTTATTTGAACAACATTATTCCACCATATATATATCAGGATTAACAAATACAGACTGAAAGTACAGGGTATTCACAACCTAAACTCAAATTGCACAACTTATTGCACAATTAAATTCAGTAGTAAATTCAAAATAAACAATTTTAATATACTTTTCATATGTTATGTACAAAATATACATAATATTGCATAAATAGAAACCATACAACATTTGCATAATGCTTATTTAATTTTAAAGAACGAAAATATTATTGTTTACCACCCAGTGTGTATGTAGTATATTTCAGTAAGTTGAAAATAGCCATGACTTGGATATTTAACATCTGAACATTCATTTGTTGACTATCAAAAAAAAAAAAAAAATGTTCTTGTGACTTTGTTGAAACGAGTTATCTGTGGGCTTTCAGTGACAGCCACACTCTTCCACAATCATGTCCTCATGATGACTCAGGGCCAAGTCATCTTTCTCGTAGTACAGCATAGAGAGCGAGCTGAGGCGAGTTGGCACACAGGATGGACACGACACTCTTTCTGGGTGGTGATGTCGTAGGAGGCTCTGAAAAATAAATCAATAATTCACATGAATGAGCTGGCAACTAAACAAAAAAATTCTAAAGATTTGAGTGGGATTGAAAAAAAGAGTCATCCTACCTGCATGTATGCATGGTTAGTGGGATGGAAGGTCTCATCCAGCGGTGTGGGACACGCTCCCTCACAGCGATACGCATTGTAGCGCTTAGGGTGTATAATCCACTCATCCCAACCGATTTGCTCAAAATCCACCCACATGTCTACTCTCCTACACAGCGGTTTCTGGACTGGCTCTGCTGCTGGTGCAGCAGTAGCTGAAGCTCCACCGATGTCTCTCAGTCTGTCCACTCGGTTCCTTTTGTGGCGTCGACTCTGACTGACACTCCTGACTCTGTCCACAGCCACATACTTGGAGTTCTCCACGGTATGAATGAGACTGTATGCAGCATTGCCTTCCTTAGACAGGTTATGTTTGGAGAAGATGACCATCATGACCCTGTTTGAGGTTGGATGGTGTACATTTCTTTGCTTCAATCCCGAATTCTTGAACAGGGACTTCTTAGTTACATCCTCTTCCTCTCCAGCACCACTCCCATAATCTGCCTCTGGTTGTCCTAAGGTGTCTTGATTAAACACCCCATCTCCCTGGTACAGCCAGTATTTTAACAGAGCAGTCACATTAAAAACCTTCCAGGAAGACTTTGTGCTTGTGGGTGATGTTTCTAAGCTCCCCAGGAAAAGCTGCTCTTCCTGGCATGAAGTGCTGTCCCGGTTACAGCTGTGCTTCTGGGAGTGATACAAATCCACAATGGCACGCTTGGATGCAGAGAATGCTGGTAATCTGATTCGAAGTTCTGCCCGCTGAACCAGTTCACTAGTAGAGACAGAGGACAAGTCAAATGTGACTGTCCATCTTTCACCAATTTCACGGCATCCTAAAAAACAAAACATGCAAATGGAAACTCAAATTCACACAAAACAGTTGAGATGATTCTTAGAAAACCAGATTCATTGACAAATGTCAATACACTGAGGTGGGAGGGTGAAGAGCACAGGATGTGTATTGAACCCCCCCCCCCGTGCAGGGATGTCTGAGGGCTAATATACACACCCTCTCACATAAAACAGAGAAAGCCTTTAAAGTTGAATAAGCATTGACACTTGTTGGGTTGTAAAAAAAAGGGAGGGGGGGGGACTGATACCACTGACCAAATAGCTGCTGGGGATAGATTACACTGAGGAAAAACTAATATTTATGGATACATAAAAAGAAGGTACAAATACAAAACATAATAAAAAAAACAATAATAATACTAAAACTGTTTACCTACCTCTGGCAATTAGACTTATGACAGAGTCTGAACTGTGAGCTGACAGGTTGTCACCCTGTGTAATAACAGTGTTGACAGCCACTGGTGATGAGGAATCAGCAGTCCTGAAGGAGCGATACAGCTGCATCATGTACAGAGGGTACCTGCTGCGTTGACTGACTGAGAGATTTCTGGTCTCAAGGTCTGTGTGAAATCTGTGGCCCTGACTGGAGAAAACAACTCCAAGAGAGCAAACGAAAAGTGCGCAGCAAACCCTCAGAACTCCAGCTTCCATTTTAAGTGTAACTCACAAAATGTGCACTAAACGACCGAAAAATGACAGAGAGGGTAAAATCTCCTTCCTTCCTCCAGCTGGTCTCAGGTTGAAATGATGCTCAGTGCACACAGAGCTCCAGACAGGCTCCTTTATAGTGGGCAGCTACCCTTTGATGACCCCTGACCCCTCCAGGCATCTGAACGCCCCCTCTGATCATCAGAGCACATCAGAGGGTCGGGGGAAAAAAACATTTAGCCAAGGTCATTGTCCCTGTCAAACTGTCTCAGTTGTCAATATGCGACCAGGAGTCTAATCCCTTTGAAATGTAGAAACCTATTTACAACTAAGACTCTAAATCTCGTACAGTCATCAGGGCATTTCTGTCTAATAGCAGTGCCAGAAGTTGTGTAAATTCTCACAAATACAGAAACTAATAAGACAAAACATAAGAAAAATAGAAAATAGGCTTATTAATAAATATAGTTTATTTACTAATAAAAACCAAATACAGTAACTTTATTTGCTTGTTCCACTTGGTACGGAATGTATAAAAAAACAACATGCACAAAACTGTATGATGTTCAGTAAACAGTATTTCCTAATGGTCAGTGTAGTGGCACAAATGTAGCTTATTATTTTCACAAGCTACACAATCACTTTACAGATCTGTGTTTCAAGTTGCTCCCATATGCAGATTATCATTTAAAAAAACGTTCTTCTTAACATTTCGAGTGAATGAACAGTACAAGACAACTTTAAACTACCCAGTAACGCTCAAAACAAAGCAAGATAAGATGAAGAATGAGGAAGAAAAAATTCAAAACAGGACAGTTGTACAGTGACAGTCTCAATATGTTTCATGTAGTATGGCCCTATAAAAACTGCAGCTTATCAACAAATCTTTCATTCTTTGAGGTTCATAAATATATTTCTACATGTCAGTGAACATGCCACCACATGAGGTCTGACTGGTCTCATTTGTTTACTGCTGGTAGCTGTCGACTTGCTTTTCATAAAACGTTGAAGAAATTCTTCACCTGAGTAGAAAAAGTTATTTTAAGATCATGGTGGATCAAAAACATAAAACACATCAAACATCAGATGAGAAAATAAAAATGTTTCAGTGCAAAACAACAAAAAACTGGAGGAATGGACAGCGCCACCATGTGGTCAAGTGTTAAATACTCAGCCAACGTACCTTCGTAATAAATTGCTCCCTTGCCTCTGGATCACTCTGAAACTCCACACTGGCATCGAGTTGTAGGACAGGTATGTGTTTCAACTTCTCAAAATGCATTCTGAAAAGGGAGAGTCAAGCTGCATTACATTGGGCAAGTTCCGACACCACACATCTGTTCATAGCTGAGCAACAAACAGCTGCAAGGAATGGGGAACGTCACACAGGACTTTTCATATCCGATCTAAAATAACCACTCACTCAGTGCTCTTCTCAACGAGCCACCTTTCATGCTGAATGTGCAGTTTATCCAGATAGTCCAGTTTCACTCCCTTCTCTTCAGCCCTTCCCCGGCGCTCCAGACGCTCCATACATTTCTGAGAGATACATAACACTGTTATGTATTGATTTATGATAAAACAGGATATTTATTTTTAATGAAAAAATACAGACAGAACTAATAAAATGTAAATTACCAGAAATTGTGTCAGAATTGTATGTTTATTTATATTTTTGCTAGTCACTGCATTTTTTGAATTTGTACAATGAAATATTTCATGTGCAAACCTCTGGTGGGGCTCTGAGGTAGATGATGCCCTCCAGCTCCACCTGCTGTCCAAACTGCTCCACCAGGAGAGAGTGCCAGTCCTGGTATACAGCCCACTCTGTGAGGTTGATGCAACCCAGCTCAAACATATTGAGGGCAAAGATGTATCTGATAAAACAGAGAAGTTTGGATAACAAGTTAAATACCTTAAATTCCACTGTAATATTACTTGTAATCTGAGCTCAAGTTTGATAACTCCATATGGGATGGTTGTGGGTCTTGTAATTACAGAACACAGAGGAAGTTGGCATGATTTGAATTTTACCTCTCTGTGCTGCCCTGACTTCCTCACCTGTCACTGTACACGGAGCGCTCGTACACCTGGACAGGTGTTCCCTGTGCGCTAAGCAACCGAGCTGGAGGAGGCTGCAGCTGTGTTCTCAGTCGGCTCATACACGAATATGTCTGAAATGTGTATGACCAACGCTGAGGGTCCTGGTACATCATCTGCAACAGGTTGCTGACAGTTGTCTGGGGGGCTGCACTCATTCCCTGTCAAAGGCACAAAAGCAGAGATGGTCGGCTTAGCTGCTTTTGATTTTTGCTGATCAGAAATAGAGACATTACTCACCTTCACAGTCCCACTCTCAATGTTCTGCCATTTGCTGACAGGTTCTGCCACCACCTCCCAGTCTGGACTGGCCGACTGCAAGAGTCTCGCAAAAGTTGATTTTCCAACAGCTGATATTTGAGCACACATAACAAGAGGATCTTATAGGAGCAATCATACTCAGTCATAAAAGTGTAGAGTGAAGACACAAAAATCAAGGTGTTTACAGCACGTTTAATCTCGGTTACACAAACAAAGACAAAACACTGATGTTCTTACCAATGTTGCCTTCGATAGAAACTCTTTTGACTCGAGCTCCCCTGTCCTGGCTTGAAGCTTGATTTGACAGACACCTTGAACATGAAATATGACTCTTGTCTTCCTTGTCTGCCATAGTACCTAAAGGCTTTGCTGTGTGTGTCAAGCCTGTGTTTGTAGCCTGCAGGAAGCTGCCGGCTGCCTTCCACTGTAGAGGAAGCGCATACAGCCCAAACCTGGCGACCTGTGTCAAACCTTCACATGTAAAAACACGCTGGGACGTAACGCATCGAACCAGCACCGACATGGTGACGAGTACGTGCACAGTTACAGCCGGGTTATCACAATTATCGTTACTAAGCAACAACCGTTTAGAAATTTTACGTTACCACTCTAGGAACCTCATGGTAGCTAAGTTAACGTTAGCTCATCCTCTCCATGACGTAACAGGGACTCGTTATTGTCACTTATTGTAATCTGTCACTAAATTTATAAACACTGTCATATAGATGTAATTGTTCTTTGGACCCTCACACGTTCGCGTTTTGAATATTACTGCCGCTAACTGAAACGATTAACTAAAATAGGAGCGTGTACTGACATGCCATAAACAGGAGTCATAAATGTACTTCCGGTACCGTGTTCTGTACTTTCGCAATAAGAGTCTGTCCATAAACTACTTCACGCGCTCGCACATAAAATTATTGGGATGACACAAAGATTTGTGTTGTAAAAAGACACAAATCTTCAGGTCAGGTCATATACACATATAGTTTAAGATATGAGCGAAATGTGTTTTAATAGATAAATTGGTCGAACACATACTGTCCTCATGGATGATGTCCGGGACACAGTAGTCATAACTCATAATTGCTTTTTATTTTCCACTAACTATACAAATGTCTAATTGTCAAACGGGTCTATCTTTGGTTTGCTATATTGATATTTTTTGCCCTTATTTACCAGAGGGACGGGGAGTAAAGAAATTCTTAACATAAAACTTTTTAAATTCCCAACATTTCTACATCCAATCAACTGTAGAATAATGTAGTGTCTGGGTGAAGCTGACCAAAAGACATCTGTGATAGAAAAAAAATGTGGACATTTATGGACATCAAGCATTTATGTTGGCACCACTTGTTAAATGGCAGTATGTTAAAACATATTTCATCTCTTAATCTGAACAACTGCTAATAACCTTGGATGTTTGGACAAAAGTGGAAAGACTATATCATAGATTTACTTTTGTCTTGTGTCAAAACCTATCACAGCTTCATTTTTTTTTTTATCCACGTGAGATCCAGTGTTTATTCTCAAAGAACTTAAGGAACTGCACGAGAACGTCTGCAGTTCCTTACAGTGGACATTCTCGTTGACTGCATATTTGGATCTTGACTGGCACAATATTCTATGTACACATACAAGAATAAAAAACTAACAGCACCCAAATTCAAGAGAATTAATTATCCATAATATACTTTTGTAAATAAATATGATGAGATCTGATATTTTAATAAACTGTCACTTTTTTATGTTTTTTGTTTGTCACAAGTACATAAACTTTCAAAAACGTTAATTAAAAACATATTGTAACTTTATTTTGTTCAAAACAGTGCATTTACAATTGAATCATTTCCCACCCATTTACCATTCAATCACAAAAAATTGTTCCAATTTTTGAACTAAAGAGAAAATTTGAAACAAGGCTTTTATTGAGGCATTAACCTTAATCAAAAATGCTAAATATTAAAAGACATAGTGATAATTTAATGTTAATGGCAACATTCTACATATATTCATTTGATGAAACAAACAACATAAGACACAAAAGCATAAGTCTGACTGAAACTTTTGATCCTCATCACGTTACATCAGCAGAAACTGGCTCTTAGTAGCTTGTGTTTTTGATGGTGATCTTTTGAGCCACTTCAATCTTGAAATCACCGATACCTGAAGAAACAAACCAACATTATACTGTGGATGTGAAATTTCGTTTAAGTGTACCTAAAGGAGCCGATCAAAAGGATAAATGCTCTAGAACAGGGGTCTCAAACTCAATTTACTTGGGGGCCGCTGGAGGCAGAGTCGGGGTGAGGCTGGGCCGCATCAGGTTTCCACAAGAAAAACTTTTAAATAATTTTAATCTTCTCAAATGTCTTTATTTTTTATTTTTAACACAAAATAATATGAAAAAATAAATAAACAAATTATAAGAAAATAAATAAGAATTTAATAAGAAAATCAATCAATCAATCAGTAATAACTAAATAAAATAATAATAATAATTATAATAATTAGGATTCAAATGTCTGTATTAACAGTTCTTTAAGCTTTCTTCTGAACATGAATTGTCCTGAACATAAGTGGAACATTGAAGAACATGAACTGCTCTTCTGAACATGGCCTCTCTTGCCTACATCTTGCTGCTAGAGACCTGGCAGCGCTTCTTCTCGCATAACTGAGCCACATTTGGCTTGAGGGAGGAAGCAGTTGAGACCCTCAGTATGGCTTGAAGGGTTAGGGTCATTTCCTCAATATACGTCATTTCCGCAATGTACGTCATTTCCGTTCCGTGCCGTTCATAACAAACTCGCGGGCCGCACTAACATTAAACTTTAATAATAAGGTGGGGGCCACAAACCATCGGCTCGGCCCGCGGGCCGCGAGTCTGAGACCCTGCTCTAGAAGTATGTCACAGTGTAATATACAGTATACGTGTGTAGGTGACCTCACCCTCAGTGAGTGCAGACCCATCAGAGGAAAGATGCCAGTATCTGCGGTCACTCTGTCTGGCCTGCTCTCCATTCACCACACTCAAGAAAGGTCCCCAAAGGCTAGACTCTGTCTCGAACCTGCCAGACGACATAAAAAGTTACTCAACGCAGGCAATCGTGTAAAATAAAAAAGCTATAAAAAGCGGAAATTCACAAAGGTCAATCATACAAACTCACGTGAAGTCAGCATTTTTCCCCTTGAGAAGATCAAGGGCCGCCAACAGAGAGCTGCCCTTCGGCACACCCACAGTGTAAACAACGGCTGCCCCATTGGACGTCACCACTTCCACTGTCACAGCCACTTTGGTCTCACTTGGTAGAACCTCCACAGGCTCTATGGGCTCCAGCACCAGAGTGTCTGCAGGAAGGAAACACCATAAACAGTAGCCCTACGTGACAGTGACCTCAGAGGGTAGAAATATTGTTACACATACCATCCTCGTTCAGGCAGTTCTTGTTTTTGACTGTGAGGTAGGATTTCTGCTGCAGAGCGGGTAGAATCTGAGATATGGCCATGGGGTTGTGGTATTTGTTGCTTCTGGCATCTGTCCTCAAGGCCACCATTGAGGCAGCACATTCCTCAACTTGGTTGCCCATTGCCAATAAAGCCTTGAAGATATCAGTAAATTTATATACAAACAGAATTTTTTTTTTCTGTAAGACAGTGAAACAGACATGGGTAGCTGAAAGAAAGTGTAAGGAAAGACATTCTTACTTGAATTGCAAGGCCTGTGCTGAACTCATTGCCAATATGACCGTCGGTCCTTTGAGCAGCCAGAAGGTTTTCTTTGATCTTGGCAAGGGCCGTGTCAAGCTCAGAAGCATTCTGGACGTGAGAACCAGAGTCCTTCACACACTGGAGTGCCATTCCAGCCATGGCATAGGTGTCTGGGAAAGAGACACAAGGACAAAATAAGCAGATTTGGCAGACAGAGAAAGAGGGAACAAGTGGGGCTACTGGATTCATTAGTTATATAATTGTGGTGGTGTGGTGAATTATTCAGTTACATTTCTATGAGATTACTCTCTTTTAAAATGAATGCACCACTGAGGCAGATTTCACTCACCAATACTTTCACTGTCTCCATGTTTGAAGTGCTCATGTTCTACTGCCTTGATGAGCTTGTTGCTGACATGGTTATTGACCCTGATGCCGGTCACACAGAGAGCAAGTACACCCAGAGAGTACTGGTAATAGTTGGTCAAAGGGCGATGGCTGACTGTGCAAAGGAAAAAAGAAGTATAAGACACTAAATCTTTCCTGCAGTCCGACCTCTATTTTATTTTTCAGTTAGACAGGTTCTCTGAAACCTGAAACATTTGTCCCTGAACACTACAAATACACTATACAAAAAAGTACAAGTGCAATATGCAAAACTAAAACTATATCTAAAATATTCCAAACTGTAATTCTTTTTGTGGAGCTTTGACACAACATGCATTTTTTTGGATATCCTTTTGGAAGAACTGGCTGCACTAATTCAACGAGCCACAACATTATTAGAACCTAGTGGTGTGGTGGACGAGGAGCAGCGTGGGCACTCTAACTGATGTGCAGCTGCACACCTTCACATGCAGTACATTGTGATGCACCTGGCGATCATGGGCAGCATTTAATGTTTTCTCGTGCTGACCCCTGTCCAGCACCAATGCTGTGACTGAACGGTTTAAACTCTGAACTCATTTGTAGCACGGTGTAAAACAGGATATTGAGTAGTTTTTTTATGACTGGAAACTTACAGACAATATGCTCTTTTTCTTGTTCCATCTGATTTTTCAGATGAGTCAGCAGAGTCTGGCTCTTCTCACCGACAGTGAAAGTGATCGTGTTGAGGTCGTAGCAGGAAGACTTTAAAGCCAGTGTGTACAGTGCCAAGAGGCCAGTTACAGACTGGCTGCTAGAGAGCGAGCTGAGAAAAGACACACGAGACTAAAGTTCAGGTAGAAACATCAAGGAAAAAGATATATTCAGTGGACGAACATATTAAAAATAGAATGACATTTGTTTCATTGGTGCATTACTTTTGTAGGTCACTGTGCAAATTATTTTTCAGTCTGTTCAGGTGTTCGTTCTCCTTGGCAAGGTTGT
Source organism: Channa striata (assembly GCA_033026295.1). Classification (NCBI taxonomy): domain Eukaryota; kingdom Metazoa; phylum Chordata; class Actinopteri; order Anabantiformes; family Channidae; genus Channa; species Channa striata. The sequence goes on from CM065178.1 coordinate 6,350,267, forward strand.
GGTGGTTTGAAAGTCGTAATGCCAAGTGCACACTGGGATTGGGGACTCCATCCTGGGTGTCCACAGAGCGAAGAAGATTCTTAGTGAGTGACAAGAGCAACTCACTGTTGTAACTTTCAGTATCTAAAATATTCAAAGAAGTCAGTCAGAAGTTTTGATCACAGACATATAAAATAGACCTACATAAGAAACTCCCTCAGTGACATCAACGTGAACTTTTGAATCATTGCAAAAGCACACATGCAGTGTCAGCAGTCACAAGACAAAGGAAACACAGTGGAAACTATTAAGAAGTTTGTCTGTTCCAGTTTCAAAAATCTTATACGATTTGATAGTTTTGATAGTTGTTTTCAGGACTGAAAACCTGAAAGATACCATCTTTTTGTGTAATTTGATGATTTCAAAACATTCTAGAAGTACATTTTGCTCTTCAGAGCAGTGAGTCAGTGTATTTGTAAAGTAAGACATATTTTGTCTGAATGTTGGATTTATGAAACATACTTACCACATGGTTCGCCAGAGGCAAAAGCTACTAGGCTTATTATGAGCAATGACAGCATTCTGGAAAACCTGCTGGATATCATAAACAATAGCGACACTGTGAAACAATAGCCTCAACAGATTTGGGCTACAGTAAAAATAAAAAAATAAGTTAGTTGGGAAAGACAACTACACACATGAAAATAAATGTTATATCTGAAAAATGTTTTATATGGATTACAGTTTAAATAATGATATATGGCAAACAGGATATAATTATTGTTCTAATTTTGCCACAGCTGTTTGGTAACCAGCTATAGTCTTATATATAAATGCTGCAGCAAACAGTTGTCTTACCTTCAGAGACTGGCTCCTCTGATCAGGACACAGGAACAGAAAACAGCTTCTAGTATTTGACTGTCATATGACTCGTATGACCCAGCAACGGAAAAGCGAGAGGGTCTTTAAACCGGCTGTAAAACCGGCCGTGGGGAGGGACTTATCTTTTCTTTGGGACAAACGACACCAGGAAAACAGGAAGGTGTCTATCTTATTTTGCACACATCATCTTCGTCTGTTCCCCTGACCACGTCCAGGCTTAAGACAACAGGTGCTAATTTCCATTAGTGTAGACGCGGTGTTCGCAAGAAAACGAGAAAACGTAAACTTTGACTCTTTTCCAAAAAGAAAAACAATAAATACATGAATTTAAAAATAGTTTTACTTGAAGCGACGCGACATCGCGTGGCTTGTACAGCGTAGAGCAGCCTTAAACACGTGTTACAGCAATTAAAACTAGTGCTTTTATATATATACTTTGTGAGTTTATAATTTAGGTATGAGTGTCCAATTTAAAACAATCCAGTAATCCCCATTACAGTTATTATTGTTATTATGTTGGTCATTGTTATACAGTTGTGCCCTTCTCGCACACATCGTTATCACCTCTCTTCTTCGTGTGTTTTCTCAGTTTGACCGTGTCTAGTGGTCACTAAGCAACACAAACTGGAACTGCGTAACCACTTGAACGCAACTTCGGCCTTGGCGTAAGTTGTGCGCATGAACTACATCTCCCACAATCCTCCTCTCGCAACACGCAATTTCTAGAACCTTGACGCACGTTCTGGCGCGACTAGCGTCTACGACGTAGTTGGCGTGAACTTACGGCGTCTCAGTCGAGTCTGTCGTTCACGCTGTTCCGAAGCGTAAGCGTTGGTTCTGGAGCTATTTGTGTTAGCAGATGTTAGCGTAGTAAGACTGTGACGGTGTGTGTTAATGGGAAAACGGCGTGAAGTGCAAGGAGGGAAGCTAGCTAACAACAACAACAACAACAACAACAACAACAGAACGTGGAGAGGCAGGGCATCTGCACAGGTCGGCCTCTGATACAGTAACTGACACTTTTCGCTTTCATGCTCATCCTCTAAACATCTGTAATGTGGCTGAATCTCGTTCATTTAACGTCGCCGTTTTAGCAACTGACAACCAGTTTTACCTGCAACGTTGTCACAGCGGCAACCTGCAGCAGTAGTGTTGTTGTTTTTTTGGTGAACGTTCTCTGTCGTAGACCATCAGCCAGCTGAACCCGTGGAAACACGTTTACTGTTCGAACCCGGGCGTCATGTAACCCCAGGTGATAAAACATACCTTCATCAGCTTATCTGATAGGTATCCGTGCTCCTCCTCATCATCACCCGCGTGTTTCCTCAAACTATTCCATCGACTGGACCACCATGCATCACTCTGCGCCCCCGAGCAGTGAACTGGGGGTCCTCCCAGCCATGTATTCGTTTTCAGGCCCCACAAGCCTTACTGAATTTGATCTCGGACATCCACCTTCGTCCGGCAACCTTCAGAGAGCAACGGTTTCTGACGAGTAAGTAAGGAGCTGTACATTTCTTGCATGCATTTCCAAGAAATACTTAGACAATTTAGAAATGTAAACATTTTTTTTGTTGACACACGTCTGTCTGTCACACAGCAGCTGGGAGACACGATACCTCAGAAAGCACAGGAGAAGAGTTGATGATGAGTAAGTAAGGGGGGAAACATTCTTACTGACTTTGCCATAGAGCAAGAACAGGCACATAGGAATTTCATAATATTTTTTTTTTCAGGGCATGCAGTGCAAAGAGGAGAAGAATTGAGGCAGAAGTGGACATTTCAGAGACGCTGAACGCTGGCACCTGCCATAACTGGTCCGCCACACACAGCTGCAATGCTCTGTCTGCACCATCACACCCCTGCCCAGCGCCTCAGCCTCTGACTTTGCCACAGACCTTGACACAGACGTCCTCTGCCTTGTCCCAATCTGATGCAGAAAGCTCCTCCATGGAAATAGAAGCCGCACAGAGGAAACTTTGGGAGATTGAAGACAGGTATGGAATGTGCACTGTGTATGAAACCATGTGAAAGCTGCCACTGTCTAACAGCGTGTAAGAATGTTTGATTAGACTGACACCCCATTGTCAAAAGTAGCTATCGTAGAATCTGGACTAGGTGGATAAAATGTGTTTAATGTCCCCACAATTGGAATATTTTTAGATATCTAGTGGTAATAAATGACACGCTTGTAGCATTACTGAAATCACAGAAATTACTGTGATGAGGTCCTGGCAGCCATTGATACAATTACATGAAAAGAAAAACATACAAGACACAGAGCTGTACTGTCTTTGAATGCACGTCTAGATTCAGATGTTTTCAAAGACGAATAATGGCAAAAAAAAAAAAAAGCCATATATATGTGTCATCACTGACCAATAGATTCTGCTTTATTTTAATTTCTCCTTGGTTGGTATGTTTTGTAGCTTTATTATTGAAAGTGACTTAACACCTGAGATGTCTCTGGACTGATTTGCTGTTATGTTTTGCTACAGTTTGATATCTCAGATACATATTGTAGCCACCATTCAATCCCTTGGCCTTCTGTATCCCAACCAAGTGGGTCTACCACTGATCCACCAGGCCCCAACATATTGTAGCTTTAAATGACAAATGAATATGTGATGTTTGACAGAATAACACTGGAAGATGACGATGACGATGAAGATCTAGATGTAGAGCCAGCGCCCAGGCGGCCGGTGCTGGTGATCTCTGACAGTTTGAAGGAGGGTCTGCAGCGTGGCATCAGTGACATCCTGCCCCACACAGTAGCCCAGTCTGTGTATGTCATCTTATTTTGTTTGTGGATTTGTAAATCTTGAGTATTTAAGTCATAACTAGTGTTATACTTGTGAGGGTTTACTCTTACTCTTTTTAAAAAAACAACATTGTTTTCCTGATGCCTATTGTTTTTTCATATTCTTCCACATACTTCTAGGAGCCATTCCTGCATGGAGTTGGTGTTGTGGCGGCCACCCGATGATCCCTTCTCTCGGAGGCTGAAGGGTTCATTACAGAAACAGCGCAAGCAACAAATAGTATCACGGCAGTCCCCAACTCCATGTCCGTCCCCCAACCCTCACCGTCCCCTCAGCCCCTCCAGTCCACCTGCAGACTCACACTCTCCTCTGCCTAGTTTTCCTTTGTCCCACAGCTCTGGGGAGGAAGACATGGAGATGTGATTGAGCCTAATGACTTGCAAAGTCGATACAAAGTCAAAGCCTGGATGTGTAGTCATAAAGAAAGACTGCAAAGGACTCCGAACCACTTGAAGTTTGTTTGGTAAAGCATGTAGGCTTTAAATGAATAATTTGCCGTTTTTAATTGTTGTTCAGCACATCTTTTGTTTACGGATACATTTAGATTTTTTTGGCTATGACCCCAGGCAACTATATGCAAAACTGAACAATAACATTTAACTAAATGATTCAAATCTCAAAGGCAAGTGTAATGATCTAAAGACATTTCTGTCGACAGCCTTACGTAAACAATTTTACAATGTACAGAATAAATCTTTGCCCTTAGACACATCATTTACCAAAGCCTAGCCAACTGCACACAGGTTGCTGTAAATATTAACTTTTTTGAAACATCAGTTTTCAGCGCTGTAAAAAAGTTATGGAACTTCACCTTTGTATCATTTTGTTTGTATTTTGATATGTACATTTGAAGAATTCCAACCAGCCATCGAGTGATCTTATTTTTTTGTTTTTCAATAAACTCCAACATTGTCAAAGTGGACCTCTGCCAGGCATAGTTGGATGAAATGAAGCTTGAATTAATGAAAGCATTTGTGCTTTTGAGTAAACACTATGACCCATTTGTTGTTAGGCTATTGAATAGCAAACCCTTGAATTTCTCACAAAAATGATTAATCTGTTTGTTGTTATTCTACGATCAGTTAGTCATGTCTTTGTTTTTATTGTGGGTCAATAAAGGCAGTTATCAGCTCAGCTAAGGCCAGCTCTGATGCGGATGATTCTGTACCTAAATGTAGCTATTAAATTAATAAGCACTTGGCCCTACATGCGCAAACATTTAATAACACTGCTTGGACTGACAAAAAAAAACTACTCCGGCCTAATTAAACCCATTTGGAAAAATGTGGTTGACAAATGGAAAACAACATGCTGTACTGCAAGTACTAGTCTTCACTTTATTATGTAAAGTGCCTTGAGATGACTGTTGTGAATTGGCGCTACATAAATAAAGATGAATAGATTTGAACTGAAACTACTACAGATAAACGATCTTGAGAATATTGATCAGCAACAGCAAATGTTTTACATTAAGATGACAAACTTTGAGTCAATTATGATGTTGGAAGGAATTTTAAATGCTAATAACACAATTTGCCTGTAATCTACAGAACTTGGTGCCCAATTAAATTTTATGCAACAATTATGATCATACAATGAATTTCACAAAGCTTCAGCTTCATGAGGTTATTTGACATATCTCATGTGATCTTCAGTCTCCAGGGAAATGTCTGTCCCTCACTCATTCTCAGTTCACTGCAACATTAAGCCGTAAATTTGACGGCGGCACATCGTGTTCATGCTGAAGAATGTGAACTTAATGACCAAATCTTCAGCGTTGTCCTTCGTCAGTGTGACCTGCTTGTTAATGTGTTACTGTAAGCACACATGTAAATGATTCATGTCCGTGGTCCACAGTAACAGCTTCAATACTTATGTCACTAGTATCTTACACACACACACACACACACACACACACACAGTGAGGTTTTATATGCTCAACTCGAGACTGTCCTGGGTGACGACTGACTTGGAATTCCAGCACTGTTTTGACTCTGAGTTATCTGTGAAGGACATGAATAGCAGATATTATGAAGTCAAAGCACTGCATAATAAAAATGTTTGCGAGGCTGCTACATGACTAAGCTATTTTAAATAATTTGAAAATTAGTAATTTTACAAAATCAGTTTTGTTGAAGATTTTGGCACTTATTTTTAGTTAATATTTTGCTTGGATGTTTTTCCACAGAATTGTCTCCACTGGAAAGCACCATTTGCTTTCCAGATAATGACAATTATGTGTGTTTCTGGGAAATAGTGCTTATGTTTGCAGTAAACCTTTTTATTTCTACTGTAGATGCAGATTGTGGCCAGGTCAATAATCAACAGCAAGCTGCTGTTAAAAGAATGTACTCACCGTTGTAAGACAGGATCCTGACAGATCTAAATCTAAATGGATTGTATCTGGAGGGGACAGGCTGCAGGTGTACGCCTGGTTTTCTACACGGAGCTGCTTCACTCTGCTCCGGAGGTAACATAGGAGCTTAACTGTGGCCTTATCCGAGGGACTGTAGGAGGCAGCAGAGTCCACAGCATGTAGAGAGGGAGAGCAAAATAAATTCTGATGTGCCTGATGGGATCAAGAATGGAGAGAGAGAGAGTTATTTTTTACATATACACAAGCTAAACATCGTCAGTGTAACTTGTTTTAATGCTCACACGTTACAGTAAAACATTCACCTTTGAACTAAATGTCATCTCTCCTTCAGGCGCCTCAGACAGTCGAGTCTTTGATGACTTTCTGAAAAATAAATAATACAGTAGAAAATGTGAATATCACCATGCATGAAGGAAGACAGAAAGTTATTCCATGGGGTAAACAGCATGTAACTGTACATTCAGGTAGAGCCGAGCTCTTTTATGGCTGTTTAGTACATCACCCACTTTTCACAGACACAAAAGCCAATTACCTGCCCCTTTGCCTTGCGACCATTGAACAATAAAAAGTAGAGAAAAAATGTCAGTATACTATCTGAGCCTTAATATTCAGAAGAAAAAAGGATGTGGCACTTTAACTTAGATTTGAGGACGCAGTTTTCAAGGTCACGTTACCTTTCCAGTTCAGCTGTCGGAACTTCTTGAAACTCGCACGGCAGACGAGCTGCATTCTGCTCCTTCCACTGACCCACGTTCCTCTTAACCTGTCTGAGCTCCAGGTCTTTAGACTTCAGCTGCTTGCAGAGAGTTGCTGCCAACCCTCCTTCCTCAGCTCCTCCATCGCTCATATAAACCACATTCAGACTGCTCAACTCCTCCATGTGCTCCTGCACAAAACCGTATCACTGTAATCAGTGTGTTTTGCATATTTGCACAAATGTACGTTTTGAAAAGTGTTAGTTTATACCTGAATGAGACGCTCCTTTAGAAAATCCATAGCCTGAGCTCGCTCCATCCTTAGCTGTTGCCTCTGGATGCTCAATTCCCGTTCCTGAATGTATAAATTATGCAGATGTAAACATTTAATGTGCTATATTTTCAAATACCAGGCAATGTGCAGTTTTTAAAGTCCAAACTATACCTTGTCTTTTCTCAGCTGCTCAGCAGTTTGTTTCTGAGAATCAAGCTCATGTTGTAGATAGATAATCGAGTGCTTCAACTGTTCTCTTAGTGTTCTCAGGTTGGTCAGAGCCTCGGCTACACTAACACTGCAAAATAAGGAGAGTTAGAAGCTAATCATCTAACACTCCATGTTTCCTGCAAAGAAATGGCATCTTCCTAAACCAAATCTTTTTAACCCTTGACATAGTCAGGCTAAGCCAGAACAAATGGTACCTGGCAGGTAATTGCATGGCACTTTGTTTGGCTCCACTCTTTTCCAGTAAAAGGTGTAGATGCTGACACTCTGCTCCCAGCTCCAGAGTCCAGCTCCTGAGCTGCTGGTCCAGCTCAGCTGTAATTTGTTTATGGCTGCTCTCTCTTTCTTCTAGAATCACCCGGAGCCTGTCAGCCTCAGTCTCTGCCAGCTGAACAGCCCGCTCAAGCCGCAGCACTGTCCTCTGACTCTCCTACGACCACAGACCACAACATGTCAGCGTTTCTAAAACACTCCATGCCTGTATTCTCCTGCAGGTGATTGCTTTTTGCCATTTTCTCCCACCTGTGCCATCTGTTTCTGCAAGATCTGCAGCTTAGCCTCGTGCTCCTCTTTTAGGGATTTGCAAATGACACCCAGCAAAGAGTCCTGCTCAGTTTGCTGTGCACAGCGTTCCTTCTCCAACTCCTGAACTTTCTTACAGATAAACAGAAAATCATGCAAAAACAATGACACTTTATTTCAATTTACTTAAGATGGCAAATTTATGCATATGAGTCACCTTACTGTTTTCAGTTCTAGCACTTTATGTTCAATAGCCAGTGCTTTGCTCTTTTCTTCCTCCATTTCACTCTTCATAATTTCCAGGTTCTTTCTATTCTGCTCTTCCAGGATCTCGTAGTGCACCTGCACAGCTTCCGCTTTTTTTGCTTCCCACTTCTCTCTCTCCTCCGTTATGGCTTTGTGCACCTGAATGGGACCATGAATTGAATATCATGCAATCGTGAGCAATCGCATATTTTAGGCAGAGGATAATCAGAATACCTTTTTCAAGGATTCTACGTGCAGCTCCTCTTCACGGTGCTTTGCTTCCCGTCTCTGTTGCTCCAAAGATTTCCTCAGGTGCTTGGCTTCTTGCTCTTTTAGCTGCCAGAGTGGGTGAGGATCACATTTGTTAAACTAACCCCGTGGTGTGTTTTTACTTAACTCTGTGTTTAATGGACAGAGCAATAACCATGAGGGGAAAAATGATTTTGATGCCTGCTGGTCACACTCAAAATGCAAATATGGATTTGTGATCCATACTTTGGATCACAAATCCATACTATTGTAAATGATAACTGTTCTGCACTTATATAGCGCTTTTCTACCTGTTGGTACTCAAAGCGCTTTACACTGCTTCTTATAGGTAAGGTGCTTTGGATAAGAGTTAAATACTGTAGATGAGTAGCACTGCAGTAGTGGGTTTAATGTGCAGGTAACATATAGACCAGATTGGAACTTTGCACAGCATGTTGTGTCGCCTGTGCACTTGGTATCAGAAAAGTCCTCAGTCTGCCGTAGAATTTACCATTATTCTATGTGTCTGATCCTTGGCTTCCTTCAGAGTTTTGTGGTGCTGGGTTTTCAGGTGCTGTAGCTCCTCCTTAAGTCCATCTCTTTCTGCTTGTAAGGCCCCAAGATGTTTCTGGAGATCCATTAGCTGTAGCTCCTTGTGACCCAGCATCTTTTCCAGAGTACCCACATTCCTTTTGCAGTCTCCCAATTCCACCTGCAGCTCACTTGCTCGAGCCTTGAGCTCCTACGTGTAAGTGTAAGACAAACAGCAGTAGTAAGGATACTTCAAATATCCGACTACTACTGAGATTGTACCATTTGTTTGACAGAATAAATTTATATTAGAAATTAGTAGGATGAAAAAAAGGTGCCACCTTAATCTGCTCTTTTTGCTGCATCTGTTTCTCCTCCAGACAAAAACACGTGTTTCTTAGCGAGCTCTCTGCGTCTGTGGCCCTCTGAAGCTCCTCACAAGTCTCCTCTAACTTCTGTTCCGAGATCATAGATCAACATATACACTGAGGTATTTTCACTGGGAAACTAAGTCTGTCTCTCACACAAAAAATAACTCCCTGTATAATATTACTGGGTATACACATTCATATCTAAACAAAGAATGTACACATAACCCTCAAAACTACAAAAAACCACTAAAATACATTTGGCTAAGTGCATCATAAAGTGATTTTTTTTCAAAGTAAATGTATTATTAAATAAGTAAATGTATTACCAAATCTCTGCCAGTCCTACCTTACAATATGACAGAACATCTTTTATTAGAATCATTTTATCATCAATATTATTACTACTAGATATAATTATAGATATGAATGTCTTAATACTGTACTTCTTGCATAGATTCCAGCTGCTCTCTTGCACGTCGCTGTTCAGCAAACAGTTCCGACTTTGCACTATCCAGCTGTCTTTCTATCTCCTCCCTCTCCAGCACTGACATGATGACGCCTTTCTGTTTGTGGAATAGTGAAGCAGCACAAAAGCAAAATGTGAGGAAAACCTGACATGTAAAATCAGCCAAGGAAAGACAAGTTCACATTTGATTACCCTCTCCATGCAGGATCTATCAGTCTGCTTTTGCTGACTCCGGGTTCTTTCCATGTCACTCTTCCTCTCAGCCTTCCATCTGCTGCTTGCTTGATGAACGTCTTCATTTGTGTCCTTGTTATTGTCATTATGAGAACACCCAAGTCTAGGACACACACAAATTTGCACACACTGTCTGTAATATACTGTTTATTTGAAATATTAAATAAAAATCAGTAACAGGAAGACAAACGTGTTTAGTACATTTAAAAGGTTTCATTTGGTTTACCTGCAAGTTCCTCTCTTCATACACTGAGCTTTGCATACAGTTTCTTCCTGTGTTGGAGTGTCTAAGTCAGACTGGTTGGTACAGAAGTCATCGACACTCCTCACCGCCTGAATGAGAGCATACCACCCTGTGAGGGTCACATCAATTATGATAACTGTTATTCCAAATATTTAGGAAACTTTGATCATAAACTATGATTTCTACATTTACATATTTACCAAGAATTTCACAATTGATTATCTGTTAGTTTTATTGTTTTTAATAATTATATTATAGTTATATTGTCATTTAAAAACCAAATAAAACTCGTTTGCGTCTGGACTTGCAGCAATCTTTTACCTGGCTGTCCGACCTGCTCTGTGCATAACGAGTCAAGGTCACTGTCAATGAACGTGTCGTCAGCACTTCTCACAGCTACTCCTACAAAACAAACAGCAGGCTGTAGTCACAGTTTGTGGCAACAGATTTTCCTCAGATATACTCAAGTTGTACTTGCAGATGCCGAGTAATCGCTTTACCTGCCAAGCACTTGGTCTTTGAAGAGCGGATGTTGCTGTGCTGCAGGTTTTTATGTTGTATTACATCCTCTGTTTCATGAGAAACTGAGAAGGAATTTAGAGAATCGTGAGGTGGAACAGGACTGTAAAGGGATCAGCCCGAAGGACTGCAATAACTACAGTACAACTCAAACAATATGTTGAGTTTACTATTATTATTATTATTATTAAACATTTTGGGGAATTACAAATGTTATGTTTGTTGTTTAGGTGGTCCTTCAGGAAAATCAAAAAGTTTCATATTTCAGTTTCATTGATTGTGCTTCGGAGATTCTAAGGCAATAAATTGTTCTTGTTAAATGTAGGAAGAGGGTTATTCCTGTGGGTGCTATATGTATGAGCAAAAAAAAAACCCAGATGCATTGTATATACTCAATTATGAACCAAACTGTCAATTAAGAAGACTTTTGACAACTTTGTGTAGGTGTTTACTTACAGTTGCCCTTGTCATCAACCGTCTGTGGTGCTTTGAGTCGCTGTTCTGGTCCTGGTTTCTTACTACCATGTGACATACACGTATTTGCTCCATAGTTTTCAGGAAGACATATCTTGAGTTCCTTTCTCTGAGGTGGCTTGGATGACTGTGAATAATGACCAATCGTTGTGGCTTCACTGCTTTTCCAAGTCATTACTGGTCCTTTTCTATTGGCAATAAACACACTTTGTTCCGTTTGGTCACTCTGGAAAGTGTCACTGTGGGAGATCTCTGTCCTCTGAGCCTCGTCTTCTATCTCCAGTTGCTTTAGACGAGTCTCTGGAAATGCAAGTTCCACCATCTCTTCTTGGAAGCGTCTGACAAAGTCCTCAGTGCAGACACTGTCTGAAGGAGGCTGCATTTCTGCTGCAACCCTGCTTCCCATGCAGGCATCTCCAAGCAGCCTCTCAAGCCTCCAGATGACCTGCTCTCTCTGAGCCTCTATTTCCTCATTGTCTCTTGTTCCTTTGTCTAATGTCTTAGATTCTATGTGTATAACAGGATGTTCTGGACAATCTGTATTCCACTCTGAGGTAGAGCAGAAGACAAGTAGGGTGTTGTATACAAAAAAACTAAGGAAGCATTTTCACATTTCATAGGAAACATTTAGCAATTAAAAAAATCTAAATTATTCAAATATTATGGAGCTGTTATTTATACAAACTTAGGCACACACATTATAGTGAGAAAGCAACTTTTTGAGAATAAATATTTGGGCAATAATAACTAGAAACCATAGTTTTCCTGCAATAATACAAATATTCATATCTTACTAGTTTTTTCCACTGTTGGAGTGTGTATGAAATCGAGACACGACATGGGAGCGTCATTGATTGGAGTTCTACTTCCAAGGCTTGTATCTTTGCTTGGGGATTGACTCCATCTAGAAGGAGCTACAAAAAATTAAAAATAAAAACAAAGATTATCACTTGGAAAAAGTTTCAAATTTGGAATAAGGTGTGTATTATGACATAAATTACCAGAAACACTGCAATCACACCCTCTGGTAATTTCTTTATGTTTCTGGGGCTGGACCTGTGTATATTAGTCACAATAAGTTACAGTATTTGAATATTTAAGCTTTACTATCCAGGAAATCTCATTGAACATAATAAGAACATAATAATACAATACAAAAAAAGCCACACATTCTGCCACACTGATTAAAAATCACACGTGCTGTATTACTAAACATGTGTACAGGGAAAAATCAGACCAATTAAAAAGTGCAGACCTGCATCTGACCCAACTGAGCATCAATGGCGTCTAAAAGAAGGTCACAGTGGTCCCTCTGGAGATGGGACCGGTCCAGTCCACATGCACCTTCGTTCTCATTTAGTTCTGTGTGAGCGGAGACAACAGGAGAGTGCAAATTGAAATCATACACGGGATATGTCCACAGTATTAAAGTTCAGACCCGTGTGACATGGCTTACGAGTTTCCTTTGCATCTCGCTCTGATCCATCATGGCTTCGGTCAGCCATGTCCATGTCCATGTCCATGTCCTGAAGACAAATATGCAGACACACACAGGCAAAGCGTCCAGCTGTCAGTGTTTGAGGCTGACATGGAAGAATGTGTGTGTGTGTGTGGAGGGGGTGACGTTGCCCTGGAAACTAAAACAACTTACACTGTTAGCAGCTCACTGAATCCTCTTCACTGGCAAGACTGTGAATCCCTGTTTGTCCAACCCCCCAAAGAAACACTTTAAAGTAGTTTTACTTAGTTTTACGTAGTTTTACAAGTGTTTGTCTAACGTTTTCAATGACTTGGATATGAAAAAAGTATTTTGAGGCAGACGCTAGTCAAAGACTTTTCTTGGCCTTTATCATTTGAAAAGTGCACACAAACAAACACGTACCGAAACCACGTGAATCACAGACGCTGATCAAACTTCCTACAGATTTCACTTCGGGGGTTCAACCTGACATTTGAAGAGCTCCATCCTTCTAGCACCGCTGCCCTGCCTCCATCATTCCCGACTTTCACCGTGAGCTCGACTCGTCGCTGCCGATGGGCGCGAGCGTCGCCGGGTCGCCATGGACACGGTCAAACAGCTCGCGATGCGCTCAGCTCGGTGACAGCGAGGGCGCCGCGCAACGCCGCGCGCAAGAAAAGTAGTTCCTCCTCCTAGGGTTGGAAACGGGGACCGTCATGGACAGAAGACAGAATCTCATGTCTTCCCTGAAGGGCAGATATATTGTTATATTATTATATTTATGCACAAAAGTAGGTGCACAAACAAGCAGCATAAATATACCAAACTGCCAACTCTTCAACTCTCCTCCAAGCTTAAAGGCTGATTATAATATTAATGTGGATCCACCAACTGGATCAGCCTGTAATTGTTTTCATATTAACTCCCACGCTTATATTCCCTGCACTCCTCAGTGCCAGGCAATATTAAGGCCTGATCATCTGTATGGTGCTTTATACTGGTCCCTAAAGTTAGATAAGGGGAACCTAATCAGGGACTCAAAGATTCTAAAATAAATAATTTCATATTTCATATCTCCCTAAGAACAGGAGTGATGACTTATTCCGTTTTTTTAAGCTTTTTAAAGTTTGTCTGCATGGAAAAAAAACACTACCCTGAGTTCTATGTCCTTCTTCCTCATTGGTCACAAAAAGGCCTCATCACGCCATTGAACAAGGTTATTTCACTGTACAAACTATAATTGCTCTAAAATTAGATTGTTATTGAACATGATGCATCCTGAAATATTTATGCCCATTTTTATTTATGTTTGATTCTGCAAGTGCCTTTACAATGGTACTTCTATGGTTTAACTATTATTATTTCTCAGAGTGGCCTACAATAGTCTCAACCATTTCAGTTAAACGTAAACCATGTTGTATTTTCTTCCATGAAAAAAAGCAGACTATTATTCAGTGTCAACAATAACAACTTTATTATCTTCTTTTTTATTATTTTGTCTTTATTGTTTAAAGACAACGTTATACAAGTATAAATCAAGGGAGGAAATACACAATTTAAAAAAAGAAGAAGCAAAAATCTCAGTTGAATCTGCAGTTACACCTGAATACAACTATTTATATTTGGGGAGTAAGAGTATTGGTCAAGGAAGGCAAATTAATTTTAACCTCCTGTACCAGGCCGCTTTCTGACTGTGACTCATAACTTTCATTGTCGCGCTGTTTTTATCATCACTATCATGTCACAACAAAGTCACGAATCACAGTCCAAGGAGAAAAGGGGTTCAGTATAGACAAGGCAAGAAAAATCTCCCCACCTTCTTTAACTTAATTCTGCCTCAAATCTGAGCAGCATCGAATGAGAAGGATATGTGCACCACACATGCACACAGATCAATCTCGTAATGCACACAAGCAGTACGAAAAACACCAACATAAGAATCATGGCACCCATGAGAAGGATTCAGAACAGAAATTAAAAACACAAAAACGTAAGTGGAAATTCACACTGAGAGTTGGGATGAGATGAAATGAGAGAATCATGAAGAAGGGTTTACAGTATAACCCTCTGAGATAGGGAAGAGAGATAAAGAGGTTGTTTTAGTCTCTCCACATACACTTTGGTTGTTTTTTCCCCCCCTTTCTGCATGATGCAGACAACTTTTTTTGTTTGAACAAACAACAGCCATCAACTAAAAAAAATCTACAGCCCACTGTATTATTGCTACAGCGGTCCAACACTGTACAGGCCCTTTGTGAGGAAACTTCACTCTCACATACTGAGGTCACGTTATTTTGAAATATATTGATTAAAACATATCATGAACTCTCCAGTATCATTCAAAATATAATATGTATTCTCAAATATAAAATCATCTCCAACGCATTGTATTAAAGTAAAAATCTAGTGAAGCCCAAATTGACTGCTGAGAAAGGAAATCACAAAGCAGTATCTTTCCCACCATTAGCAGTGATTTTTGTTCTGTCAAGTGTCATGACTATGCATGATGATACAAAATAACTGCAAAATGATGGTTTGAATGAAAACATTGGCTGCAGTAGTTCCCAAACATATAAGTGACACGGTTGTACAACAACTCATTCACATGCTAATGGACATCCGAGTTTAGAATTAGGCTAAAGCCAGGAGCTGGTTAGTTTAGCTTAGCTCAAAGCCTAGAAAAAGAAAGGAACCCGCTTGTTCAGTCGAAAGATTAAAAATAATCAGGCTCTTCTGAACAGGGGTTAGATTTTTTAAACTGTGCTCATGATAAACACAAATCAAAAATACATTACAACCTTTTATGTATATCGGCAAATTTTATGCAGAAAGCATAATTTTTTTCATTACTTAAATGGTAATGAATGTCAAATATTTTTCAATTTAAGAGCACATAATAATATACAAAAAAAATCCCTGCATCAGCCAAATACTCAACACTGAGTAGTGTTTTAATGTGGATTCATTTCTTTTCCAGTGCATTTTTCACATCTTGATCAGCTGCAAAGTCACAGGAAATAACTATCACAGTTTCTAATGTGTTAGTATCAAGGATGTAAAAAAAAAAAAATCAGCGTGTTAAGACAGTTTTTGGTAATATAAAAGATGAATCTACAGACAAACTGCAGTTGCCTCAGTGTTACCTTCAATCTTTTTGAATAAATCTGGATTTTAAAGTAAAATTACAGCAAATCCTTCAAGCTCATTCTGTTTTTTTTTACATACTTGTTCAATGATTTATAGATAATGTAAAATTAGTGTAATTATTCATTTGACAATATCATTCTTTTACACAAAATATTGACACAAATAGACAGTAGAATACCTCCAGCCTTGAATTCTACATTCCTAACGTAACGTAAAAAAAATACTGTTTTTCAGAACTCATGTCACTGTAGACTTGTAGTGCACAGGCCAGGGGATTCTGTCCCTTGTTCAGTCAATTAAAGGCATAAAGTCTGAGGATACGTTCATGAGCTGATCCCAGATCAGCGTGTCCACAAACACCCAAAGAACAGACTACACTTGTGACCTGTGGTGAGCCTTGAGCAACGACTGGACCGTCGTCTTTGGCTAAAGCTGACAGCACAGTGGTGTATTACAGGAACCAGCCCTGTCTGCTCCCATAACCTTTGACCTCCTGTCAGCTCAAGCCACTCGGGACTCCTCAGAGAAACCAATCCGTGTCACAAAGTGTAGTCCTACTGGAAACATCTAAACTACAAATTAGCAACTGATGGAGGCCATGGAGTCTGTGCAATGCACTCTATGGAAACAAACGTGATCTTGGGTGTAACGGGTGGTAATTAATGTCTCAGTGATTTGATGCAGGCTTAATACTTTGTATTACTGACGTGATATCAATTAAAATGGTCACCGAGGATATGGTACAGTATGTGTTGCTATGGGAGAGCACCAGAGTACAAGGTAAAGTACATTTACAGAGTAAATTTTTCTCAACATCAACACAGAGATTTGCACTAACCTATAGTCAACCACAGTGAACAGTGCTTATTCTGTTTTTTTTTTTTTTTTTTTAAATAAAGATTCCTATGGAGAGGGATATGAATATTTGAAAGCTGCAACTACACTAATGTGTTACAACGAAAGGACTGACTACTGGAGAGTGTTGCTAATCAGAATCACAGATAGAAGATGCCTGAAAAATGTTTCCATGACTGAAATGCACTGAAGCTTAGAGGCAATTCATTTTCAAACTATGAAATGGATGAGCAGCTCTATTATCTCTACATCTACGAAACAGACTGGCTGCATGTACATAGAGGGAACCTCCAACAGACAAAATAAAAAGTATTTCTGCACTCCTGCATATTTCTTGTAATCAATTTATTTTGTCCTCAGTGCAAAACAGTGTGAAAATGAGCAGCAAGAAATTTTGAAGTCAGCTGAATTTGAAAAAAATGTATTAGATGAACTATTTTATATTACATATTCGCTCTTTAATGATTTATATGATAACGTCTTATCTATTTAATGTTAAATGCTGCATAATTTGTAATAAAAATGTCCCTCTTTCTAAAGCATCTGAGGGGGGCAAAAATGAGCACTTGAATTCATTCCTGGGAAGAGAAAACAGGAGCTACTTAAAAATGTATGAAGTAGGCACAATATTATCTGTGCTGAACAAAACAGGATTGGGACAATATCTTTTTTAGAAACAATGACGTGTATTCAAAACTGGTGTGTTTCTATGTTGTGTTTGTGTTTTGTCCCTGCTAGTTTTTGGTCTATAGTTGGGAACTGCTTTGATCTGGGCTTTTGTTAAATTCGTAAAACTCTGTAATAGGGTGATGACAGAAAAGTGCGTTGTGGGTAGCATTTACAGAGCACCCAGTTAAAGACGCGTGTGCGGTGCCGTTATTGTGTGGTGAGAACACACGTTACCTCACTGCTGTTCAGTATAGTGTTTAAGAGGAGTACACAGTGAACGCCCCTTCTTTTCCCACAGCAGAAACAGAGCGATGGGGTATGTTGAGAGGTACAGTGTAATCCGAGAGTGTGTGAAACGTACACATCCTCATGCTCATAAGCCAACTACCCCCCACTGCTTGAGGACCAGAAGCTGAGCGGTTTCCTGTGTGAAGAGATTAGGTGTGATCCACAGTCAGTTCCGTGGTTAGAAGATGTCCGAACACATGGTCCAGTCCTGTCTCTCTTTCGCCTCCCAGTAACCTCCCTTGTACACGAAGCTTGTCTCTCCAGTGACGGAGTTCCTCCTCTGGTGAAACCACAACGGCTGGTAGCCTTCATATTCTCTACCTATGGGAAGAAGCAAAGGCGTTAATCAGTCGCCATCACCGAGCTGCAATCTAGTGGAGAAGCCACACTCGCAGGCATTTTGCATTTATGGGAAGCAATCGGTCGCTGTGCACAGCATTTGGAAAAGCTCAGAATGTAAATCAAGCTCATGTAACGGTGAACAAGTTTAATTCAAAGGCTTCAGTAAAATGAGCATGATATGTGCAGTGCAACAATCTGGATTGATCATGGCAGAGGAGAAATTTATTGCCACAGTTTTAGGACTTTGAGAGTTGTATGCATGTAGTCGAGTAAACACCGTCTCCTGTTATCCATCCCCAGGAAAATTTTAACTTCTTCATACATCCACCAAGAAGTCCGCACTTGATCACGCATTTTGGGAGTATAAGGACTTGTAGGATTCATGACCATCATATACTCCCATACTCACCCACTCACCATATTGTGTAATTAATAAGCCAGGTTAGGTGAGACACGAAACTAACCACACAACTTTTTTTCAGACTAATGTACCAAAATCGTGGAGAATTGTTTCAAACTCGAACGTCCAGTTGCCATGACTCAACTTCCAGATAGGTGTTTTATATGTGAAAGGTTACAGAAATGTAATGGTTGAGAAGCTGCACTCTAGATTTTTGTAGAAAACATCTTTCATTTAAATCGAAAGATTTAAACCGGTCGAATGAACAGAATGACACTGCAGTGGAAGTTAATTACTTGCTAATGTGGCTTCACCACATCACGCTGATGCCACGTGTAGATTATAAAGTTTTGTTTTTTGATATAACACAATTTTGGGGCCAGATCTACATGAACATGTATGCAGGAAAAAGTCTGTTTTTTTTTTTATTATTTTGAGTAATTATCTGGAGACAGGAAAGGGGTATCATGCAATTCCCACACTGAGGCAGACAACACAGAGGACACACAGAGGATGGGGAGTGTGTGCATGTGTATTTATGTGTGGGAGAGATGCACAATAGAGGGGCACAGGGCAACCCCCACTCACCAGAGTCATAATCACACTCTGACCATCAATCGAGGGAGGAAAAGAAAGACAAGTCAATACAATCTAGCCTACACACATAAACACTCGCACAGATGCACACACACAAACACACACACACAGGAATGCCACCATGAAGAGTTATGGTTTTTGCACCTACTGCATCATCTCTTTGTTTTCTGTTAATCCATAACCTTACTTAATGGAATGAAAGTACGACTTCTTGAATAATACCCACTAAAATTAGGATACCCTAGGAAATGTTAGTCACAACATTAGTACGACCTTACAGTGTTCATTTTAAAATAGAATGTTCCAATGAACTAAGACATGCTGATGTTTCATTATTTGTTAATGTCAGCACATGTTGAGACTGTAAATCAACAGTGATCTCTGTTGTTTGACAGTATAGCATATTAGTCATTTTTCATGTTTCTATGTGGTGCACTCAACACATGTGTGAGCTTGGTGACTGAATATTTTTTACCAAAGGCCTTCTTGGGAACATACTTTGGAATTTTTAGCAAAGAACATGGGATTTTTAAATGTAGATTTTCTTTTGTATAGATAATTCACCCATATTGTTCCTGCTCTCATTTCATACCTTCATCCAGAGCATCTGAGGCCTCTGCTTCCCTCCTCCTCCTCACAGCTCTTTGTTTCTCCTCTAGTCTCTGTTTTTCAGAGTTGGCTTCATCCCATCTCCCTTCCTCCATCAACCTCTGGTCTGGTCTGAGACGGCTGTCAGTCAGTCCCACTCCTTCCTCCGGCTCATTTAGGGTCAGTGCCAGTGCAGAGAAGTAATACATGTTCTCGGCGTTCTCCCTGATAGTACACAAACATTTAAAGGAGTCACACAGTGTGATGTTCTACAATCAATGATACTGACTAAATGTTGCATTTGTTACACAAAAGCTATGACTCATAAATTGCATTGCTTTGCCTTCTGAGGCAAGTGGGACACGTGCTTACGGTAGAGGGTATTTCTTCCACAAAAGTTTGGGGGACAAAGTCTGATAGACTGTCTTCTGCTTCCCCTCTGATCCACTGCCCCCCCGGCTGCTCTGAATTATCTTGGCACTCTCCATCTTATCATCCCATGTACCAGAGAGGATGTAGTGAGCCTGGCCACCACTATCTGCCACCACACCTGTCACCTGTAGAGGAAAAAAAAAAAAAACAAGAAAATAGACTTAATATGCAAAAAAAAATTCTTTTAGTCAGTCCAGTTTTTTTGCCAGTTTCAGATCTTCCAAGGAAGGCAGCAGTGTAATATGAATTCATGTTAGTCATGTGACTTTAAACCAGAGGACTTTAATGGACTTTTTCTATAATACTTTAGCACCAAATATATTCGAACTTAAAGTAAAGTAACTGTCCAGCAGGTGGCAGCATCCTACAAATTAACCCTGCACAGTATGACATCATTCCAAGATCAGATAGCAGCAATTCAAAGAATGGATTAAGATTAAAAAAAAAAAGAGTTTACCTTGCGTGGAACATCCCTGGAAAAATAACTGTACGGAGAGAACTTGAGTTGGCAGGTCTCCTTGGTCCTGTGATTCACAATCTCAATGTCCCCCGACTACACAAGTACAGACATAAATAGAATTATTATTTGGGTTGGCAAAATGTACCTTTTCATAGTTGGCTTATTGCAGAGGATAAACATCTTGAACTAAGTATAAGTTAAGTATGGATTTATCAATAGTTTAGTGACATTATCTCCCCTTAAACTCCCCTATATCTTCCTGCATCATAAAAGGACCTCAAGACCTTTTTATAGTATTTAGCTTCTTGCTAGAGTAAAGGAAGGTATAATAAGAACAGTATACATTAAATGATCCGACATAAACATACTGAAGGCACATGTTTAGCCCATGTGCTTACAAGTTTTTGGAATTTAGTTTGCTAATGGAGGCCAAATCCTTGTGACATACTTTATGAATCCAAAGCAGATATTTTCATACAACTCTGTAGACAGAAGATCATTATAATACAGACACCAAACGTCTGATAGACTTTAGGCTAGACACACTGTGAGTTTACTCTTCGGTGTCATACTGAAAGAGAAGTACACAACCTTAATGAAAAGGTTACTGTGGAACTCAGATGTCTGCCTTTTTATTCATACTGGATAAAACAGACTGGAGGACAAGACAGAATGACAAGTATATTAGAAGCCTACACCTCCCACCTCCCACCTCCATCTAAACAAATGGAGGCTGTTTATTTCTGGATGTTATTAGAGATCAAAGCTCAAAGACATTTTGATATTCTTGTGCTAGTGGGCATTGCTTTGATTCCCTTCTGCTTCTGGAGATTAGTATCAATGTTCGCCAATGAGATGGGCTTGCAAACAGACCTGGTCAATCCACAGCTTCCCCACAATGATGTTGTGCACTGTGGAGGTGACCTTTCTCCACACATAGTGGTTCCCACTGGCATGGAACTGCAGGTGAATGGCACCTGGGGAGGGACAAGGACAAAAGGTTGTAATAGAAGAGAAATATCACAGCTCAATTGTTAACAGTGTGAAATTGCAAACGTGAAAATTACAGGTCAGAATTTAGGCTTGCTTTTGGGATTCTAAATTTGTTTTGAACACGGTCAATACCACCAGAGCAAATGGAAAAAATGCCATTTATGTGCTGTGCACAGGCAGTATATTGCCACCTATTTCTTAACCCTAAAAGATTGATAACATGTAATTTACCATGAATTATTTTTCTACCACACGGCACCTCACAGCAGGCGCAAGAAGTGAGAAAGTCAGATAAATACCACTGCTTCCCTTGGGTGGATCTATCAAATCCCTTTTTTATCTAAACCAACAGAGCCCTGCTCTCTGCTATCCCAATGCAATACTGACTCCCCTTTATATCCATACTTTGTCTCTTTGTCAGGGGGTCATAAAATCCTCCTCGTTTATTCTTACAACCTGTCCTCTGGCTTTAGATTGAGTGGGAGGAAGATCAGCGGCCTCTTCCTTTCAAGTGGAGTGGAGAGTCCTTCTTCCTCTTTACACACATTAGACATATGTTGTTAGTTTCCCAGCTGAGTCTAAAATGTCTTACCCAGAGGCATTATGGAGAGGTATTTGCCACGGAACTTGCTGGCAATAGTGATTTCCTGCCACAGGGTCCAGCCTCGTTGGGAAAACACATGATGTGCAGCTGCAGGGGGGTGATGACTCACCTTACATGAGATACAAACATAAAGTTAAAGTTTAACAGAGAATTTGTTCATACAAACAGAAACCACTTAACAACCGGTTTGAAGTGTATAGCTCAGTTCTGTGCATTCAGGCACCTAATTGACAGTATCAACAAACAGTTGGTTTCCTTTACCTGCTCACACAGCGAGCGGTAGCCAAACTCCTCCAGGCGGTCAAGTTCATAGGTCTCACCCAAGAGCGGGTTGAAGGGCTTGGCTGTCCGGTGGACCGTAGTGGAGTAGGAGGAAACAGAAAAGGCAGCGACCAGGCACATCTGCTCCAGGGAGGAGTCGCAGCGCGCCGCCTTGTCCAGAAGCTCATGATACTCCAGATCCTCAGTGAGACGCTGCAGCATCGACAGAGGCTCATTGAAGTTTACCTAAATGGGAGATAACGAAGGAGTGAAACTCATGAGGTACAATTTACTCAGATTTATGTTAGCGTGTCACCAAGAAGGAGGACCATGCCTCCCACACTTACAGGCATGGGGATCTTAGATAGCTCCTTGCCAATGCAGTTCTTCATGATGCTCCATAAATTGAGGGAGTAGTTGGGCTTGTCTGGGATATGAGTCCGCCTCTGTCTGCGGGGCTGCAGCTCCTTCCCTGACACATCATTATAGCTTGGAGACATCTGGTATTGGGTGGGGGGTAGAATGAGGAGGTGGAACTTTAACTTTGTAGAAAAAGAAAATTCGATATACACAAGTTTCAGAAATTCTTTCAACTTCAGGGACAGCATGGCAGCACATCACCACAGTGACAGAGCAAGTAAGAGAGGAGAGGAGGAGAAGAGATGTCTGTGTAAGAAAGAGAAGGAGCTCCAGCATAGGCTTGACTGGTAATTAAGATTTACTGGAATGATGCAGATGTGCATCTTTTGCACCACAGGGATGATAACAAGACTGCAGGAAACACAGATAAAGGCAGAACGTGAGTTTGAGCATTGGATGGCTGTAGGGTAAGAAAGGAAGACGAGAACAGCAAACAAAGACAATATAGTAAATAAAGTGTGAGTTCCTTATCTGCACAAATATAGTTAAGATTACGCGAGTCAACAGCATTCAAAAATGTCAGTTCTTGTATTCAGACTTTTGGAGGAACAGATACTTACATGGTCGTCCTGGTTCCAGTCGTTGGGTTGACCTCCGCTTGCTCCGCTTAAATTACTCTGAGATCGTCTGGGAAAGAATGACAATATTTTCTCCAGTGAACATTGGACACATATTTGCGGTAGAAGGTGGTGATACTAGCTTGGTGTCCTTGTCTATCAGTTCTTTACCACTTGCACTATTAAACCCGATAAGAACACAGTACACAAAAAGAAGCAAACAGATGGCTGGGTATTCATTTTGACCAGTGGGGGTTACAGTGTGAGCCTGAGCAAACAGCTACAATATGCAATGGAACGCATGGAAAGAACAAAAACCAAAAACTGGTTTAATTTGCAGTACAAATCTGCCATGGCTGGGGAACTTTAGTTATTTTTATCTGTGCAACAAAGAGGGAACAGATCTGAAAAATATCACGGAGCGAGAGTCGAAGTCTCCATTTAGAGCACACACAGGAACACTTCTTCTTTAACACTACCTTCACCGTATCTTTCTTTCAGTTTTACTAATTTTCAATAATACATAAAGAAAAAAAATATGATCCCCATGTGAGACCCGGTGTGAGACTGACCTGTGCTGTGAGTTCTCAGTGGCAGTCACTGTGATGAATGCAGGGGAATCTTCCATGGCATCAAAGTACTCAGTATCCTCATCTTCATCACTTGCCTCTTCTTTGAGTGACCGCTCACTCCCTTCAGGTGGGACACATACATTTGTGATCACATACAAGCAGCATGCAGCTCAAGCAGACCCATCACATGTTGGCGAGTTAGAATTCAGTAGAGTTGAGGAGAGAGCAGTGTATAATCACATACCCATAGCGATTAATCAAGGAATAATCAGCTTAGCATAACTGGCAACGTTCCTGCTGGTTAACTAGCCCGAATGATGCAAGTCCCACATGACTTCCTTATAATATGTTGTGTCCAATTGCGAATATTCTGTACGTTCAGTGGTTCGTAACATGTATAAACTGATTACTCCACTGTGAGGCACAAATCCTTCCAGTACATTAGGTGATCATAATCATAATCTGGTGAAAAGGGATTCTATTAAAAAGGGTGAAGATAAATTTACCTTCAAACAATTAGTACTATAAAAGTTATTAGAAACACCTTTTCACCACTATACCTTTTTCAGGGAGAAACATTTTTGTGGTATGCCACTGCCTTCAAGGCAGTGCTAGACTGTATAAATGAGAGAATACTAGAAGGTGTGGCCCAAACCCTGCTCTCCACTACAAACAAATGCTTTGTATCCATATCTATCAACTCTGCAGGTTGTTCTGTAGTAATATTTCAGAGCACCTCATCTATTAAGCTATTTTTACATAAATGAATAGTGTTGTAATTTGGCTTGACAGCACAGTTGTGCAGTACATTAAAGCTTTGAGGTGGGGGATCAGGACATGAGAGCTCAGGACCTACAAGGCTTGGTGCATGTAAGTAACTACCATGTAACCCAAACTTTCCTACACTGCTATGAATTAGCTTCTTACCAATAATGAATGTCTGTAATATTGATCTGGAGGTCACACATGGCTTTCAGCTAGGAAAGTGAAGACCACAATGAAATCCACAAGTAACACGCAGTTCGTCAGTCTCACCCTTATTGGTGTTGGGGGCACTGGGTGCACTGGAAACAAGCGTGGGTGCTTCTCTCCACGCTCGCTCCAGGCTATTATGCTGTTTGGCTAGCTGCTCAATGGTCTCCTCTAGATGGGTGCGCTGCTCTCGCTCATACTGCAGCGCCCGCTGCCATCTCCTACTGTGAGTCTCTGCTAGGTCCAAGAAGTCTCGACACGCCTGGAGAAACACACGCATACGAGTACATAAACACAGAGAGCACGAAGGGTTTAATTTGACAAGACACACAGGACAGATGAGATCGTGCGCAAAGTATGAGCAACAACTTTTGGATATAAAATTATTACAGTTTGCTGAGATAACTCCTTCTGGAAAGACAATAACTTCTTTTGGTTCCTGTTCAAATCTAATTAATACTTTATTTGAAACAAAATCTTGATTGTCTTAAAATCCTCATGAATGCAAAAAACAAAATACAACATATTGAAAGACTAAACACATTATCATTTTTCCTGGTAGTTGATTACACTAGGGGAGAATAGGTTCTAAAGATATTTGTGTCAATCATTGTAATCAAGGCTATTTATCCCAGCTGTTTCCAACATTCATCAATATGTTAATTAGCCGTTTCTGAAGCATTTACTGGAGCTCCCTGCCGGGTTAAACGTGTCCCCGAACTGACTGCAAACTCAGAACATCTGTGAATGATGAGCTGAATAACAGACTATAGTTCAGTCAAAAGGGGGCATCATTGTTGCTGCTTTGGTTTCACTGCTGAGACAAAGAGGTTACTTTAGATCAAACATATATTATATGTCAGCAATTATTGGCGCCATATCATATGTCTGACAGCTTTCAAATCAAACTCAAAGGTCAATGAACCCAAATAACCCCTCACAGCAGACTGCATGCGTGATTAAAATGTCATGTGACCAACTCTAACTGTCAGCAAGCAGACCTTCAGAGAACAGGAATTTGAACAATCATTTTGAAACTGCTGTACTGCCACCAAGAGCTGTTTGGTTTTTTGACTCCTGGTTATTGCTTCTGTCCCAAATGAGTGGAAGTTATATATTTGAAACAAATGTCTCTTTGGCTCAAAAGTGTTCAACATTAACTTCAATCACTTCCATAAATGTGTGGCTGCAGGGAGTGAGGCAGAGGGATAAATGTGTCACAGCTCAATGACTTTTTAAAGAGTCATCAGGATGTACTCTATCACCTTTCAGCATCAGGAAGAGAAACAATGAAATAGTGAACCTTTGTCTACTGTATCTGTGTCTGATGAAAAAGTGCTTCTCACTCTCACACAGACAAAACATTGCTTTAAAAACGTAACATGTTTGTAACTTACGTGTAAAATATGAATGACAAGTCTTTAATCTCACCAAATAAGTACATTAATACTTTACTTGAAATATTCATGATATCATGATGGATATAATTCATTTTTTCTTTTAACAAAATAAACATACTACAGTAGGTTAACATGTCTTACATTACATGGATTTGAGATTTATTTGGGGTAATTTGGCTTCACTGGAAAGAAATATATATTTAAGAGTTTATCATTTGATATAACAAAACAAACAAAAATGCATAAGCAGGAGATATTCTGCAGCAATTTGATTTATTAAAATAATTTCTGCTCATTTATATGCTAAATTAGTCACTGATCTATAGACCAAAATATTTTCTAATATTCTAATAGCAAATATTTGGCACAAACTCTATTTTCTCAAAATACTGTGTGACCATTAAAAAACACTGTTGTCTAATCCATCTCTTACCTTCAGCAGTCTTGCATGAGGTGTGTAAAGATCTGTCTGAGCCTCAGTTTAAATGTTAGAAGTGCATGTGACATTTTGATCCACTTCCTCAGACATAACTGTGATATGAAACTCAACACCCACTTCAAGAAGTATGACACTTCCACTTTTTTATGCTGAGTCTCTAATACAAATGCAGACTGCATGTGACAGAGTTCACAAAAGCTAAAAATGAATAGGAATGCAGGAGCGGATATAGGAAGTAGCACTGACAGATCTTAATGTCGAATTAAAAGTCTGCACAGTAATTAAAGGAATATAAAGTAAGGAATATGTGAATAAACCATGTGTCAGGTGTATCAATCAATGCATCATTCACAAACAAAGGATGAGCTTGGATTTAGAGGCACACGGGAAAAGTTACATCACCGCTACATGAGCTGGAGTGAAACTTTTTCCTCAGGCCAGGGTCACTTCACTAAGAGCGTACTGTTGAAAATGCCATTACAGACTTCTCATTTCCTCAGCCACTCGATTCATATACAATTTCTTTGGAAAATTACATAAAAAGTACAATTATATTTTAGACAGTAGATCTAAGTACATGCTTTTACAATGTCTTAAGCCACAGCTGCAGAAGTCTAAATATTCTTCTCCTGCGCTGCTCTCTGCTTGAGAAGAACGATTTACAATCCGAAATATTACTACAGGGAGTTTGTGGTAGCACTTCTTTCTCATTATAAGAACATTCTTGGCAGACCTAATGGCATTTTAATGACTTAGTCAATCCAAGAGGGTCTATTTTATTGCCTGTCCAGTAAGTTTCAATTGCCCAAATGAATTAATAAAAAAGTGGATTACAAGAAGAAACATGGAGCTCTTCATTTTGAGTAACAACCCTTTATATAATTTAGTACAATATAAGTGAAGCTCATTACAAGCCAATGGCTCAAACCTTTACAAAGCAAAATAGCACAGACTCAACGATATTAGGACTAATAGTCTGTTATTACATGGTATCAGTTAAAAATACCAGCTGTTAAATCACAACAGGAGTCTGGCTAAACTATTTCGCACCAATCAGACAGATAAGTTAGGCATAAAAAAAGTCATAAAATATTACCTTTACAAATAAATGTCTAACTGAAGAATAATAAAATCTCTCCAAAAATTAAATCCACAGAAAGACCATGAGAAAAACAAACCTTGAATGATTGTCTGGTCTTGGACAGAGCAGCTTGGTCTGTCTGTCTAACTGTAGTCCAGGAGGCTCTGACATACCTCACCGTGCAGGGAGGGTTGAGAGTTTCAGCAAGGGGGGCAGGCACTATTCCTGTCCCCCCCAAACTATCATATCTAATATCACTCTTTCAGGACCTCAACCTCCCTAAACAACTATCAACTAGTTACACACTGTAAAACCTATGGCATTTACCACTGAGGAGAATGAAAGATGGCCAAATACAGTAGAACATTTCCTGTTTAAATGTTAGTACGGTAATCAGATCCAATAAAAAGTAAGTTTTCGTATTCTGCTGGATCTAGTAGACAAGGTGAAGATTTCAGCTAATATTATTCTAAATTATTATTATAATAATACAATAATAATTATAATATTGATTATTCTGAATAGAAATATTATTTTTAGAGGTAGCTTTTCTTTATCAAGTTGGAAATATAGGCATACATTTTTATGTATGTTGTACATGCTCTTTAAGGAAAATTTCTGATTTTAGGCTATTTTAATAAAAATGACTTAATTTAAAAGCTAATTTGTTGGTATTCTTAACAATAATACGAATGTTATGATGTTGGAAGCACAGGGAACCACTCATGCCTTTGCAGTTATGGAAGTGATATCTGCTTAGTTTTTTGATCATAATAAAACACTATAATAGGGGTGGTTGTGCTAAAGTAAGTATAACAGGATCTGATGGGTTGTAAAACTTTCATAACTTCTTTAAACTTTCAATCTCTATGCCTGCAGCTGAGTGGCTCACGCTCAACATACCACAATGTAAAGTGATCTCACATCACCTCACTGGCATTTCTTTCACACTAACCATGGAGAGACAAGATGAAAATCAGTCCCTGCAACTATATCTTGTAGCTTGTTCCTCACTAGCTACTTACATTGATCATAGCATTGGAGGTTATGCGGAAGAGGGTGGCTCGTTCATTGACTGCCTTTATCTTCTCGCCTCCCTCTACAGGGACTTTCAGACCCTCCAGTTCACTCAGGGAACG
Organism: Channa striata; assembly: GCA_033026295.1. Classification (NCBI taxonomy): domain Eukaryota; kingdom Metazoa; phylum Chordata; class Actinopteri; order Anabantiformes; family Channidae; genus Channa; species Channa striata. The sequence continues at coordinate 6,379,055 of CM065178.1, forward strand.
CTGCAGGGCTGCGCCGTGCTTGGCAATCAGGTCATTACATGTGCTGAGGTCATCAAGCTTGCTGACGAGAATCTTCAGGGTTCCTTGAATCTCACTGCGGTCTGACTGGGATGTGGGCTCCTCATCCCCGGAGTCATCTGAAAAAGAAAAAGGGAAGAGGTCACAAAGCTATGCCAATCAATAAGCACAACTGGGAATGTTTTCCTGATTTTTTTGTACATAAAATGTTGTATTTCCAAATGCTAAATATTATATAACCATATGAATATTTATGTGTCCCCTTAGAAATGTATCGACTTTCCTTCCAAAAAGGTGAACAAATACTGCGTCAAACTCCTTCATTGCACAGTGACCTCAGCTGGTCAAATCAATGAACAAGAAAGTGTTCTTCACTTATTTATGTGTTTTGATTTTTTTTGAGTTTTTTGCAAATTTCGCCATTTTCCTTAGCAGACATAATTATACCTATATAAATACAGTATGCATGTGTTAGCTGTAAACAAACTTGCTGATCAGACGTAAAATGTATCAGGAGATTTGTATATGAACAACTCGTGAGCCTTTGCTGTAGCAGCTGCCTTTGTGCATGATGTTACTAAGAGGAGGTTACTCAAGGTTAAACAGAACATTTGAGAAGAGTATTGCAGTGTCAGCTCTATATTACACACATTCACACCTCAAGTGCACTAGCGAGCGAGCACACACACACACAGAAAGGGTAAGCCAGCTCTATAAACAATAATACAGTAAAAGAAAAACATCTGCAATTGTTTTGGCCAAAGGTGGATGTAGATATGTTCAAAATAAAATATGGCACACAGTTCAAAAATTACAACTCCAGCCAAAGAGGTATGTACAGATGAGGGTTTGGAGAAAAGGGAGTGTCAAAGGATGAGTATAAACCTGGACATGTCTCTCGAGAGAACTGAGAATTTAAAAAGTTATGTTTGGGATAAAAAAAGAAATGCATGTCAAAGTGATGGATGTAGCCAGCTGTGGATAGAGCACAACTGAAGCACGGTGACAGACAAGAGCAACCATGGAGGTGTAGGAAGTGTTCCGGATGTTGATGAAATTGTTGAGGATTTGAGAAAACAGAGCTGATAAAAGAAGGCTGGATACAAACAAGTCTGGAGACAGACAGAGCTTTTGTGTCAATAAAAGGAAAAGTTAGAATCAGGAAATGGCCACAAGTAAACAGCTACAGTATATTGTACAGAATTAAAAGGTTTCAAATTTACTAATAGAAAGGCAGGCAACAGCATTCCAAAGTTTACTCAGAAAGTTGAAACACAGGGATAGCAAGTAAGAGAAAGTAATGCAATAAACTGAAGAATCCAGAAACCAGAACAATGATCTAGAAAAGGAAGCTCAAGTAGAATGTGTAGTTCATGATATCTGTGACAACTAAATATGTCATTATATATATTATATTATAAAGACTTCCTTCATACCAAATAGAATAAAAAAGGAAGGCCAAAGCAGTCAATGGGTGAAGCAGGTGACAGGTTTTAATAAAGTGGCTGAGATTAACAGGCTGGGACTTAGGGCTATTTCATGAGCAAAATTTAATATCCTGATATACTGTATTTAATACTATATGCAAATAATAATATTAATAATAAGTATAATCTAGCCAAAGGGGGTGCAAGCCATTGAAATCTGTGCCGGTCCCAAGCCCGGACACATAGAGAGGGTTGCGTCAGGAAGGGCATCCGGCGTAAAACAGTACAACCATGCGAGTCATCCATAGCACTTTCATACCGGATCGGTCGAGGCCCGGGTTAACAACGACAGCCATTGGTGCTGTTAACCTACAGGGTGCCGGTGGAAATTGGACTACTGTTGGTCAAAGAAGGTGAGGAGGCAGAAGGGTTCTGGGTCAGAGAGAGAAGAGGAAAGGAAGGAGCTTAGATCTGAGAGTAGGGACTCTTAACGTTGGCACAATGACAGGGAAAGGTAGAGAGCTGGCAGACATGATGGAGAGAAGGAAGGTAGATGTACGGTGTGTGTGCAGGAGACGAGGTGGAAAGGCAGCAAAGCAAGTAGTATTGGGGGAGGATACAAACTGTTCTACCATGGTGTGGATAGGAAGAGAAACAGAGTAGAAGTGATCCTGAAGGGGGAGTTTGTGAACAATGTTCTAGAGGTGAAAAGAGTCTCAGACAGGGTGATGAGCCTAAAGCTAGAAATCGAAGGTGTGATGGTGAACGTAGTCAGTGGGTATGATCCACAAGTTGGCTGTGAGTTAGAAGAGAAGGAGAGATTCTGGAGTGAGTTTGATGAGGTTGTAGAGAGTATCCCCAGAGGAGAGAGACTAGTTGTGCGAGCAGACTTCAATGGGCATGTTGGTGAGGGGAACAGAGGTGATGAGGAGTTGATGGGCAGGTTTGGTGTAAAGGAAGGAATCCAGAAGGACAGATGGTGGTGGACTTTGCTAAGAGGATGGAAATGACTGTGGTCAACACTTACTTCAAGAAGAGAGAGGAACACATAGTTACATACAAGAGTGGAGGTAGGAGTACACAGGTGGACTACATCCTATGTAGACGAGGTCATTTTAGAGAGGTTAGTGACTGTAATGTGGTGGTAGGAGAGAGTGTAGCCAGACAGCACCGCATGGTGGTTTGTAAGATGACTCTGGTGGTCAGGAAGAAGAAGAGAGGAAAGACAGAAAAGAAGACCAAGTGGTGGAATGAAGAAAAAAGCCAGGAGAGTGTGCAGAGAAGATGGAAGGAGTATTTTGAGGAGCTGATGAATGAGGAAAATGACAGCGAAAGAACGAAGGAAGATGTGGATGTTGTGGAGCAGGAAATAGCAGAGATTAGAAAGGATGAGGTGAGGAAGGCTCTGAAAAGGATGAAAGCGGAAAGGCTTTAGGTCCTGATGGCGTACCTGTGGAGGTGTGGAAGTGTCTAGGAGAGACAGCAGTGAAGTTTCTAACAAGTCTGTTTAACAGGATTTTAGAGAGTGAGAAGATGCCTGAGGAATGGAGGAGAAGCAGATCTATAAGAACAAGGGTAACACGCAGAACTGCAGCAACTAAAGAGGGATAAAGCTGATGAGCCACACAATGAAGTGTGGGAAAGATTAGTGGAAGCCAGGCTTAGGAAGGAGGTGGAGATTTGTGTGGTTTCATGCCCCGTAAGAGCACCACTGATGCCATTTTCGCTTTGAGATTGTTGATGGAAAAGTACAGAGATGGTCAGAAGGAGCTGCATTGTGTCTTTGTGGATTTAGAGAAGGCGTATGACAGGGTGCCGAGGGAGGAGCTGTGGTACTGTATGAGGATGTCGGGAGTGGCAGAGAAGTACGTCAGTAGTCCAGGACATGTATGAAAGGAGCATGACGGTGGTGAGATGTGCCGTAGGTCAGACAGAGGAGCTCAAGGTGAAGGTGGGACTACACCAAGGATCAGGTTTGAGTCCCTTCTTGTTTGCTATGCTGATTGACATGTTGACAGATCAGGTCAGACAGAAATCTTCCTGGACAATGATGTTTGCAGATGACATTGTGATTTGCAGCGAGAGTAGAGAGCAGATGGAGGACCAGCTGGAGAGGTGGAGGTTTGCTCTGGAAAGAAGAGGCATGAAAGTCAGATGTAGCAAGACAGAATACATGTGTCTAAACGAGAGGGAGCAAGGTAGAAGCGTGAGGTTACAGGGGGCTGAGGTGAAGAAGGCGCAGGAGTTTAAGTACTTGGGGTCAACAGTTCAGTGTGACGAGGAGTGTGGAAAAGAGGTGAAGAGGCGAGTGCAGGCCAGTTGGAATGGGTGGAGGAAAGTGTCAGGAGTGTTGTGTGACAGAAGAGTGTCAGCAAGACTCAAAGGAAAGGTGGACAGGACAGTGGTGAGACCAGCTCTGCTCTATGGGTTAGAGACAGTAGCAGTGAGAAAGAGACAAGAGGCAGAGATGGAAGCAGCAGAGATGAAGATGTTGAGGTTCTCCTCAGGAGTGACAAGGTTGGACAGAATAAGGAACGAGCTCATCAGAGGGACAGCACATGTTGCCTGCGTCAGCAACAGAGTCAGAGAGGCCACATTGAGATGGTTTGGACATGTGCAGAGGAGGGATAGTGATTATATTGGTAGAAGGATGTTGGAGATGGAGCTGCCAGGCAAGAGGGCGAGAGGACGACCGAGGAGGAGATATATGGATGTTCTAACAGAGGACATGAGGTTAGCTGGTGCCAGAGTGGAAGATGCCCAGGATAGAGTGAAGTGGAAACGGATGATTCGCTGTGGCGACCCCTGATGGGAAAAGCCGAAAGAGAAGTAGTAATAATATATCGCGATAGAGCTTACCGTATATTCCGGACTATAAGTCGCTACTTTTTTCCGACGTTTTGAACCATGCTTTTACAGCTTTTCTATGAATTTTTCTGCAGCCCTCAGATGGGCGCTGTGGATGGAAGTCAGTGCAAACAAAAAGCGCCAGTTTTTATTCTTAGCGCATGCAACCCAAGATGCACAACAGCAAACATCAGCACTTTTACTGCCGTGTTACAGGCACCATTCAGGTTCAGGTGTATGAATAAACACTTATGGTACAAAATCTTTCTATGTAAATATCTTATTTCTCAGCCTGTATATTGGCTGCTTATAGTCCGATGCGGTTTATATGTGACAAAATATATATTTTTTTTAAATTTTAGCAGGTGCGGCTTAAATTTAGGTGCGCTCTATAGTCCAGAATTTACGGTATTTTCTCTAAATTCAATGAAAATATCTCTTAGGAATTGCATACTGAGCAAAATGTACTTCGTATTTGTATTTGACTTTTTTTTTCTAATGGCATGTACACTTCCTCCTGTTCTGAATGACTTATTCTTTGTCAGAACGTGTTAGTTTGAAAGAAAACTGCATCTTACTGCAAAAAGTGTAACTTGGAACGCAACAATATCGATGACTCATAATGCTAGTTTTGGGCGTGGAAGTATTCATCTTTCAGCTTTCACATAGGTGTACAGGAATTTGCCCACAAATACTCAAGGAAGTGGTAACAACAAGGTAATAAAGGTCATATAGGACAAGCTTGCCCCACATGTTAAGGCATACTGTGTCAATTGTCCCCTTCTGCAAGTAAGAGTTTTGCTTGTTATGAGGTACACCGTGTGCAAATTACTCTAATATCAGAAAATGATTTCAAATAAATAGATAATTATGGCCCTGCAGGGATATTCTTGGGCAATGGCACAAGGAGGTTGAATCAAAACAAGCATCAGGCTCTGCCCAGAGCACATTTAATACAGTTAGACATATGATACAGGACATAGTCAAGAGCATGGGAGAAATAAAAGCTGCATTTGAGGAAAAAGCATATTCATCAAGATACAGAAATTTATTTTATACTAGTGAAAGTGAGAGCAAACACACAGAATATGTTTAAGAGATTCAGAGAACAGGACCAGCATCCTGCCAGACATAGCTGAACAATTTAATGGGCGTAGTGAGGAGGAGAATGTGTAGATCATGCATTTTGGCTTGCATCAAGCTATCAATCCCTGGACCAAGTAGGTAAGGTTGCTGATCAGCAATGTGAGAGCAGCCAGCAGGGCACCCTGACACACACGGAAGAGATAAGCGTGGTGATGAGGACAGTAGAATAGTGAATAGAAAGCAGAGTGGCACTATTCAAAATCTAAATGTGCACTAACGTAGAGAAAAGTGGTAAGCCAGTTCAGAGCCTTTTTGGGGTTTTCTGTTCCCCTTGCCCAACTTTAAAGATCTCATATTATGCAAAATCCGTTTTTTGGCAGGGCATTTGTCACTTTTCACAGTGAACATCAGATAGAAAACAAGCTTGTTTAAGCTGAGAACAATGACACTGCTGTGAAACTGGTAAAATACGTCATATACCTATGTTGACACACATAATAAAAGGTGCATACTGGCCAATATATTCAGGTCAAAATTTCAATCAGGCTCCAATCCAAAGACCAAGGTTACAACTAACCACAAAAAAGAAGATGAATATAGGAAAAAGCTGACTGTATTTTAGCATAAGATTTACCCATCATGTACAGTGAACCTTGTTTGAAGCCCTCTTACATACGAGGAAAGGAAACCAAACTGAGCTGAGCACAGAAAGCAGAACAACAGGGAGACTGTCAAAAAGAGACCAAGTGAAGGAGAGAAAAAAAAAATCTATCACCACATTTGCATTCTTGGGCATTACACAAGGGTTTCCAACATTTAGCCAGGAAAACAGTGAACAAACACAGGCCGGTGAACTCCACTTCACTAGTGTGTGCACATGTGAATAGGCTTTTAGAGAGAGTCAACTGTCTGACCATTGGAGGAGGTAGAAACGAAATAATCCAGCCAAAGGTCAGCCTAAAATTCCCAACAGCACCAACAAAACTGACGGAAGCCTAAGTCAAAGTTATACCACCGTGTAGCCATCAGTCTGGAATAGAGTAGGAATTAAATAGGATTAAAATATGGAATGTCTGTACAGTGACTACATATAAGGGCAGGTAAAGAGGATGAAAAAGTGGTTGATATAAAATTTAAAAAACGGACTAAGGTGTCTGTCGAGAGAGATGCAACTGCAATGCAAAGGAGAGCATGATACCATACCAGAAGTGGAGGGAAAGCCAAGGGGTAAGTTCGTATTCAGCAGGACAAGGAAATAAGCCACAAACTGGTAAAATGTGACTATGGCAAAGGCGCATTAAACAGATAATCAAAAAATCAAAATTTATTAAACAATTTGTTTTTGTCAAAATTCAAGATAAGCCATTAAACATATTTTATTGTCCTATTGGCCATTGTATGCTTATATTAGGCAGCAACAGGACAGCACGACATTGGCACAGAGTTTCAACCCAATTCATTTGACCAAAGTGCTGTACACCAACATGAAGACAAATAAAAACCCAAGGCCAACATCTTAAACTAAGTAAAACACCAATGAGAAGTCATGTGTTTTAGAGATTTAAAAATAGGAAGTGAGTTGACCAACTCATTCCACAATTTTGGGGACAGCAACTGAAAAAGCCCTGCCACCTCGAAGCTTCCTCCTCATCTTAGGGACAACTAAAAGTGAGTGATCTGCTGACCAAAGAGGGTGTGATGGAGTGTGGAGGAGGTCAAAGACATAAAAGACCATGAAAACATTTAAAAACAAATTAAATATTTTTTAAATCAATATGAAAACTAACACAGAGCCAATGAAGTAATGCCAAAATCAGACTAAGCCGGGCAGCATCGTTTTGAACTCGTTGTAGCTGAGCAAGTCACTCCTGGCCTAGTTGGGCGACAACATCCTACAAGGATCCCCAGTCTAAATCACCACCAAGTTTGAAATAAACAGATAATAATCTTCTTGTAAGTTTCCTCAACATAAGTGGATTTGTGGACCTGCAGGACTACAAATGGTAATTAGGGCAGGTTTTACATACTGAACAGCCAAAATGTTGTTTCTAAGCTGTATGGCAATTATTGAACTGAGCCAAATACAGCAGCCTTAAAGGCCTTAACACAGTTATGAGATGCACTATTGTTGCAAATTTCCCTTAGACCTGATCTATGTTATCAATAGATCATGTATCACACATGGTCAGACAGTAAGCCTGAAATGCCAGAGACTAGCATGCTGGTTTCTTGCAGGCTGCAAACTTCTAGCAAAAGAGGCCCATCTAAATGTAACAGGCCGTTGTTATAAACGTTAAAACACGTCTTTAACCCCTTTTAGAGGAACTCATGTTTAAAGTTAGTGTGGGGATATCATGAACCAACCAATATGTTCAGAGGCTGCAATGTGCAAAGGCCCCAGTAAAAAAACATAATGCATCTGTTGTCAGTGAGAAAAAGACAAACAAGCAACTGAACCCTGAAAACTAACCCATAATAACCCCTCAGTAAATCTACCTTCTATCTGATGGAAAACTAATGATTCTCAACGGCAAAGTCACCACTGACTGAGTTACAGAAACTCAATCCCAGTGCTCTGCATCATGTCCACATTTGACAGTGTGAAATTACAGAGTCAGGTCTGGATAATATTAGGATCATATGCAGTACACTGTCAGGGTGTCAAAGAATGGCAAATATTTTACACACGAATCAAAAAACAGCGAGCACAGGGGAGAGAGCAAATTGCCTTAATAACGATTATTTCCTACGTCAAATAATTTCTGCAGATGTTTGTAGCACTGCAGTGAAGTTTGTAAGGCTTCACCCATTACCCTGCCAACGTGTTCAGAGGCTCTAAGAGATATCACTTAAAAATAAACTGTCACATGTACCAAGGCGTATTTGTTTAGAAGAGGGCCTGCCTGCAGCATGTCACCAGCAATACTAATTCTTATTCCAAAACCTCACTAAAAGAAGATTTGCACTGTAAGAATACGTATTTTGGCCTATATCACCTCTATGTAGTATTAAGTATGAATACTAGCGATAAAAAACCCTCCAAGCTGTGGCAGCTAGTCAATACGGGATGCAATACAATTACAATTATCCAACAAAGAAGTAGAAGTGGTGATTTAACTTGCATAGTAATTAAGGAATACATTACTAATACTTGTTTGTCCTACGTATTTAGCTTTTAATTCTGAATGATTCTGCATATATCCTGTGTGAGCGGCACTTATAAAATCACCCCCTACGCACTGCGTAGTGATATATAGTGTATTTTCTATTTTAAACCAGCGTCCAAATGTTGAGCGTGTAAATATATTCACCACATAGTGAACTTAAAGTATCCCACAATGCAACACTAAAAGTATGTACACAGCATATACTTTGGGGTAACAATCCCACAATGCAATGCTCCCGGTTTTAGCAGTGAGAAACTGGACGACAGGCAAGTGTCCGAAATGTCAGCTGACTGCTCGTTATTAAGTGAACTACTCAGTGTCCATTATATAGGGTGTAGGGAGTGAGTGAGCAGGGGGTGATTTCGGACACACCCTGTTCGCAGAGAGTCGTTTGCAGAGCCGGTGGACATGGTTTAAATGTCCTGTGATTGTCTGCTCTGTCTCTGTCCCGCCCACAGGGCATCAGTTTGAATTTTGCTGTAGCTAAGCCGGCCAGTAATGTTACTGTAGGAGGAGAAGTGAAGCGGAGTCCCCGACACAAAGAAAAGTTAAGTTTATCTTTACAAAAACATTTTTTACAAGGTGTTTTTTTCTACAAAATAACAATATAATTGTTAGTGTTAAGACCCTGTGGTTGTTTAGGAAACATTAAACTTTATCTAAAAGTTACATAATCTTGATTTTGTTTGTTCCCTTTTGTTCTGTTCACAGCACTAAAAGTATTCTGGTGGATATTTGATTTACTTTCATTTTATTTAGTTCTTAAAAATGTTGTTATTGGGGTTTTAAATGGTTTAATGTGATGGTTTTGAGATTTTATTGCGTCAGCAGCATCGTTTCAGTCACTTTGCCATCTCAAAACTGGCACGAGCCTCCACTGCTGTCAACATAATCAAACATATTCTATATAATTGTGACAATTGAATTAAAAAGTGAAAAATGAATTTTTGGTATTACACAGATCATCGGTCAATACATCAGCCAACCTATGCTTGGCTGCGTCACTTGCACTGCCTACCTCACCCCCCTCCATCGCCAATCCTACTCTCACAGTACGACAACAGACATGGATGGATGGATCATACATGAGGCCAAGAGCCCATTACCTCTCCAGTCATGCCTCAAGGGCGGACTACGCCCCCCCCTTCACCCGCAGTCTATTACTACAGAGAACACCCTGCATCAACACAAATGCTTTTCAGCTTCCAGTTTTCACTGTGATTACACTGCATCTGTCTGATTCATGCTGGGATACAAGCCGGAAACGTCTATAACCACAATAATCTTCCTCATCAGCATCTTCATAGCTTCTTTCACCATGGTTTCTTTTTAGTGTCCGTCTCAATGTTGAGCACAAAACAACACAGGGAAAAGTAAAGAAGTACTGTAGGCAGCGGGAGCATGTAAATCAGAAAGCAGCACTCTGCTATCCCACTGTCAGGGCTTGTCTCTCTGCCCGTCCCTGAGGACAGGCTGTCATATTAGAGGAGCCAGGCCTCTGGCTGACGAGACATCACCCTGTGGCATGGAACGAGTGGAGCAGCCAAGCACATGGGAGTAATATCCAGCCCTTCTGGATTAAAGATAGTATTTAAACATACTAAAAGGGATATTCAGAACAGAAGTACTGCCAGAAAAATGTAAACAAAAAGGTTACTTTTGATGTTCATGTTTTTTCAGACGAGACAATTCTGTCTATACTAAATCACGGATACTGAAGTGGTAGAAAAGTGTGGTTTACAACGTTATTTTGTAATGTATAATGTTTGTGAATTTATAAGCAGAAATTATAAGATCCTTACATTATTCATTATTATTTTATTAATAAATCACATGCAAAGAACTGTGTGTGCCTAGGCTGCCATATATTAGGCAAAGATGTTAATTGAAACAGTTTGATCATTTTGATTGAACAAATTACATGATCAGCACATGCTCAGTTGTCTGTTGATTAGATATATAATGCAGTCTAATACAACGGTCCTTCAATAAATCCTAGCAAGTGTCCTAGTTATTACTATATAGTATCCCAATTATGTTATTCCAACAAAATATGTATTGACAAATGTCTCTGCTGCCTTGATTATGTTAACATTTCTGTAAGTTGTTGAAATGGTGGTTATGTAAAGCAGAGATTAATGGAGACAGGGCCTAGAATTACGAATTAAGGTTAAGGTTGGAGACAGCGTTAACATTCTGAGATCAACGTTATGTTTAGGAAACAAAAGCACAGTGACAAACTTAAAGACAAAAATATTATTTTGGTTAAAAGGTACAGGACACACATATACAATGTGTCTTGTCCTTTAACTCATAATATGCTGTTTGCTGTGTTGTCCCTGGGCATGAGACTAAGCCTCCAACAGCCCGACCCTATCCCCAGAGCAGCGCCAAGTACCGGTCCCAAGCTCTGTAGAAATTGGGGAGGGTAGCGTCAGGAGGGGCATCCGATGTAATGTAGGACAAAAACCTAAACAAAAAAACACAACTGTTTGCTGTGTTATGCCAGGGCCGTGGTCTTTCACTGAACAAAAATAATTTGTGGGTACCTATGGTATTTTAGGAGTAGGTATTGTACAAAAATTAGTTCTTAGATCTTAAGGTCTGTATATGTTTCATTACAAAAATACTAATACTTTTTATCAACTGTGACATCAGTTTTTACAAATCAGTATCATAAAACAGTAAATGTAAATTTTAGGATATGGTAAAAAAAATTCAATCTTTATGTTGTAAATGTTCAAATGTTTAGTTTGTGTGTATTAGAGAGGTGCTTAATTAACAAAACAACACATAACCTCCTGTTAGTTAGAATATATTGCAGGACCAGTGTATATTACTGTAATAGTTTTAGCACAGTGCACCAAATAAACAGTTACCAGATGCATAATTTACCATTATAACTTACTGTATAATAGGAACTATTGCTTTTCTTTATTTAAAATATACATCAATAAATATCCATTACACGTACATACAATACTGAGGAACAGGAATGCAATGATTTGACAGTAAAACGTTTTCTAATTACCTAGGGGTACTTACGTTTAAATATAGTATTGTTAAACATGGTAAAACTGTATTAAAATAGTAACTGTCCCTGTAAGATATGATTACAATCAGTCTGTGTCATATGCAATCTATATTTTTAAGGGACCCCTATATCTGTGGTTGCAAAAATATTCTTTCAAAAATTTTGGAAGGAGATTACTATTATGCAGGTGACTACGTTTTGATGAAAGGGAATATATAAGAAATATATCAGAGACAGCAGAGTAACAAGCTGGATGAGGAGTGAGGGCACATCCCAGAGGACAGGAATGTAATCTTGGCTAGTAATTGCTAACTGGTTCCTCACCTCCCCAGAGATACATCACTAGGAGACAAACAGAGGAGACAGGAAGTGTTCAACTCAGTAACACAGAGCTCAGCTCTCCACACGCAAATGAGAAACTGTGGAAAACAACCCATCACTGTCGCGAAGGCTCTGCAGTACAGCTCTGGCAGTGCGTCCAATCGAACACTCTCAGAGAGCAAACAAAAGAAAGGATCGCCAGCAAACTGTACATTTATATTCTGGTATGCTGAGTAAATTTGATAAATTCCTAGCTGGTGCATGAAAGCTGTGAGACGGAAATGACTCTTGCTTACTGCATTACTCCTACAGTCTGAAGGTTGAGGTCATTAATTACTGTATCCTACAACCTCCCAATAGGCTCATCGACACAGGATTTCCATAAAATGAGTGCATCAATTAAAACGCTTGTCAATGAAAAGCAACAACAAGCCATAAACAAAAAGACACACTGACACTTTAATCACTGGACATTTTTCAAATCTAAAAAAATTTAGTCAAAAAGTATCTGTGTTTTCCTCTCTGACAGAGCACAACTCAACACTCAACACTACAGGCTCGCGTTAACAGGGAAAAACGAGCATTCTGATCTCCTGTTTGACAGGACAGACAGTATGTGCTGTTTCTAGGACTCTGCTGCTGCTACTGTCTCTCCCTGCTAATCTGGAAAGGTTTGGGAAGACCACAATCCCTAAGTGAGTAACTTTTGGATTTGGTAAAACTGTGAACCATCATGCTAATTGTCCAGATGCCAGGAATGCAGCACAATGAGCCTTGAAGGTAACCACCAAACCAGAGCGGTAGTAGATGTGTCTCTAAAGTACCCTTAACTTATATGCTTTAATAATTGAGAAATTAAAATTGATAACTGCATATTAGGAGCTCCAGGGGATGCCAGCGTGCTCTGACCCTACTTAGAAAATGCTTACAGTGTATGTTTAAACTATGTGTATATACCAGGAAGGGATAAAAGGGAAATGTTGCACACGCTGACAGTTTTTAAAATGAAAGCATTTCTCCAAATATTTAGTCTTTCTCTTGATTTGTACCAGTTACATCTCAGTTTATTGCTTAAGAGGGGGTTAATTTCATTAACTAAAGAGTAAATGATGTTATGTTATATTTACTTTGATTGAATGTATTATCTCTGTCTGAGTACAAAACACTGATTTAGAAAAGACTCACTAATGACTAATAACAGACTGTTGACTCAGACTTCCTACTTAAATACACTGTTAAATGTCAATATAAAGGTTATTCACGTTATTTTAAATGTCACATTAGAACCCACACCGTCTGAGAGCCACTTGTAGTAAACATACATCTATCCATTACCTTATATGTATGCTATTTATATAATAATATATTATATTATTAAATATAATTAAATATTGACTGTAATATTATAAAATTTGAATATTGATCTGTCACATTACATCTTGTGACACTATTCAAAAACCGCTAGTACTTGTTTGTCCATTTCAGGTAACTGATTAATCATTCTGAATTTTGATGAACTGGTTCTGATTCAGTGAGGATGATGCTATGAAACTAATTTTAGTGAGCACACAGGTAAAGTGAGAAGACGGAGTGACAGCACTTATGTGCACAGCTTATTAACTTAACAACGTGCACCTCTCATAGGCAAGAAAACAATGGATGAAGTGAGAGCGTTGGCAAGACAATGACAACACATTTTTCATTGCTCCTTCGAAGACAACAACATAATCATTAACTGAAAAAACAAACCTGTATGAATGTAAATGGACATGGTTTGTCCAATATGGACAACATGTTATGCAGGTTAGCATTTGTTGTGAGTGAACAGAACAAGAATGAATCTGTATTCTTTGCTGCCTGTCCTTACCATTCCATTATATGCAGTAACTCATTCTGCCATCCCCTAAACAGGACCCTGGTATATAGTAAAGCATGTCAAATTTTATAGTTTCTGGCAGCCCAATAATAAACTCTGCAAACATAATGTACAAACACGTAGGCCTGGCCGACTCACACCCATTCATATGCAAATGTGAGGTGGAGCAGGCGCAAAGGAGAGAGGGGAAATGAGTCTGAGGGAGAACAACGCTGGGGAAAGAGGGAGAAAAGGAAAGAGACTGCATGCATTGAAGAGTGCAGGGGAGAGGAAAGTCTGCTCTTTTTACAGCATGAGCCACTGCATTGTAAAAAGGACGCTGCAGAAAAATCCTTTCCTGGCGACAGAGAAGAGATGCCACAGAGAGGAAAAATGGTTAAAAGGAATGGCAGCTACCTCTCAGACACACGATTAAGTGGAGATGGCAAGGTGAGAAATGTTTTGTCGTTGGACAGATGGTGAGGAGTCTGGCAGCTCTGTGCTCCTATGCTATAGCTTGTAGCCATAGCTGTACTGACCCTGGTTGAGTTTACTCAGGCAGCCCGAGTTGCAGAGGGAGCGGACCGTCCCTGGCTCCCAGCAGCTCCGGCCCTTCATCCCACTCTCTTCAGGCCTGATCCTACTCCACGCTCCCTGAGACACAACTCTGCCCCTGGGCCGCTACATAATCCCAGCAAGGGTGGGGGGCAGATGCAGCGACTTTCTTAATTCAGCATTGCAGCGGGCACACACACACACACATACATACATACTTACAGTACAAATATACTGTGATATATCCCCTCTCCTGCATTTCCTTTCCCTTCTTCCGGAAACACACACATACACACACTCAGCATACACACATTCATAAGGCTCGGCACATTACATTACTATTCTTCTCCACATGCTTCTCTCAGTGCAGTGCAGACTGGAGAGGGAGGGGGAGGGGGAGGGGGGGGGGGGGAGGGAGGGGGAGGGAGGAAGAGATGGAGGAAGAAAGGGAGTGAGGGAGGAAGAAAGGGAGGGAGTGCAGTGAGAGAGGAAGGAAGTATGTGAAGCACAAAGCAGTTACTGTCAAACTCAGCATCTAGCAGCTATCTACACAACTAAGGCCAGAATGTATTGCGTCATGTCTGTCAACCCCCTTTTGGTGTTTTCCTAATTTGATGGCAAAAATCAATAACTTCAGTTTATTATGAAGTTAAATTACAGAGATGGCATTAAGTAAATGCTATGTTGAAAACAATATCACAACATCACAAGGAACTTATGTATGACAATATATGAGCAACCAAAACATTTCAAATTAAGTTTATAGCCTAAGGAGTTGGCTTGACCAATGGTGAAAGGCCACAAAAAATATTATTTTATGAAAATGTCATTCCTCTCCTACTGGCTGTTATCCTCTGTTGGAATCTTCTGCAATAGTGGAGTCAGTAGCTGTTAAGAGACTCAATACAGTAAGTGCTGCAATAAGTCTCACTGTTTAATAATTTAAAGCAGGTGATCATTTTTATTTCAATATTATTGCCAGGGTGAATATAACAATATAGGGCAACTAAAGCTCACCTTGGTCACCGGGACCAAGTTCTAAGTAGGACAATTAAATGATTAATTTACTGTTATTCATTTAAACTAATATATCAGGAAGGTGGGTCACATAAATATTAGATTTATTATGTTACGGTGTAAGTGATTGTATTGTTTTAAATTATTTGAAAATTTGTGTTGGGAAGCAAAACGTGGGCTAAGACAAAAAATAAAATGTAATTCCATTGTGAATCTCTTCCCAGAAATCTCTTCTAACTTACTGTCACTACATGTTTTAGAGAATGAATCAGAATATAAGCATATCCACCTGAACTCATTAAATCATATGTTCATCCACCAAACTACTTGACTAGATTAGTCTAGTCTGGACCACAGTCAATTCAGTAAGTCAATGGGAAGGGACATGTTGTGTAGTCACATTTTAAATGAGTCATTCTTTATATTGTTAGTCATCACTGACATAAAGAACAGCTTATTGTTACAGTAAAGCCAACATCACTGTCCAGAGTACATAGCATTTTAGGTTAAACCCAGTGTACTCAGTCAGTGTCTGTCTTCATTAAGAACAGGTGAATACATTTGCATACAGTCTGAGTCATGTTTCAACCAATTTGACTCTTATCATAGCAATCAATGCGGCGTTACCTCGTGCAGCCATGCTTAGGGTTCAGCGTTCTACCTTCCATTCACTTGACAGAAAAAGAACATCTAGCATTCATATGAAGTATAGTGAAAGTCTGCATAGGAAGAAGGACAGGTTGGATAGCTGGGCATGGAAGACGAGAGCTTCCTGGGAGACAGCAGTTAGTTTCCATCTTTGAACTGACAGAAGATCTTTGTAATTTGGAATTTTATTTCTGATGTTTTTGTGCCTAAACATAAGAACATTTTCTTGTTATTTTTTTGCTGCGACAGCAATGGTAACTATAAATATACTCCACAGAAACAGCTGGACAAATTAGACAAACTGTCCACTAAATTATTCCCCTGGTTTTGCACTGTGCTGCCATGATTCTGTAAAATATCTGATAACAGCACAAACAGGTAATGGGAGGACTGCTGTGGACTGTAGGTGAGCAGAGAGAAGTGCTGACAGGGAAAGATTGCTGGACTGTAAATAAAGAACATCATATAAATGTCCCAAGGCATGGTCAAGGAGGCAATGAAGCATGAAACCTCAGGTAATTTCATACTTGGCCTTCATCATTCTTGCTCTGGCAAGTTTAACCATGCAAAAAGAGTTGTGATGTGTGTGTGTGTGCAGGTGGTGTGTGTTGTTTAGTAGTTTAAACACTCTGTTCTTTCTTTTCATTTGTTTTCAGTCTTGGTCTAAAGCACGGTGAGCTGCGTTTTGTATTTAAATATAATATAGTCAATATTTTCTCACGCTGCTGTATGTTTGTCATTTTAAAAGCTAAATAACATGTAGACAATATTATGAAGTTTATTTATAATATGTACACTATAAACATGTACTGTCAACCCTTACATACAGTATATGTACTGTATAAACAGAAAATAAATCTGAATTTGTTATTTTTTTAAACACCATTTTGAAAATTGAAAAAAATTTCTTTAAAAAAAGTTCTTATCCCTAGAGTGAAAACTAAGTTGCTTCAAATATCAGATTATATTTAATGAGACCCTACAGTTAAGCAGAAATGGGCAGTTTTTTTTTACCTGGAGAAGAGAGAAGTTAAAGCCAAACCAACTAAAGAGAAACAGGGGGTTTCAAGAGCACTCATTAAGCCAACTGCTGCATTCAGTTTCAAGAATTCAAAAACTGAACAGCCTGAAAGCACAAGCAGTGATGTTATTAAAACCAGCCAAACAGCTCAGTTCAAGAGAGAAATTAGTTTTAAAGAAGCTATTTTAGCAGGAAAGATTATATTATAGATTAGTTTAAAAGTCACATTCTAAATCTAAGACCATTTAAAAGATAAGGCTATATCAGCTTAAGCAGCTATAGCTACATAAATGTTATTGATCACTTCCAAACAGATGGGAGTGCTGTCTTACTGTCACCACTTGCATGGAAGAACCAGAAAAACAAAAACCGACTGCAGGGAAATGCTAGTCCAAAGTGAGCTCACTTCAATGGAATGACTCTCCTATGGCAATAATGAGCCCCTTACCCAAAGTAGGTAGAAGATCTTTAATCAACCACAGATTTAAGAGTTAAGAGTAATTGCTTCCTTTGTCAGCTTGCAATAACATAGTAAGAGCACCCTAAATCAACGTGATGCTTTAAACGCAAACTAACACGTTTAATATGATGCCCCATGCATCAGGGTGAAATTACAGCTGACTGTCAAGACACAGAGGTGAACATTCATCCAGCCATGTGTGCACTAATATTTAATACATACAAGAGTAAAGTTACTCAAAAAGGGGTCGGCAGTTTTCGAGCTTTTAAAGCAAACCAAATATTTTTTTTGTCTCTGTCTCTTGTAAATTAACTTCGTTCTTGCTTATTTCTTTAAGGTTTTTTTTATGTTTTAGGAGAAAGTAGTAGATTAAAATAGTTTTTTCATTGATACTCATTGATTCCTCATTACTATAATGATAATCCAAAATTTTAACAGATTATCTACAAAAGACTTGGGCAAGAGATCTTATTACCATCTCTAATGATGGGTCTGCTACACACGGACCCGCAGACCCCATCATGACATTATATCTATTTTACTGTGCCGTGTCTATGAAATTTCCAGAATTTTAAACAATTTTATCAAAAACAAAGAAAAGAGTTAACCGTTTTTTTAATATAATACCCGTTGGCAAAATGTTTCCATGGATGCTAACCAAAGCTAAAGAAATATAGAAGTGTGTGTGTAGGTATACATACATACATACATACACATACACACACACACACACACACACACACACATATAATATTTTTCTTTTTAGATGTATAGATAGATAGATGTATAGATAGATAGATAGATAGATGTATAGATAGATGTATAGATAGATGTATAGATAGATAGATGTATAGATAGATAGATGTATAGATAGATAGATAGATAGATAGATAGATAGATAGATAGATAGATAGATAGATAGATAGATAGATAGATAGATAGAACCGGCCAAGAATTCTGTCTTTACTTTCTAAGTTGAGTGTAAAGTGTCAAGTCAGTGCTCACCAGCTGATGGGATCCTTTCAAAATAATGCCCAAAAATTATGTGGGCCAAAAAGTTTAAATCCATGTTGAAACTTTTCAAGTCCTGCTTAACAGGACTGACTCTGAATAAGGGTAAAAGAAGTATAATATGAGAAAAAGAACAAAGGAGATGGAGAAGCACACAAATCTTTCATCTTTCCCTGACTGCTTGGACATCTGCCGTGTTTGTGATCTATGAAGAGCTTGGCTTCACTTGCCAGTGATCATTCTTATCTTACAATGAATAACTCTTGTATGATCTGTTTGTCTCCATCTCACTTGTCATCGAGACTGATTAAAATCAGACAGCATTCACATTTACATCTAAGACAACCAAGGACAAGTGTTTGATACACAGCCGCTGCAGAGCTAATTGATGAGGATTTTAAGCATGTCATCAGTCATTTCTTAACATCCTTTCGGGACTCAGAACACAGCGAGTCACATGGGGCAGAGCCTACTGCCTATAAATGAACCAGCTGTTGACAAATCAAAGCAATTTAGGACACCACTTTAATACAGTAGGTGTGAATATTTTGCATAACACCTGAGGTAAAGTGTAAAAGACTTCCTTTTATCAAATAATATCCAAAAATACTTACCTTTACTGATGCATTCATTTTTGGAGAGGAAACTACAATTACTGTACAGATTTTCTGAAAGACTTTATTGCCAGATATGTTGGTGTATGAAAACCAACAATTGTGTAAAATGTCAATAAAAACAGCATGCAATGATTTGCAGATAATTTGAAACTATATTAAACTGGAAAACAGTAAAAAGACAAGATGTCCAATTTTTAGTATCCGTTCGTTGTGAATGTAACGCAACAAAGTGCTTTTCAAAACAACAAAAGATTGTATTATAACACTTCACTGCTATGTTATTTGGGTTAACTGGGTTTTCTTGGAACAAGTGTAGTCAAGATTGGATATACAGAGAGCATCCCAAAGATGTTGAATCGTTTAAAGTAAGGACGAACCACTGAAGTACTAGCCATTTGTCAATGTTAAATTGCAAAAAATCAGGGCATTTCATCATAAATGTTACAAATAATTAAAAAAATTCAGAGCATTTGGAGAAATCTCTACACATAGAGGACAAGGCTGAAAACCGATAATGAATGGTTGAGATCTTTAGGTCAGCACTGCATTTAAAGCAGACAAAATACTGAGGTGGAAATGGCTGCATTAGCTCAGGAACACCTCTGAAAACCATTTCGATAAACACAGTTTGTGGCTGCATCTACAAATGCGAGTTATAAATCTACCTCGCAAAGAAACAACCATTTACCATATAAACAAGGTTCAGTAATGCTGCTGCCACCTTATCTGAATCTGGGCTCATTTAAACTGAATTGAAGCAAAGTGGAAAGCTGTCCTGTGGTCTGATGATTCGGAATTTAAAGTTCTTCATGGAACTTGCTAAACAGACAAGGGACCAGTGAACTTGTTATCAGCCCACAGTTTAAATATCAGCATGTTTTGAGGATGCACCTATAAACACAGCGCTGTTAATGTTCACCTCTGTGAAGGCATCACTGAATGCCAAACCACATTTTGTAAATATTAGTGAATGGGTGTTAATATGGCCTGCTTGAAAATATGACAAACAATCAAAAACTGTAGCTAAAATCCAATATAAAGCAGCAAAGTAGGAATATTTGTTTTTAAAATGGAACAACTTGGTCTAATCAGTTTCCCCACACTTACAGAGAGTTGTTAAAAGATGAGGTGATGCAACACAGTAAACATGTCCTGTTCCAACTTTTCTTGATGTGTTGCTGGCATCACATTTAAAATGAGCAAATATTATTGAAATAGCATTTAAAATGTCTCGGGTTTAGCATTTGAAATGTTATCTTTGAAAAAATTACAACCAAAACAGGTTTTTTAATTGTTTGCAAATCATTGCATTGTTTTTGTTTTTACATTTCACACAGAATCCCACCTATTTGGTTTCTTAGTCTGTCCTCCAATCGGACTCGGACAATGCAAAGTATATACAAAACAGTAAAGCAATATACACAACCAAACGAATTTCAGTATTTTCTATTTACTCATAAATAGTACTCGATACTTACATACTCAAAAAAAAGATTATTCCTCTCAATTCAGTGTCAATTCACTGTTTCTGTGTCAGATGTCTGCTATATATAGCCTCTTTGTAAGTAAGTACAAATGGCCTTAATTTATCCATTTTAAATCAGCCACAATACGCTAATATTATAGTGTATATAATACACAAGTAGCAACGTCTATTCATTTGAACCAGATACACACGTGTACACAAATACAAACACACCACCTAGAGCACAATACAAATGGAAACATAGCTGTATACTTACAAGAGAAAGACTGTGCCTTATCCTATTAATATTTCTGCCCAGACTGTGTAGGACAATAGCAATAGCAAAAGAAACAGGTGAAGTGGGGAGAGGCAGAGAAAGCAGAAGGTCACTCGATTCAGAACTAAAACCCCGCTGGAGGAAAAGCAGAGTAAACACCTCAGTGAGAGAAGGGGAGAGAGAGAGAGAGAGAGAGAGAGAGAGAGAGAGAGAGAGAGAGAGAGAGAGAGAGAGAGAGAGAGAGAGAGAGAGAGAGGAGAGGAGAGCGAGAGGGAGAGGGGGAGAGAGGGAGAGGGGGAGAGAGGGGGCGGGAAAGCCAGACAGCAAGCGAGAGGGTGACGCGAAGAGAGAGAGAAGAGCAAGTGAAAGAACGAATGCAGGGGGGGGAAAACAGGAGGGGAGTCAGGAGCATGAGATGGGGAGAGAGGAGGAGAGGGGGATAAAATGACAAATGAATCGTGTTTAAAGAGGGATTTCTAGTTGCTCCCCACATTGTTCTCTTTGGTATTCCTACTGTTTCAGGACCATGGACAGAGAACTATCTTTTACTGTAAAGGCACAACGCCAGCTGGGGATAAAGCAGAGGGCGCAAATATAATAATAAACACATATGTCCGTAATAAATACACCCCAACAAGCAAAGCGTGATACATTCATCACAATCCTAACCAGAATGTGTTGAAGGTAAACCCCACCCATGGACTGTCCAATTGGCTTACTAACCAAATGCTGCGGCAGATCAATGCACTTTTGTTTAGGAGCTCGGGATACACATCCGCTTGCATGCTGGGCACATCAGGGACAGGACCTGTAAATCGTCTGCCCAGCACAGCACTACATGCTCGAAACCCTAAGAAACCACTGATCGATTGACTGACTGGTTTCAAAATCTGTGAATGTCTCAGCCACTAAAGCCTCCATGTTATCACTAAAATTCTGTCTATGCAAATACTCACCTGCATTGAATTCAAATAAGAGAGCACATCAGGCTTGCATATTTCAGCCACTGTAAACCCAGTTTTACATGTAATAGCAAAAACACAACAGGGAAACAACCAGAGGACATTCTGAAATACATGGAAGCACTGCCATCTGCTGAATGCATATGCCACAACCTAGAATGAATAGCGTTGGTAAGGTGTTAGAAATCCAATCTAAGCTTAAATTAAATAAGATGCACTCATTGAAGGACGGAATTCACGATTGAAGGATTTCATTACACTGCATTCCCAAAGAGAGGGCAACAGTTAAAACATAGTGTTCAAGAACGACCTGAGGTTGTAATTAATAATCAAGTCATAACTTTGACTCTATCAACACACTTGTGCCATGGGTTTATGGGTGGAAAGTAACATAGTGCTTTTCTGTGGAGGACAGTGAGAACTCTTTTTCTTCTGACAGACAGGCAAGGAATAAGCAGGGACATTACATACAGCCCCTCACGGAGATATTAAAGAATAAAGTTCTGTTGCATTATCGGAAGCTTAATTTACTTAATTATTATTTTCAAACTTTATCTTAAATCCTCCTTTAACAGAAAGAGTAGCTGTGAAAGGAAATGTTGGAAAAACACAAAGATACACACAGTCTCAGCCAGTCTTCAACATCTACAACAGTTCCTTAGCCGAAGACCTAAAGTACAGCAGTAAATAGTACACACTATTTACTGCTTCATCAAATAAAAAACTAATGCAAGGCCCGCAGTTGCAGTACTAATGCAATCAGTACTATTTCAAGCTTTGTGTTTTTGCCAAATAGCTTAGGAGACAGAAAACAAAAGTCCTGTATTTAATAATTCAATTCAATTCAACTTTAGTTAAATAGAGCCAATTCACAACAAAGTCATCTCAAGGCACTATACAAGTGTGTCGTGTGTCTGTGTGTGTGTTCCAGAGGACCAAATTTCATTTTTTTAACAACAGAGTGAGGACATTTTTGTGAAGTAAGGACATTTTGGCCGGTCCTCGCTACTTTTGACCCTCAAAAAGGGATTTTTGAGGGTCAAGACTGGGTATTAGTGTTAGGGTTAGAATTAGGTTTTGGTTAGGGTTAGGGTAAAGATCAGGGTAAGGGGCTAAGGATTGCATTACGTCAGTGAGTATCCTCACAACGATGGGTGTGTGTGTGTGTGTGTGTGTGTGATTTAAAGGTTACTGGCACCCGTCCCTCAACAAATAACCAGATCACAGATGAAAACAGGTCAGCATCCCACTGACACTAACTTAGCAAAAAAATTAACACAAAGACACACATTAACTAAGCTTGTACTGTTGGTATTGAAAAATATGCTCTAACATAATCTAAAAGCTAGCTAGGTTCGAAATTCCTTGATTTCAAGAGCATTAGCCTACACAAGGTCCTACACTGGATTTCACCTCAACTAAGGTCACCCTTCAAAGCATTTCAAACAGATACTCAATTTTCTTTCAAAAATCATTTCCCTGCATATTCCAATATCCTAGCATTCCTCTCCTGCTGACTGGAAGTGGCAAGCTAAAAAGCACTCACATTCTCTCCCAGTCTATATTTAGTGATCTGAATTTCAAATGGAGGCCAGGGGAATATATAGCCTGTCACAGTCTCTGTAGACCCTGTCTGCAAAAGACTAGGGCAGACAGGCTTTGGGATAATGCCAGAGTAAAATGTGAAGAAAAACGTACTCCCAGGCTTTTCCCACAGCCTTTGACCAGCAACACCTAATACAACCATACAAGAATAAGTTCCCTTGGAGACGAGAGTGCTGAGTTGTAAGGAGGCGGCTGAATAGAAGCACAATTCTCAGAGTACAATTAGCATACTCCAGTGTGTCTAGTGTCTGAGCAGACAGCACTGCCCTCTCCTGACCAAACTGGGATCTGAATTACATGAACGAAGCTGAAACACTAGCTGTGCTAAATATCAAACCCAAGTACACATTGCAGTGAAAGTTAAACATATACAAATAACTAGAGTTGGATGAGAATCATGCTGAACATGCTGAAGCCATATTGAACACACTATTAACCTTGCAGGCATCTTGATGAATAAACGGTTTAAATCACAAGATGAAAAGACTCTGGTATGTTTACCTGCACTGTCTGAGCCCAGCCTTTGTTTATCAAGGATTAGATCCTGAACATTGACTCCTTGCACCAGAGCCTAATGGGGGCATTTCGCTCTTACAACTTGCAGTTATAATTTAAAGAGGACATCATGCAGTTATGTAGCTGCTGTCTTCAGCTGCTCTTACCAGATTGATCATTCATCATTCGGATAGCTTTAGCTTTGGCCAACTCCAGTGCCGTCACCCATCTCTGACGCTCCACTTCTGTGCTAGCCTTCAGGTGGTAGGTACGACCACCACTGCTCAGGACAATATTGCAGGCATCTTCTGTGTCGATGTGTGCCGTGGCCAAGTTGATGGTTCCTCGACATGTATGGGCCATCTCTGCCTGCGTCCTGCAACCAAATATCGGGCAGAAAGAGATACAGGGAAAGACAAAGAGAGAAAGGTAGACAATCATAAATACAAATTGCTAGTTAACAAAATTGCTCATTATTAACAAATTTCAGACACGCTGTAAGTACGATAGTTCGACTATAGTGCTATGACCAATGAACACAAGCAGGAATGCAAGATGGGAGAGAAACACATTCAATTCATGAAACCTGCACCTGCATTAGCTAATTTAAAACATATGGACGAGTGTGAACCTTTACTTCACTCCGTCACTTGTTGGTAGGGATTCTTGGTAGCCTCCACCAAGACCAACTGTTGCACATTCAGTAGGCCACAGTAGGCTAGATAACAAGGCCATTGTCTGGCTCCAAGCCTCTGTAGTGAACAAAACCAAACAAAAGTGTGAACAAAGACAGAACAGAGTGTGAGAGGTGGTAGAAGGAGAGAGAAATCGAGAGAGGGGGAAGAGAGAGAGGACGAGCAAGGGAGAGAGCCAGAGCACATCGAAAGGATATTATGCAAAGGCAAGAATGAAGTATATGTTTCCAATAAATCAGTGAAAAGACTGCTACTACTAGTCCACACAATTCGTGTTAGGATTCTGTCACTGTGACTAATTAGATTACATGAGAATATAGATTTCAAAAGAAGCATTTCATTCACAGTCCTCTAGCCGAAAGCAGACTGACATTCTGTCACAATTAAGCTAACAAGCTCAGCTGTGGGGCACGAATGGGCCATCATGCCCCTTGGAGAGCTGAGCGTATGCAGGTTTTCAGTTGAACCAGGCTGCTGATTTTGCTGATTACACCCTCAACTAGAAAGTTGCAACTAATCAGCATAATCGCATGCTGTGGTCAGTGTTTCAAATGAAACAAACATACCCTCAGCTCTTCCATGTCATAAGACTGCCCCTCAATACCCTTGGAAACAGCCAATTTGAAGCATGCAGCCATGCAATCATGTGGATTTGTCTGTGTGTGATAACATCCATTCATCTGTCCTCAGTGAGCCCTTACTGCCACAAGCAGCTGCCTCTGAGTAGCACTAAGCTCTACTGTGGCTTCAGTCTCAGTCGACACTGACAAGGTGGCTACCGCCTTAATAAGTCAGAGATTGAAGTGTATTCATAAGTTCTGCCAGGCAGTGACTTCCCTCACACTGCTTCTACTGGCTGAAGTCAAGTCTTGTTACAATGCCAATGCAGAACAAGCGCTTCAGTGTACCACTTTTCTGCTGCTGCTCGGTGCACATCGGTTTTGCAGACGAGACCGCACTGGGGCCATGCGATGCTGTGCGGAAGGCAGGCAGAGATTCTGCACAGCCCAGTTTCCAGCCTCACCAAGCCAAGCTCAGCTGTGTAGTCCTGGCTGTAAGTGGGCCAGCAAACTGCTGCTGATGAGCAAGATGAGATCCACGCTGATGCCCTGGGGAGATGAGAGACCATGCAAAGGCCATGAAATGACAAAAGCTGGGAAAAAGAGATAGGGATTATAGGGGCGTTAGAGCACAAGTACGAGAGGGTACGTAGGTAAGTGGGGGCAGCTGAGGGCATGAGAGAGGGTCCTGCATGTTGCACTGAGGCATGAAATTTGCAGTGCTTTACCTGTCAGTCCCCTGTGCACACATCCTCATAAAACACAAATCCACCGATCTGGAGCATGTAATGACAGAACAACAACTAGTAAACAAAAAAACAGATAGCTGCAAGCATGAGGAGACACACACTGACAAGCAGAGGAGTATAGGACACAGAGCATGAGAATGTAGGTATGTCTTGTTGTGGTTGGGGGGCCGTAACGTCACAAGATGTGTAAAAGTGAGCCAAAGAAATGCTGAGGAACAGGCCGTGCTAAACTACATAAACAAAATCTTAGACAAGAGAAGAAAAACATACAGACAGCAACATGGTCAGCATGGCGTGCCCTGCTGCAAAAATCAAACAAATGAGATAGTGACAATGTGGCCAGACCCCCTACTCTCACCTGCTGCTTACCTTTGCATATGGGCCACCCAGATAGGCAAACACACAGGCAAACACACCAACAGCGAGCCATTAACAAGATTAGATCACAGCATCCACAACTCTTGCTCCAGTCATTCCAGCTAATGTGCCAGACTAGTAAACAGAATTCAAGCTTAACCCTGCAGCTGAGCCCTAGGTTCACTAGCTTGCCAATCAGCACCTCCCTGTGCCCAGAGTTTGCCAGCAGGAACACCATGACTTGGCCTAAAGAAACACAAGCATTGCCAAACCCCAAGTGAGCACTTAAATTGATACTACCTAGTTATTCTCCTACAGCTGAAAATGAAACGTGTCAGGCTTGTCTGCTACAAAAGGACAAGGCAGGATTCACTGATATTGCAGCTCCAATAGCACTCAAAGCTTTAATGCCCTGTAATCTTCATTAAAGCACCAAGCTGGATTTACGTTAGGATGTGAGCAAGAAGTGGGAGTATTAAAACTAGACGGAAAAGTCAATTAAGAAATTAAAAACTAAGTTCCGTGAGAAAGGGAAGATAGAGACCTTATTGAATGTCCTCGTGAACAGAAAATGTGTCTTTTTGTGTGAATAAACCAAAGACAAGATTAAAAAAGCTCACGTAAATAAAATACATTAAATCTTGCTTTGTCACAGGCAAAAGTAATCAATAACAAGTGCAACATTGGATCCTTGTAAAACTCATTACAATTTAAAAGGGACAAGTACTGAGTGTGTCAGTCAATCCAAAGAGGCAAAGTATTGATCATGGTTCTCCACTGGCCTTTGAATTCTCTTCCACAATTTAGAGAACTAAGCATCTTTTATATAAACAGCAGCAAAAATCTGACCCTGCAGGCTATTGGCTATATGCACCTCTAATTGGCAGCAGGTCACTACTGATTTATCAAAAAAATAATCAAGATTGTTTTTTAAATGTCACATAAATATTGAACAACAACCATCTGGACTGCTATACATTGATAGCTGTCTGGGGTTTCAAAGACTTCTTCTTATCACAGAAGAATGATAACTGATAATTAGTGTAAGATCTGCGGTTGGAAACTCACTGATTATTAAAGTAGCGAGCTACAATAGTATGTACACTGTTCAAATTTGTACTTTTTATACAGCATTTTGAATAACAAATGAGCTGGAGAAATTGCCCATCTGAGATGTAACATAATTACCACTTGCAAAGGCATTAATTACCTTGTGGTAGCATTTAGTTAACTTTTTCCCCTTTTTCTTCACTTATAATAAAAGCACCGATAGTTGACCAGAGAAGCTACACACTGAGGGACACAAGGCCACACAAAGCCTGAAGTCAGACACATGCAATGTGGTCTGCCAGAAAGACATCAGTGGAGGGGACAATTTGTGCGCTTGACTGCCTCTGTGCTCGGATGTCAACAGGCTACCTTTACTTCACGGACAGCAGTCACCTTACAACACAATGGACTATTTATAGACGTTAGAGGCAACAGGCATCTTTTCTTTCACCGCAAGAGCAAACAGGAGTGAAGCTTGAACTTCAATACATATATGTGCTTTGCTGACAACAAAGTCAGTTTGAGAAAGAGTTGGATAGATTGTAGCTGGGCCTGATGGGACGGGAGCTGCGAGAGGCAGATTCTTATTTTCAAAGACTGCATTTATGACAGCTGGAGTTGTAGACTGTTCATTAGCCCACAATCAAACACAAGATGCCAGTTTAAAAGGCAATTATCACGCAGGGATGATCTTAGTGTCCCTTTTTCTTTTTTTGCTGCAAGCAATTATAGTTTCAACTAACACATTAAGATATACTTTTTAATCACTTCAGATCTGTGAGGAAATTTAAATTTTGCACTCATGGTGTTCACATACAGAACAGCAGACAGAAGAAGCTGAGCTCCAGCAGGTAAAATTTATTTCCGCTTTGAACCGTTTAATTTGCAAATATTGGTCAGAAAGGGTGAGAAACTGTTTTCCTGAGTTTTCCATTTTTCCTTGTACAGTCTGTTGACTGTACAAACACAGGTGGTTCAGAGATTCAGTGTGTGGCGTCAATTACTACCGTGACTCATACTTTATTAGTTGATATTTAGGCAATACTGGCCCTCTGGCACTGAACATTAAGCAATCTATGTTAGGTATAAATTGATTCAACCTTCTAGGTGCTTCAAGGGCAGTGTGACCTAGACAGTGATACAGCAGTATTTCAGTGTTTACAAAAGCAGTCAAGTGGTGGCAAGCGAGCTGGTTAAACACGGAAGAGCCAGAGAAATCGAATCTCTTGTGTGACAAAATAATCACGGCCCAAAGCTTAACTGGCATTTTCACAGCTACATATCAAGGTCTTCTTCAGCAAATGATGCTGGCTCAAACGAACGATCTATAAATCAAAGAATGTGTGCCTTGGAGATTATTACATGCATGCTTTTTCCAAAGTCTAACGTTTCCTTCCTCAGTCTGACCACTGTGACACCCTCACCTCCCGGTAAAGCTGTATTAACATTAGACTGACATTAAATAATCTGCTTTAGTTATTGCTCTGCATATGTATTTCACATTTTCAAAAAGCACTACTTCAAAGCAAATTCACTGTATATTGATGTCAAGATATGAATTCTAGTCACATTAAAGCAGACACCCATAAACTCTAACAGTACTTGTCTTTCTTTAAGCAAACTGAGTAAATGAAGTTGGACTGAGCGGCTGACTACTATATATGTCCCAGTGAGCTGACATGCTCTGTGGTCCGTTCATTGTTTCCATGTTGTGTCTGCAGGTACATCCACCCACACACACACACACACACACACACACCTGTGGAAACATAACCCTGTGCAAGAATCACCTGAGCCACAGGTGTTAGGCTTTTGTAAAGCTGCTGTTAGCTCACAGCTAGCGGCTGTGTGATCAGAAGGATAATGACTGAGGCTCAACGTATCTCGTTACAGTGATTCCACCAATTAGCTTAGTAACATTAGCCGATGTAATGAATGAATGAATCACGCAAAGTGGCAGCACACCCATTGAGGATAAAAATTAACAAAAAGAGTGACCTAATGATTAAAAAAAACTGTATTTATGGCGCATACTTTATTAACTATACGATGAAAGACGTGTGCACGTTGTCGTGTTAGTGTCAGCGGGGAGATGACAGAGGGTCCTCGGCTGTCAGGAGCCCACCGACTGAGGCTAGCGGGTTAGCAATGATTGCTAGCTAACGTCGGTCCTCACTCTCACCACATTTGCGTTACTTCACAGAGTTTAAAGCCTTGTTGTTATTGTCGCTGTGTGTGTCTGTGTGTGTCTGTGTCCGTGTGCGTGTGTGTGCGTGTGCTCTTCCGTAACCAGCAATGAGTCAAAGTCAAACGTTTCGTCGCTGTCAGCCTGAAGTAAACAGCCAGCTGACTGACACTGACAGCTAGCTTTAGCCCGCTGCTAGCCAGCTGTCAGGATGCGCCGACGCAGACGTATGAGTGTCTGTGCGCTTATTTGCAGAAATTCACCAGGTCGGAAAAACACACAAACAAAAAAACAAAAATACCTGTAATATGAAAGCAGGCCATTGCTGAGGACAAACCACCGCCGCTGGTAGCCTTTCAGGTAGTTGGTCCATTTAAAAAGCCAGCCTTTGTAAGTATCCGACCCCGGTGCCGGGGCCGCGGCAGAGGCGGATGCCGAGCCCTTCCCCTGCTCGCTCATCCTCCGAGGGGCGCAGGATAAACCGGGGACAGCGGGAAGAGGGACACCACCCCACCGGGACGAGCAGGGAGACGAGGTCGGCACCGACGAGTGAGCCGGAGGGGGGGCGGGGGAGGATCCGGTCTGGGGCGAGAGAACCCACCGTAAAGCCCCTTTCACATGACGCCGGAATGGACGAGAAGTGTTTCCAAGACCGTGCGCGGATGCGGACTGCAGAGGATCCAGAGCGCAGAGCGGGGCCGGATAGAAAGGACGGTCCCTACATGGCCTCCATGCGATCTGATAAGACTGTCACCAGAGCAACGGCGATTACTGCGAGGACAGAGTCAAACAGTTCATGGCAGAAAGGTCTGGAGGAAGCGGCTGTTAACGCGGCCGTTCGTGGCGTTCATGTTTGAATGGGAATGACTGTTCTATCAATTCAGGTCTATGGCGCAGCCCCACGCCACGTGATGTTGTTATCGAAACATTTCCAAACATTAGACGTGCGCGCTGCCAGCTGATTTCAGCGAGGGGAGCGATCGACGTGCGACGCAACAAGCACTTTAGTGGTCCAGCAACAGGAATTCCATCCCTCACTTAACCGTGTATGTGTTTCATTGTAAATGACAATCTTTTCACTCCTGGGGTCAGATAAGGAAGCACATGCAGCCAACTTGCCCACGGCTTCACACCCATAATTGTCCCAGAGCCGCTGCCCAATAATTGTTTTGTTTTTTTTAAATCTGCATTTCTATTTAATCTTAATAGTCCAGTAGAGGGGATTCCATCGACGTGCAGTTTAAAGAACATGCTTGTTTAGTTTTTATTTTGCTTAGTAATGTGAATATGTAATATTTATGGGGAATATTCCCAAATAAAATATGTCTACTTAAATTTGCCATAAACTCACAGACACGTGTGTGGAACATGGAGGTGGGCAGGACAATCAGCAATACAATTGAGCCCCGTAAGTAACCCAAAGAATCTTTATGTTCTGATCCACCATCAGTAACCATCGATCAGACATGGAACAGAGCAGCAGATAATTGTTTCATTATCATTCATTAATTCATACATTGAGTTTTTTCATTATCTCACTGTCTCTATATAAACAGACATTTCAAGCAAAGGTTTCAGTGCCTGAAGGGGTTTCACTGTGTGAGGTCCTCATCCTTTATCTACCTGTGATTTAGCCCATGATAACATTGCTTCTCCACAAGGTGGAGATGTTGTCAAAATTATTTTTAATGCAGTGTGGTTGTTGACCATAATTATGACCAAAGTAGGGTTGCTGTTCTCAAATGCATTTAATAGTTCATCATGAGTCAACAAAAAAAAAATCACTCTACTAACACAGTAAAAATAAATACAGGTAATGTTTCTGATAAAAAACTGTAGCCCTTTATATTTGGAAACGCACATACAGTCAAACTGATGAGGACTCATGCTACACGCAGTTGCTTTCTAGTGTATCTCTGCTACATATTGTTTTTACTAGAAAAAACGAACACAGCCATCTGCCCCAGTTGAAGGGCTCAACACTACACCTTAAAGAGAATCATGAGCCTGTGCTCTCACATGCCAGTGAAAAACGACATTCACTCCACTCAGCTGCTCATTACAGTGTCAGAAAACCATGTATTACAAAAATTAAACACAACATCACATTTTCACATCAGTGCAATTAAACCCTGACCTGTTGGCTCTACCAACAAAAGCATGCAAGTCGATTAGTCTATGAATCACTCCTATGTACAATAGGCCTGCTTACTTTCAGTGCAGCCACATTCGCAAAGTATCTAGCGAGGCCTAATCAAACGAAAAAGCAACTGTTAATCTCACAACATTACCAGTTAAATTCTACTGATATGAAAGCTTTATTAAGGATCCCTGTGTGTCTGTGATGCACTCGTGTTTTCTGAAAGCCACGAGCTCTGTCCTTATTTCTGTAGGATATCTGAGCGCAAGTGGATTACATCTTCTGTATGTGAGGCATTTTTTATAGAATATGGTGGTACATATATTTAGTTAGGACATCCCTGTGGGATTTTATTGCTCCTCCATAATCCAAAGTTTCAACATCTGTCTCTTATCTCGTTGTGTCTGTCCTTCGCTTGACAGAATGTCAGCTGTCTCTGTCTCCCTCACTTGCTCTCTCTGTGTCACGCATCCACATTGCGTGTAGCCGTTCTCATTTTAGGTTCTGCAGCCTTCTGCAGGTCCCCAAGTTCCCTGGATTTAATGTATTCATCAGAAACAGTGAGTGAAGGGAGGGAGCAGATTATAGTCCTACAGTCTTATCATGGCATCATGATAAGAGACGTTTGTAAGTTTATAACAGGTATTGGGAAAGAAAAAAATCAGTCTATGTCTAAAAACCCCAAATGAAACACAAGATAATAATATACATATTCAAGATCATCTTTTTTGCTCATTTTGCTCATAATCAATCTTGTGGACCATTGCCCCCATACCCTCAAAAATTAAAACGTGTCACGTATGAGCATGTGCTGTCGACTTTAATGAATATGACAGAATCGAAAGGAAGACTCAATGATATTGCTGCCTCTCCATTTTGAGTCTCACAGCTCGCATCCTATCAGGCCCAGCTACAGTCCCCCACCGACCCTGCTGCTGTCTAGTTTTGGGAAACACAGCCCAGCTGGTGGATGTGGGAGCATTAACCGTGCTATGCTAATCACCTGCTT
Source organism: Channa striata (assembly GCA_033026295.1). Classification (NCBI taxonomy): domain Eukaryota; kingdom Metazoa; phylum Chordata; class Actinopteri; order Anabantiformes; family Channidae; genus Channa; species Channa striata. The sequence goes on from CM065178.1 coordinate 6,411,688, forward strand.
CCATTTCCACCTTCTTCCTGGAATCTAAACATTTGGCAGAATTTGAGTAGGAAGTGGTTGGATGACCATGTGTGAAATTTGAGTGTCTTTTACAGCGCACGAGTCTAATAAACCTCATTTTGAAAAATCAGCTCAGTAAAGCAGGAGGCCACGGGGTATATATATATTTATATATATATATATGTTTTTTTTTCCAGCCATTAAGATAAAAGTCCTTTTCTCCACTGCCACTCCGCTCCTGGGTGCAGGGTGAGAAGGGTGGAGGAAGCTCCCACTGTCACATGATGGCGCAGCGGTTCCTCTGCAGCGCCCCCTGCAGGCGGATGGAGGTGTGGTTCTGGCGCATGCCCCGTGCCACGGCGATGCCCAGCAGCTCCTTGAAGAGCAGCACTACGTGCCAGTTAAACTTGGCAGAGCACTCCACATAGCCGCACTTCCAGGTCTTCTTCACTAGGACTGACACTGCCCTGCGAGGCATGAAGCGCTGTCGCTGCAGATCTCTCTTGTTGCCCACAACCAGAATTGGCACCTCACTGCTGCTGCCTTCCCTGCAGGAGCAGGAGCATGAGAGACAGAGAAGAGGGTTATTTCAAAAAGCCCAGTAGGGCTAAAAGCACAGCTATAATCTCGGTGTTTGTCACAGTGGTTGGCTGGGTGTGTGCAAGATGTCTACGTGCAGTTTTTCCTTCCTTCTGAGGTGTGCGGGGGTGGACTGGAGGATTAGAGCTCACAGGCTCCAGGGGCCTCCCACCATACATTGCAGCAGGCAGTTTACAGCATTATAAAGTGTGAAAATGTATTGCGTGTGCCAGAGGTAGGCATAAATTACTGACACAAGATTTGTGTTTATGGTGCTTCATCCTACACTGCTAATGAAAAACATCAACATATAAGAGGATGCCATCAAGCCCGACTGTTTCCAGTAGCTGGTGATGGATTTGAACTCCGGTGTGATATGATGCTCGGTATAAAAAAGGAGAGGATGATAGTTTTCTATGACGCAACGAAAGAGTAAAGTAGCTTAGAGTAATGTCTAACCTGAACTGTAGAGCAGAAACTACAAGGAAAGAAGGGCTGACTTCATAAATTAAAATTTACTAATGTGCGTGTTTGTTTAGTTGATATCCAGAGCTCTGATTATAGTTTATTTAAATAAAAATTTGCGTTTGACTATATTTACTTTACTGTAATGGGTCAGGTTGAGTTCATCGCTCTATTTAAACAGGTTCATCATAAAGCTGCATAGAGCTGTGATATCAGTAGTGACATCTGCTGACTTGCAAATCTGTGTTAGCTGAGGTATAAATTGTTAAAGCGGCTGCATTAACAATTTAGCTTGTGTCTTTTTGTTTCATCTTGTCTCGTCATCTGACAAGGACTTGCATACATATGCATTTTTTTCACGTCTGTCTTGACAGATGGACCAATGGCTTAATACAGAGCATAGATGCAGGCACAGAAAAAAAATAATGGTAAAGTTCTTGTGACGCCGAAAAAAACCATCACTCACAATCATTGCACTTTTCTCCTTTCGCAGTCACATAACAGACTTAAAAATATCTCCAAGTTTCGCTGCTCAAGCTTGAGTATTTTAGGAGAACGTAATGTACAGTATGTGTGACAGTGTGTGCATCTGTTTGTGGGAGCTGGGGGGAAATTACAGAAGCGTTGGAGGGACACTCCACTGTCATAACATTGGCTAATAACAATAAGGAATTTATGCTTTGGGGTTAAAACTGAGCAGAGAAAGTAAGTGTGAGAATCGATATTTTAACCGATTTTGTCAGGAGAACGTCACGAACCATTTCTAGTATTTTGGGTATATATTTCAAAATAAACATGTCTTTTTTATGGTTGACATCTACAGTACAGCCAGCCTGTGTTGCAACAGTTTGAATTATTCATGATTTCAGTTTATATAAAGTATCAGTACTTTCTCCTCTCTCTCCATCTCCTCCTCCTCCAGTCTGGTCTCAGATCTTTGTCCCATGATTACTCACTTCTCCTGTTTTCCATTCCTTTTGCATTCACCCTTCCTTCCCCAGCCACTGGTGGTAATGGTTTTCTGTCATGGGCCATGAACATCCTTTGAGCCACAGAAAGGTGGGCATTGCCTGTGCCTTGGCAATTTGGTCATGTACAACATAGCAGAACAGATCAGGCCACTCATTCTACCTTTCACTATCTAAATACATGCCAACATTCAGCACTGCAGAGCAGGAGATGTAGTCTTTAGTCATCTGTCCTTTCGGCTTTTGTTTTGGATCAAAGCCAGCCAGGAGTCTGTTATGATCTTTCAAATCTTTTGCTGCCGTATTCTGTCCTGTAGTATAGTATAAAGATAATCCTTAATTCACTCGTGGCATCTCATTGGGGCTCTGATGCAGTAATGACAGACTCAAATAAAATTGTCAGGATGCAGAGAGGAATGTTCTAAGATATAAAATATCACCACATCACGTGTACTGATTGCTTTGTGGCAGCCTTTTACAAACGCCTTAGTCCACATGGTTCACACAGTGACATAATTTAAAACCACCATGAGGATTAAGGAGCCGTGTGCCAGTGGTTGCATGTTCAGTAACTGGGTGGCGGTTGATCATACCTGTGCTCCACTATCTGCTGTCTGATCATTTTGACGTATTCAAAGCTCTCCACACAGCAGATGTCATACACCAGTATGTAGGCGTTGGCATTGCGAACACCTCTGCAGCGTAAATCCAGCCACTCCTAAAGGACAGACACACAGGTAAAAACATTATAAATAAATAAATTGGCAGGGATTCGAGAAATGGTCTAGACCGAAATATCTTGACTAATGGTTGCATGACTAACTGTATATCCAGGCGACACTATTACACTTTCTTCAGTGAAACACCTTGACATCTGCTGGGTGGATGTCACACACACTATATTGTTTCCACACACTGTAACCTAACAGCATTGGTGATCCTCTGATATTACCTCTAGAGGTTATATTTGGGCGGACAGATGAAATTTGGTGCAGACATTCATATTCCCCCGCAGGATGAATTATAATGAGTTTGCTGATCATCAAATGCAAAGTTTAATTATCTAGTACTTTGGTTTATAACTTTCTGCAAAACTAATGACATTTTCATTATCTTCAACTGGAATTGATGTTCACTGATAATTAGCTCATATTGGTATGCTAACATGATAACCTATGGTAAGATGGCAAACACTGTAAATATTTCCTTGTAAATCTCAACACGTGTGTATTATGTCTGTGAGCATTTTTATTTGAACACACTCAAAGCCCTGCCAACCATACAAACCTTCTAGTGCATAATTCACCAATTTTCAAAGTAGAATAATAAGGAGCTGGCAAACAATCTGTTGTTTATTTTACAGCATTTTGGCTCAGCATCACAGTTTGCCTGTCTCAGGTCCATCTCCATAGTCTTTGTGAAAAACTGCAGAATCAGTGAAGTTATCTATCTGGCATGTCTGGGAGTCTCACACCTTGGAACAAATTCATAAAACATGATGACTGCCCAGCAGAACGCATTGCACCGTGTCCTAGCTACACGCGTTCAAGGACAACAGAGGTTACAGCCCGTAAGAGACAAGCAAACACTCTGCCTTTTGTCGGGGGAAGAATAAGACCCATACCACAGTTAGCATTTGTTGATGCTGATGCTGGTGCATATGCAGCGGGCCAAACAGCACCGTTTGTTGGATGGTTTGAGCTTCGAGCTGTAATCAAAACACAAGTGGGTTCATTTACACCTACGGTTGGACAGTGACCCGTTCTTCTCCTCATGTTGTGTTTTGGTAAATTCTCACCAACACCACCTGCCGCCTCTAACAGCATGCAATGAATTTGTTAGGCATGATCTGATAAAGCAGGGAGAAGAAACGAGAGCAGCTTCAGGGGGTAATAGAAAAAGAACTGTGGAGGAAAGTAAATGAGACAAAACACTGCCCTGAGAGAAAGTTGAAAAGATGAAAAAGGCAGCGGGGGATTAAAGGATGAGCAGGAAGGGTATCAACATAACCTCTGGTGTGCCCAGACTCTGCAACTGCCAGGAGCGGAATTCAGTTCGATTCTCCTTTACTTTATTGAGATCAACACAATCTATCAGGCGTACAGTCGACTGTCACTTAGTTTCTCCAAGCATAAAGACATGGAAACGGGGAAAGCTTTAAAGCTCCCTGAAACATTACATGTGATTTAATCCATCCAAAGTTGTGGTTTTCACCGGGATTATTAGCCAGGCAATTTACTGATTAGATGTTGCCAGGCAACCAGCAAAGACTACAAGAAGTCATAAGGTTCCTGTGTAAATGCTAATCTGTTAGCCCAAATCACAAGCATTTGCGCACACTGAATTCCAGTTTTTGAACGATGCATCTGCACCTTAGGCACCTTGCATCATTTTGCTTTGCTTTGCTCAGATATCAAGCGCTGATTGTCAGACATCTTTTCATTTCTTTGCTTCTAATTAACATCTATGTCATGTGACCCTCGTGTGTAGCAGTGCTTGTAATGATGATTGATTTGCTACAGTACTGAACTCATTTTCCACATGGTGTTCACAATTGTCCTTCTACCTTCTGCAAGCTTGAATATCAGAAATATAATTTTCAAGACAAAACATGCTTTTCAGATCAACACACAGTACAGGCAAATGGCATCGTATGACAGGGGAGGCTAAGAAAGCAGGCAATTCTTTTCAGTTTGGAAGAAGGCATTTGGGGCTTGATGACTGTGAGGAAGAAACAGCCTCACACATCAGCAGGGAGATAATAAGGTTGATCAGAAATGGAGATGTGGCACGAAGAATGCTGCCATGAAAGAGAAAGCAGAGGAGGGAAGGCACTGTGTTGTGAAAACTGGAAGAAAGTATGTTTATTTTCTTTGTCATTTTCTCCCAGATTGAATCAGTTTTCAGTGAGAGGGAAAAGCATGTAGTAGATGGTATGATTTCTTATGCTGTTATAAAAGTTAAAAGCCATGTCAAGCAGGCAAACGAAAATGTTCATCTATTTTTGCCAAAAAAAAGATGTATTCAAAATAAAACATCACACCATCACAGCTCGCCCTTTGCTCATAGTTGAGGCAATTAATGACATGCGATGCACACAATGGCTTCAAATGGAGCCTCAAATCCCGGGTATTAAAAATAGCAGCTTGTGTTCTCATCTCATATCTTTTTTGTCATCTGAGTCCTGTTTTTAAATGTGGGGGAGATGCTAAAAACAGCTACCCTACTTCTCTAAAACCAAAACAAAGAACTGCAGTTGGCCTGGGTGGTGTGAGATAGTGCAGCAATCTACGGCGAATGAACTTAAAGCGAAGAAATTTAAAATGCATGTGTGGGCATTTATTTGTATGTGCTTGCAGGATGTGTGAGTGTGCTCGTGGGAGCGTGAATATGAAGTGTGGTGCCACTGTCTCTATCCTCCAGTCGCTCTTCTTAACACAACGCAGGAAAAGAGCATCTCATCCTTCGCTCCTCAAGAGCCAAACAGAACATGTTTCCGTGACAACCGCAGGCCATGGTCAGTTTTCAACAGGCTTGTCCAAGCTGTTGTGTCTCCTGATATTTGGTGATGAAGGCAGCACAATGGTAATGAGCGGCTGCGATGGATCAATACTCAAGGACAGGAGGGAGGCTACTAGAGTGTAACTGGGTGATGATGTTGGTGGTGGGGGGGGGGTCCTGAACAGTTAGAGTAATGTCACACGTAGGCAACGCCAGCTGATACGCAATTAAAATCTATTACATTCCCCAGGGTTGAAAGTCCCATTACTCAGTGATGACCTGTACTAGGAAAAGCATTAGGAGATTAAAATCGGAAAGAATCATAAAATGTAGCTTATAAAAATGGGTTCAAGCGCAGCCAACTGGGAGGTGGGGGTGGGGTGGTCACGGATTGTTGATTTTTCAAACTGGAGCAAAACAAGAATGTGAAACAAGTACTAACAGCTCTGAAGGAATCATTCAAAGTGCTCAGATATATGCTAATTTTCTGTCAATAGATGATAAGGATCGATTATGCGCATGCGGCTGTCTTTTAAACATGAAGCTACAGACACCACAAGTCTGAAAATGGGAAAACAGGCAGCCTGCAGCAGTTTGTAGTGGACTCTATTAGTCAGGCATTTCTTCTTCTTTATGCTGAGCTAAGTTAACCATTGGCTGGAAGTAGCGTCATATTAGCTTTGAATCTTAGGTGATTGGAAATGGTATCAATCCTTGGGAAATATTCAAATTTGGCATATTTCATATTCTTGCTTGCTTAAACATACCGATAATGGTATATAAATATAAAATATTTCCGTTCTATAAAACTGAATTCTTCATTACTGTATTATTTAAAAAGCAAAACATTCATCTTATGTGAGCAAAAGCTTCATATTTCTACCTCATCTGTGAGAGTCAACAATGTGTGACATGAAAAGCAATCATTTCCAGCGTGTTATCACAAACACTATCAATGGAGATAACTGAGAAAAATGCCCAGAGAGACCAGAAAGGGAGAGAAAATATTTTGCGTGGGAGGAAGTCATGGCAATACATTATGGGAGGAACAAACATATAAAAGAACAAGGAAAATCATTGCTGAATGCACTGTCAGGCTTAAATCCATCTGTCACCACATCCCATTGACACAGTGTGACAGATGCACTCTAAGAGCAATGCTATCAGCAACAGACAGATACACCGCAAAGCAAACAAATCATTATAACAACACAGTCTCACAGTGAAATAATAGAAATCTTGCCTGTCTCCAGCCCTGGAAAGGATAAAAATGGCTGCGTGTGGTTGAAATGGGGTCACAAGTAGCCTGCCAGAAAATAACAGTTTTTCTTTCAAATATAATCTGAGCTGATGAGAAATTGCCACGCTGCATAAGCATGGAGGCGTACTGACTCACTCGACTCTGCAGCTTATTCATCACAAATTTTAGAGGACAGAATAAACCTCATTTGGTAACCCTTACTCTGACAGTGTCCATTAAACTCTGTGCAACCTCACTGATTGACTGCAGAGAATTCCCAGCGACGGCTCTGTCTGTCTTTTATTCAAGTAGGAAACTGTGCTTTAATTCAATTTGCTGTGTAGCGCGAGTACATTTTAATAGGCTTCTTTGTGCTGGTGCTGCCTGCATTGTGTCCACTGGCCCTGATTCTGGTTACATTTCTCTGCCCGCGGGGTAAATACGGAGCAGGAAGGGTGATTCAAAAATGCCCCATGTCTTGTTGCTGCCCTCACAGTGAATAGAGGATGTCACCTGAAGGAGCCAGAGAGTGGACATGACAGGCCCGAGAAGAAAAAGTGCAGCAGGCCCTCATAGAGTCATTCCTCAGAGAACGAGCAGCCATAAATCTGCCTGATACAAATGTTGTGGTTGCACTCAGCTAATGGTTTTTCCTGCCTGTACACCTTCCACAAAGGGCCTGTGAGACAGGCATCTTTTCACTACTATACACCTCTAAACAGGCATGAAGTGTTCACACCGTATCATACAGCATGTTTTCAGAGGATGAAAGGTGTGTGCGCTCAAGTTCTTTTTCTCGTGACTCAACCTTTGGGACACACACTCCCACTTCCACGTATAATGTCATGAGATGCTTCCTGTCTCACTCCTGATTTCAACTCCCTCCTAGCAGCTTGGGGTAAAGCACTATTTAGCAGAAGAAGGACAAAACTCAAACAGAATGACTTTACAGAAGGTCTCTGTGGGCAGAAAACAACAAAGCATGCTGCCGTCCTCTTAACACCTTCCAACGAAATGTTAAATTGGGTAGAAGAGCGTCATGCAGCAGACAGACAGTGTGACGGCTCAGCCTGCTCGTCAGTAGTTTAGTACAGCGTACCAGCACTTTGGGAGGCCTCTCGTTCAGGCTGCTCCTTTTTGTGTGTCCTCGGCCTAACGTTATTTGCTTAGTGCCATGTCGTCTGTGTAATCACAGCTGTTTGAGAGATGGGAATGAGGGAAATGTGCAGCGACAGCAGTCGTCTGATTGGTGTGGTGACCTTGGCATCCCACAGTACTGCTGCCACAACAGACGAGAGTCAAAAACACACTTCATTTCAACAATCAGTCCAAATCAGTTGACCAGGACCTTTCACCCCCACACACACATGCAGGCATGCACCAAACCACCCAGACTTTGTTTGTGCTATTACATGATAAGAGGTATTGAAACAATATATATGTCAAGTTTCTCCTATAAGCTGAATATTCAGGATCCTGATCTACGTTAATCAAATGGTTTCTGTCAAAGTTTCAATAATAACAAATACTGAAACCCCAAGTCCCTTCCTTTGTGTTTCCTTTTCACAGTGGAGGAACAGTGACGCTTTTCAGGGCCTGGACTGAACTTTTTCACAGAATGAGGACTGTGAATTTTGTCATCTATCACTTGTGTGGATGTGTGCTAAGAACAGATCTGTTCTGAGGGAATCGACAGTTAAAAATTACATCTAGTAATGCTATTCATACGAACATTACACTGTCGTTGAAAAGCCGAAGAACTGTGAGCCCAATCTTTCAAGTAAGGAAGCTTAATAGCAGAAAAGCCTAAAAAGTCTTAAAAGATTAAGCTAAAAGAAATCTGCTTTGCAAAGGACTACAAGCCTTGGGGCATTTCAAGATACAGTTACTTTATGATCCTGCAATCAGATGTGTCTCCAAATCATAAGGCATGTGACCTGTCTCTGTGAATAAAAGGGCAGCCGCCTCTATCCTCAAACTTAGAGTTTAACCAGGTGCTCTGCCCTAAGCCTGCAGCACAATACTGATAATGTTTTAATGCGCACAACCACCAGCAGCAAAGTATAATCAATTCATCACGATATTTTGAGGGAGTCTCCTCAACAAAAATTTTGCAAGGTGGCATTTTTTCTCACGCAGCAAGCTGAGAGTTTACATCGTCAAAGTGAAGCTCTGGGAGGCTTAAAGGCAGCCGGGTATCCATAGCAACTAGTAGACTAGTGACATCTGATAGTGATAGAAGAATAAATGAAATCGGGGGTTTTGTCTTTGATGAATGCCATTGGCTGCGAACAGACGGGCACTCGAAAAAGGAAGTGGGGACTGAATAAATGAGATGTGGACTCGGGCGACCTGAGGACGGATCATCGACGCTGGAATAAAAGCCGCTTGAGTAAAGTTGAGTGTTTAGGAAGAGGCGCCTGCTACGGGCTCATGCACAGACGTGGTACCTGGCTGGAGCTGGACGGAAAGGAGGAGATTGGCGGGACGTCCAAAATCTTCAGCTCGTACATGTTCCCGTTCAGTATGACGGAGGGTCTGTACACATATCTGGTCCTGGTCGGCGTGTACGCCTCCGAGAAATCGTTATAGATGAACTGGCGGATTATAGAAGTTTTCCCCACTCCGGGAGCACCGATGACCGCGATACTCAGCGTCTCCACCATTCCTGGAGCCCGAGTTCAGCACCATGGACAGCGGCGTAAACAGCGACAGATGTGAGCGTCCAGAAAACACAGCTGGCAGCCGCTCGAGCAGCCGCCTCCGAACCTCCTAAACTGGGTCCATCAGCGCGCAACGGAACGAATAAATCACCCACCCGTCGAGAAGAGCGAAGGAACTTTATCTCCAGGATGAGGGTGAAATGAGTGAAGCCATGCAGCCCGGGAATTGTCAAAAATGAAGCTCAACCATGATCATGCAGATGGAGGGATTCTCGCTGCCTCTGCAATCCAACACACAGAGAGAAACTCTTGGTTTTTAGGGGACATCCCCAGGCGACCTCTTCCCCCGAGAGGAAGCGTAAAAGTCCGTCCTTGTTGTCTCCACTTGGACATAATCTCATCCAGGCTAGACTCTGACCTTGCCCACACACACACAGGAGCCCTCAGTGTCTTCGCTGATGATCTCCCCCCTGCGCCTCTAACACATTTCCACCGATGCACCACCACCGCGCGCCTCCATCACTGGGAGGACGGACGCAAATGAGCTTTCCACGTGTTGGCAGATTGGACACAAGCGCATAATCTTCTTTTGTTCGATGGCAGACGACAATAATTCACGTCAGCGCGACTGAGGAGACAGGAGGAAGTCGACACAGGCTGCAGACGTGCGCTTTCTGTGAAGGCATCTGGATCCTGTTAGGCAGAGTGAACAGTGGCGAACACTGCTCGCTCTCTCTCTCTCTCTCTCTCTCTCTTGCAGCATCCCCTGCCCGGCTCATCCAATCGGATCCTGCCGTGCACACGGCGTGTGGAGGCTCGGAGCGACCATACGCCGCAAACAAGCGACAACGGAACAGGCTCCACACAGCGCGAGGATCACGGAGAAGCGGCGCAAAGCTGAGCATCGTCTGTCCGAGGTTACGCGCCTTCTCATTGGACAAGGCTCCTCGGGCAGCGGGTTGAGGCGGCGTGTCACGTCCATCACTGAAGAGGCGACAAGCCCGAGGAATAAATTCCCCCAGAAGAACCGGGGGGTGAAGCTCGCGCCCTCGGGAACACAGCGGCCATTCTGAAGTGCGAGAGGACTGTGATGAACTGCGTTTATAAGGTGTTAAAGATTTGATTATATAAGCTCACAACAGCTCTGCAGATTCCAGGTTGTGAACAGAAGGGTTTTTTTATGAAGATTGGACTAAACAGGCAACCGCGCCGGGCCCCAGACAATCAGGGACCCTGAAGGCCACAGTCTGTGTGGGGGTTATTGTAGGCTAGAACTATCCCAGCACAGTCCAAACTGACACACAAAAAGGCCTATACCGTCACACACACATATATATTTAGATCTGATATTAAGCATTTTTCTTGAATCGTCATCTAAACTATCACAAAGCAAAAATGAAGGCATGTGGTTTTCAGCTGTGCGTAACAGGAAGCAGCAGATCGTCCAGATCTAGCTCGAATCCTTTGTTCCATTTTGATGGAGTCAGACATTTATTAATACCCTCTCCTGATAACCCCTTATTTTTAGAATTTTAAACAGTTATAGAAAAAAGAGAATACTGAAGGGCAGCTGCTCTGATTCAATGCACCATCCTGGAAAATCTACCAACGTTTTTGCATTGGAGGCGTGAAAAAACACGTGACAAACGTCTTCATGTGTCAGAGCAACAACAGCAGATATAAGGACATATCTGTGTCTGTCTTTCTTATGACGAGTTATAAATTAAAATATTAGATATAAATGACTTGTAAATGCTAGATACGTGGGCATTTAAATCTGGTGTTTTCGACACCTTTATTTGTAACTGAATTTTTGAAAAAGCAATTAAAAAATGTGGCGCCTTTTTTATGTCAAACGGTGAACGCTCCTATCCGAAGTCCAAGGTGCTCACCTGACCCACCCTGGGGTTCAGTGTCTTTCCCAAGGACACTCGATACACAGCCAGGAGGGATCAGGGACTCAGACACTGGTCTGTGAGCTACAGTCTGTTTTTAAAATCCTGGGTTCCCTCTTCCACAATCGAAAATCTTACACATTTTACAAAGTTGAAAAATTGCTGTTTATATTTCGTTTGTTAGTGGCGTGTGCACCTCCAGCTGTTCCTGTGCTCTGGCGCCCCCTGTTGGACTCCCGTCATCACAATGGATCAACATTAGAGCTCATTTAGTAGGAGTCTCAGCTTTCCACGGACTCCTCTCTGGTCACTGACTCTGTGGATACAGCTTTGATGGTTCTCACAGACAGACACCAGGTGCACAGTGTTGTGTTCCCCTTTAGATCATGTAGCTGAAATCCTGGTTAAGCTCTCCACAGCAGCGCTGCCTTAAATATGAACCTGGTTGTAGATAAACCTTAGACTTTGCTCAGGGATCAAGGCTGAACAATACAGGAGCTGCCGACTTTGTATGCGAAGCTGTAAAGGCTGTTCAGTGTGTAACACTAGAAGAGATCAGAGCAGCCCACGAGAGCAGAAACGTGAACACCTCAAAAGGTCATGAACGATTATAAAGTGCGGCGTGTGCAAACACCAGAGGCTGACTTCAAGGGGATTTTGGCATGTTGACTTTGCCGAGCAAATAAAACTGAGATAACATTTTGCATCCTGTGATACTGGGACTTTGACACTGGCAGAGGAGGGGAAAAAAAACTTGGACATGGATTTAATAAAGTTTTAATGTTTTTTTTTCTCCAAATGATGTACACACAAATCATGTCGATCAAAGCATCTGATTTAACACATGAACAGCAGTTCAGATGAATCAGCTGTCAGGACACACAAAGACACACACTCAGAATACGTGGCCACGTTTGTTGTAACCTCTTAACGTGTTGGTGTGGATGCATACATTCTGGACAGCCCATAAAAAGGCTTCAGAGGGGAATGACAGTTATCTGTGGAATCTGCAGGTAAGACCGAGACATCGCATGTTGCTCCAGCCTCGTTTTAGCCAAGGCTGAGTGTGTACCTACGTGTAGATTTATTTCTGAAGTGTTACAAACCATGACATGAATTTGTAGTTGTCCCACCTGAGGCCTTCATCTCAGGTGACCATGATACTCAGAAAGCTGCGACAAGGATACAAAAGAAAGGAAAGTGGCAGAGTCCAAGGAGCCCCACATGAGGAAGCAGCAAATACAAAATCCTCAACACCTGTGTTTCTCTCCCCATTTTCCTGATGCACACTAACAAGACTACAAACACAAATTAATTCATGGAATGACTACATAGGACAGCAGTTAGTGGATAACTGCTACTAGTCTATAAAATGTCTAGATGTTGATGTAAAAATTAAAAATAAATGCACATCAACAGTTTCCATGCACACAGTACACATCAGACATTCTGCTCTCAAGGGCAGCAGAGGGTCCACTTCCACTGCTGACCAGATGCTAAAGAAAGCTATAAAATGACAAAGACATCAATAAATTAGTTTGTAAATATTTATGTGTCTTTGAAGGCCCGGGCAGTCAGAGGGGTCAGAAGGGTTAAAGCCTTGTTGTATTGCATTTTAACTGAACGTATCCTAAATAAATATGCGGACAGTGCTGATTCACCTGCTGATTGCCGGCGCTAAAAATAGACTCCAATTTGCAGAGAAGGGGGCTAGATAACGATTAAAGAGCCTCATGCAGAGTCATGGGAATAAGAGTCATACAGCTGTGTGTCCCAAAAACAATAAAGGTCGTCAGAGCAATGGCTCAAACAGGGAAGGGTGGATGACCTGCTCAGCCCAAATGTGTCCTACAAATAACTTATGAGAGAAACTCGCTAAACTGAAACACGAAGGGGAGACGGTCTAGCCAAGACGGAAAATAAGACATTGACAGCAGTCTTAGGACAAAAATGTAAAAAATAAAGGAAACCTGGTGATAGTTCAATAATCATTAAATTATGAATTAGACAGCTGCAGGACACACAGAGGCTGGTCTAAAGGCCCAACACAGCAGAAAGGAGCGCCCGCACCGCATAAGGTGGAGAGATGGTCTGTGGGACAAGTGAAGGAGAGCAGAAGAGGTGCAGGAGTCTGAGAGGGCAGTGGCTCGGTCACCAGAGGGGCGTTTTTCAGTTCTTCAGCACCGCCTCGTAGCCCTGGAACACACACTGGGAAACTTCTGGTGCTCTGCACTTCAGAGAGACCTAAGGGCGAGATCCATTGCGAAGGGTAAAACATGATTAGGTTCAAACACTAAGGTCAAAATTCAAGGTAAATACAGACAGCACATTTGTGAATACCCACTGTGAGACATATAGCACGAGTTACTAGAGGAAACAAGTTAAAACATCAGAGCATGAGTGAGAAGCTAAAACATAGTTTTTATATAAATTAGGACAAATGTGAAGCAGATGACAGCTTCTAATATGACGGTATTAATCACAAGTTAAGCAGATATAGCAATCTTTATTTTGGGGTGCAAATATTTGATATGCTGTATAACTGGGAATAAATGGAATAAAGAAAAATGGAAAGGGGAGCCAAGTTAACCAATGAATTTCACAACATATTTCCCTACAAGGGTAATGAAGATACTATCAAGATTTTTACTAAATGTATTTTCTGAACATTTCAAAATGTGTTACCAAGTGTTGCATTCCTAAAACATCTTTTGCTTAACCCTAAGCCGTCCACATACTATATGACATGGAAAAGTTTGCTTGCATTCATTCACAAACACATACATGTGCCCTCAGCTTTAATCATGTTAATAAACCGGTTTTAAATGACAAATACAACTAATGTGACAAAGTAAAATTTAATCTTCAGGAAAATTGTACCCACACTGATATTGATAGAGAGAGAGGGACAGGGAGAGAGAGGCCGTTTGGAGATATTAAACCTGAGGATAACTCTACTTGAGTAGGTTCGAGATTGTGGATCTGTTGCTAGGACTACAAGCTCAACATGACGTGAAAAAAAAAAGAATATATTAAATTGGCAATAAAATTTTAAATCCCCACATCTTTTTAGTGTTGACATTTGACATTTTAGGTCACCCCCCCCCGTATTTTCATCTATAAATTATTATCCACTACTGTTCCTTCCAAATTACAAAAAAAAAAAGTACTAGTTTTATTATGTTTTCTTAAATGAAAATTTCTATTTTTAGGCACAGACATTTTTTTCCACTATACTACAGTTAATAAAGCCTAATATTAATACACTCCAGCTTGCAGTGTCCAAGTTTGATGTTGCATCATGACAACATTATGTTTTCTATTTGGGAGCGGCACTAGTATTGTAATTGCAGTATTCATCTATTGCCCAGAGATCTCCCAGCCCCTCTTCAATTCACTAAAATACTCGGATCAAACAAAGGTGCTGGAGTGTGTTGTGGTGCAGTGGAATAAAGGGGTAATAGAACACAGCTCCTTAAGTGTTGCAGCTGTATTCTCAGGGCTCTTTACTAATGCATGCTGCTGCTGGCAACATTTAAGCCGCGGCGATCTTGTCGGCATGTGGTAAAATGTGAGGAACTGCAGATGCTCCAGCCACTGTGCAGAACCTGCTTGAAACTGTAGCGTTCATGTGTTAAGCTTAAGGCTTCCTACTAAAAAATAAGTATTATATTAGTGCACGCATGCAGAGTAATACCACAAAAGGATGAGAAAGATACAATAAAGACAAAAAGAGGGAGGAACCACATTAAATGTGTCAAGTATGCATCCAGCTTTGTTTCATCATCACAAAAAATATCAACAAAAATGGGAGTAAAAATATGTGGTGTGATCTTCAGTAAGAGACTGGAACATGTTTTCACAAACATGAAGCCTGGAAACAATGCAGGTTTTTGCAAAGCTGCATCGGCAGGAAGCATGAGACACTGCAGCTCTAATGCAGTAATGCAGCACTACAAAAGGGCAAGGGATGTTTTTGCATAATAATATGGGGTGATGCAATAATAAACTGAAATAAGTTCAAAGCTTTTTGTTTCATAAAATAAGCCAACATTAACGCCTGTATTTTGGGGTCACTTTATTTAATATCAGGCTAATTAGGTTACTTCCTGTTGCTGCAAAAAACAGCTGCAAAACAAAATTTTAATTCTACCGTATGTCGCAGCTACCGTAATAAAATTATGCCATTGCAAAGGGACAAATATTTGTGTGTAGTGTAACACTATTGTGTCCATTTCAGTATTGAAACTCACTTTTACCAAAACACTACTAGCTCAAGAGATGGGGAGCGAAAAATCAGCCTGCGATACTGGTCACATAGTTGCCATGGGGACAGGAGATGGCAGATGAGAACACCATGTTTCATGTCAAAAAGATAAGTGGTGTCCCAGTTCTCCACTATAAATACTATTAAGTATATATATGAGCTCAATAGAAAAGTTGTCAAATTAAATCTGGGTGCTTCAGACATTCTCATATTTGGAAGCTTGTAGCAGCTATATTTTTATAACAACAATGTATCAAATGAAAATGTGTAAATATGATGACAATGTAAAAATGGCTGCTCATAATACTAAGAATTTTCATCTTCTGCAGCTCCTTCCATTTCACACAGTTTTAGTGCATTTCACCTCAGCATTCAGCTGTCTGGCCCCACAGTGTATCAGAGTCAAGTCTGAGACTATATGGTGAAGACAGCGAAACATTTAACAGCTAAAAAACTAAGCCAAAAAATGCAGCTCAATAAAGTAAATTTTTCAACTGTACTTCATAACACACTGAATTGTACAATTATGCTGTCCATTAATGAAACACTCAAAATGTGATATGTACATTCACATCTGTTAAAACATTCCCTTTCCGTTAGTTTTCCACTCTAAATGCATTACATAGTCAAACTCAGCTCGCTGTTAAGTGTGGAACTGGGACAGCCATAATACTCTAATATAAGCAGTGGGGCATCGTGGGACAGCTGAAACCAATCATATTTTGAGATATCAGGAAAAATAGGTCAAGCTACCTTTACTCTATAACACAGCATCAGTAAAGGAGCAGGAAAAAAAATAAATCAAAGCTGGTCCTACACATCTCTGTTCATTTTAAAATATTATAATTGTTTTATGTCTTCAGAGGTGCAATCAAAGCCAAAACACATGCACTGGCAAGAGCTTTACTTCTTAAGGTCTAAAAATAGCAGCCAAAAAGCTTTGGGAGCTAGGCTTTAATGTGCCGTGCCAAAAGAGTGCAGTGACCAGGCAGCAGCTCAGAGGGAGCAGCCTGAGAATACACACAGTTAGCTGAGAAGTTTCGTCTTTTCATTATTAAACTATTTATGATTATCTGCAAAATGTAGGGAATCCCTTTCAAGAAACAATGTGCACCTAATATAAATATGAAATCAAATTGATAGAAGCAGCTAAACTGAAAAAGCTAAAAAAGGTAAATATGGACAACTTCCTGAATCAATGTTGGACCATGAATTAATGCAGTGGAGAAAAAATGCAGCAAGTCAACACATAAATAAAATATATACACCACCTCCACAAGAATAAAAGATCCAATTAACATTTTACAAATAATCATTAATTACTAATCAGCTTTCACTTCACTTGAGAAATCTCAGCTCAAGCTGTGTGAGGACTGAAGTGACTAAGGAAGGTGTGAAACCATTTTAAATTCAGAAGATTTAATGAGAGACAGCTGACTGACAAATTGACTGGTCTAGACAGGAAATACAAAAGAACACAAAGACCGTTATTGCCAGCTCAAAAAAAAAAAAAAAAAAAAAAAAAAATATTATCCGAAAGCAGAATGATGAGCAGGGAGGAGAGTCACACCAAGGTCATTGTTTTGGACTAGTCATGCAGAATTTGTAATCTAAACATAATCTATCAAGAGTAAAGTCTGTGGTACAACAAAAGACAACACAATGGAGGATGCAAACAAAAACACAAAAATGAGTCAGCTCACTCCAATCACTGCACAATCAGCCCTTCAGCATGCTCACCACTCATTACTGCACATAAATCACCATCATGTCTCTGCCTGTTTAAATCACCTACTGTTATGTCATTTGTTTTCACGCAGACAAACAATGACAAAAGCTATTATTTTTCAAACTGACTTCATGCTATGCTGATTAGTAAGATATAAATGTGCTAACAAATAAGGCAAAACATTTTTTATTTATTATAAACCTTAGTTATATCATGTAATTCTAAAATACAACATACATCTGTTGTCGACAGAGAGACCAGCATCAAACCTTCTCCTACACATCCTGTCTACAGTCTGTATTCTGATGCTGGTCGCCCCCTCAGCCATATGAATTCTCATTTTCAGAGGGCAAACTATGGATCACCAAGATTCTGTTGGAACAAAAACTGTACTAGGGTACTTTAATTCGTTCAAAAATCTCCTATTACAAATGTTTTACTACGACTACTAATTATAAATAATTTACATAATACCACCCAGTTATACAACAGTTATGATTAAAACTCGTGACTTCGGAAACAATTATCACAGTACTCACCGTATAGTTTGGATTTCCTGCTTGCACCCTCAGCTCAGCCAGCACCCAGATGCCATTGGTGAGTTTCATGGACTGATACAGCATGTCCTGACCGTCCACTGTACGCTTAGCTATAGTGAAGATGTTGCTACCCTGAAGCTTGTTGGAAGCTGCATCTATTATGAGAAAAATGGCCAAAACACAATATAGGTAATTTGAGCAACAAGATGACATAATCTGAACTGAAGGTTCCTCCAAGTGATGCCATCTGGAGACATTTTTCAGCTAGAAGCACAGAGATATTTTGATATAGGTATGTCAAAGGAGAGTTTAATGGCATTTACTTACATATACTACCCAAACTAGCAAATTAAAAATCAGCGAAGACATTATTTAACTTATGCAGTCTAATCCGAGCAAACTACTGCTCAATTTTACGAGACATATTCTGTGAATAATGATTATTACTGAGGTTATGTCATTACATGTACCGGACCCTGCAGGATTTCACCCATCATCCTCTGAAGTTTTGTTCATTAAAAAAAAATCTGTTGGGGGCAATATCCATTAAGTTATTAGGAATTCTTCTTCAGTTCACCTGATCTCATGCTTGTATAGGACTAATCTAACAGTTAAATAAGGACTGCAGTTAATGAGTTCTCAAGTAAAATTTTCTTTATTAGTCAAATTCGGAATTTATGATCACCACAGCTCTGCAGAGCTATACTCACATATGAAGAAGATGCAAGATATTAATGCACATGGACTTATTCGTTTGTCGGCGCATTTCTTTCCTCACCTGAACTCAGATGGCAGTCTTTGATCTGAAACTGGGACTCATTCTCATTAGGAATGTCTTTCCATGTGGCGAGAAACACCTGTCGCTCTGTGGATAAAGAAACACAATCACCAGATGAAACTAATGACAGCCCACACAAAGAACACAGTATAACAATAGGATAAGGTAAGGTAACCCAGAAATGCCTCTCCCAGGTCACGCGAGCTTTCCAACATGTTCAGGGTTTACCCTGAGATCTCCTCTAAATTGGATGTGCCCAAAAAACCTCCAATTGGAGGCATCCAGGGGGCTTCCTGATAAGATAGAAGACCCACCTCAACTAGCTCCATTTGACAACAAGGTATAGGGACTCTGTTCCGACTTCGACACCATATCTAAGGCTGACCAAACCATCCTACGAAGCAAGCTCATTTTAGCCATTTGTATTGGTGATCTCGTTCTTTCATTCATACCCAAAACCTCATGAGCACATGTGAGGGAGAGAATGTGGACTGTCTGGTAAGTGAGCTTTGCCTTCTGATTGGGTTTATTGCACTGCAATTGGAAATGTGGTAAATGTACATTTACACACCATTGCACTCACAGCTTAAATTAAAGAGCAACAAAAACAACAAGGAAAAAATTGTCACTGGCGTAAAATCTCAACAATGCAGCTCCAAGATTAAAAATTGTTTCAGGCAGGTCAGGTACAAGGTCACACATACATCTACATCACAGACGTCACCTCATTCCCAGAATAGTCATAATGTGCCCTCAGTGAAAGGTTGACGTATGTGTATGACGTTGATGTCAGTGGGGTTCTGAGTGAAGAGATTTAGCAAAGATAACTCACCCATCTTGCCGTCCTCTACAAACAACACGCTGATGGGGTACTGGCAGCTGAAGTAGAATACGTCAATGTTGTTCTTAACAGCCACCTGCAAGAGTGGGGGTGTGGGGGGGGAGACGAAACAAAAAGCAGGTAATTACTTTTCAAGTGCACTTCAAGGATGGGCATTGTGTGTGCTATTTTCAGAATACACAGGACCACAGATCTGTATCACGTTCTTTTATACAAGTGCAAGTATCTATCTACATTATAACTATAACAATAAAGATACTTAGATATTACTTAAAAGCTAACATATTTTAGAATATGCTCATCAGTAAAAATATGAATACAAATGAAAAAAAAAAAAGAATAGACAGTTAAAAATAAAGGACACAAACAACACTGACAAATTAAAGACATCTAAACTGGCAGGTAAAATAAAAAAAGCCTGTGTGGTCCACAGGTAGGACCTTTGCATTCCATGGACCACAGTGACAAAAATACAAAATGGAAAGATAAAGAAAGTTTATTTAAAAGCATCTCAAATAACAAGTTGCAGGCAGTGAACGCAATGACTTGTGAATAATTCATTCAGGAATCTAATTCCTGTGTGCAATGCCGGTATGCTAGTAAAACATTCATAAACTGCCCAAATCTTCATTCTGAATGTTTGTAAACTATAAGAGCTCTGTCGTTTTAAATACAATTCTATTTTGCTAAAATGATTGCTGTTAACTCACAAATATGGCATAAAATATTTTCGTAGTCCCCTATACTTGTGGAAGCTGTATCAGCAGAAAAAACAGTTTAATTGGTGGTCAATAGAAAACTAAGTATTCAAAAACTGTGTATTTTGGCTTCTAGATTTCCATTTTTTAAACATCTGACCACTTTTTTACTGTTCTTTTTTGTAAATTGAATACAAATGTGCTAAAACAAGCAATGTGAAATTGTCAACTACCTCTGTGGAAAATTTGAAACTTTTGATTAACCAATAAACCAAAGGTAATCTAATTAAACAATAAACAAAATATTCACAGACTAATCAATAATGAACCCAAACATTTGCTGCAGCTGCACAGACTAAACTCTACCACACTAGAATTATTTTAGAAGATTTAAACTACAGAAAAAAAAATATGAAGTTCAAACCATACATTTTATGAGGCTACTATTATCAATGCCACCTAGTAACTAAACTAATAGAGATGAGATGATCTATCTGATTCATTTTGGCAGGTCAGTAATTGATGCAATGATCAATTAAATACAACATTAAGTAGTGTCCTTTTGATTGTTAGCTGTGGAACAAAAAAGTATTTAGCCTTCACCCCTTTAGACACAAATGCTTTTTGGGATTGTTTTACCTCAGAAAAACATCAATTTCTATAAACTGCAAAGCTGAAGAAATCATCTCTTTGATGTCTTTAATTATCCATTGTGTCACTTCAGGATGCCCCAGAGTGCCAAAATAAGACTTGCTCATAACATTTCTAAAGCACCCAAAAATAATATTCTGAGACACAATGTTCCATCAAGACAAAAATAATACAAACGGCTCAAAATAAAATATCTGAGAAAATGTCAAAACGCGCAGTAGTATCCATCAAAAAAGGACCTTAGGGCATCTGAGTAGAAAGGTTAGCAGGGCTACTGCAACCAAAGAGGAGAAACAAAGAGCCATGTGTTGTGGGACCGCTAATAACTGCTCCCACCTAGAGAGTCCTATCTTCTCTCTCCAGCTGTGTACAACACCCGTCTGCAATTCTGCCCATCCTGATCAAAGACAGACTCTGGGACTTTTTATTTTTTCATCACAACTGCTGTGAAGACTGTGTGGGGTTTAATTATGTTTTAGGTTTTTTATGGGTATTTAACAGTATAGTTGAAAAACAGCTTGGTTGGATTACTAATCGGTTAAGATGTATGGTCACATTGTCGTGATGAGAATTACAGGAAAAAGGTCCATGAATAATATGAATATGACAAAGCATATTTTAATGTTAAAACTTAACACACAGACAAAAGAGAGCTGTTTACGTTAAAAAGGCATCTCTGATTGAATGCTGTCACAAAAGAACCAGGGATAGGATAATAAACTTAACACATCAGTGCCCTGACTAGAAAAAATAATTTGACATGTATAACAAGGTGTTATTCGTTTTTAATTATCTGAAAAATTACCCAACAACTCAAATGTGAATTTGAATTGTGAAATCAGTATTCATGAAAAATAGAAGATAAATATAGAAAGTTACAGTTCATCCAAAACTAAACCCCTACAATCATATATTGTTTACAGGAAATCAATGCTGTCTTACCTGTAGATTATTGAGAGGCTCCATCTTCATCACAGGTCCCACAGTATTGAGGGGAAGGCTCACTTCAATACTTTGATTAGGACTAAGAGGAGTGAGAACCTGGAGTGGCCCAGCTGGAGTGAGACCAAAGCTGCAAAGAAACACAGTGGTGGCAAGGTTGCAAAATGTGTCAAGACATGGAAATACTCTCTCACCATCTATTCCATGGTAGGCGGCCTTACCTGTTTCGGTTAAACTGAATGGCAAAATCAGTCATGACACTCATAGCTTTATTAGTCAGGGTCATCTCCATTTGGATGACCCCAGCACGGCGGGCAAAAGTTCCTGATATCTCCAGACCCTTAGCCTTCATGGCTGGAAGCCAAATCTAAGCAGAGACAAGATCAGCTTATTTTATTAGTGGTCCAATTTAACTCTAATATGTGCATCATTTTAGCCTATGGAGACTCACCATTTTAGGAGGGCTGTATGTTCCCATAGGCATACCAACCCCACCTCCGAGGTCAAACAGGTCATCCAGGCCACTGCTAACAGGGGCGTTGAAAGTCGCAGGCATTGCAGCTGGAGGAACACCAAAACCAGGCCCCACCTGTGGGTCACAAAGCAACACATCACCTTTACTCATTCAGTTTCACTACATATCGAGAAATTAAAGCCCACCAAAAACTCTTACTTACAGCCGGACTTCCTCCAAGGTCTCCCCCGAGCTGTATAGAGGGAAGCATACAATTAAATAATAAATAAATAAATCTGGTTCTGTTGTTACAACGTTTTTTCTGGGAGGTTTGAAAAGGAAGAATGAAGAGGTGTGAAGTTCTGAAAAGTCTTTCACATTAGTCCAAAACCAGTAGGTTTGGTTAAAATGCTACTCACTGTCTACTGTGGTGACAACAAAGGTAGGGGTACAATAAACAAATCTAGAGGTCCAAAAAGGATAGTGATTCCACACAGTGACAAAGCAAAACTACTCGGTATGGATATTTTTACTAAGAAACATAAGTGAACTAAGTAAAATCTTATTCAAATTGAGCGTTAAACATAAAAAATGCAAGACTAGTGCAATGTTGTGCAAACAGGGAAAGACGAAATGCTGGGAAGAACATAATGGTAGACTAGGGGAGAACAGGAGTCTACTCTGGTGCTGGCCTTTACTGGTCCAGTGTGGTCCCCTGGACCAAACTCAGTGGGGCTGTAATCAGGGGCCGATTGGGACTGATGAGGGAGCTGAGGTGACTGAGGAGTGTCCATCCGTAGGGGAATGGGTGGCTGATTGAAAGATGAAACACAGTAATAGTGTCCATAGATAAGAAAAGAGATGGACTCAGGGATTTCACAGCATGATGACCATATGTATTATAAGGACCAAGGATGATTGATGAATGAAAATGTCAGACAGATGCATAAGAAATTAAATAGAACAGTGGTGATTCAATCGCTCATTAAAATGCCCTGACATGGTTTGCAAATGCTGTGCCTTTCCCTCATTGCAATTACCGGTTCAGATTCATCCCCCATCTGCAGATGCAGCGTTGAACAAAGAAAGGAAAATACACAAGAGTCAAAAGCAAAAGCACCAAAAATGTAAAAAAAGACAACATACAAAGATATTACCATCTCAAGCTCCACTGACATCAAGTTTTGGACTAAAATTCAGCATTTCAGGACTTGACGGCTTCACTAAAAAAAAAAGCAGCCTGCAGACCTACCAGGCTGTCCAGTCCTCCTCCAAGAAGGTCCATAGCACCCATCTGCATGCCAGAAGTAACAGGTGGTGGTGGTCCAGTGGTGGTAGGAGGTGTCAGGTCCAGATTGAGGAGATCTCCTAAGAGGTCACCCTGGGACGGGATGACAGCAGGGGGAGCTTCAGAAACTCCAGCAGTGGAACCGGTATCTGGGCTCTCAACACTCTCCCCACTAGAAGAAGTAAAACAGGCAGTAAAGTAACTTTACTGTTGGTGATATATTCTAATGTTAATGTAATTTACTTTTACAATACTTTTCAAATATACCTTTAAAAAAAAAAAAAAAAGGTACGTCTGGGGGTATTTGTGCCTTTATTTATTTATTTATTTATGTATTTATTTTTGCACAATGGAGAGCAGACAGTCTAATTTATCATTGACTTATGATAACATGTTAAACGACGCCGCTAAGAACAAGCCAGAGTGGATATGTCGAGTTGTTTTCGAATCTGCGAGTCTTGCCAGCGGTTTTATGTATTTTAAGGTCAGAATGAATAAATATGAATAACTTATAATAAAGCGCATGACTCACGATCCAGCATTGGCAGGCAGTCTCTTGTGCTGAACACCGCGGCTGCCTTCAACAAAAGCACTCGGTGGCTTGTGGTAGACAGAGGCCAGAGTACCAATGTGGCAGATGAGCTCCTCCAGCAGTGTGGGTTCAATCAAATCAGTCTCCTCAGAGATCAGGGGTTTCTCAGCCAAAACCACTTCCTTGGCAGCTACAGGGTCTGTGGAGAGTAGACGCCAATAGATGTAGCCACGATCCCTAAGGTCTGGGTTATCAGAGTCCTGCAAAGTAAGATGGATGCTTGAGATGAGGAATTATTAGTTTTGGAGCATGTTCAATAAATACATGACGCAAAAAAAATTTCTAAATGGCCCCAATAAGAGATTGTAAGACAAAAATATCAAAAAAATTTGTCAGTCTTTGCCTAGTGCCAGGATTTGTGGATGTGGGATCTAGATCCCATATCCTCTGCATGTGGGGCACTTCGAAACCCAACATGTAGACTAACACCAGAACAGCTAGTAGCACAGTGCTCTAATATCTGCAAGGCTGCAGGGACTGAAGATCAACAAAATTAATTTTCATTCTAGATCTCAATAAACATCACAATATGAGGTAGATGAAAGCAACAAAGACAATCACTTGTAGAAGATGTCATCTCACACAAGTACAATGCATAAAGATCATTTATGTAGAAAATGTTATATAGATAAACTGTAGATAATCTCTTTATTAATTTTACTCGTTTGAAATCTTTCTGATGTGTTAATGGAGAAATCTTTTTGCTTGTTTTGGTGAAATGGAGTGGTATGCCTGACTTATGTGGTTTAAGTAGTTTTTGGACAAAAACGAAGGTCTATTGGACAGACAAACAACCTAAACCAGGCTACAGGCTAACAAGCAACCAACATCAGTAGATAATATTTAATGTTGGTTTTAGCGTCTCTATGTTCATAATGGACAACATGACTAATTTAGACAAGTTTAAAAGATAAAGTTTTAGTTTATAGTGCTGCTGAAACCATGAGAGAATAAATATTACATCATCATAAGGTTATTTTTAGTTTTGAGTCACATTTGCTTCCCAGTATGGTTTTGAAATGCCTTACACACAAATTGCCTGTTCGTCCAATTAACTGTGGCAGTACACACAGTACAAGTTTTTGCTTTTTTTAAAAAAAGGTTTGTACTATAGCTGACTGTAAATTGACTTTAATTTAGGTATTTATTGATAACGGTTGACAAGGTTTTGTATAATACTAGACAGATTTTCCACACAGCTCACTTAGTTTTGATTTTTCCAAATCAACTCACTGCCTAAAGACCAAATACAATTAGTGCAGCACTGCAGCAAAGTGAAACCACTGCAGTCATTACCAAAAGAGTGCAAAGCTCAGATCAATAACACCATCACAGTACTCCAGTGTCCCTAGAATGATTATGTAATTGAAACCTTGGAAAAAGATACACAAGTAGGAAGCTACATCAAAGACATGTTATACCAAAAAGAAGATCAAGACCTGGATGAGTGAAAGGATCGACAAACAGGGATTATCGCAGGAATACAAAATGTACTGTCTGCATTGAGCGGTGTATGTGTGTGTTTTCTTTTCACCTGTGTGGCCAGACTTA
Source organism: Channa striata (assembly GCA_033026295.1). Classification (NCBI taxonomy): domain Eukaryota; kingdom Metazoa; phylum Chordata; class Actinopteri; order Anabantiformes; family Channidae; genus Channa; species Channa striata. The sequence continues at coordinate 6,437,329 of CM065178.1, forward strand.
GCACCTGCTGGACGAGTTCCTGGGTCTCAGTAGGCTTTTTCAGGAACAACTTGACAATTGCTGTAAGTAACTGCAGCTGCACCTAGCGAACAAAATTAATATATACATTACAGTATGCAGCTATTGCAAGTTCATTTGAAGGTTTGGCCAGTGGCAAGGTGCCTCTCAGTACTTACTGCAAATTATTATGCCACTACAATTAAAATAAACTTTATTTTATTTTTCAAACAATTACCTCCTCAAAATTTCTTAAAACACACCTGAGTGCTTTCGTCGTGGAAACCCTCCAAAAAGCTTTCAAGCAGCTCATCAGCATTGTCAATTCGTTCAGCATACTCTCCCACAATCCAGATCATGGCAGCACGTGCCTCTGGTTCATCCAAGGAGTCTAGGTTTTCACAGAGAGTGGCAATCACACTCTCATACCTGGAAACAAACAAAATAAATAATAATAAATAACAAATGACTATAATTCACTTAAAATGCCTTAATTTTACATTTACCATGTCACTGGGCACCTACATTGACATCCAGCAGACAAGCATTACTTTGGAAACATATTTTATAGCCTAAAAAATCTCAATCGAACATTCACTCTCTTTTAACTCTGGGTTTGTCTTTGGGTCTTTTCATGTACTAGACACTGTGCCAGCTGACATTTTCTACACTGATTGCTGAATTTCTGTGGTTGAGGTACTTCTATTGTGTATAAAACATTAGATAACAGCAATTCTGTTTATATACAGTCTTTTCTTACAAGACCTGCTAAGACAGTAAGATTTAGTTGGTGTGTAATTAATAGAACAGGGCAGTGACTCATGTATCTAAAGGCCTGATCCATGCTGAGCTGAAAGCTTTGATACGCCGCTCCCTTGGAGATTCACAGCTCCTGGGTGATGGTCTACTGCTGTGTGGGAGATGCGTCTGGCACATGAATCCATTCGTTTGGATCCACTACAGAAGGCATCCGACAGCCAAATCAGTCCGATCTTTGACCAAGTTCAAATAAGGCAGGAGCTACTGAGTGCTTGCAACTACAAACACTCTGAATTACTAAGGACAAATTTCTTGTCTCCATAATCTTTTGCATGCTATTTATTCATTCATGAAGGGCAACATGAAAACACTTTGTGTAATCAGGCTTTCCTTTGCTGTAGGACTAGTAAACTGGAACAGTTGCGTATTGGCTTTTGAGTAACGTAAGCCAGTATTAAATGTCAATGTCAGACAATGACGCAAAATCACGTAATACATTAGATGATGTCAATACTAAACAAACTGAAACATCTAAAAATAAACACCAGTTTGTAAACTAAATGCCTTAAATGATTATTTTCAATAATGTGATGTTTATGATAAATGATCAATTTTATTTTATATAGAGAAAGAGACTAAATAATGACCACGAAAGAAAGCTTCCACTAGTTGTCAATCATGTTGCCCTTGCACTATTACTTTATTACTATACCACTGACATAAGGCAAACCCTAGCTGCAACGCAATGCGTAACCCTAACTCTTATCCTAACCTAAACCTAATTCTATCCCTAACCCTAAAACCTAGTCTTAACCCTGCAACAGCCATCTGAAGATGTGAGAGCCTTCGAAAATGTCCTCACTTTCCAAAAATGTCCTGAACAATAAAACTTTTGGCCCTCACTAAGTACAAAGAAAACACTCTCTCCCTCTCTCAAAAGGACTAAGTATTTCTGCAGTACTTAAGTAAGACAATTTAAAGGTTCATCTCGAGTCAGCATGGCAGCATAGATTAAACAGCTGGAGATAGCGAGATAGAGAAAAGAGATACAGTCACATGTGGCACATGCACTAAGTGAACATGCATAACTCCACCTATAATCCAGCAGCAACATGCATATGGAAAACAGAGATAAAACCAAAAAACAAACAAACAAAAAAACAGCTTTTGTTTTTTTTTTTTGTGTGGCCTATATGTAATCTCTCTACCAGTCAGCACAAGCGTAAAAGCTGTAAGCTAAAAATGACAAGGGACCTACTTGTTGGGGTATTTCCGGAAGATGTCCTTGATGACCACAATGGCCTCCTGCACCACATAGTTGACCTTGGTTTGGATGAGGTCTAGCAGGGTGCTGACACAGCGCTCTGCGGATTGCTAACGAATAGAATAAAGCTTAATTTGTCATGACTGGCCTGCAGATTATTCAGAGACAGTGTATATTAACAGTGTAGATAAAATACAATAACTTGTATTTGTTTATTGTCTATGTGGTTTCTTTGGTTTGATGAAGGTGTGTTTCCTTTTTTATACTGTTCACCTGGAGACATGTTGTAACAAGGCAACACGATTTCCCTATGGGATCAATAAAGTTGTTTGAAACTTGAACCTTGAATAAATAATTTCTATTAAATATCTACAAGACTGTGTAACTGGCTTGACCATTTTTCAAAATATACTTAAACAGTAACAGGACATGGTAACAGAGCCACCTTGTGTTCATCACAGAAATACTGCCTTTTATAACTTACAGTGTTGCGATCTGATTGAGGTTAAATAGTAGAAAATGACAAAATTGTGGTACATCAGTATTGCATCATCTCCACTCACCTCTACTTTGATGGCACAGCGGCCAATGGCTCTGACTGCTTTACGGACAAAGTCCACATCCACCTCAGTGGCATATTCTTTCAGCTCAGCCAGCACCTACAGCAAAACATGCAAGCATCTGTATTATTTTGAAATCCTTGTTCACTTTAACATTATGATGTATAATATCTGTGGGCACATTACTTGTGCAATGTTGGCTTGAGATGCTAGGCGAATCATAATGTCCAGCTTCTCCAGTTTGACATAGATCGGGTCGTTGTACTTTACAAAGAAAACCTTCATCTCATGTTTCATGATCTCTGGGCTAAAAAAGAAAAATACATTTTCAAAAGTTTCTTATTGTTTGGCATAATTAGCTTTGACTGTATTACAAGAGAAAATGAAATGAAAAGTACATAAACCAAAATGTACTTTAAATAAACAGGGCCTGCCATTTCCACAATATAACAAACAGTAAGGAGACCTTCCCCTTAGCCATCTTTTCGCACTTACCGTCTCTGTACAATGAGGTTGATATTTCTCAGAGCCACATATTGTAACTCCGGCTCAGCAGATAAGAGAGTGACCAGTGGAGGGGCCAGCTTCTTGAGCAGTGTGCCATAATAGTCCAAGTCTTTGGGCAACATCTCCATGAACTTCATTAAAACTTTAACTGCTGACAAAACCACCGCAGAGTTGGCATGAGAGAGCCGTGGTGTCACACGCTCACAGATGCTGGGAGATTATAATATTTGGAGAGAAAGAGCAGAATATGTAAGAGCTGTAGGTAAACATATTAACTGACATGCTGTAAGATAAATGTTGACAGCAGCGCTCTCACACACCTTTGGGACTCTCGATCATCACGAGGTGTGTAATTGGCCAGGCAGTCGAGAATAAATATCTGTCCCCATTCTGTGCACTCATTTAATGCAGTCAGCAACTTATTGATGGTCTGAGGGTTGAGGTCTAATAGATTACTGTTGGGGTGAGACTCCGCTATCTCAGACAGTGCAGCCACTGCATTTGCTACAACCTACAGTTGGGGACAAGACAACAAATAGATTCTGAGAGCAGCTACATTTAGACAAAAGAACGGTCACTATAATAACACAATTCCTGCAACATTCTGAACTTTTTGGCTGCCACAAATCAAATTAACACTGGGAGATAATGATTCTTTTGTCACCCAGAAACCTGAAGGAGTCATACCATGGGGTTGGAATCAGAGATGAGGTCTTTAAGGGTGTCCAGAAACCCTTGGTCCTCTACCAGTTGGGCATTGATATCATGGAGCTTTGCTACACACACTGCGGCAGTTTTCCTCACATATGGATCTTCATCCTTCAAACATTTTCTGAGTGGCTCACAGAGATACTCAGTGATTTTGTCCACACGGATGCAGCCCATTGTACGAACAGCAAGGGCCCGGATGAGAGGGTTGGGGTCTTCACAGTCCTAGATATGTGGTTCAGAGAGGCCATAAGTTGTGCAACAAATTTAGATTTATTTCCTTTACATTTATTTATACTGTATAATATACTACATTTTGTGGTAGACATTTTGATCTCATCAAACATTTGTTAGCAACATGCAAATAATTGAATTACTACACTGAGGGGTCAGCTTTTGTAGTATGACAGGGAAGACTAACGTGAATATTCAAAGCTTGTGGAGAGCTATATTTAATCTAAACTTGTACTATTCCTCTGGGTTTGGCAATTATCTCAGACTCAGAGAGAGTAGAGCGCCTTGCATGGCAGCCGCCATAATCGTTGTGTGTAATGGGTGAATTAGAAGCAATATTGTAAAGTGCTTTGGATAAAGTGCTATATCAGCAGATCGTTTACCATTACTAAATATGCTCTAACATTACAGATCACAGTACCATAAATTATAACATGTAATTCAATAGTAACACATCTATGAAAAACTGAGCTGTACCTTTACAAAAGTGTTCACAGCCATGATAGCCATGTCTGGCTGACTCTTGGCGTAGTTCATCAGGTAGAGGTAGACCAACTTTTTCAGTTCCAGATTGTCTGTCTGCATGCAGTTTACCACATCTGGGAAGAGAGCACTGAAGCAGGAAGAGGCTTTTATTTGACTATAAGTGAGGCAAAGACTTACAGTACATAACTTCACTTATGAAGTTTCTAAGATCTCTGCCAGCTCACCTGACATCTTTGCCAACCGTCATAGATGCAATGACCTTCTTTACTGCCTCCTTTTTCTTCTCTTTCTTGTCACTGTTCAGCTCTGCCTTGAGCTCAAAGATCTCCCCTGCAGACACACACAAGAGAAAAAAATGTAATCCAGTGGGCAGAATGCAGTACAGTACGCAGCATTTCCCTCCTCCATATTAGTTACAACGAGACTGTTAATACACTGATAAAATACAGTGTCCTATAATTTAGAATAATGGTGGATTGTAATGATAATAAAATCAGTAGATCATTTTTACACGGTTAGCAGGTGGTAAAGACAGGGTCACCATCAACACTGTGGTGGAGGAGATGCCACACACTGTGATTCAAAGACCATATGATTTATATGCAGCCTTCTTTTATCTAACTCCTACACTAGAAAATAAATTATTGCCTCTCCTGACAAATAATTCTGTATTATTTCCTGTAATCTGAAATGTAAGTGTAACTACCAAATAGAGCACTGCATCATTATGTGACTTTTCATGAAGGATGATTGTGTCTTTGTTGCTTTGTACTAAACAAAGAGGGATTCAGCTCTAAAAGCATAAACCGGCAGTACACTGTCAATTTTGGGCTTAAACATTAAGCTTCCTCAGAGTTTCCCAGGCATTGTAAACTGTTCAAAATGGCAACACACTGCACACACTAACACCAAGCAGATTCACACTCATTCTCTTATGTCTCTAGCAATACTCAACAAACATAAGCAGTCTGTACCCTGTTACTCAAAAACATCTATTTGCATTTTCTAAACTATGTACATGCCATGCACAATTCTGATATGTGACAGGAGGCAGGCAAATTTACTGGGAGGCACAACAGAACAGCTAAATCTCAGAGCCAAAACTCAAAATGTCAAATCTGATTTACACTAACCAGAGCTGTTCACTGCTTGACATCAATGTTGATACAAATTTGCCATATGCTATATTGTGCATATTCAACAACTCAACTTTTTGCCACAACAAAAAACTTGAAAATTTGATTTATTTATCATTTATATTATGATTGAACAAATATTAAGCTCTCATACCTTTCTTGGTGGTGGTGAAATACTTTGAGTCTGTCATCTTGGATCCAAATTGTCGATTTTCCTGTAAAAGATAGAGAGGCTGAGAATAGATAACAGATAATGGTCAAATATTTTTCCAAAAGGAAACTTGCAGCTTCACAGGAGCAACAGGAAACACTAAAACTGCAAGCACAGAAAAATAAGAGGAATTCCTGTCTTCTCCTCAGCAAAAGGAATGCAGCTATCAAATAAAAAAACAATGGATTTTGCATTTCAAACAGACACTTATCTAATGTTTAAAAATTAGTCTACTTGGTCAGCATGTATCTTATGCAGCCAATGAGATCTAAATTGCTAAGTTAGTTTAAAATGTTTTGGTATTGTAACTACATGTTTATTACTGCCCTTATCAGCACTTCTCTATAAAAGATTGCTTATAATTTACATAATAACATGCAATGATTGGAAATTTAAGTGATAGGGTTCAAGCTGAAAAGAATATATAAATTTATATATTTTATGTAGTAGTGCAGCCATGTGTAAAAACAAGATACTGTCTGAAGTCACATGAAGCTTATATTCTTCACTGTGTATGGTATATATCAAATTATTTTGTTGAATTTAAAAAAGGGCAGTTTAATTGCTAATAACTAAAATAAACGTTAATTGTAGCCATTTCAGTACTTTAGTCCCGATGCTGTAGTACATGGTACTGAATGAAACAGCTGGCATTCACATCTATAGAATTATGATAAGCCGTATTAAAATGTGACTCGCACGTGGTTTGGTATTCACCCAGATAGTAAGTGCTGTAGCTATTTCTTTTGACAGATCATTTGACAAATTATTCCATACTAGCGTATATTTGTTTAAAACAGACATTGCCCTTTAAGTCTGTTTTAACGTTAAATTATAATGCAAGCTGATGGAATAGTTAAACGTTATCTGATACCCAAACTAGGTTTATGGCCTGTCAACAAGAAACTACATCGACAGCCAGTTTCTTTAGTCCATCGTTGAAGTTTCATTACTTATTCAGGTCCAGGTGCCGAGCTGTCAACACTGGACGGGGGTTAGCCACAAGTTAGCCGAAGACGGCGTATTAGCATAACCGCCGACTTGTGTTTTCGGTTTTTACATTAATTCCAGCTACTAGCATGTCATTTCTGAGACTGAACTGAAACGGAATCCTCCAATACTTTTAAAACAACATATATAAGTAATTAATTGCGGATGAATTTAATTTAATCTGCTACGTTAACCCCAACGTACAGGAAAGGTTCGCTAACTGGTTAGTTAGCGCGCTAACGCGAGCTAGCATAGCAGGCTCGGCTGATTACCGTTACAGGCTGTGAAAGTCAGCGGTAACGTGAAGGCAGAGACATTCGTTCAAAAGTCCTGCAATTAGCTAACGGCTCTACTCAGTCAATTACTCACGCATAACTGATTCGCCCACTCCTGCATGTTCGCAGTACTTCACGTCAGTGTGAGATGAATGAAACTAGTGCTACACGCTAGCTGCTCACGCACGGAGCCACTTCTGTGGCTAACGCCGCCGAGACATGACCTTCTCAGCGGAGGCTCAAAGAAGCATTTGCTGGAATAGTTAAGCTTTTAATCTGTCGACCCGGCTTAAACCCTACCCTCGAATTATCGTACCTGGCGGGGTTAGAATTGGGTTGAGGAGAAAATCCCCACAAACGTCTTACCGTGACAGGAGTAGCCGAGCAGGAGATGGCGTTCGTCTCCTCCCACTTGACTTACTTCCGTCTTTTCCACAAAATAATGTTTGCAAACAGTCGAGCCGCGTCAGCTTTTATTCAGTCAGATGATTCACAGGCTACATTATGATCCATTCTGAAGTATTCAACTGTTGTATAACTCTAAAATTCAGCACTTTATGAAAAGTGTTGGCAATTTCAAATTAATTTGTTTCTAATACACTGTACTATATTAAATGCGTTGGCCCTTCGTTTAATTATTTAATTAAAACACATATTCAGCAGTTTTCTTCAGAGAAAAAGATTTATTACAAGAACAAGTTGACATATTTTTCAAATAACAAAAAAAAAATCAACCGTGAAATCTTGCAGTATTGCCATTTCATACACACAAATCCCAGAATATTAAGCAATCTGTACATTTAAATAAAATTTTAGTGAAAATGACATTAGTATACAAGACATTGTCTGATTCTGTTCAAATTGAGGAAAGAGAGAAGGAGAGAGAGAGTTTCATGAAATGTGGAAAGTTGTGAAAGTCACATAGCAGATCATTCTTTTTGTAACCAAAAGTAGGGGGTTGTATGAAATCAGGGTTCATATAACTGGTAGATTTTGAGCACCAGTTAAAAGGTAAATGTCTTTAAATAAGCCAAAACCAATTAAAACACAAGAAAAAAAACATGTGAAATCAATGTTCAGCTGCTCATTGTACAGTGTAGCTATAATTTTACATGTAGAATAATTACAGTTTTTAAACTGGGAACAGTTTTAACAAATGACACGGTTTTCAGTTGAGAAGCAAAACTTCTTAAAATGCCCCACCTAACCTGGATTTCCTGTGCAGTTTGCAGATGTCACTTTAACTCTTTGAGCCCTGATTAAAAATAAATAAATAAATGAGACCAGCATTACTCTCCTCTTTATTCCAGCTCTGTACACATTCATAGCACATGCATTTACCTCATTCACTGTCAGTGTCCTGCAAAAGTATTTTTTTGTCAACAAATTGTTTACGCTGACATTGTAGCCCAGTTTCTATGTCAAGTATTTAATAAAACCATTGTCAAACTGAAACATTTTGCAAAATGACCACATTTCTGCAGGGCACTGACACTACAATTACTACTTCTCCAGTTTCAAATATATCTTACAAAGTCCACATCTGTTAAATACATAACAGAAGCATTGTATTGGAGTGTGGCCTCTGATACCGATGACGGCCATGCAAGAGTGTCACAAGGAAACCTTAAGACCTAGTTACTGAATCTATTATTCATGCACCGCTGCACACATAACTCAGTCATTCAACAACCTTCAAACCCCAACTTATCGCAATATTGTTATTGGCTCTGCTGGTACAAATCAGCACAGAACATCTCTTAGGAAAATGTAGAGGGGTAATGCGTCATATAGAAAACTCGTCTTTCTCTAGCCACTAGATGTTACCACACATTGTTTCACGTCATTGAAGTCAACGTTCTAATCAGGTTATCTGGCTTATGTTTTTAAAACATCTAACACCATTCAGAGGCAATAAATTATATCTTTATTATGAAGTGTACATCTACTTCATGTATAATTTATTTTTAAAACTGGCAACGTTCGTTACTTTTTACACATTCACGCTCCAAGTCTCAAATCTTTATGATCAGAAACAGGTTATGATGATAATGTAGTGTTATTGAATAGATCTCAATGAAGTTGGGCAAAACATTCAATAATGAATGGATACATTTTTTTTAGCGAATACATTTTAAGGCAAAGGGAATTGTCAAGGCATTTCTAACACCAATTTGCATAGCTAAGGCGGCACAGAACTTAATATGTTGAATATGTACATACTGTATATTCAATGCCTTTTTCATATACAAAATATCTACATCCCTTAGTGAATGCATCAACATGTATTCATACAATTATTCTCTTAAGTATTTCACGTTTGCACATAGATATTTAGAACTGTTTTCCAGAATATGGTTTGGTCAGAGGAAAAGCTCACAATGTTTTTGTTTCAGTGACAATGACACAAAGTAATATTAACCTACACTTACACTTAAAATACATGTTTTACTGCATTAAAAATAATCTTGAACACGTTACATATTAAGCATTTTGGGAAAAAAAAATCTCTCTGTAGTGTACATCAACTGATTGTGAAAAGCTAACATCATACAACTATACACAGATTTGTAGTGCATGTAGAAGAATGATGAGGCTCCTTAATGTTACCTATTATTATTTTGTAAATATGAGAAAAATATATAAGGACCATTAATGTAGAGAGACTGAAAAACCCACAGTCATCTTACTAGTATTGTGACTATCAAGGCAAGCAGATCTGTGATGGCAAACCACAAGAGGGAGCCAATACCTCTGACTAAAGGTTGTGTTTAGTGTTTGTAGAATTGCAGCTTTAAATCCCTGGCACTTTACCATGCAACTCAGTGGGGCACATGGCAGCACATACGCTCTCTCTCTGTCCCTCCATATAAACTATGAAAAAAGAAAAAAGTGATTGGCAAAAGCATCCCCGTGCACACATTAAATTACAGTAAAATGAATAAAAACCATTCCTTTGGTAATAAATAATTTGGCTTGAGTGCAAAACAAAAGCAATGCGAACTCCCTGGATTTATTCAGGGGAGGAACTAAGTCAAAAGTGTTAGACATGCAGTAGAAACAGTCTAGAGCCCAGTCTTAAGTACTTTTTGTACACAGTAGTCAAAGTTCACAACAACAGCCCCTTGTGCCATGCCATTTCGTTTTGTGCTACATCCAAGCTTCAGTGTCCATGTTCCCAGACTGCCCAGGGTAGGAGCAGTCTTTGTTGCCCATGCCTGGGGAACATGGTTGTGGGTGGATCATATCGGTGAAGGCCTGGTGCAGGCTCTTACATGTGGTTGGGCGTCCAGCAGAATGGGAGCTTTGAGGGGACAGTGGAGGGGTATGGCATGAGGAAAGAGCATTGTGAGCCTGCAGGTCTCTATAACTGACTGGGGTGGGGATACGTGAGGGGCTGTTTTCTGGCCTGTTGTCAGTGCGAGGCCTGATCCTGGCTGTCATTTTGTTTTTAGAGATAGGGGCTACCCTGTCCGCTCTCTTTTGTTCTTTTGTTATCTGCACCACTTCTCCATCCGTGTCCCCATTGGCTAAGGGAGATGATGGTTGGGGTGACTCAGAGCGGGACTCGCTCAAGCTCAAACACATGGATGAGTTTTCACTAGAGGAATCATGGAAGGAGCAGTCCTCAGAGGGTGGAAGGGGCACTGGCGATGGACAAGACTCTGGGGCTGGGAGGTCTTCACACCCATCACCACTTTCCAAGTCATAAGGTAAGTTTGGTTGGTGATTCTCTAAAGGGACGTCTCCTTCTGGGCCTGTACCCCAGCCCAGCAGACCTTGCTGACCTGTGAGGCCCACTGTGGGAGGACAATCTTTTTGGTCTTTATTTATATTCCTACAGAGAAAAGAAGGTTGTGAGGGGATCTGATTAATTAAACTGTCTGGCTCTGTGCCTCCAAGACCAGGCAGTGAAGCATGAAGTTCTCTCTCCTCTAAAGAGCTAGAGATGGATGGGAGCTTTGTGAGACACCCTCCAATCTCCCCCCAGGGTTCTCCTTGAGTTAAGTTGTGTGGTCCACCAAAATTGTGCCCATAGAGTAAATTTAAGGGGTCATCCAGTGAGAAGGGGCGGGGATTAGTTCTCTTTGATTCCCTGAGGTCAGGCAGAGTTCCTACCTTTGCCCCCACATTCAGGGAAGAGGTGGAAGAGTTAGAAGAAGAATAGGCAGAGTCAGTGACATTAGGATCAGTGAATGTTGGCACTGAATGTGTCCCAGCTCCCTGCAAAGTCACTATTCCTTGAGCTTTATTAGGCGCTCCTTTAGCCTGCTGTGTATTGGCCAAAAACTCAGCCTCAAAGCTGCGATACAAGTCCTGTTCCCTCTGGGGATCTATCATTGGCAGCATCTGAAATCCAAGGTCCAGTTTTTCCTCCTCAGGCTCCTGGTGCTCCAGGCCAGACCAGTTCCTTTGGTTGCCACGCCCAGCACAGCGAGTGCCCTGTGAGGTCCGAGCAGAGCGCACAGCGTGATGGTGGAATTGCGGGGTGATGAGTGCGGTGAACGTCGACCTCCCGATGATACTGGTGGTAGTAACCTACCTTTTCCTGTGGAGGGTGAGCGGGGAGCAGGAGGTCTGGGTGTACCTATAGTCTTCTTGCTAGGGCTGCTATTCTGGACCCCTTTAATAGGTGAGTTAGAGCAGGAGGACGACTGCCTCTTGGTAAACCCACAACCTAGTCTGGGAGAGGATGGGGGGAGATGTTTAGCCCGAATGTCGTCTCTTATATCTGAAGGTGAAGGTTGAGGCTCTCTGTAGCAGGAAATGGGGCCTGGGCTGGCCTCACTAGGCCGAGTTTGGCTAGGTAACTTACTCTGGCTATGGGAACGTGGACCATGAAGCCTCCTCAAACCCTCTGTTCCAAGAGAGCGGCCCTTTCTGTGTGAGCTGTCCGTGTTGCATCAGAGGATCCTTGTGGTGGGTTAGGTTTGAGTATCGGAACAAGTCCAGAACGTTCTCGCGATTGGCTGCGTGCACGGGACGGGGAGGGCCGCCCCTGCAGGGATGGGGTCTGGTTTCCCGCTCCAGGCCTCTCAATCAAATGCTTTCCCTCCTTTCGGTTAACAAGCAGAACTACCTCTTCACCAGACCGCCGGGAGGCACCACCTAGAGAGTACCTTCCCCCTCCTCCTCCCCCACTGCCTCCCTTAGATGAGGCTGTAGAAGAGTCACTGTCTCCAGAAAGACGTCTTGTCACAGGCAATTTTGTCTCGTTTTTCCTACGACACACAGAAATGACTATGAGGCAATTGTATTTACAGCAATACAACATGCTAAACAACAAATCATTCACTACCTATTCTTGCTGCTACAAAGAAGGTGCAGAGGCATATCATGAATGTTATCTTCCTTCACATCATGGTGACTTGTAATGTGCAATGCTGAAGATTTGTGAGAATTTCCTAAGCTGCTACTGTTTCACACTGACAGTACGTCTGGCCTAAGTCTCGGTGTTTCCTGGAGCAGTGGGCAGTGACAGCCAGGGGGATTATAGAGAAGATGAGAGCAAGTAGGGGCAGGATTAGAGGTCCTGTAGATTTTCTAACCCAACACACTGCACAGTCCTTTCTTAACAACACATCACTCTACAGTCACGCACCAGAATCATCAGTGTTATATGGTACAATAGGCTCATAGAGTCCACTCACAGGAAGATCACACACATTGGAACCTAGATGGATTTGATGGGTACAGACTCCTAGAGCATGTTTTGTTAAAATAAGTAGCACAAGCCTAGAAGCTATGTTATTTTAGGTGTACCAACATATAGAATTTTACTTGTATGTAATAAAACTCATGTGGTCTATTTCTCAATTCACTGAAATAAACCAATTTAGCCAGTTTAATCCCATATATCAACATAGTTTAACATTTTAATATTTTTATTTAAAACATTAGAATACAGTAGAAATTGTTACTTGAATTTTTGGGGAGATGTTGACTTTTATTTGGATCTTTTTACGTTCAATTGATGTTTTATACAGCAGGCTAAATTCCAGCACTGGCCTGATGAACCCACCTGTTGACCTACTTTCCCAGTAAGCAACGAACAGTTGTCAAGGGATAGCTGACAGATTAAACTAGTCTAGGGCACTTGAAAAGGAATGCCCCACCCACCATCGTTAATTCCAATGAGCTGTTGCCTTGACGCCTGGTCTGAGCCATAGCTCAATACAGAAATGAGCCACAGATTGGCTCAAAGTCAAAGTAAACCACCGTTCAGTTTTTAAATGTGTTTAACAATGGCCTCAATACCTTGCAATATACAGATATCTCACCAATAAAGACACATGTTATGGCATATATATTATAAATATCATATATCAATGACTAGAAAATGACGTGGAAAAATGGGAGGTGGGAAAGTATGTTTGTATCGATGTTGCAGCCACTAGGAGGTGATATAGAGAAGTAGTGTAAGAGAGATTTAAAAGGGCAATGTCACCTGAGATTAGATAAATCTGCTGTGGCCTAATCTGTGGCTTCTTGGTACGTGTATTTGTTGTGTGTATAACCCCTTTGTTATGAGTGTGTTGTGTGTCTGCATGCCTGCCCCTGGGCAGGAAATAGCAACCGAATATCCCCTGCCAGTCCACATGTGGAAAACTCATTTCTTATCGTGGAATCGGACTTTGTATACACTCACCTGAGAGGATTAAAGTGGCGCGGTTCAGAACGGTCTCTCGGTGGTCGTGGGAGCAGAGTACGCGCTCCACCAGAGTCGGGCTCTGTGGGGACAGAAGGATTCTGTGATCGTCCCGCCCTTGTGGAGGAGGAAGAGGCACATGGAGCAGATGCAGGCTCCAGGGAGCGCCTATCAGGAGGTTTGTAAGGTGCCATACCATCATTACGCCAGTGTGGACCAGGACTAGTAGAGCGGGAGGAGTGGGCGCTGGAGGACTTGCTCTGGGCCCCTTGACCTTGGCCACTGGCTTTAGCCTGGTTGTAGCGGTGGGCTATGGAGACAGATAATTCAAAAAGTAATAAAGGCCCGACTTTAAACCAACATTGACCAGCAAGAATAAAAGTAATTTACAGGTTCAGAAATACTACCAGAATCATATCCAGCTTTTACATTAACAGCATCAGACAAAAAATACTTTTGGTGTTTCTCTGAGCCTGAGAGATGGACCAGTGAAACTAACTCTTATAGTTAGTTCTAGTCCTGATGCTATAGACTCAGACTGCTGGGGACCAGCCCCTGATGCATTGAGACACTTTCCTCCTCTTAGCCCACATTTATATGTCACCACGGTAGGACATTAACTCTGCGTCCTCTTTCTTTTGTAGTTCTGCTTCTCCCTCTCTGTCTCCCTCTCTGTCCCTGTCTTCGGGTGTCCCCGGCTTTGGAGCTACTGGTCCTACCAACCTGGCCAACGTTTTCCACTCACCCCAACAGGTCAAGGCAGATGTCCGCCCAACCTGAGCCTGGTTCTGCTGGAGGTTTCTTGCCTTTAGCTGCTCAAGGGGGATTTGTTGTTTTTTTTTCTAAATGTCTGTATAGTCTTGGCTTTATTATGTAATGTGCCTTGAGATGAATTTGTTGTAAATTGGCGCTATATAAATAATAAAGTTGAAAAATATAAATAAACATGGCCTCTTGTTGGTAAAAATGCAAACCCAATTAGGATTTCAGCTAGTGACAGCTGTCCAAACCAGACGGACAGCTTCTGATATCATCACAGTCTCACCCAGCATAGTTATGGGCATGCATAACAGTTCTGTTAATCATATGACTGTAAATACTGAACGGTTAGGACAGGTGTCCAGTTTGTGTCGAGAGGAATTGATCTTGCATCATTTTCCAGAGCTAAAGTTACTGACTGGATGGTGAGAGTGATCGTTGCTGGGTTGATACACTAATCCAAAATCAAATAAGGAAAAATGATAAAATTCAGAATTACATAAATTGCAGCTACATGTCAACTAAGACTGAATGACACTATTTCAATATTGCTGACATTTCCAGAGTTTGCTCCTAGTCAGAACATTAATCTGAACATCAATACATTCAGATTAGATGTTAATAATTGGTTTAAAATCTTATATCTAAAATGTACATCACTAAGGCAGAATGATGAAGATGTTTTGTAAGGGCCGAATGGGGAATAGGAAATGACCTCACCAAAAGCAGCACAGCGACATGGGTCATGCTTGTCCAAATAGTGCTCTAATGTGTCCCAGCCCCCTCCAACACGCACCATCACATGAGTACGAAGGACCTAGTGGAGGAAAAGAGAAATCAGTGCCTAAGCAAAAAGAAATCGTTTAACACTTTGATATAGTCCACCACACACACACACACACACACACACACACAAATGGGTCAATAAATATGCAAATTTCTCAAGTGGAACAACTTGCTGAGGTCTGGCAAACCCTCAGTGTTACGTAACATCTCGATGCACCCCTGCCTGTGCCCCCTACCTCTCCTTTCTCCACAACTCGCCTGTTGCCCACATCGCCCCAGCTGCTGCTGCTATTATGATGCCCGTTCGCTGCCATGGCAACTCACAATTAACAATGAGTATGGTAGCATAATGAAGAGCCAAAAGACTTGTTTTTGCCTCTGTCTCTCGTGCCGCTCAGCTGGCTTCCCGTGTTTTCCGGGGCCGGCAGGGTGATTTAGCACGGTAACAACTGACCCCTGCTGTCTTCTCTGCTCCTTAACTGAGATTTTGGTTATATGCAAGAGTAGCAAAGAGGAGAAGGGGTCTGGATAGTCATAACAGAGAGGGTGGGGGGTGGATTTGTCACTTTCTACTGTCCTCTGCTCTTTGAGGCACACAAATCTACAAGATCAGACCTAAGACCCTCCCGGCAAAACCTGTCTTTACTGAGCAGCACACTTGGTTGATGTGACAGCCCCGTAGATGTATCCCCCTGCCATGGGTTACGTAATCCAGTCTGCCAGCCACATGTTTTAAAGGTTGTACCCGTTTCTCTCAGGCAGGCAAAGCTACATTACATATGTGTGGGTTGGCACACAAAGTTTATTTCTACTGTATCACACGTGGCAAAGCATTTCATCTCAAGGTCCCTGACCTCGGTCAGAGAGAGGCCACAGA
This sequence comes from Channa striata, assembly GCA_033026295.1. Classification (NCBI taxonomy): domain Eukaryota; kingdom Metazoa; phylum Chordata; class Actinopteri; order Anabantiformes; family Channidae; genus Channa; species Channa striata. The sequence continues at coordinate 6,453,527 of CM065178.1, forward strand.
CACGGCACGTGCACCAAAGTCAACCCCACCTTCTCTCCAACACAATCCCGGCCAATCCACTACACGTCTTTTTCATCGGCTTGTTCGCCTGCCACCTAAAATCTGCCAAAACAGCTGATCTGCTTTTCTCTATCAGACCTGAGATTATAAAGTCTTTACTCGCTACCGCTCTGGTCTCATGTCAGTAACAGGCTTACTGTGTGTGTGTGCTGCATGGCATCATGAGCAGCACAGAGCAGGGCGAGATTCATGTCATAAATTTTGTTTTGATATAATTAGGGCTCCACCTCAACAATAGAAAAATCACAAAGGAATGCTTTAAGGAGACTGTTGTTAAGTAACGCAGCAGACATACTTTGAATTTGTCGAAACAATAGCATATGAAAACATTGTTGTGCCATATAGATTTACAGTTTCATACTTCTATCTATTTGTTGACTGATTTTGAATGTAAAGGTGGAGGAGGTGCCAAGATGGTAACAGCCACAGGAAATCCAAATAAAAAAATATCTATTTGTAGAGCAATAACTGCATGACTATAAAGAGAATTATCAATGATACTTGTGCAGTATAACTTGCAGAGTATGAGCTCATTCAATTTATCTGAAAACAGAATGATGTTATGTATTTATTATAACCCAAAGTAAGCAATCGTAAATGATAAACGTTGCATACAAAGTTGACAAACAGAGAATGGCATCTACATTTCCATCACAGCCATAAAACAAATTGCAATGCGCAATGTTGAATTACGCTATAAACACTTATATATAAAACCTCTTGTTTCCACATAAAGCAGCTTAATGCACATTTCATATTTTAAACATAATGCTGCAGAAGCACTTGTGTTTGTGCTCAGGCTAAATAGATGATGTGGGACCATGCTCCACTTTGTTTCATTGGCTCAGCTGCCAATTTCAAACACTTAAGGGGTATCGCAGTCTTTAGCAGTGTACAGAGACCCAGTCCTTGTTTCTATGGCAACAGCGAACAGAAATATTTCTTGTCATCATTGTGGGGGCAGTGAACCAATGTCTTCTTAAATCTTGCAGCTGAGTTCACAAATTAGACCCATGGTTCACTTCGGCTATTGTTCCCCTGGACTGAAGTCATCCCTTTACGAAGCAATCTCCCCGGGGACAAAGATGCCTTATGAACTCCCCCCTCTGTTCATATGGCCCATTCGCCCATCCGCGTTCTCCACTTCATCCCCTCATTCAGCAGGAGATCCTTGTCACAGCTTTGGCAGCTGAATAGGGGTTTGTTGGCCTTAAAAGCAGCTGCCCACATCCTGCCCTCAGATGAATCAGGGGAGTGTGTTGGGTGCACTTGTAGCTGCTTGGGCATATGCATAATTACTGTCACCCTAGTGAGGAATCAGGGAAGGGCGGAGACAGTCTGACAAGTTCATGGCTTTGAAACATACTGGCACACAAAGCCATCTTCAAAAGTGCAAATTTAAATATGTTTATTTTTATAAAATGGCTGTTTTATCAGGAAAACATGAGGTTTTGTTATCAGATGCTTCACACTCCCTCTGAGATATTATTATCTGAAGATGATAAGGGGGAAAGTGGATGTCATAAAATAAAGAGGAAGAGAGAAGCGATAAGTTTTCATGGCTTTTATATTTCAGCATTTCCTTACAGGTTTATATTTTCAAGAAGTTTGATTTTGACGCCACAAGGTATCATAAATAATAAATAAATGTTCTTTATTCTGCAAAGCACGACAATTCTGTCTCAGTTTGTTTATCAGAATCACTTTAGTCTGCAATAGTTTAGTTTCAAAATAGGAAAAAAATATATTTTAAATAGCCCGCAACAAAAGTTCAGCCTTTAATGTAGAAAACTGCAAATTCTTTGTGTAATTCTACGTTTGTGAAATTGTGATGATAATTATTCTTTAAATAATTGATGGCTTAAATTAGGTTATGCTATTTTTGATTCTGATTTTATTTTATTTGGTGAAAATAGGCAGTGAAATTATTTCACTAAGAAAAATCTTATTGCTCAAAGCTCGGTCTTTCCCTGTTTGAAGACAAAATTGTGGTTCTGATAATAAGTGGGTGAGCCTGGGATATGAGATAACCTTTAATGGCTCCTTTTTTTCTCCTTTAGTGGCACATAATTGATCATCTACATTTTAAACTATTGGGTTCACATTTTTCTTTATGTTGAATGTATCACATCTCCCTGTCTGGACAAGCTGGTGCCGTTAAAAGTGAAGAAATATTGACAGCACCGATGATCAGGCAGTCTGATCCTGTAAATGTAGGCAACCCGAAGAGCCTTCCAACGAGTCCATTAATCTGGCTGCGATACATTTTAGGTAAGTGAGACCAAATCGATCCCTGCTATCAACGTAGCCTTCCTGCCCAGTCCTCTGAGGTCTGATGTGGATACAGTGGCAGCTCTTAAACTGAAACTGAGACAAAGAGTTCAGTAGAACCAGGCCACAGCCAAGGTAAGGACCAACTCAGGAAATGACCTAAAGATCTATTTGTGTCTCGGTGGAAAACAGTGGACTCCGGAGTTGGGCCAGATAAGGGCAAATTATAAACAGGCACATGAGGAAAAGAATCCCAGTGCTGTTCCATACACTGTGCTGCTCGCACATTAATGAACCTTATGTGTTTCTACTGTACATAAGCGTGTTCTGTGCGAAACCACATATGACGCCATATGCCAACACTGTATGGTTCCATGCAATTACTGCATGACTCACAGTTTTTTGTGTTGTGAGCCAAAGTAGCTTAGCAAACATACATGTAGCTGAACACATTAAAAGTAATTAATAATCCCTAATAACTGCTTGCATGCACAACCACAGCAAGCACGTTATATCAAAGCTAAATTAGCAAGTCTATTTAAAACATACATATTATTGCTAATAATGACACTGATCACATTTCTTTTCAAAATATGCTTTTAAATTTACACTCTCAATCTAGCTCGTCTTTGTTGGCCTCCAGTGGTTTAGTACAGTGTATAGGTGTTTGTCAGGACCCTCTTCCGTTTTCTTTGGGGTGTGGTTATGTGCACAACTGACCACATTTTTGACCACACCCTACCACGCCCAGAACAGACATGAGAAAGACTTCAATATTTTAACCACAGAGGGCAGAAGAAAACGTTCAGCCTAGTGTTTAGTTACGTCTTAATTGAAATTGTAGTCCTTAATTGGTTACTAAAGGGATGCAGATAAAGCTGCACACACAACATATTAACATATTGCTACCTCATGAGGCCGATACTGTATGGTGAACATATGGTTACACATCCAGCAGTAACAACATCATAAAACACTTCCAAAGCTGAGGAGAACTGAAGGATTGGTGGTTATTCTCTTTGAGTTGTTACTACAGGAAACACCACTCACGTTACAATCAATTATTTGATGCATTACTGATATAAAATAGTGATTAGTGCAGCTTTAAAGGGCAAACTCACCAATTTTCAACTTGCTTTCTATGGCTTTAGTTTTGTGTATAAATGTATATTAACACTCTTAAATTAATCTTATGATCCTCTATTTTTCAACTCTATAGTCCAGAGAATGCAAATCATCTTTAATTTCAATATTTCTTATATTTTTGACTGATACAACATGATCTTATTGCAGTGTCTACTGGACGTTCCTGAATAAATAAAAAACTGCAACTATGAATTTATTAATCAATGAGTATTTAAACAATCAGTTGACAACAATTACAATTTTTCAATTATATAAATACAGTTTTATTTGTATCTGAAGTGACTTACAAGGAGGTAGGGGCAATTTATTGATTCAGTATCTTGCCCATAAACATTTCAGAATGTAGCCAGGAGTCAAATATCTGACCCTGTGTGCATTAAAACTAATGTTCAATAACTGTGCTTCAGAGAATTGATGGGAACTCTTTCTTGTTGTTTTGTGGATTTGTGGATATGATTCATCAATTAGTCAAAGCTCACCCTTATGAAGATCAGTGCGCTGGAGTCTCCAACTTTGTATTTCCCCTCTGAAACCTTGATCATAGGAAACTGAGCTGGACAGGAACACCGGCCCAGAATCTCACGCACCTAAGAAGCACAAAACAGATTATTTTAACGTAAATGAGAACTCATAAACATGACGCACACATCTGAGAGGAACTTAAAAGTGATCCCTTCCTGTGCTTTAGGTCAGTGCCCCTGCATGAGGTCATGTTTAGTCACAGATCTGTAAGCCTTGTTGGTCCTGAGCACTATGTGTCAGCAACACAATGACTGTGTTTTATGGTATGAGAAATGAGCAGTCTTAGCTGCCAGCAGTATATGAGGCTGTTAAAGTGTGCGTGCTTCATTTTCCTGCCAACTTTTCTCTCCAAGCACCTCCTGGGTGATGAAATTCCCTGCCCTGCCCTTCTTTACCACATTAAGAGCCCAGCCTTGTCTCATCTCTAAAGGATATTTTGGGTTATTTCGTTCACCACAAAGTGTCACAAAAGGACAGAAATACACATGTGGACATGCTAATGAATGTCCTTGCTGTTTATGTTGTTATTTATTTAAATGATTTAGCCTTTGACAACTCAAACTGAGAAGAGAATGGCCTCAGAAACCAGACGGGTGGTGATGATGTCAGCAGGCCTGTGCATCCAGCTGGGGTTTAAATCGAGAGTCGGCTCAGCGAGCCCTTGGTGTGGTCGGGGGCGCTTCTTAGGCAACTGTGTTCAGACACAACTGCAGGGTGGAGCGAGAAGTGCCTTCGTTGCACATGCCTGAGCTCTCGTACGATTGGACAACTTTGATGTTTTTCTTGGCGTCTCGCGCAGACACGTGAAGTGCTTGTGTGCACTTGTCGACCAGGAGGGAGAGAAAGTAAAGCAGCAAAGTGGACAGAGAAAAGCACGGGAGGGAATGCAGCTCCGTAATTTTGCACGCAAGCCCAGCAAAAAACAGATTTTATAAAAAAAAAGTCATGTTACAGAAGAAGTTATGATATGAGCTGGCATCGGCTCTTTCACATTTATACACAGGTATACTGGCTTTGGGCTACAACACCTACATTATAGTATATCTGGAGGATTAAGACGCACCTTGTTATTTTCTTTAAATTGCCCCCTTCTTTTTATCCAACGCTAATTAAAGAGGGGGGACTCAGTGCTAAGCCTCAGTATCGTACCCGCCTCTCTGTTCTCCTCCTCACCTGCCTCTCTCAAGCCTTCTCTCTTCCTTTTCTCTCTCATCAGCTTTGTTGACTGCGAGCTCTTATTTTTAGCGTGTGCACTAGCTGACCGGACCTATATTTGTCTTTCCTTGTTTTGGTTACGTTTTACATCTGCCGCCTGTCTTTCCCTCCGCTCTCTCGCCGCTTTTCATTCTGCTAGTAGGTGGACGAGCCCTGTTTGGAAAAACCCTTGCTAGTGAGTTAATGGAAAGATTTCTATGGCAACAGACACACACATAGCCGTCCCCTTCCCTTTTTAGCTGTACAGTTTGCTTTCTTTTCTCATTCTTGCTGTAGTAAAGCTTCTATATTGGCCAAAACGGCTCCCCCAGAGCTGTTCAGCTGAGGTCATTAGTTCTTCTCCAGAGAGAAAGTGAAAGACTCACACACTCATATGAGACACTGAGCAGAATACATAGTCAATAGTGGTTTAATAACAAACTAATCAATAGCAGCCTTGACATTGAAAGTATTTACTCTGCGAAACCTTTGACATGGATATGTGTGCACTTCTCATGTCTTCAGTGTGTCAACAGCGAGCAAACCAAAGCAGCCACACCAACACACGCTATCAAACACACACTGCAGACTGGGATAGACAAGGAGGAATGAGACAAGGTCACAGATGAAACATGCGGAAGTAAAGCTGGAACACAGCTAAAAACTGAAGGATGAATTATGGATGCATGCTGGTCACATGAGAAATGCTCTCAGCAAGAGCTGCAGATGTCTGAGGAGGAAAGAGAGAAAAGGGAACAACGACTGGACAAATCCAGAGCATGCCTCTTTGTTGGCAATCTGCTCTATCTATCTTCACATAGGAATGCAGCAATGTTTTTGCAAGCACTGAAGGAGCAGCATTTTTAGGAGCTGTGATTTCTTTAGGTCAAACATATGTGTTTTTCTCAAAGCAGATGAATGTAAAGACCAGACAATGTGCAGTGCATACTCTTTTAATGATCACATTGCTGAGATCATATCTGCCTAGACTGACTCAACTATCTCCTCATTCCTTTCCTTCCTGACCTGCAAACATCTGAGGGGCCAGTCATGGAAGAGATAGACTGAGACTGAGGGCTGAAAAAACCCAGGGGATGAAGCCTGGAAATGGGACGGGAAGAGATAAAGATGTTTAGGTTTTACTCTCCACACCCTGTGCTGAACTGCAATGTGGACTGTAAGGTGGCCAGTCTTTTTCTAATCACTACTTGATTTATTCTGGTTTTAGTTTTCTGCCTTTGTGGTTCAGGTTTTCGGAATGGGATCCAAATTTGACAAATGTCTTCAAAGGCAAACAACTGTTGGAAATGTGTCTGTTTTCCTCATGAGTCAACAAGCTGTGTACAGCCACACAGTTTGCTCTGCCTTCATCAAACATAGGCGTGCTGGCCTGCTGTAACTGGTTCCTTTTACGACTGCTCTGTGAAGGATAATTATTGCAAAACTCCAACAATAAAAACTAATCATTACAACGCACACTACGGGAATTTACATGAAGGTGTATCCAGGAATTGTCTTCTGTGCCATCTGTGAGAAAATTGTGGAGTAGAACAAGTTTATGAGAGAACACATGGTGCTTTCGAAGATGAAGAAAATTGGTAGGAATAAAAGATTATATGGCTCTACGCATGCAGTATAATAGAGTGAGTTTTTTTTTTTTTTTGGAAAACAACAGAAAAGAACTATTCACCCACAGGGGGTGCATCCTTGGCAGGATGGAGATTTTTTAAACTCGAGGGGTTATTGCTGCTCCACCCACATGTTAAGCATTCCTGAAGCATGTACATTCATATTGCCACCAGCTTCATATGAGAGTCTATACTCTGACAGCCTCTATAAACAGCTTCTCTGGAAACCAGGCTCTATTTCATAAATATGGAACAGCCTCCTGAACTCAAACAATCTTTTTAAACAACCTGGGGGGTGAAGATAGGTGATAAATGGCTGAATGAATAATAATTATGTTTGGAGTAACTGGCGAGATCATGGAAAAACATTTAGAGGTTATTAGCATGCTGGTCCAACAGGTCGGACTAGACAAGACAGAAACCGAACGTTCACCACCTCTGGGTCACGTACAACGGTTAATGTTCCATAGGGTGAATTAATACTCATTGTGGCGTTGAACACAAATGAGGAAGGAAGAAAAGTTCAACACTCGTGTACGTCTGCAGAGTTAAATGAGAAGCAGGTGAGCTCAGCTTAGCACAATGGAGAAACATTGCAGGCAAGGCAACAAAACCCAGGGCAACACAACCCTGCTACCACAACGCACTAATTACTGACTAACACCTATGAAGGCGTATGAGTCTTCTCATTATTTCTCTGCAGGCAAGCAAATAAATGTATATTACAAAACTTGCAATAACAACAATAATATCTTATAATATAATATCTTCTATTAATAATAATGTGTATTAATGTGTATTAATCTTTTATTTATTAATTAATCAGTGTTGTGTCTTTGATAATGTTTAAAAATGCAATCATACTTAGGCAGAGATCAAGAAATGCTTTTCCCAGAAAATCAATGTCCATCTACTGGCCACATGACGAACAGCCCATCGGGAGCTGGCAAGAATTTAATTGACATCAAGTGCTGTATGATGAATAACTCCATTATTCATCTGCTTCTGGCATGTTTGCTATGTAATTACTTTGTACAGGAAGTTAAATACTGTGTCAGCATCTAACTCATTAGTCTCTTTGCTCAGAAACGTCTGCACTACCTTTTCAACAGTTTAGGAAAGAGGTTTAGGAAAATTCAAGTCTTTCTGTCCCTCTTCTCATATTGACAGTCCCCACCTGAGACCAGACTGAAGAGGCTGTGGGGCATGTGCAGAAAATAACCAGAGCATTGAGATAAATGTCCAGCAAAATGATAATCATGCAAACGATCAGCTGATAGCATCGGTTGCAGCAGTAAAGACATAAAGTCTAGCAAAGTGTGGACTCGACTGTTTCCATATACACCTGCATGGAAAGGTTGCCAAGAGAGAAAATAACTGTTAAAATAATAAACACCTAAAAACATGAGGGCATGTGACACGGGAGGGAGAAACAATGAAGGATGCCACACTCTCTCAGCGAAGCGTACAAGTGTGACCCAATGCAAAGCATGATGACCTACTTTTCCCTGTCACTGTCTCTACTGTAGCTCCCCCAGTCAGTGGAACATCCACTGCAGTCAGGTTTAACAGAGTGTACAGTAAAGTCACTTTAGGCACACGATCTGTCGCCCACTCCCCCTTTTTATTCCCTGAATGCATGAATTGGACCATAAGGTCGACGGAGCACAGTCCTCACACAATCACAATGGACACACTTTCTCTCTTTATCAGTCGCTCCGCTAGTGCTTCCTTCCAAAGACGGAGATGTCAGCCTTTGATTACCTCCCCATCAACAGCGTATATATTTTGTCGCCTTCCATGCCAACAACGCACATTGTTGTGCTCTTTGCTTTATCATCTCCGGCGGACACGTGGTGGATGGGAACGAGGGCTCGCACATAAATAAATAATGTTAAAGCCTGGGGTGACAAGAGACATGAACTAGTTTCTCCAAGTGTGCAGGAAGAAGGATTAGGGAATGGAGTGAACGGAGCAGGCCTGTTGTTTCTAAGCTGAAATGATGCACTCCATGCTGCCGATGCATGCGGTAAACACTTGGAGTGTGTAACAAGGGTAGAAAAGTGTTGTTTTAATTACTAAATATATATAAAAATCCACTAAAATATCATTTGTGTATGACTATGTTCCTTTTCTATTGAAGCAGCGTGTGGTGGGTCAGGCATTTACTATAGTGAGTAAGTGCCCAAAGTACTTGGGGTTCCAATATGGTAGAAATTTGCTATATAAATCCAGATGATTTGTGAACCAGCTGCTGTTTTAAAAAAAAAAAAGCATCTCTGTGAATGGGAGAAGGGAAGTGTTAGACACAGAAGCATCACTGTCTCAAACTATGATGAAGGAAATGAGCTGCCGGCCACTTCCTGAACTTCAGAGTGGTACGACGTCCCAGTGTAGGATGAGTAAAAACGTACTTGGTGGCAGTTCAACAAAAGACACAAAGGCGGTGAGTTTTCATATGATGTTTGCCTTTCTTAAGATTCACAATGATTCTACTGTCAAGAGACAAATCATAAGAAGTAATTAGGCAATAAAAAAATTAAGGCCTTTTCGACTTGTCCCTTCAGGGATCGCCAACAAGTTCCACACATCTATTTGGCATGTGCTTTAACGCCGGATGCCCTTCCTGCCACAAGCCTTCCATTTTATCCGGGCTCGGGCCCAGTACCACGGTGGTACTTGTCGGCTGGGCAGGGCCACACCTGGTGGGGTGGGATTTGAACCGGCAGTTTTCTGAGTCCCAATCCAACGCTCCACCACTGAGACACCAAAATGTAATCAATTGTACTTAACACTGTCCATACACATTCATACATACTTCTTATTCTCACGCAATCTTATTATCACTTAACTTGTATTGTCTTCAGAAGATTAGTTGGATCATTTGCACCATGTGTTGAAAAGAAATATGACAAATTATTATAAGCTGAAAATTTCTATCATTTCTGTCTGCAAAGGCATCTGAGGCAGCTGTGCACATCTCGGGGGAAACGACAGGCTGTTAATTAATTGATGGCTTTTCATAAGTAACGCTACAGAATTTAGTTAGAGGAGGCAGATAATGAATAGGGTGATAATTAATGTATTTTTGAAGAAATTAGTCATCATGAAGAGTAGCTGAACGCAGGTAAGCAACATTTCCAGCAAAGGGATCTATCATTGAGGCCTGACACTTTTTGTAGAATTCAGTTCCTCTATGTGTGTTTTCATACATTTAGTTCTAGACCACTTTCTGAAACATCAGGGACTTTCTGGAGGGGCTTTTACTGCTGAATGTAGCTGATTGGCCAAATACCACCTTGCACTTAACACTTGGGGGTGAGCAGGATTCTTTTTTTTGTTTTTTTACTTCCCTATAGATTATAGTTGGAAAGTTGATTTGAATATAAATGCAGATAGTAAGGAGTCCGTCTCCAGAGTGGAGTGAGTTGAGACAGTGGTGAGTCTGCTGCTTTGGTCCTGAAGTGGAAATTTGCAAGTTACAATGCACTGGATGGAATTTAACCACAGGGGAGGTTATTGAACTTTAGTCCCTGGGAAAGAAAAGTACCAAACACTTTCTGGTTGAACTGGGGCTTTAGTAAAAAAAAACACCCTGCAAGTGAAAATAAAACAATGGTCATTTAAATACTTCCACTGAAACACAATCCATCTGAAGAAAGCCGCCTCATTAAAGCAGTCTAGTGTCACAGCTGTGGACAAATGAATCTAAGCCCTTTAACTGTCCTCCACTCCCTCCCTGTCAGATTCTCATCGACCCACAACGCAACTCTAATCTCCTGCAAGGCCATTGCATTAGATAGAAAGAGGAAGTTTCATCAGGAAAAATGAGTAACTATTGACTGGCTGGGAAGATGTAGATCAAACTATTTCAAGGAAAATGTGAATTTCATTTTCAGTGGAAGTTTGTATAACAATGAGGCTGGACCACAAAATCAGAAATGGTCCTTAAAGAGCAGAAGTAATCAGTACTTGACAAATATGGTTAAGTACCCATGACACTGGAGTTCTGTAATATCTGCACTATTAATATCGCAGTCACTTATGTGGTTTGTTGTTTGAAGAAATGTTGCTGAGGTGGACTTTTCTGTGAAGCATAGTGTGCATGCGAGCAAGTGTCTGACCGGGAAGCTGGAGGAGATTTTACTCAGCAGACAGATGGTGACTGAGGATGCCACATCCTAAATGAATCAAAGGCTGTCAAACATGTCTGTGGGTCACTGTCCAGCAGATGACACTGTATATTCTGTGTGCGCTGTGGGATGTGTCAGGTTGAAGGACAGAACAGGATGATGATTTTGTCCTGAAATGTAGTCAGCTTGGATAATCCTCAGCACCACAGTCATCTGAGTGAGAGTGTGCCGACTTAGTCTGGATACAAGCATCCTCCTATTTCTATCCAAAGAGGTCACACTCGAAGCTCTTAGTGACCATCGTGAGTGTGACTGCTGTCCTCACAACTTTGCTCAACCATTGTTTGTCTTAATAACCTGAAAATATTAACTTCTCGCCCACTTTTGGCAAAAATATGTGTTCTTCTTGTCTGTCTGCTTATTTGCTTTGTCCTGCGTGTGAATGGTCAACCAGTTCAGCGGGACAGATAACAAGAGCTTGTGGTTTGAATTCCACAGAGCAGGAATAAACCTGAACCTAAACATTGTTGTCGACAGAGGAACTGCATAAGCAGCGAATGATTAGCGATCTTCTTTACCCACAGGATGCTCTATTGATTATTGTTGATGGACTAAGCAAAGTGAAAGATGCTGAAAATGAAATGTCACAGAATTGATCTTTGACCTTTTACAGCTCTCCTGCGATTACGAGCAAGAACGCAGGTGTTAAACTCACAGACGCCACTGGTGGGCGGGAATTTCAGGGCATGGACCCCCACAGCACAGGGCCTTTGTAAGGAAGCTGCCTCTTCTCTGCATCAATGGGATATTTCTCACACATTTACTGTTTGAGTGGAAGCTGCACAGACCAGAGCCTGAGCGGCCTGTGGGAAGCTGGGCTTGATTTTATTCCAGGAGTATTGATAACTACTAGTGAGCTGTAAGGAAATGACACTGGTTTATCACGAATACGTTATGTCACACTCTGAGCTTCTAGTTGAGGCCACTCACCAACTCATCCAGATTTCGCATGTCACATAAAACTCTCTTCTGCGGCCAGATGAAGGGCTCTGGATCAGCTCCATCTTCATCCTCCGCACTCTGGCTGCTCTCCTTTCGACTGAAACGTCTGCTGGGTGCCGGGCTCTGCTCGGCTGGCTCCCCTGCATCGATCCGCATGCTCTCCTGATCCCGGATCTCCTCTTCTATCTCTATCTCCAACTGGATCAACATGGGGGCCAACATGCCGAACTTGGAGCCACGGCGCGCCACCTCGAGGAGGCACAGCACAAAATTCTTCTCGTTGCATCTCTCCACCAAGTCGTTGGTCTCAAACATGAGGACGTCCTTGATCCACAGCTCCTGCCTGCACCAGGCGATGAAGTTGGACACATTGTCCCGCGCCACAAACGAGCCGGGGACGACATTGCGCGACTGAAAGACCACGTCTTTGGACGGCACCTTCATGGACTGTGCAGCCTCCGGGTGGTCCAGCTGGAAGTCCTGCGCGGCGCGGTTCACGTTGTTGGCGTGCCGACAGAGGGCACAGCCGGTGTCCAGCCCTTCCATGAAGGTGTCCGCGCTGATCTCCAGCTCGTAGAGGGTGTTGAGCCATTCGGCCAGATCCTCCTTCATGGCGTACAGGTACTCCTCGCTGGATTTGAAAGGCCGGATACTCTTCGAGGCGGCGGACTGGATGTTGCTCTGATCAGCCATATTGTCCGATTATGAATCAATACAGTCTACTTGATAATTCCCGATTGTCTCATCGCACGACTGCGCTCCAAAGCCCCAACGGATCAATGCGGCGAGCTGAGCGCGTCGACGCACCCATGCCGATTTGCATGTGCGTGTTCGTGCGTGAGGCTCTGCTCGAGGCCGAGCTCCGTGCGGTCACAGGCGCGGCGAGCTGCGGAGCGGCCGCGGCGCACGGAAGCCCGTTTCCTTCAAAGAGCGCATCGCCAAGTCCTGGAGCGACAATGGAAAGGGAGCAATCCGGGACGTCACACACACACACACACACACACACACACACACACACACACCACGAGCAGTTATTCCATCCAGGGCCCGCGGGCTCCTCGTGTCACCGTGTGCGCGTCAGTCTCGTCGACGGATCCTCGGAGCGGCACCGAGTCCGCAGCTCGTCTCGTCTCCCCCGCAATCAGGCTCGGCCCACGTTGCGCCGCCTCCTGCGCTGAATCTGTCGAGCTGCTGCGGCTCCGAGCAGCAGAGCGACTCGGTGGCACATCCCATTATGTGGGATAAACGCTCGGCAGAGGAGGAAGATTTAACCCCCTGTTCACCAGCTGAAGACAGCGTGTGTGTGGATATAGATATGTGTTATTGTGCCACATTATCTTCAAAATCAAAGCTTCCCTGACGGAACATTTGGCCCAAATTCTAAATGAACTTGCTTGATTACATGTTATAATTACTAATGCATTAATGTGTCAGCAGCATTTCATGGCTGCAGGAACTAATATTATTAATGTATAAATAATATTGTGTTTGTTTGAAAGATCTACATTTGCAAAATTACTAGCAACTACCACTCTCCATGTAAGTTTTGTAAATGGAAAACTTCATTTTGCAACTATTTTGGTTTAAAAGTGTAAAGTAAACAAAGTGCAAATACCTCAAACTGTACTCGTGGCAAATGCCTGGAATAAAGTTTGGATTCATGTTTTTCACCCTGAGTTTGAAATATTGTTGGATTGATTACTCTCTTGTTTATGTCTCGAGAAATGAAACAAATGTGTGTTTTTCAAGAACACAAAAGCTGCATAGTCTCACAACAATAAAGACTTTGTGTCTTTACCAAACAGCCAAAAATAAAAGAGCATTTTTTGGTTCAAGTTTGATTCTCAGTATCATGAGACAGCTACTCTGTTTAGAAGTCCCATTCCAGCTGTATAATATTCCCATTTATTAGAGGATATGAAGACAAAGCTCAGTGTTGACTAAATGATCTAAAACTCTTTCGGGTTCTGTTATATATGCGTGATTCTCGGTTTATAAGAGAATGTTCTAAAGATGTTATACCTGAGGAGACAGAACCTGCAAACCAAGAAACAACAAGAATATGAGACTGAGAATTACACAACACAGGCCTGTTTAAAATGATAAGCGGTAATGTAGCTGAAAAGCACATGATCTGCTGTGTTAATGATGAAAATGTGTTTGTTACATGAGCTCAGAGTAACAGGCTGCTGCTACTGTGGGACAGGGCAGTGGAATACTTGGAGATTCTATGTTAGATTTCTCTTCTTCAATATAAATTAAGATCAGAACATCAAGCCAAAAACGTTTTTGTATAGCTTTCTTAAAACAGGTTGTAGGAGGGGTTGTCAGAACAAAAGGGTTGAAACGAGTCAAACGGATGTAAAAGAGACCAGATTTTCAGGTATTAATGGTATGTTAGATTTTTTTGAAAACATCCAAGAAAGTTGCTTGGGGCTTTTAAGGCACTATCTGCGACACAAAAACACACTACAATAAACGGCTTTTACTCCAAACTCATTTACTCATTACCACAAATGCATTTCATAGTCAGTGATATTGTCATAAACCTTTTCTTTGGATGTGGATATTACCTGCACAGTTATGTTCAGAGACTTCTGACCATACTCGTAAACCTCATTTCTGCCATCTCATTCGCTTTTTAACATCTTGTGATTGTTTGAATTTAAGTGAAGCCCACAAGCCCAAGACGGAGGGCTTGTTTTCCTTTAAAAGAGGGATGTGTCTGTTTGAGAAAGAGAGAGAGGAGGAAAGGAAGGAAGGGAGGGGGCGGAAAAGAGATGAAAAAAATGGAGAGAAGGAGAGAGGGAGAAGGTGGGGGTTTATGAGATCATTTTCTGGGCCTGAATGAATCAGCTTTTCTGTCAGTAAAGAGAGAGAGAGCGAGCGAGCAGGAGGGGGTTTGGGGGGGGGGGGGTGATTCAGGAGTCTATTAATCCATACGGAGAAATGGCCAAAGAATAACAGAAGCACTTCACGATGTCAGCTGGGACCAGGTTTCCCAGAGGGATAACTTCAGTTACAAAAAAACACACATGACCATTGATTGCTGCAATATATTATTAACAATAAGTTCGGTCGTAAGTGTTCTGGGTTTTTTTTTTTCACTACAGCAGGCTGGAGTTCAGGATCCAGTGGCCTAAAGTTCGATTGTTCTGAAATAAAAGCATCTGATTTACAATGTCTTTTCAGAGAAATATAGAAACATACAGATGTTCAGTGCCTTTATTTTTACACAAACTAAACTGTCACTCTGAAGAAAATCACACAGAATTTCTGACTACATTGACAATACTGCAAGGAGCATAGTCAACAAATTAGACTGAATACTACAGGCAGGATTAAAGAGCAGTAAGACAATAGGTGCATGAAAAGACAATATCAAAGAGCTGCAAAATGGGAATAACAGACACGTGTTTGACAGATGTTACAATATGTCAAGGCTACACATCTGTGATTTATGACATTTAATTTAATCTTATTGCTGTACAGGGAAATAATGTTTAATTAAACAAGGAAGTGAGTGGAAGCCCTAGATGCCATTACAATGGGAAACTGAAAAAGGAGGAGAAACCTGTTTAATGCATTTGCAGCATCTAAAACATGAAACCTTTCTCAGAGTTTCCCATTTTGTCCCCGAATGCTTATGACAATGCCTGATGATAAATCATGGCATCTACAAAATCTGTCATTGCCAACATTTCATTCAGGAGTGACTTAAATATAGGTAAACCTGAATTCATAAAGCTCTGTTCTTTGTCAGGTCCCTCCTTCAGTCTTTTGTGTGAACAAAGACTCTGACTCACTGATGCTAAACTTAGTTGCTAACAATTGATTCAGAGCTGCAGCACCAGAAGTTTCCGATTCACCTGCACCACCTATTGGTAAGAACGTTAACGGCAGTACAGGGTTCAAAAGGGCAGATGTGCTCCATCTAAAGACATGAAATTAATATTTAATTAGAGCATTCCACTTGGTTGTCTAATCACTGCAGGTCACAGATTTTATAATCTAAATGTGGAATGTGTCCTATGATTGGCCTCAAGCAAGAGATGATAGATATATATTTTTAAACACGACAAATCAGGAGTCCAATTTAAAACCCAATCATTCTCTGAAGGGGAACAAACATTTTACCAACTGGGACACGTGAATGTGACAGATGTGACCACCTTGACCATTACAGCGATTGCAGGCAACTAATGCACCAACGTACTATGAAACCAAAGCTTTGTATCCAACAATGTATTTAAGTCTGACTCGTTTCTCTCGTACGAAGGCTGAACCACTTTTGATAACGTTAGAGTTTTGACTCTTAAACACTAAGTACTGTACTTTTCACTCCTCTACATCGTTACTAGTTCCATTTAACTGCAGGTTATTCTTACAGGATAAAAATGGAACTGATGCTCAGGAGGAAATTTACAAACTACTCAGGCAAAATTGGCATTTAATTTAATTTTCATTTAACAGCGGTAACACAGAGCTGGTGAACATCGTCCAGTGACACAGTCTCTGTTTTTGCTACCTTAGATGTTTACCTGATCTTTCTTTGATGCTGTCAATCAATTTGAATGTATGATTTACTTCTACCTAGACGTAAAATATTTTAATCATTCTTACATCACTGTACATTATGTAATGGATTATTTTGTGTGAAATAATTTTGTAGAAGTGACTGACGCCCACAAATGAACATTATATCAGTAAAATTTATTTCCCAAATTTGTCATCACACAAATGTCAGTTATGGGAAACAGGGAGGCAATTACTATAACGAATGAAAAATATTGCATTGTACAATAAGATGTCAAACCTAATCGTTATATTAAAAAAGCAACAACAAAGAAAATGAAACAAGATGTAGCATAAACAAGAGTAACCTATAAAAAAAAAGAATAAGGAAACAAACTGATCAAAACTGCACAGGATGTTTTAAAGCAGTTCTATCTCAAAATATGGAATCATAAATTAAAAATTCTCAGCTTAAAAACCAAATTCCTAAAGTGGAACAGTTAAGAAGTTCTCCTTCAGTAGGGTCGGTCTCTGCGGTCCTGGCGATGGTCCCTTTGAAAACAGAGAAGTAGTAAATGACACATCTTTGCATGTCTGCGTTTCACAACATCATATCTAAATGAACAGCTGTGGAGAACTTGTTTATGTAAGATGATGATGAAACACTCACTAGCAGTCTATTGAGAAATGTAAAACGTACCTCATATCCATCTTCCCGCCTGGTGGCCCCATGCCTCTTCCACCTCGGCCACCCATGCGGTCCATGGGGGGTCCTCCACGTCCAGCACCACGGAACCCTCCTCTATCCATTCCACCACGTCCTCTGAATCCACCACGGTCTCCTCCCCAGCCTCCACGGAAACCTCCAGGGCCACCTGGACCCCCAACTCCTGCCGGGCCGCCGCGGTCCATACCCCTGCCCCCACGCATTCCCATTCCACCCCTGCCCCGGTCCCCACCAGAGGGAAAAGGAGGGCCGCCGCCCAACCCTTCTGGTTTGGGAGCTTTGCACTGGTTACATTCCATTCTCCATGCAAAGTTCTGGTTGCCACAACCCCTGTGATCATAGATCAGTTATATCAATACATTTTATTTCACACTAATTCAATGAAACACACAGAAACAACAACTGCAACTACTTACGGATTAGGACATTCCCAGTCCCCAGCTCTTTGCTGCATATTGCCTCCTGTTGGGCCACCTCTGCCCATACCGCGCGGACCACCTCTTGAACCGAATCCACCACGATCTCCTCCACGGCCCATCATCCCTGGTAACAAATTATACTGGAATGTTAAATGACATACATTTGCCATGCAATGGTAGAAAACAGTTGGTAATTTAACATAGTGGGCTAGGAAAAAAAAAAAAATAAAAAAAAAAAATAGTGACAATTTTTTTGCGTTGTAAGCCAATTACTACTAATATTAGTTTTGTGTAGCTCCCCTAACGACCATCTGTATGGTCGACATCACATAAGTACAAAATGTGATGGATTCTACTAAAATATATATTTACAGTACAAATTAAACAATTTTGGGGAAATTGCCCACGTTAAACTCAAAGCACACAGATCCCCCCCAATCTAACAGCATTTTAAGACCACCTTACACATACCCGTGTAATTGCTAAGTGTTTTTCTTGGGACTGGTAAAGTCGGTTCTTACCAACCAACAAGTTTATTTATACATTTTTACATTTACCTCCACGACCCATCATACCATCTCGCATTGGCATGCCACCTCTCATCCCACCCATCATGGGCTTTCGGCGTGCCATGGACACCTTAAGCCTTCTGCCTTGGAATTCCTTCCCTAAATAAAGCACATAAAGATTATTTAAAAACAGCATATTACAATTTATATTGGTTTTTTTACACCATTGTCTTTTTGGTTTGATTGGCATAGTATAATGTCAGTATAAAAGTACCATCAAAATGGTCCACTGCTGCTTTGGCAAATAATGGCTCCTCATAGGACAAAGTTGCATCTCCCTTGGGTTTTCCTGTGTCCTTGTCTGTGTATATGTTTATGGCAGGCTGGCCAAGTCTGCGTTAATCTTAACACAGAATTCATTTTGTTTAGTTACCCCATAGCGTCGGCAAAATAAATGTTTAGATCATGAAGCCATTCTTACCCTAATTGGGCCAACGTGTTTGAAAAATTCAGCCATTTCCTCCAGGTTAGCCTTTTCAGTCAACCCTGTGATGTAAATCGTGCTGTTCTCAGAGTCATCCTGTTCCTCAGAGCGTCCTGAAACAAATACAAAACATAAAAAAAAAAAAAAAAAAAAATCAAACACAAACTCTCCTAACACACACTATATAAATGACCAATATCAAGGAGTAATAGGATGCGTTGCGATAGTCAACTTACCCATATCACGCTCATCGCTGCTCATAGGTCCTGCAATCCAACAGTTTAAAGGGGGTGGGGGAAGAGAGTGGGGAGAAAATAAGGAGTCAGTGTGTGCAACGTAAGTATAGTGGACAAAACCTGAGGAGTACTACAACAGATAATCCAGACACTCCCTTATAGACACAGTGAGTCATATTGGGAAGTTGAAAATGGCATCTTATGGCACACCACAATTCCCACAAGTGATATATTGAATTGAAAATAGAACACCTCAGACCCTTTGGCAAATAATTGTGTCATATGAAAAGTTTTTGAGAGCAGTAACAAATTTTCAAAAACCCAGGAATTCAGCTCATGAGATATTTTTTTATAAAAGCAATAAGACACATTTCAATGTAAATTTGTCATTAACCCATCAAGAACGCTTTGTCAAACCATAAGCAGTGACTGAATTATACCAAGTACCCCAAAGAATATGGTCTCAGGCATTGAAAATAAATCCCAATATTTTCAGATGTGTTGATGAAAATTATTTTGGCATACCACAATGTAAGACATTAATACTCGGAAGAGTATTTGCTCTAAAATTGTAAGGCTTTTAAAAGGACTAACCAGTGTAATACTCGTTAACTTACCACCAGGCTTATTGAAGCCACCTCTGTCTCCAGCGCCGCTATGGGGGAATAAATGGAGATATGAAGGCGAGTTTCCCTTTACAGCCACTTCCATGGCTCGAGCAAAGTGGCTTGATTGAGGAAGTAATCAAAACATTCCAACTAACCCAACAGCAACTTAAAAAAATAAAAAACTCCCCATATTTTAGGTACACAATCTATTTGAGGGGATATATGTATTAACTATGCTCCATTGCTTAGCTAGCAGAACACAACTTCTGTGACTGTTTTAAGTATTGGATACATTTGTAAAAAGAGAATTACATAGTTTCACTGCCTTTGAAAATGTGATAAAACCCAAACATTTGCATATAGGCAGAAAGATTTCAGATGCATTGAGATACTGTGATGCTAACACAGCTGTACCCAAAAACAAGTAAAGAACCTAAAATTAACTCTTAAATACTACATCTCCATTGTATATACACGTAAAAATATACAATGCATCTGAAATTTTACATTATCAAGCGGTCACAGTCACCAGGTATTAAACAAAAATACAATTATACATTGTTAAAGAAAAAATCAACACCAAAAATAAATGTTTACAGTGACTACCAAGGTCATGTTAAATTAAAAACAAAGACTTAAGCTATGCATCATGCTCATAACACTGCTATCCTTGTTCTTGAAAAAAGACAGACCCCCGAATCTTTGTTTAAGCTCCCTCCTGTTGCTTAAGCTGGTGGCTCTGTACTGAGTACAGATACTTTTTAGAGAAAAGATGGTTTTAAATGGCTCTCACTGTTACCTGTACGGTATAAATGTGACAAAGCATGTTAAAAAGTGCTCAAAAGAATGTGTTCAAACATTTGTATTTCAAACCACAAAAACAATTTAAAAACATTTCAATATGACAATGTTTCCCCACATCCCCCCAGAACACAAAACTATACCTGTGCAAAGCTAAAATGACAATAAAAGGAAGGTTTAACTATATAAACACCTGTTACATTTGAATTTGTAAGGCATTCCTATTTTTGATTGCAGTTTTAATCACGAAGTCCTATTTACCACAACTTTTGAGTTGTTAAATTATAAGTTTCGTGTGGGAAGGTCTAAAAGCTATTATGTCTAATACGTGTTAGACAAGTCATGCAGAACTTTTTCCAGAATATTTTTAGTGCTTGTATGTTGAACCCTGTAAAGTACAGACGAAACTACCGGGAGGAAAATGATCTTAACACCATCAAAATAAAAACTTTTTTTAACCCCAAAATTACCATTCAAGGATGTTTTAAAGCTCTACCATATCTAATACCAAATCAAACCTCCCAAGGCATCAAGATTTATAATAATAAATGCTAAACGTTTCCATCCTTGGAGATTTTTGTTTTACATCATTGATAACCAGTCTAAATCAAAAACAAAAAGGTATAGGTCCACCTCGGAAAACCTTGGTCTCTCTCTTTCGGTAACCCTTTTAATACATTATCATTGGGGATGGGCATCAGTGCACCTCATTTGGGGTTGGAGCAAATAATTTTTGCCTACTAAGAACAATGAGGACTACCATGGAAGAAACATTAAATGCCCGTCTGCACCAAGGGTACTAACTTAACAAAACACGTTAAGATAGGGCTGGGCGGTAAATTGACTTTTAAATGTGTATCAACAGTGGTATAGGATGAGGCAATACCATTTACACAGATGTAGTTTAATTTAATTGCCCTCTCTCGTACACCAAACCTACACATCTCCACTAACAAGAGGTTTTCAAGCAGATTAGGGACACAGCACGAGTGTCCAAAGCAAATTTCCCCAGTTAGAGTTTTCCTTCAAAATGCCAATTTTTCTGGCATAACTTAAATTTAATGTTTTGTTTTGTTTTTCAGAACAAGCAGCAGAACAAAAAGATTAAAATATTGTTTGGGGAAAAGGGGCTTAATTCAAATAAGCAGGTTCCCAATTTCAAGACACATTGTTTCTGTGAGTTTACACACTTTTTCACTAATCTCATGACAGAAAAGAACAGCTGTATAAACAAAGTAGGTGATCTGTGTCTTCTCAATATGCCATAATAAAATAATTGTTTTATTAACAGATATGAATGATAAAAACACAGAACAAAATGGGAATAAAAAGTTGCGGATGACATCAAGAATATGTTTATGAATTTAAAGGAAAAAAACCTAAAGTTTGGCTTATGATGTAGTAGTGGCAGCAGCAGAAGCAAGGTAGTTAAAATTGAACATCAGGTGCTAAAATTAACTGTGGATCACATTTAGTTTTAATAGAAGTGTTTGTGACATTTCACATGTGGCTTACAACTAAACACTTAACTCACTTTGTAGAAAAAAACTGATTTCATGAATCGTCACACAGACAAAAGAAAAAAATAATGTTGATTTAAGTTTCTGCACATATCGCCCAGCCCTAGTTAAAAATGACCCAAACTGAGTTATAATTGAACTTTGACAGATCTACAGAGGACATATATATAGTGCATGTCCACTTTAGTAGGCAAACTGAGAAAAGTATAAGCCAAACTACACAACAACTGAGGTACAGTACCTGTCCCTAGAACACCCCTTAACCAATGTTGCATTGAACAGTTTTTGTACACGTGGTCTTAAATAAGCCCAGTGTCTTTCCATCTCTTGTAAAGACCATTTTTGTACTTGAATCTCGTCAAACAGAATTACCAGTATACGGTTGGCCAAAAAACAAAACCCCAAAGAAGCCAAAAAACCCAAAACCAAAATGACCCAAAACAAAAAAACATGCCTTAGAAAATTTAGTGTTTTTAGTATCAAAAGTACTTTAATTGCCTTTTCCCATTATGAAGGATTTTGTCACCGTTTAATTTAGTTTATGGAAGTAAATAGTTTAAAAAAAGGAGATTCAACATCTTGCACAAGAGTTGGCTTAATATGACGAAAAAAAAGAGAAAAAAAACAAAGCTTTATGTTGGAACTACAAAAAGTGAGAGTTCTTCATTTCTTTCCTCACTAATTGTTGCAACAGATGACTTCTAGTACCATTAGCTTTAGCATATGTTATTATGGCACATTTTCCCTCTGTGGTGCTATGTCCCATGGCCATGAGATAGAAGGTAAATACTCATTCCCAGTGCAAGAGCCAACCATAATCTGAAAACACCAGTGAGGGCATTTGCAAGTAAAGATGGAAAAATTGTGTCAAGAGAAAGTACACTAACAAGTGTTCTAAATTAAAATACTTAAGTGTACTCAGTAATGCAACAGAATAAACTGCAAGGGCCAAAGTCTAAGTGTTTTTAAAAAAGGTTTTTTTTTAATTAAAAGGACACACTGAATTCTAGTTAGGACTCATCACAGTAGCTTCAAATAAACTGATGCACAGGGTTTGACAAAGTTAGAATTGCATTCTTCTCATACCAATTGTAAGTGTGATAGCCTACAATAACGATAAAAGAATTGTGGCTGAGATTGTGAGACAGTATTTGAACCTTCCTCAAGGAAACCCATTACATTTGAGGTAATAAATTCAAGACACTTAGCAATATGCCTACACCAAGTTTGCTGACCAAATAATTTTTCTGTTATCTTAAGACTTCTTGTATTAAAAATAGTTCTAAGATCTAAGTTGTTCAACCTAAATATTTATGCACAGGTCTCTGATGCAAAATCAACTTATATTTCAAAAGGTGACTACTTTTCTTACCTTTGGCCATATAAGAGGCAGGGCTGAGAGACAATGATAGGAAAAACGTCCCACTGCTGACAAAGTGGGCATGCAATACACCTGCCATTATGGGATTCGGGTTTTATAGTTTTATCTGCATTTACTGCTAGTGAGCCATGACCCTTTTAATTTTAAGATAGAAAGAGAAATAAAAATTGCAGACATACTGCTACGTATTATTTAAACTGTTTTTGATTTGATGAGATTTATCTCAGCCCTGCCCCAAGCGGCCACACCACCTGTAGACTGAAAATACATTTGTAGATTAGGTACTAAAGAAAGACACTTACCCCATGCCACGGCCCATTCCTCCACGACCACGATGCATCATTCCACCTCGATCAAAGCCTTCCCTGCCAGGGCCCCTGTTATCCCCTGCCCCTGGGTACCTTGACGGCTCAGAGCCAGAGTAACCAGAACCTCCACCCTGTCCATCTTGTCTGTAATTACCTATTAAAACAAAAACAAAAAAAAAAACTGAAAGAAACTGAAGAGTAAGGACAAAGATTAGGAAACTACATCAAAATGAAAGGCTTACTGTAATGGTTGGACTGGTTGTAACTTGGTGGTCCTCCTTGCTGGCCATATTGACTGGCTGGAGGCTGCCCGTAGGAACCAGCAGCCTGAGGGGGGTAAGCAGGAGGAGCCTGTTGCTGCTGCTGGGTCTGTTGCTGGTATCCCTGCTGTTGGCCATAGCTTGCCTGTTGGGCCTGGTAACCAGGTTGTTGCTGGCCATACCCTGCTGGCTGGGAGTAGCTATTCTGGTTGTAACTAGCTGGCTGGCTGTTAGTATTGTAACTGACAGAGAAAAAGCAAGACAAAGCAAATGGTTTAAGGATTTGATAAAAAAGCATGTTTTAGGGGAAATCACCTGATCACTCTGTTCCTAGTCTAGGAGTACACACCTCTGTGGTGCAGTGGGAGCAGCCTGCTGGCCATAACCAGGGTAAGCAGACTGGGCAGTATACCCTGGCTGAGAGCTGTAAGACTGGGAAGCAGCTGGAGCAGCAGCAGCAGGGGTACTCTCATAACCGCTGGCACCATAGCCCTGGGCTGACTGTGAGTAGCTATGAGTGGTAGACTGGGCAGCAGGATAGCCTGCTGTGGAAAACATGTCAATGAAAAAAAACAAACTGAGTACACCCTACAGTTAAAAAACAAAACAAAACACATTATACACAACAGTTTGAAAAATAATTTAGATAGCCAAACTGAACAACAAATGTATCACATTTTGCCTAGTAAAACTAAGCATACATGTGCCATGGAAGGGGGAAAAGAAATCTGCCATAACAATCAATTTATTTTGTCCAATCAAGAACACGTCATAGCCCCACACACAAACACATCAAAATAAGTGACACCCCATGTTAATAACTTACCGGAGGCCGGCTGGCCATATGAGGACCCATACTGTTGTTGCTGTTGCTGAGGGTAGCCTCCAGCAGCAGGTGTTGTCTGGGTGTAACTGCTGTCAGCAGCAGCAGGTTGGGCATATGATCCATAATTCTGTTGACCATAGCTCTGCTGAAAGGAAAGACTATATTTTAGCTTTTCCATACTTAACACATTAAACTTGAAAAGTGGGCATTTCTTTCTCATACCACATTTCCAACACATAACACCAGCTTGACTTGACTCTGCTTCTATTAATATCAAGTACTTTGTGTTCCACTAAAATGTATGTGGCACCCTCTTAGTGTAACTTTTGTTACAGTGACAAAACATTAAACTGCCATCACTTAATTTTTAATGCCAAATACAGAACAAAAGAGCATATCAAAGGAATTCTCTTCTCGAACATTTGTGTGGGAAAAGCTTACAGCAGATGAAAGACACCTGGGGTGAGTTTAGCAAAAGCTTCAGAGTACAGATGAGACCAGTTTGGGTGCAGGTGCTCAAGGGCAGCACATTGGCAGCAACTTATCTGACCAATCTGAAAACTGCCAGAGAAAACTGCAGTATTTTCACATCTTTTTGGAATTACCTGAGCTTGTGATACCATTTTTCTCAATGATGGGAGGTGGGGAGATTCAAATCAATATAATGAAGTAAATACAATGCCATCAGTAGGATTCACAACTAGGGTTTAGGTTGGCAAGCAGGTATTTTAGGAATTGGCTTAATTAAAATTTCCAATTCCCAAATCATAATTAACCAAGTTGCCTAATCTCAGGTTACAATCAAAACTATCACAATCTTAACTATTATAAAACAATGATTAAAAACAACTAATTTGGAATAATAGTTGAACAACACTATAACACAGCTCAAGTTAAACCCTCACCTGTGCAGACTGTCCATAACTCTGTGAGGGCTGGGCAGCATAAGAAGCATACCTGTAAAAAAAAAAAAACAAAAAAAAAACACAAATCATCATTTTAGTCTAAGAAAATAACAGACTCTTTAGGATTGGAATTTTATGTATTCTATAAGAAGCCCAGAGGTAGCAAATCCACTAAAAGAGAATGAGCAAATCTGAGACTGAATCATTCAACATTATGAACAAAATGTCCAATTGAAATATACATTTATTAATTCTGCACAAACAAAAAACTTCAAAAGTAGGAAAGATATCAGTCAGTTCTGATACTGTTATTTGTTTAATGTTCAGCTGATAGAAGTACTGGTGGGAAAAGTGTGTCTGGAATTTTACAATATAAAATATAATGTAAGAGGGAATGGATATAAAACAGCAAAATGTAACCACAAATACTGGTCATCGAAGGTGTGCGTGAAAGCACAATTTGAGTAATCTAACGTAACGTAAGGTTACAGTTACTTTCCACCAGTTTATTAAAACACAATAAAGCATTAGATTAAGTGTAGAGATTCCGTCGAGCAGCCTTACCCTTGCTGGGCACTGGTCTGGTTGTAGGAGCTGTAATCTGTGCAACAACAAGCACAACGGTTGTTAGCTGACGTCAACGACTCCGCTGAATAAAACGGCGTTTTCGCGCCGGGAGCACGCTACGCATTAGGTCGCCATTCAACTAGCCCACACCGCATCCCCCTCCATGAACAGCCGAATCCGTATTAACGGACCTATCTGTGCATTACTGACACATGGATTTAACAAGGAACTTGGCGAAAAAAAACGGTCTCAGCACGGAGGAAGTATTTGTTTTGAAATGCCGCAACAATTCGAGGACCTAAGTTCGGTTAACGCTAGAATCACTAACATTAGGCCTCGTACGCAGGCGAATACTATCAAACGATAAATGAAGGGGTAAAAACCCGAAATAGGGACTATACTTACAAAGTTTGTCTTAAAATAAGCCAATCCATTCTAATGTTTTAATCGAATCACGCAATTTTTGCAAAATCCAGCATAAAAAACGACAACATTTTACTTACCGGGAGCCGACGCCATTTTAGTGTGTCCGTGTTAGACTGAACGGTGAGCGCTGCAGAAGTCTTCTCGTCTTCTCTTCTCAGGAACGACAAACTCTCGCGAGATGCGTATCATTGGAACGGCGCTAGAGCCACGACACTGATGAACCACATCAGAGAAATAACCAAGTGACATCCGTTTCAAAAACGGACAAGAAACGTACTCAACTCTTGTACTACATCAGAGATAAATACATAGTTTTATTTTGTACACATTTAATCACTATTTATGATAAGCTGTGTAAGTACTGCGCTTTGTGAAAGATTTAAATAATAGGTTACCCACTATTAAACAAAAGGAAAATGAATACACATTTGTGAGGCAGAATCCTGTTCTCCTTTACTAAAAACTAAATATAATATTTTGTAATTTACCCTTTATTGACCAGGTGAAGATTCAGTTTCTCTCCTGTGTGCACTGATGCGGTTTCATCAACCTGTCTGTCTTTTGTTTTGATTTTGTGTCATCACGTGAGTTAGCGGTGCCAGGCAACCAAAC
Source organism: Channa striata (assembly GCA_033026295.1). Taxonomy (NCBI): domain Eukaryota; kingdom Metazoa; phylum Chordata; class Actinopteri; order Anabantiformes; family Channidae; genus Channa; species Channa striata. The sequence continues at coordinate 6,480,587 of CM065178.1, forward strand.
CTTAGCGATGAAAAAATAATTTATTTGAATTTGTTCTCGAGTGATCATTTTGTGCTTTTTGTTTATTGAAAAAAAATCCTGATGTACAATGTGTATGTTGAGAAATTGTTTTGTTACTCGTTTGTTGTTAGTGAACAAAAACCTTAAACCTTACATTTATTATAATGATAAACTATTGTCTATTTACCTACAAACTTTGCCTAAATTACCAATACCAAATCTTGCAGTATCGCACAACACTAGTTACAGTTCATGTACAGTTACACAAGACAAGACACAGTTACTTCATCAAGTCTGTACACGATCAATGGTATCTGATAAATGTTGAAGGAAAAACAACAAGTAACCGCAAGTAACAAAAATTTTTAGGTTTTCACATTAAAACACTGATTCTGAGCAAATGAGCCTTTCATCACACCACACAATATGGTAAAAACGACTCCACATTGACACGCTGCTTTACATATTGGTGCATCACTAATAATGATATGATACTAATGTGGTAACATTGGGGTATTTTTGCAGAACAAAAGTTATATTTACTTCTGTGATTTTTCGGGACATTAATTTTGACAGTGGGGTGAAATCATACTTATACTTTTTTACTCTTCCGATACTGGTAATTTGTGAGAATTATTTTTCAAAGTTATTATTTTGTCTAGGCAAAAGCCAGAACCTAAAGTTAGTGAACGATTCGTATTTTTTCGTTCACTATATTTCCCGTCTTTGTGTCTAATGTGTTCAGTCACATTAAAGGTTGTACTCGCTCCCGAAATGCGAAGAAACGCAAAACAAAGAAGACAGTCAAGAAGAAGAGAATCCTGTAGAGGGCAGTAAACGCAGTAAACAAGAAGAAGAAGAAGACGAAGAAGAAGAAGAAGAAGAAGAAGAAGAAGAAGAAGAGGACGTCGCGACGTATTGCGGAAGTAGATGTCAACTGAGCGTTCATAGGGTTTCTAAAACACGTACTCCTCACTTATTACTCATTTTAGCACACTAGTTAAACTTATAAAATCGCCGTATTACAGAGAACCTGTACCAAGATAAATCCCAGAGGATTTTCCATGCAGTGGTATATTACTATTATCTTTTACTTCAGCTCTATCATGTGTGAGAAGGATCCAGCCCGTAATGGTTCAGCAGCTCTACTTCTTACACGTGTGTAAGAGCTCCGCATCAAAAGATGTTTTGTTACCAAAATTATGCCACAAAGGAAAAGTGAGTGGAGAAGCTACAGCTGATTGTAATGATGCTTGGTCGTGTATTGTCAGTGTGGTTTTGGTCAGATCGCCCTGGGTTTTGCGTGGGAACATCTTCATTGATAACACTTATACTGCTGATGCATGCTGGGGGGATCCAGGCCAGTCTCAGCTTAGGTCCAGGTGGAGACTTCCCAAGGTTCAGAGGTAATGAATAGCATGTTTCAGAGATTCACATGTGTATCTGATATTTGGCATATAATACAGATTTTCTCATTGTTCTTCTCAGATGTGTTCCTGTATGCTCTCTGTCATGATGAGCTTCCCTCTCTGCTGGTCAGTGTTGCTTTCCTGCTGCTAGTTGGACCGTGTCAAGAGCGACGCTGGGGAACAGTCGCTTTCCTCATCCTCTCTGTCCTGACAATGACCATTTTGCCACTTCTTTACGCTCTGGTCCTCTTCGTGGGTGGGGCTGAGGCGAGTCGCATCTGTGGTTACTCTGCCATCCAGCTGGCTCTGTTTACTGCACAATGCCGTCAGGTGACACGGAGAAGGCTGCTGAGGTGCTTGCCAGTTTGGTTTCTGCCTTGGCTTCTCATGCTGATTGGTCTGCTGCTGCTGCCAGGGACACCTGTGCTGTTTTACTTCTGTGCAGTATGCATTGGACACAACTGTATCCTTTCATTTGATTTATAGTTATGTGCATTCTACAATACAGTATTTAATGTGGCTTTTAAAGACATAGCTAGATTTTACTAAATCTAGAGTAATCATTACATCCCTCCCTTAATGGATGCTATATATAGCACTCATTATGCTATATAATTAATAAATAGAATAGAAGCATATTTATATACACATAAAACTGTGGTTCTCTCTCAAGTCTTATTATTGTACTCAAATACCTCTTAGATAATCAGTCATTTATTGGAACGCTCCAGGAGCTGGAAGAGGCCAGGATCTTGGATTTCATACCTGACTGTGCCTATGTTCCCACTTCAGCCAGGTTAAGACTGCCCATCTACACCACCACTAGGTATGACTGTTGTCATTCCTGTCAGAACTCTCACAATTTTTTTTAAGTGGCAGATCTCCTCATTTTTACTTCACATCTTCCCACAGATCACATTCTCAGACGATGCCCTTAAGTCAGGCAACTGTTCCTCCCATGGTGGTTCCCTCGGTTTTGAACCACCATCCACTGGTTGAGCCATTGCCTTCCTGGTTAAAGGAGAAGTCTGATGCATTATCTGAGTTAGAGGCATTGGATGAGCACATGCTAAAGGCAGGAATACTAGCCTCATTACAAGATACTCCTGATGACCCTGATGGAAAAGTGGAGGTGCCCAAATCATCAGTTTCATCGCTGCGGTTGGTATAAATGCTAATTATTCAAAATAATAATAACTTTTGACAGTATGAGTAATGTCTTTTGTTCAATTTTAAACACAATATCCCGTATTCTGCTTTATTTATTTATTATTCCAAGTTCTAATATACAGTTCACTAAAAGACCTCTATCTCTCCTCAGACTCCAGCAGCTGGAAAAGATGGGTTTCCCAACAGAGAAAGCTGTAGTGGCACTGGCCGCCTCAAAACAGCTAGATGGCGCAATTGCCCTTCTTATTGATGACAGCATTGGCGAACAAGCTGTGGTGGTGTCTAAGGGAAAGAGCTCTCCCCCACCACAGAGCACCTAGGTGACCTCACAGTCCTGGAATGAGTCAGCAACAGTGTTTGCACTTGTGCGGTAAACTGGACAAACAAATGCTTGGGTTTTGCCAAGCTTCCATAGTTGTTTTTCCCTGTGGGCTACTTGTAGAAAAGTTCAAAGGCGCTTAAATGCATTTGGGAGAGAGTGAATCTAATTTATTCATATTGGTGTTTAATGGATACTGTTGTTACTCAAATAAAGACGGGTTGACATGTGTAAAAAACAACATTATTTTATTACACTGATCATCTAGACAGGATTATCTCAACACAGTAACACATTGGCAAGAAACAAAGTTCAAAATATGAAATGGTTACACAACAGCATATAAAATAAACTACAATTGATCATTTTAAATAGATTCACAATAAGTTTGATATAAGATGAAAAAATAATTATCAAGTCTGTCATCAGAACAATTTAAGCAGTTTACCGACACAACTGTGGTAAAATAATGTTCAAGTTCTGTTAACGGTTTTTGCTGTTTCCTGTGTGTTGTGCTAATGATGTCACATGATGTGGTCGGTCAGGTTTGCAGTTTGCAGGTTTTGAGTTATTTCGATTATTGTTTTTGCTGAAATGCAGCCAATATTTGTGCATTTTTGGTACACATTTATTGTAAATATACTATTGCATATTAAATCACTTTGACAGTGTGAACTTAAAGGGAAAAACACTCACACCAGAAAACTACAAATCACTGTTAAGAACACATATTTGCATTAGAGTAGCAATGACTTCAACTTTTTAGTGCACTACGTAACATTGATTTAAACAATATGATAGTATAAGTATAACAAAATTAATATTGGAAGAAGAGGTTTGTTTGTGTAATTGTGTCCTGCAACTGTACATGCTCAATATACTTAAATAATGAAATCTTTTCAGATTGCAGTTACATTGTGAAAGCAAAACAAACTCAAAATCCAGTCTCTTTCATATGATTTTCTTTTGGATTAACCTCAATGACCCTTATAGTCCAGAAATTGTCACTTGAGAAGCACCACAGAAGATTCAGATTTTGCTTTTCCTCAAACACAAACATCTTTTTTCTGTGGTTTTAGTTCTGTAGTAAAAAAAAAAGATACAGAAGCAGCTGCTGGGTGAATAATGATAAATATTAGTTTATGGTGATGGGTGGGGTCTAGTTTTCAGGTTCCTGATAGAGGAGGACATAATGCAGTATCAGTGGAGTTTCCCTGAGGTGTCCCCCATCCTAAATCTGACGGTAAAGCCCATAGAGGGTATAGATAGGGTCTAAATCTGTTGAGCACCGATGAGAGCTATAGAATGGGGATTCAACCCAGCCTGTGATCCTCAGGGTGAGTGGGGAGGCTACTTCCCTCGAACCTTGGTGTCGGAGGACAGAGGAGACGAAAGTCGGTATGGAAGCGCACCTGCTCGCTTATCTCTGTAGAAACTAGGGGAGGCTGTGCCAAAAGGTCCATCCCCAGACCCTAGATCAGGCTCTGTTGAAGAAAGACAGCAGTTGGAACGCGGCCTCCCTGTCCATCAGTGTGTGTGGACATGTGCACTCTGTAGTCTAATCCAAGTCAGAGCTGATGGTTTCACGAGTGAGATCTTATTTGACTGGGTACCAGCTGTCTACTTTTAATAATTTAATAATTATTTACCAAGTGAGGATGTTAAAGAGATTTATAAGAACCTTCTTTGCTTTGTCCTGGTGTAAAGGAGGTGCCTTGGGCTAGATAGGCTGCAACAATTATAATTTAATTTTTTTTTTTCTTGTTGTTTAATCTATAAAATATTGAAAATATTATGAAATATATAATGACAATTTAATGGCACAATCTTCAAACCATCAGCCCAAAACCCAAAGGTGCCACATTTAAGAAGCTAAAACCACAAAACCCTTAAGCAATTCATCAATAATCAGATTTAAGATTTATTTTCTGTCATTTTACTGGCTAATTTTTGCAGCACTACTTGAAAGACTAACATACTTCACATCTATAGGTAAACATTGATCTACACATTCATCTAATCCTAACACCATTGTTATTCAAGAATCAAGCCCCTGAAAATCTGGTTTCCTGAACACACTAATAGTTAAATTGAAGATAAGATTAAAAAACAGCATTAAAAATTCTGCGTATTAGGAGTTTAACATGCAAAAGTCAGTGTATGTGCTGGAGCTGGTCTGTTTGGTTTGATCAGATTTAATGGATTGTAGTGGGCAAATGAGCAAATCGATCATGATTAGATTTTAATTCAAATATAGCTGATTTCTAATTTATGGTTTGACGTGCATAATATAATCTTTTTCTAACTACACATGATCAATTTTAACAAAGGAGCAGAGTGCAGCAAGTACACAAATTTCAAATTTTTCCATTTGAAAAAACAGTACCACATCTCTCACGGTGAGAAGTTAACTAAAAAGGTTTTTAGGTCCTTTCAGTGTAAGTGTGCTGTCATCATGTCATAGAATTGTCACAACCAAGAAAACTCATACATAGGATACATTTCTAAAGACATCTACATTTCAGAGACTAGATCGACATTCAGCAGTTCTGACAGTAAAACGTAATCAACATTTCCTAGATGTTGTCAAAAAGGTCAGTGAGGGCCTGCAGAGCAGTGGGTGAGGTTGTCTCAGAGTTACCTGGCCAGATGATAGCCTCCAGCAATGTCACCCTGCGAGCCAGAAGCTCAAGGTCTGCCTGCAACTCGTGGAACATCTGCAAGCTAACGTCCTATCAGAAAGCAGTGACAGGGGACTTTGTGAGGGGGGTGGAAAGACCAGCTCGAGTCCTGGGGCTGCTCGCGACTGCTCCTACTCCCTGTGCCAGGATTGAAGTACCGTGGGAGTTTGAGCCTCCCCCCCATCATTGACCCCTGCCTAAAGCTGACCCTGCCTCAGGCCTCCTACTCACCATGAATACCGATCATAGTCTCAAGGATTAAAACCCTCTCGGCTAAGATCTTCAGCGCCTCTCTGATTTGATGTATTCCGTCCCCCTGTGAAGATAGATACAGCTGTCAAGGTAAGGAGCACAAGCCAAAGAACTGCTCGCCAAGATGCAAGTCATTTTTCTCAATACAGTTGAGCAGTTAGAAGGTTAAAACAGTCCACATATCTGCCCAGCACTCTCAGACATTCTCTGCCTTTTACTTTTCTGTCTCCCTCATTCCCTGGTCATGCTGCTATATGAAGTCAGTCTCTGCCATGCTGTGCTGGGCAACATCAGCATGCACATTACAGACCAGTCATGTTGGTGACATAACACAGCTGAATTACACTCTCCAGGGATTCAGATTTAATCATGCCATTTGCATTCCTTTTGTTTTGTAGCAGTTAAGCCAGGTAAGTATTTCCACAGCGTTCATTCTTCTCACTATTGTCACAAACGTTGCTAATCAATATCTGACAAATTAAAGCCAAAACAAAGCTACAATGAAATCCGATTTTTGTTGGTGTTAACAGAGAAGCCAATGACTTGACTAGTGACATCTCTCGAAATGACAGAAGTAGTAGAACAAGAGAAGCAGAGAGACAGCTGAAACCATCACCACTTCAACAGAAGGCATGCAGAGAGTAGCGGAAGCCTTTGGAGTCCAAGGTGAGTGATTCCTAATATGAAATGCTCTGATTAGTAGGACAAACCAAGGAAATTATATTCAAAGAAAAAAGGCAAAGTTTCTTTAAGTCCTACAATTGGCTGCCACTTTTTCATTTTTGCCAGACTAGCAGCTTGATCTCTCGTCCACCACTGAAACCTCCCATTGGGTTCTGAATTGATTAGGAGGGTGCAGACTACTGTGGTGCAGTACAAATAGACCTTACTGACTTTGATGACCCTGAACGATTTCACAGACAAGTAGACATTTATTTTTGTTAAACAAATGCGCTGATGGTGAAATTTAAAGTAATGATGTTTTAAATTAATTTAGACAACAGCCAATGCTGATACAGTTTTATTTCCTGGTTTGTTTGGGGTTTTTTTGCTATATATTCCCCTTTATCTTTTTAAAATTTGCTATAAAAATAATTGAACTGTTTCAGCCCTTCATCCACATTTTTGAAGCTACCTTGATATAACCAATACCAGTCACATGTAGTGATAATCTGACTTTATGTCCATCACCAACATGAAATAAAGCATTTGAATTTATCCACATATTTGCATTACTACCAGATGAAGCTCTCCTAACAGAGAAATAACGTAGTGAACTTAGAATTGCTTTGCCTTATTTCTGTTTTAGTGGCACTGTGTTATTTTGCTCATTAAACATAATTGCACGTTTCACCTTTAGAAAGTTTCTATGTTGCAGACAAACTCATGCAGTGTGGGATGAAAGAGGATAGCTGTATCCACTCCACTCACTTCAGAGCACAACACCTCTAAACCCAAAAGGAGCCACCGCTGACACATATGGAGTGATTTGGCATACACATTCATACATTCTCTGTTAGGTTCATTGAAACATTTGAATTTGAGAAATCGTGGTCACAAGACAGCACCGCTAAATTAAAACAAAACTGTTATAATCTGTACAAGGATTTCAATATGTTCTACAGTATTTCAATCAGTCAGATCTGGTGTGTGGAATTGCATCAAGGATGATGTTGTTTTTTTGTATATTTACATGTATATGCCAAAGTCAGGTGCTGAAAAGGTGACTGTGAAAGGTAGCCATGGGGACAGTAGTTTGCAGAGGGAGTCAGACAGCTTTAGGACCAAGAGGACAGTGTTGTGACAGGGGGCAGCTGTCCAGAGCACACCCCAAGGACCAACAAAAACAAGAACACATTAACACCAAAAGCTTTTACGCACAATATCAGAACGGTCGGTCAAAAACTAAAACCATATATACTGAAACAAAAATAACAATGTATTACAAACAAACTTTATGACAGGCACCAACAGGTAGGAAGATATGCACTTGAGAGGAAACGTGATGCAGCTGAACACCACTTTGTGGTCACTCACGGCAAATAACACGGAGACTGTAAAAAGGTCATAACCATAACCTGAGATGTAGGTCATGGTTACACAAAATTTACTGTAGGTCACTTAATAGATTCATTGCATTGTAAAGTGAACACTTAATGGCATAAATAAAAATCTCTTACATTTAGATTGTTCTAAGAAAAAGAAAAAAGGAAAGTAAAAAAAGAGGTTAGCCAGACAAAGAAAATGTTTATTGCTCAAAAATGTCTCCATTTTTTAAAGAAGAACCCCCCGTCCAGACCCCGTGTCGTCATGCAAATTGTGATCTACAACCAGCTACTTTCTTACCGGTAAGCCCTTCTCTCCTGGATCGCCCTTGGGTCCTGGTTGTCCCTGTAAAGAAAAATGACATACAGAGAAGCATGATTCAGAATTCAAAACATATATGGAAGCAGTGCAGCAGTTTATTCCGACAGAAAGAGCTTATTCTTTCTGAGACTGTGTTGTCAGTGTATTTGTAGGGGTGCTGGTTAGTGTAGTTTACAGTAATATAACCAGCTATGACATGTGTTGATGTTTCCCCCCATTCACTCGTTTACTCCGGCCACGATTCTCAGGGAAGCAGGGTGGAGGTGACTTACCGGCTCGCCTCTAAAGCCTCTTTCTCCTGGGTAACCTAGAGGACCCTGAAAAGGTACATGTCAGAGAATTTTATTAAGTTAAGATTATTAGTTATACTACTGAATATTATCGAGCCCTGCGTTTACTCACTCTCTCCCCACGTTCTCCCTGTGGCCCTACAGGGCCCTGTGCTCCAGGAACTCCCGGTTTCCCCTGTATTGAGTCAGAAAGAAATTTTTAAAAAACAAAGATAAATTTGTACAGCAACAAAGCACAGTGCATCATTATGCTGTGATCAAGCTTACAGTCTGTCCTGGTGAGCCAGGAGGTCCTGCTGGGCCTTTAGGACCTGGAGGACCTGAGTAATAGATAAAAAGATTCATATTAGATGAAGGCTGTTTTTTGTTTTGGCTGGTAAAAACATGACATGACCCTGGAACACGCACAGCACCTGTGGGGGAATAATTTATATACCAAATAATATGTGATCAGGGAAACTGTATGAAACTGATATTACTTAAAAGTAAGTGTTAGAAAGACCATCTACAGTATGCATTTCTGTACTTTTGTACAGTAAATAAAAGGTTGTTCAATATTAGAAATCTATTTGTACGGATAATGTTTCTAAAACATAACACACACAGGGATAAACACAATGAGGAGACTAAAAACCACTCACCGATGGGCCCAGGGGGCCCCTGAGGTCCTGGAACAGGCAACCCTCGTGAGTCATGGAAAGTGTTGGTGAAGAAGGGGTCTTTTCCACGATCTGCAGTTGAAACAAAATGTGTGTGTTTTTAATGGGAAGCAGAAGTTATTCTCCTGGCTAAGGCCTGTGTTTGCAAACAGGAACTAAGATGATAAATCTATGGTAGTAATCTGTCATACTATCTTCATTACGTGCTGTTGCTATACTGACAGAAAAACAGACTTTGTAACCTCAGTATCCAACAAAGTTTCATGACAACTAGGTTATTTCTTACTTTGTCATTTATGTGTCATTTTCAGCCACTAGGATTAAAAATCTACAAGCTCCCTTAATCAAAGAATTATTTTTTTAAATACAGTGATGGAAGTTTTAGGGTTAGCACCTCAATTGCCATTTGGGTGTCCCTCTTTTTATTTAGTGGTGCAAGGAATCATTTGTATGGGTGTGCTACTTAAGATGCATACATGGCAAAAACATAAACGCATTAGTCCACAGATCAAATCCACAGTCGGTAAATATGATGCTGTAGCCTATTGTTTCTAGTGTGCATTGCACTGCAGCCTGGGGAAGACTGTGCAGGATGCAGCACTACAGTGTTAGTGATGCCCGAAAAGCTCGACTCAGGGAGGTTGGAGGCTGGATCTTAAATGAGAGTGTCCTGTAGGGGACAGTGTTTAACAGCAAAGACTCCAGCTTCGCTCAGTGCTTCCAGCAGGGAGTTCACTGCACGCTACGAAAATGTGTCCCAACCTTTTCTGCAGTAAATCAAAGTTTTATATCCTTTACATTAACAACTGTCACTGCCTAACAACACTGAGTGGACATGTGCAAATACATGAGTCTTTAGAGAGGACGGGGAAGAGGGTCACGTGGGCCACAGAGGAAGTGTGTGGTCATTGTGTTATTTTATACTGACAGGAAACACAGATCCAATCACAGCATGAGACTTCAGGAGATACAAAGAGGAGGAGGAGGTGAAAGGAGGCCTGTCAGCCCGAAGCTGCCAGACTGTTACAATCCGCTCAGAGATCAGGACCAGAGGTGACATCTGAACCTGGCCTTATTCTTTGTGTGTGTTTATTTCAGGTCACTCTGTTCATTTGAACCCAGTGCGATCTGTGGCTCAGCGTGACATGAAATTGTGTGGGAACACTCACAAATGCTGAGCTCACACTTTGAAACCACTGAAGTGTCCTCCTCGCTCCTAACGTACTGGCTGCTGCCAGTTTACGAACCCTGTTCTAACCCTGAAGGAATTCCAACCACCTGATCCAGACGCAAAAGCCAAATAAGCCAGTGTTTTCCGAAGGAAGCTCGGTACCCTCCACACCCGCCCCCCCCTACTTCCACCCCACCCTCATGTTCCATACTGTTACTTTGATGTGAAAGAAATGGCTCACAGATTCGGAAATCATCATGGCAACCTCGACGTGCCCACAGTTTTCTCCGCGCAGGAACCCAGACCGTACAAATCACTATACAGCCTACTTTGTTTTACCACTGAATCCACATATAAAAGCCGCCAGCACGCTGACCTTGAAAGAGCCGGTGCAAGCCCCCATCTGTCTCTCCCACTCCCCCTGAGCTGTCTGAGCAGCCTACATCTGGAAGTTGTTGAGTGACATCAGTGGTGCACAGGTTCTCATCCCAGCATGTGAAGGCTGTGTCAATCTCCGGCTGTCCCTACCCCTATTTAATACTCTTTGATTTGGCTCTACTTGGCTAGCAGACAACGCAGAGCAAGTAGCAGTTAAAGGATTAGAGTCATCCTGTCTGCTTCTCGTTCTCTTTGTTTCTTTTGTTTGTCATTGGTGCTAAAACTTCAGAGCGCTCACACAGCAGGCGAGGACACGTCTGTGAGCTTGCTAAAGACAAATCAATATCAGCAGCCCGAAGTGTCAAGTTAGGCATCTGTGACACCGGCGTCACGCTACCTGAGAACAAAGGCTTTGATTGAATTTGTGTACATGTAGGTATGCCGGGTTCGCGGCAAACTGATGTTGTGAGGACATGAGGTCACATTGTCTGGTACGGCCACAAAGAAACCTCTTCATGCATGGAGGAGGTGGTGAAGTGGTTGTCTGACACGGATGTACTCCACATCTGGATATTTGACCTGAAAGAGTTCCAGGTCCATAAAAGCCAGGTGTGAGAATTCACAAGCCGCACCATTGAGGCAATCCATTTTATATAAATCCAACAAAGAACTTCAGTGACATTAAATGAAAAATGTAGCAATCCAAAGGAAAGTGCGCTGATTTTATATATCAGTCTGACTACAGGCTTAAGGTTTAATATTGTGATGTTACTTTTGACAACACTGTATTGAAAACATTGGATAAATTCAGTGTTGGTCAGGGCTACAACATCTGTGGATATGGAGTTTACCTGCCCGCTCCTCAACTTTGACTGAGTTTTGCTGTGTGAGCCTACCAGCAGGCAGCGCCACGGTTGCACTGTTAATATTGTAGGTGCCAGGTTATGAATACGATGTTGCGTGTGGAATAATGTTTTTAAAGTCTGACAATGTTAATATCACAATGCAAGAGTCTTTAAAGTACCCCAACACCTACAAAGAGTACTTTACACGGTCCAGGTTCTTACTGTGGTCTGGTTCTGGAATGTGGGCACTTGCTGTCGCTGGGGAGCCTGGAGGCCCTGGGGGGCCAGGTAGGCCTGGTAGACCCCTCTCTCCTGGAAGGCCTGGTGGTCCACGGGGACCTGAGTGGAGGGAGCATAGAAACATCATTGTGGTGACAGACACACTGTACCTCAGAAGCGTCACACAACAGACTGCGAGTGTAAAACGTCTGTAGGTGATAACAGGATAGAATCTATGACAATAAATACCAGCAGTGAAATACTCCAGATAAAGAAGACAGTAGTTCAGAAATGAGTGTGTGTGTCCCTGCGTGTCCGTGTACAAACTGGTCAACATTGTATCTCTGTTATTAACACGAACTGGGTCTTTAATGGCCCAGTGGTGGGAACATAATCAGGGGCATGATACAACTCAAATATACACCATTAACTTCTGCAAAGTTTCAATACTAAGTATTAAATTAAATGCTCCCTGGATACAAGCTGGTAGCTTTTTTACACGTGTGTCTCAGGAACAGCCGGTAGTTGGTCCATATGGAAACATGTCCCACACACAGTGTATGTAACCTTATTGTTTGGAGTGTCCTGAGGTAAACCTCATTTAAATATCACTTCTTGTCCTCTGACAGACAGAACTCACCACCTTTCTGTTTCTGTAAGACACTTTCACCTGTCCTCAGTAAACCAGTCCTCTATCAGGAGGACCGAGCTACAACCTGCAGTACATTGGTTCAAATCGGAAGTCAAAGTGGCTTTTAGATGTTATGTGACATGTTCTGGAAAATAATTTTCTTTATTTCCAGCAGGATAATAGATCCCCAGAGCATCTTTGAAATGACATGTCAAAATATGAGTCACAGTTTGTAATTCAACTCTCCTGTAACTTCTCAGGACTCACCATGATGTACAGTGCTGCTTCTTTTTGTATCACAAGTTTACTTTCCCATAAATCCTGGATCAAAAACCAATACATTTACCGGCATTATTTGTTACACTGGATACATTCCAGTCCTATGCTCATCTGTCCTTTTAAACTGGAAAAAAATAAGGAAAACATAGGTTCAAATGCAAGACATAGACCTGGCTTTGGGTACTTATGAAGTAATGGAGATAGAAAAAACAATAACACTACAGGCATATGGAAATCATAAGGACCTGGGATTTGTGTATATATAGATCATGTTCATTTCAGATTAAAGTCACATGGCGGCTCTCAAAAAGTGGGTTTGTATTTTACTTTAGCTCTAAATCTCGTCTTTACCCAGCAGCAGGCACAGAGCAGGGGTCATATGTTAGGCTGAAAGGAGAGACACTCCCTTCATGATCCCAAGCAGAGGAATAACAGCCTATAGTGAGAGCAGATGTTGTGAAAAACGTATACTACCATTTACTTTATTATCATTCAAGTCACAGCTGCCTGTGGATTTACTTTTATCCTGCAAGTCATTTATTATTTGTGCATAACCAGTGAGCTCGGAATACATGAAACTGATTTATGCATGTTTCAGTTCTGGCTGGTGACCATGAGCAGCAGCACATGTACGGCTGAAAACAAAAGCTGTGGCTGCCCGTTGAAAGAGAAATGCAGGATATGCAGAGGCAACCACCAAAATGCCCAAACAAAGTGGCTTGACTAAGCGGTTTAAGAGGAAGACAAACACTGCTGAGCAGGACATTATATGTACTTTTATGGGAGGTCTGTCTGTTTTCCACTGCCGTTTCCACGCGTCTTTGGCCAGTAGTATCCTGTTCGGAAGAGGTTTGTTCTACCGACAGAAAGTGGCCTGGAAGGTATGTAATCCTGCAAACCCTCCGTCTCTTTCAGTGACACGCACGCACATATTTACTGCATGTTTATTATGAAACTGTATTAACATCTACTAAGACCTGTTTCATTTGACTCTCTGAGCTCACAGCTGTCTGTTAACAGAGAGCTACGTCCGGATTTCTTTCTCAGCCTTTCTCGGGTTGGTTTCCATGTTTCGGTTTGTCCATCATGCTGTCCCTCGTCACTTTCTCATCACACCTGCCACAGCTGGTCTATATTACCCCTGCAGCACACCATTGCTCTTTGTCCATGTTGTCATGACGCTTTTGTTTTTGCTCCTCATCTCTGGCCTCCCTTTGACCACACTTCATGCTAACCTTTGAACTTCTCCACTCCGAGCGGTACAGCGCCAGTTTGGTATGGACAGTCGCTGCATTAATCACTAAATGTGGCAAGAGAGATCGTATTTCACCTCATTAGCTTCTCTCCGTACAACAGATTTTAAAACCCTTCTTCTTACCTATAAAGCTCTAAACGGTCAAGCTCCTTCTAATAGTGGTCCATTAGAAGGATATGGTGCTATCACTATCACTCGGACCGACTATCACTCGGTCTCAGAGTGCAAGCATACTTGTGGTTCCCAGAATTTCCAAAAGTAAAATGGGGGGCAAAGTTTTAAGCAATCAAGCTCTTCTCCTGTGGAACCAGCTCCCAGTCCAGATTCGGGAAGCAGACACCGTCTCTACTTTTAAGACTATTCTCCAAACCTTCCTCTTTGATAAAGCTTATAGTTAGTTCTAGTCCTGCTGCTATAGACTCAGACTGCTGGGGGACCAACCCCTGATGCCCTGAGACACTTTCCTCCTCTTACCCCACATTTATATGTCACCACTGTAGGACATTAACTCTGTGTCTTCTTTGTCCCGTAGTTGTGCTTCTCCCTCTCTGTCTCCTTCTGTCTGTCCCTGTCTTCAGGTGTCCCCGGCTTTGGAGCTGTCTTCCAGTGTGCAGCTACTGGTGCTACCAACCTGCCCCATGTTTTCCACTCACCCCAACCGGACAAGGCAGATGTCCGCCCACCCTGATCCTGGTCCTGCTGGAGGTTTCTTCCGTTAAAAGGAGTTTTTCCCCTCCACTGCCTGTAGCTGCTCAAGGGGGATTTGTTGGGTTTTCTCTAAATGTCTGTATAGTCTTGGCTTTATTATGTGAAGTGCCTTGAGATGAATTTGTTGTAAATTGGCGCTATATAAAGTTGAATTGAATTGAATTGAAGGTTCTTCTGTTTACTCTGACACCAATTGCCCACATCACTGTTAAGCCTTTTTTTTTTTAACTGAGAGATGATGATGATTACAGAACTTCTGTATGAGATAAATGTGGCTTTGCATTCGGTTACATGCCATTTCAACGTAAATATTTTCTGCTTTTGCCATTTTAAAAACAAGGGGACTGACACCTTTACACAAGTGTACCGCCCTTTTTTAAATTTCTGTGTTTGTTTAAATAGTTCCTGTCAGCCTTCACAGCTGTGACATTTTGTGTTAATCAGTCTGTCCAGGAATTCCCAATGTTGCGATTACAACAATTAATCCTACCAATCCCCAATGTCTTCTACAGGACCTTGCAACATCATAAAAACAACAAGCAACATGCTTCACAAATCTTTTAGAAAAAGCGGTCACGAAATCATGCATTTTTGGCCAAACGTCAGTGAAATCCAGGAGGGACTGGTTAATAAATGCTATTAAATATCACTGAGTTCTTGACAACGCTCTATGCATTTCTACCTTCAGTCTTCTCTTACCTGCTGGTCCTGAAGATCCTTTCAATCCAGGGGCTCCAGATGGACCTCTTGCTCCTGCCACCCCCTGAGGCCCAGTGGATCCTGGCAGTCCTCGAGACCCTGGTTTCCCTAAAAGGAGGAAGCAGTGGTGAGTAATCAGAAAGCTCTAACTGGTTTACATGCATGAATAAGTTTGCATATTCTTAAAGGCAAATATGCTTGCAGTTTACCATCTCTGCCAGGGAGCCCATCTCTCCCCTTTTCACCCTGAGGACCTTCAATGAAAGCAGAGAGATGACTTAATTGACAGGTGTACAGTAGCTCAGAGGAAAAACAGGAGGTGCAATTCAAAAATCAGTCCAAGAAATAAAGAGACACACTTGTCATTGCTGTGTTGTTGTCATTGTTGGGGCTGATTTAAATTCCAGATCCCTCCCAAAAAAGTATTTTTATTAAATATTGGAGCAATAGCGTCTTTTTGACAAGCTCGATTTCAATTGTAGCAGGCCAGTGGTGCAGACAGATAATTCAGCCTTGACATGTAAAGGCAGAGCAGAGCGCGGGTTAATAGTGAATAGAAGTGAATACCAATTTGTATGCATCCATTTCTATTTCAGTGTTTTAGGAAGTGGCCTACTACTTAATAAGTGAAAAGAACTTGTAGGAAGTGTTATGTGCCTCCAGAGGAAACTGCAAAGGTGTGATAAGCCAGCATCGCTCAGTATTGGCTAGAAGTTCGAAAATGAAACTAATCTGAGGGGTACAGTTAAAAAGACATAAGCTCCCTACTCATTTAAAAAGTGAACTTTTGTTATGGTCATTTTATTAAGCCACAATTTCAGATTTTGGCAGTTCCAGTGGTGGAATAAAAAAAAAAAGCAGCGAGCAATGAACATTATGAATAGTTTCACCTGAATATTGTGCACAATATTTATCCTCTGCATCATTCAAGTTGAATGTTCAAATTAGTGTGTATGCACGTGGGAACCTTAGCAACAATAGTGTGTATTCAAAAGTTCCAGGTCAAGCAACAAGGGAGCATCCATGTCCTGAACACACCTTTCTGCTATTAATCAGTAGCTCACAATGAACACTTTTTAAACTTCTGACAGTGCAGCAGGGTTCGTGAACTCAGGGCTTTTAGCTTTAATGGGCTCAAGTCCAGCGAAGGAGACGACTTTCATTCTCGTGTTCCACACAGCCACAGAACGCAGCACAGACAACTGCTCCCTTACTTTTGCTAAAGGAAATGAGTGCATACGCAGTGAAGGAAATAGGATATGAGCAGAGGTGAGGAGGTAGAGGTCAGGAAAAGAGTTGCTGCTCACAGAAAAAACGGCTTTGACACAATGATTTTTCATTCAATTAGCAAAACCCAAAGCCCTTGAAACTAATAATGGAAATAGTTTGTAATTTCATACTTGTTCATGCTGGACAGTGTGATACACCTACCTGCAGGTCCCTGCTCACCAGGAGCTCCCTGAGCGGGCACAGCCCCCACTAGTAATGAAGCCTCTGGTGCAGTTCCCCCTTTAGCCTGAAGGTGACGATGTGACATGAAGGCTGGGGCACTGAGTAACTGAACCTGAGGCAGGAAGACATAAAGTCAGTGTGACCAATTAAACTGTATGCTTGTTTAACGTGGGTCTAATATACTTCTCAAAGACTGTGGCTTATTGATGAGAGCAGCTACCTTCGCCTCCAGTGAGTTCAGCCTGTCATTCAAAGCTGTGATTCGACTGCAGTTGAGACAATCTGAAAAATAGGACATTTATTATGAATCAGACTCTTAGACACATGCTTTTTTTTCCTATCAGTGTGTTGTATAGTCACATTAGTAAGTGTTCACGGTTCTTACTGGAGATGGGCTCCACAGTGCGTGCAGGTTGCCGGCGTAGCGTGGATGGTTTCCTTATTGCCTCCTGAGCCGCAAGCTGGTTCCCCCCATCTGTAACAATAACAAAGATATAGTAAAAGGGTAAGTTCTGTGACCTGAAGTTTTAATTTTCAAGTCATAATGATTTCTCGAAGTGACAATTTTATCTTTAGATTTATAAATGTATCTTTCTATTAAATTGTGGAGATCAAGCTGAGAAGGTGTGAGTTTCAGTTTTCACATGTCAGGATTTCACAGAATTGAAAATGTAACATGTTTATGTTTTGGACTGTTGATCAAACATCTGAAGATATCATTTGACCATTTGACCAACATAGGAACATCAATTCTGTTTCTGATTATGTTTCCCTTCTTAAGTTTCTAGTAGCTACAAAAAACAACAGCGTGAACAGAAGACAGACATGGAATTTATGGGTTACAGCTTTTGTCTCTGTTACATTTCTACGAGACAAACAGTGTGCAGGCTGGGCCTTTGCCAAGTTGGTTTTCTTTTTCTTTGTTTTTTGTGAAATATGAAATCACACGGCCTGGGCGAGAGGGCGTGTAAAGACAAACAATAGATTCCTTGTACACAGAGAATAGTCTCGGCTCCCATTCTTTCTTGCCTTCATTTTATGAAGTGTGGGTGTTTGTGTCCCTGGATTCTGGTTCTCCTGAATGGGTAGACTGACTCCCTTGTCTGACCTGGTCTGGCTGTGGTTGGCCCAGGTGCTCCTGATACAAACAAGAGGCTGGCTTCAGCACCTCATTAGCCACCAGAAAGCACGTCTTTCCACTCAGTGGCCAGCGGCTATAAGCCATGAAATAGCACCTGCAGCACCGAGCTGGAGCAGGAGAACGGTATTCTTTTTCAGCGGCTTCACTTCTCTTAACATCAGACACCCTGATCTGTCTCTATCCACTGCAGACCCAGCAAAAGAAAATGGAGAGCTTATTGTCACGAAGAAAAATAAACTTTGGGAATTTAAGACAGGAAAGCAAAACGGGTAGAGTGATTACCCGAAGATCAGGGAGAGAGAAAGAGGGAGAGAAAGAGAGAGAACGAGGGCAAAGGAGGAGTGTGGAAATTACACAGAACACATGGTTTGGGGTAAATTGAGACCGCTCCAATAATTCCTCAACCTCTGTGTTCATGATTTTTTGGGTCTGGGTATTTCTCAGGGGATCACAAGTGTAGATGGATTTAAACCATGTCAGACCTGCGACTGACTGAAACGTCTCTGCATGCACTCTAGATTGGAGAAAACCCATATTGATAACGATATACATACTTTGCACTGATAACACACACACGATCCACGCCACACAACATACTACTTCGACATTATGTGTGAACTGTGGAGGCCAAGATGTGTGTGTGTGTCTCACTGAAGCTCAGCCTATGTACATGGCTGCATTCAATTTCGAAGGAGGCTATGCATAGGAAATCCATCTCTCGTCCCTCCCAGCAGCACCTCTTATCCCTCTACAGTAAAGAACACTCAAGTGCCAAGATTCCCTCACCCACACTCAAGCTTTTGTATGAAGCATTAAGCTAGCTTTGGCACATGGCCACCCCCCAACACACACACACACACACACACACACACACACACACACACACACACACACACACACACACACACACACACACACACACACACACACACACACAAACGCTGCTTCTACTTGTGAGGACAGTCATTCAATTCCTAGCCCCTTACTCTAAACCTAAACGAAACTTAATTCTGACCCTGACCCTTAAACCCAGTCTTGACCCTCAAAAATCCCTTAGAAGGGTCTTTTTCAGGGGTTAAAATGTCCTCACTTCCTAAAAATGTCCTCACTCTGTTAGTTAAAAAGTACAATTTGGATCTCACAGAGTAGTACAAACAGGCACACACACACACACACACACACACACTTCTTACATTCTGTCTAGAAACAACTCATTTAAAATCCTGCAAGGCCCATCTCTCGTTCCATAACGTCTATTAAGTGCAAGGCCTTCAATGTGTGTTCATGGAGGTTGTGACCTGAAGAAGGAGGATGACCTAGATGCCTCAGTGTGATCCATCACCAATTTGGCCAACAATAACATCATCACGGTTAATGAAGGTCCCCTGATGGACACGATTCATTGTCTCCAGACCTTGTTCTCCGTGGGCTAATTAGCCCGGTGCAAGGGGTCGAACAAATGTGTGAACGTATTTGACCCATTGGTCCTTTGTTGCACTGGGCCTAAATCGGTGCGTGAGTTTCTCTACATAAGAGAAATACCCCCACAGAGTGTCTGCAGGGCCAGAGGTTTTATCTCTTGAGTTATCTGCTCTCCTCTCAATCACAAACACGCGCACATGCAGAGTTTAGCAATTTGCTGACAAAAACACTTGAAATAAGTTTGTGTTCCAGCAGTTATGAAGGATGGCCTATGGAATGGTTTACACTGGTATACATGATTCTGCAGTACACACACACTGGTTCTATTATAAATAGGTCAAGGTCAGTCTTTCAGTGATACTCTCCCACTAAGAAGAAATCAGAGCCCTCATGGTAAGAGCCCACTGGAGGCTGCCAACCTGAGCTCTTCAACACACAAGTCACACTCAGCTGCGCTGACTGCCCGCTCCTCAAAGTTCAACAGACCTTGACAAAGGCCACAAGCCAAAACGTGTTGGTCTGATAATAAAGATGTTGCATAATATGCAAGTGTAACTGGAAGTTTAATCTCATTAATTGGGTTTTCCTCATCTACGCGCCTTGACACTAGGTGAAGTTTTGCCAAAAGTTCCGGTTTTGCTCATCAACTACTTAGGTTTACTTGTTTTCTTCTGTGCAGAAAGACAAAGCAGCTCAGCTTTAAGGTTTGTTGTCCTCATGGTGTCGGCAGCAGAGCGGGGATGTATATACAGTGTGGACATGGTTTTGAGGCAATAAATGGGTTGCACAGCCTTTAAAGCCTTTGTCTGTCCTGTTTTCTTGAGTCTCACTGTATTATGTCAAAAGTTTTAGCTCCAGTGGTGAGATGCAGTACATATCTGGACACAGCTATGAACAAACCCATCAAAACACACAAACGGTTGAGTGAGCAGACACAGCGGAGAGCCAGATCCCGATCCATCTCTGTCTGGTCAATTAGCTGAGCTCAGTGCTGCAGCATCATTAGTGACCAGGTCCTGACATCCAGCCAGAGAATGTGTTGGTCTCTGTCTCTGTATTGCTGTGGACAGACTGAAGACTGCTGCCTTCTGATAAAAACACAATCACACAGAGACCACTGTCCTCAAAATAAATCCAGTAAATTAAGATGAACGAGGCTACTCAGAACATGTGTTTGCTGAGCGAGCGGGTTCTTTGGTCTATTTTTGAATCCAAAAGAGACATGCTGATGTGATGTGATGACGACGTGGTTTCGTTCTGCTCACTTTCTCTTCCTTTCTGTAGTCTGAACTGTAATAAACCGTCATTGTGTGTTTTCAACAAACATCTGTATATATTGTAAACCCATCTCAAAAAACAGGTAGTTGTTTAATCCCCAGCAGGGATTACGTAAAGACAGATGTCAACACATCAGTGTGATACCTATTTAACTTTCAGTTCCTGTTATATTGTCTCTCCTCAGCAGTTTAGCATGGGGCACTTTATGCTTTGCGAAGTGCAAACGTACATCTGAACCCCAGCGTTTGCTTTCCCAGGGTCACAGGTTCCTTTTATTAGGTGATTGACGAGTAGGGCGGGAAACACTTCATCATTTCCTTCCTTTGGAATTGCAACTCTGCCTCCTCACCGCTCTGCCTGAGAGAGGAGCAGCCCACAAACTGGACAGGTTCAGCTGTAATTACAGGTGAGAGGGAAGCGCAGCCTCGGCGAAACAATCGGTCCGATAATTGATCCCAGAGGAAAGGTAAGCTGAGTCAGACTGAATCCTCAGCTTCACGCTGTTAAGTTGAAAACAAGTGCAGTGAGCTAAGGTACATCTGCTCTGGTTTACAAGTCTAGGTGAGGTGTTGGAAAGACCTGAAGTATGTGGAGCCATGTTACAGGCCCCAGGAGGTGAGAGCATGCAGGGTCAGGGAGGTTCTCACCTCGTGCGCAAACACATTTCACCTCATCATTTGGCACAGACGCTTAAGAAAAGCCAGTTTAGGGCAGCGAGACCTCCAGCAGCCACTAGCAAGGGTGAACAAAAATATATTATATTTAGTCTGGAAACTGCCACCGAGGAGATGATTTACAGAATGTGCTTTTTGGAAGTTGTAAAGCCAATAACTTTATTTTATTTGAATTGCTGTTGAATTAGTATACTTTTACTGAGTATGAATATTGCTGCTTCTCTGATTTTTGAAACTTTTACCAATAACTTGATTGATTTGTCATATATAACACGCACAAAACACAGGTAAACAAGTACGTTTAAATAAATGTGTGTGTTCATAAGTAAGATTCAGTTTTTTATCACATTCATGAAGAATAAGTTACACTTCATACTGTAAAGCATTTTTGGATAAATTCGGACAAATGTGTAAAACATGCAAAACTGTTGTGCTGTAATGTTTATACATCACATACACATAATTACACCCAGAAGCTACATTTCAACTTAAGATGAATTATGCTGGCCTGTGTGAAACTGAACGTAAGGTTTATTACTAGATGCCGATTTTAAACTCAGCTTGTGTGAATTTATAAAAGTGTGTTTATCAACCATATCAGAAAACAAATGGACTCTCCTGCAATGTAGCTTTTCTCCAAATTATGTTTTTCCTGATTCACTCATCGTTATACACATCAGTAGGTTTGGGCTTGATTTTCATTTGAAATACCTGGTACCCTCCAGTGCTGTAATGTTCAGAGTGCTGTGGACAACCCTGAAAATATAGACATATTATAAGAGGTCCTGTGGACAATAGAGGTGTACACACATGCTTCAGAGGCTGGATCAGCGTGACCAGCAGTGTTGCTGCACTAGACGCCTTGAGGTTGGCTCTAAATCTGCTGATTCTCACATCAGTCCTTTCAGCTCTTCCAGCCCATCCAGATGTGTGTGCACACACAGTCTCTAATCTTTCACAGGAAGGAGGAGGGCGTCCTGCCTCTTCTCCCACCTCCCTGTCCCAGACACGTCTGTCTTTACCTCACCTTCCCTCTCACTCACTCTCCCTATGTCTCTCACTCTCGCTGTTTTTCCAGCACATGCGACACTGACGGGGGTAGTGGCATTGACGGGGTCTGCATCTTCGCCTGGCTGCCCCTCTAGCCCCTTCCCCAGCAGGCGGTGGAGTGAAATTACAGAGCAGCACCAGGCTAAATGGTCTGACTGGTGGGGTGACGGGAGTCTGCTGACAGAGGTGTTTGTCTGTCTTATATACATGCGCTCCCATTGACATTCTGGGACAAGAGACTGGCTCTACCGGGCACAGACAGCTGTGGGACAGACCTCTCTGCACAGGATGCAGCACTCACCTTCCCTAACCTCCCCTCCCTCCACTCTGTCAGGCTTCCTGCTAACCGTATTTTCCAGAAGGTTTCCTCATAAGAGACCCACAACTATCAGCCACACAGAAGCCTGGTCCAGACTGCCAAGAATACCTGCAGGGCCCTCGTAGACACTAATTACAGGAAAATTGAGCTTTGTTTTACAATCGCTCACCACCTTCGCCTCTAATTACTGAGCAGCGCAGATCTGCCTCCACTGTTCGTGAGCTGCTCCTTTCGGGGCTTTGGAGTGAGGTGTTTTCAGTCCTGTTATCGAAACCCTGAGTAAGGATGGCCCGTGTCTTTCGGCATCTTGCTCCGTGATGTCCACGAGAGGCAGTTTGTGTTCCAGGAGGGGGCCATAAAACTCAGTAAAATAAAAATTGTTATAACTGCAATTTGTTGCTGTCACAGTAGTATCCAAAAATGAATACTTAAAGCATATGGAAAAATGGAAACAATTTTCTTGGTGCCGTAAAAGCAAACAATGCCATGGTCGTGTAAAGTGGCTAAAATTAGTGGTGGGCACATCTGTCAAATAACAGCATGCTTATTTGAGCGAGTATGTGGTCAAATCCTCCCAGCAGGCTTTACAGATTTCCTCTACTTGAAAGCAGCAGATGTCTAATAAAAGTATGTGGCAGAGGCTGACAATCCAGCTCACACCCTTCACTTTTATTAAGAGAGACACAATAACGCAGAAGCCCAATGAAACCCAGCTCTTACCCCATGACCCTGGTTGGCCCAAAAAAAAGCTGCTTTGTCAACTTTTCCTTTGCAACACCCTCCCTTTCAGTGAAATCGGTTGCCATCAGTGATTTTCAACCTTTATCCTCGTCTTTCTCGCAGTTACCAGGGGAAAGAGTGAAAACCCTCCTGACTGGATGAAACCACACACTGTTGCGTTGCGGCTTTACTGTGATAGGAACGGGTCTTTCTTGTCTGTGACCTCCGCCTATGAAAGACTCCACACAAACCACATAAATCAAACCCTGCTCCTCTAACCCAGCTCACTGCCACAAGTGGCCAACTAACAATAGCTCTAAAAACAACTGGGACCAGCGTGCTATAACATATTAACTGTAAGTTATTGCTGTTGACTACACAAGCTATAAATATCATGCACGCTGCACTGAGCTGTTTAACAATTCCCACTTTATGAGCTTTCGTGACTCAAATGGCCAAACTGTGTCAACATTGTGTGCAGTTGATTTTTCTTTAAAGGATAATTACAGTTTATTATATTTTGGACAGGCTTGGCCATCCTGGTTCTCTATTGTGACATCATGGTGCTCAGTCCAGTGGGGCATTAAACACAGGCAGTATTATAAATGGGGTTTAGACAGATTGTTAACAAACTGACACTTTACTCAGACTACTTTAAGTGAGATAAAAGCAGTGAGTACTGCAGCTTATGGTTTAAGCATGAGTCACTCTATAAACTGTGATGCACAGGTTGGGAATACTGCTCTACTGTTGTGTTTATTGCATATCAGCCTTTTGTTTTTACACAGTCATGTTCAAACAACTCATTAATCAACTTTAATGTTATTAGTTATAGAAGCAACGACCAAATCTCCATAAATAATTGTTGGATATGTTATATTACAGTTATTACACTATCAATTTTCAGTAAACATAAGCCCTTAAATTACCTGTTGCTTGGCACAGCTCATTAAAGGCGCATTAAAGAAACATTATAGCCATATACCTTCTGTATATGGCACATGTGGAAATGGAATTACAGCCAATATGGTTAGGTAGCATGCAGCCTATGCTTTGGAGGTATTTACACCTCGCCTGATGTCGTTCTCCAGCCTTCTGTCCTCATGGAGAATATGCAGGGCTCTGAACAGTCCAGCTCTGAACAAATGTAATTACTGAACGCAAGATTAACAGCAGCTACAAAGCGCAACATGTAAAATAATACTTTGGAGTTACTGGAGTGCATATTCCACTCATTTTGATGGAAACTAGCTGCATTCCTCACCTCAAGACCACTTACAGCAAGCTTAAATGTCCTGTACCAGATTGTCCAACAAGCTTCGTTTGGATTACTGACTGTGAAACATTTGCTGAGCTGTAATACGCTGGTGCACATAGTGCAGTTTTCTATGAGCCCCGTGGTTGGTAGTTTGCTTCCCAGTTCCACCTGGCCACAAGTTCCAGTGTCTTGGAACAAGACATTAAAACCTCATAGTAGTTGGGTTTAATAATAAATTATTATTAATTACTGTTTTTATTATAAAATGAAAAGTAGGATGTTAGAGAAAGAAAGATTTTAAAGGCAAAAGACAACATGCTGCGAAACAATCAAATCCTAGAGAAGTGAGCACGTAGAGCATGAACAGCAGTGGAGAAGCTGAGTTTACACACTGCTGCTCCCTGTAAAAACATGCTGCTGAATTCCTGGCCAGCAGACCCTTTACTCTGACCCTGTTCATTACCATACAGAGGTTGACAAGAGCCGCAGCTCTCTGCCCACAGCTGCAGCCAAGCAGCGCTCAGGCCAATCCACAAACCTTCAGCTAAACATCCTGCCCTGTGTTCTCTACGCAGGGGGAGCAAATCCTTTACCCTCCGCGTTTGAAGGACAAGTCCAGTCCAACACGCAGTTTATTTGTTCAACGTTAGTCTGAGCACTCACTTATTACAGCTCAGAGGCCTGTTGCCACACCAGCCAAATGTAATTTCCCTCCTGTGGTGTGATTTGTGTGTGAGTACACACGAGAGCAAGAAAAAGGGTTTCAATAACCTAAATTTTCCTTAACCACCCATGTAAACAATCAAAACAATGGGGTCCCCTCTGCAGCAGGATCCATGACAACCAAACACAAAAGCTCCTTTCGAACACAGTGACTGTGTGATAGTGACTTGTCCATTCAGAGCCAAGACACAATTGCCAGACTGAAGCCTTTCCAGCTCCCCTAAGGATGATGTTCTGCTTCAATCTAAATCCGAAGCTTGCCTCACTCTGGAGGGCTATAAATGAACTGAGAGCGGCAGACATGTGCGGTAAGAAGCAGGCCAAATCTGTCCACCGTTGTTTCAGTTTTCTTCATGATTCAGCTTCTCGCAGAGAGCATTGTCCATTTCCTTCCCCATAACAAATCATTTGATTTGTCAGTCTCCTGTGGGACATCTCATATAACCCCCTAATCTCCATTTTGCCTTCATAAGCTTGGGTCGTTTTACTGTGGAGGTATTTAGAGGGTTGTCAGGGTGAAAAACGCAAGATGTTACAGGCTGAATGAGCTAAAGACCACTGTTTCATCACCACTGTTTAAATGGGACTGAGGCAGACGAGTTTATAGAGGAGAAATTTTATTTACAACCTCTCCTCATCTGATATTCTCCTCCACATTGTAAATATACGTGACTGCCAATAAAAACATTCTGTAGAAACATAATCTATGGAGTAAAAACTATGTGTATCAGTTTCAACAGGTCAAGAATCATTTGTCAATTTTAACTATTGTTACAATGAAGGGATCGTGTTTATCTAAAGTGATGGAATGTTGAGTGGAGTTTCAGAAACTCGGGGGGTAAAAAAATAATATTAGTATTCAATTTACTATCAAAACTACCAAAAGTTAAGGCCTCAGTGTGCCTCCAATGAAATGCTTGGTCTGAGCAACCCTTTAAAGTGACCCCGTGGAGCTTCTGTCCACTACGAATTCTATGCACTTATTAGGAGCCTTGTTCATTTCTACACATTGTGACAGCCGCGGTGTAACAACAGCAGTATCATGTTCAACTTGTAGTTATAAATGGTCGACGGTGTGAAAGAGTGGCGGAAAAATAAACTCTTGCTGCTTTGTTTAGAGTTTGTTCTAAGTCCCAGGCCTTCCATTTTGTTTTCAGGGCTACACGCTGGCCGGCAGCCGATGGTCTTTGTCGTGACTAGCTCTTTGACGCCAGCTTGTAGTGTCACAGCCTTTAGAGACATGAACCGTTTCCCTCACTTGACCAGCTGAGCTGTTGCATAAGGAGCCATTATAAGATAAATGAGCACTTTTATAAAACTTTTAAGTGTTAAACCTTATTTCAGTAGAACCCCTTAATAAAAAATATAAGTTCATTTATTCATAATATGGCCTCTGGAACCCTTTAGGTTTCATACAGTAGGTTCTTGCTTCAAAGGAACTGTACCATATCTGCTCAGTGCCGTAATAAGTTTCCTGACAGCAGATACGCTCATGCATGAAAGGAAAGCAGACATGGAAGTCTGGCTGATAAAAGCACAGACGGCTGTGTCTGCGCGTCCGACACGCTGCTTGTCTGAAGAAGTCCTTTGTTGTAGATCTGGCTGAGTCACATACAGTCTGTTACTGTAGACACAGCACTGAATCAAGAGCAAGGCCTCAAAGCTCCTGTTTTAGACTGTTCATATTCCCTCTCTAAAATCACAAACAACAAAATCTACAGGAAGGAAGAGTCACTAAGAAAAGTCCCACGTAAGTGAGAATAGAAATCATAAACATAAAGCCACATACTTAAGAGACATACATGTCTTGCATTCAATCATATGAAATTCACCTACTGTTGCTTCCATCGCTCTATTACAAACAAACAGTGACATATGGATAAGCTCTCAAAGCGGAGGTAGAGCGCCAGGATCAACATCACTGCCTCCACACTCCAGCTTCAGCACATAAGATTGATGAGTCTGCAGCACACTGCTGCCTCATTGTCTTCACCACAACTTAATGCCAAGTGTAAGCATCAGTCTTTACATCATTAGACATTTCTTTGCAACTGTGCACCTGTTAAAACACACACACACACACGCATGGACACACACACACGCAGGACTGAGACTGACCACTGCACTGTGCATCTGTGACATGTCTTTGAACAACACACAGTCACCTGACACTACTGTCTCGCCTCTCAGTGGGCCTCCAAAAGGTATTTTTCACACATAATCCGGCTCACGCAGAAAATTAAACTACAATTAAATAAAGGCAGCACGATTGTGTTTTCAGGTCCCATGTTTGTCCTTTGAGGATTAACAGAGTGTTTAGCCAAATTTCTGTAATGTCATTTTGTTCCTTATTGTAGTATTTGCTTTATATTGTCAGCGATTTAATTGGACTGTATTTGGACTATAATTTAATAACTCAATTCAATAATGCTTTATCGGGTTTATTCAGTGGACTATTATGACGGCATGAACATTTCGTGTTATGAAAAATTCTGTCCAAATTAATTATTGAGAATTAATTATGGTGAAATTCTACTCAATTTAAAGATTTAATGTAATTATGCATAAAATCACTTTAAATGTTGTGACATAACGACATAACGGCTTATATAAAGGTGTATATTGCTCGGTGAACGCTCCGCCTTGGGCCTTTTTGGAGCTGTCCCTTCTCACATTAACTCATATAAGCTTAAGGTACCAAAGACCTCTTTTATTACTAATAAATTGTTCTAATTAGCATTCAACCTAAGATGACCTGGCTTTCTGGCAGGATTAGCAAAATCTTCAAGGTTTATGAGATTATTTTGTTCAACCTGGATGCAATACGCGAAAAAGTTGCATGCTGTACATGTAAACACACACACAGAACACAAACCTACACATACAGAGAGTGTGTGAGGCTGAGCTGCTCTCAGTCTAATCCCTGGGTGAATGGTGTGCTGTGCGCCAAGCATTCCTCTGTGTCTTTCTAAAGCTTTCTGAGGATTAGACCCCACTTACCTCCAGGGGCTGCAGGGTGGGATCAAAGCTGATTGGACTTTTTGGATTCAGGGTGATAGCATGTGGAACAGTGAGCCTGTACTCAGGTAGACCCACAGTGAGGCACCCAGGAACATGACACCTCAGCCGAGACATGGAACTGTGACACAGGTCGCACACACCTGGTGGGGGTCAAACCTGTGCTAATCCAGTGGTGCGCTAACCGGCACTGTGCTGACTGATGGCTGGCCCGCAGGAGGTGAGGCTTTCTTTCCAGCAATAATACAGGTATGTCAGATGTCAGCTCGCTGAGGTTACACAAATCACCAACTTTTTGGATTTTAATCATGAGATTCCCGATGTCATGTTGAATGTTTACTCTGTATAAAGAGCCTTTCATCAGGAAGAAATAAATGAAACATGTACGTGACAGCTGTGTAGCAACGTGGACTTCTTCTTCCCGATGAATCACGGAGCAGCACAGGCTTTACACTGACTAAACTTATATCCAGTCAAACAGAGGACAGACAAAACAAACACGACAAAACTGAAACATGTGACCTGAAAACACCTCAACAGGTCCACAGATCCAACCTGTACCCCAGCCAATACAAGGTTTACTTTAATCCATTTACTGTAAGGCCATGTGGCAGGAAGTGAAGGAAGTCTTTATTGTGGCAATACATTGTATAAAGTATTTAAATTACCACAATAGCCCACAGCTACACAAATACACAGAGATTCGTTATTCTGTCAGAGATACAACAACATGGTTAGTAAGGCTAACATGGCAAAATCCTCTGGATACTCTGAAAATAAACTATTCTCAAATATACTCACATCTTAATGAGAAATTAGTGTCTGCACATATACAGTATTCACTATTCAGACAGAAAATCCTCCATCCTAACGACCAACATTGTGTGCGGCATGTTTCTGAAACTCCCTCAGAGGATTTCAGCCCCCTGGAGATAAGCATAGTCATGACAGGCATGGTCTGACAAACAAAAACAATGGTGATTGTGTGTGCATGTCACCTAATCTGCAGTGAACTATCTTGATCTTGTATTCCTGCTCTTTGTTCTGTCAATACAGATGAAAGATTATTGCCCACGAGGGGCCTCTGTGCACCTCACATCCCCTCTGCACAGGTGTCTTTTGGCATCCCCGCGGTCTATCTCTACTCGTTCTAGAGTAACACCAACGCCCACCCGAAGCCAGTGACGACATCTGGGGTCTGTGCAGTGTTACTCCAACATGTGGTTCTGCCTCATGTCTGCTTCCTCTGACAGATAGAAATAAAGCGGACCCTCATGCACACAGAGACTACGCTTTGTTTGTGTTTTGCACCATTGGAGATAAGTGTGCATGCTCTGTGTGATCTACAAAGTGATGATAAGCTGAAGAGAGACAGCCACAGCTGAGAACTCTTTTTCGTTTAATCAGGGCATGGGAGTAATGCAAAAATATGTGGGAAAACTTCAAATAAGGATCAATGTTTTGGCTTATGAACTTCAATAAGGTGCAAAGTACATATGCAAGATTCAAATATAGATGTGTATATGTTGTATGTACAAATGCTGTGACCAGACAACCGAACCGAAACAGAGGCGATAGACATGTTTATTCATGATAAAAGGTGGCGGCTGTCTGTGAAAAATTTAAGACGGGGAAAAGCTAAATCAGTGTCCATGTTTTAGAATAAGAGCAGTGTTGCTATATTGTTGGTTTAAAGTTTAATATCAACAGCATATGTTGCTTGTGTTTTTGCTGATTTTTGTTCCAAACAAGCTTCAGCACATGTCACAATCAAAAGAATTCTCCGTCAATTACCATGAAATAATTGCAGCAAAATCGCATTATGTAAAAATTAGTTTACAGGGAACAAATGAGCCCAAAAAGTAAAATCAACAGAGGTTATTTTATGCTTCAAAGACAGATTTATTAACTGCAGAGTGAGTGCTCCAAGTTGTAGAGCAGATGTAGGGATATATTTTTTTTTTACTTTTTGGCGAAGACACGCCAGTGGGGGCCACTGGATGATTCACCCTAAAAAAGCATTCAGTGATGCACTATTGAAAGTTATTTTATGTTCAGTTCTTTCTCTGTCTTGGCAAACAGAGAGAGAGATGCTGCTAGGTGATGAAATTCTCTGGTGTTGATGTGACATCCATTTTCTGTCACTCTAAAGGCTAAAGACTGTGACCGAACTTTCCTACAGTTCAAAAATGCACTGCAATTTACTACGTCTGCTGCAGATCACTCAGAGAAAACTTAGGGATAAGAAAAAAAGAAGATGGGGGGAGGGAGATGTGGTGCTTCTCTTCACAGTATTTCACTCCCTTTATCCTTTACTCCTCTGCCATCACACCAGAATGAGGGTCTTATCTCGGAAAAACAGTTGAACACAACATGCCCACAGACAGAGCTGACAGTGTGAAGACATGCACACAAGGATAAAAGCGCACACATACAGAGGAGCGGCTCCCATGCAGAGGAGTAGACGTAGATTACAGGATTGGGGGGGGGGGACGCAGATCAAACGCGTAGCACAACCATCGCTGCGTTTACAGCCGAGAGAAACGAGACGGGGACGGTGCCAAGCCATCAATCGTGTTGCTAAAACAGACCGTGTCATCACAGCTACAGGTCAACAGGGGTTGGCCCGGCAGGACTTCAGCAATGGCTGTTGTGGTGGATGCAACCCTTATCTCAGCCCAGCATTACAAAGGAACAAAGGCTCCCCTTCAAACTCCTCCCTGCTGGCATTCACAAAGTTATTCAACAACCTCCCTGCACTCCCTCGCCGAGAAACTGCTGATTGAGGAAAGGAAAAAGCTCAAGACAAAGTTTGCAGTAGCACCTCTGGAACTTGGTGAAAATAGTAATAAAATATCTATTCCAAACGTACACGATGTCCAATTAATACAACAAAAGAAACTGTCTGACATGTATTTCGAATGAAATGTTTTTAAAGATGTAAAAATTTCATTATCAGTATGTTTTAGTTTGTTTTGACCGAATGATCAAAGTTTTGCAGAAAGATAAATAGTGGAACTTGAAATAACTAATAAGTAATTACAGATTTGAGAACTATAGCTGTTCAAAGATTGGGGTTAGGGTTACACAGTGAGTATGGAGGCCTTCTGGAGATCAGCGGTCAGATTTAGACTCAGTGAGGTTAAGATATAGTTTCAATGTCAAGTTCCAAAAGAGTCACATGGCAGAAATCAAACGTGATCTGTCACAGTCTTGTTGATGCGAGGATCTTTTGTGGGTTTTCAAGTCAAAATCAGGTACAGGTGAGACCCAGCCAACATCTCCCACCCCCCATGGCCTGTGGGTTCAAATGTATCAGTAAAATCTTGGTCAAAGCAGACACGGCAACGTGCCGAGCCCCCAGCTCCAGACATTAACACTCCTCAGTCAGAGGGAGCTGAGCACACAGATACGTGTTGAGTTAAAACATCTGGCCTGTCTCAACTAAATATATCTCTCGTGTGTGTGTATATATTTGTAGTGTCTGTCTGTCTAGAGTGTTCGTATTCAGTGTGTGTGGGTAGTTTAAGCACGATGCATGCATCCTCTCTGTTCTCTCCTTTACATCGCTGATATCTGGCACTGTGAGTTTGAAGCAGACTGACCTGATCTCTTCTGGCATTTGGAGCTGAAGTAAAAATGGATGGTTGATGGTCCCACTGTTTGACTCCATGCATTAAAATGACTGCAGTATATCAAAACGTGGCATAAAGTCCTGCTTCTCCACACACAGTTGTAACACAGATAGAGGTTCAAGTGCAGAGCGGCTCCGCATTAAAGACGTCATGATCCAGTAGTTCACTAAAACCATCAACAGCATCTTACGAGCACTCAGTCCTATAATTACCCTCCTCTGTTGCCCTTTATCGTGTTTTTCATTGATTCTTAAAAGTGGCAACGACATCTACACACGAAACACGACGGCTAGTTGTTTCTGTCTTAACTGCCGATTGTTAAACTACATAAGAAACCACAAATGACAGTATAGAAAAAAACAGTCCTTAAAAATATTATACAACCATTTACAAAAACTATATACCAGAGTCCTATAAAAGCATTTGAGTTTAAAGCTTAATGACGACATGTTAATTACATGAAATCACTTGGCTGTGGGATAATAAGACTCTTTTAACTCATAAGCCCTTTCACCTCTTTTACATGCAAACACTGTACAAATTGGATGAAATAGGCAAACGGGGTCCAACATTCGTCAGTTTCTTCTAACACAAACAATTTCAGTATTTTCTAATCGGACGACAGTGTGATGACAGAACAACATTTCTCTGCGCTTCCACAATGGCTGCAGCACAAACTAAATCACATGGCTGGTTTCTGATCTGCCACCGCTGTTGCTAACATTAGGCTCAGAAAGCTACATGCAAAGGTCAGGGAAAGATTGTCAAACTATAAACAAAACACTTTTACGTGAAGGTCGCATGCTGCCACTCCATTCAACCCTGGCCCTCTCGGCAGCCTAAAAATGCCAGGTTATTTATGCGTGCCTGTTTTCAGTCTCCAGTCTGCAGGTACCTAATGTCTGTGGGACAGAGAAACGTCCTGCAAAAATGAAAAAAAAACTTATAAACATAAACTTTGGGCTCGACAGTTTCTAAACAGGTTCAGAGATGTTTAGATGTGAGCAGGGGTGTTAAGAACGACTTCCTGGTGTTCACCAAATCGCATGGTTTAGGACTTCTTGAGCATATGGTTTGGACCTTGTCCTCTGTCAACTGTAGCACGCTATGCTGTTTCCTTTCAGCATCCACACATTTCATCAACTATTCTACTCAAACTTTCATTTACATATTAGCAGAAGGGAGCGGAGTCAAACTGCCGATGATAACCGCCCAGCCTCCGCTCGCCTCCTGCACGACCTCTCAAATCGAGAGGAGGGTGGCCGCTTGCTGCTGACAGAAGTTTCCTTGGTCTTGACTGAGGACCTCCTAGAAAGCTCCAGCAAACTCAGCTGCACCTTTGGAACAAAAAGTGAACTGGCAGCAGCTCGGGTTAAGATTTCTGCACCGTCAGGTGCAGCCAGGGGAAAGGAATTCCAGCTTGGCGAAAGGAGCCGCTCTGATGGATGAATGATCCCGAGCAGTGTTTGTAATTCATCTCCCAGCATGCCCTCTCCTGTCCCCGTGCGGATCAGGGAGTGTGTGAGGCCTTCATCACAATTACAACCCCACAGCGAAAGTATTAGTTCAAGACTGAGACTTCCTGAGAATTCCCTGTGCCTCTGGCAGGTGTACTGTACTGTACATACTGGCCACACAATATAGACAAAAAGAAAACGGGAACAATCGACAACATTAAAGAAGAAGGTGTAAAACAAAGTGCCCTCGATTCTCTCAGGATATCTCAGTCGGTCATCTTCCTAAATGCGGAGGCACTTGTACAGCGCTCTCTTTGGCTTTAATCATCCATTTGATTTACTGATACTCTGGTGCTAAAAGGGACACATTGTGCTCCTCCAGCACGACCAGCTCACTACACACAGCTCCGAAGTATCTCAGAAATTTAAGAGTGACACTAAATGGCTATGTCAAGAAATTTCAAGATACAGTCCTGCCACTCAAGGAACAATACTTGGCATTATTCTGCAGGAAAGCCCGAACCCTGCACCCCTTGATTCTCCGTCCTTTTAGCCCCTTTGGCGTCCCTATGGCTACGCACCCAGCGGTGCATGGACCGTGAGAGGGTCAGACAGAGCATTCAAAGACAAGAGAGCCTCAAATTTAATTTACTTCCAAAGTTCGGTTACATTATGAAAAAGATAAATTACCTCAAAGGCACATTGTGGTTATGGCTCGTAGAGAAAGTATGAATGATGCTCATCATGGTTATTACTTCAGTCTGTTCTTTGTCCTTTTAACAGTAACATGAACAGGCCTTTCCCGTTAAGAAAACTCCTCCATTTCCCCTTCCCTCTGTGACCCTTATAATATTTTTCCTTTATCTGGCTTAAAACAACAATGCCATCCTATTTGTGTCAGCTTGTCACAACAAGAAAGAAGGAAAAAAGTACATCCTCTCTTCCGTTCTCACTTTCGTTGCCTATTTCCACCTGGCAGCGCTTGAGGAAACGTGTCCCATTGGAGGGTTGCCATCCAGTACAGCCATTCTTGTTTCGTGGACTCATCTCTTTCTCCATCTAGGAGAGGGGATAGATTATGCCTCCCCCTCCGAGCGAGGCCAGAGGGAAGAAAAAGGGTGAGAGCTGAGCTCAGACATTCAGGACAAACTGTAATTCTCCACTTTGTCTCGGGGTCAAGAACCCATCTGGCCACAGATTTAGTAACTCTGCCACAATAGGGCTCTGTTTACTCGAGTAGCTAGGTTTACAGAGGCAAAGTGAAGGGTTCATATAAAACGCATTAACTGAGAATAATCCTTTTGGTCTTTTGTAAATAGGATGTAATGATGGGGGATGTCCAAAGAGGGTAACCATCTTGAAAAGGCTCAAAGAGGCCAATTTGTGTGCAGGCAATGGTTCAGTACTAAATCCTCTGAGGTGCACAACTGTGGTTTCTGACATAACAGTATCACCATTTACTGTTCCCCGGTTCAGCTTGATACTGATATAACTGTATAACTATTTAACCACTGTGAACATTCCTCAGACATTCAATTTATACTTTTTCTCTGTATTTCCCTGGATTTGTAATGTGTAAAGTGAGAATGTTTTGAGAGACTTTGGTGGATGTTTTTATCCACTCAATCTTACAGACTCGGTTGTGCACACAGTTGTTTCAGCGAGGCTTGAGTGAGGCCTTCAACTAACAGTTATTTCCCTCGCTAATTATCGTGTCAGTTATTTTCTTTAGACATGTTTAAATTGTTCTCACTATGAAACGTCAGAGAAATAGCTTCTTTGCTTGAATCTAGAGACCAAACGCAAAAAAAAGCTTCAATTTCACATGAATAAGACCATTAAAAACAACAAATTTTAGAAGCTGGGGAACTGCCAGTGAAGTGCAGTCTAACAGCACAACTTTCAGAAGTTGTATATTAGGTTACTTTGATTGATTTGATGGTTGTTCTATCTTGCTGTCAGACCTGGTGTCTCCACAAAGCTGTCCAGACGTGTTCTCATGGGGCTACATTTTCTGCCTATCAGGTAAGACGTCCTTCAGAAGGACAACATGGAGGGCAGCCAATAGAAAGAAAAAGGCCATGACATCACCCTTTGTCCCTCAACACACAGTCAATAACTGTGGCGGACACAACAGACAGAGCTCTAACTTTGGCACAGTAGCAGTGATTAACTGCCCTGTCGACCTATCTGACATCAGGCACATATGCAACTGATATAGACAACGTATGCGTGCAGAAACACAGGGACAGTGAGCGTGTGTCTGTGTCCCGAATCAAGCATATCAATTACAGCAAGTCGGCAAGCTCAGCTTGTTTGTCATGTCTGTGAGAGCCGAGTCATGTGTGGTGAACAAATCTAGCGTCCACTGAGGGCACGTGTGTCTGTGCAGATATGATATAAAAGTGTGTGTTTGTGAAAGCAGGTGATTTCAGTTCATTACACACTCGTGCATGTGTGCAAGAGTGAGCACAGCATGAATGAATGCGAGAGCCATAAACACCCGAGGAAGGAGGAACACACAGGCAGCTTCCCTGGACTGTATTTATGGTTCTAAATGAGGAGGGGGAAAGGGGAGTTGGTGGAGTAGTCGTGCAAAGTTCTGCTCTGGCTGTGGCGGAGGCCCAACCAAAACACCGGGGGTGTTACGGCGTCCATGGATGAGTCCCAGGAGACAGTGAAGCGGACTAAATGCAGGCCTGGGCTTAAAGGTTCATGGGTACGTCCTGTTGTTAATGAGCTCACCTCGCTGGGCCTCTCTGCCTCCAAGTCCCCGACACTGACTCAGCAGCCACACCAGCAATGCCACTGCATCTGTCTCCGGCGACAAAGACTGGACCTGGAGCACTGAATTGATCTCGCCCAAGACGTGTTTGTCTGTGCCAGGTTGAAATCTGCACAGAGCCGTGGAGTGAACGTGCAGGCCCAAATTTGTGTGCGCAAGTAGAGCGTGTGCACTGAGATATGATGCCAGACAATGTAGGTCAGCAAAGAAGATACAAGCTTGTTCCTAAATACGGCATGTCTTGCATGGTCTAGTTGGGCATGTATGAAATAGAGCACCACCAAAGAACACTAATAGAACAAACAACCAATTTCAAAATGCATGAAAAATGTCAAACAAAAACAACTAGTGCAAGACGGATAATGATCGGTGCTTGGTGTTTATTTGTTTAAACCACTTTTGACCTGGTCCTGAATAAACATCTACTTCATCTCCTGCTTCAGCGTCCCCATGTGTATGATAACTCCATGACAGATTATTCATCGCACGCCTACTATTTCAATAATTTATTACGTAAAACTGACCCTGGAGTTTAAATAAATTACAGCATCTAATCACATTTCTGCTCAGACCATGTGAGATGTTCATTGTCCCCACACAACCATTTATTAAATCTCTGGGACTGGATTTCACAACTTTTGCTCAATATGATTTACTTAGCACTTTTGCGTGTGCATGCTAGAATTACCAGTGGAACTTGCAGTGCAGCCTACGCAATAAACACTGGCCGTTTAACTGCAGTATGAACCACAACAAAGACATAGCTGGCGCAAATTTATATACAGGTTACACCGTGCAGTATTTTGGTTTGTGGCACTTGGCAACACTCTCCGCCTAAACACACAAAGACAACACTTGCGAGCGCACTTCTGGAGCAGTTTATTGTCTGTCAGTGACTCTATAAGCAATGCTGCTGTGTATAGCTTCAGCTCTGCACAGGCAGCTTCTATTGTCATCTAGGCTTTCCTCCTCCAACCAATCAAATGAGGTCATTTCTCTTTGGTCAAGACGATTGGATTGAGGGTAAAGCCCGCTCCTGTGTCAGATTTAAGCCTGAAAGCCAACCAGGCATGTCTCTAATTAGGCTGACTGCTGGTGCACTTCATCCAAACTTTCTCTCTGCTTGTCCCCAGTCCAGAAGTAATCACAACCATCAGCACCACTCCTCTCATCCCTGCTGAGCACCGTATCAACCACATGAGCAAATGGAAATATGTGCAAAGCTGAAAGTAGAGCTCGAACATCCGATAGAAACGATGACTTTTAATTTTACACCTTATACAGTATAAAAGTGCAACATTTAGTTGCCGGGAAGCAGAGACTAAACTGGAAGCGGGGTGTCTGGGAGGTCGACGATACAAGAGGCCACGAATGATGTCACCCCACCACGCCGCAGCGAGCTTTCTGTGATGTGGTGGTCTGACTGTGGTAACATGGGAGTTGAGAAGGTTTGAAGGTCGGCTTCATAAAACCCCCACCCACTAAGCCGCAGCACATGAGCTTCTCTTATGTGGTGTAGTGAACTCATAACAGTGACAAATGAGCAACCGGATCATCAGGACTACTGGGAGTATACAAAAAGTAAAGACTGATACAGTATTAGAGAACAAAGTCAAACTACAAGCAACTGTTTTTGAGGTCCACAGTTTGCATATACTGCGATAAAACATCAGTAAGGAGGGGATTCAATATAAAACAAAAGGGGAGCGAAAGAACAAAAGGAGAAGTTTAAGTTGGGCTCAGATAATAAGCTGAGAGAAAACAATTTTTGTCGAGCTTTTTAGAGAAGGGATCATAAACTGTTTGCAAGTTTTCTCTGACACTAAATTAAATATCTTTGGATGTTTTGGATGTTTGGTTGCACAGAACAAGATGTGTAAATCCATTCCTTCGAGCATTTTTCACTACTTTCTTAAAATTAACTCAGTAAAAGATTAAAAGAATAATCTTACTTCAAGCCTAAAATTCATCACATCAGAGTAAATACTCTTAATAAGATGAGTTTTTAATAATTTTCAGCCAAAACAATTGTATGAAGAGAACTTGGAGCATGAGGGCCTTGCCACACACTTCACATGTCCTGTGTGTAATGTTTTACAACATGGTATAACACGTATGAGACTTATTTATAGCATACGTCTGTGTTGGTGTTGTTTCTTCGACTGAAAAGTCAATCAGTTAATTAAGAAAAAAGCTCTCAGGTGAAAAATAATGAAAACTGCGTTGTACATATTTGTGAGCTAAAACAGAGAGAAGATTAAGGGCGAAAAATCAAAGTGGCAGGTAACTGAAATTCTGACTAATTAGTCGAGAAAAGATGAGTTTGGAATTGTAAACGTGATTAACAGCAACTGGGTAAAAGGAACTCATCTAATGACAGGATCTCAAGCGCCATCAATGCAGCCACTGTCTCCGAAACACCAAATATGCTTCATCACTTTCTCAGTCAAGACACTGGCGCAGTGTGTATAGGAGCTACACCATGCAACTCTATACCTGCGGATGGGCAGGGAGCAGATGGGGTTAATGCAGTTTTAATTACATCAGTCACTGAGTTGATCAGAGCAGACCGATAAAGCCCACAGCTCCGCGTTTAAAAGGTCAGAATTTTTAAGCATTTTCTTTTCCTTCTTTTTGAACATGATGAAAGTTTTTTTTTTTAAGTTAACTTGGCCAGAGCGAGAGTGCATTTCTTCAGTCTGCTCCTGATTGCAAGATGGGTCACTCCGTCAGCACACCAGTCCACTTAAGCTACCGAATGGAGGGAAATGCCTCTGCTTTATTAGGGACAGAAGAATACTCCAGCTGCCATGGCGCGTGCCTGTGTGTGTATTTGTGTGTGTGTGTGTGTGTGTGTGTGTGTGTGTCTATTTTCATCCTTAAAAGTTTTTCGCTGCTGACTTGGCCCACTTTATATCTTTCTGACTGCAGGAAAAACTGTTTTCAATGCACTCCCAGGGGGAGTCTTGAGAAATAATAAATAAATCAGTAAGCAGAAAAGGCATTTCCAGTCCAGGAGCCAGATACATAAAACTTAACTCAGATTCAAGGCTAAGCATGTATGAAACTTTAAAAAAGAAACTTTAAATAAAGAACTGTGCATCTGTATTTCTTGATGTTCACTAACATTTAGTTTAGATTTAGGAACAGGCTTAACATAAAGGTCAACTAATAAAGCGTGGGGCATTAAAGAGTAAATTAGGTTTTTCATCTTTAGACAGAATGTCACATAAATAATTTAGATATTAAAACAAATCCTATTGACAATCATGTATCCTCTAAGTCGCTGCTCTAGGAAATAACAGTCTGCGTGACTCTGCTTGGCTTTCTGCTTTTGCCTTTGTTAACTGAATGCAAACAACAACCGTAAAGGCACAGGAAGTTACAATTCTTATGACTGTATTTTTATTAGTCCACAGTCTGTAACACAATTTTGCAACACTATGTGTGCTGCACGTGGTTCGTCTGGAAGATTAAAACTAAATACTAAAAACTAAATACTAATGTTATCATAAATACTACTGTATGAAGTATAACCTTGGGATTTTCTTTTTATAAAACTGACGCACAGACTTAGAAAAGAAGAAGACAAGATGGGAAAAAAGTGAAGTAATAAAAATTTCTCTCCAGTGTTTGGTTGAGTTAATTCTAGGTTGGCTGGTCGGTAATGTCAGCGGCGTGATTTGTTAATTAATGATTATAATGACGATTCCTCTGAGCGTGCTGAATGGGCTAAAAAGCCTGGACGCTCCCATGTCTAATCCCATCTGGGGCCCTCGGCCAAGTTTGCCTTAACTTCAGCTGCTTCCAATTTGGGCTCAGCATTTGTGCTGTGCTATCCATTTACATAACCATGAATATCAGCTGCTGTGGCCTTTTTCTGCACACTGGCTGCAGCCTGCTTCCCTGTATGCAGTCAATTTATGTGTGTTTATAGATCTCATGAATGCATAAAAATTCTGGATGCGGGCATGACTGCAGCTAAACCTGCCATCAAATCACTTTTTTTTTTTTTGTGAATGAAATAGAGCAAGAGAGAAAAACACATGTAACACCTGCTAATGCAAACACAGGGGAATCCAGGAATGTGACTGAAGGAAAAGAGGAGCGCTCGGTGAAAAAGTGACTAAATGTTTTGTCAGTGTAATGACTACGATCGCTGCTCTGTGTGGTCTAGGAGAAGTGGGAGTGGAGGTCACCTGTTTAACTCCCCTCCCCTTTGACCTCAGGCTGGGATGCCTCCACTCGCATTGAATCGAGCCTGCTGCCATTAAAGCAACTAATCACACTGAACAGCTGCATCCCCCAGCGTACAAATCCTCAACACCTCACTCTTCCACCCACACATTCACTTTGGCAGTCAGACAGACACCGGCCTTCACTCCCACTCTTCCTTTGCTAATGGCAAGCTGCAGCCGCCCGATGTTTAAAGCGCAGGGTTTAGCGTGTAGGCCTGTGATAAGCCGTGCTGAGCTGTGAAAACACAGATTACATTTCTGCGGCTTATTACAGACAGCGTGCTTCTGCCTCGCAGCCATACCGTAATTGCCACCCAAAAACCACAGCCTCCGCTTAGCTGTGAGATACGGCTTGATGGGGACCCCTGCGGTATAGCTTTGACAGCCATGCTAATTCAAGTCTACGTCCCCCCATATGTTTTGCAGCACGGCGGCCCCCCTCCTGCGATAAGCTGCAGCCTATATTGCTTTTGAGGCTTTCCTGCATAAATCAAATCCTGGCCAAGACATCATCTGCTGTCTCAAAGTGTCATCTTTACACTTTCAAGACTCGAGATTCAGTCAAAATTAGCAGTTATAGGACAAACATTCAAAAATGACAGAATTTACAGATTTCCAGCTGCTGACTCCAGACATAAATCATCACTGGACTGTGCACAGATACCAAAGCAATATGAAACAGGGTCTCTGAGTGCCAGCTCTAATATAATAATGTTGCTTTTATAGGTTACATTTGATATTCCTCTATCACTAAATTGCCTCTAAATGAGGTATAATTTTGATATTTGTGTTTGATGTACTGTAGCATAAATTGGGATATCCCATCTGAAAACAAGCATTTACTTACTTGGAATGTCCAAGCCAACCAGGCATACATTAAATCCCTTTTTCTGGCAGACCTTGAAAGCACCTCCATCTGCAAATACTTAGTCTTTTTTTTTCCTCAGGCTCAATCAGAGATAAAGACCATTGTGTTCCAGGTCCGGCAGTAAGACTATATCTCCCAAACCTCATAGAAAACAATTAGGACACAGTAATTACACCGCTGGCCTGGAATTCCAGCCAAGTCCTGAGTTTGGGGTAAGGAAGTCAGAAAAAAGAACAAATGTGTAAGGTGTCTGTGCGATGCAGTGTTATCTTACCGCGTTTGGGCTCACATGCCGTTTGTTTATCAGCCTGGATGTGATGTAATGTTTTACTTTTGGAGCCCCGAGTTTAAACGTGATAGGCCAAAAAAGCCTCACAGGCTTGTGTATGACTGGATGACAGCATGGCGTGATCTCCTTCCATAACATTCTACCATGTGTCTCTGTAGTGTGCACGCTGCTGTCTTGGTTTTGGAAAGGGGCATTTTAAAACTAAAACACAAAAATATTATCCTTATTTGAGGCCAGACCTGTTGATTTACATATGTTGACCAATCAACATATGTAACAAGTGAAAACATCGCTCTCATCTTAAAATATTGTTGACATCTGCTTTAATGCAGGCACGTCTGACTCCCATGCCTTCGGAGTCAGACATGGCCAGAGGCTGTGAGGATGGCAGGAGAAGAGTGAAGGTAAAAGGAGGCAGATGAGGGGATTATATACATTTTCCACTGTCTGTGAGAAGCAGACAAGAGGAGGAAGGGCAAAGATGGACTCTTTGTAGCACCCAGCGCGTCTTTATTGAAGAAATAAAGTCAAAAGATATGTATATAGACACACAGATCTGTCCCAACATTAGCCCTGGTGGCCTTAATGATGTCCACAAACCACTTCAAGCATTTCATTCAAGTAAAAGTTCAAAAGTAAAATTTATTTTAAACACTACT
Organism: Channa striata; assembly: GCA_033026295.1. Lineage (NCBI taxonomy): Eukaryota > Metazoa > Chordata > Actinopteri > Anabantiformes > Channidae > Channa > Channa striata. The sequence continues at coordinate 6,522,905 of CM065178.1, forward strand.
GGCTCTCTTAATTATGGCAAAATTTGATACCCTGGCACTAATTGGTTCATAATTAGCTTTATATCAAAACCAGCAGGTTAATGTTGTGGCTGATTGGTGTTTGCCATTCATGAGATTTAAAAGATCAAGAGAATTATGTTTTTAATGTATGACCTAGACATTTCAATCGCTGTTGCTTTATGAAAGAGAGGCCCCTTCATTTATGGAGCCCTTTTAATTCAGCCTGACTCTGGTCAAACAATTGCTCAAAACTGTCTGGAAATCTGCAAAGAGGCGTGTTGAGATTTGCAGACGGAGCCACACACAGGTAATAAAAGCCTGGATTTGAAACTTGCACCCACTGAACTATGAGTGTAGTTTTAACTTCACTTGGCAACATTATGGCAACAGATTTAAGCACAATCCGGTCTCCAGCTTTGCCCGTGTGGCAAGCTTTTATTTCTCCTTAGAGCGGCGTACGAGGCAGACAGCGGCGGGGTATCAGGTTCTGTGCTGGCAAGGGTTCTGCTCACGCGGCAGGAGCAGAACAAAGCGCCGGTGGCCCTGGATCGCATCCATGGTGCCGGAGAGTAAAGGCCCTGTGAATAGGACCTGTCACTTCCACTCAGCTCCGCCTGTGATCTGAGCCACCCGGAACGACGCTTAGATAAGTGACTAATCCCAGCATCCCCGCTGGCACGACAGCCCCCTACTGCCATGACAACCAGAGAGGCATCTCCTCCTGCAACAACTTAATTGGATAATTTCCTCCCTGTGTGATTGGGTGTTCCTCTGCTTTTGTTAAGTAAAGCCTGTGTTGTCTGACTCTGAAAGTGTCACTTTGACTTTGAGAGTGGGCAAGGTTTAAAACAAGCACGGCATTCAGGCAGTTTTGACGCGTGTCAGAAAGCCACACTGTAGCAGCACAAACCAACAGGAGGCCCAAAAGTTGTTCTAATATCATGGCAGCATAAAAAAAAAACAGCCTTTGCTTTAAGGATGACAAAAAATGACCACTTAAAGCACTGTAAACATTTATTGTCCTTTCTGTCACAAAACCCAAAGATTTACGTTACACCCAGTCACGTCCGGGGTCCCGGCATGAACAGACGCTCCACCCTGCTCCTCAGACATGGGGGCCAGTGCCAGGGGAAGTCATTATAACCTGGGAGTGTGTGTGAGAGTGTGTGTGGTGGTGGATAGCTACTGTAGTAGAAAAATGAAAACTGCATTGCCGCTGTGATACGTTTAAGATTTTGAGGACTTGGTTTTGCTTGGCTATAAACTCAAAACCACACGGAAGAATCAACCCTCACACTCGGAATGAGCAAATTAAACCCGATTAATAAAGTGGAGGTACCGACTCACCCCGAAGAGGGATCTTATTTCTTATCCTCATTTACAGGAGAGAAGCAGCCTGATGGAAATCACTTCTGTTTATTTGTGTTGTACACGAGACAAGAGTTGAAAACAGGAAGATGCCGACGTTGGCAGTAGATTAGTTCGCTGGAAAAAAAAATGTTAAAAATGGGAAACAGAGAGGCCAGTAAAAGAAAAGTGAACTCGTTCCCTTAAACCATTCCTCCCTAGATTGCAACGCTGGCCCCCCTGAGTGCCATGACTGTTGTTCATTTCTGTCAGCTGTTGTGTTGCTGAATGTTTGCATGTGTCTTTAAGTCCCTGAAAACTCTCTTTTTGTCTTTGTCTCACCTTCTTGACAAGCTGCGCCGCTGAATCCCGGACAGCATTTCCACTCCAGAGAGGTCACCGTGCGGTACACCACTTTATAGGACGGTCTGACCACGGTTCTGTAGCTGAAGAAACATACACAATTCCTAGAGTCACCACACAACAATAGGTGTTTGTGTGTGAAATGTGGCTGTGAAAACTCTTTGGCACGTTCTCTGTGAAGCACAATTAAAGGAAACTTCACCTCCCATACAATGTTTGATACTGTTCTGTGCCCATTCAGTGAATTGTTGACTTTCAGATTGCTTCATATTTTTACATTTTAATTAAAAATATTTTGTCTAGTTGTGCCATTTTCTACATCCCTCCTTTTACAGAATTTATTGTGTCGATACTCTCAAACAAGACCAAACTGCTAAAACACATATGATTGCATTTTGATTTCTTATATCAAAAGCAGTTATAATTTACAATACCTTCTCTGGCAATGATGATAATGATGCTGGCATTTTTCCTGCCAGCCCCACATTATAAATATACGATAGCTTACATTATCTACTTATATTTAAAGCACTTTAAATAACTGCCAGCAATGTTGTCTTTTTATAGTTTATTGACAGGCCCGGAACTTTATTCTTAAATAAGTCTGGGACATTGTAGCTGTCACAATATCACATAATTTACAAGTCTGCAGTGATAAATAGTAAAGACAAAAGCCCTCTGTTAGATGTAAGACTGTTAAACACGACTATAAATAAAGTCTACAAGAGCAACAAAATACCGAATATCAAAAACAGTTGCTGTTGCCGTTGTTTTTTAAAGGATTCACATTAGTTGCTGTCCCTTCACCCTCTCACCTGCCTCCCGTACATCCCTGTGGCCAGCGGCACGTCTGGTAGACTCGCTGGAGGATTGTCCCATTCTGCACCTGGCATGTCACTGTCTTCGTAACCGTATGAGGACACCAGTTCCTGAAGGGGGAAATAAATCAATTGCAAGGCATTTATGCAGAAGGAAAGAACACAGATAAAAATATTTTTTATGTAAAGATACAGATAATGATTTAGACTTAGATGTGTGTGTGTGTGTGTGTGTATTTTTAAAAAGCCATCAGAAAGGCCACACACACTCCACTGCATGCCCACAAAAGGAAATTAGCCATGCCGTCACATTCAGTACACTCTCGTCCTCCCGCAGGTTTGGATTCTTGCCTCCCTTCGTCCGACCTTTTTGTTTTGAAACTTCTTTATGGTGTTTACACGGTTTCAATCAGCCAGGAGATTTGCTAAAGTGCCTGTGGGCTGTATTTACACTGTGGTCTCTCCTCTATCAATACACATCTGTTTGCATCCGGGGCTCGGAGGAGGTCAAGTCCCTCACGAAAGAATGAGAGGAAGTCAAGGTCCCTTTTAGAGTTTTTCGACGTGGGTAAACGCTGAGTCATGTGTCCACTTGCCAGAGAAGCTTCATTAGACTCTGACTATTCAAGACTAAGAAAATGATCTGCTAGGGATTAAAAGCGTTTACGCAAAGGTCAGAGGTTAAGACTTGACAGCGAGGATATGATCACCTAGAGTAGACCGAGGCAAGTGTTCTCACCTACATTTGCCTTTGATTTATTTCTTATGAGTCAAGAAGATTAAATATATGAGTTATAAAGCGTTTAATTAATTTAATTTGAAAAGACTGAGACTTAACTGGTTTAGTCACCAGGAGCTTCATCATTCTAACAGCAGCTGCTATCTGGACCTGAAAGCACTGGGCCAAAGAAAAATGTTTCTGTGAAAAGAGTTTCATCTCATCTCTCTACTAATGAAATCAGGAAACTGAAGGGTGGTTAGTTGGATTTAATATGCGCAAAACGCACTCCGGCTGTTTGAGCTGCCATATGTTACTATTATAATATTAACAATGAAGGGTACAAATACCTTAATTACCTTCATATGGCCGTAGCTGGAGGAGAAACAAGGAAAACAATTACTATGTCCAGTGTTTACACGAGCAGTAGATGTATAGAAAGGGGCTCTGTGTGGAAACCGCAAAGGAGGCTGCGGCTCGTAGAACAAAACTTCACTTTGTGTGTTCTGCTGCCAATGTGTTCACAAGAGTGGGAGGGTTTTCCCACCAAAGGCTGTTTGTCAATATGCGAGACCATATGTTTGTATGTGCGAGAGACCGTTTACACTCAAGGAAACTGCCAAAGGCGGAGGATGCGGAGCAGCCCTGAACCAGCTCCCATTAACAATCCCCACATGTTGTGGTGGCCGCACACACAGACCTGAGCAAGCGAGCACGGGCACCTCTGACAAATCTCTTTGTACTGCAGCACATCAGAGATTTTTCTCTTTGAAATGTCTCTTCTATATTTTGTTATCTGTATTATTAATAAGCTTTTCATTTTCCCCGATTTCTGTAACAATAATTTAGCCAAAATTTTCAATTGCATTTTTTTAGAACAAGTTAGAAATAAAAAGATGTTGGAAAAAAAAAATTTTCAAAGTAAAGTAAACTATGCAGAACAAAACAGTCTGGACTAATTGTATTTAAAGTAAAATAAATGAGGAATTTATCTACAACACGTTGCCTAAACCTGGCCCAACCTTCATATATACACAAGAATCAACATGGATCTGAAGGATTACCCTATGATTGCTTTCCCTTGTCCAGAAAAAGTGCTCTAATCATCCTTGGAAAATTTCAGACACTGTAAGAGCTGTGGTCAGGTACAGCTGGGAGGAAGGAGGGTCTCAACCCCAACTCCTCCCCAGCACTTATCCTTCAGACCCAACAGATAAACATCTGACTTTCCCAGGCTCAGACGAGAGGTTACCTGGGAAAAGCTGTGAGACTGTCACCAGGGGGTATGTGAAGGGAAGTGGGGTGGGTTTTGTGGTCGCCCCTCGCTTTTTACATTGCACTTAAGCAATTACCAAAGAGGAAATGCCAACCTTTGCTGCTTCAGTGAATTAAATAATGAAATCAGTTGCCATAACACAGTCTTACAATTTCCCGGTACCTGAACTACCAGGACACGGCACGTAATTAGTGCAAAAACAAAGCTTTTTCTTCCCACTGCAGATAAGACAGACCTACAGTCAGTACGAGGTCTTTGTCCAGAAATAATTCCTAACAGGCAATGTAGAAAGTAACAATTAAACATCTATCTTACTTATGGGCCCTAGAGCAAAGAACTTTCCTCATTTGATTAACGAGAACTATTATCTATTGATTCGCTAAATGTTCTATTGTTTTATTCATAAAGGAACACAGGTGCTCAGCGCACTCAGTCTTTCGCTCTAAAATATTTCATAGTCAACACCTTCCTCTTACTGCTGTCGTCCTTGTGTTATGAAGTGCGAAACCCACCAGCACCATGCTGTTTCCCTGGCAAATACACCAAGCAGACCCTCAGCGAGTATCAGGTCTCTAAGCACACATGGCACACTCTGAATGCAGGGCCCAAGCTAAATAAATCATCAGCCATCTCCCACAGTCGCTCATAGCCAACAGTTAAGAAAGAAATCCGCAATTTTTAAAAGGACGGAAAATCACAGCTTTGGCCCATCTGTTCCTCAACACTACAGATGCCAAGACAGTAAAACAGGGGAGGGAAACAATAACGTGCTGAACCCTAAGTGAATGCAAATGCTGAAACAGATCTCGTGAACTTGTCAAAAAAAGGCTTAGATGGTGTCCCGTAGTTATGGCGAATGCCCTCATTTGCCTTGCATGCTGTGCAGTCTGCATCTTTCATGATGACACCACTGAGATAGCGCACTTTGAGCAGCAGACTGTGTGGGGAAGGAGGAAGCAGGAAGTTAAGCCATGTAAACTGCCAAGAGGATTGATGAGGGCAAAGCACTGGTGAGAGTGGTTAAAAAAAGTCATTCCCTTTCCATCCACCCGTCCATTCACATAGCGTGGGAGGCGGAGGGCTGACCATGTTTGAAATGCTGCATGGATTGAAATCTAATGGAATTTCTTTAGATTTCTGTCTGTGGGAAAAATGCTTGTGGAGAACAAAGGACAAGAGACAGATGTGGCAAATGGCCAGATGAGAGAGGACAAGTAGGAGAGGAGAGGAGAGAGGGGAAAAAAGGTCGTTTTATCGTAAGGTCGCGCAAGGGAGCTTCCGATGGGAAGTGAAAAAAAAGACAATTATGAAGGGCTGTTGGGCCCGTGGGCCCACGAAGAGGCGTGAGATAAATGTGGTGCACAACAAACGACAAAGAGAGAAGTGGAGGCTGAAGTCACAGTGAAAATCAATGAAGACGGGGGTTCAACATTCTTGGACTCGTAACCTGCAGGTTTGAGTGGCAACATCAGAGTATCTACAGTCAAATGGTGTAAAACAAAGTGTCCTAAAAGTAAAAAATGAAAAGGCACACAGCAGCTGTGTTTAGTCTGCATTTGTAAAATTATTAAATGAAACGGTAAGAGAATGCAAGAGCTGGGGGCCTATAATTAAACAAGTTCAAAGCTTCTGTGGACTCTCCACGTGCAGAGGACGGTGAGGAGCACTAAAGCAGAACACACAGGCCATGAAGGTCAGAGCTAAGTGATTTTTAGAGCACCCTGAAAAAAATGAATAAAACTCTCATCTGTCTTTGTTTGTTTTGAGCTTTCAGCTGTGAACAGCCGTGAGCAGTAAGTGTCTCTCTGTGACTAACAGGTATGTGCATCTTAAAGTGCTGGGAACTTACAAATGAAAACTTCTCTAAACTGATATCACACACACACACAGATTAAAAGTCATGACTGCACCATGAACAGAACTACAGAGCTTCATGTGCAGGGGGGCGTTGGAACGGGCTAACAGTAAATGACTATCATCGTTACTGAGTAATCTGTTTTATTAAAACGTCAATTTCCTGTTTCGTTAAAGACATGTCTAACAGACGGCCCTAGTAGGACAACAGTTACACTGGAAGCCATGTGGCTATAGCAGTGTTAGTTCAAGACTGACTGGGGACCTTTGCTGCATGTCACACGCCCTCTGTCTCCCATGATTCATGTCTGTCTCTTCACTTAAGAATATCAAATGTCCCAAAATAGTAAAAAATCGCCACTGCAGTTTCCCATAGGCCAAGATGATGTCTTCAAGTCTCACTTTGTTAAACAAACCGAGTACAAACCCCAAAGCATCAGTTTACAATCATGGAAAACAAAAGAAATAAGCTGAAATTCCATATTTCATAGCTTAGGTCCAGATTTTTTCAGCTGTTTTTGTCTTAAATAATGTACGGGCACGACTAACAATTATTTCATTATCAATTAAGCTGGAAACAATGAAACTATCTGATTTTGGCTTCACTATTAGGTTTTCCGGTGATAATTGATTCATATGCTTCGTCTGGCTGATCCTAATATCCATAAAAGCCATTCTTTGAGCAGAAACATTATTTGATTGGCCTAATTCAAACGTACTCCGCTTTAAGCCAGACAGGGCTCAGCCTACTGGAATCTCTGTCATCTTAATTCCCATGTTTAAAGAAAACTTGGATTTGGTTAAGATGGGTGAGGAATGAGGGCAGCCTATGGAGCTCAGACTGCCTGTCAGACCGTGACAAGTCCTCCAGGGGAGAATAAAGCAGTGGCTAAGACAAGAAATAAAGAAGCGGCTACCTCTGTAACTCCTCAGTGTACTGAGCCCGTAGGGTTGTAAAGGACGTCGAGGGTGAATGGAGACTTTATCAGCTCCTCTAGAGAGCAACAAGAAATTACTCCAGAGTTTTTAATCCCCTTTGATTCAAGTAATCACTGCGTGGGGACGGGGCAGACATGGGAAGACATTCTTGGTAAAGATTACGCTGTGACAGAATATTCTCTGCCTTGTAAAATTGTTCCTTTATATAGCTGAACTCAATGAGAAGGTAAATGTTTGTCACTGAACGTCAAGTTGATGATGCCTTCCTGCTCCCTGAAACCCCCCCCCCGCCGCTGTTTGGCTTTGTCGACGGGCCATAAAATGCTGCATTTTACAGATCCGAGCAGAACTCAGGTGGACTGAGACTTTCAGCTCCTCTGCCGTCTCTGCCTCTGAAGACAGCAGCTTCCTCTCAGTCTATCCTGCCATTCCTCCACTGCCGCTTGCAAACAAACAGCAAAGCCACTGTAAACTCATCTCGCTTTCCCCAAACAAGCCAGATGGGGTGAAGTCCCAGCTGCCTATGATTCATAAACCTTTTGCAAACCTCTGGACATGAGCGGCAGAGGAGAGGTGAGGCAGCGGAGCGAGGCTGGGGCACTGAGAGCCACCTGAGCAGACCTCGAAGAAGAGACCTCCTGGGAGGAAAATGGGTTTTAGCCTCCACACACACACACACACACACACACACACACACACACACACACACACACACACACACACACACACACACACACACACACACACACACACACACAGCCTGTTTGACAGCATAAATATTTGTAAGATGGGAGATGGGAAATTCTGTCTGGTCTCAGGAGTGGATCAGAGGAGGTCAGCACTCCTGCATGACTTCAGTGTCAAGTTTCTCATTCGTGAGACCCTCCTCACATATAAACATCAAACCTAAAATTATTTTCCCCTCATTCACTGCCTGCTACATTTATTCAGGATCTGTCCTGGGAGCAGGTTGTGTGTGTGTTGTTGACAGCTGATGGAGCTGATGGAGCTGGGATGAGGGGCAGACAAACACCCTTTAGAGCCACACAGACAGACAGACAGACAGACAGACAGGCAGACAGAGAGAGGGGAAACAGTGGGTGAGCCGGGACAGCAGAGAGGATGGAGGTCAGCACAGCACTTTGTCCTGCCAACACAGGAAAAAGGAAACCGAGTGCCAGGAAGACAATAGGACCAGTAGATGGATGGAGCTGGGAGCAGCTCCGCACAGTCGGTGCGGCTTAAAGGAAAGAGAAAACGTGCAAACATGAAGTGACATTCCCATGCTGCTCCCCTCACCTCCTCTGATAGACGTGCGCGGTGTGAGAGGCGGCTGTCTGCTCCCTGCCCAGCTGCGTCCCGACCGAGTAGGTTTTGTAAAGTCCCGTCTTCCAGGTCCCGTCCACAAACGCGGTCATCCACAGAAGCAGCACCGTCCAGAGGAGGCTGTCGGTGCACAGCGCGGACGCGCTCTCCCGGCGGCGCCGACTCATGTCGTTGGCATCAAAAGTGCAGCCGGCGAAGTTGCAACGAGCCCAAGTTCGGCCGCTTGGAAAAACAGCGAATCCAGAATCCGGCAGAGAAGCGAGAAGCGGGTCAAACGGCAGCGGCTCGGCGGCGGAACACGCGCATCCTTCAGAGAGCTGCCCTGCGTTAGTCTGCCGACACGGGAGTTATCATTCAAAAATAATAACAATAACTCACGCCTCTCTCTCTCTCTCTGAGTGTTATAGAAGTGTCGCCCTGCTCTCTGTGCCTCCCCCCTGTCCTTCTGTCGGTCTGTCCGTGTCTGTGTGTCTCCACAGCAGCGGGCATCACACTGCTCCCACTCGGTCCTCGGCGCCTTTTAAAGTACAGCCGCGTGCGCACACACACACGCACGAGCCGCTGCCGCCGCTGCCGCCGCTGCCGCCGCTGCTGCTTCGAGGTTTCCATGAAATCACTTGCACTGTGTGGGTGATGAGTAATTGGTTTCTGGCAAACGCAAGTGAATATAAAACAAATATTCACTAACTACTGGCCCTATTAGATTTGAAACGTTGTATTTAAAAGCCCATTAAGCAAAAGAGGGATTTTCTGTGGTTTGTGCCTCGACATTTGCATTAGATCCATCTGTTAATCTGGACTGGAGGTTACTGTACTGGATGGACTGTGCAGACTATGGGACATGTAGGTTACACTGGGGTCCTGGTCCAGTGTAAACCCCTGGCACTGCAGGGAAAAACTGCTGCCAGCATGTATTTGTGTGGCTGAGGTGGCTACACCTTCCAGGCCACATGCGAAGAGCATCTCTGCAACTGGCTGCAGCGTTGGACAAAATCTCAGCTGTGGACAGACGGTGGCATCACTGACACTTGCAGAGCAGTTTAGACTGGCACCGTTAAAGCAGGGATAAAGCAGCAAACAGCAAATGTAGTTGGATAGGACTGAAGCCCACATGCTCTCAATCACAACAAATGGAAACTGTTTGGGATCTGAGGCATGGGGGCTGGAAAATAATGTGTCAGAGTTTTTTTGTTTCAGGGCACCTTTGGCATTTTATAAGGCCACTCGATGCAGGCTATGGTGCAAAGCAGGAACTGGAGCAATTTGGGGTTATTGTAAACCCCTCCGGTCCCAGGCAGCTGAAAATAATTTTGACCTCTGAGGAGAGAAACAAAGCTGTGCTCTAGTGAGGATTTTTTCCCTGCATCTTTAATTTCTCCAGTTATTCTCCTGCTTTCACCTTAGCTCTCCCCTTTGCAGAATTAGTTGTGTTTCCCATTGTCTGTGTAGGTGTGAGATCTACTGACTCATATGAAGTGAAGGTTAATTCAACAACACACTATTCTTTGCCTCTTTTCCATAATTCCTCTCCTGCTGTGTTTGGTTGTAAACATCTCCTGAGAAGGGGTCTGTCTGTTATCCTCTGCCATGCAGAGGGGGTCCTGTAGGCGACACAATAAGTAGCATGACAGTGATCTCATATGTGGGTAGGTCCTTCTAAGGAACGAGTCCTCAGTATATGGAACAAATTTCCATGCTGCTGGTTTCTTGTTTTATGATCAATTCTATCTATAGGTCACAGTTTATTGACACATTTGACTGTAACCGGTGACAGCTGTGTTGTTTCCCAAACAGAAAAATCTTACCATCATATTAAGGATAATACTAAAACGGATCCATCTCACTTACGTAATACATCCAAAATTAATTATTTTCTATGCTTCACTGATGTTGCAACAGTGATTCATGCATTTGTAATATCTAGGCTGGATTACTTCAATGCACTATTGTCTGAGCTATCATTGTGCAGCATTAGAAAACTCCAGATGGTCCAGAACACTGCAGTTAGAGTTCCTACTAAAACCAGTCCGTGTCCTCGGGCTTCCTGTACAGGTTAGGTCTGATTTTAAGTTACTTCTTTTGACCTATATGATTTTAAGTGACATGACACCAGCATTTCTATTAGAATTGTTGAATCCATGTGTTCAGTCGTCTGTAGGACTACTATGTATTTTCAAAGCTAAGAAATAAATTAGTTGGTGGAAGGGCGTTTTCATATCAAGTCCCTCTCCTTTAGAATACTCTTCCTGTTACTGTTAGACAGACAGACACCTAGTATAGACACCTTTTAAAACTAAACTTAAAGCTTTTTACAAGCTGCTACGTACAATAAGACATATGTCAAATTTACTCTATATATAGATTTACTGGGCTTTTTTAGAAATAAAGTATATTATTATCATATGATGTACGTAACGTGCTGTGACTCAAAAGTAATGAAAACTTTATATCTGTTTCTGTGACCTCACTGCCCCGCCAGCTGCCAGATCCTCCTAGGGTGTTTGATTATTAGGGTAAACTTCACCTGCTTTGGCAAGCTGACCTCAGCAGCACCAATTACTCAGAGCTGCACCAGATCTGTTGTTGCTGTTAACTCTTGGAAAAAGTGTCCACAGCTACACATACTGCAGCAAAAAGCTGAACAGCTACTCGAGTGTAACACTTTAGCAGCCTTCAATCAGTGTTACATGTTTGGCTGTATGCTGCAGCGTCTGCTCTACTTACAACATTAGCAAAATACTCTGCATCTAATATAGTTTTTGTCAAAAGACAGAACCGTTAGTTTGTTTGAGAAAGAAAAAATTAAGTTTGCATTGTAAAAATGTATTAATTGTGAAAAACTAGTAGATCTTTAGGCCTGAAAGATCCTGACCCACTTTAGGTTACTGGCACTACAACACCAGTGAGAAATCCCTGGAGCTACTGCCCAGAGTGGAAGGCAAGACCACTGTTGCATGCTGCCATCTAGTGACAAAATAATATATAAAAAAGTTATACAGTAGGTAATAAGTCAAACAAACCTAATAACTCATTTATTTTTCAAAACATTCACAAAATTTAAACCAAGCTCAGTGAGGCAGAGGGTTTTCCTTAGTCAGCATTGAGATATAAACAGACTCCCTGGAGCACCCAGTGGGAGAGGTGCATGGTGGTGAACAAGTCTGCCTCAAACACCAAACCCACACCCATGGCATTCCTCCGCAGGGATGTGGTGTACACTGGTGTCCGCAGTGTATTCTAGGGTACAAAACACATACAAGTCAGGCAAAATAACCAAAACTGTGATCTACAGTATGGGATGAGGAGGCCGGTTGTGCCTGTGGTTCACACCTGTATCCTGAGGCGATGGGCCTCAGTGGGGATGACTTTCAGTATGGGCAGTTCAACAACCAGAACTTTTGGTTTAGTCTTCACCAGGCAGCCCTTCTCCATGTCCCAGTCTGCTCCCTCCAGATACAGTCCAGACACAAAGCAGCCTGCAAGAAAAACAGGCTTTGAGTCGTTATGACCTATCACTAATCACACTGTACATGGTGAGCGTCTTTTCCGTACCCTGTCCAGGTCTGTCACTGACTTCCTCTTCAGTACGGTACTGGGTCACCTGTGTGTAGAGAGTGGACCGTTCCAGGGGCCAACCATTTTTCCTGCAGGCGGCTTGGACTAGTGCAGTCAAGTAGGACTCAGGGATATGGAGACCTGACAGCCACATAACCTTTGGCTCTCCCTCATCCACCTGATGGACATGATTCACATAAGAATATGTTCTCAAACGGTTTCTCAATCATTGTGTAAAGGCAGAAAAAGAAGACGGCTATGTATTAAAAAAAATGATCTGTCTATCCTCACCCAGGAGCTATACTGTTCATGACGCGTTTTGAAATGAATCATCCAGTTGCCGAGAGACTTAAGAGTGTCAGGTGCCAGCTTTTTCCAAATGGCAGGGATGTGACCATTAAAAAGTGCCCTTGCAACCTCATCCAACTCGCTGCTCATACCCACCTCACCAGCCAAGGCCTAAGAGAAACAAGAGCATCGGAACATATTGACGTTATCTGTTTGACCAGTATCTTACTGTCCGCTGCCCCTCCTTCTCACCCTCTGCAGCTCTGCCAGTGAGATCTGCATGCAAACCACGAGTTTATTGAAGCGCTCGAGTTCTTGCAACAGCACAACTGTTGTAGGAGAAACATCCATCCCAAACTTTTTTCGGATCACATCTATGTCGAATAACTTGGGCAGCTTGCTCTGAATGTCCTTTGCCACCTGGCTGATGTGTTCATCCCTACTGATGCTTCCACCAGATTCACCTGAGGAATAGAAGAGAGTGTGTATTGGCAATAGGAGAGAAAACAACTGATAACGTGAACTACTTTTGAAATCAACTAAAGGGGTAAGATAGATGAAACTCATATCTGCACCTGTTTGGGGCTGCAGGTCCATTAGGTGAATCCACATGTCTTTAGCTGCCTGTGTGTAGTATCCTATCTCTGCATTGGAATGGAGACCCAATACCTCTGGTGTGTTTATGAGTGGGAGGTTTTCGATCTCATCTGTTACACAGCAAGTTAAAGTTGTGAGTGATGACAGATATTTAACGTTCACGTCGTTAACTGTTCCTAAGACAATGGAAATTACAGACCAACATATGATTTTTTGGGCCCATTAGGAGGAACTTTGTAATCCACATCATTGTTGCTGAAGAAGTGGAATGGACGAAAGGTGTAGAAGAGGAAGTCTCCAAGGTACTCATCCATGTAGACAGTGAGGATCCTGCGGTCAAAGCTGTCTATGGCTCGCCCACCATACATCACCTGTCAGGCATAAAATGCACGTATGAAATTAGCATTAGTTAGCAAAATAGATACACAATTTATTAAAACACCACAAATTTAACCTGACCTCTCCAATAAGGTATTTAAGACTTCCCCAGGGAATATTGCTGTCTCCCTGAGTGTGAGCTTTGGTCAGGTAGGTGTTCAGGATCTCCATGCACACCTGTTGAGTACATTGTTTAAAGCATTTAAAAGTAAAAAAATATATCTATATACACAGTAACACCATCGCAGAAACTAAACATCTGACAAAACTTCAAATTCAAATTTCCTTTGAAGTGTTCTAAATGACCACTTACAAAGAAGTCCGACTCATTGAAGTCATATGGGACATTCCAACCAATCTTGCCATATTTGCGTCTTTCCTGCACCACTGCATGGAAGAAGGCCAGCACATACACCAGGCTGCGGAAGGCCGGGTGTGCGCATGAAATCAAGGTCTCGTTGGAGATTTTAGAGTATGTGGCTCTCATGTTAAGCTTCAGTCCATTGGGAGGCTCAGTTACCACCTGCATTGAATATTACACAGAAGACTCATTAATGGTGTGTTACTCAGAGTAACTCTCAGAGTGTAAACTCTCTGAAAAATGTTTCCTTTCATGTATTTGAATTTAAAATATGACATATTTGCAACAGACGTAGTAGATTAAATACATTCAGTACAATACACCTCGGTGGATCTTAGAGTTAACCCTGCCACCTACAAACAGTTTGAAGAGGGCACTGGTCCAAATACAGAAAATAAACGGTTCACCTTTAGAGATTTTTGCAATATGCCAATAGGGAAATCCTTAATAGGGTTGGTGGTGACCCACAAACGGAAGTTGGGGTTGGGTTTGGTGATCCTTTCTAACGACTTCTCAAGCTCCTTCAGCCACTTCACCAGCAGGTGACAGTTCTGCAACATTAACCACTGACCACGGGACACTGCCATCTCCAGCAGCTGCAGGGCCACCTACAGTAAATCACAGAACAGAATTTGAAACATCAGAAAGATAGCAAGATAATAACCTACCTCTACTTTCTTATTATTACTTAGTGAGACTACTTAGTGACATCTAAACTTAAATCACCCATCACCGCTTTAAGTGAAAGGGCCTTCATACAGAAAAGGCTTTAGTACCTTCTCTTGGCCTTGGCCCATGGCAAGGAACTTGAATTTGCCTCCAAAGCCTGACTTCTCTGCTAGTTTCATGAGGTCACCGGCTGGGTCAGAGCCAGGGCTCAAGATGAAGACAATGGGGGAGGTAGGAGTGCTTTGTTCATAAATGGCTTCAATGCTGATCACAGGGGGCTGTACATATCTGAACAGAAATACAAGAAAACGTGGATATAGATACACTGTTTAATGGTCCTGTACCAACAGTGACGGTATATATCTTACTTCTCGCCCATGGTGACAGTGACATAGTCGGTGACAGCTCTGTAGACTCTATCGACGCGGAAGCAGCGTAGCAGCAGCAGCTTTTGAAAGGCTGACAGGTTTTTCTCATATTTCATGGGGAATGGAGCCTGTTCGGGTCCATCTAAGTCATACCACTGAGGAGAAAAAGGATGAAGATTAAACTCCCAGTTAAGAAACACGTCTTCAGTGACTTTAATCACTAGGGTCACTTACAGACTTCCAGTCTGAGGAATTTTTCTCTACATCGTCAGGCAGAGACCCAAACTGCTCAGGAAAGAGCTCTGCAAGTTTCACGATATCCTCCCAGCCCTGGTCTGGAAGCCAATCACAAGGCTTTTTGCGCTTGCTCTTTTCCAGAGACAGATTTCCTTTACAAACGAGGAGGAATCATAAAACTTACTACAGTCTTCAATGCTGTGTCCATGCACATTTTTATATGTTTACTGTAATTTACTTTTTTTTAAGTTAAACTAAACTAAACTAAACTAAAGGAATGCCATGCCATAAATTAAACTTTTACTCTACTAATACTACACACCCTTGATGAAGAACTCCAGCTCCTCCTGGGGTGCCCTTTCTTCTGCCTGCTCAATCTTGATGGTCATGTTAAAGGAAAATAGCAGCTTGTGTCTCTCAAACAGACCTAACAATATACAGTTAGTTCAGATTAAAAAACCTATGAAGGAACATAAACAATCGTTTTCAAACATGTTTCATCCAAAACTAATTCTTTTACCTGTACAGCCATAGTTATAAACACTGTATGTCAGAGTGCTTATGATGTTCTTCAGTCTTTGGGACAGGACAGAGTCAGGCAGGGATTTGCGCAGGGAAAAGTCAAACACTTCCAGGTAGGAGGCCAGCGAGTACTGATACATACTGTTCACCAGAGCCATTTCTGTCAGTACGAAGAACAGAATAGCACCTCGCTTAGCAGCAGGTCGGTAGCCATCTCTGAGTTTGTCAATGTCCACGGATGTCTTCTCAGCCAAAATCAGTTTCTCAAATACCTGAGGATCACAACACCAAAAAACAACAAAAAAATTAAACTGCTAGTCTTTCATTTGCCTACTGATGCTTGCTGTCCCAAACTGACCTCGCTGGCTTTTGACTTTGTTTCTTCCAAGGTGTGAACCAGCTCTGTGTTATCCAACATATTGCCTGTAGACGTGGCCAGCTCTCTAAGCAGTGAGTCCCCGAGGTTCTTCAGCAGCTTCTTATTGTTGCTCGTCTCTTGGATCAAAAACTCACGCTGCTCCTCCAGCTCTTTCCTCTCAAAGCCCATCATAACACTCAGCAACTGATCCTCTAGACCCTTATGGGTCACTGCAAGTGACATAGACAAAATGCATAGATACAGACAGAGAAAAGACTTACCATGTGCTTTAAAAAAAATATCTGGTGGCCGGTCCAAAGGATCTTACCCGTGTAGTTAATGACCATAGATTTTCCAAACACTGATGGGGAATATTTTGGGTTACCCAGTTTGGTGTTGAGATACAGTTTGAAATTTGGATCATAGTCCACCTCCTTGTCACCCAGCAAGATAACCTGTCTGCCCTCGGCTCCTTTGACATTCTTTTCCAGGACGTTATCAATTACAGGATCTATGTACTCATCAACATCTTGGAAAAGGAATGGGAAGCCATATTTGATGGCCATCTCTAGCTGCTTCAGGAAGTCCGGATCATTAAAAGAAGAAACCTGGAGAGAAAAAACATAATCATCTGTCAGGACTGCATGTCATGACTCTTTTCATATTGCCATTGTCAGCAGTGGGAAACCCATCCCAGGACATGTGAACAGTCATGATCCGTCATTTACTTTGAGGTTATTGTTTTCTTCCTTCTTCTTAATCCAGTTGAGAGCTTGTTGTTGAGGGTCAATACACAAGGGAAATCGGCTCCCTCTGGTTGTGAGGATTCCATTTTGCACTGACAGCTCATCTGGAGGCAAGCCCTCTGAGCCCCATCTGCAGTTTCACACAGGATTTATATGATACATAACTAGCCTCAAAGTCCTCTTAGTAAGTTTTGATTACAACCAAATTAAAGATAAATCCACATGTTCACAATAAGTACGTGCCAGGCTACCACAACAATTAATATTTTTATGTAATAAAACAAATGTATATTTTGTTCACATGTTCGACTTCCAAAATCTGTCCTGAGTGCACACTTCTTCTCACCTGCTGATTTCTACTTCATCAGTAAGAATGTTTTCCACTTTGAAAGGAAGGCTCATGGGGATGGCTCTCTCTTGCACATCTTTAATCCAAACTTGGTATAACATTTCATCCCTGAAGTCCCAGCTAAAGGCCCCTTCGTAGCTCAGGAATGCAGCAGAAATCAGACAGTCACCTAGGAGACGCACCCGCTGCTGCTTCAAGTCTTCTAAATCATGTGTCCATCTGAGTGGGGGCATGCGGAGACATGAAGGTATGAAAACATGAAACTAGAGAGAAACATATGACTACCAGGCTTGGTTAGACTTGTAATTGCAACAGTCTATGTGTTGCATCTTTCCAACCTCACCGTTCATTCTCAGAGCTCAGGCCCGAAATGAGTTTGTCAGCAGCTTCGAGCCTCCTCTCCATGAGCTCAGTCTCTTCCTGTAGCAGACCTTTCTCCTCAATAGCTCCTTGATATTTCTGTCCAAGAGCTTGCAACTCTGTTTGGATATTGCTAAGCTCACTCTGAATGCGCTCCAGCTCTCGTTTACTCTGAAAGAAGTTTTTTTCTAGCCGTGCCAGCTACAAAATATTGGAAATATATTTGTTTAATCAGTGCGTCTTCTAACCGAGCATGATGTAATAACATGCAAACCATACATTACCTTCTCTCTCTTGGGCTTTATCTCCCTGGCAACATCACAATAACCCATGATGGCCTCAACAAACTTGAGCATTCCTGAGCCGGCTTTACTAATGGCTTGCATCTCCTCGAAGGTTGTTTGAAGATTTTTTAGGAAGCCTAGCAAGAGGAAAGTGCAAAGACAGCAATTGTGGCACACTCAACAAAGACAAAAGGTGAAGCAGACACCCTCTCTACTTTTAAGACTAGGCTCAAAACCTTCCTCTTTGATAAATCTTATAGTTAGTTCTAGTCCTGCTGCTATAGGCTTAGACTGCTGAGGGACCAACCCCTGATGCACTGTGACACTTTCCTCCTCTCAGCCCACATTAATATGTCTCACTTTTAAGACTACTTGGCTCCAAAACTGTCTGTTCTGTCTTAACTTGTCCCCGTTTTTCCTCTCACTGTTGATGGCTTTATTAAATGTCTGTATAGTCCTTTATTATGTAAAGTGCCTTGACATGACTTTGTTGTAAATTGGCGCTACATGAAGAAAGTTGAATTGAACTGAATTCAAATGCCACTACACATAACAGGGGAATTATCATTTTTACTGTAGGTTTCCACAGATCATTGAATTGACTTACCTCGGACAGTCTTCACCTGGTTGTTACTTATGGAATCACAGTCCATCTCCATCAGCGAGCGCAGGAAGTTGGCTTCAGACATCATCCCCTTAGCTGACTGCCAACTGATCTCCTTGTAGCCACGCAACACCAAGATACACTCACAAACCATCTGCACCTGTTTGGGTGGCTTTGCAAAGGATCTGTACATTGGCAGACAGAGGATAAAGGTAGAAAAAGGCAGAAAGGGGGAGTGAATAGGAAGAGATGGCGTACATTAACTTTTGCTATGATAATTACTTAATTAATGGTATAACTGATTTCATTCAGATGAATCAGGCCTATCTTTTTTTATTAAAATAATGAGGTGATGCTTTAAGAAAGGAGGGTTTACCGTATCTCTGTTACATCCGATTTTTCCAGGTCTTGCAGGGCAATACGGGCCCCCTCTAATGCCGGCAGAGCCTCAGCCAGGGAACTTTCAGCTTCTTTCTTTTCAACAGCGATAACTGTGTTTTGCTCTTCAATCTCTTTGGCTTTGGTTTCTGCCAGGGTCTTTTTCTCCTTAGCTAAAAGGAAAGTATTTAATGTGAATTTTATAACAGCCGTGATGACTTTTGGAACTTACGGTCCACTATGTTTGTAAGTCACTGACCTATGGCTGTATTGGTGGCAATCTCATCCAGCAGAGCCTCACAAGCTGCTGACTTTTCAGCAAGGACCACCTTCTGCTCTGCTAGTTTGACATTCAGCTCAGCCAGCTGTTCACTGGCCTCCTTCAGTTTGTCAACGCCTCCTTCTAGGCGTTTACACTGGGCTGTTACAGCAGAAAACAAAGCGTAAAATTAATATCTCTGAAATTACCCAAAGAATTTTAATTTCTAAATGCTGTAAAGCATCAGTCTAACCCTTCAAACAGAGGCATCAGATTTATGCTCTCACCCAGGATATATTTGTCCTTTTCCTCCAAGAGGTTAGAATAGGTATTGATGAAGTCTAAGTAGCTCTTTGGAGTAACAAAGTTACTACGCCTGAGTTTCTGCTGGAAGAGCTTGCTGTAGTCGCCCACAGATCTGTGGACCATGCATACATGAGCTATCACCTGGGCAGAATGTGCCTCAGGAATCATTGGATTTTCGCCTGTCAAAAGAAAAAGAATTAAAACATAACTTTTCAATTCTTAAAGCCTTTATCTGGAGTCAGATGTACTATTCTTGCTTAATAGCTAAATGGAGAAGGACCTTAAATCTGAAACTATTACACACCAAGAAAAGTCTGAGCCACTGCCAGTAAGGCCTGTGGAGGCCATGGCATGAACCAGTCTATCACTGTGTTGTTCATCAGTCCTGAGAAAGACACACACACACACACAGTCTATGAAATAAATAATACAAATTATACTAAAAATAAAGCACAGCCTAACACTCCATCTTACCTGGGAAGTTTCTGCAGCGTGTTCTTAGGGTGTCGCCCACTGGAGACATGCCTAACACTATGTGTAGATTGTTGGCGCTCTTGTTAACAAAATACTGCCATATGTTCTCTTTAGAAGGACCTGCTCCCATTTTAAGAGCCTCTGAGTAAATCTGGCTGAGAATTGGCTCCTTCTCATCATCAGGGAACAATGCAGGAACAATGCCTATAAGAAGGATGGATTAGCATGATTAGTGAGCCGTCGCCGTAGCTTTCCAGTAGAGATAAATGTAATGTGAGTCAGGAGGGTAGAGTGGTATCCAACCTGAGGTGAGCATGTTGTTAATGAGTTCCAAGAAGCCTTCCTCAGCAACATGGGCATCAGTAAAGAGGAACACTGTCTTCTTATCTTCAATGCCAAGCTTCAAGTACAGTGTTTTCAGGTCATCACGCAAGTTGGACTCACTGTATCCTCTGCTTAGTTTTATTTCATACACCTGGGAAAGGTATACTTTATTAAATGATGCTGGAGAGCATTTTGTATATGTATTTTATGCTCCTTAAAATCTCAAACCTATTTTGTTCCGTTCAATACCTGCTTTAGCTTTACTGAAACTATGAATGTTCCAAATTAAGTATGTGTTGCATCTTGTTGACACAATTCCACACTTAACAGGACATTCATATGAGTACAGTAAGGGTAACATATATGACTTTTTCATGTATGACTTCTATATATCCCTAACATTAAGTAATTGTCATCGGGAGCATTTGCTCTCGTATATCTGTTGTATGTTTTACAACCTCACAGCCAGCAGTGAAAGCAGCGAGCTTCGTGAGCGACTGCTTGCCGGAGCCTCCCACGCCAACAAGCAGTGCATGGCCCCGATCAATGCGGATGATACGGTGCACCCGGGTCAGATGTTCCAGAGCGTCATCGAATAGTACTAGGTTCATCCTTGACATGTTTTCATTGTATTCCTCTAGAATCTCCTGCAGAATGCAAATTAATTGTAGAATGAATTAATGAAAATAAACATTGTTAGATTAGTTTAAACTACTGTGTTATTATAACACTGTTGCCAAGCAGAAACTGAGAAATAACTTCATCTTACCTGGAACAGGGCTTTTGAAGCATCATAGTCCTGTATGTCTTCATAGACCCTTGGTTCGGTGTCACTAAGTGCTGTCCTGTAGTCTCCAAAAAGAATGGGGTCCCTCATGACTGCCTCCATGTCTGAGTTGAAATGCTGCTCAACCAAATTCTTTATGAGGCCTTGGACCTAATGGAACAAACACACAATGGGTCCATAAAAATAACGCAACAACACAACAAAACTACATATAGCTCTACATATAACAATATAACTACAGAGGAATGAACAATAAGACATTATTAGTCCATATATACTTTAAAATTAAAAATAACTACCAAGATTTTCTCAGTTTCATCAATGAGTCTGTCATGAAAGATTCTTAGGCACTCATTTCTCCAGACACGCACAAATTGGGTGACAGTCAAAAACCTGTTTGGGAGAAATCAGGTAAAAGAAAGACTTTGAGATATATAGACTTCTAAAAGTGAAATGTCTGTTGATACGATAGACTGGACCTGTCCGCTGTGGTGAGGGTCAGGCCGTTGCAGACTCTTGACAGGTCCCTCAGGTTAAAAATGTAGTGGAACTTGGAGGGAGTAGGTGGCAATTCTTTGATGATGGTGTTGTACAGTTCCAAAGTGCATGAAGTGACCTTATCACAAATCTTCTGTATGGGCTCCTCAAATCCCTAAATATTTGAACAGGTATTAAATCAGAGCGATTTATATGATTGAGATTCTGACATGCAGGGATTTATGTGAGAAACCGATACTCACTATGGTGTGGCCTCTGATAATAGAAGCATATATTAGGTGAAGGGACTCCAGGGCAGGGAACGGGATGCTGAAGACGCTAAAGAGTGAAGTGAAACGGGAATCCACCTCATTTTTCCCACCCCCTGCCTTTCCCATGGCAGCAACAAAGCCAAGGTCCTTCAGGATTTTGTAGTTAAGCTTCTTCCCTCTGTCATAAATGCCTCCTCTGTCCAACAGCAGCTTTAGAAGTGCGATGGGCTGTTGTGTGCCATAACTATCCACCTGGATGAGCACACAGTACATCACAATAATGCCAAACACACAAGTGTTGTCTTGTGCGAGACTTGGTTGAGAGCTTGGTGCAGGTACCTTGGGCATGTTCATGTCATCCATAAAGACCAGCAGTCTTTTCCCCATAGGTGGTCCATAGATCTCTTTGGTCCTTTTTTCCACACTGGCCTCCAGGTTTCTTTGAAGGTCCATTGAAGTGGTTCTGGATGAGAAGTTAATGATCAGAGTGATCTAGAAACAGAATGGAAGAAATTAAATGATTTAAAATGATTTAAAATGACATGATGCTGGACAAAATAATTCGACGTAAACTCACTGTTGTATCCGTATTGAGGTTTTCAGGAACTTATGAATGGTGGCAGTCTTGGATGTGCCAGACTCTCCAACCAGAAGCACTGGCCTATTTATCTTCACCATTTGTTCCAGGATCCAGCTAGTTCTTGTGGTGTCAATGGTTGGCACTAAGGCAATGGATGAAGAAATTAAAGTGGAAGGAGACTTAATTGACAAAAAGAAGTTTAAATCTATACACAGGATAGTATAGGAAGGACAATTGATTGTTGCTTCCCAGCTCACACAACATATACCAAGGATATCAGCAAACTTCATTTCTGGGTTGTGGATGTATTTGGTGACGAGGGAACTCCAGGGCACCCACTTCTCCTTCGTTCCATCAAAATGGAAATCAAACAGACTTGAGAGGTATCCTGTGTGGATGTGGAAATTTGTTATCACTAACAAGATACAATACACACTTGTGAGGATATTAATATTCAAACTGTAAAATGGGGCATTTTTTTTTACATCAATGTATTTATTTACTTGAAAACTATAGAGCAATGCTGACTTTAATAGTGTTTTTTTCAGAATCTGTCATTACTGTATAGTTAAATCTGCTTTTACCTGGGATCTCACCAGGTCCAGCCAGGGTTTTCTCATCGTGCACTATGGTTAGGCAGGAAAGTCTTTTGATGAACTCATCAAACTTCATTCTCTCGCTCTCTAGCAAGGTGGCCCCTAGCGAGCAGTACAGAGCCTCCAGGAAGTAACTCTCTAGGACGTCAGCACCGCTGCTTTCACTCTGAAGCAGCGCGTCCAGTGTCAAGCACAGTTGAGTCACCTTAACACATTAAAATGATTTTCACTCACATATTCATGCAGAATAGTTAAACACAGGAGATGAAGTACAATATGTGAGAGATTAAATGAGATCCATCTACCATGTTGAGATCCGTCTGAGGGATAATAGTCTTAAGTTCTTGGCCCTGTTTGCCATCTACAACACCATCCACAATCATGTCAATAGAGCTGTGCACGTATTTCTTAAAAAGGTTGTTGAGCGCTTCTTGTTCCTATAAAAAACAAAGGTGGTCTTGAGTTACTCTAAATCATACACACAATTAAAAAATAGTTCACGTGCTTTTTTTCTCATACCACGCTGCTCCTGGTGTTCACCCATCTCTCCCAGTAAGGGGTGTATCGCAGGTTTTTGGGGTCAACAAAAACCATCCCACAGCGTGAAACCGTAGCAGGAGAGGCATACTGCAGATCTCCCACCTGTAACAATAGCTTTCTTACAACATGCTCTGAAGGACGTGATACTTCCAACGATCTCCACACAAACCTCAAACAGCAGGGCGCAGTGACTCTGTAAACGGATCCGTTCTCCATTGGCCAGAGTGAGGAGCCTGTTGTCATCCATCACTGAGTTCATATTCTCGACCCACAGTGCGTCCACATCTCCATCAAAGAGAATGTACCTGTGAGTCGTATGTAAGTACTAGTCTTTATGTAGAATTTGACAGTCATTCTTGACTCTTCTTTTAATGAAAAGAATAAATAACATCAACTCTTTGATTAAATATTTCTTTTGGTTTTGTTTTACCGTCGCTCTTGTTTGTCAGTCGGCCTGTTTATGTCACGGAAGATGTTGGATAAGATCCCATCAGTCCAGTCTCGTGTGTCAGGGTCAGAATACCATAAAGTTCAATGACACTCATGGCTTTCGGATTCAGGGGATACATCTTGGTGTGCAAACCCAGTCTAATGATGAGATAAGACGCAAAGGCTCGTGTTGGCTACACAAAAATGTGGAAAAGTTTGTGACATTAGGCAATTTAAAGAATCACTAACTTGGTCTGAGCTTGACATAACGTGTTAATCACAACTGACTTCCCTCCACCTGTTGGACCTACTACCATCGTGGTGTGTCTAGTCATCATTGTCTCATACATCTGCACCACTTTGTCCACCTGAAATTACACACGGCAAACAACATGTCAGTATCATAAACTAAGCTAAATATTTTTTACAGAAAATCAGCATTTTTTAGGTAGTGTAAGAAAGTTTGTATGTCAAAGAAGAACCCGACTGGACACCTGGTTGGGCAGTATGACATATTTGTTTTCTTCCAGGATCTGCTCAACAGCATCACTGAAGTTGGGATAACGCACACGAGGACAATCCAGCCCAGGAAATAAGTCTGAGATTAGCCCGAGGAACAAGGGCACGTCCTCAAACACAAACTTTGGCAGACAATCCAGCCCAGGTTATAAATAAGTGGGTAATATGAGATTTTTTACCTGAGGGATCATTGGGAACTCCCAGCTTAAGAACAAAGACATGTTTTCTCAAACACAAATCTTAAGAGTCATTTTTGACCAGATTCAGATGTAGAACCCTCAGGGAACATTGCCAAAATCAACACCACATTCTATGGAAAAATAGAAACAGGATTAACCGCCAATGGAGTTATAACATTTAAATCTTGTAATTAAAAGGTAATAATCCAAAACAGCAACTGGGATTTGACAACATTTTTTACCTCCATTGGATCAATTAAATGCAGGAATTTAAAACTACCTATAAAGCTTTAAAGCTTAAGCCCCATCATAAAAAGATCTTTTATAATCACTATATGTAAATGAAAGATCCAAAAAAAATGCCTTTAGCTATCAAGCTCCTCTCCTGTGAACCAGCTCCCAGTGGTGCAGACACCCCCCTATTTTTAAGACAGCTCAAAACCTTCCTTTTTGATAAAGCTTATAGTTGGTTATAGTCATCACCTGGGGACAGACTTGCCACTTCCTCTTCTCTTCGTTCTCTCCTCTCACCCCACATCTATAATGTCACCACTGTATGCCATTAAAGTCATAAGGTGAGACAGTTTGCAGCTTGGATAACAATGTTTTGTTGTTCACTTTTCTCTCTCCACTTTTCTACCGGTCAAGGCAGATGGCCGTCCTCCCTGAGCCTGGTTCTGCATCTTTTTTTGCCAGTACCTGAATTGAACACCTGTTTGTAAGTCTTGACTTTATTATAAAGTGCCCTGAGATAAAATTGGCCTATATAAATAAAAAAATTGAAATTGAATAATCACTATATGTAAATGAATGATGAAAAATGTACCTCGCTGAGCTCTGGTGAGCCCCTCTTCAGTTAAAACTTTTATGAGACTGCTTGGATAAGAGTTATGGATGTTTTAATGCTTAATAAAAAAAGGTAAGAAGTTAAAACTTTTTGTTTAACCTTAAATATAATTTTAAATAATCCTAACACAATTCTGTGAACACTTGAATGTTAATATGTATACCCCAACCTCTGTGCCACTGTTGAGCCATTGTGTTACTAATACTAACATACTAACTGTGTGTCACTGTATGTTCTTATTGTTTATGCTGTCTCTTGATACTGACCACGCTACATTCCTTATACTTAAATTCAGATTCTGATTCAGTGCTTGGGATAAGAGCATCATGTATAATGTAATTTTGCCCACCTTGGCCATTAGAAAACCCTCAGAGAAGAGCATGATCTCACAAATCTGCTGCAGATCAGGCACAATGACAACCACAGGCCTGAAGAGGGCTTTGACTGATTCGGGCAGCTCTGTGCGTCCTGCATAACCTGGGTTCATGGTGATGAAAATGCCCATGCGGTCATCCAGGGCAATTTCTTGCCCTTCGAACTGATGCACAAAGTAAGAAGGAGGTCGTTTGGGGGTGAATATTAGTCAGCAACAAAACTGAGGTTGTTTAATTTTGCATAGCTACAACAGACTTACATGAAACCTTTTAACATGCAGAATGAGAGCGTTGCGGATAGTCTGAATTTGGGAGGAGATAACTGATAACACTGAGGCGTCAATACGATTGAACTCATCAAAGCAGCCCCAGGCTCCACACTGGGCCAGGCCAGAGAAGATCTTCCCCACAGCCTACAAAGAACAGAAAAGGTTCACCACATGCACAGACGCTTTATGAATACAGACAGTATCTTTTATCCAATAGGTGTGGCTGCATTATTTACAGCTCTCTAGGAGCATCGGGCTCTAGATCAACTGCAGGCGTCTTACCATGTAGTCCATGCCCTCACCACAGTTTGTGACAACACACAGCAAGCCTAAAGCCTTCGCCAGATCTTTGGTGGACTCAGTCTTTCCTGTACCAGCTGGTCCAGCAGGAGCTCCACCCAGGTACATGGACAGAGCCTGCGTAGGGAATACACGTTGAATTACACAGACATCCTGACATTGAAACAGCTGACAGAACATCTGACGTGGGCCTGCTTAGATGTTTTCTTAAAACAAATTTGCAAACCTGCGTGAGGGTGAGGTAGATACGGTCTGTCAGTGGGGTGATAACCAAGCGACCGTTCAACCCCATATATTCATATCCATAAGAGAACGAAGCACTGCACTGATGCACAAATAGGTCATCTTGTTCCCGAACCCAGTAAAATCTTAACTGGCTTTCCCATTCGAATTCTCGTGCATCCATTATGCTAGAAAAAGAATTGAATTGTTGTTCATTTAACTTCCGTTTCAATCACGCATTACACTTTCAAGTCGGATGAAGGAAAGCTAGCAGGGTTCACCTATTTAGAAGACAGCTGTCCACAATGTCTCTTGCATGGACATCAATGATAAGCACAGTGTTGAGCTTTCGCCTGTCGTTTTTCTTCATAGGCTGCGTAATGCGTGTCACTACCTCATCGATCTGTTGGTGCATTTTCTTTGCATAGTTTCTCAGGCATGCTTCTCTCCTTTCTTTATGTTTTTAAAGACATCCTCCACCTCCCAGGTCCACCAAACTTGATTTGCAGCGAGCACCACCATGCCCTGGTACAGTAACATCCAGTCCACCCTAAGGGAAGTAACGAGAAGCACGGTGACACGTTTGCACAGAACCTCGCTAAATTGCTTACACGCGTGTGGCATCTACACACCTGCTCCGGTCTTCACAGTAGCGGAAGATTGCTTCCTTGGTGATGAGTCTGTTGGTTCTCCTCATCTCCAGTAGTACACCCATCATCCACTCCTCCACCTTGCCCTCTACTGAGATGGGCTTCCTCAGCTCCATCTCTTCACCCTCGGCAGACACCATAGCACCAGCTACGGTGTCTCCTTTGCTTTCCACATCAAATCTCAGAGATGCAATGTTGTCATACATCTTGCAAAACCAAGAAAACAAATATAACGAGGAAATTATGTATCACACAGCGGGCAAAGAGTGATCCTCATCATTCCTATATTTAAATATTATATTCTATTCTTCATACCTTGATCATGTGCTCCTGGACACAGGCAGGGTCACTACTCCCCAGGATGCTAAGCAGTTCATCGTCAGAGATGAAGAAGAAACGAGGAAAGGCATTCCTCTTGGCATCCAGGTAATCGTTAAGACTCTTCTGGCATCTCTCCAGACCTTCACTCAGCGCCTGCAGGTCTGTTAGCCGGTTAGGAATCAGGCAACACCGCTTAATGTCTGGTCGCTTTACTGTGTCACTCATTATCTACACGGAAAATTAAAAAGAATTGAATTTGGCGAGTCCAGTAGCAGAAACATTCGCTTTTATCAGACTAAGGCAATGGCACCTCCTACCTCTTTAAACTTTTTGTCAATGTTGTCAAACTTTTTAGCTTCCTCAGGTAACTGTGAGCGAATGTCTCCCCCAATGAAAATGCTCTCGAGGTACATCCACTTTCGTTGTACCAACAACCATACCTACGCACAAAATATGTATTCAGTAAGGATTTCAAGAATTAGTTCATGTGTGTTGGGAGATTTGTCGGCTCTCACTGACCTCTATGGTCTCGCTGATAATTGACAGATCTTTTTCCCATTGCTGTATAGTGCCAAGGAAGGGTCCAACAAAACGGCTGCCTGCCATGCTCTGCAAATTCATGGCATCATTGTCCACATTCAACTGAATCTCATCCACGGCCCCCAGAATATAACCTCGTTCTTGGGTGCCTTTAAAGTAGGGCATCACACTAAACTTCATGTTCTCCCATGCTTCCACCACCTCCTTTACTCCCTGGAAGACCACACAAAAAATATAAGCAAGCGGATAATATATTATCATGAATGCATTGTCTGGTTCTCCAGCGAAATAACAGAACCGATCCCTAACTCCAGTTTGAGATATTCACAAAGACGGAAGCTTGCCTTCTCAATACTGAGCTCTTTCACAGCAGTGGTGACAATGTCACCAATCACATTTGCATATTTGTGTAACTCTATAGCAAACATGTTCTCCAGAGTGAAGCTGTCGGGGTTCATCTCAAACATAGTGCCAGTCCTTTCCATCAGTTCTTTCCAGTGCCTGCATTTCAAAATATAACAACATTATAATCTCAAAATAGTGTTTTGATTTCTATATATTTACTATATGCATTTACAACCTGGTCTACAAACATTCATTTACTCTGGTATAGACTGTCATTTTGTTTTGAGCGCAGTCATGGTGTCGAAGCACATACGGACCTGTCTCTAAGGGCCTCATTTTTCAGGTCCAGCAGAAGAGGCAGAGATTCCTTGAACTCCTTCATACGTCCGTCAAGGAAGAAGGCCACAGGTAATGCCCGTATATCTCTGGGCAGCTGCCTCAAGCTTTTGACAAATCCTTCAGCTCCCTCCTGTAGCACCTGGATGTTTAAATTCATCCACAAGGTCTGAGACCAGTCAGCTTTTGCATCCTGAAAGATGTACAAACACATGACACTTGAAACCCTTGAAGACACGTATTGACTAAAACTGTGTGTAACGTGTCCAAATTTACCTGACAACCACCACATCTCACCTTGTAAGATTTATATATGCCATAGATCTGTCTCAAGCCATTCATGTCCTTCTGTATGCCGATAAGTTCCGGATACGGAGTGACTTGTAGGTCTAACAGCTTCTCAGCATTAGCAAGCTCCAGCCTTCCTGAAATTATTTTGGTAAGGTCTGCCTCATATGATCCCATGATAGTCAGTCCTGCAAAGAAGGAGAGACAGGATTTCCAACAAAAGTTCAGCAATTAGCGTTCGTCTTTATAGAACCACATAGGGAAGGGTTCAAGTGCCCAAGTACCTTTGTCCAAATCATCTCCTACTGCTCCAGGACCATGCGTATGGAAGCTCTCAGCAAAGATGGACAACTCCTGCTTAAACTCTTCGATCTTCTCTTTTGTAATCTTTAGCACAATGATAGGATAATTGGTATAGAACGATAAATGTAAATTGGTATTTTTTGGTTTAAGAAGACAGTGTGGGTGTTTACCTGAGTAAATGACTTTTTGACATTTGTCAGACCTCGATCCACTTGTCTGGATTCTGCAAACAGGTCACTCCACATCTGGTCAATTGTGGCCACCAGTTCTAGTTCATCCTCTCCAACCTTTCAACAGAACACAGAGCACATGAAGTTCAGCAAGAACAACAAATATGAAATTCTGCTTTCAAGGAAACTGACCATTAAACACACTGTACCTCCACTTTGTACATGGCCAGTGTTCTGTATCTTTCCTTGATATCAGTAAATCTTATTTCCACATCCAGAGACATATCCTTGATGTCTGAGATGGTTCCAAGAACAGACTTCAGATTTTCTAAAGAGTCAGGGCTCTGTTTCAGCTTTGTAGAGAGTTGCTGTTTAGAAAAGAAATATAAATATAAATTGCAGAAAAAAATCTATAGCATATTATAAATACAAATGTAGTGCGATTCACTACCATAAATTCATCTCTTAAGTTGAAGAGATCTTCTTTGGCAGGCTTGTTGAACAGGCTACCCAGAGAACTGATCCAGGACTCTGCAGTCTCCCACACTGTGCGAGCCAGAGGTTCCAGATTGAGATGAAGTGTGTGGTAATTCTTAAAGTGAGGCTCCAGCATCACCTCATGCTTAATACGAGTGAAGAACTGCAGCTTATCATCGTACATGACACAGGACGGTTTCCTTGCAGCAAACTCTTCATTGACAATAGTCTTGTCCTTCTCCCAAAGAGGACGATAGCGTTTCCAATGGTTAAGGTGCCGATCCACAGAATTAAGTAGCCCCCTAATCTTATTGGAGACCATTCTGGCAGTCTCATTGATCTGAGTATATTGACACACATCACTAAAGAAGCTGAATATCACTGACTCGTCCTCGCCACTCAGATGTTGTGGGGGGCACTCAATACAAGTCCCATGCATCCAACGCACAAATTCCTGAAATGCAAAAAATATAAGGAGAATCAAATCACAGCAGCAGTGATACAGCGTTTTAAATATTTCAGGAAAATACAGTCATACACAAAAAGACACAACGACCCCACCTTTGTGCTTTCTATGCAGTCTTTAATACACTGCATAATCAGCCAGTAAATCTCACTGCTTGGGGGTTGCAACACAATCTTAGGGGCAGACAGGATGACATCAGCTTGGAACAGTACAGTACTTCCCACTATCGCACTGCTGAAGGCTTCAATGCTCCTAAATAAATGGGATTCAAAAAAAGGGAAGCTACAACGGTTGCCAGAGACACTGTACTGGATCTCAAAAGAACAGCGATCATGACTGCTCACAAATTAGCTATCATCAAAAAAACATGTAAGTTACAATTACCTCAGCACCATCTTTAGGAGACAGTCTAGCACCTTGTGTTCCCAGAATGTGTAATAATCTATCATGCATTTAGCTTTGCCGCTGCTTGTTTCCATGATCAGATGTTCTGTCTTAGTGATGAGGGGTCCAATGTCGCCATACTTCTTTTTCAGCAAACTCACAGACTTGACCCGCTCTTGCTCAGTGCGTTCACAGAACTCCTTGACACCTTGGAAAACAAGTGCAATTACTATAACTAAAAGGAAATCAGCTGGAATGCCCCTATTGCAATATATACGATATAATAATGTCCATATCCAGTTAATAATGTAATTCAATTGGTCCTACCTGGTAGGTCGTTTGAGTTATCTGGCACTGGGAATTTCAGTAAGTTGGTCATTGCTATGAACTGCAACCTGGATTCAATATCCCTCTCATTTTTCTGAATCTGGTTGACAACTGTCTGAAACTTCGAGACAACCTCCATTCCTCGCTTGATAAAGTCAGAGATACCTAAAACCGAATTCCATCACATATTTATATTACAGATAGTACAGTATATAAATTCCAAGGCATCAAGTATACGTGAATCACTTTACACGGACATCTGAGACTCTTGTATGTACCATACCTAAGCAATTCCAGTTGAGCCTTTTGCACCCAAAATGCATCTCTTGGTTGACTTCTTTGATCTTTTGACACAACATTATATATTTTGCCTCATTCAAGCTGTCCAGCACAGAGTGGTAGGTGTTCACAAGCTTGTTAAGGTCACCAACATACCTAAAACCAAGGTTGAAAGCGGTTAGGCAAGACGTTACGTTAATCGGCATTTTCAACGACAGGCGAATGCCGTTACCCGATGAATTTGTGGTCCTGTAGAGCAACATTTTGAGCCAGAGAGGGCACAGAGTACCCCAGAGACAGAAGGTTGGTTGTCTCAAAAATGATTTCTTTGACCTCTGGGGCAAAGTTCACGACGTATCGCACACACCTCTGTAGGCTGCTTTCGCTTTGTGCGAGATCCTTAAAATAAGAAACATCAAAACCAAGGCAGGGGATTAAGTGACAGAGTCGATGAGACAGTATTGAAAGACATTTACAGGTAAGGTAATAACTGGACATACATACCAGTTCCAGCTGACTTTGGCTTTCATTTGTGACCAACAAGGGTTTTTTCATTAGCAACGGCAAGTGGCGTTCGGTCCTGGCCAGCCAGTCCTCGTACTTCTTCTCCTCATATTCTCTCATTTGTACTGCAATTTCAATATACTTTTCTTTGGCCTGAGGACAATGCAGCAGAAGTAACACGACATTAAGAATCTTTTTGGCCTAAAAATGTTAATATTCAAATATACTGACATATAACCACTGACCACTTTGAACTGTTCACTGTCCATTATCTCTGGTACATCAAGAAAGGGAAGGATGGTGTGTTTGATGCGGTACAGAAGAGATCGAACCCATTTGATGGATCCTGCCACAGGAGGCTCATTCTTATTAAGCGGTGGTTTTTTTTTCTCTGCCTTAAAGATTTTATTGATGCTGTCCACCTGTACCATAGACGAGACTTTATTATTTTATGAAAGTGCTTATCCATATTTAAACTGTTAAAGTTACTTTATTTATTGGTGCTGATGGAGATTTCTTAACATGTCTTGCAGCTTGAAATTATTAAAGCAAACCTTAAATTTTGAGACAGAACTTTAAGTCCTAAACTTTAAGCTTTACAAGCTTATAAATTATTTTGAATCTAACTGCAAAATGAAATATCAGACAGCAGATTACGTATTTTCAAATTACAGTACCTCTTTGCAAAATTGAACCAAGACGTCATTAAACTTTTTCATAAAGTGGTTGTTGATGGCCTCTCTGGAGTGGATCTCTTTGAATTTCAGGAGTATTTTGAACGCATCAGCTGAGGACCGCAGTGTCTCAAAAGACTCATCGATGAAGTTGATGGCCTCTTCATCAATAGCCTGAGGACACAGATCAAACACCCAATCAGTTTGATAACCGAGGTTCGGTTATCAAACACAATGTATTGGTGCAAAGTGTAAATTATGTTATCGTGTGTATTCTATGAAGTCCTGAACGCTTAAACCCACCTGAACTGTAGTAGCAAATTCTTGCATGATCATTGCCCAGCTGCTCTTCTTACTGATGTTGAAAGGATTAAAACTGACTTCCTCAATAGGCAAAACCAAACTATCCACTCTGCACAGCACCTCATCGATCCGTATGAGTTTACCAGTCACACCTTTTACCTCTGGGCCAAAGATGTTGTAAATTCCTCCAAAGTCTGCATAACACAAAAATGCAAGTTTTGAATAAATCCACATGTTCAGACATTGAGTGAAAGGTCAGTAATTCTGACGCGCATGCACACTGACCTGAAAAATATTGTACAGGTCCTGGCAAACTAAAGCCATGTAATCAGTCCTCTCAAAAATCCTCTTGCTGTCAAATTCCCAGCGTGGACCCTTGCCAGATTCTTCAATTTCAGCACGCACCAGATAGTAGGAGGACTTCCACTGATCTAGGATCTGCTTAGCATCGTGCACCTTGGATTTGGCCACGACCCTCTTCTCTCTGTCCAAGGCATAGTACAATGTTCAGTTATACTGAAACTAGAAAAAAACCCACTGAGTAAAGGAATCTCAATCTAGTTTCTGAAAAACATCATAAAATATAGTTTAAACTCTAAGCTCGTTATTGATACGTACTTAAATATTGTGTGGACATTAATGACTTGAGACACGCGTTCACACAGCTGCCAGGCGATACGTTCCATGAGAGGGACCATGCGCTCGTTTGTGTTGTAGTGTGAAGAGATTATCCACAGAATTTGCAGTGTGTTCATCAGAGCTGGGATTGTCTCCAGAATTACGCCAAAATTTGTGCCAGTAGCCAGATTCTAGATAGCAGCGAAAAAGAGCAGAATGATTTTGTTGTCACTATTGTGAGTTAAAAAATTATTGAGAAAGAGAAACTAATCGTTCTCATTGTGACATGCGTATAGTAAATAGACAAAAGAGACCGTCACTGAAAACTATTTAAGCAGAAATGCAATTTTAAAAAGTACAGCTCACCATGAAATATCTTTCCAATGTCTTGAGGAAGTGTACATTATCCTTTGCCTCTGTACAGTACTTAGTAAGTTCAGCAACGGTCCCTTCCAGGCTCTGAACAATGCTGGCATCTGCTTTGGTCATAACTTCCAAAATCTTTTTTACCAGAGGCTGTTTCAGCTGCTCACTCATAGTACTAAGGATGAACGCACGGTCCTGCCAAAAGCGATCTCTGCCATAGGGCCAGGTGCCTGCGGAAAATGGGAATATCACATGTATATTTCATACATTTGTGTACCTCATAATTTTATTTTAAGCCAACGGGGAATTTATTTTTTGGTCATAGCTCAGACATTTAAGAATATTACAGTCCTTCAGCTGAGGCATACAGAGTATAACGATACTACTTTTGTGATGCTTTAGAATATAAAGGAAGTCTCAAACCTGTGGCCTTTTGTTTTGCTGCTCCTCAATAACAATAGTAATATGAGTCTGCCAGTTCCTCACACACTGATCCAAGTCCTCTACTATTTCTGAATTAGAAAGCAGCACATTGACATCCGGCTCCAAGTCTAGTTCAGGGATGTGCAGCATAATCCCCTCTGTGACGATGAGAGTCATCTTTAAATGCTCTTGTTTATTATATGGTATGAAACTAGCATTAAGTAAATTGTGTTTAAACTTGTTTTCTTTTAATGCATTACGTAAAAGAAAACCAACCTTGAAACTCAAGGTGCTGGATAGTCGTGTTGAGTACCCCCAGAAACTTGTACGTCCTGTGGAGCAACTCATCACGAACTGTGAATTGCTCGCTTGACTTTGGTGGACTTGGCTCTTCGCCAGTCAAGTTTGAAGGAGAAGCTGCTCTGCTTTGATAACCTCCGCCAATTTCCTTCATCTGGTGAGCAGTAAGCAGCGGTATAAACACCTGACAAATAACAAAGGGGAAAATATACATGTTTTATTCATTGTTTTGGAGTTTTTACTCAAGTTACATACGTTTATATGAGTTTAAAGGTTTTACATTGGCGAGGCTGTTCTGCAGAACACGATAGGGGTCCCCACTCTGCATGCCAATGTCAAACAGCCGGGGCAACAGGACGTTGGCTTCAT
Source organism: Channa striata (assembly GCA_033026295.1). Lineage (NCBI taxonomy): Eukaryota > Metazoa > Chordata > Actinopteri > Anabantiformes > Channidae > Channa > Channa striata. The sequence goes on from CM065178.1 coordinate 6,557,797, forward strand.
TCATGTCCAGTGGTTCAACGATGGTCTCTGTTTAAAACAGAACAGATCGTTTCATCCTTATGTTTTCACGGAATACAGAACTGGACATGTTTCATAGTACATTGTTAACTTACCCTTTGTGTTTCGAAGAAAGTAGAAGACTCTGGATTTAAAAACCTCTGTGGATATTCATTCACAGCTACATGAAGCTTGGTGCGATAGACCAGTTGAATCTCTGTCCGCTGAAAACCAAGAATGGGGTGAACATTCGGATTTCAAATACACACACACAATTTAAAAGTAATCGAAACAGGAGTGTTCAATTGAACTTTGACCCCACATGGCTGAGACTTTGCTGCTCTGCCTCCTCCGAGTAGGATGCAAGCTGTTCTCCACTTTGGGACCTGGACAACTCATCAGCATCTAAAGACTCTGCATCTTCTTCGATTTCTTATATACAAAGTGAAACACGTTACGCACGTCAACAAAAGCTTCTACAATCTCAGTAAAATCTTTTTCAATATGTACAGAGTTATACATAAAAACATAAAAATGATTATCTTAAGCCTACATAACTGTAGTTTTTAGACGTCATAATAACTATTTTCTAACCATGTGAAACCAATTTAGAGTGTAGTAAGACAAACATAGAAAACAAACCCTAACATCATTATTATATAATATAGACTATATAATATTAGTTACAGGCACAAAGTGGAACAAAACCACATTCTACCGCACTTACCCACTGGGATTTCAACTTCAATTTCTACCTCTTTAATAGTTTTGAAAAAGAAAAGACAAGACGAGGAATCCTCCTCAGAGACAACATTCAAAAACCGAAAAATTTTCTGCTCTTCTTCTCCATCATTTTTATTGAGCAGTTCGTCGAAAGAGTTGGGACAGCCTGACAAGTTGAAGCCGGCAGACACCCGCTGTCGGATCCACTCCACGCGTAAATCGTCGTGGACCATTTTTAATCCCAACTTAACATGTGGAGAGATTTTTCTCGGCGTTAGCATGTACCGCTGCTAGCAGCCCCAGAGTTTGTCGTTGCCTTGGCAACAAGGTACGCTCCAGCGGCAGATTGGTTCCCAGAGTGCGGACTGGAAGGCTGCTGCCTGTTCGTTGTTACTGTCTTTTAAACTGTTCAAACATATAAAAACCCTGAAACTTTTGCTTTAAAGTGTCCGACGTATTACTCCCTAAGGGAACTATTTCATACCAAGTTTAAATTCAGTCTGTTCCATGCCACGAAAGACGGAACCATAATACTAATGGCTGTTGGGGGAAATTATTTACACTTTGACAATCCAAAAGGTCAGACAATAACCACAAGCAGTTAAAACATACAAGCAGCTAACAAATAGGATGCAAATCATATGATCAGTTTGACATCATTCAAAAAAAACGGTAATTTTCTGCTCTTCTTCCCCATCCTTCCAGAACTGTGTAGTGTGTCGAAAGAGTTGAGAGATCCTAAAAAAAAAAAAAATATTTATTTATAATAAAAAATGCTGCTGAATGAATAGAGACGGAGTGTCTTGGTACCGTTATAAAGCCCAGCTAAACTGATTTAGAGTAAGAAATTCAAATTCAACTCGAACAAATTCTTTATTACACACGAGGCAGAACAAAAGATTTTTTGAACTGAAGAATGGAGTGCTTTTTTTTAATGGAAGACAAAAAAACATTCTTAATAATAAAATGAATGGGAAAATTGGGGCTAACATCACATATACAAATTACATTACCCCTTAAAGCCATCTATAATCATGTTTTAATGTTAGTTAAGGCAAAGGCTTTCTAATCAAACATTACTTGGACCAATAAAACAGCATCTGTCGCTTCTATTCTAAAGATGTTGTTCCAACGTTAAAATGTAATATTGAAAAACAAGATCCGACTTGTACAGCTCAGTGGCAGTATACAAACTGCTTTGCCAGTGAAAAGCTGCAGGCATCCCAATACAGAATGACCACAGTGACGTATCATTCACTTAGAAAAAATACATCCTAATATAAAGTCACAAAAGAGCTTATTCCACTGACAAAATAATCCATGGAATGTTAAATTGCACATTAAGTGGCAGATGCATAGGCAACACTGTGATGTGTAAAAACCATATCCCCTCAATAATTATCTTTAATTCTAATGTCATATTTTAAAACAAAATAAATTTAAAAAAATAACTGACATTACAAACTTCTTGTCACACGTGCGGCTGGGCACTTTTCAATACAGAGAAGTCAAATATCTTTCATAGCGTTTTGGTATCACAAAGTAAGAATACAAGGGAAACTGCAGACACAGTATGCTGTCGTTTGGCTGTACTTTTTTAAGGCAGTCAGTGCAATAACAAATTCAACAAGAACTGTATAACTGAAAGGTGGCTCATTATCCAGTGTATGGAAAACAGATGCTTAAACGTTGAAATAACTGCAGTAATATAGACAATTAAGCCACGATTAAGTAATGGCAAAAATAACTAGATACAGAAGAGAAGAAATAAATCAAAACTAATAAATATATTAAGACAATTCTTTTTCTTCAAGAAAAAGCTGGGTATCATTTCATACCTTATTTGACCTTGGGGCTTTAGGCCTAAGCATTTTCTTATTACTTTGAAGTTACCTTAAACTGAAATCATACACCTTTTACAGTAAGTCTTCCATGTTAGGATTGGAGGATTTGGTTTTCTACTCTATTAACCCCAATAATTGTTACTACTAAGAGAGTTTATGGATTTTATGGAAGCTTGAGCCTATAACTTCAACCTTAAAATTTTCTTCAGTGAAGCATACTGATTTCAATAATACAGAGTTATATAAATCTGGAATAAGAAACACATTTCTCCTCAAGTACTCTCTGTGCTGTCTGTGTAGAAACTGATTTAACAGAAGCAAATTTCAGTCCGAAGCTGAAGCTCAGCATACCATTTCTTTATATGAAAACTTGTTAAAAAATAAGAAAATCAGAATTCGCCCTACTGACTGGAATATGTTGTTATAACAGTTTTAGCAGATAGTCCTTTCACAGTAAACTGTCATGATCAAAGCTGGAGGACAGTAGAGAGAAGGAAAAGGGGCAAAACTTGACTCCAGTCCCACTGTAGAATTTATTCTGAAACTCCACCCTGCAGAATAAACAAAACCACTGAGATCCTTCAAAGCAATCTGATGCTGTTAATAATACAAGCACGGCACTTAAGCAGTTTGTGTTATCTTACCAGTGCAGTCGAAGAGCATGTAGGAAAGCAGACAGACCTTCCATTATCAGAAGAATGGAAACAGTGAGGACGGCAAACAAGCCAAACACGGGTACCAGGAATAAAACCCCAACAATGGTGTCCACTCGAAGTCCTACTCGCATCACCATGGTCCACAGCACCTCTGAAAGCTCTGTGACAGCAGAGTAATAGCTTTAGTAATTTAAATTTATTGGCTTTGATGTAGACTCCTGTAATGTCGTTGAAAAAAAAAAAAACAACTAATGTTTTCATTTTGAATAAAACATGAGCTACTTAAAATTTTGTAAACTTACTTTGCTTTCATTGTGTACTTGAAAAAATTGACCGAAGGAAAAACTAATTTTTGTGTGACATTGCAAACCATCATACTCACGGGCATGTGCCAGGCTTAGAGCCCAGAGCCTTAGGTAGGAAGCTGTGTTTGAGATACAGCCCAGGCAGTACTCTATAGTGTGGATAGCCTGATGTAGGAACTCATCTGCAAAATCAAACTAGTACAACAACAAAACAAAGCTCATCACTGTTAGAAACAGTACAAAAATAACAACAGCTGATTGTGGGGAAATTTAGGATTAATAGTTTACTGTGCAGACCTCCTCTGTCTGGTGCTCTCCACTAGTAGAGAAATCGCTGTGACTACTTCCCTCTTCCATGTCATGAGCCCTAATCAGGCAGAGGTCTTCATCACTGCTATGCCGCACCCGCTCATATCCCTGAGAACACACAGGGAAACTAGTTAGGTGTGCGTATTTTTAATCGCTGTCAGTGATTACACAGCTATACATACAGTCACAGGATAAGTTGCAATAACAATCTTACCCTATACATTCCTAAGCGGCGGTTTCCATGTTTAAGCCAGTAAAGGTAGACAGGTTTACCCAGGAGTAAGACAGGCACTGAGAGAAGAGCAATAACCACCAGAAAAACCTGCAGTCCATTCTGGAAGGCGCAAAATAACGTTTCAGTGCCATCAGTTAAAAACAGGAACGTTTGATACAATACAGCAGGACATGAGCTTTACATTTCCTTCTCACCTGTCCTGGGTAGAGGTGCTGCGTGTCACTCTGCATGAGGAACATATTTATGAAGTGGATAAGGATGCTCGGGGGCTTACTGTCCTTTACAGAGATGTACAGCCACTTGTAGAAAATCATGAACACCAGGTAGCCAAACAGACACAGCAGGAACAGGAGCTCGGGGATAAATACCAAGTACAGGTTGTGCTTCTTTCTGAAGTGCCTGTTTGTTTGGACAGAAAGAACTAAAGCTATAACAACTTACATTTGAAAGATTACAAGCTTAAAAAATAAACGGGTACTTACAGGTGATTGTACGTGCTCAGGATGACCCCGAAGCTCATGTGTATGACACCCAGTATCACTGACATCTTCATCTTGTAGGAGTTCAAAAATGTAAGGCGGTTGGATGCCAAGTTCCATATCTTTACAAGAGAAGACGGCATTTATTATTATTTATAAGAGACAGTTTTCAATAATATATAATTATTTAAATGCTAAAAGAAGTTTTAGCTGTGTTCTCTTCCCTGCTTAAGCCATGTAATGATGATATTACTAATACTAGAGAGGATCTATGAAATGTTAATTTGACCCAAGTCTTAAATGACTTCAACGCCTGGATTTAAAAATGTCTATTTTTAATCATGCAAATTATGTTCTTGAGGGAATAGTATAACCTCTAATTAAGCAATAACAACCTTTCATTTTCATTGCGCTGATTCAATTTACTCATTTACTCATCACCGAATGTTGCTGCTCCACCTTTTCATTGTTCCTTTCATTGAGGCTAAACTAATATAATTGTTTAAACCTATTACAAAATGATTATGAGAAAGTACATAAAGCGTGTCATGTTATGAAATTGTTCAGTTTAATTACACCCATGTTGTTTTGCATATAGACAAGGTTCCTTATCAGTTCCAGACAGTAATGTGCAAAGTTTTAAACTGCACTGCATGAACAACCAATTCAATTCAACTCTGTTTATATATTCTACTACATAAATACTTAATAAATAAATTTAGAAATGTTAGCGTATTTCTGAACGGATTGCCATGCCATTTCCATTATTTGTCATTAAGCACTCACTATGGTGGCCAGGAAACTAATCTGATTTTGTCTTATGGTTTACTGTAATAATGTAAAAGCACAAGAATATGGCTGTTAAGGCATGCATAACTTGAGGTAAATTTGAATGTTTTGAGAATATGATTGAGACCATAATAAAATACAATGAGATATTAAATATAACACTGTGTGTCATTCATGATGAATAGTCTTTGTACTCTACTCACTGGGTCAATTCCCAGAGGGTAGGGCCCTTTGAAAACTCCAGAAACATTTGGATCCAGAGTAAGAAAACGATTCCTTTGTATGTCCTCATTTCTGTTAGGCAAAAATAAAGCCGTCAGTGTGTTTAATCGAGAACATTAATCCAAAAATGTACTTTTACAAGTAGCATTATATTTTTTAAAATGTATAATTTCTTCACCCCCCAGTAATTTCTAGATGTACTCACTTCCAAATTTTCTCATCAAACATGGACTTCACACTCCATCCAGAACCAAAAATGTTTAGGGACTTTGAGAAACAGTCGTTATATATCAGGCCAGTGTAGATGGAGAACAGACCCATCAAGAGGATGATATAACGTCCGTCAAAGAATGTGTTCCAGATCTGCACACACACATAATTCATCAGTTATATTTCAGACCTACTGTATACCACACATTGGCGATTTTAAGGGTTATCTGAGCTTTCAAGTGTGAATGAGTTAAAATACACAGATTTGGTGCTACCTCATTTCTGGTGTTTTTAAGTTTGCGACTGTTCTCGAACACCACCATCCAGGCAGCGAAGAGAGCCATGAGGACGCCATGACCCAGGTCCCCAAACATTACAGCGAACAGGAATGGGAAAGTGATGATTGTGAAAGGAGCTAAAAATTAGGCCCCCCCAAAAATAGATAAATTTTATACATTTTTATAAATTAAAACATATTTAAATACAAAATAAAATATTAACATCTGTAAATAACAAAAAACAACAGAATAAACACTGCACAATAAAAAAAATATGAATTCACAAACAAAACAAAACAAAAACATTATTTAAGAAAGACTTTTCCACAGCTTTTAAAGAGTTTATAAAAACAAGAGACCGTTCTAATCACCTTAGTCCTGCATTAGAATTTGGTTACTGGATTTTGAGAACTACTTTTAATCTTCTGACATCTCGAAACTGATGAAGGGCTGACTTTACATTTCAGTTTGGTTCATACACACACACAAACACAAAAATACACATACATCAGCCACTCACCGGGTTCACTTCTCGATAACTGCCCACTCCATAGGCATCCACAATATTCTGGAAGCCAGAGGTAAACTTGTTGGTTCTAATGAGGGTGGGGGGAGTTTCATTGGTGGGGATACGATTGACAAAGGAAGGAACTGTCGCTCCACTTCTTCTCTGAAATTGGAAATCAAATATCACCAAGTTGTTTTAAATAACTCATAATATGTAGCATTTCATTAACACTGAAAAAAATGACAAATAATGTCAATTAAATAAGCAAATTTAAAGAGACTAGTTTTAAAAGGGACATAACACATGTCTGTGGTTCAGCAGTTTGGCATAATGGAATCATTATGCGACTTATTTAAAAATAAATCTCTGTAGAAATGGTTTTTCCCTTCCTTTAAAATCCAAGATACAATCTTTCTTTCTCACCCTGAAAAGTTAATTACCAGTGGCCTTTCAGTCCCCGGTTTGTTAAACTAAGCAATGCTCTACACAGCTTGTGCATTTATAACAACGATACACCAATTTACAAAGTAACTGCCATGGTTAAAAACTAAATAAAAGAAAGACAGCAGGTAAGGGCAAAGGCAAAAGCAGTTCCACTCTGTTTCTCACCGATCCGTCTTCTAGGGCCCTTCGCAGAGTGGGGATGTCGTTGACAGGACACCATACTTCAGCAATAAGACACTTGTTAGTCACATCGAAACTACACTGGTTCAGAATATAGTAGATGGCCTTCATCTTTTTGACCTGGATCACCCAGGTGTAGATGGATTCTGAAGCTTTGATAAGGACCTGTCTGAGGTAGTCCTCTGTTCTGTGAAGTACCTGCAATAAGACACAGTGTGGTACATCAATAAAAAGATATCTACTAAAAAAGAAAAACACTAATATTTTTTCAATGTGACTTTAGGTATGGACCATTAAGAAAGAAATGTACATAAGAATATATTATAATAGGATACACATGAGAGAGTTTGTATATTTGATTAAGAGAGACAGAGGTAGGGAGAGAAGAAAATCAGTGTATAAATTGGAAAGATGAAAAAAGCAGAGTAAAAAAAATCTGTTCAACTTCCAGCTGAGGCCTCATGTTGGTCATGTGCTACGGGGAGTGAGCACAAATCTTTTATTCAGTAACAGAAGGTTAAAGTCAAAGTAATTCACAGTGTCATGCCTGAAAAAAACTTGAATGGCCTTTAACTGTTGAAACCAGCTCACAAGAAGGACATTTAGGTTAATCTTTCACAAAATAAATCAGCTATTTATTGTCAGTGTTCTGTTTTTGTGGAACTGTATGTAATGTGATGCACCCAGCTTGGCATTTTCTCCTCATAAAACATAACAGAAGAACACATGGAATTCTTATATTTTACGTATTTAGCTCATTTTTAACATAAAGATAATAAAATAAGCAAACTTTCAAGTAACTGACAAATAGAATAAATACTTTTCTGTCTCCAATAAACCATTTGCATAATTAGATATTTTTTAAAAAGACATACTGTGTGCAGGTCCTGAATGCGAGTTCTTAGTCCTTCTACAACATCATTTCTCTCCTCGTTGTTACTGGGATAGGGATATAAGTGGCAGTGGTAGCTATAGAGAGAACAAGTAGGTTACTTACAATTCAAGTACAAAGGCAAAATAACTGAATAAATCAACATATCAGCCTGCAATTAATTCAAGTATTGTGGGATATTTACCAGTCACAGATTTTCTTCACTTTCTGCCCAATTTGGTCTCCCCAGTAAGAAATGAGAAACACCACACTTTTGACAGGCTCACCCTGCAAGTTGAAAAGAAAATAATCTTTGTATATTGATGATAAGACCCAGATACTGATGATAAAAGGAGCCGTGTCATTTAGAGTTAATCCATTCAGCATCACATGATTGAAAATGGTTCATTCTGCTAGTGATCAGTGGCAGCCCTGCATTCCTGCCTCCTGCTCAAGCAGAGGAAATTATTAAGTTGGTTAGTTCTGCCACTGAAAGGAAAGACAATGACAACAGACTTCACAACAACTGCACCACATGCTGTTTAAGTTTTTCCCAATTATTTAGGAATTATAGATTTGGTTACTTTTCAAGGAATTTCCTTTGCTTTTTGTCATTTGCAAGGCTCCACACTATTCTGTCCCTTGCACCATCTCTTAAGAGATTTTTAGGGTTGGCCAGCCATTTTTAGGGTTCTGCTCCACCATCTAGAAAGCTCAAAATTCTTTCTGTGTATAGCAAACAGTTTTCAGCTGTGTTCTTATATACATGTGCATACCACATGCTCGTCCATCTTCTTCATCTGGTTCATGATATAAGCCTATAGCTTTATGACCACTGCAGTAATGTTTGTTCTGTGCTACTGTGTTTTTCCCCACAGTTTTACTGTTTTGTATGTGCTAACTGATAAACTAAAGTATAAGAAAGGATACAATGGCCACGCACACACTAAAACTTATAATGCTACATACTTTTAGTACCTGTCATTTTGCAACCTGAATTAACTTGGTCGTCTGTACTATAGACCTCTGTTGTCCAAAAACATTCAAAAACACATCAGCCAGATGCAGAGCATCATTGAAAAATTGTAAAACTATTTACAGCAGTGACTCTTTTGCCCCCTCAGACCACAGTAAAAAAAATTTTGTTTTAGTATATGTATGGGCATTGATAAGAGTAGAATTAATTTAGAAAATGACAACGTTATTCTATAACACACTCCTATAATTTATCTTGTATCTAGACAAACAAACTTCAGTTAGATACAGTAATTCTAGTAAATGTTACTAAGTACTAATGGTTCTAGTAAATGCAACTAAGTGGGGGTCCAGTGTGTTTCTCAAGGACAATTCCACATATGACCAGAGGAGCTGGGGATCAAACAAACTCTGGGATTGGTGGATGACGGCTCTACCCACTGCTCCACAGTCGCCCCCATTTTTGCATTTTGCCCTCACATGTTAATGCGGGGAAGACATAACAAAAGTATGCAAACTTTATTGTGCATTATATTTTCTTTGGAAAACCTACCGTGTCAGGATCTCCTAGATACTCCTCAACCTCTGCGTAGCTGAGAATGGTGTAGCCTTTACACACTCTCCACAGCATCCGCTCAAATGCCTCAATCTTCGTTCTCTGAATAAGCCCAGAGATAAAACTGCAAGATGGTGAGAGGACATACCAATATACTGATCAGTAACAAATATTAAAATAACTTTTTTGCTTTACAATAATGGTGGACAGGGGCCAGTATGGCTACTCTGACCGGTATGTGGCTATACATCCCAGAATGCAGCCGGCTGCACGGTCTTCTGACACCTGTCAGTTATGGCCAGCATTAAATCCCTCTTATGCCACAACATATCCCTCCATCCACCACAACATACTGTAAAAACCACCATGTTTGAAGTTGTGGCTAATTGGTATGAATTTATTATAACTACATATTCACACATACCAATTTTCTTCAATTGTGCAGTTCTATAATATTACATTACAATAATGATTTATGGTTAATAATATTTTTAGTAATTTCCTCTATTTGACAAAACATGGTCTTTTAAAATGAATTATTACTACACTTGAACATTTAAATTCAAAATGCAAATCATTCCCCCTCAGCGACCAGATAAATCAAAAGAATTCTGTCCTCCAGATGACAAGCATCTCTCCTCTGCATTTGGATACAGAGACGGTTCTCTTCATCCCTTTTATTTATACATACACACTGGCCACTTTATTAGGTACACTAGTACAATCTAATCTAATCCAATACTATACAGCAGCTCTGCCATGAAATCTAGCTTTCTGGCAGTTTCAACCTAAAAACTGAGAAATTAGCACATTGAAAAGTAGAATTCTTGGCAGAGCTGCTATATTAGATTGCATTAGATTTTAAAGGTGTACCTAATAAAGTGAACAGTTAGTGTACAGTGCAGTTTTCAGGCCACCTTCATTTTTCTAAATTTTGTTATGTTGCAGCCTGATTATTACTTTTTACATAATGTACACTCAGTATCCCCAAATGAAGTGAAGACAAAATTCTAGAAATGTCTTGAAATTTATATATATATTAAAAAAAAAGAAATATCATATGTTCATTAGTATTCAGACCCTTCGAAACACCTAAAACTTAAAATAGGGGGCTCCGATTTCTCTTGATTGTTCCTAAGATATTTCTACACCTTGACTGGAGTCCATCTGTTGTGAATAAAACTGATTGGACATGATTGGGAAAGGCACACAGCTCTCTACTGAAGGCCTCACAGCTGACAATGCATACTGTATAAGAACAAAAGCCACGAGATCAAAGAAACTGTCTGAAGAGCTTATAAAACAGGATTACTACAATCCACAGATCGGGGATCAGCTTTAAAAAAATTCTCCTGGAATGCATGTTCCCAAAAAGAACAGTGGCCTCCATAATTCTCAAATAGAAGAAGTTAGGCATCATTTGTGCACTGGTCTTCAGAAGTGCTAACAAAACCATAAGCCCACGTTCATCTTTCTGTGTGTGTTTGGGTTATTTTATATCTGCTAAATAAGAGGAGCCGTTTTCTGTTGACTTCCTAAAGTACAGCTTTTGCTTCTTAACAACTGAAGTTCTATTGGAATTTACATCCAGTGTTCCACCGTCTTTAGATTTCTGTGTAGCTGCTCTTAACTTCCTCCAAGTTGATTTTCAGTTTCTGTGTGGGAGTCCGGCGGGTAAACACTACAGTGCAGTTGCATGCCCTTTTATGGACAGTGGCAGGCAATTTCAACTTCGGAGGATAACAGAACATAATCAACTTAAGAACACAGGTGCCAACAATTTCTGCAGTTGAAGAAGTCGTGAAGAAAATCTGAAGGAAAAACTTGCCTTATTACATCTTGCACATACATGTTGTCAAGAAAACATTACCAAATCGTTTTTTTAAATGTAATGACAACAGTAAAAAGTGGTAAACACTGGGAGTTATACTACTGCCTCTAGAACAGTGGTCTCAAACTCACTTGGGGCCGCTACATGTTGTTTCAAGAAAACTTTTAAATAATTTTAATCTTCTCAAATGTCTTTATTTTTTTATTTTTAACACAAAATAATATGACAAAATAAATAAACAAATTAAAAGAAAATTAAGAAATTAATAAGAAAATCAATCAATCAATCAGTAATAAGTAAATAAAATAATTATAATAATTAGATTCAAATGTCTGTATTAACAGTTCTTTAAGGGAAGTTTCAATCAAGTGTTTACAAAGAACGTCATTTCCTTAATACATTTGCCATTTCTCCGTGCCGTTCAAACAAAAATTAACATTAAACTTTAATCAAAATTTCATCGCTCACCCTAGTTTGAGACCCTGCTCTAGAAGCCAAAATTTGCACCCTAGTTTGGCTAGCCTTTGCAGTCCATGTTGGGATCTTTTTCGAGGAAGGGAAACTCTTCATATTGTGCTTGTAGGTGTTCTCGCTAAATGTGAAGAAATGAGGCAGGAAGGTAATAAAGAAAATTCAAAGCACATCAAACATTCTAATAGCCATACTGTTTCTTTAATCAACATTTAGTATGTGTAGATGTAAAAGCTCTTGCTATATTAGAGAACCCACTAACCTCAGTAGTTTTCTGTACAAAGTTGCGGGTGATGCGGAGCATGTGTGTGTACTCTGTCAGCTCTAGCATATTCTTCTGAAGCTTTTCCTTATTCCTGGTGACTTCACCTAACTCCAGTTCCAGCCTCTGGAGCTGATCCTTTGAACACAAACAGATCATATGAATAACAAATGTCCATAAATACTCTTGTTACATATTTAATGTAGGTCAAATGATGATACACAAACAGTTAACAAACCATTATAGATATGACGTGTTTTGGTAACGGAGCCACTGGGTTCACATCTCCTTCTGGGAGGGAAATGTCTGTTTTCTTGATCTCTCTCAGAAGGTATCCTATTAAGAATAAAGTGCAATCTTTTCTTAGAGACAAAAATGAGGAACAATCTAAACAACACTGGATTTGCAGCAAAGTTAAACTGTTTATTGTCTCATTATCGGAAAACAAAGGATTTAGTTATTCAAGTGCAGCATTTCATTAAGAGGATACAACCAGCTGACATTTTATAATGACTGTGGGGTGACTGTCAATTCAATTTAGTTAAAGGGCCTTCTGTGGTTTCAAATACTCCTGCTTCGAATCTACAGTTCTATCGTAGCTCTGCCGTAATCCTGATTAGAACCAAATATTTGATATTTTGCCAAATGTTGATAGTAGCTACATATAACTCCATGAAATAACAGGGACCCTTACTGCACATTTGAATATTAAAGACAGATGTATATCCTTACCAAGAATCCTCTCCATTTCTTCACATTTTTTGATCTCGTTAACATGTTTTCTTTGGAATGCACTGACAGTTGGATTCAGCTGAAACAGGCATAAGAAAGTCATAAATTCAGTCAACAATGGAAAGATTAACCATCATCACCTCCACTCATCTCTGACACAGGGTGGGTGGCAAATAAAGATCTTGAGGATAAACTAACATAATCCCCTGCAGTTTCATTTTACCACAACATTTCACTACAGCTATGGTCAAATTACTTAGTTCTGCAAAAAAAACCCAAACAGCGTCTTATTTTTTTCTGCTATTAAAGCAAAACCCTGTGACATGTACAACTTTAAGAGTAACTAATAGAATATATAAAAAGTAATGTAAATATGTCACTTCTTCAGGACTCACGTCTCTGAACTCCACCAGTCCCAGTTCTCCGAGTTCGTTGATGCAGTCGTACGCGGAGCCGGACTGCAGGAACAGCTGGGCCAGACACATCTCGTCACCGCGGAGCAGGGAGCTCATTCTGACAGCTCGCTCGATCGTCCCCGCTAACAGTGGCACGCTAACGAACAGCTAAGTAAGTGCGGTTTCCCCGGGTTTAAGTCAACGGCGGCGGGTCGGGTCCTTTTTAATCATCCCCATGTTTCAGCTCCGGCGATAAAACAACGTTCAGAACGCGGACTTCAGACACCGTCCACTAACTGAGGCTATTCCTGTTAGCTAATGCGTTTACCGGGCAGCGACCTATTTTTGGATTTAAAGAGAAACCTTGTTCGGTGGAAGTTCGTCTCTAAAGACGTAAGGGAGTCGCTATTAACTCGGTGAAATTTTCAAAGTTTACGGACAAACTCTTCTCCTAGTTGAGGAAGTTTTTGTAGACGTCCACCTCGCACGTCCGTAGCACTCCACGTCACTTCCGTTTTCGACTTCCTCCCGGAGCCTGCGCAGAACACAGCGGCGCTGCTTGCCGTGTGCTTTTCAGCCCTGCGCATGGCCTGAAGGCAAGCGGAACGTAACACCACGACTAGTAATAATGATAGTAATAATTATACTAATAGAAATAGCCAGCTTACCATGAAAATCTATTGATCTTTTTTTTTTTACAATCTATTTAAATATGCTGTTGGACTAAAATCAGACTAGAGTGGCCAACCCACTTTTCACACCTGTGTATAAAAATGCTGTGGTCAAATGTATGATGAGGGCTTCAGACCATGACAAGTAATAGAAAAATATTTTTTATTACAAAATGGTGCTTCAATACAACTATTTACATTCTCACAAACACACTGCAAACATGTCAAAGCATTATGATAAACAACATCTTTCAGTGGCATAGGTCTGGAAGTCTCCCACCATATTTCTGTCATCCTCTAGAGAGCAGCGCTGCTCCACACCTGCCGTAGTTGTCTCCATGGATTACCAAGAATTGAAGCAGTGATAAAGAAGAAAACCAAGATAAGGCCCTTAGCCAGTGCCTGAGAATATGGCTCACCTGTGGACAAAGTCAATAATGGCACCATTACAACTGACTGTCAAACTTTTGCAGTATTTCTAGTACAAATGTTTCACAACCTTAGGTTATACGTAGAAGTGGCCTATTTTTAATTCATTGGTCCAGTAATAGGAATGGTGATTACTGTTCTTACCATTTATACCTGTGACAATGTGACAAACCTGGACAGATTTCCAAGAACGATATAAAGTCCCACCTGTGTAATACTTAGTGATGGGAAAGAATAGCTCTGGCCAACACACATCATTCCTGTTACAGTCATACTCCGTGAAGTTGATCTGATATCTGGAGAAAAAGCAAAAACAAAGGTATGAATCAGGCAACTCATACAGAGATACTAACATCAAGATATTTTATATGAAAGCAGTCTCACCTGGTTTTTGGTGGTCCAGTGTTTATAGGAATGTCGATAAAGGTGACTGAAGAAGTGATGGGGAACAACTGAGTCTCCATTGGGTCCATACATAGGGAGACATCACCTCCTCCGCATTCTAGTGCCCATTTGGACAGACTATAGCTAAAAATGCCCCACATAAAACAGAATTCTTAATCCACAATGACCTATAATGAAAAACAGCTCTTTCTGAATTGATAATTACAACTTTCACTGAAAATTGCCATGAGTATAACATGTGAGACCCACCTGACTTGCAAAGCACGGATATCCCTTTGTGGTTCTCCCTGTACTATGCCTGTGACGAGACTCCAAACATGAATATGCTGGTGAGATGGGATCCCATAGCATGAACCTGTGGTGTCTTCCATCACTGTGCTTGAGTTCTGTGTCACAACTGGAATTTATATTTTGTGCAAGAAAGAGATTTGGAATTTGATGGAATGATGGGAAAAGCCGAAAGAGTAGTAGTAGTAGTAGATAAGAAAATTACTGGCTTGACTAAATAAAAATATTGAAAAAACAAATAACAAATGCATCCTATTACATATGTGGATTGTTGAAAAATGAAACTTTCCTTACACCATTTACTTACAGTTTATGTTCACCCAGGCCGTCATAGTTAGTGGATCTGGATTTCCACTCTTTGACACATATGTGCCTGTAACCAAAGCTGCTTGGAAAGAAGCAACAGTCTCTCTAAAGAAAAAAAAAACATTTTTTTTACTTTACATAAATATATATGGATACGGTTTTCAAACAGAAACTTGTGTTGAGCTACTAACCTCAAGAGGGTACACTGAGTCAGAGTCTGTTGGCTGACAGGTAGGAGACATCCTGATGTTGAATTCTCCCCAAAGAGGATTTCTTTCTTCTCAGCATTGGAACAAAGTCCATCACTAACTATAAGCCAGATCAAAACAAGGGGTTGTGTCTCTTACTTAACATGTTTGACTGACATGTATGTGAAAAACTGTTAAACTACATGCTTAAGGGATTTTACCTGGTTTCCAGAGGTTGATTGAAGCCCTCTGTATTGGGCCTGTATCATTGTTAAAAGTGTCTGGTAATCTTCCAGCAATAACAGGCTTTCCCACCTGATATCCTACCATTTAAAATGTTTGTGTGTCATTCAGTGTAACAGATACACAGTTTCATAACTATCTTCATACAGTATTTAATTTTTCTCTCACCTGGGTTCCCGGAGTTAGGCTTATCCGTGATTTCTCCATTTAAAAACACAGCAGAATAACTTGCAGTTAGCACCGCTGTGACAGAAGGCAGAATACCAAACATTAGTCCACTTACATACATCAAACAAACTTTGGTAATAGGCTTAATCACATGCAAGCGTTATAGGAACTTACTACTGCCATTTAAAATAACGTTCCCAACAGTGCGTGTCAGTGTGACATTCGTGATGCCATTTCCCTTCCAGTAAAATTTGTATTCCAGCGCTAAAGTCACATTCTCACATACCACGTTCTCACCTTCAGAGAAGTACAACAATTAAACATTAGGGTAAATTGTTTGTTTAAGTTGTTGTTATGTCAGTAATAGTATTTTGAAAATGTCATACCCAAAAAGGCAACAGCATCTGTGCTTGAAATAAATGGACTTAAGTCTATGGCCACTTCATCAATTACATCCACTATAATACCACCTGGAATACATCCAAACAAGAAAACCAGAAATAAAAGACACATAGATCCACACAGCTGCAGAACATACAGTAATAAGGTATTTCTGCAGTATGTTCAGCAAGTAAAACATACCTCCTTGGCCACTCTTCAAGTTATTCCTTAAATCTGTTGGCATTGTATGTAAGGGCGATTCAGTTGGGCAGGAATGTAGCACATTTCTGCAATAGCTTCTAAAATTTTTCAAAAATGCAACAGGAGCATTGTTTACACACTGCCCAAACACCACCTGTTGAACAGAAATATACAATCCATTATTTTATAGTTTATCTGATATCTTAGTAACAGACAACATATATTGCACACAACGAACCTGGGGAATAGTGAAGTACTGGTCATTTATGGTAAGGATGGGACTTCCTTGAACATAAACATTAACTGGTACCAGAGCTGACAACACGGGCCTTTGGAAGGATGGGCCAGGCTTAGAAGTACTGGGCAAGTTAAAGGGTGAAAAATAAATTTAAATATAAAAGTATAAATTCATCACAAAATAAAAAATAAACCTTTTTAAATGTTCCTCACATTGTGTCTCCCTGGTAAAAGAGACCGAGGTAGGGTTGTTTTCTGGAGGAGAACAGACACACAAGAATGGAAACCAGTCAGGGGAGTTTTTAGAAGCCTTCACCGAGCACTGATAGTCTGGAGCAGGGGAGACCTGTCCACCAAAGGGCCCTGGGAAACAGTAGGACACAAAAAGCTTCAATTCTTCAGGGGAGCAATCCTGGGAGGGAAAAAGACAAATAGATTATTGTTAATTAATACCAAAGGAAACACATTAGCTTAAAACCGACTTCTCTTGTTATTAAAATATAATAATTGTGAGAGATGTACATACCTTGTCACAGCAGCAGCGTACATCACATGCTCTAAACGTGAGATCACAGGGACAAGAGCCAAGTGGTTGATATACTTGGTTTGCAATGATCGTTTTACTATCTGGAATACAAAAGAATATCTTGTTTGTTATAAACATGCTTAGATTCTCAGTGTGAAGGCCCATTATGATGAGATGCAAGTGTTATTTGAATTACCGTTTCCAGCATTAGCAGGAACCAACAGAGCATTTATCTTGGCCTGGATCAGCAGTGCTGACTGAGGTGTGCCACCCACACAAGCAGACACCTGAAGGGTCTCTAGAACACACAACGGCTTTGAGCAGCAGTCTGCGTTTGTCTCATTCTTACCACACAAACGCAGACTTTTAGCCAGGCTCAGCTGAACTCGAACTGCAGTCTGGGGAAGCAAAGGTGGGAAAAAAATGGATGCTCACATCAGCTCGATGAATCTGTTTTTCTTACTGTGGCTATAATAAACCATGCCTAATTTAATTTTTACCTTTCCCACTTGCTCACTTGTGAGCTTCCACTGTGTATCCTCAGCCACACACAATGGGGAACCAATGTTTCCTGTAAACAAAACAAACAAAAAATAAAACCAAATCTGTCAAAATGTAAACATATTACATAATTACAATGGAGCCACATCTTTTTATTCCTTTTACTATATTTACCATGAGAATGGTATATTATATATATATATAATGGTAGATATATAGACAGTCTGAATAAAAGCATAAGATGTAATTAATATGACTAATGCGCACGTGCTGTCCTGCCCAACTGCCATGACCAAAACAGTCTAAGTAAATTATTAGTAAAAACTGTCTTGGCTCAAAAACGTCAATAAAAGTATAAAATGTGCTGCATTTTTGAAAATTTTAAGAACAAGCAGAACTCTTGTGCAGAACCGCACAATGAACATTCAAGAAACAATGTTGAAGTTTTTAATTGTATTGTTTCCAATAGAAATATTAGATTATTGTCTATTTCTTTACTGAGTGCCTATATGTTCTATTAAAAAGTTAAACAATCGTGTCGTGTCAGTTCATCGTGGCCCTTCTGATGACTGAGTTTGGCAGCTAGGAACTTCCACCGACCTGTTGTGTTGGAGGGAGCCACTGTCCTCACATACAGAGAGATGTCCGACGTGTTTCCAATCAGAAATGCAGATATCGTAGGGCCAGTTGCAATGAGATATGCCGGCTGGAAAACTGTTGAATATATAGGACATATTTGGTTTACAGCACCTCAGGTTAGCAAACTAACTAGCTCGTTTGCTAAGGTTAGCAGGCAACGACATCTTACCGACAGCGTTTTGAGCGTGAGCCAAGAAAAAGAACATAGAAATATATGTGAACTGTAAAATAGTGGGTAAAAATAAGAGATAAACCATGTTAGCCACTGGTTTCTCTTCAGATCACAAAGTCGACATATTTGTAAACCGCGTGTGATGTCATGGCAACGTCTTGCTCTTGGGACTCAGGAGAAACAAAGGAACACGAGCGCCCTCACCTGACTCGGAGTGGTAGAAACAGCTGCTGCTGTGAAATTGTTTTCAACATGTTGTTTGTCCTTTTCCCAGAATTATACCAGCTAATATCAATGAGTCTGCTACCCCAAATAATAATAATAAGCAAGGGGAAGTTTTGTGTTATAACAATATAACTGATAGGTTTTCCAAAGATTAAATAGAACTGGTGTGACCTTCGTCTGTTGGACCGTCACCTAATTGTGTATGAGAGACAAATCATGGATAGGACAGACAAACTACATCTGCATATGCATTTTATTAGCTACACTAGATTTGTTAAGGGAAAAATACGCACAAATTGGAGGCAAACTTTAGACATAAAGACAACTTTAGCTTTTGTTTGAAGATTTATTTTTATTCAATTTTATTTGACTGCTCTGTACGGCATTGGTTACAATGAAAGCTACACTCGACTATATATAAAAATATTGAAACTAGTAACCTGGAAGTATCCTTTTTAATCACGTAACTGACCCATTCAGGTTACAGGACTAGTTTGGCTCTTCTTGTGTTGGTGTGAATGTAAAAAACCCTCACACGCCAGCCGCCGGGTGGCGGTGTGTCGCTGAAGTTTCACGCTCATCGATGGTTTCAGAGCGTAGAAGTAGAGTTGTGTCACGTGACCAGTAGCAGGCGTCGGCGTGCGGCCAATGTGCAAGTGAGAACGTCAGTGTAGTAAATAAAAACGATGCTGGTGTTTGAAGACCTGATGACAAGTCTGCAAGACTGTGTGATTCGCGAGGACCAGGCTCCTGAAAATGCCAGACCAAAGCTCAGGCTCCTTTTCGATAAACTTTTGGAATTCTCCAGGTTGGTGCTTAATGTAGCTTAACCATCATCGTTATAAGTATTAATAGAGTTAGAAGTCTGTGTCACTCGTTAAATAACGTCTTGATTATGATTCAACAGGACCAGTGTGAAAAGATCCCGGGAGCGCTGTTTAGAGGAGGCTGCCCAGCTGCTGAGACGCAGTTCAGAGGAACAGCTTCGTGGTTTGGAGGAGGCTCATCTACTGCTTCTTGTCAGACTCCTCCTGTCCATGCAGCTGCAAATGGTCAACATCTCCACCGCCTGTCGTAAAGTGGACCAGGTCATCCCAGCAGTGTGTCAGTGTCACTGTAAAATACTCACAATGAAATTGATTTCGACTGAAGCTTATTTTTGCTTGACAGATGTTGCAACATTTGGCAAAGGCGAATCATCAGTTGGTTTTTCGAGAAACCCGCCACTGTTTGCTCTCCATAGTCAATACTGACCAGGTACAGGAGTTCTCACTTTGCTTGCATTTGTACTTATACAAAACTAGCATATATTGGTGTAAAGTCATTGCAGATTATCTCCACCTTGTTGCCTTTTTAGATGTTGTGTTTTGAGGATCTGCAGAGAGGTTGGTAAAAAATAATGGCACTACAGTATTGTACTGATGGCACATGGTGAGTTTTTATTAACTCGTTTTATTTAACTATTTTAGCCTGTGCATTCCTTGAAGACAGCGTCATTGGTCGCGAGGTTTGGCGAGAGTCATTTCTGTCATGGCTGAAGAAATTGTCGGAATTGTTCAATGTTATATTGCAACAAGAATCACTGAGAGATGGACCACTGTGTTACTTTGCTGTCAAGGTTTGTGAAGAACAGTGTGGTTGATAAATTATGCAGAGCACTCAATAAACTTGACTAATATTTCATTGTGTGGTCACTGTTACTGATCTAAGGACTGTGCTCTCTGCAGCTGTGTTTGCAGATATTCCAGCTGTTGTCTAGGGAAGTGGCTCCTCTAGTGTGGGATAAGGAAAATAAGGGCCCAGCCTCATTGCAGACAATCCTTCAGGCTCTAATGGACATAATACTTGGACAGGTTTCCTGTTATTACAGTATTTTGAGTAAATGGTCAGAAAGTCAATATCAGTTTAGTTTTTGCTTTTGTTTCATTTTGTCAGTGAGTGTCCTGTTTTTCCAGTGTCTCAACAGGGACACTCGTCTTTTGGCAGGAACGACTGTGGCTATGCTGATCAACACAGCATCAGAGACAAGAGCTGGAGGAGCAGCTGCCTGGAATCTGCTACAGATCTCTCAGTTAGGTAGGGGATCACCAACACTGCTGGACACAGCACGAGTTTGTTTCCTGCCATGTTGGTAAAATGTTAAGTGTTATTATCACATTTTGTTGTACTTCATTCCCTGGAGTATGAATGTGTGGAATAACTTATTAATCCAGATATTTCTTAGAGCCCTGGCTGCTGACTGTCGGAGCTCACCAGGTACAGTGCCGCCCTAAAGGGAAGGATGGTGTGGAGAGGCTGGCTGTAATCAGGGGGCTTCTGACCTGTTGTCGGCCCAACATCCTGCTCAGTTCTCAAGTGGTTGCCACAGAAGTAAATCTAATTTTAATGCATGTCAAAAAACATGTCTTATTGTTGTTTTGCTTGCTTCCATCACCACAATTTTCTTCTTTTCAGGTGTGTTTACTGCTGAAGGGTTTGTTTCCGCTGGTTTACACATTGTGTGAGGAGAAGCTTGATTGTCAATACTTTGCTTTTGAAGGTGAGAGATGTTCAGGTTGTTTATTCTCGTGAGTAGATGTCAATATCCCCTGTGTAACTATGATATGTTGTTGCAGTATTATCACTATGGCTAAAGAAAGTCAAAGAATGTCTGGCTGAAATCTGGAAGAAGACAGGCGTTCGTCTTCTGCCTGACAACAGCAACTTGCAGCAACAGCTCATTCACATTATCTGGACCAATGCAGAAAGCCCAGTGAGTCTTCTGAACATATTTCTATTATTACAAAACAAAGGAAAATCAAAGTTTTAAGTTTTTACTTTTTTCATTTGATTGACAGCTAAAGACAGGATATTGTGTACAGTATGCTAGAATGTATTCTCGTTTTACCACGTGCCATTACTAAATAACCACTATGCAGTTTTGTTTGCACACGTACAGAATGTACACGTTCATATGTAGTTTTTGTTATTTGTCAAAAAATGGTTTAAGTACAATCTAGTGTAATTTCAGTTCGAAAAACATGCATGAAGGAACAAGCAATTTCACATTACTCTCTCAAGTGATTTCACACAATAATGCCATAATTATTCAGTGACATCTGTCTGTCTGCACGTTGGCAGGTGGAAGGTGTGTCAGAATTCATACGCAGTGCTTTTTTTTGCTGCTGGAGCTCTATAAGATGGACTGTGAGCAGTTTTGTGACACAAAGAAGACTCTTTATTGTACTCTACTTGAGCGAATAGTCAAGCTGCCTTGGGAAACTAAAGCCAAATACCGCCACCTTTGTGCCCTGCTGCCATATCTGGGTACTGACAGGGTGAGGATCAAGGGTTATTACAGTGATAATATTGTTTAGTGCAGTCATTAAGGGTCATCATAACACTAATGGATGTTACTTTCATTAATCAGGTGCTGGAACAGTATGCTGAAATACCTAATCATCTGCTCAAGTGCTTGTCAACCAATCATCTGTCACCATGTGGATCAGAGCTTTATAAGTGTCTGATCCAGCAGCAGAGGCGAGAGCTGTGCAGTGGTTCACAAATGTCGTATACTGAGCTGGATCTGGCCAATTTCTGGGCAAAGCTTTGGCAGCCTGTTCTTCATGAGGCACTGATGTCTGATGTGACTCTTCTTCAGAACAACAGCTCAACCCACTTACTTCCATGCACCTTTCAAGTCTTCCCCGCTGCCCTGGAACCTCTGCTGGCCTCACTGGACCCATTTGCCCCTGGCCACCTCTATGCCTGGGCTTGTATCATGAGCTCCTATCGAGCCACAACTGGAGGTTCTCCCTGGGCTCTGCAGGGTAGCTTAACCCTTGAAACCTTGCGCCTAGCTTTAGGATCTGCAGATGACAAAGTCCGTCTAGCCGCTTTAAACCTTCTCTGCTGTAGCTCAAAGAGCAAAGACACTCCAACTACAGAAGAAATGTCAGTATTGAGGACATTTATTCCTCAGAACCTAAACTGTGAGTCTTCACCTTTCCGCCAACATTTTCATGCTGGAGTGAAGAAGTTTTTGGTTCGTATCAGAGACGGCTGCTTGGCACATGTCAGAGGACAGCCAGCCAAAAAGAAAGGAGATTCCACCCACTCAAAGACGGGAAATAATATACTGGACCAGGGAATAGGTCAGATAAGTCCCAGCTAGTTTTTTATGCACTGTTGTAGAAATATTGAGCCTTTTTTTTTTCTTTTATGTGAAATGATCAAACTGTTGATTTTCACTGATACATTATACTTGTTGAGTTACAATCTTCTGTTTTTTGGAAACCGATGAATGCACAATAGATCACAAATTACATCACATATAGAAAAACCTTTAGGGCAAACTCAACATTCTGGGAAAAAGGCTTAATTAAAATGACACTGACTGCTAAAAAATATCTAAAGGAACATTAAATACCCATACAGTTGAATTGCAATTCCACAGTCTCAAGAGTCACTTGGCAACACTGGCTAATGTTATCTACCTTTGTGGTGATTATTCTGTTGTGTGCCTTTTGGATAAACTGTAGGGTTTGTGGACTGGTTGACTCAGCTTCCATACAGCTATCTGGCACCAGGACACAGTTATCAGAGAAAGAAGACCGTGTTGTTGTTGCTTTCTGCAGTGTTAGAGACCTGCACAGACACCTGGAATCCTGACAAAAAGAAGGGACAACCTCCTGGTCAGTTAGTAAAGCAAATCATTTAAATCAAATGTTTGTTATTGTTTCAATTACTTTGGCTTGAAATATAAATGAGCTTCATCAACTTCTTGCAGCAAATATGTGGTCTCTTATTAACTGTGCCAGACAAAGAGGACAATGGGACTTCTTCCATAGGACAAAACAACTGGTCCTTATCAGCTGTCTAGAAGATTCTACAAATGAGGTGGAGCTGTATTTACTTGTTTCACATTTCTTTTTTGTAGATAATATCAAAGATTGAGGTTCAATATTTATTATTTGAAAGGATTATAAAGATATTTTCTTTGCTTTGCAGATTCGGGAGCTCTCAGCTGGGTTATTGCTGAGATTTTTCCCACCCATTTTCCCAGATGATGTTGCTGCTGTGCTGCTTACACGGACCAAACAGCTTCTCTGCAGCCCTCGGGTGCAGGAGGCTCAGATGGGAGCACTGATGATGAAAGTTCTCCTTCAGAAGTAAGACTCCTACATAGACTCATTTAAACGTTTGGCCTGCTTTAGAGGTTGAATGAGCATGTGTTGGTTGTTCTATCTGTAGAGGCGTATCTGTACAAAACCATCCTAAAGACTACAGCGTGAACAGTGACATTACAGTCAGCAGTGAGAGTCACCTCAAAGCTTCCTGCATCGTCCGAGTCCTCGTGAGGGAGCTAGAGGATCACTATCTGACAGCCAAGGCTGACATGCTGCTTGCTGCCAGAACCAAGCCTATACATGGTAATCCTAACATCTCAAACACTAACATTTACTGTATATCTGTGGTTCTCAACCCTGGTCCTCACGTACCCCTGCTCTGCTTGTATTCCAAATTACCCACAACCCATTAATAGACAATTCAGGCAAATCAGCACTGAGTAGGTTGTAAAACAAGCAGGGCGGGAGTATTTGAGTACCAGAATTCAGACCCACTGTCTGAAATGATGTTAAACCTTTTAGTTATTTAAACCCTGTTGTGGATGGGGTCACAGGTGTTCTAAGTGCTCTACAGAGGTGTTTGCTTGAAGCAGCCAGCGGTGTCTATGACACACTTGACCACCGTTTGATCACTGAAGTGCTGGGCCTGCTGGAGAATATCTCTCTGCTGCTGCTCAGTGTTCTGTATGGAGACCGGAATGCTTGTGCCACCGAAAAGGGTAACGGAGAATTCTCCAGAAACAATATTGGTTTAGGGGTAAAGTTTACACATCTCACATTTATGACAACGATATCTTCACTCTTAGATGCCCCTCCTTCTTTTTGTGATATGGGCAATGCCATCAGCTGTCTGATCGCCCAAGCATCAGGAGGAGGGCAAGGAGATGAAGAAGAGTGTGTCCTGCTATCTGAAGAGCATAGCCTCATTCTTACCTGCTGCTGGGTCTCCCTCAAGGTACAACAGAACCGAATGCAACATTTAGATGTATAAGTAGCACTTTAACCTAGCATATTTGATCTCTTTGTACATTTTTTTCAATTTTGCTTGCTTTCTTATTTTCTTGTTAGGAAATAGGAATCTTTTTAGGTTTGCTAGTGGAAAAAATGATCACCGAATCCAAACCTGGCAAGTGTCTTTTATCAAAAGAGGACCTGAAAAGAGCGTCCGAAGTGTTCAAGAATATTCTGCTCAAATGTCGTCACTGGGTAACTTTGATTAATTTGAAGCATTAAGTCTCCGTCAAATTAAATCTTATGTTCCTGTTTGAAAAACCTATTTCTCTTCACCAGGGGGCAGTGGAGGGATGTTGTATAGGATTCACCAAGTTCTGTGCATCTCTGTTGAGCAACAGTGATCTAGAGTTCAGGGATATCCCAGCTCAGATGCTAAAACAAGTATGTGGTGTTACATGAGTTGCATGTTAATAAACGTAGAATCTGGCTTATTTACTTATAGATTTTTGTTTTCCCATCTTGTTAGGGATTGCAGGTTTTGCAATCTCCACGTTCAACATCTGTGACCAGGCGTGCTGCAGGGTTGCCAATGCTCATCCTATGTGTTTTATCAGCAGAGGAGGCCAGTAAAACGAGACCTCTGTTAGCCCAAAGTATACAAACTTTACTGGACACGGCCCGATCCCCTCTACCTGAAAACTGGGACCAAACACTAGACCTTCCTCAGGTTTGTGGACCCAGGATCAAGAATCACAATGTTGGTCTTTTCGAACAGAGACAGACATGGTCACTTCATTGTTCTTCTTTTCAAAGGTCTGTGCAGTTCACACTCTGCAGGCCCTGGTTCGTGGCTCAGGGTTGGGAGTAGCTGTCCTTCAGTTTGCCCCTGCCGTAGTCATTTTGTCCCTCACTTTGCTCAGTTCTCCCTGCTGGGCCATGAGGAATGCTGCTCTGCAACTCTACAGTAAGAGACAGGCTTGGCTTGGGTTGGGTTTCATTCACACAGGTTAGGAAAAACAGGCAAATTGTAAATTGTTTCTTCTTAATCCAAATTTAAAGTGCTGTTAAACCCAACATTTTTGAGCCTGTAGTGTCTACTGGCTCGCTCGCTTCTGGTTAAGTGCTTGTGCTGGAAAAACAATTTGCAGGTTCATTTGCATCAGGCTTCGAGCAGGTTCAGTCATCATTAAAAAAAAGCACTTGTGGGGCTCAGGTCAGGTCCGGCCACCTGCACCCTTGGGCTCAGGTCTGGTTTAAACAGAAAAATGCAGCCTGATCCATGTTCTGAGGCCCATTAAGCACCTTGTTGTGTTTATATCTGTCAAATCCCATCTCCAGGTTCCCTGTGCTCGCGGATGCTCGGCCAGCGCCCCAGCAATGAAGAAGGTGGTCCTGCCCAGCGTGGCTTGTCCCCCGGCGCCTTCTTCTTCCACTACCCTGGGCTCCAAGCCTTCCTCCTGGGCGAGCTGAAGGAAGCAGCACAAGACCTCCAGGGCCCAGCTGACGAGGCCAGGCTACACCTCCGGCCCTCACTCTACCCTGTCCTCACCCTGTTAGCCCAACTCCAGCCTGGAGTGCAAGACTCAACAGAGTGATTACTGTTTTCCCTCAGAGCTGTGCTTTTCATTAAGGCCTAAAGTATTGAGCTTTTTTTCCGCCTGCAACCAAATGTCAGACCTGTTTGTTCACTCGTTTGTTTGCTTTAACTGGTGAGCAAGAAATTAGTCATTTAAAACAGTCTTTAATGTGTCTCGAGGCCAATGGTAAAAGGAAAAGTTTAACGTTTTAGGAAAAACATTTGCTTCCTTACCAAGACTAATGTAAAAAGATTGATACCATTGTTCACAGTAGGCATGAGGAGCTGTGCATTTGTAGTGCGTTTCATTAACATTTAGTTGTAGTCAGCAGCCTGATTCTACCACAAATTACGCAGACGTCTCTTAGTTGCAGGAGTTGCGCTCAACAAAAGATTTTGTACCATAAGTGTTTATTCATAAAGTCTGCAGTAAAAGTGCTGACACTAAGAATAAAAATGGCTAAACAGCTGGCCTGTCTCTCATGGTTCCCGGAAAAATACGAAAAATACGGTAATGTAAAAAGATTGATACCATAGCTGTGTCTTTCATTAACATTTATAACAGTGGTTTAAAGTCTGTACACATGGCTAAACAGCTGGCCTGTCTCTCTCCTAAAATACTGAGCTAGTCTTTCAATAACGTGGTTTACTGTACAAAGCATCAGAAAAGTTTAGGTGTACGAATCATTATACTGGATAAGTTAACATCTTTGCTTTTCTTTCCTTTCAGAACTTTGTCGGATTTCCTGCCTCCTTTGCTCCAGCTGTCTGCTAGTCCCGTCTACAGTGTGAGGTTGATGGCCTCCAAAGCTTTGGTTGCCATGACTCCCCCCTCACAATACATGCCCATCCTCATCAAACTGAGCGCTCAACTGCCCGGTCCGAAGGATCGCTGTAGTCACAACCGGCTCCACGGGCAGCTGCTGCAGATCAAAGCTCTGCTAGAGAGAGCTCTCTACACAGACAGGTGAGATTTGAAAGAGCTCTTCATTCATCTACCACACATTTTCAGACTTTGATGTGCAGCTGTGTTTCCGGCTCACAGTGCCCCCTCAGCAGACCTGCAGGAGGTCCTGACCCGGGTCAGTGACTCGCTGTGGCTGGTGACTGAAACTCAACCCTGTCCAC
The DNA here is from genome assembly GCA_033026295.1 of Channa striata. Classification (NCBI taxonomy): domain Eukaryota; kingdom Metazoa; phylum Chordata; class Actinopteri; order Anabantiformes; family Channidae; genus Channa; species Channa striata. The sequence goes on from CM065178.1 coordinate 6,585,415, forward strand.
TAGTCAGAGCAGTTTACGTCAGTGTGGCAGACTCACTGAGAAGATTCAGCAGTGAGGCCTACCTGTCCAAGCTTAGAGACACTCTCAGGCAAGACCTCCAGAGACCTCAGCGAGGGCTTCAGGTACATGACAGACACTCTGATCACACATAAACGACTCAAAAAAAAATTTTTGGCTTTTATTGACAGTTAATTACCTTCCTGGGCTGGCAATGACTTTGGAACACTGCATTTGCATAAATCTTAAAGATACCAAAAACATTTTTGTCATCTCTGTAAAATATTGAACTTTAATCATTTATCTTTTTTTCAAAGAATGTTTGTGTAGATACATTATTCAATTCAGGATTTAAAGCCCATAAAATGTGGTTGGTGGTATTTCTCTAAAACATTATTTATTGACAAATGCATAAACAAAAACATCAATAAGTCATAAGGTATTAGGACCTGCAGCATTTCAGTAAGATAGGAAGTTTGTGTGAACAGTGTGATCCAACTTCTGTGAAACCAGCAAAGGGTGGAGAGTGTTTCATCTGCTCAAACACAAATACCAGAATCTAAGGCAGAGACTATCTTAGGTAACAAACTCCTTTAATTACGAACGTTAAGTTTGTCAGCGTCTTTACGGAAAAGAAATAGGAATCAAATGATATTGTGATCGTTATCAGCCCTCAGTCAACTGTGTTCTTACACTCCTTAAACACAAACACACACACTCACACACACCCTGCAGGTAGTTACACCTATTGTAAACCGACGTGTCACAGAGTGCAGCACTGGTTTTGTATAACAATCACAGCTAAAGCCAAAACAGCATAGTTACAGTTTGTCAGAATCTGCTACAGAGTGTAGAGATCTCTTGGTTAACTGCATTGAGTAGCTCCACTATTATGCGACTGTGTCTGTAGTAGCTTTAATGATGCAAACCTGCATGTGATAGCTGAAGGTGCACCACCTCATTATGATTATGATCATTTTTAGTGGTTTTCTAATGCACAATGCTGCAGTACAACTTCTCCATCTGTAAATCATCTGTAAAAAAAGAAAGCGTGGGAGTGCAAAATTATTACAATAAAAGTACCTGAGGAAAAACAACAGTGTCATAGTGCACTCATGTAGGACCCCCCCATCTTCTAGTAAGGAGCTGGTTAAGACAGTCCCCTTTTTTTGGGACATTTAAAACCATTTTCAGGAGCTAATAACAAAGATACTTGTGTTGTCTCCACAGGTTGGGTTGTCATCCTTCCATCAACAAGCCGTCCACTTTCTATGTGCAGATCTAAGGTGGGGTCATGTCAAATCTGGGATAACTTCTCTGCAGCAAGTCGTGATCTCAGGCTCTTATTATTTACGTGGGTGGTGGATGGGCGGGGTACACACCACACAAGCTTGAAAGCGGTGATCCAGAGGGTGTTGCAGGTAAGACTTCAGTATGAACAAAACAACCTTCCTGAAAACTTGTTGAACATCTTTCTGCATAACACGTTTTTAGACCACAATGGAAGAGGAAACTGGGAAAGCAAAAATAGGCTTGCATATAATTTCATCTGAGGCTGAAATCTGGCTGGAGATCTCCCTTAGCCTTGCACAGAAAAAAGGGTGTTTCTCTAAGCTATTATATTGTGTAATTAGGGAAACATGAAGGTACAGTCAAGCTGAGGATATGTGCAATTTTTCTACGCTGTGATTAGGTTTATGCAGGTCATTTAGATAAAGCCTCCATCATGTTCCATTATCTGGACCACCCAGTTGTGCTTTTGTATGTATATCCTGTTCAGTGTTTAATGGACTGCCTTTAAAATGGGCTTGATGGGATGTGACTGCGTTTCTACAGACATCTGGGTAAAGATGGGGACTGTTAATATGACACTTGCTACCCTTAATACAGCATTTATTTGGAATAGGCTTTACTTATGTCATTTAGTTTTACCATGCTTATATATGTATTTATTTGTTGCAATCTTTATATTAGCAAAAGTTATCAATTTTATGTTAGTATGTGATAGAAGCACACCAAAAGAGTCTTTAATGTTATTCCATTTTTATGCCTTTTAAGCATTTTGTCATAACAAGTGGACTAAAGCACTGTGTGGATGTTGTGTGTCTGCAGTCGAACCTGAGGGAGGCATTGTTGAGCCACAGTGTGGAGTACCGCAGAAACTACCTTGCAGCCCTAATAGCAGTAATGGCTGGTGACGACTACACTTTACCCCATCATTTTTCTCAGTCGGCCTCTATAGAGGAGCCATTTCTGCCCGAGTGTCTGGATTTGTTGCTTTGGAACCTAGAGGACCAGCAAGGCGGGCCAGAATTTCTGTCCCAGGCTCTCTATGCTGCTAGTTTACTGCTATCCCGGTCGTCAGACTCCAGGTTTATGTTTGTTTGTTCAAAACTTCATCAAGAGACATAAACTGGAATAAGTGAAGTTCTGACAATCTTCCTGTCTTTGTGCAACAACAAACAGGGTAAAGACATCTGTGTTACAGCGCTTGTGTTGCATCTTGGAATGCCACCGGTCCCCAGAGTCCCCTGAAGTGCTCAGGATGGCATGTGCTGATGCTCTGTGTGTGGCTGGAGTTCCATTATTGAGCCACAGCCTGAGTGAACGCAGCCCACTGCCTGCCATCATGATTAGGTATGAGTGAAGTCAAACAGTGATGTCCATCAACTGACACGCTTTGATGAATAGTACTTAAAAATATAGAAGTTTTTCTTCTAGGTTGATCAACACAGGCCTTTACTTGCTGCAGGACCAAAGCCAGCAGGTGAGGTCGAAAGCGGCCTGTTTTCCCTCCCTGCTGCACCACGTGAAAAGACGAGAGTCAAAGGGCGACGTCTACTATATGCAGGTCAACCAGGCCCTGCCGCTCCTATTGGACCTGCTGCTTGAGATGTACTGGGATACTCCAGGCACATTGGAGGTGCTGCTGTGTCACGTGCCTCAGTGCGACCTCCGTTTGGTGCTGAGAGAGACCTCAGAGATGCGGTAAATGCTCTTCCCAAATCAATACACTGTTAAAAAAAAAAAAAAAAAAAAAAAAAGCAGTGCTAATTAAGTGCTTAGCCGTCATTGTTGCTCTCTCTAATCAGATCTTCCAGTCTATATGAGCAGGATGAGGCCAATGTGTTTGCAGAGCCCTCTGTGATGTCTGCACAAGTCCTGCCTTACCTGCTGCAGATGGCTGAAAAATACTGTGAATCCACTGCTTTGGCACACAGCCTGAGGGCATGGGTAGGGCAGACTGCTGCACAGGTACTTGACAGCCTCACCGTCTGCAAAGAGATCCTGCCAGGTAAACACATTAGCTAATCTTTATGAATGAAGAATGTAATTGATGCATTCCTAATATTTCTCCTTTTTTTTTTTTCTTTCTCAAGCTGAGAAATTGACCCCAGCCTGGCTGGCTCTCCTCATGGACCCACGTTTCCACGGCACTCTGTGTGGCCTGTTCACCAGGGCTGCCTTTCTCCTCCGACTACTGAGAACCTCTGAAGAACTGAGACACCTTTGTGATGCTTTATCTCTGCACACAGGTTTACAGGAAGTTTGCAGTCTGCTCCTTCAGAACGGTGTGCACTTCCCCTGTGCTTTAACAGCTGCCGGGGTTGAAGAGCTGCCACTATAACAGAACACAGGCGCTTTTTTATGTACGCTCTGTGATTAAAGAACTTTTTATCAGCATCACCCGGGATAAACTTACCTTGGGATATTTTTAGCATGATTATGACATGTACAGCCTTATGAACCAGTAGTGCAACTGCTGATGCAGCAGTTACCAGACCCTGGCCAGTGGAGTTACGTAAGAGCTCAGTAGTGGCAGTCATCAGTATTATCCTCATATTACCTACACATTGAAGACACCCACTGGGCATGAGAGTCATATGAACTGACACTGACAAGGACCCTACAGCAAAACAGTTGCTTGTCACAATGTCAGTGCTTGTTTTTGATAGAAAGCATATGGACTTTATAGAATTTTATTTTATAGAGCTTCAATTGTTTTTAGACACTTTTTAAAATAGAGAAACAGCCACCAGGTATACTATGTCTGTCTTTATGATTACCATCATGCCCAACAATATGCTCACTCTTACTCCCATGTCCTCTACCCCACATTTTCCCAGTACTCCTGAGTTGAGACTAACGAGGTGATGTAATGCAACAGCATCTGTTCATATTGGCTGTTTGGTGCCCAGCAGGGAAATACATGTGTGGTTTAATGCTCCATTAGAGGCCTTTCCTGGGTAAGTGTCCATTTTCCAACCTCACGAGGACTGAAGATGATTGACTAGCTCAGATGAGGAGCTCTGGAACAGGACAAACATTAGAGCAGTCTTACGTCATCAGATATCCCACTGCTTTTGGATGAGGTGGGCAGCTCTCATTAGACAAACATTGACACGAAGATACTGCACATATGTTTGGCCATATTATGCAATTAATTGAATTTACAGTTTTTAATGGTTGTGGATTGTATAGTTTCAGAGTGGATTAGTCAATATCAAACAATTTATTAACGTCTAACTAAGCCATCAAAGTTGCAGTTACCAATTTTTTGCAGGTTTATATTCACCTGTGCATCCATTTATTTTCCAATGTGTATGTGTGAAATGTGATTGAGTATCCAGGTTATGGAACATTTGTTTGACTTGAGATTACAAGAAGAAAAATACCCAAATTAATTATAAATAAAAATAAGAAAATAATTAATTGCTGACTTTAAAGTAATTAATATTTGCTGGTGCAGCCTAATAGTTTCAAATGTCACACTTGACAAATGGGTACAAACACATTTCCAAGTCACTCAGTATCTCTTGGAGGACACAGCAATCACTCCGATCGTCCCCATTTAACTGACTGGGAGTTCTGGAAGCAAGTGGCTGCACCAGTGATGATTTAGGTGAGTTTCTCTAAACATGTGGTACACACTTATGTTTTATATTTTTCAGTTGTTTAGATTACTTTGTGGAAATCGGTTTTACTTTGTCAAGATATATTTCCTTTTAAATGTATGCATTAATTGAGGAAAAAATTAAGAAACATTGAAGCTGCAGACTGTATGACAGTTACCAAAAACAAACAAACCCATATAATCCAGTTTTGTAGATGCTCTGATGGAGCAGTGAGCAGTTAAACAAGTTTGGTGAATCTGACTGGGGTATGTGTATGAATAAGCCTCAGAGAACAGAAGAATTTAGGACAAGGATACTTCAGTGTCCTTGGATGAAGCCTGTTGTAGAAGAGTGTGATTCTCCCTCAAGCCTGATGACATTTTTTGAGAAGTGAGGTTAACGTGAGCCTAATACTGTGTGTGAAACTGTAAAATGACTATCTGGCTTATGAAAAGATTTTGCTTTTGTTAATGGGAGTGCTGAGTCTGTGGACTCTCAGTAAGCCTGTGTCCTACTAATTAAATGCTTAACTATGGTAACGGGGAACAGGGCCAAGAAGGTACAAACACTTGTGAAGCGTTTACTGTTTGGAGCCTGAATTTCTCGGGTAAAAAAAGTAATTGGTTTTATTCTACATATGGACTTATAGCAGTGTTTTTAATGAATCACATCATTTCTGAATAAAGAGATTTATAAGTTTGAACTGTGCATTTTGATATAAAACGTTTGTGCTTAAACATATTAAAATGTTGAGGCTGGTATTCTGGATGTTCTGAAAATGTTTGTCTTTTATAGAAACCGTGTTACTTTTAGTATGATTTAGTTTTTCGTTATTAAACTTGAAATTGCCGGCAAACCACCCTGCAAATAAAGGCTCTTTGAAAACATTGCTTGTTTGAAATACAAGTGGAGCAAATGCAGTTTTGGACTTATTTATATCACGCGAGTTGTTTTTATCTTTATTATATCTACATTTTCATTATTTACAAAGGAAATTGGCCTCCACGTGAGTCGGTGCAGTTCCAAATGTGCTCATCCTTTGTTGGTCTAGTTTATGGCTTCACCCGTTTCGTGGGGGGTTTCGTGGGGGGGGCTCCTGTCCCCTGTAATAACCCTGAATGAGCAGAATGTGATGGGGGTGCAGTCAGATGTTGTGTGTTTGCTCTAGTAATTGCCTGAAAAGTGGCTCAGTGAACACTGAGTCACATGCTGGCTGTTCTATTTGCCAGCAAACAATAACACAGTCCCTCTCTGTGCAGACAGGTTCAGACTAATGCTGCTGGCAGATCTTTTTAGATCTACCAGACTCCCTCGAATCAAGCAGAAAAACAGGCCTCCTGAGGGAGGGCACTGACGGAGAACTGGCTTTGGACAGATTCACCAAGCACCCAGAGCCAGAGAAGACTTTGGATAAGCTTTACAAAAGGAAGCAATCGTGCATTTTGAAATAAAAATGGAAAGCAGAGCCACTATTTATGGACGAGTGTAGAAAATCATTGTAAGGGTAAAGTTTGGGACAGATTATGGAAGGAACCAGTTAATAAACTTTCCTGTTTTTCAGTTGACACTCTTTCCTCTTTGTGTGTGTGTGTGTGTGAGAGAGAACCTGGTGAGGCTTTAGGACCGTGAGGTTTGTACTGCAAAGAGCAGCTCCTCCTCCTCTTCCTCCTCCTCCTCCTCCTCCTCCTGCTGAAGGCTGTTTACCAAGAAAGCTGAGCTGCACGACAAAAACAAGGGCTGGGACCTCAACGAGAGGAGCAGTGTGTCAGCACAGGCTCCTGTCCTTTGAAAACATTTCCCCCATCACCCTTTTGTCTGCAATTCAAACTCTGCAACATGTTTTTGTCTTTGCCCGTTTTTATCCTCACTGTTGCGATTGTGCATTGCAATGCACCAAATGGAAATCAAAGAGGTAAATGAGACGTGATGGATTGTTATTTGTCTTTAATTCCTAAGTTGTTGTAAAAACTGTATGCAGCCTTCCCTGATGACAGGCAGAATAGTATTTCTTTCTTTTAATTGGACCATCACTCAGGTTTGTTTTGAGCTCATGTCTTTTTTTAATTCTATGATTATTATCGTTTTCAGATTGCATGAGATCCAGTGGTGTGGACTACAGAGGAGAACAAGACAACTCCTCCACAGGTCTGATGTGTCTAAACTGGACCAACACCACAAGAGACTATGATGTTAAACTCCGTCCTGATTCACAGACAGGTAAACAACTTCAATTGGTAAATGTGGTTTTTTAATGCAGATTATTGAATGTGGCATTAATCAAAGATGGAATTGGAGTCAAACTGAAGACAGACAACAGTAATGATGTTAAAAGAAGCTGATTTTGTATTTGAACAGTTTCTTTCAGGTGAAACAAATAACTTCTATGTCTGTTGAGATTTTGCTGCAGTGCAATAATGAACTGTGCAAATAATTTCACAAAAATGCAGAGCCATAAACCCTGTAATGATATTTCCATGTCTCTATTTACGCTGAAGATTGTGCGACACTCACGTGTGTGTTAAATGGCTTCTTTGATGCAGCAGTTGCCATTTCCTTCCTTTGTTTTCATGGCAGCCATTGTAGCGATTAAGTTGTGTTAATAAATGATGAATCCAGTGGTTACAGTGTGCACAGACAGACAGACAGACAGACAGAGAGACAGACCTGTATTTCCATAAGAAATAAGGTAAAACATATTTGCTCTTTTGCAGGTGTTGGAGATCACAACTACTGCAGAAACCCAGACTCCTCTGAGAGGCCTTGGTGTTACATTGCTGGTCCAGATGGGACCATTCAGAGACAATTCTGTGCAATTGACACATGCAAAGGTAGGTAAACCTCAAAATAATAACACAAAACAGTAATAAATTACACTTTTTATATCAGATTCTCCACATTCTTATTTACTCGCAGTCCTTACTTTAACATCTAATAATAATATGACAGAACTTTTGTAGTCATAAAAAAATCAGCTTAGAGCTCAGCAAGAGAAGACAAAGCCAAGTTTTAAACACAGATGGGTCATTTAATAACATCAAAGTTATCTCTTAGTGTGTTTGCCACAAATAAATCATTTGCAAATAATTTAGAGATGCATTTGGAGTATTTGTGTTGTAAGTCAGTTGCTCTGAGCGAACCACGATAAGAAGCCTCCTATACTCTGCCCTTTGTTTCCATCTCCCCCAACTCAGCAGTAACAAAGGCCCGTAGTCACATGTCAGAAAGTTCACTTTTAAGGAAGAGTGACCACACCCAAACCTCAGCTCATTGGCAGAGAGCAAGGGTCTCACCCCGGAGACAGGATCTAATTGGCTGCTTCAGTGTATGAGTTTGTAGACAACAACACACATACAGGAAACGCAAAAAAAAAGTTAAAGGTAAATGTTGATATCGAACTTCCTGTCTCTACATGTGCAGCCAGACACGCTGAGCCTGTTTGTGTTTGGGGCTTTCCTCCCACTGTTGTGGTGTTTTTTCTCTTTTTCCGTCAGTGCTAAAGTCACTAGATCAGCAGTAACTTGAACATGATCAAAATAAGGGGCTTTTAGTCAAGCTCAAATTGTATTTTCAATACAACAAATGTCTTCACACACTAAACAATAATGTATGTATCATATAAAACCATAGTTTAACAGTGTCTTAAATGTAAGCAGTTGGTATTAATACAATATATCTTTTAAATAAATTAGCATAAAGGAAAACAACATATTTCAATACCAGGAGATGGAGATATAGATAAAAAGTGATGTAAACATATATATATATATATATATAAAACTACACCCAAAATAGTTCTGAACATCATAAAATCTTATGAAAGATTTTTACAGCGCTGTAAGTAAAATGAAAAATGAAAGTGGCTGTAGTCACTGTTCACAATTAAAAGAACGACTAAAAAACCCATTTATATATATATAGATATTTATATTTTACACCCAAAATAGTTCTGAACATCATAAAATTGGATTTTTTCTGTAAGTAAAATGAAAAATGAAAGTGGCTGTAGTTACTGGCTACAATTAAAAGAGACTAAAAAACCCCTTTAAAACAACTCTAATTTGACAGCCATTTACTGTATCTTTAGAACGGGCGTCTACCGTGCAGGCAGAGGCCCAATCCCTCATCCCGATGGGAACCATTGCCTCCACGCAGAGCTTTCAGCCGGCCAAGTCAGTGGCTTCTCAGGGAGAAGTTGCTGCTGTGCAGCCTGTGATGGGAATCAGCCAGCGAGTGCGCACAGGTCCCAAAAAGAAGAAGGACCTTGGTGTGCTAGGTATGATGTGTTTGTGGTCACTGTGAACACTTACATGCATTGTTACACAAAAGTTAAAAAAAACTTTCGACGTTCAACCCATGATGTTTTTGTCTTTCAGGCTACGTACTTGGCATCGTTATGATGGCGATAATAATTATCCTTGGAGTGGGCATCACTTTTGGCTACCTCTATAAGAGGTCAGTACGATCATCAATCATCAATTTGATTAATAGTTTGAGCAATTATACGAAAGACAATCAGGAGTAAAGCATTGATTGGTATTTTTGGTCTTTGAAGAGACATTTAGTCTGGTGTACATTGCATTGTTAAAAGCTTTAAGATGGATGCATGGTAATAGTCCCTTGAGTTTAGGGCATCAGCTGTTGATCACATTCCCCAAGGACGATGATTGTTATTTCAATTGAATCTAACGCAGCCACTTTACTGTTATTGCAAGCAAAATAGAACATCGCAAAAATACCGTCAGTCTTTCATTGTGGTTTTTATTTTTTATTATTTAAAAAGAAGCGAGCGTGGAGGAGAGGTTGGATTGGATGGAGCAGCCTGCACATTCACTGCAGTTATGCAACATGCAAAGTGGTGGCCCCATTGTTGAGAAAGAGGGGGCTCTGGTTCCTTTTGACACAGCACAAAATGTTTTTGCAGATCTGTGTTTGGCTGTCAGATCTGATTAGCAGTGCCCCTGTCGTCATTTTCTATTATTAGGAAGCAATTAGTATAAGGAGGAGCTGTGTATTATGTCAGAGGGCTTATACTTCCCCTCAGTGTGTAGTGACATCACCTGGAGTGACACACGTGTATCAGGCATGTCCATGTTAAACTGTCCCTGTTCAGTGACCAGGAGCAGCTGTTAAACACTGCATGCCGGGGCGAGTGTTTTCACTGGATGATGTCATAAACATTACAGTGGCATGCAGAAAAAAATGAGTGAACCATGTGAAATTATCCACATTTATCTATAAGATACACGTTTGAACAAACCAAATCTAATTTATTAAAAACTCAAAAACATTGGATTTTTCCAGATGGAATAAATGAAACATTTACAGTTTATGGTGGAAAAAGTAAGTGGTTGGACAACCTGTAGTCCAGCCAATGAGACAAAACTGGAGATTTACAAAAAAACAACAACAAACACTCATTTCACTTTGCTGTTGAGAAGAAGCCCCAGCTTATCTGAACACAAGACATCCCAAGAATATGGCTGAGCTGAAGCAGTTCTTTAAGGAGGTTTGCAACAAAATGTTCCTTGAACGTTGAGCAGATTTAATCTACATCTCCTGGAAGCATGTTTGAGGTTGTTCTGTTGCTCCAAACAAATATCAAACTAAGCGTTCACTTACTTTTTCCACCATCACTGTAACTTCTTAATGGATGTGTTCAGACTTTGGAATTGTTTGTGCGTTAATAACTTTAGCACATTTTGTAAAAATCACAGATTAAAAAAATCCAGATAAAAACGATGTAATCCCAAAGGATTTACGCACTGGTACTTATTGTCAAGAATTGTTTGAGAAGACATCTGTTTATGTGCTGGTCAAAGAAAATGAAACTAATTGAACGTGGTGCTTCAGTGTTGCCAGATCACTGAAGGCGGCAGGAAGAATCGAAGCTGAACAGTAACATTGCCCCGATATGACTTCAGTAGAAAGCAGCCGAGTGCTGCTCTTTATCTGTCGCCCTGACTCCTTGGCAACGTGTTTGTTCCATCTCTCCTTTCACCATCTGTCCCTTGTTTCTGGCCCAGACCAGGCACTGAGATGCTCTTTTATCTACACGCAGGAAATTATCTGTAGCTCCTTATCAGATATATTTTAGCTTTGGGGGGCTCTCCCAGAATGGCACACTACAGACTATCAGCTTCACGAACACTCAAGGCAACAGAAAGAAAAGCCTTCAACTGATTTTTATTTATAGCTCAAAATTTAAGGAGCTGTATTTAGGTATTATTTATCTAACATTAGATTATATGACAATTTTAGAAGACGATTGCAATTGTGAACAGTCATCTGACATTTCAGTTTCTCTCTGCCAACAGAACATTTTAGTTTATTTCAGCTCATTGTTTTGGTTCCATTCTCATTATTTCTAATTTTTGACCACAGCAGCCATCTGTTTTCAAAGGATGATCTCTAATAAAGCCCCCACTGTGCTATCTGCTTAGCTTAAAACAACACACACTATTCAACACTCGCTGGTGAACACAGATGAGCATTTAGCAACTAATGCATAAAAAAATTAACAAATTATTGTCTAAACTTTAGATGTCTAGCTGAGCATATGCGACCGCATAATGAATCTTTTGTTTTTGCGTTTAGAGCTCGGGACTTAAAGAAGCAGCACGAGCAGCGAGTGTATGAGCGTGAGATGCAGAGGATCACCCTGCCCCTGTCTGCTTTCTCCAACCCGACCTGTGAGCTGGTGGATGAGAACACCATCGTAATCACAGCCGAGCACGAGACCACACCTGTTCAGGAGGGCGTCGAGGGCCGGGACCCTCTCATGGGCCAGCAAGCTGGTACTCCCGGAGCATGAGCTATGCATGTAGTCCCGCAAACTGGAGCGTTAGATACTGTGGACCAAACCAGTCCCGTCGCCCTGGGTAACCTCTGTTTTAAACCACTTGGAGCAGCGCTCGCTCCCAAGCTTCGAACTGAATGAATGTTGTGTCCTTTGTGTCCCCTTCCATTGGACTTCTTGAATCTGAGGCACAAAACAGATATGCCAACAATGTACGCAGTCCCATTGAGATGAATGCATTGTTAATGGAAATATGTAAGGAAGTTTTTAAAATCCAAATTTGATACATCTTAAATGACGATATTTCTATTGACTCGTTGGTGTTTATAGTGTTATGTTCTTTATGAAGAGCATTAGTTTTAAATAGGGGGATGGTCCTAGCCATATTTTTCCAGTATATTTCAATGTGGACAGGATGTTCTCCATAGGGAAGCGGTTTACAATGAAAGCTGTGGTGCGTTTTTATTTGTACTGACCCACTGGCTGCACAGAGAGAGGCTGACAAAAAACATATTCAGTTTTGTCTTTGAGATGTCAAAGGTGACACATATGTTTGTGTTCAAAAATGCTTATCTTTTCAGACATAAAAAAGGTGCATGTTATACAACAGGCCAAGACAAGGAAAGGCCTTCAACTCAGAAACTGCCTTAGCATGATACTTCTCAATATCTAAGTATTTCCCTAGGTTTATTCTTATTTGCACTTACTCAATGGGTAAGAGGCCATTGTCAGACAGGACAGAGGACTTGTCCTTTTCTTAAACAGGTTAAGGAGTGACAGGAAACATACCGGGCGCTCTCAGGAACTGCGAGAGACAGTAATTAGTGCTCAGGGCAAAACAGCACTGCCACAGGAAAAAAACAGGACCAGAAAAGTGTGTCTGCAGAGCACAACAGCGAAGACGCTGATGTGCTGAAGCAGCCTGGAGGCTAGATGCGCTACAGAAATTGGAATTATGAACTAGATTCTTCAGGGTAGAGAAAGGAATGCAGTGGAATAGAAATGGTCCCAAGTTTGGTTCTGTTTATTCAAACATACAATAGAATGCACATGGTCATCTGCTGTATGTTCTTTTTTTAATTGCATCTTATCGCACAATTGTTCATTTAATAACACATTGAGAAAATACCTGCCTGAAACAGAACTCACCATAAACTAGTGTTTGTTTCACTTAATGCACCGTTACTTCTCAGTGTGTTGCAGTTTCTCTGCTATCACTCCACGATTCACATCACTGGTTATCTTTAGTTACTGCTGATCCGTTATTTTAAGCGTCTGTGTGCTGTCTGTAAAATAATCGTTACACTGATCAGGCTTATATTGGGTCTGCAAGGGACATTTTTAATGCTGGCCGTGATCAAGAGGTGTCGGAACACCTGTTGAACAGCTTGCTGTAAGCCGTGACTGGTCCCATGCAGAGACCTATCCACAATATTAAGACCACCAGGTGCATTTAATATTGTGGCTGATCTGTGCATTTTTTTCAAAGAGTTATGTGAAAAATATTGTTCTTCAGCATTTGAATTTATTACTTGTCTTTGTATGAATGCAGATTTTGACTGACAAGACAGTGAAAAATAAACCATAAAACACCATGATTTGATCTAATCCTTGTATTTAAAATTACCAAGGTAGTTGGATTTCCCCATAAGTTCAATAGAATTGAACATAGTTGGCTGTAACGAGGATCTGATAGTTTAAGGTTTGTGCTGTTTCACAGTAACATCTTTTGCACCAGCTCCCTCTGTTGGTGAAACTGGAATTTTGGCCTCATTCATTTTAAATAGGGCAACCATAACGTTATAGTAACATAGAGCACTCTAGCACCCACTATGACCTCAATAGCAGAGTAGAATTATAACTTTTCTCACTGTTTCAACTTTAAAAATTGTAAATGTAGAAAAATTCATGGCAGAGCTTCTGCACTGGTTCAGGTTCATAGAGATTTCCGTTAACAAAAAAATAGGTAAAGACGCTTTTAAAAAGAATTGCTTATTAAAAAAAAGTTGCAGGGGAAATGTGTTTTAATAGTTGTGCCGTCCTAAATCCTAGATCTACTTCAGTTTTGACAAGTTAAAACAAAGAACATTTTCTATAACATATTGGATCCAGACAAAAGTTTGAAAAACAAAACCAGTAACAACTATGATTGACAAACCTTAATGACTGTACTTACCTCATTAGGCCATTCATTGTCAAAATGGGTCATTTATGAATTCATTTCACAGCTAATTATATCATTTCAGTTTATCAATTTTTTCTTGTGAAATGATTTCTTGCAGTAAAACCTCATTTCTGGGTGACGACCAATCCCTGCATTGTGGGTTTTAAGGCAGATTTACAAATTATGATATAACTCCGAACTAAATTTTAACAGAGCAGCTGATATTTAGCAACAGTCGTGTTATTTAAAATTGAAGGACAACAAAAGAACATTTTTATAAGGTTTATTTATGAAACAATTATATAAATAATAGTGGTTACAACTGGTCGTCTGTACCTTACACGATTATAGGAGAAAAGGCAAAAAAACGTCCATTGTTGGCGAAATGTCTAAAAATCTACAAATCTAGTCTTCCATTAGAAAATGACATCCAAATTAAAGCAAAATATGTACATATTTATACATGTTGCTTAAAAAAAACTGTTCTGTACAAGGCAACTTGTAATGTCAGACAATTATTAATTACAGAATAGTGGGCCTGCTGGTTTATGAAGTGTCCTTAAATTGTGTTAGTGGGTGTTAAAAGAGTGAAAAACTGTGGGAGTGATAAGAGGATGAAAACATTTTTAGAAAAGAGTCGGTGGGATGTCGCCGCGCTGGTCGTGAACCTGAAACACACCAATAACAAGAATCTAGAATTTCAAAAAAATGCAGTTAAACTGTGAATGTATAAAGATATGAAAGGCATGAACACTTTTGAAATAAGTAACAAGTCCAAAGTGATGGGAGATTTAAAAGTGAATGTAAGAATGAGCAGAAGGACGTGACAGTTCGTGACAGAGTGTGTTTCTCTCATTCTTTTCTTAGCTATAGTTCAGTGGTGTTTCTATGGCAAACTGCGTTGGAGTAGTTAAGAATGAAATAATACTAAGAAAATGAATAACATTATTGGGTGGAAGTGCTTGCTCAGAAATCCCACCAAACAACAACTATTTCACAGAGAAGCCTCGGTTCTATTTTGTTTAAACTGTCATTGGCTGTTTCCAATAAACCACATTCAATAAAAACCTGTGGCAAAAATTTAAACACTGTTCAATGATCATTCTGAAAAATGAACTAAAACTACGGGACTACAACATGGCAAATTTGGAACCATCTTCACAAATATTAGATCAGTGGTGCTCAGATCAAAAATGAATTACTTTGCTGCATAAGATGGTGAAGATATAACGTTTGTTTTGCACCCACAGTCAGCTGGACCTTCAGGCATTTTGGTATTTTGCCACAATGAAGGGAATCCCTCTTCTACGCTAGGACTGTTCTGTGGATTCCACACATGGCAAAGTTCAAAGCCAGAAAATCAAAAGTGCTGTCATGTAGGCACTCACTGAGGCTTTCCACCTTAAAAAGATGCTCGTCTGCTATCAGCTAAGGGGCCACATAAAGTTGCCTTTGTCTTTATACACAGTAAACATTAGTAAGACACTGTGCGTCGAGAGGAGGTGAAGAAGTGTAAAAATAAAAATTAGTAACTAATACTCGTCTTTTTGAAATGTGTCTTTCTTCTCACATTGCAGTTAACTGGCACACTCAGAGTTAAGATCCCACACAGGGAGATTGGTCCAGCTACCTCAGGTTATCCAGTTCTAAATATGGCTCGAGTTCAATGCTAGTTTTCTTTATCCAGCCACTGTCATAGTGCAGCAGAGGCATCAAAGAGAGAGGCACAGCACCTAGGTGCCATTGTCTGTCACACTGGAAGAGTTTGTTGAGGCTGCCGTTGGGGTTGATGGGTGATCCTCGCCTGGGCTGGAGGGCCGTCTTTAGGCCAGTAGAGTCGACTAAGATTGTGGTGCAGTTCATCCAGCTCGGCTGGCAGGGGGATGCCAAGCTCCTGGTTGAGGGACAGAGCTTTAAACCAGTCCTCCAGCTTCTGGAAAGGTGGACTGAGGGAGGAGGAGCGAGCAGAGAGGACACACAGAGGTTTGAGGTTAAAACCAGACTGACAAGGTTGAGAGAAAACATGAGGAAGCAATCTGCCAGCAGAGGCGTGTCCCTGTGCAGGCAGGTCAGGAAGGCATCTGAAAGCAGTTATTTCTCCCCCACTGCTTCGAAGGATTCTTGAGTTAAAGGAACCAGTGGAGACATTTCTCACGTGGCCATTCTGAGTGAAACTGTTTTTTCTGAGTTATTAATAAGCAAAGTGCTGCACTAGTCTGCAACTCTGTAAACAAGTAACTTTTACACCAAGAGCAGATACTCACCGGTTGTCCGGTGTGAGATCACAGCAGGCTACAGCCAGTGAAAAGAAGGCTGGTGGACAATCTTCAGGGAGGAATTTCTCCACAAACTTGCCAACATTCAGGCCATAGTCCAGAGTTCTGGGGAGGCACTCGGGGTCTGCGTAGACTTTTCCAATGATCTGGATCGTCGGCAAGAGGTAGAAAAATGGGTCAGTTCAATAAAAGATAGAGACACAGGAAGAATAAATAAAGGATAGAACCTAACATCATACAATGGCGTCTTTTAGAGACTGTGGAGACTTTTGAAGTTTTCTTGGTAATCCAATGTTTTGTCATAAGCTGATATGACAGCTGTGAAGTTGTTTTGAAAACTATTTTTGGCGTTGTCCTAGAAGCTCACACGCCCTGGATTTTACAATAGCATACCAACCGAAAGCAATGCAATCACAAGCTCTGCTACCAAAACACAACCGCAAACCATCAGGGTACAATCGGCGTGCTCTCACCTCACAAAGTACTATTCCAAATGAGAAAATGTCCACCTTCTCATCATAGCGTTTACCTGAAGGGACATTAAGGAAAGGATTAAGTAATGCACTCACTCAGCCGCACATTTAATTATTCTGTGAAAGTGTGGGATCAGTTTCTGCCTGCTATTCACCATTTAGCATCTCTGGAGCCATCCAGTAAGGGTTTCCAACAACAGTGTACCGCTTCTTTCTGTCGATGCGTCGCAAGACTCTCTTCTTAGTGGAAGGCTTTTCTGGTACTGGCTTAATTTTGTCCTCTACTACAAGTCGGGAAAGTCCAAAATCAGCAACGACCACAGTGTTGTCCTGTTGGAAGAGGAGACTTTTAATGGTTCATAAACAACAAACATGTAACATACAACTGAGAAAAAGATACTGGTTCAAAAGTGATGGAAATGTTTGTTTTGAGCTTTTGCAGGTTATTTTTCACGTAATACAATACTGTATTTAGTTCACGTCCAGGTTTTTCAAATGTTTTAAAATTTTTATGACAAATTTCTCACACAGGAGAGAATTAAAAAAAACTAACCTACGCTCTTTAGAACCAGATTTTCTTGGCACATCACAGAGCTGGGAACTAGTTTTATTTACACATGAATGCATGCCAGCTCACGAAGTGAATCCTTCCCACCTATATTCCTATTGTTTTCATTTCATGATGTGTAAGGGCTGGTGAGATGCCGCGTTACCTACCAGTTTAACCAGGCAGTTGTGGGAGTTAAGGTCTCTGTGTATGATGCTCATTGAGTGAAGGTAGGCCTAATACAAAGAGCAAAGTAAATGAGGGAAAAACTGAAACATCTGCAAGAACATTCCTTTTCATACAATAAAACAAGCAGCAGACAACATCACATCTTCCTTGACTGATGCTCTCTTTAATCCTTCAGCTCCATTGATGTAGAATTTGTGACTAATTTAGATCTCGTTAAATCCTTGCCACACAACGCAATGCGCTGCATGGCTGACTTAGCAGCCAAAGACTTTACTATTAGCCAACTCACCATGCCAGAAGCAATGCTCTTTGCAAAGCTGACCCTCTGCTCCCACGTAAACGGGTCCTGTAAAGTGCAGAGTTAAAAAAGAAACGAAGAAAAAAAGACAGATGGAAGAAATGAACAGACGTGACTCTGAGGCCGCAGGACTGAACACAAAACGATTTTGCATCCGTGTCAAACATGGACAAAAAGTAAACAAAATGAAACATTTCAAACAAAAAAAAAACAAAACTGCCCTTTCCCCATGATTAGTGACAACAGCAACAAACTCCCCTGTCTCTTCCTTGTGCCATGAGCTGAGCTTTAATCACTCGTCAGGAAGGGAACACAGCGCTTAAACTTCACCTAGCATTAGATTTTTTTAACACAATTTCTTATTCCGCGTCTTGTCCAGCCGACATGCCAGTCGGCCCACTACAGTGTCGAAAGTCCTTCTATATCAGTGCAGAGTTTAGTTCAGGTCATCGCCCTCCTACGCTACTCTGAGCTGCAAAAAGCTCTTTATGTGGACACTGAAGGTTTTTTTTGTGCTCCACAGCGGAAAGACAGAGAAGGCAAATTAACTAGTTTAACTCACTGTGTCTCTGATGGAATCCTTCAGGGTGCCTCCCTCAATGAACTCAGTTATTAAATTAAGCCTCTTATCCTTGTACAGCACACCGATGAACTGCAAAACATGAGGATGATCCAGGCTTCGCATCACTTTAACCTGAAAGTTACACAGAAAGAACCAAGTTCATTATAGTGATTGTATTATTAAAAGAGAGAAAAACTAGACTTGGGCAAGAACATCTACATGTCAAGGTAGAAAAAGGTCATTGTTGGAACATGTGGCATCTACAGCACGAGTACAATACAGTCACAGCCACTTTATTAGGCACACCTTGCTCGCAGCAAGGCTGGAAACATTTCTTAGAGATTATGGTCCATATTGATGTTATATCATTATCCCATTTTTTCAGATTTGTTGGCAGCGCAGCACTGTATGAATCTCCTGTTCCACCACATCCCCGGGGAACTCTACTAGATCGAGGTCTGGTGACTGTGGAGGTTATTTTCAAGAAACCAGTTTGAGATGATTTTAGATTTGTGACCTGTTGCGTTACATATGCTGCGTGTAACCAGCAGAAGACGGGAACGCCGTGTTAATGAAATGTCTCACACCCCCCCACCTCAGCCGGAACCATCGATACAAGGAAGGATGGATCCACGCTTTCTTGTTATTTACGCCAAATCCTGGGCCTACCATCCTAATGCTGCAGCACAATCCAGACTCATTAGACCAGGCCACATTTTTCCAGCCTTTTATGTCCAATTTAGGTGACTCCTTGTGAACTGTAGCAACAGTTTCAGGTTCTTATCTGACAGGAGTGTCTCCCTGTGTGGTCTTCTGCTGCTGTAACTTATCTCTCTGAAGGTTCTGCATCTTTTGATTGTAATGACTAGTTATTTGAGTTACAAATTCTCCTCTGACCTCTGGCATCAACAAGGCATTTTTCTCCCAAAGAATTGCTGCTCACTGGAAATCTTTTTCTGACTAATCACTGGAAACGCTAGACATGGTTGTACATGAAAATTCCAAACGATCAGTAGTTTCTCAAATATTCAACCCATCTGGCACCACCAACCATTCCATGTTCAAAGTTGCTTAAATCACCTGTCTTTCCCATTGTGATGCTCAGTTTGAAATTGAGCCGATCATAGAGACCATGGCTACATGCTCAAATGCATTGAGTTGTGGGCACGTAATTGGCTGATTACTTGCCGTATCGAGGAGTTGAAAATGTGTATCTAATAAAGTGGCTGTCAAATGTAAATCACAGGTTGATGCAGAGCCAGAGAACTCCTGCTGCAGACTACAAACCTCCTTTAGGAAAGTATTTTGGGTCTCTTCATCACAGCGGATCAGCTCCTTCATCACCATCACCTCTCCTGTGGCTTTATGAGTCACCTATCAGTCGGACAAAGACAACACATGTAAACTTCAATGCAGCACTGAAGTATTGGCATAAAAAAAAGAAAATAAAGGCCAGATGGGGGCTGACCTTGATGGCCTGTCCAAAGAAGCCTTTTCCCAAGATCTCCCCGTGGATGAGGTCACACGGCCGGAAAATGCGATGAGAACAGCTACTGGAAGATCTCAAGGATTCAGAGCGCCCAATGTCTCGTGTAATAAAAGCTGGCTCTTTGGGAGAATTGGGCCCAGGTGACTTACATATACTGTTACTGCGCCTAAAGTAGAGAGAATATTGAGAATACAACAACAACAAAAACTTTTTCTTGATAATTCTCATTTTTGTCTATGATTTTTGGTTGTTCTGACACACCTCAAAGACCTCCTCTTCAGCGTTCCTTCATCAGCCACATCCGTTCTCTCTAGGACTGCATCAGAGGGTGATGACAGACGCATGCGAGACGTGGCTGGTATTCCCAAACGGTTCCCAGGCGATCCCAGTCTGAGCCGATCCAAACGCTGTCTGACCGGGTCATACTCTATAAGGAGCTGCAACGTATGACTGGTGTGATGGATAAGATTGTCCACCTAAACAAACAATGACATTTAGAGTTGGATTTCCAGTGAATTTAATATATTACTCCCATAATGACGATGTGGAGTTAAAAAGAAAAAATATGTTTTTTAATTGATAAAAAAAAATAATAATTAATTGTCTTAAGATGTCATGGAGCAATTATTTTACATATAATTTTCACCAATGTAGAGAGAACAGTTTACACATTTACAATTCAGCAGGACTTGGTCCTATAAAAAGTATATCAAGTTTAAAGCCAAAACTACATAAAGCTTGTCTGAATCGCAATTGTTATGCAACAAAACTCAACCTTTAAGATGCTTTAATTTTGATGTGTAATAGTCACAAGCAAACAAAAAATGAAAACAGTATAAATAACTGCAGTGGAATGCATGTCATGGGGGGGGGTGTGGGAAAAAGCTTTTAGGTGCTGTCAGTCTACATACCGTCCTCTCCCACCTGAAGCATGTGTAAATGGAGGAATGTAAGGAATGCCAAAAATCATGTGTAGCCATTGTCAAATAAAAACATACCATTGCATATTAAACTCAAGGTATGTACTTTCCCATAATAAGAATGTTTATTAGAGTCATTCAAAGAATTTCAGCTCACATATTATAGTTTTCTGAAACGCGTATAAAAGATAAACTACCTCTTCCTCCATCAATGTTCCCACTGGAAGTCCATTGATCTCCAGGATCCTATCGCCAACATGGATGGCATTTCGTACCTCAGGACTAATAAGCATCCCTCTGACTCTGGAACAACACACATGTGAGTGTTAGCAGGACAAAACGAGGTCCTGATTTAAACATTTTATGTTAAGGAGAACTAGTTCTGTCTGCAATTCAGCCACCAAACAGGGACAGCTGATGTGAGTAACTGACACATAATCATATTAACCCATCAATAATCACATATGCTTGTTGCGGCACACTTACATAAACACACCAGTGACCTGGTATTTATCAAACCTATAATCAGTCTTACGTAAAGCGTTAGTCACTCTGTTCCCATGGAAGAATCAGACAGGTTCTCATTAGGTGCCACTTACTCTTTGACTTGTACGCTCACTGAGCCGTTAACGTCCCTCAGCACCGAGACAGAGAAGCCCCTCTTGCCATTGGCCGCAGAGGGCATTGAGATGAGGGTCACTGTGTGAGGCAGGGAGTCTAGGATCGAGTCGTGCGATCGCTTTTCCAACATTGGTGTAAGAACCACCTGCTTGTAGCACTTTCCACTAGAAACAGCCGGAGAATGAGAGAACAAGTGCATTTGAGATCATGTGCTTGTTGTCCACTTACTGTTCAAAGCACGAAAGCTGAAGGCTTCATGGAATAATGGCTAATAAATAATGTCTAAATAATATGTGGTAGTAGTAATACTAATTGCGCATTAACCCTAAAATCCCTATTTATTAGATAATTAAATTATAATCATCAGGTGTATGAGGAAACTCAACGAGGACATTTTGAAGTACAATTAAATGACAGGAAGTTTAGTGAATTAGAGGAACAGGAACTTTAAAAGTAGATGTGTTCGTTCTTCCCCACTTCAAACATAAATCCCAATATGCAGTTTAAGAACCCTATAACATAAGCACCTAAAATAAACCTCCAGCTGCACCTAACACCTTTAAACTAAACTGTCAATACTGGAAAAAAAAAAAAAAAAAACAGAGTCTGTGCTGGTGACTTACCAGTAGAGCTTTGATCGCTCGACCAAAGCATAGGTATCCCTGTCTTCAATCACAACCTTGCACCTCAAACAAACGAAGCACTCGGGGTGATACTTGTGTTCTCCGGCCACCTGGAAGAGCAAATAGAGCAGCTAATCACCACAGCGCGAAGAAGAAAGAAGTCATACGTTGATGGCAGTGGGCCGCCGCGTTCTGCTGCGTTGGGCTCTTCGGCGAGAACTGTGTGTTGTTTTACGTGTTGCTTTCAGCCCTCCTCCTCCTCCTCCTCCTGCTGCTGCAAGCGGTGACACAGTTGTAACACCTGCTTCACTCTCA
This sequence comes from Channa striata, assembly GCA_033026295.1. Classification (NCBI taxonomy): domain Eukaryota; kingdom Metazoa; phylum Chordata; class Actinopteri; order Anabantiformes; family Channidae; genus Channa; species Channa striata. The sequence goes on from CM065178.1 coordinate 6,607,580, forward strand.
GTCTGTCTGGAATTTGCTATGATGTCACCTTCCTCTGCAGGCATGAGCCACTCAACTCGCTGATGTTTTCGCTTTAAATCCCCTGAAACCAGCTTACAAACTGTCATGTGCTTTTATTCTCACCAACACTGCTTCAACACATCCCTGACAGTTTGCCCTGTCTGAAATGATCCCATTTTTACGTATCTCTCTTGCACGGACAGTGAGATAATATGTTTGCCGGTAACTGAACTGTGCACAAACATTTGCACAAAAAAAATGTTAAACTCCAATTATCAAATAAAAAGAATAATCCTGGGTTTTGCGAGAAAAGCAACGTAAATGTAGTTTAAATAAAATGTTGTTACTGTTTGAACAATGTACTAGTTTTGCAGTATAGCATTTTTGGATTTGGTCTGCAAGAAATCAATAAGCTTAACCATTTGATATCAGGACAAAATACCTGCAACACTAGACGTCAACCAAGTACAAAGAACACACATTTTTTTCCCTTCTTTTCTAAAATGTTTTTTTCCTGTTACTTGCAGGTCATTTTCCAGCTGTCTGCCAGCTGTGAGTAGCTCCTCTTTTGGGTGAGCAGTATCTATTAACAGTTATTTGCTGAGGGTGGGAACAATGGTTTTATTTTTGTCTATGAAATTGCTTTTTTTGAGTTCTTGTTAATTTTGTCACTGTTCAAACAACATACACAAAACCTGCAAACAGATTTGGAAACACAGCTACAATCAAAGTTCATCTACAATTTAGGCACATTTTTTTCACATTGCACACAAAGCCACTAAGTCAATGCTGGGAAAGGATTTCCCACAGCTAAAGGGAGATTAAAGTGATCATTGTGACATATCAGCAGCCTGTCTGTAACTCCCAGCCTTCAAGCCAAGAAGAGAAGCCCCACCGGCGATGGCAGGCACAACCCGTTTCAGGACTAAGCAACACTACAGAGTGGTAAATACTTAGAAAAGACAATAAAGGTGCGTAAGAGCTACATTTGACTCATTTTCAAGAGGCAGACAATGTGAAACTGACGGGCGAAGCAGGTGAAACTGATCAAAAACAACAAATGAAACAAATAATTCAAAGCAGCAACAACAACGGCGTTCTGGACTTGAATTCCCAACATCCAACAAGCAGCTCTGGGTGACCCTCCTCTGCCCATGGACCACAATGATTGTCTTTCTGTCTGAGAGGCGGCAGTGCCAATTCTGCTTTGCCAGAAACACTTGGCTTCACTAGCTGAAGAAGAAGGATGCCAATACTGAATAGAAGAGTCCATTATGTGTGTTGCTTGGTGGCAAAAAGAAAACTTTGGTCTGGCTCTATATTAGACAAGTGACCGTGACAGTGACCATGAAGAGCTGCTGCCACCTGAATTCAATATTTCAACTTGTGGACACTAAATCAAAACAGACTGATATTTGGATTGAGTCATCATCCATACATTTCTCTTGTGCGAGATGTCAAATGCTCCAGCGCTCCACTGAAATGTTTTGAAATGTTTTCTTCAAATACGTAATTCATTGCCTGTGTCACTCTGAAGGCTAAGTCAGCCAATGAAATCTGAATTTTATTTTACAGATGAATTTCATCAATGTACAAAACGTACATCACACTTTGACACCAACAGCCTTTGTCAAACAGGGGCTGCTCAGTTAGTTGGAACTAAAACAAAGACCAAAGGAGACACAAGCAGCCGATAAAAGACAATGGAAATGCAAAAACATAGCATATCATTAAAAAGTAATGCTCATACAAGTAGACTCATAATATGAGTGGTAGAATGTGAGTAATATCTACAGAGCCACCCCACCACAGAGGACTCAACATGATGGGATCCAAAACCACCTCATGTTCTAGTGTCTTCCCACTAAATACTCTGTGTCCTTGAAGAAATGGACTGTGGAGAGCTTCTGCACAAAAGGGGGAAAAGAACCAAGGCCTCAAGGGGTGAAACTAATTCAGGAGTGAGGTCTAGGGTCCAAATCTGCTATGTTCAGCAGCAGCCCATGGTAAAGTATGTAATGAATCACCACAAAAAGTGCCCCCTGCCTTCCAGTGCGTGTTAGTATAACTTCAGAGCAGTGGGGAGAATGGGAACACAGAGGGCAATGACACGCTCTGTGGCATTCTGCTATAATTTAAGTAGAGGGGGAAATTGTTGGCAATTGTTGTTATATGATTCATGGCAAGGCAAACGTTGAAAGCTTGGAACCGAAGCTTCACGCGATCACAGAATAGCAAATGAAATAGTTTAAAAAATAATAACAATAACATCTATCCATCTAGAAAGATAGAAAGATCTATAGATTGAGAGATTAGATGGATAGTCACATTAACACTGCACCAAGTGTTTTACAGGGCAATGTGTACTTTATTATAGAAAACGTGTGGCATTCTCCTTTAAAGAAGGTCTGAAGTTAATAATGTTTTAGTTTAGATTAAATGAGATCCATTATATTTTGTCAAATCTTTTAAACTAAAAAAAAAAAACAACATTGCATAAACATCTCTTGAAGAATTGTTCAAATGCAGCAGACGTACCATGGCTGGTCCAGTCATGAGCAGAGAGCAGCCGTGACAGAGCTCCCCAAACTTCTCCCAGTAGTGCTTGCGACAGTACAGCTTGCCATCCTTCTCATAGTACCAGTTGGTGAGGTGGTCACAACACACAGAACACCTGTGGGGACAAAACAGTCGTGGTCACGTTTCCACAAAGAGGTGAAACAGAGAAGAATGGAGCTATGACAGCCTCTAACAGGGGCTTTAACACACTCAAATGTGACAAAAGAAAACTACAAGTTTATAAGAATATATGAATCTATAAATTCATCTTTCAACTGTGAAACTGTAAAAAATCTTTAAGTGCACAATTTAAAATAGGTTAGAACCTTTTATTAAACAGTGCTCAACAGCAAAGCCTTTAAATGCATTCCACTGTCTCTGGAATGCAATAAATCACAGAAAAGCAACAATCACATATGACCAGCTTTGACTAATAAATGTTTAAGTATTTGAATTGTCTTTATTGACCCGGGAAAGTGAGATACAGAGTCAATACACTTTGAGCCACTCATTCCTCAATTTACATACATGGATTTCCAGTGAATGCTTTTAAACTATGGAAGAGATTGTGTATAAGTTCATCAATCATTACGCTGAACGTAACATGTTGAACTCGGAGGTCGGATCGCATAGGAACATTAGTTTTGGGCTTGTTACCAAAACAACATGTAGTCGTAACAAGGCGTGGGACACAGTAAATACCTCGTTCATGAGATGTGCTGGGTCTTGCACGAGTGCTGCTCTTTTGTGCAGTGACACAGTGTAAGAAAAACAGACAGCATGAAGTTTCTGCCAGGCCTTTTCTGATAGTGGACATTTCGTTATTAGCTGCTGAACACTATCCGCGATGCTGCCAAATCCGTTGCCCATTTCCAGCACCTTAATGGGATCCAGTTGTTTAAGAAAACACTGCAGCACCACTTTGACAATAACCTATAGATCTCCATGAGAGAACAGCTGTCAGATCATCGGTTTGTTTATTGTTCAGGCTTTCCTTAAAGTTATTGAAACTTGTCATTGTCCACTGATGGAGGACAACGTAAATAATCACCAAGCATCCTGTTAGTCCCTCAGCCGAGGTGCAAACCATGGGTGTATGTCTTGGGGTAAACCATTCCTCTCTCAACGGTCTCAACACTTTAAAAAAGTTCATATTAAGAACTTGTTATGCTTAATTCATTTTTATTGCATAATACTGCTCCAAACTGAATCAAACTATCACCCGAGAAGATACTTAGATACATACAAATTAGAAGGGACATTTATGGCTGTGACTTTGGAACAAAATGTTCGGAGTAAAAAAAGAATGCCAAAGTTGCCAGCAGACTGGGAAGCACCTGCAGGCTGCGACCTCGAACAAGCCGCACTGGTTATGCAAAACGGTGGCAGCAGGTTCAACTGCCACAACCCAATCAAGGATAATTCACAGTGTCTGAGATTAGGTTCCTGAAATGTCTGCCATGTTTTCGTGCTGTTGCCTGCCATTCAGACTTTGCAAAGGCTTCAACTAACTTACCAAAACTTTAGCCAATGGTGCATGATAGACAAATTAATCCCATTAAATGATGTTTCATTACTGTTTAGACTTAGATGGGACTGAAAATAAATCTTCTGATTTAAAAACAAGATCAGGAAAGGAGGTGTGACAGCACACAGGTTGCTTTCTGGAATGTTGACATTAATAAACATTAAACTGACACTTTACTGGCTTCCTGATGAACAACTATTTTCCACTGAGGGACATGCTCTTAGCCAACATGACTGAGAGGTCTGCTGATACTGCTGGCCTTTGGGAAAAGGCTCCACGTGCTTATAATATCAGGAATATCACATAAGACAAGTGCAACTACTTTCTTTTATGCAGGAGAAAATGTGGGAAAAGTTATTTTGAGAGAAATTGTTATTTTGCACGTTTATTCTTTTAGTGCAGCACTACCAGCGTCTTTCAACTAATATTCATGTATCACATAAGTATCTGCACAGCAGGTTTTACAGTTGATCCAGGCTTTTGGATTTTGCAAAGACTGCAGATAGTTTTTTGGAAACGGTGAAGGAGTCACCTCACACAGGAAAAACCACATTTGTATCATTTGAAAGGAGTGAACATGGGGAAAAACTCATTGTGAGGTAGATTTGATGTTTCACTCTCTAACATCAAGTGACAACGTTAATAGGAGGGGAAACACTCATTGACATAATGAGGGGAAGTGGAGCAGAAAGTTTGCTGAGGTAGATTTGATGTTTCATCTGATTTCTCTAACATCAAGCGTTTTGACATCTTTTCATGAATTTTTCTGCAGTTAATGGCCTTAGGAGGTGCAAACCGTGTAAGACGCACAACAGCAAAATGAGTTTGGCCTGATTCATCATCTGGCTACTGTGACATAATGAAGATGAAAGTGGAGCAGACTTTAAAGTTTGACTGTACAAAATCTTTTGTTGTAAAGCAACTCCTGCGTGAAGTAATAGTGGTTTATTTATGCTGCTCTGTACATTCGACATGTGTTATACCAGCCACACATCTGATTTAAATCTTTGTGAACAATTAGGGGAACAACAGATATTATTTCTCAGCCTGGATATTGGCGGCTTTAGTCTGGTTTATATGTGAGTATTTCTTTTAAAAGCCTAAAAAATTCTTTAGTAAATCCTGCTTCCGTCTGGATGCAGTATCAAAGAAAATTCTTTAGTCCTGCTTCTGTAACGACATAAAGATGATCCTACAATAACCTACACATTACAAATATTCATCACAATACAAGACATCAAGTTATTTAGTTTTTCGACTTTCAAACTCTGCTATGAACATGAGCCTAAAGAAATCCAGTACTGGTCAAGCTATTGTACGATCAGTGCAGCATCAAAATTATTGTAATATTTATCCTGGTGTAGCATGAAAAAGCAAACTACAACATTGTCTGCCTTGTTCTTCACTAAATTCCTAGCCAACACTACCTCATAAACTATCATTATTGCCCATTTTCGTCAAGATAAAGTGCTGTAAGGGTGCTTACAAAAACACCTGACTTCCTTCAGTGGGCGCCGATGAATGCAGGACAAACTCAGGTGGTTCTGCAATGAACAATGCAATGGTCCTGCCTGCACAAACACTTTAAAAATCAACATTACTCATTTCCTTAAATCCACATTCCTTCTGAAGTGTATTCCTTTGTTGGAGTATGGCACAGACCGAGTCAGAGAGTGACCTTTAATATGGTCCTAAAGACCTATGGAGGGTGTGTTTAACTTTTACTGAGACCTTATCTAAGGGTGTGTGGCTGCTGTGTTCCTAGTGTCCCGCACAATAAACTCTAAGAAGGGGAGAGTGACACTCATGTCTGTATAGTTAAAGCAATTAGTGTGTAAGAAAACCAATTGATCTTTGAAGTAACAAACCACAAATTACCCAGAGCCTAATTTATTGCAATAAAAACTTCTGAACCCAGGGATATCGTAAAGTTACGGAGACAAAAAAACAAAACACATCTACACATTCGAGAAGCTGAAACCTACAGACGTTTGGCATTTTTGCTTGAAGAACATTTATTTATATATAAAATATAAATTTATTGATTGATTTATCAAACAACAGGCAGTTAGTTGTCTGATCAGTTCATCAACTTACTCTTTCATACACATGCTCCGCATTAACGTTCGAGGACAGGACGAGAGCACAGTCCAATCACCCTGTGTTTTAAAAACACATCATACAATCCTCTTTTTATGACCAACTAGGACAATAATACCTGCAACTATTTACGCATTCATTAAAACACACGATAAAGAATACCCAGATTTCTTAAGGAAAAAAGCTAAAAGATTTTGCAGTCCGTGTCTCAGACAGCGGACTCACACCTCTGAATCGCTGTCTAGGAATGCAGAACACAGCAGAGTCTAATGCGCTGCTACCTATAGGCCTCAATACCAGAGCCAGGTTTACTGGAACAAGGGTGACCTCAGCTCGTAAGAATGCTACACAAGGTGAAAGTACGTGGACGGCAGAGTAGCGGCATGTGGACAATAGACAATACAAACACCACAGGGGTGTCACGTTAACACGGACACTTCAGCTTTGTTGTAGGATTTCCTCAGAGAGCTCAGACTTTTAGCTCTTTAAGCAACTGTCGGTGAGTAATGATCACGATATCTTACAACTTGTGAGGAAAACACAACTTTGAATGAACATATAGGATTTTCAGACGGATGACAATACTGCAGTCCAGCGCATGGGAAAAATATTAAAAAGTGTAACAGAAGATGTTCTGAGCAAGGATGAAGAAAGTTGCCAGGAAATGTAGGGAGAGGTATAAAGAGCTGGGGGGGGGGCAGGGGGGAGGAGATGATCAGCTGTGACTAACGCAGCTGTATCAGGAACTTTGCCTCTGTGATGATAAAAGGAGTTGGATGTATTTATAAAGAGTCAGCGATTGGAAGGAGTAAAAGGTTATGCAAGGACACTGCTAGATACTGGCTCAGACAATCAAGAGAGAAATTGCAGTTGTCAGAAACAGACCACACAGTCAGCATTAAATCTGTTTTTTTGCTTTTTGGACACGCCAGAAGACCCCCAGAGCCAGACTCCAGCCATAAAAACCAAAGGATTTTTGGATATGCTCTACTCCATGTGGCATCTGAGAAAAAGCTGGGTTTTAAAATGTTAGGGTCAAATGAGGTATGGTGACTCTTTGCATTGAAACTGCCGCTGGGAGCCTGCAGTCATTCCAAACACACATACCATTTTTGATCAGAGACAGTTTATTTAAGAAGTGCCAATTACGGTATATATATACGAATCATCTCATTTCATCTAAGAACCTCTGAATGTTAGTGTTAGCATTAGGTGGAACCCTGTTAGAGTTCGTGTTGGTATTCACACACACACACACACACACACACACACACACACAGGTATTTCACTATGGGGCATCGACCTGTGGAAATCGGAGAGCTCACATCAGCTCCAGTGTGGCAATCATTAAGCCTCTGAGCAGAGGGCAAACTCCTCTGTACGGCACTAAACCCTTTTCCAGTCTACAGGGTTTCGAGAAACCTGGACTGTGTGTCTGCAGAGGATCAGCTACGGGAATGACATCCAACAGTGCAGAGATGCTCACAAACAACAACGCCTTAAACAAAAAAAACGACAGCAATTAAAACACACATCCACAAAACAGAAGCCTCAGGAATTACCCACAAGGCCATTTCTAAGCACCAGCGAGCAGGGAGAAAACCTCCAGTTTCCATGTCAGGGTTCAGGGTCCAGGGTTCCACTGATCAGACTTACTGGAAGCAGGAGTTGTGCCAGGTGTCCTGGAGAACTGTGATGTGGAACGAGTCTTGGATTTTCCCTCCGCAGCTCACACAGTAACACTCATCTGTACCTGCAAGAAATCACAGTTCACTTCAAGCCAGAGAAGCAACAGCTGAGCAGCTTCGACCTTGCTGGACTAAACCGACTAGACTTGAGCAGCTTTTGTTTTTTGGGGGGGGGACGGAACCTGAAGCACATCTTACCTTCTTGTTCCTCCATCGACTCTCTGTGACTGTCGTCGACGCTCGACTCCGTTCACAAACTGCTCATGCTGCAGCGGGAGAGAGAAGTCCAACTTCTCCGCTTTGTCCAGCCAGAATTCCCAAAATTCCCACCGCCGAATAGGAGCCGGACACACGCTCGGGTCCCTTTAGTTCCTCGCCGAAACGAACGTCGTGAGTGATTTCGGTCGGCGCTGCTTTCTCGCCGCAGGCAGGATGACCGAGTGACGTAATGCGGCCCCACACATTCCTGTACGGAGAGCGGAAGGGCGCAACGGCAGCACCTGGAAGCGGGAGGAGGCGGAGGTTCGAACGTCCGCGGCAGTGGCGCCATCTGCCGGCGACACGGCCGCACTGCAGGAGGACACGTCCATCCAGTGTGTGTGTGTGTGTGTGTGTGTTTGTGTGTGTCCTCTGTTTCCCATTCAACTCCTGACACTTTGCTACGAGAACCAACAATCCTGGGACTGGCGGGATCTACAATCGCTGTCACCTTCAACGCTTTTTATTTATTATTTATTTATTTATTTATTTATTTATTTATTTTCCCAAATAAAATCATCTCTTCCATTTTTAAAATAATTATTGCTTGATTCACTGTGTATTGATGCATTTTTAAAGAAGTCAAATCCAGCGACAATGTGGACAAATCCTTGTGCTTCTCTGCAGTATGTGTTTCTCCACAGGGCACAAACGATTTCAGGCAAGCAGTACATTTTTTATTGTATTTAATGTTTTACTGGCTCTGTTGGAATATGGTTAAGTACATTCTTTGGACCATACACGATTTTTACACTTTATTCTACTGTACATTGTGTGTTATTCCTTTTGCAGGTTGTGGAAACAAATGAACAAGATTTCAGATCCAAAATAGGAACACAATAAAATAAAACAGAGCTTTGAAAATTCCTAAGCGATCCTCATGCATGTTTTTTCAATTTATGTTACACATTAATGATCCGCACACAATGAAAACAGATTGACTGTAGTTCATCTGTTGCATCCTCACCTCCACCTTTCCATCGTTTGGTCACATAGATTGTGTATTTCATGGCTGTATTTTCTTACTTCATCGTGTTCCCCTGCTCATTAATAGGGTGCAGCTTCCTGGAGCCAGAGGTTTCCTCCCGTTTGTGACACCCGTGCTTAGCAAACCTTTGGAAGTGAAGGTGAGACTGGTAAAGTAAGTCTGGTCGGTTTTCTTGCTCATCCTTTAGGTCACAATAGACCTCAAAATGCACTTGACTGAAAAATAACATGCTGCATTGGCCCTGTTTAAACTCTTTAAACTCTTATTTACCCATTCACACACACATTCATGCACCGATGGGGGAGCTGCTATCCACCTAAGTGGGGTTCAGAGTCTTGCTCAATGACACTCCGACATGTGACCAGAGATCTAATCAACAACTGTGGGATTGGTGGACTGAGCCACAGTCGATATAATATTATATCTATGACAAACTTGGTCGTGCTCTGAATTTAACTGCAGAACATCTTCTGCTCACGAAAGCAGAACGACACAGATGTAGGGGAAGTGCATTGGTTTTTGGTGTCCTCTTTCTAAATTTGCTGTTTACCGTGGGACTACGCGCTTCAGCAGTTTTTTAAGATGGTCACTCCCATCTTGCAGAGAACTGAAATCAACCCTGTCTCATAGATTCGATTACCAACTAGAGAGAATTAAGAAAAACTAGTTAAATTTAAAAACGAGAGGAGATTATGGAGGTTTTTACTCAGTACAATAATACTGCAATGAAATCATTGTCTATGAAGGCATCAGCTCCACAGTTAAAATCTGTCTAAACTATGCTACATATTCATCTGCTTTTTAACTATTTTGGACTATCTGAGAGTTTGATGATCCAACAGAAAAACTCAAATGTCTTCTTCAAAATTTGCTGTCTCTGTTTTCCTAAATTTCTTGGGAACTGACTTGAATATGTTTATTTTATGTTCTTTTTTCCCAGGGATGCTGTGATTGTGTCTTTGACCAGCTCCTTCACTAGTGTGCTGGCTGGGTTCACGATCCTCTCAGCCACTGGCTACATGGCTCATAGACACGACCTCCCAGTGGATAACAAAGCTATAGATGGTAAGTATTCAGCTGGGAAGGTCCAATGCACTTCAATCTCATAACACAGTTTAATTATAAGTATCTAAACAAGAGGGCAGAGTCATACACTTGATGTTATATACCGTATTTTTCGGACCATAAGCCGCTACTTTTTCCGACGTTTTGAACCACACAGTAGATTAAGCGCCAGTTTTTATTTATAAGTGTTACAGGCACCATTAGGTTCAGGTGTATGAATAAACAAACAAAAAGAGGCGTAATTCGTGAAGAATAAGTCTTCTCCTTTGGCATGGAACACGTTTAATTATGATGTTATGAACAATCTCATAATAGTCCGATGCGGTTTATATGTGACAAAATATATATTTCTTTTAAATAAAATGTAATAATAAGTATAAAATGAAGTACAAATAGACTCTAGTTTCTGTTCTCTGGGGTTTTATTGGAAACACATTTACTGTACAGACAGCGGAACCAAGTGCATTTTCTAAAATTATGAGTTTCAAACTTCTCAGGTGAAAAGTGGAGCTGAGTTAATGGAAGCATGAGGCTCTGAATTTGTCCATGTTTGTGTATCTGCATCTTATTAACAATGATGTTACTGTGTCCTCTGTTCAGGTCCTGGTTTGGACGCTGTCCCCTATGCCTGTCTTTCAGCTGTGTGTCTGGGCCTGGACAGACAGGTTCTCTAAACAATTCTCACTCTCACTGTACTGTAAATATATGATGACGTGCAGGATGTCCTTGATGCTGGAGCCAAACGCTGCCCACTTAAAACTGTATCAGTAACCAGCTCTTGCATCAAGAAAAGTCAGAGTTTTTGCCTCTCTGAGAGTTTCTTTTAGGAGGAAGGTGGCTCATGGGGAAACAGTGGAAAATTGAGGTTCCATTACTCAACTAATATATTGTGGCAAAACATTTACCGAAAATTTCTTTCCCAACCGTGCATATTGAGGAAGTCAATTTTTATGCTACTTTCTACTTATTATTGCTTATATTAACAACTGCAATCCCTATCTGCTTATATTTTAGACTTATTTCCTCAGTTTCGATAAATCATGACTGCTTTTTGCACCAGCTCACCAAAACCAGTTCTTGGTACTGGATTACTACATTAGAGAGTCACTGGGTGGCAGCAGAGCAACTTTGAACAGACTGAGTAGATCCCAAAGCTGAGGAGTAAACTGTGGGGCAAGAGAAGTCTGTTTCCCCTTTTGTGAACCTGACATCACACTAAACCTAACCAACTGTGTCTGAAAAACAACAAAAAACTATCAAGAAGAAACATGCAAACTATCAAGGCAAACTAAATGTCTGAAACCGTTAAAGTTAACTAAACTAGAAAATAGACAGAAAAGAGGACAAATATACGCACAAAATGACAACAAAGAGGTAAACAAATGACCAACAGGACTCAGGTGGTTTTGGGGACACCAGAGATGACCAAAATTAAAAAACAACCACAAATGGTCAAAAAATAACTAAATAACACATGAAAGCCACAAAAACAGACACTAAAATGACTGAAAACGCACAATTGCCTGTTTTCTCATAATCTGGACCTGACAAACACCATCATGCATAGAAGACGTTTTTAAATAAATGATTCTACTGGGATTGAAACCACATCCACGGGTGTGACTGGTTCTTCGGCCAACACACTGAGATGCGGTAACACTTCAAACAAAGGAGAGCACATCTGAATGCAGTGCTCCCAGAGGTTTGGAAGTTAATCAGACGCCGCTCGTACTGCAGTAGCACCCGGGCAGAAGTGTCTGTTAATCAATACTCCTTCCCTACCTCCCTCGTGACAGGACACATCATGGGCACTAAATTAGCACTGGGATCACTGTTTGATCAATAGCCATAGACAGTACAGCCCGAGGGCAGTAAATTAATGGGTATACACGGCAGAGGGGAAGTGTTTGTGAGCCTGAATGGGCAGCGAAGGGAAAGATGGGTCACTGTCTAACTCCTGTTGTGGGGTGTGAAGACATTCATCTGTGCCAGGCAAAGAGCTAAACCAGGATTCTCGAGTTGGAGCTCTTTCAGATCTTGTCCGACTTTGGTTCATCCACTGGAGAAGCTGATTGGGACTTAGACAACTGTAACTGCACACGAAAAAACGAGAGTTTTCACTCTGTTGTGACCATTAAAACTTCTTTTTAGTACCTTTTCTTTTGTTCCACTCTCCTGTTTCAGGTTTTTACCATTGTATGTAAAAGTAAATTGTATGTAAATTGTATGCAATTTATGAAGGGAAACATTTAAATCAAAATACTTTGATTATTATTGCTTACAATAAAAGTCATATTGAGATCAACAAAAGAATTATTACAAAAAAGAAACAGAATGTTCAAAGTATACATACATTAAAATGAGTGTCTTAACACACACAAAGTGTAGAAGGTTTGACATATTTAAATGGGATTGTATTGGATGTTACAATAGTGTTAGCACTTCCATATACTGTTATAATACGTACAGTGTATGTCCTTCCTTGATGCACTAATCTAAAGGCTTTTTGCCTTTCGCTGCATTAAGAAGATTTACTATTAATACCATTTTTATTTTGCTGTTTTGTATTTTCATTACTCATTATTTCTAAATTTAAAACATTATTGATTTCATTACAGTTTCAAGGCCAGAGTGAACACAGTCAATATATGTAATGCTCAATAAAACATTTTGAAATAATCAAAATTGATTGATTGTGCACCACTACAAAGAAGTGCAAAGCTTTGTGTTTTTTTAAACCCTTTTTCCTGTGACCTCTGTGAGATTCTTTCATTTTCAACAAGTGGAGCAGATCAGAGACCGCAAGTGAAGACGGCATCACCTTAAAGCATTTCACTTGTCTTCTGTGTGTGTCTGAATAGCATGAAGCATGTTTTCACTGTGCAGAGTCGTCTTCACTGCACCTGCAGTGGTTTCTTTTAGGTTTGCTCTCTTTTGTGGTTGGTCTGATGTGCCTTTCACTGCACCATGTCTAGGCGGATGTGATACATCTCTGTATTGCGTGGTGGCAGTAACCTATAGCGAGGCAACGCGGTTAGAACAGAAAAACAAGTAAAACAAAGGTGTGAATTTCCATTTGAGTGAACCAGGGTGGGAACTGCTGCCCATTTGAGTCCCACTAGTTTTTAGGCTCTATCATATATTCAGGGATTTATCGTGGTGGCATTCATATTTACTGCATACAGGTTTTGTCCAGTATATCTGAATGAGCATATTTGTTTTTCATTTCAAGCCATTAAAATGCTAATGAGTGTATCTTGCCAACTATTCATATGCAGATAAGAGCTTATGAGGCTCAGATGCTACAGTGTGCCCCTGCTGCACAGTTGCCTTTGTTTATTCAGGATTTCTTTTGCTTTCTTTCAGACTCTTTAGGATGTGCATGCATAACAAATCTGACCTTAAACAGAAATCACCTCCAGCTGGTAATTAGGCCACAACTCAAAGCATTTGTTGGCCTTTATTTCCAATATGAACTGATGTTATACACATACAAAGAATCCGTTTTCTTCTCTAGGGACAGTGTTTATTTCTCTTCCTGACAGGTTAGCCAACAGTTTTCCACGGTGTCAGAATATTGTATTTGCTAACTAACTGGTAAGTATACAAGACAACTTAACATCATGGTGTAATTCTGTTTTAAATATGAAATATTTGACATGAATATTTTGAGGCCATTTAAGTCCATTCAGCTGTAATGCTAGACTTTCATAAATGCATAATAGAAAGAATATGTCTTCAATGAAATCCAGTGAGGGAACTCAAGGCTGAATGTGGCAGAGTCTGCAGCCATGTGAGGTCTCAGTGGATTCCTCGATTTATGCATGGACTCTTCCTTTGTGCATTGTGAGCATTTGTGATCGTAAACAAGCTGCAGTGCTCATCCAAAAGAATTTCCAATTCCATCAGTTTGAAAAAACACAACAAATATGTGTGTATAACATAAGTGTTTTTTTATACTTTAATAAAAAGCCCTAAAGTGTATCATTCAGTGAATAATAATTAAAAAATTGATCTGACAAATTGCTTGTTGCATATAACACACCAAAAATAATTTTTGTTGTGTGTATAGGAATTAGAGTTGACATGTTCTGATGTGTATGAGTGTGCGTGTGTGTGTGTGTGTGTGTGTGTGCATGTGTGTTTGTGAGTCCAGAAGTGAATTTTACAGTGATGACATGGTTTAAGGTTAGAGTAAGGGTCAGGGTGAGGGCATAGGTTCTAAATAAGGTGTTAAATTTAGGGTGAAACTAAAACTCCATTAGGGGTAACAAGTACGGTACGTATAAATAGCCTAATATGCAAATACTGCACTTTCTGTAGAAATCTGCATCCGGTTCACAGTACTGAGAGTACTGAAAGCACAATAACCCACCTTACAGAGGACGTTCTGTCTGTGCTCACCGAGGCATTTGTTTGTTTTTGAACAAACAAATGCAAAACTCATTCTGATAATTGAGGTTTGCGTCTCTCCAGGAAATTGCAGATTGTCCAATTGTGTAGCAAGGCCCAGAACACCAGCCCTCCACTGATAATTATACATCACAACAAATCTCTCTCTTTCACACACCCGCACACACACACACAGCCGTTTTCTACAACTCCTCTTTGTTTTTGCTGTCACTGCAACTGGAGCTTTCAGACACTTTCAGATACAGTATGAGGAACTGCGACAAAGCCACTTAAAAGAATGTGTCACATTATAGTCATTTGTAAATATCTGCAGTTCTTCCTATTTGGTCTTTAGCTGGTGGGAAGCATAACTCGGTTATGCTTGGTAAAAGTACATTTAACAGGTATACTGTTGTTGTGCACACTCCGCAACTTTGCACGGTAATGGAAAACTTAAGAGTCGTGTTAAACAAGCACCTCTGATGACCATTTCCAGGTAAGTCGATTTGCACCAACGTATAAATTCAATGAGCTGAAGGACCATGTGCAACAGCCAACGAAATGAAGCTAGTGAGTTGTGACCAAACATGCGCTGTATCGGTATTAGTTGTGTCTAATAAGCCACGGCAGGGAGCAGAGTGAAAGAATCGTGTCAGTAAAAGTCATGTATCTCCAGTAATGCCAGTCGTGCCGCGGCAACGACGTTGTGTTGCTTCCTGAATAGCAATTGCAGTGTGTAGTTGATTTCACAGCTTCAGTCCTTTAAGTATGTGTGTATGTGTGGGTGGAAAATCTATAGTTAAAAAAAAAACTGATTAGTCTGTTGATTGCTGAGTGCCACTGCTGGGGATTTAAGATGAATGCTTAGGATAATCTCATCATTAATTCATATTTCTAATTAATTCAGTGTGCACTTTAAATAATGCTGAGTCTTTTTTTTTTTTTTTTGGTAATTTTTAGCAAGACTGCAGAATTATTAATGCCTTCAGCCATTACCGGGTATAATGGATGAGGACTGCTACCTCAATAAATTCTCTTCCACCTGCTCGTTCTTCAGAGAAACAAACTGGCCACAGCGTTTCTCTCTTTTAGACCCTCGTCTATTGTGTTATCTCTGGCTGAAGACAAATACTACAACCCAGTCTGCTGTCTGAAAGAGACCTAATAAGATTTCAGAGCTGCTCAAGGCAAGTGCTGGCTAGAGTGTGATCCATCCATCCGAACAGGACATGGTTACCGTTACTTGGTTACTATTAACAAGGGCTTTTGTTTGTATCAGTTCCACCATGGACCACACAGCTTCACTGAAGGCCACAGCGTCACTGTGCAGTCGCAGTTTTAGTTTCCTACAGAAGAGAGGAAGTTATGTCGTGTTGAAGACCACAGTGCTGTATCTACTGGATACAGGAAGCCAGAGGATGTGCAGTGAAACTCTTGAGCTACTTGAGTTTGAGTTGGTCAAACTGCTTGAAACTGTTTTAACAGGGATCCAGTCATAAGAATGTTGCTTTGCAATGATATTGTCACTTTAGAAAAACATAAGATCATTAGATCATCAGAAAAACAATCTGGGAAATGGAGCCGCATTTTTTTTTTTCTGCTCCATGTCTCTCCAAATCTTTTGGAGAGTGACACTAATACAAGCATGAAATATGAACGACTGTAGTCACACAAGAAGCTGTGTTTATAATTTCACATAAGATTTCAAACTGATGAGGCTGTATGAAGGAGCTGTGCATTCTTGGTGGTTGTAGAGAAGTTTAATATCACGATGCATTTTTCCCAGTAGGCGTTTGAGTTCCTGTGCTATGCAAGAAAATGTTCATGAATGTCCTTTTATGTAACACGTTGAAAACTCTCAAACAAAATAAAGCTGTAAACCTCACTTACGTAATTGCTGCTGTTGCCAAAAAGCTGCCTGCAGAGTAGGAAGCAAGTATTTATTGGTTTAAAGGTCAAACAGAGTGCGGAGCGACTACACTTATTGATTGTGTTATTCCTGTGTCAAATCAATGAGAACCATTCCAGAAAGGAACTGTAAGGTTAGAAATGATTACCGCAGTGCAGAAGAAAACGAAACACAGCGCAGCTACGTCTTTTCCTAAACGTGCCAAATCAGATTATAAGCTGATTGACACAATAAAACGAACGCATTCCGCAACATCTCACGGAAAGCTGAGAACGGCGTCTTTCGGTGACAGCTAGTCTGAAGGGAAACTCTTTCATTGCTCTGTCAAATGTTATTCTTTTCCTGTGACAAAAATACAGTAGGTTGACATCATGCAAACCCAGCCCCACCCACGACGTAACATTTAAAATAAGTTCCTGTTTACAGCTTGACAACTCGATTGCTCCTTTGGACAGTGAAGCTTGACACTGAATACAAAGAGGTGATGTGTGGGCTGGGGCATAGAAGTATCATTGACCGACTTTGGCCTCTTGAGATATGTGGTGTTGTAATGTATGAATAAATATTCCACTGACAAAAAATTATTTTTATATGTTGTGTGCTATCTGTGCTTTGATCAGCTCCTGACATGAAACAGGGCTAATAGAAGAACGATTTGAAAATGGAGAAACATTCCTCACATTCCCGTCCATATCTCTGCCAACACTTTCCCATGAGAAAGCCCACATTTCATACAAAGAGCCCATTATTATGTATTTGCTTCTGTCTTGTGGATTTGAGACAAACCAGTCACACACAGGTCAGCACACATTGCTGTGGACATGCAAAGGTTTTGTGGATGTGATGGAAGTCCTAGAGAATTTATCGCATGCTCTGTATTACTCAGTGCCCATTTCTGACCTCTGACATGCGTGCACGTTTACAGCATCACCGAAGAAGACGGAAATCTGAGAGATGTTGTGCCCATCGGCAGCACTGCGAAAGGGCCTTTTATCTGACCAAACCCACAAAGTCCTTCAACTTTCCCGAACAAAGTTTTATCATTCTGCTGTTTGGCTGCCGCCCCGTCCAGTCTGCCTGATTCAGCATGAGTAACATCAATTCTGCACTGGTGAGACGAAGAGTGCCCCTCTAAGTTGGAGCCCGTCGCTGAGTCACTGTAGAGCAGAGTAATTGTAGGTGACAGCACCACGCACGACAGCACAGACAGCAACTAACCCGTGAATTGATGCTGCTGAAATATGCAGTCATCTCCGTTGTGTCAGCACCATGCCTCTGAGGGCAGACTGGCACTAAGCTTGTAATAACTGTTTGACTTACTCAGGCTACTGGAGCACGAGCAGCAGGCTTCTGCGAACCTCACAGGTGAGACAAACAATTCTCTTTCATTATTGTTTGCATAGTCACACTGTTGTTGAACACGCCAGGAAAATGGATTGAAGATGCAAAACCTGCTGCATCCATCTTGTGTGATCTCTCTGATTGCATGTAGATGTCTTGTTGTGCGCAAGGACTTTAAATGTTGGTGTAATGCATTTGCTCTGAGCCACAGTTGTGCGAGTTAGAGACGGAGCAATTAAACCGATTGAACTGATTCAAGGTGCAGAAAGGATGATCACTCTGATCTGACACAGCAGCTAAACATCTGGAGGTGGATTTGAGAGGGGAAACAGAAACAAGGATTAAAAAATGACCCAATTTGGGTGAGTTTGCCCATATCACAGGAGAAAAACTAACTGGGTTACTCGCTAAAAATGGGTTATAGTGTTACTATTACATTTAATATTGCTGTTGGTTTAACCCCAAAAACTGTCAGACACAAACATCTGTCTCACAGTCCACAGCCACTGTATGCTTCAATTTGTGTAACCCAACAATACTGGATGAAAGTGGCCACATCTGGCCAAAACATCTGTCTGTGTTTGGGTGACCCTGAAGAGGTGCACAACCATGCTGCTGTACATCAAATGAACACATTTTTAATAAGCCAATATTGGCATATTTTCTGCACATTTTATAAAGATGTATAGTTTAACGTCAGCTACAAACGCCTTGTGTATTGACGGAGCGTCTCCACGGTAGAGGACCTGCCAGTGTCTCCCCACGCCTGCGTGTCTCTGCACGTACAGCAGGCAGTGCTGTCGGTCCGTCCGTGCGGGCGGGCGGGGAGTGCGGGGCGCACGGTGCAGCGCTCCTCTCCTCCTCTGCCTCTCCGCAGCGTCACGCAGCCTCCGCTCACACCGGACCCGCGACGGAACGGACGCAGCACCGGATCCACCACGCGCTGACCTTAACGGACGACGACGACGACTGGGGGGAGCGAGGTGTCGCAGCGAGGCTGCTGCGGACGGACGAGCCCGCGGTGCCGTTAACACGCTCCCTCCGTTTCCCCGACGGACGGCGCGAAGCGGCGGTTCATCTGCGGCGCAGGGGCCCAGCGGACTGATGGGATCGGTCAACTAACGGCGTCCGTGCTCGAACGAAGGCGCAGCTGTGCGGAGAACATGCGGCTGTTCGTGTTTGGCTGATGGTGATGGACCGTCATGCCTGAGTCCGAGCTCGGCAGCCGAGACGCAGCAACATCACGTCCTCAGCCGCAGCCTTGACTCGTGTTTGAGGTAAGACGGTCCCACGGTCCCACGGTCCGTCTGTGGGAATGTGTGATCGAGTCCTGGTGCATTTGCCGAAGTCTCGGTGCTTTCACGGTGCAGGAGCCGCGAGTTGACACAGGCCCCCTAAGACAAAGCCGGACGGAGACACTGTCCCGGTGTCTTTCTCAGTCCGGCCGCTAATGTTCTCTGGCTTTAGTAATGAACAAAGGAGCGTGAGCCGTTAAAGGCCACACGTGTGTTTGACCAGACTGATAAAAACCTCAGTGTCAAACCCGAAGTTGACTGTTCGGTCTCATGGATCCTGCGGTTCGCTGTCAGCTGACAGGAGACACTGTCCACTTTCAATGACAGTAAAGACCCAACACCTTTACAATTTGAACCAAGGTGTGAAACCTCAAGGCTGGTCATTTAAAAAATTACCAAAAAAATTACTTTAGGAAGCCAATTTAAGTCTTTTTTGTATTTTAGTGTCTGTCTGTGTCTCTCAGATAGAACCACAATATCCCATTTCTCATCTATTTTATCTTATTTAGTTTTGCAAGATTGTTTTCTCTTTCTTCTTCATTTTGTCTCTAGTTTTAGCATTTCTTCTTCTAATCAGTTATTTCATTTTAGGCCAAAACTATTATCTGTTTCCAGTTTTACAAAAGTAAGGATTTGATTCATTTTATTTTTGTATCATTATTATATTAGTATATCATCATCATCATAAAACATGACATTTAAAAATGTTACCATAGCCTCTAGAAAATGTTAATAGGTCACTATTTTCTTGTATGCAAATGTTATTATTTCTCCTTTGTTGTGCAGCACATCTTGTACAAAGAAACTTCTAATGGTTTTAATGAATTATGTAAATTCATCACTCTCCTCTCCCCCTCATTGTTTGTGATGACCTTGGTGTATCGTAGATCACTGTAGTGAACCAGCTGCTCAGTGTGAAGTGTCGAAGTGGAAGAACATTATGGTTGTTAGCGCTGATCACAGGGATGTTAAAAACAATTAATAAATTGCACATATTGCTCTAACTGCTACTATTTCAGCACTTGGTGTGACATCAACCACAAACCTTGTGTGATGGCAGCGGGAGCGTGGCACTGAGTTCATAGCTGCTGAATCTAGACCAACTGAAAAGATCAATATCATGAACATGACAAAACTGCTCGCCCTTCAATAAATTAGGACGGAGAGCAGTTCTGTCATGTTCATGATATTGAACATGAAAATTTAAAATAATAAAATAAAATAAAAATGCAGTTTTGTTGTGAGTGTGTAGAAATCTGGGCATGTTGCTAACAGTGGGCTTTACTGTCCCATAACACCCTGATATTAAAGTGAACAACCATCAGAGAAATATTCCAAAAACTGATACTCATATTTGCTCTCTGGATAATGAGCAGATGCAGATCACACTGCTGCAGTTGATTTTGAATAATCATGGTCAAAGTCAGAGTGTAGCACTAGAAACCCCTCAGGAGCATCAGTCTCACTGCAAAGCCTGGATTCCGAAAGAAAGAAATGCTTTTGTAAATTTGATATTGAATTTTAGCTGAGGCCGCAGAGAAGAAGTTGAAAGTGGCTCAGACATGAAGTCCTTTGTGTGGCACTGGGGTGGCCAGCAGCAGAGTGAGAAGTCTTTGAATTCCTCCAGAGCTTATCTCTTCATCCTCTTGGTGACCCGTCAGGGACGTGCCGTGGATCGTATCCAGTGGCTGCTGGCTTTGAAGATCACCAGAGGAACGGAGCGGAGTGACAGCTTGCATGCTTGTGCTATAGCCATTACAGTCAAACGACAGTGGAGTAGGCTGGATGGCGCTCACTCCTGATATATCCCCGTCACGAGAGGATGTCAAGAGCCTCATTAGAGCGCCACAAAAATAGCTTGGCATTAAATACTCTGCTGTCTTTACCAAAGATGAACTGAAGCTTTCAGACTGTTTATAGCATCTGACATTCGAAAAGCAGAATAGCAGTTTGACCGATCCTGTTTTTGATTGTTGTGAATTCGAAACACAGAGGGTATCCCTTAATCGGTTATATTGTGCAATAACTTATTTCCCATTCCTCTGAAGAAAATATGATTTAGGATGGAGAAGAATATTTCAAACTGTGTTAGAGATGCACATCTTCAAAGAATGGGTTAGCCTTGCTGCATGCACATCTCAGCCAGATTTTCAGCTTATTGGAGGATTATTTACAGCGCTGCTCCTCTCCCGTAAGATGCATCCAGATAATCACTGCCCAGACAGGTGGTAGGATAATACCGGAATAAGATCTCGGATAAGTCCGTAAGAACCCAAAAGTTAAACTTGAACTCTCGTGTGTTGATAGATTTTAACTGACATTTAGCCGACAGAAGGAATGACTGATGACACGCTAATAGCCTGTTTGTCAGAGCTGCTGCTCATGCTTTTGTGTCAGACAGAGACAAACACCCTAACTAGGATAAGGATGTTGTTTAATCCAGCTGAGGTTAATAGGAGCCATGAGATGGGGGATGTGTGTGTGTGTGTGTGTGTGTTCTTCACACTAAACAGCGAGGTTGGCTCTTTGCATCTCCTAATATGCCAGGGGTCTAAAAGCAAGTCTGGTCTGATTGTGTTTTCTTTGGAGATATAGAGACGGAGATTGTTGCCATGGAGTCAGATCATTAATGTGTCGTTTGTATGTCTCCACTGAATGTACATGATTTTTAAAGTGGATCTGTTATGCCATCCAGCCTCTCAGATTCCTGTTACACTACCTGTCTGTTCCACTTTGGGAAACAGTAACATAACACTATGTAGAATATAAATACCACATTCAATATTTATTTTACTAGTACTCTTGAGTTTAGTGCAACAAAAAGCGCAAGACTCACCAAATACCCAGACACTAAGCCTATTTCATATTTGAATGACCGTTTTTCTCCAAGAGCAACACTTGCCTTTTTGTTGCCCACATTTCATCCAACTACTGTCTTAAATCAATCAACACATATCTGCACGTAAACTGTGGCACATGTGTGTTTATAGTTCATTAACAGCAGTTATCTCATGTAAAAAAAAATCATCTGGATCCTTTCAAGACTTTATCCCCGGTCACAGATAATCACATCATTTTCCATTCATCTGGAGGTTGGTCAGGGTCCCACTTGTGGCCTTGGCTCCACTCAGTCTCACCCAGATTCTGTTTGTTCCCGCACCATGAAACTCATTCCCAAGCGTGCGGACTACCTGCACAGGGGAGTCACACGGCTTGACACTGTATGTGTGCGAGAGAGATGAAAGAGCGAGGACGAGGGCGTGAAAGCCACTGAGGAAATGATGAGAAAGAAAAGAAGAGGAGAAAACTGTTTCTAGAAAGGCCGAATTCTCTGTGGTCCACCACTGACCTTGAAATGCTGCCAGTCACTGAGATTAGCACATCACCACTGTAATTGCCCACCTCGAGCAGCGGACCCCCCTTGTCCTTTCTTCAACTTGATCTCTACTTCACAAAAAGGCCTTTGTTGGGGTTAAAGCGTTGGGCTCTGTTTTCTGTACCTGCTGCACCAACACAGCCCCGAGCCGGCGACAGCCGAGGCCCTAAATGGAGTAATGTAGTTTACCAACTTGGCTTTTAGAAAACGGGAGCGCTGCCTGTGTGCTAGCCTGCGAAGCATTCATCTTTAGGTAGTGCTCTGACCTTAAACTAACGCTTCTTTTATGCTCCTAAATTAGTTCCCATACTAAAGTTGAACAACAAGGAATAATTGGAAGCAGATGAATTGGGGTAACGGTGTAATTTCTTTTTTCATTAAATGGCCTGCACTTTTATAGCGCTTTTCTACCTTTTATTATGCATTATACTGCTTCTTATTTACTCATTTGCACACACATTCACACACCAATGGGGGAGCTGGTTGCAAGAGGTGTTCAGTGTCTTGCTAAAGGACCCTCTGACATGTGACCAGAGGAGCCGGGGATCGAACCAGCAACCGTTGTTTGACGACCGCACCACAGTCGCCCCATCATGATTATGATGCCTGGGAAACATACAAAGGATTATTTTAAAGTGCTTCGGCTGATAAACCAAATTAGCGAGCAGGCCTGTGGTGTTTTTCTCAGCTTTGAGAACATCACTTTGAGCGGTGTTAGACAATCTGTGAAAACACGTCGATCCAGACTGCAGGGCGAAGAATTAGACAGACTTTTTCTTTAAAGAGGGTGTCAGGAGAGTTTGATAAGTCCTGTCCCAACAATACTGGTACAGAGCTTGAGGAGCCCCAGTGTGATAAGGAATCAGAAGGAGTGGAGCCCCCTCTGGGTCTGTCAGCCTGTGCAGTCAGTGTCAGTAGCGACTTCAGATCTACTTTTCAGCATGCTGGGCCTTGCTGGCCTGTCACACTCGCTAGCGAAATTTGTCAGGTTGCTGTAAAATGCACTACTTGTCCAAATCATCCCTCTGTTCCTCTCCAAACCCCCCGTTTACCACTGTGATGGAATAACAGGATCCTCAAACTTTTAAACGGATAAATTGCGTTTGCTTCCTGTTGGGAATCTGCCATTAAAGGTTAAATAGAGACGTGTTTTCATAATGGCATTGTGCTCAGTAATTGCCTCCCCTGGGATTTCATCTGAAAGATGTGCAACTATAAGCAAGCCGTGTTTATTTATACACACTTACTGTACTGTGAGGGCTTAATATTCTTACCTCAGCCTTACATCTTGTTCCATTAATTTCCAGTAGCAAGGAGGATGAGCGCCTAAGTCTATCCCCTTATCAGCTACTTTTCCGAATCTGGCGGTAAGCAGAGCGCGCACACGAGCTCCTCCTCAACACTAATATTCTCCATCTGTCAGCGAGGCTGCCCAGGTTGGCCGTGTTGTTAGGAACTATCACATGCAGTAAGCGAAGCACGCCTGGTCAGCCACAAGCCCACCGCCACGCCACGTCGACCCCCATCGCCTCCTCTCGCTCTGTGCCAGTGCAGATGTCTTTCCCAGGTTGCTTACGGGCAGGATGACTCAGCTCAGGCTCTCACTCAGTGCTTCACTGACTCCGGGTTCAGCTCTCTCCTCAGTCAACCGCAGTGACTTAAACACAGTCTGGCTGCGCCGTTAGACTGAGGCCAAAACACAGGCTGCATTATTTTCAGTGTAGTGGTTTTTTTTTTTTTTTTTTTTTTTCACCACTGCAGCACTGCAATGGATGTGTTAGACGTGATAGATTCGATTAATACGACGCTGTGGACCTGCTGCTCCCGTGAATCCATAATTCGTCCTGGAATTGTTAATCAACATGTGTCCTTTTTCTGTCAGGTTTGCTTTTGTACCCTGGCATTTCGACCATTTATTCATTACTTTAATCTGTTCGTTCAATCTCTGCTGCGTTTGTAGATAGTTTAAACTCTCTCCGTTTGCAGCAAGTGGCATTAAACCGTTTTAATACTGACTGTGGCTGATTATGTCCTTATGTAGCTGTTCGTAATCGTACCATTTTGAAAAGTACTGACACACAAGTATGTGAATAAGTCAAAGCCAATTTTTGAAATGAGATAAACATACCCACAATCTTTCTGTGGACCACAAAATAACTGCGCTGATTTTATCAGTCTGCTACAGTCACGGCTTGCTGAGGCTCTAAACTCCTTAACAAGTTGCATTCTGTGTTAAATAAATCTTAAACTGTCATTTCATTTCATTTGCCGTGCTATTATTACTGCAGATAATATTGGTTATTTATAGATCTGCACTGACATTCCAGTTCCCAACCCTAAACAAATGAGGTTTGAGAAATATGTTTTTGTTGTTCAGTGTGTGAAAAAATTACATTTCAAAAGCTCAACTGTGTCTTTTCTGTTTGAAACTTAAACAAAGACTCACTTTAAGTTTCTGGGGCAAATAGAACCAAATGTTTCTGCATGGCCAGAAGCCACAAGAGGGAAGTGAAAAAACATGTTAAGAAGATTTGGGTGAACTGGCCTTTTACATAAGTGCAGACAAATTATTCTTCTAACAAAATTTGAACACGTCACTAAGATATTGCTCAGTAATTTCTTAGATTACTGTTTCTATATGTCACAGGCATATGTCGTAAAACTTGCACAACCCTCGTCTTTCTTGCGTTGGTTCGGGGGAAGTTGTTCCACGTTGCATCAGAGCAGCAGTGAAGCTCTGCTCTGTGTGCTCGCCATATTTTATTCATCTTAGGAGAGGCTGCGGCGCTGAGGCTCGCTCCTTCCCGTTAGCCCAAAGCAGGGGGTTGTTAGAAAGCCTGAATCCCATGATGCCTTCTGTTTCTTCACGCACATACACTGGGACGTT
Organism: Channa striata; assembly: GCA_033026295.1. Taxonomy (NCBI): domain Eukaryota; kingdom Metazoa; phylum Chordata; class Actinopteri; order Anabantiformes; family Channidae; genus Channa; species Channa striata. Next base: position 6,632,966 of record CM065178.1, read on the forward strand.
TACTTCCATACGACACTGCTTCCATACACATACAGTCATATATTTATCCCATTTCCCTTATTGCAGACGTGATCCTTCATTCAAAGTTTGAGTCGGTGAAACAGTTTTAATACAGTGTGGTCTGATTCTTGATGTTGTATATTCAAGAAAATATAGAGCAGCTTAGCTTTACAGATCTGCAATTATGTAGTTGTTTTGTCATTTAAGATGCTGCTCTTTTATGTGCTGTTTATTCTTAGGACATTTATAGAAAACACATTTATAAACACAAACACCTTCATATAAATAACAAAAGGCCATCGCTAGAAACTCGCTGAAGATTTAAATATGAATACATTCACATACATACATTTTCCCAAGACAATTACTTGTAACTGAAAAAGATTTTATTAGGCATTAATCATAAACAAATAAAGCATGCAGTTAAGATTTAAGTAGCAAGTTGTTCAAGTAGATAAACATGTAAATTTATTAGATGCTCGGTCATGGAATTGTCATGTTAAATTGAGCTGATGGGACCAGCAGCGAGGACATAATTGCATCAACAACCATCAACAACAACAACAACATTTTAAAAGCAGGACGTGTGAGCAACAAGGCCTCTAATGATGTTCATGTTTAATTGGAGAAGATATGTTGACAGCAGGCCTCTGGTGCTGCTCGACCTTTACATGCAGATTTGCGTGATGCTGATGAGGTCCACGGTTCACTGCACATTTTGCAGGGCACGCTTACAGAGCATCCTGCTCCCAACGCGCTCCATGTTCCTCAGCTCGATGCGTCCGGACCACTGCACCCAGCTCGCTGCCGAGCGTGATTGTGCACACTGAGCAGCTTATCAAAAACAGCTAAAGAGCTTTTGCGCAGCGACAACACTCAGTGACAGATGAGCTGAGTGCTCTCATGTTGTCCTTTCATTCTCTTTTTATTAAAGGAGAATAAAGTATGAGTCTGCGATGTTGTTGGGCACAGCTCAGATGCTGTTTCGTGATGAGGCTCCCTCTGTTGCACCTACGTTGCTCCAGTTCGCCTCCTTCACTTCAGGTAGTGGTAATTTCCCAGACAGACTTTGAACAACCCCACAAGCGCGGGCATCAGATTCTTAGGAATCCACTGTGGGCTTTATATGTAGGTGGTGACAGCAAAATAGACGGCACACTAACAGCAAGAATGGTGACGTCTTCAAAGACTAGAATAACTCCGTCCTTGTAATACTTTTTATAGAATAATCACATACAGTAACACAGATGATTTACTTACAACGAAATGCTGTTTTATTGAATATCCGCTGCTTATTGTGCTTAAGCTGAGATGGCAGCTTGTACTTCAGGATCTTGTATTGTCTCAAGTGATCCCAGCATGTGGTGCTGCAGAGAGGATTTACCCTAGACAGCATCTTTAGTAGCCTTGATAATCCTCTCTTTACCCGGCTTTGAGTGTTGCAGACTAGCTCTCCATACTTTGGTCAAAATCCTAAACATTAAATTGGCTGGCAGAGAGCTGAGATCCATTATGAATCAACAAGGCAAAGAACAAGTCCCAAGATTTTTCCAGACAAAAATGGTTTCTGCTGTGTAAGATTCATCTCTTCGACCAAACCATAGTTAACGCGAGACTGTGTCAGTGCTGATTGCATATGCAACAATTTCCTCAGTGCTTCTGAAGTGCACATGCATTTAAAAATAAATACAATACGCTCTTTTAATTCCTCTCCCACAGTGGGAGGTGGAGTGAAGTGTTAGCCGCAGAAAAACAGTGGCGGAGGATTCAGCTTCTTGCTTAAGGACACTTGAGCAGAGTGGAAGCTCATTGACACCGGAGCTTGAATGGATGTCCTACAGTAGAGGGTCTGTCTCCCCTCTCACTGCACCGCTGAGCGTTCGCCTGTTTTTCTGTTCCCGCTCTGCCCAACGGACCAGACGAAGCTGAGTGATACAGAAGGACAGTTATGTCAACATCATCCTCTGAGAATAAGTCCCCTCAAAACACTGAGCTGAAATGATTCCGAAAGGATGCTGCTCTAAACAAGTGAAACAAAGAACCAATAATGTAGTACAAATTTATGCATCCAGACATTACCTGGTTACTTAGTTATAAATAAATTTTTATTAGAACACCTTTTGAGGCTCTATACATATCATATGTTATATGTATATGTCATTTATTTAATCAATAAACAGATTAAGGTGAGCAGTTGTGCAGGCAGCAGTTGCAGATTGTTGAATAACTTTATTGTTAAATGAAATCTCAGAAACGTGTGGGTCATATAACAATAGAGTCGTTCAACAATCTGCTGTCGGAGGTTTGATCGTTTCCTTTTTCACAGTTTCACATTTTGATTTGTGAGTGATTTGTGTTTTTCTAGTCTATTGATATTTAGAAGCGGTTTGACACTACGACTGCTTCATTGTCCGACATGAAAAACTGAGTGCCAGGCATCGGTTACTCAACATATTTCACATTTCACTGCAGGTTTTCAAGAAGAATTTGTCCATGTTGTTCCTTTTCCATTTATTGATGTGCTAAAAATTGTTCCAAGAAGAGGCATTTCCTTTTTCCCCTTATCCTTCCTCTTTCTCACCGAATAAACATTTGCTGAAACCCTCTGCAATCCCCTCTTAAGTCTATTCAAGCAGAGAGGACTGGGATTCTCAGCACAGCTGAGCTGGGGGAATTCATTTTTAATTAAAGCCGAGAGATCCTCTGTGCTTAGCAAAGGTGGGAGAGGAGATGGGGGAAAGGCTCATTTGTTCGTAAAAAAAAAAAAAAAAATGGGACTGCAGATATTCTGTAAGGCCCTGAATAAAGCGCTTTGTTAAAGTTGGATAGCGGAAGACATCATCTGATCTCCCACCGACAGCGTCTCCCTGCTGCAGAATAATTACTTCTTTTATGAAGCCATTAGAGAGACCAATTCCAGTGATTGCTTCTCAAATGCCCATCTACTGTATGTGGCCAACTGGGATTTGGGAGTGGCAACTGCGGAGGGTCGGTCTGAAACTCGCAACAGGAGTCTGGGATATTTCTCCGTGTTTGGCCCACTGGGACACGTCATTAGTTTCAGAACTTTCTTATTTTTCAGCAGTTTTCTCCCACATGTAGTCAGACACATATTTCTCTTCATTCACTTCATTTTTTAGTTCCAGTCATTTTCACAAACTCCGCAGTCCATGGCCAAACAAGTCTGGATCATTTCACTTGTTCCGTCCTTTTGCTCATGCCCAATTGAACTCCGCGGATTCTGTTGTTTCCTTCACCTTTTCCTTTGGACTCTGTCTGTTGATTACCACACTATACTGGAAAGGATCACAATCATCAGTCACCCCATTACAATGCTATGGATTAACGCCACTGTGCATGTAATGAATGTCAAAGAAGAGGATTACATTATTTTTAGACCCTTTAATTTACCTCTTCTCTTTCGGAGAAAAAAGGTCAGCACTGAGCTTAATGCACCACTGAGTATTATCAGGATTACAATGAGCCTTTTCCCTGGCATTGTGAGCTTAATTTTTAAGCTTCACAGGATGTGCTTGAAAACTCTTCCTCTTATGGGTCTGTTCAAGCTCTCCATTGCCAAATGCACTGGTATTTGTAATTAACCCCAGGAGGTTGGGAGGGTGAAGCCAACAGGTCTAAACTATTTCTTTTCATGGCCACAGCAGACAGTATGTCGTTGTCCTCAGTAAATGGCTGTTTCATAAGTTGCAAAACATAAGAAATGCAAAACCTTATGACGGTAATCCACTGGTTGAGAGAAAAGGTTGATGTAATGCACGGTCGCTGCTGATCTGACCCATGTGCCCAAAAACGTCCGCTTCCTATTGGCATTGAAGTCTTTAGAACTGAAATTATGAACGTGGAAATATATGTGTGCTAAGAGTCTAACGCTCTTTGAGTCAACTCAGTCTTACATTTGCTGTTTCTGTGCTGCAGTATTTGTCATAAACAAATAATTGCGTTTAGTTTTCTTCCATTGTAATATGCACAGATTTGGGAAATGATTGTGATAAAATTGTGGTTTTCCTAAAGAGTCGCCAGGTGTTGATGATGGAAAAATGTAACAGGGGCGCATTTTGACTTTGGGGTTCTATGAGCTTCCACAGCAAACGTTGTGCTGAATGATGTAGGATTCTTTCAACATTTCCCAAATTAATAGAAAAAAAACTCATAAGTACTCCCTTGCAATAAATGATAACTGATGTACTGTACCCAGATGTGTAGCATTCCTGCAGTGTGTGGGCGTGTTCTCTACATTTTGTAATTCGAGTTCTCTGAACCGTTCTCACTCCCATCCAGTCCTAGCGTAGTCATTGGCTCCTCAGCTGCTGACGGAATTAAAAATATGCAGAACCAACAAAGTTTTGACTGTGTTTTGGAAAAGCTGCCCCATATTTTACACACAAACTTCTGCTGTTAGACCATTTGGTTGCTTTAAAATATGTCTGTTTTTTTTAACAGTCAGAAACTATTTCTACTTTCTTTTCCGCCCAGATCACTGGGGAGCTTTGTACTTGGCAGTTAAAACAGAGCTTCACACGACACGTTTGATTGACTAATTCACACACAGACCATTGTTTTAATGATGGTTAAATTATAAATATGGGTTGGTCACTGAGGGATCTCATAGCTGAAAAAGCAAAAATGAGAACATTTACACCTCGTATGATTACCATCTCAGCAGGAAAATGACGGCAGGTTAAAAGAAGGAGCAGAGACACACAGTAGCTTTGTCACATCTGCAGCTTGTCTACAACGACTAAATTGCACATTTGTGACCTTTTTTATGACTTCCTGACAGGATGTTCTCATAAGTAGAACAAATACAATAACAACGTGTATAAAGGAGCCTTTAGAAACGTTATCACAGACTATGTGAAGTGGCACATTTAAGCATCAACTGTGAGGCTGTAATACGAGAGTTTTAAAAGCTTTTCCCTGGTGCCATAATATGTCACTGCTCAGAGATTCTTCATCTTTGCTGATGAGCTTCTTTTCGCAAGGCCACCAGTAAATAAGTGTGTTGGGCATAAAGCCAGTCACTAATGCATGCCACACTGGGATCAGACGCAGATAAAATTAAAAATGGCTGACATGAATATAGGAAGCCTAAACTGTGCTGCTTGGGAACTTTTGCCAAATGCTAAGCAAAGAAAAGTGCTTTGGCAGTGTGATAGTGTTGTTATTTGAAGCAGTCATGTTCACACTCCAGTTTTCACGGGTCATGCACTCTTAAGAGCTGCCATCTGTGCAGAGCGAGCCACTTGAATCTGTTCTGAAGAGCAGCAAGTTTTGGCATCTTGTTTATTTGAGCTGTCTCCTTCTAGGCTGCTAATATATTTTAAAAAGTTATTGTCGTCATGTGTGTATCAACATTATTATGCTTTTGAAGCAGAGATGTCATGTACTGAGTTGTCTTTTATAAACGCTCTGAAAAACCCGGCTGCCTTCTCTCTGAAGTTCCCTCCTGCATCTGTGATGGGGCATCGGGCAACTTTGCAAGTGGAATGACGTGGCTGGTGTTGTTACCAGGGGAGGATTGTGATCTTTAGTTTGATTTCATTTGACAAACACATCTAATGCGCTCTGGCAGGCCAAACACACCAGGAGAGTGGAAAGACAGGCCCCGGGGTGAGACGCGGGTCAGGGCTGCTGCTGCGACTAACGCTGTTAACTCTTCGCCTGCTGAAGAGTCGGTGTGATACAGCGCTCACACAACAGACACACACAGTAAGACAAAGTCAGAAACATGGACAACGGGAAAACTCCAGCGGTTTCCTCTTCCACTGCTGTCGCTGGTGTGACTGATAACCATGTTTTTCCTGCCACTGTTGCTGACTGTCTTCAACACTTCTGTAATGCGAGTTTTGCCCCACTGGAAGTAGGTTTGTTGTCACTGTGGACGCAACATAACCTCACTGAAATCCTACCATTCCGTGTTTTACTGTAAAATTTTTACTACTGTAAAACACAACAAACAAAATAGATTTTCAACTGGACAACATATGCTGGCTAATCAGAGGTCTAACGGTTTAAAGGGCTTCAGCCATGTTTGATTGAAGAGAACGCTCTTTGGCAATCGGGAGACAAAACTGGTTACAAATGCAGAGCCAAGAAGCAAAAAATGAATAAAATATAACTGCTTCTGTCGTGCCAGAAATCTAGAATCAGCTATTCTCAGAGTTTAAACCTGGTTGATATTTTTGAGGCAATTGAACATTCAACATATTTCCTAACAGTTTCTTCCCCTCAGAACTAATAAACAGTGTGTAATTATACAGATATATGAGCCCAGTGAACTGTCTGACACTGAGAGGTCAGGAGAGGGGCCACAGATTCGGCCTCAGCTCTTTCTCACTGGTCAGTGAGCCCCGGGACATATTTATGGGCTCACTCGTCGAGCCATTTGCTTGCAGCACATGCAGAGCTGGCTGTCTGCCTGCTTGCCAAACATTAACTTTGAAGTAACCCCTAAAATTCACTCTCATTAAATATGTGCCAGCTTATTTAATATGAATGTGAATTAATGCTCAGTCAGTGAATTGGCTCCTGCTCCACTTTTGTATTTGCCATGACTTTAGCAAACTATCTGATCTCAGTCTGAGATCAGATAGTTTTACACATATGTCCTGTTTTTTATAAATGAATAAATGCTGCAGTGGCTATTAAATGCACATTATGTGAGTGCTCTGGGTTTTTTTAATCAATCATGCTGATTTATAACTCGTAAGACTAATGACGTTACCATCAGCCTCATTTGTACTTACTCATAGGTAGAGTTCAATATCATTTTCATAACACGGGGGATCTGGATAATTAACACGAGTAATTAACCTCATGTGTCACACGTGTCTTTGTGCTGTTTTCTCTGACCTTGGTAAATGACCTTTACAGTTTATTGCTTTATAGCTATAGCCTCCATTACACAAGCTGTGCACACGCAGCCTTAAACCGATGCTCTCCGGTGTATCTTTGCCCATAACCTTCAAGGACCTACATCTGTACGGGGATGACTTGACATTTTCAGGATACTGTTTTCATCCACAGTACGTTAGCAGAAGGAGTAAGAGGCATGTTGATATATGCAGCTCCATTTTTGTTTTTAGACCTTATAACCTTTTACTGGGCTCAACCTAGATACAATTCTCTAAAGCCAACAAATAATTCGGGTTGAGACAAAGACCAGCTTGTCTGAATCATTTCTCTTTCGACAAAGAGTAAAATACTGACATATGGCTGAAACATCTCCACAGTTACCGACAGCGTATAGGAGCCACTTTTCAATATTGTTTATTCAGCTGTTGGGCTTTAGACACATTGTAAAGAATAATCAGCTGCATTTTTTGTGAATCCCTTTCTTCCTGTAGACATAAAGAAAGGATTTCTGACACATTTCTGAGACAAATGTTTCAAAGGATTTCACGAAAATATTGCAAATTTACTTGTGCACATTTAACTCAAACTACAGCACTACTTCAGCAAGTAGATGCTGTAGCAGATTTATTCCTCTGAATGTACTTTTTAACATATTTTAAAACCGTTAAGACAGAACAAATGTGACTTCTGTGTCTTTAATGCCCTGAGTGTGAGCTCCTCTAATCAGATTTGCTTTGATTCATTCGCAGCAACACCCTCCCTTCATATCTCAGGACACTTGGTGTTTGCCATTTTGGCTCTTAATTTGACCTGGGAGAAGATATTTGATCTTAGCAGAATGAATAATTAAAAGGCAGACAAAGACTTCAGCAATAAAAACCCTCTGTGTGTTATTTAGAAGTTGCTAAACAGGATACTGAGACAAAGTTTGAGAAGTCAGACAGGATGAGGATTGTCTTTTAGCCCTCACATTTGCAGACTGTGAGCCATTTCTCCTTGAGGGTCACAGACTCTCCCCACACGGGAGGGAAAAGCTGAAGGGTGGAAAGGCAAGGGAGGGGGTCTGCAGTCCCATTGAGGTTTCAGATGACAGGTTTCTGTGCATTTGTCCACAGGGCAGACAGAGAGCCACAAGGACGAGTGTCCCCTCGAATGTTCTGAAAAGTTCCTGACCCTAAGGAGTATTGCGTTGCATTTTCAAGTTGCCTCTAGGACTCGTCCCAGAACAGAGACGCCTTTGAGAGAGAGGCTGCGGACAATTTAGGAAATCTAGATTCAGCCTTTCTAAAACTGTTAAGCCTGGATGCCCCGTGTGTGTTTCAATTTCCTTTCTTATCACACAGTCACACATTACATCACCGTCGATCATCACCATAGATCGTCTTCTATAATCATTTTGATTCTTCTTATTAAAACCCAAAATAATCAGTGACAATCCTCCGGGGTAGTAGAACTTTGCTTCTGCTTTCCTCCTCCCAGTTTCACCTAATTTCACACAGATAAGTTAGAACTCTGAGTTTGTCGCGGTGACACTTTTCTGTTTGCTGCACTCGGTGATGACAGTGATGAGCCTTGTAAGTGATGCTGCCTTGGTTTTTGCTTCCTGCTATTGCACCTGCAAAAAAAAAGCCAACTCAGGTGTGCACTTATTCTTCCTTTTGTCTGTGTGTGTCTTTACTGCAGATGGTGAGTCACGCCCTCTCACTCGCGGATTGTCTCAGTGAATAGGTGGTCACACAAAGGAGAAAGGATCTCAGCTCAGCCAGTAAATAAAACCCTCTCCCGTCTGCACAGCGTGGGAGAAAGTGCCACTGTAGTGCTAGTGTGGCATCTCTGTAGGCTGATAGCTGGAGTGAAAGCAATGTTGAGCGATCATCTTTCACTCTGAGGCGCTCACCTTTCACGCCGTGGATCCAGAGCCGACTGTCAGGGCCGAACTGTCAGCGGGAACGCAGAGTGAGTCTCACATGGACACGATAAAGAGATGGACACACAGGAGGCTCCTTGCTCGTGAGACTGAAGATGCATACATGATGGAAAAGTCATGCGATTATTTAGACGACTTCGTAACGGATTAAGACAGACTGACGGACTTTTTCCTGATTTTTTTTTTTGTGTGGTGCAAGTAGGGAGAGCCGGTGTGCACCCTTCTGCTTTATGAGTTTTCATAAGTGGGCAAGTGTGTCAGAGTGGCAGGGGGAGCCAGCATGGTCAAACCTCTGCTAAAGATACAACGCTATTTCTGCAGGAAACCTGTCCGATTCTTTTCCCTCATCCTCCTCTACCTGACCGCCGGGAGCCTCGTATTCCTGCACTCTGGCTTCGTTGGGGACAGTGGCCCGGGACCCCGAGGGGGACGGGACTCCTTGGTGGCTGCAGAAGCGGGCAGCCGGACTTCATCGTCTGACACTCGGGGGCTAAGCATAATGAGTAGAGTATTTAAGGAGACGCGGAGGTCTGGTCGCAGGTATGGCCCTCCGTGGATGAAGAAGAGCAGACAGAATGGCCAGGAGACTGGAGGCAGGGGGGGAGACTACAACAGCAACTGGAACCGTGCAATTACTGGACGCCACGCCAAAGACTTGGATGATGGAAGAGGTGGGTTTAATGACTGTGGTCTGTTTTATACTGTTGCATTTGTGTTGTTTTCAAAACTCAGACATGGCTTTATTGCAGATGGTGCATACACATACAAAAACAAATGAAAATACATGTTATGTAATACACATTTATGCAGGTAAGGCATAAATACAATTAACTGGCAAAGTGAATGAAGAAATATTATTAATATTTGCTAACAACTGCAAACGTAATTACAGTTACAACAATAATGACTACTCAGTGTATAAAAATATTATTACAACATAAATAATCCCATTGTTTCGATTTCTTTATTTATTTGACAAATTATAAAAAATTTTTTATCATGGATAGTGCATCCACTAGAAAACGCACAAGCAGCCATTGTCCATTTGTCACATTATGTTTATATGAAATTGATCCAAAGCATCTCTGGTTGCAAACTGCACCAAATTCAATCACTATGAATGTGTCATTGTAATTGGCCTCATAGGAGAATCTCTTGAGAGAGGAATGCGATGATGATTATGATTAAGTCTTTTCTTAGACCGACTCTGTCAACGATCTCACACTCTGCGCTTCACGTGCATTTTCCTACTGCTCAGCACACGTTCGGTCGCACAGCTGTAGTTCCATCACGAGATCAAATGTCTACATATTTGGCAGGATTTACAGTTTTATCTGTTTTTATAAACTGGGTAAACTGGTTTACATATAAACTCCTCACAAGCATGTTATAGTCTGTCAAATCACAAAACATCAGAGTGAGGATGGAAAATGTCTCATCTGAGTCGACATGTCTGACCATTAATGACAGGAATACCCTGCTTACTTATTCAATTACCAATCAAACATAATGAGATTAGCGTGCTCACTTCTCAGTAGTATCAATAATTACACAGATTTCTAGTTTATGACTTATTGTTATTACTTAAGCAGGTTCACTGTAAATGCGGTGGCTGATGGAGGTGGAGCTAACTTAACTACACGTCCAAGTAAAAAAAAACTGTAATGGAGCAAATATAACAAATAGCATAAAAAATGAAACACTACTACACTATACAAAGTTTTAAAGTACATTTTTGGAGTATATGCTCTTAAGAATCATTTCACCAGTTTGAACAACCATCTGATCTGAATGCTACTGAAGAGTTTTAATTTATTTATCCATCGCATCCTAAAAGACACAATGAAAGCCATAAGTAACTCTAGGATTTTATTGTGTTCTTATGGTTGTGTGGGTTTCTAGTTCCCCTCCAGAGTTCAGGACAGGCAGGTGGAGAATCCAAGCAGCCCATAAATAAGAAATGTAAGGGTGAGTGATGCTGCTCTGCCTGTGTCAGTGCTATGACAAACTGTGGAGGCTGCTTTTCCTGATTTTGAAACCACCGTGCTGTGGAGCTCACACACAGCAGGCCTGCACAGGATTGAACCAATGGAGAAAATAAAAAAACAGATTCTTTAAGAAAAACTCAGAGCCACAGTACAGTACAATGGCCTGTTGGCTGCTGGGCGTTGAAACCTTTAACAAACTGTGTTAAGCTGTCAAGTCTAGTGTTAAGCTGGTTTTTACAATCCAAAGCCATGAAAACAAATACGTTTGCAATGTAAATCTGAGCTTTGTGTTATGTGATCTAATAAAGGTCCCTCAGTCCGGCTTCCCAGTCCCCCTCCCCTCCCTCCTCGTCCAATCCCCCTCCCGTTCTTCTGTTTTCTGAAATGCTAACTTCACAGGACTGCAGCTGAACATGGTAATAGAGTAATTATTATCTTCAAAGAATATTTTGCCCTTGTGCATCCAGCCTCGCTTGTTACTCTGCAGTCTTTGCCATCGTCAGGACTCTGTTCTGTTTGGCTTTTTCTCCCCTCTTCTCACTGAAAAAGCTCTCTCTCTCTCTCTCTATCGCTCTCTGGCTCTGATTTTACCGAGGGAATATTGCAGCATAAGATGCAGACCACAACACATAAACACATTCTCACTCTGTGGTGCGGTATCACAGATGCCTGCTGCACTGAGCAAATTCAATACGCCTGAAACATTGTGCACGCCAGTATGATTTAGCAGATACACTGTGGCTGCTGCAGCCGGTGTCTTAAACAGATCAGCTAATGATTATATGGAAAAAACATAGTAACGTGCAGTTTCCTCCATTTAAATTCTGATACTTTCTAAATTTAGCTGCAGCTTAATTTGAATTAGCATTTCCTTCATGATGACACTGACAGTAGTTAGGAGGACCATTACAGTTGTGTCCTGTTGCATAACGCATGCTGCCCAAATGCAGGCCTGACCATAACAATTAACGTAATGCAGGGATCCAGGCCTCAGTGTTTCCCCCATTTAGCCGGTAACAGAGGCTCAGAGCACAGCCCAGATGGCAGGAGGTTTGCTTGTTAAAGGTACAGCAGAGTTCATGCAGCAGGACGACGTGACGAGAGCCAGAGAACCTCGCTGTATTCCTCTGCGGATGTTCACTGGAGCCCATCCCCCTCGTACACTTGTAAAAAATTCAAGAGACGACTGCCACTACAGTTACAGGCCACTAGAAGGGGGTGTGAGGCTTTATAAATAAATAAGTTTCTGCCCCAGTTTGAACTGCTGGTGGAGGCTTGTGAAGAAACACACTGTCGAAGGAGTCTTTCACGTTTGTCACTTTCATGATCAAATGATTTTATTCACAGACATTTATAGCAGCTGTAATGGATTCTAAGAAACGTGCAATATCATCTGTATATACGCTATGTGCATTTTGTCTTTGTGTCTTGCTGGATAAATAACAAATATTTTCTGATTTCAGCAAAGTACATTGGCTGCTACGTTGACAACACACAGAAACGAGCGCTGAGAGGAGTTTCCTTTTTTGACTACAAAAAAATGACTGTATTTCGTTGCCAGGACAACTGTGCAGAAAGGTATGATAAAGGCAAACAACAAAAACTCTCATTCATTATAAACCCATATTTTGTGACGCTGTCAGGCTGAGGTTTAAAGTAGAACCAAATCTAATGGTTGTTAAAAGTTACATCTTAGTTGGGTTTCACAGAGCCAAGGTGAAACTGTCGATATTATGGGCAAGGACTGACCAAAACCTCACAGACACACTGAGAGACTGTAAATCTTAACATGGAATATAATTCAAAAGTAACATTATGGAGATGTTGAGTACTTTTCAAATTAAATCACATTATCACTAGTCCATTTAAATGTACTATATTTAGTACATGATCACAGCTAATTGGCAGAATATCTGATGATGAAGATTATGTCAGACTGAAAGGTTTAGAGCAGCTTCCAAATGGACTTTAAGGCTCAATCACGTCTTTATCATATAGTTGAAAAAAATTAAGCTTTAAAAACTACAGTAGAATCAAACGTATGTATATACAGAACTGTGCTTTTGTGTACTTTGGTCTGGGGCTGATACTTTGCATCAGGCCCAGCATTAAAATGTCCTTTCATTTTAAAGTTGATGTATCTTTTTGGACATTACTTGTGTCAAACTTTGTGTCAGCATTTAGTTAGAACTCTGAGTGTGTCAGCAAGGCACATTTCCCGTTTGACATCACAAAACAGTTGTGGCCCATAAAAAACAGTTTTTTGTGTTAGCCGTGGGAAACTTGAGTGGTCCGCAGAGCTTCTCCCTGAACCCCATCCACCTATCAGATTAACCTTTGAAAGGCCCTCAGGAAAAATGAGCTGCCGAGCCCTTCCTATGCTCCCACCCTCCCTTTCTCTGCACATTGTTGTGCATTATTCTATCTCTGCTCCATAAAAAATGATTAAGATATGAAGTTTTGACAGCTTTAAACTTACATTTATGCACAGACCTGCACAGGGGCAAAGTTGTGATTCTGATTGTCTCCCGCTTTGGTTTTTATTTAGTTTTCCATGTTTCAAAGATGACTTCTGTCTCATTCATTTCTCCGACTGAATTTTTGGAGAAATGAATGAGCGTGTCAGAAGTATATCAGACAAAACAGAATCCAAATGAAGCTGAAATGAGAATCAGATTTTTGTTTCTGAGCGATCTTTGAGCTTTTTCGTCTGGGACGAATCTCTTCAAGACACTGTCTTAAATAACGAACAGGGCCCACTTTAAGGTGCTGAAATATTTCCTGTGAATTACCATAAACCAGTCGACACGTGACAAAAGCTGGAGCCTGGTCTAGATCTAGTCTTGCATTCAGCACCTTTTCAGCTTGTTAGCCAGTTTTCATGACCCACCATCAGCTCAGTGACTGAATGGGACCAAATACCTTGAAATGGAAATCCTTCCCAGCAGAATGGAGGTTGCTATAGCAGCATGCTAATTTCTGTGCTCTGCTCCTATAGTGCATGCTCATTTCATTTTTTAGACTATATTAAAGAGACTTTTTGGCTCATACATGATTATCGAAAATCTCTAAACTCTAATAAAATATTGTTGTTGTGTCATGACACAAATCAGAGCACTTCTCTGTGTGGAAGCGATGACCTCAGCTCACTGCTCTTGTCCCCTGTCTGTCTTCTGTTTCCTCACATCCTGTCTCTCTGCCACCTCACTACCTTCCTCTCACCTCGTTTTTTTCTCCCTTAGTAAAACCAGGGTCGGCTTCATCAAATGCACTAAATTCTACCCATCACAAATTCACAGAGCGGGGAATAGGGGCAGAGAAAGGTGTCGGCTGTCTGCTCCCTCCATCCTCTCACTTTTCCCTCCACTTTCTCTCTGGTTCATAAAAATAGACAAACAAACACGGGGCAGCAGCACATAGCTGTGCACACAGGTAGGTTTGATTGACAGGCCAGGGGATTTGTTCTGTGTGCGTTAGATGGCTAATTGCATCCAAGCGGACCCTTGGGAATGAAATCTTCTAGGAGAATTAACAAAGCAGACTCGATGAAATCAATTTCCAAGGATGCGACGCGTATTTATATTTAGCTTTGTCTTAGAGCGTCTCATCTTCAGTAACAATAGCAGGAGATGTTATTTCACTGTAATGTTTGGAGGTGCTTTCACCTCCTCCTCAAAATCCTCCGTGCATCATTTCGCTGTTTTATTGATTATGGCTTATCCAGTTGCTCAGGCTGACGCACTGTATTGGTCTGCAAAGGATTAAGACACATAATGAAGGCTGAGAACAAGCACTTGAACCTCTCTGTCTCCCTATACTAATGATGTTAATCTATTTTTTCCCGTCTCTGTCCCGTCTCTCTAGAGGTTACATGTATGCAGGCCTGGAGTTTGGAGCTGAGTGTTACTGTGGTCACAAGATCCAAGCACCCAACGCCTCCGAGAGCCAATGCAACATGGAGTGTAAGGGAGAGAAGAGCAACCTGTGCGGAGGAGCCAACAGACTTTCCATCTATAGGCTGGAGCTGAGCCAGGAGTCGGCACGCCGCTGTGAGTCTGACAATGTGCAACAACAGGCATTTCCCCCAGGCTTCATACAAGCCATGTGCTGCTCCACACAGGGCTCGGAAGTGGCAACTGTCACGTTTAATATCTGAATACTTCCTTCAACACCAATCAAATTTTGTTCACAATAAACATAAAGTTTATTGTAAAAATCGAGAAGGCTGAGAAAGACCAGGGTACAGAATATTGCGGTGTCCACTGAGGCACAACAATGCAATTTGATCCAGATATGTAAGGCGACTGGCCGTGTTGAGGGAATTACATTCCTGGCTTAACGCCACGGTGGGGAGGAAGCTGCTCTGTTGTGTTTAGCTGTTTCCCCAGAGAGCTGTGCTACCTACGTAGTTCAGCCGGCCATGGTCTGCTTCCTAACTGCGGCCTGCTAATGAAAACTGAAGTGGAGACAGGAAGTGCTGATTATGTCTGTTGGGGTACTTTGCTGAAATATTGTAATTTACTTTGGTCATTTTTGCTGTCAGATTTAAGAAAGTTCCTACCACAGGGTGATGTAAATTTTCACACCTTGTCCTCCTTCACTCTGCCTCTTCCTTTTTCTCATCTGCTGTCTACTTCTTAGAAGTTGTCTGCTAATATGAAGGTGTGTTTCACACTGGCAGAGTCAGTATATGGCAAAGATATAAGCAACTCTTATCTTAGCAAGTCGAGATGGTCTTTCTGGTTTGTTTATTATTTTTCATTTCTGCTTTATTTTCTCCTTTGTTTATTGCCAAGACTGCTGAGTCCTCATGTTTGTGTTTTCACCTCTGACTCTGATCTCTGTCATGTGAGTCCTATGCACGACATCCAGGAGGAAATGCAGGAAATGTGCTGAGATGGCACTTTTGTGTTTTTGTGTTTTTTCCATCACTTCACTTTGTTTGTCCTTCTTCTGCATTTATTCCTTTTGACTTGTTGATATACAGCCCATTTGTTACCAAATCATAAAGATTATATTTTATCATCATCAGGTTTGAACTCTTTTTGCATATGTCTGGCAAACAAGCAAAATCGCATTTCCATTTGATTTCAAAAGCATTGACACGTGTGAGGGCAAATAAAGCATACATAGAAAAGGAAGTATTGAATATACAATGTTGCAGGAAAAAGAAAACAAAAAGGCAACATTTAGTGTAAGAACAAGTTCAAGAATAAATAAAACACAAGATACAAGAACATGTCATACACTGTTAGCTACAGCTAATTTACAAGAAGTGTTGTCTTTCTTTAAATCCTCCTAGCAGTCATAGTTAATATTTCCTGAAAAGAAGAAAAGAGAAAAGTTCAACAACCTCTGTGAGGCAACATGAATTTGAATAAGAAACATCCTGCAGATGCAAAGCGCCATTTACATATTTTATTTAGCCATAGCTGAGCCAGCAGGCTGTCTTCCTTGTGGTATCTGCCGCGGCAAAAAGCTTTAAGGGTTTGGTTCCCATCATCTGTTATTAACGCTCAGACGTCTGTTGCCAGACAAGTTGACAGCATGAAGTAAATGTTTAAAGATGTGATGCACAGTGAAAAACGCTCCAACCATGACTGAAAACCTGTTTGTCTTTTCGTTTGTTTGACTTGTTATTCGAAGAAGCAGGAAGCTGAATTACTAACTAATGACGGCCTTGTACAACTGTGATTATTATTTAATGTGTGTGCACTAGGGCAGCAAGGTGGTGGTTAGAGTAGGTGTGAATGTAAGTGTGGAGGGTTGTCTGTGTGTGTGCGAGACGCTGGCGCTGAGACAGATTCGGGTCCAGCGTGTACCCCACCTCTCGAAGAATAGCAGCTGGAATATTCTCTGAACAGGATAAGCGGTCTAGATAAAGGATGGATGCACATGCAACAGCAAATCAAAAGCAGCAAAAAAATCTGTTAAAAAACAAAATATCAAACTGTTAGATAATATGTTTTGATGTGGTCTATCCATCAAACCAGAGAGAGGACCAGGGCCCGAAAGCTCCTGCTGCAGGGATATGAGTGCCGCTTCTGGCTCCACTGACATCTCTACGTTGGGGTCAGTGGACAGAGGCCAAGCTGAAGGAGCTGTTTTTCTTTCCCCGTTGGTGAATCACGTTTCTGTTTGTTCTTTCTGTTTCAGATGGCAGTGCCATCTTCAAAGGGTGTTTCCATCGGCCGGACAACGTCACGCTGGCACTTCCTTTCAGCGCTGTCATCCAAAACATGTCTGTGGACAAATGTGTGGACATGTGCACAGAGAGAGTGAGGGGACTTTCCATGTGTGTCCATGCATTGACTGTGTGTGAGTATGAGTGTATGTACAGAGAGTAACGGCAGCTGTATTTCAGGAGAAATCGCTGGCTGTCCTGGCGGGAGATCGCTGTCACTGTGGCTTCCCGACCCCCCTCTTCTCGCTCCACGAGCTGGAGAACGAGGACATGTGTCTCCACCCGTGCCACGGGGAAGAGTTCGAGAGCTGCGGCAACGATGAGTACTTTGTGGTGTACCAGACGCAGGTTCAAGGTAAACTTTACCAGAGCGTCACTAGTGTGCACAGAGACAAGGGCTTCGATGGGCTAATCTACCCCCAGAGAGTCTAAAATCACCACTGTGTGTAAATGCAAAAAAAAGGCAGGTGCTCCCTGTGTTTGCATGTTAGATTACCTGCTATACCTGTGTGTAATGAGGCGTGGACGTCTGTCTGTGCCAGCCCTGAGACAGACGCGCCTCTTTTTACTGTCTGTCGTGAGCATCTTACACTGGAAAAACAGGATTCATGAAATTGATGTGACTTAATTGGTCAGGCTGTAAACATAATACAGATTTCTGAACTTTTAAAAGCTTTTATAAGATGAACAATGAACCACAGTTCTAAAAAGACTCGGCGTCACGCACAGCTCTTTTTTTTTAAGGTAGAAGATGTCAATTTTTTTTACCTCGTTCATTTAACACTTCTGCAAATGCAAGTCACGACGGGAAACTCAAGTGTAAGCCACACAAACGAAATAGCTCATTATAAATGTATTCAAAGTGCTTCAAATACTGCCCCACGTTTCCTGTGTCTCTGCATTAACGGAACTTGAGCAATATTTATCAGTAACAAAGATAATCACATACATGTTCTGTGTCTGGGACAGTGGACACACAGCTTTTATTCTAATCTTTAAATTCAGTATATACTGTAAGTTATATTTTTAAGGCTACATTTTATCTACAAACATTTGACCTGATTTTTCTTAGTTTACCCTTCAGGTATTTTTTTGTTTTCTGTGTATGTTGAATTATTTTCATTATAATAAGAATGCATATTATATTATTATGAACTTTTGTCAGACAAAAGTTAAAGTAACAAGTGTCTGGTTTGGTGAATGTTGCTAATAAAATAAGTGAAAAGTAAAGTTATTTATATATTTTGCATTGATGTGAAAAACAAAATGCAAAAATTGAATGCAAACATAAAGTAAACCTGAGTGTCTCGAGAGAGAGAGCCTGCAATAACTTACAAAAAAGTCATTGTAAAGAAGAAACAGTCATAATCTTTTATCACAGTGACACTATAGTGTCATATTGCACAACAGCACAATGACATTAACTTTCAAACTGTCATTTTATATTTGCCGTATCATTATAACAAGGTTGTTTTTTATGTTTATTCGCAGCAGACACACTTGAATGAATCTTTACCAAAATGTTTATGCTCTAAGTGGAAAAAAGCAGAGTTGGCAACCAATTAACTGAAATATCCTTATCAGGTTTTTATTTTTCTCACTGTCGGTATCCAGTTGTCAGTCTTTGTAGTGAGTGTGGTTACACAACGAGCCTCAGCAGCCAGAGCTCGGTTCAGCAAACACACAGATTTCAACAAACAAAAACTGAGGTTTAACATCATAACGTTGAATAGGGAAGAGATCGCACAAATTCCGGACAAGTTGAACTGAAAATTGCATCTATCATCTGTTTTACTGCTGTAATTTTTTACTGAGGACAAATGTTTTGATCAGTAGCTACTTACTGACATTATCAAACAGTTTGTGAGAAAGAGGAATAAGCTAATTTCCACAGAAAAAAAAACCACCCAGCATTTAGACGTTTTCTGACCTTCTGTCTTTCTCAAATAATGAGATTGTTATGTCCAGTGTTGCAACATAAGTTACTTTTGTTACACTATTGATAAGTAGGAAGTGACTAACTTCCAATATCTATTTGAAGCTTCACTCCTTTGAAAAACTTGTCAAATATTGTTCTGAGTCATAGATCACAGTCTTCTCACATATCGAGCCCCGTCAGAAACTGTCTCTGTGTCTGTCACTACATCTTTCCGTAATTCTATACATACAACAAATCAATAAGTTGGTCTTTGTGTTTTGTCAGATAATCGCTGCATGGACCGACACTTCCTTCCCACCGTGCTAAACAACTTGTGGCCCTTGCCAGTTTCCCTGGAGCCGGCAACACCTGGGCCCGCCACCTCATAGAGCTGGCCACTGGCTTCTACACCGGCAGCTATTACTTTGATGGCTCCCTTTACAACAAAGGTAGACGTCAACACTCATCTGACATGTGTTCTCTGATGAATACACCTCTGTGGATTAAATCCATTCGCTACGGGATGTCAATGTCTCACAGGGTTTAAAGGGGAGCGGGATCACTGGCGGAGCGGGAGAACCATCTGCATTAAGACACATGAGAGCGGCAGGAAGGAAATCGAATCGTTTGACTCGAGCATCCTCATGATTCGAAACCCCTACAAAGCTCTCATGGCAGAATTTAATAGAAAGTATGGCGGCCACATTGGATTTGCCTCCCAGGCCCACTGGAGAGGGAAAGGTGAGCTCCTGAGATCCATGGTGGAGACAGTTTCTATTACACTTTTACAGCATATGTAATAATTCAAACATACAATTCATAACCATTTATTGACAATGTGATGTACACAGTGATTGGATTTAAAACCTACTACTACAAGACTACTTTGTCTGGTTTAAATGAGGATCACACACATTGTAGCTCAAGTTAACTTTCAACGTATAAGTAAATATCACCTACAGTCTACATAGAATGATAAAAACATGAAGCATATGTAAATCTATGAAATCTGATGTTTATAAATATGTTTTAGTGGCTTTCACCAATGTGGCTGAGTTTGAACATTCCAAAAGTATTTCCATGACATCAGCCAGAGTGATCTAAGTGTGAAAGGAGAAGTGTAACAGTTTACTAAGCGCAGTTTCAATCATCTGGCTGAGCGGCATCATGAGCTGAGTCACCAGCTAAAACCAGCGTTTGTTCCTCAATCTCCAGCACCAGCTTTAATCACAAAACGGGTGTATAATATTTGTACAGTTTAGGTAAAACATTCTCCTAGAAATTCACCTCAGTTTTAACAATTAGACATTCTGGGGGAAAAAACGTGGTAGTTTTCTGTAGGAGTCTCAGTTGGTCCAGGAACATCAGGTCTGACAAAATAAAAGCTAAATAGCAATTTTTGGCTTTCATCTTTAAAAATTTAACAATAAAAGTAGCTTGAAAACATGACAGAAAGAGCTAGAAAAGCCTAAATCTTGTCTGCGGACTTTTCCTTACAACAAGCCTCCACTGTCTCGGGCCAGAACCTGAGAAAAAAAACACAAGCTGATGTTCATGAAGGTTAATTTGAGTTTAGAAAAAACTCAAAGAAATAAGTGTATGATGTTATGGTGTGTGTACATGCTCACAAAGTAAATGTTTCCAATCCTAACGTTTCTAAAATAATCAGCACATGATGTTTAATGGAGTTGAAATTAATATATTGAGACAGTTTTGTAGCAACAATATTACACGTTTACAGATTTCATTCTTTTTTCTTTTTATTCTAAGTAATGGACCTGTCATATATAAAGTGTGTCACCTTTCAGAAAATAAAAGCCATTATTTATTTATGATGTAATTAAAGAAATGAAATGTCTGGGACCCCTAACTATACAAGCTTAATAGCATATTTTTATATTCTTTGCTAACGTATCTTTATATTTCATGCATTCTCTGCTTTGCTCACTACATCCACCCACCCAAGTGTGTCTCTGTATCCATGGCAACTGGTTTTGTCTTGTCCATATATCGGCTCTCTGACTTTCTGTGAGGCCTAATCAATTTTTCCAGAGACCGGACAGTTGCCGAGCCAGCAGTTGTCTCTCTTTGTGAACTCAGCGCATCTGAGCTGACATTTTCAATGAAAGTTTTTGCCTTGTGTTGGTGTGGAAATAACGGGATGACATCACTGAAGAGAAAAGCTTTTTGACAGCTGCCACTTTGAATACGTACAGAGGCTTCAGTCTTAGGACTCCACATGTGCTTACCTCTGCAGAGGGAGACTGTGGGGCTCAGACGGTGCTACAGACACTGATGGCCCAATAAAGTGAACTCAGGGCCAAGTGTCACCTAACAGCATGTCACAGAACGAGTCCTTGTACAGGGATTTTCTGGTGTATTGCATTAGAGTTACCCTTTTATTTGCCTTTGTGGAATTAAACTCCGTTAATAAGAACATATGTATCTAATTTAAAAGTGTAGCGTCAGTCGAACATGAGAAGAGGATGTTATTTTCGTCTCTTCTTATTTTCTTCAGTTCTGGTTTTCTTTGTCAGCTGGATAGGAAGGAAAACAGACTCAGTGTTTCTTTGGGCTGGTTGAGTTTTTACGTGCAGCATACTATGTTCTTTGGACTTTGTTTCCAAAGTTGCCTCTCGTTTGTTTTTGAGACACCAATTCAAACTCAGAAGGATTTAAATTAGCAGCAACCCGATCCAACGTGTAAAGATGGACACCTCCTGCCAACCGCTGCTTTTATGGACCAGTAGATTATCAATGAGTAAATTTAAAAAAACAATTCATTGTTCTGATAAGCAACAATCATTTGATTTTGCAAGTATTTCAAAAATTAACTTAATGTAGCCTGCCAGTGATTGTTCCAAACCCCTTGACCTAAATGATAATTTTGTCTCTTACGAGTCTCACTTCCTATTCTCTACTCAATCTGCACGTCAACTTGTTTATTTTACTTCACAGTTTAGCATTTTGTTGAAAATTAAATTCAAGAGCAGGGAGAGTATTTATCCAAATGCTAATGAGGTAAAATCTAAACGTTAAGAAGTTTAACCCCTGATTAAGACCAAAAATCCTTATGACTAAAAACACAGGAATAAAGTTACTTACATACTCTGTGTTCTCTCATTCGTCCTGCAGAGTGGCCAGAGTTTGTGAAGAACTATGCCCCTTGGTGGGCGTCCCACACTTTGGACTGGTTGAACTATGGGAAGAATGTCCACGTGGTTCGCTTCGAGGACCTGAAGAGGGACCTGTTCTCCCAGCTCAAGGGCATGGTCCAGTTTTTGGGTTTGAAGGTTTCTGAGGAACGTTTGCTCTGCGTTGAGGGCCAAAAGGACGGAAACTTCAAGCGATCAGGGTTACGAAAGCTTGAATATGACCCGTATACTCCTGAAATGAGAGCGAGCATCAATGAACTGATCAGAACTGTAGATACTGCCTTGAAGAAAAGGAACATGTCTGGAGTCCTAGATGAATATATACCAAGATGATATATGTGATCCCTTCGTTTCCTTTTTTGACCTTTTAATTTGACAGTTCAGTCAACAGACTTTGCACCATATTTTGTAGAATTACATGACTTAAATAGTGTTTTTTTTTTTCAACCATTTGTCTGTGAAGTCAAATGAAACTGTAAAGACAAGAAATCTTCACCTACTATAAAAACTTTTTTTATTAATAATTTCCATTTTCTGTTAAATTCAGCATCTCCGTGTATTCATAGCAGAGGTAGTGTTACCAGGGGAGCTTTGTTTTCCTCACTTCCAATCCTGCTCAGTGCACATGTTGCTGTGTAGAAATGTGCACATGCCTTAACGCCAATAAGGTAAAAGCTGTGACTGCAGAGAGGCTCGACCCACTGTGCTGGGTAACCCAAAAGATACAACACAATACTGCAAGGGCCATTGTATGTGCTTATTTTGCATAGAAGAGAAGAAAAAAAACTATTATGAGAAATAAAACATTAATTTTTCTGCTGCTATCACAGGAACACAACATTACTGTTTTATACATGAACTTCACTAAAAACTTTGAGCCCTTTGTGAGAGGGTAAAAATGCAATACTCATGCTTTAACTACTTGATGGTGATACTGTGTTTCTACGTTTTGCAAGAGACATGTTTCTTTGTAAATAAGAGGCAAAGAAATAAGTTCTCAGCTCCTCGTATTCAAGAAGAGGAATAATCCCTCTTGAAGGCACTGACTCAAGGAGAGAAGAGGATTTATCTCTGCAGCATTTATTTATCCCTGGTGTGCAGTGCACATGTTGAATAATTTGGTTGTGAATATGTTTTCTTAACACTGAACTCAAAGCAGAAATCCAAAAAGCACTTCACTGTGCGACGCTTGCCCCAAAGATCACTCAACAATTGGATATTACACTCATGTGATAGATTCAGAGATTAACTTTAGGACTAGAGATAAATGTAGAAGTTTTTAAATCATACAGAATGTGAAAACGTTTTTTTATTTTTTATTGCTTCGTTGTGACAAAGAGCTGCATAACAGCTGGTGATTAGTTTGTTCTTCATCATTAAAAATCTCCACAAAATCATTAAAGACCTCACATAAGTAACAGAATAATTCTCAGATTTTTTTAAACGGCAAATATTATATTAGTACTCCATGTGCTATGCCATATGCTTAAAAATATATAAATATAAACGTTAATAAATGAATTTTAAAAAAAGACACAGGCAATTGAAAGCCAGAAAACATTAATTGACTTCCATTTTCATTCAAATATAAATATATTTTTATAGTGTGTGCTGATACATTAAAAAATATTTGTTTTTTTGGCAACAAGCAATTGAAGAAAGCTGTTTCTATTTTCTAACACATGCTTTGAACATTATTGGCTCTTGTTTTCATTGACAAGCAGGCACTTTCTGAACATAGGTGTCACATTTGAATGTATTTTCTATGGAATGAATGTAATGTGAAAAGCCCCAATAAATGAGTTCATTAAGTAAGTTGCTACAGTCTGCTGCTTTTACAAATGTTTTCAGTTGGAATGCAGAGATGAATATTGAAGATTGAAGATAAAAGTCCATCATTAAGTAATTTAGGCCAGAATGAACAGAAGTGGTACTTCCTATTCTGATTCGCTAATTATTATAATATAGTCCACTGAATTGAAATTGTAAATTGAATATTACCTTTATGCCGTGGTTTCATGGTTCAGTGTACACGGCCAGGATGTCCTGTCAGACGCACACATGGCTGATATAAGATATGAAATGTTTAAAAGTACAGGCTCATTCTAGCAGCTCAGTGATGCTTCACAGCTGAAGTGCATCTTTTCTCCTGGTATAAGACAAAAGTTCAGAGGTCAGACGCGTGTTTGTGACTGACTGATGAACAAGGTTTTGGTCTCTGCTGACTTCTGGCTCCCAGCTCTCTCTTTCACAAACACAGCGGACAGATGTGGTTTGTTAAAAAAAAAAAGTGGCAACGCTCATGTGTTGTTGGAATGAGTCCAATAATTTATGTAAACTCACAGACTCCACTGTGGTCACAGCGGCATCGCACACATCCAAGGTACATGGTTTATTAAAAGAATTGACTTTTCTGTTGGAATACTTTTAATTGTGCTTTAGCCCACCTACAATGAAAATTACAAACATCTTGTTCATGGCCTGTGTAGTGAGGGAATGTGCCACCGTTCATTTCGTCATTATTATAAAGGGTCACTTAACATCATTAGCGTGTCACACAACTCTATGCTAAGCTAAAACATGCAGGGACGCTGTCACGGCCCGTCAATGACGGTGATCAGCTGCGTAAATACGTACGTACGAGTCGCATCATTGGCTGGAGCAGCCAGTCACCGGGAACTCAATGAATGAATTGTTCTGTGTTTATTTCATTTTCAATGCAGGTTGGATTGTCTGTGCGCGCAGACCGTGTCAGCTGCACGCGCGCAGCTCGGAGGAAACCGTGGTCGCCTCACGTGAGCACATGGTTCAGCTGTGACAGCAGCAAATACTTCAGCTTTCGAAAGGATTTAAATGTCAGAGTTTTGCTGTGACTCACACAACCTTTCTGTCCTCCACTATTTCAGCATCAACAAAATTACCAGACACTCTTGTTCTTCCTGTGATTCCTCTTCTGCTGTTTGTGTGTAGGCAGTTATTTTATCGACATTCTGTTCAAAGGTGCCTCACAGTCATTGAGCCCTGACACACAGTAAACACCTTCAGGAGGAGAATAACTTTGCTCCTAGAAATTATGTCTATTTCTTAACAGTTTTGAAAATGGTTGTTCATCCATTTTTCTTTCAGACTTGTTTGCAAAAATGACCCTAAAGATAAGCTCACATATTCTACTGACTGCCAGTATGGAGTGACAGGGTTGAAGATCAGTGAAATTAATTGTACTTTCTTGCAATGTCAGTGTTTGATACCATCGGGCAACACAGAACATTTTCAAATTCTTTTCAGTCGCAGGAAGAAGGTGAAGTGGCTAGTGCTGGCACCTCACCGATAGAAGGTTGTGGGTGTGAATGTGAGCGTGTGAATGGTTGCCTGTGTGGTACAAACACTAGGTTATATATAGTGGATGGATTCTTTTGGTCTGACATAACTCTTGTAATTTATATTAAATAGCTGAGTTACAAATTATTCCTGCACTTACTTGGTTAATAATGTAAATAATTATTCAACATTTCAAGAATGAACCATAAAATATATCATAAAAACATTTGCTTTATTTCAGAAAAAAAGAAGAAAAAATATGAACATTGCACATTATTCACAAATTACATTCACACCTCTCAAACATGTTCAAAATTAACACGTCCAATTGACAGTTTGTCACATGGAAACAACACCTCAGTGTGTGGGTTTTGTATTTCAGTATTACAATATCATGATGTCATGTAATGAAAAGGTTTGCCCAGATATTTAATTCTCACATAAATACATGCAACAGTATTTTGTAAGCGCAGCGGTTAGAGGGCTTGTTCTGAGAAAGCATCACATTCAGCAGCTGGCCAACACCCATTTGTACATTCAGTTGGAGTCTAGTGCAACATGTTTGCGTGCAGCAACACAAAAATAGTTGCATTCTGTGGTGTCAGTAAAAAAAACCCAGAGAACATCCCTTTTTAAAAGAACCATGGAAGTTTTACTAGTAATCAGTTCATCTCTGTGTCCGTCAGTCGTTGTTCTGCATTTTCTTACTTTGGCCACATTGTTTTAGGTCAAGGGTCAAAGAAGCAAATGACAGTAATACATTTGGCATCAAATGAGAAAAATAATGCTCATAAATTCATAAACTTATTTTGTTATAAAGATAATGTAGCTCATTTTTTACAGTGCCTTTAATTTACAAAGAAAATCCCTCTATTTAACAACTTCTCCTCTGCAAAACATATTGCACTAAAAGCATTTCCTCTGTTGTCATGGGATGGACCACGGTCACTCTGCAGTGCACTGAGAACTAAGTACATGTTTACACATAAGCTCAAACTTGCAGATTCTTTAATTACATTTCATATTATGAGGTTAAACTGGCAGCAATTTCCTCTTTTGTGTCAAATGTAGTAAATCTGCAAAAGTCAGTGATCTTATGCAAATTAGTACAAGCAAGCAAAGGGATGTTTTATATCTTACATGAATTATTTGCGTACTGGAGTGCACAGATTGGAACAGTTCTGCAGGTGTGCGACGCCTCTAAATGTGCGTTGACGCTCTGCCATCGATGGAGATGGATCTGGACAGGTATCGACTGGTGGTGCGGCCATCCTCTCCCATTGCGTTCTCCATCTTTGAGAGCACAGAGTTCTTGAAGGTTTGCTTGAAATCATTGCCTATGAAGACATACAACACTGGATTGAGGAAGCTGTTGGCCGCTGCCATTGCAGTGCCTACTTGGAGTCCAGCCACTAAAATACTGTGGTCGTAGTGGGAATGATTGAGCTCAAGTAGAACAAACACGTGGTAGGGCAGCCAGCAGATGAAGAACGCAACCACAAGTGCAGTCATCACTTTGAAGGGTCTTTTGGACTTTGTCATCCTGTTGGTGCGAAGTTTGGACATGATAACAGAGTAGCACAACATGATGATGAAGAAAGGAACAACAAACCCGGCAACGAAGCGACTCACTGCAACTATTCGCTGACTGTGAGGGTGTAATTCATAATGGTTGAAGCAAGTGGTCCTGCCCAGGTGATTGCGGACTTCCCGAAAAATCACAGATGGAGCGCTCAGAGCGATGGCAAAAAACCAGGCTAGAGCAACAACAACAGATGCCTTTTTAACAGTGCGCTGGTTCTGAGCCCAAACTGGAAACATGACCGAGACGCAGCGATCAGCACTGATGATGACCAGGAGGAAGATGCTGCTGAACATGTTAAGGAACATTATGGTAGAACAAAACTTGCACATAAAGCGGCCAAAGATCCAATCATCCATCGCCGTGTAGGCAATGCTGAATGGGAGGAAGGCGCAGAAGACAAAGTCAGAGATGGCGAGGCTCAGGTACCAGGTGGTGTTGACCGTCTTCCTCATCTTGAAGCCAGAAATCAAAATGACCAGTGCATTTCCGAAGAATCCCATCAGAAAAATGACCACACTGACCACCATCAATGACACACACCAGACTTTATTCCAACAGGTGGTTTGGGGCGTAAAAACTGGCGCGTCATATATGGTGACATTGTCGTCAGTGTAGTTGTAATCTGGAAAATACTCATATTCCATTTTGTCTGAAAGAGCAGATGTTTCTGTGGGGAAAGACATGATTTTATAAAAAAGGCTTTTCAATTTAAAATATTTTTTATTCTAAATGATCCTATTTATGGTAATAAACAATAGCATACCTGTGAGAGAGCTGTTGACTTGATCGTGTCCAAAGCTGAGTGTGCACAACACTGAGCTATTTCCTTTAAACACGACACAGCAGCAATCAGCTTACCCAGTAGTTTCTCAACACTTCCATCCCCCTAAATACTTTCAGTACTGCATTTTGAGCTTTAGCCCCTTATAGGTCACTGACGTATTTCCTTTGTATTTGTGGATTATTAGTAATTTTAGAAAATGTTTGCGGCGATGCAAGAATTGTATGGAAATATATAAAATATATATAAGTCCCTGTTTGCCATAAAACTAGCAAACAAGTAAATCCATTAATGTTGGCTGGTTATGAGTAAGGCTTAAATTTGTATTTGTAACAAAAAATCGGACGATAACACTTTTTTCTGGTCTGTGAAAAGAAGAAGTGTCTTGAATATTTGTTTTTTCTCCTGTGATCATTGATGTGACTCTTGTATCTTTTCTCAGCCAGATGCACATTAGTGGTTAGAAGAGAAAAGCAAAGTTTGGCCAGAAATTTCTTAAATACTTAAAGAACTGTTGCAACACAATGACCATCTCAGGTAGTAAACGCAATGATTTTTAATTTGATGTTACAGTTTTAGCTTTTGATTCCGATTTCTTTTGACACACAGACCAGCAGCTGTGAAACACACAGTTCTGTGAACAGCACAACTTCAGCTCTCTGCTTCAGCGAGTCAGTCGGCAAGGTACTGTTTATTCTGACCACGATGAAGCAGCAGCTGGAACAGCTGCAGGAAGCAGAAACACAGATGTTGGATGTCAGGAGTGAGGAGGACACTGACGAAAAGCACAAAAATAAACGATGTGTTCTACGCTTGCTTGAAGCTAAACCCAAGATCTCAACTGCTTCATAATGTATGTTCATCTATATCCTCATATGATACAGCTCAGAAAGGTGTGACCAGCTACATGTCACTTTTGTAAATGTGGGTTTTCGAGTGCTTCACCGTGAAAACTACTTTACTAAACGCCCTGCACCCTGATGCTTAACCAGCCCAAGACCTTTAAAGGAACTTGGCTTAGTTGTGCAGGTGTGCACAGTATAGACTGTGCTTGTTTGAAATTTCCTTTGCTTTGTAGCATATGAAACTTCATAGTTATTGGTGGATAGAGTCCAGAAATCTTTCATCATTTCCACCATGACCCCACATACTTTCAACCTGAGCAGATGTCCAGTATCAGCCAGAATCTGTGAATACGCGTGTGTGGGTGTGCAGGGTCTTTGCAGTATGTGTGCAGTGTTTATCATATAGTTAACATGCTCAGCTCATAAAGGAGTCTATGATGTAGTTTAAAGCGATGCACTTTAGCTGAGTGAAGGCATTCTCACCCAACATACTCAATATGTCGTAATATGTCACAAAAGTCAGTCAAAATGGTCAAAACATATTTCTGTACTTCAGCTTAGTACTACAGTGTAATTATTTTGTTCCTTTTTCTAAAGTTCAAAACCTGAACCCGAACTCATACGCTATCACATTTAAAATTTACAGTTCTACAAGATTTGGATTTCAGACATTAACCACATTAAGGGCAGTGGGACAGGTACAGTAACTGTAGAATGGCAAACTGGGGTGCTGGGTTTGTGCCAGGTATCGGGGTATCACAGTACTCAGCCTCCCTGTGCCAGGGTGCTGGAGAAGAGGCTCCAACCTTTTGTCAAACCTCATCAATCCTGTTTGTAATTTTCATGGACAGCCGGGGGGAGGACGCCAGTCGGTTTCGGCTTTTTACAGATGATGTGGTTCTGTTGGCCTCATCAGTCTGTGACCCTCAGCATGCACTGGGATGGTTTGCAGCTGAGCTGGGATGCAGGTCAGCACCGCCAAGAGGCCAGGGTTCTCTCTGGGAAAATGGTGGATCGTCCCATTTGCTTGTAAAATGGCAACAAAAAATGAGCCGACTGCGAAAGGGATAAGGTGCCTGGAAGCCTCCTCTTCCAGGTGTGCCCAGATGGTAGGGGACCCTGTCGTAGACCCAGAACACTTTGGAGGGATTACGTATCTCACCTGGCCTGGGAACGCCTCGGAAATCATTGCTGGAGTTAAGGAGAAACCTCCTGCCATCGCCATCCGGCTCAGGAGAAGCGGAAGATAACGGATGGATGGATAAACACAGTAACGGAGATATTCACACTAATTGCATCTCGATTTTAAAACTCAGTAATCTACCCAAAACATACTTGATTATCTTTTGAGTTGAATTTCTCCTGATTATTGTAATTAATGGGGAATTTCAACATATCTGAGAAATAATGACATGCATGTACATCTCGAACCACATGCAGATCTCTGGCAAACTGTAAATATTGTAGTGATTTTCCTGCTTCCCTGGCTGACCTATTTAGATTCATTTCAACAAAATCACTCACACACAGACCTGCTGGTGCCCTGCAGATTAGATTTCCTAATGAAGGATGAGGTTATAAATAATCAACACACACACACACACACACACACACACACAATAACCAGGTACAGTCTAGTTTTTCTCTGGGAGTCTTTCTCTGTCAGGCTCTGTGAGGAAACAAAGATTCATCTTTATTCCCCACAATCATATTTTAGATTTTGTTGTTGAACTAAAAACACGCGAGGGAATTTAATTATGATTCAATTTGAAATCTAAATTTACAGCACTGCACATGCTGCTGGTCTAACAAATGTAATACTCAAAGTTCAGTGGGGTCGTGCTGGTATTAAATTCAGCTGTACCCTCCATCCAATCCGCAATAGGACAAACACACAGAAAAGCTTTTGTCAAGTGTCTGTGAGCCAGTTTCATCACATCAGCGAGACAGTAAACCCATGGCAACTGTCCTTCACAAGGACTTTGCTTCATGCTGCATAAATACAGCTCTATGCTACCTTTTAAATATTATCTTCATTATTGCAGAGTTTCAGTGTAAAGATGGAGAATCACTGTGCTGGAATTAGCAAGACCATAATTAATGTCACTCAGCTGCAGAATGGTAGAGTTCTGTGAATTGTGAAGATTTAAAGTCAAAATGCAGAAACCATAACCTATTTATTCTCATTTTCCTTTTTTTTTTTTTTTTTTTTTTTTTTGGAGCATGTTGGCAGGTTCTGTCACTGTGCTAACAAATGTGTTTTTTGGGCAAATCCACACACACATTAAAATGCAAAGCTCATCTTCTAGATTCTTAAAACATATGGTCAAATTTTCCTGAAAACTGCAAACCTTTGAATAGTGACTCTTTAGTGTATTTTATACATTTTTTTGTAAAAGAAAGCAAACATTTACCTGCTAAACATATACTTAAACTTTGCATTGCAAAAAATCACAACTACGACTTGCACTATTGGCTGTAATGAATTGCTGTCATTTTGTAAAACATAAGCCCATTTTTATTGTTGTTTTTGCTGCTGTTAAAAAGTAAATCTTTCCTGTTAAACCCTGACTGTGCACACTAGGGTCCAGCTGATGTTTGACAGAGATGCTTTCATTGAGAAATCACAGCTCTCTGACAGGAAATGCGTAGCACAAATGGAAACAAAATGGTGTAGTTACTTTCTCCATTAAATATAAATGAATCGAATGAGTTTATTAATAATCCTGAACACAATTCACAGATTATATTTATTTTCACCTCCTGTTTTTTTTAAACATTTACTGAAGTGACTTTTATTTTTAAAACTTGACATCATAACATGAAACATGTTTCTTTGACCCTGGCGTCTCCATGGTCAAAGGTCACAGTAATACCACAATAATCCTTTACTCTGTCCCACCAATGAAAGTATAGTCCATAGGCTGTATTGCTCATAGACATAAGCAGAAAAACTAAATGAACTTTGCCGTGGCAGTCTCAACATTTTGAGGGCTAACACAGACACGTCCTCATTTGTGAGACTTGTCTGTGTCAAATTCCTCGGCATACAATCAGTCACTCTGATTGTCAAGCTCAACACACTCCAAGAACCCGCTGAACACTTACATTTATCTCTGCAATCAGGACCAGTCTGCCTCTCTCCCCCTGCAGTTTGAGCAGCGTCCTCTGCTGCAGAGTGTCAGGTTACACTCCTGTCTGCCCGCGTGCCATTTGAATTGTATTTTAACGTAACTGGAGCATTATTGTAACATTAGTATCTTCGGCCTGAAAGCCATTATATAGATTAGAGTGTGGCAGAGATGCTGCAGTCAACAGGATAAATCTGCTGACCTAAAATCCACCTCCACAATGCAGATTAAAATGGGACCAGCTTTGAATCGCAGTATCAGAAATAGATAGCAATCATGTGTTGAAAAGCGGTGGCATTAGTGAATGTTACTTTATGATCATCATGTAAAACCAAAATTATTCCTGAGGCCTAAAATACAAGCAAGTGGGATGTGAATTTTTATAAAATCCCTAAACAATTTAAACTGTTGTTCTATCTTATTTCTTATCTTTTTTTTTAATATCTATTTTGATCATTTGTGACAAATGAACTGTTTCTTCTTGGAAAAGATAAAATCCCTGCAAAAGTGCATGTCTCATTATCTCTTGTCTGGATGAGAGGCAGCTGTATCTCTGAACTCCCTCAGGGATCTGCATAAATGCTAATGTAAAGATTTAACAGAGCCATGTTGGTCCATCTGTGCATTTCACTGTTGGCAAACAGACTGCTTTAATCTCCTTGTGCGTACTGTATGTGTATATACTAAACGTGAATCTTTACAAAAACATACTGACAACAACATATATTTCAATTTCCTCTGTAGTAATTGCCGTAGATGTACAGGAATCTGTTATTATCTCAAATGGAAGAAACCAAATGGAAGATTTTTTGCAGTGTAAGAAACGTTTTACTAACATGCGCCACACTTACCCTCGTATATTCTACACTGAAATAAAAGGTGAACACTTCCAAAGGGAGTGAATATCATCTAGGCTTTGTAGAAAAGAGTGGAAATGCCATAATTTTCAGTGCAGTTTTTAACCATCTCAAAGCTGTTCGGGTAGATGCTCTGGCATTGAAAAAGCCATTTATTATTTATAATCCTCAACCCCCAGCTCACGATCACAGGATTACTGTGATTTTAATCACAGTGTCACAACACTGAATTGTGTATCACTTAGATCATGATAGAATTGGTCACTGTGCCTCTTCATAAAGCCATTTATGATGGTGATGATAAAATGTTTATAATAATATTCTTGTCAGTTGGGACGAGGTCTCTTTGTCCACTGACGAGTTCTAGGCTATGATGGCAGACAATGAAACTGGTGGCCACACTGTGACCTACAGGTCTAGTAAATGTGAAGCTGGAGGGAAGTAAGAAAGATGATGCTTGCTGTTTATATTGTTTTAATATTTTAAGTCAGCCTACAGATTAGATCCTCATACCATCCCTGTAAGGGTCTAGAATGATGGATCAGACATTGCCAGATGCCTCCAGAAGAGAAATACCATAATATAATGTAAAGATAACACTCAAGCATGAACCTGTGGTTTAAATGTTAAAAATGTAAAGTCACTGCAGGAAATGTTATTTTTATATAATAAAAGATGTCTGTGCCACTGGAATCTTTAAATGTTGATGTTAAGTGCCAATATTAGCATCCTATGCTAACACATAGTGTTAATTTGGCGTATTAGAAGGCCAACAATCACAATTTGGCATTAAATTAGAAGGATGTGAGGGTGAAGGGCATGTAGTTAGTTTCACAAAACATCTCGAGGCAAGTAATTTCAGTACAAATGAGCAAATACTGTTGTATTTCATGGAGTTATTTTTGCACTCCCCCAGTACGTTACCAAAGAAACCAAACAAACCAGCATCCAGTCATCTTTTAGTAGGTGATGAAAATAATGAGCTGCCCACGGCTGCTGAGTCATTACTGTGTGGTGTAAGATGTGCCTGTTGGAGCTGGAATTGGCACATTTGACAGAGCTGCCGGCCTGCACACCCACTCCTCTGAATGACACAGGCCAGTGTGGACGTGAAATAATCAAACAGTGAAACAGCAAAGAGCACAGAGGTCCCGGTAATGGCTGTCCCTCAGTGGAAAACGAATTATTTCTCCTCTGTCTGTCTGTCCGACTGCTCACCTGTTGGTCCCACTGATGTCCTGCAGCAGGTGACCAGCCTTATCGCCTCACAGAGCACAAGAGACAGGGACCGGGGGGAGAGAGTCTGCAATCTGAAGTTATTAATACAAAGACACACGATGCCGACAAACCAGAGCAAAGATGGGATGCAAACAAATGCATGTCTGTTGTACCACCCCAGCACAAATCATTTTACTGTTACACACCAACACGTGGTTCAGAAAGGGCAGCGTCGTCCTTCCAGGGCCTGTGAGAATAAGGATGAAGACACGCACTGAATGAACAATGTCAAGCTTATGCAGGCAAGAGGCAACAAGTTATATAAGCGGAAGCATCCAGACTACGTCCCATATCTGTTTGCAGTCGAATCATTCAGTAAATTTAATTATCCGCAAATCCAGCAGTCAGTGTGTCGCTGCAAGTTCAGACAGCCAGTTCGGGCATACGCCTGCACAGCGCGTGTCCATCGGGCCTGTGGACGATACAGACTCATGGAAAGACATCTAAAAAAGGAAAAGCCAGGTGAGGGACAGTTGTGCTAGCAGGAAGTGTTTGCAATTGTTATTTTTATTAATTTTTTTATTGCCTGTCTTTCCATGAGTCTGGGCAAACCAAAAACAGCCCTTTGTCTGCTGGTCTTGTCAGCACATTTTGATCTCCCAGACTGTCTCGTAATAGCAGTTGTCACTCTGTCAATGAGTGTGTGAATGTTGCATTTTGGGAGCAAACCCTCTTTTTAGAAAGGTATTGTGGATGCTGACAGGACAATTGTCCCGGTGCAGCTCTCCTTCCCTTCGTCATGCGTTTCACGACCCCCCTCTGAGGCAGCCACCTTCCCTCGTTCCCTGACTGTCTAACAAGATCCTCTATCTCTGAAACCTGGCTCTGTCGGCCAGAACGCAGCCTCTCCTCAGACAGAAAGGCAAGCAGAGTGACGGCTCCGCAGAGGCTGGAGAGAGGAGAGCAAGGCAGTAAGGGAGGAAGCGAGGCGCCTGTGCCAGAGGGATTTATTTCCTGCCCTGACAGGTCACTTTTTTGCCAGGTGGGCAGATGGATTTTCTACTTCTTGAAGCAGTTTCAGCAAGTACTGAAAAGACAGGGTATTACTTTAATAGTCTTTGACAGGTCCTCTCTGCAGTGGGCTTCAAGTTAACATGTCAGATGGTGTGACGATCATGCTGATACATGTAGCAACTTATTCCTTCACCAAATCTAAAAAATAATCAGTGGGAGCATTTGTTTACCAACGTTAATTAGAGACTTTATGTTGCACACATCACAGTCAATTAACTACACTGATACCAGAAGTGAACTTGTACTGTAAGAATGCATAAGACTAATTTTTCTCGACACTGTTCCATTCTATTAATAATCACAAAATGACATGAGACATTTATAGTGAAAGCAAAATCAGCAAGCGTTACTGATTTTAACTTCAGACTTGTGGTTTCACGCATTTTCACAGCTGAAGAGGTTTCAGCTCATGGGAGCATGTGCCAGATGGGCATGAAATGAGTCCACAAAATGACCCAAAGGCCATTAATTTCATACCATGAATGCATTAGTTGCTCATTCTACCATTGTGCTTGCTGTATAACTGAAGCAGAGTCTAAACTCGATGGCTGTGAAGGTTTATAGGGAGAGTCACTGTTTGGATCCCTGTTTGTGGTTTAAGCAACTGGATTTCAGGGAAATAACAACTCGAGAAAGGAGCAAAGGTCGGGATATCACCAGAGACCAGGTTTTCAATAAATGGCCCAAACAAAACAGTCAAGCTTTGCTGATCTTTGATGCAGTGGAAGAGGTTAAACTCCCAACACACTGGATGGCAAATGTGTTATGCTAAAAACCAGCATATTAAAATCTATGTTTGTAACTCAAGATTTCTGCTATAAATTTGTGGTCTACAAGCTGGGGTCACAAGAGTGGTGGAACGCAGCTGCCTCAAGGCTAGAAAGTCCCCTAATCAAATCCCTGGCTGACTCATGCTCTTAGATAATACTGAAAACATCACCAAAACCTCATTGGGGACATTTTGTCAAGCTTGACCAAGCAGAGACGCAGTAAACTTGTGACAACTGAAGCCAAATAGGGGCATCAAATCAGATATTTTCGTAGCACCTGACCATTGAATCCGCTCTTCTGTGACTCAACAAAAGCTGCACTTCATGTGCTTCAGAGAGCAGGTATTTGTGCCATTCAGAGACAGTTTGTATTCAAGGCTGATACATTTAGAACTGAAGCTTTAGGCTTTACAGACGTCTATTATTTCTTGTGTTTGAGCAGGTTCTGTTTCAAAAGAAGCAGCTGAGATACCCATTTCTGTGACGTTGAGTTTAAATTGGATGATAATTCACCTGATTGTAAACTTGAAAATCATTAGTGGAGTTCTGGTCAATTTGTGGTCCGCTGTGAATCAAATAATGGGGTCGCTACAGCAGAACGTGTTCCGCATGTTGATTTGGCTATTTTTTTTACACCCGGTGCCCTTCCTGCAGCAACCCTCCCATATTGTTTGGATTCAGGACCGGCACCAAGGTGGCCCTCGGTGGCTGGGTGGGCTACACATGGTGGGGCAGGATTCAAATCCACAGCCTTCTGCATGCCAACCCAATGCTCTACCACTGACCCACCAGGCTCAGGCTGCTGTAAATACAAGTTTTTGTTTAGATTTTTAGATTTGATATTAATTAAAAATTGTTCTTTAATGGAAAACAATGAAGTTTGGTAAAGCGAGTGGACCGTTAAAGCATTATTGCATTCTTTTCAGTTATAAAGACAGAAATGTATACAAGAATCTTTATGTCGAAACACAAAGGTTTTGTCATAGACTGTCTGCAACAAACTATGGGAGTTTATAAAATACAATGGAGTGAAGGTCACCGTCAGGGCCTAGAGTTTTAATAAAAGTGTCTAGATCCAGTGAGAAAATGTATTACTCAGTGTGATCTGAACCACAGATTAACAAAATACAGAGCTTATACTGTATCACACAGGCTGTGGTTTCCTAAATCAGCAGCATGTTGACTTCATATTCTTCCAGCTTATTTTTTTCATATGTTCTTTCTCTCTGAGAATGACAAATTATCATAAATATGCTCTTGGCCACCATATCTACAGCCTTCTCTTTGTCTTTGAAAAGTAGAGTGCATGAATAACATGAGTAAATTAAAGCAGCTCGAGTACAGTCAAACAGGCTGCTACATGAAACTGCTGTGGGTGAGAGCAGCACAGAGGGACTCTGTGCTCCGGAGCTCACAGTGAGTAGTGTGCTACATAACAAGACAAATTAAAAATCCCAAATCAGATAAACCTACTGAATATTTCACTTCACAAACAGTCATCTACATTGTTCATTCATAACTTTCTTTGCGCTGTCTGTGGCAACTAACTACTGTGGAGACTCAGGCTGTGTGTGAATATCAGCAGTGTAGAACTGATAACCCGCCAGGACCATCTGCTGAAGATATGTCTAATAGTGTTGGCTTTGGCACGTGGCCCAGAATCAATCCTCATCACCACAGGCTGTTCACAGCTGGTGGTAATTTCTGTAAAGGCAATTTCACTATAAATAGATGACACATATTAAAGTATAAAGCTTTCGAATTTCTCATGAAACCTAAGAAAATTGAATATCAAGGACATGAGGGATAAGCACAAATAAAGGGTTATTACAAAAGAGGTTGAACAAAAGCTGAAGAGCAAGATAGTAATCCTCCTTTACACAACAACAGAATCCTTTTTATTGCATTCAAAATTAGATGGACTGAGACTAGATCTTGATTATAGTGGTTCTGAAGGAGAGAGTGTCACAGCAGTCCCGTAAGAAGTCTGTGTTTGAAGATTGTGAAGTTTGTGTAACAGAGCCATGCTGCCCTCTTCTGTTTGTTAGTACAGCTGCACTGACATGACTGAGTCAAGTAAACTGGTATCATCCACACTCAATAAAGAAAAATTTTTAACCGCCCACACCAAAGTCAACTATTAAAGATGCCAACAATGAACAATGTTTAATGGTAATAACACTGCTATTGTAAATCAAATATCTATTTGTTATCTATAGTCAGATGATTTCTATGTGGTCATGAAAGGTTGGCTTGGAAGTCGCTGACCAGCTCCAGTTCAAACAGTGTCAGATCAACACTGTGTTGAAAAAACACTGATCATATACCAAAAAACTATGCCTCATTTGTTTACATTTGTTATTTGGCAGATAATACAGGTTAGATACAAAGCAAGCAGAAAATCTGAGTCAGAGTAAAAACTTTAAAAAAGAGAGCATTATTGGTTACTCGTAAAAATAAACATATTAAATAAGTAGGTGCATGCTACAGAAAAATGGATAAACAAAATTCAATATTTATCACTTCATGAGTCATAGATTCATAGCTGCAGACTAGAGGGCGGACTGAAAATGTCACTAGACATTTAAAAATCAAACTTGTTTTTCTTCCCTTCAGCCATATTGTTTTTAAACTTCATTTTGATTTATTCAAGACAATTCAAATAAATTTGAAAGATTAGTTTTCCAGTTTGTAATATTTGAGACTTCGTATGATCAACTGGGCCTGTTGATATTTTTATTATTAGTCCAGATCAAGTGAAATTCACCTTTAATACCAGTATTTAAATGTATTTACAGTTACATGGCTGAGCATTCACTGCATGGCCCACGTCCCAATGATATTGATCTTAGGACTCTGTTCACAAAATATTAAGACGTGCATCATAAAACTAATGGTTTTATACCTGTGAAATATCATGACGGGCACACCTCAATACACAGCTAGCCTAAGCAGTAAACTATATTATGAGGTGGGTCTAAGAATTTGGGCCCCTCCTTCATTTAAAACCCTAGATCCACTTCTTAATATAATGTACCATGACAGGAGTCCATGACATTCTACGTATGTCGAGCGTCAGTGATGCCTGAGAGGCTAAACTGAGGGCATCAACGTTTGTCATACCGCCCAATCAGAGACGTCTACGAAGCGTTTGTCGTATTGGCGGACTCCCAGCCAGTCAGCATCGTTTTTACTACATTTTTGACCAATCATATTGGAGAACGTTGGCACGTTAAACCGGAGGAAGTTGAGGATGTGTATTTTGTACACAACCGTCCGTGAACCAGATCTAGTTGTCGGTCTCCTCTGCGTGAAGTGTCTTTTGGGTTTTTCAGTTTCCATTTACAGTCCCATTAGCGCGTCAGAGAACCAGTGGGATCTAGCTAGGCCACCTACGAGCTGAAGAAGCGGGGGATCGGCGGCGTGTTCCTTTCTGCGGACCGGGGCGGACACATATGGGGGACGGCTCCACCAGAGCATGGAGAGTTTAACCTGGGATCGCTATGGCTGCTGTGACGGTATGGCGCTTCACCAGCGGCCGTGTGCTCGGAGGGTGGGGGCCGCTGCTGTGTGTGTTTCTCGGCTCCCTGGTGGCCCTCCTCATGCCCCTGGTCGGGGTGGAGGACCAGTGCTGCGCCGCTCTCAAGGGATTAGCCCAGCTTCGCTGCCTGCTGTGGGGCAAGCCTCGGCCCTCCGCGGCCGTGCAGTCCACCGGCCTCACCGTCCCCTTCACGGCGCTTGACGTGCTGCCTCTGAGGGCCAAGCCGAGCACAGGTAACGGGATGATGGCGGTAAGACGTAACTCCAGCTGAAATGAAGGCGACGATGACGTGGAGTGTTACGGCATTTCATGTATCCCCAAAAAACACCCAATTACAGTTTAATACATTCTCAAGATTGGGAGAGCAGGGTTTCTTCTGGCGATTATGAATAACTCGCTATTTGAGATTACTTTGCGTGGTATTGTGGTTTAAGGTTATCTGATTTAATTCTCCAGTCTAGATAAGCATTTTAAAGAATACACTATAAATTTACATATGTGGGGTTTTTTTTAACATAGTTTTTGAAAATATAATTTAAAGGTTAAAATCATGATTATCTTCTAAGGAAAGCAAGAGATATGGCATTGCCATGGTTACAGAGTCACATATTGGATGCAAATTATCACCTATTTGTTTGCATTTTGGAAATGTATGTACACCAAATTTTATAGTCGACAGGTTTTTATATTACAGATTATTGTTAGAAGTATCCAAAGCTGTCACTGAACAGCTGTGGTACTAAAAGCCTGATTATTCTAAGGCTAATTTATGAAAGAAGGTTTTTGTAGGAGTGTTGGTTTAGACCAGTGGTGTTGAACTCCAGGCCTCGAGGGCCGGAGCCCTGCTTGTTTTCCAACTAGCCCTGCATGACCCTCTGCTGATTACCTGGATCAGGTGTGTTCCGTCAATCAGAAGCTGCAAGATGAGGGTTGTACAGGGAGAGTTGGAAAACAAGCAGGGCTGTTTGACACCTGTGGTTTAGACTGATTTAGGTTTAGTAGCTGACAACTAGGGCTAGGTATTGTTGATGTTCAATGCCGCTACCATACCACAACTTAGAATATTCAAGTACGAATCTGTAGTTTACCCGATGAGTGATGTACCTCATGAACCACATTTGCATAATAAAAAAAACAATACAAATATTTTTTCATGAAAAGTGGACAGTTGCAAGTATGTGTTAAATTCTGCATACTTACTGGCTCACTGATCCTCATATTTACTTCCTGGGTATTTAAACTTGATATTGAATGACTTAGAATTTTATGACACTGACAGTATTGAAATAATTTGTTTGCTGCCATAAAAGTATTGAAGTTCCCAACCAAGCCCTATTCAAATTCAGAAACATTTGTTTGCCAAACTGTAAAATATGAGATTGTCTGCCTTTGCTGTTTCTGTGTGGTTGTTTCTGATTCGAAGGCCTCTCCTTAGCATCCTGGAAAATGTTGTATCTATATTGTTTCTATATTCCCCGTGTTTGAGTTCGTGGTGTCTGCATCCTCTTTGCAGAGATGAAGCTGGAGGCCAAAGCAGCGCTGCAACAGGCTCTGGAAATGAAGAAGTTGGGAAAGAGGGAGAAAGCTCACAAGCTGCTTGTGCATGCACTCAGTATGAATCCAGAGTATGTGGAGGCCCTGACAGAGCTTGGGACTATTCTGGAGGAGGAGAAAGATGTTGTCCAGGCAGACCACCTCTACACCAAGGCCTTGGCCATCTCGCCATGTAATGAGCGGGCTCTCATCAGCCGAGACCGAACTCTTCCGTTGGTGGAAGAGATCGACCAGCGTTACTTTAGCATCATCGACAGTAAAGTGCGTCAGCTTATGTCCATTCCTAAAGGCAACTCCGCACTCCGCCGAGTGATGGAGGAAACCTACTACCACCATATCTACCACACGGTGGCCATTGAAGGCAGCACGCTCACTCTGTCTGAGATCCGTCACATCATCGAGACGCGCTACGCTGTTCCTGGGAAGAGCTTGCAGGAGCAGAATGAGGCCATTGGTGTGGATGCTGCCATGAAGTACATCAACACAACGCTGTTGTCCAGGTCAGGAGCCATCACCGTCAGTGACATCCTTGAGATTCATAGACGGGTGCTTGGCTATGTGGACCCTGTGGAGGGAGGGAGACTGCGTACTAACCAGGTGTTCGTGGGCCACCACATTCCTCCCCACCCTCGAGACCTGCAGAGACATATGGAGGAGCTGGTTCAGTGGCTTAACTCAGATGAAGCCCTGCAGCTGCACCCTGTGGAGTACGCAGCTCTTGCCCACTACAAACTGGTGTATGTGCACCCGTTTGTAGATGGCAACGGACGCACATCACGTCTGCTCATGAACCTTGTGCTCATGCAAGCTCGATATCCACCCATCACAATTCGCAAAGAACAAAGGGCTGAATATTACGCAGCTCTGGACACAGCCAATGAGGGTGATGTGCGACCCTTCATTCGCTTTATAGCCAAATGTACAGAGATAACATTGGACACGCTGTTGATTTCTACAACAGAATATGCCGTGGGGCTGCCAGGAGCTGCCTATGACCAGGCCTGTCCAGACTACAAACGGACGATCCCAGTCCACAACTGACGAGGAGCAGAGGAGCATGAGATGTTAGCATGCAGTGATAGGTTTTCATTAATCCAAATTACACACTCTTCAATAACAATCTTTTGTTGAATTGCCTTGTCTGTAATCATTTCCTTGCTGAATTCATTGAAACGATACTAGCAATCTTACTGTGCTGTGCTAGAGTTTGCGTTCATACTGTTTTGTTTTTTTTTTTGCACAATGAAACAAAACTTGTGGCCCATTTTTTTTTAGTTTGTAACCATATTCCTGTACAAGTGTGAATATATTTTTTCCCATCAGAATACAATCTGAAGTGAGAGTACTTGTGATGTGAGGAGGAAACCAAGCTTTACCACCATTCTGTCTGATGCTTTAGTGATTTTCACTGCTAATGTAGTGTATAGATGTCTAGTTGATCATCTTTGGGCTAGAGCTGAGGTCTTATGACACTGTAAAGCACTTTAATGTATTTATTTTAAAGTAAATGTGTTTAACTATTAGCTTTTATTTTGTTCCAAGGTTGTAAAC
The DNA here is from genome assembly GCA_033026295.1 of Channa striata. NCBI lineage: Eukaryota > Metazoa > Chordata > Actinopteri > Anabantiformes > Channidae > Channa > Channa striata. Next base: position 6,675,239 of record CM065178.1, read on the forward strand.
TTTCAGAATGAACAAAGCTGTATCAAAGATGGCTTATATAACTTTATTAAAACAATGTTTAGACCAGGGGGAAAAAGAACATCACATTTTCTCTTTTTTAACAGGACCAAAAAACACAATGGTAGGAAAAAACTATCAGGGAAATAAGTAGTGGGATCCAACAAAATATCCATTAATTAGTTACTTGTATACCCAATTAAAAACACTGACTATAGAAATGATACAAAACGTCAATGCACATATACCACCTTTTAGTATTAGGACATAAAACTGAAGGTGACATCTACAGACCAACATATTCATATATCTATTTTGGATTAGGCCACTGTGGTGAGAGCAAAACATATAGCTTGTATTCCATCTGTTCTGAAAACATAGATTTTCTATTTCATTATAAACTGTCGTGACCTTTTGAAAATTAAAATACTGAACATTATGTACACTGATTAATATGCAAACATGACAGTGGGTCAGGAGATATGGTTGACTCCTAGCATGGGGAAAAACTGCATAGATTTTTTTGGGTTGATGGAGCTGCAGACCAAAATAATGTGCGTGCGTGATTGCAACAGAATACTGAACAGCTGTCACCAAATTGATTGATTGTATTGTGCACATGAAGGAAAAAAATTGATCCACAGAACCACATTCATAATACATGGGCTTGTGTTGCAGTGTTTTGTTTCACGTTAACTTTTAGTATTTAAAAATAACAACAAAATGACCTGCACAACTAGAAAAATAACCACTGATCACCTACAGCCCAAAGTGATGTCATCAGATGTTTTTGTCAAAGCAAGTCTAAAACCCAAATCCATAGATTTTACTATATTGTAAGAAAGGGGAAAGAAAATAATTAACTTACTGTGGGATGCTGCAAAGATATTATGTTGTAACAAACAATGCAAACTTGATCAAATGTCAATTGGCTAATCACTGCAAAAAAAATTTGCTTAAATGTAAGGTCATTTTTTACACGAGCATTCTCTAAATTTCTGAAGATGGCAGCACTATGGCCAATAGTTCTCTGATCCCTTTCAGCCCACAGGATGAGAAGACGTGAGCGGGTGATGGGCTGCATTAACAATAATGAAAGTGATAACAGTTGCATGTACTTAAAGCAGCTGTGTAAATGCTGTGCGATATGGAATGGGCGGTCCTTAAAACTGTAATAACTCAGGCCATTATAAACGCATAACTACACTTTGACTACTCGATAGTGTGTATTACTGATTATTGAGAGCAAAAGGTAACTAAGATGGCAATAGGGAAAAATAGTTATTTAGATGTCAACTGAATATAATCATTGCTTGCCTTGTTAGCTGTGTCCTCAGATCTAAATAAGTTACACAACAAAAGTCCTAGTTTTTTTTTTTTTTTTTACATCTGGTAAATGTCTTTTCATCACTGTAGCACAAATTAACTTATGTACAGATACAGAAAACTATATTACAGCACATCTGTCAAACATTTGCATATCCCCTTTAAAACAACATTCACAAGTTTGGCTGCTATGAATATTTAAAAAAATACTCTCCCATGTGTTTCTGTCAGATCCCTTTTACATTACACAACAAAAGAAGACTCCTTGCAACATGAGGCTTACAATTTTAGATACATTATATTTACACACAAATATGATACACTTGTTTATATAAAACAGCCTGCCAGCAACCTTCAAACACATCAAACTAAAGTCCCTCACACTGGTGAAAAGGGGTTGTGATGGAGTGCAGGAGCTTGGCGATTAAGGCAATCTCGCAGAACAGAGGATGAAAACAAGACTGAGATTAAAGGGAATTCAGGTAACCAATTACAAAACAAAACAAAAAAAAATCAACGCTAATTTGTAAAGACACGAGATGGCTTTCAGTGTGAAGGCAGTTGCATTTGTCAGGCTTCTCACTTATTGAGAAGCATTCTAGCAAAGTCAGAATTTGACAAAGGCTTCGTCTCTTCAGCTGCACTCACTGTCGCTGATGCTTGTTGAGCTACAGTTCCATTCTCCACTTTGCTTATATTTGCACTTTGTCGGTGCAGGGAACGAGGGAGTAACGACAACTGGGTACGTCCTTTTCCCCTCCTAGAAAAATACAAAAACTTATTAGTTTCTGTACAGGTACAAATTCAAGTATGGGAAAGTCTCAGAACATTTCAGTTAAATTTCATCTGTAAACTTACGATCCATAGACATGCCGAGGCATTAAGTCTGTTGTTTGTCTACTGGAACCAGGTTTATCCATCATGTTCCTGCTAGGAGGGTTACTAATAGCAACAGAGATTGTGTTTCCTTCTACGTCCATGCCATCCATTTTCAGAACTGCCTGAGATGCCTGGGATTCATTGGAAAACTCAACATAGGCCAGACCCTGAGGAGAAACCAGAGTTAATATTTCAACAACAGCTTCTACATATGCTCTATCTCTGTTCTTGCAGGTTTCAAAACTGAGGAACATTAGCTTAATGAAAAGCACTATTATTAACCCAATATCTGAACAGTATCGATAAGCCTCACCTTGGGTTTTCCTGAGCGATAAGTGACCAGGCGAACATCTTTGATGGTGCCATGACTTTTGCAGATTTCTTCAAGTTGCTCTTTAGTGCAGGAGAACGGCAGCCCAGAAATGAAAATTTTGTGTTTCTCCATCGATGTGTTGTATTTAAACACCTACAGAGACACGTGACTCAATGAGAAGATGTCATTTGTACTGCACGTTTAAAATGATTTCAAGATTTTTAAAGAACTTTTAAATTAATTCAAGTCCAATGTAAGAAAAAAACAAGATTATTTTAGTCTTTTAAAGCAACTTTTGAGAAAACTTGCTTAAAAAAACAATCCAAGCTTCTGTTCATATTTTATAGTTTACCTTAAAGTCAGGATTTTTGTTTTTATCCACACAAGGTGACACAAACACTGGCCTGCCCTCTAGCTCCTGTCTGTCTTGCTTGAGGGCTTCAGGGGACTGACACAGAGGATTCAAACTGTACGTAGCAGTAGCCTTTGAAGTTCCCTTTGTTGCTGAAGACTGGACGGACGTGCTTGATAGGACCACAGGTCTCAAACATTGTCCTAAGCTTTGACTCGGGCTGCTCCAGGGTGTATGCCAGGTTGCTGATGAACACACTGCACTCATCATTGCGTAGCTCTGGTTTGCCGTCATTCTGCCGCTGGGCAGGGGCTGCCACTGCTGGCTGGACTTTCTTAGTGCCAGGTGGAGGATTCTTATAGCCGGGGGGAGCGTTCCGTACAAAGAGTCCTGTCTCTGTCTCCATGTACTCTTCTGTGTTTTGGTCACCATTTCCTCTTTGTCGTTTAGGGGCTTTGGAAGAACAAATATAAAACATATAATTAATAATGAAAGACTTGGTTTAGCTTTAAAAAAAAAAAAGTTCTATAATTATTATTTGGTCAATATACACAGTCTCTCTTACCAGATTCCCGATTCCACTCATTCTGATAATCATCCTGTTCTGCTTTCCTCTTCTCCCCAGCTACATTTCCCTTCTGGACTTTTTTTTGTGCCTTTTTGTCTGCCTTGGCCTTCCGCCTCTGCTCAGCTCTGTCCTCCTCTTGGCGAGCCAGGTTGGCTTCTTTCTCGGCCGCCTAACAGATGGGCAGAACATGGTAACATTAGCCAAAAGCCGCTAAATGATCGTCTCAACAGTACATAGCTGACATGTGCTCCTACCTTTGCTCTTTGCTCATTAATCCTGTTTAGCCGGGTCTCTGTTTTCTGTACTGCTATATCCCAGTCCTCCAGAGTACCTGCAAGTGAGTACACTTAGTGTAATTTTTAAACATCTTCTTTACTTTGTACTGTATGTTAACGTTGAACTTCATAACATAACCCACCTTCCACTCGCTCAAAGGTGAGCAGGACTTCACACACATGCTCCGGATAGTCGGAGGTGCACTGAACTGCTCTGTGGAGAGCTTTCCGACAGTGAACGGGGTCTCCATAAGACCTATGAATTAAGTAAAAGGTTTTAGGTAAAACAGGCATCACCCTGACACATGAAGTGAGCTTTGTTGCCAAGATATGTACTAACAGACCTTTCAAGATTATAATATTCTAGCCACATGTTGGCATATTTGGCATTCCCTTTGGTCATGATACTGTCCCAGAGTTCTCTTGCTTTTTGCATGTTCTTGCAATGGAGCGCCTGGCAGGGGGAAGAAAAAAATGATTTTTTTGGCTACAGTAAGAAAACAGTACTGTTAAACACATACACTTGTATTACATGTAAGAAACATGCTGCAACATGCAATACTTCAGCAACTGATCCATAACTTACTCATCCTGTCTCTCAACAAGTGCTACCATCAAGTTCAAGAATCAAACTAGTTCAAGCTCAATCAATTTTCTTATACATCTCCTTAGTTGGGCAAGTAGTTACATAACAACAAATTACTCTTTAATAAAAAAAAATAACTTGATTATGATGCAATGTGTTCAATGTGCTTTTCTTCCCATGATTTAAAACTACAGAAGAAACTCTAAAAAAATATTGTCATAGTAACAATGCTTACCTCTATCTTTGCCCAGATCTGCATTATCATACAAGAAGGATCTCCACTTTCACCAAATCCTACAGAATAACAACACAATAAATTAGGCTAAGATTAAAACAAGAAAACCACAAACATAAGGCAGTGAAATTGACTTACTTTCTTCAACATCTTGTTTCATGTAGTCTAGAGACCGGGAGAAGGCTGCCCGTAACTCCTCTAACTCTTTACTTGATTCTGCCAAAAACAAAAAAACTCCATCAGCAAAGGACAATATGAATTGATCTTATTTGAACTGACAGACAAAGGAAACTGCTCTCACCTTTGCTGAAATCGACTCGTCTCCTCAGGTAGTCAAGGTATGCCTGCCAAATTTCCACATAATCCGTAGCTTGAATGAAACCTGCATTCAACGCCTTCTCAAAAATATCTGTATGCAGTAAAAAAGGTATAACGTGAAAATACTAAATAAGATCCAACATAGCACCAACAGTGTGTAGGACATTTACATTTATTAGCACTGGTTTTTAAATAACTGCAAATAATGACTCTCAAACATTTTTCGTTTTTTGCCTCTTTTGCCTCTGACAACATTATATCCCTTATAATGTAAAATTATATATATACCGTAAATTCTCTAAATTTAGGCCGCACCGCTAAAATTTGACAACATTTATAAATCAAATTCAGCAAAGTTTGCTACAGGTGCCAATATCCAGGCTGAGAAATAAACTTAATAACGTAGGCAAAATGTTCTGTGCGCTGTTTTATATATACACAAATAATACAAAACAGTATTATTTTTAGTCATCTGAACAGCCCTCACGGGTACCTGAGACAGTCTGATGATCAGATCCATGTCTTTCTAAAGCTAGCAGGTAGCTCTTCCACAAACCCATAGTCCACGGGCAGTTCCTGTCTGATGATCAGATCCATGTCTTTCTAAAGCTAGCAGGTAGCTCTTCCACAGGCCCATAGTCCACGGGCAGTTCCTGACAGCGCGTTCATGAGTGGACAGAACCAGATGTTTTATTTTCAGCTGACGATCCTGCACAGCCCAGAGAAAACAGAATGGTTAATATAGCGATTAACTATAATAAAATCAAGCTGATAGTTTTTTTAAATAATGATCTAACGAGTCAATTTTATCAGGCTTTTGAAAGTATAAACACATACATACATTTATTAGTCTCAAAATAATTGGGAAATTTCAAAAAGGTCTTAATACTTTGCGTTATGACTTTATGTACACTGAATGATTTAAAGACATTTAGATCAGTCAGAGAAATTAATAGGCATGACTGAGGCAATATAAGCCTAGCACAACATTTTGATCACAGTTGTTTAGGCTGTGTAGAGCCTAACTGGGGCCTCTTTAAAGTGAACAACACTAAACAGCAATACTCACAAGATATATAGTGTATTTTGCCCACATGTCTGGTACCAGGCAGTTCTCTGCCAGTGCTCGCTCAAAGGTAATCTGGATCCGCGCTGGGTCTCCCTCCTTTAGCTCAAAGTCAATGTAGGCCTGATACTCTGCCAGCTTGGGAGGTTCTGCTACTACCTGCAGCAACACAACAACATGCAGACGTTATGTATCACAAAAACAATGCATTGTCTTTAAAGTCAGCACAACTATGATACATGTTTCCACCAAACAATGTTTGAGGCAAGAATGTTCAATGGATAATTATGTCAGTTACCAGTGATTCTTCAAAAGATTTGTACTTTTCCATCTGCTGCAAAGCCTTTTTGTACTGATTTGACACCATCTCAGGCACCCCATGTTCAGACCACTCCTCATATTCTGCATAGGTGAATTCCATGTCTGCAAAGAAGCAGAGCAAAATTATGTCTTTTGTCAAAAAAGAAATTCTATTATCGTCGACTACCGTGTGTGAGATGTGCAGAAGTTTCACTGTGTGCTGTCTAATCTCTGTCCCAGCTGAACAAATGGGAACAAGGTAATGTCTTCAAACACTGCAGAAATACCACTAACTGTTCAACAAAGCAGCATCTTTTTAAATGGGGTAATTCACAGCTTTTTCAGGTCAGCTAGGACATACGCCCTCACAACAGGGATCCTGTACATTTTATACTAACCCATCTGGACAGAAGAGGCATCGTGCTTACCCTTTAAGGGAATGGCCAGCTGGCGGCGAAACAGTGTGTGGATTCTCTCAAGTTGAGTGTTCAGCAGCTCCTGCTCCTCGCGGCTGGGAATCCTGCCAGGAGGAGGCTGAGAGGAAAGGCAGCAGAAAAATGGTGAGGTGAGGTTTATTGGGCAATTAGAATGTTTTGCAGCTATACTAGAATACAGCTCCATTAGCAGTAGATTAAATATATGTATAGATATAATACTGTTATAAAAGTAATATCAAATTTTAACTAGAATTCAGCCTTTTCTGAGGAAAATGCGTGTGATTGCTAAAAGCCAGCTACTACAGCTGCTCGCAGCCTTAACCGTTGCAAGACTGGAAGCCCTGAACAATTTAGAAATGAAAGCACATGAAAATAAACTTATTTCAACTATTGCTGTTCCACACACATATTTTTAGAACCCTTTAGAACTGCGAACCACCTGACTTTCATGTCTCACAGACCTCCATTCAAATTAAAAATTAATTAAAACATTTATAATAATAATTTTGTGTTTTTCCAGCAATCACACTCATAATAATAATAATAATAATAATAATAATAATAATAAATACTGGAAACATCATATTGGAAATAACAAGAATGTCAACTAATTATTAGTCTACTAAGGTTTCAGCAAAAATAGAAAGAAAGCTCAAACTTTACAGGGGTTAATTTTTCTCATCCGACCATAACAAGTGTTACAACAAAATCAATAAGAGTAAGACACAAACCTGCACTGTGGACAAAATGGCATTCTCAAATTCTCTATATGCGTCCCACACCGCCTGTCCCTTTGGCACGTGAAGCCCCACAGCTGTCACAGCTCTCTCGAAGATGGATCTCACCTTGTCTATCCCACCTGGCGATCCCATGCCACCAATTGAATACTGAGCATATTCAAGCCAGATATCTGGGCCTGGGTATAAAAACATGTAATTTAATGTTATTATAATGTTATACCCGACAGTCATTTCAAAGCTAGTAACATGATGCACTTACAAATATAGTCTTTTGTAGCTCTCTCAAAAAGTTCATATACTTTCTCCCGGTTTGGTTCTTCTTCAGTCAGGCGAATTTCATCATTCAGCCAATCTAACCAGATCTCTAAAGAATTAAACAAAATGTGGCATCAATTGCACAAAAAAGGCACAACTGCTTTTCACAGATTTTTTTATTTTCCCAAAACACTAACAGACATAGACCAACCTTCCGTGAGAGGGAAAAGTTCACTCATCTTCTGTCTTGCTTTGCGCAGGCGGAAAAGCTCTCCCTCCTGCTTGAGTAGTTTGATGAGGTCCACATGGCAGTTGTAGTCAAAAGCGTTGATTGAGAGCTGCAAAATCACACAAACAATCCCACCATATATGCTGATTGGCTTGTGCTTCCACCACATTTACCCAGCAGTAATTTATGGTCTTGGCAAGAAATATGGAATTAGAAATTATAATTTGACTTAACCATCATCTCATTATCAAAGATAACTTAACACCACAAAGCCTTAAGCAGCTATAGCTTTACTGCTATCAAAACTGGCCTTTAAGGACTTAATGTAAATAAAGCTAAATAAATATAGGATAATAAATAAATATACAACGTATATCCTGTTAGCTAAGACTAATACATGTAACATAATTATTCTCAAGACTAATCTATTTATTAATTAATTGTGATTTTTTAGGCCAAATAAAAGACGTCAATTTTAGACATATTAATTTCACATTTTACGGTTTTTAAATGTCATGCATAGTGACCCAACCGTGGAAAACAGAAACCAGTTTGGGCTTCAGATAATGTTGCAGTAACATTTTAAGCTTCTTTCCTACCTGCCATTATTGTACCGACACGGATTTAACACCCATGAAAGTTAGGACAGTGTGTACGATCCTCTAAACTCTCTATTTATATGTTCACTGTGGCCAAAAACACCTGAAGCTGCAGTTTCACGGCGGATTCGTTGTGAGAGGAGAAACCATTAGTTAGCATCATCATTTATTAGCCGGAATGACGTACATCACGCGCCAATTACTAGCTAGTTAACAATCACTGTTTTGGATAACTGCAGCTAAAAGAAAGTGAATATATAATATTGTCGTATATGCAGTGTTTAATTTTTCATACCAGAGCAAAAGAGAGTTGCTCTCGGTCTTAATGCTAGTGACTTCTTGTAGCCGACTGTGTTTACCACCCATTCATTCTCGTTAGCTCGTCGGCTAACGTGAAGCTTGGCTAACTAATTACCTGCTCTTCCAACCGCTGGATTTCGGCTTCATTTTCTTTCTCATCTTCCGACGAATCTTCCTCTTCGTCGTCCGAGTTTTCTACTCCCATGCCCACCTCCTCCTCCTCGTCGTCCGATTCCATCTCCCTCTCCTCCGTGCCTGCGTCGTCCTCCTCCATGTCTTGCAACTGCGTTTGCTCTGCGTTGCCTGACGCTGCCATGTTGGAAATGCCGTCTGCCTGGTAACAAGCGAGCGAGGCAGCCGTGCCGCGGGGGGTGGAGCCTGTTCCTCAACCCGGCGTGGACCATCCGCGGTGCAGCGGCTGATCTTCGCCGCTAGTCGGAGCTCGTTCGCCGTCAGCAGAAACAGCTCTACACCCCGTGTGTGTATTAACTGGAATGATTTATATGTTTAATATAGAAACAAGTCCACGTACCACAGGAAACATCATCATTTATATATCCAGTTTCTTCCATAGTACTGGTGCACCGTTTGCTATGAAACGTTTCAGACAATCAAATCATTTTGACAATATTCGAGTTGACTGTGTTGGTTAAAGACACCTCAGCCCAACTCCTTTCTCTTTGTAGAACGTCTTACAGCGCACACAATGCAAAGCAGCCCCCACCCCTGATCATTGGTGGATTAGACGTTTTAGAAAGCAAATGCAACAATAAACATATCAGAGACGTCTTAGTATCTGATAAGCGTGAAATTCCAAAAGCTGTTTTTAAATAGAGACAAACTTTTCCGACTTTTGGACTTGAACAAAGTTAAAGACATACACCTTAAATGTATTTGTAACAATTATCCTTGTATTTTTTTAAAGATCTTTCACCGAATTGTCCTTTTTGAGGACTTGTAAACGAATCCCGTTCATCTCTTTTTTAAATTCATTTTGTGCTGCGGTATCTAGTTTACTCTTCATGTCATTGAACAACTGAGTTGATTTTAAAGAATACATTGCATTGATTTTATTCTCCAACACTAGTATCCCATCTTTAGATAAAAAGTTAAATTTGTCTGTCGAATGGGTAAATTCCACATACACAAATCAGAGTGAGTTAATTAAATCCATATTCTAAAATATTCTACTCTGATTCTAAATCTAAATAAATAAATAATAAGTCAAAGGAAACAAAAAACTTGAAATCATTTTAAGTAATATGAATGGAGAGGTTATATAGTCTTAATTATTATTTTCAGGCTCTTGGTCATTTGTTTTCTATCCTCCTGAGGCCAGGACAGGACATTGATTTATATCTTTTGACTCAGTTAAGCTTATTAAGTCTTGATGTGCTCAATAGAGGACACCCTGGCCATTCCAGTGATATCTCAAGTGTTTGTGTGGGATGAGGGGAACTTTTGATATATATTTTTTCATGATGAGACAAAATGGAGACAGCAGCAAAAAGCACTTTTTAGTGCTGGGTCTCAGAAGGCTATATTTGCTTTTTTCCTGTTATTCATATTCTGCTACTTTCCTTTCTCGTTATTGTGTTGTGTGGTCTGTTTATGTTTATGTAAGAATTACACTGTTTTGTTATAAAAACCCATGTATAAACTGATTCATGATCTGTATGTTAATATTAAGCAAAGAGAAGAAAAAAAATAGTGATGGCAAAATCGAAGCTTTATGAAGCACCGAACTATTTTCAGACATTCGGCTTGTAAACGACACACTGATTCGAAGCGTTTCAGAGTGAGAAGAGTGACATCTGCTGGTTGTCACGGAGAACTGCACCCTGACAAAGGCTCATTGCTTCATGGATGTAAAAACTAATCTTTCTCTTAGTATTTAATAAAAGCTATGTTGTCAACGCTGTGTCCTTGTGTTGGTCTGTAGATAATACCAAATTTAAATGAGTTTGTATTACGGACAAGCCCTGTAGTCAAACGGCAAGAAGTTGTTGATAGTATGACGATGGTGGTGCTTCTGCATAATATAAATGGGGTATATGAGTGACTTTAACATTTGTGTGGGTTCAAAGCTTTTGTCTTAGAAAAATAATTTCTACAGCTAATGGCTTTAATCTGCTCCTCTAGCTTTGGTGAGGACCTGCTCGCGTGTCGTCACGTGGTTTGTCGGAGCGGGGATCCCTGGGACTGCTCAGCCTCACGTCCGGCTCCTACGACCTGCGAAGACCGACGCTGCCCGAGCGGAACATCGCTACCGCAGCCTCCGCTCTGCGCTTGTTTGTCAACAGAAAGCGTTCGTCCCCGTTCGTGTCCACTCGTTAGTTTCCGCCCTCTGGCTAACCAAACATGGCGCTCGTCTCCCTACGAAAGTGTGGGACCTGGCTGTCGTTTAGCAGAAGGTCGCTCCGTCCAGAGCCCGGTGTGCTGTGTTTCTATCACAACAAGGTAACGGACGTTCAGCGTTTTCTTGTAGCCAGGCCGAGCCCTCACAGGGGACACTCAGCTAGCGCTGTGTGTTTGTCTGTCTGTCGGAAGGTGTAGCTAACTTCCCCGGCAGCGTGCTCTGTGTTTGACAGCTCTAACGTCTTGTTTTCTGTATGCTGTACTTTCATTCAGGTGTTGGACCACTATGAAAACCCAAGAAATGTTGGATCTCTGGACAAAAAGTCAAAGAACGTGGGGACGGGGTTGGTGGGTGCACCGGCCTGTGGCGACGTAATGAAACTTCAGGTGAGTTGAAAGTGACCCATTTACGGCACGACGCTTTACTGTAGTCAGGTTTTACGTCACTGTGTGACTCTGTGGCTGTTCCAGATCCAGGTGGATGAAAACGGCAAGATTGTCGATGCGAAATTCAAGACGTTTGGCTGCGGATCAGCTATTGCTTCCAGCTCTCTAGCAACAGAGTGGGTGAAGGGGAAGTCGGTGAGTTAGTCCAACGCCAGTGAAAAGGAAAAGCTCAAGAGGCGTTTGTGTTGGTGTGTTGGTGTGTGTGTTTGCTGTCCGGTTAATCTCACTTCACCCTGCAGGTTGATGAAGCTCTGAAGATCAAAAACACAGATATTGCTAAAGAATTATGCCTTCCTCCAGTCAAGCTTCATTGCTCCAGTAAGTACAAGACTGAAACTAAAGCACTTCTTTTTTCCCTTTTTGTTAGCCAACATGTTGCTTATGAAAGTATTTATATACTGGAAATACCAGGGCAGCTATTACTTCAGCATCTCCAGTGTTGCAGGTCATTAAGATCAAAGTTGGATAAGTCTATCAAATTAAGTGGATCGACAAAAATGTATTTTCTTTCTTAATTGTTTCCAATCCGAGCTTTGGTTGCAGCTGCACTGTTGCACACATTGTCTCTAAACCCACACTCCTTCTCTTTCAGTGCTCGCAGAAGACGCCATAAAAGCAGCGCTGTTGGACTACAGAGTGAAACAACGGGACAAGAAGGAGTAACGTGCCACAGCCAGCATGTTGTCAGACTGTTCATTAACTGGTATCTCGCTGATATCTCAGCACTGTCTTATGTCTAACAACAGACAGTGTGGCTGTATGGACAATGAGTTGCATTGAGCAATTTCCTCGCAGGGATTAATAAAGTATTTCTGACTCTGATAACACTACATCAGGTCTTGCAGGCTTCTGAGAGTTTTGTACACTTTTTGAAAAGTTCCAGGATTCTCTTCTAGTTCAAGTCCCAGGTGTTGATTTGTTTTTTTTCATCAGATGATGCAGAAATGTTAAATATTGATGCAGATTTTGGAGTTGCAAATTCAAGGCGAAAATGTGAAGATAATTCAGCTCCATGATTTTAATCAGTGAATTCCAAGGGAGTTTGTTCTCTGCTGTGCTTTTTTACATCAAACACAAACAAGATGCGTGATAACTCAGACAATAAATGTCTATGTATTTTTTCTTCTTTTTTTTTGGCATTAAACTTTCATATTGGCTTGATTGTATAAAAATAACAGATCCCTCATAAGGGACAAAGTATGAAAATGCATTTAAGTCAACAACCAGTACACATACAAAATGATGTACATTTGTACATATTGTACGAGATTGTCTGCCTTTTGTGAATTAAATATTCCAAATAAATTTTTGTATGTCTTGGCTAATATCACCCACCTGATCCTACATTAAGCGGAGCCACCCTCTGTTGGTGCAGAAGCACCTTTCTCAGAACGAGCAGCACTGCGAGGAAAAGGAGAACTACTAATACACACAACAAAGCCAGCAAAGAAATGACCGCTGCAGAGTCACGTTGTGTGAATGGTTGTGGATGACGAGTGGCCAAGGCCACATCGCTATTTGTGGAAAACAAAGATTGTGTCTCTACAGCAAACGTTGCACTACTCTGAGGGTTCCTACCTGTGGTGTTGTCTTGGCATTTCTGTTCCTGATTTAGAATAAAAGCAGTAGTTTTTAAATGCTGTGGGCTCACATACTGTGTTTTATTGAGGGATAAACACTCATCATACGTAAGTTTCCCCAAAGTGTAATGTTCAAATAATACTCGATTCTTGGGAACATCTTCGGAGTGAAGTCCAACAGTTGTTTCTTTTGATGTTTGCTCTGCTAAATCTTCCATATCCTTGTTTTCTAATGAGCTGTGTGCTGTTGGCTTCACTGTCAGTGTCTCCAGTTTTCTCTCCAGGGCAGAGTTCAGATCAAGTTGGGGTGTCCTTTCATTTGGCGTCAGTAAACGAGGACAAAGAGCCATCACGGAGAGGTTCAGAAGGAGGCGGTGAGCAAAATGGACAGGCTCTGTGCACACCAGGTCTGTGGCCATCTTCAGCCTCCCGCTCAGCAGCCAGCGGTAAAGATACAAAATGTCACACTCGCACACCCACAGGTTGTTGGTGAGGTCCACGGATCTGAGATTTGGCAGGCTGTCAAAGGCACTGTCTGGGACCGAGCGCAGGCAGTTGCTGTTGATCTTCAGGACCTGCAGACTTACCAGGCTGGACAGGGAAGACAGGTCCAGGAAAGAGATGCAGTTGGCTGAGAGGTCCAAATGGGTGAGGGATGAAGGGAGATTGAGGGGTAAGCTTGTAAGTTTGTTCCCCTTCAAGATTAGGACCTGCAACTTGGTGAGACCCTTAAGTGCCCCTGGTTGGATGGCACGGATGCGGTTGTCCTCCAGATCTAGACAAGTTAAATTCCCCAGGTTCCTCACGGCACCTGTGGTGATGTAAGTAATGCGGTTTTCCTGCAGTAGCAAAGACTCCAGGCTGGGAGGAAGGCCACGAGGGAAGCGGGCCAGCAGGTTCTGGCTGAGGCTGAGCTCCTGCAGGCTAAAGAAGGGCTGGAGCAGGTGGTCCACATTACACAACTGGTTTCTGGCCACAGAAAGAGCCGAAGTGCTGAGAGGGACAGAGCGAGGGAGCGACTTGAGACCCAGGGACTCACACAAAACCAGAAGTCCTGTGTGCAGGCAGCAGCAGCCAGAAGGACATGCAGGTGTGGTGAGGAACCCAGCAGGACATATCCAGAGAACCAGTAGGACGCCAAATCTGCTCCAAAGCATGATTCACTGTGACGAGGGAGACAACCACCTGGTATCAGTAAATCCTCTGACACTTTGCTTATTTTTCCTAGAAGGCATCCTTTGTAAAGGTTACAGTTAATGGCTTCATTAAGAGTAACAGTAGACTTCATGGATTTTTTCTACAGTGTAATGAATATGATTTGTTGCTGTTAGTCTTTATACAAAAATTTACATGAGTTTGAATTCGCTTAGCTGAGTGAGTGGCTTGCTATATAAAAAAGCAAGACACTATTGAATATTTACTAATGACCTGACAATATGTGATGCAAGAATAGTTTCCCCACCACCTTACTTCAACATATTTATTCAACATATTAAGAATTTACAAAGCCATTAATAACTACCTTTTCTCCCCATATAAATGCTAATTTATTAGAACGTAATAACAAAAATAAATAATGGCCTGAACACTTACCATTTTTCCTTCCCTATGATTTGCTCCTCTTAAGGGTGGTGTGTTTCCCCATGCTCCTTAAATGTCCCGCTGTCTAACGATAACCACTGTTGCTATCAAGAATTCCAGGCTGGCGCTCATCAAAGTTTTACAACAAGCCTTAAGGTGCTGTATTACCTTTTCTGGATCCTCTTCACCTTTCAAATTGATTGAGAGATCATCAGCAGACATTAAAAGGGTCAAAATAGAGTAAACATAGAGAAAACAAACTCAAAATAGAGTTTGTTTAGAGCTGTTTTGTTAAAAACTAATAAGCTCATAACAAAAAGCAAAGAAAAAACAATGCACATGTAAAATTTCCTAATTGGAGGTCATCAGAGTTTGAGGTTTAGACTCTGACAGCACAGGTTGTGAGTGTGACCTGTGTGAGAATCTGTTTCTGTGGTTGTGTGTGGGAAGAGTGACAGTAATGAGGTAGTGTTTTCTCCAATTATTTAGCACCTCATTGACAAAAGAGTGGGGAATCTGACCCCAGTGCAAGGCTCTGTCAGGGCTCACGTTTCAGCACCCAAAGGATTACGTTGGCCTTTGAGCTGGTGCTTTGTCATCTTTGATGTTTGATCAATGGCAAGTTGACCAACTTATGATTTGCAAATTTAATTAATCAAACGTGCCTGTTCTTTAACCATTTCCAGAACATTTCCACACATTTTAATACTTGTCATCAATTTTCAATAGATTAAAGTCAGACTGTCCCTAACTCCAAAAAGAAAGAAATTAACATGCATAACAGATTGAACAATACTTTCACGGTCCACAAGGGTGGATGTTAGATTGCTCTTAAAAAATATGGAATCAATAGTTTAATTTCTGTTTTTATCTGATTAAACATTACTGGAAAAAATCAGTGTCTGCAAGATTTGTGGAGACATAAATGTGCTCTTGTGTCAGAGCAAAGGGCTCAGCATGTATCTGGTTTACTACTGTTGAAATATTTAAACAGTCTTGTACAGTAGCCAGTGAAGGACAAAAGGGGTCTCAGGCCCTTTCCAGACCCTTAATCCCCTTATACACATGCACTGGAAACTGGAGGTGGTGTATGTGAGACGGCAAATATGCAAATGTAAATCCAGACTTTGTTCTGTGGGGCCTCTGAACACAGTGCCTGTATTTTGTGTGTTGGCTAGTAAAGAAAACCGAATCCCAAAATATGTCGGGTGCCATGAACCCAAAGCTGGTCAGAAAACTGACAAGGAGTTGGTGTTACTGTGTTGAGCATGTTCGCGAGAAGTTATAATTCTGCTCACATTTGCGTTAAATCTGGCATTTGGGTAATGAGTGGACACCGCTTAAAATGATAGATTCCTCATTTGAACATAATATGCAAGTAGCAGGCCAACTCTTTTTAGCCCTTTCTTGTCTTGTCTAATTTTAGGCAGTTTCTTTAGAGCTGTATTTGTGTGTCTCCCTGGCACTGACTCCACCATTTTTACTCTGCTAAGATTTCAGTAATTACAAAAACATCATTATCAACAGTTTTATTAAACACAAGTAAAACAAAAATGTCATTTTGTAAACAATAAAACCGTCACTTACAGAGAAATTATTTATCTGGAAACATCTGAGGACAGCAAAGTGGAGGCCCAGTGGAAAAGAGAATTAAAAACAAGGACCACAAGTCACACATGGATGTCACACAGGAACGTAGGAACTGGAGGATCTTTTTATAGATGTGTCTCCAGTGAGTTTTTATATTGTAATTAAATAAAATTACATAAATAGGCCAAAGTCAGTTTTGATTTTTCTTAAAGCCTTTTTAGCCATATGACCCAGTGTTACACCTACAACTATCCATTTCTGTCCTCAATATTTTAACTTTCAAAATGAGACAAAAAAAGGAATAATTTGTCATATACATAATTATTACTACAGCTACAATATGTTTTAGGAAGAAAAGCAGACGTTTTAAGTATTTGTCAGCTGAAGGCTGATCCAAATCAGTCACTAAACAAATATGTATACTAAAGTTTTGCAGATTTGTCCTGTATCTTTTAAATTCAGCTACCAAAAAATATATATATTTCCAAATTGTGCTTTTGGTGTGAAAGTTTTTAAAGTAAATAACCCCCCCCCAAAAAAATTAAAATAAGTAAATACAAATGTAAATATAAAGAAAATAATAATTAGTTCAGCAACTTACGTTTATTGGCATCTCACTTTGCCTTCTGTACAGCACCAAAGATTTTGCTCTGAATGACTGAGTCAGCGTTTTAGCTGCTACACACATGCGGTGGTGAAGAGCAGGAGCTACAGAGGAGAGCCCTCTGTCTTGGCAGGAGTAATACTATATTATATTATACTAATACGTATTATACTAATTATACTAATCCAACTCTCTTTTGAAACTTCCTATTTTTACAGGCTGTTCATTCTCTAACCTTTTTCTTCTTTTCTTTAAATCTCTTAAATAAGAAAATTGTAACGATTGGATGCAATGTTAAAAACCCAGTGATTTAATATGGGACTTTTAGAATATATAGTGCTGCATCACTGATTAAAACAAATCATCCACCACTGCAGAAATTCAGCCTGATAACAATGTGACATGCATAATATCGGTTTGTCTTATCGTTTTGGTCACTTACTATATTTTCTGTGCTGTAACGTCTTCTTTTTTATTAATGAGATTTTATGTTTGCATTTCCTTGTTGCAAAGCTGCATGATGTTTCCTATGAAGTGCGAGCCTCACCTAACATACAGTATTTCCCCTCTGCACAAAGTATTTCTAATACCTTTGCCCATGTGTAGAATAACCAGCCTTTGTTATGTTTTCTGTCATGGTGGAAACATTTCTGCTCTTTTTCCATTAACATCTTGGATCCCGCCCTAGTGGTGGGCCTTTTTCAGATGGCAGGTGCAGACCGGCTGCCCGGAGCTGGTGCTGGGGCCGGAGCTCGGCTGAGCCTCTTCCCTGGGCTTAGACTGCTCTCTGTGCTTGGGCTCCTCTCTCCGCTTCTCCACCTCTGCTGCTTCCTTGACTTTTCTGACTTCCTGCTGAGGTGACGACCTGACGTCTCTCCCTCTCTCTCCCACCAGAGCCTTGGAAGGCATCCGCAGGTTTTTTGGGGAGGCCATGCTCTGACTCTGAACCCTCTTGACGTGGTCCACGGCATAAGGCCTCTCTTGCAGCTCACCTGAGTTCTTGCGTCCGCTAGTTTTGTCTGTCACGTACTTCCTGGGTGGTTGAGGTGGAGCCTTGTAGGTCTCCAGCTTGCGCTTATGACTCATGGCAGAGGCACAGCAGATGATGAAGACCATGACGATGAGAAGAGAGGTCACCACAATTATGATGAGCAAGTTCTCCTGCAGAAAGTCTACTACTCGACTCAAGACAAAGTCCTTCAGGCGAACCATGGTGGTGGTGATGGTGTTGGTGAAGGTGGGAGCTCTGGTGGCAGTGGTGACCTGAACAGGTGCTCGGGTAGAGAGAGACATTGGAAAAAGGAGCTCCAGGTCTGCTCCATCACCGCTCCCATCCATGGACATGTTGTAGAACAGAGGAGTGGAGTGACACACGCTGCACCAGAGTGAGAGCAGGGTCACACAGGTGACGTGAAAAACGAAGCAGAACTTCATCTTTTCTTCGGAGACCTGCAATCACAACAATGGGCTGTTTTTAATTTATCAAATTCAAACCCAATTCATCAACACTATGGCACTGGTAGAAACCTTCAAGGTTAACACACTGTATCTTACTTGTTTCAGAACTGAAAAGTTGTGCTTTTATGAGGCCTCCCATGTTGTAAATGTTGTAGTTGGTGCACGTGCACCAGCTCACAACGTTGACCTGAGGTGCTGGTCAGATGTAGTTTGGACAGAAACAGACTGACTGGTTCACCTTACTTAGCCATTAACTGAAGCTAATTACAGTCGAGTGCAGATGTTCGCATCCCCTTATTTTGAAAGGGCAAAAACATCATATTTAGTGCACATTGCGCCAGTACAAATGTTCCTTCATCAGAAATTAGTTATAGACTCCAGATTCAATACTTGTCAGTGCCATGACATTGTCCATTTGGAATTTGTTTTGTCGGCAGAAAAAATACTCACACTCACATTACATTAAAATTCCAACAAGAAAACAAATAAAATAAGTAAAATCAATCCAGCAATATAATAAGATCTATCAACCGATTTGATAAATCAACCTAAGGAAATAAGTGCTAAAATCTTGTGGAGTATTAGCAGCTAAAAATAAATACCTTTGCATATAAAATAGCCCTCAGCCCCATAATTAAGACAAACATATCACTTAAAATGTTCCAAAGTGTTACGAAGTCAGACGGTTATTGGGTACAAGCTGCGCTGGAACCTGCTTCTTCTAGTCTTAATGTTCTTCTGGCTTTTTTAAGAGCAGATATAGTTAAAAAGTGGGAACTTTAAATTCTAGGGCCTTCCTTCTGCAACCTGGCCTTAAAGATTTCTAAAAGTAATGGAACTTCACACCCAGTCATTTTTCATACTCACCACCCTGTTCAGCTGGCTTTCCTTCTCTATGGTCACGCTCCCAAACCACAGGGTAATAGTAAAGAATGCTCTCCACAGCTGCCTGATAGAACTGCAGCAAACCTTTGCTGGACATATCATATTTTTAACGACTTTAGAAAGAATAGTCTCTCTTTCTTAAGCTTTCTGCATTTTAATTAATTTTTCAAGGGAGACGTAAAGGTTTTCACTAGTTAATTTTCACCTTGACTTACCCTTGACCATTTTTGTTAATTTTGATGACGTAGAAACATGTGTACTAGCTGTATGTGTATTAAAAAAAACAATGTTATAAGTCTTTTTACCCTCCAGCAACTCACCCGATTTTTCTAGCTACTTGTTGAGCCACTGTACTGCCTGTGTTGAGCCATTTTTCATGCCACAGATAAAAACTGACTGAAACAATGGTTCCACAGAACATTACAGCTCAAAGTTGTTCCTGTAGATGTCTTGAGTCAGGCTTTTGGTTTCTGTCGTCCCCATCCTGCCCCAGATTTATTTTAGCAGGCAGCAGAGTAGGCACTACTTACTTGGGGTGGAGACAGTGAGTTTGGTGCTGGATGCCTTATAATTTTTTAGGTAAAGAGAGGCCACCCATTTACCACACCAAAGCCAGGAGGAAGCTGTACTCCAGAGGGAGCACACAGGCGTGGGAGACCTGTGGCTGTGGCCTCTATATTTACACTGGGCAGCAGCTGCTGTGCACCAGCCCACAGCAGCACAGACCTGAGGAAGATATTTCTGCCTCCAGGAAAACCTGCATTTACTCTAGTTACAGTACAACCAACTGAATAAACTTCCCGAGCTCATTTTACTTTTCTTCTATTATTCTCTCTCCATCTCAGTGGGAAGTCGACTGCAAGCATTTTTGTTCAGCTACAATTTAAACTCAGCTTATCCCTGAATTGACTGTTTAATAATGTGTAATTACATACTGGAGAGTGGTAATGACGAGCTCCTAATCGTCATTGTGCTGCTGCTGCTGCTGCTTCTCTGATTTTGACTGTACAGCTTGAAACCTGTACACTCCTTGTGTGGTCGAATATTAAGATGGTCTTCCTTTGATGTACAGCTATAGGGCAGCACAGCCCCTGAAATCTCCATAATTACAAGTATAAATAAAAGTGTCTGAATTTAACCCCAAGCTTGAAAAAAATATATATATACTTTACAAAGAATTAAGAAAAATGTCCATTTAGACATTTACATAGTGAAATTCATCACATCTGAGCACTTCTCAAATTCTCTCACCCCTTTTAAATTTCAAATATCTTTTATGTATGTGACAGGCTCATTTCTGTTTAAGGAATTCAACATTTAAAAAATAAGACACCACATTCTTAGGCATGTTTACGTCAAATTAAAATTTTCACAGTGCCTGCCTAGACAAAACAAAGTTGGAAAGATGCAGCCACTGGCAGAAATGAGATAATTTCCTTACACGTTGTTTTATAAAAATTAATATAGAATAAAAGTCAAATCTATCCCTGATCATTTAGATTAAGACATATTGCTAACTGGGAAAGATGAATTTTCAAATCAAAGTAGTAAAAAGATAAATAAAAATATTCCAATGTAAGTATTAACTATGTCAAAGTCTTTATTGCGCAGAAAGAGTAGTAATACAGTAAAGGTCCAATATTACCAACAAAAATGCAGTGATTATAAATTAGCAGAAAAGTACAAACTTGAGTAAATGCTGTTGTGTATTTTTACTTAAATTGATCATAAAACGGACAAAAGTTACTCAAACACCTTATAAAACTTACAATTCTAACAAACTTACTACTTACGGAATGTGTTATCCTTGGTTGATCGTCTAAGCAGCACGATGCAGCAGCACAGTCAGACTAGAACAAAAGGGGGGAGACGGTCCAAAGAGGAAAGTAAGGGTGAGAGTTTTGGAGCGTTCCCCCTCCCTGCTGAAATTATACTAAGAGGTTTTTTTTTCTGGGCTTTAAAAAGTCTCCTGACTGCAAATTGATGTCCAGCCCTCTATATGTGGCCTCTCCTCCCTCTTTCTCCACCTCCCTTTCTAACAGCTTTTGTCTTCCTGCACTCGTCATTTGACATTTTACTTTACTTTTTTCAGTCAACTATTATAGAGTATCACCATGTATGAACTGTAACATATTACATATATATATACAAACTGATGCTTGGAGCACTGATCTTTGAATAAAAGTCATCTGTCAGAATTACTTTTATGTTGATTCATTGAACAGATCAGCACAATTCGACCTGAGCGGTCTCGTTTACAGCTACTATCTGCAACCGCGACGCAGTCGGTTTACACCAGCCTCATGCTTCAGAGAAATGGGTATTTCTGTATTTGGCTGGGCGAGTCCCAAGACTTCTCTGCCTCCCACTGAGTCCTCTCTAATTACGTCTTCGTTGATTACAGCCTGTCTTTACAGGGCACACAAGGCCAGTGGAGAGCAAAGGCACCCCATCATTCCAAAACACATGTACAGAGCGAACAAGTAAACTTTTAAGGGCACTTATCTCTGGATGTCTAAATATGCATGGCATCTATTTAAGGCTGCTCATGCCTCCTTTCTTATTTCTTTGACAGATGATGTGAGATAATATTAAAGCTTTTTCAGCCTGACATGTTTAAGGTCAACAAGAACTAGAACACATTAAAGGGTTTTCCAACACGTCTGAGGAGCTTTGACTAAGATTAACTCCCGTGGTTGTATGCGTTTAAAAAGCCACTGTCAATGTCATTTTTTGAAATATTCTTTAGAATTCTGACATTTTTCCAGTGTAGGGAGGTGATTGTAACAAAACTGACCTCGCATCTCTATAGCACATCAAAACATCAGATTTTTAAAAGAGCTTTATCATGTATTGCAGCCTATGAGAACTTATTTGTACAGTTTATAGCCGTGTATGTATTGACCAGTTACTAAAAGATAAATTGACAAATTACTCAGATGAGTTGCTTTTGGATGAGTTATGGTAAACACTAAATAAGAAAAAGATTATAGGTTTACTTTATAAACGACCACACCTTTGCACTGGCTAACAATGTTCTTGCACTGGTGCTGAATTTGCTATAGCACCAAGTGTGTATTTTATATTACAACAAACAAATACAAAATGTATTTGAGAAACATTTGGGAAAACTTACTTTCGTCCAGCATTAAAACAAGAAGCAAATGAGATTAGGGCTGAGGAGGCTGCGAAAAGTTATAAAGTAAAATACAGACCAATATATTGGTTCTAGTATTTTGTGGGGTTTGTTGAATGTCTGAATACAACATGCGCATCAACTAATCAATTAAATACTATGCAATAAGTTCATTTTAAAAAGTCTTTATTAATTTTTCTTAAATCAACATTTGATACTTGAAGCAAGAATAATGAAAAAATGCTGAGCAGACCTTCAAAGAGAAATAATCCTGGTTTGTTTTTGTATGCTTTTCTTTCATGATATTCATACGGCTTCCAATATAAGGTCCTGCTTCTGTCGTGATACATTATGGCAAGGTGCAGGGAACACAGACAAGGAGAAACATTTAAAACCCACCTCCCATACAAATACCCTCTTCAGCACAACCACAGAACAAAGATGAGAGAAAGAACCCCCCCCGCAAAAAAATAAAAATAAAAAGCAAACAAAAAAAAAACAAAAATCTGAAAACATGGTCATGTTATTTACACAACTTTCACTCAGTTTCTAGACCATAATTACAAACATACATACAACTATCTTTCAACTGCACATTTCTCAAACCTACAGTGTCCCTTTTCGTTCGCTATTTGCTACTATGCCTCAAAACATAGCTCTCATGCCAAGGGTGCTATAAAGAATCCAGATCGCAAGACACGGCAGTATAATCTGCGACACTCATTTCTCGGTAGATTTCCTGTCACTACTATTCTGAGTCACTGCTCAAATTGCATCTTCAAGCCACAGTAATTCAAAAGGGTGTGTTCAGCCAACAGCTTCTCGGTGTGACATCATTTTTAAAAGATGTTTTGAATACCCGTACCGAGATGAACATCATTTTTCAGCAGTCCCCAACCATTGATGCTGCCTGGTGGACTGTGGGATGTATTGGCAGGACTTCATGAGGTCTGACATACAGTACTTTAGGAACAGGGTTCTTTGAACATGGTGTCGAACATGGCATACTAACTCTATAGCACCTCAAAGTGGTTTTCAATCTGGGCACCTATCAACTCTTCCATTTCCTAAAACTCATCTACTCACACAACAGTCTCCTACAAACACTTCCATGGTCACCTCTATGGCACTTTCAGTGTCTTTACAGTGGTAACGATTATTGAAGGCAAACAGACTGAACCATTACCCGTCTCAGCTTCCCACTGGTAAACAAATCTAAAACATCAAGAAAATAGAGCTTTAACTTGTAGAAAAACAGCTCAGATTGGACAATTAAGTGGCTCCTAGTTGTACACTGATTTGGGCTATCTGAGAAATATCCATTAAAATTTCAAGAAGTGGAGGTGCTAAGAGGGATTTAAGCACAGCTGGAACAAGAAACAGGCTAAAATTAACAGTGAAGTAATAACCCAATAAACCAATAATCATCTCATCCAAGATAGAGGCAAATCTTGGACGTCCATCTCAAAACCCCCTTATATAAGAAAAAAAGCAGGAACATCCATACTGAGAGGTATCCGAAAGGCCAATGACACGAGGCACATGGTCACACAGAATCTAGGCCTCTAAGGTTGATCATGAGCAGTTTCTGTAGCAGTCTCCAGTTTCATCACCAGATGGTTTTAAATAGTCAAGTCAACGCGTGATTACTTTGTGTCGATTCCTGTTCTGTTTGCACAAAAAAATACAGATTTGAGATGGAGTATCATTACAAGGAACAGAGACAAAAATGATCCCACTACACTTGACTACACTTGTGTTATGCAGACCTGTGGATACTGAACATAGGTTGGAAACTGAGCCTCCCACAAAAACAAACAAGTGCTGAGAGGTGGTTAAAAATCCATAAATTTGCTCATTCCATGTGCAGCACATGAAACATCACAACAACCAACCAGTGTAACTGAGTCACTACAGCGAGGTTTACAGAGAGAGGAAAGTTTTAAGTATTTTGTTTTCCTTACACCAAGAAGTGGTGATAAGATTTGTGGAATGTATGACATTTTGTCCAAAAAAAGTACAGAGTACATGTTCTATAAACGTGGCAAAAAGGAATTCATGTTTACGCAGACGCTTTTCACCCCAGTCCAAATAATGAGAAGCAACAGGGATGATGTAGCATCACAAACGGTAATAATTTGTCATGGTGTAACTGAGTACTTGTGAAGACTGTGGCAGCTCAATATGGTTTTAATCTCTATTCATTTCCTTATAATTACAGGGAGTAGGATGCCGCTTTTTTCATAACAATTTTATTTAAGTCATTAAAATCTCATAGTAAATCCTTGTTACAGGATCAGTCTACTGCACGGTGTCCCTGTTTGCATTTTGAACAGTGAGAAAGAAATACTGTTAGGGAGGTGTAAACAAATTGTCAAACTTGGCAACATTATAATTTGGGGGATATGGTAACATGAAACACTTATACCTCTCCTTAAAAAAAAAAAAAAAAAAAAAACATTTGTGTATACCTCAGTAAATGGGAAGTGAAAATCAATTGGTCATTCTAAAACAAAAATAATTATGTAAGACCTTTTATACAAGTAGACAAAATAAAAATGACTGCCACAGAATACAAGGAAGTCCTTTGTATCGGAGTAAATTCTGCTAAATTTGCCAAATGTCCTTATTCCACCTGTGTTATACTTGGGTTGGGGGCGGGCTAAGAAAAAAGTTCTTCTGGAATGTTGCTAGGGATTGCTGGTAGGAAGGACTCAGACAGCACACCGTCACTGAGACAGAAGGCCTGGTCCCGCCCAACCCCAGCCGATGGGACGTCCTGAATTGCAGCGGGTTGGGTACACGGTGTTTATATGGCAATTTTGGACATTTGCTCTTCAAGTTTGATGATTCGTTTCTCCTGACTGCTGACCAGGTCCTTGAGGGATTTGATTTCTTTCAAGATCTCCTCCAGCTTGGCTTCAGATTTCTGTGGAACACATACAAGATACGCTTTAGCATTTTCATGTATTTCTGCTGCAATATTCCTACAGCCCCTCCGTCTGTAAATCAAACAGGTATGTCTGACCTAAAATGTGTATATAGTGTGCAAATCACCTCCAGTGTTTTACATGCCAATTACAATATTGAATTATATATGTCATTTGGCAGGGCCTGGTACTCCGAGGGTTAAAATGTTTCACCAGCAATGGAGCCCAGTGGGCTGTGATTACAGAGCACAACTGCAGAGAGACGAATGGGCTGGGTCCCAGGAGGTTGGCTGTGTTGTGGGTGAGGAGCGGCAGGATGCCCAGAAGCAGGCGCCCAGAGCATAAGCGGACCCCTCAGTTTGTGGGTCAGAGAGTGGGAAGAACAACGTATACAAACCACTCATGTAGACATCCACCACCTGAGCGGCTCTCAAACACCCAACCTGTCTTCCTAAGTACCCCAGGCACGACTCCAGTGTTGAGAGGCAGTAATGATGGTGGTAGGAATTAGGACCGACTGAATTTTGATTACATCTAATGAATTATATAGTATTAACTGTTCAATGGCCTTCATGCTAATCATAAGGGATTGTTTTCGGAGAGCAATTGTTAATACATTGGACCACATTAAAAGGTCCTCATCAAACTTCTTCATGGATGGTGTGATCAGATGTTGTTCTACTGAATGTAAAGTGTTTGTTTGTTTGGCTACATTATCAGTCACTCTGGAGAGTTTAGAAAAAGCAAATGCTCACGATCGATGGAGTTGGGGAGGCAGACTTGTTGGCAGGGCTTGAGTTCTCTGTCTTCTTTGGAATGTTGTGGTCCAAAACATTCTTTTTGACCACCTTGAATTCTCGGTTCTTTACGGGGACATAGACAGTCTTGAGCGAGATTAGGATGGGATCTCCATCTTTGCCCTCAAACCACTCCTCAGCCTCCAGGGCAGGGTCCGGTCCAGCTGTGTCTGGGTACAAGTCATCTTGGAAGAGGTCCGACTGATGAGAGAGGAGTTAAAGCGTGCGTGAAAAGCAGTGACATAAAGTCATCACAAAGCTGCCAGTGAATCAACAGGCAAATTAAATGTCAGTTGTTTGCTTGCAATGCGGCCTCTTAAAAATCAAGACTCACCTTCCTAGGTACAGTCATCACAATAGGCTCACACTTTCTTTCATGCAGTTTGTAGAATCTAGCAACAGACAAATTCAAACCAATTACATACAGTTCAACGCTTTAAACCTAAGGCAACAGACTGAGCTGGCTGATTCAGTCATTATTACATTCTGCCTCCTAGTGGAGAAGTCAGGACTTCCACATTAGATGGGGCTGATAAACACTTCCATTTCTAAATGAATATTTTGTTGTTAGATAAGATAATTAACATTTAACATTAGTTAACAGATTATCTTACCTTGCAATTTCACACTTATTGACATCAAGGCCCCTCTTGGGCATGTAGCCCATGCCCCTCTGGGGCTCCTTGCTGGCGAAGGTATTGAGAAAGTGAACGTAGGGAGCTTCATCTGTGATTTCAAAATAACGAATGCTGCTGTCACCCTTCAAGAAAGAATTAAGATTTTTTTTAATGTACATTATGTATATAAATTAGTGGAAATCCAATTCAGAGTTCAAACTTTGTGTTCTAATATTCATTCGGGATATATTTTATTTTGACAATTGAGTCCTTACCTTCCCACAGAGGTAAACAACATTACTGTCTGGGTCATAGAATGGCAGAAGCACTCCATTGCTGGTGTCCATCTCATTTACAGTCATAGGCTCTTCCATGTTTTGCTGGGGAAAAATATATTATATTAATTTACATACACTTAGTTCATTCGAAAAGCCTTTAATAGAGAAAAAAAAATGGGCCTTAGAGGGTGTAACGGCAATAATAACAAGAAGGGGCACCGATTGTTTTCCTTTCAATAGCAATGAATGGGGTTTATTCAGCATCTGCACTGCTCCATGTTTAGGCCCAAACCCAATACATAGTTTAAATTCCTATGCCTCATTTTCAAGTGCAACCTTGTTTTTCAGTCTCCCCTCAAAACAGAGTCATAAGGTGTAGTGGTTGAAATGTTTCCCTATGACGCGGTACAACCGTTAATGACATCTATGCTATCACAGCCAAATGGGCAGTGATAATGAGGTGTTCGTAATAAAAACACTAACAACACAGAGAGACCTCTGCCCCAATGTTCACATTTTAGAGCTGACATGCTGGTTACAAAAACAATACGCCAACATCAGCAGTAGCCAATTACAACCCGTTTTCCTATTCTGCATCACTTTTTATGGAGTGACGCAATACTTACAAATATTAATACAATACAGAACTGCATTTTGTTAGTTCACTAACTGGCTTACTGACATTGAGAACTGATACTAGCAATTCTTTTTAAATGAATAAATGTACATAACACATGAAACAACAATAAACTATGCTAATCATATCTTACTTTACTTGTTGACTGAAAAGCTTGTTCTATGAACATAATATTAATATTATATTAAATGTAGAACCCATAGCTAAAATTAAGTCATGTAGTAAAGTCAGCATCCATAAGACAACTTACAATGTTCCAGAGGGCTAGTTGCCTCTCGCTCATGCGACTGAATCCTGTGGTGAGGATGTTACCATCAGCCAGGAAAATTGCCCTCATGGGGCGAGCGCCCTCATGTGCCTTCTCCTTTTCCTGTGGATTATAGATCAAAACTTGAGACTTTAGTCAATGTTTCCTGCCCAATTTAATTTTGTCTACTTACTTATTGTTGCTAATACTACTATCTGCATTATCGTAATTCTTAGCATGACATTTTTAAGTAAGTACTGTTTACCTTTAAGATAAGTGAAAATACAACGTACATTATTTAAAATTAAAGTCTTTTCCATTTTCTTTTATTGTCAGTGTCAGAAGTGGAAAAGGATGATTCGCTGTGGCGACCCCTGATGGGAAAAGCCGAAAGAGTAGTAGTAGTAGATATGTGATGATATCAGAGTGTAAATGCTGTTATAATTCTGTGTAATAATCTAGTACAAGTTTTAGGACAAGGATGGCGATCCCTGACGAAAGAATTTTAGCTACTTCCTTTAAACCAATTTCACTGTGCCTAGATAAATTGCCACCAACATACTTAAAAAAGCTACT
Organism: Channa striata; assembly: GCA_033026295.1. Classification (NCBI taxonomy): domain Eukaryota; kingdom Metazoa; phylum Chordata; class Actinopteri; order Anabantiformes; family Channidae; genus Channa; species Channa striata. The sequence goes on from CM065178.1 coordinate 6,703,735, forward strand.
TACAGCCACAATCTCCTCCTTGCGGGGGTCAATAACACGAATAGACTTGTCCTTGCAGGCGGTGCAGATAAGGCTACCGTTGCGATTCCAGCAAACGCTATAAATGACATCGGGGTGCATGTCTTCCAGAGTGATCATGGCTTCACCTGTGCCCACATTCCAGATGATGATCTGGTTGTCACAGCCTGGAGAGACAGTAATGTAAGTGTAAGAAACAGACAGCATTTTGTCTTTGAGGACCCTGCCCCCACAATTACATTCTGGCAGATTTAGAAGGCAAACTTAGGGCTACAGAATTATTTTGTACTTTTTAGGTTGCAGAGATATTTTTACCTGCGCTAAGAAGGACGTTACGTGCTGTTGGATGCCATGTGATGATGCCAACACGTTTAGAGTGGCCTTCCAGTACCACCACTGGCTCAGACATAGAAGTGACAAGGCCATTCTCAGGAATCTGCCACACCTGTGAAGGACATGATTATGACAGAGGTAAGGAACAACGGACAGAGGGGAATTCATTCAACTTTACGTACACTTAATTAATCCAATGAAGTACATGACCTTCTAAAATTTTTTGAAGAGCCCATGTGCATTGTACAACATGGCAGACAAGTGCAAGGGCTGGATGAAAAGAATTTTCCACTCTCACAGAATTTGAGGGGTGTGTCTGTCTGTCTCCAGATTTTCCCAACCAGTTGTTTAGTGTGTTGCAAAAAGTTTAGACAGCCTGCAGGTGTGTGCTACTTCCAGATGGTCAAAGACTAAAAAGCTTTAATAGCTGGTGAAAAGCTTGTGTGGACTTTTTGACAGTCCTTGCCACTTTAAGGCGTGTCCACACTTTACACAGAGCGTCCTTTGAAATTCTAAATATAAGACACTGTCCATAATGTATTTTGTGAACTGAAACAGTTTGAAGTGAGAAGAGGAGCTCTTGTGTCTGTCTTTGAGGGCGGGGGGGGGCACGTTCTGGCTGTGCAATTCAAATCTATGACCGACCCAGAAATCTGTTGCATGATTAAGTTCGCACACCCCCCCAACACAGTCCCACTAAACAGGATTCTTAACCTGCATGTACATTAGTTTTTGAATTACCCTTATTTACTCAAAGTAACCTGGTTTCTTAAGTGCCTATAAACTATTACATAGTCAAGCTGAACATATTACCCACCTAGGAACCAATAAATTGTAGTTACCAAAGTAACCTGAGGGGGGCAGCAGCACATTACAAATAGCAGATGCAAATAAACTGAAAACAAGGTCAACGGTTTTGTGGCAATCAAAACTACTGGGCTACTATTGGTCTTTTTGCGCCCATAAAACTAAGGTATATGTGTAGGCTGCAACTGCTTAACCAAAACGATTCCGAGCTTTGACTACTGTTAGATAAAGTAGTTCTGCAGAAAGTTTCCATTATCATTTTCATTATAGTTTGTATTTTGTTTTACACACCTTTACTATGATCACACAAGCTTGCATGTTCTCTCTGTGCTTGTGTGGGTTTCCTCCCACAGTCCAAAGACATGCATGTTCGCTTAGTTGGTGAAACTAAATTGTCTGTAGGTGTGACTGTGAGCATGAATGGGTTTCTGTCTGTGTATGTCTCCCCTTGTTGGCCCTGAAATAGACTGGTAACCTGTGCAGGTGTATCCTGCCTCTCGCCAGTGACAGCTGGGATAAGCTCATGCCCCCCTTGACCCTAAACAGGATAAGCAGTTCAGATAATGGATGGATGGGAGGATGGAGAGAAGAAAAAACAAACAAACCTTTGTTTCATTTTTTGCCATTTCAAGGTAAGAGTCTACACAGAGTACTCTACCCAGTACAAGGCAAGGTGGTGAGTGATTGCAAATCTACTTCAACCTGAGCTAAACTAGAAATCAGAGTATTTTTAGGTTGTGAAGTTTGTTTTTGAGGACCAAACATTACAGTGACTAAAGTATTGATGGTTCCTGTCTTCATTACACAGTACAGAGTGAGGTTAAGATGAGGTAGGGACGTTCAGGTTAGGAAGTGGCAGCCACAGGCAGCACCACTAAGTCGCAGTCCAAATAAGGAAACATGGTGGAAAGAACTACAATCTCAAAAAAGTCACTGACCTCAACTTAATAAACAGTTCAATCATTCCCCAGCTCTGATTCCTACAACACATATTTGAGCTTAATCTAATCCAGAGGGTAAGGCCTGCACCCATTCCTGAGTTACAGCCCCTAGCCTTTTACAATAAACTATCTAGCCGGTTTTGTCAGTGTCTTGCCATTTAGCTGCCATAAAGTGAGAGCTCATGTGTACAGGTAAACCTTACCATGACTGTGCAGTCCTCCGAGCCGCTGGCAATGATCTGATCATTATGGGGGCACCAGTCAATGTCCAACACTGGGCCTGTGTGGCCACACACTGTAGGGTAGGATTTGTCAATGCGTCCTGACTGGAAGACAAAAACAGACACCCCAAAATAATGAGATTAGTCTCAGTGTAGTCCCACTTAGAGAACATTGACTCTGCTGGGAGAAAGAGCATGTTTTAAAACCGTATTATCCTAAATCCCACCTGCAAAATTAAGCTCACACAACAACAAAGAAAAGGCTTAAACATATTCATCCTACACAAAAATTCAATTTTACATGTGACTGACACATGTCCAAGGAACTACTGCATTTTTATTGTTACCAAACATCACATTGGATGCAGGCTTTCCCAAGCTGTCCTCAAAAAACAAAAATAAAGAAACAATAAAATAATAGCAAAACTGTATTTACACAATCTTCAATGTACGACAACACATGCAGTCAAAATAGTTTAGGCAAATATAAGTGTTTTTCCCCCCTGCTGTGAGGGAAATCCTAGTTCCACAAACTTTCAAGCAAATGCTGTAGCACGCATTTTGAAATTAAATCCAGAGCATCATCAGTCTTGATTTGTTACACTATGGCTTGGCCCAAAAAAAAAAAAAAAGGTGGGGCTTGGGTTTTACTGGTGCTACAGAGAAGCAAATTGAGATTAGATTTAACCCCTGGACCACGCACAGTAATTAAGGAAAGTTATTACTGGTGACATCATTATATAGCAGACGCATGCCAACAAATGCTTCATTTTCTAAGCCATCTTCTTACTTCAAAATGATTACCTAACTCTAAACCTTTACATAACCTACTTATACAACCCAAAAGACTACAGATATATCTGATGCACACAAACACATGCCCTCTCCCTACACGCAGAGGGCCTTCATTATAGTGTGCGTCCACCTCCATTCTCAAAAACCAGCCTACATTTGGTTTTGACCTCTGTCCCCCTATGAGTCAGGAAAACCAGGTAGCGTCTACAGAGGCTAGTTGGGAAACTCATTCTCTAGTGTCTGAGACACACCCTAATGTGTGCACAACTGCAGGGTAATAGAAATTGAGTCAGAAATGTGCGAGTCCTGCTGCTGCCACGCTATTTAAAGCATGATGACTTCCTTGATGCAAGGGAAAAAAAAAAAGAGCTAGCTGCTAAATACATATCCATATAGTTAATGAGTAAGTGGTAGAACCAAAACCAGAATTTGTACTCATAGGAATGTAACGCAAAGCAATTACTGATGTTAATCCAAACAAAAGATCTAAATCCCAATACTACAAAAGATTTACTGATAAATCACAGTCTGTACTGTAAGCCATTTATGATAACATATCTGAGCAAAAACACACAAGCAAAAACGGCATATTTCTGACCAAGAAGAAGCACTCTATTTAATTGTTACAGTGTATGCACACTGGCCAGTTGAGGTTTAGAAATCTTTCCAGTCATTTCCTTAAAAAGGAAAAAAAAAAGGGACCTCTGAGTCATGTCATCTCCCATTGTGTTACAAACAGATCTTCAGTATAGTGATATTTACTAGTATTATACAATTCAAATTTAATACATTTTAGCTAGTGAACAACTTGTTTAATAGTAAACAACTCTTGGCTACTTGTGTAGCCAAATACAAATAGGACCGAGGACACCCAAAATTGTACATCATGTCTTTTCTTGTACAATACATTTTTGTACAATACAACTTTCAAAAGGACAGAACTGTCACAAACCTAAATACAGAGAGTTGCAAATAATGGGCTTTCAAAGAGTTAGTGCAATTCACTGTCCACAACATAAGAGTAAGTTCAGAATTCCTATAGAGGTTATCCATTTTTTCATATTTCTGTGACACTGAAGGGTGAACAAAATGACTCACTGTCCTACAATGGCTTAAAATTCATAAAAACAACAAGAACAGTACATGTTTTTGTACTACATGAGTATTATGCCTGCAGCAATGCAGTGATCTGAGTGACATTGTTGGGCTGTGACAACAAAGTCAAGTTTAGTGATCAAAGTTCAGCGTGTACAAGAAGGAAATGTGTGTGCAAATCACAAGAACTTGTCCAAACCTCACCCTGGCCGCCGAACACACCCTAAAATCTCCCCTGTAGGAGTGTAAGGAATGCCATCAACAGGGATCCATGGGCTAACTTCCACTGATACTTTCATTAAATATGACAGTTTACCCCCCTTCTATGCAACTGAGTGCACTGATTATTGAAACCAGACAGACAGACATGTGCATATTCATTTCATCACATATATTACAAGCTACTTCAGACTACTTCTGAATATCATTTCCTGAAGGCAGCAGGAACAGGACATAAAAAGGGAAGGATGGGAGAGTAGTACAATCATAAAAACAAAATCTAGCAATACAACTACCAAACCTGTCATGTAGAAAACCACCGATTAAATTTTACTTTTATCTTGTATGATGCCAGCAGTGTTTGTATATGAACATTAGACATAATCAACTGCTAACATGCATTTAATTGAACTGGAACTGAAGTTGGTTTATGTTGTGGGTGGCAGAGTGTGACTTGTGTGTGGCATATATTGTTACCCTTTACTTAAAAATAGTCAAAGCTCATTTATCTCAACCCAAGGTGGCGACATAACCTCAATCAGAGATCGGTTTGGCCATTAAGAAAACCACGTAGTGCTGTGAACATGTTAGCATGTTGTTAGTGATGGAGGGTCAGTTTACAGTAAAGTAAGCCCTTTCTTGCATGCAACGAGAGACATGTAAACAAAGCATTTCTGATAAACATACATTCGTGCGACTGTTCCTGCAGAAGCCTTGTTCATAGACCACAGCTTTTAGACATGTCACAACAGATCTCATCTTATATTAGATCCAGACAGGCTACAAAGAGGCTTATGTGAAATTGCTATTAGGTGTAGTCCAAGTTTACCACAATTTTCCATCAACATTTATAATTCACTCATGAAACTGGTGCTAAAGTAAAGTTGTAGCAATGAACCAGGAAGCTCAGTAACATTTGAGTTACCACCTGATGAATGCAACCAAGGCAGAGGAGATGACAGTTTCAGGGGTTCCGGCATTTCTCACATTCCACACCTCGGTCCCAGACAGCTGTGCTATGGATGTGACTAATTAGAGAAAGAGTGCTGCTAGCGTGTCAAATATAGCACACTTTGGGGTGCTAATCGTGTTTGTCTCTAATAATCATGATTATGAATTCCAGGGCCTGAAGAGCAAGCACAAGTGCATCTTGCCTCAAGAATGCATAAACATGTGATAACATGATCCACAAGGCAGGAATTCCATTTGTATGAAGTGATCTCGCGTCACATTGCTAGTGAATAAAGAATCTTGTAGCTAGGTCACAGTCTAAAAACTCTGGAAGCTCAGTGATTGCTCTAATTTTACTCTTGTATGAACAGATTTAGGTAGGGAACCTTTTATCCTTCCCAAAACGTATATCCAGTCTCACCCCTCCTGCTTTTTCTCTTGCATTATCAAGCATAGATTGAAATTTTTGTTTAAAATGGCAGTAACATGAAACTAATTTTAATAACTTAATGTTGTGAAGTTATCTCTGATTAGCAGGCACCTCTGTTTGATGAAGTAATGTTAGCTACACTAAGATTTCTCACATCATGTAGATTTACATTATATACAGTTATAATATAAAACAGATCTGTTGTAGTGCTGTCGTCCACCAACCCTACAGTTGTTGGTCCGATCCCTGGCTGCATAGCAGCTCCCACATCAGTGTATGAGTGTGTGTGCGTGATTGTGAGTGGGAATGGGTAAATAAAGCGCTGAGTACCAACAGGTAGAAAAGTGCTACATGAGTGCAGACTATTTAACCTGATCTTCAAACTTGAAAATGATTCTTGTGGAAAACATACAGTAGGTCACGTCAGTCATCAAGCAGTTCCAATAAAGAACGCTGTATTTAATTTATTAAGAATAAACCCCTTATTAATTGTTAATGTTACCGACTATTGGTTAGGATTATTAAATGCTTATCTCTAAAAGCAGCCTTCTATTATAAACAACATGTTTATAAACAAGGTAGCCACAGTGAAACCAGCTAACAGAATAACTGCAAGAGAAGTGCAGGCATTAAAATAAAATATTCTGATGCTGGATTTCTGAAATTTTTTACTTAGTTTAACTTGTTCATTACAAGATTTCTTCAAACTTCAAACACTGATAAGGGCCCAAAACCTAAACCAGCCAAGCAAGAAAATCTTCTCCAAAGCAACCTGCTTGCAGGTAGAGGAAATGCGATTAGCAAGACATAGAAGTATCAGTTAGCATCATTTTTCAAGAAGAAGAAATATAAAAACTTGAAAGTTGAAAACACCCAAGCCGACAGCACAGGGCTAAACTCAGCTGGCAAATACCAAACATATCCAAAACTACAAACTTTGAAATTTCTTAAACCTAGGAAAAAAAAAAAACTTGCACAGCAACGCATAAGAGTGCAGAAAATGAGAGAGTAAGAGTAAGTCAGACAGTAAAGGATCCACGGCCTAACAATGAAACACATACAATGAACTACATTCCCTCAAGGCAAGAGGGGACATTCTTTCATTCACACAAGAGGCCTGCACACTTCCTTTCCTAGCAGTTAACATGTGATTCACACATGCACACCACTGAAGGGTCTTCCATGCATACTGTCCAAAGTTGCCTAGAGCTCAATGGAAATTTCCACTTTTACAAGTCCCTGCTCCTATACGGTTTTAGAGCAAAATCTTAAGATCAGGATTTACAACCTCTGAATGTTAGGGCAGAACAATACAAAGCAGCACACTACAGACTGAGTGGAAACCTGTGCTATATAAAGCTCAGTAGATTAAGGAGATATACCTGTACGTGGATGTGTGCAGTAAGTGAACTACGGAAGCGTACATTCCTTATAGAAGCATTTCAGGTTGTGTCCTGCAAATTACAAGTTAGGGCAACAAGTGTTTGCTCCTGTACAAAAATGAATCCATATACTGTCTAATAGCATTATTAATGGTTTTTGATGATTGATAAGAGTAAGTACAGCATCTCCACTATGTGTAGAGTCATAACCGTTAGGTACAAGCATGTACTTGAAGATTTAGCCAGTGAGAATCAGAAGGGTCAGTCATTTTAATTTGGAAAACTCCTCTGAATATATGTTTTGTTCCCTGTAATAGATGGGCATTTTTTACAGTGACTCCAATCCTTTGGGGTTATTTACATAACCACAGTCTCTAAGAAGTATGAGTGTCTACATTGGGAACGCCTCTGTATGACCTCATCAAAAGCTCCTATTGTCTTTTGCCAGCCACTAGAATTGGCTCAGCCTTAGTCAAAGAGGGGGAGAGGGCTTCTTCCCACTAAACTCTCAATATCTCATTCCAGGTTTCCACACTGGGTCAAACCTGTGCTGAACGGAACCAAACTCTTAAACTTGAGTTGAGTGTCTTGAAACTGAGGTGAGTCTGAGAGGGAGGTGGACACACTTCACTCTCTACCACCTGTAGACTAGTTGTTTCTTCTTCCTTAACGCCTGAGTGTGGGAAGGAGGAAGTTGTGATTGCTGGGGCTCTTCTGAAAGCAAAGGGCTTTTCTGCCATAGACCTTTTGAAGTTGGTGTTATTGGGATTCTAAAGGTTGGAAGTAGAAGCTTGAGCAAATGTGCCACTGTGACAAAACAAAAATTGACTTTCTTAGCAGATACAGATTCAGACTTGATTGTTTCTCCTCCATAGACCTCTCTTGCAAAAATACCCTTGGGTGTAATAGGGAGGTCAATGTGATCCTCCGATTTAATCAAAAGGCTTATGTGGGTTAACCAACTGGATTGCCACCTTAAGGAGGCTGAGGTGGTGGTCAGTGACAATATGCACATGTAAGCTGGGTCTAACTACGTATGCCATGAGAACTGATGTTTTAGTACCAAGGAGTTATCAAAATTAAGAAGAGTTGACAATATTTGTCTTATATTGTACTGCAAGTACTATAACAGCACATGGGAGGGTAGTATATTTCTAGCTCTGACAAGGCCCTACATTAACTCTGCAAGAGAAGAAGAAAAAGTATTTTGTTTACAACACATTGGAGCCATATATCTTAAAAATAAAAATATACTAAAAAATTTAATTCAATTACTGGACTATGATGGCAGTCGAGCGATAGAAATGTCATCAACATGCCCATTTGGTCATTTTAAAACCCCCCAACAATTCAAGACAGAACAGCGGGCTGCAGACACACAAGCTCAAAAACATAATACGGCCCTTGCACTAGGGGACATGGACATTTGCGTTCACATATATACTCCCTGGAGTGCATATGGAGAATATCAGAATTCCAGCGCATGTCAGAAAGGGGCTTACGGGACTGTTTTCCCTCTTTGTAACACTCATGTACCTGTTTGCTGATTAAAATGGATTCAATTATCTGTTGCTAATGAATGTAAATCCATGATTTAAGTTGATGACAAGACAAAGGAAATGTGCTGTTGTTGGAGTGTATGCTCTTTTCATGCCAGTGGGAAAAGAGGCTTCAATACAACAGCACTGTCTGGAGCCTAAGACTACATATGCGTGGTAAGAGATTTCACTAAAATTTCTGAGCACCACTTGCTTTAAACCAACGATTGTCTATGAGGTAAGAGGTATTACTCTGAACAGTGCTTTTATTGACACTAAAAGTTTTCTTTTTAATCATTCAAGTGCTTTATTTCACTTTTATTGCTATAAATGTCCATAATAAAATACATTTATTACGTTGCTTTATTTATTCCTGTGGTATCAAGAATTGTGGAATTTCAGCACTTTTGGTTTTCCTCCTTAACTGTTGTGGTGGAAGCCATTGTGGGAGAACCACCCACAGCGTGGATCAATGTTCTGAAAATTCAAGCTACAAAAAAAAAAATTGAACTAGGGTAACTGTAAAAGTATTGCTACTTTTTTCAGTACTTTTATACCCAACTAAAATGTGCACAAGAAGAAAGCACTATTTGACAATGTTTGCGCTCACGTGACTTGGCGGTTAAACCAGTTCCCAGAAAGTGGTTCCAAACATGTATGCTAGAAATACTGCTAGTGGCAAAAAGACATTTTTTAAAAACTTTTTAAAGAGGGAGGTTTCTCCCCTCCTTGATGCTGACATGCTTAATCCAAGCTACTCTTGGCTAGGAGAATGCAATGGGAGCTGTTAATGGGGTCATGTTGAAGGCGTTCCCAATATGAGACACAAAACAAATGCTATAAAAGAGAATTTCCTACTGTCCCGCCAGAGGGTGCTGAGACAGTACACAGAAGCTATGTTGGAAAAAAAGATAAACAAGTGAAACAAGCTGTATTTGAACTAACTATTATAAAAAAAAATCTTGGAACATGTAAAAGGGAGTCCACGGAAAATCCATTTGTGATTTGTCTGCCAAGCTGGTGCATTCATTGGCTGCATTAGTTAGTTTGTGCAGTATTTGCCCTTTTTCAGCGAATTAGTTGAATCAAATGGCTGAAATTTAATCAAGCGCATTATCAAAGTATAGCATATCTCTCAGGGTTCCCAGTTATAGATTAACAGACTATAAATATTGTGCAGTAATTACTACATTAAAATAATTTAAATATGGCATCTGCATACAATGAGTGCCTGTGTAACAGAGGCAACATTTGACCTTACCCATTTCTCTCATCCTGACTGCTCTTCATATTTCAGCCTATCCCAGAATTCACATGTGTACTGACACTGCAAGCAGCAGCCAATAGCAGTGCAGGGAGGAAATGGTCTTGGAAGGCTGTCAGGCAGGGAGCAGTGAATGACCATATAAGGTAAAATCTGCAGTCAGCAGGACTGAGCGGCAAAAGCGGTACAGGCAGAGGCAACTGAGCAGTACAGAGGTCTTAGAAGATAAACCGACCAAAGTATGGGGAAGACCCTGAATATATCAGAGTATTTTTGAGTAAAAAGTCAAAAGTGTGGTTGGGTTTACAGGCAAACTGGTGTATGCAAGACAGAACAGAATGTGTCATTGTGCACACACCCAGGGATTACTAACAGCAAAGATTGAGTACTGGGTGAATGGTGCATTGAGGGCCTGAATCCAAATCAAACACACAAACACCTGATCGTCCTGTCTGTACAGATGCAACATTGGATGAACTAGTGTAGAACGTACCAAAAAATAAGGAAATACTATGTAGTCTTATGACTGTAGTTTAAGGGGACATTAAAAAGAAATGTATAAGAAAAAATAAACCTCAATCGCTTGACATTACAGTCTGCACTGAAAATATAGACCTTGACAGTAGTCTTTCACAAAAAACTATACAAAGCATCTATAAAAAATGCAAGTCATTAAACATCAATTGAATGTAATGATTTACGGACACTTTCCTTCCTTTGTGCGGAGTACACCGCGAGAAATTATCAGGAATGTTTCACTGAAAACTTGCTAGCAGCTGCATTCACTCCCACAGCTTCCTTCATATGGAAATCAAGGAATAAATTAGCAGGCATCCAGCTAAGAAAGAGAAAGGGGAGACTGAAAGCATGAGGGAAGGGAATGACATGTGCTGAGTTGGACATCTGATACCCGCTCTATAAATCTGCATCCTGACAGAGGGAAGCAACAATACTCATGGTTGTGCTGAGTCACAGCAGCCTGCTGCACTAGCCCCACAGTCCACACAAACCTCAACTTCTGTGTTAATCATAGTGATACAAAGTCATACACAGAGCTCCAAATATTCTCCCCAAAGACAATAAGTGGAAAACATGCATATTGTTCTGAGCATCACAAATTCAGCAATAAAACTATTTGCCCAAAGATGAGAATATAACTGACACTTTTAGAATACACACCAAGTAAAAAAAGGGACACTTTTGCAACCAGAAATTTCTGTTTAATACACTGATAATTTTACTTTTTAAAATGAGGTTCAGATAAGGTCTCAGATTCACAATGTCACAACCAATGAACTCCAAGAGATGTTTTTCCATTAATTTTCAGATACAGAGAATTCTGACTTATCAGAATATAATTAGAGGGAAAATAATGTTTTTTCGAAGGATGATATTTTTAATCATTAGGTTCTCTATTATATTACTACATAATTGACGGTGCACAGTTGGTGCACTTGTGAGGGGGGAAGGAGCTTTGTCACACTTCTGCCTCCCCCAGCCATAGTGCAGTAATGACAAAAGACTGTGGTAGGAGTCATGTAAGACAAAGGGCCTGAGCAGCTGGCTACCCACAGAGACTGAGAGCAACACAGCACAGGCAGATGGGTTAGCTGGACATATGCATCTCTACATCAGTGTGTCCTTGCAACAAAACTGAAATGACATCTGACAAGTGATTCCAATTTCCACTTTACCCTAATTTGGAGCAGAGCTTAATTTACAAGAGTCTAATAAAAGCTTAGAAAGTAAAACACAAAGTTGGCACAGAAAATCTATTTGTTGACTGAAATTTCTTGACTGGTCATTTCATAAACATACTACACATATAATCGTTGTGTCTTTAAATTTAATAGAAAAAAGCTCAGGTGCTGTGAGCAATTCTGTATTACTGATCCACTGCAGTGAAGTGTCCCACTTCACACTTCGTGTTTGGTGCAAAAACAAAAACACTTGTCCTTTCACTCGTTTCCTAAAGACCCAAAACTTAAAAAAGAAGACAAACGATCAAGTTTTAGGATGCTAAGAGGTAGCACGTACGTTTGTAGTCACTGATGCAGGCAGCATTCATCTCATAAACTGAGTTATCCCAAGGGGCTTTTCGTGGAAAAACTTTGTCACCTCACAGAAAAGGTAGAATGTCTAGTGAATGTAAAGTAAATCCAAGTATATGTTTAGCTGCGGAGGAAACTGTCTTTGTGTAAACGTGGAAGCTGCCGCTGGTGCTTCTCAACGTAACGATTATGTTTCCCACACACTCCAGATAAGAAGGATTAACAGAAAAAATGTAAAACGTTAGCTGTGACATAATATAAATGGCTGTAACGATGGAATTCAATTTTCAGTTTTGTTGGCTCTAATGTAAAACTAACCAACTCAGCCTGTACATTAAAGCTAGTAAGCTTCATAAACTTTAAACTATTGTTTTCTAACAGCAATTATTCTTACACGTGTAAGTTAGCACATAACTAACTAAACATCCTTTGTCTGAGATGCAATCTGTGTGCAGGAGAGAGAGACATGCGATCAGAGTGGTCGTAATCCATACACTGAGTCATTAAATTAGCCGCAATTATGTTTATTAGGCATGTCACAAAAATATTCCAACATGTTCTTAAAATACAGCAACCTGGCTAAATGTCCTGCTTTATGAACACTTATCCTTGTAACTAGACAGAGTAATTTTATTCATCAGAGAAATTAAAAATAGTCCTGCAATCTATTATTACCGTGCCACTGCCTTGTACAGCATTAAGCGGAAACAGGGTTACGCGTGTGTATGTACTTCCAGTTTTTGTGAAAAAGGTCTATAGCCTGTTGAAACCAGGAAAAAAGATATATTAAAAGAATTGGTCTGTGTCATGCCTACCAACTTGTCTGTGGGAAGATGGTGAAAAACAAATTCTCACTTGAGGAAACTGCCGGAGGTTTGCTCTACACATTAAAGGCCTCAGTCACACAGAAGTTGTTAATGCAGTAGTGAAAGTAGACTTTGTTCAGAAGTCACACCATAACTATACAGGGCCATGGCATGCAGGGGGCAGCTCATTCACACACAGAGGGAAAGTGCAAGAGGAGTGTGAAAAAAGTCCTGCTATCCAGCTCCACTACAAGCTCTGTATTGAATGAGGTGCTGAAAGGTGTAAGATATGTGGTGACAGGCCAAATGATCCTGTCCCCTGCCAGGGAATTCTCAAATGATATGGCAGGGTACCGGTGTGCACTAATTACAGGCACAGATTATATCTGTCGACAGCGTTGTAGCACTTATGTCACTCAGTGTTGAGACTTGCCACTTGGAGCTACCAAACCGAAAGATCAGCAGCCAGCAATTCACTTCCATTGGCCACAACTGCACCCAATGTCTCTGTAAGGGACATGCTCTGGCATGCTATGGAACGCACCTCAAAGGACATGCTCTGGCAACGTTGGATGTGGTCTGACCTCTACCGTACCTTAATTAGACCAATTATGACATCAGGGTTAAAACAAAAGGGAGGGGATATGTTCAGCCAGCTAACCTGTTTATACCCAAACACTCTTCAAATGTGGTCTTGCCCAACCCGAGTGTAATTCTAGTTGGAGTGGAGCAATACCTTATAAGGCAGGCAAGGATCAGTAGAGTATTCACTCCAGGGCTTCAGAGTGGTTTCTGTTTTACACTTGAGGGTGTGTGACAGACCATCGGTAAACCCTAATCCAGAGTTACACTGACAAATTCAGCAGTCATGTTTGTTTTGAATGCAAATGATTTAGTATACAAAAACAGAAAAAAAAAAACACAGACATTAAGATTTTTATTCGAACTCTATTTTGTGTTTTTGAATTACTTATGTCTTTACTGACATACGCTTTTTCTAGTCCAAAGTTAATATTAGAGGACACCTCACCAAGAAATCACAAATTTTTCTCACGCATATCACTAGTTGTCATTACAAACTGCATGTCATTGCTAATCATTAGAACTAATCTGCTTATTTGCTGAGGTGATGTGAGGACAGGTGAGAAGAAAAAACGTGCTGAAGATTTAAAAAAAAAAAAAAAGTGCACCACCATCCAAAGAAATTGTCTAATTTCAATTTAACACCAGATATTATTTAAAATATTTTTAAGAAAAGACCAAAAAAAACAGACCAGACTACATTGATCAAGGAAAATGAAATGTAAACATGCTTTTGCATCCACTTGATCTCCACATGGTTGCCCTTGGGAGACCAGCTCTGTCTAATTTCCTCTGTTCAGGCACAACAGCTGGACTGTGGCAATAATTATATCTGCATTTATATTTACATTATAACTTACCTTGTGATGAGGGAGAACAAGGAAAGCTCCACCACCACTGGCTTCAATAATTATGGCAACATATTTGGGGTTGACTGCACAGAAAGCGCTGTCCCATGTGACCCTGGAAACCCGGATGTCATCATAGCATTGGTCATTCTTCACCGCCTGGCCAAAGACATGACGGAATTTGCTCTGCCGTACAACTCGTCTCATATCTGTGGGAAAGGCAGACAGAGAATTTCAGATGCTACATAAAAGATGTGAGAATTCACAAAATTTCATCCAGACACTGAGGCAAAGCCATGGAAAAAAGACAAGTTCCTGTGTGAGCTTTTTATTTTTTTTAATAACACATTCCCTTTGCAGATGTGTTTGACACCCTCTCTCTCTGAGGGCGTTTTGTAACACACCGCTAGTACTCGCTACCCTAGTGGTCTCTCTGGGATTTCTGGACATCACAGCGCTGAGAGTTTTCAAGAGGAAAATTACCAATCTGTGTTGCAGAGTCCAATAGAGTCCAATTGCTCAGCTGTTTTGTTAAAGAAACTACATAGACTTTAACAGAGAAAGGACATACAAATAACCTTCAAAAACATTTAGTATTTAAAGGGGCAGCATATGTATAAGATTATAATAGCACATAAACATAACCATACTTAGTGGTCTCTTTTAATCTTCTGTTTTGCAAAACATGAAAAGAAAATACCACCATGCTTTACCTAGGGCACACAAAAAGCCACTTTCAAAGCATAATAGGACATACCCAACTCAAATAAAAACAGACTAGCTGGTTAAGCTGAAATTTTCACCAAGACAAGAATCAGCTGTCACACAAGAGAGCTTTGGAAAACAGCCTCATTCAAAAGCTGTCGCACGGCTCTGTTTGCAATAACACGTCACTTCTAAAGATAATAAAAGCTGTCTAGTTTTAGATAATCAACATCTAACCTAACTTGCAAAATAAAGAAAGACTAAAGCTCTTGACTGCTTTTGGAGTGTTGTCAAATGTTTTCTTTCTTGGATACAGCACATGGTAACAGATTGCCAGCATGAATCACCAATATGAAGAAAACAACAGCACAGGATGTTGTACATGCTTTGGAGGTGGTTTTCCATTCTGAATGTGCATATTCAGTGAAATAGAGCAAGATGGAAAGAATGAGCATGAACAAGAAACACTTGTATGGCATGCTACAGCAAGGACAAGGATCACAACACAAGCAGGAAGCTCTTCCTGTATGGATAAGGGAGTGTCCTAACAACCCAACTCTTATGTACGACATTACATCTTTTCACTTCTGGAACCTCGAAATGTTAACATTTAGCTACAAAACAAACTTACTTGAATCAGACCAAACACAGCAACTGTGAGTGTTACCCTCCGTACATTAAGGAGAAATTACGTAACATTTTCCAAGTGCTCCTCTAAGTATATCTGGATGAGAAGTGAATTTGACTAGGAAACAGATTACAATTACTCTTGGAAGACACAGACCAAGAGCAACTGACCAAAATCCAACTATTTACATAAATACTATACAAATCTGGTACAAATTCTATTACAAAATCCATTCAAATATTAATAGACAAGAAACCGATACTCTGACAAAAAACATTACAAATAATGATTTATGCAACACAACACAGCCAAGAATCACATTTTATGTTACTGCTGAGGAAAATTCTTCCCATTTAGAAACTTTTCAAGTTCTTCTTTACGGTAACATGATTGTGGTGTGGGACAACACTCAAGAAGACTTCACTCATGAGGAATGAGGCTAGTTTACTGACCATTTGAGCTACAGATGTGTCACACAGCTTGGCTGGGATTAGAAGCTACGTGTGCACAGACAACAACATAGCTATATAACTATACAAGTTTTTACTGTCAATATAGTGAATGCCTACACATTCTGTCACAATTGTGGACTTGTCCATCTGACAATGATAATACATATCTGATTTTTAGGTATGCACTGTATATGCACAAAGTACTTAGCAATCGTGAATGAGGAATTGTGTTTACCATATGTGAATACATGTATTTCACAGTCTAAAGCTGGATTCAGACAGAAATTAGCCCTATAACTATGGAAATATAATATACTGCTGAGACAATATATATATATATATATATATATATATATATATATATATATATATATATATATATATATATATATATATATATATATATATATATATATATATATACACACATACACACACACACACACATACATACATGATCTTGGAAGTCTAGAGGGATAGCTTTATTTGTTTAAAACTTAATAAGACAAACAAAAAAGAGCAATGTGTTTTGTAATACCCACTGAAAGGATTGTTAAAACCGTTATCTCTTTGGTCATGACAATCTCGAGTAGAGTAGAAAAGCAGCGTTCATACGGCAAAGTAATGCACCTGGAATATGCACATACACAAAGCTTACTGGCCAATGCAGCACCTTGCCAAATGACACCATACTGTGATGCTATCAGTCAGATCCAACTTCTTTAACTGCTTATTTCTGCATGTTTCGGCCTCCAGTGTTTGCAGTTCCTGAAGCACTTCCCCTATTCAAATTCCTTGGAATACAGGGTTAAGGTAAGCAAATACTGGGTTACGGGAATCTTAAAAATAGATACTGGGGTAAACATATCAATCAATTTGAAGAAATTCTAATTCAGCATTTATCCTAAATTTACAGTTTGAGTATTTGGCTATTAGTTCAAGTCTCTACTCTTTTCTAAGTTAACCATATGTTTTCTTCACTAGCTTAAACTCTTTCCTAAAATGAAAAAAAAAAAACCAAGAGTAAGGAAATAGCTAGCCTATTAGTAATTTAGTCAGCAGATAGAAGTAGAAGTAATCTATTATCGTCATTTCTGCTCTCTAGTGTGTTACAGCTGCATTAATTGAAGCTAAAGATGTGAAAGTATGTTTTTGACAAAGCTCCTTAACACCCACCCATCCATCCAGTATTTAAGCTGCTTATCCTGTTAAAATTTTTTGCTGGAGCTGATACCAGCTATCACTGGGTGAGTGGCAGGGTACACCCCTAACAGGCCGCTGGTCTGCCCTCATTGACACACAGTAAAGAAAGACATCTCTCTCAGGAAATACTGTTCTTTAAGCTTGGAATTAGGCTTAGTCTTGTCTAAAACAAGCAAGAAAAGGAAAGTTCGGCTCACAGCAGCAAGGAACACAGTGATTTAAAGGTAAACACAGAACAAAAATGTACTTTATGCCTTTGGAGAAGAGTGTTTGGTTTGTTGCAGTCTGTCTCCAAGTCATGTTTAGTAACAAAGGCATGCTGCTTAGCAACATCAGGGAAATACCAATCAACATAAGAAATACATTACTACAGTAATGTCTTAAAATGTTACTAATAACTCAATCAACTGTTAAACTGTATCTCTGTGTTTAGATTGTCCTTGTCCAGGCAAGGTTCAAGGAATTCAACATGATTTAGTCTGAAAACACTGACCATGAATTAAAGTAAAGTGAACACGCAGAAAGCTTTAATGAATTTGAGGGGGATAGGACGCTTCTGAGTGCGATCTGCAGGTTGGCGAGAACTGTGGTGAATGTAGCTAATGGTGCAACACTGGGTCTTGGTGAGTAAGCTTTGTCGTTTGTTCAGGAACATGTCTCAACAGACAAACTGTCTTACGATTTCTTATACTCATGCTCACCATTTGACACTTCTAATACAAGTGATGCAAACAAAAGTCTGAATTATTCTGGAGTCATTCCTGAAACGCAATCATTATATTAAATATTCTACATTTGTCAGGACACTTCTGTGATCAAGGAATAAAAACTCAAGTTGAAACGCTGATCACTTTAAGTTCAACAAAGACCTTTATTAAACTCTGATACCA
Organism: Channa striata; assembly: GCA_033026295.1. Classification (NCBI taxonomy): domain Eukaryota; kingdom Metazoa; phylum Chordata; class Actinopteri; order Anabantiformes; family Channidae; genus Channa; species Channa striata. Next base: position 6,721,894 of record CM065178.1, read on the forward strand.
GGTATTTCTAACCCTAAAGCTTAAAAATGACAGAATATGGGTCTCCCAACCAGAACTTTCTTTAAATCCTAAAACTATCATGAGCTAAACCCAACAACCTCTTTATCTAACAGAATTCTTATACAAGGGCATTGTGTTCCCTTACCTACAGCTGATGAGCTGAGCTTGAACCTCAAGCCTACAAAGACACCAGGGGCAGCAATGATATACAAGGCAGACATGCTTGTATATCAGCCTGCAACTTATTTTCATTACTGACAAATCTTGTAATTGCTTTTGGCCAACCAATACCTTAAATTCCAAAAGTTAGCGACTGAGAAAAAACATCTGTAGAATGAATTTGAGTATTACAAGAGAAAAGCATCTGTGTGGTTCTAGATCATTTTTACTATAATGAAAAGAATTCTGTAAGTGAAACCTTGGTAAAGATTGAGAGTCAAAACTAGCAGAGCTTCAAACAGCTAACTTCCCTACCACCAAAGTCTCAGAAAATAATAGTAAATACAATGATTTTCAAAATAAAAAGGTAAAATATCAAAAGCATGAGAATTTGAGCATGGATTTCCTCATCTAGGAACAAAGAGTGTATTTTCATTTGTTTTGTCCCAAAATTTCAAAAGCCAAATTTAAGAAAAAAAGCCAAATGACTTTATGATCTAAACTGAACTATACAGATTAAATCAGATAAAAGTTAAGATAAATCAGATAAACAGTTATGCATGTTATTGCCTCCTTAGCAGACAGAGTTGACCATGATGTGCAGGGAAAAGTGGAGGATCCCATAGTCTGTGGAAATATTTGACCAGTGTGGCACACTTTGTAACTTTCCTCATATCTATGAGTGATACTCCACTTTTAATGTCTATTCTGACTTTAGATAACATATTGTTTGGGTTCCCACTGTACTAAATAAATAAATCATACAGTGCAAGTCTTGTTATGTCAAATAATGGACATTTTTAAACATTAGGAAATTGTATGAAAGGAAGGTGACAGCGTCCAAATTTATGTTTGTTCTTGACCTCATTGTTCTTTGACATTAAAGGCTTTTCTCTCATCTCTCCACTTCAGTATCAATACACACTGCTGCCTTCCATTAATCCAGTGGGAAATTGTTTTTCTCTGACACACAGCTAGAAGAACAAGCACCATTTCTATCACCTGATTCGGAATTTATTTCACTAACTTAACTCTGAAATCACTTAAGCATTTTCAATTAAGTAGGTCTTACATAGTAATGCTTAACCTTGATAATAAAGACATGATTGTAGTAAATGTTTATTGTCAAAAGAGATGTCAGAAACACAGGCTTCGGTTTGAGGAGAACATTTAAGGACAGTGAGATTTACTAAATTGCTTAGCTACAACACTTTGACCACAATATCTTTGTTATTGCAGATAATCACCCTAATCTGAACTAAAACCCTTTGTCTAAAGCAGCTCTGTGAACCCCAAAAACCATGATTTTTATTGGACAAGGCACACTTGATTGACTGTTTGTCACTACAGACTATTTTGAAAGCCTTTTTAGATTTTTTTAATCAGCTGATTGTTGGGTTGGTAAAGAATCACTAACCCCTGTGATGTGTGTAAGTGTGATGTGACACAACATTAAAACCCCATTCAAAAATCAGGATGAACAGATGTTGACAGGGAAGGGGCAAAGGAATAAGAGGAATTATGACATGGTTCAAACTGTCTTCACCACAAAAACCTACAACACTTTGCACTGGAACCTACTATATTTGTCTCTCCATTACTATTCTTTGAGCTTTTTTCCAACTTAGTGTGGATATGTCTGGAATAGTTCCCTTAGAGGTTGTTACCCTCACAACTTCATTGTTGATGTAAACCTTTTTCTTGACCAGACAGGAAATGCTCACTGGTAGTCCCACAGCCTTCATGTGCTGACAAAGACACTACTAAAGAGAAATTAGGAAGAAAAATATACTTTTGAGGTTGTGATCAGCAGGATTTGCATTTTACCACAGTAAATGACTAGCAACAGGGGCTGACATTTGAGTAAAAGTAGAGAAGGCAATAATCAAACAAACGGCAAAGTGTATATTCCTCTATTCATCTGTTTTCTCATTAGTCAAGTTCATAAAAGCTTAGCTTTTGTCTTATTTGGGGAGTTCACCTTAAAGCCTTATTAACCTGAGGTTGCTGACTTGCATAATGTTCTCTAGGGATACACAGTCATTAAACAAAACAAAAAAGGAAAAAGGTAAAACATATTTCCTCATAGATCTGTTACACATCTATTTTTGTAATTCTCTCATTGTTTTTGCTTTTCATTCCCAAACAAAAGTGGCTTCACTGCAATTTGTGGCATCTGCCATACAGGTATCAGCTGGCCATGCATCCAACTATAATATTTGAGGCCAACAACATAGGGGGTATTGGATGTCATGTACGCAAGATCAAAATAAAACAGCCAACAGATATTTTTCACCACAGTTTGATACTCATGCCACCCCTGTCCCCGCTACAGTGATGTCACCTCATTGCTCTTCATACGCTGGCTGTCTTTTGCCCTTTTTCCCCCCACCAAGACCACATGAGACACCACCTAAATCCCGTTCCTGTAACCAAGGCCACAGACCACCATTGTAATCAGATTCCAGCTACATTCCATTGCTTTTTGCAACAATGAAATAAGGTGTTCACATCTTTTCAACCCCAAGTGACCATACAGTCAGCATTTGCTCAATTTTAATACAAGTGGAGCACAAAATGTTACGCACCAGTGTTTCATGGAATGCCATTGTATTCTTTTATACGTTGTGGAGGAAATGACATTTGCAGACACAAGCGCAATGTGACTGAAGGTCCAACTCAGTTCTAGGTAACAAACATACAGAACTTCAAGAGCATGTACTTTGTGAGACATTTAAGAAACCATTTCAGCATTAGAACTCAAACAGTATTTCCACCTTCCTCATGCAAAAAATTATAAACAGATTCTTTAGATCCAGGCAATGTAGAGAAAACTAATGTGCTGACACTATGCTTAATGTAAAGCTATGCATGCCTTGAACTACAGTTGAGGGATAAACTCTTTCCCAGCTATTTCACACTCTGTGCTGTGAGACAAAGGCTAAATCCTCAGTCTTATCCCACTTGAAAATCTAGATTTTAAAGCTGTAAACCCCATAAAATTGCTTACGACAGGAAATCTTTTATGAGTGCTTACATGTTACTTTTGTAGCATTCCTCTTCCTGATCAGCTACTTCCCCTCCCCCAGTGAACAAATGACAAATCACTGCTCCATTTCAACAGATGTGTCAGTTGCAGTGGGAATGACCAATAATAGAAATAAACTGTATGCATCTGCCAAAATTGCTGAACTAAATAAGGTGGTTCAACAAAATATGCAAATCTGAATTTCATCTTTGATGGAGATTCCAAGAAAAAAAAGATCTATTATACATTACATTATAATGAGGCATGGCTTATTTTCCTGATAACTATTACTTAAAGCCATGTTATTCTTTTTTTATGCAACATCTTTAGCAAAACTGTAATCAATCTAGTGGTACAATGAGTCAGTTGTGTCAGTGTTCATTTCTTACTGTGCAAAAAACATGTTCCAAAGAAAAAACACTAAAATGCTAAGGAGATAGCTGGATGGTAGTGTGAGTCAATTTTACAAGCTTTGAAGATTTCTGGAAGAAAGGTTTAAAAGTTTGGACTCATACTCTTGCACAGGCTAGACTAGAAAAACACAGATGTCACACATTAAAACGAATGTAATCTCTGAATCCAAGATTCTTAAAATTTTAGCTGAGTGATCTGAGAACTAGCAGGTGCAATATCAAACTACAACATCTGTCTGTCTAATGTACACATTCTTTAGCCCACAAAACAAGGTCCCCGCACAAACCACTATCTGTAAACAATTTCAATACAGTAATGAACAATGTCATGATTTACCAGCTGGACCACAATCATACTTCAGTCTGCACTGATCAAATACATATAATGATACGCTGAATACTGGACATACATTTTATGATTTCTCCTAATCTAACACAAATGTTTAAAATGCAGTCACATTATAGCCCACAAGAGTGTCTTGCTGCAGCTGATAGGAACAAACACTCCCTCACATTAGCTTAGTTTTCCCTCTGCTTCCTGACCCATTTCCGTCTAATAACCTTGCACTGCGGCACAACCAGCAGCAGCTGATGTGTCGAGAATGGGCAACAAACCCCAAAACAGCTGTAGTACCTACAAGTATGGATGCCTGGGTCGCTATGTCAGCCTTCACCTGCTCTGCACCCCACAGTGAGAGGAAAAAGAGGAACTCCTTCAGCTGCAAAGCTGATTAAACACCGGCGCAACGCAGGGACCAAATATGCAAATCATGCTGCCCTTTTGGCACACTAACCATGGTCATTAGAAAATCAAACTGACCTATTGTTGCGAGTAAGCAAATGAGCTGTTGGTGACATTCAAAAAGAGGGGTCACACAGAGGCCTTTCTGGATAATTAGTAAGCCACTAGGGCCTGACAGCAGATACTATTTGTATATTCCAAGTGAGGAGGAGGTGCCATCAAGCATTGGTTCATACACATTTCAGTTTTGGATCAATCTGTGTAATATACCACTTTTCTACGCAGAACTGTTTTGGGGATTTGGAAAATTACTTGCAGCTCCAAAGTCAAACTTTAAAGGATGAGGCTATTATTTATTAGCTGAAACAACCGGTCTATTGACTGATTAACAGAGGGGAATAAAACTAAGTAATTTCAAATTATCATATTTTCAACCAAACCTTCTAAATTTAAATGGTAAATGGTCTGCACTTATATAGCGCTTTTCTACCTGTTGGTACTCAAAGTGCTTTACACTGCTTCTTATTTACCCATTCACACACACAATCACACACACATTCATGCACCGATGGGGGAGCTGCTATCCACCTAAGTGGGGTTCAGAGTCTTGCTCAAAGACACTTCGACATGTGACCAAAGGAGCCAGGGATCGAACAACAACCAACAACTGTAGGATTGGTGGACGACCGCGCTGTGCCACAGTCACCTATACTGGAAATCACTGTTGTAATTTCAACATGTGATCCAGTTGTGGAAACTTTGATTAGACTAAACTAATCAGACAACAGTGTGTCTCTGAATTGCTTACAAGAAAATAACATTGTAATATAAACTGACTAACATAATTAAACCAAACACTTGTCCGTTGCTGTAATTATAAACAGCTGTCAGCATAATGCACATTGTCCCCGCCATTAATAAGCCGCAATATTAAACTCAGGTGCAGCAACATATTCTGTTTATGTCTGCAACTCTATACACATATTCTGCATATTTGCGCCACATTTTAGAACCAAGCAATCAGAGCTGATGCTCCACGCGTCGCACGGGGAAACATTTCCTGGATAACATGGAAGCTGCGACCCTTCTTCCATTCCAGTGTGTTAGTGGGTCAAACCTGAACCTGGCATCTGGATGAAAGCTTCGCATTTAAAGTCAGAGACGGCACGCCGCCAAACGTAGTCCCGTGCAAATAAACTATCTCGATTTTGCACACTTTGAAATAAACGGTTCGAAGGATCCGTGTGCACGCGAGCGAAGGACACCGGGGCCAGGGCGCGGTTGTCCTCCCTGCAACCTCCGTCTATGTGGCTCTGTCGTTTCGGAGATAAGTTTTTCCTGCCGCACTATGGTGAGCTACCCCACCCCACCCCACAACAGCACATTTCACGTCTTCAGTTGTCCACGAAACCCGCCGAGCACCACAAATGACAAAAAACCTTCTTGTTTTTTATGGAAGCAGTAATTCATGCGGATATTCTTTGTTGAAACTTTCCGGCTGGGCCAGCTCGCGGCCGTTGAAGGCTAGCGCTAGCTAAAAGACGTCCACATTATATCGATTCATTTTAGCTGGCGCATGCACTTTCCTGTCTGGACTGCTGTGGGTGGAAGAAGACCGCTCCAAAAACATTAAAGGAGGGGGAAAAAAACCTATAAAGATTTAAGTCAGACTACAAAATCTGCGACGTACCTTCTGAGAGGGAAATGAAAGGATTTCCGAATGATAAAACAAAACCGCGTATCCTAATTGATCCCTCCTCCGTCGTCCAGAGCCGCCGCTGTGTGCTGACACCACTCGCTCTCTGAGCTCTTTCCCGACTCCAACGCTAGTCCCGACCCCTCGCTTGGCTTGGCAAGCGCTGATTGGAACAGGAAGTTTTAAAGGACATCTCCGAAAGCCAATCACAGGGAGAAGTCGGTAACTAACGCAGCGTACTCCGCCCTTTTCCAGGTTCCCGTTCAAACACAATCAACGTGTTTACGGGAGATTTTTGGACATTTTAACCTTTTCTGGTATCACTGTCGTATCCCTGTGTTCGTTTGTTTACTGCCCCTCTGTTATTACCTACCTATTATTTCATTGTTATAACATACAGGTAAAAAGATTTTTTTTAATTCGCCTATCTAGGAAAATTAAACATACATCTAACTAACTTATATGACCAGGAGGATCTATAGTATAATATATGAATGATACTGAGTCAATGTGCATGTTCAATTGTGAGTGAGTGGGGGTACATTTGTGGACATAAAAGTTTATGAATGGATCCGTGATAAAGTAATTCCTATATGCAATTTTATTTTCTACTGCACACACATGGCCCACAAATTAAACAAAATATATGTTATATGGTTTGTGAGTGAAACAAATGCGCAGTGCTAATGTTCTAGATATTAATTTGTAATTTAAAAAATATTTTTCAATTGTCCTGGAGAACACAATGTTCCAAAGGCGTAGTATAGCACCACAAGATGGCGCAATTTCACAAATCCAGAGTGAAACAGACCCCTGACAGCAGACAGCAGCTGCTTTCCATCATCAAAGTTTTTTTTTTTTCAATTTCACTAATAGATTAGTGTTGATGCAAATGTTTGTGGTGACATCTCATGTGGTGACTATCAAATAGTCATCTTCCGTGATCTCTGCATCCTCTCAGTAGTTTCTACTTCGCTGTAAGTTAGATTTGAATGGCCTTACCTTTTCTTACTGATGGCTTTCTCTCAATTGCCTTGTCTGGGGATTTCTGAGCTGAGTCAAAAGCCGCCTTCATCTGTGCCACTTTCACAGACTGGCCCTGCTCTTCAGTCTTGACTTCAGCAGGCTTTGGTCGCTCCTGGTTCTGTAGCTTTTCATGCAGCTGAATTGTCTCCTTTATGAGTTCTGACACAGGCCTAGACTTGGGAGTGTTGTGGGATTTGTCCCTCTCTGGGACACTGTCATCTCCCCCTTTGACAGGTTTTTTGTCAGATTGGTTTGGTAGTGGATTGTCTGTGGTAAGTCTCATTTGAAGATCCTGTTTTAAGTTGGTTGTGACCTGGTGGCTTTCCTCTGAGATAACTGTCCCATCAGTAACCAAAACTGGGACAGTATTCAGATCTGGTGCAGAACTGCCCTCAGTGGAGTCCATCACCTTCTTACTTCTTACAGACTCAGTATTTGTCCTCTCAGAGCCAGATAACTGCAGATCAGCTTTGCTCTCACTGTCACTGTTTCTTTGTGGACTACTGGTGTTTGTCTTCTCAGTAGTAACTGAACAGCTGGAGACTGCGGTTTCCCCATCACTTTTTGTGGGTGGCAGCTTTGCATCAGACACAGAAGAAGGTTTAGATTCCTCAGTGACCACACCACTCGCATCACATGATTTCCATTCATATGAAACAGCTGATTGTATGTTGTCTGATGATGGGATTTTAGAGGGAGCCCTATGTGGTTTTATCTCCACCCTCTCCTTGGCTGAATCATTTGTAGAGTTGGTGTTCTTCTCTGAACTCTGACAATCAGATTTGTAACAATGCAATTTTATCGGTGTGTTCTCACACACATTGTTTCCAGGCTGAGAACATCCACCTGAGGTCACATTGTCATTAGTGCCTGTCTGTTTCATCTCCACGCCCTTAATGTGGGGGTCTTTTGTTGCAAGATCTGAAACTGTAGATGGCTTTAGAATCCCTTGTTTATCACAGTCTGACTGATCAGTCATGTCGGTGGATAGCTGTGTTGCAGCACTTTCAAGTACGTTGTTTGCATTTAGCTCCATAGGAACATCCGTGCTGTCTTTGTTGTCAGTGTCAACCTCTTTTATTTTAGCATTATCTGGGTTCGCCTCCTTTCTGTTTCTCTTCAGTAGCTTTTCCAAAATAGAGCTGGGTTCAATGGATAAGCCTGGATGTGATGAAGAGTCTTGGTCTACTTCTTGATGTGTGGTTGTTTCCGTTGTTTCCATTTGTAAATGAGGCCTCACTGACTCCCTTTGACTACCAGCATCAGTGACTTCTGCTTTTGCTGAAGAGTATTCATGTAAAACTGGCATCACTTCACATGTTTCCTCTTTTGTATCATAGTCGGTTCTCTCTTTTGGAGGTCTGTACTGAATGGTATCACTCATGTTTAATAGAGACTCTTTCTGCAGACTGTTTTTCAAAGGATGTTGGGACTTGGCTGGAGGCGGTTCATTCCTCTCACTCAACCTCTCCACTGTTCCTGCAAAGATTTTGAAATCTTCATTCTCAACTTCAGCCATGATGGTTTCATTTTGATTTTGAACAGATAGCAACTCACTCCCTCCTGGATGAGCTCCCTCTTTGCTGATGTTCATCATTACAGAACTCTCTTCACAGTTGTCAAAAGAGTTTACATCTCCTGAGGTAACGAGGCCATAAATTTCTTCATGTGTGACGGCTCCCTCATCCCGATATTCCATCTTGAGCTTTGAAGATGTTTGAAGCTCCTTGTCAGCCATTTTTTCTTCTGTCTCAGTTTGATTGAATAGATGGTCTGCTCTGGCTCTTTTCTCAATCCTTGCACTTTTCTTTTGGTTCGTATCTGTCTCCTGTGGAACCGCTGAAGTTATCCTGCCTCCTCCTCCTCCTCCCTCCTGTCCTGCGGCCCCTCCCTTTTTTACCTCATTTGCAGTGAAAGAACTCACACACAAAGTTATGTGCTTCCCACCAGAAGGTGTTGTTGGCTCTTGGCAGGGACTCACATCCAAATTCTCAGTGTCTGGCTCCCCGGAATTTTCCCTGGTATTACCAGCCTCCTCCTCCTCACAGGAGCTTCCTCCCTCCATGACATCACCGGCACCTCCTGAATCAGTGCATGGCTTCTTCTCCTCCAATCCTTCACCTAGGACCTCTTGTTCTTCTTCCAGTTTCTCCTGGTTCTGTCCCATATTGGTCTGTGGAGAAAACAAGGGGTTGACCTTACAAAAAAAGAGAAAATCCATCCAAAACAATTCCACCTTAGGAACTTCAGTGCAAAAATACTTTAGTTTGACTGTGAACTAGGACTTTTCTGTGCTTCACTAAATCCTTTGTAATGCTGTACAACTCTATTCTCTGTTTCAGTAATATAGTAACTGGAAACTGCTGAAACAGATGAGGAAATAAAGGAGCAGACACCTGGGATGAACATCACAGTCCTCACATAGAAAGGGTTTTTGTCGTGGGAAGAGACCATGTAGCAAACGGTTCATAGTCACACAGCAGTAGTTTTCATGGAAGTGGTGAATTGCAGTATCTTATGACTTTAACTGCCATAATATACCCTCTGTTTGGTTATTCATGCACTTGCAATGTCTACACCAACTCAACTTTAGTACAAATTACAGTCACAAGTTCTTGATACAACCTCCTTTCAATGTGTTTTTTGCTTTTATTAATTCACCCTCAGTCTGACCCTCTTTTTTGGCACAGTGAGTGGGCAGAGTTTGAAATAATGTAAATCTATTGACGAGACAAAGTTGCTTATTTATGGTGATATATGCAACTCCATGAGTTAATACAAGTTTTTGTTTTTAACAACCATGTCTGCAAGTTCAAACATCCTGAATTTGATTTTCTCTAATGTGGAATCTGGGGAATTGCTGTGTTGGTATATGAACTCAGTATAAGTATAAAACAGTGTCTTTGGATAATCTGTGTCACAGCAGATGAGGATATAAGAAATTTACTAATTCATTAATTCTTTTTTAGATTACACTTTTTATTAAAGTCTGTCAAAAATTTTAATTAATGTGAATAAATGTGAATAAATAAATGAATGTTAGTTAATGTGTGTAAAAGCAAAGTAAAACCTAAGATTTTTAACTGTATAGTAGGTTCAGCCATGAACTGCAGCAGCAAGCAGAGAAGATGGTGAAGCACAATGAACAATAATCTGGGACGGTGAGTCTGTTTCCTATTAGTTTTCTGTGTGACTGCTGTTGTCTTATCATCTGACAGGCCTGCACACTGGCCAGACACATGGCTGAAAGCTACCAATACGTTATAATAGTGGCATAGCTGTATTGACACGAGAATAACATGCTTTTTTTCATGCTGGGGTGTAATGAGACCAGAAATGCATGATAAAATAATACACACATGGTAGAAAGATTGTGTTACAGAATTGCCTTTTCCCCTCCCTCAGATCATTTGCATTCATTGATTATTCTCCATGTACTCATTTAGTTTGGATCTTCCCTTACGGCAGTCCATCCATGTTAACAATCAGCCCATTATCTTGTCTCATCCTCACTGAATGCCCAGAGCTGATCACTTGATTACCATGTGTTCTGCTGTCCCAACATGCTCAGAAGAGTCTGGAATTCAAACCAGCGGACAACAAGCCAAAGTTTTACCACCTCAAAAATAGACAACCTATGATTTTTTTTTCATTAGCTCTCATTCACATCAACACAACATGCTGAACACAGGCCTCATGACACCTTGCTGCTCTTACACTACACCCGATCTAACATTGATCTCCTATCAGATGTTGCGATCGACACTCACCAGTTAGACGTTGTAGCCAAGTCGAGCAAGCTCTCTCTTTCTCGCTCACAGGACTGACAGAGTGCTTTTTGTTGTATGTTGGGTGATGTTCAGTCCTCCCTCAAATGCTCAAGGAATAGGAGCCTTATATTACCTCCATGTGATGTCACAGCACATTTGACTAATACAATAAGGGCAAACTCTGCATTACTTTTTGCTGTTGTGTGAGAAGCCCCCTTTGCTTGTGTGGCCTGTGGTATTGTTCATTTTTACTGTGATACTGTGCTGATATTTTAGATACATTAGAGATAATTTCTCATTTGGAAGACAAGAAAATAAAACTGCATGTTATTGGCCATTCCCTTACCTAACAGTGCTGCTGCAGTGGGCTGCACAGTTGATATTATTCCACTCCAGGAACCCAGCTAAGATAATAATGCTTGTGTCTAGGGTAAGAGGTCGTGTAGTGTGGGAAATTATCTAAAATATAGCTCAGACCCTTTTCTTTTGTTTCTCCCTGTCTCTATGGTAACATCCAAAACAGGATACATCCTCAGATAATAAAATAAAAGTGGGGGTAAAGTTGCCAAAAAATCACCAGTGAAGAAGGGGAAGAGGTGTGTTGTACTGAAGGCTGATGTGTTAACATACAGGCAGCGAAACCTCCTGTTCTTGCCAAGCAGTGTTTTTGTGTTTTTAATGTTTTCCAGGTCACTCTCAGTCTTGTCTAGACAAAAAACAATTTGCAATTTGCTCTTAATTAAAGACTCCACTGGCTTCTTGGCACACGAGCAGCAAGGGTTACAAAGCATCTTATTTGGTCTGTGTCATTTAAATGTTTACAAGTTTACAGTAGATGCTCATTTTCCATTTAACATTTCTGAAAATACCCATCGAAGAACTGCACGTGCAAGCACAAAATACAAAAGCTGAAATGCTTTATACTAGCGTCAGTTCACTCTAAACAACATCTTGGAAGCTACTGTGGCCCATCACACACAGCCTTCCATTTATTAAAAGGCACATGTGGCCATATACTGCAGGCTAGGAGGGACACAAGCGTGTAACTTAAGTAATTCACTGATGTCATGCAAAGAGTGACAGGAAGCCAAATGTTATATAACCTGACTGTTAGAAAATGGTTTTCGTGCCAAAGCATACAGATGGGGGCATGATGATGTAATTTCAGGATACACACACCATCACACTTTAGTCAGTGTACAGATATTTAGTTATGGCCTGGATCATATAGAGAATAATACCCACATAGGCAGCTGTTTGTCTTGGATTTAATGAATCCTATTATGTCTTAGATCCAACACGTTTTTTTTATTAAGCTCAGAAAAAAACCAAAACAGGACTGATGGTATATTATGTAAAAGAAATGTTTATTTCCATATTTAGCACATACAGTACATCATTTTGACCAACATAAAAAGTGCATATGCATTCAAACTACAGCAATGTACAGTACAAAAGTTACTGCATACTTAAATATAAAAAGAAAATGGTTACAAAACTGTGAAGTAACCTATAGTGATCATTGTCACATCAGTGTGACAAAAGCTTTAAAACTCATTGATGATGAGCGTAAAAGCTTAACAGCTATGAGCCTGACAACTCTGCCGAGTCTCTTTTGTTTCTTCCAAAAGGTGCAAAAAAGATGTGACAGCATTTAAATACAGACATGATTGACATTATGATTCACATATTTTGTACAGCTTCAATAGTGTTTCCGATTTTTCGAGACAGCCAAACAACTTTGGTTTTTCACATTTCAAAAAGCACAAATGTTTAAAATGTTGGCAAACCTCAATGAATAAGTTTAAGGTTAAGAAGGTCTGGATGTGAAAGGTTTTGTGTTTACATCCTGTTAAAAGGTTCTGATAACTTCAGTTTGGAGAAAAACCCATATTACAGTATATGCTTTGACTGCCATAAATCCTCAGTTTCTATCACATTAGGTATTTGTACGCAGATTTTAAGCCATGCAGTGTGACTACCCTCCCAAGAACATTGTACACCAGAGGGAATGATGAGGTCAATAACATTACTCTAATGTTATTTTGGAAGATAGCTTGCTAAAAAACAGTGCAAATGAACAACAAACTCAGAAACGTTTCTGTTCCGTTTGTTGAAAACAGTGAGCGTGCCTCTGGCAAAACAAAAGTCCCAACCATGTCTTTACTTTCATCTCTCTCACTCCCTCAGAATTACACAGTAATGCACTGACATACAATTCCGCATGAAAACAAGTTTAAACAGATTTTCCCACTTTAACTCCATATCAGCAACTCAATTAAACTCTAGCCTGGCATTCATCTGAGAATGAGCTCTATAAATGCAACATGAGGTAACCGTTAATTTTACAACCCTCTAGCATTTAAAACATAAACTGTGTGGTAAACAAGTCTACATTTATTAACACTTCGCTTTCTGTCAAGTTCTACTCAGGGACTCAAGTTCATCAATGTAGGCTACCACTATGTACCAGATGGGTAAAAATAATCTAAGTGCTGATGGATACAATACCATAATTTGGTACAGATCACGTACTAACAGCTGTGAAGTTAAAGATTATAAAGCATCTTGTACCTTCTCATCCTGCAGTCTAACACACAGCTCTGTGCCTATGTGGTGCCTTTGTGGTCTCATGTGTAAGGCACTTACTGTATTTGTCCACAAATCAAACTAAGTTAGAGGTGAACTGATGGCTTTACACACTTGTCAGATACAGCAATATGACTTTCACCACTGTGAACAGCAGTTTGAGAAACTATGTGGCGAAGGAGTTTCCACTCCTTACAACAACAGTTGGCATTGTTTTGTTTTTTTCCGTTTTTTTATTTGTTCCCACAGATTCAATTCTCTTCTGTTTTCAGAATCTGTACAGCCCTCTTGAGCATCACAGGGTGACAGGTGAGGGTGGCTGGATTGTATATAACCACCACTTGATGTGTCAGCTTCTGGGCTCACCTGGTAGCACTCTCTCAGGAGTGTGCAGGTCTTTGCAGGGTCGGGGCACAGCAGAGGTGGTGGGGGAGTCCCACTCTAGGCCAGGGTCTGGCTCTGGGGACAGTGAGAGGAGGAGCAGGGTTCCTGCATCTGAGGAACAAGCGGAACACAAGTCGTCAGAGGAAAGGTTGAGGCTGCCCAACTTTGCCAGCGAGTTGGAGCGCTTTAGTCTTGAGGGCACTGTTAGGCCCGCCAGCCGCATTCGGGTTTCGATCTCCTGGGCTCTCTGACGTACAAGGCCAGGTTTCCCCCTTACACTGCGGAGACTGTCGCTGCTGGAGCTGCGTGTCAGGGTGGATCCATGAGGTGACGAGGTTGGTGTGATTAGCCCAGATCCCACTACCCCCAACAAGGCTTCATTGCTCAGTGGCACTACTAATGGATCTAACCGCACTTGGCATGGTGTAGAAGACTTAATGAAGTCCCCAGTAAAGATGGGGAACTCTTCTTCCTCCTCAATGTGAAAAGGACTCTTCTTAGACCTTTGGCATGCATGCAAAGGCTTTAGAGAGTGCGGGCTCTCCTGAGACAAACCTGAAAGTCTCTCTAGTCTCTCTGTACGTTGGCGAACTAGCCCAGATCTCTGCAGCTGTAAAAGGGTTTCCTGTTGTTGGCCAAGGTCGCAAACCACAGCAGCCTTCTCGTCCTCCAAATTCAATCTCATCAGCTTAGGAAGAGCATCTGAGGCAGCAGCAGGTTGCCTGTTGTCAAGTTCAGTTTTCACTTCCAATAATCCATCACTTTTCCCAGGCTCCTCTAAATGCAGTGATTCTCCTGGCTGCTCCTCTCTGCCGAGCAGAGCTGTGGGCGGGGAGGGAGCACAGTTGGCACAGTCACACATAGGGTCACATGGGCGCAGCAGTCCCACTGAAGACGTAATGCCTCCACAAGAGGTAGTGTGGGACTGTGGGAATGAAGCACTTGGGACTTCAGGAGGACTGGGTTTAAGGCAAAGGTTAGTAGCCAGGGTTGGAGAGTCTTGCTTCTGATTGGACTTTGAATCCCACCAAGACAGAGAAGCATCGGCCGAATGAAGGATGGAGGAAGCTTTTTCCTAAATAACAGAGAGAAATCAAAAGAAATGCTAAGTAGAAAAGGGGTTAAAGCTATCATTTGAATTCAAACCATTTTTTTTCATTTTAAAATGTAGCTTAAATATATTAATGAGACTTACAAAGTGGTTATGTGGAGCACTCAAATGGTTATTGTTGTTAGAATTTTCATTCAGGGTTGCCAAGTCCATCCCATTAAACTCTGTGTCCCCTTCCACCTCCACATCCTGGGTTTCCTCTCCTCCATCTCCTTCTCCACCCCCACCATCATCTGGCTGCATTAGTACCTCCATCTCTGCCTCCTCCTTTTGCACCTCCTCTTCATCCTCCTCTTGCACTGTGCTGAACTCCAGCCTCAGGCGCAGCTCCTCTAGGGGCTCAGGGCCACGACTGCAGGTCTGGGCCGCAGTTCCATCTGCTGTAGGCCCAAAGTGAGGCAGGGCCAGTCCTTCACGCCCATCAAAGGTCTCGTCATCTAGCAGGGCATCCCGCTCCACATCCTCAATTTCTATAAAGACTTTCTCCATTCCGAGAAGAGGGGGGCCACGTACAGGCGTTGAGGGCTCACTGTCCAGTGCGGAGTCAGACAGCCGGCGAAAATAGTAGTTGTTGTAGGCTGGGTCGATCTCCAGTGCAACGGTCCTGCATGGGGAGGGGCATGCTGCACCTTTGTAAGGCAGCGCTTCCTCGCTGCAATGAGACGTCCCTGGCTCCGGTGTCAGGTGGGCTCCGTCCTCCCCTGCACAACACTGAGCTAACCCCTGCTGCCCCTCTGCCATCTCACAGTCTACATCTGGATGCCAAAGTTTGTTATGACGCTGTTTACTGAAAATACAGAAATACAGTGGCTAGAAGGAGAGCGGACGTCAA
The DNA here is from genome assembly GCA_033026295.1 of Channa striata. Lineage (NCBI taxonomy): Eukaryota > Metazoa > Chordata > Actinopteri > Anabantiformes > Channidae > Channa > Channa striata. The sequence continues at coordinate 6,737,644 of CM065178.1, forward strand.
ACTGAGAAAAGACAACTATTAAACAACACGCGCTCACAACAGGGAACAGAATGTACCTGGCATCCAGGATGCCCTCGTACTCGGCCAGCTGTCTCATGAAGCCTGGGTTGGGTCGTGTGATGCTTCTCTTTTGCTTGACAAAGTTGTAAGCCTTCTCTAGTGACCAGCCATACTCCTTCATGGCATACGCAATGACAGTAGAGGCCGACCGGCTGACACCCATCTTGCAGTGAACTAGACACTTGGAGTGGTTCTTTCTGTGGGCAAGAATAACATACACACATAAATACAGATTTTCTAGAAACTATGGAACCACAGTAACCAAACTCTAGGAACTCAGGAATCACATTTATCATTAATTTGTAACATCAATCCATTATCTTTATGTAGGGGTGCTGGAGACAGGTCATGAGGTGGTGTACTCCCTGGACAGGCTGTCAGTCTACATCAGGGCCTTAACTCTACAACTACTTTACAACGAGCTTTAAAAAGGTTTTGTTTTTGAAAATGAGATCTTACAAATACTAAGTAATATCATAAACATCACATACAGTGTGATGATTCGATAACAAAATGTTTATTATTTCTCTCAGGACTCACTTTGCTTTAACAATGAAGTTATATGTGTCATTCCAGTGAGCTAGCAGGTCCGTGGCCTCTTCATCGTAGACGCGTATGTTGTGATAACTGAATGTGCCTGGAAAAAAGTTGTCTATCTCCCGGGTAACATTGAGGATATGGCCCACCCTGGGGAGGAAAGATAATGTTCTCAACAACATTCTTTCTTGCTCAAATCATAATCAAAATATGTTTTGTGTGTGGTTAATCTTAGCTTCTCTATAATATAAAATAAATCACCCTGACTCTTGCAGCTCCTCCAAATTAGACGCATTCCATTCAGATCCCTAAAAACAAATGAGAGATAATAGTGTTTAGACTGAGTATATTTTCAGATCTTTTAAGATTGTTCTTACTTCAAAAACAACTCTTTCACACCAAGGGTTATTTAAACACCAGTCTTGTGTTAGAATGGAAAAGCAGAGACAATTTTTTTATCCCACTTACAAGAAAAAAACACGTAACAGATGTTTGTGAATCTAAAGACAGGATCAGTTAACCCACCAGGTAGACATGATCAAAGATGAGAGTAGCTTTGTCCATTTGGCCTAGGATCAGCAGCATCTCATTGTCGATGAACTCTTTGTACTCCTTTAAATTGCAGTTCATGTGCTGCTCCAACTCTGTACGAATCTTTAAAAAAATAAAAATAAATAGGCATAATTTGACTTGTGTCTGCAGAGACGCATTTTTGTGTTGTTGTAAGTGTTAACGACATTCTGTCATTATTACTGGGAGATGTTCACCTAAAGTTTTATCCCCTAAATATTACAGAGTGTAACATCAAGTTCAGTTTGAGGAAGATCTGAATTGTGTCTCCATCTTTAAATGAAATGTAAATACAGCCAGTGAATAAGAAACCATGAGAAAGAAATGTGAAGAAGTTAATTAGTAGCGGTATATTTACTTGTTTGCAGGTGACATTTTCGAGGTCCTGGCACGTCATGATGCTTCTGAGTTTGGCTTTAATAAGGCACTCTGTCCTCTCTCTTTCTGAAGGCCTGTATAAAAGGTCTCATTAGTTTTAAAGAACATAAAAACAGACAATCTGGTTCAAGTTGGTTTGTGTTTACTGACTTGTCAACGAACATGGTGGGCGAGTCTGGCCGTGTGGTCTCCAAGTCTTTCATGGCATTCCACTCATTGATGCAGCTCTGCTCTGAAGCAATGCAGCTCTCGTAATACCCCATCCAGGTGAGAGCCATGCCGCCAGGGAAGTAGTTACACCTCCGGGACACCTCACATGCTTTGTGTAGCACCTGCAGGGCCGACCTAGATTGTTGTTTGGAAAAAGAACATTTAGAATTGAAGAAGTCTAATTTTATGTGCTATATTTGTAAAACCATAATGTTTGTAGTATTTACTATCTGGCTTCCTGCAATTCTGCAGATATGCATTCTCATGCCACCAGGTGGCAGAATTATTCAGCACTGTCTCAACTGGCTCCCTGCAGCAGTTTGTGTCTGAGATTTATTGTAGCATTTCATGATGCAGGAGCACTGTAGGGAGCCACTCTGGCTATACAGGTTGTTCATTACTCACCACATAGCCTGCACTGACACGGGCTTGAAGACATGAGTTCGGCCGGCCGTGTTCACAGTAAAGCCCCTGAGCACCAAACAAAACAGACTGTCATTCCCTGGGCTGGGGCAGCATGTAGCTACTGTATGTGTGCGTCAAGTGTAGATACAGGTTTGGGGAAACAGGAGTATGTAGTAGTAGTATTAGGAGATGGTCAAATACTGCAGCCGTGTGCTCTGTCCTGGCAGCAGGGGTCACCCTGAGAGGAAACTTACCCATCTCCATCCAGATGGATCTTAGTGTCACTCCATAGAGGTAGCACCATGCCAATCGAACAGCTTTTGCTGGCAGAGAAGAATGAAAATAACAGGAAAGAAAATGGATCATGTGAAAGGTGGATGTGATTTTGCCCAATAAAAAATGGTTTAAGAGTTGCTAAAAAACCTAGCACACTTCAGGCATGACATTACGACCAATTTAATGCAATTCCAATATAGCAGCTCTGCCATGAATTCTTCTTTTACACGGCTATAATTTCTCTGTGTTTAGGTTGAAACTGTCAGAAAAGCGATAATTCTACTACGTGTTTATTATTAAGGACAAAGTGGGTAGTGAAGTGGAGTATGGATTGTATGGATTGTAGCTTGTTTGAATGTTTTGGCCACCATATTTAAAATGAATAAGGTGGCCAAAACATTAGAACCACCTCTTCTTATGAAGCACTCCAGTCGAGTCAATAATAAACACATAGTAGAATTCATTGCAGAGCCACTGTATTGGATTCCATCAAATTGCACACACACAATGGTTGGCCTGATTGATTACATACTGGTATGGTATAGTATAGTATAGTATATGATGTATTTCCATTGAATTTCCAAGGCAAGAGATGACCAAGTAACATTCAGTGACTCCATATAAAATTAGATGGCATATGATGTCTTGAGCAACCATGCAGGGAATAAGGTACATGACAAAAATCCATTAGCTTCAGTCTGAGGCACAGCCTTGTTCATGAGTGTTATGATAACGTTTTTTCCAAATATTATATACACACTACATTTTCCACAGCAAATAAAAGAAAACATTAACTCATCTCTTGGCATTTACCAGTGACTCTCAAACCCTACACATTGAGCCTATTCATACCAGTCTTTGTTGGTGAAATCAATTCCGAGTAAGATGTTCTCCTCGGTGTCCTGTCGCCCACTGGTGTACACCACCACCATGTATCGCACTCGATCTGACCACGCACTCTCTAGCCGCACTGCCTGTAAAAGGTAAACATTATTTACCACAAGATGTTTTCTGTTTTTCTGCCTAAGAGATGCCAAGCTCATTCCTTTCCTTACCACTTATTGGAAATTCTGTATTAAAGTCAATCACTCATGGCGTAAGTGTTTACTTTAAAATAGTGTAAATGTCAGATTGATATTTTCATTATTTGCTACAAACTTGACGTCATAGTGTAACCAATGCCTGAGGATGTGTCAAAATACAGAGCAAACATGAAATGAAATAACTCCAACGCACACACACCGTGGAAACATCTGGTAATGCTCTCCAGAGTGTGTTCAAACATATTCTTACGAGCTCATAAGTTACACAATAAAACGCATTCTGGAGGATATGCAATGCCAAATTGTTAGTCACTGGCCTTTATATCTGTGTGAATGCATGTGCAAACATTGTGGTTGTTTTGATGTATGCACAAACTTATGTTGTCTCTCACCAGTTTGATTCTGTCCTCCGAACGAAGAATGTTTATCATCACCTGCAGGTGTTGAGGTAAGTCACCTGTTAAGGACAATTATAGAGAAAATGTAATCGTATGCATATTATAAATCCACATTGTCATACTGTATATACGGACACAGTATATTTTGGCTGATGTAGCCAATGGAAAATACTGAAAGTTAGAATGAGCACAAATGATTAAAACAAACATAAAAACATAATATCTTCCAAAAACAATAACAATTCCACCTGTTCAGTGGTTTTTATCAGCCGACGAGTGTTGTTAACTCATTGACATGACATAAACTGGCATGTTTTCAACCTTTGTGTGAGCAAATCTATCAGGCATAAAACCGCAATTCAAATACTTGTCTTTTTACATTTTGCACCCCTCAGTCCTCTCTGTGCCAAGACATGTCAGTGGAGGGGAATAATAAAACAGGGTGTGAAGAGGGCCCAACAGCAATGTGATGTAGCAGTTGATGGGGAGCCAGCTATGTTGTAATATGTCACAGGAGGTGCAACAGACAAAACATGAGATCCTGACTGGCGTTTATTACAGACACGGGTATGAAACACAAAACTGCCAGATTTGCTGGTCATGCATTTCATTATTTAAGACTCTAAAAATTACAAACTAAATTCATTTATAAACAAATCCTTCTAAAACTTTAACGTAAACATGCCCTAGACAAGAATAGCAATTACAATTTACGCATGACTGGGAATAAAATACTTCACGACACCTGCTGTTCTTTTGTCATAACCTGATAATCATTCTGACAAGACTTTGCAAAATGTGCAATACTACATTTATGGTGAATTCAAAATGAGCCCCAGAGATTTGGTGTCAAGCAAAATTATATGTTCTGTAATATATGCACATACAAACAAAACAAAACACAAAACTGAACATGTAATGTTTAGTCCGTGTTTGTGAGTCTTCTCAGATTTCTCCAAACTAAATTTATTTTTAATAGTTGATAAAAGTAGAAGATATCTGAATTTTATGAGAACTGGTGCTTCCTCTAAAATCACTGACGCAAAGAGCTCGGTGAGAGCAAAAATAGATAAAAGGGTTCAGGAAAGACGGGGAGCTGGTGTTTTAATGAACCATTAAGTAATAACTTATTAGCGGATTTGCCGTGTTTTGAATTATTGTACTGTCTTTATTTGCAATTGTGTTAGTAAAGTTTTGGTTTTTAATCATGCACACCTGTTTAACTGCTAGCTAAACATCTGAGAGCTAGAAAAAGTTGGACCGTTCTAAATAAGACACTTACGGGCCACTGGAACTAGTAATACATGCTCTTGTGTTGGTTGCTGTATAGCTTGTTAACCAACTTTTTGTCAAGGCAATCCAAGTTTTGAAAGATTATTTTAGTCGTCTGTGCAAACTTTGACAGGTGCACCAGAGGAAAAATTAAATGTACAAAATAAATATGCGTGTTCAGACATTTTTCATCACCAGATAGTTAAAGAAACCTTGGATTACATCATGTGTCGCCGTCAGATCCCTCATAGTGCTCGTCACAATAATAAAACTATGCATTTTTATGAAATTCCACGTTACTTCACAATGTCAGTCAACATCATGCCTTGGCTTCTGATCCTTTCTTTGCCGCTTTACTGAGCGCTTGACCTTGCAAGCAAATACACATGTACAGTCATCCACAAAGAAGGGTCAAAGTGTAACTGATATTTAAGACGATGGTGTAAAAGTGAATTGCATTAAGCAATGGTAGAGAGGACAAATAGCACAAGTACCAAGCCTTTTTTTTATTGAGCCTTGTAAAAAGAACCAACGAGTCACAGGTGCTGTCAATCAATACCGTGATGTTTGCCATGTCAGAAAACAAACTTTTTGTGGTTATCAGCTTTTATATGGCCTAATAGTACAGTGTGAATGCCGGACGTAATTTAGCTACTGCTACTGTCTCTACAATAAACACAAAAATGCCAGTACACCTGAAGGTTAGTTGAAACACAAACCTAAGACAGAAAAATTAAAAACGAGAAGAAAAAAACAAGTTAATACGAACAATAAGAGCTGCCTCCAATCATCAACAGTAGTTCTGCCTTTGCGCTGGATTTAAGCACTAATCTGCCTAAGCTTTATGTCTGGAACATGCTTATCAACGAGGTTTCATCCTCCTCACCTCATCTACAAACATCTGCTGCAGTGTAAGCGCTTGCAGCACACGATCTCCTTACACAAATGTACCGCCTGACGTGGACAAGAATTCTGACAAGCGCTTTAGTGGGATCAAAACTACTGTAGTTTGGCAAAATTATGGGGGCCAAGCAGCTGTGCATTTTTTGGTGTTTAGTCCAGTTCTCACCTGCATGTTTGTGGTGAGGATGAGCTTTCTGGCCCTGGTGACTGCTCCCCTGCTGCAAGAACAGAGCAGCACCTTTCACCATGAAAAAGCTTTCACTCAAGCTGAAAAACAAACGGGTGAGAGAGACAGAGGAATTGTTAGTATTAAAACATACAGACTATATGTCAGAAATCATGATGCAGATGAACAGCACAGCTGTTTCAGCTTGTTCAATGGACAGTGAGGCTGACAAGTAGGACGCCAGCGAAATTAAACATTTTGTTTTAACACCATGGTTCAGTTCAGTAAAACAGCCACAGAGATAAGCATTATACACAGTTGTCAGCTGCTGGTAATTTACCTCAAAGGCTCAGTGGAAAGGTTCAGCTGCCACGTTACAGAGACCGACATTACAGTCTGCAGCAGGAATGGATCAGGTTTTGAACCTGACTCTCCCTCTTTTTTCTGCTGCATGGGCTGCACTCACATTTGACTAGTCAGAACTCTGCTGGCGTGGTGTACCTGACTCACCTAAGTGAAGCTATTTTCAATTCTTTGCTTTGTATCTTTCGCTTTGTACAGCCAGAAAAAGGCAGAAATTACCACGTCACACATGCCTGACTTTTTCACTTAAGGCTTGGAGCTGTGATTTAAAAAAGTGATGATGATAAGTTCTTTTCCTCCAGGTTGAATTCAATGATTCCAACTCACTGAAAAGCAACACAAGTGCACTCATAAATCTATCAGGCAGCAGCGTAAAACACATGCATTATTTATGCTGTGTGTGCGCAAGGTGTTGAACATGGACATCATTAGGAAGGTACAAACATCCATACAGTACCTGTGCCTAAATAAAAATGTACTGATATAGTGTCAAATTACTGGTTAGCGTTAACTACAAAAAGTCAAACTGGGATTATGCCACTACTACTATTGTTTTTCTAAAAATAGACAAATCAGGGAAAAAAATCAGTGTTACTGTAATTGAAAAAACAAAACAAAACAATTGTTCCTGTCCATTACTGGGAAGACAGGTGGTATTTCTTAAAAGCCATTTAAACATGTATTAATAGTCCTAATCTGAACAACAACAAAAAAACAACAACAACTTTAACCAGCAGACTTTTACACCCAGGACTGAAATTGCTCCTTTAACCGGAGCTCTCTAATCAGACTTTCAAAACCCACATAAAGAAGCACAAGCCAAACAGATGATTTTGTGGGAACAATAGACTTTGTTTTGTGCACCTCTCAATAAATCCCCTCCGCCCCCAGCACCACAAGAAAAAAGTTCCACTATGACAAAGCACGGGGGTGGACACTTCTCAACCAGAGCTTTTGTCTCACTTTGAGGATTTTTTTTTGTTTCAGTGTGTATGCAGAGATTTATGTGGCTGTCAGGAGGGTCCCCTGTCAGGGAAAGATGGATAATATGCAGCAAGTGGCAATACAAAAAAAACAAGAAAAGGGCTACCGTCTCATTACTGCTCAGTACCGCGAACAAATCCCTTCTGCTTATTTTCCCATTTCAACTAGTAACCTCACTTTAAGTCTAACGTCCCTTGGGAAAAAAATTTAAGGAACACTTTGGTGAAATTTGAAGATATGTGGATCTTGTCCGTATGTGTAAATGAAGAGTTGTCCCACTGCTTCACAGGCTGTTTCAGACATCCTAATTAAACAGCCTCAGCTCTACAGTCTCTTGCCCCACGGCACCCTGCTATCAGCTTCTCCACAAACACTTGGGATAAAAATACATCTAGTATCAAAGCAAACAAAGACAGAAAAGCTTGCCAGAAAGCCTCCACATGATTATAACGTAAAGCTCCGATTCTACCTTCACAGAAGGACATAGAAAACCCACACATCTGATCATATGGTTGAAGAGTCATTTCATTGCTATTTAATACAGTGATGTGTTCCCCTTCATTATATGTCAGATAGCAAAGATCTTAAATAAACTGCACAAGGTTGGTGGATTTGCCACTCAGAAATTGCATCATAGAATCTGTTGCAAAATAATTAGTTAACATTAAAATTCTCAAGTAATAATTTAAAGGTCACAAAAATGTAGCAGACAATGAAATGTAATTAAATAACACTGAGCTCAGAACAAATCCAAAACCGTAGTTGGGTGCTTGACCTCAATTATAAGCAGTGAAGCACCTTGTTCCCAAACCCCCATTTTTGAAACAGGAACTTAACTCACATGCGGTTTATTTCACTTTGGGTCAACACAGCATTCTCCATAAAATAGGGTAGCATCTTCATGACGGCCTCCTGAATGGGTTCTACAACCAGATGCATCCTGTTGACCCCCCAAAAAAAGAAAGAAGAAAAGAAAAAGAAAAGCAACCCAGGCCTCTCTGACTTGAGTTAACTCCTCTTCATCAGCCTCCAGAAACAGTGAAGGAGCATTGTGCAAAAATAGAAGAATGTTGGTTTCAGGTGTAGGCCAGCTGCTTCTGAATGACAGTCTGCACTCATATGTGTTACTCAGAAGTGGAAAAAGTGCAGACTGTTCAGATGCCACGCCTCGTGTTGCCGCCTCCTCCTTCATCGGAGCGTCTCTGTGTGCAAGTTCTGCCTGAAGGGATTCTGCAGCCTCCACCCGCTGCCTCAGGCACACACATATGCTGCTTGTCACACTCTTAAAGTATGTCAGACATTAGACATCTAAAAGTCTTTGATTCACGATAAACACTTAAATGTTCTCCTAAAGAGACACAAAGTTACTTGCATGCTTTCTTTTGCTTTTTCGACAAACGTGAGCAAACAGCCAGAGGGCTGCAGAAGACCATGAAGCTGATGGAGTCCCAGAGAAGAATTTCCCCTTCCTTCAGCGCGAGTTCTGTGATTATATTTTCCCTCATCCATCAGGTCAGGAATCAATACAGAGTAAAGAACAGTTCCTTCTTAATTCAATGCAAGATGTGCTCACTTCCATAAAAAACACACATCTCCAAAAGCCACTGAGCGTACTGCTTTCTCAGTCACTGGGGAGACGCCAGACTACTTGCTCAGTTCAGTTGTCAGAGGAAGACAAAAAAGCAGACAGGGGAATTTTGGCCCCAAAAGTCCTTAAGGGATGTCTCAATGTGGATGCCACTTTAGGGGTCAACAGCATCCAAGGTAGTGCCTCCTGGGAGCTTAACACATGGGCCAAGTATTGGTGGAAAGGCCAGTAAGAACTGGCAATGTCCCATAACTCCCAAATCTCATTATACCCAGGCTTATAAGGGAGGGGATTATCTTGTCTCTCTCCCCTTTAAGTGGCCAGCACTGGCTGTCACTCACTCACATGTACCACAAACCAAAATGTTAAAATGATAACAAGACATTACAATTGCAGGCTAAGGGCAAGGTTTGTATGGAGAAGTAAAATAGGGAGATAACGGGAATCACTGATTGTACGAAGAAAAACCACCAAAACGAAATTTGGAGCCTGTAAACAAGTCTCTGTTTGGAGGCTGGTAGAAAGTATAATTTCTTCCTCCCACTAAGTATTCAAACCCCCGCACATACGCAACAAAGTGGCACGACTCTGGTAATCTGTCAGGATTTGCTGACAGACATTAACAATGTCTCTGTGACACAGCAAACAACATAGCCTCACTGTTCTCCCTGACAACAGGACTCCGTATGGTGACTTGCAGATTCTGTACTCAAGCTAATGTAGGTTTCCTGACATTCCAGGCGGAAACTCGGGACAGCTAAAAGTGTCAGGTGCACATGAGAGTGGAGCGAACCAGATTGTATGCCTCCCCTGCATGAGGTCAAGCTTCATAGTAGTGTTTGTTGCTGGAAAAGTAGCCAGATGGACACAGATTGGGCCAAAACTGGACCAGATGTCCTCTAATCCACTGGGCCACCAGGCGTACTGATATGTGAGAAAGCTGCACTGGATTACACAGAGGACTCTCTACAAAGAGGCTACACAGAGACACTAATCAGGCTAGTTTATGCATGGTCTCAGACTATTTTACACACACTGACACAAAGTGGGGGAAAAAAACTCCTCTTGGGGCTGTCAGTTGCATAATGCTGGCATTTTCTCACTTACACAACTGAAAAAGGGCTAGAGAGAGAGAGGGAGGCAGAAGTGAGAACAGGGAAGAACAAACATCCTCAGGTATCAGTGGAGACATGGAGAGCTTGAGCAGGAAACAAATGACATCATCATGTTACCGAGAAAAGATCAACCTAAGATAAACACCCAGGCCTGCCTCTGATCCACACACAATCTGAAGTCAAACACATTTTCTCCGCTACTTTTACAAAACTGAAAAGGGCTGAATTTTTCTGCAGCCCTCAGAGAGATGGGAGGCAAACAAAAAGGCCAGTTTTTATTCTTGCATGCAGAACAGGGAAGCAAACAAACATCCGTGTTCAGGCACCATTCAGGTTCAGTGTATGAATAAACATGGTACAAAAGCGTTTGTTGAGCGCAGCAACTCCTGCGAAACGTGAAAATAAAGGCGTCTTCTCCTTTGGCTATGGAACATCATCATGTTACATTCGACATGTGTTAAAGATCAACCTAAACGCACTCTTTAAGATAAACACCCAGGCTCTGCCTCTGAACAATGAGTAGGAGCCACACACAATCTGTTTATAGTCAAAATAAATTTTTTAAATTTTAGCTTAATTTTAACGAAGATGTATTTTGACATTTGTACAACTACTAGTGCTGACAAGTATATTATTTGACTGATACAGAGTTGTGGTGAGTTTAAATAACATTAAATATAGGAGTGCCCCATTTTGTTTTTTATTTCTGTTGTGACTGGAACTCATAATGTGTTGATCTTTCATCTTACTTTCTATGCGGAATTCCTCCACCTAATTCCTAACAGTGTCTCCAAATCTATGTGCAAACAAATACACAACATTTTAGCCCAAATCTGACACTTGCCCAACTCTGCTTCTTACAATAGGGGAGCAGTAAATCATTCCTTAGTTCAGTGCCACTGACACTTGCACAATGTTTATAATGATCTTCTGCCAACCCCTTAGGCTTGTCATTGTTATCAAGGTCAACAGCCACAGCATGCAAATACTCCCATTTGACAATCCTACAGTCTATAGCCCATACTAGCTGATCCAAAATGAAACGCACTTGTCAAATTAAAGACAGCTTAAAACGCTTTGATATTATGCGGGATAAAGTTACTGGTAATTTCATTGCATAACATGGCTTAGCAGCCCCTTCAAAAAATGGAAGCAATGTTGAGGCAAGACAAGACTCGCACTGAACATGGATCACTCACACATGCATTGCTTATAGGGACATAGACTGCTGCATAACTGGAAAAAAAGAACTTTGTTCCACTCGACTCAATTTTAAGATTGCATAGGACAGAAAAATATTAAAGAACAGGACATACAATATTAAACACACTGAACAACAGATGCTAAATAAAGCTGCACCACAATTGTTGCAACAGTTTTTTGCATATCACTGACTTAGTTAGTCTGTACAAAAGTCACAAAAGTCTGTACATTAAATAAAAATATGTAACTTGATGAAAAACATGTGTAAAGTGTATTTTTGAGACTTTTTATGATCATATTAGAGTCAAACTGACAACTAAGTGCATATTACTGTTAATACATACAGTAATTTTATTTAAAAGTCATATTTGACAGAAATTTTTTTTTAACGTGTTCTAAAATGAGCCTCCTTGTAAGGCACAACGTGTTAACCACTCATTTCTTACCATAACAAAACCATATATACACTGGGGAAGCAATTATTTTCAAAATAAAATGCACAAAACACCAGTTACTTAACACCTTAAGACCTGAGAGCTCACGGCACTGCTAATCAAGAAAACCCAAGCAAATAAACGGAACACAAGAAAATTCTAAACACAACTTCATCAATTTAACTACACAGGCGGAGCAATAAGACACGTGCCACAACTCAACCAAATGAAGAAATGTGCTGCAAAAAGCTACAAGACAACAAAATCATTGTTTATTCTTCTGTTAAGTCTTTCTGCTAGTTGACACCCAATTCAAATACAAAAAACAGTGCAACAAAGCATCTTTTGCTGTCAGAAATTTGTAATCACATAAACTGAGAGAAATTAATTGTGAAAACTGAACAAACAAGTAATCCTTTTGTATTTTTTCCCCTCAGTAAATGACTAAAACGTTCTGAGGAAAAGTCAAGTGACTCAACTGATGATGATGAAAAGTTCAAAAACAAGTCTGTCAATCTGATAAAAATACAGACACACCTGTCAGTATATTATCCGAGAGTCTACTGGTTACTATGTGTCTTGTAACTATGCTGGTTACAAGACAGACACATTTTATTTGACTGATGTTCAGTTGTTCTCATTTGTTAATGCCAGATTGTCTGCCGCTACACATTTCACTGTATGAGTCATAAACATGTAGCAGTGAGCACACCTGCTCTGCCATGTACCGCACGCCAGAAGTTAAAGTAAACATACCTCTGATTTATTCGCCGTTCATCTTCACTGCCAAAATCCTGCAATACAGAATACAGGAAATGATTAATCCCACAACAAATAACTGAATCTCTGGGTTTACATTTATGAAATTACATTAATAAAATTGTGATTAAATTGAGATTCCTTAAAACACAAATCCAAAGCAAACATTTTAAAGCTTATTGTTGGTTTACTTTTTCATGCAGATACCCCCACTCTTAACAAGCAGCGAAAAACTTGTTTATGAGATATCTTTAAACAGAAGTCAAAGGGTAGTTTAAATGGCATTTATGTACATGTACAACCCAAACTAAAAACAAAAGAAGCAAGTTCAAAATCAGTGAAGACGTCCTTTAAAACAAAATTGGGGGAACAATTTCAAATAAGCTAAACAAATCTGGGTATAAACAAACGACAGAAAGGTTTATGGCTCAAAGACATAAGTGTCAGGACAACTCTATATCCATCAATGCAGCTGCAGCAAGTAAAGTACACTATAATTGAAGCTATAGATAAACACAAAGAGAGCAATATCTAGTGAGTATTGAATAAAATCCTGCAAAAATACATAATCTTTCACTGTTTTGCATTATGTGAATTAATCCCAAAGAATACAGGCATGTATTCCCTCGTTCCACCACCTCCTAAACAGCTTTTTAAGTCTCGTCTCCTTCCCGTAGTAGTGCTCCTCCACCCCACCCACACAGAGTAGGATGACATCATAGCTGCAGCAGCTTCCTGCCAGCTTAACTGTCACACCTCACCATGCTGCTGGACTGCAACAACTGCTCGGCCAGCAGGACACTGGCAGGTCCAGGGAGAAAACTCAGTGCAACCGACAAAATCCATTCACCGTTAAATAAGCGATTGCTAACAGCGAACAGCTTTCGAGGACATTTAGGTGCTGCACAGCACGCTGTGTTTGGACGACAGGTTGCTCCAGCTCAAACACTTGTGGAGAATAAACGCATGATGTCAATCCTGTTTTCTCTGATGTGATCACACAGAGTAGAACAAGGTGAACTTTTCTCATTCTTCGCTGGTGGTTAGCGCCCCCATGTGGCCGCTGGAAACTGTGCTCGGGAACAGAAAGGGGAAGTTACCTATGAATGAATCTATTCAGTGGCACTGATTATTACTGTTCTTCTCTGCGAATAAAACAAAAAAACCTCAAAGTCACGATCTAAATGCGTTCGAGTCATTTGGCTGCTGGCAGGGTGGAAATGTCACAGCTACTTTCCCATCAGCGGATCCTGGAGGGAGCAACAAGGCAACACTAGTGAAATTGACCAGAAATATTCACAGTTGTTGACTGACGGTTTCGAAGTGAAGCTCGTTTAACACGATTTGCTAAATAATCCACCAAGAAAAAAAAACCCCAGAGAGAATAAAACTAAACGTTGGATTTAGAAGGATGTAAAATGGATTGCAGCAGGGTCACGTGTGCCCAGTTATTGCTGCCCTGATGGTGCAATAAAAACAATGTAATAACATGAATTAATGTTTAACCAAAACCGTTTCCATATCAGACAGAAATGTCATCAACAGCTAACGCTAGCTAACGTTACAGCACATTTATCAGGCACCTGACAAACTAAATTGAGCTAGCCATTGCTCTTTGAATGTAAACGCTCAACACATTTAAGTATGATTATTTATGAATGATATCTGAATTAATTTAAGAACGTTATGCATCTGGCAGATATGCTGGCATGTTCAGGTAAACCACAGCATAACTGGTCACTAAGACGTGTGCTAGCCACCGTCACGTAGCATAACACGATAACTACCGCTGCTAGCTTAGCTCCAAGCATCGGGCCCCTACTCCGGCAGCATCTCCCTCATCCTCCACCTTCCCACCGCGGCGGAGCATCGTTTCAATTCACCCCCGGGACCCAACTGACCTCCCCCGCGGTCGTAGTCGTTGTGCTGGCGGTGGATGCGGCACTCGGGGTCGGGGACCGCTGCAGAGTAACCAACGCCATGGCTGAAAGCTGCGGACGACGCGCCGGCCACCGGCCGCTGTGGCCTGCTGAGCTGCTGCTAGCTGCTTAGCTAACGATGCATGGAGGTGATGGATGCGCGGAGCGGAGCCGTGTTGCTCCTGCAGCCTCCGTCCCTCTGCGCAGGAAGTGCTGCCATCAGGGCCTCGCATGGCCCGAGTGCACGTTTACGGCCAGAAAGGGTCATTACAAACGCCAGGGAAAAAGTGTAATCCAGCTCTTTGAAGAGTCAAAGTGCATTAGGAAAAAATATAAAAACTCAAATGTGCGCAGTGATGTATGTAGTAGTAAGATAGAAGAACGAAATCATTTAGTATATAAAATAAAATACAGTACAGTGGAATCAAATGCTACAACGATTTCATGTAAGTTAATTTACTGCGCTGTGCAGCCCTAACAAAGAGAGGCAAACACAAAAGTAATAATATTACAAAATAATATATTTATGTGACAATAATAGTGACTACACTGCCTGTAAAAGTATTTATTCCAAAGGATAATCAGTGACTATGAATTGTTTTTCTTTTTTATCCAACCCCTTTGTTGTTCAATAACTTTTTAATGAGTTGCCTTAAGTGTTTTTTGTCTTTATTATTCTTGTGGGATATTTTAGTTACATAAATGGGAAAAAAAAGGTGCACGTAGAAAATATGTTAAATTATTTCCACCCTGATAATAGCTAGAGATCAAACTGAAAATGAAATACTAAAATCACAGTTTTTTACATATCTTTATGAGAGAATGAGTAGAAAGTGGCCACGCTGAACTTCACATGACGCTGGAGGAGTGAAAACCAGTCGACGTGCCACGTCACGATCCCTGAAGTTTGACGCTGCTGAGTTCAGGCACGGACAGTTTGTTTCGGCGTCCGGCCCATGTGACAGCAGCTGCGCTCCTGCAGTGCTGGGAGAGCTCGTCCAAAGGTAAAGTGCAGGGAAACTTTTTACCATACATTTACCAATCATACACATGTGGCCGGATTGTGGGTTCGAAATATCGGATGTGTTTGATCATGCAGCGCATAGTTGTGTTCGCAAATGCAGACTAATCTGCTCTGTTACATAATACACACGCCCAGCTGGCTGTCACACAAACACAGTTGTGTGCCCGTGTCAGCAGCAGCTTTGCACAGTGGGTGAACTTTATTTGGACTAAACTTTGGAAACTTGAAAACGTGTGATTGTGACTTTTCTCTCCTTGTGTTTCTTTCTTTTCCTTTACGGGTTATTCCCAGGTTGAACATACAGTGTCAGACATGAGGGTGGCAGTGATTGGAGCTGGAGTCATTGGTCTGTCAACAGCTCAGATTATCCATGAACACTATCACTCAATCGTCAGCCCTCTGACCATCGAGGTGTACGCGGACCGCTTCACTCCGCTGACCACCAGTGATGGAGCCGCTGGCTTCTGGCAGCCCTACTTGTATGACAAGGGAACGTGCAGGAGACGTAAGTGCAAAACTATACCATACAACTGGCTGCTGTTCTCCTTCTTTATCTACAAAAAGTGTCCACCATTTAGTTCTGCATTTGTCTTCACCTCCAGAAAATGGAATAAGGAAACATTTGACTACTTGGTGAGCTGCCTCAGCTCACCAGAGTCCATAAAAATGGGAATATTCCTTCAGTCTGGCTATAACCTGTGCACAGAACCAGCCCCTGTGAGTAGTCCTATGTTCTTGGATAGAACATTTTGCATGAAGATAAGTTGTGACCCATTTTAAAAACCCTTTTACAGCCAAGGATAAAGGTCTTGTGCAATGATGAACAGTTACAATGTAATTCATTAATGCATAAATGTATTACATGCCAGTGCAATAACTGCACAAAGAACTGGACCCTGCAGCATTGGAAAATATGATAACAGAGGTCTTAGTAAGTGTTGGGTTACACTCAAACTCAGGGGTTAGTTGGGATTCTGTATCCTGAGTGCACAGTAACACAGATAAGACATTTTAGTAAATAACTGATGCAGTCTCATTGGTGTTTTTGATTTCAGGAGCCCTCTTTTAAAGACACTGTCTTGGGCTTCAGACAGCTCACAGAACGAGAGCTGCGCATTTTCCCTGGATACACGTAGGTTCTCTCTGAAACAGCAATGAAGAATAACATATTGAAAATGTAAAAAGACTTAATACTTAGTAGGGTAACTACATATTTCTATGTCACACCAAGTGTTTAAACGCCACATGTCGGATTACAAAATACAGCTTTTGATCAAATATTAGAGACACGACAAGACAGCTTTCAAAAACCCAAAATCCCAAAGGGAAAATATCCATTTTAGCATTACACTAATAATACTACACTACTGCTTCATATTCTAATTAATGACTCAAATAACAGACTAACTTTGAAGAAGTCACAGCACCTCTTTCCATATTCATCAGCGGTCACGCTACGGGTTCTGTCTTTATATTAGTACCCTACAGTATGTATTTATGTTGCATAGTGCATTCAATGGTTAGCTTTCGCTCTCTAACCTGTCTGTGTTTTCAAATATGTCCAGTTTTGGGTGGTTCAACACTGCTCTCATGGTGGAAGGCAAAACATACTTACCTTGGCTGATGGATTGGTGAGTGATTAACTTATGGTGTTTGTGGTCAGCATTTTTTCCCATAATTTCTCAAGCCCTCATTTGGACTCGGTTCCTTTGTAGAACCTGTTTGCAACACAATTTATAGCCCAATAAAAAGATTAAAGGAAGAACACGATTGCTTGTGATTTAGCATTTGTGTTCATATTCTGTTTTTCAGTCTCAGTTCAGCTAGTTTGTCCACGATTGTTTGCCATTATTAAAAGTGTTGTACAATTGGTGGTCACCAACTTATAGCTAACGCCTACCATGCTGGGGCAAAAGGCTGGTTTACACAGCTGCTGTTTTTATTAATGTTTAATTTCTGTCTGACACACTAAATAGTCCCTAATCATTTAGTTTAAGGTCCAGATTCACTGACCAGATATCTTTATACAGTATGTTGTGAGTGAACTGTTTTCATTTCTGGCAGCATGGTGTGGGGTAGTTTTCCCTGGTACCTTACAGTTAGAAGGTCCCTGGTTTGAATCCCTGACCAGCCGGGGCTGTTCTGTGTGGAGTTTTCAAGTTCTCCTTGTGCTTACATGGGTTTACTCCAGGTCCTCTGGATTCCTCCCAAAGTCCAAAGACAAGCATGTTAGGTTAAGTGGTGTCTCGAAATTGCCCGTAAGTGTGAATGTAAGTGTGAATGTTGTCTGTGTATTCTCTCCTTGTTGGCCCTGAAATAGACTGGTGACCCATCCAGGGTTTTCTCTGCACCTCGCCCAATAAAAGCTGGGACAGGCTCCTCATGTAACCCTGAACATGATAAGCGGTTACGGATAATAGATGCATGAATGGTTGTTTTTAAGTCAAAAATGTTATTAAAAAAAAGATTTCTAGTGTTCATGTTATACTTCTGGTTTTGTCTTATATCCAGGTTGCAAAAAAGAGGTGTCAGGTTTTATCACAGAAAAATTGAGTCATTCAAGGAAGTAAGTGACAGTGTTAGTTTTATAGTAACATTTACTGTATGATTTTATGCTCATTTAGAACTGTTCTTTATAACCAGTAAAGTGCTAAATCCAAATTTTTTTTATCTCAAGAAAGAATGTTATAAAATGCCTTGTTATCTCTTAGGTGGCAGAAACTGGAGCAGATGTGATAATAAACTGCACCGGGGTAAGATCAGGAGAGCTCCAGCCAGACCCAGACTTGAAACCAGGTCGTGGTCAGATATTGAAGGTAAGGCTGAACGGGTTCAAGGGTCTATTAATATAACCAAGTTAAAGCAGTAGTGGAACAGTGTTGTTCATTTCTGTTTCAGGTGGATGCGCCGTGGTTAAAGCATTGGATCATTACTCACAATTTTTTTAAAAAGAGTCTACAATTCACCATACATCATTCCAGGGTAGACCCAACACACGTACCCAAAACTGCAGAATCACTGATTCACCCTGTAGCGTTACCTGGTAGTATAATAATACTAATTTGCAGAATACATCTTTCTGTATTCTGTTGAACCAATGGTGTAAATACCTTACCAGTTGCTCTAGCACTACACTGCACATTGTGGGAGTGAGTTTGTACGTACACTGTAGTGCAGACAGAAAGTCGGAGAGATTCCTATTGAGCATCTGTGTCTGCAGGAGTCGTCTTGTGACAGTCGGTGGGACTTTCCAGTTGGGAAACTGGAGTGAACAGAATAACTCCACTGACCATAAAAAAATCTGGGAGGAAGCCTGCCAGCTCGAGCCAAGTCTCAAGGTGAGATGTTATCAAAATGCTCGAAAATGTTATCAAAAAGGCTGCAGTAGACTTTAGGTCTCAACAAGGATTCATTATTTACAGTGTATCCACTCTGGCACTAAATAATTAACATTTTGCATTTCATATATTTATTTATGTTTAATACTTATTTAATAATTCAAACCTCAATTTATCAATGACACAGAAAACATAGCTTTTAAGCCTATTATATTATAATGCCATGCACTCTCATTGGAATGTCATTTTTTCTACTATTGCAACTAATTTCTGGGGTTGAACTGTGGAAAAGGTTATGTCTTATTATTCTCTTAACTTTTCAGCATGCCAGAATAGTAGACTCCTGGGCTGGACTCAGACCTGTTCGCAGCAAAGTCCGACTAGAGAGGGAGACCGTACAGTGTGGTTCAAGTGCAGTAGAGGTAAACATTAACAGCATTTGCAAACTGAAAATACAATGTAAGTAATTCCACTGCTAAAATGTGTTATGCTCCCAATAAGGTGATACACAACTATGGTCATGGAGGTTTTGGACTCACCATTCACCGAGGATGTGCACAGGAGGCAGCAAGGCTTTTTGGTCAGATTGTGGAACAAAAGGGCAAAGGTCCAAAAGCCCAACTATAAATAAGTGTCTTGGAGTAGTCAATAATGCACTCCTCTTAAATTTCAAAATCACTGGCTTTTATCTATTGTTGCATTTTCTACATTTCAATTTAAAGCAATTGGGGGTAATTATATCACTATATACAATATGAAAGAGCTGTAGTGTCAAAGTGTCCTTGGGCAAGACATTGAACCCAAAGTTGCTCCCGGTCAGCCAGATGAGCACCCTGTGTGGCAGCCATCGCCATCGTGCGTGTACCAAATTACTCTGTAAGTCACTTTGAATAAATATGTCTGCCAAATGTAAATAATAATAATAATATGAAAGAGACACTCTTTTTATAATGTGTAAGGACTATAATAACTACAGCTAATACATCCCTCGTTAGATTTTTTTAATTAATGAAGTAAATTCATTGTTTTGTTTTGTGTTTTTTGCTTTTTTGCAAGATTATTTACTACAGTATTATACACTTTTACATTCAGTGCATTGGCAAGAATCTGTGCACACAGTCACTTAATGCAGCACTAAATCTCAAACACTGGTAGGTAAGAGTCGGCTTGTTGGACCTCTGATAGATGATCTCTCTTTTTTTAACACAAAGTTGCTCAGTGTGTTACTTGTAGAACCACAATGGACAAAGTATGTCTCCACATCAACTTTGTTACAAAAGCAAAGACAACAACAAACCAGGTATTGATACATTATATACAGAGAGACAGAATGCATCATTTTTCCTTAATGTCTGTGAGTGCTTGTGTAGGTCTGTTTAATGTCTGTGAGTGCTTGTGTAGGTCTGTATGTGCAGTCTCAGTCCAGTAAAGTAGAGCAAGAGATGGTTTATACATAACAACACCACATACTTCAAATCATGTCATTTTCACTAACTAGATTAAATCAACTTTGGGTGATAAAATACTCAACTGCGGTACAGGAGCTGTGGACCAGGAGCTGTCTGTATGATGTCTGCCAAATTATTGTCTGTATGATGTCTGCCAAATGACTAAAACTAAATCTAAATGTTGACACAAATGTTATTCTGCTCTGGTGATGGCACTGGCAGGTTTGCCAGCTTGTTAATAATAAAATGTACACATAATGATCAAGACATGAGGTGATTTTTTTGTTGGGGGGGGGCTTGAGTATTACCTGCTTGTTCTTCCCACAAATCAAATAGCAATGTCACAATAGAAAACATATTTCACACAAGATTTACATAAGATGCTCAATGTAGGGTAAGTCCTTTCACCTCATTTATAAAATAAGCAACTTTAGTTAATTCTCCCTCAATTAAGAGGTGCTTTTTAATAAAGTTGAGGTTCGCATTAGTGTATTTTAACAGGCATTTTGTAACAGGCAAAGTTCATTTATGATCTACTGATCTACTGTATGTCCAGCATTATAAGAGAAGCAGCTTTTCATAGGGTTTAGAGTAGTTTTCCCAACTACATAATTATTAGGTAGTTTTAAGGCTCTTTGAAAAGAAGATAGTTGTCTAAAGCTAACTCCTAACACGTTCAACCGCATTATTTCCTTTTGCTTGTCTAGCATTGGAAAAGCAGGCTTAAGATACTTTGAACTATTCGAAGTCTCACTTGTTCAAGTTTTTCGGTGCGTCAACTAAATGTTGCTCTTGTGAACGTCGTATGTTCTTTCCCGTCACCTCGCGTGCAGTTATATAGTGGCAAAATTGTGACAGCAGTGGTGGTTAAGGATTACAAGAAAAGTGACATGTCGTAAAAATGTGCTGCCTGGCTCTGTAGCCACTCTGGTGCCTAAACTGAAGAGTCAAAGGGAGGGATCGGAGATGGACGCAGAAGCTCGTTCAGCTTTTTTGCGTCTCCTTGCCTCTTTTCTGCACTACGATCACCCCTCAGCCTGTCCTCAGCTCTGAGAGCCTGAGCTAGAGTGCGGGATTCCCCCGGAGCTGTGGGAGGACGCCCGGCCCATCATCTCCTGGCCCCACTCATGATGGCTGGACTCCTGCAGACCCCGTCCTGTCGTCTCAATTGGCAGTGCACAGGAGGCGATGGCAGCTAGAGGCAGCAGCAGCAGTACACAGAGAGAGCCAGGTATACAGAGGACTCAAGCATCACCTGAAAATACAGACAATATTATAAAAGTATTATCCGAATGTTGTGCTGTATGTGAAAATTGGTTGCTGGATGTTACCTGTGCAACAAAAGGTGTAATGAGGGCACCGACTCTGGCCATTCCGCTGCTTGTTCCCAGTCCTAATGCTCTTGTTGCTGTTGGGTACACCTGCAGAGTTTTAGAAAATACTGAAGAGCTGTTCTTATTCTAGATATAACATGACATTCTCTAATAACTGTTTTCATTTTAAATAACACTTGTTTCTTGTTAAATATCTTACTTCTGGTGTGTACACATAAGCTGCTTGGAACCCTCCTGCAATAAAGGCTCTGGCAATGAATATTAACACCGTCATGGATGCTCTGTGAGACACAAAACATTTGCGATATGAGTGGATAAACAGGGAATGTACAAGTCCTAAAATGTTTAGAAAGGCTAACTTTGGGTGACCTTACCTCCCTACACAACCATAAAGTGGAATGATACACAAAGAGAAGACTAGGAAACACAATGCCATAGTCTTTCTTCGTCCTAATCGATCAATTGCCCACAGCGTCACCAGCAGTCCTATGCAACAAAAGTATAATCAGTGTCTTTACGTGAAGTCAATATTCGGAATACATAATCATTAATGTCTTTTTATTAGTATGTAACAAGAACACATGTGGAATGTTAATGATGGCTGTTATTTGTTACAAGGACCCTGAAATACCTAAATGGAATGCAGCCTTCATGTAAAAGATCTTTATATTTCACTAGTCTGTCCTTAATATACAATTTAATGTAGTAACAGATATAACATACATGTATACTGTATGTAATATATACTTATATAATATATGTATTAATATATATAACTAATATGGCTGTTATATAAAAATAAATACCCTTGCTTGCATCAAAAGAACTAAGAATAGTTGATCTAGTCAATTGGACATGTACCTGGAAATTCAGATAGCGTTGTCCACAAAAGGTCTTTGTAGTCATCAGAGTTCAGATATTTACACTCCAAGCTGCATCGGGGCTCCATCTTGCTGTCTTTGGACACTAGAGGGAGATATAAAACAAAAAACAGCACAGTATGAACCCAGCACTGGTTCAATCTCTGTGTGATGCCATTACATAACTTTACAGTTTGGATTTATTATATCAAGAAAAGTGCACGTTCAACTGATAACATTATCAACAGCTCGCTTCCAGGCTATTGTTTACAAGCTATTGTTTTCTGTTACACCTGAACTTTCCCTGTTAATGCCTGAAATGACTCCCTTTGAGAAGCTTGATTTATATTGTGTTCATCTTTTATTATCATACCAAAACCATGTTTAAAGGTGTGAGTGAGTGTAGGGGAGCGTCTGTTGAAGTCAAGTGAGCACTGACTCACCTCCACATGCACCTCCCTCCTGAAACAGCTCTGTGGTCAGAAGCACCAGTCCATAGTAGGAGAAAGCATTTGCAAACCTGAGGAGACACAGCATAACACACTGCTTAGTGACACAATAATGTGTTTCTGCAGTACGAGACTGTAAGATTTTAGAGATAATGAGATAAAGAAAAATGTGAGTGGTGATATGACGCCATGGGAATCTCTCTGTTTACCAAATAAACCACAGCAGAACTGTGGTCCAGCAAAAGTGTGATGAAAACAAGTCCTGAATCTTCCCACGATCCTCCTAATTAAAAGAGGAGAGATAAAAAAAAAGGATGAATGACTATATATGGAGGTCATACATGAATGATATGATTCAGATCCTATGTTTACAGAAATACACCATACTTGTCTGGCAGCAACTAGTTTTCCCAGAGGCATAGGCGCTCCATTCTCTGTAGCAATGCGCTTCAGAGTGGCCAAAGCTTTTTCCTGATTTCCAGTCAGCACATCATATCGTGCACTCTCTGGTAGCCACTGCTCCCATCCACCCCCACCAAAAAAAAGCAAATGTTGGTTAGGCTCATTTGTTATACTTAAGCATTGAAAATGGAATACTGCATACTCACAAAACACAGGATGGCAAAGATGAAGAGAGGAATAGTAGAAAGGCCAAGCAACCATCGCCAACCCAGAGTGGGCATCACCAGAATTGCTAAAAGAACTTCAAACACAGTGCCCAGCGCCCAAAATATCTGCAAGGAAACAGCAGAGAACAAAGATTATCAGGCCAGAAGACATTTTTATTATATACATTTCTGCCAATGAAATGAAAGACTATGGCTAAGTGGTTCCATACCTCAATCAGTAAGATGCATGTTGCTCTTGACCTCATAGGCAGAAATTCAGCATACAGTGTCACCCTTATATGAAAAGACACTTTATTAATAAACTAAACTTAAACCATTCATGATGATTTTCACAAGGTAAAGAGGGTTACTCACGACTGTGGAGCTCCTCCAATGCCAAAGCCCACCAGTGCCCGGAGGACCAGGATCCACCCATAAATAGGTGCAAATGCGCTCATCATGCCATAGAACATAGTCCATAATACGCTCATCTTCAGGCCCTATATTATCAAAACACAAAAAGAAGCTTAATATACTACGGTGGTCTGACACTTTGAGCGCTGTAATATAGAAATATGTCCAAGTCAAACTAAATAAAACTTACAGTTTTTCTGCCATATTTGTCGGATATGTTTCCCCAAAGAGAGGAGCTAATCATCATCCCAATAAACACCGCCTGCATTAATGAAAAAAGGCCATTATATTGTTGTTTTATTATATAATAATTATATAATTACACTAATTTACATTCTGTCATGCATGTCACAAACTAAAAATAGTGCTGCAGCATTTTGTTTTGATGTGAACTACTAGAAGTCAATCCGTCATGTGACAAGCGACATTTTCGTTTAAATACTTTTTGTAATGAGTGGATGATGATTTTGCCAGTTACATATCAGTCATCTGATAAGTATTGTTTAGTGTTCTGTGTAATACAGTTAGTGAATTACCATACAAAGATATTTTTCTAATGATATTTTCAAAAATGTAAACAGTGCGTGAATAGTCATTAAAAATAAAATATTGCAACACATATCTTTAAACATTTAAAAGCTTTAGATTCACTTCTGGTTTTTACCTTTTTTATTGTTTAATACAACCATTTATTCAATCAACCACTTGGGGGTTTAATGTTGTGGTGGACTGGGTTCAGCATGACAAAAATTTAATGCTGGTCAAAATTTGACAAAACATACGGAACACACAGACCATCCCAGCTTGCCGCACATTGCAGCTTGCAGACTGGTCAGAGTGCCCATCCCGACCCCTGTCCATAACAACGTTTAAACCACCAGTGGTATTCTTGTGGCTGCATGGTGTATTATTATCAGGACAGCCATTTAGCACTGCAAGCAAGTGCACTTTACCGACATTAAAGAGCTATTACCGATGTAAGCAGTGCCACCTCGAGGCTGGGCAGTCTCCACTCACAGTGAAGCTGTGGGGCTAAGATGCTGAGGATCATCATCTCCATAGCATCAGCCATCTGTGCAAATGGAAAACCCAGAGACACAAGAAATTAGCAATAAACATTTTAGCTTGTCTGTTGACATTTAACTTAAAGATCCGCTCTCACCCAAGACAGACCAGTGAGGATCGAAAGTTTCCACTGAAATGTTCCAAAGCCAATTGCCTCCACTGCATCTTCTACCATAAATGTATCTGAAAACACAAGAAATGTGGAAATCCTGATGATCATATGCAAGAATTACCTAAGAGCCTGAGAGTAAAGAATAGGAACAAGGAGTCAAAGTGCAATACTGTACCATCAGTTGGATTGGCAAACTCCCGAGGTACGGGAGCTCCCTCTGCAATTGCCACAGACTCCAGATCAGTCTGCTCTGCAATCCTGGCAACCTGTTCTCTATTCTCGCCGTCATCCTCAGAGCGTGTGCTCTCACCTGTCCGACGGAAGCGAACAACACTACAAAAAAATCAAATAAAGCTCATAAGGAACAATATACTCTGTCTACACCGTGCCTGATCAGAGGAGTTGCAGAAGGGCCAGAGCAAAACAGAGAGAGTTGGAGGCTGTTGCCTAGGTGATACAAGCTTTTTTTGGCTGTGATTTTGTGAATGGGTGGTAATATCATCCTATGGGTAAACAATGTCAGGTCAACTGACAGCTCCGCACACTATGTTTTACTGCTCAGCATGCTTTATAAATGCTGAATAACCCAGGGATATCCGTATATTCTACAGATGAAAGGTCTAATCTTCTCCCACGTGTTGATAATAGATGGTTCGTTAATGATGATGCTTGGACAGTGTCAGTGATATCTTAATCACTGTAATTACACGACATAACCTGCTTGCAATGAAAAGTAACACTCCTGAAATGTATGTTGTTTAATGCAAACCACAATAATTTTCGTTTTCATGCTCATCACACAAAAACACACAAAAAAACAATGTATTCTATTTTGTAGAATTCTATTCTATAATCTCGCTGGCTTTGTTCAGGGACAGTATGGGCCAGCCCGCAGCTGGTGCCTATTGTATGTACAGCAGGGTTAGAATGAATCACGTTAGGTAGCTACTGAGTCATGACAGGAAACACAATTACAAGTTGAGACGCAAAAAACAGATGCGGGCTTTGGAATCCGAGCAAACATACTTTTAACAGCTGGTCTAAATAAAACCCGCACCGGAAAACGACTGTAAACAAACGGCACAGCCATCGCTCCTGAACAGGCGAAGTTCTATTTGTATTTTCCCCTTTAACTACGGAGCGTGTCTTGCTAATAAGATGAACTGAGTGTGGTGATGAAACCACAGCTGTTTTTTTTTTTTTTTTTGGGGATTCTCGGCAGGGTCACGGTCCAGCGAGCTAACCAAACCAAACCCTGTCCGAGGACGACGCGTCAGCCGAACGTGCTGTCGCGGTTCCACACGGGCTGCAGGAGACGAACAGGCGGCGATGTGCACACGGCACGTCTACTCACGGCAGCTGTCTCAGCTGGAAAAGATCATCGTCCATTTTGGTAATTCGTGGCCGATGCTCCGTTTAGCCTCATCGCCGTTTACATTATCACGACGGAGCCGCGACTTCAGCACCGAGGAGAGCGACCTGCTCCGGTGTCCGCCGCCAGCCAATGAGAGGCCGCCGTCAGCCGAATCACAGCGCCAGACACCGACGTGGGGGGGTGAAGGGGGGGGGGTTGAGAGGGCTTCTAATCAGTCACGCTGACAGCTGATTAGCTATGGGGCATTACTACAGTGGCACTAAAGGCTGATCAATAAAACATGGTGTAATCCGATTCTGACGAGAAGTACTTTTTTATTTAATGTAATCCAAGCTGTCCATAACCGTCCACAGAACATTACAACGTTATTAGAATAGATAAGACCAAAATAGAATAAGGTTTGGAGGATTTTAATTATGATAGTGGCACTAAACAGCGTTGAAACACGGTTCAAACATCAAAAAGTTGAGCCTATAAAGGACATTGTTGCTTATATTTAGCTTTTTAAAAATGTTTAGCTTTTCTCTTATTTAAATAAATGGAGAGACTCTTCAGCTACACTTCAGCTTCAGCTTTAACTAGTCGCGCATACTCACAGACAAAATATAGAATAGAACGGTGCAGAAAATTGCTTTTAGAAAATGTGCTTGTCATTTTGATGACCCTTACAGTTTTCAAAGGATTTGGTACAGTCCATTCAACTCCCCCATAATAAGCCCAATGGTGACAATTCATGCCTTATTTTAAACACTATCACTGTTTGTTAGAATACGTTGAGGCTTGATAAATTGTTAAAAACCCTTCAACTACTAAAGTCTTCAGCTCATCAAACACATCTTCTTTACATTCGGCTTCTTCCTCATTTTTACAGTACTCAGCTGCTTGGACAATTGTTAAAATCCTCTTCAACTTTCTTTACATGGGGATGTAAATGGTTCTTCAGCCTTTGACATATTGAGATTTCATCTTAAACATGATTTTCTGTAAAAAGAATAGTAATTTACTCTTCTTCACGTGTTTGACTTTAGCTTTGCACTAAGCAATTTACAATTCTACAATTTCAGTTTAAGTTGAGCTTTAATTTAGCTTAGTTTTCACGTTTTAAAAATATCAGCTTTCTGATTTTTATAATGAAACTTTCAGCTATTTTTAAACAGTTTCAATTCAGTTTATTTTTTACCTTTTTTAAATTCCAGCTTTTTGACATCTGGTCTAATACGTTTCAGGTATTTCAGCAAAACCAATGAGCGCTGAATCGTTCATAGCGCATTTACATTCTGGAAATGCGTTTTCTAATTAATGTAAAAACCATTTCGCAGGAAATGTGCACACGGAGTGTTAATTGAGAACACATCGATCCGCTCGTTTGTGGGTCCGACCTGAAACACGCCCCCACATATGGGAGTTCCGCAATGAAAGCAGGATGTTGTGGTGCCGACCAGAAAGCTCGGATAAGCTTGTCGGCGACTTCCTCGGCACCGGGCCCGTTGTCAGGTAAAACACGTCCACCGGGCAAACAGCAGTAAGGCTTAATTCAATGCTCTGGGGCGGGAGTAATGCGGGTCACGTCGCCGCTGGACGTTGGACCCAAGAGTAACATGCGCAGACAGAGGGGGAAGACAGGCAGACAGACACACAGACACGAGCCTGGGTCACAGCCTCTTAGCCTGTTAACAAAGACACGCAACTATGAGAAATTATATCTACATTCCAAGGTAGCAGCCTGGATATTAATTCATATGGAGGCGGAGTAATCCACGGTATTGTGTGATTGGTAAGTAGGCTAAACACGGAGCTAGCCTCTCCTGCTACAGGAAGCTAATGATAGTGTGAGCTGGAATTTGGTATCAACGTTCGGTGTGTGTGTGTGTGTGTGTGTGTGTGTGTGTGTACAGGGGTGGTGTTGCTAAAAAAAGCAAGCTGCATATGTTGGTTTGTTTGCTATGATAATAGTTAGCGAGCAGCTGAGCGTCGGATCATGTTGTTTTTACCACAGACAGACTAATTGGATCAAGGGTCAGTGGATCATACATTCACCTACATTTACCTCTAGAGAGGATCCGTATTGATGACTTATATATCTGTACAGGGGGTTAGATTATTTCTAAGTAACTAGAAATCTCCCAGTGCCAGTTCATGCTGACAGTGAAATAATGAGTTCATTGATTCATTAGTTTACTGACACAAAAGATCCAACATTTTTGAGCATTTTATTCACTAAACAATACATCAGTCATTGAAGAAAAGTAAAGAGAGGCAAAATATTGAAAATGAAAGCATTTTGTGGTTGGACCATAACACTCCTGCTATGATACAATAATATGCTCTCTTAGTGTTTTTCTGTGTTTTAGAAACAAATTAAATCAGAATACAAACTTGAACAATGGCCTAAAAAATAAATCATTAATTATATTAATGTAGATGCAAATAAATAGATCAAGCCTCAGCTATATGTATCTAGCGCCCTTGCAACTGTGGTTTGTAATCCAATTTTTTGTTATTATTAACCTGTTGTTTTTGACTCTGCTGTTTAAAATTATTTGTGCTGCAAATTAGGGCTTGAGAAGGGTTTTGGCTGTCATGGCTCCCAGCAGGTTTGTGGTATTATGGCCTGATATCATTTGGGGTTCTGGTGATAAGTAAGAACATAACATAATCATCAATACTGGGCTTTCATAGGAATTTTTACATAACTTTGGGTACTTTTAAATGTGTATTATTACCAGAAGAGAGCGAATACAGTAGGACAAATAATGTGTTTGGTTCACTCAGGTCACCCTGTTTGCCAAAAACCTGCTCCAAAAAATTCTACCTTCGTAAAGTTTTTAATGATAAACCACTTTAGAACTGTGTTAATATAATTTTGAAACTGTAGTTTGGGGCCTTTGTTCTGTATTACACTATAGGGAGAGATTTACCACATTTATCACCAATGTGTATAGACAAAATATAAGCAATCCATTGTATTTAAACACAGCTCATCATAATATCACCTGATTAATGGTGTGAAAGAGTTTTTGTATGTAGGGTTCATCTAACCCACTGCCTTCCTGTGTCTTCTAGCTGTTACCTGTCTTATCTCTTTTGTGCATTTCCCTCCAAAGTTCCTAGTTTTGCTTCATTAACAATGTTTTTTTCTAGAAACAAGATGATAAAAAATTGGGGTGTCATTGGTGGAATAGCTGCGGCAATTGCTGCTGGAGTATATGTTCTGTGGGGCCCAATAACAGAGAGAAAGAAGAGAAAGCGAGGTAAGGACATACATGTATATGAGATTCTAACGCACTGGTTACACTAAAGAAACTTAACAGTCACTCGTTTCCCTACAGGTATGGTTCCAGGCCTGTTAAACTTAGGCAACACCTGCTTCCTAAACTCTTTGCTTCAGGGTTTGGCAGCATGTCCATCCTTTATTAGGTGGCTCGAGAAGTTTTCAGATTCACCTATGATTCAGTCATGCAAAGACAACCAGTTATCCACAACACTGCTTCATCTTCTCAAAGGTAAACAACAGCAGTCTATCAGAAGTCTATATGAGCGTGCAGTGCTGATTCGTGTTTTTAACGTGTACATTGTCATGTACTTAAAGCTCTGTCCAGTGATGAGCCTGGGGAGGAAGATGTACTTGATGCCGGATGCCTCCTGGACGTACTCAGGCTGTATCGGTGGCACATCAGTTCATTTGAAGAGCAGGTGAGTCAGACATGTTGTTGAGTGTCTTTTTTTAATAATCCTACTTATAACGTGCCGTATAGTTTTATTAACAGTATCAAGAGTTGTCTTTTTGTATTGCTTTTTGTCTTTTTTTAGGATGCACATGAACTTTTTCATGTTCTTACATCTTCTCTGGAGGAGGAGCGTGATCATCAACCCAAAGTCACTCACTTGTTTGACATGCAGTCCCTTGAGGCAAGCTATCATCTCCCTACTTACATTGCCCCTAAAGCTGTACGCAGACTTTTCTTGCATGTGGCACGCCTCTTCAATGCTGCTCTGCATTTCAGCATTTTGGAGGACGTGTGTAGTCTAGAGATAGGTTTTTACTAAAATCTGCCTCTTGCACCTTTAAAATTGCAATCTCAAAATGTGAGCTCTCGTTGTAGAAGTGCTGAAAATGACAAACCTGGTAGCAAACTTCAACTTATCCTGTGTGTGTGTTTATTTTCTGTCAGAGTCTCCCTGACCAAGTTGAGAAAACTATGACCTGCAGAAGCCGAGGTACAGGGAAAATGAAATTTTTGAGCCCAGAATGTTAAACCACAAATAAGTATATTTTATTTGTTCTTATTTTTTTATTTGGCAGCTCCTCTGCATCCAATACCAAGTCCTTGGAAGTTTCAGCATCCTTTTCATGGTCGTTTAACAAGTAACATGTCATGCAAGCGCTGTGAACAACAAGTGAGTTTGTTGCTATATGTCAGTAAAATTATTAGAAATATTGTTTGAGTTCTGGTGATTTATACCTCTGCTTTACTTGTTCATAGAGTCCAGTGCGGTATGACTCATTTGAAAGCCTTTCTCTGTCCATCCCATTACTTCAGTGGGTAAGCGAAAATATAATAAAAGACATTAAGACAGAGGACTAGAAATTATAAGATAAGATAATGTGGTTCTGTTTGCCTGTATTTGTCCCCAGGGTCGACCTATCTCTTTAGATCAGTGTCTTCAGCATTTCATCTCCTCAGAAACCATCAAAGAAGTAGAGTGTGAAAACTGTACCAAGGTACATTCGCTAACATATTACTGTCATGTCCAGTTCTGATGATCAATTTGTTAAATATGTAGTTTAATAAAGGTAGAAAACGCTTCCGACAAATGTAGCATCAAGGTATCTTTGTTAGTTTTCACATGAATTATTTAACTAATTTTAATTTCTATTTTGGATTATTTCTCCTCAGGTTCAACACGATACGAAAATCCATGGGCAAGCTCTGGAAAGCCAGAGAACAACATTTGTTAAACAGTTAAAACTAGGAAAGGTAAGTATTACTTGGATCATATTGGTTAACTATATATTAATCCTTTGTTAAACAATCTGACAATTATTTGGTAAATACAACTAAATCTTGTGATTATCCAAATTAGGTAGGAAAAATGTGTAAAGTGCGTGTGCTATGCGAATGTGCGAAAAGTTGTTTTAAGAACAGATGTTTTAAAATTGTATGTCTCATTTTGTCCTATTAGCAAACATGTTTCTGTTTAATGTCCTTTCCCCAAAAGCTCCCCCAGTGCCTCTGCGTCCATTTACAGCGACTGACATGGTCCAGTGAAGGAACCCCTATCAAAAGACAGGAGCACGTACAATTCACAGAGTATCTGTCAATGGACCGCTACAAACATAATGCTTCCACACAGAGGAGCCAGCGGACCATGTGCGCTCCAAAGCCCACAAAGGCAGAAAATTCTGACGATGTTATGGGGAAGCCCATTAAAACGGCACTGGTATGTGGAACTGTGGGATATTATTTTTCATATTCAGGTTTTGTTCTATTTATAATGCATTTGTTTTCCAGATTCAGAGTATCATAACAACAACAAACATTTATCCAATGGAACCTGTTCGTCTGTATTTCTTCACTCTCCCCGTGTGAACTCACAGCTCAGCCTCACATATGACCACAGGTAAACTTATGAAATGAAACAGAGTTTTCCAGCATAATTATTTTGCTACAAGATGAGGAAATATATTAAAGAAAGATGTTTGTCCATTTACTAGAGGTCACAAACTTAAAAAAAAGAAAAATCTACATCAAGTAGACCCTTCATGCTGGCTCAAGAAACATTGTTCGTTTTTCCTTGGACACCCATCTATTTCTTTGATCATGGTCTCTTTTAATCCAGTTCTACAGAGTACCTTTTCCAGCTTATGGCAGTGCTGGTTCACCACGGCGACATGCACTCAGGACATTTTGTGACGTACCGCCGCAGCCCCTCCTCACCTCGCAGCTCTTCATCCTTCAGCTCCCAGTGGCTGTGGGTGTCGGACGACTCGGTGCGAAAAGCCAGCATGCATGAGGTGCTGTCTTCCAACGCTTACATGCTCTTCTACGAGAGAGTCCGAAGACAGAACCCTGCTCTGTGCTTGGAGGAGTAAACCGAAGCTCTTGGGTGACTTCTGCTCTTCCGATCGTAGCATCACAACTGTATGTGCCAGTTACAACAGTTATCAAAAGGTGGATTATGAGTTTTGACAGTAAGGCCAGAGAGAGACAGCTACTGTAAAGACGTTCATGCATCAGAGATTGCACCTACATGTTGATCCATGAGTGGACGCTGCTCTGATCTAGAGTAGGATGCTCTTAATTCCAAAGAATATGGACCTAAAAGGTTTTTGGTCGAATATCTTTGCTCATGTGAGCTTTTTTTTTTTTTTTTTTTGGACACACTCAGCAATTTCTTTCATGTTACATTTTGGCTTCTAAAGGACAAAAAAAAAACCTGCAAACATTCTAGTGGATTGGTAGGTAATATCTTTACAGTACATTATTCATGTGTGACACTTAAATATTTTTTTATTTAGGTGGTCAGTGGTGTTGACTCAGTTCTGTGGCATTTTTATGATGCTGTAGTCCTGGTTTTACATTTGAATGCATTATACTTTACAGGCATTCCTCTTATTTTGTCCACTGCCTGTACATTTACAGACATAAACAGATGTAGCCGATTAGAACTTCCTGGAGATTTTAATTGTTACATATTATAAGCAAAATAAAATAGGTAGAATTTTCCTTCGTTTGATTCTCTATTGTTTAAATTCAATTTGCCTAATAATTCCCAGCAGTCTTCATAAGCTGTATTGGAAATATTTTAATTGACACCATTCATAAGCTGCAGAATTTGATATTTTTCTATTCCCAATAATCCTCACACTGTCATGATTTGCAGAGCTCTGCACTTGAGATTAAAGTGCCATGTTGTCTTTGATGCTTGAGACTTTTAATACACGAAACAATGTTTGGTAATTGTAAACATACTATAGGGAATCTTCCAAAAAGTATGATGCATCAGAGCCACTCGGCGTGGTGTTGACTGTTTAACAGGTTCATAATGATCTGCCATCAGTTATTAAAGCTACCGTATGACTGCAGGTTTTTGGCAAGTTATCTCTATTAATTTGAAATATGTTTAACCAATAACTGCCATTTTGCTCCAACCAAACCGACTAAGTGAAATTTAGAAATGGACTGAAACCTCTCATTAATGCGATTTGCACTAATGTATATTTGTGTGAGATTGTGTGTATTTGTATGCAGTCTGTAAAGTTGATTGTTTTCTGACATTAAAATAATGTAACAAACATGTACTTTACGGTTTTATTTTTAGCTCTAACTATTTTTAAGGCATTGTAAGAATTTTCTGTCAACTAAGCAGCCACATGGTTTTCATATGGTAAATATTCCAAAAGAAAAACATTATTAATGGGGTAAATGCTCTTTACTGTCAAATGCAGAGACTGAATATTCTTTATTTAGATTATGTCGCTTATCAAGACCATAAGAATGCTTTGAAACCGGTAAAAAAGGTTAGTGAGGGTCTTTGAGTTAGGGTTTTATTGTCAAACTATTTTCAACTTCAAACTTGTTTCAGTCCAGCTTACTATGTATAGATAGATACACACAGGTTAATGGGTCAGCTGGCCTCCTCCACTACATCTTAAACACATTCAAATGTAATTTTAAGGCACGTGATCCTTTGACCATAATGCAAAAAATTACTTTTTTGTTCTTTGAAGAACAGATTTACTTCATACAGAACAATTGTCAAAGACTGAAGTGCATCAAGGTACGTGAATAGTGCGTTCCAATGCAAAGCCAAAGTGAAACGTAGACTTCACTATTTGGAGCCCTATCCACGATAAGCCTGAAATAGGACTTACTAACCATATTGGCTCTGTTTATTCCTCTTACTTCTTATTATCCTGTACGATGCGTCTAAAAGTGAGGTTAATTCGAGGCAAGAGGACCTTTTTACGCACAGGAAGGCTGTGGTACCAGTAAGTGTTGGTTGGTTGGTTCATAAGGAGCAGGCTTCCATGAGCGAGCTCCATCTTCACAGGCTCAATGTGTCTGCAGTTCTGTTTTCCCCGAGTATCCCTATGCCTGAAGATGAAATCTCGTGCAGCTCCTAAAGAGACCGAGGCGATAGGACAAAGGGGATCCAGCTCCTTCTCATCATCACGATGCTCACCGATGTGATCCTGCCCATCTTTGTACCTGGTGAGAGAAGAACTTTAGCAGAGTACTAATGCTAAACTGCGATCTTTAAGATTGAATATTTGTTCATTTCTCACCTGTTGATCAAGACAAAGTTAAACGTATATCCTGTTGTTTTAGTGACAGCATCACGAATGTATTCCAAGGTTGGAGTCCATGTGCAGGCTGAACGCGTCACCCCAGAATAAGTATAAGTTAGACCAGCATCTCCGTATGTTGCCTGCTTCCTCGGTATATTGTAGACCTTTCCAAACACTTTGACTTTTGCTTCTTCTCCTGAAACAAAAACAGACACATTAGTTCAACTACGCTGCAGCTTCTGGTTATAATCTTACAGAAAACTGTTGTATTTACCTGTTGAATACATCACCTCATCCTCCAGTTGTATGAAAAGGTGGTCTGCTTCTTCTTTGGAGAAGAGTAAAGCGTAATCAACATCTAGTCCTTCTGCCTCTATTTTTCGCCAAGGAACAGGATGAGCAAATTCTGCTAAAGCTGTGTCTTCACCTTCGGCTTCCTCCTCGCCCTTTATGCTCACATCCTTCTCCAGTTCAATATTCTTCCACTGACCTTTCTTCAGTGCATCGCTGTGCCAGGAGTGATTATTCTGTCCCTGAATCACACATTTCTCCATTACTTTGCTGTCGTCTGTGGCTACAGTTTCTCTGTAATATTCTTGAGGCCTGTAAAGAAGAATAAAATATTAGGATGATGTGTAGGTGTAGAAAACTGTGGGGGGAAACGCATCTCTTTGTGCTCTGCCTTGTGGACTGGCTACTGTACTATATTTCTTCTAATTTGTCATTTTTAATTTTGATTGAAATTTGCGATATTTCGTTTTTTCTATAAATTTGGGGCATTAGGAGAAAAGTATTAGGCAGCTAACATTTATCCCAACAACTTTCTTAATGTTTAGACATCAGTTATAGTTTGTACCAGACAACAAACTCTCACACATGAGAACCTGCGACCGAAATTGGTCATTTGTTGCTGTTGTTTATCTAACAACGACAAATTCTTTGATTATTAATATCTGGCTATCGACTACTATATTAACAAACTGTTAAGCTCCACAAAATCAAAGAGTGACTCTGGGGAGGAAACTTTTCAAATGAAGCGGCTGCGTGACTTAGCTGTTGCTGTAGCTCTGTATAAACTGCAGCGAACAGCCGCGCGCAGTTTGTCTTGAACAGCCCACAGCTCATTAACATACCTCTGCTGACGTCACTGCATGTTCGCGCCGAATATTTTAATTACGGTTGTCGATGTTCGGGGGTTTTCGTGGCGCTTAACGCTCTTTTACTGACACAGTTGTTACTTTTATCTTTTACTGCAGTTTTCTGTCAACGCGCCTTTGGAAAAAAATGATTGGACAGAAAACTATTCATTCATTTTTTTCGCCCGTGTCGAAAAAGAGGACTTCCAATGAGTTCAGCGAATCCGAGGAGTCGGTGCAGGACTCGGTGAGTTGACTCTCGTTTCAGCTGCACTTACACACACGTGCTGCACAATAACGTTCAGTTCAAACCCGACTTAAACTTTAGGAAATTATTTTATCATTTTACGATTTCATGATTTCGCGCCCGCCACTCGTCCAGCGTCACCCAAGCTGCGTTCGCAACCTCCGCTGTTTCTGATTGTTTTTGCAAAGCGCTGCTCACAGCCCGAGCATGTTTACGCTGAGGCGGCCGCGCTTCCTCAGCTCCGTCTCTCCTGCGGCTTCACGCTTCTCACCTGCTTTGTGTTTTGCTCAATACACTAAAATCGTGCAGAAGAAGCCGAAGTCCTCGGAGGCGGAGTCCGCGCCGTCCAGCCCGCCTTCATGTCCTCTTTCCCCGGACCAGCTGGAGAGGATCGCCCGTAACAAGAAAGCGGCGCTGGAGAGACTCTCTTCCGGTCAGACGCCTCCAGGTTTTGGGCAGAGCTGGAGGAAGGGACTGTCAGGCGAGTTCGGAAAACCCTATTTCAAGCAGGTACGGACAAACCTCTACTCTGATCACTGTGTCTCCGGGTTGTTATGGTCCCTGTAATAACGCACATCTCTGTCGCAGCTGATGACGTTTGTCTCCGAGGAGAGGAAACGCCACACAGTGCACCCACCTGCAGAGCAGGTCTTCACCTGGACACAGATGTGTGACATCCGAGATGTAAGTGACCAACCACCGTTAAAAAGTAGGAAGCAAAGAATAACCTTACAAAAAGCAAGGAGGTAAAAGAGATCAGCAGGAAAGAAGGAGTGTAACTTCAGAAACGGAACTTTTAATATTATTTCAAGCCTCCATTGGTTTCTGGTAAATCTGAAAGCATAATCCTCAAATTGCCAGAATTGCTTAAATAATCAGTGTACTTGAAGTCTGAAGTCACATTATATAATGTAGGTACATTTAAATTCATCCAGGGTTTACTTTATAAATAATACATTCATCTCTTTAATTTAATTGAGTTGTTTTTCTGTTACTTTGTGTTCTCTGTGGTGGATTACACCACTCTGGCATGTTTCAAATGGGGCGGCTGTGGCTCAGTAGGTAGTTTGGTCGTCCAACAATCCTGCAGTTGTTGGTTTGACCTCAGCTCCTCTGGTCACAAGTCAAAGTGTCCTTGAGCAAGACACTGAACCCCCACTAGTTGCTCCCAGTGAGCGTTGGCCAGCTGCATGGCAGCTCCCCCTTCGGTGATGAGTCTGTCTGCGTGTGTGTGTGTGTTTATGTGTGTGTGAATGCGTAAATAAGAGGCAGAGGAGACCCAACAGGTAGAAAGGTGCTATATAAGTGCAGACCTTTTACCAATTACTTGGACTTGCATTATTTCTCCAAGTTGCGTAACTGTGTATCTGTCTCTTTCCAGGTCAAAGTGGTGATCCTTGGCCAGGATCCGTATCATGGGCCTAACCAGGCCCATGGTTTGTGCTTTAGTGTCAAAAGACCAGTGCCTCCTCCACCCAGGTTTTGCACCTTTTTGATTTTTCCTGCTCAGACTCTGATAGTCCTGATAATGTGTTTTTAAAACAGTTTTGAGAGGTTCATTACATCCTCTTCCCTTTTCGTTTCTAGTTTGGAGAACATGTACAAGGAACTTATGTCGGACATTGAATCCTTTAAGCACCCTGGACATGGAGATCTGACAGGATGGGCCAAACAAGGTACAAAAGAGTAGCAATATGTTTATCATTACACCACAAGGGAGCAGTCTGAACGGACATATTGTCATCTGTGACCTCACTTATCAGGTGTGTTGTTGCTCAACGCTGTGTTGACTGTCCGACAACACCAGGCCAACTCCCACAAAGACAAGGGCTGGGAGACATTCACTGATGCTGTGGTACAGTGGCTCAGCAACAACTTGGAAGGCCTTGTCTTCATGTTGTGGGGGTCATATGCTCAGAAGAAAGGAGCTGCAATTAATAGGGTGGGTCGACACTGCTTTTGTAATGAAGGCATTTTCAGTAGAAACCTTTTGTCATATTCATGCATCTATCTTTTTTTTTTTACTTTTTGCTTATAGAACCGCCACCACGTGCTCCAGGCCGTGCACCCATCTCCCCTGTCTGCTCATCGTGGATTCTTTGGTTGCAGGCATTTCTCAAAGGCTAACGAGCTGCTGAAAAAATCTGGAAAGTCTCCCATAGACTGGAAGGCACTTTAACTATTGTTATTCATGTCAACTTCTCTAACATGTGTGACGATTAACTACAGAACAAAACCCACACATAAGCTTTCTCATTTTCCTGTTTCAGCAGAGGTTTTTCTTTTTACAGAAGAGTTCATGTTGACATTTTTGTTCTATTTACAGATTTTCTCCCCCATTTTTTATACAAAAGCTTTTTTCTCCAAACTTTGTAACAATGTAGACATTGTAAATATGTTTGTGTACCTTGTTTTTAGTTTGTTCATTAAGTTAGCTTTTTCTAAACTTGAATGCTGGTTCCATTAAAGTGTTTTTCATAAGATGAAATATAGTATGCTATTATTTTCAAGTTTGCGTAGTGCTGTTTATTCTGGAAAATGCTCATATGCACTGTATACGCTGTCAACGCTCCACTCCATATTCTCAGAGGCAGTTTATTGTCTGGTTTTTGAGTGAAAGGAAGGGGCCATGTAAGTAGCAGTAAATACAAGTGAAATTCCAGTAATCCTGAAATAAATAAATGATTAAAGTATGTTACTGCACCAGAATTATGAAAGAATTATGTAACCTAGTTACAGGAAATAACTTGAAGCACTGAAATCTAGTTTTCAATGGGTTAATATAAAGAGCCAAATGACAGCGCGTGTTTTGCCGTCGACGTGAAGGCGTGGCCTCGCCGGTGACGCGGTGACGGCGACAGGAAGACGTTTCCGGGCGGAGTTCCTCTTCAACTTCGCCCTCTGCTGTTTGCTGGGACTGTGATAGTTTGTGCAGGGAAAGAAGTGACATTTACCTTCACGTTCGGAGATCAGGCCATGCCTGTGCACAGTGTTCCGCTCCGGGATGCGTCCTTACACTTCCGCTTGCTGCAGCAGTATTTGCTTCTCCTGAAGAAGTTTCCCATACTTACAAAATCGATAACGAGGTTAGTTGGACGGTTTGTTCCCTCGCTGCTGGATTGACGTTGGGCAACATGGATCATGTTCCCTGCTGTTTCCTCAGCTACAGTCAAAACTGAAAAACACCTAATAACTAAAAAGATCAACTAAATCCTGCAGCTTGTAAAGTTGTGTTTGGGGTGTTAATAGTTGTTATGAATATGTTTATGACTGCTGGGTTTGCACTGAACATACACTGGCTCTCAGCCAATCAGCGTCTGCCTAGAGAACATTTAGAGAACACTGACCCCTGATTGATTCGATTCGATTCAACTTTTTGGGAGTAAAAGGCAACCAGAAGTGCAGAAAGCAATACTTAAAGCAGTATTAAAACAGCGATAATTTAATACTTTTTTTTAACCAGTTGCATATTAATAAGTGTTGGTGTTTTTGTCTTTGATTTTTTCAGTGGCATCCTCTCAGCTTTAGGAAATCTTCTGTCTCAGATTTTGGAGGCAAGAAAAAAGGCCAGATATGGAACCCCAGTCACTGAGATCGACGCAGCAGGAGCTATACGTTACGCCATATATGGGTGAGACAGAAAAGTGTGACCATGGAAATGGACAAATCCACGAGAAAATGAATGTAATAAAGTGTTTAAGAGTGTGGAAAGGTTTAAAATGTGTAAACCACTGTGTATCATAATTATTGTCACTAGTAACCACAAAAAAAGAGTAATAACATAGTATTCCCTGTTC
Organism: Channa striata; assembly: GCA_033026295.1. Taxonomy (NCBI): domain Eukaryota; kingdom Metazoa; phylum Chordata; class Actinopteri; order Anabantiformes; family Channidae; genus Channa; species Channa striata. The sequence continues at coordinate 6,777,727 of CM065178.1, forward strand.
TAAACATAATTGGTAATTTAATGGTAGTTATTGTTGCCTGTTGCAGGTTGTTTATTACAGGACCTGTGAGCCATTATTTTTACCAGCTGATGGAGGTATGGATGCCCACCACAGATCCCTACTGTATAGTCAAACGTCTCCTACTGGATCGGCTTATTTTTGCCCCCGGATTTCTGCTCCTGTTCTACTTTGTTATGAACATTTTGGAGGTGGGTCACCTGAGGAACAGCCCCTCTTAATATTATCAAAGAGGCTTTCCAGCAATTTGATGTCGCTCCTCTATGTAGTTGGGGGACTTACAGCACAAGAGACAGATCAATGTTGTACATGACACAACTGAGCTCTGATAAGTTGTTTGAACAGTTGAGAGTAAAAGTCCCATTACAGATGTGAGAGGAAAGTACAGACCATGTACAGACCTACTCTGTTAAAGAGATTTACACTCACTGTGATTTATTGACTATACCTGGACAATCTATAGCATTAAATTAAGCATTATTTATCAGAGGGTCACCAAAATTTGGAACTGCCTATAAAGCAGTCAACCACAACCTCAATAATAAACACACAGTAAAATTATCACCTGACAGTAGAATTTAGGGCAGAGCTGCTGTATTTGATTGAATTAGGTTGTACATGTGTACCTAATGAACTGGCTAGTGGAGGGATTATAAGGTTTGCAACATGAAATTGTATTAAATGGTTCTGCTTTTCGGAGGCCTTATATTTAGATTTGTTATGTAATATTTGTCTTAGCATTTTCAGATGTTTCTCTAATAACATTTTTCGGAAATTAACAATATTTAATATAAATCCAACATGTCATCAGCTTAAACATATTTGTGTCTGTTTATTACCTGTGTTCTGAAAATGAGCTTGAAAATTGTGAAACACACTTAGCTCTGAGTATCACTTTAAAGCAGTGTTGGGAAAGTGTGTATTTACTCTAGATTTAGTGCACTGTGTCTTCAAATTCTGCCACTTTTTATTATCTAGCAAATGTGAGAATGCACATTTGAGTGCTTATGTGGGACAGACCCTCAATATCGCTGGATCGTTGACCTCCCACAAGATTAAATAGATTCCTCTGCCTGATAAATGTCGTGTCTTTCAAAATGTGTCCCTCAAGTTTGTACCATTGGTTTTCTGTTGCAATTTGTTTTGTATCGTACAGGATATATGGTAAACCCCATAGTTATATTTAGAATGGCAAAATAAATATAACATATACTCTTTCCAAACTTTTAAGGCAAAAGGGTGGGAAGACTTTGAGAAGAAGATGAGAAGAAGTTACTGGACTGCTTTGAAGATGAATTGGAAAGTTTGGACTCCCTTCCAGTTCATCAATGTCAACTTTGTTCCTGTTCAGGTACAAACTACATTTTACTGGCATCCCAGGGTTGTTTAAAGGATGAGTCACACACTGATACTGGTTGTAATGTTTCCCCAACCGTATGGCGTTTCTGTTTTTGCTTTCAGTTCCGAGTGCTGTTTGCCAATGTTATCGCCTTATTTTGGTATGCTTACCTTGCATCTGTGAGGAAATGAAGCTTCCCTGGATTTCTTCAAGGAAAATGAATCTGGAGAAAGTGTCTTCATGGCGGCCTTGGCGTGGTTGTCAGTGCCAGAGAACTCAGCTAATAATAACGGTGTGCTACTGTTCCTGATCCAGACACTGTGCGAGTAATTTTGCACACAGTAGCTCTTCTGATTAATGCTTATGAAACCTGTGAAATGACCTAAAGCCATTCTAACATGCTACTGTAATACTTTGGAGACATTACTGTATTTGTAATAGCAGAACATAATAACCAGCACCTGTTTCAGACAGAACACTGCCAATATTTGCTACAATGTAAAAGTGAACTGAGTAATATGATTTAGTTGGGTCTCTTTTAAAATTTGAATCTATGCATTTTTTGTAATTGACAAGATATAGCTCCATCCTGAGCTGGGACCCAGTGAATGTGAAAAACAGGAAACGTGAAAGATATGACAAAGGTGACTGAGAAAAGTACATTCACAGCAGTTATTTTATTTCATTCTTTTTACAGTGAACTGGAACCATAATAAACTCATAAAACATCTGTTACCAAAGGAATGTAAAAGATTTTTTATATGTAAGCATTAATGAATACAGGATTAAAAAAAAACTGAATTATCTTATACAAATAAATACCTAATACTTCATCTGGGAATGCTTGATATTAATTTCTTGGTCTAATAAATAAAGTTATTTGGGAGTCAAAGTGTCCTCAGCCTCCTCTCAGACGGAGGCACAGGTCGATGGTGCTGTGCTCTTTGACTCCATAGTCGGACAGGGTCCCGTCCATCATCTCCCGGCCTTGGAAGACCAGCCTCTGCTGGCTCACGGCGACCCCCTCTCTGTGCTCGACCCGGCTCTTGAACTTGTGCACAGTCTCGTCAGGGGATGTGTCGTACGTGTTCGTCTTGCCCTTGTCGTTTCTGACGAACACCTGGAAGGAGGGGCTGGGTGACCAGCAGAGACAGCGTGGAGCCGGGCCGGAGTCCGTAGGACTGGATCTTCCGTGTGTCCTCGCTGAGGGTCACCGTCTGGCCGTTCACGAACATCAGCCTCTGCGTGTTTGGAGCCACTCCAAATTTGACGTGAATTAACTTTTTCAGGTCGCCCACGGTCTTATCTGGATCCACTACCAGGGTGTGGGCCGTCCCATCCAGCATAGTGATGGTAATATCCATAGTTAGGTGAGCTGAAAAAGACAGACAGACAGACAGACAGACAGTCGTTTTACAATCTAAAAAGGCAAAAAAGTCCTTCAGTGACCAGCCTCGGTGGAGAAAACTGCACAGCTGTTGAAGAGAAACTCCCACCTTTTCAGAAACACCAAGATCCTTCAGGAAAGTCGTTCGGGTTGATCGATCAGTGATGTTGAGATGCAGCTCTGCCCGAGGTTCGAGCTCGACGCTGTTTATATACACACACACACACACACCCACCCACACACACTTTGCCCCAGCTGATCGACGCCCCCCTGCTTAGGATTCGTTTTCCCTTCTCGGGCTTGATTACTTTCGGTTTCTATTCTCCAGTTGTGACTCTGCAACAACCTGTAATGTTTTGATCGTGACACAAAGTCAAAGCTTGTTTATGATCCTGGAAACCGAATATTCCAGTTCTCATCAGATGATACACATCTGTACACGTGAATGAGAAGCAAAAGTTAACTCCTATGGGACTTTTGGATGATTATGTAAGGCAGGTTGCTTAGTTGCAATAAAAAGCACGAACTTTTCATCAGGGGAACTTTGTTAAACTTTAGTTTTTCAAGTTTTTAAGACTTTAGTTTTTAAACTTGAAATATTGCTTAGAATAAAAATGTTAAAGACGTTTGTAGTGGAAAAAAGGACAGAAGAAGAGAAGATAAAATTTTATTTATGTTAGACGTGAAAACAAAAAAACTGGATATATCAAAATAACTACATTACAAATCACAATACAAAATGCTCTGAATAACCTCTTTAAACCACATGGGTGGACACCCTTCTGTTTTGGCTAAATGATACAAAAACCATTTAAGCATGAGTGTCAAATGAAACTGAAACTTTTCATCTATGTAAATGACCAGCAGTTAATATTTCCTGTTTAGAACATATAATAATTAGTGTATACCGGAAGAAGCATCTGGACTCTAATGCAGGAAAAAACAAAAACAAAAACAAAAAAAAAATAAAACTTTAGAGCTCAGAGTGTTTCAGCATGGCAGCCCTCTCCTCCCTCTTTGGTAGAGGAATATTTCCTGTGGTGAAAAAAAGAAATAGATAAGGATCGTCACCAATAAAAACAAAACAGGGTCAAAATAAGGTTTATTACCTGGTGGTGCTACAAAATATTCTTCAACTGTGTTTTTGGAGAGCTGCAGCAGTTCTTCAGCACAGTCTCCTTCCATCACTGAGTCATCCCTCAGGTATAACGCCCTGAGTGAATAAGACATTCCCACAGTCACACAACAAGCTTCAGGAGAGTTTCAATTTGTGCTGCGGTTTGTGCTCATATGTTGTAGGATTTTGAATATAACTGATATGTCACTGTGTTTACCACACCTGTCCTCTAGAACAGAATCCATTGGTTCAACTCCTGATGTGTCAACAATATGAAGCTGATCTGCAAAGCGGATGGCTTTCTCCAAACAGGTCAGTCCCTGCTCGGTGCGGAAATCAACCAGTGCCAGTCTCTCCAGTTTGTCCACCAGGTCAGCAGATACTTGGGCAGGCTGTAAAATGAGAGCGCCACCAGTAATCAGTTATGTGTGTGTGTGTGTGTTAAAAATTCCTTTAGCTGTAAATAATGTATCGATGAAATCATTACGAAAAATTTCAGACAACAAACACCATTATGGCTCATGTCTGACCTTTGGTCTTTAGTTATTGTGGGTGTTTTATAGGTCAATTAGTTTTGTAGACGTCATTGTGATTATGTCATGCTTTCCTTTCCTTTTTTTTCCTTCAAGGAAAATGTTTTGTAAGCACAGGACTACAGATTTACCCAGCTATCACTTATGATGGAAGCACATTACAGTACAACAATGTGGAATGACAGCAAGTAATACCTGTCACAGTGTACACAAGGTCACCTGACGACTGTTTTAAAACACAGATTAGGGTTTGCATTCAGATTAATATCTAAAGGTGAGGCGGGTACTACCTTAGGAAGTTGGTCTTCTGGTAATGGTTGCCATGTTGGAACTTCTGGTACCTGTAAAAATCAAACCCCAAACAATATCTGTTACTATACAGACTTTGTGTGCAAACAATCCAGTAGCTGTGAAATGACAGGAAGGCAACAATTTTGTCATCTGTGCATCTTGGGCAACACTGAGCAGCAAAAGGACCTAGATCCTCTACTCCAGTATGATGATAGAAATACTCCACATTAGCAAGAATGTATAAGCATTAAAATATAGTTTTAACAACAATGCCAAAAGGAAAAGTGCCCATTATCCAGATTGACAACTTAACGATATACGTCATGACTAATGTAGCAGCTTATAAAGTTGGACCACATTTTACTCATTTAATGTACTGGCAAGTAATTAGCAGTTTTATATATATATATAATGTGTTATACACACACACACACACACACACACACACACGCACACAACTGATTGGAAATACGAATCTTTTGACTGACTCAGATCTTTAAGTCTCGAACAGTAAATAGAACGAATCATTTTTTTCACTGTTCATCTTCAGATCTTTAAAAGGGTCTCGGTTCTCAAACACTAAATAGAGACGACTGCCACAATCATTTTTGCAAAGTCACAATTGACTTGTTCATCTTCCACCTGCCATCGTTGTTTGTGCGACAGTGGTGAACGTGACAAATGAACGCAAGAACGATCCGTAAAGATCCGGATGAGCGACTCGTGATAAAACTGTAGTACTCGCTGTTCGCCACGGAGCGGCCTGGCTGTCACGTAACAAACGAACGAGGATCCGAGGACGGACGAACAGCTCAGTGAGTCGTGAACGAATCTTTTCTGTTTCCGGTCCTGCTGACTGAGCTTATGCAGCTGCTGCCGTGTGGCGGGAGAAGGTACTGCACGAACATGAAGGAATGGTTCACTGAGAGGACGCAGTACTCCCAAGTCATATGAATCACTCACACACATATACCTGTACTGCATTTAATGCTGAATTAACATGCTCCAATTATGAAAAAATGAACACTGACCTTGGAGTTATGTGGCTGAGAGCTGGAAAGTCGTCTTACATTAGTGGTGTGTCTTTGCAGCCAGTTTCTCCTTCTGGAGACGTTTGCGTTGTTAGTTACGGAGGATCCATCGTTTGCAAACGGAATAAAAGAAGGTCGAATGATTGTCAGTAACAAACTGCGGCATGTTCGTGTAGTACAAAGGCTAAACTGTGACATTTTCACACCGCTTAGCTGCTCAGATGTTTCCTTAAAGCCATAAAGAGGGTATAAAGGTATTTTTTTGGAAACACGGCTATACCGGGGTATAAACTAGCTTAGCTTCGCTAACCAACGAGGGCTACTCGACGTAAAGCGGGATGCACATCCCCCACGTACTTCCGTATTCGGTTCTTGTCTATGGAGATGAGCGCAACTGATTGCTTTAGTGTATTTTTATTGTTAGGATATCTTGAATGTGAAAGATTTATGTTATATAACATAGCTTTACTTAAATGTAAATGTTAAAACGTAAATGTCACGTAAATGTCATTCGTTGTTACATATTTGAAATGATAAAAAACTGAAAGCTAATTTGAAAACCGTCGTCTTCAATGGGCGTATATGGCATCAAGCCACTTAAGAACGGTTTTTCAGAACATTACAAAATGATTAAAGAAAAAATATAAGCAATATATTGATGTTGATGTATATGTTAATGACTTGCCAGTACATAAGGTTAGAATAGAGAGAATAAGATGGAAAGACTACGTAAATTTGCAGAGCGCCCGGATAGCTCAGTCGGTAGAGCATCAGACTTTTAATCTGAGGGTCCAGGGTTCAAGTCCCTGTTCGGGCGTAGAGTATTTTGTTGTTGTTACAGCAGCAGGTTTGCATCGACAAAGTCTACAGTTTAGTTCTTTTTCTTTTTGGCAAAACGATGGTAACATGTGCAATCAGCAAGTTTTACATTTCTTTCTTTTTCGTTTCTCGAACAATCGAGTTTCGTGCCCCTTCTTAAAGTGTCACCTCTAACAGAACACTGTGCGTCTCACTCAGCCCCTTGGGTTAGTTCTACATCTTCATTCTGCGTTGTTGCTAGTCCGACAGCAATGGAAAACAAGAACTAATTAAATGAATGTACAAATAACTAAAAATGCGGTTTTCAATGATATTCCCCGAGCAGCAAAATCACTAAAAATGCGATTGCAAATGCAAATGTTGTTGTCCGAGTTATTTAATAATTCCTAACTCTCCTGCCTACTTAGTTTACCTGACAGCGCACATCTCTGCTCCTCCCCCATACCCTTATCTGTCGCCTGATTGGCCCCCCAATAATCGATCTATAAACACAAACTAAACTGAAAGCCATGGCCCCCTCGGGCCCAGTAATGACCAGTTCAATCCAGATGTCTTTTACGTCGTTACTGTAATACGTGACGATTCAGCCAGTAATCTGCTAGTTTACCGCAATGTGTCGTCTATTGGCGCAAAGTTTAGCTTGTGTAGTTTCGAGTTTTACCATATTTATTAGACACCAAAGACCAAGTAGCTGACAACCGTTTAGTGCCTGTATAATAGATCAGTGATCACTAATAAATGAGTGCATGACATGACAATAAAATGAACAGTACAATTTGTTTTGGAAAAATAATCAGGATTCCATTTTATTTTTTATTATAAGAACATATACCATTTAATATATATATACACACACATGTATATAGCATATATACATGTATATAATATAGAATTTGATTGTTTTAGAATGCACATTTAAAACTGACCACAAAATAAAGTTATCTGCTTTACTAACAAGCAGCATCTGAATTAGGAACATAATAAATAAATAAATACTTTTGCAAAGAAATTTTACAATAAATTAAAACAGGTTTTCTGACAGCAGTTAGCATTCACAAACAAACACCACTATTAAATTCATCTTATCACATTCATTAAACAATACTTGAAGAAAGGGTGAGTGAAGTTAATTTAAGCAATGAATGACAATTCTGAATGTAACTGAGATCAATATCAGTATTAACTTAAGAAATGGAAAGTATATATTTTCTAAGCCCTGACTCTGCATAATATTAAAAATGCTTACCGTATAATTATATTTTCATACCGTACCTTTCTTTTTGTTATCACCAACATGCTAAAAAATATAAATAAGATGTGGAATAAGTTCAGTGGCTTGGACTAAATATGATCACTGTCTCATGAATCATATCATATGTAAGGATGAAATTAACACTTGAATCAACAAGCAAGCACCAGACAAAAATCAAGTTAGAAGTAACCTGCACAATTTACAAAATATACAGTAATTTACCGGATAATGAAAAGTAACTTAGAGTGACTATCCCATTCGGCTTGTTTTTATATAAATCTCTGCCCAGATTTCCATACATCTCTTAAGTATTATATTAAGACAGTACAAGTGTTAACATAATTATTGTAATTTCAACACATTTTTGTCTTCAGTACACGACAACTGACACAACAAATAAAAACATACTATTTGGCAGACGAGGCAGTTCAATAACATTGAAAACACTGCTGGATGCTAAATCACTGATATGGTGCTGAAAGCTAAACTATTCTCACTGTTAGTGTGTTAAATATAACTAGAGTTGGGTTACATTTTGAACTACAGCTTTAAGTATGTTCTTAATTAATAATTAATAATTAGTCAAAAAAAATAAATTAGGAATTTTGTACTTAAAGCAAATCAAAACTGTGCTTACATTCTTTCTCTCATTAAGGGATAGGAATAAGTGTATAATATCCTGATGTATTCAAAATGTAATCTCGTAAACTATGAATATTAAAATAATTAATATAAACTATTACCACAATGTATTTTTCCTCATAAATATAGTCTCTGGTTGAATTAAGCTCTGTATTTTGGTTTGAAATGTGCAAATTAAATCATCTTCATCTCAAAATATTAAGAGCACTGAGATTAGGTTGACACTTTAAGGATTTCTGACAAAAATATTTAAGAATTAAAGAAAAAGTTTTTAAGGTACACTCGACTTCACTTGAACATATACTGACAAATATTAAGTATAATATTCTTGTACACTTGTCAACAACACAAATAACATTGAATACAGTCAATAAAGCTCATAGCAGCAAACTGTGATTGTAAAGGCTTTGTGTAGTACTGTCAGTGTGTGTGTGTGTGTGAGTCCACACACGTGTATTTTACTCTTGTTTTGTTTCAGCTGTTCACACTGGGAAGGAAAAGAAGACAAACAGTAGGATCACTTGTTCTCGATGAGCATCTGCACTTTGCACACCAGATCTCTGGCCAGGTTCAAAATCTGTGTTATTTTGTGGTGCTCTGCCATTTCTGAAAAAAACAAAACACTGAATTATTCTTTTTTTTACCCATGCAGAAATGTCTAAAAAAATTCAGCATATGTATCTAAAATGTCTGGCGAAAATCTGAACAAGTTGCATAAATCTGTTTAAAAATACTGGACTATTCAAAAAAAAAACTATTAAACTTTAAAAAAATCATTTGTATCACATATATTAGTTTTAATCATAAAGGAGAGTGCCCCTTTATGAGAATTAGCAGATACGTATTTGAATTTCTTCAGCTGAACGTTTTACCATTGAAAAACTTGATGATGTCTGTGAAGTCCATGTTGTTCTCCAGGATAATGTCCCTGTAGATCTCTACCAGGGCCAGGGCAATGAAGAGGACAAAGTGACTAGAGGAGACATACTTGGCTGCCCAAATCGTTTCCCAGACTGCAAAAACATCATCATACACTAACTCTGGAAGACAAGGCACATCAGATGGGAGATGAGTTTGTGGAGTTGACAGTAGAGAGTGACAGAAAGAGGAAGCAGGACTCTGCTGAAGAGGCAAAGCTGATTCTGTATATTCAGAAAGTCATTTGAGAAGGTTAAGAGAAAACAGGATGAGCCTATTGTTAGCCTTTAGGTTTAAAGCATAATGAACATTATAACCTACTTATAAGTTGTTAGTTCCTATTATTGGGAGAAACTCACACTGTCGCCACTTTACCTCGTTTGAAGTCCAGGAGAAACCAGCGGTAGCAAAAGTAGAAGTGAGTGTAGTCTCCATTCTGGTGCATGAGCTCAAAGAGCTCAGAATCCAGGATCTATTCAGAGAGCGGATCAGAAGAGGTTCAGGAATAGAAATGATGAGAAAATCTATGTGGTATGTACATTTTGAAACATTTGAAATGGAAGTTTGTAAGTGAATGTATTGACTGGGAAGCGTTCACTGGTGCTTTGTCACCTGGATTAGAGAGCGCATGTTGGCAAAGTGAGTGTCCATGGCACCTCCATGTGGAAAGTTTTGATTCATTCTCTTCATAAGCTCAGTGAAACAGCTGAAGGCTATAGCCTCTGAACGGTGGAAGCAGAGAGAGGAAGCGAGAGTGAGAAAGCGAGTGGGCAAACTCCCTGTTGTTCCATAAATACATGTTAAAAAAACACACCAAATGTTAGAGAAGAGGGGAAGACAGAAGTGAGTCAGTGTGTTGACTCACCATCATCTAAAATGACTAGAAGTGGAGCCAGCAGATCGCACATGCCCTGTACATAACCGATGTCAAGGTGCTTCCAGATATAGCTGTGAATAATCAAAATGAAATGTGAAGATATCTGCATGCAGCTATTATTAGCTGCCAATTAAAGTCATTTGCTACTTTTCCAGGTTAGGAGCATATTTCCACAATGTGTAGGTACATTTAAGAATTATCTTCACAGTTTTTCTAGGCAACTACTTTTGTAGTAAAAACCAGTCCATTATTACAATTTGTGTTTGAGTGACGTCTTTTTTTGTCCTAGCAGGTTTGGGGGGGTTTTTATTTTTTCTAATTAAACTGCACCGTCTATATTCTTCATAATGAAACAACATCTCGTCACTGAAGTGGAGCTGTGTGACACAGAAGAATAAGTTATATGTGACTTTGGCCACAGTTTTACCTGCACATAATGTTGCGCAATTTCTCCAGGTTGGCAGGAGTGAAGTACCAGTAGTTCCTGTCACAGCGCTGGACGTCCTTTTCAATACGGTGTAGATTTAATGTATACAAGTCCAAAAGCTCTGGCTGAAACAAAATCATGACAGTGAACAACAAATTAGACAACTGTGCTCTAGCTTAAATTGAATTGGTTGAACTTGGAGAAAAAATGTGTGCGCACAGAGAAGGTGCTCCCAGCAGGTCCTCGAGAGGTTGTGTCATTCCTGGGCTCTCCAGAACCAGCCACCGAGTCGAAGTGAGGATAGAGGCTCTCCATCTCTGGCTCCTCAGACAAGATGGACTCGGTGCCCTCTGGACTGGGCTTTCCCTGGTCCTCCTCCTGCCTGGGATCCACGTGAGGGCCTGAGTCCTCAGAGGAAGAAGAGGCTTCACAAGGCCCCTTTCTGCTCCAAGGCACCATGGAAACTTTGGCTTTGGGGATCTCTTCCATTTCTATGGCTGAAGGAGACTCATCAGATTCAGTCATGGCCTGAGCCTCGTCCTTTCCGAGAGGTGTAGTAGGCTTCTCTTGTTCTCAAATCCCTCATGTCTGTTGAGAGAACGAGATTCTTTTCCACTTCAGATGCCCCAGGATGTACAGATATTTCTTCTTTCCCTTCCATCAATAAAACCTCTTGAGGTTTACTTGTCTTTGATACGTCCAGTTCCTTAATCTCTTTCACACTGGTTTCTCTGAGCTTTGAATCTTCCTCAATACTCACTTCTACTTTTTTAAGACTTGGCTCAACGAGTGCTCGTTTGGATTCTGTAGCAGCTGCTGATACCATCAGACTGTTCTCAGGCACTTTTCCGGTTTCCCCTGACTCTAAAGATTTCATTCTTTTAAGCTTATTATCGTGGCCTTTATCTTTAAACTCGGTTCCTTCTGTTTTATTAGCTTTTGACTCCTCAGCTTTTCCTTGTATTTCAGTTTGGAAAATCGGCTCTTTGCTGCTTTGCAACTCTCCCAATTGTTGAATCACCTCTTTCTTGGTATTTTCTGTGGGGGCTTTCTTTTTCTCCTCCCCTTTGTCCTTCGCTTCAATGTTCACCTGGCTGACTACTTCCTCTGTCAGACCCTCACTCTCTAGCCCTGCAGGTTTGATGGGGCTCTGTGACAATTGAGGGACAACTGCAGATTTCTGGGTTGTATCAGGGGCAGTGTTGTCCTCTGTGCTAAGCGAGCCATCTGACAGACCAGAGGTCACAGAGAAGTTACGGGAGGACGGATGCCCAGAGTCAGGAGAGCTTGTCTCATTCTGCAGAGCTCCGTTAGGCATCTTCGGCAGCTGTTTGGCCTCTTCGGTTTTGGGCTCTGTCTCAATCTGGTCCACTTCCTCTACCGATTCAAACACCTGAAAGAACAAGCCAAAGGGAAGCAGGCTACTCCAGGGAAAGGGATGGGAGGATGTGAAGAACTAGCAGGAGAGAGAATGCAGGCATGAGGAATACCGGTTCAAAATGTTGCAATCACGTGCTTTACTTGAGTCATAAAAGGGTTTTAAAATTTATTTTAAAAGACCACGTATGGAGGTACGAGTTTTTGATACCTGTGTGCTGTTGCTGGAGTCACTCTGCAGGCGACCCAGACTCTGCCTGTCTGAGCTCTGGGAAGACTGGGACTGGACAATTAGAGACATTCAGGCCAAAATAATTATTATACAATAACATTTATATTCATATACAACTTAAAACCATGGTGTACATGTGATGTCTAATGATGGCTTGCTAAGCAGTATGTGGCAAGAACTTTAAATTTGTGATTTAGGTAACATCAAACTCCATTTTTATTTAAGTATTTTACAAGTATAATTACCAGCTGTGTAGAAATATTATGTTACCAGCAACAAGTCCTGTGTTCAAAATGTCATTTAAGTAAAACTACGGTTATTGTCTAACTGTCCCAGTGATAGTGATTTTACCTCATTACTAACGGTGGAGTCATGGTGGATCATTTTCTGACTTGAACCGTCCATACTTGCCCCAGAGGAGCACTTTGCTAATGCTGCAGCATGCTGCTCTTTCTCTCGCTGGCGGACAATCTCCTCACAGCTGAGCCACTCACGCATGGTCTGTTCATAGCACACTCGGACCTGTTCATCCACCTGTTATGACGGATCAAGGGTCAGTTGTTCAGGTAAAAAGTGCTCTAACGAAAAGCAGTGATTGATGAGAGGACAAACCTCCTTCCTCTCGGCTTCCGACATTTGAAACTGGTAATGGCCCAGCAGGAAAGGCCACACCTCTTTACGCAGCGAAGGGTCCACACCGCCAAAGTAGACCAGCCGAAGAAGCTCCTGCTCCTTGTAAGCCTTAGAACATATAGCATGCCTTTTGTCACATCAGTACTTGCTTTTAGGCCAGATGTATGTGTATAACATGTGGTCAAGGTAACAGCATTAACAACATGACGTCCAAAGAAAAGAGACATCATAATAGCTTCACGCTGTCACTGCAGGTCATGATAAAATCATGATAAAAGCATCAAAGTGGGTGGCAGATGAGCACCTCTTGTAGTCATAGTGCTGAAGGTGTGTGTTCATTATTTTGAATTTACTTTTCAGGAAAAATTAAAATAGATGAAAGTCCAGAAAACATCTGATTACAGCTTTGGACTCAACTATAAATTTCCTTTTTGATATAGATTCCAACAAGTTGTAAAGGTTTTATAAGGTAAGTCAAAAGTAAAATAATTAGTGGCATGTTTTATGCATAGATTGTGTGAAGTAAACTAAGCAAAATCCATTTGTAGGATTGTTGTTGGAAGCTCTAGAAAAAGCTGGCAAGTAAACATTTTCTACTATAATGAGCTTTTACTCTTGCCTATTGGTTTGAATTATAATCACCCAACTATATAGAGAAAAATCCAGATGAGGAAATACTTTGTTTTAAATTTGTTTCATTCTCAATGAATGGCTCCACACTCTCCATAACTCTAGACAAATGTTATTAATACCCAGGTAAACTAAAGATGTGGACTTTAAGACTGACGGGGGGATGAGTGACATTATTATCAGAGAATCAATGTGGGTGAGACAGAAGACAAACAAGAGCGGACATGTAAGTGTGTGCACTTCATATCGAGTCTTACTGTGCAATCCTGGAGGAACGTCTGCCACACATCTGGAGTGAGCCCTTTATAAGCATCACATGGCACATCAGGAGCCACAATGGTGTGATTGACGAGGGCAGAGAGGTGTGTACGCACAGTGGACAGGTGACGGCAGTATGCCAACCCTAGTTGACAATACAGTTCATTTTCAATGCCTCTGCAGATTTAAATTTGGATATGATCTGCTACTTCCTGTTTTTATTATTAATATGGATAGTCTTTTCAGTGTAAACAATATAAAATGACATACAGCCATAAAACGCTCGAGAGATGATCTGATACTTCATGTTGTCACACAGCAGCTTCAGGGGGGTTCTGCGGGAAAGCGGAAACCATTTTACTTATTCAGAGGAAACACCTAGATGTTGTACAACTATTGTGTTCTCCTTAGAACATCATCATTAAACTAATCATCTGGTGCATGGGAAGTTATCTTTATTGTCCAGAGTGGATGAGATACTGTATCTAACGCACAGTCTGTGACCTCAAACCTTTTGTCATTCTGATGATGACCTATTGTCCGACCAAATAAATCAAACCAACCCAACTGTTTGCCTTTTTTAATAACCTTAAGCCATTTCAAGTCCGTTGCTTATCATATAATCTTCCCAACACATTCTCACTCTCAGTACAATAAATGTCACATAATTGTCTTCCGGCTAACTGCTTGGTTCTTGTCTCTTTGCTCCTTTCCCAGTTTCCTTTTTCCTTTGTGGCTGGCACAAAGATGTCAGGTGAACGGGTGACTCTTTGCAGCTTTCAGCAGTTTCCCTGTTGCGTTCTGAAATAACACAGTCTGAAGTATGTTTGAGTGCTTTTAAATCTCACCTCTCATGGTTGCAGCCCTTGGGCGTCAACCCATCAGAGAAGCTCCCCTGAGAACAAGACGAACACGAGGACTTCCTCAGAGTGGGATGCCACATTGTAGCTCCCTGATCCATCAAGTCTGGAGGAGTTACTACAACATGCACACACACAAATATCATTGTCACTGTGCAGCATTATCATGTTCAGGCTTTCAAAAACAATTTAGAATATTTAAAATGCACTTTTTACAAAAGCAGATCTATGCCGATCAACTGTGATTTGCTAAAAGCCCTTCAGAGTGTTATTTTGATTTCTGTTTGATCAAAGATAAAGCGCACAAACAAAACATTTATGCAGTCTCAAATTGATGCACAATGTGAAAGCATGAAGCCATGAGATTCAATTACATTCTTATCAAGAAAGAAATCAGGTGAACGAGAGCCTTCCTCTGTTCTGGAGCCGCATTCAATTAATCAGGTGTCAAGCACAAAAGCTGTTAAGAGGTAACTGCATCTTAACACAGTAAAAAAGGTGTGACATAAAGTGGCAGAGGTTGGGAGGGGCTTTAATAATGAGACCCATCAATAAACTTTGCCAGAGGCGCAAAACAGGCCAGGAAGATATTGGATTCAGGGAATTAAAAGCAAGGCATGCTGACAGATGGACAGACGAGCGAAGGTGTGACAGTGTTACAGCTGCTTCCTGTGAGTGATGGAGATTCTTCAGGACAGTAGCAGGACCTCTTGGGGACCACCAGGGTCCCCTTTTTAGAGGGATTCTGCCCACTCAGTTGAAAGGAGAGGGAAGAAGTCAGATGGGGAGGATGGGTTACAGTCACTGTAACAAACAATGAGCAACATTTTCATACAAATGCAACAAACTGCAGAGGCCTGTAGGCGCTGCACATGTGACTCCACTTTTTTTTGGAGGGACACTCACCAAATTCTGACTGACTGTTTGGAAAGAGGATGCGGAAGACGTAGTCTGTGGCCTCGTCCTCCTCTTTATCTGAGACAGAATCTGTGGATCCAGATCCCTGAGGAACCCTTTTCCGCAGCTTTGGAAACACCTTTCCCTGCAAAGAGAAAATAACTATTATTACACTAAAAATGACTTAACAATTAGAGCCCAGCAAGCCCGGCCATGTGAATTAAAAAGGTGTTTGTGCCAATTTATAGTGGCTTAGCATGCATGGCTGGTTGTCATTATTCAATTTAGCTAAAGATCCAAAGCTATTCACTGCCTAAATGTCCATTCATCTAAACAGACACTTCTTTTTTGGTGATGCAGAGACTATAGTACTAAGCCACACATTTAGAGAGGCTGTGCACATGGCCTTTTATTGATTTATTGATCAGATAAGGCTGATTTAGTATTTTAATGCTATTTTGTGAAAAAGGGTGACCCCAAAGAAAGACTCATGCTGACCTTTCCCCTCTGGGACCAAAGTGGAGGGTCCAGCTGTCCATGAGGAAGCAGGCCGTTCTCCAGACATGAGAGAAACTGCAGCAAGTGGCCTCCTCTGGGAAAACGGAACGGAGGTCTTTGGATCCCGTCCTGACTGACCAGCACCACTGTCCCCCCACTGTCCACTACAGGAAATGTATCGGAAATTATTTCCTTTTTCTTTTTTAAGATAACATTATGTTGGACAGCATAATTACAGACACTGACAACTGCAAGAAAACACTATACAAAATTAAAATAATACAGATTAATTATAGTGGTGTGTATAATGAACTACAGATTGCTGCGGACCCACCTTGCTGGTGACAGTGCAAGTAAACTATCTCCTCTAGAGGGACTGTCATGGCATAATTCCAGTATACACTGAAAGACATTTGATCAAACACAGTAAGATAAGAATTCATTCTTGCCTGGGGTTGCTGAGAAGATCACAGCTAACTGCGACAAGCAAATCCATAATTCCTATATTAATCAAACTCTTAAGGAGCATACATTTCACGGCTAATAGAATAGATGCAAGTGTAGATGCAGATCTGCCTGATGTAATATTAATCTTTGTGGTGAGAGAAACCATGCACAGGAGCAGGAGCATAACACGGTTTGGTAGTTTGAGAAATGTCTGACAATGTCTCAGTCAATAAACCAGCTGCATGTTGTTGGTGTGCTGAAAATAAGCCTCATCAGATCAGCAGCGTTTACTCTGCGTTCTGGTCCTGAACAAACACACTGCATTATTCAGCAGCACCACAGTGTTACACAAACATCAGAGAGAAGATAAAGCGTAAAGAAATAATGCAGAGTATTTCCCGGTTTTTCAGGAAGCACATTACATGTCAGATATTCTTAGAATGAGGAGGATTACTAACATTAAGACAGGCAGGCTTTGTAGACAGACACAATAACCATAATCGTAACCCATTTGCAGTTGGACAATTTTGCACCTGCGTTCATAGTCCAAGTCTCCAACAGAGCCATTCATGAGCTGATTGGGCGTCCATTTCAGTGTCATGATGTCTGCAGTCTGGTGCAGGGAAAGGTAACCTGGGATAGCCTCCATGTCATCCCTCTGAAACAATCAGGATGAATGTGTTTCATTTGATGCGAGAGCAGCGGAGATGTCGCTATATACAAGCTTGATGCAGACTATATTAACGGTGGAGAGGAAGATGCGAAGTAACTCAGTCCTTGTCTTGCATTTACAGCGATAACACATGTAAACATGTTTGTGTGTGGTACAGTCGTACTGGAGTGAATTATGAGAGGAGGTGGTTCTAAAGGTTTGGCCTCCTCGTTCATTTTTAATAGGGTGGCCAAAACATTAGAACCATCTTTTAATATTATGTACTTATGTGAAATACAACTCCACTGCCAACTATGACTTCAATAATAAACAGAGAGTTGAATTATCACCTTTATGACATTTTAAACGTAATAAATGAGAAATTAAAACCATAGTAAAAGTAAAATTTATATCAAAGCTGCTGTATTGGATTGCGTTGAGGTGAACTTAAAAGAGTGTTATATTCAGTTGTTCCAGACAAACTATTTTTGTAATCTTCCTAAACATTTAAGATTTTAAGAGATGATTATTTCCATAAAGTAGTACATGCTGTAGTGTAGACACCTCACATGTCTACAAACAAACACAGCACGACTACCATTTACTGTTTAAATGGATTGTCATCAAACATTTGCAAATTGTGCTGGAAACATGTACGAGATAAGGGGAATGAAATTTGTTTGGCTGTGAAATGAGGCGGAAATCATGGCAGATATTAAAACCAACAACAGTAAAAAAGCCCCTTTAGTTCGAAAGGGTTTAGTTTGCCAGTGTTTTTTTTTACACTAAAAAAAGTAAACGCTGAAGCAAACTGATAAAGACAGTGGCCCTTCATACAAAACATGAAGCCAATCCAAACTGCTGACAAGAAGTGATTCAGAGAAATAAGAGAAATATTTCATTTACATGCCATGTTTTGGACTATTTCATTGATTTGTTTGTTTTTTGTTGGCATGTCAGTCGCGATTACAGATCATGAGACCAAAAGCTAGACACTAATTAATACATTTCATATTGTCATATAACAAATAATATTTTAATATATGAGAATTACCAATAAATATTGTAAAAATGTCATGATACAGTTTTAAGCCCATATCGGCCACTTGTACAAAGAGGAATCAGACAGTTACCGGCTGTACGAGCACATTGTTTTTGCCAAACAGAAGGGTCGCCCTGCTGTTCTGATGGAGGGACTCCACATATTCACGAGCTGATGGCGAGGGGGAGGGGCGTTCATCCATGCTGCTGCTGGAGTGCCGCTTCTGGATCTGCACAGCAAGGACACAAAACACGCCACACCAGCTACAGTAACCAGTGCTGAACTGAAGAGTCAGTCACAAAAAAGCCATTTTCTTTCCTTCATATCAATAAAAACATTGATGTGCGCCAGGGCCCCCTCAGACAAACCACATACTATCACGCAACCTAAGAGTATTATGCCTTACCTAAACCAGTAATTTTAATGCAGTATGCACGTCTGGTACATACACGTGCAACATAGATGGACATGGAAAAAATAAATCGAGCCCGTACGGGCCTCTCCTACAGATTATTACTTACACACAGTGCAGGTCTTTTGGTGGGAGAGTCCTGCCGGCAGTGGCCTCCATGAATACGATGTCTTTGCACCAACTCGTCGGCAGATGGGTCTGTCCAGAAGTGGTCAGCTGTCTTCATCTTTGTGTACTCCAAAGCACAAGGTCCAACTGTCAGAATAAACGAGTTAGACGGCGCTGACACCACCTGCATGCTTGAGTTAACCGATATTGAGATTTGAATCATATTGAAGATAGAAAAATGATGAACCATCTTAATGCTGTGGTTCTCAAACTGTAGCCACTTCTGTTGAGTTGTGTGTTGCTACAGAATATGTATACATGGGTAGAGCAGGTCAGTTCAAAGAGTTTCTAAGACTGGCAATAATTGGGAAAAATATTGTACTATGCTAATGATAATGTCATTGTTCAAAAGAAGATTTTTCAGGCACAAACGCTACACGAAAGAGTGGTAAGCTTTTGAACCAAAAAAGGAGCTGAACCAGGGCTAGATGATGATATTAAATTGCACAAATGCACGTATAATTACCCAACAAAGAGGCGAGGATTGGTCCATCTACAGGGTCCATTAGAACGGCCTCTTTCTCGTAGTATTTACTGAAAGACATGAAAGGGACATTTTTAGGGGACACAGACTTCTTGTAACCGTTAATCAGATGCCATTTGTTTGTCACAGGGTACCTGCAGTTCTCCACCAGGTAGAGGACAATCTTATCCAGCACTTTCTCGAACAGAGCCGTCCGGATCCAGAGGTTCTTGACTCCCTGTGGGGTGAGGCTGGGCAGCCGCGGCATTTTACGAATGCTGTCCTGACTCTGCAGGCTTTGACTTCGTCTGCACACGGAAAGAGTCACCGATTTTAATTTAAACCAAACTAGAATAACATGTTTTGAAAATGTCATTAACTGCATCTGTATCACTGATGTAGTGCCATCACTGATTCGTGATTCATCAAAGCTTATAAACATGAATTATTTAGAAGCTTTTCATAATAACAAACGTGTCTTTCATGTAAGCAGCCAGCCAGAGCTCTCAGTGCTTTTGCCGGTGTAAAAGCTTTGAGAATGAGCTGATGCGTGTGAATCTCTCACTTTGTTTCGATGACCTGCTCGAGCTCCTGGGCCTTCTTGCACAGCTCCTCGGCTGGGGCGAAGCTTTTCCCCACTTTCATGAAGAGAGCCGCCACTTTGTTGCTCCGCAGGAAGCCCGCTGCTCGTCGTTTGAGCCCGTGCAGAACACATGCCTCCACTGCCGCTGCATAGACACAAACGCACGGTTGGATCAAAACCTTTGCACTGGAAAACCACTTTTAAAAGTCTCTGGCAGAGAGAGAAACATTAGCATTTATTTAGAGTCATGTCTCTGAAAATATCAATATTATTTTGTCCCGCTCCTGGAGCCCTGTTTTGGTCTCCACCAATTCCTGGGAGAAAATAAAGTGTCTAGCTGGTAAAATAGCACATTTTAGGCTGATATATCAATTATTTGAGATATACCACAGTACTTTTACATTACGACACAGTAACTCAACAAATATTTCACTTAAAAATACAGTAAACGATTTCTGATTTAATATGTAACATTAAGAAAAACATTTATGTCAAAATGACAAAACAGCATGTCATACATCTATTAGTTATTAATAATGTGCTAACATACATATCGTGACATATAAGTGTGGCATGATTCAGGTATATGAATAGATATCTCAAACCATTCAAAAATATTGGTAGAAAATGGAATTTGTTTCCAAGGTTGAGGCTGCATATTTTCTTCCAGGGTTTCTCTCCGGGTTGAGAATAACCATTTAAAATTCATTCAGGGCTTTTACATAATCATTTTGCATAATATATGCTTATCTAATCAGCTGTGGTGGATGCACAGGTTCATAATAAGATGATACATTTGCACAATCACTCGATTGTGCAGAAAAACAGACACCGCTCCTTCTCACTCGGGCATACGTGGCAGCGCCTGGAGCCGTGTTGACATTTGAGTTCTCTTTCAGGACTAATCCTGCGGCTCTGTTCACAGGGGTCAGGGGGAAGACTGGGGTTGCCATGACAGCCCCTGTTGATGGAGCAATCGAGCTCTGGGAGAGACAAGGAGAGAGAGGGGCGGTGGCGACTGATCAACATCACAATATCTCTCTTTCCATCATCCTCACTCCCTCAAACGCAGCTTCTCTCCTGCCTCCACCTTGTCACTCTGCAAATCTTTGAACATCTGAGGCACAGTGCTGCTGTTACCATGATCACTGCCAGCAGGGTTTAACTTCGTGCTAGGCCATAAAAATGTTATCACAAACATCAAATGTTTTTTCAAATATTACAATAATTCATTTTGAACTGCAGTGCAGGTTATCGTCTTTCCTTCTCCATCTTCAGTTTTTCTTCATATCTTCTGTTGTTTTTTTTTACCCACATCATTATAAGAGCAAGAAGTTAAATGTCAGAACACAGTGTAACATCAAAAGGTCTCCAAATATACTTCACCCATCCTACTCACTCCTCATTTTACTAATTAGCCTCAGATGGCAACTCCCAAACCTTTACCCTTTTTAAGCTACTGTCTGCCCTCCAAGATACAAAGAATGCCCTAAATTCCCAGTGTGCCATAGTCTCTGCAAGAAGAATCCTCACGTGAAATGAACAGCACTAGTGTCAGTGATACAAAAATATTATATTTTATCACATGCTTGGGAAATTTGTCTATCAATGCAGAGCAAATATTAAACTAATAAAAACATTAAAAGTTCAGTGTAAAACACCGACACAGGATGTACATACACAATATAATTTAACGATTTGCTAACACAAAGCAAGACCATGTATCTCACTGATACATGCACAGAAAATATTCTTCAAATCATAATTTGAGAGCTGCTGTTAAAGGCTTCTGCAACCCAAGCTGAGAGCAGAGAGGAGATATTCCCCGAGCTGCACATTTCTAACCAATCACCAAAGGCTGAAGTCACAGACGGAAGCTCACAGCTGTCAATCAATACATGAACACGTTGCGGTCTACTACTGCTCTGACACAGTGACTTCAAGCTAATATAAGCTGCTGCAAGATATTGATAAGGTGACTCACACGTGAGCCAAGTCCCAATTTCAGCATTAGCTGAGACAGTGAATGTGACATGCTTTTACTGTAGCAATTGCATATTGTAGCTTCAACTCAAACCTATTTTCCACCAATAATCACAAACAGCAGTTCATCGTTGCTCATCGTTTCAGCAAGATCAGACCCTTGGTACAGCTAACACGGTAAAATGCCTGTGATCATCCTTTGGTGCCGTAACGTAAATCACTTTTGGACAATGTCATGAAGATGGATTAGTCCTGAAAGAGAACTTAAGATAATGTGGTATATTTGTGTAATATTTATTCATTTGTCTACTTTAGAAAAAAAATAAAAGAAAAAAGTAAACACACACTTGCTGATTAGAGCTTCTTATAAATACTCATTTGCCTAGTTTTTTATAAACTAATCTATATTAGAAAAATTATAAAACTGAAAATGATGATGATATCAAGTTTATCGCTCTAACTAACCTAAATCATCACTGATAGCACCACTCATTTCATCTGAGTGCAGTGAATGTGTTTAAAGGGTTAATGTATAAAATACACCTGTTTTTGGACGGCACAGTTACTGTTGAATCAGTTTCCTGTCCAAAATCTAGAGCAGATTGTGAGAACATTATTGAAAAAGAAAACTCAGTGGAAGGATAAAAGAACATTTCTTAGTCAATAAATATTTGTTAGTTAAACCTATTATTAAGAAATAATATTTTCAGCAGCTAAAGATTTAAGGCAGAGTGGCAAAGAGAAAAATGGCAAATGAAATCTCAGTTGGGTTTATCAGAAGGCATGTGAAAGTTTCCAAGGTCTGGTGAGAACAAAAATCAAGTTTTTGGATCATCAGATTAGACGCTAAGACTACTAATCGTTGTCTCTCCCATCTCAGCTGATCCTTTTTTTAAGATTGAAGAAACGTACGAAATTGAATATGTATACTACAATAGTTTAATATAATATGGGTCCTTGCTTTTTCTCTGATTCTTTTTCAATTTCTCATTTGTTATCTTAACCTCATTTATGTGTGAATTGGTAATTTAAAATTATGGGCTAATGTAACTGTTAAAGCTAGAATATTTCAGATAGGTGTTTGTGACAATGTTTCTTTTCTTTCACTATTACTATGGTCTATATGCTACGATGGTATTTTATTAAACACACTTAGTGAAGTATAATAACATTACCAAACATTAAGGGGATAATATTCAGTTTAATTTTTTACCAAGGTTTTGATTCAAGCATACAAGCATTATGAAGGCTGTAGTTTTTATTGCCGCTGAATTCCATTGCATTACGCAGAGGCATATATGTTATTTAGCCTAGCCTCTATGAATGAAATAATAGAAATATTTTAGGATAACCTTTATGACTCTATGATAAATTGCGGGGCCATTGTTTTCATTAGTTTTTTGTATACGTTATACATTACTGAGTGTATGTGGTGCTGCTTAGTGTCACACTAACCCTTTGTAATGATCTTTTTATTCTTATTTTTTATTCCCACATAACGACAGCAACTCCTTTATTCACACTGCGACAGTAATAAGAGTCTTTGCCAGGGAAAGGTTTTATTTTATATTTATGCACCATATTAAAGTTTCATACATTCAAATGGCTGCGAGTCTCTTTATATGAGTTAAGAACAGTCTTTGTATGCACACATGGCTTCCAAATAATAAAAATATCACATTTCTGCAAGGTGAGAATTTTTTTTTTTCACACTGAAATCCCAAATATATCTTGTTAGTGGTTACAGCTCTGGACAGAGCCAGACATCTGATGAGTGTGAGTGTGTGCATGTGGGCAGTGTGTTTCTCACTGCAGTCATGCTGCACCCTGATAGTGCCATTTGGAGGCAACAACAATAACATTTGGTGTAATATTAAACTTTAAATGCTCTTTATTTGTATCTAGCACTAACAAAAGTGAAGGACGTTGGCTGGGCCTACTGTCTGTTTTTAACTGTACTGCAGCACATTCTTCAGTATTTCTTTTTTAAGGAAACACATTTTTATTTTTTAACAAAGTCCCATTTATAAAAAAAGTACAATTTATGTGAATTTATGTATGAGTATTTTTCTGTAGGGAAGTTTTGTAAATGTTATTTGAATATATTGGACATCCTCTTGTTATGAATAATTCTTTTCATTAATATTTGTTTAGAAGTTGTGAATACATTGTATTTAGTTAAGATTGCTGTAGTTGGTGTGTGCAGTTTTGTTACAGTGTTACGGCTGAAATATCCTTTGTCTAAAGTCATTATGTGTTTTCCGGACCTCCTGGTCTAGACGTCAGATGTAAAAAGTATCATTAGTTCATAATTAGGACACTGCCCCCTCCTCTTACTGTACTCGGCCTCCTTCCAGCCTATTTAGCCTTGTTGTTTACTTTTGTTTTTGCTCTGTCACAGAAGAACTATGAAGAATTTGGGACAAAAAAATTGACATCTTGTGACAATGACTAAATCATTGCAATGATTGTGTATTTGCATAAGCGAGGGATATGAATAACCCACACAAGGCTATAAACAAAACAAGTTTGGTGGAAGACCAAGGTCACACCTCAGACTGGTTAATTCAGAAAAAAAAGGGCCTAATCTGTCACATGGAAATGGTTTGGCAACAAATTTGTGAATCATCAATCAAGATGACAGAACCTGAACCAAATAGTTGAAAGCACACTGACTATTTTCTACAAATGTACAACAACAAACAAACACCACCAGTTCCAAAGTATAATGGCTTGAATTTATGGTGTTATAACATAATCTTGACAACATTTTGTCTATGTAAATTGTTCATAAATTAATTAACAAAGTAACCTAAAAACTGTGTAATTTAACAGTGTGTTTGGTTACTCACCACAAAAGGACACAATATGGCTGCTGTCTTCATGAACAAATTTCCTGGTGACAGCTTCCTCCATAATCTGCTTCACCTGTCAATGACACAGCAGTTGCTGGATGACTCAGTCATTAATATGCCACAATTTGCACACACACACACGGGCATAGTTAGCAAGAGGGTTTGTTTGTTGAGTTGGTGTGATAAATATATTTCTGTTATTCATAACTAAACACATGCGTGTGTATAAAAGCAGAAGGGGAAATGAGAGGAAAACAGTGCGGGGCCCAAGAGAGAAAAGTTAAAAAGAGACAGAGTAGGGAGATTGCATGTTAAGTTGGTGGATGAGTCACCAACTCTCATCCTAAGGACCACTACTGGGGAATGGAGGCGGTTAATTTGGGGGTAAAGGGAGGGGCCACAGACCCTGAGAATAGTAAATAGTTTATAATCCGTGGCGGGAGAAACGGATTCTGCTCTGTCAAGGCCTGGTTACACCCTTCTTCCACAAACCCAACTAAAGATGGAGATGGTTAGACATATTTGCTCACATGCTCATTAATTAGTTTTTGTTGTCACGGTGATGTGCCTCTCTGCCAGCTGACCTGACAACAGCTACAGACCAACAGTTACGACGACTGATAAATCAATTCCTCTGGTGGCTATGGAGACGTCCCCCTGTGTGGGCACCACTCTGCCATCTGCATGGGGAATATCAACCTCCAGACAGCCACGCAGATAGCGGCAATTTCCTGATGAAATGAGTCGGTCCACAATGACCATATTACACTGGTATGTTCACCCTCTACACAAACACAGACGAGCATTCACTGACACACACAAACACACACACACACACAGCTGAGATTCCCTCTACTCTATTTTAAACTTTACCCCCAAATCTACACAGCGATTGAATCATACGACGATGTAAAAAAAAAGCCTTTCTTTGTGAGGCACTTTCATGGTCACGAAGCAGCCACCTGTCAAACATGATTAGTTTTGTCTGTCTGATATTTACAGCGTGATCATAAAAATTTCCAGGCCATAAAGTTCTGTCTTCAAGTTACGATTTACCACCACAGCTCAATTTCATAGATCACTGGTGGATTATGACACATGTAGCTTTCAGAGGTGGGAGACGTGCTGTGATCTTTTGCTTAGAATTAAAGTGCTAATACCCAATTTATTATGATTTACAGTCGCTCATTAAGCATTTGTAATTTTGCTTCAACAGAAGAATTAGCAATTTAATGTGATTAAAATTTTAAAATACTCATTAGCCAGAAGAATGGGCCCTGTCAAAGTGTCGTTACAGTAAATTTTCTACAACCTTTAGCCATTTATTGATACTATAAATCAACCGAACGTTCGGTGACAATGCAGTTAAAACAAGAAGAAAACCGAAGGTTCCTGTACAAACTTTCCTGATTTCACTGCGACACATAGTAACCTGTTGTCTGAGACAGTGCTGAGAAAAGTCTGCCCACTGTGCGCTCATTGCACCCTCCCTGCAGAAGCAAGAACAAAAGGTCTAACTCATAAAAAAAGGTTAGGTTTGAATTCTATTGCACCCAGAACTTTTGATCCCTTGACAACATTTACATAAGAAAACATTCACCAATTAGACAGGCGCCGGCACACAAATTTGGTCTACTCGTTTTGGCAGCGTTGTTACCTTCAGCTTCACCAGAAATGATTCATGCAGCCAACAAAACAGAGAAAGTGCCAGTCTGATGTGATGCACGCCTGCTCTGCTCATGATCAGACTTATGTAAACGCCTGCACGCACACATATGATCGCACAAAAGCAAGCCTGGGACTTGTATACGGCATGTTTCTTTCTGAGTGCACCTGACGTACAGCTGAACAAAGCTGAGTGACTTGCCAACTTGAAAATGCAGACTCCTCCATGTGATTTTTCCTCTCTCTCACTGGGGCTACAGATCAGGCCTCTGAAGAATTTATATGGTTAAGTGTAAGCACAGACAACCTCCAGGTTTCTATGGAGACGGCACGTGTCACACAGTGGATTACTTCCGCCTAAGAAGATGCGTCAACACATTTCATTCATCTCTGAAATCGACAAAAACAACAGCAACTTTCCAACTACATTCACTAATAATATCTTCTTGTGTGGTGCATTCATCAATTCACAGCTCTTCCTGTCTCATAGGAGACCTAACATGATAACCTAGTATCATTTAAGCACACATCAAACTACAATCTACAAACCAGAAATGCCATAAAATGCCACTGCAAAATATATGTTTACTAGGACAAGTGGATAGAACAATTGTGACAGTGGTCTTTAAAGAGCTGCAACAGCGAAGCCTGATAAATCTGCTCTAATCAACCACAGTAGCTAGAAGGCATGAGGCCGAGTGATAGAAGATCTTCAGTGTATCCCAATTAACTCCAGCAACAACAGAGCCAAGCAAGAAGAAGCAGAGAGACAGCCTTATCCATTAGCATCCACCTTTCATTATTCACCCTCTCTGTTTAATGAATGGAGCACGCGACAGAGAAATATGGGAAACTAATTACTGTTGTGAAAGTCATGTGCACAAAGCAAATTTGTTGTAAAATTGATTCAGTTCTTTAAATTACTACATATATATGTATACAGTATATATGTGTGTGTGCGTGTGTGTGTGCACATGTGATAGATACACGTGTATATATATTTAACATCAGCGAGGATGATGCCACCACAATACCAGTGCTAAGACGGCAATCCCAACACAGGAGCAGTGGAGCTTCTGCTCACATTGGATGGTCTTCTTCATTAGAGCATTTTAAGGACTTTTTGTCCATGTTTGCTTAACCGCGTCAAAAGACGGTATCACTCAAGGTGGAGGTGGGCCGTTGAGCTGCTGCATTTTCTGATTTGGAAAAAAGAGAAGTGGCACCACACTTATTCATTCAACTGTAACATCAACAGCAAACTTCCAATTTCCACTGGATTAAAAGTGTGTGAAAAGCCGTGAAAGTAGTGCTGTGTGTCAGATTGTGTGACACTACCTACAGAGCAGGCTGTCCAGTCCAAAAACATGATTATTATTACATTTATCTAGGTCCATAACTTTATATTAGAGCAGACTCAAAATCTCTGACACGCTACTAATTAATCATAGAAAACACTGTTGGAGACAACACTATCCCATGGGACTTCAGCCTCAAAAAATGCAAAACAGGCACATAAGCAGCGCAAATCTCTGTGGCCTGTGTATTTTCCAGGAGTCTCTCCCCCTCCTCTCCTTTAGCAAACACAGGTGTGTGTTTGTGTTGGTCTGCACATGTGCTATACAAAAAGAGAGAGGGAGGAGCATGAACAGAGCGAGATAAAGAGACAGAAACAGAGATGGATTCTGCATCGAAGCTAAGGCAAATACACGATCGTATTCCAACCAGTTCAGTACCAGAAGGTAATTCTGTTGTCACAGACGTCCTGTGTGCTGTGTCTGGATAATGGCCCACATCCAGGTATATCTGAGCAGACTGGTGGCACATAACCAGCTGGACACGGAGAGTGTGAGAACACACAGCCCAGAGTCACCATATGGTATAACCCACACAGAGCAATGATGATTGTAAATGAATGGGAAAATGGTACAAACAGCATCACCGTCTATCTTGCCTTTGACAATATACTGTATCTGAATACAAGTACAAATTAATAAAGGCCGTTAAGTTGTCTAGATTATTGTAGACTTTTATGAGGTGTTAACTGGGAATAAAACGAGCTATCACACACCAACAAACTCCATATACAGACTCCATCGGGCGGCATTCGTGATAAGCAGTGAAGGAATCACTATGAATGAATCTCAGTGAAGGCGTATCAGCCCACAGGAGGCAGGTTTAATCATAGGAAGGGTCTGGTCGAGCTGATAACACGGCGGACTGAGAAGAAAACAAAGGAGCAAAGTCTCTACGTTTCCTTTCACTAGAGCTAGAGTCTGATATTTATCTTTGTTTGGCAGAAATAAAGTCTTGTTTTTACAGGGTAATTAGAGATTAAAACATTTTTTTTAAATCCTTTAATTGTCTGCAGAGGAAAGTTAACAATTATCTGGACTGTGACAGAATATGTAATGTACTCTGCTCTATTAAAGACAATAACAATCTGTTACGTTCTTTAATGACCACAAACAATAAGTTACTATTAGTGTTTAGATTTGACTGCAAAGATTCAACCTGAAGGCGTTTCCTGTAATTAGATAAGCAATAAGTGAACAACCAGAGGGAAAAAAAACTATAGAGACCACAAACCACACACTGCAATATGACAATAGATACACATCAGCTGGTTTATATGGGATCTGATATTCATCTTCCAGGGGATTCTAGTTTCTTTGAAGCTAAATTGGTTCAGTGATAAATATTTAATCACATTCCGTGAATATTAGAATACATTATTCTATAATCATTTCAGGATACGAGTAGAAACGTAGTCCCCTGCCAGTTACCCCAGGTGTTTATAAATGTGTTACCTATGAAAAATAGTTTAGACTGTGATATCAAAAATCAAATCAGTAGCAGCGATAACTCGTTAGCTAGGAGTTTAAAGGGGAACTAACTGAGTGAAACATGTGCAAATGGCGTTAACTGAGTAAAATAGTTTTGGGTAACTTAACGTGAACTGGTGCTTTGAAATATTCGTTAAAATCCTTAAATGATATAGAAACACAAAATGTACATGAAATTACAAAACACAATTCTCTATGCGAGTAACATTAGCCTAAAGGACCAAAGTCTGCTGCTAAGGTTAGCTTAGCTACATATTTCCCTCCAACAATCTAATGTTTGTCAAAACATGTAAACATATATACATATATACTGTACAGTATAAGCAAAAATTTCCCTTTGTGCTGTATGTTATCAACAAGTTATTGATGCTAACCCTACCCACTGCTGCCTTCAGTGTTCATGTAATGTGATTAGCTCCAATGCTAAACTTAGCTTAGCTTTGTAGATACATACAATCATTGTGTAGACATGTAAAATTGTTGAACAGGTTACTGGCAATTTGAATTTTACCTACAGTAGCTGAAACCAGGACTCGATTGTGAACGGTCAGCTGACATGTCTGTAGTTCTTTTCACCAAGGGAAGGACACTGTTGTGCGTTTAGTTTTTCTCAGCTAACACAGTTTGGACAATCTGGACCTGAGTCCAGTAGTTACTAATAATCTATTACAGACTTTACATACCAACTCGAGATAACACATGGATCCTGATGTGTAAATGCTGTTTTGATTTGCCATAATCTCCTAAATACTTCAATGTCTATATCATATGTTTTTTCCCCAGCTGCTACATTAATAACAAATGGGTTTCTTGACAGTCTCACCAGAACAGGTTAATAAAAGCAGGCTCCAAAAATGTAAAAGGGTCATGGAGGTATGGCATTGAGTTTGTTTTCTGAATCTAAAAAAAAACACTGAAATTTAAATAATAATAATTACAAATTAAAAATGATCCTTCTTTCTATTGCTCTTGCAGCTTGAGCCATTTGGTTTCATTGGAAATGATGACAGGCTTTTTATGGCATTTCTATTCATTCAATTATGTCAGCGGCCTTAGCACAAGCTCCTTTAGACAACATCTGGGGAGCAAAGTCTCACATGAAAAATGTCTAAAACCTTCCACGAGAGGGGCGGATTCACAGGTCTGAGAAGAGACGGCGTCCACGCGTTGAATGACAGACAGACTAAACAACAGTGACATTTCATTGGGTTTACGCTCAACTCTGGTTTTTCTCCGTTGCTCCAATAACCTCAGATGATGATAAGTGACTCAAAGTGATGACAATCCAGCTGGGCAAACCACAAGAGCTGCTTCCATATTTGTTTCCACTCAGCACCATATAACCCATTACATGTATTACACACACACACACACACACACACACATGCTGGAAGAGTGTGTGTCTAAATGAAACCACCAAATGTCTTGGCAGAAGGCTCAGGCTTTGCTCTGCCATAAACACCAGCAACACTGACTATGGACAATCTGCTTCCTTCATGCAGATCCTCCACCCGAATAATTAGTGAGCTGCAGCACGAACCCTGAGCCTGACTGAGAAACACACAACACACAGAAGGAAAAATAAAAAGATTTCACTGTACTTGATCAACTACTCTGACACTGATCGCAGGCTTGTTTTCTCCTCTTTTTTTTTTTTGATCCAGATGAGCATCTCCTGGAAGCCACATCTGTATCAGGTGTGATCGTGAGGACCACGCAGAACATGCAGCACAGGCACTAAAGTGTGACTGAGGCTTTGTGGGAACCTGGCTGTGACCTGCTCGGCTTCACACAAACTCAGCTGTTTGTTTTTCCGAGCGGAAAACACCCACCTCCTTCTTGACGGTGCGCAGCAGCTTCTGACGGGTCTCTGCCTCTGAAACACAGCACAAAGAGTCCCACACACGCCATTATTCCCCTGCACCACAACTTCACTCACGACATACACGACACAAACTGGATTTAAGTAAAACAAAAATGTTTTTTTATTTTGCCCCCACCTGCCATGATTGTTGCCATGGATCCTGTCTCCTGTCTGCAGGCAGCAGCCCTCCCTCAGCCCAGCGCTGCTTCGACCAGGCGAAGCGCCTCACGACTCCACCTCCCTGCTCACACGCCTCTTAAAGACACACGCAGACGGTCGTATTCCGTTGTCCGTCAGGCTTCGTCCACCTGCAACGACACATGAAAGTCCACGATAATATCCACAAATAAACAGCTGTGTTGTGAAGTGTTCCTGAACTGCAAACATACGAGGAGGCAAAAGCTTTGGTGCTTGTCAAAACTTCCCAGACATGGAAACACTCAGTCTTTGTGCCATCTTGTGGTTAAGGCAGAAAACACCTGGCAAACCAGACACTGTGTGTGCAAAAAAAATTATTAACAATATTAGTGAACAATCAATTCATCATCAGTACTCATAAATGAACAAAAAGCTGTTTCAGCTTGTAGAAAACAAATTTATTCTGCATCAAAACTTAAGCTTGTAGTAACAGAGATGCCTACAGCACAACCACCTGGAAGATTTAGTTCAGTTCCTGTGAGGGAGGAAACGTTTGCAAAATCAAAAAGACTGTCCAGAAGATGGCGATGGTGTCATTTCAAAGCCCCAAACTCCCCAAGCACAATGAGGAAATCCAAAGGATTTGTAATGTTTAAGCTTTTATTGAAATATGACAACAGTTTTCACACGTCTGTGTTGCACATGAGTGAGACATGTACAGAAACACCATCTAAGTCAGAATATGAGCAGGAAGAAGTTGCCAAGCTTCAGTGAATTCGAGTCTTGAGGCCAAACCTCCAGCTACACCTGGGGGGACTGAGCTGTCAGGTAGATCAGGTGGTGCACAGATGAAGTGATAACATAAGATGACAGACTGAGAGCAGCACAACCCCACAGAGATCCCTGCATAGTTTCAGTGTCAACGAAATCCCCGGGTTCCTTCAGAGGAGGAACATGTTAAGATTTTAATCCCAAACTGCAAATTTACTGTCATCTTATATCGCAGTAGAAACAGCGACTGCACTGTTCAGACATTCACAGCGATCTCTTTTAAAGTATATATCTGTATCTGGTTCGTCTTTTCTACAGGCAGGAGCCGGGTTCCTCTATCAGTGTGACGACTGTGCCTCACTCCCTTTTTTCTCTCTCTACGTTTTCCTCATAATCATCCTCTCAACCCAGGATTCCCCTCGTTGGGATGACTCACACGTTGCAGTGGCTTTAGATAATATGAGGTAATAGTCTTGTTAAATGGCACACCAGGACTTCTGCCTGAGTAAACAGCACACCAGAGCTCAGAAGCAGCTGGCCTTTGTTTACT
Organism: Channa striata; assembly: GCA_033026295.1. Taxonomy (NCBI): domain Eukaryota; kingdom Metazoa; phylum Chordata; class Actinopteri; order Anabantiformes; family Channidae; genus Channa; species Channa striata. The sequence continues at coordinate 6,810,202 of CM065178.1, forward strand.
TGTCAACATTATCTGTGTGTCATAGTCATAGTATATCAAATCAGTGCTCTCAAACAACTTTAATTTACAGCCCAGAGACAAAAGATTTCAAAGTAGAAAAATTCCTAGAGTTGTTTCTTTGAATCAGTGAATCTGAATTTGTGAAAGGCAAGTGGTGCAAATACTAAATAACAGACACTCTAAGCTGAAAGTTCAGTTATTAACTTGTTTTATACTTACTGTCAAAGACAATTAGGATGAACAGTAAACAAGCCTGAATGCACAATAAATACTCATCACAATCAAAAGGTATTTTTGTCAAACAACAACGCTGTTCGATTCACGTGTCTGTCTGCCAGTCAGTCTCTGAAGAAGGCCAACATGCACACGCTCACGCGTGATGAGACTGGACGTGTGCTAACAGATGCTGAGGGGAGCGATGGAGGCTCCTGTCAGTCTGATGTTCTTCGGCCCCTGTGTGCTAATGCTGATTGACAGGACAGTATGTTGGAAAAGGCCAGTGCTGTGTGGTTCATCGTCGGGTTGTTAGGCTTCTGGCCCTTAGGGACCACTCTACCTGAGCAACCACAGCCTAACACATCTATCTATCTATCTATCTATCTATCTATCTATCTATCTATCTATCTATCTATCTATCTATCTATCTATCTATCTATCTATCTATCTATCTATCTATCTATCTATCTATCTATCTATCTATCTATCTATCTTGTGACGCCTATTTCTCAGAAGAGCTTCACCTTATCCACTCTCTCTGCTCGCAGACTTGTAAGGCTGATGGTCTCTGGTTAACTTCTTAGCAGCCTTTTCAAACTGTGACTGGTGCGTAAAGAAAGAAAGGTACTTTGAGTATTACTGTACAAACTTTACTGTACGTGACTGTCTCATTTGGTTCTCACCTTTTTACCACATTAAATCTCTTTATTGTCTCTGCATTCTTTACAAATGTCTCTCCAGTGTTGAGTTTGTTCTGTATAGCTAAATAATTGTCTGCACATTATACACATTTGTTGGATTTTTTTTTCACAATTCATACTTTTGTTAAAGTATTATTTTGTATTTCGTGTAATATAGAGAGTGCTGTGCCAGTGTACTGTTTTTCTAAAATTGTGTTGCTTATTAAATGTATTTAATACAGGAAAACTTATCTATTTATTTATTGTCATAAAAAATACTTCTAAAACATATTCTAAAGTTTTGGAACAGCTTTTTGCAAATGAACTACGCGTATGTTTGATAGATGGTTGTAAATTTTAAGAATGTTCGGGTTGTTGAAGAAATATTATTTTGCATCTTTTCATTACATGAATTTGGTGTCTACTTTATTTGTTAATTTAATTTTATTATGAAGTACATTCATATCATATTACTCATATTTCCATATAAAGTCAGGCTCAAATTTGACTTTACGTGTAAATGTGAGTAATATAACAGGTTATGAAGAAACGTAAATGACAACAAATATTTTAATGTAATCACATACAGTACATTTTGCCCTAAAAAAAAGTTTAAAATCTCCAGTAAACAGACGTTGTGATGGTATTTTCAGAACTCTGGTTATTGTCGTACATATACTCTTGGGATGGTGGAATATTTTGATTTCACTTTGTCCAAAAACTACAAAACCACTATAAAGACATCAGTAGTATTGACAAGTTATAAAATACAATACAATATAATAGCATAAACAAAATGAATCATATTAAAACTGTCGCAGTCTGCAGTAAGCAAAGACTCTGAGACTTACAAGTGCTTTAGGGGGATATAATCAATACTTTTTATTTTGGTTATGAAATATCTCATATATGTTAACAGAGAATATTTGAACAATGAATTGATTTCTTAAAACTAAACTGCAGTGATGTATGTAACAATGGAGGATGGTAGACCATGAAACCATTAACAGCAGCCTTTACTGCTGCTGTCATGTGCATGGACGTTCTGTTTCATCAGATGACGTGAAAACATCTGGCCAGCTGTAGCTGTTGGTGAACTTGTTGGGTTTGAAGTCAGGGGAAAACATCTGCTCAACTGCTCCAGGAACTGCGGGTGCTGATCGCCACGCAGGGATCCGCTGACAGGTGTCTGCAGCAGCTCCAGCGGCTCCTCCCACTCCGCCCTGTCGTCCTCCTCTGCGTGGACCCGGTCCTCGGACTGACTTTTCACAGTCCGATGCCCCGACAGGACCCAGCAGCCATGGCTGGAAGCGTGAGCCACCACGGCTCCCCGAACGCCGGCTACAGCTCCAACAACGTTGTCCCGGTGCCGGTCATCACACAGACGGACTCCAGGGACAAGTGGAGCAAAAAGATGGACTTCCTGCTGTCCGTCATCGGCTTTGCGGTGGACCTGGGCAACGTCTGGCGGTTTCCCTACATATGTTATCAGAACGGCGGCGGTAGGTGAAGTTTCCACAGGCCACCAAGTTTCAACTTGAGGTGGAATTGTTGGAACTTATGATGAAAATCACACTTTGGAAAATAATTAACATTTATTTTTGAACAGCTCGAAGAAGAAACTGTCCATGGTGCTGAAGTGCGCATCACTTTTTAATAACCAGCCAATTAAAACGTGCACATTAGAGACAGACATGCTGTAAAGTATTATTTAAAAATTTAACAAACGATAAAAAAAAACATGCATGTTATTTTAGAAGCATAAATTGCCCATTAGGAAGGTTGTTTTTAAAAACTGACATTTTATTTAATTTTTTTGTGTAGGAATATTTAGAAAGTGTTTCAGGAATTATTATGTTTATATTACTTTTATTACTGTGTTCTTGTTTACACTTTAGTCAAATGAACCTCATAAATGTCCTCAGTGTGATATGAATATGTGACAGTATTAGGTCAGGCTGAAAAAACTACATAACCATATTAAGAACTAAACCAAGACTGCATCCATTTAGCAAAATAAAAATGAATGTTGTAAAAAATTTAAAAATAAAAGATCTTTTTGTGCCAATTGTAACCAGCTGTTTAAACTGCACCTTAAAGTGCATTTATTCTGTGTTTTTAGATGTTACAAATATTAGTTTAATTTTGTTCCCTGTTGTTTTTTCAGGAATCTGCACAAGTATTTTGCAATAAAACACTAACAGGGGCTGAGGCAGACGTTCACATAACCTGCGTGATGAGGATAAATTGTAGATAATTAATGGTTATAATGCAATTGCTTTGATGTCTTACTGAAAGATACATGTTTTAACACACTGGGGCTTTGTGATCTCATGTGGGATTCACCTGCAGATGTTGACAGAGAAAAACGACTGACCTTACTCCTCACTGTGCAGGTGCTTTCCTTATTCCCTACATTTTGATGGCCATCTTTGGTGGTGTGCCGCTCTTTTACATGGAGCTGGCGCTGGGGCAGTTCCACAGAACTGGAGCCATTTCCATATGGAAGCACATCTGTCCCATTTTCAAAGGTAAGGCTTCAAACTGTGCTGCTCAACGGCAGATGTTCAAATCCAGAAAACTGCTGACTTAAAATCAATCTATTGATCCATATTTCATCCAAAGATTGTACAGTGTCATCAGAGTGAGCCGGTGAATTATTACAGGCACCTTTCCCGGGCGACCTCTCCTTTCCACGCCTGTCTGTTCTGTTGCAGGTATAGGATATGCCATTTGCATCATCGCTCTCTATGTGTCCTTCTACTACAACACCATCATTGCCTGGGCCCTCTTCTACTTCTACTCCTCTTTCTCCACCATCCTGCCCTGGACAAACTGCGACAATGTGTGGAATACCCCTGACTGCACCAACTATTTTGGCGTAGACAACGTCACCTGGACAAATTCCTCCAGGTCTCCGGCAGAGGAATTTTACACGTAAGTGCATGTAAGTGTGAGTAACAGAAACCCCAGACATAAATAGCTTTACAGTAAAACTTTCGGGTCATGTTTCTGACCACAGGAAGTGGACGCTGGCAGTTTTTTTATGTGCTGAAAACTTAAAAGGTATTCTAAATGTGTTTTATTCACACAGGAGAAATGTTCTTGAGATCCACAAGTCGTCAGGGCTGCGAAACGTTGGGGGCGTTCGCTGGCAGTTGATGCTCTGCCTTTTTCTCATTTTCACTATCGTATATTTCAGCCTCTGGAAAGGGGTGAAGACTTCGGGGAAGGTAGGACATTACTTTGGGTCAACAACGATACAAATACAGAGTTCGGTGTATCTTCACTTTAATAACACGTCCATGATGTCTTCGTCCACACCAGGTAGTGTGGGTGACCGCCACCTTACCCTACATTGTACTGTTCATTCTACTGATTCGAGGAGCCACTCTGCCAGGAGCCTGGAGAGGCGTGGTGTTTTACCTAAAGCCTCAGTGGGAGAAGCTGCTCGAGACCAGTGTGAGTTGTACAAAGCTGGTGGGTCAGAGTAAGACCCAATTCTGCACTTTCTAATGAGAAAAAAACCCAAGAAAATTATATTTTAGGCTACTGATTCAAATGATCCAGTTTTTCAGTATTTAAGGCAGGTGTCAACGAGCAAAATATAAGCAGAAATGAAAGACAGAAATATTATGTAAAAAAAAAGAGGTAATTCAGAAAACCTAGCTTCGGTCAGCTAGTTTAGAAAAGTTGATTATTGCTTGTTGATTTAACAACAACGTGATGTAACTTTGCTTTGTTTCAGATGTTGATCATTTACATGTTGACAGATGGGGACATATTTTAGTTATTATTTCAACCAATCTTAATATTTTACAGATTCACCATTTGGCTAAAAAATGTCCCCAGAAGTACAGATGTAGCATCACAACAAAACAAAAATGTAACAATGTGTCCCATGTATTATATTTGGGTATAACTTCCCCAAAGGACTTGACCAAAATGTAGGATCATCCTGACATGCTGGATTGTGTTGTAATAACACATCTGGATATTTTTACAATAATCTTAGTTCCTTCAGAATCTGTCTGTGCTTTTTTAGATCCACGAAACGTCCTCATCTTCGCCTCCAGCTTTCTGTGGTTGTTTGCGAAACATGTGTGAGTGCTTTGGTTGGAAGAGAATATGGATGAGATGAAATGAGATGCATAAATAAGCCACAGAGCAGGATAATAAGATGCATAATTGGTTTAGTTTTTCTGCCCATTAACAAAGGCCTCCCTTTCTGTCTCACCCACCAATATCCAACACTGTCCTCTTCTTTTTATTGCCGAATATGTGCTTCTCTTTAGATCTCGCTGCATACAGCTGTGGGGTCTAGATTTTTACGCAACTGCCTAAACACATCTCTGCCTAAAAATTGTAACAGGGATTGAAAAGACAAATAAGAAAAAATGTGGTTGATGTTCACTGAAGGACAGAAGAGAAATTAGTTTATTAATTTTGTGCTATTATGAAACCTAGATGTGCAGCGGGAGTTGCAGACACTCCGAGGGAAGAAGACTCTTGACTGTTTGTCTCCATGTTTGTAGGTGTGGGTGGATGCTGCTGCGCAGATATTTTTCTCTCTGGGGCCAGGATTCGGGGTCCTCCTGGCGCTTTCTAGCTACAACCCTTTCACAAATAACTGCTACCGGTAAGAACTGAGCTGTCTGCCGACCTGTGGTCAGCGGTGCCAATGAAAGACTCAGACCTTTTTAAACTCTGTAGCAGTGTATAATAGGAAAACACGCCTTCTTTTGAACTGAAGCCTGGAAGAAGTGGAAACTCAGACATTTGTTGTCAGTGTGTTAACTGAACAGTTGTTGGTGAGTCAGTGGCATTTAAGATAAGATGCTAAATGCAATGTGGTGGATATAAACATAGCAGTAATTTGATTCAACATTCCCAGTATGAAGAATGGTGTGTGTGGTTGATGTGGACAGACATGTAATGAACTAGAAGTAAACATATGGATAAGGAATGAAAGAGAATCTTCAAATATGTTTCCACTTTACATGTCACTTCCACATATGTTCTTCATTGGTTTTTACGTTATGATTTTTTTTTTGAAACTTTGAAAAGCGACAATAGACATACACAGTTTTTCCTTTAATTTTTTTTTATTATTGTCGAAAAAACACTTGAAAAACATTTTCTCTCATCTGATTATCCATAATAAACAGAGTAAGACACAGGAAAAATCATGTTTAAAGAAGGATTTTCTCAAAGTACAAGCAACATGAGTGACAATTATCGTACTGATTTCTCGGCAGGGATGCCATTGTGACAAGTTTGGTGAACTGCCTGACCAGCTTTGTGTCAGGGTTTGTGATCTTCACGGTGCTGGGCTACATGGCAGAGATGAGGAAGGTGGAGGTTGAAGATGTAGCTAGAGATAAAGGTCAGTAAAAAAAAAAAGTTTAGTTAAAAATAAAATGATCTCCCTTCTCTTACGTTGTTTTCTTGCTCTCCAGGACCAAGTTTACTCTTCATCACATACCCAGAGGCCATTGCAAACATGATGGGTTCAACCTTTTTTGCAATCATCTTTTTTGTAATGATGATAACACTCGGACTGGACAGCACGGTATGAGCTGTGAAACATGGCCACAGGGTCACAAAATATTAAATTAAATATGATTGATTTAGATTCTTTTTACTTTAATGGCTAATTCTATGAGATTAAATGTCAGTGGGTCATTTATGACTAAATGTGCAGCAATATTCTTAAACACAGCAATATCTCATTTCTTTACTGATTTCACATGTGCAAATGTAGCTCCAGAAGTTTGTGACAAAGATGATATTTGTACTTAAATAAGCATTTTGTCTTGACATGAAGAGAGTGAAATATGTACAGCAAATTGTATGTGAAGTTGACTGTCTCTGTGTTTCAGTTTGGTGGGCTGGAGGCGATAATCACTGCTGTGCTGGATGAATATCCAGATCATTTCTCGCACAGACGGGAACTTTTTGTTCTGTGCTTGGTACTTGTCTGTTTTTTGGGCTCTCTAAGCACCCTTACAAATGTAAGTTTTTTTTCCCAGCATTTTAAATTCATGCACCCAAAGACCAAACTTTAAACGTACATTAGTTTGCATCACTGTATTTATGCTTATTAAGTTCTGCAGTCTGATGACAAAATGGAGGAAAATGAGTGATGACTGATTATTGACAGGGTGGTGCCTACGTGGTGAAGCTGCTGGAGGAATTTGGAGTTGGATGCTCCATTATTGCTGTGGGTTTCTTGGAGGCCATTGCAGTTTCCTGGTTCTATGGTAAACAGTTGCTGGTTTTTGGAAAATCACTTTTCGTGCAGCATAAAACAAAATCTTAGATCACTTGTCAGAAATACTGTAAGTAATATTGTCCTGCTGTGACTTTGGCTATTTTCAGGCATTCAAAGATTTAGCAGTGATGTTCAGGCCATGCTGGGCAAAGCTCCGGGTTTATTCTGGAAGGTGTGCTGGGTTGCCATCAGTCCAGCCTTTCTGGCAGTAAGAGTTCAATATTACGACTTACATTCAAAATTGTTTCATGCAGCACTGATATTACAAAACACTCTGCTACGTGTACTGTAATATTCTTTTCGTTTGTAGGCATCCATCTTGTGTTTGTGCCTCAACATTTTGTATTAATATGGAAGTTAGTTAGATAAGTGAAATTAACACATACAAATGTCATGTGTCCCAACTCTTCTCAGTACATCATATTGAGCTCCATGCTGAAAGCGCCGCCCCTTACGCTGTTTGATTATAAGTACCCAGACTGGAGCATCACAGTGGGATACATCATTGGCTTCTCATCCTTCATGTGGATCCCCATTTATATGGTTTACAAGCTGGTGTGGACCCCTGGATCTCTCAAACAGGTCAGTGGTTGTCAAGAGGTAGTAAAAATGCTGAAAACTTTTACATTCTCACACAATTTCTTTGAAATTCGTGTCTTTTTTTCTACAGAGACTGGCTGTATGTCTGAGACCAGAGAGGACCATACCCGACATCCATGCTGACAGCCTCAACATGGCCACCGTGCCATAGGAGGAGAACAATCCGTAACACACCTGTGTGTAGATTTCCATTCAAACCCCAATTTTAAGTGGTTACTCAGCTCAAACATTATCTGACATTATGACTGTTACCTGCTTATGATTTCAAACATGTCACCTTTCCTTACACATGTGCACACATGAATGCTGCTAAATTTATATGTCAGAGAAGACCCAAAATAGCAATAGCCACATTGTAGCAGTCAGATCTAACCACATTACTGGGATAGTTTGTTTTATTCTTCACCTGTTACCATTTTTCATATAATGCATTCATGTGTTCATAGTAAACTCTGTGTTCTGTCTTTTTTTAGTCATCTGCATTTATCTTGCAACGTAATCATGCTAAGAAAAATATGTGTTTCTGTCTGAAACATTCAGTACACTGTTTCTACTGCACAGGGTCATTTTGCTGAAGTTCTACAGTTTGAGAAAAATGGATGAAGGGCAACAATGAAATCATCAGTGCAGAAAATCTGCCAACACAGTTTTCCAGCACTAAATTAAGAATTGGAGTGTTTTGCCTGTAATTTAGAATAAAAAAATACTGTACACGACCTTAAAGCCCCACATGGAGAAACCAAATCCAATGAAAACAATAGATGAGACTGACAGCGAACTAATGTCTCTTCTTTATTTTTTGTCGGTGCTTTATTTTTCAGTAGAACACCGTGGATCTGTAATCCAGTGGTTTTTAGGACTTCAGCCGCTGAAGTTATCAGCTATCTAATAAACGTTCTTTTTCCATACATGTGTTCAGGAAAGTGAGGAACTCAGACAAGAGCCCAATTAAAATTATTATGACATAGTAATGGCTGTGTATTATTTCACATAGAAAGTAGAAGCTTTGTACTTTCATATAATATATGATAAGAAATGTTACCTATGTATGTATGTGTATTATTGTGGTTTTGATTAAACATGAACTTTTTTAAGTTCATCTGATGGCTTCATTTGACTCCAGGTACTGTCTTTTCCCTCAGTCTACCAGAAATTATACTTTTTGTGCAATAATTGTAGAGGTTATATTGATATGTGTTTTCACTAATTTCATAAGTTTCCTACATGTTTTCATTGACCATTGATTTAATTGACAATGTTCATAAATGCATTGAAGTATGAATTACATATTTCATGGTGCTTTTTCATTCCTAGATGTTGAACAAAAATATGAAAAATACAATGTGTCATTTAGTGTTTATGGGAGTTAAATACCAATATCTGTATTTCATCTGACCTGTAAATCTGTTCGAGAGACCACAAAAGTGATTTGTTCTCGTAAGTCTCCACATGATGATTGTCCTTGTAATGGCCGTGTGTTGTTGCTGCTCACCTCCATTAGATATTCTAATTAACAATCTAATTTGCATTATTCACAATCCATCAACATACAAGGGAATAGAGCAGCCTGTGCCTTCAAATGCTCCCCAAACGCACACACGCACACACACACGGATACACACACAAGCACTCACTTCAAGGATGACGTCTATGAACATATGGAAGAGCAGAAAGTGGTTTGCTACATATGATTCCCCGCTGAGCTGCTGGTTGGTGCAGATCAAAGCCCTTTTGTGTCAGTGACTGCTATTGAAGTAGAGAACAGGCACGCACAGGAGACACATAAAAGAGACGCTGCTAAATAGATGCTTTCTCCTCTATCTGCGGAGAACAGCTCCACAAACACTGAAGGAAAAACTATTACATGCTATTTACAGGATACATGGTATGGCTCAATCTGCTGCAGTGCATCCGTTATCATCAGGTACAAGAAGAACATAAAAAGGGGAATTACAGGTTTTCTACCGCTGAGTCATTCATTCAAGATAAATGTGGATAATGTGACACTGCATGCTTGTAGTCATCTGACTCGGTTTTCACTTAAATACCACCGGGGCTCATCCAGGTCATATGCTGTGATACTCCTATCTCCAGTAGATTTTGTGATTTCTTTGCAAACCCACAGGTTTGTGAAAACATCACAAACTTTAGCTGTTCAATCTTTATTCTTTATATACAGTAACAAGGAGTCGTGTGTTTTTTAAATGTATATTTTTATCTTTCCTATCCTGTCGACTGGGTGTTGGAGAACAAACTTGACAGGGGGTCGCAGAGACCCAGCGTTGGGAACAAATGATCTAAAACCACGAAACACCATACAGATATACAGATTTTGACTGTGTACATGATATTTCTCCCTTAATTATAAAGTATGTGGTTAAACTCAACTATTGAGGATTATTTTAGTATATAGCCTGATTTATGGCAAAACTGTATAGATCTAAGCAGTTATTTCCGTGACATGATGTAATGACATGACACGTAAAGGATATGCAAAGCGGTTAAATAATCCTGATGAATAATCCTGATGAATTTACAGGGGATAATTAAAAACAACTGACATTCACAAAACCACTAAAAAGACTGGAACTTAAAATAAACTTATTAAGCCTATAAGTGTCTTTTCTTACTTACTCAAAATGGAATGTAAAAATCTTTTTTAGCTAAAGACATTTGCGTGTCCTAAAAAGCAGGATGTCAGAGCTCATCTTATAATGAAATGTGTCCTTGTTGAGATGGAATTATTCAGGAAGTCTCAACTTTTAATGTCAGGCCTCCGTGAGTGACATTTCCTCACACTCATTAGGTTTTGCTGGCACATAATTGAGAGCTATACTGTTTGTAACGGTGTGAGGTTTAAGTTCTATAGAGGAAGAAGTGCATCAGTCACACATGGTAATTATTTAAGGATATAACTCTAAAGAGGTTGGCCTTTATATTTGTCACTGCTTTTTGACATTTCATAATAATAATAAGTAGAAGAAGAAGAAGAAGAAGAAGAAGAAGAAGAAGAAGAAGAAGAAGAAGAAGAAGAAGAAGAAGAAGAAGAACATCAACATAAGTAGAAATTCTCTGTTCATTGTTCAAAACCTTTCCGATTTTTCTGGTCCAAAATGGAAATAAACTAAATGTCCTACAGCTCTGGGAAAAGCTCTGGTGTTGAAAATGTTTTAGGCCATTAATCATTAATTGCCTACTGAAGAACATGTTCATCAGATGCATTAATCATATAAAAAATGTAATGTTTGTTTCAGTCATATGTTGACTGTTACAAATGACAAAGTTTAATTTCTTTTTACTTTTTGTTATTTTGGCTGAAAGATGAACTATTTGGTTAATAAAATGATTGGAAAATGATGAAAAATGTAGTCTTAATGTTTAGTCTCAACAACCGTGAAAATCAAGAGACATTCACTTGAATAAATCAAAAACTGTATTATTTTGGCATGTTTTTAATTTTTTTATTTATTTCACAATGTCTGTACTAATGATTTTACATTCAACAAGCAGAAAGAACACAATCCAGTACTTATGAATAAAGAAATAGATTATTACTTAAAAAAGAAGAAGAAGAAAAAAGGTGGAAAACTTTATCCGGGAAGTGATTAGATAAAATGTTACCAAACGTTAAAGAAATGTGAAATAATTATGAACCTGTCGACTGATCCTTTCATTTTCAGGAGTCAGTACAAAACCCAGCGGCCTTAGGACCCAGCCCCACTGGCGGAAGAAGAAACGCCTCACTCCCATCATCATCATCATCATCCTCCTCCTCCTCCTCTTCTTCCTCACCATCCCCATCCTCCAGCCTCCATCGCCTGACACGATGCCGCGCCTCATCTCTCCAGCTGTAATAATGTGCTTCAGCGCTGTCGTTTCTGGGCAAGTCGAGGATCCCAAAGTGTCCGACAGAGCTTACGTGGTTTTACAGAAGCAGAATTTAGGTGAGAGCCGATGTGGAAGCTGAGGCCTGTCAGCGATGCTCTTCATCGAGGGGAGCAGACGGAAGTTCGTCCCCGGTTCTGACCCGTGTGTGTGTGTGTCCCCGCAGTCACCCTGGGGAGTGTCCTCGCCGTCCTCATGGTGCTGATGGTTTTCATGGCGGTCTGTGTTTACAAGCCGCTGAACCGGCGGTGAAACGGCCTGGACAGTTTGTCCCGAACCCGGAGCAGTGGGGACGGACGGGCTGTGGATCGGACCGGCCCGGTACCGCAGCCAGCTCCTGACGGGACCACATCGAACCCACACTGCCTAAATATGTTCTAACTGGGGTTTCATTTGAGAGTTACTGTATGTTTGGATGGGTTACACCTGTGTAAGTAGCCTGACTCTCAGTAACAAAGGGACGTGCCATTAATTTAAGTTTAATTGCCTATTTTGATATTCAGTTATAAGGGCTGCATTGCTCCTATAAAGCCTAAATGTGTCACATTTGATTTATTTATTTATATGTATTGCACACCTCAGTATATGTAGTTGCCCCTTATGTAAAAAGAAAAACGTTCTGCAACTATTAAACTGAGAAAATCATTTGACAGAGTTGACTCTGCCTTTAGAGTTGAGGCTCCAGGTTAAAATAGTAATGTATATTTCTGTTGAAATGGCCCATGTGCCGGCTATATATATTTTTAATAACTCCTGTGAAAGTTACACGCTTTAGATCATTAAGATCTAAATGACAATCTGTGAAGCCACAACTTTGTCTTATTAGCTCTTTAATGGGAAGTGAAGTTAGACAGTGAGAACTGCCATTACTTAAACCTACATCAGTTTAACCAGAGGTCACTCATATTTGTGTAGAGGTTGACAAAAACGACAACTTATCCTGTCAAGTGTTAGCTGGAGCTAATCCCAGCTGTTATTGGCTGTTAATGGCTTATGAATTTTTGAAGTTTACTGTCGACTGTATTTAGCTGGGTTAGGGTTAGTAAAAGAGTCGAAACTTTAAAACTAAATGTACATCAATGCTCTAAGGAGGTGAATATAGTTTGCTTTTAAAGGCTTTTTCATGCAATAAAGCACATTAACTCACATTTAGTCCTCATGGAAATAAAGTGCTTTTATTTAAAAAACATTTTGAAACAGTTTCTTAAAATTTTAAACATATTAAAAAAAATTTGCAGCTGGAACGGTGCATTAAAAACATCTGCGTTAAATTAACCAAAGCCAGTCTTTTTAAAGTTGACTGTTCAACAGTTTGGCAACTCGATCGTTACAATTAGCAGTTATTCTGCTGAAGCCCCTGAAAGTCAGACACAGCAATGCAGAGAAACATTTAATAAGTGGTTGGTTGTTGTCAGTGAAATCAACTATAGTGGTTAACGCATGTCACTCAGCGTTGAGGTACAAAATAAAACCTCTTCATGTTTTTAAGTTACAAAAAAAAAAAAAATCTTTTCAAAAACTTTAGTGTGAGTGGCTCCACACCATTCTCCATCAAACATGTTATCAGAGCAAAGCAAGTTGTTGGCACATGCTAAAGAAACTGATTCTGTATATATGGCAGGCGTGCTTGACGTTCAAGTCTATACTGTCGTTTGCTCAGAGGTCTAGAGTCATTTGTGGCTACAAAAGGCAGACTGCTCTTAAGAATTGAAGTAATCTGCAACACGGCTGTAAGTCCACAGACTGGTCTCAGCTATTGCATTTTTGAACTGAGGTAATAATGCTTGACGTTTCTCAGTGGCAAATGTTAACAGAAGAGTATTTTCTCGTGACAAGAACAGAGAAAATGTTAACTAAAAATCAGGCCAAGAAATAAAAAGCCCCATACTTTGCTGTATAAAAGTTATTACAATGGAGCTTCTTTAAAGGTTTTTTGAAAAAACATGCTTGTGTTTATCCTTCTGTAGAGTGTACATTCATAAGTTATAAAGGAAGTTTACTTATTAACCTTTGACTGAATTAACCCAAATTTCAGGAGTAACATTTTTATGGCATCGGTTGATATGCATGAGTGACATAATTATGAACCAGATAAACATTTACTATGCTACAATATCCAAAGATTGATTAACAAACTAATTTCATAGTGATGAGAAAATGTGTAAAATTGGAACCCTGAGATTTCCAATGTTCAATGAACCTACAGCCCTCAAAAAAAGTGACTGCTCAGGAAGAGTTCAGAGTGAAGCATTAGTAGTTTTCTTTTATAGGGTGTGTCCATTCCAGCTTAAAAAAAACAAAAGTTTGCTGGACGACAAAATGCCATATTTGAGTGCTAATAATACATGAAATCACATTAAGTGGTCAAACATTTTTGTCTACAGAACCTTAATTAGATTGATTTGACCCTATTCCAGACAATGATGTGATCTACGCAAACGGGCTACGGATGGTATTTTGTATTTGAAAAATGAATAAATAAATAAATAAGAACCCTCCCAAAATTATCTCAGAGTTTATATATCAAGCTTAAGGATGGAGACACACTTTGCTGAGATAGAAATATATAAAAGGAGTACGCTCTTACCAAAAATACCTTTTTGGAAAATATTGGATACCAAGAGTTTTACATTGTTTGCAAGAATGATGCTGTGTTTACAGAAAGGAATCTGTGGTTGCATAGATGAACGTGTTTGGGAAGGAATACTGAGGTGTGGCGGTTGCTTCTGGATCTGGAAAAGTTAAATTATTATTCCCTCTTTTTCCTTTTACTTCTCTGTGAGCGACAGCTGCAATATTCTCTCCAGCTCCTCTTCCTCCTGCTTCCGCGCCCGCTCCTCTTCTTCCTGAGCTCGTGCAGAAGCTCCATGGCCAGGCGGAGGTCGGAGTCAGGGCTAGAGGCGGAGATGCAGCTGGAAGGGCTGGAAGTGTCTTCATATTCCACTAGCACCCCCTCTGGGATACTCCTGGCATGACATTGACATGCAAACTGAGACCGGCATCTTTGATTGTACTGACAACATTTGGGCAGTTAACAGATAACGTGTGTCATTTAGGTCCCTGTAGGACTAGCAAATAGTAAGAGCTGTTCTTTTTACCAAACTGCCAAGCTAGCAACATTAAGCTGTGGTCCCACCTGTCACTCTGGCTGCTTGGCATCACATCATTGAAATCGGCATCAGCATCATCCCAGTTTCCCTCCTAAAATGACACAAACAGAAATGGTGACAGCACTGTAAGTGATGAAATGAACAACAAGGCAAGAACAAAGTGAAACAAAGAGCAGATATGTGGATGCTGACACATTTCCAACCTGGCCAGGGACTTTGCGAGACTCCAGGAGACTCTGATGAATAGCGTACTGCAAAAGCTCCTCATCGTTGTTAGACATGGGTGTGTGGCGGCTGCCTCCTCTGCGGTGGTAACTGACAGGTACCTGAAACACCAAGGGACTCACCTGAAATGGAAGTGATGCTAGACAGATGAAAAACACAAAAAGAAAAAGGAATTTAGAACTCACAGAAATGCAGTTTTGTATTTAATACAGATGTTAAATTGGCTAATTTTCTACCTGCAGTTTCCTCATTGTCCCCTGAGGATGTTGGTGTAGCTGCTGGTGTTGTGTTTGCTTCTGCTTCAGCTTCGGTGCTGCATTTATTTACATTTCCAAATGTAATTCTGGCATTCAGCACATGAAACAGTGGAATCTCTGTAAATGAAGATCCAAAAACAGAAATCAGAAGAAATTAAAATGTCACGTTTAACTGCAGCCACTGTAAAGACCTCCACTGTAAAATACCTATTTTAACAGGAAATCCAGGAGGAAACTTCAGGGTTACAAAGTCTCGTAGTCGTGCAAAATGGGAACTGGTGCGGGCCATAAGGTCAATAATAGGGGTCACCTGCTCCACCAGGGACAAAGGATGCTCCTCGCTCATCCACAAAGTACCTTTGAATCTGTGTGATGTTATTACAGACAACAGTGTTTAAATATTCACACAACTAAATGATGATAAGTAAAACACACCGCTATAAGGATTTAAGCTTTTTACTTCTGTGTCCGAATGCTCAGTTCAATGGGTCGGCCGATGTCTCTGTTCCCTAGGTCAAAGTTCGGATCAAAATATTCTTCTGGAGTGATGGCAGTGGGATTGGTGGCAGTTGCATACTCAAGAGTGAGATCCTAATAAAATTGTGAAAACAAATGTAATCAGCTATCAGGCAGGAAGAAAATGCATTTAATTTGAGGCAGTTTTCTATCCTTTATTTCAATTGAAACTGCACAGATTTACAAGAAACACGGGAGGAATAAGATGACATGTAATAAATGTCCCCAATGGGACTCAAACTGGGGATGTTGCAGATATTTGAAGTGCTCTAAATATTCAGCTTCCAGGAAACCGCAGTGTATATAATATTTATGTAATTACTGAATGTATGTCTTACACCCTGTGCACTTATGTGCTGCTCCACAGTCCCCAGCAGAGACTCCAGGATGTTCCTTTCACCTTTGAGCAAAAAAAAAAAAAACCAACAAACTTAGAGGACTCCTTATTTAGTCAAATTTAGATTTGTTGTACAGTTTGAGAATATTTCATACTTACTTTTAATCCTTGATTTCTCCTCATCTGTAAGGTGCTCAGTCCTTGTCCTGATTACAACATTCACATTGTTCACACTGAAAACCTGAGAAAACAACAGCAATTTAATGAAATTTAGAACACATGTTCATTGACAGTATGTTTTGATTTTAAAAGCAGTGACAATGTGTAACTCCTGTGAACCTTTGCTTCAAATCCATTGACCACTTCAGTTTTGTCAGTTCTCCAACCCCATATGCCAGACTTGTTCCTGTAAGGGGGGAAAAAAAAACCCATCAATTCATCTTTCACTTTGGTCACAGATACAGAACAATTTAAGCCTATAAACAATATAAAACTCACTGACAGGCTGTCATCAATCTATGACTTTCCTCTCATTTTTGAGGCAGGTTCTATAGAATTTTCTTGTTCAGGTTTGTTTTAGATATGTTCCCCATAGACTCGTAAACTGTTTTCATCAATTGGTTTGCTCTACATGTATGGTGAAATGTCAGCATATAGCAAGATGATGCCATCAGATGTCAAATGTTATTACAAATATCTTCACTGTGGAGTTTTTTTTTTTGGTTAATAAAAGGAAGTTACATCTATGCATGTTGTGAGAAAATGGACAATAGAAAATGTTTTGATTCTTGCCTCTCAAATGCAATATCCTTGGTGTCCAAGTACGTATTGACAATTGGTGTAGTCAACCTTTTGGCAATTTCTTGTTCAGCTGGCTGCATTGACTCTAGTGTGACATCCTCTATTTCTTGGGAAATGTTGAAGCGTTCAGTGTCCACAACTTGGTCATCATGGTTCACCTCCATCAACTCTGCATATGAATCTGTGGATACAGCTAGAATCCTTAAAACATTTTACCAAAATAGTGCAATCATAAACAGAACACAAAACTGTTTTATGGACAAGTGTAAAACCACACACACACCGTCGCCTTTAAAGATGTAGCTTCTTTGCCCCCTTATCCACGTCATGTTTTCAAAGCCAAGAAGAGTAGCATCCACTCGCAAACTGGCGCCACTTTTCCAAATGCGACAAACATCACTTGGACAAACCCGGGACAGAAGAGGAACTGTGAAAAAGAAAAAGCAAGAAAAGAATTTGCACGTGAGAAACAGTGTGACTCATTACTAAGCCAAACAAATGCTTTACATGCCAAGAGGCAGGGTATGCAGTTTTTCTTGAATGACCTAATAAAGCCACTTGGTTACAAATATTGTGTATTTTGTGTAGCTTTTAAACCATAGGGTGTTTCATTGAAAAACATTATCAGATGCCGAGATGCCTTTTTCTTTTGCCTATAAAACTGTTGATAATCAGCCTGCCCAAGATAAAAAGCTCTAATTTCTATATATACACAAATGCACACGCACACACAAAACAACTTACTCCAACTGGTGAACTCCCATTTCATTTCCATATAGAAGTCAGGAGACTGTGGATCAAAAGATAAACAAAGCAGAGCAGTGACATCCAATGTTTTCAGACACAAGTAGAAATAGAGGACAAGACAATGAAGAAATACATAACGTAAGGTAAAGTAAGTATACGGTAAAACCTCTCGAATTTTTGACAACAGCTCAGGCACTCCTCCCAGGGCAGTGGAAGCTTTGAGGTAGTCTCTGCGTTGAAGCACCAACTGAACCATTTCTGGATCTCCGGTGCTTACTGCCTCCTGCAGCACTACACAAACACAGAAGTATAAACTAAGCACTAAAGCCTTTTAGGTAACAGCATCCAATTCCCGAGAGTAGTAATCATCGAAAAAAAAAACAAAAAAACACCACAATGATGATGGTAATAACAAAGTGAAACTGTATTTGGAGAAGAGTGTATGCATTTCTACCACGAAATCAATTAACTGCCGATGATGTATGGGATAAAGTGTATCTAAGTGATCTAACAGAAAGCCTTTACAAGAAAAATCTACAAGAGAAGTCATAGCTTTTCCTGTGCGTTAGGGACTAACCTGTCCAATTCTTGTTGTTTTCTTTAGTCACTTCCGCACCATGTCTCAGAAGGACTCTCACTGACTCTAGGTGTCCAAGAGACACAGCCAGGTGCAGAGGTGTCCGACCTCTGGGGTCCACAGCCTCAATGTCATTCTATGAGGAGAAACCCACATATCTGAACTGCACATTTATATGTGTAATAAAATCGTGGCACTTGTAACCAAGTATTGTAGCATAACTATACATTGACATGCCCTGTTATATAAACAAAAGAGCATTTTTAAAACCATTTTAATACAGTTTTAATGTGCCTACTTTTATGATCAGAGTGTTAGAATTTCTCATCTTTTAAACTATCAGCAATACTGAAAATGATGAGGTTAACAGTGGTAACAATTACGAGCTGTGACTAGTAACTATAAGGATAACTGACTTAGAAGTACCACAAAAAAAAAACTATAATTAGTAATACATTTTTAGATTACGCCGTAGCATGGTTGGCATGACATCAACATTACAAACTTTAATTAGTAATTATAATTAGTAAAACATTTTTAGATTACACTGTAGCATGGTTGGCATGACATCACCATTACAAACTTTTGCCACAATAAAAATACACTAAATAATTTTTCATTTAGGTCCAAAACAAACTTGTAGCGTTTCTAATGTCCAAGGCTGTGTCTGCAACGTTACTCTGACCTAGTCGACTGGGTGTGTGGCGTATGTTACTACTGGAATCAGAACATCACTTGGTCGTGGTGGAAAATATTCTACCACAAACTTCCAAACCTGTTGATCTGTAAGTGGGAAACTTTTGTCCCCACAGACCTTTCACATTTCAAACGACCCAATGACTGAGCATCTGCCCAAAACAACTGGCCTACTTTAAGTGCATGGCGACGGAGGATTTGAGAGCTCACTCGTGGCTCGATCTAGCTAGCTGTGCGTGTAAGGGTGAGCGGCAGACGGAGTGGATCACCAACCGATGGAACCGGTATCAGCTCCTCCAGTTTCCTGTCATCGTTCTCCCAAACTGCGGAGTGCAACGGAAAGTGCGCTCGGATGTCTTCGCTAATGTTAGCCGTGGACATCTTCCTTGTTGTGGAGCCTCTCAGTGTAACGTTAGCTCGCTCATAATAGTTACAGCCACAGGAAACCGCAAGAGCTATAAACTAGTTGAGACAAAAGGCACGATACATGTGCCCCATAGCCCGAACAGCTGACAACAACAAAGGAGAAAATATCCAAACCAAGCAACCAACTTTTCCCCGAGGCTTCCCCTAAATAAAACTTTTGAACGAGGAAGTAGCAGGAGTAGCAGCCAATAATGTAGGCAGGGGTGTCTACGTACAAACAATACTCAAAAGTCTAATAGTGGTATCTAATTAACACAGATAACCGAGCTCGCCTAAAACAAAACCGTTATTTATGTGCAATCGAATTATTTCTTTGGTCCATACACGCCGAAAACGTGTTTTGTAACGTTTAACAAAACCATCGTCTTTACAAAAACACAATAGTCTGCTCCAGTTTGGACGCAACCATTCAACTTACACACACGGGGGTGGGCGTTGCAAGAACATTGAGTCGACATAATTCACACTTTGATTTGTCAAATAAAAAAATGAAATGATGGACAACATTGAGTTAAACGGTTTATGTAAAACTCCCCCCCAGTTTCAGTGCCATGAAACAATGATGGAAAATGCATTTGGTAGTTCGGAATTAAATTATTTATGGGTGAGCTGTGATAGTAGTTTGATAGTAACGATAATAACCTGTGATGGTTTGCACCATCGGCGTTTATTTGGTGAATAATGTTATTTTGCTGACATCTACTTTTTAAGTGATCCACCAGATTTCAACTGTGTGACACGATTGATTAACTTTGTTATTTTCTTTTACACGGTCGTGGGGATGAGAACGTTTGGTAATGTGCCAGTGTTTTATACGGTGGTGACAGTCTCGCTGGTTTTCCAGTTACCAGTTTTAAAAAACGTTACTTTTCCACCGCGTTACAAAGTGATCCAAGCTCGAGCAACCGCATGGGTTTGATTTCCCTCAGTTAGGACTGTCAGGTTATGCACTGCCTAAACCCCAGATATTTTGTGTTGTACTCCTGTCGTATTCTTAACTGTATATGTGAAAGTCTGGGTCACCATTGTTATTTCCTCATCCACGCAAAATAGACTTCGAGACGTTTATTATCATGCTACTGTCGTCAATACGTTAGGTGTATTTCCTGGGAGATCCAGCTCTGGGCAAATTGTCCCATATGAACAGGTCACAGTCTCGTCAGCTGCCACTTGGTTTGCTAATGTCTCTGTAACGGGATCGTAAGAGCCGCGGCTGCCGCCTGCGAGACACTCAGGAGCGACTGAACTACCCAACGGGCGCAGGCTAGTTAGCTCGTCAGGTGCTAAGTCAGCTAACGGACAGGCAGCAGGTGAATACCGCGGAGTAACGTTATCATGGTGCTAGCGCAAACGAAGAGGGGAGTGACATTTAAATGAAGCAGCGCGTCGTTGTTTGGATGGATTTTAATTAGCTAGGCGTAACTAGCTCGACGCGGAAGGCTCGGCGTAATCAATGATTAGCTTAACGGACGTTTTGCTCAGCTCATTCGTGAAAAGCTGTTTCTTCCTGGGTTGAAACATGTCCAAACGCATGCGAAACACGGAGCTCTGCGCTGACTGCAGTCTTCCAGGTAAGCAAAGCCACCCCGGCGGCTTTAGCCGTTAGCTTTTATATCTGTTGACGTTTGCTCCCAGGTCTCCGTAAACCAAAGCTTCACACTTGGGCCGTAATCGGATTGTCCGGGTAAGCCCACTTTGCTTTTTGGTTTGTTTATTTTCAATATCCTGGGCTCGCAGGTGATTGCTGGTTTAACATGACAACTTGTTAGTGTTGTTTACAAGTCACTAATATCATAGAATAACTGTAGCCCCTGTTGTGATGATGCGGTCAGACCTGCCACAGCTGTCCTTTTTATAATGTTTGCATCCGGTGGTGCTCGGTTTATTTGTCAGGTGGGCGTTTTTGATGCAGATTATTTTATCCCTACAAATAGTCTGTGTTAAATGAACAACCCATATGAGTAGGAAACCACCAAACCTCATATCTGAAATATTATTCAGTGGGTTCTTTTTTTTGTGTGTACACCCCACAGTGATATTTAGCGTTAAGCGGAAGCCCTTCACATGTTGACATTGTGTAACTACACTGTACTATTTGGGTCGGTGAGAAATGACTGTAAAAAGTTCTCTACAATGTATGGCTTTTCACTGCTCCGAAATGGGCAATAAATAATAAAAACAAATCAATTTGTCAATGACAAAAGGTGTTGCAAAAACCCACCCTCACCCTAAATCTAATGTGTTGTTCAGATTGAACGGTTAACTCTTCTGACATCTGTGGATGAGGTTCAGAGACACGCTCAAAGTATTGCGAGTCATAAGGACAATGTCTGTATCTTCTAATAGAGTTTCACCAAATTGGAATTAATCTTCTACAATCAAAAACTGAAAGCTAAACAATGGTTGCATTGTGTCTGAGGTATTTTCAGAAGTCCCATTTATATAGAAATGACGCGCTGTTTTTCAGCAGGCACAGGAAGCTAAACAGGATGCAGAGTGAATTGACCGCATGCTTTCAATGCAGAAGCTTTTATTTCTCGTTTGACACCATAAAGTGCTGTGCATGTTATGTAAAGCATGAATAGACTGTACAATTTTTAGAAATGTATATTTTTTGCTCTTTTACTTGTCTGTTGCACATGTGTGGTGCATATTCAGGACTGCTCAAGTATTAGTACCTTATTTGTCATCATGTCAGTCAAACAAGCAAAGCTCCAAAATCTCCAGAGCAGCTGACCTGGTTTGTATGTCCATATGGCTGCTAACAGTTGGTGAGTGTTAATATTTTTAGAGTTTCAAGATGTGGTATTAAATTTAGCAGCACTTGTTGAGGAAAGGGTAAAAGAAGCATGTCAGCAGCACTCAGGTCTGGGTGGAGAGTAAGTTAGGAAAGGACTCTGAGGGACCAGGTGCCAGAATCTGACCAGCAACCTTTGCAGCTGTTACTCCTACACCTCAGCTGCTGCTCAGGCAATTGCAGTCTGTCTTCTCCCAGTGCCAGCTGTTCAGTCTGCTCAGCAGTTTACTGGTCATCAGAGTGTCATATGAATCTACAGTATTTTGGTTTTGAGGTGTTTGCTATTACAAGGGTCTCAGCGTAAACTGCAAATAGGACAACTCTGTGAGTGTGGGAAATAGATCAATGTTAAATTAACATTTATTTTGGTCACAGAATATACTGTTATCTAGTAAGTGCATTCAGTCGCCCGTTCTAACACCTCAGTGTGCAGCACAAAAATTCTTCACAGCATTTGTCGGCTATTTTTCACAATGTTTTGAAAGAGGAAGCTGCTCTGTTCTCAACAATAAGGTTGTGCTTCAGCCCAAGTCTTAACTTCCTTTTTAGACAATGCAAGGCTTCACCTAAAAGGCCCCAATGGCGTGTTATAGCTACACTTTGTTATACCGTATCAGTCTACATGTAGACTAAAAGCTATGTACTTGAGGGTATTATGTTAATAAGCTAAACAGTAATCTTACTTGAGTTTCTGTAATATTTGTACTGTACATTGTGCTAACTATTACGGTAAATAATGCTTCCAGAGAACTCGCAGCATTTGAAGGCATCATCCTGTATTTTTCCCATATTTAAAAATTGTGAACCATCCATTAGATAACTGCAGCTGACATTCATTTTTTTGTGTTTGGTTCTTTTCTTCCATCTCAGAACCTCGCTGGGCCTCTGTGAATAGGGGTGTGTTGATTTGTGATGAGTGCTGCAGTGTTCATCGAAGTTTGGGAAGACATAGCTCCCAAGTCCGCCACCTGACACACACACCATGGCCGCCTACACAGCTACAGGTAATGACCCCATAGAGTAACGTATTCCTTCTTTATCCGCCTGTGCTACATGGCTGTGCATTCTTCTCAGTAAAGTTGTGTAGTTTAGGAGCACTCACAAGCTCAATTGCCTCTCCTGAAAGGTCTTGCAGTCATCTTATCCTTGGACACAGTCTGTATTACTGTGGTTTATCATTCTGGAGTCCCGTTTCTTTTTTGAAGAAAAATCTACTGACAGCAGCCGTGTATTAGACTGCACTGAGGTGTATTGATTTCGTCCAGATTTAGAAACTGTTTGTTCAGCAAGGGAATCATTAACAGCCAGTCAGCAATCTAAAGTCTACACATTTAATTTTTGTAAATTTCACCTAGATGGTCCAGACATTATACAGCAATGGTGCAAATTCAATATGGGAGCATTCCCTTCTTGACCCTGCATCTGTGATGAGTGGAAAACGCAAGGCCAACCCTCAGGACAAACTGCAGTAAGTCAGTTGTTTGAAATCAGTTATTTTTTATTATTATTTTTTTATTGTTTTATAGATAAACAAATAACAAAACATTGAACTTCCACTGGTAATATGTGTCTGCTTGTTCATTAATTAACTTTTTTGTCTAAAACTCTGTATTTCATGTCGTCCCCAAAAGCCCAAACAAGTCAGACTTTATAAGAGCCAAATATCAAATGTTGGCATTTGTCCATCGCATGCCTTGCCGGGAGGATGACAGCACGACAGCCAAGGATCTAAGCAAGGTAGAGAAAAATTATTTAAAGAAAACTTAAAAAAAAAACCAACATTGTTATGCTATATTGTTATGTTTTTGTTGATGTTAACTTTGTTTATTTATTGATTGATTGATTAACAGCAACTTCACTCAAGTGTTCGCACGGGGAACCTTGAAACATGTTTGCGGTTGCTATCCCTGGGAGCACAAGCAAATTTTTTTCACCCTGTAAGATTAATCTATTATGCATTAAGCCTTAATTTTCTTTCTGTTTTTTTTTGTGGTTTCATTTTTTGGTTGGTTTAAAGTTTTACAATTGCCTGTTCTCTAGGAAAAGGGAAACACTCCCTTGCATGTAGCTGCAAAGGCAGGACAAGTATCTCAGGTTGAACTATTAACTGTTTATGGGGCAGATCCGGGAGCCCCTGACAGCAATGGAAAAACTCCCATTGACTATACAAGGTTGGTTAAATTTCAGTGTTCTTTTATAATTCAAACACAAAATGTTTTGACCTTAATTTAGGTCATTTACCCTTCTAAAGTGTTTTTTTCACTTTTTTATGTGTTCTTGTAGGGAAGCTGGCCATCATGACTTGGCAGATAGACTGGTGGAGATTCAGTATGAACTAACTGATAGACTAGCATTCTACTTGTGTGGGAGAAAACCAGGTATGCAGTGATAAACACCTACAAATGAAATAACTATGTGTTGAGAAATGGATCAAACAATAAATGCATCTGTGGCTGAACTGAAACTTGTAACAAAAGTAAAGTCTTAAAGTAAAAGAGTTTCAGTTTAAATGTGTCTAAAATAGAACATTGTTTTCCATTTCTCATGAGTATTAACAGCTTTGGCAGTCATTCAGAAATTCCTCGTTCCTTTTTAGATCACAAAAATGGCCAGCATTTCATTGTCCCACAAATGGCTGACAGGTAAGAAAGTGTAGGCTGAAAGTCGATATGAAGTGGTTTTGTCTGTGATTTAGTGCTTAAGTGAATGGGTTTAACTTGGATGGAGCCAATGAATGGAGTGCTGTGAGGCAGTTGTGTTTGGGTGTATTTTTGCTGTGCGGCCTGTTGTGACACGCTGTAGTGCTCAGTGCAGCATGTATAATCAGAATTGGAGGAAACAGACCCAGTGAAGTAGTTGACGTAGCCAGAAGCTCTGTAATTGCAGCAAATATTTAAAGTGTTGTTCAAACAACTCTTAACGTTCAACTCTAATTCCAGACAACTCTGTTGTAGTGCAAAAACTGCTCTTTGTCTTCGCTTAAAATGTTACATTTGATCTTTTTTATTGCTCTCTTATGATGGATAAGGAACATGTGAGTACTAATAAGTATGTGTGCATCATGTTAAATAAACATTTCAGTAGTAAATATTTATGGGAGTCTTATTTCTGCTTGTAGCAGTTCAGATTTATCACATCTGGCCAAAGCAGCAAAGAGGAAACTACAGTCTGTGAGTATTGTTAAGGTGTTAAATTTAATGTACTGAGCCTTTTGACACTGTGACCAGTGTGTAAGAAAATATAATTTCCCTATTTGAACCTAGCTCAGCAATCACTTATTCGAGGAGCTGGCCATGGATGTGTATGATGAGGTGGACAGACGAGAGATGGATGCTGGTAATGTTTTAGAGCGTTTGTAACCCGAGAGGTTTTAGTGCAGTTCTTTTAAACCGATGATTAAATAGCACCAGTGTCACTCTTTTGCTAAATGCACATTCTCATTGTGTTGCTTGCAGTGTGGTTGGCCACACAGAATCACAGCACTCTGGTAACTGAGACAACTGTGGTGCCTTTCCTTCCTGTGAATCCAGAGTATTCATCAACACGAAACCAGGCAAGTCTTTAGAGAAATTCCATGCACATCATTGTATTTTCTCAATTGTCTTTTTGTACATTGTCATCGAGAGATTGAATTGAGTATTGAAGTGTTTTTTTTTTTTTTTTAGGGACGACAAAAGCTTGCACGATTTAATGCACACGAATTTGCAACACTTGTGATTGACATACTAAGTGATGCTAAGCGCAGACAACAAGGAAAGTCAGTCACCAGTCCCAGAGGTCAGTGTTTAAACGTCAACGTTTCTGTCTTTCTGACAGTGGAAATGTCCTGTAGCACAGATTGTAAGCTTTCCTCTGTGTCCCTTTTTCACAGACAATGTCGAACTGATTCTGAAGAGTGTGGGTGTCAGGCATGGTAGCGATAGTCAGGAAAATGACCAGCCTGACTATGATAGTGTTGCATCTGATGAGGATACGGATCAGGAGCTCCCCTTGAGAAAAGGAGATAGGACCAAGGTACCATGCCATCACTAACTACTTGTCGGTCAAGAAATCTCCTTCAGGTGCTTCTAACTGGTCTGTTTTCCTTCTTACAGAGTCTGGACTCTGACTTTTCAGATAACCCTATTACTATGCAAGAATACTTGGAGGTGAAAAATGCACTTTCTGCCTCCGAAGCCAAGATCCAGCAGCTCATGAAAGCGAACAACAACTTGAGTGATGAGCTCAGGGTGATGCAGAAAAAGGTATCCACCGTGCTCCACCAATAAGATCACTAACACTGGGGGCCAGACTGAGTGGGGGCCACAGCGGTCAGCAGAGCTCTTCTCTCACTCTCTCTCTCTCTCTGGTGTGGAGGCCCAGCCCGTGGCTTGTAATGAGGGCTAAGCCTCTTGAATTGGAATAATCTCTTGCAAGAAAAGGCTGCTGTGACACCCTGCTCTCGTCCACCCTCTGTTTTGACCCGCATGATCAATTTCAAAGCTTGAATGTTAACTGGAGATTATTTTGTCTTCTTTTGGTTTGATTTGTGAATTTGCTCCAGTTTAAAATGGTACAGTATCTTTACATTTTTTGTAATATATAAATTAGATTAAAAGCTCTGCTGTCTAATTTTACTAACAAGCATGTTTATTAAAAAAAGCATGATGTAATTAACAGTGTTTTAATCCCTTTATGGTACACAGTGACTAACTGAAATTGCGTGTGCGTTGTGTCATCACATACAATCCACAGTGTTTACTGTATAAAATGTCTTGGATGATTTCCAGCTGTTTTTGGTACCAACATATAGTTTATATGGATTTATTGTTTTCTGTTTCAGTTACAAAGTAAGTATTCCTCTTAGCTGATACAGCCTGGATTGGTATTACTTATTACATCAAACTGTTCAGATTTATAGAAGCTACACAGTTGCGTTTGTGATAAGGCACAAATGCATGTGCCGTGCTTCAACTTGGCAATGTCTGTGAAACCTGAACTGTTTTAAAAATGAGAGATTCTAGATTTATTACAACTCAATTAATCAAACATCTGATAGTGAGGTTATGTTTTTTCCTTTTTCGTTAAACCTGATGTAACTTGGCTGCTGGGAATGAGGATGCAGATGACATTGACTGCAATAGAAGTTATTCTCTCACCTGCAGGAGACAAACACCACTGTTGCATTTACTGTCTGCAATTATGGCTTGACAGATTTTTTTCCCCCCAAAAAAGAAAAGGAAAAACATTCAGAAAAAATTGTGGTAAAGCAACATGCAGGACATGCAGCTTTTTATGACGTATTTGTGACAGTGTTTACAAAAAATCATTTCAATGGACAGACCTTCCCACTTTTGCTAGTCAGCAAACAAAATCTCTTATTCCTCTGCATTGAATGCAAGTAGTTGCATTAATTAAATTTATTCTTAACAAAGTCTTCTTGACTTTGTTAATTCTTGAATTTCTCTTTGACTTGAACTGCACCTGTGTTGCTTACCTGTGCAACCATCTTTTGCTTGCTTATCACTTGCTTTGCATCTTTAGACCAAAGATAAATTCAATTTGGATTTTTCATACAAAGTCCATGTTATTCCTGTGATTTCAGGTGGTTCAGGGGGACATCCTGTTAATTTTTAATTTACCTCTCCAAAAGTTAGTGATCGCTGGGTGTTGTCATTAAGAACAGAAAGTTCTTCCACAAGGATAATAATAAGTTACTGTTGCTGTAAATTAGTAATTTTACCCATAAGTTATTCTTATGGGTAAATGCACTGTTTACATTTTGCTGTGCGGGTGGCCACGCTCAGCTAATAAGCAGCAAGTTGCTGTAGTCAGTTTTAAATTTCTCTGTAAATTACTATCATCTTCAGTTTTTGTTTATGTTTAAGAAACTTTTCTCTTTTTTGAGAGAGAGAACAGTATCTGAAGATTGACTAAACCTAATCACGGGAATAACCAAATATTTTAAGGTTTTCAAATTCTATGTTATCTACAATATGTTTAATTCTTGCCAAATGAAAAAATTGGCAGAATTAAGTGACTTATGATGCTGACAGCAGCAGGGTTTCAGTTAGTAGTACAGTTACTCAGAGGGACAAAATTGGAATGGTTTTCTGTAGAAAAAGAACGGATCAGGACAGGGAACGAAACTTGCTTTGCTGAGAGCACCTCTTAGTGTATTGCTGACATCTCTTCCAGCTGCAATCTCTGCAAAGTGAGAACACGTCTCTCAGGCGGCAGGTCACAACCAATATCTATCAGATCCCCAGCGGTTCAGACTACCCTGACCCCTCCAGCCCCTCAGCCCTGAAACGCCGGCAGTCTACGCGGGCCAGTCGGCCCATGTCTATGTATGAGACCGGCTCGGGCCTGAAGCCCTATCTCCCTAAAGGAGAAACTCCCTACCCAGAGGAGGGTATCCCCACCCTGCAACCCTTCCCACCTCATGTAAGTAAGACCTGTTCCCTGCTCTCCTTTGCCATTTCCTCTCTCCTGCTCTCTTTCCAAGACTTCCCCTAATGTCTTCACCCTGTCTGCAAACCTTTCTCCCTGCTTCCTTTCAAATGTTTTCCTGCCTTATTTGCCACTGAGTAGTGCTTTGCTTCATGAGAGACAGCCATCAAAAAGCACAATGCCATACATTTTGACCCAGCTAGTCACACCCCACTTTGTTTGGGTTAGATTCCTAACAGCTCATATCTGTTGTTTACTTGATTGCAGCTCGTTTGTTAGACAGAACTTGCTTATAAAGGTAAAGAAATGTTGGTGTTATGATAAACTTTGAAGGTTTGTATTTGTGTTGTGTGTTGATGAAGCATTAAAAAACATACAAATAATCTGTGTTTTTGTAATGCATGGTACATTCACACACCATTCACTTTATTTCCTCATCTGTTTGAATTCTCTTTGAACCTGATATATTTATGGTTAAAATTTGCACTGTGAATCATATATATTATTTTGTATTTTTTTCTTAAGTAAGGAAAGAATTGTTTTAGAGCTCAGGGAAAAATGCAGGAGAATGGTAAAACAGTGAACTGTCCCACTCATACCACTTTTTTTATTTAATTATTTTTTTATTAAATGTCTGTTCAAGATGTCAGTGGTCATTGTCATGCACAGATACATTTTTCATCACAGCATTCACAATATACATTATCTGGTTAAGCTGAAACGGAAGAGATTAGGGGAACATATTATCACATCTCACTTTTTAGTTTCTACGGTCGCAAGAACACGTAAAGGCAACGTTTGCAACTTCCTAGTTTTCTGCATAAATTGGTCATAAAATGTGATGTAATCTTCACCAAAGTCAGATATCCTGCTTGTTGATATCTGTAAGTTATAAGCTTTCATTAGTTTATTTATACACACCCACTAAACATACAAAGTGATGGTGGAACAACCAATGGTAATAGTGTTTTAATAACCTGTAGCAACCACTTTATGTAGCCCTGAATTAGACGTGCACAATGTTCAGGAGGAATTTGGGCCATTCTTCCTTACAGAGCCGCTTCAGCTCAGCCATATTCTCATAACCTCTGGTGTGAGCAGCTCTCTGTGGTTGACGTCGTGGCTCTAATTGGCCCACTCCAAAAGGTGGATTTTCTGTAGAACAAATATTTTAGTGTTCGGGGTCCTTGTCCTGCTGCATCGTCCAGCTTCCTCTTAGCTTTATCGTGCAGACGGCCACACTGACATAATCCTGTAGGATACCTTGATAAACTTGTCAATTCCTTTTGCCAAGTGGTCCAGGTCTACAGGCAGCAAAGCCGCCCCAAATCAGGAGGCTCCTCTGCATCGTTCTGCACTGTTGGGATGATGATAATGATGATATCATGTTGAAACTTTGCCTGTTCAGTGTTTTGAGGTATGGTTGACTTATGAACCGGGATGTTACCAACCCCAGTGAATCATTCAGCTCTTTAGCTCTTACTATCAGATTCTTTCTGCTTTGTGCCTTTTGAGCGATCTTGGCTGGACGCCCACTTCCATAGAGAGTAGCCACAGCACCAGACGCTCTTGGTTTATAGACAATATA
This sequence comes from Channa striata, assembly GCA_033026295.1. Lineage (NCBI taxonomy): Eukaryota > Metazoa > Chordata > Actinopteri > Anabantiformes > Channidae > Channa > Channa striata. The sequence continues at coordinate 6,840,366 of CM065178.1, forward strand.
TTTACCTGTGGAGTGATGAGTATTTGGAGTGTTTGAGATTACTTTCCAGCTACATGCAAATCAACAACTCTTGAACGTAGGTGCGGAGATGTCTTTTTGGCAAAGTGCGGTTTACTTTAGCTGATCCTGCTTGTGAATAACACGCTGACACTGTTTGAGCTGTTTTAAAAGTCAAGGTAGTTTTAAACTAATAATGTTTGTGACCTTGGCAAAGATAAGATCATGTTCCGTGACCAACTAATGCAGAAAACAAGGAAATCGCAAACTGCAATTATTGTCTTCCTGTGACTGTATACATGGGTAATAAAAAAAAACATGTAAATTGCTTGTAAATTGTGATTTTAACCCTATCTTTAGACGGAAAGGGGCGCTTTTGTGACGACATCTTCATCCCTCCCCTCATTTCCATCCACCCTATCTTGGTCAAAGGATGAAAGTACTCAAAAGGTTAAGTACAGACTTGGCCCACACCGTGTGGGACACAGCAAATCCACTTCAAGGCCTTTACCATTTCTACCTTTTCCTCCTCCCTCACAATCCTCTGTCCTCCAAATGCTGCTCCTTATGTGCCCTGCTGCATGAGCAAACGTTCCACTGGCTGCATTTGCCATCAGACGCCTGTCTTCATCCACAACATCCTCATTGCACAGCTAAACAAGAGGAATTGTGAGGTTTTTCAAAGACAAAACCTCTGTGTGGCAGCGCGCTGAACTTTGAGCTCTGAGCTGCATTTTGGATACATTTCATCGTTTTATTGCATTCTTTTCTTTCAGTGTAGCAGATGATGTGGAAAAAATGTGACCGTTACATGAATTCCATTTTTTACAAATCGACCACCACAAAAGAAAGGAACCAAATTTGAATTATCTGGGCATATTTTGAAGCTGTTAATTATACTCCACTTTTATTTGAGATACTCTTAGAGAAGAGAAGTGGTTTTTACTGTCTCTAACAAATGCCTGGCCATTTTGCATAGTGAGCTTCCTACAGCATGCTCTCACTTCCTCCAAACTGCAGTGATCCGTGAGTTGTTTATAGTCTAAAAAGATGAATACATTAATTCAGGACAAAGACTTATCTAAACATGTATGAGCTAATCACATTCCCCGAGGCAAGCTTATATATACTGTGTTGCATTTCTTAATATTTTGCCTAATACAATGAACGTTACATGTGATTTAGTTTTACTTACGAGCTTATCTGAACCCAAAACTGCCTTCCTCAAAAAGTGACTGTGTTGGCTACTTCTCTTTTAATTTAAAGAAGAGTGCAATGCTTGTGTGCCCTGGGTCTGATATAATGTTTTGTAGCCACCTGTTGCTGAATATTGGTATTTAAGTTTGTTTTGTTTTTTTTGACCACTTCATCCTATATATACAACTTTTCTTACCAGTTTGAACATATTGTCACATTTGAAAAAGATGAGGTCAGTTGGAAACAAGTCAGCATTATATCTGAAGTCTGCATAATCTGTTTTTACTAATATTTTTAAATGCTTTTATTTGAATTGTGTCCTCTTGCTTCACAGCTTTATTGGCCCCTTATCTGGAATTGTCTGCATCGCTTTTACTGTCTTATATTTAAAGTCGTCATACTTTTGATGTTGCCATGATAAACATCAATGAGTACATTTACAATATGTTTTGTTCTTTCTTGTTGAATTGGAGAGGTAGTGTTGATATTTTGACGTCACCACAGCTGTTTGAGGTTTATATTATCAGTGAAGTCTCACGCAAGACATGTTCTCATTTTTTTTCCTGTGTTTTGCCCGTAGGCCTCAAAGTTGGAGAAGCAAAGCAGCATGCCAGAAAGTGACTATGACAACACATTCAATGATTCTGAAATGGACGATTCAGGGTAAGAATAGGTTTGTTTTCTGTCTCCTAAATACAGTTTAAAGGGATCTGCTTTCCAAGTTAAATTACACACTGCTTTGTCTTTCAACTAACATAAATAAGCAGAATTTTGGCAGTTGACATAATTTCTTGTTATTTTCCCCCTGGAGGTTGTGCAGGAGAGGGAGGCTGCGGAGCAGTGGCTGGGTGGGGGAGGGCAACTCTATCCCGGAGCTGGAGGATACGGAGATGGAGTCAGACTCCACCCTTCCCAGCACAGAGGATGTCATCCGCAAAACTGAGCAAATCACCAAGAATATCCAAGATCTGCTGCGAGCAGCTCAGGAGAACAAACACGACAGGTCAGAATTAGAGAAGGAAAAGTATGTCGCTTTAACTGTTTGGGGTCTTTCATGGCTTTAATTTCTTTGTCTCCATTTTGACCTGAAACACTTCTTAAAGTCATCATTATTCTGTAATGTTTAGTCACGTTCCTCCAGTCATCCCCCCCCCTTTTCCTGTTTTCTTCACCCTTTCGCTCATTCTACTTCGCCCTGCTCTGCTCTTATGATGTTGTTTTGGTGTCCCCGTGTCCCCCGATCCTCACCCCCCATGAGCAGACCATGTGAGCGTGAAGGTGTGCGTCGGCTCAGGCACAGCCTGGGGTGTTTCAGCACTTTGGTGCCCTGGGCTGAGAAGGCCCCCCCTGCCCTTCAGCCGCTCAACCTCCGGTCCCCTGACCCCACCTCCTGGTACTCTGGCTTCTGTCCCTGCCTCCCAGGCACAGTTTTCTTTTCCTCTCCTGACACAGTTTCTACCTCACCCTTGTTTGTGTCTCACCTGCTAACATACAGTCTCTGTTTCTTGAATGTTTTCAGTTTCAAACTTTTCGTCAATTTCTTTTTTTCTCTTGAAGCAGTCAGTCATTTGAAAAGTTACATCTATGCTGTGCTTATGCTTTTGATACTGAGCTCACAGAGTAAATGATGTAACATGTCGATGATGTACTATAACAACTTGATGTTGATACTGTAAAAGCATATTTTTTTAACAGGAGACTAATGTTTCATTTGTGTCATTTTTTAGAATGCTTAAAATGTTAAATAGCATGTTTTGCAGTTGCATAACCTGAAACTGAAGATGACGGTGCACGGTGTGTTGTGAACATAATGTGCTACTCTCTAAGTTGACTTGCATGTAATTAATGTTCAATAATTTTGACATCTGTATGAATGTGGCATTTACTAAACTCATCAACAAATATCTTCTCCTCACAGCTTCATACCCTGCTCAGAAAGAATACATGTGGCTGTAACAGAAATGGCTGCCCTCTTTCCCAAGGTAGGAAAAGAACCTTGCATAAAATTTGCTTAGAGAGAAGATCCCTTGGCCAGTTTTTCATTTATTTCGAGGGCTTTACAAGCACAATTACCCAAGTTTAAAATACAATTTAAGTAATATTGTAGTTGTTTCTTTACTCAAATAAATTAGAAGCATTTCGTCGTCTTTTTCAATGCATGATATGCATTTTATTGCGTCAATTCAAAGACAAATCAAAGAAGGTTCTGGTGACACACATTTCTTGGCCACCCTAGGTCATTGCAACTGTCATTGATTCTCACTAAATTGTCTCACTTTCTGTAAATTCAAAACAGACTTTGGGAATAATTAGATATTTTCACTGTCCACTGCAGAGACCACGCTCTGAGACTGTGAGAGGCTCTCTGCGATTGTTGACCTCCAGTGCATATCGGCTTCAGAGCGAGTGCAGGAAGGCGGTGCCTTCAGAGGGCTGCCCAGGACCGGACATGCAGCTGGTCACCCAGCAGGTCATCCAATGTGCTTATGACATTGCCAAGGCTGCTAAGCAGCTTGTCACCATCACCACAAAGGAGAATACCAACTAACAGCACTTACAGGGCTCTAAAGCCATTAGCATCTCAGTTTCATTCTTATGTTGTTTAAATGATTTTTGGGGGTTTTTGTACTTGTGGTATATGCATGCATTCTTTAATTTATGAATAAGTATTGATAGTATTTAATGCAATTCTGGACACGCTCTGGGTGTCAAGGGAAACAGCAACTTTACTTAGGGACACCCAGGTGTTGTAATAGCACAATTTTCTTGAGGTGAAATAAAAACTTGGAGCAACTAGCAGGCTGGGGGAAAATAGTTTCTAGATTATTCTTTGACAGTTAGAGTAAAACCCAGTCTGGTAAAAAATCATTTTTTATAAACCATAAATAACTTTCATTAAGAGAATAAAGCACAGTACTGTAAATTCATGTGATGATACAGGTTAATGTTATCAGGCCAAAGCCAGACACGGATTCTGAAAAGCCATAAATGACTCGTGAATCCACTGTCATTAATTGCTACTGTACACATTTGTAGCTGAAGGAGCTTCCTCTTGTTAATTGCACTGTGCAAACATCATCATGCCATATAATATTTATTTTTCAAAAACAAAAAAAGCCATTTAAATAGCATCCATTAAAACGTTGGAAACGTATACACACAATTTAGCTCGGCATTGCTAAAGTTGGTTGTATCAAAAAAAAAAATCTATTTATATGGTTTGTCCCCAGTCCCAGTGTAATCCACTGTGCTCTGCACTTATCGCAGCTATTTGTGTTCGCCCATTTGTCGAGTCAGTGAATGCAAATAAAACTTGTTCGGGGGCCAAGTTTAATTCTTCACCAGCACCAAGATTTCGTTGTATTAAGTTATAGTGATTTGGTCTTTTTACAGGCTCCACACTGTACTGTATTCTGCAGTCTCGTGTGTTTTTGCAGTGTTTGTGATTTTACCCGATATTTAGAGCTAATAGCCATACTTTACGTATGTCCGTGTGTTATGCTCTGTTCCATTGCTGCTGGAATTGTATTTTAGGTGCAACATATGGGATAGAACTCTAGACATGTAATGTATTTTTGTGTCACCCAAAGTTCATGTTCACCAAGTGTTTCAGAGTTCATAATCAATTTGCAATCTGATCAAAGTTATGTCCTTCTCTGTACTTGAAGGGAGTAACAGAGATGTTAGTGATGCAGCTATTAAGTTGCACTTAAAGTTGAAAAACAGAATTATTTTCTAAATAAACTTAATTTATAACTTTAGTCAGCTATGGTTGATTTTTTTCTTTTACACATTCACTGAATGCCAGACACTGATTTCATTAGATTGGAATAGTTTTATTAAAAACTGTCTTAAAAGTATGGGATCAAAAATATACACTCTAAAAGTGGAAAAACAATCCATTACTCCTACTCAAAACAGCATTAAATTAAGAACAAAGATGGCACAATATATACCCTCTTTCCCACATTCAGAACATTCTAATGTTCTTATGTATATTGAGAAATTGTTTGTTTATTATGGCCGCAAGAAGATGTTTGTTTACATTTAGGCTTGGATGATGCTCATGTCCAGGCTGACCGAGGTCTGCTGTGAATCTGAAAGAGGTGGTTGTAAACATATTTTAAAATGTGTAACATTAGGACACCTTTGTTAGAAGGTCATAAAACTTTTACCAGTTTGGAGACCGTTGACCTGCAGGACACTGAAATCTTTACCTTCTCCTCGTATCCTTTCTGCGCCATCATCTGCATCTCCAGCCTCAGCTTCTCCTCTTCGATTCGAAGAGCCTCCCTCTCCTCCTCCTCCTCCTGCTCTATCCTGTGCTGCTCCCTCCACTGTTCTTGGCGGTGCTGCTCTACCTACAGTACATACGCACACTGGTTTTATTACTTTTAAAAATGTATATTTATGCTGTAAGATGTTATTGTGGCATCATTAAAAAATCAGGTTTGTTAAATTTTTCAATAAGGGTAAACACAAACCGTTGCAATATGTACCGACCTGAGCGTTTATCTCTTGCATCTGGGCTGTCTTACGGCCCTCTTCTCGTTCCTTCTCTCGTTGCCTCATCTCTCTCTCGCGCTCCAGCTCCTGGATCAGCTCTTCTCGTCTTTTTAGGGATTCCTCCTGAGCTTCACGGTTTTTCTGCATCTTCTGCTCCAGCTGCTGCTGCCTCCCCACAAGTACCTTTCCAAGACAAATCAAGGATTGTGTCATGATTGTCACTTATCAAGCAAAGACAGACAAAATTTAAGTCAAATTTAATGGAAGTATAATTCAAAACAAATTTACCTCATGCATGAGCCGCTCTCTGGCTTTCCTCTCCTTTTCCCATTCTGCTTGCCGTTTCTCCCACACATCTTGAGCTTCTTTTCTAAAATGAAAGGGATACACTGGTTTTTACTTGAGATAAAAACAAGAGTCCTTCCTCCCCGATAATTGGACTGAATCTTTGTGCTCACCTGTGTAACATGTCAAACTCGGCCTCCCTCTCTCGCTCCAACTGCAGCTGCTCTTCAATCACTTGTTTCATCGAGGCAGCGTCAGCGATAGCCCTTTCCCTTCGTACAGTCTCCATCCGCCTGTCCTCCTCCTCTCCTTCCAGCAAGGCTGTTAGGATCTGACGGTCAGCCTCCTGGCACACAGAGATGTTCAAGGAGGTTGTTAAAGTCATGCAATCTGGATCCCGTAGAAATAAATACTGTAAAAACAGCTGATGAAGTAGACTACCAGTTCCTCCTGGACTCTCTGGGCTCTGCTCTTCAGCTGAGCTCGATATTGTCGGATCAAGAAATACCTGGTGGAACACAAATTTAATGAATCCAATATCACACCAGCTTAAAGTCCCTGATCCCTCGTGTGATCAGTTACAGCGATCAGTTTCCATTACCCCATCTCAGAACTCTTTTGTCTTTCTGCTGCCTTCCTCCTCTCCTCTGCTATCTTCTCTAGCTCCCACTGCTGGAGCAGCAAAGCGTCTTGCTCCCTCTTAAGACGAGTGGCCTGCGAAAGAAAATAACAAGTAAAAATGCTAAAATCTGCAATATAAGCTTCTCTCAGTAGAAATACTCCAAGCTCTGAATACCTCTTCCTCCCTCAGCTTCAGTTCTTCCATCTGTTTACAAAGTTCGTCTGCTCTCTTGCGCTCGTCTTCTTTCCTGATCTGCTCTGCTTGCTTCATCCTCTCCAGAGCCTCTTTGCGGGTCCTCTCGTACTCGTTTTCAAAGTGTCTCTTGTCCTCCTGTTCTGCCACTTCTTGCTGTATGTTTGGAAAGACAGGTCATTTACAGTTGATACTGTGCTCAAAGATGACATGAGCACATTTTAATTAAAAATTAAATATACATATACAGTTACCTAGGTAAAAGGTTAAGTTTAACTACTTTGGTGGCCTTTGCATTAACACTGGCTGGAGGAAAGTGGTACAGGAGAATAATTTCTTCACAAAGTTGTTTGAAAAAAAGTGTACAACAAAGCACCAAGAGGTCGTTTGTCCTTTGTCACATCTTATCATTTGTAGACGTTATTAAAACACCTGAATGAACAGAAAGTGAACTTTTTCTGTCCCACAAGCCTGATGACAGTCCTACCTGTTTCTTCTCAGATATTTGCTCCTGCCATTGGCTGACAACATGATCTTTATGTAATGCCGACTCGAACTGTGGACAGATTAAAAGAGCAGGTTGTGACTCAGAGGATAAAAGTTTAGTGATGAACTTGACCCCTGGTGGAAGGGATACCACAACATTTTATTCTCTTAAGTCAACTCTCGACTCAGGTTAACAGAAAGTCATGGAATATCTGAATCACGAGCCCTATTAGTTTCCGGATCAAATGGATGCCTTGGAGAAAAAAGTGTCTTTGCTACCTTCAATACCGTATGGTACAGTAAATAGATTCCCAAGTCCATTTATCATGACATTAGTAATCAAATAATAGGTTGGCAAATTATCAGCTTTGTATTAAATGCCAATGTCAGTTTTGCATTAAAGATTTTAAACTTTGTTACCTCTCGCAACTCTGGGTTGTTCTTCTTCCAGTGCTCCCTCAGCAGCTCTTGTGCAAGCTTGGCATAAAACACAGAAATAACAAGGATTATCCACTTGTGGCAGACCACCAGGATCAAGTACTGAAAAGCAGATATGGAACAAATTCAATCCATCTACCTTCTTTCTTCTTTCCTCTCTTGCTGTACGTAGCTCTTCAGTTTTTTTCGACAGCTGACATGCCACCGTGCTGCTGTCAGGGACCACTTCGCTAAACTCTGCATCCAGATGGGCTTGCTCCTCTTGAAGCATGGCCCTAAGCTGATTCCTGTGCTCCTCCACGCTGGCCTTCTTTTCCTCCTTTAGCCTCTGCTTATGGTAGCCTGACACTCTGAAAAAGCAGTGAAAAAGAACAAACAAACTCTGGCATCATCACCATTTATCTCCTGATAAAACTGAAGGAACATGTAAGAGATAAAGTACTACAAAATTATGACCTAACGGTGTCATTCTATTATTCGCACACAACACCCAATGTTACACACATTTATAGTCAATACGTGGAATTAAAGGAGGACGCACATATTGTTCTGTGGGGTGGTGAAATTTAGATACATTAATGTAGTGTACATTTTATTAATACTCATATTTTCTCTGTCTTTTTAGTGGGCACAACAGCAGCCCTTTTTAAACTTCAGCTGTATAAATATTTAAAAAATGATTTTTGCAGATTACATGTAGACAATGTCTCTCTTGTATTTTACTTTACTAACTACTACTGCTGCTACATGGATTTGGAGCACATCAGGAGCTGTTCTTGTGTTTTCTCAGGCCTTTGTCTCAGCGCCGTTTATCGACCTGTTTGCCTGACACTTGGCAGTGACTCCGATCTCGGTAACAAGTCGATCACATGAGCCCATGACTGGATATTCCACCATCACATGGTTCAGTGTAGGTGACTTTGTCTGTGTGTGTGTGTGTGTGTGTGTGCTTCTCTCGGGGTGGGGTATGGCACACACACACTTTCTCACTGGTGTCACAGTAAATCTGCACCGGTGGCTTTGACAACTTGTTGCTTTCCTTTCAGAGGTAGGACTGTGTCCGGACTGAAGAAATGGCTCTGCTAATGGAGCACCAGTTCGGAAACACGACCTTTTCTGGAGGCAGGGTCATACCTTTCACCGTTATTGGGTAAGTGAAGTTTCCACTGTCTGAGCTCTTCTTCCAGATGGGCTTGCTCCTCTTGAAGCATGGCCCTAAGCCGATTCCTGCGCTGCTCCAGGCTGGCCGCCTTTTCCTCTTTTAGCCTCTGCTTATGGTAGGCTGACATACTGACAAAGCAGTGAAAAAAAACTCTGGCATCATGTTTACCATTTATCTGCTGATAAAACTGAAAGAACAGAAATTATGACTTAATGCTTTCTTTCTATTATTTGCACACAACATACAACATTATACACACTTGTGTATAGTGTAATGCATAATACTGATATTCTCTCTTTCTTATTAGTAGACAAAACAGTGAGGTACTGACTATTTTGAGCTGCCCTTTTTAATCAACATCAGCTGTATATATATTCTTTAAAAAATAATATTGCACACATATAATGTTTTATGTGGTGTTTGGGAAATATTTAACCCGCAATTTTTTTACTATAGTCAGTATTGACATCCAAGGATTTGACAGCCTGTAAAGATACGTTATATTTTATGAAGAGAAGTACATCTAGTTTACCAGTTAATTGTACATCAATGTATATTTAACTTTGTGAAAGACCTTGTATGTATGAGATAATTGCTTCCATAGACATTTAAGGAATATAAATAAATGAGTAATGGTACGGAAACAGTCCACAAGGCTCCGACCAATTACTCTGTGACTAGTTATTAATATCATGAACATAAAGTAGACAGACAACGTGACCAAAGCAGGACAAAATGATGATATGCTACTTTTCTATTTTGTTTTCAATTTTAAAAGTATCTAAAAACCTACAGATGTAGTGGAGTAAAAAGTATGACATTTCCATGTGGCACGTAATGGAGTAGAGGTATGAAATATGTGCAGTTGAGTAAATGTATGACTTTCCATTGTTGTAGCTGAGTCGGTGAAGTTACCTCTGCTGGTAGGAGTGACGGGAGCTCCACGCCGCCTGCTTCTGGCTACGGACACTCTGCTCCTTTAAGTACCGAGCATGAAGCTCCCATTGCTGCCGCCAACGGGCCTCCTTCTCCCGCTGCCGGGCCAGCTGCTCGGCCAGAACCCGGGACCCGGCGGGCACATAGGCCGAGAGAGTCGGCAGAGGCATAGATCTGGATCAGAATCGGGACACAATTCATTCCACCAACCAGCCATTGACGGAAAGTTCAATAACGGGGTTTAACGTTCGGTTAGCCTGTCTTAGCTAAACACCATGAGTGGACGCCAAAGACCGCGCATTCATTCAAAACACGAATGTCCAAATACTTTTGGGACTTTGCTAATGTTAAATCTGTTTTTGACTGTTTTTTTTTGTATTTTATTTAACAGTAATGAATTAAAAATTCTGAACAATATGAACAAAGCGTTGATGTTCCATGTCTTATTATTAAAGTTATTTGCACTCAATAAAAGGCTTGTAATTACCCTCGCGGTGCTCAAACAAACTGTCTTCTCTCGGCGCCCAGTGAAATAACTCGACGTTTTGCGCTTGTGATCGGAGAATTCGCCCAACGCTACAACACCGAGTTTTCCTTAGTTACCGATACACTTCCTAGATACTCCCACGCTACGGAACGGAATAAGGGTCAAACTTAATTTGCACGTTGCACGCGAAACTTGTATTCCTTCCAATAATCGTTTACTGTAATTATACTTTACCTTTTCCCTTCTTTAAAATTATTAAAGCTCCACAAAGTCTGGGTTTATTTATTTTGTAGTCAGTAACGTCATATTAAGATTACTATTATAATAACTAATAATATATAATTTAGTGTGTGAGTGTGTAAAATGCGTGAATGAGTGGATAAAAGCGCTATGTAAGCGGAGTATTTCCCATGTAAATATAAATCATAGGATTTCCACCTTCACACCAATACAAATGAAATATAGGACACCAGACAGTTTTCTGTGTCTGCTTATAGTTGGTTTATTTGCCCCCTATGACCATTATTAGCATCTGCGTCATCGATGCAACCAGCACCAGTAACTATAAATATTCTCAACCTAATTAAGTATTATTGTTATGATTTTCTTTTTATGCATTCTCGGAATAACAAAATGTGACACCACTAATAGGGCTGCAGACACTTTATTAACTACTGCTACTGCTACAGCATGTTTTTAGGTATTACAATAGAATTTAAAGTTATCAATAATAGAAAGGATAACGTGTAGACTAAATAATGTTTTTTTTTTTGACATATTCCACATAAATCCATTAGTTGGCAGCAAAGCCACATATGGATTTGGGCTAGAGGAAGATCAGCTGATTTGGAGCACATCAGGAGCTGTTCTTGTGTTTTTTCAGGCCTTTGTCTCAGCGCCGTTTATCGACCTGTTTGCCTGACACTTGGCAGTGACTCGGATCTCAGTAACAAGTCGATCACATGAGCCCATGACTGGATATTCCACCATCACATGGTTCAGTGTAGGTGACTTTGTCTGTGTGTGTGTGTGCTTCTCTCGGGGTGGGGTATGGCACACACACACTTTCTCACTGGTGTCACAGTAAATCTGCACCGGTGGCTTTGACAACTTGTTGCTTTCCTTTCAGAGGTAGGACTGTGTCCGGACTGAAGAAATGGCTCTGCTAATGGAGCACCAGTTCAGGCAGCTGCCAGCTGACAGACAGGTGGAAACGAGACCGTTTCTGGAGGCAGTGTCATACCTTCCACCGTTCTTTGGTAAGTGAAGTTTCCACAGTGTGACACAGTAGAGACCGTGTAGTGACATTCCTGCATATAAAAGCATGTGCAAATAAAAGTGAAAAACTGAAACTCAGGTGTCACTGCCTGCAGTGTGAAGGGGACCTCTGCTATCCACATATGTATTTACATCCAGCTTATTATAATGACTGAGTTGTCAGAGGCCAGTTGTTCCAGTGGGCATGATTGATGGCACTGGCAAAATGAGGATTCGACTTAAGGTTGTAGCTTTCTAGTCCTGTTTAATTCAAGTGCTATTAGACATGTTTCAAAAGGACCCCAATGCGGTGGACAACATTGCATATGGTATTTGTTCTGCTTTGATTAATAAACATAATTTGCTGTCTTTACAAATGCTAATCTTTTTTTTGTATTGTATTTCCCTCCATCAAGCTGTCTACAATCCTTTAGCATGCATAATTTAATCCACTGGCCTGGATTTTAAGTTGTGAAAATTGATTAGTATGGTGTTGAGTTCCCCTTGCCCATTCACTGGCGGCATGGTGCACCTGGGCATCTTTGTGCGGCTTCATTCTGTATTAATATGCCAAAGGTCCTCTATTGAATTTGCCACGTGAAACCCTTAAGAGGAACCAAGTCTGATGTCAATATTAAACTCTTTCCTTCTTGTCACCATTGTCTTTGCTGGCCTAGATATTTCTTGGCCAACTTTCCTACAAGCCATTAAAGTCCCGCACACTCATAGTTGCCTACATTCAAACAGGTGTTTTGCCTAATTAGACCTCTTCCTCTGGACTGTGTGCACGGTAATTGATTGACAACTTAATAAATATTTAAACCAAACTTTAAAGTAGTTCAGCGACTTCTCCAACATCACCGCCATGTCCAAATTCTATACGACAAGAGGTCTAATTATCCAGAATAATTAACACCTCTGTGGGTGCACAGGACTGTTAGGGAGCCCAGAATCGACTAAATGTGATGCTTGATTTCAAGAATGTATTCTTACAAACAGTTTGTCTTTTAATTTATTTTTTAAACTGCTTGAAGATTCCATAAATGTACAGTATATGCAAAAAACGAATCCTTATCTTGTGAAGAGAGTGGAAAATCTAGAGATAGTTTCACTGTGTGCGAGGACGATTCTCCGAAACAGGATATGTAGCCATCAGCGCTGTGGCCATGCATCACATCAGCCGGACTTTGTCAAGAGTAGTTTCCACTAACAGCTTAGGGGCTGAAAGCTGTCGTGTCAGTGGGTCAACCGAGAACCGTGTGTGGTCCAGACTCTGTAGATGTCTCATTGTTCGCAGTCCCGTCACCAAATCCTCAGGTCCTCCGGCCTAATTAAAAGACATCCAGTGATAATACCGTGGTGATTTGTTTGTCTGAATAAAACCTGTAAACCTGTAATATTTTCTTCCACATACAATCTCCTTTTCTTTTTTAACTACAGTTTCTTTGCCTAGAATGTAATGAAGGTGTAACTATAAAGAAAGTTGATTTAACACAAAGTTAGGTGCAAAACATGCAATTGTTCCAACATTTGTGAATGTGTTCAAGGCTTTAGACTTTAAGTGTCCTTATTCTTACAAAAAGAGTTAAGTTGCTAAGTCATAACCCAGAACATTTCTTTGTAGTTTTGTGGTGGATGTAAATAAAGGTTCAAGTCAATTCACATTAAGTTTTTATTGCATTTTTTGAAAGGTTACAAACAGGGTTTTTATAAATGTGAACTTGAATTTTATCAGATACCTTGCTAATGTCTATTTAAATTATTTACAGTAGGCGATCACTAATTGAAGTCTGAAAGATTGCTTTTTAAAATATTATATATTTATATGACAGTTTTTGTAGGTTTTCACTTTGTCATTCTTTAAATAATGTATTTTTTTCTCCTCAGACTGCCTTGGCTCTACTATTTTTGCACCAATCAAAGCTGACTTATTTGGGAACATCACAGTAAATACGATTAAGTGATCTGAGTTATAAAGCTGTTACTGTACTCTCATTGTAATAATAAGAAAAATAAATCTATAATCTTATTTTAATGATTAGAAAATCAAAGCAGTTTATGACACCAACCCAGGACGATTCAAGACACTTCAGCAGATTTTGGAGGCAGAGAAGGAAATGCATGGAGCAGAATGGCCTAAAGTTGGAGCAACGTTGGCTCTCATGTGGCTAAAAAGGTGAGAGAAATTTGAGTTATAGTATTGTTGACAAACTGCGTACCTGTATAATTACTGTGCACATATTCTTTTAAAAAAGGGGTCTACGATTTATCCAAGTCTTCCTTCAGAGCCTGGTGGATGGTGAAAAGGACGAAAACAACCCAAACCTTATTCGAGTCAATATCACCAAGGCCTATGAAATAGCTCTGAAAAAGTACCACAGTTGGTTCGTGCAGCAGCTTTTCAAGGTGAGTTCCGTGTTTTCAGACTTGACTTTTAGGACAGATGCAGCATATGACTTTATCTGTTTGACATGACGAGAATAGTGCCACCTTAAAATATGAAGAGTGGTGTATAAATCTGGTCTACCTGTTTCCTTTTAGGCAGCACTTTTTGCTGCTCCGTATAAGTACGATTTCATAAAGGCCCTCTCCAAGGGTCGGGATGTCAAAGAAGAGGAATGCTTGGAGAAAATTAGGAAGTTCCTCATCAATTTCTCTACCACAGTTGATGCTATTTATGAGATGTACAGTAAGATGAATGCTGAGCTTGACTACACAGTGTGACCGCAGGGTTCCTCTTTCCTCCAGCGACCAGTTTAGTTTACAAAGTCGATTTCCATTAAATCATTTACATTCTGCAGTCTGGAGCTCGTGAGTCTACAGGTTGACCTGGCTCCATTCAGGTTCTCTGACAGCTTCCTGTGTATTTACAAACCCTGTCACACGTATCAAATGTTTGTGCACTTTTAATTATTTGTGTGCCTGCTCTGGCTTTCTTGGTGCACCTTCTCCTAATTGCTGTTTTATTCTGTTTCACACAGTATGAAGAGCCATGTGTCTATCTTTATCTTTACAGTATGTGTTATGTTTAAAATGTATTGCCAGATATTTCTTCAGAAATTGAAAAATATATTGTAAATTTAGATTTTACCTCAACATTTAATAAGTGATGTGACTGATGTCAACATAATGAGCTGTTGTCACTATAACAACTGAATCAAATAAAAAAAATCTAATCATGACACTATAATGGGTACCATAGTTTTAATGATTAAGTAAAACATCTTACAGCTTAAAATTAAATATTTACAGTAATAAGGTTTGTACATGTGATCTGTGTACAATGTTCTGTAAAACCAGGATGTTCGTACTATACAGTGGTTAGGTGACAAATGGCCTTTAGTATTGTACACCTGTTTGTGCTTTAAGCTGGAAGTACGGATCATTTAAATGATCATGTCAGCTTTTCTGCCTTTTATCAAATGTATTTTTATACATGTCAGTTTTTGTAAACCAGACAGGCCAATTAAGAGAAAAAATTACATTTTTTCTTAATGAAGGTCTGGCCTGTTTTATAATACCCCTTTGCTATGCAGGACCTGAATATATTCCCTCATATATTGCTGATATATCCCGTTTTGCATTACAATGTTTTGCCTTCAACAGTGTTGTTACAAAGTGTGACTTCTGAGGCGTAGCGGTTACACACAGGTTATGCTGATGGCCTTTAGTAACTTTTTTGAGCGCACACGCTTGCCTCACGTCTCTGACTGAAATCACGTTGCAGTGTGTGCAGTGTCCCGTGCACATTCATCTTGTGTTTTCTGCCTATGTAAACTATAATTTGCAATAAAAATATGTGCAAGAATTTATATTTGCTCCTTTAATTCCTTTCTTTACTTTCTGTGCATCTCTGAACTCCATACTATTATTTCTAGGTACTTGTGCTGTATATCTATTTATAGTTTGACTCCACCAATTTCAGAGAGAAGTATTGTAGTTTTTACACTTGTGCTGTAATTTAGTCATTTACAATGATGAGCTTAATACTTAGACATCCTTACACCATAATTTATCTTAATGTTTTAGAACAAAAATGTTTTTAAAGTTATTCCTCTTCCACAGTGTTCTACTCCTTTTTGATTTTGTAGTAATAGTTGAGATATGGATCACTATTAGTAAAATTCTGCTGGCAAAAGGTCAGTAATTAAACTTTTAAACTTTTGCCTCCAACAGAAGTGAAAGGTAATTCCCTCCGGTACAACTACTAAACAGACGTGGTCTGGTCTTAATATTTTAAAATCCAACAAAAAAGCAAAAACAAATCATCGACCTCGTTGAAGCGTCCACACTCCGTGATGACACGTACAAACCTGTACAAACCCACTTTGTTGTTACCTGTGGAAAAACCTGCTCAACTGGACGAACAGGTTTGTGTTGTAGCCTGAGGCGTCGGGGAGCGCGCCACCCAGCGGCCAGCGCGGGAACTGCACCACATGCTTCCGCGTTGGCTGGGCTCTCGGGCAAGGTGAGCGACAGTGTCCCACCCAGAAAAGAGAGAAGGAATCCGGTGAAGGCATCATCTGTTTTAACACGAGGCGGAGGAAAGTTGTACAGTAGCTTAAAGAAAAGCTGCAGCCGCGGCGCAGAGAAGTCGAGGGAAAGTTTCCAGCCTGTCGACAAAACTGCAAAGAAACTTTTTGAAGGAAATAAGAGAAGAAAGTTTCAGCGAGGTAAGAAACAGCTCTTACATATGTCCTGTTTGACTTTGGTTTTAATTGATGTCTGAGAAACAAAAACAAACTTTTTATGAATCCCGAACGTTCATCAAGTTTAGCTATAATTGAGTTTCTTTAACATCAGTTTTATTGTGTAAAATTATTCTTTTTTGTTTGAATGTTTCTTTGTGTGTTTTTTTTAGACCACCTATATAAAGTTTTTTTTTAAATCATGTTCATTACCACGAGCCCATTGAAATCCAATATTTATGAATATTACATTTCATGTTTACTTTTAATCCCAATCAGTCCCTGGGCTCCATGCAGAGCCTCTTTTGTTCTAGATTATGTCCATATCAGCCGGGGCAGAGCAGGAAGTCCCACATCTGAGAGGGGACGTAAGAGTCAGTCACACAAACTGTCGATTCTCACTTTTCGGCCCGATAAGTGGAAGTATTGTGTGAGCACATTCGATGATGCCGTTCTATCACTCACACAGGTTTAATGCTCGTTCTTCTCTGCCCTTGGTCACCTCCACTAAATAACTGAATCTTTTGCTCCGCAGCTTCAGGAGAGTTTGCGTGGGACAGCTCTCCCCCTGTCCTGTCTTTTTGCTTATCGAAGTGTAAAGGCATGATAATCCCATGTGTCAGTCAGGGTTCTGAGTCATCCCTCTCCCTTAGCGGGACCCCAGATCCCCTGTTTGTGTTGCTGCTTCGCAGCACTGATAAGTTGTCTGTGTCTCGAATAAACTTTTCCTGTGATAGCAGTAAAGTGTTCGCTTGTGCAGGCAGAGAAGCTGGGAATTACACCACTAAACATCCGTTTATATGGATGAAGTGAATCTGCAGGGCCTTGATTTGGGGGTTTGAGTCTGCCTGCTTGAGAATACATGTCCTTGTGTCCAGTGGGAGGCCAGACTCAAAGCCAGGGTGTTGGTTTTGGCATTAGTCCTCGACCGAGTTTTCCACAGACCCCACTCCTAAATGACTGGGCTTTTTATGCTTCGTTCATGGCGTTCACCTTTTCTTTATACCTGTGCGTGTACAATTACGTAAGTAATTTGGGTCTCGGTAACTCTTTGTTTCTTCAGGACGCCCACATGCTTCGGCATCATTCCCTGTTTCCCGTCAAGAGGCATTTGGCACGTCGTTGTGATAAAAGGGATGAATGAGGTAAGATAGGGTCAAAAATGTAACCTTTGATTGTAAACTCGGATACTAATATCTGCTATAGTTAAATTAAGTTTCCTTGAGACTGACCACATCCACCATCAGTCCTCCTAATGCTGCTTTGATAAGCAAGCGAATCATGGATACACGTTATGTACATTGGATGGTTAAATGCTAAGTGAGTCAGTCAATCACAGACATGTGGTTAAATTTGAACCTATTCTTGTTTTCCTCAGTGCTGTGTACTTTCCTGATTAATCCTCAGGCCATGCCACTGACTCCAAACATTTTGTCATGTTTCCACTGCAGGGCCGTTCTGCTCTCTTTAGAAGGTACCACCTGCCTGCGTCCAAGGCCGACACCAGTGACACCAATAATTCTGTTAAAGCCGCTGCCTCTGTGGACTTAGGCGATGGTGCGTCCGCTCAGCCAGAGAGCAATGCAGCGTTCCCCCTGTCTGAGCTCTCGCATCTGTTCGAGAGTGTGGATGGCTCCCCGTCGACTCAGGGCACGAGTCAGGATTCGGCTCCGGAGCAGGTTCCGCTCAGCCAGCCTCCGGAAAGCAGACAGAATCTGCGGATGAAGTTCCACGGGGCTTTCAAGAAGGGTATTACCAACCCCATGGACTATTTGGAATCTACCATATCTGATTCGAATGTGGTCCCAGCCCCCAAGAAAGCTCCCATGGACTCACTCTTTGACTATGGAACCTACAGCGATGTAAGCAACCCAAAGCGACGCAGAAAGAAGCTTCTGAAAGGGTGAGGAGCCTCACCGCGTTTCCACGTTTTCAACAGTTGTTTGTTCTTTTGCTCTAGCAGAAATAGACTCAAGTTTTTTCTTTTCCAGGGATGAAAGGGCAGGTTTTGAAAAAGGTTGTCATAAAAACAAAAACCGTTCTACAACTGGCGCTCTGTAGACAGAGGTGTGCCACATGATGAAGTATTTACACACACACACAGTGAGCAAAGCCGTCCTTCATTTAGCCCATTCACTGATCTAACAGAGAGCATGTTGTTGGTTCCCCGGCAGCCGTTGAGGTAATATTTAGGCTGCTGTATGTTTCTGGCTGCTGTAACTGTCCCATTTACACAGAGTGGGTTTGTTGAACTCAAGGGTGTGGGGGTAAGTGACTAAAAGATGGTTAGTTGAAGTCTGTGAATTGAAAGGGAGCTTTTTTTTTTTTTGACAAAGCATCGTGTCATGCTTTTCTGTCTTCCCAGGAAAACTGAGACATCCTGCACTGATGGCTCAGATTCACCAAACTTAAACCCACCTAAGGTCATGAAAACATTCAATCGCAGCCTCCTCTTTGATTGTGTGTCACGTGGAGACCCCGGGGCCCTCGAGGGTCTGTTGGAGTACCTGCAAAGTAATGGGAAGAAGTTAACAGATGAGGAATTCAGAGGTGAGACAAAGAGGCTTGGGTTGTCTCTCCCATTGCTTGTCCTCTGTTTAAACCAAGCACTGAAAAGTCAGATTTTAAGGGAATAAAAAAGGTTTAAGACAAAGATGGCAACGATTTCTTCCCGAAGTCTTTTAAAGTTTTAGTTAAGAGCGTTTAACTCCAGTAATGCAGCAAATGCCGTAAAGCAAAAGCAAATCCTCTGGCTGCTTTACAGTTGACCTTTAGTATTTCCTCTCTGTTCCTCTCTGCTGTTTCTGGTGCAGAGGATTTTAGAGGGCAAAGGTGGAGGGTTGTTGTAGAGTCTTTATCCCTGTTTTGTTTTTGTCCCGCTAGAGGCACACCCAAAAAAATACTCCGTGTGTGAGTTTTTCAGGCTTATAACAAGGAGCAGAGAAAAGTCACAGCAAACTGTCGTCTCTCTGAGACCTACATTAAACAAGGCTTTACATTCTTCATAAATGGACCCTTTGACCCCTGTTTGTTCTTTTAATCTAGCATGTATGCAGTTTACTTAAATATATACAATAATTCTCAGTTTTTCTTAATTAAAAATAATTTAACATTAAACAACGCTGATAAATTTATAGGCATAGAACAATAATTAACGTAGATTGCAACCATGGGAATTGATTTAAAAATACCATAACATCAGTGTAATATAATTTAAGCCAACACATTTTAAACTTGAAGGGTCGATGAAGGTGTAGTTGAATTCGTCTGATGGAGCTGTGTGGAAATCCCGGCCCACTATATGACACATTAAATCCTTATGTATAACTAAATGTCTCAATTAAAAATACTATGTTTTCATTTGCCTTTGTACCAGAGCCATCCACAGGCAAGACATGTCTGCCCAAAGCTCTGCTGAACCTTTACGGGGGTCAGAACGGCACCATCCCTCTGCTGGTGGACATTGCAGAGAAAACCGGAAACCTCAGAGAGTTCATAAATACACCCTTCAGGGACGTCTACTACAGAGGTACGGGAATAATTCTACAACATGCAGTTACATTTGTAATTTAAAGGAGTGGCCTGAACAAATAAGAATCTAATTTGATGTCCTGTAGAAGACTGCGGTCGGAGATGAAGCTGGCAGAGCCAGTATTTTGTCGCTCTGTACTTGCCAGGCTTCCAGTTGGGACCCAACTGTGGGGAAAAGGAATGTTTCTGCTGCGTCTGTATGCAGCAGTGTAAATGAGAACAACCAGGCCTCCTTTGTTTGGATACCATTCCCCTTTATCGTCAGCTGTAAGATAACTGAGGAAGACCTTATCATAGGAAATGTGATGTTTGTATTTATTTTTCATTTGCATATTTAACTTATCTCTCCGTCAGTTAAAAAAT
The DNA here is from genome assembly GCA_033026295.1 of Channa striata. Classification (NCBI taxonomy): domain Eukaryota; kingdom Metazoa; phylum Chordata; class Actinopteri; order Anabantiformes; family Channidae; genus Channa; species Channa striata. The sequence continues at coordinate 6,860,513 of CM065178.1, forward strand.
GTTTTCTCGTGAACTGTTCAAAGGCTTCGATTTTGTGTGTTGACACTATAGAAACATCCTTTACGTAAACGCTGTCCCGACCCTTTGGATGATCTCCATGCTTAAGCTCATAATCACTTTCACACGTGAAAAAAATCTGTAGACAAATGAAAGAGTTAACATTGTTGTGCTTTTGCAAGTCAGCACGCTTACAGAATGTGTCAACGTAATGAAATCCACACGCATCAATTTAGTCATTAGCTCTTGGAAAGCACACCCTTTTGGATTATAATTTTCACTTGAACACAGCACACAAAGCAGCGGAATGAAATGCAGCTTCTGTGTTTTGTCTCGTTTTGCTCTCAGGCCAAACGGCGCTCCACATCGCCATAGAGCGGCGCTGCAAGCAGTATGTTCAACTGCTGGTGGAGAAAGGAGCTGATGTTCACGCTCAAGCAAGGGGACGTTTCTTCCAGCCAAAAGATGAAGGGGGCTACTTCTACTTTGGTAATGACCTTTATCTGCACAAAGGTCTTTTTCTGAACAACCGAGTTCATTGTGTTTCTGTCACACACTGACCTGAGGTGGTAAAGCACGATCGAACACAGAGTTCCACAAAGCTGTTTATATATTTTGTGCCACATACGGCCACAATGATGAGGTGTGTTTGAGCTTTCTATGACTCCACTGGCAACTTTTCAATTTCCTTTATTCATAAGGTGTTATCCAGTCCTTTACCGGCTTGGTGACGTAAACTATGGCAGCGGCCAGTATAAAATAGTAAATTCGTGTCACATTTTCCTAGCAAAAAACCCTGTTGCCATGGAGAAATGAGGTGACACTACATCCCACTCCTGCCCATTTTAACGTGTCTAGTTTCACTGGACTAGTCCGGTGACTCCTATGGTCAAGTGGTGAGTTCCACCTTACAACCAGTGTTTTTAAAGTGTAGTATGAGGAAATAATAAAAAAACAAGTATTCTGTCTTCTGTTCCAGAGATTTCAGTGAGAGGTGATGAATTGTAAACATGATTTGCTGGTATGAAGGACTGACTGATGTCCATGATCAGAAATATGAATAAAAAAGAGCTGGTAAATTCAACTCAGCACTGCTCTCTGCTGGCAAACTTTCCCTCAGGCTGTACTGCATCTATCACATTATGGCACTTGGACAAAGTGTGTTTTTATTTATCAATTTTCTATATAATCTTGTGATGATAATTTAAGTAGAATTTTATTTTAATATTACTCTCTAAAAATATGTAAAAAAAAAAGGCAGATAAGGCTTGTTATTTACTTTTTTTTACCCAATGCATTTTTTTTTCTCTTTTGATTATATTCAAGCACTATAGTCCTCACTCATCACAGAGGAGATGATTTCTATTTGCACTTAGCACGGTTGTCATTCCCAAATCCCAGCGTGTCCGGGCACAGTGTGAGTAATTTGCTGCGGAGCTTTGCACTGAGGTGAACAGGAACCTGGCAGGGCTGATGGCTAATGGGATTTAGACTCACGCTAACACTCTGCATGCACCCGTGCAAATCCATGAAGAGGAGCGTTTCTATGCGAGGTGACAAAGTAATCTGTCACCCATGGCAACGGCTCATTTTCAGCAGCTGCTTTTGGCACTCTGGCCCCATTGCGCCCCTCCCTGAAACAACTGCTAATTGTACTGTTTTCATAGCAGGGATTTAAGTCAAATCTTTGATCCATGTTTAGTATGCTTTGCAAAAAAATATACACGCCAGTTACAGCTCTTAATTAACCCTCCTGTTGATTTTCTTATTTTAAATCTGAAATGCAGGTCTCTTGAGCTTCAGTGAATTTAGCACGAAGTGAGTGATCCCCGTCTCTCTCTGTTCGCTCAGGTGAGCTTCCTCTCTCCCTGGCTGCATGCACTAACCAGCCCGACATAGTGCACTACCTGACCGAGAATCCGCACAAGAAAGCCGACCTGCGGCGCCAGGATTCCCGTGGAAACACGGTGCTGCATGCCCTGGTGCACATCGCAGACAACACCAAGGACAACACGCGCTTCCTCACAAAGATGTATGACCTGCTGCTAATCAAGTCAGCCAAGCTGTACCCCGACTGTAGCCTGGAGAAAGTGCTCAACAATGACAGCATGTCACCTCTCATGATGGCTGCCAACCTGGGCAAGATAGGGGTAGGAATAATGACACATTACGTTGTCTAGTCAATATACTAAAAGTTGTAGTCAGTGTCTTTCTACGTGATGTAATATTGTTGTGCCCAAATGTCGGCTTGTCCACGTTCTTCAGATTTTTCAGCACATTATTCGACGAGAGATTAAAGATGAGGATGTTCGTCATCTATCTCGTAAGTTTAAGGACTGGGCTTACGGCCCAGTGTACTCCTCACTCTATGATCTGTCTTCACTGGACACATGTGGAGAGGAACCATCTGTACTGGAAATCCTGGTTTACAACAGCCGCAATGAGGTGAATTAAGAATTCATTTTTGTTTTAGTTGATCTGTCATTCCAGCAGCTAAATCACCAGTTGTTTATTTTATAATCAGCTTTTTAAGAGCAAACCCACAATGAAAATACATTTTTGAACATTATTTCATCAAAGATCAGGACTTTGTTGTATAACTTTGATTTGATTATGTTGGTTCCCGCTGTCAGAACCGCCATGAGATGCTGGCGGTGGAGCCCATCAATGAGCTGCTGAGGGACAAATGGCAGAAGTTCGCTGCTGTCTCTTTTTACATCAGCGTGGTTTCCTACCTCATCACCATGATCATCTTCACCCTAGTGGCTTATTACCAGCCAACACCGGGAACGGTGGGCATGAAACTACTGAAAATGTGGATGTTTCACAGCAAGTGAACTGATCAATGATTCATGATGTGAAATTGCTAAATGTGCCCGTACAGCACCAAAAGTTTAACACACACCACAGCAGGTTTATTAGTTTTATATATTTATTACGCATTATATGTTCTGCATTTTTTATGTAGACACACACACATGTGCTGTACATTAGGGAGCCTAATGCTGCACATGAAATGTTATTGCATGATATTCCATGTTTGAACCAATTCGTGACAAATTATTACAAATTTGTTAAAGGAACATTTAAAGATTTTTGCAAAAATGCTTGTCTGGGCAATAGACAGGTAGGAATATTAAGACCACTGGCATATACTGTATGTACACAACAATTGTTTGTAACACATTATTCAATCTGTATGCAAAGTGAAACGTGAAAATAACAATAAATGTGCACGGTTGTGTGCTAATACTAAACTAAACTTACCAGTCATTTGTCCTTTTTTCCAGCCTCCGTATCCCTACAAAACATCCGCAGACTATCTGCGGTTGGCTGGAGAGATTGTTACCTTGGCTTCGGGAATCTTCTTCCTCCTCACCAATGTGAGTCATTATCGGACTTTATAGTTTGACTGTTTGTTGTTCATCTGTCGGTTACCAGATAAAACTATTAAGAAGTTGTTGTCAGTGTGGAAATGTTTTTCGGCTGCTCTTTGCAGATTAAGGACCTCTTCATGAAGAAGTGCCCCGGAGTGCAGTCTTTATTTATTGATGGATCTTTTCAACTGCTTTAGTAAGTTTCCACCCTTCATCCTCTCTCCGCCTTTGTTCCTCACCTCTGCCATAGCTCTTGCTGCCTTTCGCCCGAGGCACATTCTGCATCCTCTTAATTGAGTCATCTAATTAATTTCTCAACCTCCTCCCCGGCATGTTTTTTTTACTTTATATTTTTAATGAAACCCACGATCCAAACAAAGAGCAGAGAATGTCGAACACCCCTCTGAACCTTGTTGATTTAAATAATTAGCAACGTGGGTGTGATGTCTACATCCTGTTACAGGGCTAAATGCCAGCAATCACTTCTTCCTGCCATCATATGTTAGTTGAGTGTCCTAGACTTCAGCTTTGCAAATGGTTCTTTGACAGTGATGTTCTCTTCCCACTCTAGTTTCATCTATTCTGTACTGATCGTGGTCACAGCTGCTCTCTACCTGTCTGGCATTCAAGCCTATGTGACTGTGATGGTGTTCGCACTTGTGCTGGGCTGGATGAACACGCTTTACTTCACCAGAGGCGTGAAGCTCACTGGCACCTACAGCATCATGATACAGAAGGTTAGACTGTAAAAATGGTTCATGGTCATTGTTCATTAACTTGAGTGGTTTTGTGTTTAATGAAGGATATTGTTTTGGTTCTCAGATTCTTTTCAAAGACCTTTTCAGATTTCTGCTCGTGTATGTCCTCTTCATGATTGGATATGCATCAGGTACGTTAATAGTTTTCTGAGTTTAATATTTTACAAGATACAGTTATTTGAATTTATTTGCAAATAATAGATCAGATGTCTTGTTCTGTTTTTATCTTTTGCTTGCTCTAACCTTAAATCCAGTAGTGTTTGCCCCGCTATAGAGTCTTTATGCTAAGCTAACTATACCATGGCTTCTGTCCGTATGCAAATTGAAGCTTAAAATCATAAAATGGTAATTTATGTGGATTATGTGGCAAACTACTACATCCCGCCACTAGTCTTTATGCAAAGTTCTCATATTTAGTGTTCAGATATGCGAATGGTATAGGTCTCTTTATCAACCTCTGCTGTATCTTCCCTCTACACAGCACTGGTGTCTCTGCTGACACCATGTCCTACATCAGGCCCCGAGTGTGACAACGGCTGCCCCACCTACCCCAAGTGCAGGGACCCAAACACCTTCAGTGTTTTCCTGTTGGACCTTTTCAGGCTGACCATCGGGATGGGAGACCTGGACATGATCCAGAGCGCACAGTATCCAGGAGTCTTCCTCATCCTGTTGGTTACCTACATCATCCTCACTTTTGTACTGCTGCTCAACATGTTGATCGCTTTAATGGGGGAGACGGTGGGGGCGGTGTCAAAGGAGAGCAAGAAGATCTGGAAGCTTCAGGTGAGCGACCTGTTTGGGGTGCACAGTGACAAATGAGTCTCTATTTAATGTTAGTCCTCAATATTTGGTTTAGTTAAAGGCTAAAAAGTTTATTTATTATAATTAGCAGGGACTTATTGACTCTTTACTCTTTATTGTTTTGTAGTCATAAAGTTTTAGTTTAATTCTTCCAGATTTTGATACATGCTGCCCCTACACATATAAGGCGAAAAAAAATTTCCTTGGTTGTGTCTGCAGTTCTGAAAAGAATTCATCAAGCACTATGAGTCTACAACCATGTTTAACTTTTCTAAACCGTTTGGATTTTGCTGAGAGTCACGAATTACAGAGATCTGACAACGTGGCAAATTGAGACGACAGTCTGCATTACCTCTAATTGAACATGCTTAAATGTGTGACAAATGTGTGTTTGCAGTGGGCAACAACTATTCTGGACATCGAGCGCTCCTTCCCAGTCTGCCTCCGCAAGTCTTTTCGAGCTGGGGAGATGGTGACTGTGGGGAAGAACTGTGACGGCACACCTGACCGACGCTGGTGTTTCAGGTATTTTGCGCGAGTCGGTATTACTGTCACTCTGCAGACCCAAAAGGAAATATGCTCACCTCCATTATGTCTTATTACATCAGGGTGGATGAGGTCAACTGGTGTCACTGGAATCAGAACCTGGCGATAATCAATGAGGATCCAGGCAAGAGCGAGACCAGCCAAGCGAACGGGTTGCAGCAGAGCGTCAAAGCCTTGAGGAGAGGTGAGATATTCACTGTTCTCTCATAAACGGATGCACAGGCGAATACAACGCACTGTGCGCATCGTGTGTTCGAACAGACAGAAGAAATTTCTCTTTCTTTTTCATCTTCCTTCAGATCGCTGGTCTACAGTTGTCCCACGGGTGGTGGAGTTAAATAAGTCTCCGCGGTCTCATGATTCGGTGATAGAGATGGATCGGCTGACACCCAGGCACTGACACCTGCAGATGACTGTACAGTCATCGGCATCGTCAGGGTCCGTCTGCACGGGACGGTTTGGCCAATAAGGGAACCAGGTTGCACAGATATCATTTGAATTTTATTCAGAGGAAGAATAAGAAATGTTACAATAAGACGAATCAGTGTAATAGGACAAAGGACTGAGCATATAGAGACACTGGATGTGAAAAACACTAAATTTACTTTAAAAACCATAACCCTGAGGTTTTAAAGAAAAATACATTTATAAATCATTTTGAATCATTTTTTTAGCAAGATGACCTGTAAAATAACTTTTTTACTCAATAAGAATAAGGGACTTGATATGAAATTGTGATTGTAAACAGATACTCAGGAATTTAATAGTCTAAAAATTTCAACGTTTCCTTGTATGGTTATAGCAAATAGAGCCATGGCTTCTCGAAGCAGTTAAGAAGCATAAGTACTGTATTATTGCTTTAGCAGTATGTATCAATTAATCCGGCATCTACATATATCATCACAATGGAAAGTATTTCTTCACACATTTATTTGTACACATCAAACAGTACTTTTTAATTTTTACATTTTTTTAGAGCTGTCCATAGATGTTATAGTATATGTGCTCATTTAAATGCTTATTGTTCAGACACTGCTTTTGCAGAGTATAGAACTGCAAGTATCTATTTTATACTGTATATTTTTTCATTTTCTATATTTTATTAATTAGTTTCAGAACAATGACAGTCTCAGGCTTGGACTGCCAGTTCAGGCAGCACGGCAGCCTTCATTTGATCTGAAACAATGTGCCACGCCAATTTGTGATGTGCGCATTATTATTTCAATACAATGACATTGTTCCTAACGAGATGGGCATGACGAGCAGGTTGTAGTTGTCAAGCAAATATGCAAATACGAGACAATAGCCTTCCGTGTTATAGTTTGTCTTTGAATTTCCAGAGTTATTGTTCCTTTGCAGCTGGGGTATTTGCATAATCAACTCTCAGACCTTGTCATTATGTACTTCCCCCTATTTACTGCAGTGTTTTCATTACAGCTGGCTCTTTGCCCTGCACACCATCGTGTTTATGCAGATCTACTATATGTATGCATGTGTTTGTGTTTTTGTGTGACACAATGAGGTTTGATTAAGAGCAGATAGTCCATAACATACATTTTCACTAGTTCATGACTGCTAAAGGTCACAGGTCATTGTTCAATTTGTTTACATTCCTTTTATGATTTCATGTTGTATGTACATTTCTGCACAGAACAATAAACACTGAGGTTATTATTTAAATCGTTGTGTTGCCTGCTCCTTTTTTAACTGGTTTATTGAATGATTTCATCTCTCTATATGTTTATTTTTTTAAAATCTACAGTATATCAATATATAAATCCTATATATAGTATTTTACCGTACATTAGTATAATTGATAAATATTTGAATATATCTGTATATGTACATATATCATCAAACGATTATAAACATACATATTTTCATTCTTTGCTCTGCCTTATTTTACTGAAAGTCAAGAATCACATTTTTGTTCTAAGCTACTGTAAATCAGTGCATCAAGTGACAACATTAATATTACATTGTTTTACGTGACCATATTTTAAGAAGATGCTTTTGATGTGCACATTCATTCCACTCCACATCAAAGCAGATAAAAAGATTTCGATTAAGGTTCGCCTCACCTGTCGTGCATCGGTTGCAGTCCTCCCTCTGGCCTGCTGATGGCTGCAGAGCTCTAAACTCTCTGATGCATGTAGTGATCCCACATGAAGAAGGCCAGTGTTAGAATTTAGGTGCAAACTGTTTTTACAATAATAGGTTACACAGTCTTGCAGTCCACTCATGAAATCTTTTCTATTCCGGATCTCAAGTCTCGTTGACTTCGCTGTAACTCCTGGCCAGTAATTATTAGTCTTTTGGCTTTCTAATAAAACTATAAGCTGGCAACAATTTAAAATCTGCTTGATTGAACATTACACCTCACCCTTCCCTCTCCTCTTTAAAATGTTTCATTTGGATAACCAGGGCCTCTCTCTAACCCCCACACACACACACACACACACACACACACACACACACACACACACACTCTTACTTGAGGCCAGCAGCGCTGAAGGACACAGGGAATCTTTTGCCACCTCAGAGAAGAGGCTAATCCTCTTTGCCCCAACTTTAACTGGGCCACTAATCCTCCAGGTTTATCTAAGCAGTGAGCACCTAGCACTGCTGACAACTTGGCCTGCCCTCCTCCATGCAGCCTGTTAAGTAGGGCAGGGCTCGGTCCTGCAAGTGTCACTGTCAGCAACTCTGGAACTGCACAGTTGCACAGGAAGTGCGAGCTGTTGACAAAATGGCTCGCTCGCTTGCAGCGTGTGTGTGTTCGCTGCCACAAATGCGTCTCAAACAAACAAAGTGACAGCCAGGCAGGATCATGTCGTAACAGTCCTCATTTAGTAAACCGACATGAGGGAAAGTTGACAGTCTCAGCCAAAGGTCTTAAGTAAACTAACTAGCTTCCATATTGGCAGTACAAATTGTTTAGCTATTGTCCAGCCAGTTAAGCTTTAAGGTGTTTAGGCTGATGATTCTCAAGCGGATACGGGGCTGGACGCGGGCCAACTCATTCTTTATTCACCGAACAACACTACAGAGTGTCTGACGGCGGCAAGTACAACACAGAGAAGTACACCCTGCCTCACTGATCGTTGCATTTCAACGAAAATTGCAAAAGGCAGCAAAGATCGTCACTCAATCATTTTCTTGAATAAAAGATCAAATTAAGACTAAACTCCAAAGGCGAGGCAAACCAGGTCAGTGCTAATTCTTTTCCTTGAAACAATTCCTTGAAATTCCTGCCGTGATCCCCAATGAAACATTTCAGCAAAGCATGGCATTTCTAAATGGAACGAACAATCACTGGCACCACTGGGAGATGAGCAGCAAGAGACATATTGGTTAGGTGGCGTGTGAAATGACCTTTCTGTTCATCTGAGATGAAGCGAGGCTGCTGAACCCAAAATGATTCAGAGTGTCTAAACTGACAGGCGAGGGCACGGCCGCGACAGAGAGTCAGCCTGCTGCCCGGCCTCCGTAGGCATCTCTCATGATTTATTGTTAAATTGCCAGGGACTCAATGTGGCGTGCAGGTGAATGAGTTTTGCTAATAAGAGAAGCATTTCTGCTCCACAGAGCTCTTTTTCTGTCTGAGCGAGCGTGTATGAAATCAGTGTGCAGCCTCAGTCCCACATGCTCTGGTGGAGGCGGCTGGCTCATCAGTCTATGGCTTATCTGATGTTTTAGGTGGGTGGAGAGGTTGGGAGTGAGGAGAGAAAGGAGAGAAAAAGCATCAATATTGAGTTCTTGAAGGCACCTGTGTTGTTAAACATTTAGAGCGTGCGTATGGAATGTTCCTTTCCTCCAGGAAGTGGATCAAATCCTCAGAAAAACGACAACCTTTGGTTCAAGTGTTCTGCACTATATAGACTGATGAAATAAGAATATGACCTGAACATATGTTACTGAAAATCTAACAGCTTGCTGTTTTTTTTTGCTCACGTGTGAGCTGCACAGATCACTATCGCCGTGGTTTCATTTCGATTAACCTTAGCAGAAATGACACATTCAGACGGCTGATAATACCTTATTAGCCGTTTGACGTCTTGAACATCCCGTTTCAGAGGAAGAGGACACCTTGCCTTTACCGCTCCGATAAATTATGTGTAAAGAGATTTAGCTCGCCTTTGCCTCTGCTTAAGCGCAGTTTCGCCAAAGCCTCATCCAGGGAAAATGTCAATCATTCCCGCACTGATGTATTTTCTTCCTTTGCTGTTTGATTAGTCAAGGTTGTTCTCCACACATTTACAGCAGCAAAGGTGAAAACAGGCAACAGCAGCATTGTTGAGCCTTGCATACGGACGTTACGTGTGAAGCCAATCCTAAGACTCATGTACTTACCCTCGTTACAGTGAGGCCTTTTCCATACAGGAATATGTTTACAGCAAAAAAAAGAGCGAAAGACAAAGAGATAGAGGGGTCAATTATGTATAGCAGCAGAACCAGCATAGAAGTCATCTGCTTTATTTACTTAAGTCAAACAATAATACATAAGAGAGGAGAGGTCAAATGAAAACCAACCATCAACATTAAAATAAAGAAATTTCAGTCCTGAGATTGACAAACAGCAGGGAACAGACAAAATATCTACTGTGGTCGTTGGGATGGAGAGGAAACAGTGGCAGTTTCAGCAAATTGAAGATGATGGGGAGATTGGGGAGATTGCAGAACCGGAGAGGGGGTTGAAAGTAAGCAATCACTGGGATGCTTGGCTGTAGGCACATTCAAAAGTTGAAAACCCCACGGCTAAAGGATTTTACAGCTTTTTTTTTTTACGGTCAGACTCCTTATTTCGAAATCTAAGACTCGTATATTATCATTTTCAAAAAAAAAAAAAAAAGCAAGGTATTCTTTACATTTTTTCATCCTGAGGAGACAAAATCATTTTAAACATAAATACAACACTGCAGGGAGAACAATAAGAGAGATGCTTTATAGATTTCCCATTTCCATATATATTATTTTCTCAAGGTTGTGGCACCCTCAGACTTTGGCAGCGTTGGTGCATTTGAGATCATTCGGGAAAAAACAGCCCTGTTTGTCCACAGGAACATTCTGAGAGCCACGCAAACAGTAAAAGAAAACAGAAAGGAAAAAAGCAAAATCCCCAGACTTTTGTGTTTAAATTGGATACAGCGATATACCCTCCGCATAAAGTAGATGAATTTTTGGATGCCATAAGCTTTTTCAGCTGAACATACATGTCCTGCGATGCAGAGGGAATAAAGCACGGTAATCTCCTGGAATTACGACCTGCTGCATTGCTCTCGAGCTGTGCCTTTGGAAAACGACAGTGATCTGTGCTAATTTTTTGTTGCTAAAAACAATAAAACCGAATGGCGTTTACATGACCCATCCGGCTTTATCCATTAGCGCTAAACAGATGGCAATGTGCTCCAACACCGTGGCAAAACACAGCAAATCCTTTAGTGATATTGTGCGATACAGGTATGGGGCTGGTGGGTTTAACTGTAAAAGCCTCCACAGGACCATCTGAATTATTGATTAAAGTATTTTCTTGCTAGGTAGGAGCCAAATAGTGAGGCCTCGTGACTTTATCTTCTCTTAGATGCTAAGGAGGGATGCTGGGAATGACTCGGAGATGAGAGCCCCAGGGGCCCAAGGGCAGCCAGGGGACATGGCTGGGGTTGACCAAAGTGGCATGGAGGGGACGTTGCATCCCACTTCCACCCTTCTCTGTCATCTGTAGGTTAGAGAAGCAGAGCCAAGACTCTACAGAGGGAGCAGCTGCCTTTATTTTTCCGAACCCTCGCTCTCCTCCCGTTCCCTCTGTTCTGAAGCTGCCGGGGCTGACCCTGCTTTAAACGCCTCCATCCACTCTCCGTCCTGCTCAGTAGTATTTAAGGTGCGTAATATGCGACGAGACCTTTGCGCTGGGCAAAGGTCTTCGTGGACTTATTGGGATTTACTAAGGGATTTTTACAACCCGCATTAGTCATTGCCCCTCGACTTTGCCCTCTGGCCGTCCTCATGAGCGTCTCATTGCCCTTGAAAACAGTCAATAGTCTGTAGCCACAGAAATAAGTTATAGATCTAAATGTCCTCTTTCAGGTGGCATTTGAACGGTGTCATTTTTCATTGCCTTTGGAAGAATATTTTGCCAAGGAATAACAACTTAATTACAAATGAAGATATTACCGACTAGAGTTTAGTAAATTGAGGCACAGTAAGTTTTTCGGTGAGAAAGGTGATTTCTTCCGAGACTGAATCTCAATATGAGACCACAGAGCCAAAGAGGGAAGCTGAAACCAGCACTAGGAACATGGCAATTATCCTGATTACTGATGCTTCGAGGCTTCTCTGACCCCAAAACCCCTCCCTGTATCTTTCTCTTCTTTCTCTCCCGTCTCTTTTCTCGGAGATCTGTCACATTGCACCGGGCCCCTCAACCAGGCAGGGAGCAACCATGTATAATCCAACAGAAAACAAATCCCCTCGATCAAACACAGCCCAGCTTTTAAAGCAGGCCTCTGAGCCCGGGCGCCATGGTGCGGTGCTGAGGCCCTCTGAGACTCTGTGGAGGCTGTGATTTAGCATCCCCCCCCGCCCCCACAAACCCTGCTGTCCTCCCCTTCAACGCCAGCCAGCCAGTCCTAACCTTCAGTTTGTTTAAGCACTGCTGAACCCTGTTGGCCTCGGACAGGGGGAGGGTGGGCTTAGATAATGACATGCCATATGCCACTCTGCCTCTGCAGCTGAGTGAGCTGTGCATGGATCAGCTCAGGCACAAATCTATTTGAAATTTAATTCTATTATACTAATATGGGCTAAGCGTCCATTGTCCAAATCAGGAATAGTGGAAGGGACCCGAGTTGCAGGGCTAAGATGCATCGCATCAATAGGAGCTCATTAATGGGTGTAAAGGACCAGGGACAGACAGTTTGGAGCCTGTACAGTAGATAATGCAGCCTCAACGAAAGGATGGTGAGATTAAATAAAACTGATTTGAAATGGACATATCTGTTGAAAAAAAAAACGATTTCTTTGTATTCTGACATCAATTTCATTTTTAATATCGTTTCACTTGGCTCCAAAAAAAAAAAAAAAAAACAACCCAGATTCCTCTCAATACCTTATATAAAATTTCTTGCTATTTCAAAAGGGTTCGATTTCGACCCTTTGAGCAAATGAATCCTCTCCACTGGCAGCGCCCAGCAGCCAGGCGTCACCCAATATTCCCATTAGCAGACGCCTGGTGCCTCAGACCTCCACTGGTGGGAAAGGCCACCAGAAACTCCACCGCCTCAAGTGTCTCCTCTTCACTTCAACATCATGTGACAGGGTTTAATGCTTGGATGCAGAAGCCAAACGGAGGGGATTTAGGGACGGGATGTATCTGTAAATCTGTCAAAATATTTCTACAAGACAGAAAATATGCTGGAATCAGACTGTGGCTGGGGTATTAAGCTGTTGAAACAACATGGAAATTTTTCACTGGAATGTTAAGGAGGCTTACTGTGCAAATTTAAGCCAAGGGACTTTGTATTCTTTAGACGGAAATCTTTGTCAGCCTTCAAAGACAGTGGCATGTCTACAAACACCATTAACTCAAAATGCTCCACGTTGGGATTAAGCGAGGGTTATCTTGAGGGGGAAAAGTCAATTTATGGTCAATTTTGCAAGCGAAAATGATCAAAGAAACATTAATGTCTGTTCTTCTTGTTTCATTAACAAAATAGACATTCATTCAGGGGCAAATCATTTTTCTTCCAATACAGACTGCCCTTTATCTTTCGTTTGGTCAAAGTGTAAACATTTAAATTAATGATTGATTAAATGGAATAGGATTTCTCAATAGCAGAGGCTTTATTCCCTTCAGCACAGTACATGATCTCACTCTGGATTTCAAAGTGATGCTGAGACGAGGGCCCAAATTTCCCACTAAATTCTAGTGGACATTTGTTTAAAAAAATAATGACAGACTTCAAAGCCAAGATGTGGCTTCTGAATATCTTCTTAAAGAAATTTATTTTACACCTCAAAACAACAAAAAAAAAAGGATGGGGATAAGGGATGTGGTACACTGGGAATGTATTGACAACTGTAGTTTACATTTTTTGGTGTAAGCTCAGAGAAAAGAATGTTAATACAGTAATAATAATTGCACTTCATAAATCTAGACTGATGCCAGTATTTCCCCACAACAGAGCTCCGGCTCTCCCTTCAGTTAATAAATTCAATTTACCATTGAAATTTGACTGACAAAAGAAATGCTAATTTAAGACCAGAGGACTGCTGCACTGATCCAATTTTTCTCTTTCACTTGAATCCCACAAGGCAATAAAACATTGCAGTTATTTAAGTGCAGTACATTCAAGGGAATCTCACAGTCATAATAAATATTTCACTGCTCTGAATCATCAAGTTAAGACTGGCCTAGGCTAAATGCATCCCAACCAGGGGCTGAAATGGACAAGCAAAAGCAGTGAGAGTTGTCTCATTTCAGCGGACGCCAGAGGACAGGAAATGATTGTTTTCATTTTGTTTTGTTTGCAGGATTAGAGGTGCACAGGCCCCCGAAATAGGATTTCTATTTGTTTCCACCTCTCTCGGTCGCTGTGATAGCACCTGACAGAGGAAGGGCTACGGACCGGAAGTACAGTTTTAAAGGAGCCGTGAGAGAACTTGATCTCCAGATCCAGAGAATGTGTAAAGCCTCCAATGAAATGGTCCAAACCTTTGCGAAAGATATCCAGTACATTATCCTGTAAGATATACTATTTGTGGGACTTGTGAATCAATTTTCTGTCTTCCTTGTAGAAATCTTATGACGACACAATAAAAAAGTCTGAGGATTTTGAAGAACATAAACTAAAATGCACACACGCGCATGCATTCAGCCACATACACGCATTAACATACACTTCCGGGTATGTAGATAACCTCCCAATCACATTCTTCGTTGTAACATTTCTTTTTCTTGTTTCTTGTTTTTTTGTTTTTTTTTTGCGACATTTTCTTTTTTAAATAAGTATTTCAAGATTTATTGTAGATTCCAGTGTTGGTTAGGAAAAGAAGAGCTCTCCAACCAGGTTCTTACAGAACCAAAGCAGCGACTATGCCTCACACCTGGACATAAGAAACTGCACATCAGCTTTAGGAGGAATTATTAAATCATTAAAACAAAGATGGAAAAAAATTAAATTAAATTAAAAAAAGCATTTGAGACACTTTTCCCCTTAGCAGCCAATGTATATATTATGCCTACAAATATATAAAACAACAAAAAATAGGTTCAAGTTTTTCAAGTTTCTTAAATATATCATATCCAAACTACCCAATTCCAAACTTCAAAGTTAACAAGATTCAAGCAGTGCAATTTATGTATCAATTATAACAGCAATAATAACAATAATATTGTACTATCCTTTTAATTCCACCTTATGATCCTTGTACATAACACCCACGTACTGCCTATAATCTTATTCTTCTCGTGTATCGTTAAATTTTCTGTAGCTGTGTGTGTGTGTGTTTATGTGTAAGTACTGTGACAGAGTTTTGGATTTTGAGAGCAGCCCTAAACTTTGGCCCTTTTAAGGCCATTTCAGTGACAACCTACACAGTAGCTTCATCCTCGGTATTTGAAAGGGGGATACAAGTGGCGAATGCGCTTCACGTCAAGCTATGATTCTCATCAAAAAAAGTTCAGGCAAGTAAAACAACAAAACGCTGGAGGAAAAAAAAAAATCAATCAATCCAAAATTCCTATTGGCAAACCACACAATGGAACATCTTGAGAATCTTGAAATCCCTTTACTCGCCCACTGGCAACTGCTACCACCTCTCATTTCGGGGATTCCCGCTGCCTGCTTTCAAACCACCAAAACCTGGGTCGCACAGCACAACAACAGCTCTTTTCTATGCTCCCACACAAACTGAAATAGTGCCACTGTTAATGACTCTGTACTGTACCCCCCCAAAATACACCTCTGTTCACTTTGATTCTCTTCACAAATTCACGACTCGCGATTCGTCTCCTCCTCTTCCTCCTCCTCTATCTGTAAACAGGGAGGCGGATGTGTGCGTGCTGGTGGTCTAACAGACGTGGCACAGACACAGTCTCGTAGCCTTTGCCAAGCATCTGCTCCTTGATGCAGGGTGGGTGGATGTCATTGATCAGGTATTCCAAAGACTGCAAGCTGCTGCTCAGCACAGACGTGTTGCACAAGCTCTTGCTGGGCAGGCTGCAGCACAAGCCTCCCCCGCTGTCTATGGCCGGGTGGTGATGATGATGGTGGTGGTAGTGGTGATGGTGGTGGGGGTAGCCCATCTCTCTGTGCCCTGTGGCCGGCCCTCCTGTGGAGGTGCCCAAAAGCTCCTGGGGGTTGTAGCAGTCACTGTCGGGTGTCACCAGCACACTGTTCCACGGCGGGGCAAAGTACTGGCCCACTGAGAAATTCCCGTGCATACCCACGCAGTTCAAAGGGGAAGAGCTGACTTTGTCCAGGCCGCCTCCTCCGCTTGCGCTTGCTGTCAGATGGTAAGGTCTGGAGGAAGAGGAAGACACCTGGGCGGCCATAATCCCCCCCCCTGGAACACAAGTTTCAGGGGACTTGCTGATGGCGCCCCCTCCCCCACTGCCTCCACTGTACATGCGCAGCACAGCCTGTTGCTGCTGCTGCTGTTGCTGTTGTTGCTGCTTCTGCCAAAGGATGTAGTCCATACCTTCTGCGTACACTCCAGTCTTCATTGTCTCTGCACTTTGAGCGGGTAGCCCGGGTCCTGTGTATAACATATTAGCCTGGGAACCCATTCCAACCACATAGCCTCCACCTGAAGAGCTGGAAGAGACTCCCATGACAGTTGTAGCCTGCTTGGAGGGGCTGGAATTTGACGGTGCCGTGGCAGCCCCCTGACACACCTGCTGCAGAGCCTGGGCTTGGCAATGCTGGTTGATCTGGTAGATGATGCTCTGGATGGAGGGGAGGTTGGACTGTGTGGGCAGGGCCAGGCTTCTGCCCCCAGTTACAGGAATCACCGAGCCAGCTACAGTGACGTTCGGGGGAACCGATAGTCCAGGGCCTTCCGGAGGTTTTGAGGGCCCCGTGTGGTATACCATTTGGCCATGGCCACTGGCTAAAGTGCTACTACTAGGGGGTGGGTATGGGGCAACGGCTATGTGGGCTGGAGAAAGCTTAGTTCGTCTGCCCTCAGAGTTCTTGAGCACACCTTTTGAAGGGACAAAGGTGGATGTTGACGACGACGATGATGAGGAGGAGGCTTTGACGATGGCAAGCAGGCCCTGATAGCCCCCTGTGTGGAGATGTGGATAGGGACTATAGCGTTGCCCTGTGGTATCATATCCATTTACAGTCCGGTTAAGGTGCTTATGCTGAGGAACCCTGATGTTAGTTGGGAAGATCTTGATGGACAGAGGGCTGTTGGCCGTCTTCTGAGCGTAGGCATCAAGTTCTGCCGCCGTAGGGTAACGCGGGGAATGCGCAGGCACCACCAGCTCACCTACAAGATGAGCAGAGGAAAAGTATGAGCACACTGAATGACAAAAAACACAAATGGCCGCATGTGTAGAGCAACAGAATAACAGGCCATGGGTTTAATTACTAGAAATATCGAAGGGGGCCGACAGCAAAGGCAGGCACAAAGTCAGATCAATCAATCAATGGCAATAAATGCTACTGTGCTGCGACAGTAAAATCTGGCAGCGTTACAGTTGCTACATTTAAAGCGCACGGAAAAATGTCAGCGTTTTGAGAGAAGGCGAATAAAAGCAGATGCAAAAAGTAGACACACTGCTGAACAATCCAAACGGAGCTCGCAAATTGTAAATCAGGACTCCATTTATGTTCCATCACTCCCCTCCTCCATTCGAGCTTTCTCTCCATCTCATTTTCACACCCTCCTGTGGAAGTTCATCCCTAGACAAATGGATCTTTTTAAAAACTCATTCTGTCAAAGCCTAGTACCTTAGGCGCTGTTAAATCAGTGCATTGTGAAATTAATTCGGACTCTCTTTAGCCTTGAATTGGGTTAGCCTTGGATACCAGGCAAGGAGGGATGGAGGGGAGGGGATAAAAGCTTGTTTAATTGCAGTGGCACTTTTGAGATTTATAAGTGGTATCACTTACTAGGTCTTACCCTTGGCCACACAATTTCCACATTTATTCTATTCAAGAGCACATACAGAGACCCACACAAAAAAGCTATTAAACAACTATGAGGAATTAGTAGCTGGTTTAGGTGAACAATGTCTGAGCTGAGCCAAGTCAAGAATGTATGAGTGCTGCTATAGAAAAACTTGGTCAAGGATAAAACTAACAACGTGATTTGGTGGCGAGCACAAGTTGAAAAAGGCGAGATAAGACAGGAAAGCATCACTGTTAAGATGAGAAGTGAAAGAAATCGAAAATTACAGAAGCCAATGTTTTGCCCTTGTGTGATGATGAAGTATTTCAGTAATGAACAAACTGGTGAATGTAGATTGGTATTGAATGCATTTCTTTTACATGCACAGAACAATACGTCATGGAACAGACAAAAGGTAGATACCACCACAAAGTATTAGTTATAAATGCACATGTAAATGATGTGCACCGTTGCCATATCAAGCCACTCCGATTCGAAAATTCAATTCAGCAGTGAACGCGGCGAATGAGACTAGCAATAGCCCTCGCTCAATGAGCCAAGGCTTGGCCATTGTGAATTGAGGTGGCAAACAGGAAAATGGCAATTTCTAAAAACCCCACCATGTGTCATTGTTTTGTGGGACGGGCATGGAGGTGAGGGGCCGCGGTGAGATTGGATTTAAACGACATTATTCAGGCAATTTCATGGCTACTTAGCTCACTGCAACAAAAAGGGTGGGGGGTTGGGAAAAGAACTCAATTTACAAGCAATATATCAGCTGCCAGAAATGACTTGCAACCCCTTCAAAAATGACATTTTTATGCAAAAGCTAACAAAACGCACAAAAATTAACTGCCATAACAGTGTCGTCAGCAAATGTCCGGGCCGACCTGAGGAGTCTGCAGGGTGCAGCCTGTGACTAGGACTCACTCCATTTCCTTTCCGATTGCAAAATCATTTTAAAGAGACTCCACAGCCAAGTAGTCACAATTCTCATTTCTTTGCTCCCATTACAGGTAGCATGGGGAGTTCATTTCAACAACCCTATGGGTCTCCAACTGTGAAAATGATTAAATCTACAAGATCCATATCATAAAAAAATAAATTGGGAATTTAACAGCAGAGGCAAGAGACTGTGAATATCCCTCGCCAAATTTAGTGCAAGACCTACCCCAGTGAGTTTGCTTCTTCCTGCAGACAACATGCTTTCTAAATAGCAAACACTATTCTTCAAGCCGGAATTTAAATTTGTAAAAGCAGCCGGGCTATAATGACTTGTTTCAAATCAGAATGAGGGAACCTGGTGCCATCCTAATGGGCTAGACTGAGTATGCCAGGCCAGACTATCTGAGATCTAACCAACCTTGCTGAGGCAAGGCTCTGCTTCCCTGGTGACAGCAGTGCCATTTGCTTTGATGTTCTGACTTGCAGTGGAAAACTGACATAAGACTTATTTCATTTGCTCAGAAGAGAAAAACATGCTCATTTCAAAGCACATTGCTGGTCCACATGCAAATGGAATGGCAGCATTTTTTCTGATCTTCTTTACACGAGGGCAAAAAAACACACATCTTTGATCATCACATGGTCTAAATGAGGAAAGATACTTGGCTTTCAGGCATATCAAGGGCTTGTGCCCTGCCGCCCCTACAAGCCCCCAGCTGCAATATGCCTATCATTCCACCTAATTACTGCCACATGAGGGAAAGAAAACTATAAAAACAGCCAGGAAATTCATTAAAGGGTGGCTAATTCTATTCCTTCTCACTGACTGAGTCCATATTTTCCAGGCCTGAGCCTGCATTTCTTCTCGGGGAGAGGAAAAAGCCCTCTCCCTCCGTCTTTTCCCAGCTTGGCCCTTGTTTGTCAATAGGCAGAGCCTTTGGCACACCGACCTGGCATCAAAGGGTTTCACACTTCACAGGCCACAGGGATTAGAAGCCTTTCAGGCCTACAAAACCCATCTCAGCTCCACAAAGGCTTCCGGTTATTAGAACCCACAGGCATAAAAGAAGAAGAGGAGGAGGAGGAGGCAAATGAGCATCTGGATGCTTCAGATTCCAGCTTCCTCTTTAAAAAGTTCCATGGTATAAGTTTTATGGCAAAGTTGATTACAGTAAGTATGGCCACAAACCTCGGTGTAATTTCACTCTTATACGCATGCTGTTGCACACACTGTGTGTTTGATGTGCAGGGTCTCCACATCTTTCTCCTCCAGAGCAGTAAGTCTATAAGTGCGGACATGGAGGTTAAAGGAGGGAGGCTCTTTTTAGGCTGGCACTCTGTGACTTATTGGTTTGGGCTGCAGTAGATCATGGCTATGAGCAGCAGCATACAGATGGTGCTGACTGATAAACACCCAGAGAGGCAGGCAGCACTGCCTCCTCTGCGTGAGCCCTCACCTCCTCATAAGGTAGGGGGTTTCCTGCACCTGTGCACACTCTTCGGTGTGGTCGTGCGTGCAAACGGAAAGCACGAAAACTGGGAAAAAAGCACGAGCATATGCGCACACAGAAAACACAAAACTGCATCTGCAGTTGTGTGTCTCATTTGCCATCAGTGGAGCATGTTGTTATCCTCTGCTCAGAGCTCTCTCATGAAATGTAGGGCAGGGACAACAACAGGTGCCTGTGCGGGCGACAGCCTGCAATGCCTCCTGGGCTAAATGCTTCACACTTGCTTCATTTCGACATGCGACAGCCTTGTAAGGATTAATTATTTCCCCTGGGGATGGAAGAATATGCTTTTTTCCTTCCTGAGAGCAGGAGGCTATGTGCAGCCACAAGCACATGAAACAGCCTATAGTAAATGAACAGAGAAACCTGTGAGAGCAGAGCTTTTACAATAAGTGAGAGAGGAAAAAAAAAAGCTTTCACGTGAAAGGAATGTAAACAAACCAAGCATATGATTGAACTGCATTGGAGATGAGATAAAAGCTCAGGCAAACACATGCATTAGTTCTGAGAGATCACGCGCCAGGGAGCGGAGATGGCAGGGAGGCAATTAATGGGCTGACCTTCGTCCTTAATCACCCAGTGCCTGGCACACAATGCCCATGTGTCAGAGCAGCACATCTCTAAATGCCACCCCTCATTAGCACGATGCACGCAGTGAGAGGCTATCTGTGCAGTCTTACACTCTCCAGCGGTCAGACACAGATAGCAAGGCTTGGGTTGGATAACATGGTAGCACAGAGCTGGACTGAGCTGCAGCAGTCCACGATATGATCTAGAAATCCCATTTCTCTTGGAGGATGGGCACTCTCCTTTCTCTCCATTTTTGATTGGCACGAAACTCCCCAAGCGCAACGTCCTTGGGGTACCCGGTGCTGTCACTGCGATTGCGTGTGTGCGGTTATGTGTATGCACGCACGCGCGTGTGTGAGTGTGTGTGTGCACGCGCGTGTTTGGTGAAGGGGGTACCCAATTCTGAACACTCAATTAACACTCCTTTAATTAGCCAGCATTACATTTTGAATTCTGATGAACTAATTTTCTTGGTGTGAGGGTGGATGAGGCAGTAGAGGGGGGGAGGCCTGGTAAAGATGAGGTCCACTGGGTACAAAACAGCAATAAAGAGGGAACTGGTTAGATTAGACTGTAAAAAATCCATTAAATTCCGTGCACTTCTTCCAAGTGAGAGGTCAAATTGTGTTGATCACTAGAAGCAAAGGCAGATAGAGAGAGTATGAGAGCAGGGAGTTAGGTGAGGTGGAAAGGGGTGGTGGGGTGTAGCAGGGGAGTGGAGTAAAAAGGAGCGGAGATAGGAAGTCAGAGGCTGTGTGAGAGTGCAGCACCAAATCCAGAGGACCCTGAGAATGCTTTGCATTTTAATTAGAGGTTTAAATGAATAAGCAGAGGAAAAAGTCGGAGAGAACTGCCTGAAATGCACTTGCTCCCATTTATTAGTGTTCCAAGTGTTCTATAATTATGAGCAGGTTGGAGAAGTTGGAGTCTTCTTATTAGTGGAGAAAACGCTCCAACACATCAAAAAGCTCTCTGCGTTTTCTCACTCACTCCTGCACGCCTATGTGCCTATTTAGTGCACGCTTTGATCCCCCGTGACCATGTACACTGGTGCGCGGGGGAAAGAAGTTTAGATGTTTAGATGAAGGGAGAGGACCGTTAGGTTGAACTGCAATTAAGTTTTCACAGAACAGCGACTGCATAATACACATTAACTTTGGGCAAACAAACACAGCAAACCGTGATGAGGCGGGGGCAAAGAACAGGAGCCGAGATTACCGACAAGATGAAAGAAAACAAGGGGTCGACTGCAGTTCAACTTGCACCCCGTTCGCTGCAGCCATTTGCCCTGATTATGACAGGAGCTGCAAAAATTTGTGTGAGCTCAGAGTCATTAGATGACACATTCATCTGTTGTCCCTTTCACATGCAGCTGTTGTCACTTTTTATTCAATTATTTGTTCATTGTTTGTGTGTTTGGATGTGTGTGTGTGTGTGTTTGGATGTGCGTGTGTGGGGGGGTGGGGGGCTTGCTTTAGTCTATGGTCATTTGTTTCGCTTATGTACCACATTCCACCACTGAAGGACACTGTACCTTTAACTTTGTTGTAATAATGACGTTATTCCAATTTATAATTACTGGCAAAAACTGTTGAAACCCTTCATGTCGAAATCACTCGGCTTGGAAAAAAGTTTGACCTATCAAATGTGTTGCAGCCAAGAAAAGGGAAGGTTCAACCCCATTGTTCTGTGCAGGAACCCTTGACCTACGACTATTGTTCAGCTCTCAGAAGATAGGATCGGGGTCTATGACATTTTCTCCCCACCTCCGTTAGGCCGCTGCAAAGGATGGGCAGGCAGGGGGAAGCCAGAGGCAGCTTCGCGTCCTGAACAATACCTGCCTTGTGCTAATGGAGGTGTCATCTGGCACAGGGCTGATTAGTCAGCGATTACAGCCAGGCCTCAATTGCCGTGACAACTGCTGCAAACACAATGGGCCCTGATAGAGCCAGCTGTTTGGTCCTCTGCAATTAACCCTGCATCCCACTCGTCTCCGGCAGTGCGCTGCCTCTAATTGACTATCGGGCACACAAAGCAGGGGCTGTCGGCCAGACCCCCTGGACATAGCCCCCCGCCCCTCTGCCGAGGTAGAGATGATAATAATAGAGGCGTCCTGTTGACTTGGCCGCCAGTCAATCAAAGCCTCAGTGCCCCACAGGAGCTTCCTGAGGAGAGAGAGAGCAGAGGAAGCACATGTATGAGCCAGTGATCAACAGGGTAGAGCAGCCTCACAGGGGGCAGACATGTTGAATATGCCCTCAGCCAGAGTACTAATCAATTCAAGTGTATGTGAGGGGAAAGGGAACCCTGCTGCTTGCTTGATATCAGAAAAGCCATTTTTAGGAACACTCATCTCCGTCTGTTCATCTCAAGGCTGATTTTCTGTGCAACAACACAGGGAGAAAAAAAAATCACTGCAATTATTTGTCAGGGCTGTGCTATCTATAATTGCAAAGATAAAAATCAAATTGCAATGATTTCTCAAAGGATAGAACTGTCTGAATTCATGGCTGCTTGTGTCATCATAATCATCAAACAAATGCATATTGTAAGACAGTGGGAAAGAAGATGTGCTCTTTACCTTGCTCCTCTCTGTCTTCAAATTTTTGTGTTCACCAGCGAGGAGGTTGACTTGAGTAGTGTACTGTTTAATGTGACTTGGTTAAATAAAAATATGACTTTTTCCACATAAATGCACCTTAAACGAGTTATATTTTACAGGCATTTCATCTCACAAGAGACATTACAGGAAAAAAAAAATCAAACGCTTTACTAAATAAATAAAAGCCATGCTTGGAAATTTTTCAACAGGGGGTGCGATACTGCAATCACATACTGGGCTTTTAACCTGCCAACATGTTTCACAAATAGCAAAGAGGATAATGAGAATGTTAAAGCAATCTGCACACTGATCCTTCACAGGCACGCAGACATGGCACAATGTCAAAAATGGATTTAATCATTAAAAGAGATTTAAAAAAAACTTGGACAAAACTCCCAAATCTAATCTTTCATTTCATTAAAGCCAATCTCATCTAAGATTTAATCTATTTCCTGCACAAGCAGATGGAAGAAATACCAAATTGAGAG
Organism: Channa striata; assembly: GCA_033026295.1. Classification (NCBI taxonomy): domain Eukaryota; kingdom Metazoa; phylum Chordata; class Actinopteri; order Anabantiformes; family Channidae; genus Channa; species Channa striata. The sequence continues at coordinate 6,884,228 of CM065178.1, forward strand.
CCTAATTTGGGCTTCCTCCTCACGCAGACTGCAGCATGAGGTCATTTAGTTACCCTGCAGTGAGGCGGAACACGTGTGTGGTTAATACACTGAGACAGAGATAATGTCCACAGGTACACATAATAAAGATGCTGATCTATTTCTTATTCTGTTTTTGTCTGTTAATATTAGAATTCTTTAACGTGGGGGCAGACAATGTGTTCAATCAAAACTGCTAATTGTGTTTCTATTACAAATAAAGGTGTGTTCACAAGAAATGTGAAATATTATACCACCAGGACACTGTCATGTTTACATTTTCTCATTAGAATTTATCTCTAAAGCCAGATGTTACTGAATCAGCCATGAAAATTAATTAGCTGGTTTGATGTGGCAACCTCGTGCTCCTTCCAGACAGACCTGGCTTTTATGGGCTGTAGGGGAAATTACTGAGAATTGATTGATCCTGAAGGACTCCTCTGCACACATGGCCTGTCAGATTTGTCCCGTCCCCCCCAACAAGGCACGCACACACACACACACACACACACACACACGCACACACTACTAACGACAGCCGATTCGAATGATTTACCCTCCAGATGAACTTGACTTGACTAGTGGCAACAACATAAACACAGTAACTGATAATCCTCAAAATCCATCAATCTAAATAAACTGCAAGCTTGTCTCTAATTTTTGTTCCCAATGAATGATGATATTCTCTTAAAAGCAGGTAGAATGAAAAGGACAAGCCTTAACCCGAGTTCTCAGAACTACACAATAGACCGAAATAAAAGACCTGCACCCTTTGACCTATGAAGCATTGAAATTACAAACGGTTGGATTTTCCGTTCTCTTTACCTCCCCTCCGTAATTCTTTGTGCCCTTCTCTTGCTTCATGCCCCTCTCTGTCTCTTCATCCCCCTCTCTGTCTCTTCCATCTCCCTCTCCGAGTAAGTGAGTTTCATCTGGGGTGCTTGCTGGGCGAAATCACCTCAGGGCGAACACTTTATTATCTGTAGTCAAAGCGTCACCACAAATACCATTCTACACACACAAGTGTCACTTTCCATTTGTCTGCACTCTGGCTGCATTAGCAGAGCCTAGCCGGCCCAGAGCCTCGTCTCAAACACGCCCGGCAGAAGAAAACTAACAGCGTGGGAAAGCACTCGTCCTGCATTCCTGCCCCATTAACACTACTGGCAGCACTAGAGCAGACCTACTGCCTCTCGGGGGAATTAAAAACAATATTATCAGCACTAACCTTTGAGGAGATAACTTATGAAATGATAAAGTGTACGGTATTCGGGCAGACAATGTAAAAGTTGGGCTGCAGGAATCGCAAGCACGCACAACAGAGAGCTACGATCCCCCGTTAAAGTAAAGGAGATTACTGCGCATGTTAATTACTGATCATTGAGATAAGTGTCCACCAAAAACAAGACCACTGAGTAGTTAATGTCCTCTCTGAGCCACAAAGGAATGCAGGCCATGTCAGGGCCTTTGTGAGACGCCACCAACCAAACACGGAAACTGGGACATCTTTACTTCACATCACACACTGAACCCCATAAACAAAAAGAGCCAGCGTCCCCCAAAAGGGCATTTCAATAGAAAAATGTGAAAGCTAAAAAATCCACACTGTGAGCAGAGCCCCCGCAGTTGTGACCTCATTTCAGGCACGAGTTTCTTCAGGCTCAATCCAGTTGCAACAATTTATGGACCTGGATGGTCAACATAATAGATTACAAATTTAAGCCCAACCATATTCTTAACAAAGCGGCTTTCTGTTTAATGATTACATCTGGCCAAAGTGCACAGTCCTCCATCCGTGAGGGGCTCCACACTCTTGTTTTTGGCTGCCTGTGATGAGCCAGACCCCAGGCCTCCCTGGCCACCCTCATTCCGCGTACAGCATGATCTAGAAAGCAGAGCTTTATCAGCGAATACCCCGAGTCAGCACGAGCAGTGGGTGGTTATGTGTTGCGACTGGCACACCAGCCGATATTGTCATGTGCGATTAGGACTGTGCTCATGATCCTTTGAACTCGTTCCTATGGCATCAAAGTCGACCCCACCCCCTCCCCTCTACCATTTATGCCCCTGTCTGTCGGCTGTCCTTTGCTTCTTCCCTACATTTTTCTGTTTTTCGTTTAGAATATACCCTCACTGAAGCTTATTCCAAGGTACGGCTAGTTTCATTTACAAAACAGCTTTTTAAACTTTATCCAGAAGGGTCATCTGCAAGTTAGGAGCAGCCGGTGCCTGTTGTTTTGTCTTGGTACACCTCTCCAGATGACAAGGCTGATAGGAGGGAACACTGGGAGGAATGAAAGACAAACTATGAGGCCATTTACGGGGAAACAGTTAGTGATGAGGCAGAGCTACGAACGAAACACAACAAGCTAAAGTCCTGACCTGAAAGACTTGTGCTGGTTCTTCTCCGTTCAGTCTTTAAGAGAATATGCCACGCTGTGACACACTGTTCTCCAAAGGTTTCATGTACAGCAAAGAGTCGCCAGCATTCACAGCCGTGCACAAACCCAAATGGACACGGTAACAACACAAACACACACTGGCTTGGAGTAAAGGACCCCAGAGGTAGAGGTTGTAAGCACACACAGAGATAAGAAAAGAAATCAGAGGAGAGAGCAGAGAAGGAGGGGGAAAGAGGGAGAGAATGGGAGAGAGAGGGAGAGATGAGAGGAGGCTGGAGGCGTCTGGGCAGGCCTGTCAGACCAGAAGAAGTGCTGGTGCGTAGGCCTGCAGGTAAATGGAAGAAGAAAGGCGCCTGCAGGCTGCCTGAGGCAAGCCCGGGCCCTTCTGTTCTATCATTTAGGAGACAAGTCCTCCACTGATTCCCAATTAATATTTAACACTGCACAGACAACAAGGCACTCCGCTGCAGTACACATGCCAACGAGAGGAGAGGAGAGCAGAAGGGAGGAGGGCAGAGGAGAGGAGGGCAGAGGAGAGGAGAGGAGGAGAGGAGAGGGAGAGAGAGAGAGGAGAGGGAGGAGGGCAGAGGAGAGAGGAGAGGGAGAGGGAGAGGAGAGGGAGGAGAGGAGGAGAGGAGGAGGAGGGAGGAGAGGAGAGGGAGGAGAGGAGAGGAGAGGGAGGAGAGGAGGAGAGGAGGGGAGGAGAGGAGGGGAGAGGGTAGGAGAGGAGAGCAGAAGGGAGGAGGGCAGAGGAGAGGAGAGGAGGGGAGAGAAACATGAACTGATTGGGAACAGAGATACATATATGTTATACATACATATTTGTTATCAATACAATGAAAAATGACTTTTTTTTTCATGTCTATGTTTGAGAGGCAGATGTTTAACAGAAGCAACATGTTTTATTAAGTGCAGACTTCAATGTAAAACATGTGATGTTGCTCATGTAATATGATGCTGTTTTCTTAGTAAGACTCCGGGGAAATGTAAAAAACTGTACATTTATTGTGTCAAGCTGCTTTTCGGATTCTGTCACTGAGAGACATTGTGAGTGTGTCAGGTCACACCACTGTGCTCGTGTCAGTACTTTTGTTTTCATGTTACCTGGTAGGTCACATTATCACTGCTTGGCTGCAAATAAAACGTTAAAAACAAATTCACAAATGAAAGAACAATGAAGCTCCAGGATGGATCTTACAGACAGAGGCTATGGGTTTGTAGATTATTCCCTAGGATTAGGATTAGTGAAAATGAGTAATAGAGGCTTGAAGGCCGAAATGAAGATTCAAGAGTGGAACTGGCAGCGAGAGGTTAGTAAAAACACACTGAAACTATCAGAGAGCAAAAGAAACTGGTCGGTGCTGTAACCTAAAATGGCGATGAGCAAACCACCGAAACTGAAGCTAAATGTCCCACAGGAGCAATGATTTCAGCATTACACTGAGGTCAGTTTGCACTCCTAGGCACTATTAACATGGACTCAAATGTCAGCCAGTGATGCTGTTAAAATTTGGTTGGAGGTTGAACCAAAACACAAAACTCTTCTGTCAACGCCTTAGTTTCAATTCGTCCAAACAAAACCATATGGGGAATATTCCCAGCGCTCCTTGCTGAGGACCCCCAGCAACAACATACACATCAATCACCACCTGTAAATTCAATCAATCACAGTCAATCACTTTAACAAAAGTTTGTGCCAATTTATAAGAGTGGAAATTAAGAAACAAGTTTATAAGAAATAGTTTAGCATTTATAAAGATTAAATAAAATGGTTTGATTTGGACATTTCTATGTGCTATACTTTCTTCATAATTTGGATGGACTGGCTGGACAGAAATAGAATAATTAAAGCCTGGACATCTTGTTAAAAGAGATAATGAAGCCTTTCTTCCTACTTACACACTTTGCAAGTAAAAGTTGGACTCCATGACTACATTTTTATTTAGAGTTTTGTCATGAAGAGACTACACAAAAACGCTAAACTATCCTGCCAGGAGTGTGCGGCACCTCCTGAATGCCTCTCACGGTCAGTCTGTGGTGGGCTCAGCTCTGAGATGGCACAGGCTGTTTGTCATTTCCTGTGGGACAGCAAGGGACTGTGGACACTCTCTGTACCCTCGCTCACATCTCCCAACCCACCCCCACTCTCTGGCAGGCGAAGACAGAGGGTGTCGATGCCTTGCACCTGGGACGCCCAAATGCCAGCTCCGAGGCTTTGGAACTAGGAACGTGTTTTTCAACCCAAATCCTGCTGTGACCAAAACTAAAGCGGAGCCCCTCTTCCTCAAGCTCACCTCCCAAGGCAATAAGATTGCTTCACCCCCCGTGTTCACAGCAGAAGGCAGAGGGCAGAGGGAAGGCATGGCTCTATGGGACGCCACCAGCCGGAAATGATCCTCTGTGTGCCAGCGCTGAGACGCCAACATGGCAGAAGTGGCTGTAGTATACATATGAGGTAAGACCAGTATAGCCAATATCAAATGACCGCCTCTTTGAAATACACTCCAACTCTATGAATATGCTGGAGTTTGCAACAGACCAATGTGATGAAAGTGTGAGCACCATATTCCATGTGGCTATGCAAGCCCAGCGATCCCCAAAATGAGGCCGCATAAGTAGGCATCCATGACTGGCTATGGAGGCCGTGGATTGCTGTCAATCACCTTTCACCATGAAAAATACCTCGCGACCTCTGCTTCCCTGCTGCAGTCTGTGGAATAATGACAGTTTCTGTGGGCACTCTGTGGAATTCCAAATGGGAGTTAGAGACGAGGTAGTTCAATCAGTGGGAAAAGGTCAAGTGCATGCAGATTCTCTCTCCCTCCGCTCTGTCTCCATTCCTTTACCGCCAGTTCCACTTTATGCCGCCAACCCTCGGCCCCCACTCCAGCTCCAGGGTACTGATGCAATCAGGGTAAAGGTTGTTATTTCTGCTGCTGCTAGTGACCATATTTAAATATTCAGCTGAAAATCCCCACACCCCTTTCCACATTGACTATCGTGGTGCAATATGATAAGGGCAGCTAACTCCGCTGTTATGTCTCACGCCACCTCAGACGACAGTGGAGCAGAGGTGGCTGGAGGTCATTACCTGAGCATATTTCCTCTTACTGGTTCTGTGGATTAGGAAGCGAAGTTGCTAAAAGCAAAGCAAACTAATGGCTCTGGAAGCTCTGCCTGTGGAGGCACGGGCTATTAGGAAAACTACAATCCCCAGGTGGACATCCATGTCATATCCTGAGGCTGTGTGTGACAAGGCCTGGTTGTCTCTGTCGATCAAGCTGGAACAGGGCTGAACCTAGCCCGACATAGCATGAACCTGGGATATCAGGCCTTCTGGGAACCTCTCATCTACACCTGGCTGATTGGCACCTCGGGCGTACTGGGTGGTGTCACAGAGGGTTACAGCTGAAGGCGAGCTTGTGGTGTGTGTGTATGTACATGTGTGCATGCATCTGCTACAAATTCTGGAGTACACGCCGTCTTATTGGAGACATTTTACTCAAGACAAAGCAGGTTTTCCTGGCCTGGATATCACTGCAGTTACATTTATCACAATGTGAATTTTAGAAGTTCTCATCTGGGTTACATGAGTTATTGCAAACGGAATCAGAAGCATAAAAATCCCAGTGTTTGTGCATATGAGTTGCGACCAGGTCCTGCTGGGGTTACACACATGAGGAAACACCCAGGTTTAGCCCAAAGTCTGATCCAATCACAGGACAAATATAGGAGTGGCAGTGAGCTGTGTAGTTTAGCAGGGCAGAACCTGTAGCAGGCCTGGATAAGAACAAAAACACGCACGCCCAGTTTAACAATGCCATTCTTAGAAAATGTCATGCTGGCATAAATGAACCATCTAAGTAATGAATAAACAAATGAAAACCTGCTGAAATCTGAAAAGGTTTATTTGGAAAACAGCCAGGCAGAAATATCCCCATCAACCAGTCAATTGAGGGATTCTGGACCTGTTATTCTTTAGCTGACATGTGGCAGAGTAATTGCTGTCTGGGCCAGGGACAAGCCAGGGCAGTGGTGGGGGCTGCTGGGCCTCCTGTCCAGCCATCTCAGTGTTAGTCATCACTGGACTGGTGCACCTCCCTCTCCCCGCCAGCGCTAGGGCTTTTACGCTCACCCCTGCTCCCTGGACCTTCAGATCCGCGGTGGAGGACAATGATCAAGGAGAGGAGCGGGCAGCAAGGGAGGTCGCCGCTGGCTGAGGGTGACCAGGGTCAGTGGCATCCATTCACCCCTCTCCCCCTGCAGGGCCTTTCTCTCTCATCTGTCTGGATGGGTGCCCTCTCTCTCAGGAACAACAGGATGAGAGGCCCTGGCTCTGCTGCCGTTTCTGCCTTTCATGTCTCCATCTAGGGCAGTGGTAGAGAGACGTGGAAGGGAGGACGAAGGAGGGGCAAGCTACAAATGTCACCCATAAGGGGGGATTTAATTAAAAATGACAGGGGCTGGCGCTGGAGAGTGCAGCCACATATGCGCGGAATTTGGGTGCAGTGAAAGCAAGTGCCTATGATTTATAATTCAAGTAATGCTCTGCACTCCTTTTAATTCTACGGCCAAAGAAAAAAATATCAAAAGGCCGCCCCTGTGAGGCTAATCCAATATGATATCTTTAAGGGCAGGCGGTCAATGGCTTTTTGAAAAGCCAGTTTCTCTGAGTCGCTTTCTGCTTCTCTCTCTTCTCCACTTGTCTGTCTCTCCCCATCTCCCTCTGCCGCTCCCTCCTCTCTCTCCCCTGCTCTACAGTACCTCACCCCACCCCCCGAGCCCAGACAGAGAGCGGGCTGTGATAATGGAAACATCCCGCTCTCCGCCTCCCGTTTCTCCTGCTAAGCTCTGTGCGCTTGGGGGAAATTGATTGTCTGGCGAGCCGATCTGAACGCTTCCAGCTGATGGTAGAGCCAGTTAAGTCCTTTTTTATTGAGGGTATGAGAGATTTTTAATGGGAGTCGCATCAATGAACTGTGCAGCCACTCAGTATCTGCATGCAGGGGCTTTTTTTTCTAAAAGCCACCTCACCCTCGCTTCCCAAACGCTCTGCCAACGCCGTCCTCACACACGCGCGCGCACCCACATACACACAACTTTACTTTGAAGAGCAGAAGATGCAAGCGGCACAGTTCACCTCGGCCTCACTGCCAGGTAATCCCCCTCCCGAGCGCTCACTCCCTCTGTCTGTTTGATGGGTGTATTCTGGTATTCAGCCTCCTGTAGTGAGCCCAGGTCACCTTACCCACATCCCCCTTCTATGTTGGCACAAACTAGGCCACGAACAATCAGTCGTGGGGACCTGCTCAGCATGGTGACCTGAGTGTGCCCACTTCTGCAGCCCGACCCAGCGTCTGCCTTTCTGCACCCTTTCTGGGCCTGGAAGAACAATTGCCTTATTGAGGCCAAGAGCTGCACAGTGGTGGAAATTCAACACTTGCTCCCCCCTCCCCCTCCAAGGACAGAAAGGAGGCTATTATGTTCAAACATCCTCATTATGAACCTCAAGTCAGTCACTGTGCTAGTCCTTCAATCAAAGGGTTTAACAGGTGGAGAGGGAGAGACAGAGACGTAGAGACGGACAGAGAGGGTCAGTGAGAGGGAGAGCAAGGGAGGACTGGAGACTGTTCTTTTTCTCTATCGATTTGAGTCCTGACTCCCCCTGGCTGCTCCTCAATAAAGGACCCCGAGAGGAAGTGGGCTAATCCAGCGAAATTGGAAGGAGGGAATCGATTAAGATGACTATTGAGGACTCCCTCCATTTCTTTCCCTTGCTCTTTATCCCTACCTTCTATAATTCTATTTTGCACAGTTTCTCTTTGTCCTGCCTTCCACTTAACCTCTTTCAGAAACCTAATTAGAAAGCCTGGCTGAACTCCACTCAGCTCGAGGTTCACCTTCCTAATGCACCTCCAGCTCTGTTTATTTCTCTAGCTCCCTCTCATACAGGTAAGAAAAAACAACTCCAGATCTAAAGATGTCGCCTGCTCCAAGTTACCTGTTGGCTTTGTGCCCCTTTTAAACTGGCATTTATGAAACGATTCAATTTCACAAAGAAGCTACTTTTTGGTAACGTAGTCCAACCAGTTGTGTATTATGATGCCTAACATCACTGCAGTCTTTCTCCACAAATCTATCAGCTTACCAGTGCCTACTCCCAAGCCACGATCCCTGTTTCTGTTTCTACTCCTCATCATACCCATATTGCTTGCAAGAAACCAAATCTTCAAGCAAAATTATTTACATTCCTGTTGTATGTGGTGCACGTGGAGTTTGTCCGAGCATCTAAAACCACGAAAGCGACAGCTCTCTTTTCTGCATTAAGTGTAAGAAAACAAAAGCCGTCTCTGGGAAAAGTCAATGTAAAGCCAAAATGCCATCATCTCTGCCACAGAACAGCATGTGACGCTCCTCTCCTCTGTGGGAGGTGATTGGAGTGTCATGTTGAGCAGAGAAGTAGCTAATTGGCCAGTGAGGAGCTGAGAGGGAACAGACAATGCTTCATTTCTTCACCAAGAGCCAATCAGAGTCTCTTTAAAGTCTTTCTATAGGCCTGATACAATGTCCCTCTGATGAACAACTGGTATTCCCACTAAGACTCTCTAAGCTGAGGTAAAAACTGTTTGGTTAGTGCTCCCCTGTTCTCCATCCGCCAGTGCTTTTAATCGGCTTGAGGTAGTTCGTAGACCTGCCAAGCCCACTAAAACCTCCAGGGGCACTCAATAAAGAGGAAAGACCCCACTTCCTTTAATAAGAAAACAGGCTTTCAGTGTAAAAGAACGATCCAAAAGCTTTAAAATTAAGAAGAAATGTTTGAGATTCCGGTAATCCCAAACCGGTTTGGACTAGTTTTGCCAGCTCTGCAACAGTTTTCAAACCCTGCCTCATCTCTGTCCCTTTACACCGTTTTGTGAGTGGACAGAGGGTGGTGCTCAGGGAGCAAACAGAGCAGCTGTCATGCTTTACAGGCGGCCGGCACAGCCAGGGCCAGACACTGTAAATGTTTACAGACCCTGGGGGTCACCCAGGGCCAGCGAGGGACGTTAAACACTGTCTGTTCAGCCCCGTTGCCACGACTGCACAATCAGCACAGCTAAACAGCCCCCTCACAATGAGTAGCCAAACAACCTGGTGATCCAAGGTCTAAGTGCAGAGCAAATGAAACTGTTTAGAATTCCTTGGAGTACGAGGGAACACAGCGACAAACAACAGAAACCGGAAAGTCTATTTTCCTCCACTTATCCACAGTCAGGGTTAACTACCTATTTCCATTATTCACCATGACCAATAAGATTAAACACAAATGACAAACACAAGCCTCTCTTATTCTTTGGATTTGGACAAGCTGAACCCTGACCTGCATCGCTCCATGTCACTTTTGTAACTTACATTTCCGTCCAAGGGCTTGCGGCGGCTCCAGGGTCTTGCTGACACACACCGGGTGCTGTGGTGGAGGGTTTTGCCTCCTCTGCAGACAGGCCAGCATGGCGAGGTGGGCACAGTACTACAGCCGGGGGAGTTCTGAGGCCAACCTGGAGCAGAAAAACAGCCAGAGAGAGAGAAAGGGAGGAACACTGAGTGAGATAAGCAGGATGATTTGAGGTCAAAGCTCCACGGTTGCGTCCGGTGAGCCAGCAGGAGCCGAGTCTGGGCTAGACGGGCTGGGTTTCTGACCCAGGATTTAATTGAGAAAACATGCCTACAGCTGCCTGCCTCTCATAGCTCTGTGTGCTGAATGATAAACACACACCTGCACTGGGGCAGCACGGTTGACACGGGTTCAGAGCACAGTCCGGGCTAGTCACTCCGCAGCTTCAAACAGCACATCCACACAGCCATTCAACCGCATCTCCTGTCCATGAAACCGTCCTCCAAACAAACACACATGCACACACAGAAAGCAGCAACACTCCTGGCACATTCCTTCCAGGGCAGTGTGCACGTGGTGATTGATGGCGTTATCTATGGACAGCAAAAAATGGTAATGCTGAGAAAACAGCAGTCTGTCTGCAACAACTTAACATGCAACAGCTCTGGGGGACTGTCAGGAAAGGCCTGGGGACTGAGCGGTGTGTGTCTGAATGTATGTGTAACTGTGTGTTGAACCGTATGGTTGCATGTGTCTGTGTGTATGAGAAAATGCAATGGGTTGGGAGGGGAAGACTGCCAACCGTACATCAGGGCTAGTGACGGCACTAATCAATCTCCCTCTAGGCCATAAATCTCTAGCTCTACGCTTCCCCTTTTCCCCACAGCCACCTTCACTCAGGAACATGGAAGCAGTTGCTGCTAGTTTCCTCTCAAAAAGCCCATCACAGCCCCAGTGGAAATACACAGTACAGGTTTCCTTTATATATATATATATATATATATATATATATATATACACACACACCCTACCAAGAGTCCTCAACAATCGAGTAGCATGGAGGCTATCATTCATCAGCAACATACCAATGTCACATAGCACAGTGATGACTGATTACAAAGTCTCCTACGTGGATTATGTGCCAGATGGAAACAGCTAAAGCAAACCAGTTAGGTCCAGAAAGTGTTTTTATATGACGAGGATCGAGACTTGCTCCGCTGTTGTTCTCTTAGCCGATATTGTTCGGTTTTCAGGAAGCTTGTGCTCTTACTGTACCTGTGCAGGACACTTCGGAAGCCCACTGTCACCTAAAAAGCAGGACTGCCTCTGCATAAACCACTGTGGCTTTAATTTCAGCCCCGTGCGTGTTTGAGTCTCTTGTCCAAAAAGCATTGATATGAAACACTATCGTTTCCATCTGGGCCAGTCTTCTCCCATATTAAAACAAAGAACAGAGGCAAATATTTCATCTATGCTGTCAGCGCCAGTGTCTCCTGCCATGATGCGTGGCAGATTATTGAAAAATGATTTCTCATGCGTCTGTCACAGGCTTGTCCCCAGTTATTTATTTTCTCAGTGAATCACTAAATGAACATTTAGCCACCTGCCATCAGTCCATTACTTAGTTTTATAGATTATCATTTTAATATGAAAGAAAGCAATTACAATGATTATGAGATAAATTAATGGCAGTCCATAAAGAGCCTGCTCCAGCTCACACTACAAAAATAGGCAAAATATAGATCAACAATTATTAAATCAGCAATGACAACAACCTTCGTAACTGGCAAAATGTTGCAGGGACATTTGATTAAGGCTAAAAATTAGGATTTAAGTTCAACAAGTACAAATTGCATTGATACAATATATTTATGTGGAGTTTAATAGTGCTGAAAATGCTTAACAGATTGAAATAACTCACATCCATTCAACAGGATAGTAATTTTAATGTCCTGAACTGATTTAAGTGCCCACTTTTCAGGCCGTGCTGAATCGTCCAACCTTGAACAACAGGTCTTCTGAGAGGACACAAAAAAGTGCAAATCGTTGGCAAATTTATCAGATCAATGTCGTGAAACGCACAAACTCAAGAAAAGGAGGATGCTGTGACAAATTCAACACGTCTTCTGCCTATAATTATCTTTAAATGACTTTCCTGATTTGAATAGGTAAAGATCAGAAGCAGGTGTTGCAGGAAAAGTGCATCATGCCTGCAAAGAATTCAGTCCTTCAACCGTAAAAAAGATAATTTAATAAAACATTTTTCTGAGACATTAAATTTGACCTCATACCCTGAGGCTTGCATAACACACTTAACACTCCAAGTCAAATGTGTATTTTTAAACCCCGTCAAAGGCAGCACAAAACAACACTTTTAGCACAAACCTGACAATATGAAAATGGTGTTCACAGTAAATGAAATCTTTAGACTCTGAATTTCTCATTAATTCCACAGTTCACTCTTTTTCTCTTTCTCTCTCTTACACACACACACACACACACACACACACACACTTATGTACACACAAACACATGCACACACGCTGCAGATGGAAGAGAGGGACCACTCTATTTCTCGCCAGGTGCTTGAGCAAAAAAGGTCGCTTGCAGTGCCATTTCCTCTCACACACAGGCAGGCCTGGCCCAAACACACTGGCACTTTGAGCTCATTACTGGCTATTCACATAATCCTTTCTCTGTGTCCTCTCCGTGAGGATACAAATTTCGCAACGAGCCCATCCTCACAGCCCATTTGTTAAAGGATAGTGGTTGAGCGAGAGGAAAGGGACACATGGCGTAGATTGAGACTAAAAGCTAGTCTTAACAGGGGATGCCTCCACAGTTTTTCCCTCTCTGAAATGAAAGACAATCGTGTAACTACCCTCCATTTTTCTCCATTTGCTGCTCACCAAATGTATTCGGAGGCATTATACTTCGCTGAAAGAGACACGCTTTTTTCCAATTCAATTTCAAGAACCAATTTTCTCCTATTATTGCCCTTAAGAGCACAGCAGAAGAAGCAAGTCTTTGCCTTGTTTGTCATGGCCCCCTTTCTCCTCGGCTCCTCCTATTAGGTTATTGTAGTGCTTAGCAGATGTCTATCAGTGGCAGGAAATTATCTCCAAACCAAAACCCTGTGACCCATTATCCAGCTGCCCTGAAACAGCCTGTCATGCCCAGGTCAATCCCCGTGAAGGTGGTGGAGGATGTGTGTGAGCACACAAACACACACTCGCTGCCCTTCACCCCACTCGAAAAACTACCTGCACTTCACTCACTCATCAAATCCACTCACATGTCTCCTATTACACCAGTGTGGGGATATCTCAAAAGCCAGGATGTCTATCTGCTCTTTCCCCCTTCTGCTAACACTGCTGCAGGGTTTGCAATGGGGGCGGAAGATCAGTCCCATGAGATGAGGGAATAAGCCAGAATCAAGGGGCGGTGGGCTTGGCAGAGGCCTATTTCTTAGTTAAAAGGTTCTTAAACTGCAGAGGAGATCAGAGGAGATGGCTCCCCGCGCCCAAAGCTGTCTGCCCAGATAAGCATCCTGCCAAGTGCCGGGTGTAAGAGGGGGGTCATGGGTGAATAAACTGCGAGTATGTGTGTGTGTTTTCAGCCACACATGTTACAGGTGAAAGAAAGAGTGAGGTGAGGTAGTGTAGACCCTCAGTGCGTTTTGGTGCAGGCTAAAATCCCACTGTTCACTACTGTTAAGACAAAATTCAGTGTTTGGTCATTTTCTGATCAGAGGGTTGGATTCTTGATTAAAAAACATATCGCAAATGTACACTAGTTTGCACAGGCCTTGTTCTTCTATGACACCATTTCCTTAAAAATGACATTCACACATTTATCCAGATATCCAACTTTACCATGCAAATCACCACAACTAAACTGTTTTGCAGAACTGTCGAACTGACATCTTTGTCCGGCAAACGTATAATTTTGGTTTTGTATTAGCATTAGTAGGAAACGTTTGAAATGATTCCCTGCCCGAGCTAATATTATCCCTCGGCCACTTTTTTAGAAAACCATTTATCAAGCCCCTAAGCAGGTCTGAGTGCTACAGTGTCTCCAGTGAAACTTCCATCAGTGGAGGACCAGCCATGGTCCAGGAACCTGGCAGACAGCCTGCACAATGAGCAGAGGCGGGGCTTCAGCCTAATTGAATGGTGACCCCGCCGTCTCACTGTGGGACACCCCATGCAGTGCTTTTAACAAGCTGCTGTGTCTCCCCTCTTAATAAGCCCAAACAAGTTAATCCAATCGACACACTCAAAGCCTTTCTTTTTCTTTAACAAGGCACTGCCTCTACCCCCTTAATCCTCGACTCCCCCTTCTCCGTCACCATACCGTCACATGAATGGAGGGAGAGTGAAAGGCTCCATTAGGGAAGACTGGCAGTAAACCCCTTCAGCTCAGCACTTTCCACACGTCCGCATGAAATAATTTGCACTTACTAACATACTGTATGTTCAAAACACACACACACACACACACATGCGCGTGCTCACGTGTGTCTGATATAAGACTGGTCTATTTGGACGCTGCACACAATGAGAGGGTTATGTTCGCCGACCCTGATCCACACACAAAAACATACCAACAACAAAACAACACACAAACAAAAATTCTGAGGGGACGTTTGCCGACAGGCACGCACTCTGGGACATAAAAAAGGCATTGTTAACAAACCCTCCCAGCTCCACAAACAAGAGCCACTGATTCCCTAACAATACAAGCCCCTGGATGCACTCATCCACTAGCTCCGCACAACCTCACACCAGCACAATAAATAACCTGCACAACAAAAGGCCACTGTGTGTGAAAGCCTACAGTTTAGGCATTATTGTAATGATATACAGTGTTGGAATAACATATTGGCAGCTTATATATACAATGCAGCGCGGTGCTGTTATGGCGGCTTATATGGGCTTGTATGCCGTGCAGTTGTATTTATTAGAGTTTCCTGTGTGCAGATGAAGGGCGTCGTGGCAAAAAACATTGCGCTCTTAGCTTTCCATATTCCAATCAGCTTCAATAGTTCCACCCATGGGATGAAGTGTGAGGAATGTCTCGCAGTCCAATAGCAGTAAGTCGTCTGTCATCTCTAATCAAAACACGCCTGCCTAGACTGATGTCAACTCGGTAATAGCAATGAGGACTAATTGACTCCACAGCCAACTGCTGCATCTTTGAGACGGGCTAGGTTTCATTAATGGTAAATAACAGGCTCACAAAGCAGAGAGCCATTATGACTGCGCGGCAACCACGCTCAAAATTTAGGAAATGCAAAGAGCTGAGCTTCAGCAAATATGAAATTTAGATTTAGATTTATACAGATCCTGCAAACTAAACTCAGGTTGGGTGAATGTGTTATAAGTACGGCATTGGAGCATGTTGAAATTCCCATGAATAAATGAGAATATTATACTGAATTAAGCTATATATTTTCAGCCACTGACTGAGCTGCTCTCTGAGGGTAAAACTTTGAGGGGTTGAGTAAGTACTTTGTGACAGCTGGCCTTTCATAAAGTACTTAGTTCTGCAAATGTGGAAAGAAAAGTCCACCAATTAAAGAGCATAAAATTCTTGTATGTTTTAAAAATAAAACTGTAACAGATATGTTCCTGTGGCCACTCATAAGATTATAGTGCACCATGCAGGTGCACCATAATCTTATGAAACAACCAGTCACCCGCATTTGTAGCTTTGAGTTATGAGAGTCTCTACGTGGGGCTTTTTTGATACACCTACAATATACTGTATGTGTGCAATGTACACGGGCAACAGCAAGCTCAGCCACTTGATATCAGTTGATCATGTGAAATTTACACAGCGTATATATGGGTTATGTGACAGGAAGGAAATGCGAGTTTACTATGCGGCAAAATGGGTTTTTGGAGAGTTCTTATGTTGTTTTTCTAGAGCAGATTTAGAGGTCATAATAACATTAAGTCAACGTTAACTTCGCAGAGCACAAAGCATTAGGATGAAAAACAAGGCTACCGCAGACTAATTACAAAAGGCACGACCGAATTTCACGACTGAATTCCAATTTTCGATTTTAAAAGCTGTTTATCTCGTGCACTAATCACCAGTGTGAAACTCGACACATGCCTGTGCTTCCACACTCTGTTAAATCAGCTTGTTTCCAGCACGGCACAATGAAGGTGCTTTTACAACATAACTGAGTCTCTGTGCTCGTGCTGATGCCAGAGAGGGACTTTGAGCAATGAGAGTGTGGCTTAAGATTGTCAGAAAAACCACAAGGGAAACACATCCTCTTCTCCTCTTATTGCCTGGGCCTTTGTTGTATTGTTTTGCAGGGTAGCAGCATCAGTTGTCGTCTAATACCACTTTCACAGAAACCCCGTAAATGCTTTGACACACTGAACAGATGGTGAAGGGTAGCTGTGGAGTTCATCACAGATGTTGATCACAGATACATAACCACATTAAAAACTACATTTCCCTCTACAAAACAGATTCTTTTTAAGATTTTTTGCTGCAGATGCAACCTTACCCGGCAGAACTTCTTCACATAAATCAAAAACCCTCCACGCTAACTTCAGTCAAATCTGAAAAATGAGCTGCGCTTTCTTGGTTTTCATGCTAGGATTTATATTTTCTCCGTAAACCTTATTACACACAATTTGTATAGCATTGTTGATATTGCAAAATTTCTTATCCCAATGTGACACAATCCTTTATTGTTCCAGACAGGTCCATTCACGGCTTAACACAACAACAATAAAACAAGGGTTCTTTTTTTTTCCATGGTGGCTCACTTGAATATTCAAACACTGTTCATTGTCTTTTTGTGTTTTGTTCATTGTTTGTTGTGCTGTCATTCCTCGGCTTGGCTCCTGAACTTCAAAGAAAGGCTTATGTCAATTTATGATGAAATGGAGTGAGCAGGCGAGAGAAAAAGGGGGGGAAGAGGGAGAGAAAACCTTCGCACAAAACGGCCCTGCCCCTGCTTGTATGCTCATTAATGGATTTTCAATAAATCAATTGAATGTAATTCAATTTAAACAATGTGATTTCTCCTCCCACTTGCTGAAGCCTGACTAAAAACATCATTCATCTGTCGGGCCTGAGGTGACCCCAGTGCCTGTGGTCCACCATCCTCAAATGGAGGGCATCACAAATCAGAAGTTGGTCATGGACAACATTAGTGTGTTGAAAAGCTGACAAGGCAATCAAATAGTATGCTGTTGAAATGTTGACATTGATCTCATTTCATATTTTTATAGTGTGACAAAGATATTTTTGCTCTGCTGGATTTTAAGGACTAAAAAGTGAGGATGATGTGACTGTTCACAGCTTAGCTGGCCAGAGAGGAAGCGAGCACTTTTCCCCACGCATGTACTCTTCACTGCAGTTTCCAACTTTGAGACTCAGCTTCCTTTCCCTTTAGTCCATAAATTGTACCATCCAGCTGTTGTCATCGCGCACCCTCTTGAAGCTGGTCCTCACCATGCCAGCAGAGGGAATCCAATTGGACGGAGTGGGAGGGAGGTGAGGTTATCACCTGCCGGCTAAAGGCACAGATGGCAGAAACAGCAGCAACATGTTCGTGCAGCAGCAATCCATGAAGTCTCTCTGACAGGCTGACAGACACCAAAACTCACGAAAACCACAGCCAGCTGAACTACTGCGTGCAGATTTGATTTAGAAATGTGGAGACCTGGCAGCCGCCGAGCTTCCTGAAGTGCAGGGAGCACTGGTTTCCTGCTTTCAGAATCAAGGTGTTATGTCACTGCTCGGTGGTTGTCAGGTGAAAAATGGGCAGGTTGCGATGATTTAAAATGGCCGAAGCCTTCTTAAAAAAGCAACCGGATAAGGCGTCTTTTTATCACCGAGTTTGACCAGCCACTAAGAGAATTGAGAAGCGAGGTCATCATGGAGATGAGAGAATATGTGCAGTCTGATTATCTCTTTCCTCTGAAGGATTTTTGATACATTTCGTTGCTCCTGTGATTTATTCAAAAGACCAAAGACTTGCTTCCTTCTTCAGGTTTTAAGAACTGCACTTCAAGGGAAACCAAGCCGGTGTGCACCAGGTAAAATTTATTCTGGGCTTGCAATGACTTCAGGTCCTGTGACACACTGTAGACAGTCAATTTAGGTTTCCACAAGTATTAACAGCATATATATGCTAACATATTTAACTTTAAGAGTTTGAGTAAATGTGCAGCTGTCACAGAAATCAGGTGTAAAGTCTGTTAGCCTTCCTCTCGGAGCTGTAGATGAAGGAAGTTGGACGAAGTAATTTACTTTATTGATGTTGCCAGCAGAGATTTTTTTTTTTTATGGTAGTCAAGGCTCCCAACACATCAAACATATCAGAGTAAAAATGCCCCAGGAGACATTCCTCTTCCTGAAGACTCCCCTGCAGATGAGCTCCTTCTGCTCTGCTCCTTACTGCTCGGTGCCTCGGTTTGTCCTTCACAAGAGACAGGTAACACTGCCAAGACCCTGTAATTAGTGCAGATGGAGATTGTAATACTCTCTTCCCCTCCCTGCAGAAATGCCAAGGGAGGTAATCTATAAATTCCTGCATATTAATGCAATTTAAAACCACTCCAGACACCTTGCTGGAGGCAGGTGATAAAAAGGTGAAAGGCAGAGTAGCTGGCACACAGCTGCTCATATGTTGGTGACATCAATCCTGCAACTTTCTGACCTGACGCCCCTCGACATACACACACCAAAATAACTTGATAATCTATTTCCATTCTCAGAAAATACTCTCCACATCCTGACCTTAGGCCTTACAACTGGGTCTCTATCAATAATTAAATGGTAATCTAAAAACCCATTTTACTCGGGTCATCTTTCTGCACCATTGTCCCTGCTGCTCTTCTCTCCTCTGTCTATTTTTTCCTCTTTCTGTAAGATCTAGTTAGAGATTCCATTAGCATGAGAAAGCAAGATGGTAATTGTCTTCACCCTACTGAGTGATCCCTGGATAGAGGATTAGGCTGAGCGAAAGCCCTATTTCAACTCGGAGCACAGATGCTGCCCACAGCCACCCACTCCAGATTAGAGTCGACTGCAGAGGGATGAAACCGACTGGTAACTTCAAACAACATTAAACATAAAGTGTGGACAGGAGGGTAAAACCAATAAACTTTTGTTCACCTTTCACCATCAGCTGCGCCTCCCCTGTTTTCTTGAGCCCTTTTTTTCTTTTTAGATATTTTCTTTTTAATCTACTAATATGCTTTTACTGTTGAAAATCTAGCTTGAGAGGAGCAGTTTGCAATTCTCTCTCTCTCTCCCTGATATATACAGAGTATTTAGAACTGAATCTCCCTAAATCATCCCCCTGGGCCACCCTGTCCGTCACTAATCTGCCTGCCACCGCCCACTCACAAGGAGGTGTCACATTTCTGGCACTCCTCCACGGGATAAGCTCTTCAAACACCAGAGCTTCTCCTCTTGACCTTTCCACGGAGATGATCGATTAAGCCCATTGGATTTATTCCATAAACAGGCAACCATTACATCAAAAAGGCAAGGAATTTACCTCTGAGGCAGAACTTAAAATCCATATAAGCCTTATGAGGGTTCCATTTATATTGGCTTTCTCAATCCTCTTGATGCAGCACATTAATAACCACAGAGTCTTTTTAGCAGCGGCTTCTGTATCTGAATCACTGCAGTTGTCTACCTGTAATTACTGGAGCAAATCACAACGACAACAGAATGAAATTCAACTGCTATCTGTACTCTATAAAACCTGCGATGCAGAAAAAACTATTTAGCTCACTCACCTGCCTGCGCAGGATAAAGCAGCGTACAAATGAGCGGAAAGTGAAAGTTTTAAAGTAAAAACAGAGCAGTTGTGGTCGCTTTGTTGAAAGCCGCACGTTTGGAGTGGAAAGTCGGACAGAGTCTTTTCTCTGCCTTTCACCTGTCCAGGAAGCTCTGTGGGGGTAAACCCGGGAGTACCGAGGCCAGTAAGAGGCCTGTTTCTCGCTCGCTGTGCGAGCCATTAAGTTACAACACTGCCGGCTTCCTGTTTTCATGCTCGAACACCTTCTACATGCTTTCAGCAAGGACAAGACTAAACAATCTCAAGTGAAACACGAGGGAGCAGAAAGCCGAGAAGACAAAGAGCATTTCGACAACAGAATGCTTTAAATCACAACAAATCATGTGTCACTTGAAATTCCATTTGTGAGAGTCCAAACAGGAAAAGCGGTTTCATTTCACCAGAAAAAGGGACATCTCCCAGGGAGGACTAGACCCCCTCCTCCTCATGACCACAGTGGTCAGCGAGCTCTGCCTCGGCTCTGAGGGACTCCTGCTCTAAGGTAATCATATCCTATTTGAATAATGAGGCAATACCACCACTCCGGCTGCCCGTTCCCTTGCATCCTTGACTGGAGTCTTTGATAGACACTAATTCTAGCTCCATCTATAAAGCTCCTCTCATGCATTTTTAATGGAATCTATTACTTTAGGATTAAATTATAAAAGACTGTCCTCCTTAAATTTTTAATAGTTTGCATAATTGGTATCAGGGTCTGAATGCGAACCATAAAAACCCAGTTTGTACAGGACTGAGCTGTGGAACGAGCCAGACAAAAACCACACAGCACCACTGCACAAAAAGGACACACAGCCAACGACACAACTGCAGACAAGCACACATCTGCTCACACTCAGGAATGCACACGCAACCGAGGCCATTATGGCTTTGGGGTCATTGCCATGGAAAATAGGGTGGTGTGAGCTCAGCTCTGCGAATAAAGGGGAGAATAAGGTCAGGGACCATGAGAGATGCTTTTGGCTGCTGAGCTCCTGAAGTTGTCTAAAGGCAGAACGAGTCACCTGATGGAAACAGGAGACATAAAGTGTCCACAGACACCTGCGACCACAACACTCACAGGGGCCAACAGCAAAAACTACTTAGCAGGTTCACAGCCTCCCTTTGTCCCCGCAGTCACTGATAACTGTGTTCAGTCAGCTTGAATATCTCTCCCTCCTGGTTCCAGGCAGATCAGCCGTGAGTTAAATGTCATCCGCACTCTCTCACTCTCTGCATCTCCACCTCAGCCTGTTCCAAGAGAGCGTACAGGAGAGCAAGTGTGTCTGATGCGTCTCCTCTAAACCAGACCCCCTTAGAAATCTATGCACGTCACCATTCCCCAAATTAGCACCACAGGGACACCCCCTCACTGCCCCCGCCTGCTGGCGGCAGCTCTTTGGCATATCTGTACCAGGGAAAATATTTCACACTGTATGAATTATTAAGTGCGGGGCCAGTGCTAAGCAGTGTGGAGATAGACCAGTTATTCACAGCTCTATTGGGACGGATGCGTCGGAAACCCCTATCAGATCATTTGTCACCAGCGATAGTCAATTTACAATGAGAGAATTTTTCAATTTATTCATTCTGCTGTCACTGCAGTTTTCTACCTCCACCCATTCCACTCAACAACCCCCTCCTCCTATAAGTCCGTCTCATCTGCGGGGGGGGGGGGCTGCATGCCTGCAGCGACGTCCTGCTTCCCTTTCTGACACTGTTGTTCATTTGGTGATTCTCGGTCTGAGATGGAGGTGAAATGTGCAGAAGACATGAGGAGAGTGATTGTGCTACTTCAATCATCTTAACGGAGGTGGACATCCTGGGACAGCTGAGGGGTTTGAGCCCCGGTAGTTAAACTGTGGCGGACTGTGGTTCTGTAATAAAGGTAACGGGTAACAGTGGGGATGAGGGGGCTTGGTTGTGTCTCTTTAGGGCGTAAGACCCCCACATTAGGTAAAAAAAACGAAGAGATCTGAATTAAACAGCAGCGGCCTTATTTACACTGTGAAAAGCAAGTTAAGTCGGGGAAATAGAAAATGGCTTGCAAAAGTATATACATAATAATTACCCACAACCATTTGGACCTGCACTGCAATAAAAAATGCATTTCCAAAAACATCCCAGAGGGCAGGATCCTGCTTATTTTCACTTAAGAGGAAATGCCAAATAACAACTCCCACGCAGATAGACAGAAGACCTCAGCACAAATGTCTGGCAGACTGTAATTTCACCATTAATTACTGAAGGTGAACCAGCTGTCAAAACAGCCACAGATTCTGTTTTTTGTTCACAAATACCCTCTGTTAAAGAGGCCGAACCGCAGAAAAGACCAGCCTCAAAAGCCCCAAGCAGCATTCTCCCATCATTTCAAGAGACAGGACATTCATGAGAGACAAAACATGGATAATGTTTTCAAAAGGTTTTATTTTGTTCTTTCTAAACTGAATATACAAGAGAAACAGGGAATGACAACATCAGCTTTGTTGGTCTAAATGCTCGGTAAGAGCAGTCCGACCTGTAAAGCAGCCCAAAGTGTTTCTCCGTCTGTTCAAAGCCTAATACAGACTGGTTTCACTGAATAGGCTTGATGTAAACGGCAGAGATGTTAGATAAATGTCCTCACAGCCAAGGCCCTCTGCCCTCTTCCCGATGATGCATTCTTATACACAAATACTCACTCCCCCTTTAGACACATGTGCACACGCACCCACACGCACACGAGCACAGACACACATCGTGCCAACAATGCCACTGAGGGCAGCATTTGTTTGAGGACAAGGTGACCCTGTTGCCTAGGGGCCTGTGAACAGACACAATGAAGGCCTCTCATCCTGTACACACCCAGCCGGCTGAGTTGGGCCGGTGACGGCGGGGAGATGGGTGGGGTGTGAAAGGCATCGCAACACCCTGCTACTACCGTTTTAAAACCCTATTCAGAGAGCCCCCTGAGATAGCTCCTTTCACACCCTTCACAGACGGAGCAAAATCCCTGCTTGTAACCCAGAGTCACGCAGTCAACAGATGGAGCAGCTATTGAGTGAAGGATCGCTCCGGCAGAGGCTGCTCCCCATCCATCCACGCTGGAAACAATGGGGCAGCAGGTCAAGAGTGCTGTCTCCGGGAGGAGGGGTCAGTGAGGGGGGGGGCATGCTTTGACACAGTTGAGCTATGCAAGCGCTTTGAAAATGGAGGAACTGCGAGAATCTTTTTTGGATGATGGCTGGAGGTAGAGGATGCTAGTGGCTGCATGTAAGGCACTTGCCGGGGCAGAGGCTCGGGCGGAGGGGGTTTGTATGTAAATCTAGGACAGCAGTGTTTGTCTCTAACCTGCAAACAAGAACAAAAAGACATCCCCGTGCACACACATTTGCATTTTCAGAGGAAACACAGACTTGCAGTTAAACGCACATTTCAAGGACCAATTGTTACAGACACTCGCTCCTCTTTGTGCACAAAAAAAAAAACTGTACATAAATCACAGAGAACCTCATTGCTGATAAAAAGCATTGCAGTGAGTCTGTATACACAGAGAGGAGAGAAAACCTTTACCACTGCAAAACTGTTGCAGGACGTTTTTCATCAAGTACTGAAGTGGATACACTTAACGCTACACTAGTGTCAAATATTACAAAACTGGGTCATAATTCTTTCTAGTTATTAAAGCACATAATTAAAAAAAAACAAAACAAATTCTTTGCCTCAAGGACTCCATATTGTTCAACCTCTCAATATTCTCCCAACAGCCTCATGTGAGATTACAGAGAAGTGCCAGACTAAAGCCTATATAAATAGTGGTGTTATATTGTTCTGAAGTTATTATTAATGGGTTGATTTTTGGTGTTTTCAAAGCGGAGGAGCAACTGTGAGCCACACAGGATGAACAGCAATGCGTGCTCGGTGCTCTCGGTGCATGTGCGTGCACAGGTAGGTGATCACACAACCCATCACGAAACCTCACAAAGTCGTCGTTCCCTGTAAGGGAAAGTATATCCATTTCCACTGACCACCGGTCTCGCTATCATGTGGCTCTGGCCTGGGAGTCAATTAGTCATCTAGGTTGCCCTGCCTCAGCGGGTTTCAATGGCCAGAGAGCAGACAAAGACACAAGCGAGGTATATAATGATACCATACCGTCCATCTTTATATGGCTTCTACATCCCCTTTACTGAGATGCCAAATACTGCCACCACATGTTCCTCATCCTGGAAATGTTTGGTTTATAGGCCTATTTTGCACAGGAAGGCGCTATTACAAAGCAGAAGGTGTCTGGAGCATTGCAGCAATTCTCCATTAACAACCACTTGACAAGAAAGTACTGAGACTCAGAAAAGACCTCCTACCACTTGGGAGATGTTGAAACAAAATCACACCTAATTAAACACTAAAGAGTAGCCCATGACATTAAAGTGCAGGAAGCCTTTTCAAGACAAAGGTGAAATGGGTTTCGCTGGGTTTATCGTTCATATACTTGTGCAAAGACACTGTTATTTCATTCACATTTGTGTCTCCTGCAAACAGCTATGCACAATAGGAAAAGAAGGTTGAGCTGTTTTTCTTCCTTCCTTGTTTCCATAGTTTGCCGTTTCACAATATTGTTCTGTTGTTCTGTTTGAGCCAAAAATTGAAAAAAAGCCTATTCCAAGCATCCTGAAAGGGATCAATAAGTGCATAGAAAACGAAAATGGCCATAAACACAGAGGCTTTTATTCAGACTGCCATGATGCAGATGAAAGCACAGAATGCACCTGGAGAGCAAAGCTGAGAGCGGCAAAAGACAAGAGAGCCCACAGAGTTATCAGGTGGGGCCAGAGAGCGCCGGCTATATTCAGACCTCAGCACCATCTATCTCCACAGCAGCTATTAGATTTCTAATATTGTTGGTTTTAAGGAGGCTCAGCTTTCCTGCCACAATGAGACAGATTCAGCCCCAGTTGCACCCTTTTCCCTTTCAGTGTGGTCTCACAGGGTCCTCTAGGTTTTCTGCAAACAATACTGCTGGGCTGCGGCTCTTATTTAAAAGATTAATAGGATGCTGTCTTGGCAGAGAAGCAATCAGTGAGGTTTCTGTGACAGCAGAAAAAGTGTGAAAACAAGGCAAAGAGGGGACACTATTGTCACGGTTACCAACTGGCTGCCGAGGCTCAATTGAGATAGCTCTGGCTTTCAAGCTCAGCTGTCAATCACAGCAGCAAGCATCAATGGGGTAAATTTGAATGATAAAACGATAAGTCATGAGCAGGCGATTTCCCTGTCATCAGGACAGGGGCTGTTTGAGTGTAACTCAGTATGGGTGGAGATATTTCCTGCAGCCATATGGAATTTGGTTTTTCCTCAAGTTGTTGGCTTCACCCCTCAATCATGACAGAATGTGTAATCACCAAATGTCTTCCTCTCAATCCGTGTTACAATTGGCAGCACAGTGCTGTCACTAGAGATGGGGGAACAAAATGGAAAGCTGACTAAAAGACAAGCTTTAAGTGACACTTAATTTGAGATACCCAGGCATTCTCTCAGCTCCAGTAAACAGTATCCATCAAACTTCGCCAAGAGCCTGTATGAATCTGCAGCTGTCTGCGGGGAGAGGCAGAGTATGCCTGAGAGGCGCTCAGTTATCAAGAGGACTGACGAACAAGAAGAAGAAATCAAGTCCTTCAATAGTTATTAAAAACATCCACGAAGAAACATAAGAATAATTATGAAGCTCTCAGAGAGCAAATGTTCCCATCATCTGTGTCTACAGCAACAGTCAAAGCGTTTCCACCTTTAGAGCGAACCCAGCAAAAAAAATAAAAAAATAAATAAGAAGCGTAACAGAAGTTAATGACAGCCTCCGAGAAGAAAACAGAGAGGGTAAAAACACGAGTGAGCTGGTGAAGAAGTGAGGGGAAAACACTGAACAGCTGCTTTTTCCCTGTTTCCCTTTGCTCATCCCAGGAGAGAGTCCCATGCGATCTCTGTGATCCTAGTTTGTGGCTGACAGAGGGGACCACAGCTCTGTTCATCTCCCCACTCACATGGCTCTGAACCCCCCCCCACACACACACACACACACACACACACACACACACTCTCTCACCGTCGCTCCGCTGCCAGAAGGAAAGGATGGTGGGGAGGAGGAGGAGAGTGTGGGGGGGCTACATCAAGGAGAGACTCTCCCAATGGGTTCTTGTCAGTTCCAGGCCATTGCACCTTGCTCGCTGGGATTTTGTTTACACACACACACACACGGACGCGGACGCGCACACACACACACAGACACACGAATCTCTACAGAGGCAGATGACTATTAATGGATACGATAATGTGCTATGTTTGTTTGGATGTACAGTCACATGTTTTGTTTTTGTGAAGTGCCGTGATAATATGAATCGCTTCAGTAACAGATCACAGGAAGCTGGTGACAAAAACTTAGCTGTTTGATGCCTCACAGCGCTTATTTAAGTGGCGCAGGAGCAGATAACGTTCAATCAAAACCCAGCGCCATGGTTGACGCGGTCAGTGGTAATGTGCAGCCAAAAGGCCTGACACATTTCCATGGTCTTTGGGGACGAGCAGAGAACGCCAGGCTGCCCTTGTGCGTTCAGTCTCTACAGATGTTGCCTTGGAGAGCGGCTGACTGGCTGGCTGTGGTGACAGCTGGACAGCTGTTCCTATAGACGCAGCCACAGAAGCATGCCAGAGAGATGGGGGTGGGGGATAGTGCTGTATGTTTGGTTTATCTGTATGAAGTTCCCAGGACATGCAGAGCTGTCACTTTTAGCAGTGGTGCATGAGCCTGGATAAGGAATGATGGCACGGAACAGGATACGGAGAGAGAGCACAGATGGGTAAATATCAGACACGGCTGACATTATTTAAAGAAGCTCCAATAACAACACCATTTTTTTGTAAATTGTAATTTGTCTTTGAAAAATGTCTAATGCAACTCAAACTGGCTACACTGGCATAAGTCAGAACGCTGATTATGATCCATGAGGTCTGTTTGAGCAGCTGTGACTTTTTATCATCATAAACAAGTAAAAGTTTAATATAAACTTCAGATGGAATTTCAAATTAATTTTTCGGGAGCAAAAATATTTTTAGAAGCAAAGAGGATAATTGGTTGTGCATTAAAATGACTCTGGACTTTGTACCAACATCAGTGGCTGCTGGTGATGAAAGGCAGTTTAAATTGGGGTCATGTTCAGATATTATACCTTTATCCTGCCACTTAAAAACCTCGTTACTTAAAATTATAGAAACCTGTGGGAGAACAGCGCAGATTAATGACAACCTATACGTTAACATCCTGACTGAGGAACTGCGAAAAAAAGACTTGAAATAGAATTGAAATGTTGGAAAACACTCAGCAGTATTAAATGTTGTCACCTGCTGAATAAACACACTGCAAATCATGAGTTAAACAGCTTGGATTGACGCCAGTCACTTGTGCCAAAACTCAGATTTTTCCTAAGCAGGCCAGGCTATTTATTATGCCGCAAAAGGTCAGCAATTTGTTCAACTCAATAAAAATGTTAATAAAACTAAGAGCTCCCAAGAAGAAGCACTCATAGCCTCTGGTGGCCCATCAAAACATTAATATGTGAACGAGCGTGCATGTGTGGCTGCATCTGTTTGAGTACAGTGTTGCCACAGGAGCATTACGCAGGTCAAAGGTTGTACAGCGGCAGCCATCTAGCGGGAAATATAGCTTTGACCCAGTCATAATCCCGGTCAAACTCCACCAACCGCTCAACACAAAACAGATGTGAACAAATACGTGCGTCAAATACACACGTGCACACGTCTTCAACCTACAATAACCAGGAGTTGATCAACACCCCCGCACGAAATTTCCACTCGCAGTTTGCACCCGCAACCCACTCTGCTAAATAAATGAAAAAGAGCCATTAGGCAGATTTCAAAAGCTGGCAGTGGGCTTATAATTATATGAAATATTTTAGAGGAAAAAAAAAAAAGTGGATGCAAGTCTGGAAGTGGGTGGGGGTGGGTTATTGCTAAGCAACCAGTCATTATCCTCCAGAGTGGAGCGAGGTGACCGGCCATCCGTCTAACTCCGGTGACTCGCCTGGCTCCTGTGCAAAGCCTCCCTCCCCTCCTTCCCTCCGACACTCTCTCTCCGTCTTCTTTGCTCCCTCTCTCTCTCCGTCTCTCCCTCTCTCTGCCGTCTCCCCGTCTGAATACAAACAGAGATAAAGAACGCTGCAATCGCTCTTGACACACAAATAGGTTAACACAATAAAGCCGGCTTTGCCTGGCTCACTCGAGGGAGGAAAGCAATTCCAGCAGCAGGCAGGAGGTAATAAAACAGGGCTAGGAGTGTATGTGTGTGTGTGTGTGTGTGTCCATACATGTCCTCATGTCAGTGTTTCCTATGTTTCTGTATGTGAGCGGACCCAAGCACACAGAAGCTCTTTGGCCTCAGGGTCTAATATCCTACAAATTTTCAACCCTTCCTTGACACAAATAACATCACAGGAGAAAATGACAGAAATTCCAGACCACTCCTTCATTTAGATTACGGAAACGGCGGCTTTATTTTAACAATATAGCTGGGCCGCACTAGCCGTGCACAAGCACATGAATATTTTTCTGTGGGTCACATGCTGACTCTCTTGTAAATGGTCTGTGGCTTGGTTAAAATTCAACAAGTAAATTGAATGAGTTTTATCTGTGCAAGCCTCAGCTTACTCTCCCTGATGCGTCTGCCAGGTCTTGCAATAAATGATAAAAATCTCCTGAGTTTTATTAAATCGTGTTGCATTCACGCTGAACTCAGGAAAATGGTGAGGTGGCTTCTGCAATTACAATCCGAACCAGACAACATTGTTTTCTCCAGTCAGTGGAAATTTCAATACCTTCCAGCAATGGCCTTAGAATTGGGTAATAGCCTCTTTTTGTCACAGACACAAAACGTCTGTGGGAGGTGTGACACCACATAAGTGTTATCCATTTACAACAATATGCATCTTTCCAGGCACAGTCCGGATGCTGGTCAGCATAATGTGCATCGTTATTCTGTGATACGAAGGCACTGAATGGACACAATAGCTAATTCATGGACTGACTGTCGTATAATCAAATGCATGGAATCTTAGTACATCCATGCAGCTGACGTATGGCTCCTCGGGGTATTAGATGACGTAGGTCTCTTGCAAGTTAAAAAATAGAGAGGTACGTTTTCCTGTAAGGACTGAACCAATAAGAAACTCCACTTAAAGCTTCTGGAAATGTTTCCCACATTTAGGTCATAACGGAAAAGCCACATTTTCGATCCATTCCCCTACTTTTACTCACCGCTACTTCAACCAGGTAATCAAAGAGCAGAAAGTGGTGGACATTGTCGACAGGGAATAAATTACCAAAGCATGAAGAGAAAACATCTTATCTGTCTGATGTACTTCCTGTTTCTACAAAAAGCTACAAAGCTCGAGGGAGAGCAGTCAACCAAAATGCAGGGAGATGGAGATTAGGATGATGTGCAGTTCCTTGTTCCATTAAAGTTTGATCTTCCTCAATAGCCGAGGAGAATCAGATATCTCCCATTCAAGATTAAAGTACACCAGCATAGAGGGAGAGATTAATCAGAGGCCTGCATGAGATAAAAACAGCCTTGCTTCTGGCATGGAAAACAGAGGCAATAAAGAGTTCAGCTGATAATGTGAAACATGGCGAGGCACAATAGCAAATCAAACAGCATGTACAGGCCTCCAAAACAAATCAAAGCGCCAACTCGTCTGCGATACAGTGGCTGAAGATGTACAGCAGAGGCTGATCTGATAGTAACCAAGGCCTTCGCTTTATTGCTGGTTAAGGTTGAAGAGGGCACGCTGAGGATTTTCCCATGTTGCTCACTGTCGCCAGACTCTTATTCCTTCTCCTCCTCCTCTCCTTGAGATCAATGGCGCTGGGGTGATTTCACAGCAGCCTGCACTGTCACCCAGAACAAATCAATGTGACCATGAGGAAGGCAAGAGCGGCATTGTTTTTAAGGAGAGCAAATTCGCTGTTGGAGAGCTTGTCAGATTTGCTTTATTCTCTTTGTTCCCCCAAGAACACTTTGGAAGGAGCATGCCACCCCTCACTTTTCTGGCTGAGTTAGAGAGCAGACTATCAACCGCACAGAACTCAGGCTTGCCATGAGTGTACTCATTAACCACATATAACTTTCTTTAACAATTCCTGTTGACTGTACCTCACATGCACAATTCAAACACAAAAATGAACTGACGACTCTAACGCTCCCAACGACCGGCTACCCGTAACCTCCAGGCCGGGTGAGACACGACTTTCAACCTGACAGAGAGGGTGACAGGGAAGAGGGGGGAGAGGTCAGAGGATCTCCGCTGTCCGTCACCCACAGAATGGCTGCAGAAATCCCTGATGCAGAGCTGCCAACATCTGCTATGACAGTGCATCCGATCACACATGAGCAGAGTGGTGGCAAAGTAAACCGTTTACTGCATCCAAAATAACAGGAAATCGTCAGTGGTGTAACAAGCAGGGAACTACCTTATCAGAAAGACTGCAGGGGCGCATGTGTGCAATCACATGCCTGTAGTGTATTTTCGTGTACCTACTCCACATGACACATAAAAACATGCTGAAAGTACCAATTTGTGTGGTACAAGCTTAATAAATTAAACTGTATAAGTGGAAACTCATTCACAAATCAGTTATTCATGAAGTCACACGTAAAGCCCTGTGATTCTGTTCATTTGCACAGTATCATACCCCATGATAGCTGACAAATGCTTAAACTTGAGAACCAGCCTTTTAGCCGGAGTGACCCTGAACCGTTTGATTGAGACTCTCTTTAAAGGCGAAAACAACAGCTGCTCATCTGACGTTGTCAGTACAGCTAATATGACGGAGCTTTCCTCTTTCAGCGTGCAAATAAATATATTGTGAAGTTTGATGTATTGTACCAACAAAGTACAGCAAGGCAAATTTGTCCTGGTACTGCTGATGCCAAACCCATGAGCAGAAGCATTTGTGTTAGCCGTGTCTGTACACGAAATGTCCCAAATACCCTCATCTTTGCAGGATATGAACCCATATGTACTGTATACATTCACTCTAACTGACTATGGGCTCCTTTGCTTCTGCACGGTAATTTGCATTTTTGTTTAACGTTGTTCTTTTCATGTTCTGTCTCCACATCCCCGGCCCTGATGTGCTGCAGGGACATCAGAGTTTGTATGAAATCATGTAATGTTACAAAGAACAAGAAAGGTTATTTCTCTTTGTTTGTTTTACATGAAACGTGTTAAAACAAGGACCAATATAGACTTTTCCTGACATAAAACACTTTGATCAGGTACCTAATGAGCTGCTGTTGACACAGCTTTGAGAGAAAACGTCCATGTTTCTTAAAGTGTCAGATGATATTTCCAATTAAAAAGCTTTTCTGGGATATCGGCTAAGCTAGAAACGGTTGTCTTTTCTTTTTTTTTTCTGACAGGAGAAGAAAATTGTTGTACATGATTATTTGAAACTACAATATATTATTCTATAAATTTCTATAAATGAAATGTGTGGACAGTAAACCTAATAAAGAATAAAAAACCTTTTTAGGAAAACAGTCCACACAATATTGGACCTGCATAGCTTTGGGGTGGGTAGATCTTTATACGAGGGGATATGTAACACACGCACGCACACACACACACACACACACACACACACACACACCTGAATCTACTATTTTAGTCATAATAAGTGCCAAAATGAGTTTTGCTGCCTCTGGGTATGTGTTGAGACAATCAAACCATGCAGGGATTAAAAAAGATTAATACACAGCGCAGGAAATTAAACTTCAGCGACTTTAACGATATTCATGAGTGAAGCTCACTTATTCACTTCAGGCAGGCACTTTAATAAGCAAGAATACAGTAAGGAACCCAAACATTATCAATCAATCAAACTGATGTGCAATTTGAGTTGCAATTTGAAGAACGCCAGGCTTCTCTTGGTGTATTACTTTTGTTAATATGATGCTAAAATATGTTTTCTGCCTCAAACTGTTGGCAGCATAAATGAGTACAGGAGATCAGGTTTTATGGTGATTTAGTTGTTTTAGTCTTAATTCCATCAGCAAGCAAATAAGAGTAAGGACATTTCTGCAAAGTGCAAATATTAGATTTTTTTAAAATCATTTTTTGGTTTTAGAGCTGATGGCAACGTGCAGCTGTAAACATGACTAAAGAAAGAGCAATGAAATGTGAGTAAAAGTCTTGAGCCTGCAGCAGGACACTTGAAGGTCTATTGTTAAGAGAACAAAAAACTAACAAGTCAGAAAATAAAGAGGCAAAACAAAAGCTACAAACTCAACTCCAAAAGGTAATTCACTGACCTAGATATTAAAGCTTTTCTGCCATTCCATTCTCCCCTGCCTTGTCCAACCATCATGTTGAGTTAAGGCAAGCATTATGCTGGGAAGACTATTTGTTTAGGTGAGGAGCAGCCGCAGAGCTAATATGAGCACAATTTGCTCAGCAGGTCATAGGCGCAGAGTGGAGGAAGTAAATGAGGCAGTTCTGCCCCCTCGGATGCAGCCCCTGCCTCATACATCACTGGATGTTTTATTCAATACAGCGAGGAAGGCTCTATGGCAGGTGCCCCGACTGTGGGGGCGCCTGCCCTGCTTTAGGGGCCCGTAATACATTCAGCGAGCTGTCTGTCTGCGGGGCTGCTGGAGAGAGAATGACTGGAGCCAGTGAGGAAGATAAATTTTTTTTGGATGCTTGTAGTCTAATGATAAAACATACTGTGTGCAGCATTTTCACTGCGCAGTCAGCATAATGTGTAGGCTCATTTATGTGCAGTGTGAGCAATGAATCTAAATATTGCAAAGCAACCTCAGCAACCCATAAAGCTCAAAGTTCACAGGAGTCCAAAGAGCCCAAAGTTTATTAGCCACAAGTCACAGTCAGATAAAACATCCAGGACAACTCAGAGGCTCGTGTTTGCTGCAGAGGACACGTTTACTGAAGAATTCCCCAGGACAATGACAGATTGCCTCCAAGATCTCAGTGCAGCACACAGCATCAGCACCAAATGAAAAGTTTTACAGTGTTCTGCACACATCTCCAAAGACTGCACGACCTCCTTGACAAGGAGCCTGTCACAATATGCAGCCCCAGTATAAAGAGCAGACCGTGGGTCATTAACGCTGCCTAATTGCAGCAGACACCAGAATCGGCCTCCCCGCCCGCCCGCCCGCCCGCACGCAGTGACGCAAACTCGCACCTTTTGCTCGGAGCAGCAACTCCTGTAGCGCCACATATTCCTGCCTGCGGTGCAGAGCCCCCGACAATACACTTAATTGCGAGCCATACTTGAAAAGACCAATATTACACATCAAAGCAGCTCCCGGAGCCATCCGGGAGCGGCTTCTCTAACGCGTCGGGTTTACAACACTTCCTTTACTGTGGGGTCATAGAAAACAAAGGGGCTTCAATGGGAGACGTCGTTGGGCGAGCGGCGCGTGAGCGTTTAACCGACGTGCAATATGTGAGCAGCCCGACAGGATTCGGCGAGGCTCCGTCCGAAACCGCGTTAATGCTCGAAGAGGACGAGCCCAACACATTCGGCACCTGCAAGTCTCAGAGAAAGCGTATTAGAAAGATATTTACCATAAATTGTTCCGTGGTGCAGACTAGAACTCCATGCAGATTGTAGCGTTCACTGAGCAATCTGCCTCGCACACACACACACTTCTGCGGTCCAAATTAAAAAGGATTCATTCTGTTCTCCCAAATCCAGCAGCCGCTTTGTCCACGTCAAATGTTAACTTTATCCTCTTCTTCCGACTGTACGCAAATGTGCCGGTGACCCTGCGAATTAGATTCCACACTCAAGCCTCTGGCATGCAAAGTTAATAAGCTTTGCCTTTTTTTTTTTTTTTTTTTTTTTTTTTGCTGCTGCCAATTTTTGCCGAGTGGCAAAGTGCAGGTCGGCAATTTCAGGAGCGTCCACTGAAGATTACGCACCAAGTGCGCTGCGCCTTGGGTTTTTTACTGTTTGGCCTCCGGAACAAAGTGAAGGGTCCTGGTTTCTCCTCCTGACGCTCGTGGATGTCACCGAATAACAAGTGTCAAGCCAAAGGCTGGATGGCTGAGCCGCTACGCAGTATTCCCAAATCCTCCGCCGTTACGCATGGGTTTAAAGTGGTCCGTCCGCTCGCTACACACGGCCGACTGTGAAATATGTCATGCAAATGTTAGTAATATTTAGGCAATGTTGTGTGATGGTACCCTGGAAGAAATCAAGGCTAGGTCAGAGCAGCTGCTGGAAATATCCTACACTGGTGCGATGCGATGAGGAGGAGAAAAAAAATCCCGGTGATGAGAATCTGCTCCGTCCGTCACTTTCTCCGCGGTGTCGGCAGCCTCTCGGAGATGTTTGCCTCCCGATTTAGACTCAGATTTCCAGCTGAGGCCGTGGAGGAACCTCGATAGCAAAGCTCCGAGCTGTTCTCTTTGGTGTAATAATCAATTAAGAAATGTTGAAGTATGAATAAAGAGCTAGCTGCTGTGTGCAGCTCCGGGATGCGGTCCTGCCCTTGTGCCGAGCTGCCGAGACTGACAATAACCCGGAACGCAGCAGACTGTCAGGCTACACAGACCGCCCACCGACCAATCACTGCACTCAGGGAATAGAAACATTCCCACGGGTTGGCCAATCATCGCTAATTGAGGACTGTTACCATAGAGATCATCGGCGTCCAAGCGTCTGAAACCACGTTGTTTATTCGCGGAAAAAAGGTAAAAAAAAAAAAAAAAGAAAGAAAAAAAGCGTCAGATATAAATTGAGATTGAAATCTTTAATTACTCGTGAATCCTTTAAAGCGTTTCAGCCTTTTTAGGTTAAGGGGATCATACTTCCAGCAGCCGGGGTTCAAACGTGCAGGGAGAGAAGTGCCCTTGAACAAGACATCAGATCACAAGCTGCTGTGTAGCTGCTCTGCGTAAAATTAAATTCACATGCAAAATCTCCCAATATGAACTGGTGACTTAAAAATGAAATGCATTTGTTCCGAAACTTCTATAGAGCCACGATAAGGATAATGACGCTTGTAATAATCCGTTTATGGCATCAAACGTTTTGCTGCTGTGGGAAGATCAGCCTCAGATGCTGCCAGTAATTGCACTTTATGAGTTCAGTGTGTGATTAGGATGTATTAGGCTGTTTTAAACACACTTTTGGCTAAAATTGTGCAGTGTTCCTGAACACAGATACTTTCTTTCAACAAATCTTGAGAAGAAATCAGTGTCACTCTCATCAGTTGGGGTCAATGCAGACATACAGATGCATTACATACAGATACATTACAGGGTTACTTTGCCCAGTTGTTGTGTACCAGGCTGTGACCTGCTGATGGTATATTACGGTCAGTTGAAACACCTGTTAGTGTTTACCATCAAGATTAAATCATTGAATGTATTTTAGCAACATTATTTTTTTTATTTTAAAAAGTAGCCGTCTACTTAATTTGCAGAGTAACATTAATGGCACATCCAGCTCGGCAACACTAAGGAAGTGGAAGGTTTACTTTGACACTCTTCTTCTTCTTCTTCTTCTTCTTCTTCTTCCTCTTCTCCTTCTTCTTCTTCTTCTTCTTCTTCTTGCCAACTGTGTCTGGTGCACACAGACCCTGGGACACACAAAGGCAGTACAAGCAATCACACATCATGGACTCTCATAATAAGCTGACGCTGGGAAGTGGGTGATGCAGCACTCAGCTTATGCCAGTGCTGATAAGAGTCTGAAAGTATTACCTCGGTCTGGCAGCCCGCTCCAAGAAATCCATCCTGAGCCAGGTCATCAATTCTGCCCTATCTGATTGCTCACCAATCCCTGGCAGCTCCATGTCGCTCTCCTGGCTTCTGCTTTTGAAATTCTCTCTATGACTTGCACTTTCATGCTAGTTCTTTCATAGAAAAATTGGTACATACCGCATGTACGTACAGGGGCTGGTATGTGGTCCTACCTTGCCTATCTTACATGACAAATAATAAAATAGTGAATAAATGCTCGCAGCAATGTATATTCAAAGCCTGACATAGTCAGTGCCGATAAAGTATAAGCTTCAATCACATCTCCTCCTTATTGCTACAGTGAACCCAGAACATAGAGCATATATTAAAGCTGGCGCAGGTCAATCATATCACGCAGACCATGTGGCTGCATCGTCAATCAAACAGATGAACAATTAATTGAAAAATACTCAACCAGAGCTGTGTTGTGCTCCAGTGAGACAGGCAGGCAAATAAGCCATTTGATTAGCTGATAAGCAGATGACTCAACAAACATTCAAGGCATGTTTACTGTGGTTTGATTAGAGTACGCCCAATACGCAGAAGATTGGACACAAATACGTTGTGAAAACACTCAGCTGTTCCAATCCCCAAGGCAGCATGAGGGCACATAAAAACAATGAATAATTTATGGGGGAGACTAGTGAAATATCACAGTGGATAATTTTCTGTGGGCTATATTAAATGTAGGTTTCAAAATAATATGTCTGAGTCTGTGCATTTCCCAGAAATCATTCCCACTGACAGGATCTGGAGCCTGGAGATTGAATATGAAATCGCATTAGATATTTCCCTGTCATCAAACCTATGAGCATTCTGCTAAAACACCAAAGCAAGGGTTATTCACATGCTAATTGGGCCTCCATCTTTCTTAGCAAATATGATCAAAGGATATTTGCGTTGTCTCTTTTAGGTATTAGCTGTGGTTCAAAATGAAAGACTTCGCTATCAAGGCAAGCTTTTGGCATGCATCCTCTGAATGAGGGTTCACAATACCAATAATTCCAGGGTCAGCTTCGGTACAAACCACTGCTGCTTCTGTTTGAAAGGGGCATCTCATAAA
Organism: Channa striata; assembly: GCA_033026295.1. Lineage (NCBI taxonomy): Eukaryota > Metazoa > Chordata > Actinopteri > Anabantiformes > Channidae > Channa > Channa striata. Next base: position 6,920,733 of record CM065178.1, read on the forward strand.
TAAAGCTCTCGTACGCCAGAGCCAACATTAGTGTCTTTCTCCGAGCTAAAAGCCGTACGCTGTTACAGTTTGTTCCTGAAAGTGAACTCAGTTTAATTGAGCAAAGTTCAAGTCTCCACAAACAGCAAAGTAACAGAAAAAAAATCGATGGCAACAGAGGCATGGAAAAAAGAGATAGCATTGATTTATCTGCCATTGATTTGTGAGGATCGCTGCATTGTGCCCTCTGGGTGAAATGTACGCTGCCTGCCAACTGATGGGGATGAATCTGAAAAGGTGTCAAGTGGTTAGAGGACACAGAGGTGGGGGATGAGATTGGGGGCAGCCACAGTTGGCAGGGGTGGAAGAGTAGACCTGGAGTGGAGGCAAGGGCATGAGGTACCGAACACAAGAAGGAGCTAGACGAAAGCTTTGATAAAGGGATAATGTTGCGAGGACAACACCGACGCTACGCAGGCTTGAGAGCTTGGGTGAGAAAGCGAAAGGCCTGAAGCTAAAACCTGTATCCGAACTTTGACGTCCTAAATGAACGTGGCACAAGTGACCCCCACCTTAGCTGCTATACGCCCAACGTCAGGCCGTCCTCCGCATTTATTCAGTGTAAAGTCAAAGCTGTTGGCTACAATAAGACTGTGTGAGTAAGCATATATCAAATCCCGCTGTTGCAAGTGCTTGACAAGACCAGCAACTTTTGCAATATTTTAAGTCTCAGCAATTGGCAAATAGATGTCTCCCCAGAGACATTACACTGACAGCCAAATGTTTCGGAGAAGAGGGGAAGCCAGGACAGAGATCAGAGGCCATCGCAGCCACACATCCCAGACACAGAAGTGTTACTCCTGAACTTTAGCATCTTTACAACATCTTTCTGTGTCTACTGTGGCTGTTGGCAATCACACATCGACACTGAAATGAAGGAGAATTATGTGTTTGCTATTGCAAGCTCAGCTGTGCAGAAATCTTCCATAAAAGTGTTTGGTTGGTATTTTAGAAAAACAACATTGACGTATTTTTCCTATGGCCTTGCTATTGTGAATACTGTTCCATTTCAGATTAGATTTTTCTAAGCTGGTGTATTTTTTATTTATTTTTATTTTACTTTAATTTGCCTTTGTGAAGTTTTCTTATCAGTATTCTGTGTCTGTCACTTGTTTATGTGCAAAAAGGACACATTGCTTTTTGGAGAGTGGTCTTTGTGAGGTGCTTTGTAACCTTGTTTTTAATTCAAGGTGCGGTTTAAGTGAGGCTGACTTGACTTGACACCAGGATTGGCACTTGTTTATGTCTTAGAAGGCTGTTTTCTGGCACGGTGTTTTGGTTCAACCCTCGAAAGCATCTGGTTTCCTCTGTGCGACCAGTCACAGTTGTCTTCGTGAGACACCACCCGGAGCCTCTCCGTACACACAGGAAACTGTTTGCAGACAGGCTGACTTGAGGTTATGTGGTGTCCTTAATGTTTGGAATGAGTGTGCTTTTGGGTGGTAACTGTTATTGCTTTTCACAAGGCCAAAGTTCATTTTTTAAAAAGCCGCGAAATGAAATCACAGTGAAAGCATGTGGTTGTGAAAATGACACACTAATCTGGAAAACATAAAAGTGTTCATTTCTCCATTTTCAACAAAAAGCAGACACTTCAGACAAAAAAACACATAGGATTAAAGTTGAAATGTTTATTTCACATTGTCAGGTCTTTACATGTCTTTATTAAACAGCAGCATAAGATATTTGAGTGTGAGGAAGTCAGGGAGAGTGTGACCCCCCATCACACCCGGCCTGTTAAATCTCATGGCAGCTTCTCCTTCCCATAAAAGCTGGACACACTGGATGAGACACCTAAACTATTTGAATTTGCTGCATCTAAAAAAACAGTAATTGAACAGCTTTGAAGCAGTATTTGTTACATCTAGCTGTCACTACCATGCAAGAAAATAAAACCATTTTAACACCTTTCATGATGTTTGTCAGCACCTTTGTGATAGTTGCAGCTCCCAGCCACATATTAAAATAGATTCACTTGTCTGTGATTTTTTTATTGACTAACTAATAGAAATGTGCTAAATACAAATTATATTTTGCACGAGTTTATGTGTTCAAAAAAAAAAAACCCAGAAATATCAGCACCTAACAAAAAATGTGCAAAATGCAAAATAATAACAACTTAATTGATGCTCTGTGTTTTCAGCGAGTCTTCATGTGACCACCCACACTGTGTGTTACGCCGTTGTGTTCCTCCTAGTGGCAGGTGGTTAAGGCAGGTCTGCCAAAACCACTGCTGTTCTTCCTGTTGTTTGAGAGCTTCCCAGGTTGCATCTTCGGTGCAGAACCAGCTCAGCACTGGTGTCTGTGACAGGTGATGCGTCCTCTTTGTTTTAGGTTAAGACCCACATTAAAGAAGTAAAGAGCAGCAAAAACATGAGCCGTCGCACATAATCAGCATGTGTAAAAGTGTGACGTGATCCTTCATCACTCCAAAGTGATGATCTCAGCTCTAGTTAGATACCTTCATCTTCAGAAAATGTGACTCTGATTTTAATATATGTTGTTTAAGTCCTTCCTTTTACCATTTTTACTGATTCTAAGCAGATTCAGTGTGTTTACAATGGAAAACTGCCCAAACTTAGCACACTCCACTCAAAACTTGTGTGATGTTGAAGAACACTTTCATGCCATGGTGTCATGCAACACAAAGTGGAGGAAGTGCTCACAGCTGGCAAACAAAGTACAGTATGAGTTCATCTTTGAGTTTGAAACAGTTTGAGAAATTAATAACCACTCCTTTAATGGATCTCTCAAGGATCTGATACGATTTTCCTGAGCATTAGGAGAAATATTTTGCTTTTACTTTCTGGAAGAGCAGCTTGACCCTAATTAGAAAGTCCACAGTGCGAGCATTAAGACGGCTCATTGTAAGCTGAAGGTTCCTCTGAGTGATGTCATCCGGAGGCATTATTCAGAGAGATGTTTTTTATATAGGAAAATCAGAGGGAAGCTTAATGGTTTGTGTTTGCATGTACTATTCAAACTAGAACCAAAAGAAGCAAGTTCAAAATCAGGGACAGCGTTCGTTACTACTTATATTATTGCTATCAGCATATATTGCTTGGATTGGCTCATGTCAATCCCAATAACGTCACATTTAAAAGAATTAGTTCATTTTGAAAATATTTGTTTCCCTGCCATAGTAAGTGCAGACAGTGATAAGCGTAGTTCAACATGAAGCTAAAGCCGTGGGGCCATTAGCTTAGCTTAGCATAAAAACTGGAAACACAAAAGGTGTCTGACGGTAACAGAATCTGCCCAACAGTAAATGTAAAACTAAACTTATTAACAAGTTACATATGGTTTTATTGTTTTGTCAGCCAGACTATTTTTTAAGCAAACGCTACAGGTTTTCTCAGCTGAGTAAAAGGCAAATTATTTCATTCAGTTTGTTAAAAATGATGCTTTAATATTCTGAGCAGGGATATTGTAAAGTAACAGTTTTCCCCCCATATAAACACGACAGTCCTGCAGCTGCAGTCAGTCATTTGCATTCATGTACAGAACACAAAATCTAGAGGATTTGGTTGTCCCTGCTGCCTGTTACTGTATTCTGAATTCCCCGTGTTGCATTTTGAATTGCTTAGCCTTGTTCATTTCAAGTTGTGAGGCAGCTGGTTGAACACTGTCCATGTCTCTCCATCTCAGTCAGTCAAGCTCCAGTGGACAGAGGGACCATCATCCTCTGCTTTGCACAGTGCTCAGCTCTGCCCAATTTTGCACCTCCGTTTGCAAGTGATAGAGCACTATCAGTTCTGACAGCTCCCCAGAGCCACTGGGATTTGAGTGCTCCCTCCTTTCACCCACCCTGCACCCCCAAAAACATACACATACGCACAATCACACACATTCACCTCTTCTCTGCTGTCTGTCTCTTAAAAGGATGAGGGCTGGGAATGAAAGGCGGAACAAAAGCTGTCAAAGTAAAGAAAGAAACAGAGAAGTGAGGATATCTGTAGGGATGCTAAGGACAATGGGATACTTTGTCCCTAGTTTCATTACTGGCTTGTGTTTAATTTGAAACAGACAGCTAATCACATTAGAGACAACCTCTCCAAAACACTCGAGCACCGCAGTCTCCTGGAAGCAATCACCACGCCGAAACTGTCTCATTGGATTCTTCGTCCAATTACTTAACTCCATACAAATTGTCCTAGATGCGACTGGATTGTGAAGCTGAAATGATTACACAGACATTTGTACTATAAGCTGAGGAGTTTTAACTACAGGAGGCATAAACATGATGATAATGACAATAATGACAGTGATTACCATAATGATAATGATGACCATGATGATGATTTCCTAGTTTATTTTTACCCTTTACGTATGCATTTGCCTTTCTTTCAGGAGTTTCTGACATGACAAGTTTTCACTGGAAATAATATATCTGTTTAAAAAAATACCCAAATCTGTTAATATTACTTAGTAAAAGGAACAAACTGCAGTATTATTCAATATACTCACCAGTGTAGGACCCAATTCTCATATCTCAATACGGTTGACTTCATATACCGATATCAATATATATCACACTGATGCATATTTACTGAGTAGAAAGGCATATTTCTTAATGCAGTTTGAATTACATACTACAAAAAGGCATTTACTCATGTCTGAATACTTTTTTTTCTTTTACATAGAATAAAAAATAAAACAAATTCAATAAAGTGTGTAACTAAATGCACAGTACACTTTAGTGGCTCTCATCTCAAGATTACCTCCATACTGTTTGACATAATTCTTGCGTAGGTGGAAATAGAGTGGTGTTAGTCTGTTGTGGGCACAGGTGTAGTTATGGCAGAGAGCACAGGCTAGATGCTCAGCCACTTATTTTTCTTCAAGTGAGGAGTAGGAATATTTGCATAATCTGGTTGAAATCTATTTACGTTTTGTTAAGCGTGAAGATCTAGTCATCAGATGTGTATACTGATCTACAGAACCAATCAAAATAATAGGAATGGTCAAAGGTGTTGATTGAATGACAGCACAGTGCTACAAAATATTCCACACTAAAAGTTCCCAGTAGTCATTGCCAACTGGTGTGAACTGCTAATGAAATGAAAGTTAGTGATTTTTTTTTTTTTACTAATGAGCAAAACCAACAGGTTTGTTTAATGGAATTTCAACAACCAGGAGCCTTCCCTGTGTTTACAATGGAAAACTGCCCAAACACGGAAAACTTGTATACTGCCTATATGCAAAGCGATAGATGGGACACTGTCGTCTCATGGAATAATGCAACACAAACTGGAGGAAGTGCTCACAGTTGGGAAACACAGTATGAGTTCATTTTGACTTTTGAAACCGTGGTTTGAGGAAGCAATCACATCTCTTCCCCTACAGCTTTTTTCTAATCATTTTGAGATGTTTTCCTTTCACTTACATGACTTTTATGCAAACCTGACAAAACCAGAGTTTGATGTTATTCTCCTACAATTAAAATAGATTTTTTTTAATAGGATCTTTTACTTTGGATGAGTGTCATCATCTTTGCCTTTGCACATATTGCCTACATCCAAGGTATCACCTAAACGAAGCTTTGCTACTGTCACAAATGCCTCCTGTGGTTCAAAGTTACCCCCTCTCCAAGTTGTTGTCATGTGTTGTTGTGTTGCTAAAGTGCAAACTGCATCCGTGTTTTGTGAAAAAAGATCTGAACTGCCAAAAGCGTGTGATTGGCAACACTACCAATAAGTGATAGAGGATAATCTGAAATTTTCTCACACAGCCCTGGTGTGACTATTAGGTCATGGTGGCAAAGATTAGGTCATATTATGCTTTTTAGTATTTGTACTGACATTTCTGCTTTTGTAATGTTGGGTAATCATATTAGGCAAGGTGAAATTTCCAAAATGTCAGCTGAACGTAGGTAGGAGAATAGAGTTGCAGATAAAACAATCACACTTTACGCTGTGTGTAAGCTTACCTTCCTAACTAACGTCTCCACCAAAATGAATATGCATGTTATTAGTAAAGATGAACACAAACTCTGTCCTCTTATTTTCTCTTCAACTATACCGCATGTAAATCAATATATCTAAGTCCAAGTTTTACCTCAGTCATAATGTAGTCGCTAAAATGACTAAATGATGACTAAAATGCTAAAATGACTAAATTGAAATAGAAAAAAAGAGTCTATTAGGGCACTCCAAGTCCATTACGGTGCTTTATGGTTTCCATCAGGAGTTCAAAAGAGTGAATTGGTCCAGGAGGAAGACCCAGCCCTCAGCTGTTCATGATGCATATAATTGTTCCTGCATTTAGACACAGCAGCATTTAATCTGTTTTGTACTGTTTGGAATAATAACGACTCTCTGGGATACATCAAATCACAGATTTCACGTGAATATATTTTAAATTTACGTAAGATAAAAGTACATATCTATCCCAACGTAACTGTCAGTGCCCTGCGAGCTCAAGTGGTAAACAGTTGACCTCATGCAACAGGATTAGACTCTCTCAAAAGCCATATTTAAAACGTGAATTGATAGTGGTGGCTGTTTCTGGTGCCAATAATGCACTCTACTACCTGAGCTCTGACAAACATGTATCCTTTGGGCCCATCTAATCTCTGGTGCCATGGTTTCCAGCTCCTCTAGTAACACCTCTGCTCCAGCTGCAAAAGGAGGCAATCCGTTGCCCAGGCAACAAACTTCTCTCCTGGCTTCTGTCATGCAAATCTCTCTGAAGAAAGGGCAAAAAAGTTAAGGAAGCCGATCCAGCCACTTTGCAGAGTGGTGCGACAGAGACGGGATCAGTGAAGGTGGAGAGACTGCGCTCTCAATAAAGCTGCAGGCTTGTCTCGCTCTCATTTTCATTCTCTCCTCTCCAATGTTCCCATCTGCTTTGGAAAGATGGTCAATACAGCGTGGAAATATTACGGATCGCTTATTGGTTCACACAGGCATGTGAATCCAAAAGCTACTTTTTTCTAGTGCCGTTGAAATTTTCCAAAGCCAGAATGCATTGTTCTCTCATTATAAAATATTACAAAAAGGACCAAGGTAATAACATTCAGAGCTCTAATAATAAAGAGAGGAGAAGGGAATGACTAGTCTGGCAAATTAAATCTACAAGAGCCTCTGTGTACCCAAAGACCCTCACAGGGGCATTTTCTCCTCGGTGGCCTTAGAGCACCCTTCCTCCTAATGGAAGGGAAGCAGAACAGATGGGACACAAATTGCACTTTCATACACCTCAAGGTTCAAGGCAATTTCCCCTCTGTGCCTGTGAAGTTCTCGGATTGCCTCTCCATCCTTTGAGCCTTTCACTCTTCAAAGGGGTTTGCGTTTGTTCACTGCCCTGACTCATACACACACACACTAAAATGTACTCTAACACTGATATGTGAATGTACACACACACACACACACACACACACACACACACACACACACACACTAAGTTAAAAGCACTTTTCACATTGGTCACCCTGTATGTTTTTTTCATCACATAGTCATTTGTGAGTCATTTTAATGACAACACTGATACCATCAAAGGCATTACCTAAATAAAAGAGCCTTTGTTTGGAACGGCTGATGTGTGTACACAGTGCAGTGTGATGTCCTTTATATTGTAGCTTGTCTAATTCATGTCATTACATGTGACAGGATTTTTGCAGTGCGTAATGACTTCAATATTCTTTGATTTATTGTGAAATTATTATGTTAGGTCGCTCTCAGTGTCTCTTTCCCAATCTTGCTAAACTATATGAGCCAAAAGAAATGCAATTGATCACAGCGAGTATTCCTCCCTTTTCATTTGATGTGAGATGTACAGTGTGCCGCTGAATGGCCCAGGTGCTAGCAGAGCTGCCGAGGAGGTAATAAAAGACTTCCAGCAGTATTGTTTACTGCTCCATTAACAAACAAACATTAGGGCCCATTTGACTAAATAGTGCTGACAGAAAATATGGTGATCAATCACCATGGCAACCATCCCCATTAATTAATATTGCATTTGGAGATTTAGGAATGCTTGGATGATGAGGACAGAGTGTGCACAGATTTATATATTTATTTATTTATTTATTTTGTCTTTAGGAGGTGGCGAAGGGTTTGGATTTCGTGGGCAGGGTTTTCACTGCGCCATTTTTCATTTCTGGCCTTTGTCTGACACTGGCAGAAGTAGCCTTGCTCTGCATACTAACCAAGGGGTTAAGTGTGTCCCCAAAGCAATTACAGCCAATTGTGGCTCTAGTTAGCAATTAGTGAATTAAATGTAATGAGTCTGCGGTTGCCATGGTGACAGAATTTTTCAATGATACTTGTCAAAATGAAGAGTCCTTTATGGTTTTAACAGACGGAGGCAGATAGGTCCAGTCCATTTAGTGCGATCATCACTTTAGTTTGTTATTGAATGTAATTAGTTGTTTTCATGTGAACCTCGCATGAAAAAAAGAAGAAAAAAAACATTGTAATTAACCTGCGGAAATCAATGTAACCAGTAAAGAAGGCTAAGCATAAATTGAACCCTCATCTGTGGATAAGAACACCTGGTGTGGGCAGTTTGAAAGCAACCGCAAACTCATTTTCAAGGTTCCCAACTGTTTCATTGTGTTTTTAAGCTTCTTGTATGAATTAGCTGCAATCAGCTTTATGTGCGCAGTAAGTCTCATACCAAGGTAGGTTTGCATTTTGAACAAGTTGTGCGCACTTAGCTTGTATGCTGTTCACTCAGCTGTCAACCATAGTTATTAGACTGTTCAGTCATATGCATATTGCACATATACAGTACCATCTGTGCTTTTGTCCCTTCAGGGCCAGCACTGACATATTACAGTGAGAAGACTCTTATTGAGCAGTATAATGGATTCCAAACTACAGCATTTCATATCCCGTGTAATTTGATCGCTATTTAGTCTGGATATCTGATGCCCATTCCTCTCCCTTTATGAAACCGTCTGTGCAAACGGGGCCAGAATCCAAAAATGATTTATGACAGATTCATGAAGAGAGGCCAAGGGGAGAGAAACAGATTAGGTAGAAATCTGGAGAGATAAAGATGAGACGTCTGTCTGCTGCTGAGGGCAGCGAGACAAGCCCTGTCTGTATCAAGCTCAGGGAAATGTGCTCAGGGCCCTGACAGACAGCATCGAACCATCTCAGAGCTGACACAGACATCATCTTTCTTTTCTTTTCCTAGGGCAAGGGGAGAGCTGTGACACTGCCAATTATAGAGTCCTTAGGTGGCCATCTTGTACTTTATTTAGCTGTTTCAGTGAATGTATACAACTCCGATAAAGGCTCTTGTAGACTTTTTCTTCTCAATAAATATCATGTTTCCAAGCAGGAGGTGACACAGGAGAATGGTATTTCATGCCTGGAAGTGTGTTCAGGTGAAGTGTCTGATAGCAGCTGGAAAGAAGAGGTCTGATCCTGTCAGCCTGTCTTCTACGGAGTGGACAGCACGATTTACCCAGTGTACTCTGCTCCACTCAGCTGCTGACGCTGTGGCAGCAGCTGGAACCAACAGCAGCGACTACGAGTGTTCAGATAACATACAGATATCCCTGTTAAAACAGCAAACAGCCACTGCCTAGCATTCAAAAATCCTTATCATTCAGGGACTGTCTGTTCGAGTCATATCACTATTACATCACCCGGAGCGCACGGGTCAGGCAGACTTTGACATCTGATCACACCGAAAGTGTTGATGTTTTCTCACCCTCTAAACCAGCATTTGTGCTGACAAATCCACAGTAAAAAAAAAAAAAAAAAAAATGGGCTGATGCAGCCCATTTCTCCAGTTTTCAACTTCCATCTCCTTTTCATTTGTCCTCTCAGGTATGATGACTGTCAGCCATAATGCCGGTCAGCGTGAGGCCGGCCGCAGCAGAGCAGAGCGCTGGATGGCCTGTGCGATTACTCCTGCCCCCCTGCTGAGAGCATTGCAGTGGTGGAGGACTGAGAGGGAGAGTGGTGAGCTTTTAATACCACGCACAATAGGGCACCTCAACCCCAGACAGACTCCATATTTACACTGAACTAAGGCTCTCCCTGAGCCTTATGACAGAGCAGGCAGAATGATCACCCCTCGCCTTGCAGCCAGGGATCCATAATTCATGAGTAGAGGTGGATGGGGTGCAAACAGGGCATGCTTACAGAGGGGGGGGGGATACGCTGCCTGAGGAGTGTGTCCTGAGCCCTGTGTGTCTAAGTAATTAAATGGGATTAGGTATGCGCTGAACCCATTTTCAGAGAGATTGGCTGGCAATGCCATTATTATTGGAAAGGATCAGAGGGGCTTATAGGCACTGGGGAGAAAGGTAACTGAAGAGAGAGGTTTGAGGAGATTTATTAAAAGGAAAAAACTACACTCTCAAATGTGGGTGGCAGGTTGGAGACAATCATCTTTTACATCCCTCTTCCCTCTTTAAGAAAGAAAGAGGTGAGACAGATTTGGTCTCGTGGTTGAGCTTCCAGTGGATGGGTGGAGCGAGACACGCCATATGCCAAAGAAACCAGGGCTAACTATGTCCACAGACTCTGCACCTCAGCTCTGCCCGAAACATCCGTTTCTAATTTGTGTGACAATGCCAGTGCGGATGGCATCTGATTTGCAAGAGGGTGCCCGGAGCAGAACTCATTTGAATAAGCACACATCCGAGTTATCAGGGATCAGGAGGAAGAGCTCGCAGACAGACAGGGCCCTACCTCTTTCCTCAGTAGCTCAACACCTCGACACACTCGGCTAACAATGTGTCTCTGTGTGAACCTGGACTGTAATCCCACCAATACAGCTAACAAAAAGCTCCGTACACAATCACGTATTGTAGCCCAAACATCTTACTCCTAATCTGAATGGATGGTAAATCCCAGCTACTGTGCCCTAGTGAGGGATGATTTCCTCTTGCCAGAAGAGCTGAAGCAACTTCTTGTTTGTGCCTCCTTTTTCCCTCACAGAGAACCTTTTGGCGACAGCAACCCTGGGAGAGATGCAGAAAGCACGTCCCCTGGGGAGAAAAGCTGCCTCAGGCTTCAGAAAGCCTATTTACAACAAGCTGTGCTTGTTACTTTCATCAAAATAGAGCACTGAGCTTTTCTCCTGCCTTGTTTTTTTGTGCTTTTGGCAGGAGGTTGTTATTGTAAAGTACTGACTCCATTGTGCTCAGTGGTGAGGTGAAAGTCTAGTTGTCTGTGGCCACAGAGAAGACAGGAGAGCAGAGCGAGTTGGACGATCGGAAGATACCTTTTTCCTCGAGTCCCTGGTCTTTTTTATAGAGTTTGAAGGAGTGTCTGTGGGCGGAGGAGAGAAAGCTGCTTGGTCACTGAATTTTCCCAACCTTTGATCCTCAGCTGTACTCCATCAAGTTCAATTAGAGGATCGGTGGTCTCTGGCGGGCACGTTTGTCATAATCTATTGGGTATGGTGCATTCCAGATATTGAAGGAGAGGACAGAAAATCAATAAACTGGATTGGGCTGCCAGGCCCAGAGGGAGGTCTCCTTACCCTTGCTTGCATGGCTCAGACTCCACTCTCCTCCATCAGGCCTCTCTTTTTACCGCTGTTTGGGTCATCAAATTGAATTTCATCAAAAGGTCTCCACAAGAAAGGGAAGATATATGGAATATGGCTTTTGTATTCTACAGACTTCCGTTTGCCCTCCAGAAAAATAAGCAATCACACATTGTCAATGTTCAGGAAAAGCTGCTGTTTGCATTTGATTTTATAAAAGGCAAACACCATCTGAGTTATCACGCCAGTAGACTTTACTCACCAGTGGAGTACAGACCCTCACTTTTGTTTGTTCCCAAACACAGATACACTTCCTGTGGAGTGGGAAACATTTCAAAAGGTTTGATAATGTGTGAAATATTTTAAATATATGCAAAAGCGTCTGTGTTACATTACAGCATTTTTTTGTTTGCTCTTTTCAACTTTGACCAGAGGGAACAGAAAGAAACTCTGGGATGAATCAAGGTCGGCGACTCCTCGACAACCATTCCATCTGTGAGGCATTATCATTTCACTACATGCCCACGTCAGCAGACGCTACAGTTTTCTTTTTGACTCCATTTCCATAGTGACTATTGATCCGTTGCTTGTAAGTGGACATTCATTCTTGAACAATTGCCTCGTAATGGTGCGACATCAGTGGCAGTGGTCAGCTGTCTGAAAACTGTCTCTCTGTGTGTGTGTGTGTGTGTGTGTGTGTGTGTGTGTGTGCACTAGCTGTTAGGAGGACAAGGCTAAAGGTGATATTTCAATTGTTCCTGAGAGGTAATAATCATTGAAAACAGTATGCCACTCTCCCACAAGGCAGAGATTTTCATATATATGACTGACTGTGTAGCTGATCCAGTTATTGTCACTGTCACCGTTGGTCCCTGTGCTTGCTCTCACTCTTACATCTCTGCACACTTTCTCCCTATTACCGAAAGTATGTAGAACAAAAGAGAAAAGAAATATCACCCAAAGGAGGTGGTCCTCCTACAAAATCTATAAAGTCCTCCATCAAAATCAGCTCCCTCGCTTTATGAGGACATTAATCTGCTGCTCTGGTGCTCTGCTCTTCAAAGCACCTTGACAGTGTGATTGTCCTTTTTTCTTGTGGCTGTTGTTTCTTGTGTGCTTTGTTATACAAAATCTCAAAAGTTTATCAAACGGAGGGGAGGCTGTAAGGAAGAGACAGCGCCTCAGAGAGAAATAAAGGATGGAGATGAAGAGAGGACAGAGATAGATAGAGAGGAAGAGAAGAGGGAGGAAAGAGCAGCGCTTCTGAGTAACAGCCCTGCCAAAATAAATCCTCCACGGGAAAAACAAAACATCCTGTGAAATAAAACTCTAGCATCCCCTTCCAAAAATGCTGCAACCTTCATCTATTACTCTCAAGTGTCAGATAAATGTCTGGAAGAGATGGAGAAGTTGTCCTTGCAGTTGTGCTTTCTCTGCCTAAACTCTGCATGTGCCCTTTCCTGCACCAATGTACCACACACACACACACACACACACACACACACACACACACCTGCATACTGTAGCTGGGTCAGTCGAGTGAGTGCAACTAGGTTAGACAGTATACCAATTTAATTGGCTGTCTGTAGGTGGGGAATGAGTGATATCTGTCAAACTATAGAGCTGAAAGAGGAGACAAAGTTAAAGATCCATCATTCCAGCAGGATGCTATTATCTCCGCATTGGTCATGATAAATGCTGCTCACGAAGGCTCCCCATCCACTATTACAATCAGATTCATCTCTGGCTGTGCTCAGTGGCCCCAATAAAGTCAGCCATAGAGATTATTTACAACACACACGGAAACCACTGCTCTGTTCTTTAACAGCCCTGCCAGTGTGGAGAGCGTTGCCGGGAACACGAGCGGAACTGAGCCAGTGGCAGTGCTCTGTTCAGTAAATAAATTAGGCGAGTAAATGGGGGTGGCAAGCAGCAAGAGAGGGACCCCACTCGCTTAAATACGCCCTCAGCTTTACCTCTGGGACTCCTGAACTAACAGCTAGGATCTGGCATACTGAGGTTGCCAGGTGGGACCATCAAACTAGACCCCCCGTCTGTCGTAGGCCCTGTTGGAGGTCTTCAGAAAGCATCTTAAGACGCAAGTTATGTGCTGTCAATGAGGAGAAGGCAAATAGAATGCATGCGGAATAATTTTCACTAAGAAGGCTGCACTCCAGTCGTTTCATTTAACAGCCTGTCCTTTTTTTTTAAGATTCACTTCGTAATCACAGATGAGAGATGTGCACATCAAACAAGACGAGCGACTTTGGTCTACACAGCTGCCTTATAAAAAGCAAACAAGCTATAAATAAAAGAGAATTTTATAGAGAGGCGTCTGTCGGGCATGTGGGGTTGAAATGGGGAGAGAGAAGTAGAAAGGAAAGGAAGAGGGCTCTGGGAGACATCAGAGACCGCAGTGCATGACATTACCTACTATGAATACAATGTGATGCTATTTAAATGTGATGGTAGGAACAGGTTGGCTCAGGGTGGGGCTGGTGTCACAGCTTGTAATGAGATCCTTTGATGTGGCAGATAAGGGGGAACTAAATAAGGGAGAAGGCCCTCTGGGGAGGAGAGGTGAGAGGACACCCAACCACACAGGCATCACTGCTGCAAAGGAGAGGAAAAAGAACAAAAAAAAAGAGGAGGGGGGCATAAAAATGTGGGTGGAGGCAGGAAGCAGCCAGACAGGACACAAAGAGATTTTCTTTGAGACAAACGATTATTCACCAAACCCATCTCATCTTCACTCAGAATGTTCTACACCTGCCAAGTTGTCTTCAACAGTTCTTGCACGTCCATAAGTCAATGGGTACTTTGCTTCAGCGGCAGAAGATCACGTTGTAGTCCTGGTCTTCAACAACAAGTTTCAGATATTAGAGTTTCAGTTAGAAAACTGTAGACCTAACCAGCTTCTCCTTTTAGACTAATGGCAGTCATTTTGGCCACAGTATTCATTTTAAACATGGTGGCCAAAGAATTAGAACCATCTCTTCTCCTAATGACCTCCAGTATATCTCCACTAACCACTGTGACCTCACTCATAACAACATATTAGAATTATCACCTTTGTGAGAGTTCCAACTTAAAACTGACAAATTAGAACTTTGTAAAATCAGAATTCATGGCAGAGCTGCTGTATTGGATCGTGTTAGAATGTACAGGTGTCCCTAATAAAGTGGCCAGTGAGTGTATAAAGCACATGTCACATATTGTGTGTCACGTATTATGTTTGTCGTACCATATCATTAGATTATTCGTTTTTACTAAATTTACAGTGTGCAACAGATTGGGCGTTTCTCAAACCAGCGTGCACCAAGATGGGACTTCCAAGCTCGGAATTTCAGACTTGGCGAGTTTAAACCTGGAGTCCGGACTCAGAGGACAGAGGGAACATTGAGGACAGTGACAGTGACACTTAAACCCAACTGTTTGTTGATGTACAGAGACAAAATAATCTGTTACTCAAACAGTTTTTCAGCAAAGACAGAACCGATAGAAATAGTTATAGTGATAAAGGATAAATATGAAGGCTGTATGTAGGCCTATATATTAAAACCAATGCAATTTACTCTGTACTACTTATGCGGTTTTCATTTATAAAGTCCTTCACATGCTCTTATTTCAAGGAAATGTTTAATATCCAATAATATGTGTAAATTTACCTTCAGAAAAACTGGCAGCAATATATTTCAACTCTAAGATGCTTTTGTCTCACTGGCCACTTTATTAGGCACACCTGTATAATCTAATGTAATCCAATACAGCAGCTTTGCCATGTATTCTACTTTTACAATGTTATAATTTCTCATTTCCGAAAGATAACAATTCTACTCTGTGTTTGTTACTGCGATCATAGTGGGTAGCGGAGTCATGCTGTCGTGCATTAGAAGAAGAGATGGTTCTAATGTTTTCGCCCCTTCATTCGTTTTAAATAGGATGTGCAATACAGAACCACCTCTTCTTCTGATGTGCTCCAGCATGACTCCACTAGCCACTATGATCTCGAAAATAAACAGAGAGTCTGCGAGAAAACAAGCACAGAGAAGAATGCAGACAGAGAGGAGGCTCGAGGCTCACGTCGGCGATAGGTAATGGGGTAAAAGTAAACAATTATATAAGTACTTAAAAATCGTTGACAAATTGCTTTAAAATATTTGAAACTCAACTTAACTATATATTAATAGGCTTGTTAATAAAGTGTTGATTCAGTGTGAGAAACCATTTTTGACTCCCAGTAGTCGAAGATAATGATAAATAGATGTAGCAGAGATTAGAGAGCGAGAGAGGACATGTTTAGCAAATAGTCAATCTTTGGTTCAAAATGGATGCGGGAACACATGCTGTGCAGCATGAATACACACATACACACACTCTTCCTTGACCTTAAGAGGGCTGCGCTCACTCCAGGTGCGTCGGGCCAGTCTGGCCGAGCCGTCCTGTCATTAACAGGAATCTCCACCTGCTGTCTCAGAGCAGCCTCGGCTTGATTTTCTATTCCGACAGAAATCAATCGGGCCGTCACAAGCCATCATCAGCTTTGCTGTGTCTGAGTGCACTCTCTCTCTCTCTGCACATGGAACGCACGCACTCACACAGTCACATGTAGAGACACAAACAGACGCCAGAGGACAACACATGGGCCCATGCTAGATGTTTTTGAAGGCACACAAAGTGCAAAGGCAGAGAGGAATAATTTGACAGAGAGAGGGAATGTGACAGTGTGTATTCAGAGGCCTTGTACTTTTGACACCCGCAAATGAAGCAGTGTTATTGAAGCTTACTTTGAAGGCAATGGCAGAACAATAATCAAGGTCTGCTTCTGAAAACACAGAGGAATCTCGGCACAAGATGTTCTCTCCGATTGAAAACAAATTGGTTTTATTACCAATGCCACCTTACATGATCTTACATTCCAAGAGGCATAGGTGGCCTTTGATTTTTGGCATTGCGGGAACACAGACTGTTTTTAAAGACATTTGTTTTCCTAACTCTTCCAGCGCTGTGCTTTAGATTATTTTAAAGCGGGTATCTAAAACTGATCAAGCCATCTTTTGTTTCTATCTCACCATCGGGCCAGGTGTGGGGTTATTATGAATCCAGCTGCCCAACTGAGCACGTAATCTACCGGGCTGCCGCAGATGAAGCTCAAGTATCGTAATCAATTATGAGCAGCCTAAAAATAATCAGACAATCTCCCCCCTATTGTTCCAGGCAAACCGTCCAATTCAAAGGATTACAATTGTCTTAGTTGTTGCTTTGTAATGCAACAAATAGGGCGAGTTCTCTGGAGGACCGTGTATAACACATAAGGTGAAATAACATGAAAGGGTGTGAAGGGAAAGTCGAACGCCTACACGTGTGGTGTAGACAGCAGTTGGATATTTACAGTCGCCGTCTGGGACAGGTAGTGCTTCCACTGGAGACCCATAAGCTCGCACCATCATCAAAGCAACAACTGCCACAACCTGGCGTGTGTGGGCTCGTGTGTCACACCTCATTTGTCCCGAGTTCACATGTCTATTGGCAGGCAAATGACTCGGGGCAAACTCTCGCATTCACACACCAGAGGTTACGTGCCTTTCCCTTATTTCGCATGGAGCGCTCCACATGGAAATCTGACTCCTACGTACTGGTTGTGGCTCTGTCACCTCTGATTTACAGACTGCGTTGGTAATAACATCACAATGAATAGGAATAAAACTGCTTTGATACAACTGGAGCTAGATGGTTAATTAAACCGATCACTATTAATAATCTTCATAGTATTATTATCTCAGACATTGACACGCTATGCCATTATATTTGAGATTATGCTGAATTTACAATCAAAGTTATGGTTGATCATTACGTTTGATAGAAGGTAATAGGTGGATAATAAGAGATAAGCTTTTGCTGAGTGGCTTGCGAGGTTCAGACTATATGAGGTAATAGGACTGTAAATGTAGCCTGTCATTAACTGGAAACCATGTGACTGGCCAGCTTGGTTCTACCGGAAACGTAGCTCCTCTGTCTACAAGCCCGGCTAAAAACACAAAGTCTAATGCGATGATGCGTTGTGGCTTTAAGCAAAGTGTCATGGCTATAATGACCTTTTACGCTGCATTTCTACAGCTTTTAAACAATTCAAATATCTAAGGACACTGATGGATTGTTTTACGCCTTTGGACAGACCCAGACTAACTGTATCCAGTCAAGATAATCTGTATTCAACATGCACACATGACGGTGGTATTAATTTTCCCATCTATGGTACCTCTTGGCTAGAAACAGAATTTACATATTTCCCAGAAACATCAAACTACCTCTTTTGTTTGACATTTTGTTTGCAGAAAGACTGGAAGCAGGGCGAATACAGGCCTTTAGGCTGAATCTCTCTCAAAGATTTTAATATGCATATCACCTGGAAATCTTACAAATTAACTGGCATATTGGTTATTCTATTTTAAAAAGCCACAGTGTGTGCTGTTCGAATGGATATACGTGTCTTCATGTAAGCTTTGGCTAAACACCTGCTTTTAGTTCGCTTTATCTTATTCATATTGATCTACTAGTTTTTTAATAATTATGATCTCTTTATCAACTACTTTATACAAACACTTTTTATGCTAGAGTAAGGTGAAAAAAAAATACCTCCCACAAATGTTCCTGAAATGTCAGCCACAATGCTGACCTGTATGTAAAATCACCTCTTAGGTGTATGTAACTTTTGCGTTCTAGTTTTCTTGTTATTGCGGCTCATGCAAGTTGTTCTCATGCTTTATCAATGAGTAAACAGAGACCTGCAGCAGGAGTCACTGGGTCACGGTGGAGGAGGTCAGGGGGGCTCCAGCTGTGAAGCTCAATTTACCCACAGGCCTCTGCTTATGAGGCTGCTTTGGTACAAGTTTCACTTCCTACCCTCCACCCCGACAGCAGGAGAGAGGCTCTCCATCTTCCCCGGAACAAAAGCTCTCCTCTCAGGCCCAGGTTTCCACGCGGTCTGCCATGACATCCCCCGCAAGCTGCAGCTGTGACCTCAGAGCGCTCTGCACTGTGTGGTGAGAGAAGGTTACAAAAAGTGGAGAGCATGGCATGCAGGGCTGGTCTGTGTAAAGTAGGCTATTTATGAACGTTCACTCTTGATACTCTCAGCCGCTGCATTTTTCAGAAATGTCACTGCCATGATTACTGAAACTGAAATGATGGCACTTTTAGCACAGACACTGTGCATTTACCTTTGTTTGGCAAAAAAACAGCCTCCCACATATTTTTTTTTACATTCACATACACAGCAAATTATTAAAACACACACACACACACTCACTGGCCACTTTATTAGGTACACCCATACAATCTAATGCCCTCCAATACAACATTGTTATTAGCTGAAACTGTCAGAAAGATAATAACTTTACTCTCTGTTGACAGGAGGAGTGCATTATATTAAGAGTTGGTTCTAATGTTTTGCCCATCCTATTTAAAACGAACGAGGGGGCCAAAACTTTAGAACCACCTCTTCTTATAATGCACTCCAGCACAACTCCACTAACCACTTCAACCTCAATAATAAACAGAGAGTAGAATTACCACCTTTCTGACAGTCTCAACCTAAAAAATAAGAAATTATAACCTTCTAAAAGTAGAACTGTAATGTAACGGATTGCATTACACTGTGTACCTAATAAAGTGGACAGTGAATGTATATGTGTGTTTCTGTGTGTGTGTTTTCCAATCATATGCATGCTACTTTGTGAATTCTGTAAAATGAAACAAATAGATAAAATGAATCATTGGAAAGGTTGCTGCCGCTGCTGGTACAGCTGACAACTATTAGACATTTAGCATTTGACAGAAAACACTACAACTACAAGAAATTTTTTGTTCTGAGTCTGCTGGCTCACAGTAATTCCGCATATGCTTTTTAAGCCAAAATAATTCCACCAATGTAAACAAGTATTAGTAGGTTTATTTCTCATTATCAGTTTAACCTGCAAAGCAACGTTTCTTTGCTACGTAGTGCAACTGCGGTGTTAACATCATACTACCAATAACTGGAGATATTTGTTTTGCAATGCAATGCATATCTGCAGAAAAAGTCAATAAAAAGTTTCTACATACATTTGTGAGCAGTTTGTCAATAGTTTACTGAGCAGCCAGAATAAACATGCCTGCTTGTTTTTTTGTGGGGGTTTCTCTTGACATGATGACCTCTGCTACTAGTGTACTGTGGTGAGGTGAAAACAAGTTCCTCTAATTCCCAGACATCACCAGAACATGTTGCTCTCTGGTACAATGGGTCACAACCTTTTTTTAAGTTCCTACATAAGAGCGCACAGGAAAAAATGAGACAATTCATCAAAAGAATCGTTTTAAGGTTTGTATTGATAACAAAGAACTCTATATATCATTACGGTTCAGACAGGAGAGAGCAAATTAAATCGGCAGGAGAATCAATGGGCTTAGATTGATCGGTGTAAAGGACAGCTGATTTGGCCCCAGAGAGCTGTGAAATTCCAGAGGCCATACAGAGAGCCACAGATCTGTTTCCACTTTATAGCCACAGCTGTCAGAGCTCATTCCCGTCAAGATGGACCACCGATTCTGAAGGTAGCTTAGCTGAGCTTAACTAAAACAAAACCTTAGAGGGCAGAGCAATACGGGGCAGAAACCAATCTGATGAAATCTGACTGGATAGACAGAAGATTAAGGTAAGATTCCCCTCTGTCTGTCTCAGGCTCACTGTCTCCTTGGCTCTTCCTCTGGAGGTCGATGAGTCTACAGATGTGCAACAGATGGCTTCATGTTCAATGATGGCTCATTTCCACAACCCTTAGGTCACAGACAACCATTTTAACATCAGCAAGTTCAAATATTTATCGCCACAAATGACCCCAAAAAGGTAGTCAACCATCACTGTGACAGGCTGCCGTGGTAATTTGACCCTGTGAAGGAAAAAACTAGGATTAAATCAACAATTAATTATTCCACTAACCCATCCATCCATCCATCCTTCCATCCATTCCATCCATCCATCCATCCATCGAGTTGTTGGAAGAAGTGTGGCTTTTTGTTGGTCATTCCATTAATAACCATACAGACAAACATTTGCACATTGTTGGGGTCCCCACAAATCAAAACTGACTGACTTTAACAATTAAAGTTTAAATTATTTCTGAAAGATAGTAAAGGAATACAAGACACTATGTATTCAGTAATTTATACATTTACTGAAAATAAAGATAACAGTATTATTTTTTCCCTTTTGCATTTACGAGTAGTAACAATAAAATCACAAAAATTATTAGAAAGATTGAATTAACTTAGAAAACATATGGAACTGCAGTATTAGACATGTAAGCCTAACAGTAATCACTCTCCTTATACTGTGACCTGCGTCCATCTTATCCATGGGACACGTCTACCCCCACATCATCCGCTCACATGCTGCTGCCCTCTCTCCGCGTGTTTCATGCAAAATATAGTTGTGAATTCTACAGTTTCACCTTGTTAGAACCTTACAATTATAGCACAGACCCCTGAGGCAAACCTAATCTCAAAGTGAAGGGAAATCTTCTATCATATCAAGTGAAATTACTGTGAGCTTTTCTCAGCCTATTCCGATAAGATACCGATCAGCCAAATAGATTGGCTTTTCCATTATCTGCCAGGAGATCTTGGAAGGCATTGGGTAGATAATTTGCTAATGTTTCCTGTGACCTCCCCAGATTTAAATTATGTCTTTGGCTACATGTCAGCTCAATCCTTCTGTTTACCAGGGAGCAAGCACTCAAAGAGCCATTAATATTCACTGCAACATAACTGTCTTTTCACATATTTCTCTGCTGCATTTACAGACTCAAAGGAGAGTGGTCTCCATGCTACTTGAAGGGTATGGATTGAGCTGGCTGAGTGCTTTACAGACCTTGTGGGTGTTCAGAAAATAAGTGACAGAGCCATAGAAAAGAGGGAAAATAGGAAGACTGTAGAAGACAGGGACAGGGGAATAATAATATAATTTGTGTGAAAAAGTGAAAAAATTCACCTTTAGCTTTCTCAGAAGTTATGGAAAACTAGGCTGCTGAAGTACAATCCATATTTCAGTGAGCAGCAGAAATCTCCTCTCATATCCTTGCATTTGAAGTCATTTCAATTATTCTAGGTCTAATTAACAAAACGTAATGGGCTATTTTGATGTAGGTACTTACAGAGCGAACATGGTAAATTAATTTTAATAATAGTCACATTGTCCTTTCTGATCAGAGCAGTTGTTTAATTCCATGCTTGATTTTAGTATAGTGTAAATACATGGCATTACATCATAAATGAGAAGAGAGGTCAGGTGCCCTAATGTTTTCCACAAGCTATTCCATTTCATTATAATATACAAACATGTACAAATAAAGTGTCAGCTGCTGCGCACCACCACAATATTAAAATGGTGTAAAAAGACTTAAACTGCCAGTCTGCAAGCAGCGGGTAAAAGCTACATGATCTGTAGATTTCGTATCAGATAAGCAGTCCGTCGTAAGAGAAGAATGACCTGCCATTGTCACGCGTTGCAAATAGTTTTGCAGCAGCTCAGCACCACTGGGAGTAAACGTCCTACCCCTGGCAGAGCATGTTCTCTGCCGCTGTAATGGCACATGTACTACCTCTAAACAAATCAACCTTGATTATAACAAGGCGATCCCAGGTGGAAACCTGTCAAAAACATCAGCAAGTCAGTCTGATCTTTTAAGGGGGACGTGGATTGTTACTGGCTGCAGCCGCAGAGGAGAAAGCCAGTATTGTGCACTGAGCACATACAGTGCTCTATTGTGAAAAACCTTATCTAAACTGGGCTGACAAGGACTGAATGACAGCTCAAATTCAGCTGACTTGTTTTAAACAGCCAGGAAGGGGAACATTAACCAAAGAGAAATGATGGCAAATGCCATTTCATCCTGCAATCACATATTTTGAAACCTTGCTCAAATTTTCATTTAGCCCGGTGCCACCCCCTCCTTCTGGAGTTATTAAATCAGCTGGAAGCAGTGCGGCTCTGTCACACATGGTATTAGAACGCAACCCCCCCCCCCTCCTATTACCAGGTGCAGCCCTGTGATTTAAAGCTTTGATTCTGTTCAAATGACAACAAAGGTGAGCCCAGAGCTGACGCTCCTAATTCATCATTCCCTGCTTGATAAGAGCGGGATTAATGCTTTTAATGCGACGGTCGCAGGCAATCATCCATTTTAAAGCTGGCTCCCTGGAGGATGCAGCTAAAAAGAGAAAACACCTGAAACACGGGGTAGAGAGAGGGCACATTACAGGGATATACTGAACTCAGTGGAGCCTCTTTATAGAGTCTGAGATTGTGCCGGCCGCCTCCTTGGTACCAGAACCCTGCCCTGTGGCCTTGGCCTGCATCCCAGGAGCAGATGGTTGCAAGACCCGAGGTAAAGTTTGACCTAAAATGCTGAGATCCAAAATTCAAAAAGCACTAGCATTGGCCTCCTCAAAACCCATCCTTCCCGTTTCCTCTCCCCTGCCAGAAACACCACAGGGGCCGAGGGTATGAGATAGAAGTCCTTCGACCATTTGGGATCTGTGTGCAAAATACCAGCATATTTAGGGCATGTTTTCCTGCCTAAATAGCTCATTATGTATTCGCTCCATGCTTAATTTAACATCTGCTGACTCTTCCACCCTTGCTCTATGCCCCCTAACTTGCACAAATGCATTGGAGTTGGAGTGAAAATGATGCATTATCCACATGTGTCTGGGCAGAGTGAGCTTAATCACAGCTGTTTCTTTCTGTAGCTGCAATATTTGCTTTAATAAGCTCTGAAATGTTTCCAACCCAAACCACTTAGGCAACGGTTGATCTTGACAGAAATACATTTGGTGGAACTTTGCGTTGTCCCTCACCTGCGATCTCCTTTTCGTCGTTTTAACCACACGCAAACCAAAGTGCAATGTTTGAGATTAAAAAAAAATTCCTCCTGCATCTTAGATGTTCTATTTAACTAATATTTCTACAGCCCCCAAGAATGAGAAACACGCTAGAGGTGCAAAAGGGGAAAAGCTCAGACTAATTAAATGATACACAATAAAAAAGTTGCTGTAAATCAAATGGAAAACAAATGTCTAAAATTAAACATGCTAATTAGGGTCAGTTCTTATGAGTATCTGCTTTCATCTTGAAACAAACCCATATATTAAAAAAATCTCCCTCTATATTTGATATTCAGAACAAGTAATAAAGTAAATATGTTGTTTTGCAGCATATTTATTTATATTTTGTAAAAATAAGAAATTTAAAGTTTAGACATGATCAACATTGGTTCTGATGAATATGAATATTAGGATTTCCTCTCTGAGATCAGCTAAAATGCAAAAACACAACTAAGGCTGAATACATTAGAATCAATATATTGAATAACTGAGTATGATTTTCAAACTTTCAAACAATGTAGCATGGGGTCATCCTGCGTTTTTGCATCTTACACATTGTCACTGCTCCGTTTTTCTCTGCTGTTCCTCCTCAATCATATAATGTTTCAATATTTTTTGCCTATTTTTTTAAATATGGTAACAACACATCACATTTTCCTTTAATCTGATACCCATCCCTGGGCAGTGTTTCAAGTTATCCATAGAAAGAATATTTGTATTTCTTGAACAAATTTATTGACATTAGCCTCTCTTATGTCACTAATACTTGTTTACCTAAACTATAGATCCAACATGAAAATTATTTTTCAAAAAAAATAAAAAACCTAAAAGACCGGAAAAATATCTTGCAAAGGATAATAAAAGAAGGTAATTATATAAAAACACAATTGTAAAAATGCTTTCGGGTCACAGTAGTCAGCTGTCTGATAGTTGTCCTGCTTCTGTTGGTTTAAGTGAAAAGGTCAATGGACCCACAGCTGATGTGACCCTGAGTAACCCGCAGAGACAGAAGTGTGCAGGTATTGACGCCACAGCCACGCAGCTCTGTGCATCATCTAATCACCTCTAGAAACTTCACGAGGATACGCCGCAGAACATGAGCCACTACATTCACGTGTGCTCAAAAGCAGCTTACTAAGACTTGTTTAAACTTCCGAGCAGTGAAGTTGTACCTACCTGACCCAAGAAAACCGAGCACTTGAAAGCAGCGGCACATTTGTAGGTGTTTAAGAATTAAGTGTTGAGTCTAGGAACAACCTACATAGTGCCTGTGCTCCTAATCAGTGCTAGGGGCCAGTGTAAGCTGCTGCAGGCCCAGGCTCCATGAGCTGTGATGTTTCATTATTATCCCCCTTTAGCTACATCGACAACACAGTAGGCTGCTTTAATTACTCTCCATCAGTTGGGGAGTCAAAGCCACTTCAGAGACACACTCTAATCCCCCCTCCCCTTCTTTTTCTCTGCAGGGCACTCATTGTCTCCTAAATATCATTTCCCTGAGCTTTATGCACACTATTGGATTAAAACGTGGAAGTTTTGCTGAAGGGGTGAGGGGGTGCGGATGGGGAGGTTGGCATTTGGGTGTTCGAGCTGAGCCTGGGGAGCAGGCCATCTCTGGTAGCACCGTTTTAAATGCATCGGCTCTGCAGCCCACAGTAGAGATGCTGACTCGTGTCACTGTTCCACAGTTAGCCCAACAGACTTACTCATTTATAGATTCTGGCCCTTTATGCACACAAAAAATCATCGTTATTAAGCACTTCACCTTTAATTCTCAGTTTAGTTAAAAAATATCTATACAAAACACAATAAATGAGTGTTTCCTCATTCACACATTACTGCCATTGTTCAAATTAAGTGATCAGTCAAGGCTGAAAACACATTTTAGGCAGGTTATTATTTCACTTTTGCATCAAATAATGCTCAACCCTGAGGGATGGTTTTTCAGGTAGACGGTACATGCAAGACTTACTCCAGCACCACATATATATTTCATAGACGTTACTCTAATGAACTTAAGCTCACTCCAGATCCTGACTCACTGTCATTAGCAAACAACCCCATCTGCCTCCTGAACCATAGCCACCTCCTGTGCAGATACACACCGAGCCACCAGCCCAGCACTGGGTGGGATGCGTCAGTTAAAGCGTTCCAGTGTGTGTGAACGCTGTCGTGCACATTTCACATTACTCACGCTTTAATAATGTACCTTCAGAGCAATGACGTTAAATGGAAATCAAAACCATAAAAACACAGAAATTGATATATAAACTAACTTGCAACTAATATAGATGCTTACAGACTGTACTGTTAGATGGGTTGGTTGATCATGATGCTGATCAACATTTTTTGCAGTGACAGTATCTGTTATTTCACTGAACACCTCTGTGGAAGAGTTTAGACACAAACATTTACTGAGAGCTCTTCATCCAAACACCAAATGACAGAGTATATTTGGACAGAAACACACCCATAGATACTAAATAGCTGGTGATGATACATGAGGACACCAGAGTCGGCAACAATGTTTACATGTGGGCGACTGTGGCTCAGTTGGTAGCGCGGTCGTCCACCAATCCCACAGTTGTTGGTTCGATCCTCGGCTCCTCTGGTCACATGTCGAAGTGTCCTTGAGCAAGACACTGAACCCTGCTTAGTTGCTCCCGGTGAGCGTTGGCCAGCTGCATAGCAGCTCCCCATCGGTGTATGAATGTGTGTGTGCTTGAGTGAATGGGTAGATATGAAGCAGTGTAAAGCGCTTTGAGTACCAACAGGTAGAAAAGCGCTATATAAGTGCAGACCATTTACATGTAAGATTTTATCATTTCCTTGTGTCAAAATAGCTGCGTCCAAAAACTTTAAAACCAGCATGTAGAAAGTGAATGAAATAACAAAATCAAATGACATTTAGAACAATTTTTAAGTTATTGGCACCTGAATGAAACGCAAAATGACAACTGTTACGGTCGTATGAGATCTCTGGAGATAACAGAAGACATGGCAAAGCTGCAGCTGTAGTGAATTATTCCACTTGAGCTCTGTGCTGAAATACTGAAGCGCTCATGCCACTGTAAGCCACTTTGGGAAAAAGTGTCCTCTCATTGAAATGACTTGCAGGCAGTGTCTTTCTACTGAAGATAGGGATTTGAGCATTCGCTAAACTAGTTCAGAGGGGATAGCTTGCATTGTCTTCTTTTTACTGCCCGTGATAAAGCAGCATTAGAATTCCCACTTCCTGCTCCTGTATGCATGCCAAGGTTCTTTGTTAGACTGAATGCAGAGCCCATTCATCTCGGAGCGCACAACAGAGCGCAGTAATAACACAGTCATGAGTTTTGACTGATGTCAGTGAGGCGCGGGGCTGCTTCTGTAAGCAGGAACTGGGGCTGGTGTACAGGTGGCCTCACCTTTTCCCCGTTGCTCAGCCGACCGCCGAGGCCCGCTGACCTTTGCATGGCCCCACTCCACTTCTAATGTTGGTGGGTCTTTTACAGACTCACAAGACTCAACAATAACCAGCCGGCCTGTTTAACGCCAAACCCAGGTTAACCTTATGGCCCCGCTGGGCCCAGCCTTCTAAGGCCAACAGAAGAGCAGGGTTGATGTTTCTTGGAGCTGTTTTTCACAGCTAATGACGCGGAATAAGATTGGTACTGCTGGCTGTGTGAAGCATCAGCAAATTCATTTTTCCTTGGCAGTGTTGATTGCCACATACAAACAATAAAAATTACAGATGCCCCAATTCCTCCTCATACACTCTGCACTGCTGTGCATTGTATTCTTCTGTGGTTTGTTGCATAAATATGATTGTATAGCAGTGTGGTAGCAGATGTTGCAGGCATCAAACAATACAGAATGGGTTAGAAGCTGTCATTAGATGGGAACTGGGTCACCATTCAAGCCCACTCGCTTGAATTGACTGTTTCGAGTGACTATTGATTTTCTGACTAAAGCAATGACTTCATTAATATCACCATTAGTCTGCCATCTGACACAAATGGGTAGCTTGGCTGCTGGGCCAGACAATAATTCAAGTGGATATGAATCAGAGATTGAATGAATTAAACATACAGTACATTTCACAGCAAATGTGCATTACACATTGTAAAATTGGAAAAGGTTGTAGAGATCCTTCAGTCAGCTGTGACCAAATGCAATCACCAGTAAAAACACAGTCGACGTTGCCCCCGCCTTAGCACACACAAACATAAAAAACAGACATTACCAGCAAATTCTCCTTTCATCGTTCAATTTAAACTTAATCTCTGAAAGATGAGAGAAAAATCAACAGATCGCTTTTCAGCAGGTTTTCAAACCGAAAAACAACAATGAAAGAAGGATTATTTTCCTTTTAATCTGGGGCACCGGCTTAGCTAAAACAAAAGCAAGACCATGGGAATGCATGGAGGAAGGAGAAGGCTCTCTCTATCCACCAAAGCCAGCTCTCCAGCAAATCACAAAAGAAGAACAATGGAAATGTTTGTGTGTGAGTGAGGAAGAAAGAAAGGGAAACGGGATTTGAGATCTATATTAAAACTGCAAATAGCTTTTAAAGATTAGTGACGGGCAGAAGGAGGTGACAGCAATGGGATATGTGAAAAGTGGATTGCCCCTCCCTGCTGTGACTATTTTGATAGCAGTGGCGTTGACAAGCATCGACTTGATTGTGAGAAGGCAATGGGTGCTGAAAAGCCTTGACAAGTTTCTTTGAGGCATGTACAGATCTTTTGGTGACTGAAAGGAACACAAATCAGGATTATGTATTACATAGCCATATTCAAACAGCTGGCATTAGGAGCTCTGAAGTGTCTGGCAAGATCCTGTTGTTCAAGGATGTGCCTCCCTCTCTCTGTGTGCACTGTAATTATCCAGATCTGGGCTTTTAGAAAAAGCATTTCTTATGAAGACATGCATGCCTTACACGAATAATCACATCCTGAACAATTTCAGTGTTTCACTGACCCTTTAGTAAGAAAATAATATTTGCACTAGATGGAAATTCAAATGTGTGATTCTGTTTTTGCCCACCTATACTTTTTTGATGGAGATCTCCAAATGTCCGTCACGGCACATGCAGCTTCTTGTTGTGAGTGTGGGTGCTCTACTCTGCACGTATTGAAACCTGTCGCAATGGTCATCGCAGGACGTGGAGTTGCTCTGTTGTCAGAGATGTGTCTCACTCTGCAGCATTTGTCAGGATTAGAAAGGAGTAATCCCTCACCAAACTCCAGAGGATGTAATTTGGAGATATGTGTTGGAACTGAAACTGTGTTGGCTTACTCCCACAAACTCCATCTTACACCCCATCTAAGTCATCTAGCTCCTTTTTTGCCAGCCCGTAGACACGTCCAATATTTTGAAATGGAAGAAAATGTAAAATAAAATATTAAAAAAAACTGGAGGAAGTGGAGCTGCCAAGTGCCCTTCAACTCACTTTCTCATCCAACTCCTATACAAACCCTCTTCCAGGCAGGTGGGGTGCTCATGATGTCAAGCCCCATAGCTGATATCTGTTCTAATATCCTCAACACTTGGCCGTCGCATCACCACCCACCATTAAGTCATCGCTTGTGTCCGACACAGGGGCCGATCTGTGTGCTCTGGCCCACTCCCAGCCCTGTGCCTTTATCACACCCCAACCTCTCTGTGACAGACAGGACTGATCTCCCCTGCAGCAACCCTCCACCCTGCCAGTAAAAGGACAGCAGTGGAAAAAGCCCCCCAGGGCCCACTGAGGACGGACTCATGAATCAAACATGCGCCCAAAGCTTCCTTCTTATCACCGAGGTCAGCCCAGGCATTAATACACCATGGCTCAGGGGAGCTACCTACTGTGACCTCCCCCAGTTTCCCTGAACAGAAGGGCACAGTGCTCAGGAGCTGGTCCAGTGACAGCGGCCCTCCCTCCAACACAGTCACTTCACATTACATCCACATACTGAGAGAGGGGGCGACAGAGAAAGATAGAGATGAGAGGGGACAAAAAGAGGTGCAGAAGTGAAACACGAAAGTTCAAATTCGGAAAGAAGGCGAGCGGGGGGAGAAACAATCTTCTTTGGTGCAATGCTGGGCAGGGAGTAACACGTGGGTAAAATCGACTGTGTATACAGACCCTTTCAAACACCACCAATCTTCATTGGCCAGACGGGGTGTGATATATGTGACTGTCTGCCAGCGTAAATTAGGCAGTCCAGCCCGCTGTGTGGTAAAGCATGACGAGGCCGGACAGTGCACTAACTCAGGCGGCCTGGTGCCACGCACACCAGCTTCTCTCTGCTTTGCCGTGCCATAAATCACCAGCTGGGGGAAATGAATCGCTGTCCGTCCGAGCTGGATGCACCAGCTGGCACCGCCATCACCTGACCAGCAGGAGCCCATGCCGACACTGGAGCGGCTGAAATCAAGAAAAATGAGGCATGGAGGCAGACGGAGCCATACCCCTGCGCTCTCTCATTAGTCTCCTCTGGGCTTCCTCCACACTGAGCTCCTCTGAAGTGAAAGGGCACACAAAATATATTTCAGAGTGTCACCTGAGGGAAGAAAAAAGGCTGGAAGAAATGATCACTCCTGGTCCCCTCACAAATCTATGTAGAACTGAACTGGCAGACAGTATTAGTGTTTCTGAACCCGGAGCTTTGGGAGACAGCGGGAGGGACTGCAGCTCGAGGAAAAGTGGAGGCTGCGTGTGGGGGGACAGCTTTGTGATCGCTCTTATTTAATTGAGTTATTTTACCGAAAGTAATGACTCAACCCAATTGGGGATTCCACTCTGCATTCAGATGTAGTTAACGGAAAAACATGTTGATGAATAGATTTTCACTTTTCAATATTGCTGAGTTGCTGGTGGAGAGCCCACTTATATGCTGACCACTGCGATTATGAGAAGCTGTGTGGGCGTTAGAACAGAGGCACTCATCAGGAAAATGGGTTGAAATTACATCAATACAGCCCAATACAGAGAGCTGGTGAGATCTAAAATAATATATACTTGATCTTCTACTATAGACATAAGGCCGCTGGCTACCTGTGTTGTCCCACGTTTTGATTTCAAAATATTTTCGGCATTAATCTCGACATCGCACCGGAGAACGCAGCAACTAAACAGCGAGAGGGCAATCAAAGTCAGGGACGGCTACATTTGCATTATGAAAATAGGGCAGTGTAAATGAACAGATGCCGGCTAGATTGACACTACATTTGAGGCTTGTGGTACAACACTGGGTTGCTGTGTATGATTGGCAAGGCCAATTTCCTGTGAACCACCACAGCAGTTTTAGCCTAATTTCATTGGTCCGCAGCAGCCCTGTGGAACGGCAAGTCTATCACTGTCTCAGATAGAGAGGATTAGCTCCTCTTTCCTGCTCAGATGAATTTGCCTGTCACGGTGTGGTGATGAATGGCAGGAAGGATGAGGAAATGTACTGTGGGCTCGCTGGAGGTGGCAAGGTGAAGTCTGGCCTGGCAGCCTGCCCCAGGCTCAAACCTCGCCACGGCGGTGACCTCCCACAGATGTCCAGGTGTGCATTCATACATCTGTAGCCAGCTCGTCGGTCAGCTGGCCGGTCAGTAATAGACCACAGCATCAGTTTGACATCTGCTTTGACCAGGAGTCTGATTTCGGAAGTGTGTCTCAAGGTCCCTGGATCTAACGGTCAGTGTCCACTGCTTCTCCTCCACTTATTTGAAGGCATAGTTTTAAGCATTGACACCTGCCTCCGAACAGTCTGTCTAAATTCAGTTTGGTTAAACTCAATCATTACTACAACTACTATTTAATAAGAGGAAAAAGTTTCCACAAGTTTAAGAAATGAAAGTACATCAATGCTGATTTTTATTAGCCACAGGCACGGAGAGGTACATATCGGTTATTTCTCATCAAAACCTTCCCTTGGTGTCTCTGCGGATGTGGCTCAGTGGCAACAAAAACAACTGATCTCCATTTCCTGTCCTTTTCTCTGCAGCTGCTACTGTCACCACCTTCCACCCCCAGCCCGACCCTCACCACACCTCCTCCATTTCAGCTGTAATCATGTAGCCATGCAAATGCTGTGCAGTGAGAGGTTCATGTTGCCCTCTTCGGGACATCACGAGCCCTTGAGTTGACCACCCAGGGGAGGGAGAAGAGGAAGTCATTACTGATACCCCAGTCAGACACAGTCGCCACACTGCCAGGCAGCCTCTACAACACATAAAGTCCTTGACGACTTCACTAAAACATCCAATTTCAGTCAGACCACATTTATAATGACGAAGAGAAATCAATCACCGCACACTCCTCCTGAATCTGTCGGCTTATTTGGCCGCCCAAAATGGCACAGAATAAAACTGAATCTTTTTTTCCCCCCTCACGCTGGTATCCTATCCACATCTCCGGGATATTCATAATTCATCATCTTCGATTCCTGACATCTGCCACTGATTGTGCCGACGGGTTGGCTGGAATTAGCCACTCCTGGGAGCGGTGTTAATGTGCTGGTGGGCCAGCACATGCATCCTGGCTGGGGAGGGGTTGCGGGTTGGGTGGAGGATTGAGGCCGGAGCGGCAGGAGCCTTTCACACTCCTAATGTGTAATTAGGAGCCATTTTGGAGCGTTGCCTTCCTCCGCCGAAATTAGCTGCCTTTTATTAATCAGGCAGGCCAGTTCAATGGCACGATGCGTCTCTCTATAATCTAACACAAAATGTTGTTCTTAATTACAGAGGGGGAAAGAGGGAGCGCAGAGAGGGGCTGCAGCTCCTGCACGATCCCCCCGGGTTCAATTTGTGAACTGCGGAGTGCGGGCAAATTGAACATCTACTGCTGCATAACAGTCCACATGCTGTGCTAAAAATAATAGTCAATTTTATCAATCATTCTCCCAACGTGAGCATTAAAGCCTGAATTTGGCATGCTTTACATAATGGGCATATACATCACAGAAAGCAAAACTCGCACAGCTGTACAGCCCGTGAAAACTATTTGCATTTGCAGAACATCAGCTCCACTTGAATGAGAGATCATACATATTATGTGATTACAAGCACTGGTCCTCCTTTGGAAAGTTAAGTGCTGTGACCCTGACCACGCTCATCAGTGCTGATGCCCTCATGATTACAAATGAGAACTAAATACTTCTCTCTCTTCTCTCTTCACATCTAATGGAAAAGATCACAAGAACATGAAAAGCAAGGCATGCGGAGAAAAGTAATCACAGGGTTCCTGATGCAGACGCAATGCACGATTGGTTAGGAGGGATACTTTGAAAATGCACTCAGCAAATATCACTTCCTTCATAAATCAGAAATCCTCACTACTGTTTTAAACTGTTAAGTCATTTAAATAATCCCTTCCTATTAATAAACTGAAACAAACGTGACAGTTCAATGTGCACAAATTTTACATATTTTGAGACAACAGTTTTTAAGATACTTGGATTGTGGTTTTCACAGTGAATTGTGTGCCCATCAACAACCCATCCAAAAATATGATATACATATTTTTTGTGTTTAATTTGTCCATTGCATTTGCACAGTTCCCCGCACTGATAAATGCTCTCTATAAGTTACACTCATTTATTTGATACTTCAAAAGTGTTTCTTACTTATCCTAAAGAAACCAGTTAGATTGTATCATTCGCAAATTTTGTTGGGTAATGAAAGGGCTGATTTATTTCACAGTTCTTTAAAATTACACCCCCACAATATTGTGCTTCTGTAAATGAATGCAATCAAGCAAAATGGCCACTTTTGTGTTTCTAGTGTTTACCAAAGGCGAATGCATATTTATGAATATTGTACTAGCAGCTCTCCCTATAATCTTCTGCAAAAATCCATGAAATGAACATGAAAAAAATCCTTAAAATAGGTACTTGTTTCTGACGAACGAGGACTCTAACAGCTGATTAACAATCATCACACACAGAGTGCACACCACTAATGTGTAGCAGATGATAAGACCCCTCATTGTCTCTGCAGCAGGACAGTCACAACACTGAGGTCATCTCTTGCTGCAAGGCTGAGTCTGCCTCAGCATGCCACAGCGCGGCTGTATGAGAGCATAGCTTGCCACTCAAGCCTGGCGAATGCAATCCAGTGTAAAATAAAAAATAAAAAAGTGATGAAGGGTCAATGAGTTAAGGTCCGGGCCCATCTCTGCTCAGTTTGAAACTGTGTCCAGAGAAACAGCAGCTGTCACAAAGTGGCCTGGGGATCAGTTTAGGAAAATGGAAAGATGTCAACACAGCGTAGGACTATGCACAAACTGAGGGCCAAATGATAGCTGAATTATATCTCATCATCTATGCACATGTTAACACAGAGAACCACACTGTAAAGTAATAAAGTGATCAAACGATGTGATTTGTCGCGATGGATCACATTTTTGTAAAATGTTTATATGAAAAGAAACAAGTGACTATAGCTCTTATAGAGCGATAGGTATATAACTGCATTAGACATGTAGTGAAGTAGATCCTGGCTGTCATTGGGCGGGGGGCGGGGGGGCAGGGGGCACCCTGGACAGGTTGCCAGTCTGTCTGAAGGCTGCATTTCGTTTTGACCTCTGATAAAAGTATAATCGTTTGTGAGTTTATCTCAAAGAGCATCTCTGTTCACACTATTATTTTTTATTCATATTTTTAGAATGGATTAATTTCTATTTGGTTTCATTCATGCTGATTCACTTGTGTACATCAGATAAATAAAAACGTTGCTTCTATTGCTGGGAACGCCAACATTTCTTTCTAATTTAACAA
Source organism: Channa striata (assembly GCA_033026295.1). Taxonomy (NCBI): domain Eukaryota; kingdom Metazoa; phylum Chordata; class Actinopteri; order Anabantiformes; family Channidae; genus Channa; species Channa striata. The sequence goes on from CM065178.1 coordinate 6,954,887, forward strand.
GTGAGTAATGTCTCTATAACTACATTAAGATTACTATTAAAATATAAATTAAAGAGACAAAGTCAATGATAAATAAAGTAAAAGAGAATTTACTGTAAAAAGCTGAAAAATGTGTAAATAAGTAAATAAATGCATAAATTATATAACATAACACACAAAATGTTTTAATCACAGCCAGGTGGGTTTAAGCTGCCTCAATAAAAGTTTTTTGGAGACTTGTCAGACAGGCAGGCTGGTGCAACAGCATGAAGTGCTGTAAAAACAAGTAAAAGAATTTTAAAATCAATACTTAAGCTGACAGGCAACCAGTGTTAGGACTTTACCACCGGTGTAAAGTGTTCTCTCCTTCTGGCCCTTGTCAGGACCCGGGCAGCAGAGTTCCGAACCAACTGTCACTGGTTTATGAGAGATTCTCGTACACCAGGGAAGAAAGCATTGCAGCAGCAAGATTCACAAAGACAAAAACATTACATTAATATGTTATTTGGTCTACATGAGAAAAAAGAAGGAGCACAAACATATATATGACACACTTGTTTTTTGTGACACTTATTTTACATGCATTCAAAAAGAAGCATAATTTCACCTTAAGAGAGTCAGCTGATATACAATCATGTAACATGTTTAATGAGAACGGGTGCAAAGGTAAAGGTCGATTTCTAAATAAAAAAAATTCAATTTCTTTGATTATTTGATCTATTGGTTTTCAAAAAAATACAAATTAATGTAGATTTCACTTTTCATCATTGCATTAGCTCCCAGTCAAGAAGAGAATCGATTTTCTTATTCTGATTTTATGTTGTTGTTACTTAAAGACCCTGCAAGGACGTAAACAATTTAATCTTAAAGCCCAAATATGTAACATTAAAGTCATGATAAGTGCAAAAGTGAGTTAGTGAGTGGTTGTGTCAGCACAGTTGTAGTTTTTCATTATCCACACATGTTCACAGAGGTTTCGTTGCAAACTTTCTAAATAACACACTAGCAGGACATTACAAGCTTTTACAAGCTTAGTGCCTCTCTGTTGTTAAAAAAGGAAATAAAAGTTCCGCGTCATTCAAACATCGTCCTTTGCTTCTGATGCTTTCTTTGCAGGTTCAGGTACAGCTTCAACTTGTAAAAAAACGCACATGCACCTCTGTCCATGAGGAGGACGCAAACCGTATCTGATGCGTACAATAGTTGTACGCTGAGAAAAATTGCACCACGAATCCACTTACTGGGGCTTAAATTGTCATCCACTCTAATCAACTCATCCTGTCCCACCAACCTTTGACCCCCGCACATTAAGCCACTGAATTTAGGCACATGTCCTAATTCTTTCCAAGGAGCAGAAGCAGCAGAAACAGTCATAATGGTGGCAGAAGTAGCAGCATAACATTTGGCGTGTTATAATTAGTATTCAGAGTGAAAGAGGATCATCTGACCATTGGCAGAGTCTCCAAGTTCTGGCCCAATGGACAGAGAGTAAACTCCACGAGGGAGTCCCCGGGGAGCAAGGCATGCCGGGTTTGAGAGGGGTTATTGGACTGTGCTGTCTCTCCGACTGTGAGCCACAGGGGACCAGAGCAGAGGTGCCTGATGGTGCACTGAAGCCTGAGTGTGACACCTGGGCTGTCTGTCACGGCCACAAACACAGACAAAGTGACACTTGACAGGATAAGAGTTGAGGCTGCAACACCAGAAGTCAAGACCCGGCTGACAGTAAGGATGAGAGGCGTGCAATTCAACTCAATAATTTCCCTGACACACTTAAATCCAAGCCTGTTTGTCTCTTTCCTCCTTCTTCTTTTTGTGTTCATGGCCCTTTAAATAAATCAGGGTCCCGAGGAGGCTGAACCCATTAATTAGAGTCGTCTGATGAGACACTGTGTGTATTAATCAACAGTGTGAGGCATGTGACAGCCTGAAAAGAGACAGGATGAAGGGCTGCAGTGCCAGGGAGCTATAAGAGGAGCTCTGACGAACAGACTCTTAAGATGAATTTCCCAGTCTACATCGCTAAGCTAAACTGATACCCAATTATGTTCCCCGCATCGACAAGCTAACGGAGCAGCTGCGAGCAGCATAGGCTCGTCGTGTCAGAATTGGCCAGGCACAAGGCGGAGAAACCTAGGACCTTGAAGGAGATGTCACAAGGAGGCCGGAGTCAGCCGCTTGAGTGAGCGATGGTCCACACGCTTGCCTGAAAGCATGACATTGCCGAAGGGGGAAAAACACCATTTTATCATTCAGTGCGATTCGCACCCTCTCTCCCTGTCAAACATGCCATATGTCCCCGTCACAGGTCGTCTTGCTGGCTTATCGAGTGTGACAGGGCTATTCACACACTGCTCCCAATCAGACACCATCTCCTGCAGAAAAAAACCCCACGATAGCACACTGACAGGCTGTCAGGCAGAGGGGTCCGACCTCCACAGGGCCTTGGCTTGAGAGTCTGCCCATTCGAGGCAGGGGGACGGGGGCAAAGGCCAAGGGTTACGATAGGCGACACAGTGCAGGCATCAACATTTGCACATTCAGACTGTTAAACCTTCCGTCCTTCTTATCCGCAAGTGTGGCAGCGCAACGAAGTTCGCACATCACAGCATCAAACAAAAGCTTTAGTGATAAGTGCTAATGAGGCTTTTGAGAACTTTTAAGTTTAGGAACCACTCGGTTTGAGTCCGGGTGCTGCGCTCAGGCCGTGCCACTGTCAGCCTGAGTGCAGTGCATGGACTTGCATTAAGAAAATAAATTTGACTCAACATTTTACTGAATTATGTAGATGATTACAGCTGCGGAACAGGTTGTTTCCTTGACAGGAAACAAGAAAAAGAAGTAGTATGTAAACCTCACCTGGGTACATTCTGACCTGGTCACCAGACTATTTTCCTAACCACTAGACCATACGAGCCAATTATGTGCATGTTATGTGCCAGTCGGATACAAGTCGGGACAACCAGAGGTCACGGAAATCCACGTGTAGGGTGCATAATCCCAGAGGTTGGAAGATTTGCTTTTCTCGATGGACTTCTGGAGTCGGCAAATGTTTACTCTGATGCCAAAGACTCTCAGTGGTACTTAGCCACTTGGCTCCAAACACAATAACACTGCAGATGCTGAATATATTCACTAAGTGAGCAATCAGTTGCAAAGTGGGCTGAAAATTACTCCCCACCCCCACCCCCCATGATGATATGCATAGAGAAATAAATCAGAGAGCAAGAGAAGGAGCAGAGGGGCAAGGGGGAAAAGTGGTATCACCTGATCTGTCTTATCTCTAAAAGCGGCAGGATGTGTCACCTCAACTCTTCAGAGAAGGAGATAGAACACTCCTGGCACATTTTTATATGAAAGATTTCTGTGAAATGATTGCTAATCTATGCAAAAAAGCAATCAGTGACTCATTCATAATGCATGAGCAACGAGATACCAATTTTGCAACGCTTTTGGATTATTAGATGTTATCGTGAATGCAGCAGATGAAATATGAAGACTCCTACCTGTCCCATTGTAATTACATGACTGCAGTGGTCGAGAGATACACAGTGAAGAAAGCAACATACAGAGCGAGAAACAGACAAGCAAACCGAACATTCACTACTACGTGAAAGCAGAGAGCTCTAGATGCGAATATTTGTTTCTAACAGCTTTATGTATCCATTTGTGGCATGATTTATCAGCCTAAAAGCTGCAGTTTTAAGTACATCTGGCTGACATTTTAATGGTACATCAATCACACTGTGTCATGTGATAACATTTAGACATCATCTTCCTCACGAGCCTCTGAGGGAAAAAAACGGAATCCAATAAATTGGCTGCAATCCGAGGGAAATGTTGAGAACCTATTTCTAATTCAAAGCAAGTTCAAAGTATAAATGTTAGATAAGGCGCTTCTTAAATTAATGCAAATCAAATTTCATTTAGGATATTTTTGTTCTATGTAGACCCTTATGTACTGAATATATTTCTGTGCCAGCTTCTAAAATGAAAAAAATACTATTCCTACTTAGTTTACTGGCTTCAGGTTTATTAATGCAATGTTTTGTTGAAGTATGAAGCATTTCTTGTAAAAAAAAAAATCACATAAATGCAGACCCATAATAAAAAAAAGAATTAAAGTGATTTACCATATTTCCACTTGGACACCGAAAAATTATTTAACCTGTGTTATTAGAAAAGCTATTTTCTCTAATAACCGGACACTCTTTTATTTCCCCAAATATGAGTTTATTTTAACAAAAATAATCCAGACAGACAGAGCAAAACAACCTTGCATTCAGCTTGGTCCCATATGAGACAGAGACTGGCAGAATGTAGCACAGCCTCTCTTCTTCCTTCTGCTGTTTAAACACTTAAAAAAAAAAAAAAATGCCAACTTTTTTAACTTCAGTGTTAACGTGTCTGGATTACACCTGGAAGGCTTGTGAAAAGCGCTGACAGATCTCATACTTTTACATTCTGGGCAACTTCGACACAAGGGATTTGCTCTTAAAACGGAGCACAGCAAGGATGAAGGGTGGTATAAAAATCAATGAGGCTTTTCAAAGGCAACAAGAAAAAACAGCGCCTTAGCCTGCAATTAAACAAGAGCACTCCTCGCACCGAGGGATGACTGAGTGTGTTGCAGGTGCCCTCGACTTCACAGGATCAATTACAGGATCAATACAATGACATGATAAAATTCCTTGATTGAAAATGGTGGACTGGGACCCGCTCTGTGCCGTGCGTCTCAGATGTTTACAATAACACAGCTCAAACTGGTATTCGCTGCGGGCCGCGTCATAAGCACAACAGAAACCCAGGTTCAGACCCAACACTTTCAAGTGGAAACTTCACTGGAAATGTTATGTCTGGCAGTAAGGGCTAGGAAGAGGTTTCCAATCAGGGAGTCGCAAAGTAAATCTGAGGCGTCACGGGAGGATTAATAGAATAGGAAAGAAGGAAAAAAAATGTTTTCCCACACTAAATAATTAAAAGCTGTGGCAGAGGTCTAATGTGTTTTGGTCGGTCAGATCGTTACTTCAATCCAAAGACAAATATCAATAACTTCTGGAAGTTTTTAACAGACTAATCATCATCATCAATTTGTACATCATCTGAATTTTCCTGTAGTGTGTGACTTTCAATAATTGTTTTTAATTGTTGGATATATTGTCCTGAAAAAAGTCCATATCCATTTCCATGACAAAAGACATAAAATACATTTGAAAAGTACAAGCCCATCAGCTTCATTTAAATTGTTTTTTTTCTAATTAGCAAATGAAACCATGCTAGGGCTTTAAGCTAAGATGGTAAAAATTATACTGAGCATTGTTACTGGAACTATGTGACTAGGCTCATATTAGCATTAAATAAGAGCACAGCTGAGCCTGACCAAGCATTATTTGTCAGAAATTATTTCCAATAAATTAGGGGAAAAGGGTTAAAGGAAAAGATGCTGGTATACTTACAGCCTGTACTATGTAACATAACAAAATAAGAGCAATAGTACAGAACTGTATATGCAATGTTTCTCACTTGTTAACATTGAATAACAATATCCACTAGACCAAGAAAAGCTATAGGACTAAAGTTCCTGAGTGAACTGATTTGAGCAATAGTGTTTTATATTGCCTATTCACTTTCGAGAGGCAAAATGTAAAAAGTTGCATATTCTGTGTCAAGGATTGAAGTGTTTCACTGAACAAATAGAAGTTATTATGAGAACCTGGGACTAAAAAGACTATACAAGAGTTCTTTGACAGGACCCTTGTTCCCTGCTGTCTTAATCTGACCCCCAGCAGGATGATGCAGCCCATAATAGCAGAGAGGAGCTCATGATGTTGATGACGCCTCTGTCAGATATCAATGCGAATGGTGCAAGAACAGGGTCGCACTAATATTCTGTGCTTGGCTGGTTCCACCTCCCTTCTCCAACATAGATATCATGACATAAAATATAAGCTCACAGGCAATTTCCATAATAACAAGCAACAATGTATTATGGCCCAATAGCCCATATATGTAAATGCAAATGGATGCTGTAGAAAGTCTCACACACACACACACACACACACACACACAGAATCCCGGGTAGTAAAACCAGTGGCAATCAGCAATACGATATTGTGTCAGTCCGAACTAATTCTGTATTCAAACCTAATAGCTCCTGACAAGCATTTCATCAGTCAACTGAGGCACCAGAAGGAACGTCCCACAGTGAGCAAGACCACTCAGCAAATTCACATTTTACGTTTCATTCCTCCTGCTTTGACAAAATGAATTAAACATTCTGCCACACTGATCCGTCCGGACGAAACTTCCTTAACGTTAAATGTTAAACGATCATACGTCTCCCCCCCGTCTGCATCTCTCTAATTCTGACATTCTCCCTCTATCCTTGACCCCCTTTCCACACTCCCTCTGTTATCCGAAATAATCTCAGGGCCTCCTTAGATTCTGTTCATCAGAGCAGAAAGAAGCAGGCGCTGACACTGATAAAAAAAAATACCATCTGTGCCTTGCAGAGGTAAAAGGAATAAGAAAGAATGACACAAAAAAAAAGAGAGGGGCTTCAAATAAAACGGGCTCTGTTGTCTCCCTCTTGTCCCCTCTCGTCAATGCTATTTCAATTGAAAAGCGCAGTGGTAATTAAATTCCAGCAGGGGTTAGGGGCAACTGTGCAGCGTGTTGACGGGGGGCTGCCCTGACATAAAGATGACACAATTCAAGAGGACAGAGGGGGCGCCGGGAGGAAAAGGAGGGAGGGTGACAAATGTTGTTTATGCACGTACACTGCCAAATTCCTACTACTCAATCTTCATGACATTTAAAAAGTAGAAAATGAAATAGATATTCAAACCCATCTGAATCCCAGAATGACCTTTTCCCCAAATCGGGGAGATTTTAAACAGATTCGTCTTCTGTATATGCGGCATTTGCAGAATATTTTGTAATGCTTAGGAGGACGAGCGATTAGGTGGAGGAGAATTTGGGAAAGCTGGTGCGCGTGTGCATATATGTCAGCACAAATATGTGACTCACAGGAGGATGCTGGTTGTTGTTGATTCACATTATAGTGGCGCTAATCCAGAGGCTCCAGAGAGGCCACACACTCCTGCTGTCCCCCGCTCCCCCTCCTCTACTACCAAAACAACACAGCCACTAATACTTTAACTGCAGAATTGAACTAAATTGATAATGTCAATATTTACCAAGTTTTTCCAGATATTTAAGCTACTCTAAGAAAGATACTTCATTAGTATAAAGTAAGCATATGCAATAAATGTAAAGCAAAATTTTAAAGCAATAAAGGCAACGTGCAGTACGATGCTGAAGTTATAGTAGGATTGAAGCAGCAGACAGCCGTCCCTGTTATGAAATTGCATGGGTGTGAGATTTGAAAATTAATACATGGATAGTGATCAAAATTAATTTGTGACCTTATCATTGTCTGTTCATGGCTCTGATGTACTCCCACTACAACCGATCATGAGAAAGTAACCACTAAAGTTCATTTTATAAACCTCTTTGTATAACTATGAACACTAAAAAAACAGTCACAGTCACTGGGTTTTGTTAATAAAGTCAATAAGTTTTTCTATAATATCATTCTCTGTAAAATAAACCCTACAGAATGATCACTGTCAATGTCAACGGTAAGTAAGGACTAAGGGCCATCTAACCCCTTATTATATTTATTATTTATTGTGCTTGGCCCTTACTGCTTTTAACATTAGTAATAAACTAGAAATGAATGCTGCCTGTGCTTTACTTACACGTTAATCAATTTCATCTGAACCTTTATGGTAACTCCTATTTCATAAAAAGCATTTGTGCAACTCTGATGCCATCTAGTGAACAAGAGACTCAGTACACAAACTGGCCCTCTAACAATCACACAAGCACCCACTCAATGAGCTGCTTTACCCCAAACACAACGTTGTTAGTTTCAAAACTCTGCATTGAATTGTTTTTCGAGTCAGTCTTGCCCTGCCACAGCCATAGGTGGGCATCAAAATTGGTTTAAAATCTCCAGAATTTCCTCTTTAACAGAAAGAGGAGAGTGCTGCTGGACCCCTGGCCCGCCAATACTCGTTTCCCAGCAATCAAAACCACAGTCCCGTAAGTCCTGCACTGTACTCTGGATGACGCAGGAGTCGGTTTCTACAAAATAAAAAATAAAAAAGTGTCAAGGTTGGCTGACATTATGCACATGAAAAAAAAAAATGCATGTTACAACTGAACTGATGCTGTGCATGTTGAAAGTTAAACATGACTTGATTATAGTGGTGCTTTCAGGGAAGGACCTTTGTTAAAATGCTAACACTATGACATACAAAATCAAAAATACAGCGTTTGGAGTTTTGAAATGTCACCCTTTTTTGCAGAGAAGGTGATTAAAAATCACAAAAATGGCTCAACAGGACATGCTGCACAGAAACCCTAATCATTCAACCAGTATAAAATGTTCAGTTTCAGATGAAAGAGCAGCATTTAAAGCAAAAAACTTATGGTAGTGCCTGCAACATTACCTCAAAGAGGTAATGTTACCTCTCAACTCCAAAAAGGACAGATCCTGACATTTGAGCAATTTGAAAATAGCTGCAGTTCACACAGAGGGAATCACTTGTAAAGAAAACAAATAAAGAACATTTGAAAATCTATTTGGAGGGTTTTGAAACTTATTAAAATTCAGTATGTTACAGGCTGCAGGCATAAACAAAGACAGAACCTACGGGTTCTTTCCTTGTTTATTTTGTCAAAGGGAGGATGATACAACAATCCCTCATAACCAATGACACAGTAGTATGTGCACACCAAAGGGCCCTTCCTGTGCAGTCTTCTCATCATTTTCTGCCACTCAAATTGTTTCAGAGAGGAAGAACGAGGGAGTGTTTGAGGAAAACAGAACATCTGTTGTCAGTAGGCGTCTGACAGTTTGGCTCATCAAACTTCCCTTATCAAATTGAAACCACTGTAATATTAATCCACTGTAGGATTCAGCTCAGCCTCAGTAAAATGAGCGACTCATTTCAACTATATGCATGATTTAAACTTACAACAGCAGATAAAATGTACTGCTTCAACAGACACAGGCCTGTGACTTCGCCCTTTATTTAAACATTATAAATACACTATAAAAACATAATTAATGGAACATGTAACCAACAGTACCTGGTCTCAGAAGTGTGATGCCACATCCTCCTCCCCCAGCACCTGTCAACTTGCTATGCAGCCCTCTGGCTAATGTGACCCTGCACAGTGTGTCCAGGGCAGGGTGTCCCACACCCATCACATTCAGGTGATGCTGGTTAATATCAATAAGCTCCTATTAATGACACAGGCGTAGTTAATACTTGTTGCTAAAAGAAGAGAACTGTTGTATGCATATAACTTTGGGCATGTACTATATACAAAAAAAAAAATTCCATCTCAACAACATGTTAATGATGTAATGATGTAATGTGGTTTGTGTTATCTATAAATATTGTGTACCTCTAGAATATTGTAGTGCTCTCCTGTGATGGGCTCACAGGTCATCTCTGAGAGGACTTTCTCACAAGTGCAGGAAATGGCATCAACGGAGTCAAGCACAGGCGTCATGATAGAGGGAAACTACAGGAGTGAGAAAGAAAAATGAAGGAAACAAAAATAAAGAACATTGCAGCAGAAAGCAGTGCATATGGACGCTGACTTAAAAATCCTAATTGTGTCATGATGGATAAGCTGGGTATGAAAACAAATTTTAAAATGGCAGTTTTGACTTTGGTGGTGCTCCAGCCTGATCACAACACTGCCACAACACCATCCAGGCCTATCTATGTCTGAGGCAGAAATCTGCACACCTGCTGGTGTCACCAAGGCAACAGCACACAGGGGTGCTGGCTAAGAGTTTAATTTCAATATTTTATGAAGGCACTCAACGCCAGGCTCTGGAGTATCTGCCATGCAAAAGTACCACCTATTATATTAATTACAGTGTCAGCAAGTAACACACGAGGGAGGAAGAAACCATTTAGTACCTTGTTAATTTTGTCCTTCACCCGGGCAACAAGTACCTTGGTGCTCCGTGGTATTTTGGTATTAGTGAGGAGGATTCTTAATAGCGGCACCCTGGAAGTAAAGCAGATCAGAGAGTTCATTCACGGTATTATTCAGATATTGTTCTGATGCGCTAATTGTACCCAGAAATATTTGCTTTCTGAGGGGAAAAAAGTTCATGTTATCAATTTATTCTGTCCTTATTTTAAATGAAATCAAATTAAAATGGATAATCAGTGTCATTACCTGCTCAGTGGTATTATCTTCCCAGCCAAGAATCTCAGCATGCCACCTACAAAAAGGGAAATCGACATCATTAAATAGATAATCATAAGATTATAATGAACAGTGGTGGTACAGTGCTCTGATGATTCTATTAATGTGTGCTGTGTGTCCACAGAGACAAAGGGAGGTACATCACCATATGTACGGTGCCGTATGCCAAATAATTTCAGGCCTCACCCCATGTTCCAACAGCGTTGTCTACCCCTGAAGGATTACCGTGAATGATTATCTCCCCTTGGAAAGCCCAGCTGTTGATCAGCTCCAGGTCCTCCTGACACCACCTGGAGTCATTTTACAATGAAAGGAAGAAACGGAAAGTCCGACAGACTCTCTCTGGTATCCACTCCATTTTACCTTGTTATCATCTTAACAAATAGTTCTTAACAACTGAACAAAAGGATTCTATTTAAGATGACAGAATTTGCAGCGTGACACAGTACAAATAAATACAATAGCTGACACAGTCATCTCAAACATTAACATATTCTCAAATATAGTTCTGATTGAGCTGCAGTTTTAGTTCTACTGTACTGCATAGTTGTTTACATGACCATGAGAACCTACAACCATGCATTAATTTTTAGCTTGTTGTAACTTTAGATTGTGGAATCTGAGTCTTTAATTTTCAAATAACTTCAAGCCAAAAGCGTTCTGGGAACCCTTTTTAGTATTAATACTGCGGGGTGCAAAAGTTTGAGTCACGTTATGTCCTTTTTGATATTTTTAAAATGTCAAAATAATTTTTGTTTTTGAAATAATAGGACTCCTAAAAATACTTCTGTTATTCAATGTAGTTGTCAGTTTTAAGTGCGTGTCCACTAGGTCTAACGAATTTGAGTGAGCACAACAGTGCATGCAGTCTACATTCACTGCTACACAACAAGTCCTTAGCTGGAGACTTGTAATGAAATGTTTTTTATTTTACATGTTTTTTCTTCTTGTTTTTACCTGGCAGTGTGGTCCCACTCTTTGAGAGGACTTGGAACGTCTCCACTTGCACAGAGAAGAGCGGCAGCTAAACACACAGTGTATGCAGCACTTGACCCCAGTCCTGCTCCAGTCGGCAGCTCCGACCACACAGATACCGTCAAGCTGGGCAGCTTTCTGAGAAAACACGCTTTAGCATTGAGTTTCTGTTTGTAAATGGATAATAAATTACTATGTGACAGCATTTACTGCACCAGCTATGGAAATTTGTAACAGCACCTTCGAAAATGAGAAACAAAGTGCACAGCTTGCTGACATTAACATTAGGAATTAAAATATGTTGATTTCATTCCCTCATTTGTTATTGACAATCATCTATTATGCCTATCAGTACAAATCAGAAATCTAATAAATTATGTATTAGATGAATTGGGGCATTTGCAGTATACACGTTACTATAAGGAGCGTGTAATGTATAGCAATCTATACACTATCAGATGCAACAGAAACCCTCTTGACATTGCTGTCAGTGTCTGTCAGGGAAACTGCTTTTGGGCAGGCAGGAGAATACTCTAAACTAATTGTCCAGCTCTTCTCTCGAGGGAAAAGCACATCCAGACTTGTTAAAGGCTGCAGTGTGGCCCAGTGCCAGACTCTCATTAGTGGCCATTCTGTCAGAACCCATCACCTCTCTCAGACACGCCAGCACCGTGTCAGCGCCGATTAAACCTCCCGACAACCTGCAGCTCTAATGTTTCTGAGCACCTTCCCTGTTCACAGCTGCTGGAGCCGTGAAAACTAACATCCGGCTCTTCTGTCTCTATCTTTTTACTATCTTCATTTCAAAGTGGAGGGATTTTTTTTCCTTTTTACCTGAAGACATCTACATTTTTGCAACTAAAACATTGTCAAAAGTGCTCAAATGTATCAGGACATGAAGACATGAATGCTGCTTTGCCTGTGGCATTTTAGAGATGTTTTTCATTTCACCACTGACATACCAAACACTACTCCCTGTGCAATAGAAAACATGTAATATTCTAATAACCCACTATGATATTCTACAGTTTACATGACTGTATTTGATGTCACCCACGATTAACAATGTAACATTAGTGAAAAAACAAAAAGGAAACAAGGTAGATATATTTTTTGCATTCTTAGATTTGTTTTGAATTTGACTTGTGCCATCTAAAAATAATAATTTATGCAATTCAGTAATTGCTCCTGCAAGTTTAACAACTGTGCCACCATCAGGCAGCAGACTGCTGCTACAACCATCATTAGCACATTTTTGGATGTGTCAGATTTTTCATTTGACACTTGTAGAACCTAATAAAATAAAATGAAAAATGAAAAATCCTAAATTCAGTACTCTTTAAAGAGCATTAAATACTAATAAAATACTTCAGCTTCTGTCAATAATGAACCTAACGTTTTCATTATCTTTAGGTAGTCTGTTATGTGTTAAGGGCCCCTTCCTCATCACTTTATCAAATCACACAGGAGGAAAATCCATGGAGACCAGAGGACTCATGATAGCATCAGTGCACATCTACCAAAATAAGGCATCAATGCTACATTCAACATGTCATGTCTGACATCAAAATGTCTCATACAATTTGTAGATGCTTTTGCTTTTCTTGCCCTTGCTCTTAACTGTTACTGTTACTTTGCTGCCAAAAGTGCAAATTAATTCTATTTTCTGGGCCTGGTCTCTTCACGATCTAAAATTAAAAAAATGACAAAATGCTGAGCAAAACTGTAGTTTTCTCTCACCCTGATCCAAACAGTGAAAGGTAGATGTAAAGGAAGGCTAAGGTGGCCATGGTGCGAGTATCCAGGTTTCCATTTGTTACACCAACAAATTCACGCAATCTGTTCACAAGTTGATGATTCAGGCGTGTCACCTCCTCCTTCTGACCTGTAAACATGAGTTTCCAGGGAAAGCAATAACAAAATAATATGACAAATTATAAAATAATATTACACATTTTTTGATCAGTAGATGTATGGGAAAAATACATAAATACATACATTTATAGAATGAGAAAAACTCATCACAACAATCAACTCAACCAACACATGGAGTTTGCAGTTGCATTAGTACGACAAATATTATAGTCACAACCTCTTCCATTGACAGATCAATATGTAACCAAGTATGTAAGAATGCAAGAAGGTAGTAGGACTCAGAAGTTGTTCACAGCATCCGTTGCTGCATAATTTCTCACCTTGGGAGGAAGCAATAAGCTGCTGTAGTTCTGACAGGTCCCAACAGAAGAATGTGTCAATATTTGGTAGGTTGATGCAAACCTTCCCAGTAGTGGTGGCTCTCAACCGCAAATATGTTCTCAGGTTCAAACTGACAGCAAGAGCAACCTGTGTTTGAGCAACAACCAAGATCCAGGGTTACTGAAGAATGTACAGATTTAACCTGCAACTGGAAGACTTGCAAACTGAAAACCAATGTAAAGGAGCTGAGCAATTAGCAATCAAATGTGCACTAAGGGTGAACAAACATCGTATAGACTTCTTCCAAAACTTTAGTCTTTCATTCCCTTTTATAGTATTGGTCTCTGTTGAAATAATGACTCACATACAATCGGTAGCATTGCTGTTAGCTGCACTCTCCATCAGCTTACCTTTCCATGCACCACCGCATGCTCTCCATGGAGGATCGCTTTTCCCGGGGCAGACACGATGTAATCCATGACTTGTGTTCCTGGTCTTCTGATGTCTGACAGTTTCCAGAGTAAAAACGGATCCAGAGCTGGAGAGGACAGTTACTGCAACTTCAGCTCGTCACTTATCGGCTAGCTTAGAAACGTTTAGCTAAAGTTAATCCTCTGAAGCACCAACACGCAGCCGGCACCTCTGCCCCAAACCCAAGCGCTTTGAATATCAATATGAGCACTCGACGAATATGAAAAATTTACCCAAACATTTTTATGCTGACAGACTGCGCTGAAGCTGTCAGACCACAGTGAACGTATCGTGATTAGCCATGGTAAACATCACTGGCCAACAGGAGGAGACGTAGGCTTGGTTTCCAGTATCCAATCAGAACCGCAGCTGGCCGAAGAGATGTTCGTCTGTCAAATCAGCGTCCAGCATTATCCTGCCTATCCGGTGAGTTGACCAATCATGCGATCAAAACTAAACGCCCATGAACTACAGACACCGCGGAGGGACAAAATACATGTACCGTCGTTTACGTTCGGCTGTCAGCCATGATGGCTTCGTTTGCTACCAGGTCTGCCCACCTCGTCCGTGTTGTGAGGGCAGGGAGGCTGATCACCAGGCTCACACTGTGCACAGACAGAAGGTAATCGTTCATGTCTATCGTTCCTTAAAGTCACGGTGTATGCCATTCATTTTAACGTTAACTATGTAAGCATTGCTGGCTAGGTAGCAGTAGCTGCTTCAAAGGGCTAAATTAATATTAAACAATCTAATGTTTTGCACAATAGTATAATTGTGCTGGAGCACAAAGACCTAGAGGAGAAGTATAAAGCCCATTTATTATGCAGCTATAGTTTAACTGTTGTTGTACGTCAAAGGTTTCACAAGCAACAAGATAATCCCTCATTTTCACATCTTCCTTTTCCCCTAAACAGTTGTGCCACACATGGAGACACCAGGATACCGAAAATATACACCAAAACTGGAGACAAAGGTTGTTTTTCACCTTTACTACGAAAACCCTGCATGTTGCTGTGCTGTGTGAAAATGTCTTACCAGAGTTGACTTGATTCTTGCTGTACCCCATAACAGGTTTCTCAAGCACATTTACAGGAGAAAGGCGGCCAAAGGAAGATCATGTTTTTGAAGCCTTGGGAAATACAGATGAGCTGTCATCAGCTATAGGGTATAAATTCATCTGTTATTTTCACAGTAAATTTTGAAACTTGTTTTAAATCTGCTACATTGAAGTGACCATGTTGAATGGTTCTCTTCAGCCTGGCTAGAGAATTTTGCCTCGACAAAGGTCACACATTCACAAATCAGCTAGACAAGGTTTGAGTTTCATACATTTGTGAAATTCCCTCAATGCTGATATTTTTACGATAGCTAGAAATATTATTCCTGGCTGTTTTTTGCTCTTTTCGTTGCAGATACAGTGCATTTTACAAGATGTGGGCTCCAATATTGCCACCCCTCGATCATCTGCAAGAGAAAGTCACATAAGTATGCACATGCTACTGTATAAATGTTTTGTCTTTTGTGCTCAAATATAAATTTTTCTGTGCACTATTTTGACAGAAAGAACAAACTTTACTGCGCAGCCAATTGCAGACCTGGAAACCTGGATTGATCATTTCACTAAGGAACTCCCACCACTGACCAACTTTATTTTACCTGTAAGTCAATTTCTGTAGCCGTCTTCATGGATTTCCTATGAGGGTCAATGACCTGTTGCACTAACATTTTTCTGCTTCATAGTCCGGAGGAAAGAGCAGTGCAGCTTTGCACTTGGCTCGGACAGTCTGTCGGAGAGCAGAGCGCAGGTTTGTTTCAGCACGTTTTGTTTCAGCACGTTTTATTCTGTTATGCTTAGAACCAGAACTTGTATCTAAGTGGATGTAACGATCTTTAATTACAAAATAATTAGTATGTCTGGTTTCTGTGCTATAATCAGTTCTAACAGCTCTTTGTTCTTTTAGTGTCACTCCAATTGTGCGCTCAGGGGAGGCAGATCCAGATGTTGCCAAGTTTTTGAACAGGTTAGTACAGTACTTGGAAAAATAATGAGAAATGTGGTTTCTTCACTACGTATCTACTTAATTCCTCACCGTTTTCAGATTGAGCGACTACCTTTTCACTCTGGCCAGATATACAGCCATAAAGGAAGGAAACGAGGAGAAAATCTACAAAAGACCTGAATGAAAGACAAAGGCTTAATTTGTTTTTGAGATTAATGGTGCAGATACTTTTACTTGTCTTGTAAATAAATGTGAATGAGGGTCAAATTTGTTTTCCTGAAACTTTTTCCCTTTAGCCTAAAGTGAGAAAATATGTCAATGAGCAATCACACACCATTCATCCAATACAAACAACTCATTTAATTTTACACAGGTAACATTTCAGCAAACATGTAAATTTGTGCTAATATACAGTTACAATAGTTCTCCAGAGAAACTTTTTCAAAATTAGAGCTGTACCCTCAGTCCTATCATCACAAATCTGTTCAGTCGTCATCACACCTTGAGATTAATCACCAACTAAGGGTATCTTGTTTCTACCAGAGCTGATTTTGCCTTTATGTTTTTATTACATCACATTTGTATTTCAGGACCTACAGCGGCACTTTGTTTTCTTCCAACAAGGGTCAGTCACCACTCCCACAGTCACAAAATCTGGCACCAGCCCTGGCTTTTATGGGACAGGGCACTGGCCCATGTCATTAGAGACAGATTGTGGTCCTCGTAGGGTGGGTAACGCAGATAGGTAACACATTCAAACCGTGTGCCTCTTAGGAGGCATGATTTCCTGTGAGAGAAGGTGTCAAAGCTGTGGCGACCGTGACAGGAACCCATTCCACTAGCACCTGTTGGAAAATGTTGCAACAGACATCACTGCCATCAGGCACTGTTTGGCACAGATCATACTGTGATGCTACAGACTTACCCACTCCACCGAAAGGCAGAGCAACCATCAGACTTTGCAAGACACTGTCATTGGAGCAAAAGCTTCCACTAGAGGTCGCACTCATTATTCTTGAGATGACCTGCAGTGTGAAGGGGAAAAAACATCTGTTGCCTCTGACTCACACACACCCAGAACACACAGGGAATTACGTACCTTGCTGTTGCTGGAATAAGCGTACACACAAAGGGCTTTCTCTCGCTTATTAATAAAAGAAATTGCCTCATCCAAGTTTTTCACCGTCAGAATAGGAAGAACTGGGCCGAAAACATCCTGTTGCATGATGGGATCCGATTGAACCACTTCTGTCAAAATTGTTGGGGCTTTGGACAGAACAAAGTAGATAAAATAAAGCAATGAAATACATTATATTTTTATGTGGCCAGAGAATCACAGCAAGAGCACTTACCAATATATTTCTCTGCTTCTATCACCTGACCACCCACAGCCACCTTGCCAGATCTCCACAGTATTTCTCTCATACAGTTAAAAATCTCCAGATTGACCATGCGCCCAAAGCTCTGGGACTCTTGAGGATCTGAACCATAGAACTGCATTAGACAACACTTCAGGGCTGGCACCAACCGTGCTTTAACATCTGTGTGGCACAGGATGTAGTCTGGAGCCACCAAGCTCTGTCCAGCATTGTGGAAACGAGCCCAAGCAATGCGCTGAGCAGTGGTGGCAATGTCGCAGTGCTGGTCCACATAACATGGGTTTTTGCTCCCCAAAATCAAGGTGACAGGTGTGAAAGTACATGCTGCAGCTTGAGCAATTCTGCTTCCCTCCTTTTTGTTTCCTAGGATTGAAAGTCACCCTTAATAGATTGCAAAGCTATTCAATAGATACTGAAAACTATTTTTTAACCAATCATGTATTTACCTGTGAAAAAGACATGGTCAAATTTGAGTTCCACAAATTCAGGCAAGTCATATGTGCCTGCAATAACCACATGGAAGCATTCCTTGAAGAAAAAATAGATTGGATTGTTGCATTATAACTCTAGTTCCCAGATTCGACCAGATGCAAGTTTTAAAATGTCATCAAAAACAAATTTAAATTTGTGATCCAAGTTTACACAGCACACAAAATTTGATGATTTAAACAGAACTTTAGAGATATGAAGATATAAATGGTCTACAGTAAGTTGGAGAATTGTATTAGGCAGAGCAATCAACGGTCCCTGCTACCTTGTAACTACTCACATTGTCCAAGTAAAAAGGGGTGAGACGATAAAGCAGCTCTGCTGTGTGAGCAGTACACTCAGAGGGGCTGATGATGGCACAGTTCCCTACAGAAAATTAAATATTACAAGTAAACCTGTGTGAGGAAAAAGGTAATACTAGAATTATGTTGATTTAGATGATTTTCTTGAGTGATTCCACCTGCTGCAATGGCCCCTACCAGTGGCACCAGACACATTTGTACAGGACTACACCAGGACGCCGTGATAAACACCACCCCAAGCGGCTCACTGAGCACAAGACACTCGTCCAACGTGGTGGACTAAAACAATCAGACAAGCAAACAATTAGGTTAGCAGTGAAACAGCACTCACAACTGAAAGCTGACTGACAGAGTAAATCACTTTGTTCTCACAAAAAAAAAAAAAAAAAAAAAAGGAAGCCAACTTTAGGTTTAATCTGCTTTGGTGGACTTGGCACAAGGCATTTGTAGTAACAAGAGAAACTTTTCTATCAAACAAGGTTGTGCAAGTCACGAATAACCCCAACAAAAGGATTCCTTTGTTCTAGGAAACAGAGGCAGCATACAAACATCACACTAG
Organism: Channa striata; assembly: GCA_033026295.1. NCBI lineage: Eukaryota > Metazoa > Chordata > Actinopteri > Anabantiformes > Channidae > Channa > Channa striata. The sequence continues at coordinate 6,973,542 of CM065178.1, forward strand.
TCTCACCAGATTTCTTTCCACATGCTGTGGCTGCATCCACTTTTTAAGATTGTTTATGGCATAAAGAGCCTCGTTCTTGACGAGGATCAGTTCTGACACGACAGTCTCAAACCGTGGCTGGTTGTAAATAAAAGAGGAAAATTGAAGACATTAAGGAAAACTATGCAAACTCATATCAACTCTTGCTCAGACAAAACAGACTCCTCACCTTGTGAAGGTCCCTTCCAAGAGCATCCACAAAGTCGCCCTCGTGTTCCTCCAGCATCCGCACCACGGCTTCCAGCTGAGCCAGCCTGAATGTCTCCTTAAGGGTTCGTCCGGCATCAAAAGCAATTCTCGCCCTCCTCAGCAGATCCCGACACTCGATGGGGTGTGTCTTCAAACATGGTTCCCCCATTCTGGTCCTGAAACAGCAGCCACATCAGCAGCTTTAAAAAGCCTTCATCATTACACCTTATGCACATGAGGTCATTCCTGTGACCCACACAGCATGATCGTCCTCTTCCACTCATGTTTATTATGGTCATGATTTCTTGAAATGGACTTATTGTGCAGCAGTTCAGTAAAGTGGACGACTCCCTGCAGGCAGGAGGATAATGAATCCTGATTACAATTTTTAAAGCTGCAGGTGAATATTTAAAGCCAGAAAACTTGCGTGTATCACACAGAGGTGGATCCAAGCGGACAACAGAGAGACTTCACACACACTGAATTCGACTCGATAGTGCGTTTCTGCAGACAGACCTTCCCGTTACTGACCTGCGCAGCGCCTTGAACCATCGAGCCGGAGACGGGCTCGGCGGTCCGCTCATGGTGGTCATTCTGCGGGGCCGCGGTCAGAGTCACGCAGCTGGAACAGAAACTTCCCGGCAGCAACGTTCACGTGTCGGGGGAAGAATCACACAGGGAGCGAAGATGTCACTGTGTGAGGCGTCCTCTCCTCTGTGTCCCCGAACAACGTCCACGATGCTGCGGGGAATCGTCCTCAGACTCGGCGGGTGTTTGTAATGAACTAATCAGAGAGGGGAGAGGGGAGGCAGCCTGTTCTGAGAGAAGGAAACACGTGTGCACATGGTTGTAAGTCAATGATTTATAGAATACTGATATACAGGATTAAACATTACAGAAAGAAAAATGTATATTACACAAAGAAAATCTTCCATTGGAATCTTTTTTTTTTCTTCAACATTCCAGTTGGTAGTGCAGCTAGTTTGAAAGACACTTAAAAAGAGATGCAATTTCCAGGACCATCTGTTTATTATTATTATTATTATTATTATTATTATTATTTTGTACTAAAAGATTGGACAACCAAAGTCAACAGCATCAGAAATCCAAACTTCCTTCTCTTGACATCATTAAAGATCGGTGACCTCAGAGGAGACAGACAAGCTTGTGAGGTATCCTTTGACACACAATCGTTTAGTGTGTCTGTTGTCTAAATCCTGCACTAGTTTTGCTTCTCTTAAGTAGATTAAAAGGAGGAAAGCTGGAGGAAACTCCTGTTTTATCGGTCAGGTTTGAAAATCGTTTAATATCATTAGTAGACTGTAGATTAATTCAATAAAACCAATGTTATGTTCAATGCTGCATTCTAATTATAATCTTACTTTTAAGCTGTTCCAACGTTAGTGGCCATATTACCTGTTAGAAACATGGCAACACTGACCAGTATTACGTGTTGCTTGTTTTACTGTTTAACAAACGTAATCCTATCCACTCATGACACAATGATTTTGCATAATAAAGAACTTGGTAAAGATCTGAAGTTTTCTTTTTTCATTTTCTTTAAAAATTGCAGTCCCCTTTCTCTGCAATAACTTTATGATGCAACTGAACCCTGTGTTAAGTAATATTTAGGCCTATTAAAGGAACAATCACCCTTTTCCCCAACAGCCAAAAACTGCAGAAATGCGTCCAACATTTCCATCAAAGGGAACATCTTAGTCAATCAGGTGGACAAACCAGTCCATGACATCAGGTTGAAAGGTTTTCAAATCTCAGTTCTTTTCCACATGGCTTAAAAAGTCCACAGAGATCAGAGAGCGCTGCGGTAGAACTCTCCGCGGTTGTAGTCGTTGTAGTGGTAGTACAGTGTTTGGGTTTCTGCTTTGTCTTGTTAGTAGGAGCAGGCATAAAGTCCAGGTACATGACCCCCTTTTCTATGGCTTGTTTCCAATATATGTGGTTACTGGTTAGAGTTTAAATACAGTGAAACATGATAGTATGGGGACATGTCAATATATGAGGCACTCGGCATTATTCAAAGACGTAGAGAGAAAGTTTAACTTTATATATAAAGACTAACATCACTGATTGAATAGGCTTTTTTTTTGGGGGGGGGAGACAAACATATGTGTGACATTAACAAATGTCCTGTGTCTGCTCTGCTCACACAAATAGTCACAAAACATTTCCAGTTATTAAAAGTTCTAGTTCTCAAAGGTAAAAGATGCTACTTATAATGACATCTTCCAATAAACCAACAGCGGGAACAAATTTCTTTTTTCCACACCAAAAAAAAAAATCTTTACTGCTTCACAACAGCCGATGCAATGCTAAAAACTAAAACATTCAATCATTCAAAGGGCCAAGTGACTGCAGTGTCTATTAGTGAAAGGAAATGCAATGAGCTCAACATGAATTTCCTCAAAATTTAACATAATGTAATCATCATAAAATCACTATCAGCCTCTTTTTTTCCCAGACGGTACTTAAGCACAAGACAGTGATTTGCCTTCCATTTAAAAAAGATGCATTATGTTCAGCAAAACATTTTAAGACTCATCCAATATCATCTAAAAGTTGCTTGGTAATGGAGTCCAAGACTAAGTATAATAATGCATTGCTTGGTTTTACTCAAGTGAGTCGACCACGTGTCTAATGGCTTGCATTGCATCTGTATTGCTTTCCAGTTCGCTTAAAATGGGAGTGTTCGATCGAGAATGATTCTGTTAAGCCTGAGAAACAGAAATCTTGCCACTGTATCTACATGACATACAGAGTTTTTGGAGCAGCAAAGGAAAATGCTTATTGGATTGTGCTGCAGAAACAACATTTCCTTTTGATGTGAGGGTGTGAGAACAGATCTCGTCGATTTTTAAAAAGAGGCCCAAGGAGAATTAGCACTTCCTTTATGATTCCTCTTTTGTTGGGTGATGCCCTTTTGATGCAACAGGCTCCAGTTTAGGTGAGCTGCGCCTCGTACTTGGTTCAGGCTGCTTAAACCCATCTTCCTGTGCAGATTATTCAGATGCGATTGAGTTAGGAGAGCTCAAAGCCTGTGTTCATACTGATAGCATAGCGCAGCTTGTCACGCAGGATGCTCTTTTTGCTGTAATTGGGCAGCTTGAGCAAGTTGAAGCATGTTGATGAAGTGGGAAGTCGACCACCAGGTTCCTTTTTGCGAATCGTAAAAAAACCCCTGAGGACACTACCGAGGGTATCTCCAGTGTCCTAGATGTAGGAAAAAAAATGTCTATGAGAAGAACGTAACAAATGGATGTTAGCTACATCGCAAAAAACACGCAAGTAGCATAATTACCTGATCATCTGAAACTTCAACACAACGAATGGAGAAAGGTGGCTTGAGGTAGGCAAAACCTAGAAGAGGAGGCCTTGAACAGCTCGTAACAAACTGTAAAAATACATGGAAAAAGAATATAAGATCATGGTTAAACTGCTTTGTGTTGAAAACTAAAAAGATAAATCACTTACTTTGAGGAACATAGCCCTCTCATCAGCATTAAAGTCACAGGAAAGGATGTCCCACAGCCAGATGATGACACGATGGCTGCTGTGAAAACCTCCATAGTATACCGTGTGTTTCCTGCGAAAAAGGGGAAAACTACACTGATGAGATTCTTTGCTTTAACGATAATCACTCTGAGGGTTGTTATGAACCAGCAATTAGTCATTCTGTTTATAAAACACCATGGGACAAAGTCAATCAAATTGTATCATCTGCATCTCTGGCATTATGAAAAACAAAACACAGATTAAAATGTTACAAACTTGAGGTCATCTAGATCAATCTCCGCATTATCTCCTGAGACAAGACGCTGAACCTCAGGTGTGGAAAACATGTGCAGCCACTCTGGATTAATGATGCTGCGGAAGCCCCGAATAAATGCTGCAGTTTGCTCCTTAATCTGCGTGTGCATCCGAAAGTGTGCCATAAGGTGAATGTAGCTGATCCTGCAGAAACATGCAGAGAGGAAGTCAGAGGTAGACTGATTTTGATTTAGAAGGCAACACTCAGCAACATGACTACATATTTTAGACTAATCTGAATCTACATACTTGTTTTCATTGGTGACAGGCATGGTTTTGCCCCCAGGTATCAACTCATGACAGACAAGCTTCAAGGAAACATAACAAGTAAAATTTTTACAGCTGAAGTTCATGATTTCAGTTACAATGTGTTATATTTTTCATATTGTCAATCTTTACCTGCCCCATTACATCCTCATCATAGGATAATGTCAGTCCCAGATCACCTACATCTCCATCATAGCGCTGAAAAAATAAAATAACTTATATCAAAACCCAAAGACTATAATATCGGCTTTTAAAACTTTTCTATGAATTTTTCTGCAAACAATTAAAATGTGCAACCCAAGAGCAAAGCAAACATCAGACTTTTAAATGTTTGAGAATAAAAAACAAAAGTAACATTCCAAGAATGTTCCTTTTTGGTTACGTTTAATGGAAGCTCTGAGGTTTTGCCACACATAAAACTCTTTGTAATGCCGGTAAAACAGCGCACAGAACATCCTCATGCCTACTGTGAACAATGAGTAGGAGCGCATACAACAGATATTATTTCTCAGCCTGATAGCTTATAGTCCGATGCGGTTTATATGTGACAAAATATATATTTCTTTTAAATTTTAGCGGGGGCGGCTTAAATTTAGGTGCGCTCTATAGTCCAGAATTTACGGTAAAATGTGAGCAAGAGACAAATGTTTGAGAAAAAAAACAAGTAACATTCCAAGTGTTGTTTTTGTTACCTTAATGGAAGTGAGGTTCTTGTAAAACTCTGAATCCAGCGAGGGAAGCTCATCAATGGAGCTGTAGAATGTGCTGTGGTGGTGACCCAAGACTTGACTGAGGAAGAAGGAGGCAAAAGGGACGTCCACAACAATGCCCTAAATAAGCAGAGTTAATGAATAAACAATCACTAAAGATCACCTCAAACGCTGCAATCCGAGCAGGAACTAAACACCAGACACTTCTTTCATGAGCGCATGTACCTCATATATAGCTTTTCCAAGCATCTTTCCCACAAACTCAAAGAGCTGCAAATGATTCTCGTGAATGTAAGACGTAGGTGAAGGATACAACCTTTCATTTCCACTGGTAGTCTACCAAAAAAAGGAAAAAATGTAATTACAAGAATTAAAAGCAGTGTGGAGGCTTGAAAATACCACATTGTTTGCCTGAGTTACCTTGAACAGGTTGAGAGCAGGATTGAACACTTTCTTAATAATCTCCTCTAGAAACTCTTTGAAAACACCATCCTGATCAATACCAGCCTCATCCACTCCCAGATCATTAACAAACTTCACACGGATGACGCCTTTAATGGAATTCACTGGCAACCGACGGAGCTGGTCATATCCATCCTAAGAAGAGGGAAGTAATCATTATTTTTCTATGACTAATTTCATAGGACAGTTGCTCTGACATGTATCTGATTTATTTCCTCCATACCTCCAACATCCGTGAGCGACGAATGGTAATGTGAGTGACATGAGGTGAAGCCGAGCTTGTTTCTACCAATCCTAAATTTTCTTTTTCCTTTGTTACGATATTCCTGAAGAGCAGCACCCTCTGAAATGTTGAGTGAAAGCAATTTTACAACTGAAAATAACACTTTACATCAAATGAAAGGATCCGGTTTACTCACATTTTTATGTGGAATGACATGTGGGATGTACTGCAGTAAAAGCTGGGCCCTTTTCTTGCCTTTTTCCAGCTCTTGAAACAGCAAGCTGGGCTTCAGGTCCCTGAATACAACATCACAAATATGTAAATGTGAGCTTACAAATTTAATCACACACCAGTCCATAATGACAGAACAGAAATCTCATTTGATATCCCAGGGTTTGTATTTACTTGCGGAGCCAGTGGTCATCAGGGGTGAACCTTCGCCTGCAGTCCCGTTCATAAAGCACCATTAGCCATCCATGAACACTGTGGAACAACTCCAGCTTCTCTCCCTTCGCATTTTCTATTAAATTCAAGAAACCTTTATCAGTAACAATATATTATATTATTAAATTATATTTGTTCTGCAACCTGTCAATCACAGCCAGCATTACATTTTGCCCATGCTGACCACTATCCCCCACAGCATTAAAACTACTATAATGTTGTGGTTGATATGTGTCTGTCTTTTTAGTTTGTGCATTTATCAAAACTTTCCATTTCGTTAGGTCACTCACTCACTCACCTAAAATGCCATCCCATATCATCTTGTACACAAACGTGTTCAGAAACGAGGAGATAGTGATGAGTTCTTCAATCTTAAAAGATGTTTGTTCTTCATAGACTTCAATGTCATCGAGAATTCTGCAACACAGTAACTCTGTAAGAAAATATTGTTGCTTCATCAGGGATAGTATGCACAACACAGTAAATGCCAGTAAATTACGTTATGAGGTGACGCGAGCAGTCACAGAAGAGTACAAGCATGGACAGAAGCTGCTTGGACTCGTCAGTGTCATTGTTCAGACACTCCATGAAGAGTTTGAGGCCTCCCTGAGGACCAAGCTCACAGATGAAGGCCCAAAGTTTGGGCAAAAGGTCATCAAGATGTGTCAGGCCTGCAGGAAATGAAAAGGAATGTACAGTGACATATTCTGTGATGAACTTTCCAATATCTTTTCAAAATATTGTATCTTTGTATAGTATAAAAAAGTGTGATTCTAACACTGACCTGTGAGTATCTGAAGACGAATTTGCGTCAGCGTGGACAGAGCAGTCTGGTAGAGTACACAAATGCTGCACACCTTTTGAACTTCAGCTGAGTCGACCCGCTTGCCTCCTACTGGCTTCAGGATGTTTCTCACAGATGCTGACTTCTGAAAGGCTCGCTTAAAGAGGTCTATTCAAACAGAAGCAACACAGTTGGAATGCAACAAAATCTTTAGAGGAAGTTTCAAAACATTTTAAAAATCAGTAGATTGAATATTTCGTTAATGACTCACTTTTAACTGGTAAATTGTTTTGAGATGTGCTAGGTTGTGGTGGGGGTGGAGTTGGCTCTTGACTTTCCAGCTTTTTAGAGAGAACATCACTAAAGAGTGTTCGAATGACAGAAACACTCCACAGGTACTGGAGTTGTTTAGTGACAAGCGGCATTGACTCATTGAGACTACAGAGAATGAAAGACAGATGAGGAAGAGGAGAGACAAAATTTGTCATTATTCTCTTAATAAAAGACAAGTAAGCTTTTCCTCTGGGACAAGGTCTGATGATGTCTATTAAACCATCTTTGTAAGTGATTTGTATCTATGCTACTGACCCATAATCTACAGTTTGTGAGAACCAGCCCAGGACAGGGTGCCAGTGGGTAAGGTTGGACTTCTTTTGCGATACATATCTCTGGCAGTAAGACAGCATGTCAGTCAGGTCCTTCACAAAATGACTGGCTTCATCCTCAAGGACTTTCTCATTAAGGTAGCCCAAGTGAATCAGGTTGCCTATCAAAAAGGAAAAAGAGTCTCAATATACAGCCTACAGGAGACTCTGACTATTGAAAATGCAGGAACATTTTCTTAAAAAAACTATATACCAAGTAAGCAGAGTGTGTGGCTCCCCTCCAGACACACACAGATGTCCAAACACTGTTCTTCCCGACTGAGAAACAGAATGAACTTTCGCAAGAGGTCATGTGCCTGGATAGATGCCATACACTGTTGGGACAGAGCAAATTTTTAAGCCTTGTCTGTAACATTTAAATCATATACACATGCCATTTATAACAGAGCATTTACCTCTGGAGTAAGCACATTTAGGTGAGATACGACAGCTGGAACGGACATGATGTGAATAAGGAATGATCTTAGCAGATTATCGGAGAAGTGAGCAGCAATGACTGGCCTAAAAAATATTAGATTTAATTAAAAGGACAGCGTGCAAAAAGAATCTCAAAAACACAAAGAAAATGAAATATAACCAAACTAAACACAACATGCCTCCTACATTGTGTGTATTAATTTTATAATATAGTTTTTTAAAATAGCAATTATAACCATCGAATCACTACACCTTTGCTCACCTTAATGACAACGTAAAGATAGCTGTCAGAGTGCCTTTGGAGAAAGACGGTTTAGAACGAGCCAAGCCATTAGTCAACAAAATCTAAGAAAAGGTAAAAATACAAATCATATGACTTAATATCATTAATATATCTCTGTATTTCATGGAGTCTTTAGATACAACTAATAGTTGACTTGCAAAATTCAACCTGCAGTATAGAATAGAATCCCTTTTGGTTGAGATGTCCCATTATGTTTTCACAAATCCTTGTTAAAGCAGGTCTGAGAGCTTCTCCTAAAATATTGATGGGAAAATATATTATTTCCTTTTCAGAAACCATACCCTGAAATAATAATATGTTTAAAAAGACAACATCAGCTTAAGTAAGACCTACCCTTCCCTCTGACTATCCGCCATGTTGAAGTATCAGTGAAGGTCACCAGCATGGTGAGGTACAGCGTCACTAATTTATTGTCCTGAAGTATGTCAGGCTGCAAATGGCAAAACATGTAACAGCAAATCTATGCACGAGATTTACAAACGCCATTTTATTGTTTCAGGACTAACCTTTAAATTCTTCAGTAGCTGGCAGCAAGTCCACAGCACATCTTTTACCTGTTTGAGCCAGGGAATGGTGAGGTCTTTGGAGAGGGCCAAGGACACGTACCAGACCTGACAGCCAAATGTGAAAACAGTCACTGAGACTGAGACATTACATAAAAGAACAGTTCAAATGTGGAAGGTAAAATATAAAGACACTCACTTTAGGTTCATTTTCAACCTCCATGCTGGCGAGAATTGCACGACAAAGCTTCTCAAACCTCTGTGTAATATGCAGATATGTAGATATATAACATCACTTACACCATATAAACACATGCTAAAAATTTGTTGTTGACCAAATTGTCACAGCTGGGAACTCACCATCTTATCTTCTTGGCAATATATGAAGAGTAATTTTCGAGCAATTTTGAAAATAGAAAGTGCATTTCTTTTTGCTGTTACGGTTTCAGAAGCTTGGAAATAGTCATCAACTTCTTTCCTATTAACACACAAAAGAAATATTGAGCCAATGATCATGCAATGATTACACCACCTAAATAAATTATACTAATATTTATATGTGTTTATTCATTTGTTGTTTATTTCAAAGCTCTTTAAATCAAGGGGGAAACGAGGAAATCACCTTATTTGCTTCTGAAGTCTGCAGCGACAGAGATACCTCCTGACCAGGGCTTGAATTTGGATTGCTGCTCTCTCCTTCTCCTTCACTCCTTTCCTTTCCTCCCTTGCCTGCCTGGCTTTGTCCAGGAACTCAGACTTGGAGCTTTGGGGTACACTGAACATTGTGCACTCTAGAAAAGAAGAACCCAAACCATTTTGAACTACTAAATCCTCGTCCTCAAACTGATAGTATTCCGTTAGTTCGGTATCAAGTGGATGTCTGCACTTTGAGCATGACTGTATCCCAACGACTGCAAATCACCACAGCATTTAGAGTGATCACCATAGCAAACATACCTGCGAATTTGCTCAGATGAAGATTCTGTGTGGCCTTTGGGCTAACCTGACGCTATACCTCCTCAGACATTTAGACGTCCTTTGGATCCAAGCAGGGGAAGAGCTGGGACGAACGAAAACTAACTTGGCATGTCTGGACCAGCGGGCGAACCAGTAAAGATGGAGCTGGGATAGTTAGCAGCCAGAGCTAGTTCATCGCTTTGCGGCGTGGTACTATCTCGGGGAGAATATTTCTACCTGACGTTAGCGATATTAATCATCTTTGCGGCGTTAGGTGTGATCCTGTGTCAATGACAGTCTCAAAAACACACAGAACACACCATTTCCAAATGTAAACAATGAGAAGAGATCCGTGCATTGACTGCAGCCATTAATCCCCTGTGTCGCATTAAATGTTTCCGGGTAGTGTTTGCTTTCATGTAAAGTCGTTTTATGGCATTATTTATCGACAGATGGTCGAAACTATCCCAAACTATAATTTTTCGTGTTGCAACAGCTACTTTGTATTTCTGATGGTGGAAAAATCTTTCTTTTACTGTGTTGGGAGGGCGACGGGGGATTGATATCGATGTTACTCCCTCAGCAGCGGAAATGGGCAGACTAATCCCATTAAAGATATTTTCTGTAAAATGTTAGTTAAAATTTGTAGAGCAGAAAATGGAGTGCTGCACTGTTCCTTATGTCTGATTGTACCCACTCTTCGCCACTCTGTTAGTTACTCTCCAACATTTAACGAAACCATGTGAACTGTTCCTTTAAACGCAGCACAGGAAAGTTGACGTCATTTTCTAAGTGCGCAGCGCTGGACCGGAAGGAAGTGGGTGTTAGCTCACTGACGTTAGCAATCGACAATTACAAAGTCTGCTGCGGTTCTATGGTAACTATACTTGTTTTGTTTTTTTACTTTTACGAAACATTTATAATTCGGTTTATATTATTCTATAGATTAATCTGTTTTAATGTTTAATGTCTTGAAATATTATCATTTGCCATATCGTAATAATACTGTTAATGTAGTTAATGCTAGCTAGCTCGCTCAGTAGCCGTGCTGGTTAAACTCAAATAGCGAGTATCTGGATAGATGAACCGGTTCAGTTCTGAAGCTCAAGGCCTTCAAACGTAAAAACTCTTGTTGATGGCGCTTCGAAAAAGGAACGCAGCTTCTCAAGTGTCCACGTTGCTGTGTTCATTTGTTCCATTCTAGCTTTGTCAAAGATGATACAACCTCTTGTTGATAACATATCGATCAAACGATTTAACGTAGCAATTATACGCTGTGTCGCAAAGTTTTAATAATCATAATAAAGCCGTACGACGCAAACTACCACTTTTTCCTTCCTTTGCCCGTTTCCTGACTAGACGTCTTCAGTTTGTTTTGATAAGTTTTGGTGGAGCTGATTTTTAGACGTGCGTATTTATGAATTAAACATTTAAGTATGGAAAACAAATAACTGTTATTACTAAATTGTTAGTGAATAGCCTTTTTTTAATCTACACAGTTGTCCATAAACCTGAAAATGAGAGACACCCTTGCGTTGGGCTAAATGTTCCTTCGTCACAGTGAATTGATTCATTATGTCAGACAGCTGTAAATAGTATACTGTTTCAAATGTCTATTTGTGATCTCATACTTTTAATAAGACAGTTAAGTCTGAAAATATCAAGAAATGACTAACACACACAAGCCTGTGTGAAGAGCCGTATACACGTGGTATGAATCTAGTGACATAGCAGCTTTGTCTTATTTTAAGTTTCCTCGTATTCTATGCCAGGAAGAGATGTCAGGAGAGAGTGTGGTGAGCTCGGCAGTGCCAGCTGCTACAACCCGGACAACATCCTTCAAGGGTTCCAGCCCCAGCTCGAAATATGTGAAATTAAATGTGGGTGGGGCTCTGTACTACACTACAATGCAGACACTAACCAAACAGGACACAATGCTCAAAGCGATGTTCAGTGGGAGGATGGAGGTCCTCACAGACAGCGAAGGTAAGCTGTTGATGAAAATATTCAAATTAAAATCAGAGTTTATCTGAACCTTCCACTGGTCCTGGTGTATTATGAATTTATGTTGCATTTTTGAATCTCCATAGGTTGGATATTGATTGATCGCTGTGGGAAACATTTCGGAACAATTCTCAACTATCTTAGAGATGGGGCAGTGCCGCTTCCAGATAGCAGACGGGAAACCGAAGAACTGCTTGCCGAGGCCAAGTATTACCTCGTACAAGGCCTAGCTGACGAATGTACAGCTGCCTTGCAGGTACCATTACTACAGTGGGTGTAAAGATAGGCAGGGAAATTTAAATAATGCTTCATCTGTCATGTCAAAATGTAGTTTAATTTTTTTACAAGCCATTAGTCATATTTCTGAAATTTTCAAAGGAGCACCTCCACCCAGATCAAATTTAGCTGTTTATTTATACTTGGATTTACGAGATTTGTCCAGAAGAAATGGGCAATATGACCAGTTTTTTTTGTGTTTGTTTGTATATTTTTTTTAACTATTACATATGTGGTGACAACCATGACAGTGGTTTTCAAGGAAGCTAATAGCATAAGTTTGGCTGTAAGTTATTTTAACATTACCAACAAAACCAGATTTTGAACTTACCAAAATTTGCTTTCTAGCTGACATCTTTTATCCTGTTGAGGTGTCTGAAGCTGAGCTGTCTACATCTGAAGCGCGTTATACCCCTTTAAGAATTACACCAGAAAATTGGATATTTACTTTAATCTTTAAACAAGCCTCGGTATAAGTTTATTGTCAGGCTAATTTTGACTTGTCTCAGAATATTGTATCCCCCACCCCTGTGCATGTTAATGAGTTTCATTCGGCTTGATTATGTCTAATTATTTGAAATTAGTTCATGGATAGTAAGATTGAGTGTATAAAATGCTTATGAGTAATATAAAATTTGGATCAAAATTATTTAGACTAATTTGCTCAAGGCCAGCATTTCTTGGAGATTTATTACTTTTGGGGTGGGGTTGCATTTCCTTCCTCTGTGTTGATTCATTCCACCAGGTGGCATCTGTCCTCTGCAGTTTTGCAGATGAAAGTTTTGATTTATTTTTTTTTTCTGTAGAACAAAGAAACATATGAACCACTTTGTAAAGTGCCTCTGATGACATCATCTAAGGAAGAGCAGAAGCTTATTGCAACCTCAAATAAGGTAAGTTTTGTTTTGTCTTTTCTTTTACATAATGTGCTGATTTTATACCATGAACTATAAAGAGACATTTATCATTTAGATTTTTCTTTTAAAAATGCAAATGTTTGTCTTCACAGCCTACTGTCAAACTGCTGTATAATAGAAGCAATAACAAATACTCGTATACCAGGTGAGACACCTTCAGCTGATCAGTATTAGCGTATTAAGGTAGAGAAGGAATATAATGTAGTGAAATCAAAAGATGACCTTTAACCTTGTTTTTTCAGCAATTCTGATGACAACATGCTGAAAAACATTGAGCTTTTTGACAAGCTGTCTTTGCGGTTCAACGGCCGAGTACTCTTCATCAAAGATGTGATTGGAGATGAGATCTGTTGTTGGTCATTTTATGGCCAGGGGCGTAAGATTGCTGAAGTGTGTTGCACATCCATTGTTTATGCCACAGAAAAGAAGCAGACAAAGGTAAATATGTGAATTAATCTTCATTCTGTGGTGAATTCGACTCTGTCTTATAATCTCTAAGCTCTAATTGTGTGGCGCTCCACTTCTCTCTTAGGTTGAGTTCCCTGAGGCTCGAATATACGAGGAGACTCTCAACATCCTCCTGTACGAGTCCCATGATGGGAGGGGTCCAGACAATGCCTGCTGGAGGCCACAGGGGGAGCTGCAGGCCGATCTCATCATCTGGATGAAGATGATGAGCGAGAACGAATTGAGCGAGTGCGCAGGATTCACATCAAACGACCAGATGACCGCACACACCACCACCAGTGACCTTGCTCCCATGACCCGTCAGGCTGTGCCTCTGACCCTGGACAGTCTTTGCACCATGCTTGTGCCTTACAACACCTAAGCCTCTCTGTCTCATTCCTGTTTAACAGCTTCATCCAGGAGACCGCTGTGGGATGAGAGTCACACAGTGTGTTATGGTTATGTGTGTTGTACTTGCTACTTAGTGACGACCAAAAATAGTTTTTTTCTGACAGAGTGAGGAAATATTTAGAAAGTGAGTCATATTTGGCCAGTCCTCACAACCTCATGGGGCTCGTTCAGGGTTAAGATGAGGTTTTAGGGTTGGGGTTAGGATTGGGTTGTCGGGGTTAGGGAAGGGCCTCGGGATAGCATTGTCAATGTGCGTCCTCACAAGGATATGAGTACACTGTGTGTATTTCTATGTCCACTTGTCATTTTGTGTTGTGGTCTGACAGGCTTTACAATTTCGTTCTGTTAGTTGTGATAACCCGTGTCACTGTTTTCTACTAGCATGTAGAAGCACTTGGATGTGTGCATTGAGTCCTGCATGTAAACAAAGTTTCACCAGTGTGTGAAGTAAAAGATAACAGCATCAGTTTTCATTTTATTATCCGAGGTCCTACATTACATCCAGGAGAGCAAGGATTATATAAGCAGCTAAATTAAATAACGTACATAATTTTTGCTTTTCCTTGACACGGTTCAGACGGGTCCACTTTAAGGTCATCACTGGAGGTGTTATACACAATTAGGCCACATGGCAGCACTGTTTTACTGTAAGAAGGCGTTACCAAGGTGCTTTATAGCCCAGGGGGAACAGCAGTTCAACTTTTTTTAAATGTCACTAATTTTTGATACAGTTAACAATGGTGGATGCAATATTTCATTGCAGTACTTCTGCCATATTTAGATTAAAGATTTATGCATTTTCCCTTCACTGCACTAAATGATCATGACTTTCTGTGGAGGGAACTTGAGCTGTGACCTGAGGTGTTATATGTACTGGGGTGGCTGAATGATGGATGCTGAGGTTGAAGTGAATGACTGTAACCAGAGATCTCCCTGGCATGAAGGGAATCCTGTCTACAAGCTTTGAACAGGCAGAGAAATTAGACCTGTACTTTATCACCACATCCATCAGAGAATGTACTTTTTGCACACAATAGGCTTGAGTGAAAATATATCTAATAATCGAAGTACTTGTAGATCTGTTGTACAGAGGTGATCATTTATGTATTATATTTATACATTATCAATTAAACAGATTTCTACAAATGTGTTCATTTTTCTTATTTTATATTTAGTAGACAAAAAAAGATACATATGGCCTGATTAAGAAATCACAATAAATAT
Source organism: Channa striata (assembly GCA_033026295.1). Taxonomy (NCBI): domain Eukaryota; kingdom Metazoa; phylum Chordata; class Actinopteri; order Anabantiformes; family Channidae; genus Channa; species Channa striata. The sequence goes on from CM065178.1 coordinate 6,988,610, forward strand.
TTTTTAAAGGTGTTTGTTCATTGGTTGTACATTAAACAATGTAGATTTAAAAGTTTATGTGCTCAAATAGCAGAGACAAACTTGATAAACATGTTGTAAGCCCTTTGTCTGGTTAAAGTTTAATGTTTTACGGTAGAATGGAATTAATGATTGATTAATTTAGATTAGTTGTAGAGCTCTGTTTTCGCTATGAAATTAGTTTTTATTCCAGTTGATCTTTGTCAAAAAAAAGCCAAATTTACTGTAATTTAATCTTTAAAAACATATGAACACTTCCAAGGGAGGTAGAAATGTTTTGAAGGCACTGAATAAATGGATGATGTGTTGCTCAGCTGTTTCTGCCCAGGTGTGTATCTTGGAGGCATGGTGATCTGGTCTTGAGGGGTCTCCTGATGAAAAATGCAAAGACTTCTCGTGGGTCTCCTCCGCAGCCCCATGTTATCGGGTTCTTGCCCGAGTGGCAACCTGCAGTGACAAACAGTCCGATTCATCTTTTCTCTCTTTGTCTGCAGGTAAATTTTAGATCAGAGCACGAACAAGCTCGGCTTCATCATAAAAACACTCGTCTCACCACCATGAGGTGTCCGTTTTTGGCCTTGTACACCATAGGCTCCTGCCCAGTGCTGAAATCCACTGCATTCTCTTTTCCTGGCCGGATTTCAAACTTGATACTAGGAACCAATTGAAACATACGCAGGTGTTTTAAATTTCAAATGTGGCCTTTAAATTTCTGTCTTGGACAGGAACTCACCTTCCCTGAACCACTTTGATTGCACTTTGTTTGTTAGCAATGGAACTGAGTTTAGTCAAAAACTCAAACAAGTGGTCACACTGTATCACCAGATCCCCCTGAAACAACCACAGAGGAAAACTAAGCAAGAAAAAGGGATTTCACATCTAAAAAAAGCAACTTTGTTGAGTTCTAATTCATTTTTTTAAAGATAGAAGTAGTTTAAATGCATATGACTGTTAAAAAAGAGGCAATTTTGATCATCCAAAATGTGTGATACATATTATACTGTGTCCACACACCTTCTGTTTAGGGTCCTCACATGTTACGTGGAAAACAATCATGCCATCCGTCAAATTACTGACTGAAATACCTGAAACAGGTACATTTTATTTGTTGTTGGAATAAAAAAAACATCCTTATTGGCAAGTAAAAAACTGCAATAACTAACATTTCCTGACCTTTAAGGGAGGTGTAGAGCACTCTCTGTTTGATCTTAGCTTCCTCTATCACGTAGGCAGCTGTCTTGGTGAGGACGAGCTGCCGTGGCCTTGGCTTGAAACCATTCCTGTCATATTTAATTACCGGCACACTGTACTGCACAAGCACAGAATACAACACAGTGAGCGTTATTAGGCGGCTGTTCTTCTGGGTGCATGATGATATTTTATTACCTTGATGTGCTCATTGCGAATCATCTGCATCACCCTCACATTTATGTCCTGTTCGCCTAAAAGTATGAAATGATGTAAACACAATTCCTTAACATAAAATTACACTGGCTAAATGTAACTAATACTTACTGATTCTGGTGTCTACAAACGGTTGAGACACACTTTGTGCATAACCGTCCTTTTTGCCCTTAAAGATGGAGCTGGTAATAAGCTTCAGTTGAAGCTGAAGGTACAAAAAGGAATGTGTAGTTGACAACTACAATATCTGCATGTGTCATAATGCATTAAAATGTCTTACCTGTGCTTTCTTCTGGGGTGTGAGTCCTCTCACATACTTCCGCACCATGAGACGGTAGTGCAGCTTACGCAGCATCTCCGATGTCTGACAACAACACAAACAGGCACAGACTTAAGATAAAATTATAGCTTTTATCTAATCTGTTTTGCAGATACGCTGTACGTATTAATGGCTGTACCTCCGTCAGCACAGGTGGTGGAGAAAGCCATGTGGTTTTATCCAGAACGTTCTTTGGCAGATTCAATTTAAGCCTGTTCAGGTAACTTTGTCTCACAAAGGCTAAGTACTCTGAGTTATCAGTGGTTTTTGCTTGTCCTCTGGTCATGTAACCTTTGATAAACCTGAAAAGTTGCAAAATATTGTATCAATAAGAATGTAACACTGATCTTAATAGGAGATGTTATTAATACTGCTCATCTAATATCTTACTTCTTGATGACTTTTACCGCCCAGGCTCTTTTCTCTCTCTCTTTCCTGGCCTGAACTCCTCTCCAACATGTTTCAATTTTAGTGGCTGAGGATGTAAAAATAATTGTATTTCCTATATTCACAAAATGAAAGTAATACAAGCAAAAATGACAAACCGCATCCTGGTCTTCATCGGGTGTTGTAACATTTACCGGCTTCTTTTTGTTTTCTGAATTCTCCTTTTGCCCTGTATCCTTTGTATTTGGCCTGGAGCCTTGTTGCTGCAAATTTCAGAGCCGAACATTAAATGACTGCGTCGCTATAAGGACAAGTGACATTTACTCCCGAGTGACTCGCACTCACCCAGTTGATTTTTACATTTCTCATAAGCATCTTCAGTGGCAAAAAGTGTCCTCGGGTGACGGATGAATATTTTGGTCCTACAAAGGAAAACAAATGTCACTGCCGGTATTAAAGTGCTTGTGCTCTGTTGTATTTACAAAGTGATGTCCTCACCGTCCCATTTTGTACTCGTTTGGCAGGTAGCCCAGATGTTGAACCAGCACTTCCACTCCGTCAGCAGGCTCTCCTCTCCAGTGAGGCCAGGTGGCAGGGCACAGGGGTTTGTATCTGTGAAATCCAGTGAACAGCCCACTTAGCATATCTTGAACGCCCTGTAAGGGGACTACTTACATTTTAGATTTTCAATTTTAAAAATCAAGCACAAGTGCCCGAGTCCTGTGGTCCTTCATACCTCTTTAAGAACACTTCGTATTTGCGTCTGTAAGCAAAACCAGCTCTTCTGACTCTGAGGTGCTCCATCAGACCCAAGTACTTCACCTGGTGCCTGATCAGTGCTTCATCAAATTGACCTGAGATTGTGTGATAGGGACAAGGAGTCAAATTCTTCTTTGGGCCCTTAACAAAACAGCCACATGCACTTTCCCTTAATTCAAGTACCTGACTGCTTGGACTCATTCGATTTTAGGCAGCGTATGTACCAGGCCTCTTTAGCCATGAGGATCTCAGTCAGCTTCAGCAAGCTGTTTTTAAACTGGGTCACCACCTAAGGACGGTCAGAAGAGGACGGTCATAATCTGCAGAACTCTACTGACAGAGAAAAAAATCACCAAACTTTAATTTTGTTTGCAGTGAAAGAACATTTGTGTAAGCTAAATGTGCTAATGGTGGACCCCCTTACACTGAAATGGCATATAAGGAGATGCAAACTTAAACCCTAAACCCAACATAACAATAATACAGCTAAAATAAAAGTTCTTTTATCATAAGAAGTAACAAAAATAGTCAAGAAGTGTAAAAACATTTTGGTAAAATATTGATGAAGAAACATTCGTACTGTGTGCATTACGTATTATGTTGTTAAAACAAATGTTTCACTATTTTTGCCATTTCAAAATAAGATTAAAAATTCTTTCTTCCATACATCACGGTGAACATCTAACTCTGAGATACAGCCTCGTCCTGCTGATCGACACATTACTGCATGTGATTTGCTGTTGAGACTCCTGAGGGATGTGAAGAGTCAGACATGTTCTGCACTCACTGTTTCTGGTCTTCGCCTGCTGTCAGGATCCATTGTGGAGAAGCACTCTCTAACTATGGCATTTTTAGACTGACACATGAGCTATGAGAAGGTAGGACAACATACAGATTAATACATATAAATGTATTCGTTTTCCCAAATATAACGTGTATAGACAATATCGCTTGCTCCCCCTAAATAAAGTACGCGATTGCCGACTTACATCTTTTATGTTCCTATATAACAGGTCATTATTTTTGTCCAGAAACCCTAGAATATTAGAGAAAATAAAATAAACAAATGAACATCAGGAATGTGTAAGTCATAAAAGGGAGGGTTGCATATTTGCGTAACAGAGCCTGAGATTGTGGTTCCTTTTACCCACAACACAGTAGGTGACCTCCCCAGCATAATGCAAGAGGCGGAAATCTCCCCTCTCCAGAGTCTTACGTGTCATTTTGTCAGCCAGTTTGTGCCTGCAGTCAAAGAGGTGGCGAGAGACAGAGGAATGAAGAGTGAAATCCTGATCCTCCATATCTGTCAGCTCACTGCTGGCTCACTCACAAGATGCTAGACAGCAGAACATTGACACAGTATCATTTGGATGGATTTTGTATTTAATTGAAACAACTGGCAACAGTGACTGTAACATTATAAAATTGGTCGATTGTCTTTATTTTCTCTTCTGTTTCGGCCTCTACAAATACGAAGGGAAATGTCACACACGCTTGTGAATTTCTTTGAGATTAGGACTACGTGAGTGAATGTTGAACTCACGTGACAAAGTGAGGGTGATTTCCCATCTTGTCTTCTAGTCTCTCCAGGAAGGTGAGATCTGTGGCTTCCCTGGTCTGAGACATTCCTCATCCTGCCAAATGTGTGTTAATGCCAGTGACAGTTTCACATGGCAATATAACACAGAGGCATTGTTTATTTTTATAAGCTTCTGACCAGGCTTTATGAAATAATAACATAACTGAGGCATGTGTCTGAGTAACATGAATGTGTTCATTCATGTTAAATGATTTATTCTTGCCATTGTTTTACTATGACCTGCTCAAAACAATTTGTGTTATTTGATTTGATTAGATGCATATTAGATGCACACATTCATATTCTTGGAGTGTGATTTATTTCAACAAGTACACACCAGTATTGAAATGATTCCTCTGTGTTTTTCCTCAACCAGATCACAGATGATCTTGTTGTTAAAGAACTGTACTGGTTCCCACTAGAAATTAAATTATAAAGACCATTGGAAACAAGAGTTGGTTTAAACATACCACAGTCACAGATTGATCTTACTGTCTGAGTTTTGTTTCAGGCAGGCAGGATTACCTCGATATCCTCTGCTTCATATTCTTCCTGCTCAGCCTTGAGTGTCAACTGGATAAAAAGCTGCTGGAGTTTCTCATTGCAGTAGTTTATACAAAACTGCTCAAAACTGAGGGAAAAGGTCACAAAGGTCACGCTCATGATCACAGAAAACAATCCTAATCCCAGAATCCCTTGTGCAGTAGATTTTCGACAGTAATGGTTATTGTTTAAAAAAAAAGCTAAACCAGCACGGTTTAGGGCACATTACCTGTTAACATAGAACACTTCAAATCCATATATGTCCAAAAGCCCTATGACAGTCTTCCTTGAAGGGTCCTGGACACAAACAAAGAAAGAAATGAAAAAAAAACATGGCGATGAACCTCTGAAGACAATACGTATTTGTCCGCACTGCGTCTTGTTCGCACCTTGTTCTCCATGGACTCGTTGATCCTGTTGACCAGCCAGGTGAAGGTCTGTCCATAGATGGCTTTGGCCAGAGCATCTCGGGCGTAGATGGCATGATCAATTGTGAATGGGCTGAGGACCTTTACAGTGAGACAGAACCGTAGCTGGGTTCAAACACTACAATAAAACCGCATATTCAACATCCCCGTGACCCTGAACAGTATCAGAGGTTAGAGATTCAACATCCTTGCACCTCATCTTTACTGGCTTCAATCTTCCTGTATGTCAGTCCCTCTTGCAGACTATGAGCATCGACCCCCAGTAGCTGTGAAAAGAAATAACTCTAAGTGAACTTGTTGTTTTTTATGATAATGCTGAATATCTGCAGAACAATTTGGCTACTGTCTTACATTGGAGACCCAGCGCAGCTCTGAGTGGTTCTTCAGGAGGGCCTGGCCTTTACTGTCAGAGTCAAACCCAATGTTCCCCAAATGGAGGACGCTTGCAATGATCTCGAACAACTGCTGCACGGCACACGTATTTGGGAGGTGAGGCCACACTAGTAGCTGAGTGAGATTCGTTTAAATCAGAAAACAGCATGCAACTTACATTAGTGTTGATCCCATCAATGTTGATGACTTGCAGTGCATTTTTGACTGTTTTCCAGTCATTTCTAGCATTGATCGAAGACACGATGGCACACTCTCCCTGTCAGAAACAGTAAACGTAGCAACAGATGATCAAAATGTATTTTGCTCATATCTTTTTTTTTTATTCAAACATGGCTGAGACGTTAGTCATACTTGGGTTAGATAGTCGTAATGCTGGCTGTCTCTCTCCAGGCCCAGCTGGTGCAGCAGGTCGTCGTCTCCTCCTTCCACCAGCTGGTAGAAGATGTGGAAGTTTCTCTCCCCGTGATTCTGATGCACAACCCTCGATTTCTCCAGCAGATAGTTCAGGATATGGCCCCCGACAGCATCCCCCTAAGGGCATCAGGATCCTAAGGACAGCAGCTCCACAACTTGCAAATAAAAGCATTACCTATGGTCCAGTGAGATTTAAATCATCTTTTTAGGAGATGCATTTTAAGTCCTATGAATGTCAATATTTATCCAACAACCATATTTATATATTTATTTAAAGCTGTTATTTCCATGTTTTTAATAAGCAAAATTAACCTTGAATCTTGAACCATAAATACATCCGTCTGTCACTTCTGTAAGCCTGGACTGCAGTAAGTGTTTCTTGTGTTAAAAAAAATTATAATATTAACAACCAGCCACCTTCGCATTACCATGAAAAAGTAATTCAAATATTGGGAAGGTGGAGAGCGATTATGATGTCTGGGTTGTAATAATTACTAAACCGGAAATGTTTTTCATTCATGAGAACTACAGTTTTGATTAACTGCAGGTTTGTTTTAAAATTGCCTGTATGAATATGACTCTTCTTACCTCGCTGTCAAACTGAATGTCCATGTATTTCCCAAATCGACTTGAGTTATCATTTTTCAGTGTTTTGGCATTCCCAAAGGCCTGCAGGAAAACAACCACAGGATAATTCACATCAGAACAACCTACTGTTTGTTAAGCCGTTATGGTAATTTCACATTAAGCAACCATCAGACCTCTAGGACGGGGTTGGACATGAGCATTTTGTCCCTGACAGTGTTCAGCAGAGTGGTGCTCGGACAGCTGACGGCATAATACTGCAGAATCTTCTTGGAGGCCTCTGTCTTCCCGGCTCCACTCTCACCAGAGATAAGGATGAAGTGATTGTTGAATTCTGTCAGCATCGTGTGGTAAGCATTGTCCGCCAAGGCGTAACTGTAGGGTTTCAAATCATATTTCAGTGTTTTAAAACTCAATATTTCACAGGTGAAGTCCAGCATTTGTTCGCATGTGCATGTTCACAGCACATCTGTTGTACTTACACCCTCATCTTCACATTACTGATGCAGATTACACACTCACATATGTGGAGGAAGCTCAAAAAAGTTGACACCCATGTAGAGATCCATCTGTTTTTGATTGTAGATATCCAGTTCTTTGTAGGGGTTGACAGACACCAACAGTGTGCCAATGTAGGTCTAAAACAATAGGTTAAAGTTATTACTTACTTTTACCTTATTCTTTTAATTACTTTGAGCATATACACGGATGCAAATTTGTTGATGGTTTGAGTTTCAATTGTTCTTCCTTAGACTCACATAGATGAGATCATTGCAGAAGCGTTTCCTGAGGTTGCTAAGGAAGGCCGCCTCTGTGGTTTCGTCCAAAAGGACAAAATCCTGGATTCCAACCCGGTCCCTGGCAGTCAGGGCACCCTCCATGTCCAGCTGACCCTGTGCGACAGGTTGGATCAATCAAAAGCGAGGTAGTTCCACAGCCTCAACACTTTCAAAAGTCCAAATTCCTTGTGTGTAGCACCACAATATGCAGACTGCTATATTTCTAGAACGCATTTTACACTTCTACTAATGCACATGCTAAATAGTGTCAGAGTTACCAGCATTTAATTTTGTACATTTATGAGTTAGAATAATCCTGAACTTTAGTGAAAGTAAATTCAATTAACAAGAGCAAGTGTAACACATTCCGCGTGCATGACAATGCATTCACATTCTCCGTCTTGTGTTTTGAACAACAAGTCTGGATGAATGAATGTTGGAATAAATGGCTCCGTGGGGAGGACGGCGACAAAAAAAAAGCACCAGAAAAAGCACAAACATGGTCCCTGTTAGTTCTATTGTAATGAGAGGTCCAGAGGTCCTATGCGTCTTTGATGAAAAGCTCTGTGATTGTGCAGATGAACAGACAGAAGCTAATGATCACCACACAGCACACAGGGACCTTGGCTGGTGGCCCGCAGTTCACTGGAGCTGATGCACCGACCAAACACAACGCGCAGTGCAAACGGACTCAGAGAGCCAAAACAGCGGCACATTTAAGAAGCATAGTGGGAAAAATTCCACCAATCTGTTTTGCATTCTCAGCTCCAACACTTAGACCAAAGGTTTTCACAGCTTTTGTTGGTTTTGTATTTTCTTCTCTCTGCTTTGGAAGCAGAAGTCCTTTGATTCTCCACTCTCTATGTAAAAACATTAAAAAAGATAATCCATTGGATCTAATTGACACAAAGCCCTCCGTCCCCACTCCTCCCCAGCCTCTATCCTGCGCCTATGGCCTCCATTCTTCTGAGAAAGGCCAAGTGTTTTTGTCCTGTAAATACCAGGCAGCAGAGACAAAAAAGACATCTTTAAAATGCAGTCTACAATCCATTACACATATTCTCCCTGCATATCCATTCAGTAATTATTCATTAGAAAACATTTAACGTCACAGTGAATTTCACACTAGGCAGTCGAAACACAATAGAGGAGATTTGGCCTATTTTGGGGTGAGGAGTTTGGGAGGGGTTGGCGGTACAGAGGAAGGGTGAAGGTGAAGGAGGGGGGTCGAGGGGAGCACTATTTGTCTGATCTGAGAACCTCTAAAACGGGGCTGTCTTGAGACAACGGAGCAGACTAAATAGTGCAGTAACGGTCTGTGCCCCGCTGCTTGCTGTGACACTCATTTGGTGTGCCCTGAGGGCGAACAATAGAGGCTTGTTCTTAGCAATCCTGTGCTGTAATTTGGACTTCATTACTTTGCTCACATGGGGCCCCATGGAAGGATAGAGGAGGCTAGTCAGATGAGTGTTTTTTTCCACCTGTCAGCCTCGCACCCCCAGTGCTCTCACCCCTTTGCCTCAACAATACACCTCACCCCCTGTCCCCACCAATAACCCTCACCCGACCTCCTTCCCATAGCCCCCTCTCCCACCCACCCACTTTAAGCCAATGAGACAGGTGAACAATATCATTGAAGGAACCCTTTTTTGGACGTCAAAATCAATCTGGAGATGTGATGGTAGTGGTGCTGGTGTGGGGTATCTTTGACACCCCCTTTCTTCATGGGAACAAACTTCTCTCAGGGCAGCACAAGCAGACAATGTGCCGGGACAGCGTGACTTAGGGATCTGCCATACAGTATTACATGTAATAACACGAACAGATGAGCTCCTGTCAAGAATCCAGTCGTGACAATAGTGCCAGTGCCTTCGGTTTTCATTCGTTGCACTTAGAAAATCTGGAGCGCTGCTATATTATTTTCAGGTTTCTCTCAATGTCCTGCAGATATGTCTCCTCCGGTGACACTGTGCTTAAAGCGCTCAACACTGAATGGACGTCGTGACACGAGAAGGACAAGTAAATCTGAGTCAAAGAAAGCGCCTGACTGTAGAAAATAAATTGTTCAAATCCATGTATTATTTGTATACTAATACAAACCAAGCAGACTGTTTTGTAATTGTAGTTACAACTGAACGACTGACAGGCCAATCTCACGCGCAGCACAAAGAAAGATTATGTAATGAATCCGCTAAGCCAATGCCAGATCAGGTGAAGTGGCTTGCTACTTCAGAGCACGACCAATTGTATTTTAATTAAGAGATGGTTCCTCATCTTGGTCTAGAGTGTCACTGTTGCCTGAGACAGAGTGACCTCATCGGTGTGCGAAGCAGAGGTAGCTTTAGACGAGGGAGGGAGGGGGAGCTGCTGCTAAGACACAGCAAACGGCCAACAAAGAAACAGGAAAGGTTATATCCCTCTTGTAGAGGATTCTGCCTAATTATTTGATATGTTGATCATTTTTCCACTTGACCCCAAAGGTCTTCGTGTGTCAGTGCAAATACAAGTTATTTCCTTTTTGGCTTTTTTTTTTTTTTTGGTTCATGGCTGTAATTCTTACAAGCAACTCAAAGCAAAATTCTCCCATCCATTTTCTGAAAGAACGTTATCTGGCATACAATCTGGCAAACAAAATCTGCCTGCCAGCAGTCCTACACCTGACGGACTAACACATTACCACGTCTGTCGAACTTGAACCAAAAACACAGTGTAATAAAACAGGAGCAACTCCAGGAAGTCACTGTGGTGAAGAAAGGCTACTTGGCCTGAAGATGCCTGTGGACAAAAGGTTCTAGTCTCACACTATAGAAATTCAAAATTCAATCTTCAGGTTTATCAACCATGGAACATCCCCCACACAGTGTGTGAACTACAGCAGGCACTTTAAAAAGCAACAGAGCAACACATTTAGTGATCAAGAGAACAGGTGACACAAAGGAAAACCCAAACCTGCATTTCTGAAGCTGTCAGATGCAGATTCTCACTGTGGATCCAAAATGGAAAAAAAAGCTCTTTTCTCCTTAGAAGTTAAACTGGGACAGCATGTCCGCCTGTGTCTGATTGCATGGAGACAGTCAGTGATAACTGGCAAAAATCCAGGTGGAACAATGCTAATAAAAATCTCATTCACTGTCCTTTCTGCTCTGTCTAGTAGCTCAGTCATCCACTGTGTGTGTTGATGGTCCTGTGAGGTGGCCTGCGGGCAAATGTGCTCCTCCACTTCATTCGGACCCAGACTTAGGCCACTGTGGCCTGGGTGCTTAATCATTCATGTTGTGGGAGGTGGACAGATCTTATTCAGTGCTTACCTGGGTATCTACTGCTCCACTGAGTGTAACGTAACGATACTGAAGAAACAAGATCCAAACCACATCGATCCAACCATCCCCCCCTTTTCTTTCTCTTCTTTTTCGTTGTCTCCTTCACTCTGACTCACTACCAACAGTGAGACAAGGCCCGGTCTCTCCCTCTCTGCCTACGTCTGACCTTTGATTAGATGGACGCATTACTAACTAATCACCAACTCCTTTTTGGTCTGTCCAGCAACGCTGGTCAGAGGAGCAACATGTTTTCTGACTGCAGTCTGAGCTGCCCGTGCTTAGTGCTCGGGTAAAATGTGCACATGTTATAAGCGTTTATGCCTACATGCAGTTAGCAGATAAAAGCACCTTTATTAATGTTTCATCACTTTAATTCCCCAAGTCTGTAATTGGCCTTAATTTAGTAGTACTGAGCCTTTTACCACAGTGGAATTGAACACGGCTCAGTGCAAGACTTAAATAAAGTTAAACACATAGAACATAAGATCAAAACGTGCTGTTCCCCTTTATTGAAAGGGGGAAAAATGAACCAGCTTTAAAGTAGCTGCACCTTGTGGTGGAGATACTGGGTGGGATTAATAATGTGTTCATCTGTGTACCCAATAATCCTCATCGGAAAACACACACAGCCACTGCAGGGTTCCACTTTCTCTGCTCTGTGTTCTAAAGGTATAGAAAACTCTGGTTTACCCCAATTTATGAACTGATTAATATCTGCAAAGCTTTCGGTGTAATGGTTATACTGGGCAACCTGTCGATTGTCTCCGTATTTGAATTATTCCCTCTCCTCTCCAGAAAAGTTGTCAAGGTTACCTCTGCGGCCGCCCCACCTCTCTCCAGGCCCAGCGGCCCAGCAATGCTTGTCCAATCTTAACAAGCTTTGTGCTACCCACTGGGCTCTGATTCAGCACGAGACCCGGCAAATCCAATTACACAGGAGTCAGAGAGGTTGATTTTCCCATTATAGATTCCATGCTGAGAATGAGAGCTGATGATAACACTCACATAACACCACTATTGCCCCCTCTCTCTCTCCTCCCCTACTTATTTTGTCTCCATTTCAGTTTCCCTCCCTTTTTTCCTCCCTCTCTTCCTATCTAATTCTTCTTTTTTCAAAGAGCTTCTTTCTTCTCCATGTCCCATTGTTTGGATCTCTCTTTCTTTAATAGTCCATTATTCTAATTTTTTTTTAGAGCAGCATAACAAAGGCTGAATCGCATCATCATTTTAGCCCTAAAGTGCTGGGTCAGTGAGGCTACTGAAACAAGATGGCAACATAACATCATTTTATCCATAACTGCAGCTTCTTATTTAGTCGGGCAGGTCTGTGTCACTATACTCCATACTACTAAATATATCTTTACAGGGTACATTAGACTTAACTTATAAAGGTAACTTTTTAAAGGTCACTGCTAAAACTAAATGTGCAGCAATCCAGAGAACTTGACTTAGGGACGTCTGAGTGCCTTAGGGGACACCATGTGCCTGCTGTGCCACATTAAAAGTAAATGAGAGCTCTTTTGGAAGCAAAGCTCTTTGCACTCAGTTGGCCATAAAAAACAGAAGTGGACTTTTGCTCCATCTTTGCCCTTTAGGGCACTAAAAAGTTTTGACCTCACCCCAGGCTATGAGACTTTGGTGTTGACCCAGGCCACTTAAAGGTCAACACCACTGACCTCTCTAAAGCCTGAAGGGGATGTTTGTGATCCTTCAGGACAACGGATTTGGAAATTATAAAGGCCTGTCCAGAAAAGTTATCCACCGTGTCATAAATGGTGTGATATATAAGCTGCAGTGGTGTTTGCGATCAGTTAAGTAACCTGTACTATATCAGTACAGAAACATCCACAGCGGTTCAATTTCGCCATCGTTGAACTCGATTCAAGAGGTAACTGAAAATTCCTGTTACACTCACGAGCTTTACTACACTCAGCCTGCCTGACTCGTCTGTGTAACCAAATCTATCCATACATTATCCAAACAGCGTATCCTGTTTAGGGTTGCAGGGACCCCAGAGCCCATCCCCGCTGTCTTTCGGTGAGAGGCAGAGGACACGCTGAACAGGTCCCAGTCAGTCAACTGGGCCACACACAGGGGACAGACAATCATTCACGTTCACACTCACACATACAGAGTCACCTGTTAATGCCACAGCATGTACTGGACAGTGGCAGGAAACTGACACAAGCACAGAAAAGCTCCCAGCTGGAGCGTTTGCCTCTGAGGTGGCAGCACTTACCGCTCCACCGCAAAGCTGCTCCTGTCACTTTTAATACATCGTATAATTTTTATGCTGATCACACCCAGTTCAAGTTCACTGTGAAATGTTAAGTCTCAGCAATCTGTCCAACATAAATGAGAGGCTGATGCTTGGTGTCTCAAAACTTCTAAAAATAAATGAAGGACAAAACAAAGGCTCTTATTAAATACCCACAGAGCCGGCAAAAAACATCACGGCATATTGGGACCAAATTTCGACTTGATTCAAGTCTAACTAAATCCATACTCATTAGGAGACTTGTGTGGTTAGTTACATTTCTGAAGTTGGATGATAGCATAAGATAAGCAGCAGTTTAACACTCTGGACACCTCATCAAATCCCACAAAAGTGACTTTACAGATAAAAGTCATGTTGTCACCCAGTCTTCGATCTGTGAAGGTGACCTGTACGTGCATTTACACAGAGTTCGCACTGCATGGCTGCTGACCTTTGACAGCCTCAGCCTTGACGGTCTGGACACTCTGTTTGTCCAGGTTAGACCTTCACTGAGAAAGCAAAGTCTCTGGCAGGACACGGATGTTGCTCCTTGGCAAACCATGGCTGACAGCAGCTTCCTCTGGGTCACTCTGGGTGGCATGCTGTTCTGGGGGACACTGTGTCTGTGCCTGCAGAGGAGATTAGTGGGGTGAGTTGACCTCATTCTCAGAGGAGTTGACGTGTTTTCGGGTAAACACTCGGTGCAATTCAAAAACTCAGGCTACGAACTCAGGCCAACCCTCAGATGGTGAAACCATTGTTTCCCCATTACTCCTGAACAGGCTTGAGAGAGCAGGAAAGCAGTCGCTCGGTGTCCCTGAGCTGCCTGGAGTTCCTGTTCTCAGTGTCCGTCTTTCCTGAATGCGTCACGCGGAGCCGGGACAGTCTCTCAGAGCTACAGGTCACCGCTATTAACCTAAACATGTCCGTACATTGGCATAAGTAAATATTTAAGCAGTATATAGCGATATTTACAAAAAGACATGTTCACGTGTGCCAGGTCAGAATAACAGAAACACCTTTCACAATAACATAATAGTCTTCAGCAGCTCGTGGTTTGGCTTTTTCACTGCATGACTAATGACTGAGCAACAGAGAAATACAGAACCGTACACTGGTGAGGGGAATAATCTGCATCTTCCTGACCTCTGACTGAGCATTTGTTGGCCAACACCTGAAATAACTCTCTACTGCTTGGTTTTATTGTTGTTGTTGTTGTTATTTGAGGGGTTGATAATAATATATATGAAATGAAGCACCAGCCACGTGGACAGTAGTAAATGCATTTTAACAATCACCATTTTTGTGATCCGAAACAAAACACTGCACAAATGATCCAGGACAAAACACTCAAAATGATTTCCTGAAAGATCATCAAAACTGCATTTCCTGAGACTCCATGCAAATATAAAATGAAACAGGCAATTTTTTTTAACACCACAACAAACTGTGAAAAGTGATTGGATACAAATCTGATGGAAATTTCTTCAAAATAATAAATTTATTCCTGCATTTCTGCTAAAGTATAATATAAAACAGGGGCTGCAATTATTAACAGCTGTAACCTGTTTCTCAGTTTATGAGCAAAGTGGAGGCATCACTGCTCGTCACCTTAAGTGTTCGGACACTTTTAAGACACAGAACAGTTAACTCTCTCAGTTGTAAAGCTGTGGTGATTTTATTTCTTGATAGATTACAGATAAATTACTCAACACAATAATGGATGTGAATGGATGAATGGAGTTTCAGCTGTAGTGATATTTTTCTGTTATTTTGTCTTTTGGCTAATATTTCTATTCCTCGTGGATAAATGCCATCATCATCATCATCATGCAGCCATTGACGTACTTCAGCAGTTTCCCTCCTGTCGGCAGATCCCAAACCCGCGGACTTTAGGACCTCCTGGACCCGCTTTCTGAGGATGGTCTTGTTTTTGTCCGTTACGTTCATGCTTTTAATCATTGATTGTGCCTATTGTGACAGGCCGATTTACCATCTGTGGGCTCCCGTGGGGCCGTCACGACTGTCTCCCCACAGACTTGAAGGGATCACCCTTTAATTTCCGGCCGCAAATATGATCTCATAAAAGGTTTCACAAGTGAGTCCGGTACGGACCATGTCTGCAGGTTTCTCGTTGGATGCCAAGATTATACAGACAGACATATCTCTGATTTGACCTCGCTCTCACACGATCCATCGGATTCTCTCTGTGCAGCGTCTCTTTCCCTGATTTGCCAAAAAGTTTTTTGTGTGCGAATCATCTTGAATGTGAATATGATGTCAGCAGTGTCGAACTTAGGCCGGGACGCGGGTGTGTGTGGAGTGGACCCCGCTCTCCACACGAGTGTCAGACTTTGCCGCCTCCTGCTTGCAGACCCCACCGCCCCCTTCCCCCGCCTCCCCCTCCCGGCCTCCCTACGCGCCTCCCCGGCTCTTTTTCCCACTGCCGAGAGGAGCAGGACGCGGCCACAGCGGCGGGAAGCAAATTATCCCCAAGCAAAAAAAAAAAAAAAAAAAAAAAAAAAAAAAAAAAGTTCACACTCACAAACTCAGATGCTCCTACAAGTTGCGACTCACACCGTCTTAGACTTGAACGCAGGAGCTTACTGGGAATAACCTGACGGGAGGAGAAACATGGATATTTGATGATTGATCTTCCCCTTTATTTTTTCTTTTGTTGTCCGGTTTCACTATTTAAAATACTTCATATTTTTTATGCATCTGTCTGAAAAATCTGGCAGACTTTAGGCCTGAACTCACGCAATAAGAGTCTCTGAGGGCGCGGCGCGCACCTGAGCGCACAGGAAGGCGCACGCCGGAACACCAGCTTCTTTGACATTTATTATTCTAGATCCTTGATGATTAGGATTACAGCGCCCTGGATGGAATATGAGTTGCTTTTTATTAATATAACACACGCATGATTTGCCGTTGCTGGACGCAGGAGCGGCAGCAGTCACCAGAAAGTGGATCACCAAAACCCGATCCCCAACGTCGCCGCTTGCGCACTGGACGCGGAGTGTGGATGCTGTGGGGTCTGTCAGCCGGAACTGCGTGAACAGCAGCTGTCGAGCCCCTCGGATCCTCCTGCCCCCCGGGCCGCCGGCAGCACAGCTGAGGACGCCACTGCGCATGTCCGAGCGCTGGACAGCTCCAGAGAGGGAAATTTAAAAACGGATTTTGGAGCATCCAGTGAAACACAGTGAAATACAGTAGAGGGGCTCGCAGAGCTCACAGAATCTTCAGTATCATCGAAAACAGGTGAATATTTATGATTTCTGCTTCGTTGCTATTGGATTGTGTTTGTGAGGCACTTCATTGCTCATTTTAATGATTTTTACTTTAACTGGAATTTTTCTCTTTCTGTGGGCAGAGTAAATGTTCACTATTTAAAGTTAGGCTTAGTTAATGTTAACAAAATGTGGAGTAAAAACCAGATCTGAATATTTAAGACATTTAGTTTCTTTACTGTGTTTTAAGAGATTTTAAAATGACATAATCATTTTTATGTGCTACTGTAAATTATGTTTTAATTTGTTTATTCTTTGGTTAAATCCTTTTGAACCATAACAGTGAATATATTTAACTTTTTCCAAAAAAAATACAGTTTTATGTTTTTATTTAAAAAATTTGCAATATTACAAGTATTTGAACTATAGTGAGCATGGCTTTGTTTTTAATTAAATTGCTGTTTAGGATACTAACAAAACTGTGGTAATTTTATTAATTGCAGTACCACAAAACCCAGGAAATGATAGAAGGGGGAATAACATCCAGGATGTCAGGAATAATTGAGAATGCTGGGCACCATCCATCTCCACAAGACTACAGGTAAGCTTTCTGATTTAAATATTGAATATTGATATTGAAAGACAAATAGTGCTGGTGTCTTGGAGCAAAAAACAGCTTATATATAGTTTTTGTTGCATATTGTCAAAAATACTGCCAGGATCTTCTCTGAGATGCCAAATTAGACAAAAAGGCACGTTTACTTAATTTCTTTACTTTATTATTTATTACTTTAAATGAAGTGTTTTGCAAATTGCCATGGAACAAAACATACTGTTTAATCTAAAGGTGGACAGGCAGCTCTTTTTGTGCATGGGGGGTTGCATAAAAAACAGAGAAGGGGGAGAAAAATCCTGAAGAATAAATGATTTTCAGTCTGAATGGATCTGTCAGAAACCATCAGCTCTGTTTACACTCCCGCTGTCGGCGCACCGAGAGCCTGAACTACTTGGCCTGTCGGCTCAGGGGGAGACGGGGCGCTCTGGGTCACCAGTGCGCACAAGTGGGTTCTAATTAGAATAGGAGGGAGGGAGGGAGGAGGTGCAATGTTTTTTTGTTGTTGAACCTCTGGAAAAGATTGGTTGAAACATGGCCACACCAGCTCAACATTTTCTGCATTAGCGAGCATGAATTATGCTTTGTAAAGAGAGAGAATAAGATAGGTGCCATCTATCGTATATTTTCACCCCGTAAATATTTTAGGAATTATTGTTGGTAATTTAAACCTTATAAAAGAAACATATAAAAGACAGACTATGCTATAGCAAACATTGTGCATATTTAGATTAATTTAGTTTGACCATTTTAAAAATATAAAACATTTAATCAGACATAAATTTTCAAATCCTAATACTTAAAAGAAATATTTGTTTTTGTCAAAAGTGACAGAAAACCTTCTGCTGACAGCGAGCAGAGAGAAAAGGATCAGTCTCACGAAGGCAAACTAACTCGTGAGATATTGTGATACTTTGCATAGAGTTAAACTTCACCGTGCCACCTGCTTCAAAGGGATCATCACTAACAAACAATTGCTGGTGCCTGCAAGGTGTTTGGGGACGTGTGCTGCTGATGTCACTTGACACAGACGGCAGACACAGTGCCCTGACCTCAAACCACATCTTCCCCCCTTCGAGCCTGAGGCCCCGTTGATTTCCCTGTGCAGGGAGGGTGACGGTGGGGGGTTGGGGGTGTGCAGTGGGGATAGAGGTTGGAAAGGGACAGGCAAGCAGATGGTATCCTATTTGTCCCTCCGATGTGAGGGCTGTCATTCCAACAGATTAATGCAAGGCCTGAGTAAAGAAAAGAAACGACAGAGACAATCAAGGAAGGGTCTGGGGAAGACAATAGAGCCACGTGCCACTGGGCAGATTTGTCGTTTGGGACACAATAGGTGATCATTTTTCAATAGACAAGGCCAACTGTTGCAGGCAACATGTGCTGCTGTCCCATGTTTCAAACGATCTCATGCGTTGTTTACTTACGATTCAGCCAATGGTTAAGGAGAGACCATGGTCACCTGACATAGGGTTGATTTTTTTTTTTTATTAGATTTGCTGTGTGTGTGTGTGTAGGGGGGTGTACTCCTACACTGTCCACAGACCAACCAAATAACTGAATACTATGTGTTGTCATAGCGACCCCAATTACTAAACGCTTGGCCAGTAAGTGTGTGTGTGTCTGGAGAGAAGACTGGAGAGGATTCAAGAGGATTCCTCTCTTTTCTTTCTCTGCTCACTACATAAAAGACATAATGGTTGAAATGTCACTGGTACCAGCAGTTCACCAGTTAAACAAAATCCTACATTAATCCAGGTAATGGCAAGACATTCACCTTATTTTTGGTTGAAAGCATTTTCTTGGATAAAATTCGTTAAATTATTTTGCTATTTTAGTCTCCATATTTTCATTCAATATGCAAACAAGCTGAGAAAATGAAGAAAGCTAAGCATTGCTCACAAGCAGATTTGTGTTGTTAATTTGTTTGTTTCCTCTGAATGTGAAGTTTACTTAACTTCCCCATTGTTAATTAAAACTGTCACTTGTAGTTAATCTTCTTATAGCAGCTCCGGGTTAGCATGGCTAACACGGGCACCATTCGTGCCTGTTTGTCCCCCTTCAGCCTCATTACTGCATTTTCTATCCAGTGTTTAACTTCAAGTGGAATTTGAATTTAACATGTGACTGAGCTGACAGCCATATTAACCACCCGCACCTCCTCCCTGCCTCTCTTGTATTAAGGCTTCTTACAACGGACCCCTCCCAGCTCAGGGAGGAGGATCTCCCTGGGGACCTGCAGTCTCTGTCATGGCTCACCTCTGTGGATGTGCCCCGACTGCAGCAGATGGCTGACAGCCGAGGCCACGGCAACGGGCCTTCCCAGGGCAGCATGCTGGAGCAACAGACAGGTGAGGTGACAGGAAGGGGACAGTGCAGCTTGCAAAAATCCCATCATTTCTCTAATGGGAGCCGGACTGCTGTTTTTGTCTGGATGTCTGTTTTCTGCAAACACAAATGCATCTTGATAAAACTGCTCTGAAAGATGAAGACACAGCAAAATACAAGATGAGCCATGTTTGCCACAGGAATTGTTTTAAACTAAAGACACATGGACTATTAACCTCAGAAATGCAGCCATCCACCCAGGTTTCGTGGGATTTGCTGAGGTTGTATCAGCATTTGCTGAGCTCAACAGATCCAAATGCAAACAATCAAATCAGCTGTATTGTACATTTTCAAACCTCACTAGAACCCTGCATTTCCTAAAGAAAATACTTGTTATTGCTGAAAGACAGCTGTTCGCAGCCTTCACGAACATTGTGAGACTGAAAATCTTGAACAATTAAGAACACATGAAATACATTTTTTTACATAATTGCTATTTTTTTAACACTCCAGCAGGTGCTGCTGTGCTTCTGTCACTGCTTGCAGCCTTTGGAACTGTGAGATTTGAACACTGGATAATTTAAAGTTGAAAGTAATGAAAACAATTTTTTTTGCACAATAGCAGTTCCACCAACGGCCGCACAATGGCGTAGCAGCTGGACACTGTTGAATAGTTATATTCAAACATCTAGTGCTGGGCACATATACGCTGTAATATGTGACGCATTTCCTCCTGGGCAACTGTTCACACAGTTTCATAACGTTATCATGTGTCGCTTCTGACATATTACTGTTTAAATACGGCCAGTCATAATAGAAATATTCATAACAATTATTGCGTAACAGTTTTCAGCCTCTCCTTACTATGGTGGTTGGTTTTGAAGATTTGCCTAAATAGTTGTCAAGGAAACAAATGTTATTGTTAGTAGTTAGAAACAATAGAAACAAGGAAATGTTTGTGTTTTGTTGTTAGATACGAACGGGAGCAACAAGTTGTTGGGGAAAGTGGATGTCTGGCTGTGGATGTACACGGTTTTCTGACTGTGCTCTGTGGGAATTTGGTTATTTGATCAGCGTGATCTGTGGGGTTGCTTCGTTATGTGTAACATCACTGAAGAGTTGTTGTGTGTATCATGTGTATATAAGTTTTTAATAATTTTTGCTGGCATCAGAGACATAGTTTAATGGCGTTTTACCTCCCTAGACCTTTCTAGTTTGACACAAATTTGCAGAAAATATAAAAATATAATTTAAAGGAAAACCTAAAATGTAAAGTAAAGAAGTACAGTTACAATTCAGGTAATGTATTATTATATTTACATTCACGTGAGTTACAAGGCAAGCAAACATCAAAGTCAAGGTCATAAATAATGTCGTCTACAAAGGGCTGTGCTTGCAAATGTTTGTCATACAAATGGTAATTAAAATTCATCTAACAAATAAATAGAAACCACATAATTTAAAGTATTGTACGCTTAAAAATACATATTTAGTTATTCAAAAAGTAGTTTTACCTGTGCATATATCAGGGTGAACGTTAATAAATGAACAGGTGAAACTGTCCAAAACAGCCCTGTAATACGGTCTAAAAAGTTTTCTACTGTATGTCTAGACTAAAAATCAGTCATTCAATTATTTTTGTGCATCTAAGTTTGCTGAAGTTCCTGACCGAGTCCATGCTGTAAACTGTCCCACCCATTTCATCATGGGACAGCTGCCCACAAAGTTTCTGTCACTGTTTGCAACGTTTGGAGCTGTGCGATTTGAAGCACTGAATAATTAAAAAATGAAAGTTATGAAAACATTTTTGCACAATTGCAGTTGCAAGAACAGACGGACACTACAATTGAAAAATTAAAACACAGGAAAAAAAAATTTTTGTAATTGCAATTTCATCACACTCCAGCAGGTGCAGTTATGCTTTTAACGCTGCTTGCAGGCTTTGCAGCTGTGAGATTTTAAACAGTGAATCATTTAAAAGTGAAATTATTGAAAAAAAAACTTGTCTTCCATGTGAAAACACATGAACATTATTCACACTAATAATAATAAATACTGTTAACAAGTGTGATTGCGCAATCACAGTAAAAATAAGAACCTGGAAGATGAATGAGAAATCTTTATTTGTGCTTATGTTGTTATATACCTGAGAACCACTTTCAACAATCTGTAGATGTCATGTTGAAATATTCCATTTGCAAAGCATCCTTTGTGTATAAAGTAATATCTCCAAACCAAACAATTAAGCCAAATGTATCACAACGAATATAAAACTCGTGTTTTTTGGTTTAACTTTACGTCAAACTAAGGTTAGTCCGTTTCTTTGCAGCTCAGCTGAGCAATATGACTATGACGGCTGGACAAGGCTCTATGCTCCACCTCCAGAGCAACATGCAGCACAGCCCTCTGGGAATCAGCATCATCAACAGCCACAGTGGAAGCGTGAGTCTGAACAGCAGCACTACAAAAACCCTTAATGTTAGTTAGCACTTACACACTTTATTTCATCACTATCCCTGCTTTGTTTCAAAGATGTCTCCATTCTCCATGAATGGGCTTCCCTCTCCTGGATACCAGTGCCCTACCTCAGTCTACCAGTCTGCCCCCCAGCAGGTGTACTCCCTAACACAAACTGGACAACAGGTAATTTATGTTTAGCTTTTGAAGAGCCTGACAAGTCCTGAACATCCATTTCAGTCCGTAAGATCATTATTCTCTCCTCTCTCCTAGTGTTCAACTGGTGGGCTCTACAGCAACGTCTCTTTTAACAACCAAAGTCTATTTGCACAACCTCGCCTTGCTCCACAAGACCAGGAGCTGCAGCCCAAGTCCTTCCCCAAGCCAATCTACTCCTACAGGTCGGCACACCTGGATAAAATGAAAAATATCCTCCTACATTTAGTTTTGTAATTCTGACCATTTACTCTGAACTGTGTTCAAATAATGATTTTTCTACTCAGCTGTTTGATTGCCATGGCTCTGAAGAACAGCAAAACTGGCAGCCTCCCAGTCAGTGAGATCTATAGCTTTATGAAGGAACACTTTCCTTATTTCAAGGTATGATACTCCAATCAAATTATTAAAAAAGAAAAAGAAAAGAAAAGGTGCATGTAAAAGTGACTTACATCTACTGCTGCTTTATACACACTTTCCCTGCAGACTGCACCTGACGGATGGAAGAACTCAGTCAGACACAATCTGTCGTTGAACAAATGCTTTGAGAAAGTGGAGAACAAAACTAGCAGCTCGTCTCGTAAGGGCTGTCTATGGGCACTGAACCCTGCCAAAATTGACAAGATGGAGGAAGAGATGCAGAAGTGGAAACGCAAAGACCTTCCAGCTATCCGCCGCAGCATGGCTAACCCTGGTCAGAAGTGGATTTTGTTAAATCCAAAAGATCTGCTTACCAGAAGATGAGCAACCAAAACTTGATAAAGCCTGTATTTTGTAAGTCTGACAATATGTCTTGTTCCCCGCAGATGAGTTGGACAAATTGATCACAGACCGCCCAGAGAACTGCAGACGTAAGGCTGTGGATGCAGATACAACCCGGCTGCCCGGCTGTCCATCTGGCCTACCGTTGCCCGTCCCGGCCCAGATACAGCCTCAGCCTATAGTCACACTGTCCCTGCCGTGTTTGCCAATGCACCAGCACCACCCGCTTCAGGCCCAGCTCCAAGCCCAGGCCCGCCTGGCCCCCATGTCCCCTGCCCCGGCCCAGACACCTCCTCTCCACACTGTCCCTGATCTGTCCCACAGTCCCCTCACCCAGCAGCCCAGCAAGCCCCCAGACGTCTTCTACAGCATGCACAGTGATGCCCACACAGAGGTGGATGCACTGGATCCTAGCATCATGGACTTTGCCCTTCAAGGTAAAAACAATTTGTAAGGGATCAGTTCCATTTTTGTTTGCCAAATTATCCAGGTGTTGTTGCATCAGTACACAAACCTCTTTATCTGTTTAGGTAATTTGTGGGAGGAAATGAAGGATGACAGCTTTAACCTGGATGCTTTGGGGACCTTCAGTAACTCACCCCTCCGGCTATCAGACTGTGATTTGGGAACTGCCAATCTTCCCCCTGCCTCCGCTGGGGCAAACCTGCCGCTGTCAGATGTCCAGGTAACGGGCCTTTACGCCTCCTACACCCCCCAGGATCCTCTGTCTTCCCAGTACATGGGCACGTCAGCCAACAGCAAGCCAATCATCCTGCTTTAAAGGAGCTGAACGGTTCAACAGAAGCAACGTGATTTACCGTGAACTGTTAGTGGATATCTGTGGACGACAACTAAAGAAGTCTGAAGTCTGTTTTTTTTTTTAAAGTAATATCCCTCTGCTGACCTACAGTGACATGGAACCTACCGGGAAAAGGACGTTCGATTTTTTTTCCACATATACAAGAAAGCCACTCATTAAGAACTTAAACTGCTGATAAATAATGAGGTGGTTCTAAGATAAAGTATGTAAGATTTTAAATATCAAGCTTTGCCAAGCAAAGAGTCAAAGCCTGTATGAATACAAAGACTAAGTGGAGAAGTCTGTGTATGTTGCATCCACTTGTTTTTCTACTGTTCTTTCGGCGTCTAAAGGCCCTTCCATACTGTAGCTCCCCGATCCTTGTCTGTTGTATTGTGCTAGACGTTATTACTGTGTTGTTTTATTTATATTTATAAAAAAGGCAGCTCGAGAAGGTGATGACTCAATCAATCTTTTGCTGTATATATTTTAATGTTTGAAAAAATGCCAGAGAAAAGCTTTTTTTTTTTCGGCTGTATTTGCCCACTTCATTCCAAACCGCATACGTGTGCCAAGATTTTCAGTAACCCCGATTTCATGCATTGTTCTTCTACACACTGATTAACATGCCTGAAAATCAGATGTGTATTATGTTCGTTAACATCACCATAATAAAATCAAATGGGTGAATAAAAGAGGCTTTCATTGCCAAAAATAGAACATTTACATTTATTAACAGCAGCCTTTCGTAGAACACAACAGAGGAATTTACATACATTCAAATGAATTGTCCTGACTGATATTTATGGTATTTTCGGCAGAGGTAAGGCAAGTCGAAACACCACTGGGGAGCCACTTTGGTGATTAATGTGCACCTTCCATGAAACCTGAGTTTGAAGAATTATTGTGTTTACATCAAAGATATACAGGCAAATATAACCGATATTCTCTGAAGCGTCGTTTACAATGCCCCACTATCTCCTATAATTCATATAATTGTCTATACCTCACAAAAACAAGAAAACTACAGTGATTCGCTGAAAGTTGTCGACGATGATGTCCATGTCATCACTTATGAATACTGCTCATTAGAAAAATACTAGACTTCAGGCAGCTTATGCAGCTCTCGCCTAAACTCACCACCTGCCAACCCAAATCTTAACACTGACGCGTCATTATTACATACAAATACAGCAGCATGAAATGTGCTTTACGTTGTTTGTGAACTTGAAAGTTGTGACTGTAAGAAAACAAGTGTAAGAAAAGCATTGACTCTGTGACAGGTGATGCAGATATTACACATCCGGCAAAACCAGCAATGGAGTGTTTTTTTGATCACTGAGGAATAAGTTACTTTGTGCGTGTGTGTAGTATTGCAAAGAGACACCCCAGATTTTTAAAAAAGTGTGTACAGTACAATTAGAAACAAGCTCATGATTCTCTACAAAAATACAACCTGATAAAGCTCATCAGCTTATTAACTGGTGCTGTCCATAGTTGCAAGTAAATGTGAGAGCTTCGCCCTCTGGGACGGAGTAATGTTCTGACTCATGTGGATGATGCAGTCCATGGCTACGTCAGGGTTGGCCTGCACCAGGCTAGAATTCGACAAGAAAGACAAAGACTGCAATAAGTTGGTGACAAATGAAGTAACAACGGCAAAAAGAGAGGATATGGAAATGTATTTAAGTTGGTCTGCCATATATTTTATCCCTCCTTCACATCAATGAAATGTGACACCCTGCTCGGCATAGCAGGAATCTCATTCCATGGATGGAATATACAACTGTATATAATACGAGAACTTTTTTGCCATAAACACTATAAAGATAAATATCAGTTTAGTCTTCAGGCCAACTTAACATGACCAGGCTGAACTGATGTTTCAGTTTGGCTTTAGTGTTTTACATCCACATTTATAATCCGTGTCACCTTTTTGGAACTAATAAGACAATGAAAGGCTCATAGATTCATACCTACGTATAAGTTTTACAGTGTTTTCTCTTTTCAAGTACTTGATGTTCTCTCGAATAGCTGATCGAGTTCCATCCTCCTTGGACAAATGTTTCTCAAGCCACTCAACTACTGCTTGGTTATTATCCCAGAGGTAAGCCTGTGAAAGTGGACGCATTCAGCTTTTAATTTCACGTTTTTAACAATGAAGTGCTCAAAAACACACAGATGCTCTCCATCCACGGTTGCCACGTACCTTGACTGTTCCCTCAGTTTCAACAAACCAGCGGCGCAGCATGGACTGCATATGTCCATCACTGAGGTCCTTGTTGGCCTGCAGAATCTCACACTTCACCACCTGCTCCAACAGAAGGCGACGCAGACGCCAGTAGAAGAAGGTGCGCACGTTCTTCCAATCCAAAATATCCTATTTGGAGTATTAAAAGGAAAAGTAAAACAACAGAAAGCACGTAATGCATTGGCCTAAGTGACAGGGTAACGATGAAGTGCACACGCACAGTGATGACCCCTTCTCCTGCATCCTTCCCGGGGTGTCATGGAGGTCAACAAACTGCACTGCCACCTGGTGGTAGATGGGCAACAGGAATTCCTCTCTTGCTTTGAGCTTTGCCTCCAGTTCTTTGCACTGTTTGCCAGATAGCTCTGGGGAAGCTGATGAAAACAAAGGACGCTGGAGTCAATCGCTTGTCAAGAGCCAAGAAAAAAAAAAAAAAAAAAAGTAATTTACCAAGTTGCTCAACCAAAGTAGCATAGACTGAATCCAGTCTTCTCATGGTCTTCAGCAAATCCTTTTTCCTAAACTTGATCTCGACTGTACCTTCAGCCTCCAGCACACCACCTCTGTACACAGAAATCAGCAACACAGAGGGTAAAACAACAAAAAATTTATCTTACCATTAAAAACTGCACTGCTCTAAGTACCTGCTCTCCCTGTCAGCATAGAGCTCCATGCACAGTGGATTTATTGTGGGGTCAATAACCACCCAGGATCCTCCTCTCAGCTCAGCATGAGGTGGGATGTACACCAGTACTGGCTGGTGGAAACCGCGCAGGGCATCTACGATGTAGGCCCCAAACTTCAGAATCTGGTCGTACATGTCTGAGAGAAATGAGCAGAAAATTCTTTATTTATCATTACAGCAATTTCCTGTATGTTTTGCAGTCACAACGTTTAGTATTTAGCGTTTTATACCCTTCATGCCCCCAGAGAAGCCCCTCCAGTTGGCAAAGACCATGAGGGGCAGACGTTCACGGTTGAAATCAGAAATAGCCTGTGCCGTTTTAAAGGCCGAGTCTGGAAACCACACTTGGCCAGCCTGCTGCAGAACCTGACATAATGTGCAAACGTATGAGTATGAGTTGAAATGTTCTTCTAATTAAAACCAGAGCATATGTTATGACAAACATCGAGAGATTTGCTCACTTTAGATTCTGAATCCAGGTTGGCTGGATCCGCTGGGACTGTGAACTCCACTGTGCGTGTTTCCACAGCAATGACACCAAGGGGGATTCCTCCTAACCTGTGTGCATTCAACAGTATTATTAGTCAGTTTGACATACTGGTAAAGCATTTTTTTAGGTGTACATACTGAGCTTAAATACTGCACATGTACCGTGCTCTTCCCACTATTACTGTCTGAGCCCAGGAATCCATGATCTCCATGAAGGAGCCGTGATCAAAGAATCCACTCTGCCAGGCACCTCTCACCGCTAATGACACAGAGAAAAAACATTCAGAATAAGGGAACATATTTGGGTTACTACTCAAACACGAACGTTTCATGGATTTAATGCTGAAACTCACTGGGGTGAGGTCTCCCAGCCAACATCCACCGAGGGTCATACGGCGCTTTTGTAGGAGTGAATTCTATCTCTCTGTCTACTGGATCTGTCGTTGCTATAACTGGCACAGGGGACTGATTGTTCTGCAGGGAGAAAACAAGCCTGTTAGTTAGTGATCTGACTCTGTTGCTGTATATGGACACGCACAGCATATTTACACATTGATCTGAACCTTTGGCATGTATGTGAGCCACTGGAGGATCGTGAAGACACCTTCAAAGTCATCTGGCACAGTGGTGTGTGTGACCCCATTATTGTGCATGATCTGGACTCCTCCCAGCTGGTTGTTGGAAGTGTAGACCTCTCTACCCAGAACCTGCCAAGAAATAAGGACTTAAATTACCATACCATTCACTTTTTTATCCGTGTTTCATTTTGGTTAAAAGTTGAAGATATGACAATTTGTTATTTACAAAAAACAGCACAATGTAACTAGCCCCTAGCTTTGTCTCCTTTAAACTGCTTCTCCACCAACTGCCACTCCTCTAGAGCCCTAACCTACATGAGGAATCAGCACTGATTATATGCTACTGTTTAAGGAAACACATACACAAATCATCTGCATGTTTTAACATGCTTTGTTTAGATCATAGATATTGAAACACTAAATCAAAAATGTGTCTCTCTAGGTTCTTTATTTGTTCCTTGAAGGGCAAAACCATTTACATCGGTGGGTTAAACCAACAAACCTTGTTTAGAGCCCCAGCTCCAGTCAGGATAATGTGAGAGTTCTCCACCTGGATCACTCGCTGTCCCAAACGAACCAGATAAGCTCCAATTCCAATAGCACGGCACGTCACCTACAAGAGCATAAAGTGGCTCAAACAAAGAACTCTGACTGGCTCTGATTGCTGAGAAAAGTTAGATCCTCACCATACTGATGGTAATAATCTCTTGATAGGCCTGAGAAGATTCTCCAGCTATGGTGCCAGAACCTCGCAGGTTCTCGACTCCAAGACCTTCATCCTTCCCAATGATGTCAGTAATTATGTACCTGTGATCAGTAGGCAGATAGACAGGATCAACAAAGAAGAGTAAAGGAAAAAATATTGTTATTTTAGTTTGCATTTGAGTGCATTTTATGGAAATAAAGAGCAATTTAATTTATTGTACCTGGACTCTCCACACTCTTCTACATGGTGACAGTGAACAGCATTATTGGAGCTGATACGGGTGTAGTCCTGAGGTGTCAGGTAAAGGTACTTGAAGCCCTACAGACATAAAAATGTCAGACTGTCACTGCCTGTGATCATTTTCTCTATTACCAAAAACAGAAACCTGTGTCATGGGTCACCTTGTATGGATCAGAGGGGTCAACCCAGGCCACCTGGAACATGTGCTTGACCTCTTCAGCGAGGCCAATGCGCGCTCCACTGTTGGCAGCAATGTAAATGCGGGGGATGCCCTCAGCTCGAGCCAACTCGGAGGCCCGGAGGAAGAGCTCATCTTCTTGAGGGCCAAAGGAGCCAATCATGTGTGTGATGTCATTACAGATCACAATAATGTCTCTGCCCTCTGGGTACTCTGGAGTCTTCATCTTCATCCTAAAGGCAACCATTCCTACCTGGTATAGAATGGTTATAGCGGATATCAGCATCATCACGCTGAGAATGATTAAAGTCAACGTGTAGTAGTCAAAAACTTCCTACGTCATTGTCTCCAGGAAGACGGTTCATCTGCACTAGTCGACCTTCTGGGTCCAGAACCAGCTCAGTACATATCAGCACATCTTTAGGGCATTTGTCCCCTTGTCCCCACAGCTTAAATAATGCCTATAAGAGGATTTTCAGAGTCAGAATGTTAAGGTCCAGCACTGGAGAAAAGAAATCAGTGTCATTCAGTTAACAGTACCTGTCTGAACATCTCAGGGAAGTCATAGACATATGTAGTGCCCAGAGTCTGAGCCTGGAAGCGCTTGGCTTGCAACAGGTCTTTGGTCACATACGGAGTGTTGATGAGCATGCCATGCAGAGGACCCTGCTTGTCTCCATATGACTGGAACGTGATCTGCAAAATAATAAGGTCAATTTAGTAATTTATAGGACCATGAAAAACTCGGTCAACAATCTCCTGTAACAAAACAGAGCTTTTGGGTGAAGAAGGCTACTACAGTTTAAAGATGTCACCTGTCCGCAACTTGGATCCGTGACCTCTTTGTACAGGCTGATGTCCAAATAATAGCCAGACTCATTAGTGAGAAATAGACGGATAGGAATGGCATTTCCTGTCGGGGTCAGGCGGATGTTGATTTTTAGCTCAGCCTGAAGAACTCGAAGCTTCCAAAGGCGGCTGCCATAGCGCATCACCATGGAGCGAACAGACTCCTCGATCTGATGGTCCAGAGAGGTGGTCAAGGATTAGGAAGAGAGGGTTCAGTCTGATATAGTTTTAAACATTTACTCTAATTCAAGGAAATTATTAAAATATGTAGTATGTATATAACAAACATTTATGAAACATTATGAAAAACATTAGCATTATATTAAGACAATATCTACCTGTAAACCAAAATTGAAATAACCTAACCAAAAAATGAGTAAAAATCAATACAACATCAAGGTAAACATTAAAAAGAAATTAGCATGTATTCTAAAAATAATGGCAATACTAATATTTTTAACCACAGTAGCATATACAGGAAGTGCTGGACACTGACTTTGGAGGGGTCCATAATGACAGTGGGGACAAAGTTGAGGAAGATGTGGTTGCAATCTGTTCGCACACTGGTGTTGCTGAAGGCCACCTCCAGCTCATCCATGGCCTCCAGCAGAAGACGTTCTCCCTCATTTTGAAGGTATTCAAAAGAGGCTTCCTGGTTGCGTATACAGAGGCCTTTAAATTTCATGTTACTGCAAACATTAGCCATAAGCAATAGTATCTAAGAGTCATTGACCAACTTTGCCTTTTACCTTTGAGAAAACAGTCAACTATACCCTCCAGTTTGCCCTCATACCTTTGTAATAAGATCCGAATGGCGTATGATGGCTCGGATAAAGAAGCGGTAGTCTGTAACTTCAGCACCCTCTTGAACACGAGCAGCTCCCAGGTAGAGGTGCATCTTGTGGTTGGCACAAGGAACGGCAGTCAGGTCAAAGTTCCTCATGCGGTTTAGCTCCAGCTGAAAAGCTAATGCTGGCTCCAGGTTCCGGTAAATCCGATCCTCCTGGAACTGAGGAGAGGCCCAAAGAAAGGAGGTCATCATGTCCTCCAGTGTGCCAGCAGCCATGTTGGCTCATGAATTGTATTAAGGTGAGCACTTACCCCATCTCTAGCTCTGAATGTGAAGAACTTGGGAAATTCTCTCTGGAAAGAAATGAAATGTTTAATAATATTTAAAGAAAAAGCAGTATTTTAAACCCCAGAAGTCTGTGTTATATCTGGTCATTTTTAATATGTTTGTTATTTTACCTTTATATTTCACTTTTATATTTTACCACGCCAATATTTGGTGTCATTTTTTTCAGCACAACCTCACTTGTGTGACAGTTTTTTTCATTTTGACACATTAGACCTACAACCACACAAGAATAGTTTATCCTGCTGAGTTTGACATCAGCAGATTCGCCACAGGAGGGACTTTATGTTCCAACAAAATAACAATAAAAAAGTTGAAAATATTTTAGACAAAGCATCACTAGGGCGCATGTTCATATGAAAACCATTTATCATTACTCATGTTTTACTTAAAAAAAAAAAAAATCAAGCCTCTGCATCGTGTCGTTTTCCTGCTACATCGTCTTGAAGAGAGTTTGTGACTTGATCAAGCCGGCATGATTACAGACTTCTTAGAGTTAAGCGTGAAAACATACAAAAGTATTTGCCGAAAACAGTTACAATAAACTTGACTGACTAAACTTAATCAATGTATGGTTAAACAGTAACAAGCAATCATATTTTTACAAAAGAAGCAACTTCATATTTGTGCTTGGTGAGAATTACCTTCTGTGCAACCAAAAACGTGATTCTTCTGATTCCATACTCAAAGAGGACTGCTTTCTGTTTAAATTAAAAATATGCAATTTGGATTTTAACACCAGAGAAATAAACAATTCCTTTCCATTTAGATCACACAGTGACATGTTAATTTAAATCTGGAAGCTGACCTTTGACTGGGCGAAGGCAGTGAAGGCAGTGACCAAGGCGTTGTCATCCTCTGTGTCGGCTGTTTTTATGGACACATTAATGATGTGGATTGGGTTCTCCCTCGTATTCTGTAGGTGTCAGAAGAGGAAATTGTGGATGCAGAGACATAAAAATAATAACATAAAATAATGACCCTACACACCCACAGGCCTCACCTTGAAGTTTTCCTCCTCATAAAGACTGGAGCAGGACTCTAAAAATGGAGAACTCTCCAAAAATGGTTCTGCAAAGCTCGAGAGAACTTCATCAAAATCCCTGCAAAGCAAAAAGAGATGCAAGAATCTCAAGTCACTTGTTTTATCCTGATCTATGGGTTTGCAATGAATAAATAGAAAAGAAAGTTAAAACTGACCTTTTGAAGTCCTCAAAACACTGGAAGGCCACCATAGCACCCATGCGTTGGCAGGGTGGAGACAGGGCTCCCTCCAGGAAAAGCTCACTGCCTTGCCGCCTCATTTTAAACTGGCCAGATCCATTCACTGGCACAGGAACCCTGAAAAAGAGGAGAGCCTCACAATGACATGATGTTTTGGTTTATGTACCTCTCAAAAAGTTTAGCATTGCTTTTTGCAAGTTGAAATAGGCAACAAAAACCCACAGAGAAGCTTAGCTTAAACGTAAATTATGAAAGACTTTGAAGAGTCCTTCGGCAAATGTCTCAGTTTCACAGGGCGAAAGGAAAAAGCGTCACAGGGCATCCAGCATGCATTGCTGTGGGACATACACAATCTGGCGGTCTGGCTGGCTGAGAGGAGCTTTACTCTACCTGTTGAGAGTAGGGTTGCTCCCTCTGAAATAAGATGATTGACAGATGAACATTAGCAGTGGATGATCAATTTGCGTCTTTGCCTCTATGCATAACTTTGTATACAGAGTCTAGCCTTAAATTTCATCTGCTAGAAACACTACCATCTAAGATTCTTTATTTGAACTCGTAATAAGCCTTTTTTTCCACATGTACATAAATCAGGCAACTTTATGTAGAAGAAAAAGAAAAAAAATGTTAATGTCTGTCTTTGATGAAGCATATTAGCATAAAAGCTTCAAGAGAGCTGAAAAGATGCAGTGTGTGTCCAAAATGGCAATGATACTTGTAATTCATAAAAAAACATTAGATTAACATTTGTAATTTGTTTATGGCTCGAGTCTTTACAGTGAAGGCAGCTAAATAACAGTTTTACCTGTTAGGATGAGATGATGGCAACATGAACTGGAAATCTACTGCACATGTTCCATCCTGCAGCTGGTGATGCTGGATGCTATTTAGCTCATAGGCGATGTAAGCTCTCCGCACATATACCTGAAAGTCAGGGCAGAGAAATTAATTATCACTGATTACAAAAGAAAAATGCATAGGAAATAACCCCCTCAGTTTTAACCCGCTACATACCTCCAAGGCAGCCATGCACACAACCTGATTAGCGTGATAGAAGAAATTGGGCAGAACATCAAAAATGGAGGTTTCAGAGAGAATGAGTTTCTGGGGAAAATAAAAACAAGTCCTATTCAGTTTTACGTGACACAACCTGATGATCACAATAAAATTTCTCCAAACAAGTCTAACCTTCAAGTTCTCTGGGCAGAACTGGTGGCCGTACATGTCAATGGCTGACAGAAAGATGGACTCCACCTGGTTGTGTCTTAGTTCATAAGATGGTAAATGGGATGCAATCAAGACCTGTGAGACGAATAAAATACTAATGTATACAGACAAAATGATCCGTTTGTAAACCCATTGCATGATTTCTTGAAATTTGAGAATGTAAGGTTTCATTTCTAGAAGATATGAAACTATAGAATATGAAGAGACAGGATTTTTAAAAACACAATGTCTAACTAAGATGGCTTTAACTCTTACCTGTCGGGCTCTCAGGGCCACCTTTGAGTTCTCCATCTTGCCAAGCTGTGTGAGTTCATTCAGGATGGCCATCAGCTCATCTGCAAGGGTGGGATCCCTCCCACACAATTGGTCCTACACAAAATAATAGACCCATGTCACAAGTGTGTGCTTATCACAAAACGTTGTAAAAAATGTAAAAAAAAGATTCAAGCCTTACTATTAGCATAGTGACCAGGACATTCTTCTTGGAGACCTGGGCGTGAGAGAAGATGTACTCCAACACAGGACTCATGTCAGGTTTGTGCTTCTCTCTCAGGTTGATAACACACTTGTCATAGTGAGCTGTGTGGGAGGAAAATAATATCTGTATTGCATCTGTTCATCTGCAGCTAACGTAATAAAAATGTCTCATTTAAATTTAAAAGGGAAGCCACCTTGCTGAAACTGCATTTCTACTTGCAAGTAACGCTTCAGCAGATCAAGAACCACGGATTTCATATAACCACGGATTCCACTGCGATACCTGCACAGAACATTCAAACACACGTCCATTGATGCATTACAAATATAATTCACTCTATGTGCGTCTGATGCAATTGAGAAACTAACCTCTGCACCAGCTGTACAATACTCTGGGTGTTCATGAAGAAAACCTCTCTGTCAGCCTTTCTCTGTAGGGTTGCTGCATGGCTGTCGAGAATATTTGCAATCTGAAAATAAGAATCATAACATTATACTGATAACAGTGATCTTTTGTATTTGATGAACTTGCTCTTTGAACAATTTCAATTAGCATTTTGTCTTTCTGTATCCCTTACCCTCTGACTGGGAACTGGCAGAGGACAGAGGTGATGTTGCTCGCATACTGAGCCATGACTTTACGAATATCTCTCTCAACACTAGGTGGAATACGACCTGCAACGCTGGTCATGATCTCCTGCAGTTCCAACAGCGGGAGGGACGGGTCTCTTAACGTCTTCATCAGGGTGGCCACCCACGTCTTCAGCTGCACAGATGAAAGTGAAACCCAAACACACTCTTGTAGTCAATTAAAAGTATTGATAATCTTGCAGTTCAGGAATGTGTGGTGGGCTAATTGTTGTGCACCTTGCTGCTAAAGTAGGGCTCTTCAAGGCAGTACCCATCCATAACTTTAAAGAGGTTTTCAAGCACACTGTGAAACACCTGGTGAAGCTTCTCCCCAACCATGGGCAGTGGCTGCTGGGGCGGCAGCATGGCCGTGTTCAGCTCCACCTGCGGGAGAGGGACAAATTGAAGAAAAAAAAAACCCCAAACATTTATGTGTTTCCAACCAAGCCTTTCACAACCAGCAGTATATTATTGTATCTGAATGAGTTTGGACAAATGCAAGGTGAAATGTTTAAAGTTACACAAGTTTACAGCATATTCAAGCTTTAAGTTTTACTTTAAAGACATGTTCAGGAGGAGGCATAGGTGTCAAAGAAATAAGCTGCTGAAATTAACTGTCTGAATAATTTTAATCATTATCAATCATTATAAACTGCCATCATGCTTTTGTCAAATTTTTGGAATATGTTTTCTTAGTGGATTTATGTTTAAAACTACTATTAGATATATTTATATATTTAAGGCCTTAAAAGAAAATATTTATACAGATTGGCATCAATAACAACATACATTAAGGCTGTACAAAATCTTGTTACTTATTATCACTATTGTAATAGCGAAAACTTGCATATACACACTGGTATTCAACATGAGAATAGATAAATTCAAGCACTTTAGATGTTAATATGGAAAGTCTACCAAGTGTATACTGCTGGGGTCATCCAGTTTCACATGTGCTACCACACATCCAGGCTCCAAAACTGCCCCCGGCCTCTTGACAAAGTGGATGCAACCAGACTGCTGCACAGTCAGAGTCATCACCATCTTCATCACCTGAAACCACAGCACAAAGTGAATGAAAAAACAGAAATGCAAGGTCTATGTAAAATTTAAAAAAGGCTAATTCTTAAATTTACCTCAATCTCTGCATATGTCTCTCCTGCAAAAAGGTGACTTCCATCATCAACCATATACTGCAGCAGTTTGCCAGCAGAGGGTGATCTTAGCACAGTGGGATCCTTTTCCTTCTCAAATACACAAGTCTTGTTGCCAACAGTGATGCGGTAACTATATGGATGAAATTTAAAAAAGGAATAAAACAAATGGAACTGGAAACACACAAGACCCAGATCTACAAGTTTAAGAGCTCTTGCCTGTCCACTTCCTCCTTCATGTAAGTTGTGTGGCTGCTGCCGTCATAGGAGAGCAGGAGGCCTCCATCACTCAACCTATGGACATCTATTTCAATGTTGGAGCCATTCATCATGATGACATAAGTGTTTGGGGACTGGCGAGCCACCTAAAAGCAGCAAGTGTTGTACTTGTTGATTAAAAATTATGAAATTGGGTCAAACAAGTGATAGGCCAAATGAGTACAGAAGATACCTTCAGAATGTACTTGACTCCTTCATATATTAGGTCGACATTGACAGTGTTGAGGAGACTGGCTGCTGGTAGCACCTGGCCTCTATAGATACAAAACATTTTTTTAAACCTCAGTTGTATGAAAATACTATAACAACTTTGGTGAAACATTAGTAAAAAGGACTAACCTTTCCAGTGAATGTAGGTAGTCAGACATGCTCTTTCTGAAACTTGCATCAGCAACATGCAAAGCACCACAGACAATACCCAGCATGGTGTCTGGTCTCTCTGCCTGCAGAAAAGACCATTTGTCTTAAATGAGCCAGTAAAAGACATACATAGACACATAAATATGCACTTATGACATAAAGCTTGCAGTGTCCGACCTGCACTTTCTCTGCAATGAGATGATCCAGCCACCCAGTGTCGATGTCATTGTTTCTGAAGCTTTCTGTCTCCAGTAACTTAATGAGGTATTCAACAGTCGTCCTGAAATCACCTCTGATGGACAGCTCCTTCATAGCCACCACCATGTTCCTGAGGCAAATGGCAAGTGCAAAAGTTGATAAACAAAAAGAATGTGAGATTTAGAATTGTGTGTAATTTTTCCAATATATTATTTTAAACAATTTATATTTCCTGTTTTTGAATAAGAAATAACATCGTGATATAACGTCATTAGCTGCTAGAGTATTTGTAAGTCAGTTTTTTTTGGCACTAGTTGACATTGTTTAGTTTTATGACACACAGTTATGACAGTAGGGCAGATACTGCTGTGGTGACAGTTGACTGTTTCAGACTCAGTGCCAGAAAGTTTTAATTACTAAAGATCAGAAATGACTTCACATATAACAGAAATGAAAGGCTCACGAAATGGCTTCTTCACGATTCTCTCCCCAAGAGAAACAGTGTCCAAACTGGGAGTCAGCAAACTCATGCAGACCACCGGCTGCCCCCACGCTGAAATAACCCCAGACGTTTTTACTACTGCGGAAATTCAGCTCCTGAACGGTGCCAGAGCTGGGCTTGAATCCCTACGAGTGAGGAGAAGCAAGACATATCATTGGGGCACAATAAAAGTGTGTATAAAACCGTGACTGTGGTTTGACCGTTAATGAAACCAAGCTTTACCTCATCAGGGTTCTCACTGGTGATCCGAGCAGCTATGACGTGGCCTCTTGGACTTGACATGCAGTCTGGACGCTCAAAATTAATGATGGAGTCACCCCATGGAGTTTCTCCGTAAAGCAAGCGGATGTCCTTAATTCTATGAAGGGGGATGCCCATTGCAATCTATCACAGTGGAAACACAACGTTTTTGGTAGGATTTAATATGTGGCTGCTCTCTTTGGTGCATGAGGAATGTTGTTTTTTTTTTCTCCTGTGGATTCTTTCTCCATTGGCAGCAGTTTACCTGAAGCTGTGCAGCAGGCAGGTTTACATCTGCAATCATCTCTGTACAGGGATGTTCCACCTGCAGGCGAGGATTTAGCTCTAAGAAATGGAAGCTTCCATCTTCAGAAAAGAGGTACTCCACAGTTCCTGCACTCACATAGCCCACCATCTTGGCCAATCGCACAGCATACTGAGACAAGCAAAATGGAAACAAAATGGAAAGACTCACAGAAGAGTTAATTAGAGCGGGAAAATAATTATGCAGGGACATAAACTAACCTGTTCCATTTGCTCCAAAGTTGAGGGAGAAGCTATGGTAGCAGGAGCCTCCTCTATGATCTTCTGGTGTCTTCTTTGGATGGAGCAATCTCGTCCAAACAGAGAGATTGCATTTCCATACTCATCAGCCAATATCTGAACCTCAAGGTGTCTTGCATGCTGAGCCAGCTGCATGATGAAGATAGGAGAGCCAGGTACTTCTGTCTGAACCTGCGCTCAGAAAGAAAGGTGAGCTTTAGGAATTCCATCACATTCAATGTGTAAAGTCACGACATATAAAGAATTTGCAAATGCAAAATGTAATAACACAAACCTGTCTAAAAAAACTTGAAAAGTCTTCTGAATTTTCAACTTTCCGGATACCCTTTCCACCTCCACCCTCAGACGACTTGATAACAACTGGATAACCGATTCTCTCAGCTTCCTGCAAAGAATACATTAAAATCAAGTTTAGTTTTTACAGCTCACAAATCACAATTTTACCTCAAAGGGCTTTCCAATTAAGCCCCTAGGATTGGTACTGGGCAGTGATGCAAATCTTAAGTAGTCGCCAAAGAAGCATTTTCCCCAATCATCTTTGCAAAATAAGCAAGAATTACATTCCTTCATCCCAGTATAATTTAGAAACCCAGGAGGGAACCTAGAATTATTATATTTGATCCCTATTCATGTGTGCAGGAAAAGCAGAGACCTGCATTTGGAGTTTGTTAGTGCACATGCAAACCCTTTAAACTCTTATAACAAATTTAGTATGTGGTACAAACAGTATGTGGTTTAACTTATTTGGTGTGTTAAGATAAGTACAGTAAGTTTTTTTTATATTGAGCCAATATTGTGGCTTATTCAATATTGGTTTGGAAGCAATCTCTAACATTCACCATTTTTCAGGAGCCCAAGGTGTTCATGAGCTTAACACCACAACCCAGCAGAAAACAATGAGTCCATGATTAAGCTAAGGGGTTATCACAAGTTCAAAAATGTCTGGAATAAAACCAGGATGGAAAGGAATGAATCCTGCAGAGGTTTTCTAAACAGCAGAGATTACAACCACAACACTGCAAAAATGGATTTAAAAGAAGAGTATTAGGGAGTTTTATGGATATGATTAAACTTTTTTTTCAATTGTTTTTATTTTATGGGAGTGACAATATATAAACCTGTCTGCAGAAAATCATGTTGGGAATAAAGAAACTAGCTTGTGGATGTAAGAGGAATTTGTTAAATTTGCTTACTGCTAGCCCATGATCTACGTCCTGAACACAGCCTTTTGCGTACACCTCTGGAGGAACACTGATTCCATTGCCCAGTCTTTGGTCCTCCTCTGCCCAGTCCACTCTCAAACCTGAAGCCAATGACATACCAGGGAAGACAAATTAAACAGAGATAAAATGAGTCTTTGCACTGCACAGATGCACAACATATACCAAATCTGGAAGACTATGCCCTGGTCAGATAGCATATATCTTACTGTACAAGTGAACTGAGAAAGGGGAGGAGGAATTCACCTGATCCACTCCATGGCAGTGTGGGAATGTCTGCACTCTGGGCCACAATGGACGAAGCCACTTTATCTCCCAACGCCCACATGGCCTTACTGGACGGACCTGCCCAAAACAGCAGTTTCATTCAACAACGGCGTGTGACAAGGGTACAGGAGTGATGAATGAACTAAAAAAATCTCCAGGGTTTTTACACTTCTTTTTACCTAAGTATGATATCCCTGCTTTGTTAAGGAGCTCAGGCAACTTGGGATTTTCTGAGGCATGACCCCAACCGGCCCACACACCCTGTGAAGTGCAATGACAATTTTTATATTAAAGATAAAGAATTTCCAGGAGGAAAGATTGCACTAAGAGATCACAGAATATAAATAAATAGTAAAATGTACCTGCACAGGGATTCTTTTTGCAATGTCCACTATCAGCTCAACGTTGGCGTAGTTGTTATTGTTGGGCCCACCAGGTACAGGTACATAATGATCAGCCATTTTAATGTATTCTACCAGAGAAAGATAAAGAGTAACACATCAACAGATGAATGTGCATTTTTACGGGTTTATAGAAAGTCACTCTTTGGCAGTGTAGTTAACTACCTAACTTAGTTATGTTTCCTTTTGCTCTAAAACAGATAACTACTGTGTAATACTGCTGGGAAATAAAGAAAAAAAGAGAAGTATCAAGTCTAATAACCTGCATTAGCTTTCAAGTCTTCAGGTGTTACCATGACTACAAAACGGATGGTCCTCTCATTGCGGAACATTTCATAAGACCAGCGACGAATAGAACGCATACATTTGACCGCAGCTATGCCATTATTAGCTATTAGCACCTGTAAAAGAAAAACAAAAAAGCAAAATCACGAAAGACGAAGAAGGAAGATAGTGTAACAAATTCTGAGACTTAAATACACAGGTAAAAAAGGAAAGTTCACGGAGAACTTTTATTCTTACTTTTTCAATGACACGACTGCCACCAAATCTAGTAAGAAACTCAGCAGGAGAAGCAACAGTGAAGTCCCTCTGTAGATCCATCTTTCTGTGTTCACGTCCTTTTTTCACCAAGTGTGGACCAGACATGCTAGGCCTGGAAGGAAAAACTTGTGGTCAGTTGTTTTGCCAACTTAAGAAAACCCAAAAAGCAAAAAAATAAAAAAAAAATACATCAGTTTTTAGGCATATGTGAGCACAGAATAATGGCCAAATCATACCTGCATGTTTAACTTTACTTGCCATACAAATTCATGTCATTTATGTGATCCGTTTTTCCAGAAATGTAAGTGTGGAAGCTCTTAAAGTTATCATCCAATCAAACAACAAGTGTCAAAACATCCCAAAATCAGTTCATGTTCAGTAAGCCAATTAGATGATTTTATACGTGCTTCTTCCTCCATATGTAAAGTGATTTGTCATTTTCAATGTAAATTAGAACTAAAAAAGTGAAAAGCAGATTTCTTTGGAAACTTGTCAGGCTATATTTGTTTTGAGAAACAATTTTTTTTTTCTATGAGACAGAGCCAAGAAATTAATTTCCTTACACTATAAACTCTAGGGACATGTTGCAACTAGATCCAGTGAGAACAGAGGACACAGCGAAAGGCCATGTGCACATCTGTCCAAGAAGACAAGTATGTAGGAGTGTCCCTGAAAAACAGATCTTACTGCTCCTGAAGTGGCTGCTTCATTACGTCAAACAAGAGAGAAACCAGTGTTCAGAGACACTACGCACAGGAGACATAGTAGCTCTGCCCATTAGGCCTACGACTGAATTAAGGTTACTACTACTACAGTAAAGTGTTTGGATACATGTCTAAAGACAAACAGCTTAAAAAAAGGTTATAGATGCCGAAATAGCATCATTAGTGAACTGGAAATGTTAGGATCAGGGGATCCTTTGGCAGTGAGCAATCTCCAACATGTGCAAGGCATCCTGAGTCAGCATGAAACTCAATACCGAATAGACCTACGGTTCACTCTGGGCAACAATTAAGGATAACTTCATAATGCAGCAAGAGAATGACCCCAAGCATTCATCATGGTTGTGGAAGAATTATCTGTAGAAGAAAGTAGCTGCTGGAATACTCTCGATAATGGCTGGGCCAGCTCTGTCACCAGATCTGAACCTCATCAATCTGGTCTGGGAGATTCTGGACTGAAGAGCTCAGCCGTACAATCGAGTGAGCACAGTAGAGCGTTGGGAAGTCTTCCTGGGAGCAATTCACACCCAAATATGTACAAAAACAGATATGTAGAATGCCACAGACTTGTCACGTTATCTGAAAAGGGCAATTTGTTTTTGAAGAAAGTAAAGTTTAACATGCAACATTTAAATGTACTTTGATTGAATTGTTTATTTTTGCAGTCTGCACATCCTCCATCATGTCAGCCCCCCCCCCCCCAAAAAAGCTCAGAAATTTTTAAAAAGACCAGTCAAACCTTTCTCTGCAACATATGTACAATCACATGTATGTCTGAGTTTCTTAAACAACTTTTCTTCACAAAAATATTAAACAAATCTGTGACCATTCCCAAGAAACCATTATATAAATAACGCCTACAGTATCATACTTTATGCCACGTTTTATCAGAGGTTCACCACAGCAGAGTCAATAAAAGATAAATGTGTTATCAGAATGATATATTTATACTCACTGTACCTTACCCTACTCACGCAATAGGTTTATAAGGCTGCTTCCAACAGTTGTAGCAATTATTTGACAAACATATGTTCAGAAATATTTAAAACAACCAGAATAGTATTAGTGACATTTTGTATGTTGATAGGAACCAGATCGTCAATTTTGCATCCACACTCTTTTACTTTAATGTTTCTATGTCTTGTGATTTGTGAATATAAATGTGAAGTCCGAAGTCATTGTCAGCAGAGATTATTATTACTATTATTATTTTTACATAATAGTAAGTGATAATTGTTGATTGACTAATTTTTTACTAGTCCTTCCATTGTCTATACAATCAATAATGTATCGTCTGTGGTAAATGTGGCACTATGCATCTAATTTTGTGAGAGTATACCACAGAAGTTTTGGGGTACTTGTCCTCTACTTGAGTAATTCCATGTTAGGCATTTCATACTTCTACTACATTTAAGAGGGAAACTTTGTGCTTTTAACTCTGTTAAAGTTATATGACAACTTTGCAATTTTACCATATGACAAAAACACAATTTGCTTTTAATAGGCAAAAAAAAAAAAGAAAATATGTCTGACTTGTTTTCCCCTGGTTGGGAATCACTGGTAAATAAAGTGGTTGATACCAGATGCACCTTCACTAGCTACTTACATAAACAATTCTAGTCCCAACTGTAAAAAGCAAATCATTGTATTGTTATTATCACTGATACTGAATTTGAAAACATTTTGAAATAATATTAGCTTCTTTTACATACCAATATAATCTGTTGGTTCATGTCTTATTTCTTCTAAAACTTCACTGCAATTGCAGCACTCGCCACTTGAACCCTTAGAGAAACCCTGGGATATGAAGATCTTTTACTGCCTTGCATCAGTGAGCTATACTGTGGAGTTGGCATGCAACTCTGTCGGGGCTGATATGACCTTTAAACTGAACTCCTGTCTTGCACTGTTCACCCAGGAAACACAGATTACACTGTTGAGCTGGGTTTTGTTCACCTTTTTCACCTGTCTGTGACATGCACTGTTGCACTTACTTGACTTTGGAGGTCAAGTAACACATGCTCAAATCCAACAGCTTGTTAATGAACTGCTGCATGACGACAACATGCGACTGCATTATTCTAGATTTGAAATACGCTTGCCTCCTCTACAAAAAAACAACTTGCTGCAGCTGTTTTTTTTTTATTTCCTGAAACCTTTACATGTGCAAGGACAAAGTGTTCAGTTACACAACAATAGAATGTTCACACAAGCGAGTCTTCCTGCCAACAAATACGCTGCCTAAGCCGCTACATTTGCTTGATGTATGACACAACGTAACTGCAGCATTTTCCTCGTTTCTTCTCCTCTAACAAAAAGCATGAGATAACTTTCCACATGTCAAACACTGCAGCTAAAGTGTCAAATTACAAAGAACCATTTCAGACCTTTTGAGGACACCTACCTCAGGAGATATGGGAACAAGTTGTTTCCCTCCATTATACACCGTTAGTCCTGTGTTCTTATGTAGTGAAAATGTACTTTTAAAATCCAAGACCAAAACAACAGGACCTCTTTACAGTCCTTCCGCTTAGCAGCTCCCTCCCCTTTCCCCTCCCACATGTGCAATAAAACTTCAGCAGATCCCCTGTGTCAGATCAAAAACCGCTACAAACACAAACACAGAAGAGAGCAACCCCAGAGACTAAAGGGTTCATTCTGCTTGATTTATTAAAGTTATTCTAATAGCTAAGCAAAACCTAAAGTCGAAGGAACAATAAAAAGATCCTTCATGCACGCACAAATACATTTATTTTCCAAAAATAAATGTCAAGTGTGTAGCTTTCTATAATAGTGGAAGAAAACCTGTGACCAACAGTCTTCCATTCATGTTGATTTCCCAAATCCTGCTCACACACAAAGCTTTATGCATAAACTTACTGTACAGTGCTGAAGGTGTGTTAAACTTTTCATCTGACCCACCATCATATAACATACCGCTTTAAAATACAGCAAAACAATAAATAAAGGAGGATTTTAAAGTGCTATTGTTGGCCGTGTTGTGACCTGGCGTTATACCACAGTTTTCAAAGTCAGCAGCCAGCTCTTTTCCAAAAATAGAGTCGAGGTGTTTGCCACATGACAATAGCACAGGTTAGTTCAGTGCCATCAGGTGATAAGACATGCGGTTTCTGGAAATAAGAATACTCTGAGCCCAACAGAAAGTGGCTGGGACCAAACCTGACAGTCAGTTTCTACAAACCACGTGATTAAAATATTCCTGTCATTCAAAACTTTACTTTTAATTTACAGGAACAGAAGCAAACTTACTTGATGCTTGAAGAGCTTGACTGAGAGTTTGCAGTGGACAGTTGCTGAGGGGAAGGTCTGGGGGTGGAAGTCGGTGGTTGGGATCCACCGCTTGGAGGCTTAGTGACCAGTGGCTCCTCGTCTGAAGAGTTATCCTCTGATGCTCCAAGAATAAATTTGAGGCGCTGCCGTGCCTCAGGCCCTGAGCTGAGCATTGGCGCATTGGTTTTGTAAGGTTTCTGGGTGGTTGAAGGCAATGACTGTGGCTCTGAATTTATCCCACAGGACTGTGAAGGCTCAGACTGCACTGTTGTGACTTCAGGAGCTGCAGAGGTACTGTTATTCACATTGTGCGTTGAGGTAGCAGGAACTGTTGACAGGGAATGTTTGCTTGTATGAGTGGGTTGTGTAGCCTCCTCAGCTGCAGGCAGACCACAGCGGGACGAACATTCCTCTCCTTTCACGGGCATTTCTACTGTCTTGGTATTAATCCTCCACAGTAGCACCAATATCCACAGGACAGATCCCAATACTGCAAGCGGCAGCATTCACATTCATCGCCCTGAGACTGCAGCACAAAAACACATTGACATTGCAGTTTAAAAAAATGATAGCAATGTCTATAAATCACATCAACATTTTTTTTTTCTCAGATTTAAATAGTAGTACAGCATATGTAAAAAAAAAAAAAAAAGGTACATCAGCCTTTGCATCTGTAGAAGGAGCAGTGCATCGTCTGATAAATGACCTTAAGTGACGACACGGTTGAAAAAACGAAAAGAATCTGGGGGTGTGGAGTTAAGTCAGACTTAGAAAACCAGACCTGCTTGTGATCACTGCTTTGTGGCATTAAATTTGAGAA
Organism: Channa striata; assembly: GCA_033026295.1. Taxonomy (NCBI): domain Eukaryota; kingdom Metazoa; phylum Chordata; class Actinopteri; order Anabantiformes; family Channidae; genus Channa; species Channa striata. The sequence goes on from CM065178.1 coordinate 7,033,430, forward strand.
CTGTGAGTAAAGCTTGATTTATCATTCAATATTAATAAACTGCAAATACATTTTGTACATGTAAATGTTGTTCCACTCTGTAATATTTTGTTATGTTATGTGTTTATGTAAAAAAAGAAAAAAAACAGTGGCCAATGTATCATGAACATATTTTAAAGTCTTAAGTGGTGATACTAGGCTAAGAAATATTAGTATTAATCAGACTTTTATTAAGAGACATTGTGGACCCTTTGCCTTGACTTCAGGTCAACTGAGAAAAACATTACACCACAAATGCAACATTGGTGTCTGTTGGCTGTTCTAAGTCGAAGTCAAGGACATTGCGTTCTAGGTGGACAGAAGTCAGGAAAGGGCCATTCTTTGTAATCTGAGATAGGAAAATGTGGGCCAGGCCAAACTTCAAAACGCAAAAAGAAAACAGAAAGCCTTATTTTGATATCAGCTCAACCCTAAAAGAACAAAACTATAGCCATAAAGTAGTTTTTATAGGGCTAAATCGGTTTAAACTATATCATCATCAGTTGATCCTACAACTGACACACTTTTCCAGAGTCTGCTGAATCAATGAATAAAAAAAATTAGTAACGGAGTTTACGGTGCCAGTGGGACCTGGCAGCTATTTCCCACGCAGTGTCCTGTAAACAGCCTGTGTGTACCAGCTGACACAGAGCCAAGCCTGAGTGCTTCATTTGGGGTAAAGGTCAACAATGAGGGAATGAAGGGTGTGGAAGGGGGCTCAAAGCATTTATGAGCATGAGGCGGGTGTAAACTTAATATAAAACATAAACAGAAAGAACACATTCATCTGCAAATCATGTGAAAAGACACAGGCTTGTCATGTAAGTCAGTGACTGCACTTCCAACAAAAAGGAGTTATATTAATATTCAATCTACGGGAAGGAGGCAGAAGGCCGCGCTGACCCTCTGCAGACCCTCACTCTGGCTGAGAGTTCACAGCAGCTACTGAAAGGCTGAGGCATCTCTTTGCACATGAGGCACATTTCTATAGTAGAGGCGTAATTTCCCGTGTTGCATTTCACATGACATTTGTGTGTAGCCATATTGAACATGGTTTATATTTAAACATTTCATATGTCCAGAAATGAACGCGGCTAAAATAAATTAATTATTAACTAACTAAGCTAAACGTAAACTGCTTTAACCCCACGGTGACCTCAACAGTCTGTGAAATAATATCACAGAAAACACCTGTAATCTTAAATGCAAACTCGAGTAAACACAAGAAAAAATATATATATATATACCACAAAACACAATGAGCAGAAGCAACTCTAATGACAAAAGGCAACATTTTCATATTCAGCAACCGTCGTCGTAGTTGTTGTTGTTGTAGCTGCTCCCACACGCTCGGCTAGCGAGCTAAGCTGTGAGGAAACCGCTCACTATTATTCATAACTTCATGATGAAGTAACATGATGAATTAAAAAACACTCGCCACTGTGCGTTTAAATCGAATGACAGCTCAACCTCGAGCCGAAATGAAGCGCGCGCCTCTTAACGCGTTTGTGGTTTTAATAAATGTCACAGAAGCAGAAGCAGCAGCGAACGGCAAAGGCACCTACCACCGATCCGGAGTCTCTGAGCCCCCTCCGCTGTCCGCCGCCCGCCGCCTCCTCCTCCGGCCTCAGGCAGGGAAACAAACGGAGGGGGGGGTCAGGCTCCTCCCATGGAAGAAACCCTGCGAAGGTCGTCTCTGACCATGATGCTTCGCTCCGTGATTAGAACAGTGTAGAAACCAAAAAAAAAAAAAAAAACTCTTCTTTAAATGCTTTGCAAGTGCGATATTTCTGAAGCTTACTGCTGCATCATGGCAAGGATGTGGAAATATTCCCATGCTTGCAATTTTTCTGCCTTTTCAAAAACTTCCAGATTTTGTTTACAAGGAAATTAACCATGAATACCAGCTTCTGAGCATTCATGTAGCAACAGAGAACTGAGTTTTCTGATTCCTTGAACACTTAAGTTGGGAATCTGTGATATGTCATCTTTCAACTTTAATAATTAATTAACCTATAACCAAACTGCTACAAATACATAACACAAATTAGTGTATGTATAGTACTTTTATATGACTAAAAGTAGCGCTGTGGGGCGTCATGAATTACAGAATCTTTAAATTGTCGTTGGCTGATTCATCTTTTAAATAAACGATCTTTGTTGTTGCTCCTCTCACTGCTGTTCTCGCGGGAACTGCAGCAACGCGCCAAAATAAGAAAACAAGTGTGTGTCAGTGACAGTGACGGAGGAAAGGAAAAGACGAAGCTTTGAAATAACTTGTAAATTGTCTTCAAATGTGGCGCAGATTTACAAAAACCTTAGTGGCTGTTTAGTTTTACTCGCCGTGATTTGAGAGACCGCGATAGAAGATGGTTCTACAAAACAGTGGCAGGTACAAAGCGGACCGAGGACAAAGTGGTGGAGATCAGGAAAACCAGTAAGTCACAGCTGCAGGATGGAATCCACGAACCAGGCAGGTTAGTAGCTGATGGAGCGAAACCATTAACCCAGTGTTTGTGTTCGAACCAGGGACGATGGATCCTCGATGTCAGCCCTCAAGCGGCTGGAGCGCAGCCAGTTCACCGACGAGATGGACTCTCGCTTCGGATTCGAGAGGATCAAGGAGCCGGGGGAGAAAACAGGCTGGCTGATGAACATGCATCCTGTAAATACTCAATTTAAATGTGCTGTTCAGTTTGTCGAAGAGAATGAGTGACACTAAACAGACACATATTTACTACTTCGTAACTCTAGACAGAGATCCTGGATGAAGACAAGAGGATGATCAGTGCTGTGGACTATTACTTCATCCAGGAGGATGGAAGCAGGTTTAAGGTGTGTTACAACAGCCCAATGCTGGAAGACCAAGCCATTTCCTTTTCCACTGCCCTATCATATTTTTACAGATTTTTTTTATTATGTCCCTAGGTGGCTCTGCCATTTAAACCTTATTTTTACATTGCAACTAAGAAGGTAAGTCACTTGGTAATTTGTTCTCAGGCCGCGCAAAATGTTCAAAAACGTCCCTCAAACATGACTTTATTTGCAGAACTGCGAGAGAGAAGTCATCTCATACTTGTCTAAGAAGTTCCAGGGAAAGGTGGCAAAGCTTGAAATTGTCCCAAAAGAGGACCTAGACCTGGTAAGAATGTAGTTTTTAAGCATCTTTTGACAAATGTTAGTGTTTCATATTAACAAAGTAAAAGCTCTCACATTCGTAAAACACTCTGTGGTACTGTTTGATCTGCAGTTACTAGAGGTGGTCAATTAACTGATGAATAATAAATAGGTTTTAATTCGCCCCAGAAATAGGGAAAATGCCTTATATTGGATCTTCTAGCAAAGATCAGACTCTGTTGGCCCAGTTGTTGGCCTGGTAAACTGGAAGTGAGGCTATAGTGGCCCACACACAGTGGCGTACAAGGAAAGAATGACTTTAACCTTTATTTCACACTTAACAATATAATTTGTGGGACAATTTTTTTATGTCTAAGAGACCATGTGAATTAAATTAAAGATATTCTTGACTATTGAAATACTCAACTTTTTCTTATGAACACCACAAATTGTCAGTGATCTGTTCTTATAAAACTCCAAAAGTAATTCTGAGAAAAATATTTCAAATGTTGCACTGACAACAGAGACTATAACCCTACAGTGAAAGTTTTCAGATGGCTTATATTTTGCAGATAGGAGGGGACCGCCCTGGCCCACATACCACCAAGAAATCAGTGGTATGTGGGCCATGACACTTTGCTATCTCGAATATCATTGGAAACCAGCTATCTAGGGAATTTGGGTACCTGGATAAACAAAATATCACAAAGGACATCGTTAGCACTGTAAAAAAAATTAATTTGACATCTTTTTAAAAGTTCAAAAAACTTTAATTGGTGAAAGCCAGTTAGCGATGACAAAACCAGCTACAGCCCAAACTTGACTAGCACTACATGTAGCTTGACCATTAGTGTTGTTGACATGTCGTCCTATTGTCTCCAGCCAAACCATCTAGTTGGACTAAAGAGAAACTACATCAAATTGTCATTCAACACCGTGGATGATCTTGTCAAAGTCAAGCGTGAGATTTCTCCGGCAGTTCGAAAGAACAGAGAGAGAGAGCAGTCCAATGATGCTTACACCTCGATGTTATCAAGGTACCACCAAACCAACCGTCCTGCTGGTTTCTATAGATATTTAAATGTTTCTAATTTTAAACTGTGGATGCCTTTGCTGTTTCTTCAGTGCCTTGTCAGGTGGCAACGTGACCACAACGGATGAGGACAGGATGTTAAAGAGTATTTCAGACCAGTTGGACAACATAGTAGACATGAGAGAGTACGATGTTCCTTATCATGTCCGGCTGTCCATTGACCTCAAAATCCATGTGGTAAAGATAGATTTGTTTTATTCCAGCGTTTTATAAATCCTTTCAACGTTTGTGTGTTTGCTGTTGTAATCTTCATTTTCTTTATGTTTTAGGCTCACTGGTACAATGTTCGATACAGAGGCAGTGCTTACCCCCCTGAGATTGTGCGGAGAGATGATCTTGTGGAGAGACCGGTATCAGAATTTTGCCATTCATGTTGTAGAAGAAGATATGTAATTTAGTATGAATAGTGACTTTTCATTAAGCTGTGTTTCATGTGTTGTTTTTTTTAAGGACCCAGTGGTTTTGGCTTTTGACATTGAAACAACCAAACTTCCACTAAAATTTCCAGACGCAGAGACAGATCAGATTATGATGATCTCCTACATGATAGATGGACAGGTGAGTCTTTATTTACGTACTTTAGTTTACGTCATATATTTTCAGCTAGTAATATATCTGTCAACTTTACTACCTTAAGTTTGTTTCTTTTAAAGGGTTTTCTAATCACAAACAGAGAGATTGTCTCTGAAAACATAGAGGATTTTGAGTTCACTCCCAAACCTGAATATGAAGGGCCTTTTACTGTTTTCAATGAGGATGATGAGGTACACAGTCACATAATAGTAAATATGAAACAGTGTAGATATATAAAAGCAGTTGATTGTGTAAATACAATTCTGCCAGTTGTGTGATTGTAAAACACTTTGCTCACAGGCAGCGCTCATTCAGAGGTGGTTTGATCACGTTCAAGAAACCAAGCCAAACATCTTTGTAACATACAATGGGACTTCTTTGACTGGTAAGTCATTTTGTGATGTGAATTGATTGGACTTGGAATTCAAATACTATGCAATTTATGTTTCAAATCTGACTTTGTTTCACACTCTGTCAAGGCCTTTTATTGAGGCTCGGGCTGCCCTCCATGGACTGAGCATGCACAGGGAGATAGGTTTCCAAAAAGATAGCCAGGGAGAGTACAAGTCCAGTCAAGCCATTCACATGGACTGCTTGAGGTTTGTACACTGACACTGCTGAAATGATGTCACTGTGATTTTAAGTGAACATGCATGTGGGTTTAATTCTTGATGACTTTCCAACACCACCCTTCTAACCTGTTCCTCCCCTTTGTCAGGTGGGTAAAAAGAGACAGCTACCTGCCAGTGGGAAGTCATAATTTGAAGGCAGCAGCAAAGGCTAAGTTGGGGTATGATCCAGTGGAGCTGGACCCGGAGGAGATGTGCCGCATGGCAACTGAGGAACCACAGGTACAGAGATGGATCTCAGTTTGTACAGCTCAGAAAATGAAGAATTCAGATGTTTTTAATGCATTGACTTTTTTTCTTTTTTCTAGACTTTAGCTACATACTCTGTGTCAGATGCTGTGGCAACTTATTATCTCTACATGAAATATGTTCATCCCTTCATCTTCGCTCTGTGCACCATCATTCCCATGGAGCCTGACGAGGTTTGTTTTTTCTGTGGGCACTTTAAAAGAAGGCCTTTATCCAAAAACGGTAACCTGCATTTTGATGATTATTCATTTTTCCCCGGCAGGTGCTGCGTAAAGGTTCTGGAACTCTCTGCGAAGCCTTGCTTATGGTGCAGGCCTTCCACGCCAACATTATCTTTCCTAACAAGCAGGAGCAGGTCTTTAACAAACTGACAGACGACGGCCACGTTTTGGACTCTGAGACCTATGTGGGTGGCCATGTGGAGGCGCTGGAGTCTGGCGTGTTTCGCAGTGACATCCCCTGCCGTTTCAAAATGGTACAGTCAGTCTTGCGCCTTTCTAATGTTTTTCCTTTACATTTATGCTTGTGTTGTGTTTTACATGACAGTTTGCTCTTACCTGTGAACAGAACCCTGGTGCATTTGACTTCCTGCTGCAAAGAGTTGAGAGAACAATCCGTCACGCCATTGAGGAGGAAGAGAAAATCCCTTTGGAGCAAGTCACTAACTTTAATGAGGTATCTTGTTTTGTTTTGTTTGGTTTCTTGTAAAATCTCAGCTTGAAATGATAAAATATCTTTGGTGTGTTCTCAGGTGTGTGATGACATCAAAAAAAAGCTGACTTCCCTGAAGGAGGTTCCGAATAGGATTGAATGCCCCCTTATCTACCATTTGGATGTTGGGGCTATGTACCCCAATATCATTCTCACTAACCGTTTGCAGGTAAAAAGGATGTACAAATAAATGGAACAAATTTAAACATATAAAAAAAGCACAAAGCTTCTTACTTTAATTTCCTATTTTATAGCCATCCGCTATGGTTGATGAGGCCACTTGTGCTGCCTGTGACTTCAATAAACCTGGTGCTGCCTGCCAAAGAAGGATGACCTGGCAGTGGAGAGGGGAAATTAGTAGGTTATTTTTTTTGAAAAAAGGATCAGTGTTCTGGTTATGAAAAGAATTAATTATTAATTGGTGTGAACCAGTGCTTTATAAATAAAGTTGAACAAATTAAAATGGCAATGGTTCAAAGCTTGAACTAATGCAAAAGTTGCTTCTCTAATTTAATAGTTATTTTTTATGAGAAGTTTTATTTTCCACTGACATGCACGCAATTCAAATATATTTTTTCATGTTAACTGTCACAGTGCAATTTTTAAAAGTAAGACAAATGTTTTGTTTTGTTTTTGTGCTGCAATAATGTAACTTAAAATGGTACAACCTCAAACCAGACATATGGAATATGTTTAATATTTCATATATTTAATAAATGTTTATGTCAGAAAAATGATATAACAAAAGTTACAAGATAAAGTGAGTTGTGGCCTCTCTGCAGTGCCTGCCAGCCGCAGTGAGTTTCACCGTATCCAGCAGCAACTTGAGTCTGAGAAGTTCCCACCGTTGTTTCCCAATGGTCCAGCTCGAGCCTTCCACACGCTTATCAGAGAGGAGCAGGCCAAACATGAAAAGAAACGTTTGGCAGGTAATTCAGTTTTTCCCAGCCTAAATTTTTTTATTTTCATCTCTAAGTGAAAGTCTAGCTCCTATATGGGGCTAATTTTATACAAATTTCCCTTTTCTCAGATTACTGTAAAAAGGCCTATAAAAAGACACATGTCACCAGACTGGAGGAGCGAGTCACCACCATCTGCCAGAGAGAAAATTCCTTCTATGTCGATACCGTGAGAGCTTTTAGAGATCGACGTTATGAATTCAAAGGACTCCACAAGGTATGCTTTAGTATTCATAACATTAAGAATAAAAACCATTCCAACTCAGTTTGCAGTTCATAAAAATCTTCACTTCTAATTTCAAAATGTGAACAATGAATGCAAAGTCAGTCTGTAAATGCATATTTATAACTTTCCCAATAACATTAGATTCTCCGATGTATGTATTTTTCATGCTTGTTTCTTCTAAAGGTGTGGAAGAAGAAGCTGTCTTCAGCTCAGGACAATGGAGACGCTGCAGAGGTGAAGCGCTGCAAGAACATGGAGATCCTTTACGAGTCTCTTCAACTGGCCCACAAGTGTATTCTTAATTCTTTCTATGGTTACGTCATGAGAAAGGGGTAAGAGTGGACTACTGTTACTTTCAAAATCTAATCTTAAGCCATCGCTGTGCAGTTGAAATCAGTCATGTTTGTGTTGAGTAACATTGTCCTAAAGAGCAGGTGTTGTCTTTTTTTCCATCAGGGCGCGCTGGTACTCTATGGAAATGGCCGGCATTGTGTGCTACACAGGAGCCAACATCATCACTCAAGCCAGAGAACTCATCGAACAAATAGGGTGAGTTTCACATTGATAATGGGATATCTAATTAGAGAAATTACATTCTTGGGCAGTGCAAAGGCAGTCAGAGTGCAGCCTGGAAGGGATCCACACCCCTCCTTAACAACATTTCATCAGCATTCAAATGTATAATACAGTAGAGTGAAGCAAATGTGCAGTGCGTTTTTTTTTAATCACTCCTATGTAATTCATACAGTTTTATTAAATATTTTATGCAATGTGTACCACAATAATAAACACGTTTCCTTCCTCTGCTACGCAGGAGGCCTCTTGAGTTGGACACTGATGGGATCTGGTGTGTCCTTCCCAACACCTTCCCTGAGAACTTTGTGGTTAAGACCAGTAATGAAAAAAAGCCCAAAGTGACCATCTCTTACCCAGGAGCCATGTTAAATATCCTGGTGAAGGAGGGATTTACCAATGATCAGTACCACGAGCTGGACGACCCAGGGTCCCTCACTTACAATGTCAGGTCAGAAAACAGCATCTTCTTCGAGGTGGATGGACCGTACCTGGCGATGATCCTCCCTGCCTCTAAAGAAGAAGGGAAGAAGCTGAAAAAGAGGTGTGCCAAAAGTCGAATTTTAATTTACACGTTTACTGATTTGTTTTATGTGATTGAATAGAACATACTTGTTGCTTGACCAGTGGTTTATTAAAACCATTAGATGTGTATGAACTGCCGGAATGGGTTGATATTAAACAGTTCTCTCTGTATATTAGATATGCTGTCTTTAATGAGGATGGCTCTCTGGCTGAGCTGAAGGGTTTTGAGGTAAAGAGACGAGGAGAGCTGCAGCTCATTAAGATTTTTCAGTCATCGGTATTTGAGGCTTTCCTCAAAGGTACCAGTCTGGAAGAAGTCTATGCCTCTGTGGCAAAAGTGGCTGACTACTGGCTGGATGTTCTGTACAGTAAGGTAAAAAAAAAAACCATCTCTGATCAAATAGTTCACAATGGCACTCTAGTATTACTGAATATTTATGTTCTACATCACAATAACAAGATATTTGATGTGTTTATTGAATTTGGAGACAATTTGGACACAATGCAATATGATTTCCAGTAAAAGGTCAATTGAAATGTTGTTTTCATTTCTAATGGATTAATTTCTTTGCTTCTAGGCTGCTAATATGCCAGATGCGGAGCTGTTTGACCTGATTTCTGAGAATCGTTCAATGTCCAGAAAGCTTGAGGATTATGGAGAACAGAAGTCGACTTCTATCAGCACAGCTAAAAGGCTGGCAGAGTTTCTGGGAGACCAGATGGTGAAAGATGCTGGTCTGAGTTGTCGCTATGTCATCTCCCGAAAACCAGAGGGTTCCCCAGTCACAGAGAGGTGGGGGAAGTGTTTAGAAATCAGATATTTAACGATACTGTACATATCATAAAGACCCGTGTTCAGCGTTTTCACATCAAAGACAGCGATTTCAGCTGTTTGTTATTATGCATGTAATGGACAATAAAATAAGAAGCATTTCTCAAAATGAATCTGGCTCTGTTAGAAAACAAAGGTAAAAACCTCCATTGTGGTCCATGTTTTCTGGTTTCACCCGGACCAAATAAAATGATCTCAGACAGAAGTTGCCTTCTCAATATTAAATGTAGAGAGCAAGGACATTGTAATATTACAAGTAAAAGCCCTTGACACTGACTGAGTTGTGTTTCTCTGCATCAGAGCCATTCCTCTGGCCATCTTCCAAGCAGAGCCCAGTGTAAAAAAACATTTTCTTCGTAAGTGGTTGAAGATGCCCAGCTTGCATGACTTGGACATCCGCACTGTGAGTCTTTACTTTTACTTGATGGGTTGAAAAGTCTTTAGTTTCCTGTGTGTGAGGTTGTTTGTCCTTTCTGAAATTAAAATGTCTTTGTTTTCCTTTCCAGATTCTTGATTGGAGTTATTACATTGAGAGATTAGGCAGTGCTATTCAGAAAATCATCACCATCCCTGCAGCTCTGCAACAGGTTAAAAACAACATGCATTTCATTTGTCTGTGTACGCTCAAAATTTATGTAATGATGAATTTTAATAGTTTTTTTTTCCATTATAAGGTGAAGAATCCAGTACCTAGGGTGAGGCACCCTGATTGGCTTCACAAGAAACTCTTGGAGAAAAACGATATTTACAAGCAAAAAAAAATCAGTGAGCTATTCACCAGCGAGGGCAAGAGACAGGTGGGTTCAATCTCCCAAATGGGAAACACACAGGTTAAAACCCCCCCGTGCCCCTTGCGGTATAATGTGTTCCTTTCTCATAGGTGGCCCATCAGCCTCTTGGAGCAGGTCAAGCTGTGGACATAGAGGACTTTGGGATGCCAGCCAGACCTCTGCAGCCAGCCATCCTCATCAGCACCAAGCGGAAACGGGCTTCTCAGGGAGAGGACAGCCAGGTTGAGTCTCAAGATGTCGAGCTTACCCAGTCCTGGAGAGAGATCCTGGGACAACCCCCACCTATGGGAACCACACGGGTAGAAAAAAGTCTTACCTGTTTTGTTAAAAACTTTGTGTTGTCTACTGGTTCCAAGTTTTTTTCTAATACCTTCTTAATATATTTGAAATTACTAATTAAATATTGATACAATTAAAAATGTGTTCAAGGGTTCGCTGAGAATTACTACATTGAGGTTGGCTTTTTACCAGTTGTCTATGCTGTGTTCAGGAGGAGCGTCTGGTGTGGCTACGCTACCATAAGAAGAAGTGGGAGCTGCAGCTGAGACAGAGGAAAGAGAGAAAGAAGAGGAGGAGGCTGCTGGATGGTGAAGCTCAGCCTGTAAGTGGAGGAGTGATCAGGGATGGTCCTACCACCGGTCTGGGGAGTTTCCTCCGCAGAACAGCACGCAGCATCCTCGACATGCCATGGCAAATAGTGCAGGTGCAGTGGTCACCCCACCCTTATAGTCATTACAGCTTTTAAGAAGTTAATTCCAAAGGAAATGTCTGTATCCTGTCTTATGCAATTCCACTTCCTGCCTTTTAGATTGCAGAGACTAGTCACCCTGGTCTGTACAAGTTGTGGGCTGTGATTGGAAACGACCTCCACTGCATGAAACTCAACATCCCCCGTGTCTTCTATGTTAACCAGAAAGTCCCAAAACAGGAGGAGGGAGCCACATACAGAAAGGTACACAGTGAAAGAAACAAATGCCTGGCAGTATAGTGTACATAATAGTTGAAGCACATGCGAAAATCATAATTGTTTGATTTCAGGTGAACCGCATGCTGCCTCGCTCCAATATGGTGTACTACCTTTATGAGTACAGTGTACCAGAGGACATGTACCAGGAGCACATAAATGAGATCAACGCTGACCTCTCTGCGCCAGATATTGAGGGCGTCTATGAAACACAGGTACCAAACAGAAACTCTGCCAGTGTTTTCATAGCCTTCTATTAGTTATCAGTTTACAGATGTGTGATGTCTTTGTTCCGTCAGGTCCCCTTGCTGTTTCGAGCACTGGTGCAGCTGGGATGTGTGTGCATGGTCAATAAACGTGTTGTCAGGGATCTGGCTGGCAGGGAGGCCGACAACTTTGACCTGGAACATTTGGAGATGAGGTCTCTGGCCCAGTTCAGCTACCTGGAACCTGGTAAGTTGTGTCAAAGTGGACCTAAGCGCTTTATTTTATTTATTTTTTTAAATATATAATTTACCTTACTGTTATCATACATGCAAGACAGTTTAACTATTGAATTTTAAAGTCATGGGAAGCCATACCTTTATTGCCACATTTATATAGACCTAAATAATAAATGTTTCAATTATTAAATCTATTTTTGTTGGTGGAGCAGTGGGATGTTGTTTATTAAGTGTTTATGAAAATCCTGAAAAAATGGGATTCCTTTCTCTTCAGGGAGTGTTCGCCATATATACCTGTATCATCACAACCAGAGTCACAAGGCTCTGTTCGGCTTGTTCATCCCATCGCAGCGCAAAGCCAGCATCTTTGTTCTGGACACAGTAAGAATAATGCAACTCCACATTTGTGCCGATTGCTTTCTGCTGGTCATTTGACACAAATCACAACTATTTCTTTTTCTTTTCTTGTTTTTTTTTCCACCTCTCAACAATTAAATCAAAATGCTTTCTCATCAAAACTCAAGATCAATCTTAAACGTTTTAATTTTAGGTTCGAAGCAATCAGATGCCAAACTTAAGCAACCTCTACGCGGCTGAACGCACTGCTCTCCTGGAGAAGACGACTGAGGAGCTCCTGCCTCCAGAGAAACACAACTTTGAGGTCCGAGCTGAAAATGACATAAAGGCTATTTACCGCGCACTGCAGCGCATTCTGCTAAACTACAAGGTAAAGTGTAGAGTTCGTGTTAAAAAATTTGCTGTCATTTAATACATCACATGTAGAAAGATTTCTGATTAGGTTGACTCACGTGGCTAAATTGGCAACTGCATTTTCTGTTTACAGGAGGAGCGCCGTGGTCCAACCCTCATTGCTGTACAGTCAAACTGGGAGCTGCGGCGTTTGGCAACAGGGATGCCGGTGCTCGAGGAGTTCCCAGTCGTTCCAGTACATGTGGTTGATGAGATCAGCTATAATGTGCTGGACTGGCAACGCCACGGTGCCCGGCGCATGATCCGCACTACCTCAACCTGGACAGCTGCTTGTCACAAGCTTTTGACATGGCCAGGTAGCAACCGCAGACATCAGGCTCTCTAATAAATATATTTAATTTGGTTCTTTTGTTTTGTTCTTTTAAATCACCCATTTAAACTCCAGGATTAACTAACCAGGTCTCTTTGTAGATGAAGTTTATAGTTTGTTAGTAATTTTTGTTGACAACATTCAGATTTTGTTGCTTTTATTTATATGTAAATCTTTAAATTAATTATGTCTCTTACTTCCAGGTATTACCACTTACCTGTAGGGAACTTGCCCCAGGATGTGTCCATCTTTGGTTCAGATTTGTTCCTGGCAAGACACTTACGGAAACACAACCACCTGCTATGGCTTTCCCCCACAGCCAGACCTGATCTTGGAGGGAAAGAGGCTGATGACAGTCGTCTGGTCATGGAAAGCGATGAAAGGGGCTCTGTAGAGATCAATGCTCCAGGATGCTATTCCACAGGTACATAAAAGACCAAAACATTATAAAGAAAGATGTTTTTGTCTTGTTTTTTTGTTAAAATGTCTTTATGGGTTGTCGATTTGTCCAGCATGTGTGGAGCTGGACTTACAAAGCCTGGCAGTAAATACCATCCTCCAGTCGCAGCATGTCAATGACATGGAGGGCGGGGCCAGCCTGGGTGTCAGTTTTGACGTGATCCAGCAGGCCTCGTTGGAGGACATGATGTCAGGAAACCAGGGGGCAAGTGCCCTCGCTAGCTATGATGAGACCGCTCTCTGCTCCAACACCTTCAGGTGTGTAATGTGGTACACATGTAATACATTTGCTGTTACACATCATGAAACACGTTTTGCTGAATAACTGTTTGCTCTGTGTTGTATGAGCAGGATTTTGAAGAGCATGGTGGTCGGATGGGTCAGAGAGATCACTCAGTACCACAATGTGTACGCAGACAACCAGGTGATGCACTTCTATCGCTGGCTGCGCTCCCCCAGCTCTCTGCTCTATGACCCCGCACTGCACCGCACTTTGCACAACATGATGAAGAAGGTCTTCCTCCAGTGAGTGCTACATCATGTTACTACCAAATGTTATTATTTATATAGCATATGCATATTTCTTTTTTTTAACCTTGAAATCTCACAGTTTTTTATGATTATCAGTTACTGTTCTCCCCACTGCTGGTATTTGCAAGATTAGCTCTATTGTCATATAGGTATAGTGCTCATTTTTAGGTTTTTTTTTTTTGTATCAGTGCATTTTAACAACTTATGTTTTTTTTATTTTAACAACTCGTGTTTTTAAAATGTTGCACCTGAATATTACATGGAGCTTATCATCAGTGTACAATGTATTAGACACCTGTTGTTATCAAAGCACATTTAGTCATTCTAGTGATGATGAGGGAAGTTTATCTGCATAGCTGAAGACATAAACTGTTCTATTCCTTCACAGTACCTAAAAGCTCCAGTATTCTCTTAATCACTCTCTCAATCTGCTCTCAGGTTGGTTGCAGAGTTCAAACGTCTAGGCTCAACCGTGGTATATGGAAACTTCAACAGAATTCTCCTGTGTACTAAAAAACGCAGGATAGATGATGCGATTGGTTATGTTGAATACATCACTAAAAGGTCAGATATTTTTTTTGTCTACATATCCCATCTCTTTAAATGCCTGAGTTGTAAATGTGTGCATTTCTCAAATACTATCTTATCATTTGCTTCAAATATGTGGTTAAAACTCCATATTAAATAAATGTTTGGTGGTAAATGTTAAAATAAACATTGGTGTTAAAAGAGTACCCGCAGAACTTTTTTTGTACAATGAGTAGACGCTTAGTAAGAATAATCGCAAATAAAAAATAATGAAAAACTTTACAAACTTTATATTGATAATTTCTATATATTTGAAGTGTCCCCAGATTCTAACAACTCACTTCACCTCACTAACTGTCTCACTTCCAGCATACACTCTAGAGAAATCTTCCACTCTTTGTCCATCTCTTTCTTCCGATGCTGGGAGTTTCTGCTGTGGATGGACCCAGCCAACTTTGGCGGTGTGAAGGGTAAACTGCCCTCCAGCATCTTGTATGGAGAGGTACATCTGAAACATCTTCCTCATAGTTCATTTCCCTTTAATAACTTTTTAGTAAACTAAGGGTTTGTCCCCTCCCCTCCCCTTTGGAAATTCTTAGGAAGATACCAGCCAAAAGAAAAACAGGCAAGGGGAGGGAGAAGAGGAAGGCAGTGAAGATGAAGATGAGGATGAAGCTGATGCTGAGGAAGATGATGGTGAAGAAGGGACAGGTGATGTAGAGGAGCTGATTGAGAGCAACTGGAACATCATGCAATATCTGCCACAAACTGCCTCCTGTCAGAAATACTTCCTAATGATTGTCTCAGGTAAAAATAATCCGCACGTAAGCAATA
This sequence comes from Channa striata, assembly GCA_033026295.1. Taxonomy (NCBI): domain Eukaryota; kingdom Metazoa; phylum Chordata; class Actinopteri; order Anabantiformes; family Channidae; genus Channa; species Channa striata. The sequence continues at coordinate 7,048,566 of CM065178.1, forward strand.
TTTGTCTCACCACGTCTTGTTTTAAAATTTCTACTAACTCTAACGCACATCTGCAGCCTACATTGCTGCAGTTTACCATAGCATGAAAGAGGAGCTGAGACGTAATGCTCCCGGAGCAACACCAGTCAAAAGACGTGGGGGCAGCCAGCCTTCCCAGCAGGCAGTGGGGGACTTGAGTGCTCTTCCTGGTAAGCTGCTGTTTGGACATCTGCTTCAGTTACTAAAGACTTCCCTTGTTTCTTTAGACCCTCCTATTACTCTCATTAGAGTCACTACAGACTATTCTCTGTTACACTTAAACCTATGGTGGAGGTTTAATCCGATTTAAATGGATTTGCTCTCACACATGATATATTTTTATATTCTCCCTGGCAGGAATGATCTCCTTCTCTCAGGAATATGTGTCCAGTGAGCTGACACAGAATGTTTTCACTATCACTCAAAAAATCCAGAAGAAGGTAACCGGTACTAGGAGTGTGACACAGCCTTCAGAAATGTTCCCCGTCCTGCCTGGTTCGCACCTGCCATTAAACAACCCAGCATTGGAGTTTATTAAATATGTCTGCCAGGTATGCAACAGTAAACATGTCAAAAGCTGAAACATTTAAATAAATATATATATATATATGCCTTGCAAAGGTTTTTTCATCATTTTCTAAACTTAACAATTTTGCCGAAATTGCAGATGATGAGCATGTTTTAGGAATTAAATTTTTTTCTTCCATCCTCCTTTTCTTTTTCTTTTTTTTCTTGCTTAAGGTGCTTTCACTGGATGTCAACATAGTGAACCAGGTGAACAAACTAAAGAGAGACCTCCTGCGACTTGTGGACGTTGGGGAGTTTTCAGAAGATGCCCAGTTCATTGACCCCTGTAACTCCTACATTCTGCCTGAAGTTATCTGCCATCACTGCAACTTCTGCCGTGACGATGGGACACACCTCTAAAAGGTGGTTGAGAATGACAGAGCTAAGATGGGACTTCCAGATACAGATTTTTTTTCTTCCATGGCCAACCAACCGGACATAGTAGTTGTGGACAAACAGGAGAACAAGGTTGTAGTGATAGATTCTTTTTTTTTTCTTAGTGGAAACTTGAGAAATACCAAGGGCTGAAAGAGGAGATGTGGAAGGTGAAGGCACAACTGGTCATACCAGGCAAGACCCCAGGTGCAGGCTGTGCAAAGATGCCCTGAGACAATCCAGCACATAACGGGTCAAGATGCTAGCAGGCAGGGCATACATGGAACGCCATAACCAAGTGGCCTGGGACATGGACTGGAACCTCTGCAAGGACCCATCTGTGGCACAGGTAAGAGCCGAGCTAAAGAAGAGTAGAATTTAATTAAGTTGATCTTCAGATTTGAAATCTAAGTGACGTAAAACTCTCTTTTCTTCAGGATGGATCTGTCTTGCCTCAGTGGTTCTGCTCCAATTGCCAGGCCCAGTACGAGACCGAGTCCATCGAGATGGCTCTGGTAGAAGCCCTGCAGAAGAAGTTAATGAGCTACACCCTGCAGGACTTAGTAAGTGCAAATCCAAGCAGTTTGGAGCTGTCTAGTGTCGTAGTACCGTAGTTAATACATAAAGTGCATCTCTTTATTCTCTGCCTATCTTTATCTATGCTGTTCTTATCAAATAAAAACACAGCAGTCTTGGTCACATAGTAATATTAAGTACCATTAGTATAACAGGTAATGTTATCATTAATAGTGAAGAACTTTAATATAAATTCTAGTCATTCCTTCTTTCTTCACAGAAACACTACAGTAGCTGCATTTGTACAAACTCATTGTAAATGTGTCACTTCATTTTCAGGTGTGTACTAAATGTAAAGGGGTAAAGGAAGCAAACATGCCTCTCTACTGTGGATGTGCCGGAGACTTTGACCTCACTTTCACAACCAAGGTGTCTACTCTCAGCTTATTATAAAAGCATGAGATCATTCTCATTTAACCCTGTTCTCACAGCTGTTTTTTTTCTGTTTTGTCCACTTTAAGAGCTTCTCAGAGCAGATCACAGTATTTCGGAACATAGCATCCCACTACAACATGAGCTTCCTGGAGGAAACCATTGACTGGTTGCTTGTGATGAGTCCACAGATGAGTGAAAGTGCTCAGTGAGGGAATGAGTGCTGCAGTGGTCCAACACTCCCTCAGCCGCATCTGGGGCAACTGTTTTTCATCTTCTTGTCATTCTTTTTCAAGCTGGGAATCAATGCTAACAGTTTGGAAGAGTAATGCTTGCACTGTAGATATGTTGGAATTCTTAATAATGCTATATAAAAAATGTGTTTGTGAATGAATTGTCAATTTTTATTATTAATAAACCTCTTCTAAAAGTATAAAATGTGGCACTATTTGTTATTGTTGCTTAGTGCTGTAGCTTGAGCTGCTGTTCTGCCACAAAAGGAAAAGAAAAATAGCCTAAATGCATTCTACTTTCATTTATCAGCATTCACTAATTGCTTGGGCATCTTCCTCATTTGGCCGCTAATGTGTCTGTGTCTTAAGCACATCTAATGACATTTATTCACTCCTCTTTTGTTAAAATCAGTAAGATGTATATGTCTGATGCCAATGTTTCCCTGGTGTGAATATAAAGATTAAAGTCTTCATGTGGTGCCCGCTGAGCATTGTTCTTAGTGATGACTTGAAAGGACCAGAGTGTCGATCACAGTAATCTTAACTTATACACCTCCATCACTTTAACTTCATTGCCCCGCAGATGACTCAGTTTTCCTGCTGATGGACAAGTAATCGCATTTCAGACTCCAAACTGAGGCACAATTAGATTGGCTTCTTAGAGCTTCTCACTGACACATAGACCGCTGTTACTTGTTGGCCTCTCAATGGATCTTAAATCATACCTGTTTATTGCAACACCTTTTAAACTTAGTAGTGAAAATTGCCTAATGAAATTTCAGATCTTTACATATAAGTGCACAATTTCCATATTCACATGGCTGCCCATTATACTCTTCCATCAATCTTGTTAGGTATCAATCCATTAGTCCTTTTTTTTAACCACTGTCCTTTGTGTTGCTCTCAAGCATCAAGATGGATTCACACTTCCCCACAACCTTGTTAGGAAACCATTTTATGGGAAATGTCTGTCTTATTTGATTACATCTCACTGCTTCCCTCATGTGTCTCCTGGCGGTTTCTCCTGTATCTTCTCGCCTGAACACATCAGGTTAAAAGATTGGGACAATCATTCATAGAGTCAGTCAAACATTGTGTCCAGTTTTCTTTGTTATTAAGGAGATTTTACAGCAGCAAACAGTGTTTCATGATTCTTATAGTCTTATAGTGAAATTATGCCATAATAATGCCTATGTTTGAAACAAGTTAAAGGAGCACATTTAGGTTGGGTTGAATGTCTGCAATACATGGACATACGCTGTATGGTCAGTAAATATGTGACTTGTGATTGTATATTCCTGCAATGAAGGGGTTTAGTTTTTTCCTATTGAGAAAATAAACTTATTCTCTACATGTATCTGGCATCTTATTCAGTTAGAAAAAGGCTTCATTTCACTGTCCATGACACCCTCTATCATGGTAGTTTGCTTTATTCCCACTAACAACAGCATAGGAGCCAATGGGAGTCCACCACTGAGCTGTTGCAGACACCTGGGAAACAGCTGCAGTTGTTGCCACCGGCAGCTGGTGGATGAGAGTCCACATTTTCTCACAGTGGACTGATGCAGCCGTGACGGCATCACAGCGGGACCCCGTCGGACAGGTCTGAGTGGTTTGATCCAAAGCTGCTGATATAGCTGAGCTCTGTGGGCAAAGGGACTGGGGGCTCCTTAATTATCTGTGGAGGACAAATGTTTTGCATTTAGAGAAGATATTGGTAAGGATGTACGATAGACGTCACTATAGAAGAGGCATCTCTCTTTATCTCTGCCCCGACCTCAATCTGCAGAAGCAGGGAGTAGGGTGGAAGAGAAGAATGGATGAGCAGATGGATGAGCATGTTTTCTGGGGGCCTTGGCTTGGGAAGGTTTACATGTAGATTACAGTTCCCTTTGCTGTGTTAACCCTGATCTGATTCTCTTTGCAATTCCTAAAGCTTTAAACAGGTAAGTAAGGTGCTAAATCCAAGGTGATGATGAAGACTGTTTTAAAATTTTGAAACACAATGCACAAAATGTTGCCTTTTTGATAAATAATCATACTGCATTTCAGAAACAATATAGCTTTAACTACTAATAAAACTAGTAACTACTCACTATGATGCACCAAAAACAGAAATTAATATGAGAAATGTTAATGAAAATAGTAGTAGCTTGGTTTTGGCAAAATAGATCATTATAAACTCTGGGAGCTTTGTAACGTGTAAATTTCCCCATCGTGGGATCAATAAAGATTAGCTTAGACCTTAGACCTTATATTGTCCTACATTTGAGGTTACACTGTTTTATATTACAAATATTAAATAAGTGCCAATGACAGACAATGATTTTAACATGTATAAATGATCACTATCTAGAAACTGCCCTAATCACAGATTAACCCTTTTATTGGACCAAGGTTTAACATATAATTCTGTTCACTCACTTCATCAAACTTTCTTTCACTGTAGATCTCATTCTTGTCAATAAATGTCAACATGATCCAATCACAGATAATGGTGCACTAGAGGAGTGAAATGAAACAAGAAAAAGCTGTTTATGATCCAAATAGCATAGCATAGCAAATAGCAGACAGTACAGGAACATAGTAATTACTCACAATCCCAACTGAAGTCATAGCAGTTACTGTGCTGATGATGGTTGGGATGGGACTGAATTTACCAGCCTGGAAAAAAGCAACAAATTATATTTTATAAAAAAAAAACATCAATCCCACAGAAAATAAACTGTAGTAATGACAGTGTCTACACTTACATGTCCATGAACTATGACATCAAGGCGGATGCCATAGGCCTTAATTAGTGTCCGAGTCTCCACCCCATCCTTACTGTAGTATTTTGCAAACCTGAACCACAGCACAGAACTCACAAGGTTAAAGTCAGGGAAATGTTTCACGATCCACAGACGCGGTTCAAAACAACTAATAAATGAGTGTCTGGTGCTGGAGGTCACCTGTAATAGTACCCAGAGCTGGCCTGATCCTTCCGGAGGTCAAGACGACGGAAGGAATAGGTAGGTTTGCAGTATGAAGGATCCAGGTCCAGGTTACAGTTCCAGTTGATGAAAACTCCTATGACTCCTCCCTGAGGAAAAGCCAGTATTAATGGACGACACTCGCAATTTACGTTTCTGCCAGTTTCTGAGACGTGTTTTTAAAATATTAAAGATATTCACTTAAAAAGAAATGTTTAACCTATTATCACAGTTCTTTTAATGAAAAAAATATTCAAAACAGTGTTCTTGCTCATACTCACAGTTCTGCAGAGCTCACTGAAATTCTCCCTCGCTTGATCTGCAATGTAGCCCAAGCGGAAGTTTGGACAGTAGGGTTCCTTATCCTCGTCATAACGACACCTACTAAGGTACCTATGCATGTCACGCTTATTTGAAGCATCTTTAATATTCCCTCTACAAAAAATAAGAACAGTAGATCTGAACCTCTGCAGCTGAAAAGAATGGGTTCCTGTGTGCTTGCTTATACGTACAAGTCAGTGAGGACCAAATTACACTTTTAACAAACGCAGACATTTTTGGGAAATGAGGTCAATTTGTCCGGTCCTCACTACTTTAAAGGGATTTGTGAGGGTCAGGACTGGGTTTTAGGGTCAGGGTTAGCATTAGGTTTTGGTTAGGGTTAGGGATTGAGTTATGTCAGTGAGTGTCCTTACAAGTATAGCTGTACAAACATGTGTGTGTGTTTATGTGTATGTGTGTGTGTGTGTGTGTGCAGGAACTCTACCTCAGCACCTTAAATCTGGGAAAGTGAATAGAGTTTCTGATAAACACTGTAAAGTTGATGGCCTCCACCAAAGCTGGTTCTCTGTTGAAGACACCAGATAGTACTCAGATTAATCCCTGCTTTGTTAAATTGCCTGATAACCAGGATCTTATGTATCTGAAAAAAATATTTATGTTTGTACATCATCTGTCTTACCGCACTACAGCGTACTCCTCAATAGGACACCAGGTTTGGATCTCACAGGTTTTGAAGGTGTGGTTGTAGTATTGAATACATTTACCAGTTCTTCTGCCTGTAACAGATTGTTTCAAACTGATTTTAAAAATGAGGCAAATAAAGACAGAGGAAGAAAAAGGAAAGATTGAGTAATAAATAAAAGCAGTACCATGCCCATCAAAGTCAACCTCCCCCTTGATGCAGTCAGAGTCTGTCGTACAGTTGGCATTGGCAACTTTGAAATACTGAAATGAAATAAGACAGATGCTCGGTGATGGGAGACTAAAGATGTCTGTGTAACTGATATATGCTTTTTAAATCGAGTTTTCCTGCATACTTGACTTTAGTCGCCCTCTCACCTCAGCGCAGGTACCGTGCCTTTGATCGTATGTGACTTCTCGTCTCAGTATTGTACTGATTACATCACCACCCTATGAGAAAAATTCAAAAAGATTATCAGAGGTGTTTGGTCTACAGCATGTAGAGATATTGATGCGGACAGAACAAAGCCAGAGAAAGGTTCTTGACTGTGGTACAGATTTGATTCTCCATTTACCTCTGATGGTTGAGCATACTCCACAGTGTCCAGGATGTCGTCTCCATGAACTGCTGTACCTTTCATCAGGGTATAAACTGAGCTCTCTGGACGGTTTTCACTCTCTTGGTATGCTTTCTGACTTATAAAGACATACCTTTGGGAGGATGGAACAGTCAAAGCAATATCACATTTTCTGTTGTGACGTCAGTTTTTAATGAACGTATCATATTACCGTGGATCTGTTCAGCCCTTTTAGCTGAAGCCATTTAACAAAAGATGACACACTTTGATCATAAAGCCTATAACATCTAATAATACAAGATTATATTAAAACAATAATATTAATGTTACCATCTCATATTCTTTCTCTATTAAAACTGTTCCCTGTTAAAAGCTCAGATCAAATATTATCCTGTAAATGAAGGAGGAAATTCAGCTGCTTTTTGTCCGTTATGTTTCCGTCAGTCATTAATAATAGAAACAGTTTCAAGACAATTGCTAACAGAAAGCGCCTCCTCTTCACAAAAGTGCAATTTAAATTAATTAATGTAAAGTCCCAATGCCCCCCCCCCAATAGTTATACAGTCTATTAAAATAAGATTTCATACTTGACTGTTCAAGGAAGTCTTCAATCAAACATTAGACATTCATAAATGTAGAAACAGCTACAAATTGACAAGACTTAATATTATTTCTTACCAGATGAAATAGGTGATCACAAGAAACTGAACACCTCTGTAAATGACTCCAAGAGTTCTGTTTTTAACCACCATCACCTTTGGGGTCTCATAGTCCCAGAAACTAAGAAAATACTCCTTTATAAACTCACGTAGTCCCATGACTTCTGGATGAAAAGCGTCACATATATCCTGAGATGTCTTAATAAAATGTTCTATTTCCCTCTCAGTCTAGCTTTCTCTTTCTCTCACTATTTCTCTCTCTCAGTCTTTGCTCCTGCTCAGCTTCCAGCCTGTGTCTCTGTCCAGCATCCAGTGACAGGGAGCAGGGCAGGGGGCGGGGTCACATGTTGGAATCAGGATTTTTCTTTTTTTTTGGGAGTTTGCATCTTTAAGTTAATCAAACGTACAGTCTGAATTATTGGCTCCGTACGTGAATAGTTGCCTCCGAATATGTTTAAATATATGTGTCATATTGGTCCTTGCCTTGTTTGAATTCTTGTAACATTGTAACAGAATTTAAAACTTATATTATGTATTGTTGTGAAGAAACTAAATTTAACTATGATTGGCGTCAAACATCGCATATCAAATGGAATAAAACTGACAAAAACTTTAGGTCTTTGTACAATTATGAGGGCTCCACCAAAACAGCGAGTGTTTATTGAATTATTTTTGCGTTGCTGTGTTTTTCATACAGGCGGATTAACCGGCCACCTTCGGGTCCTGGGAACAGTTTGCACATCTGCTTTGCGCATGTGAAGCACACGTGCATTGGCTGCGAGTGGTTAGCTAATGTTTTGCGCACCAGTTAACGTCTAATTTGTAGAATATTAAGTTAGATACACGTGTGTGCGGGGTTATATATCATTCATAAATGGGAGGTCTTCAAAAGAAAAAGGTAAGAGTGGACATCAAACAAATGTCAAGCTCAGATCACGAATACGCACTCGGCTAACTTGTTAGCTAGCTATGCTAGGTAAAGTTTGTATTTCCAGAACCGTAAATGCTGCTGGGTGTGAGTGAGCGATGGAAATCCGAATATATTGTTAATGTGATTGTAAAATTAAGTGATGTGATTTTTGTAGTTTAATGTAAACATCTTTCCTCGTTTTGCAGTTTGAAAGGGGCTCTGCCACCAACTACATCACCAGAAACAAGGCTCGTAAGAAGTTACAGCTGAGCCTCCCAGACTTCAGGTAACATCACAGTGACATTACTGACTCTTATTGGGATCGATTGGTCTCCTGTTGTGCTTTGTGGTTCCTCCACCGATACTGAGTCAGTTAGCCCGTCTTCAGTAATGTAATATAACAATTAATGCAAAACTATATCCAAATACACTCACTGTGCACTTTATTAGGTACACCTATACAATCTAATGCAAGCTAGTACAGCACCTCTGCCATTAATTCTACTTTTACAGTGTTGGAATTTCTCAGTTTATGAGTTGAAACTGTCAGAAAGGTGATAATTCTATATTACTCTTTTTATAATGGACTCTTACTGTGGTAACACCTTATAAAAAGAGGTGGTTCCAATGTTTTGGCCACCTCATTCATTTTAAATAGGCTGGCTGATAGTGGTTGGTTGGTTTTTTTTTTGTTTTTTTATTAATTCTCTGCTTTTTAGCATTGCATGTTAATCACAAGCGCTAACCTTGTTCTTAAGAGCATAGATGGTCTGAATGGAGGCACTTTGAAACCTAGCCAATGTACCCTGGTTGGATTGAGCTCTGCCCTGTTTTCTGCCTTGGTGCAGTTTATTTGTGCAGGTGTAAACCCTGCAATTGCACCTGGGTGCAGATCAAATAAACCATTTGGAGACCCTTTAAATAATGTTGTCTCAATCTGGTCCCAAACACACCCTGAAACCAGTTTGTTAGTGATGAAAATGCAAATCTCTTTTTTTTTTTTTTTCCCTTATTTTGGTCATGTAAAATAACATTTTTTCTAGCAATCAGTCACTCATCACACACTGAAAGCAGTTTGTTAGTGATGAAAATGCAAATCTCTTTTTTTTTACCTTCTTTTTCCCTTATTTTGGTCATGTAAAATAACATTTTTTCTAGCAATCAGTCACTCATCACACACATTTACTTTGTTAAATTATGTGATGTCATATGTAATCACAGGACAAGCCTATATGGTACCTACACCAGTAAAGAACATGATCTACTTCAAGTTTATTTATTCAGTGAGCAGACCCGACAGCTCTTGCATGACTTCTCGTGATGCATTTTACGCATGCTTCGAGGTTTTTATGTGTGAAGGGAAACTGAATCAAGGTGAAAATGACCGATTTAACAAATGGCTCTACTTATTTAAATTACAGTGCATGAACTATAGGTTTGACAGCCTTTGTTCCATATTATGAGTTCCAGTTGTCAACTCACTGAAAAAGCAGTATGTCATATATAAATAATTCTTTAATCTCTGTCCAATTTTCAGACGATTGTGCATCCTCAAAGGCATCTACCCTCATGAGCCCAAGCACAAGAAGAAGGTGAACAAAGGCTCCACAGCCCCAAGGACCTTCTACCTGCTGAAAGACATCCGCTTTCTCTTGCATGAGCCAATTGTTCGCAAGTTCAGAGACTACAAGGTATTACAGGATGTCATTGTATTATTTTACTTATAAGTACAGGTTTATTAAGTTAATTTGAAACAATTAGAAATATAATGTAATGTGTCTTTCTTAAATGTTACTTGTTTGTTGTTTATAAAAAAATGTCTAGCAATTTTCTGCAGTGATGGAATAATCAAAAATATTGTCAAAAATATTAAAAGTACCTTTATCTTACCAGGTATTTGTACGCAAACTTAAGAGGGCGTATGGAAAAACAGAATGGTCAGCAGTGGAGAGACTGCGAGAGAACAAGCCGACCTATAAGTTGGACCATGTCATCAAAGAAAGGTGAGACATTGATATTCTTCATGTTCAAAAGTAAGGACAAAATTGAGTTGAACTTGTTTTTCCTTATGTGAAAGTAGATGTATTAGTACATATGACTGACAGTATTTTTGTAGGAAACAATTAGCATGTCAGTAGATTTGATGAGTTTAGTACTACAGCCCTCCTTTAAAAACTGTTTTTAATGTTTTTTTTTTTTTTTGGCAGGTACCCCACCTTCATCGATGCTCTCCGTGATATCGACGATGCCCTCTGCATGTGCTTTCTCTTTTCCACCTTTGCCCGCACGGGGAAATGCCATGTGCAGACAATCCAGCTGTGCAGACGCCTCACTGTGGAGTGGATGAACTATGTGATTACATGTCGTGCTCTCAGAAAGGTGCCAGTTTACACTTTATCTAAGCAATTATCTACCTACCTTATTGTTTTAAAATATAACTGGTATGTCTACAGTTCATTGACCTCTGTTTTGTTATTGTGTCTCTTCTTGATAGGTTTTCCTCTCCATCAAGGGAATATATTACCAGGCTGAGGTGATGGGACAGCTCATTACATGGCTGGTACCATATCAGTTCTCCCATGATGTAAGTGCAGAATGATGAAATCCACAGTGACTAATAAACAGGTAGTCACCTTATCATTATGGTAATGCAATGAAGGGTGACACAGCTCTTTTAGCATTTGGACCCATCACACACCTCGTACACAAAAAACCAAGGCACTCTTGGCTAATGCAACAGCGCTACGCTTTGGTGTAAAATTAGTTCACTGTCTTCCCCGAGGTGCTTGTGTCCTTTAGGGATTATATGCTACTGCAAATGTTCGCACTCATCTTTTTTATGTTGCTGCTGAGGCTTATTTAAACTTGTTTTCCTGCTTTTTCAGCATCCCACAGATGTTGACTACAGAGTAATGGCAACCTTCACAGAGTTGTACACAACACTCCTGGGGTTTATCAACTTCAGGCTTTACCATTCCCTCAACCTGGTCTACCCACCCAAGGTATCCTGAACTCTGAACAGATTACATACATATTACTCTTAGAATTTGTTCGTATGTCTGTGTGAATTTAATTGTGCTTGGTAGTATAGACAAAAGTTATATTTGCATAACTCTTTACAGTTAGTAATAAAAATCTAGATCTTCACATGCATGGTATTCAGTTTGTGATGATGTGAATATAGAATCAATGATACGGCATAACAATAGGGATTTCTGTCAATATGTTCATCTATTTATCCACATGTCACTACACCTGTTATTGTTCTTATCTTCTACAGCTGGACAGTAAAGCAGAATCAGAGCTGAAAGAAGAGAATGAGCAAGACTATGCCATGAATTCAGAAAGCTACTTAGAGGTGAGGTTCTTGAATCACGGCCCTCAAACAACTTTAAATGGTATTTAGTCCTTCTGCAATTTATTAAAAGCATTTTTAAAATGAAAAGGTCTTGAATCTTGAGTGAGTAAACTGTGTATGTACGGTTTAGTATATTCTGTACTGTACCACACATCCCTCTGGCAGCTTTCACTGTAGTGCTTTGGAAGTTTCATATGTAAAATAAAATTAATTACTCATGCTTTTTTAATTCTGTTGACTTTTCAGAAACTTTCAGCTCTGAGTGCCAGTCTGGCAAGAGTGGTTTCTTCTGCAGAAGAGGAGGAGGCTCAACTTGACCAGTTTCCTGTTGAAGGGGTAAGGAACCAGGTCACAAAATGAGATTCACTGTCTTACCTGTTTCAGATATATTAAGAATAAAATAATGATGCTACTGTCACAGTACTGAGATGTGGGATCAGAACACAGATTTGCAAAGGATTATGGTTTCGTGTTTGGTTGCTAAGGAATATGTGTTTTACCACCTTGGGAACCTTGTTTTGATAAGGTTCTCAACTACTGCATCTGTTTACCTCTGGGAGTTTCCAAGAATTCATAGACTTTTTTTATCAGCTTAGAAACATCCCCCTGCAATATGAGCCTAGTTCCACTTTTCGTTTTTAGGTTAGCAGCAATTATCTCCTGCTCCACTTTCTGATATCTCAGAAAATATTAGGGTGGGGATGTCTGGTCGACAGCAACGTGTCCCTAAACCACTTACACTGGGTTCAGCCGAAACGTGGGCAAATCATACCCTGACATTGTAAAAGATTGACTTTAAAGAACAATTCAACAACCCTAACAGATCATGGGTTTGTTAGCCACCAATAATTTTTTTTCCCATCCAAGATTTTCATGTGCTGTTAAACTGCAATGAAGGAAACAAACTAAAAACATGAGCGTTCCTCACTACTTTCCTATTTTTCCGTTTATCTTTGATTTGCAGTTAGTTGTATTTAGATGCTGGGTTGCAACCTGATATAATCGTGAACCTGAAAAGCCAAATAAAGATTGTATTTATTAGAACTTGCCTTTGTTCACATGGAACACGAAACACCCCCAAGTTGTTGTTGTTGTTGAACTGGCTTTTTTAGACCCTAGTGGAAAATGTGAGATTTTTGCCTTCTAGGAATCAGGCTTTGTTACAGTTTTTGTTATTATCATAACAATCCCAGCCTGGTTCCCTTTTCCATGAACAGGTGGAAATCCTTCACAAAGCTCCCCAAACAGAAGTTGTTGAAAGTAATGCTTAATGCTGAGTATGAATTAAATTGAAATGGCCATGAACTCTTTGACCCAGCACTCATGTCGGTGTAGATCACTGTCTCAAAACAAATCGTTTTCTTCAATGCTTTTGTTAAGGAGGACATGGAAAAGATGGAAGCAAGAGAAAAGGAACAGAAACAGCTGGAAGCCCAGAAAAAGCTTTTTGAAGGGCTCAAGTTCTTCCTTAACAGAGAAGTGCCCAGAGAGTCACTGGCTTTTGTCATCAGGTACGTGAGAGCTCAGAGTGAAAGTTGCAGGAAAGTAACAAAAGGTTTTATGAACAGAAAAGAAATCTTGACAACTGATGCTAAACCACCATGTTGGGATTTTTTTTTTTGTTCCTGCCTTCCAGGTGTTTTGGTGGTGAGGTGTCCTGGGACAGTTCTGTTTGCATTGGTGGTACATATGAGGTGACAGACGAGACCATTACACATCAAATTGTTGACAGACCTAACATCGACAAACAATACATTAACAGGTAATTAAAAGGTTTCTTTGTTTGTTTTTCTATGTTACAAATATTATAACAAATTTGGCTTTTAATAGATAAATTGACAGAGTCCGTTGGCCTAGACGTTTTGCAGATATTACCTTGCAAGCCTTTAAGTACGAAGTCTGGATAATATCAGTTTGAGTGCATGTTTGAATGGATCAGGTAATTATATGCTGTGGTTGTCGTGTAGCTCCTGTGGTTTGTATGAAGACGACCAACAGTGGCTAAGTGAAGAGACAATGAAACTAGTTAACCTCTGTTGATTGGGGCAGATATCAAAATTAAAAAAACAAATTCGTGGAACTACCTAAGACTCGTTCATGTACGATCTTTTATGTGCTGTAAAAAACACTGATTTCCTTTTTGCGTTCTACCCTGCCCCCCCACGCTCTATACCTAAGGAAGTGTTTCCTCACAGTTGAGAATATGTCTCACACAGACTATCTCTAGATGTGTGTTACAGGTGTGAAACAGTAACTCCTGAGAATATCAGGAAATGATTCTCCAGATATTCCCAGGAGTTCATATGTCACAGAGGCTTTGTAGCACAGGGCCCGACATGAACACTCGCCTGGAGCAAGTAAACTCTATGTTCAGGCAAATGGAATGTGTCATGAAGTAGAATGATCGAGCAAATGAAACATATGTGACAGTTGCAGTGTTCACCAATCAATGATTTTTTTTAATGTGTGTTTCACTGCCACAAATTGTTTAATTTTTTTTTTTCACACTTCTGCATGTTGTTTGATGTTAAATCACCCACGATCCTTCATCGCACATGAACCAGTTTCATTTATTTGTCATTTGGTCGTGTCCAAGCGTTTTTACTGCCTTCACCATAACTTTGTGAAGCATTAATAACTGGTATCCGCTCTACAGATGAAGCGGTCACCCTAATTTATCATATTAATGTAACTCACATCAATTTATGTATTTCTTAGTCCTAAATACAGGCTCTCTTTGTACATCACCATATGTCTTTACAAAGCTTCCTTTCAGAGTCACTTTCCACTGTCTTGCCTGATAACAACCCCATTCTTCACCGTGTTTTGCAGTTTCCTGCCTTTGCCGACGCCCTTAAAAACTAAATGTATCTCAAGGGGGATTTATTCTTTTAATGACATATAAAATACATAATGATAAATAATAAAATAGGAGTAAGGTGCTTGTTTTAATATACACAGGCAAAATATTCTGTATATGTAACACAAGAGATTTATGCTTTTTGTTTCAGGTACTACATCCAGCCTCAGTGGATATTTGACTGTGTCAATTCCAAAATCCTCCTTCCTGTTGAGGACTACTTCCTTGGAGTCACTCTACCACCTCATCTCTCTCCATTCGTGGAAGAGAAGGACGGCGACTATGTGCCACCTGAGAAACTAAAGATCATGGCCTTGCAACGTGGAGAAAAAACTGGTACGAACTGTAACTTTTTGTGTGTTTTTTGTTTTTTGCTTGTTTGTTTCTTTGTTTGAACATGAACACAAAAAAAATACAATTTTATGTATAAAAATATTAAAAACATTTCTTCCCTCATAGGCCATGAACAAGAGGAAGATGAGGAGGAGGAAGAGGAGGAGGAGGATGACAATGATGACGAAGAAGAGGAAGATGAGGAGGATGAGGCAGAAGAACAAAATCTTAAGAAGATGGAAGAACAAAGATCTCAGGGGAAGGTAAAAAAAAAATTGTATTCCTTTTCTTGCGTCAGCTTGAGTCGACTTGCATCAAACTTGTGGAACCTTTACAGATGAGTGTCTCTCTTGTTCAGTCTCTGCAAGTTAAAGTGACCCCTGGAAAAATGAAAGTGGAGAACCCGGCACGTTTGGAGCAGGAGGAGAAAGCGGAGGAGAAACGTCTTGCCATCATGATGATGAAGAAAAAGGAGAAATACCTATACGACAAAATCATGTTTGGAAAGAAGAGAAAAGTCCGAGAGGTTTGTTCCACTTTGATTCGTGTAAAGACAACATTGTTTGCCCCCCTCTGTGAAAAGATAACATTACCTTTTTAAATAATGCATTCTTTATTTTCAGTATCTAGCATGTTATCTTTGGCTGAGAATGTTTAAGGCGTTGTGTAACATTTGTGCAGGGAACATGGGAACACACAGACTGACCTCTAAAATGCTTTAGTTGGGCTGGTGTGGCTTATTGATTCAATTTATTTTCTTCTTTCAGGCTAACAAGCTTGCTGCCAAGAGGAAGGCCCATGATGTTGCTGAAAAAGCAAAGAAGAAGAGGCCCCGAAAATAAAATTCTGATGTATTCTACAGACTATGACTATGTATTGAACTGAGAGCGCATCACAGGTTGACATGTTTGAAAAACTGTGATGTGGGGCATTGACCTGATTCATTTTGATACATATTAATTGTGTATTTAATGTAAAAGTGACTGCATGCATCGCATTTAATTGACCCCATTTTCTCTACTTTACACACTTCTTCCACTTCATTTTAAAATCTGCATTTGTACACCTGTATTTCAATGTACGAATATAATACATTGGAATTCTGTGACTCTCCCTAAGTCAGTTTAATGAGATTTCTGTTTTCTTGCTGTTTGTGTCTTCACACTTCTACCGATTAGTTCTGCACAAAGGAAGCTGCTTTAGAGAAGTGCGTTTGATAAGTTTGCCACTGCTGGATTTGGATCAGAAGAGATTCTTGCAGGGTGGAAACACAATATATAACAAGTCCCTAGAGTGAACATCTGTCTGTCATATGTCTTAATGATGGCTTGTCTTCATTGGTGGGTGTTGATGACAAATAAACATAAGCCCCCCGCCCAGTGAGATGCTGCTGGGATCTCGGTGGGCTGAAGGCCAGGCCAGTCATGCCGTGCACTCTTCAATCTCCTCATTCAGTTTGTGACACCGCCTGCCCCCTCTGTCCCCTACCCTCATAACCTCCTCTACATTCCACACGTGCCCACCCAGGCCAGCTCTCGGTCTGTCACTTTGGGTGCCTCCAGGAAAAGGCACGCTCTGTACAACAAAAGCAGCAGTGTCAGGTCTGAGCATGATGGATGTGGGATGAGCAGCATGAATGCACTGTGCCCTCTGGTTCGAGAGCTTACACACCGTGCCCACACGATGCTTAGCACATAGAGCCAAATAGACTTGTTGCTCATAGTTGAGTGCTCATTTTATTGCCTAGTAAAATGTACTGCGTAGCAAATTAAGAGCACAATTTGTTGCATGCACGCAACACAAATGTTGCATGACCACCCCTGCTGTGTAGGTTGTTGAGTTTCTTTAGACAAATACAAAATTTAAAAGCTGTCATCTATGTATTACCGCTTTAGCACAAATGCAGATTGCTAAATAAGCATTTTGAACAATACAAACAGAGCAGTCTTGAGCAAGTGGTACAATTAGAGTCTTTGTGCTTTGGCTTTCTGAATTTGTTCTTTTTATGCTGTTTGCAACCCCTCCTATCAGCTTGCAGCTCAGACTCCAGTATCTACACTCAATAGCCCTCTGTATGGAGACACAGAATAGGGGCTATACAGCCTCTCTCCCGTCCCTCCCTTTTCTTTCTTCCTGCCTCATCCTCTTTTTTTTTTTTTTTCTTTTTGTTTTTTTTTACACTCTGGCAAGTGCATGTCCCCTGACAGAGGCGTCTGACGTCACAGGTGGCTAGATGAGCCTCCCTGCAGTGCTTTATTCAGCAGATCAGTTTTGGGCCTGTTGTTGAGGGGGAGGCAGCAGGTGGCCTGAGGCATCAGGTGTGCATACAGAGAGAAAGAGGAGAAGCGGTGACCAGATGAATGAGCTCTGCGGCTGTAGACATGCGATAAGGGGAGCATGGGACTGCGCCGGGTCTGTGCATGTCAAGATCAGACATTAGACGAGCTGTAGAAGAGGGATCAACTTGTCTCTGTAATCTGGAATAACATGGAAATGAAGAAGACGATGCAGCTGGATAGAAGATGTTTGCATTAATATTTCTTTGGATTAATGCATGAGGGTAAGAAATCCTCCAGCTTTGTTGGCAATATGATTTACCATTTACAATGGCCTTTATTGATAAATGTTAGAAAATTCAAGTTCTACTCATTACACTTCAGCTACGTTAAGTTAAATGCAGGCCAACAGTTGTGTTTACACTACTATGAAAATATTCTTGACCTGCTGAATTCCTCCTGTAACAGAACAGTAAATAAACCTGCGTTAGTGTTTGGCTTTCAGCCATACAAAGCTCAGGGAAATACTTTTAGTCTGAGTGTAGGCATTAGCGTCCTTTGCAAAGGCTTGGACAAAAGTAGAACGTATGTAAGTCATGCAAGGAGTTTTATTACGGTTACAAGGGACAGGGAGGATAAGGGAAATGCAAGCGATTTATATCTATTATATATCCAATAGAATTTCAAGGTTGGATGTTGGCATGATCTCATATCAGAAGGGAATATGTCACTTTCACTACAACTGTAGGCTGTAACCCCTGAAATAGACTTGTCTGCCATTAGAGTTGTTTCTGATGGCAGAGAGCAAGTTCTTAAAAACTTCCATGATGGCACCTCCGTGGAGACAAAGTGCAGAAACACACCTTTTAGTTTTATTAAGAAAGAAACCTTGAACCCAGGACCAAAGCACACGTAGCAAATCAAGCCAGAATTAAAGGTATATAATCCATATCTATAACTACATTGAAACAAAACTAAATGTTACACTCGGCACCAAAAAGTGCTCACTGTCGTGTAGAGTATGTCTGGATGATTATTATAGTTTACTGTTCAGTTTTGTTGACAACAGTCAAAAAAGTCATTATCCAAAATACAAATTTAGTAAACTACACAAATGTTCTAAAAACGTAATTTTGGAGTTTATGTCTCTTAAATGAAATACAAGGCTGAAGATAGAAAAAGTTAAAAGAACATTCAGAAACCTGTAAACCTGAACTATCATTAAAGCATAACTGATTCTACATCTGAAATATGTTAATCAAATCTACAGTCAAATCTGCAACATTGATCATGAGTGTGATATTGGTGGCTTTAACTTAATGTTAGAAAAAGTGTTTGTGTTTCAAACACTGCAAACTGTGGCAGCACTGGGATATTTTATCTGGTGATAGACACAAGTTAACCAGCAGATCACACGCACATTTTCAACTGAATGTGTTGACATAATTGATTTAAAATAAGTTCATAAAAACTCTTATTTTCTTCAAAGACAAGAGCAGAGGATTGAAACATGCTGTATTCTCTAAATGTGTTCATGTAAGTGTACATACATGTAATTTTGTATATATTTGGGATCCCTGTTTTAGTTTTTTTGTTTTTTGGTAAGGTTGCATTGGTTGGCATCACGGTGCAAATTCCAGGAGGTGAATTTCACTTTATTACTCGTACAGCTGAGTCAGCAGGTGGCTCACCTTACCAAAGTCTGCAATATCACTTTCCAATGTAATTAAATATTTATGTTTTGGGTGAGCTGAGAATCTGAGGCTTGTTCATTTCAAGTACGTAATTGTGTAGCTCACTATGCAATTTCAACACAACCCTGTGTTTAAAATGTTTATGCAGAGGACAGCCAATCATCTGAGGCATAACGGGTCAAGTACACTGAGAGTGTAACTTCTGTTTTTCAAATATTCTTGAGAACCCTACATTATAAAATTGTGGTCCAGTTGAAGACAATAATGTACAATTAAACGTTTTTGGAGCTGCCAATTTCAGAATCACTTTTAGCTTATTTTCTTACTTGAAAAAAACTCTCAACCTTTTCCTCTCTGCTCAAGTGTAGTATTTGAGACATAAATGTTCATTTTATAACAGAATATAAATGCTGCTGCTATTTAGATGATTTAGACAAAATAAGCTTAATATGTTTTTGTGTTTACACAAGTTTGTGAAAGCTAAAAAATGTATTACAATCCAGTACTACATCTCTGCATTAAAGACATTTAGTAAATGAGACAACACTATACAATGGCCAATCATACACTTCTCTTTCATAGAATATTCAGTTTTACTCCTTTATTTTTGGGTTACAAAATCCTAAAAAATGATACTGCGTGAAATCTTTTCACAATCAAATTCTTTCCAAAAACCAATATACTGTTGTCTTTATGTCCACTAAGCTTCGAAACTGCTAAATTGTTAGTCTTGGATTTCTTTTACTTGTTCTTGAGAATTAAAAAAAAATCTGTGGACTGTTAGCAGTTTGGAAAATCATATTATGATGATTATTAATAAGATCCTTATAGTAATGAAGAGGTTTTGTGTTTTAGGGTACCCACTGATTTGGTTGGACCATGACTAGCAAGCAAGGGAGGTCGTGGAGATCCATGTGCAAAGGCCTGGTTCTGGGTACTGTTGTGACGACCTGCATGATCCTGTTTTACTGCCTCTCCACTCCACAGATCCACTTTAGTCCGCCTGAGTAAGACCTTTCACGATGACGTACTGTACACGTGCTCTGTACATTAAATTCTGTAGTAGATGCTGTATTTTAGAGCTGACGTTGTGAAACATTTTACTACATCCAGCTTCTTAAATGTGACAGTTGTAATCTGCATTCTGAGCACATTCCTCATTGAATTGTTGTCCTGACTCTAGGTTCCCCGTCCCCTACTCCTGTGCCCACCGCCCAGCCCAGCCTCACTCTAAACCGACCTCGAATGGCTCCCAACAAAGCACTGGACAAACCTGCACTCCTAAAGTAGATATCATGTTCATGAAGACTCACAAAACAGCCAGCAGCACCTTCCTCAACATCCTTTTCCGCTTTGGGGAGAAGCACCGGCTCAAATTTGCCTTTCCTGATAGCCGGAATGACTTCTTTTATCCATCCCTTTTTGAGCGCTCCCAGGTCAAAGACTACAGACCCGGAATGTGCTTCAACATTATCTGTAATCACATGCGCTTCAATGCAGCTGAGGTGGCCAAGCTGCTGCCTACGGACACTTCGTACATCACAATTCTGCGAGACCCCGCAGAGCTTTTTGAGTCATCTTTCCACTACTTTGGCCGGCTGGTGCCTTTCACCTGGAAGATACCAGGGGATGATAAGCTGACTGAGTTTCTACAGAACCCACACTCCTACTTTGATCCAGAAGGCTTTAACTCCTTCTACCTCAAGAATCTGCTGTTCTTTGACTTTGGACAGGACAACACGCTGGAGCTGGATGATCCATGGGTGGAGGAGGGAATCAAACTCATCACTGACCGTTTCCAGCTGGTCATGTTGGTGGAATACTTTGAGGAATCGCTTGTCCTGCTCAAGGATGCCCTCTGCTGGGAGATGGAGGATTTGCTCTTCTTCAAGCTCAATGCCCGCAAGGGGTCCACTGTGTCTAAACTGACCCCTGAGCTGAGGGCCAGGGCATTGGAGTGGAACGCTATTGACTGGAAGCTTTACCAGTATTTCAACCACACTTTTTGGAAGAAAGTAGATGCATACGGACGCCAGCGCATGGCTAAGGATGTGGCAGAACTAAGGAGAAGGAATGCGGAGATGGCATCCATCTGCATCGAGGGTGGTCACGCTGTGGAAGCTGGTAGCATTCAAGAGACAGCCATGCAGCCCTGGCAGCCCATTGGAGAGAAGTCCATCATGGGCTACAACCTGAAGAAAAATGTGGACAAGGCACATCGGAAGTTGTGTCGTAAGATGTTGATGCCAGAGCTTCAGTACTTAACAGAGCTTGGAGTGAACCTGTGGATCACCAGGCTTTGGGGCCATGTACGAGATATTATTAACTGGTGACTAGGTGTGTGAGCACGAGGGGCCAATTCAACTCTGAAAGATTGTATTTTAAAAAAAAGACATCTCACTGTGGTGAGAGCGAGAGGTTAAACATTTCTGTCACAATTCCTGTCTTATGTTTTTCTTCAAATGTGTCTGAATTTTGCATTTAATATGTCATGTAATGTATCTCATGGGTGCTTGAGAAAAGATTACAGCTGACCTCACAATCTACAAATACTGGAGCAGGTCCGTACAAGAAGATGAATCCTAGTATTGTACTCGACTGTATGCTTGTGAGTTAATTTTCACGCATTGTGAGCTTGTACTAATGGAGTAGGTCGGTTGAGTGAGCATCCCCGTACACAGAAATGGCAAAAATTTTATTTAAAAAAGTTTTTCCCATCAAAATAATATTTAATGCACATTCAGCTAGTACAAATGTTCACCATCAGAGAAACAATAATGAACAAGGAGTGTATAAATGGAAAGTTTTAGTAAAATAATGAAAGGGGATATGCAAGGTATTAGAAAATATTTTATAAAGGGGGATAACTGGTGTAATTTTCATTAATTTACTATAACTTCATTTTTGTACACTCCTTGATCATTTGTCTTACTTCTGATGATGAGGGAACATTTGTAAAAGCTGAACATTCATTAAACACTATGTGGATGAAAAAAAAACTTTTACTCTTTATGATATTTTAAAGTAAGAGAATGTAAAGTTTATCAAATTTCTCTGATGGAAAAAGTCCCCTTGTTGCCATTCATGCCAAATGTGTAAGGCTGTTTGTTTTCCAACTGTTTGGGGGACATCTCCAACAACTGAACCATTCAAATTCAAAGAGACTGAATGCCCACTAAAATCCACCGAATGTATTTCCTGTCGATGGAGGACAAAATCAGCTTATTTAAATACAATTTAAATAAAAAGAAGAATAAACTACTGACATTAACATTAACATTCACTCTGTTCCAAGTCCTCTTAAGTATTGAATCTAAATTGGAACAGGTCAAAAGCTCTTAATGAAAACTCAAATAGTGTTTGAATAAATCAGAAAATTATTTACTTTCAGTTTTTATAGCATAATATAGCATTTTCTGTTATATATTTTACTTGTGTCTCCAGAGATCTTTGAATTTGTAGTTGATTTTCCATCTTCTCATGATCACAATGTTAACTATAATTGCATTTATCCTTGCCAGGTGTTTTGACAGGTGGGGTGGGACTTTGTTGCACAATAAGCCAAAAATATTATCAGCCAAGTAAGGTAAATCCTTCGTAGAAAGACAGTATGACAATAACTAACAGTGTTAAAGACAACCTAAATCTATTTACACAGCCTCATAATCGCAACTTGCAGGAATAAAATGAAAATATAATCATAATTACATGTTTTTGCTGTTAATCCTCTTGATCACTCAGCTATTTCTGTTTGTGTCCATTTGTTTCTATTGCTGCATCTCTAAAATGAATATGTATTTCTTTCCATATATTTTTTGTTTGTAGTGATAAGTTTATTAATGGATCCAGTTTATTATTCGTTTATCTGTAATTTACTGATTTTGTCCTCCATACACCCAAACCCTCTCGGCAATAAATTATAATGTTTTTATGTTTCTCCTCAAAATAAAGAAATACTGCATGTGTTGCAGTATAACCTTCACAGCTTCCTTTCTATATGAGTGTTTTCTATTTTTCTATAAGTTTTCTATAAAGAAAATGCATAAGTACCTCCAACCTATGCACATTCATAAACAGGCCATTGCATTGTGCAACTTCTACAACTAATTTAATGTAGAGAATGTTTGGATTTTGCTCATTTTTATCTATAAAAATGTTTCACTTTATTTTGCCAACACAGGAGAAAAACTATAAATAAAGGGCGAGGGCAAAAAACAAACTGTGTGAAAGTAAAAACAATACAAATAATACACACAATACATATGGATTGCACGTAATAGCACCAGGTGAACTAATAATGTGTAATGTTGATCCTCTGTATATTTCAGGGTCCCAGTAAGCGACCCACTATTTTAATAACCGGAAATCAGACACAATGTAGAGCACATAGAGTCATTATATTCATATAGTCCTACATCTACATGTCACGTGCTCACAACGGCACGTCCGAATAATCAATTCTTCAAAATGTGAATAAGATCATCTCCATGATTTCTGTGCGGGCACCTAATGAAAATGAAAGAGTTGACAGTAAATTATTGCAAAGAAAAAATCATTTTAGTGAAATTTGGGCTACATGGATTCATTTATAAAACAGCCTTCAGTATTAAAACGAGACTAACGTTCCTCTCTGTGACTGAACGTTCCACGAGCGAAGCTCCGTCCGTCTGACGGGGGCGGGGCTGGGCGATGTTCGGTTCGCTACTTCGGTTTTTGTGGCTAACGTGTTTCCGTCACCACGTCTCGTTACTTTACTTGTCCACAACAGCGGGATATTACTCGAACCAGCCGGGCCGATGTCTTAATCCAAGGTTGGTATCTGTGTGTTAACTTTTCATTTGCTCTATTTAGTTTTTTGTTGTTTTTTTTTAGCTTAGCAGCAAAATAAAGCTAGCTAGCTTCCTGGGGCTAGCAATACGGCTAATGACTTGTTTTTAGCATTGCTAGTAGCTAACTCTCGGACAAAAGACCCAAGTCCTTTAAGGGTAATAAAGCCTATTTCAGTTTTGTCTTCATATCCAATGTGCATGTCCCAGCTGACGCTTATTAAAGGTGCAGAAATATAAGCTGTGACAGTCTGGGGGGCTGACCTAAACGATGGCGTTAGCTGCGGACGTCCCTGCAGACGAGCGGCCCTGACGAGACGTTCGGCTGGATGACTTAGCAACAATGTCCTGCAAATCAACCAAAGTCGCCCCGAGTGTCGATTTCGACCACAGCTGTTCGGACAGCGTGGAATATCTGACGCTCAACTTCGGCCCGTTTGAGACCGTCCATCGCTGGAGGAGACTCCCTCCGTGTGATGAGTTTGTGGGTGCAAGGTAACGTGATGAGTAGACGCAGCTTCACCAAACGTGCAGGTCTTTGCTGGTTTCACTCACTCCCAATGTCGTCCGGCTCTGAACAGACGCAGCAAACACACGGTGGTGGCCTACAGGGACGCCATATATGTCTTTGGGGGAGACAATGGGTGAGTCCAGGCTCCTCTCCTGTTCACTTGTCGTCCACTGTGGACAGTCTTAACAATATTCTGTCCCCCGGCAGGAAGAACATGCTGAATGACCTGCTCCGTTTCGATGTCAAGGACTGCTCATGGTGCCGGTAGGAGATTCTGCTCCACTGATTGTAAGGACCACACATGTAATCTCTGTGTATGATTTTAATTGCTGCTTACATTTTGTTTTGCAGAGCTTTCACCACTGGAACCCCACCTGCCCCCAGATATCACCATTCAGCTGTGGTCTACGGCAGCAGCATGTTTGTTTTCGGTAAACTTTTTATAAGATTAGGATGTTCATATTACAATGTAAATTACCTTTGGCCTTTTTTCAAACTTGGGTGTGCTTATGCTTTTGTGTTTTAGGGGGCTACACTGGAGACATCTACTCAAACTCAAACCTGAAAAACAAAAATGACCTTTTTGAGTACAAGTTTGCTACAGGGCAGTGGACTGAATGGAAAGTGGAGGGGAGGTAAGTCATAAATATCTGAGCAGAGACTTTTTTTTTATTACTTTGAGGGAATAAAGTGCCTTTTTGGCAGGTTATTTTATGTTTCCTGTTCATGTTGGGAATAAATGCCATCAAAATATGTATCACTCCTCTTCTTTTCTTCCAGCTTGCCAGTGGCCAGATCTGCACATGGGGCCACAGTCTACAGTGATAAACTGTGGATTTTTGCTGGATATGATGGAAATGCCAGGTGTTTGTTTTTTTGTTTTGTTTTTCTTTTGAGGCATCTGCACATTGTTTTTCCAGAACCTATTAAGGGTTTTCTTTTTACCCTTTTTGTAGGCTGAATGACATGTGGACCATTAGTCTTCAGGACCGAGAACATGCATGTTGGGAAGAGGTTAGTATAATTAATTTCCTTTCTTTTTTACAATTAAATGCTTATAAAATGTATCTGTAGTTAATATCTCAGTTTGTGTCCATCAGATCGATCAGAGTGGTGAGATTCCTCCATCTTGCTGCAACTTTCCTGTGGCCGTCTGCAGGGATAAGATGTTTGTGTTTTCTGGTCAAAGTGGAGCCAAGATCACAAATAACCTCTTTCAGTTTGAGTTCAATGGGCACATGTGAGCAAAAGCTTTTCTTGCATAAGTTGGTCAGCCATTTTGCATTGTGGACCACCGTATAATAAAGGGGCTAACTATTCCTGTTACGCAATCTTCTCAGGTGGACACGTATCCCAACTGAACATTTACTGAGGGGCTCCCCTCCACCTCCTCAGAGACGCTATGGTCACACAATGGTTGCCTTTGACCGGCACTTGTATGTATTTGGAGGCGCTGCTGACAACACTCTGCCCAACGAGCTACATTGCTATGATGTGGACTCTCAGACGTGGGAGGTGATCCAACCCAGTCTAGACAGTGAGGTATGAACCAAATGAAGTTACAGAAAACTGTGTCAATCCAAGGAAGTGGTTAAATCAGAAATATATATATTTTTTACAAGCCAATATAAATATCAATTATATATTTTGTCAATAGTCGCCTATATTGTGCTTTTATCTAAAGCTCTTTACAATGTAGCTTTTCATCCACCCATTCAGACACTTGTATGGTCCTAGTGCAGAAACATTCTGGGTGGACACACACTTTGGGAGTTCTATGTCAGAGAGAACAAAAACTTTTATTTTATTGATGTTGCCCAGCCTTTAATAAAGGATTTGGAAATATGTGACTGGGTTTGGGTTGTTGATAACTTCACAGTTCAGTCACACAGTGACTTTTCACTTTTTATAAATCCTGTTATTACTACAGAAAAAACAATTGTAGTTGTAAAGCATATTACTAAATCATTCAATAGATACTTTCTGTCACACATTTTGTTGTTACACCTTTCACTTTAAAATAGTCATATTTTAAGTGTATCAGTTTTCCACCAGTTTTCAAAAAGTCCAAAACTCAACTGTCAGAAAAACTCCAACTTATTACTAAAATCTGTACTTCACAGCTCTGAGACTTGTGAAACAACGATGGCACACGGTTTTATAGGAGCTGTCCTAGACCTTGGTGAAACAAGGAAGAACCATCTTACAGTAAATAATGTGTAGGTTCCTCTCTGAGGTTTGGAGCTCTTAAGCTTTGAACAGGATTCCTAAAAGTGAATCTCAGATGCTTAGTAAATATGGCTCTGGAAGTCCTGGAGACCGAACCTGCCTGAAACACAAGTACATGACAACAGAATCCGTGCTGCGGTGCTTCGTTATTACTATACTAGCTGTACATGTACTGATTCATGATATTGTGAAGCTGTGCCTTAAAAAAATCTCAGTAACAGTTAAAGTTCTAGGTCCCTGCTTTTTCAGATGCCCAGTGGGCGACTCTTTCATGCTGCTGCTGTGATTCAAGATGCCATGTACATCTTTGGAGGGACTGTAGACAACAATGTCCGCAGTGGGGAGATGTACAGATTTCAAGTAAGCGTCTTATATTTGTCATTTTTAAAATATAAAAACACAATCTACATGTGTCTATTCAGGTTTGAAGTAAAAGTGCCAAGAGAATAGTTCACGTGATACAAGGGGAAGAGTTATAGCTATTCCATTAAAAAAATTGTTTTCTTCTCCTTGCAGTTCTCATGTTATCCAAAATGTACTCTCCATGAAGATTATGGGAAGCTTTGGGAGAATCGTCAGTTCTGTGATGTCGAGTTCATTCTGGGCGAGGTGGGTTTTCGTAGCTGCGTGAGGGACTGCACCTCTGTTTCAAAACCTCTCATTAACTAACTCATTGATGTGTTCTTGACAGAGAGAGGAAAGAGTCCTGGGGCACATTGCCATAGTTACTGCAAGATGTCAGTGGCTGCGGAAGAAAATCCTGCAGGCTCGGGATAGGCAGCGACAGGTCAGAGCCAACGAGGAAATTTCATTGCCTGTGAGATGAAGGAAGACTGTTGTTAGATAAGATAAGATAATCATGGACATGAAACGTATAAAATTAAGTAGTGGCATTTTCTATTCCCCTAACTTTCCCAGATGTCATAGACATACTGTAACTCCCTCGCTGTGTCATTAAAATGTGAAACAGCCGGAGATTTATTGTAATGTAAGGTTCTAAAGGCTGGTCTGATACTATGCTAATTTTAAAAGCCTTGCACCTATTTCCTGTGCATATAATTCTTGACTGTTCCGTATGAATGGTTCCAATTAAGAAGGGATGCACCTGTGCCTCCTCATCACATACTACAGTGTCACAGTCCTTGTACTGATAATATTAAGCATGAGACTGTCGATATATTGTTGCCTTTATTAGAGGCAACACAATTAAACGGGCAGAAAAGGGGAGATTGAGGAATTAATTTCTGTGCCATTTCAAACCACCAATATGAAACAACTGGCAAGCTTTTTTCCAGTTTAAAGGCATTATTTATTAATTATCACTATTACTGTTTTTTTAACTGTGGCAAGTATATGCAATATATTGACAGAATAAACTAATGATAATGGAAAAAGAACCTTAGTTCACAACAGTTTTGTTAACTGGTTGAAACTTTTTTGTTAACTTTTTTCCTATTATTACTTTTTAAATTAAATAAAATTGTCTTACATGTAAGGTATTCCAGTTTCATTTATAATGCTTTTGGTGTAAACTTTTAATAAAATAGGATCCCCATGGTTAGTAAGTAAATAGGATCCATAATCACATATGTACTTATAAAACCTTATATGTTAATATACAAATGGTAATATAGAAAGTGTTACATAATTTGCTGTCGTGTGTACAGAAGACTAAACAGGAGAGCAGTGAGGAGGGTGAAGGGGCAGCTGGAGGCCCGAGGGATATCCCAGCAGGCAACCGGCAATCGGGCACACAGCCGCTGCTGGAGGTATTCATCAGGGAAGCTGAGGCTCAACCGTTTGAAGTTCTAATGCAGTTTCTCTACACAGACAAGATCCAGTATCCACGCAGAGGTAGTTTTCCAATTCTTCACATGTTTGGAGTGTACCAGCAGTAACCCCAAGATGAGTAAATTTAATTTTTTTTTTAACATAGGTCATGTCCAGGATGTTCTCCTGATAATGGATGTGTACAAACTGGCCCTTAGTTTTAAGCTTTCCCGTCTGGAGCAGCTGTGTGTGCAGTACATTGAGGCATCTGTGGACCTACAGAATGTTCTCAGTGTTTGTGAAAATGCTAATAAGCTACAACTGGATCAGCTCAAGGTGTGTCTAAAAACAACTGGAACTGCATTAACACCAGCTGCTAATTGGGTTTTAACTGATCTCCAGTGGTTGAGTCCATTTCAACCAAAATAATTCAATCATCATTTCTTCCTTAAATTCGTGCTAACGAAGGACTTCTTCCTACAGGAACATTGCCTTAATTTTGTAGTCAAGGAATCACACTTTAACCAGGTGATCATGACGAAGGAGTTTGAACACCTGTCCACCCCACTGATAGTAGAGATCGTGCGACGAAAGCAGCATCCTCCTCCTAGGTTGTACTCCGATCAGCCTGTGGACATTGGGACTTCCCTGGTGCAGGACATGAAGGCTTACCTGGAGGGAGGCGGCTTGGAATTCTGCGACATTATTCTGCTGCTGGACGGACACCCGAGACCTGCTCATAAAGCCATACTTGCAGCCCGATCCAGGTACTGACGGCACCGGTTTATAAAGCACTTTTTTACTAATACGGAAGCTAAAGCAAATTGTCAGAAATTGTACATACATACTTGTGTAATAATAGTAAGCTCTAAATTCTATTTTAAGTTTTTGCCCAATAATTGATGTTAAATCCCCTTAAACGCTGGCTCCTACTGTTTAAATCAAGAAAACATCACCCTAAACAATCACACACGACTCTCACTTACCAGCTATAGACTTTAATCTCACAATTGAAAGGTATTTTCATAAGTCTATTAGAGCTTTGATGCAATTCAGTGTAATTTTCTAAGTAATAAGTTTAAAGTCATTTGTACTTTAAGAAAAATGTTCTTTAGATTACGATAAAATATGGAAAGACAATGAAGTTAACACCAACGTAACGATGTTTCTCACACTTAATTGCTGTCTCCATCTTTACACCGCAGTTACTTTGAAGCAATGTTTCGCTCGTTCATGCCAGAGGATGGTCAAGTTAATATCTCCATTGGTGAGATGGTTCCAAGTAAGCAGGCCTTTGAGTCCATGCTGCGTTATATCTACTATGGTGACGTCAACATGCCTCCAGAGGATTCCCTGTATCCTTCACTTGACTTGACATTAACCTGCTTCATATTGACTAACTAGATGGAAAAAACATGACCAGGTATGGTAAAAATATGTTCAATAACAAGTGGTATACAACATTTTATGTAGATGTTTAGGTATATTTTGGAATGTTTAAGCTAAAACATGTCATATTTCAGATCAGGTAAAAATTTGAAATGGAGAAGTTTTAACCATCAGCATCTAGGGGCCATTACTGTTAGTTCGTCCTAATGCACTGCTGCTTTGTCTTCAACTTCTGAGTCATTGTGGTTTGCACAAAGTACAACATACATACATACATACTTTTATCATATCAGCAACATAATTTGCATGCAAATGTGCATGTTAAGAGCTGATGAGCAGCTATTTTAGTGTCTAGTTCACATTAAAGCTCTTTGCAAATCTGAAAGTGTTGCAAATATAAATTTTCCTAATTTCCTTGACTCTCGATGAACAGCTATCTGTTTTCTGCACCTTATTACTATGGGTTTTCCAATAACAGGCTGCAGGCTTACTGCAAGCAGAATCTGGAGATGAATGTCACTGTGGAGAATGTCTTGCAGGTATTTACATTTTCACCGGGGGGGAAGCACTGACCTAATTTCACAATGCTGTCCCTTATTTGAAGGTTTTTTTTTCCCCCCAGATTCTGGAGGCAGCCGATAAGACGCAGGCTCTGGACATGAAGAAGCACTGTCTGCACATTATTGTCCACCAGTTCATCAAGGTGGGTGGGCTTGTATCCGGAGCCCTGGGGGTTTGCTGCCCACTCAGTGCAGCTGAGCTAACCCTGTAGCCCTGTCTTCTTAGTGGGAAGCTGACACCTTTGGCCTCTTAGTGGATCACGCTCCATCTTCTGCGTAGTGGGGAGACTGTTTACAGTTGGGCCGGCTGTACAAGCACCTCATCACATAACGATGAGGGTCAGAGTGCCACTCTGATTATTGTTTGTTATTGAGAGGCACAGCAAAACTCTCAATTCTCACCCTACTCCACTGGAGAGTTAGCTCCGTTAAAGTTTCTATTAAGCTTCTTTCTGTTTATCTTCATTTTTCACGCATGAGCAATCAAGTGCTGCTTTTCCTTCTGTTTGACTCATTGTCCTAATTTATTGCTCATTTTTGTTTCGTTTGTTTGCTCTCCTCCCGTCCCAAAGGTATCCAAGCTCCCTAACCTGCGGTCTCTCAGCCAACTGCTGCTGTTGGACATCATTGAGTCTCTAGCTACACACATATCAGACAAACAGTGTGCTGAGATGGGCTCCGACATTTAGGATGACTCCAGCAGCCGAGTTCTTTTCTCTTCTCACAGAAGCCATGCAGCTCCACCTACTTCTAGTCATTCCCTCTTCCCCAGCACTCAGTCGTTTTTTTGTAGTTTTTTTTTACGTTGGACCTTGCATGTCTGTTCCCCATGCAGTAAAGGCCTTTTACCCATGCGGGATCATGTTCTTCTTGTTGGTCACTCTGCATCTCAGTAAGAAAATAAAAACAGATTTTTTTGCTCAGTTACAGCTGTCAAATGAATTTGAAAATTTTATTTTTTTTATGAAACATTTTATTTAAACATGCCAGGTTTTATTCTGCTCAGTGTTAATGCGGCATCTTTTTTTAAAAAATAGATATGCTGTGGACTGTAATTTTGTTCTACTTGTTTCACTAGAAATGTTCAAATGCTGCTTTAAGATATATGCTCAGACCTTTTTATGCAGCTAAATTCAACTAATATTAACAATTTATCCAAATCAATATTCAAAACATGTATTCTCATCTTTGAAATGCCTCAATTAAATCACAATCATTGGGGAATATTTTGAACTTATATCCGTGTTAAAGCTGCTTTTTAAACATCTAGTGTTCTAATTGTTACATGTTTTATTGCTGTTTCTCTTACCATTACTAACACACAAGCTGTCTTAAGCAGCACAGTATACCAATGTGCACATGTCAAACATTTATCCATGAGTTTCATGTATTTATAGCCTTAATAAATCTCATATAGAATGAGACTCTTTGTAGTCGTGTGAATTCCCAAGAAAGTTCAGATGGTGGTTGTGGCACCTTGGACCTCTGGCCCTGCCCCCAGTAGACTTTTTTTTTTTTTTTCAGTAATCTATGTCTCTTGCCTTCATGTAGCATAACCTTTAAGCTACTTTAAAATCCTAAAGTCACCAAGGCAAGTAGATGCCACTGGTTTGATCAGAACGCTGGGACCTGCTCAGTAGTCCTGTTTTGTGACATTCATAGTCTTGGATTGAAACTGGAGCTCCTAAAGTTGAAATCAGATAAAAAACACTTCATAAATATCAAAGCGTAACAGTTTCATCTAGAAGTAGATACTTCATGTATGTTCATTCTTGCACTGAACATCAGCACAAATCTGAAATTCTTTAACAGACCTTTGGCATAAACTTAAGCCATTGCAACCTCTGAAGGTTAATTCTTGTCCTTTAATCCAATTATTCACATGCTTGACAGGTTTCAGTTTCCTGAACCATGTTGCTTGTTTTAAGAGGGTCTCTACACCTCTGTAACATACAACCTTGAGGATTTTAATTTACTTAAGTGCACATAATTAAAAATTTATAATTGTAATAAGTTGAATGACAGTTTTTACGCTAGACAGGCCAACCCTAAACATTTTAGTATGACTTGAATAAAATGCAAAAATATCAAAATGTTGCACTTTGCAAACTTCCTTTTTGGCCGTTTTTGTTTATACGATATTTATATGATTATTAAAACTGTTTGACCTAAATACTGAGGCACTAGACTATGTTTTTTTTTTTTTTTTTTTACTTAGCTGTAAGTAGAACTGCAAGACCTGTAAAGACCCATAGTGGAATTCACAAAGTACTGGGCTCTTTGGGACTCTGTTGTAAGTACCGCAGCGAGCACAAAGTGCTATTCATAGTCCAGATAGATGAGATGCTTGGCAAATCTTAAGCTCCTCCTCCAATTTCCTTAAAGTGTAAATATGAAAAACTAAACTAATGCCCATGATGCATAAGTAACATCAGTGAAATGTTTCTTCTGAAATAATTACAACTTTAAAACATGCAATGAAGTCACTTTATCCCTGTTGTGTCCCCCCACCACCACCATGCCCAGCCTACTCATGTTTCATTCATTTAAGTGCACTTGTGCACACACATACAGCCCAGAATCCCTTTGGATATATCCGATTTCATCTAAAAACAGAGGTCATTGTTTGGCATGATGAGGCTGAGCACCGAAACAAAACAGTATGTCTGTTGTCATGCCACAGCTCGGGATAATCTCCCATTTATCAGGTGCATTTTCTTAAGGAAGATGAAGAAGTGGGTTGTCCAGGTTGGTCCTGCCACCTCAGCAGGTGGGACGGGCTACTGAGCTACCCCAGATCTCTCAACCTGTTACACTTTCCTGGACTGCTGAATCACTGCACACGGGCAGAAGATGGTTTTTCTAACGACTAAAATTATGCAGAGGACTGCGCTCTTTGTGACGTTCGGCGGTTTGGTCACCTCTCTGATCACCACCTTCCTTCCGTTTTGGAAGACGATGAACTCTGAGCTGAATGAGGTGGAGAACTGGTTCTCTGGGCTGTTTCACACCTGCCTTTACACAGAGGAGGTGGGAATCCAGTGCAAGGCCTATGAGTCCGTCCTGGGACTGCCGAATGACCTGCAGATCTCCAGGGTGCTCATGTCCGTCTCCATAGGTACTGGAGGTTTGGCTGTGATTGTTGCCTTCCCAGCTCTGGAGGGGGTTGAGATGTGTGTAGGGCAGCCTGGCCAGAAGCGAGTGCTCCTAATCCTCAGCGCGGTGCTGTCCCTGGTGTCAGGGCTCACCACTCTGGCTCCAGTCTCCATTGTGGCCTACACAACTGTTGTAGACTTCTGGGATGAGGGGTTTCCTGACGTGATGCCACGCTGGGAGTATGGCGAGGCAATGTTCTCTGGGTGGTTTGGAGGTTTGGCTCTGGTCATCGGAGGGACCTTGTTCTTTGTGGCAGTGTGCATGGGGGACTACGACCAGCGATCAGCGAGCATGCCAAGTAGCCCACAGCTGAAGCGCAGGACACAGCACTACCTGAAGACAGAGGTGTTATAGATTTTCTTATGGTCACATGTTTCTGCATCTGCGCACTGATGTACTTCACGTGGAAGCCTTCACTGTGTTTACTGACTGACGGAGTTACGTTTGAGCTCACTCAATATCTCTGACAAGGATGTTTCTAACAGAAATCATCTTAGAAGTTGCTGCATTTGTTCCTTCTTATAAACGTTTTTTGGAAGGAAGCCTGTCTCCATCAAGTGACGCAGCTGTAACGAGAATGAAAAACTATTAAAGAAACGTAAGATTACAAGCAACTGCTTGTTGTTTTTATTGTTTTAAAGTCTACAGGGCCTATATACTAGATTTGGGGGTGTTTGTTTACCAGTAGCCACATACACTGACACACAAAAATTAAGTTGAACACTAATGAAAGTTGACCAACTTGAATCCATATTTTCATCTGTGAACGACTTGTTCCATTTTCTTGCCTCTGTTAATCTGGATTCATTGGTTACTGCAGCTCTCGCTGGCCCCCTGCAGAAGACAGACCCTCTGTATTTCAATTAAACTGACGTAGCGGTGATGTGAGGTGTCAGCGGTCATCTTGTTGTACATCTGCGCACACTGCCGACTCTGGCTTCCACTCAAACATGCTTTTACAAGTGCTCGAACACACGCAGAGAGCAACACAAACACACAGACAGTGGAGCACACATGCACGTGTCAGCTGTCAGTACATTGTACAAGCAGTCTGTGTTTACTGCATGAGAGTGCTGGGGAAATTTTATATTAGGTGTAAGACTTGGTTCCAGGAATTACTGAAAAAAAAATGGGGGGGGGGGCACAGTCCCCTCCACCGTGGGAGCATAAGGAATGGAAATATCTTGGGAGCTCATTTCTATAAGACCCTGTATACCTTTTTAATCCTGCTCCACCCTGCCGCTGACTGAAACTAGGATTTACTGCACCAACTGCACTTTCACTCTTTCTCCCCCTGCCGCTGCACACCCTGAAGGATGTCTAGCACACACACACACACACACACACACATACTCACACACACACACAGTAGTTTTCATTCCTTGTGGGGACTTTACGTTGACCTAAAATTATTTGTTGGAGACTCATCATAACTTTATTATTAACAAGTACTTGCCTCACCCTAGGAAACAGGTGATTGGCCTAAAATTAAAATTTTACACATTGTCCAAAAATTGTGAATGTGTAGGCAGCATTTGGTCCACACATAATGAGTACCACATGGTGCACACACATACAAACACATGCACTAACAGCATATTTGGTGTTTCTAACGTGCACCAGTCTAAAGGCTCGAGGTTACGCCTCCTAAAGGTCAGTACAAATCCAACAAATGTCAGACTTGTTACTTTCAACAATAGCTGCACAAAGCGTGCACAGTACACAGGCAGAGTGATAAGTGGACGGTCGGAGCATGCAGTGCAGCGGGGAGAGCAGCGAGTCTTTGATCAGGCTTCACTGGTAAGTCAAGTCTTTGACATCTGAAGGCGAGGCTGAAAGGACCTGAGCAGAAAAAACAGCAAGCATAGAGAGAGAGAGAGAGAGAGAGAGAGAGTGTGTTTGGGAAAGAGAGAGGAGGGGTGGGAGGACGAGAGCAGGGACCGGTGAGAATTCATGCTGTGTTAGCATCCCCTCAGCAACTCCATCAATACTGCATACAGCTGGGAAACTGGCAAAGGTCCTCCGTGCTGCATTTGCAGGCTCGGCCAGCAAAAGGGAGCAACTCCCCCGATCGTCCGGCTCAGTCTGCTCTGCAGGAGGGGGGCTCTGTGAGGGGCACACACACACACACACACAGACACACACACACACACACACACACACACACCAGAGCCTGTGCTGCATCAAGAGGCTGAAGAGGAGAGCGCAAGAGGGTACAGAGGGATTCACAGACAGGGAATACTCCAGTGGAAAGAGCCAATCCCGGAGAGGGGCATGATTGTTGGAGACCCATGTGCTAATATGCTACCGGGCTCTGCAGGGGAAGCTCAGTACCAGGGAGTTTGACTGGATCTCAGTGCACCTGCTCCATGTTCAGGGGTAAGCTGATTTATTCCTGTTACAGTCAGAGAAATTAAGTTTACTGCTTTTAATATGAGAAGTGTGTGTGTGTGTGTGATCAGACTGGTCTCTCCCAGTGTAGATATTTTGCCTGCATTGCACTCGAATGGAAGTTGTTTGAGATTTGCTGCACTCTTCCCTGGACAATCCTATAGGCTACTGTGGTGCAGTATATGAATGGAAATTACAACGCACAAACACAGAGCCTCACACTTTACAGCACGTATCATGTCTGATCACTTTTTCTGCCAGACCAAACATTCTCCTGTGGATCTCAGACACTCGGCTTAACTCTTTGAAAAAAGTCTCAGATTATATTATTTCCTGCTGCTTTTGTGTGTGTGTGTGTTTGTACATACTGAGAAACTGTTCAGCAGCACAAGTGTTGTACAGCTCCTCTGTAGGGGTGTACACCCCTCTGTAAACCACAATTATAGTTTTCCATGACATCATGGAGAGGTTATTGCTCAAAGCAGCGGCAAAATAACCTGATATGACTCGGTAGAGCCATTGTTCACCAGCTTGGTGAACAAAATTCAGCTTCTTGTAAAACAGTAGACAGTGATGAATGACACTATGAGCTTTGTTTTCTTGAGCCACGTGGCACCCACAGTAAGTACTGCTCTCAACACTGAAGGTTTGTTTAAAGCTTTAATTTTTTTAATAATAAAAACTAGACTCACACATTTTTGCTGCTGGTTAATAATCCACTCTTTCTAGCCACAAGAAGCTGTTGTCACGTCAGCTCCTATTGTCTCCAATACAATTTAACTCGAAGGAAACTAACGTAACTGCACAAACTTGGTCAAGAATGATGCGAAGGAACTTGGTCACACACACTAGAGCGTCTTACATGGGGACTGTGGTGACTGTAATCTGCTTTTTTCTTTCATAGAGTAAACAGAAGTAATTCCACACTTTCTTGGTATTTCGGGGAACATCCAGATGACTAGTTTCATCTAACTTCAAACATGGCTTGGGACACTTACTCACCTCTCTCGTCCCTTCTGCCTCCTTCCACGGGGGATGTTCAAAATATAAAAAAAAATGCCAAAACTCTAACAATTTGAGCCTCCTCGTCCTTTACACACAAACAAAATGCTTATCCGTTAACGGCTTGGTAAAGGAGCACTTGGGTGTAAGAGTCAGTTTACGCAATCAGTGGACAATTCTTTGGTCTTATCTCGTATTAAACTGGGAGTGAGGAATGAGAGGTGTGGTCACATGTTCAAAGTTGGGAGCTGTTGTCCTTTATCAGCTGAGGATCACAGTGGCCACAGGCAAATACTGTACATGCTAAGCTCGAGTGTGAATGTAAGACAAGTTCCACCATTAGGACCTAAATGAGCCACTTAGCCAGCGGCCGTTCCTGTAAACCAGGGGCAGCCACATGTCCGGGGCCCAGAAAGTGCTGTAAAGTCACAGATTATTAACAGGAAGCGATTAAATGTCCACTTTGTTTATCACATGTTGCGACATCTGTTTTTTTTGCTGCTTGGGTTTGTCTTTTCGGATCAGGTTGGTTTGCGGCTGTGAGGAATAAGTGGATATTTGATGTGTGTCGGAGCCAAGGCCTGCTGTTCTGATGGGAGGCGTTGCTTCTAGTACGGAGTGACGGCTCTTTCTGACTCGTAGACATTTCGATGAAGGTCGAGTGCAGTGAAATACTTACGTGACCCTCAGTGCACAAGCACTTTGCTGCTTTCCCCCCCCTCGGCTTGTCCGCAGACTGGCCTCCTCGCCATCAGCTATAGGAGCTGCACATTGCTAATTCTCCCCTTTAACATTCCAGCATCAGGTATTACATTTGCCAGGAAGTGAGTGAAACTGACAGCTTGTTTGCAGGCAGGATTAGTAGCACTGCTTGGGGACAGGCCCAACAGCGAGAAAGCGGGATCTGCGTCATATGTTGTGAAGGACCAAATCTGCTTAACCTACTTTACTTTCGCACAAAATATCTTGGACCTGCTGGAACTCCAGGATGGCAGCTCTTTACCGTCCAATTTGTTGTTCATCAAATTTGTAGTAGAAACAAATTATTCAAGGAGAAAGAAGGAAAAAAGCCTTGTGATCCTAGTCCCCTCTCCCTTCTCTCAGCGTATTGTGGTTCAATATGTTGCTCTCTGCGTTGGGTAAAACAGACACGTTTTAAAGGCTCGGCTGCGTTAACTTGGCTCTTGACTGAATGCAGGAGAATGTAAGTGCTTGGCACAAAGATTCGGATGAACACCAGCCAAAAAAAAGGTGGGAGATGCTCCATGTGTTTAATCTGACAACATATTTGAGCCAAAAATTATGATTGGCTCTAATATACGTTTGTGCCATAAATGTTATAACAAGGATCTGTTCAGAGAGCGATGTCTCAAACTAGGAAAAGCCAGTTTGATTTGCTGTTTAGAATGTTTAGTCCCGTCCTTCCCAACGTAGGGGTCATGCCCCTCTGAACGGTCACAAGATGAATCTGTGTCTGGTGATTTAAGAAGGAAGGAAAGAGGGAACTACACAATTCTGCAACACAAATCTGTAGCAGTGTTTTGTTTTTGGCGCTTTACCTTTTTGGACAGGAAACAGTTTCAGTTTAATTGAAACCGTGAACAATGTTTAGAGGGGAAAGTTTAGTGGGAGTGATGACAGGCGGCTCGACCAACTCTATCACTGATTTACCTTTCCACAGTTTATTCTGTAAAGTCACTAGCCGCTGTAGTAAAGTAAAAGCTTTTTCCCTAATGTGATGGAATCAAACTAGGAAGTGGTATAAAATTTTATATGTATTAAATTTACTCGAGTAAATTACTCACCACAAGCAAACACATAGTTTACATTCTTTCTCAGCTCCAGTGTTTTGGCTCAATCAGAGGATATTTTTTCCATTTCTCATTTGCTCTTGGGAACTTTTTTCGAAGCAGTGCTCCCCATTCAACAATGCTCACTTTTTTCTGTAGTTCAAGCACATTGAGATGTGCTCAGAATATCAAGCAGGTCTTTTGATTGTACCTCAGAAGGATAGTTTGGTGATGGATTGCACCATGTTGAGTGATACACCGGTCACCCTGTGCCCGCTCAGGTTCGGAGCAGCCTCTGCTCTTTGAGTTACCACCTGCTGTATGTGCATGTGCACCAGGGCTGGCAGAAATGTGAGGGCAACATGGCAACTAAAAAAAAGGGGGAATGCTGAAACTCAAGGGGCCCCTGCTTCCCTTTAAAGTGCAATGTGACGAGAAAGTTAATAGGTGTCCGAGTGCTGTTAATATTTAACGGTTTCCCATGCAATATGCATGAGCAAAGGTAACAGTGTGTGTGGAAATGTTCCCAATTAACACAATTGCTTCCTTTTTACAAGCACTAATGTTTTTTAAAAGACACAAAGAGAAAATGTTTTAAGTGGTTCTCCTCAGCAGTTTGAGCTCGTGCCCTTAGGACCCTTCAGTGCAACATCAGCCACTTTTTTTCCTGATAAGTA
Source organism: Channa striata (assembly GCA_033026295.1). Lineage (NCBI taxonomy): Eukaryota > Metazoa > Chordata > Actinopteri > Anabantiformes > Channidae > Channa > Channa striata. The sequence goes on from CM065178.1 coordinate 7,087,611, forward strand.
ACACAAACACAAATACAATCAGTGACTGCGACTGATTACAAGAACAAGAACCATAAAGAAAGTTTGGACACGTGAGGGTTTGGTCAGTTTGAAAGACACAACTCTAAATGAAATCTAACGTTTCACACCGAAAAGACACAATAAGCAGACAGTTTGTAAAAATGGATCACGTCAATTACATTTGAACCTCTTACATCAGGACACCGTTCGTCCTGTTATTAGACTTTACACCCACGTAATCAGTGCTGATTATTGACGATGTTGTGCCCTCTGTCCATGCAGATTATGTGGAGGAGATGACGTGTGCAATGGCCAGCTTGGACCTGCAGGATCTCATGCACACACTCCTGTGTTATCAGCACCTCCCTACAAAGCAGCCCAGCCCGAGGATCTGACTGCGCCTCCCCTCCCCCCCCCCCCCCCCCCACCCCCTCTCCCTGGGTGTCCCTCAATCTTGGGCCCACCATGGGAGGATGCTTCTCCAAACCCAAACCAGGTAACCAAGACGTCTGCCCGTATGCTCTCTCTCTCTCTCTCTCTTAGCCTGGTGAGTTCGGTTTAAACAAAAACACCAAAGAAGCAGAAAAAAAACCTGGTGCAGGTCTGTAGAGTCCTCTCAGCCTTATGCACTAGTATACAACAAATTCTGGAGTTTAGTTATTGTTCCATTGGTTTAAAGGTATGTTGAAATAACCCTGTGTATTTATTGTTGCTGCTCCGTGTTCATGTTGTTTCGTCCATCACTGAACAAAGTGTCCTGCTAGTTGTACTTCTAGAAGAAACTGACGTTATTGTCGCAATGACAAAATCCATCAGCATATTTTGACTTTTTACTTTTAAATTAGATTTTTACAGTAAGAAACTCCTTTGCATTATAACACTCATTTCATCAGTCCTTGTAATTGTTGTAAAGATAAGGTAGTAGGAATATTGGTCTGTTGAACAGTGAGTCCTTTGAATTTTTTCAGTATCATACATTGTTGTCCATCAAACATTTTATCATTTTAACATTGACAATAAATCTAGTTGAAAAAACACCTCCTCTATGTACGAATCAGTTATTTTTAATAAATATATATTTAGGCACAGTTTGTCAATTTGAAGCTACCTACTGCCTCCAAATCCTGTTTCACGTCCTCTTCGCCTCCTCTGATTGCAATATAGAGTTTTGTGTGGGAGGAATTTCAATGCTCTCTGAGGTGTCTTTGGTCGAGAGGATTACGTACTGAGACACCAATATCAAAATATGGAACTCTATGTGTATTTATTTCAGTGCTAGCGGGCTAAGAGATTAGCTGTTATGCACTCAAGGCTCCTTTTTCTGCTGTACAGAGACACAGAAGCTTTGACATCGAGCCACAAATTTACTGCATCACGTGGAGAAAAGAGACAAATATGAGGGAGTAGTTGAGTGTATGTACATGATGCAACTGCTGACTGTCAGGAGTCTGACAACTAACAAGCCAGTGTCTGTCACAGTGTGACCTCAAACCACCAAGGGTCAGCAGCAAATCATCACAGTGGGAAAGATTTTAGACCGTTCCACAGATTTTACATGTTTACATGAGGAGTCTGAAATAAGCTCTTAACAATTATGAAGAGGCAGGAAGAGGCGGTTGTAGCACAGTTTCCGCTGATATTCTCCACATATTCTGGATTAGCTGAACATTTAAAGCAAAATGTCAAACAGCTCATGCTTTATTATGCTGTGAAAAGTGAGCTTATAACTTTGTAAAATTAGTTGTCAAACATCCTTAAAGTAAACCATTAGATGTAAAACCATCTCACCCAAACTATAAAACCTTTTAAAAGACAGTAGCCACTTTATTAGGTACACTTTGGTGAAGTTAATGCAGTCAGTCACGAAGGAAAGTGATAAATATATGAATTGATAGTAATAGAACGGCCAAACAAAGATGTGAGATGGTGATTAGTTTGCATTGATAAAACTAGGAGAGGTGTGGTGAACAAGGCATCTGACATAACGTATGTTTAACTTTGCATGACAAATATAACGGTTGGCTGCTCTGAGGCCTTAAATTAAAACATGAGGTCTAAATCGAGGATTCTCTCAATAAAAAGCCAATACATTATGCAGTTATACATTTGTGTAAGCGTGAGTAAATTGGCACCATGACCTGATCCACTGAGCGAGGGAGGGAGAGCGATGCAACATGGCACGCTGCTCTCCTCATTTGCATAAAACTGTGAAAAAGTGCAGAAAGGTAAAAATTATATTTGAAGATCATCTAAATAAAACATGTTGATCCTCTAAACACAAAAAAATAAAATAAAGGCATTTCAGAGATTCTTTTTTGTATATGTTCTAAACCAGATAAGGTTTAAGGACTCATCAAACGCAGCCCTGGGGAGGTGATGTCCCATTTCGCTGCAGAGTTTAGAGATTCTCTTCAGCTGTGGAAAAGCGTTTTCTTTCTTTTCTCCGGCAAATGCACTCACTATTATGATTTTCCATCGATTTTAATTAAGACTTGCTCAGCAGGAGAAAATTCCAGCCAGATTACTGTGTAAGAACTGGATGATCAGCACATTTTTCCAGCCGAACAGATAAAGCCTGCTGCAGCGAAAAAGGAGTTACACAACCATTTTTAAGGTTCACAAACAAAGACCCAATGGCAGCGCATCACATCTTCAGAGACAACTGAACATGTCTCAAAAGATGCTGTTGTGTCAAAGACTGTCTTTATGAAAGCAGCGATACTGTGTCGTACACAAACATAACTGTTTAAGCTGCTCTGCTTTTTGTTCCTATATGAAAATTATTCCAACATTGAAAAGTATTGCTATCTTGTCAAAATCATATTTTAGACTTTATTTAGATGCAGGTTGAAAGACAAATTAGTAACGGGGGAATTGTTTGGTTTTTTTTGACATTTTCTGGGCTTTTTGCAGACGACATCTTTATAATCTTGTGCAAATAGCAACAGCAACAGCATTCACACGCATAAGCAGGTCTTTCCACCTATGTGTAATTTTCTATTTAGATGATCTGGATTTATATTAAATGTTAATTAGCTGAATAACAACTCTACATATGCTATTTTACAGTAGGTAGAAAAAGAAGAAAAGAGTAAAAAAATAAAAAAAGTCAAGGTTGTCCTTACACACTATTCCCTTTGCCTGTTTCCCTTTTTCATTTGTTTCTATTGTGGATCTGTCAGAGTCAATTTGTCCCTCTTCCAGTACACTGGAGGGAAAATAACAGGGGGCACGTTTAAAGGGATAATGCTTTTGTCCTCTTGATAGTTGCCATCAACGCTGTGTTCATGTTTCTTAAACAGCTTTCAGTTCTATTCATGCTTTAATAGAACCATGTGCAGCGTGTTCAGGTCAGTCGGACGTTTTCTGAGCGAAACGTGTCTGTGTTGTGCAGTTGAAGTCAAAGTGGAACTGTCTCTCCTGGAGAAGGAAAAAGAGGTGGACGGGCTGTCACCTAATGGCAAGGCGAGCCCCTTTGCAGACTGCAGACCTAACGGAGCCCTGGGACACGGGTCTGATGACGACTCTGCTCAACTACCACTCTACCACAAACCACGGGATTATGTGGAGGCCTCCGTCTGCCATGTTAAAGATCTAGAAAATGGACAGTAAGAACTTTTCTTAATACGCAGACAGCCCAAATAAATCCAGATGCATGCAAGTTAACATAGCACAGACATGCTTAAAATATAGTCAAAATAATTTAGCAGAGATGACTTAAATTTCAGCATTAAATGTTCCATTCAGTGCATCCTAGACATAGCCTGTCATTTTCTTCTAAACAGCAGACACACTTGAAAATTGTAAGACCCCGCAAATCAACAGTTTTTGTGTGTTGACAGGATGCGGGAGGTTGACTTGGGGAGCGGCAGAGCATTGTTGATCAAAGAACACGGGGAATTCTCAGCCTTGGGTCACAAGTGTCCACACTATGGGGCGCCCCTGGTCAAAGGTGACTGATTTGTTTGAGTTACTGTATGTTTGACGGTGTCAGCAACAGGCTGTGTATCATTCATTCTCTGCTTTTCCAGGTGTGTTGTCCAAAGGACACGTGCGCTGCCCCTGGCACGGCGCATGTTTTAACATCGCAACAGGAGACATCGAGGACTTCCCTGGTTTAGACAGCCTGCCTACCTTCCAGGTGACCTCCCTCCGCTGGTGCTGTCTCTTAACACACACCCTGCTTTGTCATGTCTCTGAGCACGTCAAAGAGTGCACACACTGATCATATCTTTTGGCTCCAGGTCAGAGTTGAAAAGGACAGGGTGATTATTCGTGCAAACAAGCAGGTAACCAGAAATAAATACGTGGATTGATTGGAGCATTCAGGAAAAATAAGGTGATTATGTGACTTATCTGAGATCATCTGAAAACATTCTCAGGCTCTACAGTCACAGAAAAGGTCAAAGCCCATGGCCCGATGTTCGGCAGTGATTAACTCCAGCACAGGCTTCAGCCACGTTGTCATCATTGGCTCAGGTTTGTGTGATTCGGTCCCTCTTCGTTCATTTAATGCTGCTCTTGTTGGTGTGAATTGGGTGAATCTGTCTACAGGCCCAGCAGGTCTGGTGTGCGCAGAGACACTGAGACAAGAGGGCTTCACTGATCGCATTGTCATGTGCACCATGGACAGACATCCTCCGTATGACAGGCCTAAACTGAGTAAGGTTTGTACACAGACCCCGACCACATAAGCTGAGGTTACGTAACAGACTGCAGAGGTGGTGCTTCGGTCAGTGGAGCTAAAACAGGAGCTAAAGACCTTCACAGCGGCAAAGCGTGGCTCGGGCAGACAGTCATAAATGAAAAAAGAAAAAGACTTTCCATTATAGGAAATTGGTGAATACGTAGCAGCATGCAGTCTAAAGGTCAAATGTCGTTTTAGGTTGTTGGAATCGCACACAGTGAGAATATTTGATAAATGAAATCTCACCAGTTTCCTCTGGAGCCTTCAGTTGTAAATCGAGCTGCTGGAGTTTGTAGAAATATAGATCTCCAGATTTCCATTTATTCTGAGCATGGTGAACCACCTGTCATCCATGTTGGTTCAAAAGTTGAGAATAGTCCGTGCTTGACCTCGGAAAAAGCAGCTGACAAATAAGAAGTAACTTGAAGTGAAGGTTTTGCTTTTTCTTTGTGATGAATTTTTAATTGGCGTACTCAACACTAACTCTCTCGACCTTAGTCCCTAGAGAGCACAGCTGAGCAGCTGAGACTGCGCTCCACGGACTTCCTGCAGGACCACGACATTGAGCTGTTCACGGAGAAAGAGGTGAAGACCACTTAGTGATGGTTGATGACATAATCATGGAAAAGCTTCATTGAAATGGCAGCTTTTTATCCTTTACTGAACTCGTTAGCACCCGAATCCCATTTCCCAAAAAGTTTGGCTGGTGTCAATTCACAATGAGCACATTAGAGATGCATCCATACATGCATCCATGTTTGGACGACTGTTTAACTGTGTATATGCTTTAGGCTGTAGCAATAGATGTGAAAACACGGACTGTGACCTTTGAGGATGGCCTGAGAATGGAGTACAGGAAACTCTTTATTGCTACAGGAAGCAAGTAAGGAAAAGCACTCATATCTCAATCAAGCAGCTAATTATCAAGTTATTAAAGTGACACCTCATTTGCTTTCATGTCCTGCCATAAAGACCCAAACCAATGAACTACAAAGGCAAAGACGTCCAGAACGTGTTTCACCTCAGGACGCCAGAGGATGCAAACAGCATAGCAAGGCTGGCCAATAACAAGAATGCCGTGATTGTGGGAACATCATTTGTGGGTGAGAAAAAAAAACACACGTATGAACATCGTGTTGACAAAGACATGGTGAAAGCACAAATACGCTGATGATGAATCTTAAAAATATTTATCAAACTTTTATGAGCGGACTTTGGCATGATTCAAATAAGTATGAGTTGCAGCGTTTTACTTTTAGTTTGATAAGTGAGACCAAACGTCGAGTCTTTTTTTTCTCATTAAATTGATTGATTCATTGACCCGTCATGTCCTTTACCTCTGATTTATTTATTGCAGATATTAATTTTGTGCTGTTTTTTTGTTGCTTTGGCAGGTATGGAGGTGGCTGCAGCTCTAACTGACAAGGCCCACTCTGTCTCTGTCATTGGGATTGAGTCAGTCCCCTTTAAAAAAGCTCTCGGGGAGAAAGTAGGCAAAGCCATAATGAAGGTGGGGGTCCCTCCTGGGAAATTACGCCTATCAAACTCACAGCCTGTGATTAAAATGCAAATCATGTTTTTCTGGAGTAACCGCAAATCCTTCCGTTAGCAGTCGCTGCTCATACTGGACGTGTGTTTACTAAACCGTTCATTTCTTCTGTGTTTGCAGCTATTTGAGGCAAACAGGGTGAAGTTCTACATGCTGAACGAAGTGTCCGAGATGATTGGCCATCATGGACAGGTATTCAGAAAGTGAGAAAAACAGCATGACATGATGCTCGACGATGATGGAACGTTGGACAGGAAACACAAAACTAACTAACATGCCATTTTTCACATTCATCCAACTTTTGATGATTTGGTTTGACTTTATTTCCGTTTCACTGTATATAGGATTAAATGACTAACGTACAAATTCACTTTCCAGTTTGAAAAACAAGTGTACAAAATAACATTCTGACATCCAATGAAGAGTTTTCATAGCAAAAAGGTCGGCTTCATAAGCAGTGTGAAGTGTAGTATGAACAGATTTGAGTGACAAACCCGACAACATCACACATTGTGCAACGATCTTCATTCAAATGCTTCAGAACTCAGACGCTGTTGGACGTGTCTCCTCATCACTCGACAGTCAGTAGTTTACTGAGCCGTACCAAGGACACCACTGTCTGTCCCTTGATGCATAAGTCAAACTTATAAATTTAGCAAACTGTATCCTAGGTAGGATGTGATTTTGTTTGTATGTTTGTATGTTTTCAGGGCCTTTAAGAATGATCTCCATTTTGTGTTCAACAACTTAGAGCATGTGGAACCTGTTAATATATCGATTTACAGTCTAGTGCATGGACTGGACACTTTGTTTTTCCTGTTGCACAGCTGAAAGAGGTGGTGCTGAAGAGCGGGAAAGTCCTGCGGGCGGACATTTGCGTCATCAGCGCAGGTGATGTCGGACATAATGTAAAATGCACCTTCTTTTAAATCTGTCCACAACGGGACATTCATAGATGATGAAACTCCTTTCTGACGCTGTTCTCCAACTGCAGGCAGTGTTCCTGCGACAGACTTCCTCAAACAAAGCAGCATCCACATGGACTCCAGGGGCTTCGTCACAGTCAACAAGGTATTCTGGGAAAACGTCTACACAACCTCAAATGTTGTTGTTCCCTTTTCTTCATTCGCTGCTCTCGCCGTCCTCCTAGGTGATGCAGACTAACTGCGATGGGGTGTTTGCCGGAGGAGACGTGGTGGTGTTTCCTTTCCCGCCACGCAACAACAAGAAAGTGAACATCTCTCACTGGCAAATGGCTCATGTTCATGGTGAGTGTGTGTAGCTTCATCCTGACGGCAGTGACAAGGTGACGAGTGAAGACAAGCATGTCAATGTTTTCTGCTTTCAAACATGCCGACAGGGAGGGTGGCAGCTCTCAGCATGATGGGCAGAGCCACGGAGATCAAAACCGTGCCTTACTTCTGGTCGGCCATGTTTGGAAAGACCATCCGCTATGCAGGTACGTCGGCCTTTTATCCACCTGCACGTTGTCTGTGATACAAAGCAAACCTGTTTCCCACCGTTTCCCTGGGAATTGCACTTACTACGCTGCCATCTAGCTGTTCACCTAAACATGGACGCCTACGACTGAGAATCAAGCATCAATTAGTTTGTTTTTCCATCGTCTGCATAGGTTATGGTGATGGATTTGATGATGTCATTATTCAAGGAGATCTGGATGAACTGAGATTTGTAGCATTTTATACCAGGTAACAGTGTTTTCTGTTTAATATTGATGTTAATTTAAGGTATAATGGAGCCGTATTTAATAACTGTATTTTTTAAATGATAAAATGTTTACTTATGTTTTATTGATAGTTTCTTATTGTTTCTTTCATCTATAGAAGTGAGGAAGTGGTAGCAGTTGCCAGCATGAACTATGACCCCATTGTATCGCGAGTGGCAGAGGTCTTAGGATCTGGAAAGACGATCAAGAAACGAGATGTGGAGTAAGTCTCCTTCCAAGATTTCAATCTTGGGGTCCCGGTTACAAAAGCTGTTACTGTTCGGTCTTTAGGTTTCTCAGGTTTCATGACAAATGTTACCACTCTGTCAGAAAATGCAACAGGTTTTGGAGCTTGTGACTTTATTCACATGGAAAGTCCTAGACGTCTTAGCGTGTCACAGTACAGTTCTACAGAGCAATTATTATTATTATTATTATTGCTATTTTGTGTGCGTCATTATTATTACACTAACATCTTATTTTATGAGTTTAATATTTTTTATCAATTTCTGTAGAATTTTTTTTTAAATACTTAATTTAACTTAATTTAATGAAAATATTACAGTGTATTAAAGACAAAGTTTGTGGACAGCGTCACAAATTGCTGGTTACTGTAACCAACAAATTAAGTTTTTAACAATGTATAAACAATGTTTTATCACAGCAGTTAAAATGATAATACCTTATTTTTATATGTGTTTACATTGACATTAGTGTTTTATACTGCTATGAAAAATTTAAGGTATTCCAAAGAATACTAATGCATGCAAAGAGCTCTCTTGAGATTACTTTGAAAATTATTACATTATTTGAGAATCACTGGACCTGTAAAGTGTTATCAAATTATAACGTCCCTGTATGACTTTCTATTGTTATGTACGTTTCTGTGCTTTGTCACTATATTTTTGGACTAACTTGACTGCAGCCGTCATCGTTTTGTTTGTGTCTTTCATTTCTAATATTGCAAACCAAAAATTGAAGGATGTTAGCACGACTTGGCAAGTATGGACAAATATGAGCTTTCTCTTTTTCCCCCTCATTTCACTCATAAATCACCACTTGGAGTTGGCACGTACCAAAACTGCTTTCTGTAGGTGTCTAATTGCAGTTTTTTTTGCGTTGTAGGACTGGAGACATTTCTTGGCTGATCGACAAAGGCTCTCAATGACTTCACATCTGAAGGTCCCAAAGGACAGTCCACAGGCCACCTCCATATGGACACTTATGGTGCTGAGACACTGAGCAGCTATCCCAGTCTGGACACACACTCCCAAACACACACCCTGAGGACAGGACCGTGTCAGTTTGAGACATACTTCCCTGAAGATGACACCGAAACTTGCTCTTGTTCCTGAAAGACACTTGATGACAAACACATGGTCTAATTACACTGAATCACTGTTTTGTCATATTTCACAACAAAGCAATATTGGATTCAGCTTCTGTGCTGCTGTGGAATTTAACTACCTGTACACTTTGTTTATAAGAAGCCGGGGGCGGGCTTTGACATTTTTGTACAAATAACATTGTATATAGCTATAATCCTGAATGCACTGTAACACAATAAGAACAGACAATTTGAACAGAATTTTTTTTTTAAGTTTTAAATAACAGATTTGGTCGTAAGCTCGAATACAGACCTTAGATCTGCATGGTATAACCTACTGTAATATAAATAAAAATTACACCCCAAAGCAGAAATATTTCAAAGTAGATGCACACGAAGCAAACAAAGCTTAAATCTCCAACAATGCATAATGTTTCAGGAGAGTCCTGCAGCTTTACACGACACATTAACACACACACGTGCAGCTTTAATTTGTGATAAGTTACAATGTTTAGGATGACAACATACCTCTCCTTATCCGTTGCCTTGCTAGTAGATTGCACAAATGAAATTCTAATCATACCTTGATTACACTCTAGTGCTTGCAAAGTAGATTTATGTATTTTCTAACAAACAGATATTTCCCCGTTAGACAAATTCATAAGTAGCTTAGTTTTATTTTTGATAGCCGTCACTTCCATAGGGACATTGTGTGTTACTAACTCAGGGAACTGAGGTTTGTGGCCTGGGCTTACTGGGGTTACTTCTGCAAGCAGAGACAAATATGTTGCTTAATTTCTTTCCCCAGTTATTGTAAATTCACTTACTCTATAACTTTCATTCAGAATGTTTGCAGTGTTTAGTGGATATTAAACCAGATGCTTGTTTGACAATCCCAAAATACTTGAGCCCTGACACGTAAGTTAACATATGCATCAGTCTTCCTACAGAGAAGCCTGGGTGGCATTTTTATAACTAAAACTTTGAAATAAAAGTCTTCCAACAGTGATGGCTTATTGCTTTATGGAATCAATCCACATGATGTATGTCTGAATGGTAAATATTTTCATCGGTTGTTTTGATGTCCATTGTTTTCACTTTAAAAACCGTGAAACGGCAGCTAGTACAGTAGACGTACGTATAAAACATTTTAATGTTTTCATAGAAGTCACAGAGCTTAGTTTGGACATTTCATTCTTTGAGTCGGGTTAACTATAAAGTATTTCTCAGCAGATCAGCCGAGTCTGGCTTTCCAAAATGTTTTCACAAAATGATACAAAACAGATGAATTCACACACAAGTTTCACTAAAGTAATGAAATGTCTCGTAAAACATTCGTCTAACAACACGCATACCTGGGAAGCATATAACACACACAATCCAAAGGGACATTGTTTACAATAATATTTCAAACCCAGAGGCCCGTTACATTATTTTAAGTTAAAAGTAGGGATGCAGCAATCTAACTCCCAATACTGATTCTGGTACTTCAGCTTCCACTTTCTAGATAATTCATCAAAGTTTTCTGGGAGGGACATCTGTGTCACTGGGACCATTTTATCTGGGGTAAAATGAAGCCAGTGCCTGCTGCGGTACCAGAGACCAGCAGACCACCATAACCTACAGTAGAGAATCAGACAGGTGCATCCCTATTAAGAAGCACCTGTTGAGAAAAATAAATATTTCTTCCAAGATCAGAGTAAAGGCATTACATACTGTTATAACCCTACAACAGGGTAAATGGATCTATGGACAACATCATTAACACAGCTGGGAGACACACGTCAGTGCACTGACTTTAGTTCTTGCTCTTGTATTGCAGTTTTTATCAATTGCTAAGATTTGTTCGCTTATGTTTTTCTTTAAACAAAACTGGGATCCACTTGATCTTTATCATCACCTTCTAAGAACACCTGAAGTCTTCACTTACAAAGGTGTTAACACCAAAATTGGTTTTACACAGTTTTTTCACATCCTTTTCCTGTTAACACACATTTTATTCAGCGACCAAAAACTTTGTTGTATTCACTGTGTAAAAAAAAAAAAGAACGAAAATATGTTCACAACGGACAACGATAGAAATCATTTATAAAATTCGGAATCTCTAAGGCATTGGTGTGTAACCCTTGCACTCAACTCTTAGATCAGCAATCAGTTCTTATTCTTCTCTAAACGATGCCAAATTTGTGCTGCTTTTTGAAAACATGGATTGAAGTTGCCACGGCAGAAGGTTGGCGGTGAAGTTCAGCTCAAGCTTGAAATGAAATAGTGGCCACAGGTAAAAAACAAACTGTAAACGTACTGTACGAAAAACTGTAAACGTACTTCCTACTCAGACTCATTAGTCGTGGCTGAGGTTTATGTAGAAACGTATGACAATGATGAATGACCACAGAGCAGAATTAAACAAATGTGGGACAGACTCTGTGGAGGAGGGAGCAGGACTGCAGCCTAAACTCACACTGACTGCACAAAATAACAATTCACCAAATGTCCGACTATAATGCCCGAGTATTATCACATTACTGTATTGCAAGCAGAGTGAAAACACTTCATCATTTAAACACTTCATGATAGCCGAGGTGCATGATGACATGAAGACATTCAAAAAGTCCTTGACTTTGACTGTTACTCCAGTGACAAAGAAGAAATTAAGAAAAATCCTTTTGTAAAAAGCCTTTAAACAACACAAAATGTAAATATTCACATTATTATTTAGCAAATAGCTTCCATCAAACAACTACAAATCACAGCTTCTCTTGTATTTAATAGTTAAGGCACTTCTTAGATATTGACTCTTGAGATGATTCAGATGTTGGCAGTGATCCCGGTTTTTGATCATGGTGGACGATTTAGAAAGTCTCTTTGATTTTACTAAAAACACCTAATGCTGCTTCAACGCGTCGCCCTTCACAAAGCTCTGCAGCAACGAGCCAACAAACGTGGGAAACGTCTTCATCCTACCTGTGATTACAGGTCATATTCTGCTGCACACTGCTGGAGGTACCATTCATACAATTTAGCCTGTGGAGCACAATCAGCTGTGTGAGTCTTACAAAACAAATGTTATAAATTTGACAAATAAAAAGATTTTATTTTGAATTGCACTGATTTTTTTTTATTTACTGGCCTCTTAAGAAGAAAAAAACAATTTAAATCTAAACAAAATCGAACAACCTGTTGTCGTGATAGTGTTGCAGTATGCAGCTATCACGGAATTAAATTTAATTCAAGACAATTCTCCACTGAAGGGAAGAGATTACTTTGTGTGTTTCTACTGAGGATAAATTACACATACAGCAGCTATTTTACCACTTACTATTTTAAAAAAATCTGTTCCTTCAGCTTTAACTCTGCAAAGACAATCAACACAAAAACATGGCATTATGGCAGAAAATATGAATCTAACCTTCTTGGTTTTGATGATATCCTGGATATAATCACTGTACTCAACCACTGCCCTCTTCTCTTTCTTCGTCATAGTTTTATTCCCGCAGCTGTCAACGAACAAACACCACAACAAATTAATAAATTAATTATTACAGTCAATTTGTGAGTTTATGTAAATGTAAAAGTTCATGTACTTTAGACATTTCTCTCTGGGTTTGGGTTAATTATGTTATGTGTTTAATTTGAAGTGACTGGTTCCTATATAGACCAAATGAGCATCTTACAGTTATTTCCATTATTGATTAATGACCAGTTATTGCATTTTTCTTGTGTTTGGTAACAAAATCATCATCCGAAAAACCCCAAAGCTATTCAGATTAAACAAGTTGGAAAATCCAAATAGTTAGTGTTGACCTTGAATTGTGACACTTACCCTGAAAAATATTTTGCTAGTAAAAGCAGGAGGTAGCAAAAAGCACCAAAAATGATCACAAACAATACTTGTCCATCTTCTGGTATCCAGTCCCATAAATACATCATTATTCCCTGTGAGACAGGTAAAATAGGCAGACAGAGTCGGACAGACGTAAACACTTTAGGTATATGTTTTTTTAGGTTCTTCAAATCTTCACCGACTTTTTGACTCAAAACTGTGAACATGTCCAATGCATGACTCTCAGGACTTACTGTAAAGACAATGAGGACTCGAGCTGATCCTTCACCCAACAGCTCGTCCAGCTGCTCTTTGGAGAAAGTGTTCACGATGAAACTGAGGATGAAGAGGGCAGGAAGAAAAATGCCCAGAGCCCCACACAGGAATGAGTAAAGACGAACACTTCTGTTGTAAGTCGCATCAGCCCTGTGTGTACACATAGAGGAAGTCTGATTTAATATTTCCTGCAAATGGATAATGTCAAGTGACAAGTACACACAAAATGTGGTTCATTTGCTCAAAGACGTCACCTGATGTTGTTTATCACAGTAAATTAGCTTCAGCAATAACTCAGACACAGATACACACTACGAAGTATGTTCAAACCTGTCCTGCTCTAGTTTGCTGCTGATGGTGGAACAAATAAGGTCACAGTCTTTCTCCAGCTGATCCAACGTCTTCTGAACTGCCTGGTTGATGGTCTTCTCAATGGTCTGACAAACTCCGTCAATCTGGTTCACACACCTGCTTGGCTGAACAAGAAAAGGCTCATAAGTGTGTGAACTGCATTGGCATTTCTGTACAAACATCTTGAGCACCTCAGGAAGGGAGGGTCGGGAAACTTCCATGACAAACCCTGAGGGTATTTTGACTGACAGCTATGTGCACTTGGCAGGAAATAAAGCTGCACTGGTCAGCAAAAAAAAACAGGAGGTCAGGAGGGTTTGTGGATGTAGATGGTGCAGCAAAAACTCGGGACTAGGCCTGCCATGGTGAGTGGTAGCTGATCTAAAGTGATGGTTTACAACCTCTGACCCCTCCGTGGCATATTACAAAATGAATCATCCGGTTCAAAGTTATCAGGAGTCACTGGGAAATGCGAGGTGGAAGATTTACAGTCAAGAACAATGGATGGTATTTAAACTCAAGGATGGCAGAGACCCAAAACCTAAGGATGTTTTCCTTAGGTCTAAATGGACAAGAAACAAGTCTGCAAGCCACAGTCTATTTTGTATTGCATCCAAGTATCACAGTGTATTTTTTAATTAGAATATGAAACTGAAGATTTAAATTAAAGCCAAAACAGGAACACACAGTTTATTTCACCTTCTGTGGGTTGGGGATGTATATTGTCGGCATCTCAAAACCACATTTGTTGAGACCTGGACGACGACAAAGTTCCTGGACTATCTGCATCATCACCCTCTGCAAAATAAATAAATGAATGAATAAATGAATGAATGAATGAATGAATAAAAATCATAGAGTCAGTCTATAAATGATCTCACCTGTCTGTCTGTTTCCTTGCCAGCTTCATCTGCTTTGCTGAGGTAGAACAACAGCTTGTCTCCACATTTCTCACTAAGCATCTCCACAATGTTAAGCGTGCGCTTGCACAGCGCCTGACCCATTGGGTCAAAGAAGACAAATATCAGGTCAGCCTGTTCGCCTGTACAGACACAAACACCAGTCATGAGAGAAAGACAACAGCTGTTTTTTGCAATAGCACTGGATTAATAAATTGGAAGAGGAGAGACATACCCATCCAGGTGATGGCGCTATTGACATCAAATGGATAGATCATGTCCCCGTCCACCAAACCAGGAGTGTCCACAAAAGTCACCAGGCTAAACTTCTTCTGCTTGGAGGTCGAGATTTCGGCAGACAGGTAGTCCGTAACACCTAGAAGATACAGATTGTGTATATTGTCGTGTGTGCACAGTTGCTTCCTTAAACGATGAAAACGATGGAAAAGTAGCGTCCCTGCAAGAAGCAGTTACCCCTCCATGCCACTGGACGCTGCAGTGCGGTCAATACTTAAGACCTGAGGGAGGCCAATGACATTAAAAGATGGAGCACATTTTTTGCGCATACACCATCTGCAGATCTGGTGCATTTGTAATCAAACTGCAACAATGGCTGTGATGAAGATAAGTGTGTTGGCTGTGACACGACTCTTAGGAAGTCTAATTTGTAATAGTTGCCCTGTGATTAACACCAGTGACGTGCAGATCCTCACAGATGCTTTAAGATAATTTAGAACTTCAAATTTAGTACATGAAAAAAATTTGTCAGTTCTCAGTTTCCTCACCGTCTCCTCTGTGGAGAGGTCTGTTGTCATGGTTACACACAACAGCTCTTCAACTGGCAGCTTTAGCGTGGGGCAAGGGACATAAAGCTAGCCAGTGAAGAACGACTGTGAGGCAACGCAATGTGAGCTGAAGATGCTCCACAACTACCACCACACATTAGCCCCAAATCCACCTTCAACCCTGAACCCAGAACAAGATCACTATTGAGAAATGCTCCCTGTTACTGACAAAATGAACCCCACTCACCACCACATCCTCTCTCTCTCACACACACACACACACACACACAGGCCTGGGATGACACTGAGGCTGTTTCATAGGAAGAGGCAGGTGTTATCAGCCAGCACAAATCACATCCTTGTGCTGCAGCGAGCAGGGCCACTGCTGCTGTGGCACATTAGCATTCCCTTATGTGTCTCACATCAGCATAATCACAATACCAAATGCCTCCAGTCTTCAAAGTGTAACCCCACAGCCAAGCATTATGCAACAGGACAGTATGAATGAAGATGTTATAGGAAAAACATTACATATAAAGCAAATATCATCAAGTAGATTCCCTTTACATCTCCAAGTACTATGCTTCTTTGCAATTCAAAAACAGCAATTATGTAAGTTCATTTAGAAATATGTGAATCATTTGGCCTTGAAAAAAAGACATATCCATCCACCCTAATTAAAGAGAGTCCTCTGAGGCTCCTCTGAGCTGAAAATGAATGTTTGTTGATGGAAGTTGACTCAAGTCACTGCAACTGGGCAAAAACTACCAAAATGCAGCATCAAAACTTAAAAATTAAGATTTGTTAATTAAGTTTGATGCTGCATTACAGAACTTGTGCTTTCTACTAATACCAGAAAACAAATACAAAGAATACAACAAACACTCCTTACTATCTAACTATAAGCAACCATTTGACCTGTGAAGAAGATAATTCCCATGCGGCATGTTGGGCAGATTCTTAACAACGTGTTGAGAAGATAAAGACAAAAGGCGGAGGTATGGATCCTCTATGTGAGTCAAAAAAAAAAAAAGAAGTATCTCCAAGCGAACGAAAGGAGACAAATTGTATAATCAGCAGCTGCACCCACATAACAACATGTGGTGCTTTTCTGATGAGTCATCCTCAGTCGCTCTGACAGGTGAAACAAATGCCTGATATAGTGCATTTCCAGGGGCGGTGATCGAGCTCAGATAAAAAGCCTCCTTATATTCCAGCAGCAGATCGCTGATGTTGTGGGTCTCGGGCCTGCAGAGTGGAGCTGTTGCTGCTGAAGTCGGGGCTGTGCCGTCTCTAATGGCTGTGACATTTCTCAGCAGCTCCTCCTGACTACGCTGCACTGCTGTCGACGGGGCGTGTAGCTCACACGCCATACCGTGAGCGCTCCGGTCCGCACCCACTGAACCCTTACTCTCTACACACTCACTGTAGTTCACACACATACATTACTGCCCCTCCTCCCTCCATACTGATGCTCCCACTCAGACGGCAGGCACACCCTGAGTCTCTGCATGACCACCACAACATCCAGAGGCTTCAGACCACCGATGACAAACAGAGGGCTGAAACTAGACGTTTTTTTTTTTAATTGCTGCTATTTGTGTCTTTTATATCTATGACAAGACAAAAGCACAAATGTTATCAGAGGAGAAAAGGAGCCTGATTTATTAACTTAAGGTTAGACTTTGGAGCCATCAAGGTGAAACACTTTCTCACTTAGAACACACAGTCTATAGTTCAGCTTAGCAACTCCAAAAAAAACACTGTGCTATTACTGTGCTAACTATTAACATTGTAAATAGGCTCCAAAATTTGATTTGCATTTGATGTGCTCTTGAGTAGCAGTGCAGAGATGTCTCTTTCTAAAGGAGCCGGGCTCACTATTTAGACCAATCACAGGCAGCCAAAGTCTGTCAGCGTGCTCATGGCTGTCAATGGCCTGTGGTTCAAAGATACCACGCAGAACAATAATCCACACCTTCACTATTCCCCAACTTATTAAACCTACACATCAATATAAACCTAAATGAACTAGCTAACTGATTTAGATTCAGTTAAAAGAGCAATACACCTACTCTTCACATTTGAACTAAGTCGGAGATGTAAATGTAGGTGGTTCCTGAAGGAAATATTTGTGGAACACATAACAATGCACTATGCTAAACCAATATCTGTCTGTGGCGTATGATTATATTAATTGCCTGTTCCCGATTCCTGTCGTGCTGTTGGACTAATGCTGCACCTCCCTGCTGTTCCAGCAAATTTAACTCCTTCCTCTCCTTTCACTGTTGGCATAATAGTGAAATGTTTCCACCATTATGTCAAAAGGAGTAATAAGGAATCAACAGAAAGCACAGTCATATGCATTTGTTCACTGCATGCTTTCAGATTTAGTTAGTGTTTTTAATAAGTTCGGGATATTGCAACGTGCATTAAGGCTGGAGTGCCGAATTCATGTTTGCAACAATAGTTTAAATATCAAACACAGGAAGATGCCGAGGCAATAGCTTTAAGTGATTTGTTTCCCGAGGAATACGTACACAGTTTTTTTTTGTCTCATTATTTAGTTCAGGCACAACCATTGCACATAATCTGCATAATGCACTTTTGAAAAATCCTTTTTGGAGTTTTTAAAACAAGAAGCATATTACCTTTAAATTCAAGAAGTGGTCGGAAGTGCGGGTAGAGGTGCAGCGTCGCATTTCCCTGTGAACGAGTAAAGGGGAATAAGACAAACAACCTAATAAGACAAATGTTAATCTGCAGTTTGTTTTCCTAGGCTCCCACAGCTTGACAACACTTTGCACTCAGTCCAACACCATCTGCTGTAGCTCAGAATGCCAGCTTTAAACTTTTCCTTTAGTCCTGCCCTGCAAATGGATTCATTCGTCTTCCTCACCTTAACAGTGGGATATGAACAGAGGGGGGAGACGAGAACACAGGTGTCTCCTGAGCCTGTTCCTATGTACAACAAATGCTCTCACTGGAGCGGCACATAAGAAATTAATTGAAGGACTGATTCCATACACGCTCACTTTAAACACATTGTTTTATAAACTTTATGACTCACTGCAGATTCATTTCAGACTTACCGAAGTTAAAAGTTTAACAACGACTCACCCCCACCCACAAACACAAGCATCAATGCCTGAATATGAAATACTGTTATTTAACAAACACTGACAAGATTTTTTTGAAAGCATTAAAATGGGCGATGCAACAAAGTGGGGGTTGCAGGAGGTATTTGTTAATGTTTTTAATGCTTTTAATGCAATAAATGGTGCCTCAGCTTGCATCAGCTATCATATGTACTTAATACCAAGTCCTAGCAAAAACAGCTTTGGAAATGTTGGCTGTGCTCTTACCGTCAACGATTCTCTTTTGCGACCACTTGTAATGAAAGTAAACCCCTGTGTTTCAATGGCGACGCCTGTTTTCTGTATGTGCTCTTCAACATACCTAAAATGGAAGCAAAAGGCATCACGGATATCAGAGTTGTTGCCCTGGAAATATTACAAAGCAGACAAAAGCTGCTTATTACTTAATCAAGTAATGTCAATCTAAACTTTGAATCTGTCACCTAAATAATGAATTGATCATCGAATACACTAGCCTGGTGCCTGAGTAAAATTCGAATTCTGTGTTAGAATTTTGGCTGAAGATGAGATGTGGATGTGTGAACACTGTTGTTAAAATAACGCCTCAGAAGAAGTGAAAGAGCAGAAGCCAATTTAAAATGTCCATACAATGTCCATACATGTTTACTCTATTCCTCTCAAATACAAAACGTTACATTATTAATAATAAATATTAAAACTCTTACAATTAACATCTATAACATTTGCCCAAGATGAGGGAAAAACTGGCTATTTTTTTAATGTAGTTGCTGCAGATGTTGATTTTATTAGTGACTCTTCTCAGGAACAATGCAGCTCTAGTGGCGCAAAATATAGCTTGTATTACTGTTTCGTTTTACCGGCTGCCATCAACGCAGCCTGCACATCAACATTTTTCATTCTAATAACTCACTTAGACCCAGGCAGCCCCCACCCCCACTCTATACTAATAGATCAGTCAGATAGATGAGGTGTGCTCTTATGGCGGCAGATGAAAACACATTCTTTACTAACTGAGGATCAACTGTTTCAACTGTAACTAAGCTGTAGATTGAAGGGTGAAATGGTAATTATAACTATTTAAAATTATATTTACAACAATGGAGTCATCAAATTGCGAGTATGTTTAATAGTATTTGATCTACTTTGTCTGTTTTTGTAGTTTGGTTCTGCAACTGTTACAACAGCAAACTGTCAAGCCAGATGATAAATAGCTGCATTTGTTCTTCCCTGACAACTCTGCTGGTCTTGAAAATCCACTTTGCCTGAGGCAAAACTGCTTAACTTCATTCAAACCACAAAGCACATTAAAAGAGTCATGTGTGAGGATCATACTCTTTTCTAACTTATCACCAAACTGGGTTTCACACATGGAGCAGAGCATGTGATGGTCAGGCCGCCTGGCACCGCCGAGCGTTGGTGAATACCAGTAACAGAAACGAGCATTACCAATTAATGAAGGAGCTCTTCCCTGCAGAGTGGTTACCCATGATCATCACAATGATCTTCTTTCTGGGAGGCAGGAGCCGAACTCCAAGGCTGCCGGCAATCCTAACCAGGCCTGAAAGCGCACAAACACACATGCATCAAATGTTTTATAATTGGGACAATAACAACACGTGAAGTTTGATTTAATTCAGTTTGATTTCAGTTCAGTTCATGAGAACATGAGAACAACAAACCCACCTCAAGGCACAGCGCTCTTTCAAATCCACCTGTCTATTTAAAGAGCAGCAGTTTGCAGCTGTCATTAGGTTTTTATATGGGGTCAAACATTTTTTTTTATCGGATCATGCAGAGTTTTCTTTAGAAATAACAAGGGCTGAAATGATCATCATCAATTACTCCGCTGGTGGAGAAGAAATAACTCCCATAACTATTTGGATCGTTTGTATTAAGCAAAAATAGTGACGTTACGTAAAAGAAGACTTGCAGCACTGACACTAAACTTCACTGTTAACACAGACGCAGACGTTGGAGGATCAAACTCACTGACGTTCGGTGTAAACCTGAAATGAACATGTGGGACTTGTGGCCGTTGACAGTCAGCAACAGGCGGTGACAGGCTCACGGCTTCATGGGCCGTTTCCCCTTCACCCCAAACTTCAGCCGGACTCCCACAGTCCCTGATCCCCACTGTGCCCGCCTGTCCCCGCCTGTGCCCGCCTGTGCTGCTAACGCTGACTGCTAATCGTCATTTACCATGGTCACTGTCGACGTACAAACTGTGGCATTCTTTCAGAATCCTCTCACTCGGGCTGGTGATCGCAGACTCCAGCGGGTTTGCCACAGACCGGGGCTTTCTGCCCGACATTATGGACGCAGCCACTGGCAGCCGCCGCACCGCTGTTTCGGAAAACACCGGGGGACGAGTTTCGGGGTTGCACACAGACGCTCCTGCGAGGCGCCCCCCTGCGGCACTACGTTGCTAGGACACCGGGGACAGAGTGGACGGATCACGGCTGCACCATGACAACGAGCTGTTCATGGGGCAGCAGTTACTGCAACTTTATATTTAAACACATTTTATCCGCAAATGTGGCATTTACTAGATACTTTTTAGATTAATAATAAAATATATTATCATTGAATCAGCATTATGACAAACTTTATGAAACAGTAAAATTCACCATGTATGTCAAAAACGTATTATATTATACAGGTAAAAAGGTAAAAAGAGTACTTTAACCTTGAGTAGTAAATTTATTTTGATACTAATACATTTTTTGTGGTAATAAATGATTTGCTTAAGTAAACAAGCTGAGCTCTTTTCCCACAACTGGCATAAAGAAGCACAGAATGAAAATACTCAAAGTATCTTAAACTGCAAATACAGTAAAGACATTTATTCTGTGGACCTGAAATTTTACCAGAAGCTCCATTATGGGTAAAATTCCTGACTTAAAAAACACATACAAGCAGACTACATGGGTTTTGTTGTCACCTAATGTTTTATCTGATGTATTTTCTATTTAAATGGGCAACTGTCAGTCAGGTGTTGTGTGTCAGGCTGAAGAAAAACCAACGAAACAAAAGATACAGTGCTAAGCTCCTGCAAAATGCTCATTTTAATGTTCCATGTTGTTTGTTTTCATCCATAGTAGAACTTCACTGTACTGACTATGAAGCTACAGCTGAGATAGTGTGTTAGTAGAAGTGAAGTTAATGTCTGCAAATATCTGCTTTTTTAATGTTTAATCTCAAAAGATCAGACCATCGGCTGTATGGAGCATGTCTGTTTTGTTTTGTAGAGGTTGTCAAATATAATTCAGTCTGGTAACTCAGACACGTTTGGGTGCGAGCTTCTATAACTGCCAGTCTGTGTGCAATTAATACACTGCTACTCATACATCTAAACTATATATTATTAGGCATAGTTCAGCTCTGAAGTTCATTTTTACATTGAGGCTCAAATGGCTAAATAGTTGCATGAGGCTCCAGCTGGATTAAAGGTTTTTGGCTGGTAAATAAATTCTTTGGGTCATGTGTGCAGAAAAGCATGCCCTTATAAAGCTTAAGGATTTATATATTTAGAGCAAATGCCGCTAAAAATGTGCTTGCGTGCTGGTGACTGAATAATGTTGAAAACTACATTAATGTTTTATAGAGTTAATTAATTTTAGTGTAATCTTACGCTTTCTACTGTCTTGACATATTAGATATTGCCACACAAACGTGTTGGATATGATAAGGTCAATCCCCATATATAGCTGCTTCCTAATCCTGGTGAAGAAGCTATTTTTAGGCACTTTTTTAAGTCTCACTGAGTCTTCCTGTAGTAGTCTACAGTGCCCATGGACCATGTGATTACACACGGCCTACAGGCATGTGTATGAGTACAGATTATGAACCACTGGATTTCACAAAGTGGAAGCTACTGAGGGCTAACCTCACCACAACCGTTCAAAGGCATCAAGACAAATCAAGCGTCCCATTGATTATAGACAACAAAGGGTCAATATTAATTCCATATTTGGGCCAGTAATCCCTCTGTTACCCAAAGGCAAGCCTCAGTGCCATGCAGGAATGTGATTTAAGAAGTTAATGAGTCTCCTCCTGGAGCTGGACTCACACTCTGCACCTGACAATAGGCTGCTATTATGTAGGCACTTGAACTGAAGTGGAACATCCATTTTAAATGGTTTCCTTAAACATCTTTTCATTGCAGCTTCCAAAATGAATTTTAGTGAGGGATCTGCTGAATCAAAGAAAGAGGTAAGTTCAAAAATGCAGCCACACTTTTGATTTTTCTGCTGAATTAAGTTTGAAACACGTGTTTTGGGCTGTTTTACGCATGACAGTACAGTAGAGCTGCATCCATGTAAAACGTTTTTTACTGGAACCAATGAGAGAAGTGTGACTTTCAGTGAAAATGACACTTTTTAGAAAAAATCTCAGCTGTGACAAATTGAACCATTTCTGTCAACTAGCATCAGTTCTTTCTTATTGTCCAAAAGTGCAATGTTTAAAAAAATAACAGATTGCCTTTCAGAGAAAGATTTTACAAAACCAACTACAATTTGAGAGAGAAAGAAGCATGTTTCTGTATTTCTGTTTATTGCATGTTATTAAGTTATAAATGTTGGCTTGTTTTATTTGAATATGTTTGAAAACCACAGATCCAAAAGTATTTTTATCACTGTAAGTGTCATAAGATCGTGTCTTTAGGGCTATTTGTTAAAATTACAAATATTTATACTGTTGTTTTTTAGTTGCACTTTGAATGCACTTTAAATTAGTTCTAACATAACTGGCTACACTTTCTCTAAATATGCTCAAGTAAAATATACACTTTAACTGACACTTATTTGAAGTTTGCTTTTAATTTTATTTATGGTAGCCTATATTTTTAGAAGTCTGCTTCAAATTATCATTGAAACACTGCACTGAAGGTACACCTTCAAATACATACGTTTCATTGTACTATATGTTAGAAATGAATTTGTACAATAGCTGTTACACACCAATCAATCATTAACATCAAGACTTTTTAATGAGATACTATCTCAAGTAACTTTGTTTATAGTATAGTGAATAAATGAAGGTTTCACAGCTATTAATTCAATTTAATTTTTCAATTCAACTTTATTTAATTATATTTATTTATTATATAATTTACAACAAGGCACTTTACATAATAAAGTCAAGACTATACAAACATTTAAAGAAAACCTAACAAATCCCCTTTGAGCAGCTATAGGCAACAGTGGAGAGAAAAAACTCTTTTACCGGAAGAAACCTCCAGCAGAACCAGGCTCAGGGTGGGTGAACATCTGCCTTGACTAGTTCGGGTGAGAGAAAAGTGAAGAGAGAAAAGAACAGAGCAACAAAAGCAACAACAAAACATTGAGCCACAACAGACAGGGGGAGACAGAGAGGGAGAAAATGTAAAAAAAAAAAATGTAAATATATTAAAAGTTGGAAACCCCTTGACAAAGTCCTAATTTGGAACAGTTTTATCCAGCCTGTAGTGTGGAGCACTTCATGACTTTTGATCATTTGCCATTTACCATTTTAATAAAGTTTTAGCCTCTTCACATCCCTGTTCCCAGCTACAAACAGGAGGTTGACAGGGGGTCAGTCAAATCATGTGACTGGCTCCCCACCCTACTAGTCTACACAACGAGCTTATGTGACACATTCAGGGGGTTTCAGGCTGTGGCCTATGAAAATGTGATTTGAAATATTGTCATATGTACCAACACTAATTGCCCTGGTGTAAAGGGAAATATGGCTGGTTTGGAAGAACACATGGTCCACTGTGTGAACTTTCATCAGCAGTTTCTCCCGCCTCCTTCACGGCTGATTTGAAACCTCGGAATCAGTTTCCTACGCGGAATAAAGCTGCATTTTACATTATACATATTCTAAAAGCCTGTTGGCTACTGTCCATCTCCAAATGTGGGACGTACAAGTGACGAGCTGTCGCCTGGAAACGAAGACGGTCTGCACTCTGCCCTTTGATGAGTCTGCAATGCCGTGAAATCTTGATATAGATGGAATAATTCCCCGCGCCGCGTGGTCGCTTTATAACAGCTGATCTACAGTATCCGCCGAGGGACAAACTTGTCTTCTCGTCCTCGGCGCGCAATCAACGCACAGTAGGTTATTGGGAGAAACAGCATCAGCGACAATATGCCAAAAGAATTTATAGAAGAATACCAACCTCTTCTTATTAAAGAAACCAAAGCCAAAAAAGGGCGAAAGGTATGTGGATGAGGCTGAGTGAAGCTGCGTCTGCGGGTGTTCGTTTCAATAATTCATCTGTTGCTGTTTTTCATTTGCAGCTTCCAAACAAATCCCTTCTGCTGGCTGTTTGTGCTGCTTGCATAGGAGGAACCTTTCAGTATGGATATAACGTGTCTGTCATCAATGCTCCCACAATGGTGATCACTCCTCTGGCTTTCACCAGATTTAATCCTGCACCGTGTCTTTTGTTTGCTGATGGTTATGATAATGTTGCACAATATTTATGAGTGAAGACTTTTCCAATCAAGTTACAAACCTAAAAAAATTATACTGTTTTTAGACTTGCTTCACATTTTCCGTGAACATCTCAACGATAGTCATGTTCGGTCACACATTTTGCATTTTTAACCATTTTCAGTTCACCTGCTGAATGTCCTTTTTTTTTTTTCTTCAGTACGTGCAAAATTTCATCAACCAAACCTGGAGGGAGCGTTATGAAACTGACATATCCGGAGGGGCTCTCACCTTTCTCTGGTCCACTATTGTGTCTATGTTCACCTTAGGAGGATTCATAGGAGTAAACATTGGTGGGACTCTGGCTGTGAAGCTGGGAAGGTATGGACAAAAGTACATACTTGCAAGGTTATTGCCTTAACTTTTGTTTTCTGTACTAAAGATTTACCTTGTGGTTGTTGTCCCAGGAAAGGGACACTTTTGGCCAATAATATATTTGCAATAACGGCTGCACTGGTGATGGGTCTGAGTTACCCCACAGGAATATTTGAATTACTCATCATTGGTCGTCTTCTTGTTGGAATAAATGCAGGTAAAATTGAATCTGAAGAGCTCATTTGTAAGAAATACACACGTGGGACCGTTAAATATTGATGAAGATTTTATTATAAATGTTGAACTTTTAACATTTAATTTAATCATGTTTTATTTTCATAGGCATTGCCATCTGTGTTCAACCACTATATTTGGGGGAAATAGCGCCTACTGCATTTCGTGGTGCCATGGGAATGGGAACCTCAATCTTCATCACTGGTGGGATCTTGACTGGACAAGTGATTGGGCTAAAGTAAATTTCTGGACACATCTTAACATCCGGACGTCACTTTGTACTTTTTCACCTGTGACTCTGTGCTCATGAGGTTAAAAGTTCTTTATCATTCAAAAAACATATTTCTGTGTGATTTTACAGAGAGATCCTGGGCAAAGAAGAGTACTGGCCCATCCTGCTCTCTACCACATGTATCCCAGCTTTCCTACAGCTCCTGATCCTGCCCTGGTTCCCAGAGAGCCCACGTTACCTGCTCATTGACAAAGGGGACAGTGAGGGGTGTAAAAAAGGTAAACTTACAGTGTCACAGCTACAACATTAATGCTCTGTTTAAAATTCCTGTGATTTTTATCATTTGCCTGCAAAGATTAATTTAGGGAACTTGATAGTATAGATTAGAAGTTTGCCTTGAATCACCAAGGTGGAGACATTATTTTTATGGCTGTGTGGTCAAACATGCGACCCTGTTCTGGCATTGTCATGGTGATGTAAAAACAAACCGGTCTATTTTGGTAAGATTTTGGTAGGATTCTCAAACGAATACGCCCTGTAGCCTGACTAGATGAGAACAGTGATCATCATGTGTTTTCCTGTGTCCAGCTCTAAAACAACTGCACGGTACAGCTTACTGTGATGGCGAACAGGAGGATATTGAGAAAGAGAAGAACAACTTAGTTGGCGTCCAGGCTAAGAAACCCTGGGAGCTCTTGGCAGATCGCAGCGTGCGCTGGCAACTTCTCACCATCATTCTCCTCAATGCTGCACAGCAGCTGAATGGCATCAATGCTGTATGTACAAAATGAAACACCTGTAGTGTCTGTTTTGCAGAATCTGTTCATCAGCACCTGCATTTGCAGTTTTAATTACAAAAAAATCACTGCTAATGACACTGAAACATTTTGTTTTTTAATGTTTAATTCCATTATCTTGTCTGTTTTTCCCGCAGATTTATTTCTATGCAGATTATGTGTTCAAACAGGCTGGTATTCCCCACGATAAAATACCATATGCAACTGCTGGAACTGGTGCATGTGAATGCATCACGGCCCTAACATGTGTAAGCATGTTTCATCTTATCATTAAAACTCAGTTTAAACTGTTTCAAAAGTACAAATAACATTTCTGAGACAGGGCACGTGATGGTAAATCTAAAATGCTGTGGAACAGAACAAATCCACCAATCTGCAATGAAAGGTTAGCCTGAAGAGTCTTGTGGTCTTGTGATATCCCATGTGTCTCACAGGGTATGCTCATTGAAAGTCTGGGAAGAAAAGTGCTTATCACAGGAGGATACACACTGATGAGCATCTGCTGCATTTTATTCACGCTCACACTCAGTTTTCAGGTATTTAACCTTAGGAGGCTTTTTTTCACAAACACACACACACACACACATATATATATATCTATCTATATCTATATCTATCTATATTTATTTATCTATTTACTGCTGCTTGTATTATTATATTTATATATTATATATATAGAATATAGCCCAGTTGTTCCATATATATACTTTTATCACATACAAACACTGACTTTTTACAAACATTTTATATTTTCCCATGATGGGGGTTACATCATACATACAACTATGTATATTTTTTATTTCCTCATCTGTGTGTGTATATAACATCTTACTGAATTATATATATATATATATATAGTGAACTGGTTCAGCTTCTTCTTATTGGCCTGGTCTTTCCTTATATATATATATCCAATATTATATCACACACACACACCTAGTAAACTTAAAAACAACATTTTTAATCACAGTATATATTTATTTATTTATTTACTGCTGCTTGTATTATTCCGATTTTGTGCTCACTTCTGTTCTGTGGTATCCTTTTGCAGAATGCCAGCCCAGTTGTTCCATATTTGAGCATGGCGTGTGTTTTTGCTTTTATCCTGAGTTTTGGCTTAGGACCAGGTACAGTAACTGACTTTTTAATAATTTGTCATGCACTAAATTATTTTCCCAGCTGCTGATGGGGATTACATCATAGTTACAACTATGTTATTTTGTATTTCCTCATCTGTAAAGGAGGCGTAACTAACATCTTGAACACTGAATTATTCACACAAACCACGCGTCCCGCAGCATACATGATCGCAGGGTCAGTGAACTGGTTCAGCTTCTTCTTCATTGGCCTGGTCTTTCCTTTTATTGTGGTAAGTCTCCAAACTGATTCACATGATCTTCGCCCACCTAGTAAACTTAAAAACAACATTTCTAATCACAGTTGCCTGGAAAAGTTGGACTCTTGTGTTTTTTTCTCTCACAGATCGGGCTGCAGCAGTACTGCTTTCTGGTGTTCTTGGCCATCTCTTCCTTGGTGGCAATATACATTGCCCTTGTTGTTCCTGAAACCAAAAACAAGACATTCCTTGAAATTCATAATGACTTCCAGTCATCAAAGGACAGAAAGACCTGCAGTGTTGATGGAGCAGGGACAACATTGTTATCAACATCTATATGAAATGTTACTCATGACTCAGTCGAGCACTTAAATCTCGCAATGGCTGTCCAACAGAAATGCGTAACTGACTTGAGTAAATAACGTCCACACACATAAACATACTCTAGAAAATGTAGCATTCTAACCAATGATAGTGTAAATGATGGTGCCTTTAGCCCAAAATCATAAATCAAAGTGATCTTAATGTATTATATTTTTGGTTATATAGATATTGGTTTTATAAATGGTGCTCTACAGAAATGTGTCAGTAAAGGTCAATTTATTAAAAAAATATTTTACAGCAAATGACTCTTATCGTAGTTTATGCTATTTTGGCTCCTTGTTGTTACATTTTTAATTAATAGGTGACTTTTCAGTGGCACATGACTTGGAGACAAAGTGATCATTGAATGACTGTACAGCAGAGGAGGAGGAAACAGGTAGGAAGGGGTGGATCACACTGTAAAGACACTGTGGTGGAATGCAGTGTGATTATCATAAAATAACTAAAAAATAGGTCTAAATAGATTGCTATAATGAATAAAACAGTAAAAGTACAAAATTATATATTTAGATCAGAAGAAAGAGAAGAAACTGTGTAATTGTAGCCCGCTCTGTAAATGTTGTGAGTTCCAAAAATATATATATAAAAAAATATATTTCCAAGTGAAATTTCTTTGAGTAAACTTATATATAGTATAAAGGTACAACTGAGAAAAGACTGTGGCTTTAATCCTAATGGGAGGATTGGTATTGGCTCAAGGGTTGAACTCCTATAATAGGCTTCACTTTAGAATTACGAGTGCAGTAACCAAGAGGAAACTGTGACTGGATTAGATTTCTATATCTAAGTGGAATTTATTTGCTTTCCAGCTGCTAAAACACTCTGTATTTTAAGTGAACGTGTTGTATGGGTGAAGAAGAGGAGATAAAAATCAAATCAAGCTAATCTGAGTTGAGCAATAAGTTATTTAGATCCCTAGAACTTAATTTATAATAAATACCCTCTTTACAATGAAAAATTGTGATTTGCCAGTGAGTTATCTTAGGTGGAGGAACAGCTGGAGAGGTGGAGGTCTTGGAAAGAAGAAGGCATTTTGCAAGTGAATTTGTAATTGTATGAAGGGGCTTCTAGGAGTTTTTTTTTTTCAGTCTGATGGGGGTATAAAAATGTCTTCCAAATGAAGCATTGAATATTTGTGACAGAAGAGTGTCAGCAAGACTCAAAGGAAAGGTGTACAAGCGTGTTTATTTGAACAGTTCAACATCAGGCAATTAACAACTCAAAAGGAGCTTCAAAAGTCAATACATGTAAAACTTCATAAAACATCCCTCTGTGTTATTTCACAGGATATTACTACATCATTTTTTCTGATGCATTAATATAAACATTTCATCAAGTTACAGATTATTTTAAACATTTAACTATTTTACAACAATACAGCATAGTCTAAATTCTGGTCATATTTACAATTCTACTTCTACTCCTAATATGATATACTGCTGCAGCAGCAGTAGTATTAACAACTATAAATGTATTTAATTACTGCGTATGTAAATTGTCTGGTTATTCCGTGAAAGTCCCCCTCAACTCAGAAATGCTTTACTTGTACTTAAATTCACTGTTTCAGAATGATTTCTGTTTTAAAATACAAGGAAAACTTCTCGTAGCTCAGCTCAAAACCAGAATTAGAACTTTGACAGGTAATGCCAGTCTAACGGGCATCTTAAAGAAGTGTCATAGGCACCATTGTATCTCCCAGCACACAACTTAATGAGGAGGTAGACATCTAGTTTTGAGCAGTGAAACTAAGAAAATGAACATTATTTAAAAATTCAAATTCAAAGGCAAAGACTTTTTCACCAAGGAAAGAAAAATGTCTTTTTAATAAATTTAAATTAAAATTAAACTGGAGGGTTTGTTTTGTGACATAGTTTGGTATTTCGAAGGAGGGCGATGTCAAATGGACACATGTTTAGCAGGAGAAAATGTAGGTTTATTCTCCTATGAATCTGTATCTGCATGTCCAATTCAGAAAGTCCCTCCATACTGTTTTATAATAACATCATTATCATCAGCTTCCACTTATCCTGTTCAGGGGGCTGCAGTCTGTCCCTGGACACGTCACCAGTTTATAATAGGGCCAAGACAGAGGGACACCCACAGAGAGACAACCATTCACACCCACAAGCGTCACCGGTGGAGCTTACGCGGACAGCAGGGGGCGCTGATGACACACAACCCGGAAGCCAAGACTCCAAACTCACGAAGAAGAGTTCCTGTTTGGCAATATGGCGACCTAGAGAGGAGTCCACGCTCGTCTGTTGACATTTATTCAGAACGCGAGTTTATGCTGCATCCAGGGACTTACATCTAATAAAACTATGTCGAGACTCATCGTTAAAAACCTCCCGAACGGGGTAAGTCTCCCCCTCGACTGTCCGCAGGCTGTAGTAGCTGCATGTTTGTCTCAGTCCAAATGAAAGTGTCTTTCTGTGGTGGTTCTATGTGCAGATGAAGGAGGACCGGTTCCGGTCCATGTTCGCTGCCTTTGGCACCGTGACGGACTGCGCTCTGAAGTTCACCAAGGACGGCAAGTTCCGCAAGTTCGGATTCGTGGGTTTTAAAACCGAGGAAGACGCGGACAGAGCTCTGAAGCACTTCAACAGGAGCTTCGTGGACACGTCCAGGGTCACGGTGCGGGTTCAGTCCTCGCCTCTGTTGTGGACATTATCACATGTTGCTTCTTTATGCGAATCCGTGGTTGTGATTTATTCCAGGTGGAGATGTGTAAAGCTTTTGGAGACCCCAGTAAAGACAGGGCCTGGAGTAAACACACGCAGCGCTCAGGCCAGGACAAAGTCTCTAGTCCTCCTGACACTGACAGCAAAAAGGTACCTGCAGCGTCAAAACACCTGACACGGACGTCCCAGCACTAAGTCCAACAAAGAACCACACTCCAGTTTAGTATTGTCTGACGAAAAACTGCTCACAATACTTTTCTTCCTTCTGATACTCCTACTCCTCCTCTTTCAGCTTTTCCCATCCTTCTGATAATATGTGAATATTCATAATATATTCGGTTGTTTTAGAAGAGAAAACGTTTTGTGGTGTTGTCACTTCCTTTGGGAAAAGAAATGTATGTTTGTTTCTGTCTCCAGAAAAAGAAGCAGAAACAGGAAACCAAAGTGACACTAGAAAATGTGAGTCCTCAGCAACTAGATGGTGGCTTCTCCTGTTAAATGTTAATTAAAAAAATCCTAAAAATGTTAATGGCACATTTTCATTATTTTGTTTGCTTATTCTTTAATATCATAGTTGTTTATTTAAATCAGCATTTGTTTAATTTATGTGAAGTTTCTTACATTCTTTTCTGGTTTCAGATGGATGAGGACCAGGGGTTCAAGGAGTTTCTGTCCGTACATCAGAATCGAAGCCAAGTACCAACATGGGCGAATGACACTGTGCAGCAAACGGTTGATCCTGACACTGGAATCACAAAGAGTCAAAGCAAGAAGAAAAGGAAGCCTGCATCAGATGATTATCTTAACTTTGACTCAGACGAGTCTGAGGATGAGGATGAGGAGGATGAATGTGATGAAGATGAAGGTTGGTAACAGTGGCTCCTTCTTAGAGTGGATGGATAGAAGCTGTTTTCTAATTTGGGGACTGGAAAAATATAGCTTTATTTACAGAAAGGAAAAGAAATATCAAACATAGAAAAATAAATGTAGGAAAAAGAATATTAGTAATAAAATAATACATGTGCAGAGTAAGATAAGTTATTTGTACAAACATAAAGAATTATAGTAAATTTAGGAAATAATTTCACAACCATGCAACTTGCAGTGCAAGATTGTATCAGTGATGAAGAAAAAAGAAAAATGACATGATCTTTCTGTGTAGAGTCTGTATGTTCACCCTGTGCTTGCTTGGGTATTAAGTGCTCCAGTTGCCTCCCACAGTCCAAAGACCTGCATGTTAGGTTAATTAGTGGCTCTAAAAAATTGCCCAGAGTGTGTGAATGTGAACATGAATGGCTGTCTGTCTGTGTATGTTTCTCTGTGTTGGCCCTGAGACTGGACTGGAGTCCTGTCCAGTCCTGTATCCCTCCTCTCACCCAGAAACAACTGGGAAAGGCAACCTGCAGCCATGAATAGGTTAAACCGTTAAGATAATGAATGGCTGGATGCTACTTTATTTGAAATATACAACATGAATGGAAAACAAAGGACAGGAAATTGCATGATTGGTTTAATATAGTGGCATGTGATTGCTTTCAGGTGCCGTTAAAGAAGCACTGAAGTCTGGCTTGTCGGATATGGACTACCTGCGCTCCAAGGTGGCACAGACAGTGGACAACCTAGAGGAGAGTGAAGGGAACGATGATGGTGGAGTTGAGGATAATGGTCCTGTGCTGCACACGGACAGTGCTTATGAGAGTGGTGACAGAGATGGCATCACAAAGACCAAAACTTCAGCTTCCTCTGAGGATAAAAAACAAAGCAAAGCAAAGAAAACTGGCAAACAAGAGGTTACTATAATAACAGATGTTTCAACTTAAAGATTACTGTCTCCGACAGGATGTAAATTCTTTTAGTTTGTACCTGTTAATTTTACGGGATGCACGTGTTTGTTGCAGACAGAGCCGATGACAGAGTTCACAGTGAAGCTGAGAGGAGCCCCGTTCAATGTTAAGGAGGTGAGCAAAGAAGGGATTATTGATTTCAGATGTGCTGTGTTGATATTATGCTTTTAAAACATTTTAATATGATTTACTGTATTTGTGACATCATGCCATATTTTTTATCAACAGCAACAAATTCGAGAGTTTATGACCCCACTTAAGCCTGCAGCAATCAGGATAGGAAAGAACGAAAGTGGAAATAGGACAGGTATGTTAAGAAAGCATTTTAATGTTATTCGGGTGATTTTTCTCAGCATACTGTGACAATTGTTTTTTATAGGCTGTGTGTGCTGATTATTATACTATATGTGATAATACATCAGTCACCTATATGCACGTTGTGTGTCTCTACAAACTGTTAACTTGTGCGTGTATAAGCATGTTTCCTTTGTGTGTTACAGGTTATGTATATGTGGACTTGTATTCTGAAGAAGAGGTGGAAAAGGCCTTGAAGAAGAATAAAGACTACATAGGTAATACCTGAATCTTATTCTCATTTCTGTGTATGTTAGGGGAATGATAGAATGTAGAGCTAAAACAATTTCATATTGCCTCCTGTAAAAATGGTTTTATGTTGTAACTTCTAGGTAACCACAGTGGAGTAAAATGAACATTAGTGAGAACCATTTGATAATAATGAAAATGCCTAAAACTATTGAATATGGTTTTTCTTTATCTCCCTGCACCACTGCTTGCAGTAGTTGTTTTGAAAAAAACTGTACATTGTCCCTGTGCCTTCAGGCGGGCGTTATATTGAGGTCTTCCGTGTGGATGCCACTGGGATTAAGGGGAAGAGGGACAGAAAGGCCAAAGAAATAGACAGAAACTTCACCAGAACACCCAAAGAGGATGAGGAGGAGGAAGATGTTGCCGAATCAGGTCGACTATTCATCAGAAACCTTCCTTACACCTGCACTGAAGAAGAAATCAAAGAGCTGTTTTCAAAACACGGTGAGTAGAAAATATATTGAAAATATATTGTCTTTATATATTCACTAAGTATATTAAGCTTGAACAGGAGTAAATATAAGTTTATCCTTACAGGTCCTTTATCTGAGGTGCTCTTCCCGATTGACAATCTAACCAAGAAAACTAAAGGATTTGCTTTTGTAACCTACATGATACCGGAGAATGCTGTCAGAGCTCTGGCTCAGTTGGATGGACATATATTTCAGGTATTTGAACTCTCACTATATTTGACTTATTGCTTTTTACAATATCACATATTGCTGCACCAAACAAAAGGTGTGTAATGATCTCTCTGTTTAGTTGTGCAAATTGATTTACAAATTGATTTGTTGGTGATCAGAAACTTTTTAATGACTTTAGGGCAGGATGCTTCACCTGCTTCCCTCCACTGTGAAGAAGGAAAAGACCGACTCCTCGGATGCTGGTGGTCCTGGCTCTTCCTCTTACAAACGGCAAAAAGATGCTAAAAACAAAGCTTCAAGTTCCAGGTATGTATGATCTTACTAAAGCTCTGCTCTTTTTGTGTTTTTCTTATAGTTTAGGCATGACCTTTCTTTTTCTTTCTAGTTCACACAACTGGAACTCGCTGTTTCTTGGTACGAGTGCTGTGGCAGATGCCATCGCTGAAAAATACAACACAACAAAAAGCAAAGTTCTTGACCATGTGAGTGACACAACATCCTGTACGTCTCCCTGGCCACTTCTTTAGAAGCACCTGTACAGTCTAATGCAATCAATACAGCAGCCCTGCCATGAATTCTACTTTTACAAGGTTATAAATATGTCAGTTTTTAAGTTGAAAAGGGTGATGTGTTTATTGTTTAGGTTGGTCATAGTGAGTGGGGAAGTGATACTTGAATGCATTATAATGTTTTGGAAATTCTGTTTAAATTATTACTAAGTGTAATTTACAGCCTCAGCAACATTTGAATTATGACGCATGATCCAGATTGTCTGTGGTCCCTTCCATGTTTTGCAGGAATCAAAGGGAAGTGTGGCAGTGAGGATGGCTCTAGGAGAGACTGAGATAGTCCAGGAGACTCGACAGTTCCTGCTGGACAATGGAGTCAGTCTAGATTCCTTCAGTCAAGTAAGTTTATTAGGGAACTGCTCCTAAATTCCTACTAAATTCTATAAATGCTTAATCCAGTTACATCTTAATCTAGGCATCAGCAGAGAGGAGTACAACTGTAATCCTGGTGAAAAACCTTCCAGCTGGTGTGACTGCATCAGAGCTAGAGACGCTCTTTTCATCTCATGGCTCGTTGGGTCGAGTGCTGCTGCCACCTTCAGGACTCACTGCCATTGTCGAGTTCCTGGAGCCAACTGAAGCAAAACGAGGCTTCACAAGGCTGGCTTATAGTAAGGTGTGTGTAACTGTTTACCTTCAAAAGTTGACCATACAGTATGTGTTTATTGAGGACAGTGATGAGTTGAGTTTGTCTCTAAAACCCTAGTTCCATCATGTCCCACTGTATTTGGAGTGGGCGCCTGTTGGGGTGTTTGTAACAGCCAAACCAGAACCAGGTAAAATAAATCAAATATTTATAAACATAAGGAACTTTTTTTTTAATGAAGGGAATAACATGAATACACAATATTTATTGCAATAATTATTAGACAAAGAAGATAAATTGAAAGAGAAAAAGGAAAAGGAGGAGGATGAGGAGGAGGAGGAGGAAGAAGATGAGGAGGAAGAATCTGCACCAGGTTCCACACTTTTTATTAAGAATCTTAATTTCAGCACGACAGAGGAGGAACTCCAAGAGGTATGTTAATTCATATGTTCAGTATACCTTCAGTCATTATTATTATTATTATATTTTTGCAGATATTAAGATTTGATTACAGACTTTATGCTGTTAAAAATTGTGTTATTCACTTGTTGCAGACATTCTCCAAATGTGGCAAGGTCAAATCCTGCACCATCTCCAAGAAGAAAGATAAAACTGGTACTTTACATCTTAAATATGGGTTTCATTTGTCAGAGTAATTCTGACCGTTGCATACTTTTTATTACTGAATTTATAATAAAAAGTGAGCTGTTATTGTTAAACCATGATTATTGAATTTCATGGTTAAGAAAAATGCAGTTTTCTAATTGTATAAATATGCCAAACTAGAGTTGTTTCATTCAGTATATCCACTTTCTAGAAGAGAAAATTTATATATTGTAAAAACTACAAATGAATGTACACTGGCAAAAGACAGTAACTCAACTATCCTGATAAATTATCATCCAACATCTGAATAAAGATGAAGAGGGCTGGTAGTTTTTTGCTACACATTGTTTTTTCATAACACGTGTTCTGTTAGAAGCAAATATTTCTCTGTGTATGTTGAGTGTTGTTGTCATGCTTGTTGTTTTAACTTCCAGGCAAGCTTTTGTCCATGGGCTACGGCTTTGTCCAATATCAGACAGCAGAAGGAGCACAGAAGGCCCTGAGGCAGCTACAGGTAGCATTACCAGTTCCTCAAAGGAACTTTGACAGCCTTTCTCCACATACTGGTTCTTAGCTAATGTGTATTATCGCTTTCAAACCTTTACCAGCACTGCACTGTGGATGATCACCAGTTAGAGCTGAAGATTTCTGAGAAAGCCACAAGGTAAGATGTGCACAGGGGGTTTGCAGTGAAGTTTGATTATTGTGAACAATAAAAAATGATGTTTTATCAATTTAAGTCAAAAAGAAATGTCTGGAAATACACATTTCAATTAAAAAAGAAAGTTAAAAAAGGTGAAAGTTCAAGTATCTTTATAAATAAAGAAGTAGTAGTGATACAGGAAAGTAGCTAATGTTTTTAGGCATCCACATCTGCACAAAGCGTCCTAGTTACCTTTAAACACACAAACTCAACAGAGGGAAGCTACCTGCCATGTGTGGCCAATATAAAATAATCATTTTTAAACTAGCGTTGTCTGAAATGGTTATGAACATTTTTAGTTATTGATTAAAAATTGAATTCAATATTGCCAAACAGTAATGTAACTTTTAAGTTGCAGTTTGGCAGGTAATCTTCAGTATTTTTATCACTACTTATTGAATATTTTCCCCTGTGCTTAGAACTACCCAAGTGTCGCGCAAGAAGAAGCAAGTCGAGAAGAAGCAAACAGGATCAAAGATCCTTGTGCGCAACGTTCCCTTCCAAGCCACTGTCAGGGAAATCCGAGAACTCTTCTGGTAGCTATATACACACAGCTGCTTTGTATTTACACTATTGGATTGAGAAAGATGATTTAATAATGCAATGATTTTATTCCTCTCAGTACATTTGGAGAATTAAAGACTGTCCGTCTTCCAAAGAAAGCGGCTGGTTCAGGGAATCATAGAGGCTTTGGTTTTGTTGATTTCCTCACCAAACAGGATGCTAAGGTTTGTGTTATTTCAGGTGATACATCTGTGCAGTAGTAGTATGTCAATATCAGTGCGTCATATTTATGGCATACAAAGTCTTCTTTTGCAAAGACTTTAGTATACTGTAAAATATTGTGTTGTCATTATAAATCCCGTGCTTCTGTTTCTTCTGTAGAAAGCTTTTGCTGCGTTGTGCCACAGCACCCATCTGTACGGGAGACGTCTTGTGCTGGAGTGGGCTGACGCTGAGGAAACGGTCGAGACACTAAGACGTAAAACAGCTGAACATTTTCACGGTAAAAGTCTTTAATAAAAACAAAAGCATACTAAATATTTTCCCTCATATGAAATATATATTTATTCATTTTTTTCTAATTAATTTCCCATATCAGTGGCCACTAAAAAGCAGAGAAAGGCAGAGGTTTTGGAGGGAATTCTGGAAACAATGGAAACTGGCGGAGGTGTGGAAGACTGAGTTTCCAGAGCGGCTCAGCCTGGACTTGGATGAACCAGTGCTCCTATATTTTTCTGTTTGAACAGGACTGTGACTGAAATATGAACCTGAAATATAAAAGATATAAGAATAAGTACAACTTATCATATATTTACCGTTTTCATTTACTGATGTTTGGTGAAAAACAACTAAGCTTCTGCATTTCTCATGTCACATTTTTTGTATAGAGTTCTCAACCTCAAAGAAACATGATTATTGTAATTTTTTTACATAAACTTTGTTTGCATAAATGAAAAAAAAAACGTTTTACGTCTCGTGTTTGTGTGATAAATAATCACATTGATCAGCTTAAAATACGTTCAAGAATGAGTCTTTTATTTTGAAAATGTACGATGGGGTGGCGTATTATCAGCTGAACGTTCATCCGCGATGTCATGTGACTTGTTCGTGCAAACATGGCGTCCAGGCAAAACAAGTCACCTGCAGTCGAAAGTTTTAAGATCGTTACAAACGTTTTAGTTGTTTTAACCGGCTTGTGCTTGTTATGTGTGCGAGCAAAAATCCAGACGGCTGTAATCGACAGACAGAGCGGACAGCTGTCGGTGCTCGAAGGGTTTCAGGAAGATTTTGTGGCTTGGGCAAACTTCACTGATGACATTACAACATCAGGGTGAGTGGATGCCAATGTGTCATTTAACATGAGCAGCTCTTCAGCTTTTGCCTTTTTGTATTAGCATTTGCTGTTATTATTAATATTATTTTTTCCAAATATAACGACATTTATGTTAAGCAGGAGTTAATTGTTAGTCTACGTAGAAATAATGTCTTCATTTTTTTCAAGGCATACCACATTTACATTTATATAACGAAAAAACTAAAAGTTGCAGCTCTGCAGGAGCCAGAAAACGCATTGGATTGATAAATGGCCTAAACAGTTGTTAATCAAAAGTTGTGTTAATATAATTACTGTCGTTTGATTAACTTGCACAGTCACATCAGCTCTGCTTTAACTTAATCTGCAGATAGCAGAAGTTTAACTCGTGACAGGAACAGCAAGGACAGGCAAAGGCTTAGTAGGTCTTTATGTAAATCCCCAAACTGAGAAAATCATTTTAAATCAAACAATTACAACACATACTATCTAAGCCTAATTGAGTAATCATTTAGAGACTAAAGAAGATAAATATGTAATACAAGAAAACAAAGGAACACACAATAATTACTGGTCATGTTTTGTTTTAACTGAAAGGAAGTAAAAAATGCAAATGCACAAAAATTTCTTTAATCCATCAACCATCTCAGGGCCATAAAGACAGACTTCACAGTCACATGCTCACCCACAGGCAATTTAGAGTCACCTATTAATCTTTGGCGTGTGGGAGAAAAGTGGTGCTTGAGTGGTTAGTGGCACCACTATGTTAACTCCTGCACCTGCAGGTAAACATTACTTGGATTTTTTTCAATGCTGCAGATATTTGATTCTAATAACCTAAAACTGAAATCTTTTGAACCTATTCAGAAATTACATAAACTTTTTATTGGCTCACACATGTTTTGTTTTCAGTTGGTCCTTCTTGGAGGTTACTACCAGCAGTAAGTACAATGACAGTATCCAGGCGTATGCTGCTGGTGCAGTGGAAGCTGCAGTCACATCCCAGGTCAGCTTAATTTCCCATTCTATCACTCTACATTGTCTTTCACTTCACTAATAGTAAAAATGTTGTATGTATTCACGTTACACTGGGTATGTTTCAGCTCATCTATAAGCACTGGATCAACACTCTGATGAATTACTGTGGGCCCTTCTCAAGTCAGACCGGTTACTGTGAGCGTCTTAAGGATTTCATCGCAACAAATATGCAGTGGGTTCAAGAACAAATAAAGAAACAGCCAAATTCACCTTACTGGCACCAGGTACATACTAAGCATTTTTAAGATAAATGCAATCCCTTACAATACAAAAGGTTTTGAGGCAAGAGAAAATATGTTTCAAAATGGGTTTTTTCTGGTCAGGTGCACCTGGCACTGCTGCAATTGAAAGGCCTAGAGGACAGTTACAACGGTGAGCTGTCCTTTCCAACAGGGCCCATTTCTTTAGACCCATTTGGCTTCTTGTAAGTCTTGATTTATTTCTTCATTTATTTTTTGTAGATATTAACATCTTTCCTCTCATACTCTGAGTCTGTTCATCCACATTCTTCAATTTTACCTTCCAATCAGACTTTTCCAACTGGGTGGGGATCTTGAGGACTTGGAATCTGCTCTGAACAAATCCAGCAAAATGCGACCTCTTGGATCTGGGTCATGCTCTGCTCTCATTAAGCTGCTGCCAAACAACAAGGAACTTCTGGTGTCTCATGACACTTGGAACAACTATCAGTCCATGCTGCGCATTATGAAGAAATACATCTTTGCCTATAACGTTTCTCCTTTAGGTAGTTCACTCAAGTGTGTCTTCTGTTCATCATTGCACCTGTTCTAGAGTTCCTCACTTTTTACGGTCAAACTGAGTTGATCAATATCTCTATATACAAAGTAATTATGAAGCTATAGCAATTTAGCTTGGCTTAGCATAAAGAGTAGAAACAAGGAGCTGGACAAATAACATCTGGCAATCAATTTATATTTACCTTCTATAGATAACAATGGTTTTCATTTTATAATTTTATAATCTAGCTTTCACCAAAAATCAAATATACTTACCAAAATATCAACTCTTCCTTTAAACTATATAGCGTAATTATTTTTATAATTATTTTTTATAATTTTATAATTTTATTAAGCATTTCAAAACATTTCAAACAATTTAATACCAAGTTTAAAATCCCCAGCAATGGACTGGCTCTGTTGACGTTGTCTATGACATATCAATACTACTTACTCTGATTATGTTTTGTCTTTGATATTCCTACAGACAATGATCCTATTCCTGGTGGAACGCAGGCCTTTTCATCTTACCCTGGGTCTATCTTCTCTGGAGATGACTTTTATATCATAAGTAGTGGCCTGGTGAGAACAGTTTCAAGCATAAGAGAATTGAATTGAAAGAGAATTGAAAGAAATAAACTTCAGAATTCAAATGGGGTTTTCTGTTCCTAATCTGTTTTATGCCTGCAGGTTACACTGGAAACCACCATTGGCAACAATAATCCTGCTCTCTGGAAGTTTGTTCAGCCCACAGGAAGCGTCATGGAGTGGCTGAGGAACATTGTGGCTAATCGACTAGCTGCTACTGGCAAAGAGTGGGCAGTAATATTTAGCAAGTACAACAGTGGAACGTGAGTTTAATATGCTGGTCAATGGTTAAATGGGTTATTGTTACTCTTTAAATAACGGTATCAA
Source organism: Channa striata (assembly GCA_033026295.1). Classification (NCBI taxonomy): domain Eukaryota; kingdom Metazoa; phylum Chordata; class Actinopteri; order Anabantiformes; family Channidae; genus Channa; species Channa striata. Next base: position 7,128,676 of record CM065178.1, read on the forward strand.
CACTTTAAAAAAATACAATCCTTCAAGCAGGTTCCAGGCTCTGTTGTCTGTCAAATTGATTGAAAAGTTTAGATTTTGCTTGACTTTAAACTGACATGTGGATTGATAGGTGAGAAGTCAGTTGGATGATGCAGCTGTAATGGGGCCAGTAGGCTGAGTATTTGTAATAAACATTGGTAAAGCGTAATCGATTAAAGGGTTGTGTGGTTTGTGTATGTTTGCTTTGTAGGTATAACAACCAGTGGATGATTGTAGACTATAACCATTTCACTCCAGGGAAGACTGACATTAAAGAAGAGCTCTTTGTCGTGTTGGAGCAGATTCCGTAAGTATTTTCACTGAATGTTAAAATAATGGGGGAGCAGTGGCTCGAGGTGTAGAGCCGTCATCCACTGACTGTGGTGTCAGCGTTTTCTTTCCCCACCTCCTCTTCCTCATGTCTAATTGTCTTTCAGCAAGACACTGTATCCCAAGTTGCTCTCTGCAGGTCATGTCAAAACCTTGCATGGCAGCTGCTGCCATTGGTGTGTGTGTGTGTGAAAACAAAAGGCAACTGTAATGCACTTCACTGGTTTTATGTAATTTCATATATGTGACGTAATTACAATTGATTCACTTCAAGTGAGCGCTTATATGTCCCTCCTGCAGGGGACTCATTGTTTACACTGACAAAACTCAGGAACTAATGGAGAAAGGGTACTGGGCAAGCTACAACATACCGTAAGCATCCATTTTGTTAACAACATATTTTATGGTAACTTTTTTGTATGTTCATTGATTTTTTTTTGTAATTTCCTTTTCTATTATGCTATTATTATATGTAGGTACTATGTGGACATATTCAATGCCAGTGGCTGCAATGAACTGGTTGAGAAGTTTGGTCCATGGTTCTCTCTTGACCAGAATCCTCGGGCTCAAATCTTCAGAAGAAACCAGACAGATGTCACAGATGTGGACTCAATGGTCCGCCTTATGAGGTAACCATGTTTGTTGCACAGGTTTGGAGGTGTACGTTCTTCTATTGTTTCATATTGAAGAGAATAATACAAACAAGTTTCAACCACCTTAAATTTTATATTTTTATAGTCTATAAAATATAATTTTACTTAAAAAATGAAATCTCTCACTACAGGTATAATAACTTCAAAGAAGACCCATTGTCAAAATGCGATGGCTGTGACCCGCCTGCGAATGGGGAGAATGCAATTTCAGCCCGTTCAGACCTAAACCCAGCTAATGGAACGTACCCATTTGGTGCCTTAAGGCAGAGACCTCATGGGGGAACAGACATGAAGGTTTTTGTTTTTCTCATTTAATTTCTTGACTTTACCCAACTCACTTTTACATATTGTGTTTGCCTAATGTTCAGCTGACTGTGTGACATTAGTTAAGTTGTTTGCCCTTGCCTGTCTGATGCATTGTGTGCATTACTGTGCAGATGACCTCTTACAAGATGTTTCAAGACTATGGGATGATAGCAGTGAGTGGACCAACCTGGGACCAGGTGCCAGTCTTCCAGTGGACAACTTCCCCTTACAAAGACTTGGAACACATGGGTCACCCTGATATTTGGGCTTTCAAGCCTATAAAAGTCACATGGATGTCTTGATCGTTATTACTTTAAATACAAGTAACATGATAAATATTGATATGCTGTTTGAAGTTTGACAAAGGGACTTTGGTACTTTAATACTGTGTGACATGACCTTACAAACCCAAAAGTTGCGCTACTGATTCTTAGGAAATGTTAGGATTCCAATATGACACTACTTCCATAATTAAAGGGCAGAAGATGTACAGCTTGGCATGTAAAGCAATATGACTGACAGCAACATAACAGCCTTACCGTGGTCAAGTAAAGGCTTAAAGATTTATTAGAGCTGTTTTGATTTCACAGATTTAAAGAAATCAAATACTATTATTGATTTAACAGTAAAGTCAAATGTCTTGATCAAGAACTAAACAAATTTTGAGTTGTTTTATGCATTAATTTTTTTTTTCATTTTTAAAAAAATTATTAAATAAACTGTTTCCTTATTGTAGCCTATTTGTAATCATTTTGTAATATTAGAGATTTGACATGGTCAGTATTTCATTTCCTTTCATGTATTTGTTCTCTTCAGGATAAAGTACACACTAAAACAATATAATTGGTAACAAAACACGTTCTATTTACTTGTACATATCCATGATTGAAAAGGAGCAGAAAGAAGAAAAGATCTTAGATTATCTGCCCCTTACTCAGAACCTATTTAAATAAGCACTAAGGACATGTGGTCTGTCAGTTTGTCACTTTACAAAACTTACTTCAAGTGACATGTTTAAATTTACACTAAACTACCAACAAATGTTGCCTTTATATTTTCTAATCCAAACATCCTTGAGTCATTCTATAAGGAATTCAACAGTAGAATGAACTCAAGGTTTTTTGCAAATCTGATTTTACACACTGAACCAGTGCAACAAGTGTGTAAGGGACAGGCCAGTCAAAAAAACTGTCCTTATGAATATATGAAATGAATTTGTGAAATTGGATTTAAAAACCAGCTCGCATCCACGTGTGGTTGTGGTTTAGGTTGGAATAAATTAATACTCAGCATTAGGTAATTATTTAGGAATATCTGTAGCAGCAGTGGTGGTACTACGCGTCCTTTTTGGTCTTGCTGGGTTGAACTTTGCGACAATAATCCTGAACAAACACGCGTGACCGCAGCTACAGACGTGACCACGTGACTGGCGTCACCGCTGTCGTAATCACAGCGCGCTCGTAAACTGACAGCGATGTCGTGCAATATTTGTGCTACTTCAGCTGAACTTTAAACTTCTTAAATGACAGTTTTCTCCAGTAACATTCGTCATCGCCGTATTTCCTCAATACTGGCGACGTGATCGAAGACGACTGCTCAAATTGAAGGTATAAATTTATTGCAGCTAGTTAGCTACTTAGCAACATTAGCGATACAATATGCTGAAAGTCCCTTAAGATACATTGTTTAACGCTAGCATTAAGTAACGTTGCTGTATTAGCTAACGCTGAGCTGGTTCGATATCTACAATAACCATGCATTGTTTTGTAGTGTGAAAATATTTGGTAATGTTCCTCTGCTGAGAGGAACGTACACGCAAAATTGCATTAAAGATCAAATCTAAGTCGATCGTGCTGAAGTACAATACACACCATCTGTTAGAAGTACAAAGCTCTATTTGCCTTTAGTTAATAAGCCTCCGTCAGGAAAGCAGATCCACCGGCACTAATGTGGGAACTGTGGTGGAGAAAGCTCTCACAACATTAGTAACTGAAGTAACTCTCTTTGATTGACAGCTTGCTGTATCCCAGTTGGGTGATGATGGCTTTCTGGCAGCCAGTGACTAATCTTAAAGATTATGTATCCCAGAATCCTCCAGGGGTAACATTTTTTCTGTGTCTCTTGACTCTCGCCATCTCCTTCATCTGCCTCAGCTCTTACGGATACACACACATTCTGCCTAACCCTGACACAAAGGTAGGGAGTAGTTCATCCAAATGGATTTTTGAAAATGTTTTTTGGACGTTTCAGAAAACCAAATAGATAAAAATAAACAAACTTTTTAGAAATTGTTTTCGCCTGTGCTTTGTAGGGTGTATCCTGCCAGCTATGCTTGCCGTGCAATGAAATGTAATGTTGTGCAAGGTTTTATGTCATATATGTTTGTGTTGAATCACAATTGATATGCAATTAATTTGCTTTATTTATTTCTTAGGACTGGAACCAACTACTGTCCTCCTTATCACAGTTCCAGTTGTGTGTGAAAGTCAATGACAGTGCATCTAAACTCTCAACGGTTCACTCTCAACTGATGGAGCAAGAAAATAAAAGAGAGACATCTAACTTTACAAAGACATCTGTTACCCATTTGCGTCTCAAGGTTTCCCTGACTTTGACTAGCAATTCAGCTACTGCCCCTCTGAATGACTTTGGTCTGCACAGTACCTTGAGCGCCAAACAACTACATATTGGAGGTTGGTATTAAACAGAGTGACATTGTGTACAAATATAGGTTCTCACTAATAGGATTGCCTTGCTTTGCAGAAAACGAGATTTTAAACATGACTCTAGAGTTTCTAGCGGGAAATAATTCCCACACCTGCCTCACCATAAGTGCCCCAACACACCTCCTGCCTATGAAACGGTAAGTTAATTCCCTCTTAAGTGTGTGTTTCTTCCTAAATTTAAACATTTAATTATCTATGTAGCTGTACACAATGAACTATATTCATATACCTTAATGAAAATACTATACTCTTTCATGAAGACTTCCTCCAGAATGTCCTGCATCTAGGAAAAATATTTCATTTGCTCATGTGGAAGTGTTCAAACAGCCGCCTACAGCATCGCAAACCTGCTACAGTCTACACTCAATGAATGACCCTAAACTCATCGTCATGTTAACAAAGGTAGTGTTTCACTAATGAAGAATGTAATTTGCTGAATCCTAATAACCACGAATAACCTTTTTTTTTCACCAATTTTTTAAAAATTTTATTCTTAAGGAGGAGCAGGTTGTGGCAGTGTGGCATCTGTTTGAAGTCAGCGTCTGTCTACTTGGAGTTTGTTTTATACTCTGTATACCTCATATCCTGATACGACGTTACCATTGCAATGGACTTGATCTGCAAAATGTAACACTCAGGTATATATTACTATACCAGTAATTCTTTTGACCATTACAGTTTTGGGGGGTTGTATTTAATATAATTAGATTGTATGTTTGAACATAACATGTAGAGATCCAACCATGTTGAAAAATGTGTAGATATGTTTAACCTAAATTTACTGCTTCTTTTAATTTGCAGAAGTCTTTGATTGTAAATGCCTTTCATCCTCTGCATTCTGAAAAATGCGGTGGTTAAGGAATGAGAGTAATGTGCATCACTCCACCAATTTCACTCATGAAAACCAACTTATATGTCACTGGATGTACTACATGGATGGAGCTTCATGAGTTTGAGGAATCAACTTTGAGATGTCAAAGTTTAATCTGGGTTGGAGACTAATATTTATTAAGGATGCACCAGTTTTATTTTTTTTTTTTTTTTACTTTTCCTTTTAAAATGTATAAGGGTGTCATTGTCTGGTGCAGACTGAAATATAAAATATTGGTGAGAAACAGGGCTGTGCTGGAAAATTTTGTAATAGGACAATGGTGTAATGGGAGCAATGTTTTACATTTAGTCATTTGGCAGACGCTTTTATCCAAGGCGACTTACAGAGTAAATGATACATACACATTCATGATGGCGATGGCTACGACACAGGGTGCCTATCTGGCCCACAGGGAGCAGGTTGGGGTTCGGCGTCTTGCCCATGTGGTCCATGTGACATGGACGACTGCCTTACCAACTGAGCTACAGCCCCCCCATTTCTGTTAACAATGTAGGAATTGTTGACGGGTCATACATTCACGATCCAGCTTGTTACCTGAAAGTTTGTTTTCTGATAAACGACTGTCTCTATTCTGTCTTCAGTTGAAACATTTCCCAGAATTACTGTTCAACATTAAATTGTATCCAGCTGGATACTTAAATACTAAAAACAATATTTTTTTCTAGTAAAAAAACTTTTTATACTGTGAGAGTAGTAGTTTATTGAACTGCATCTCCACGAGGGTGTGTTTTACAACATTTTAATGAATCAAATTTACATAACTGACATTTAAAACTCAAAATCAAAATTCCAGATAAAAATTAATAGTATTCCTACTTCCCCCTATGGAGTATTATCTTACAAACTATCTTACAAACCGTCAGACTACCACTTGCATGTAGTAGTACCTTTTGCCAGATCTTTTGCCATTTGTGAAATGTCAGTGAAGGAAACTATTTACTATAATCTTTAGACTTTACCATTTCTAAGTAATGATTCCTAAAGATTTTGTATCTTATAAAGATGGGCATGTTATAAATTTTGTATCTTACAAAGAAGACTTTAACAAGGTTTTAAATGCTGTGCAGTTGTTGAACACGTTGGTTCGCTGGTGTTTTTGGAAATTGCTGCATTCACAAATAGTAAAACTGTTTAGTTATCATGGTCATGTGACGAACACAATAAACACTAGTCAAATACGCGTGAGTGATTTTTTTTTTAAAAGTCATTTTTAAAAACAAAATACTAAATGGAAGGGGTGGCATGATATCGTAATAAACAATCATTAGTCCTGTAGATTCATCAAATAAAATTATTTAATTTTTCTTAAGTTTAATACTCCACTGTCTACTGTATACACTAATTCAAATGCTGTTTTTGTAATGTATATTATGTAAATAGAACATGACGACACAAAAAATTTTTTTATAACTTCAGCACTTCAATTTCAATGACTTTAACAACCACTGGTACCGGTATTTTACCCGGTCCACGTAGCAAGATTTGTCATCCTATCATCGTTAGGAATCTGTACATGGTGCTTTCCTATTGGCTGAGCATAAAAAAATAGAGGCGGGATTTAGGTATAGCAGTCAGAGGGAAAGCAAGTAACCATCGGCTAAGTGGTTGGATTATTCGCGGCCTGGAGAATTATTTTCATGTCAGGGGAAGGGAGACGTAACGTTACTAAGTATTTATTTCTCCTTGGACGGAATATTACAGTAGTGTGAAGCCACCACAAAGTCGCCGCCCTATCAACACGGTCTGCAAAAGTTCTCCACAATTACTGGATACGGTTAACATCAGCTACATGTTTCCACAGCGTGAAGCTAGCTAGCTGTCGTTACCTCATCTGTCGAAAACGCTAATGTCCGCTAGCTAAAAGCTAGCCTAACGTATTACGTTAGTAACAGCTGCTGCACAACGTGTGAAATGTTTATACCTGGAGTTATTTATTAAGCTTTAAAAATGATTTGGTCATCACTGAGACCTAGCTGCATCAGTAGTCGACTTATGCACAAATACACAGACGTTAATGTCCACTGCTAACACTGTGTCGTAAATCGCTCTTTGCTTTTAACGTTAGCCAAAATGTGTTGTTTCCAAAAAGGCCTCCCACGTGGTAACCATCACCTGGGCGAGGTTTTGAAATTGGCATGCTTCTTAACTTGTCCCCCATGTCTCGTTATAGGGCCTCCGCATCAGCTGATGTGGATCAGGTCCAGGTTGTTAGGCAGTTGCACAGAGCAAATACGCAAGACTTGTGATAGTTTGCTTTGCCCCATTTTTAGGATGAAAGCTGTTTTTTTTGGAGCAGGGTCGATCAGGAAGAAAACAGTTGACCAGAAAGGAAACAGGAAATAGTCGTGAGGGGCCATGGCCTACTCTAGCTACAGCAACTTGAGCAGGGCTCAACTTACCTTTGAATACCTGCACACAAATTCGTAAGTATTGTCTTGCTGGTAACTAGTATGTGCTTATGAGCTTAATGCTATACTAAGTTATAACATGTAATATAATAAACCCTCAAAAAGGTAGATGTATACATCTCCATGTTAAAAGGTGATAACAATATGGCCAGTATCATTGGCAAACATAAAGTATCCCCAACACCAGTCCCAAACCAACCTAAAATGTTCTTTTAATAGATGATAAGGTAAATTGAGTTAAATCTTATCAACTGTTAAAAGATATGGCAATTTTCTACACTTTATTATGTTGGAGTTGTATAAACAGTCACTCAAAACATATACAGTATGATGGCCTGTGGTTCACAGTGAAACAGATAATGTAATCATCTGCTCTTTAGACATCTGAGTAGACGTTTGGAAATTCACATCATATACACAAATAACAATCCTTAACATAATATTAATTAGTGTCATTCACACTCTTAATTTTTCCAGTATAATAATAAATACTCTTTGTTGTTTCCATTATTATTGCAGATTAATTAATATCTATATTTAAATTAATATTTATTTTGAATGGAGGCCTGTGGGAGCCTTTGATGCCCTTCATGTCTTTCATGTGGAGAGGGTTCCAGTTACTTTCTGTGCTAATTTTCATAAAACATTTATGTTTTCACTCATGAAAGGCATCAAAATTGTTCAGGGCTTCCAATCTCAGCATTACTCAAACAGTTTTGAGGCAGCTGCTTGCAGCAGCTAGCTTTCAGCAAATCACACACATTGTGTTTAAGAAATGCAGCATTCTAGTTAGGAGTTCAGATTCTGTCAATAAGTGTCTTGACAAATGAAGTGTTGAGCTTGCTTTCATACCGCTATTTGAAAAACGTTGTTATAGTCCATTGATTTAATGAAATCAGTTGTCTGTTTTCAGGACAACCCATGAGTTCTTATTTGGAGCCTTGGCAGAGCTTGTGGACAATTCAAGGTAGGCATAATGATTTGACAGAGCCTGTGCTTAATGAATGTGAAGTTATCTTACAATATGTCAACACAATGTGGAATGGGGATGTCATCGTGTGAGGAAAAGCTCAGACATCTACCGTGGTTACAGTGTGTAACCTGCATGGGTTTTAGTATGTTTGGCTACACAGTTGTTTACATTTTTGACATTTGATGGAGATAGTGTAAAGGTAAAGCACCACTCCTCTACTGACCTACTTTAGGCATCAAGACCATACCAAGGCAAAAGTTTCAAAATCATGATAAGGTCAAAATGCAGACTCCAGCCCACCAATAGAAAGGCAGGGGGATCTTCATAACATGGCCCATAAAACAATAATACAACACAGTATGATACCAACTTACATTTCGTGTTGTGGAACTTAACCTCATATTTTTTTCTGATTAAAGCTGAACACCTCACAGCAGATTTTTCAGTTGTTTTTTTTTTTTTTTTTTTTTAAACAGAGATGCCAATGCCACACGAATTGACATCTACACAGGTACACTTCAGAATATTTCATCCAGTTACACAGAGCATTTACATGTAATCATGGAGTAATATCTGACTTTCACTTTTCTATTTTTCTACCAGAAAAAAGGCCAGAGCTTCGGGGCGGCTACTTGCTCTGTTTTTTGGATGATGGTATTGGAATGGATCCTAGTAAGTGCAACTTTACTACTATAGAAATACCTTTTAAGCCAAAGTTTAGTTTGAAGGCAATGCATGTAGTGGTGCACTGTGAGGTTTTCTTACTATATGTGTTTTATGTGTGAATTATTTCTCTTTTATTAGATGAGGCAACCCACGTAATTCAGTTTGGAAAGTCAAACAAACGATCACCTGAGTCTACTCAGATTGGGCAGTATGGAAATGGATTGAAATCGTAAGATCCACATCTAATGCTCACGAGATAAGTGTTCTTTTGATAGACTACTGAGTAAATAATTTTACATATTAATAAAGTGTGTGTATGTGTTCACAGTGGTTCTATGCGCATCGGGAAGGACTTCATCTTGTTCACAAAAAAGGGTGACACACTGACCTGTCTTTTCCTGTCAAGGACCTTCCATGAAGAGGAGGGACTGGATGAGGTCAGATTAATGTTTAAATAAAAACCACTGAATACCAAACTATAGTAACTTTTAGAGATGAGTATGAGTAATACTAATTGGGTATGTTTTATTTTAGGATTGAAACTTAATTACACCTTTGGACCCACTACACTTTTTGCTTAATGGCTTTTGATCCTCTCTCTTCAGGTGATCGTGCCTCTGCCTTCCTGGGACCTGAAGACCAAAGAACCCCTGACCTCTGACCCAGAAAAGTATGCCATAGAGACTGAGCTGATCTTCAAATACTCACCTTTTAAAAGTGAACAGCAGCTGATGGAGCAGTTTAACAAAATAGAAAGCAGCAGTGGTAAGATTATAAGTTAATCTTGATGTCTGTCAATTAGACCAAGTCACTTATTGATTACTTGGGAAATACAGGGCTGTAAAAAAGTATTTGCCCCCTTCCTTTTTTGGGTTTGGTTTGTTGTTAGGAAGAGTGGGTCCATATTCCTTCACAGTGATGTGACAGACTCGTTGCCAGTAACTGCTTGATTGCATTTCTTCTATCATGGTTGGCACAACCAGTTATTAGGTTCATGGGGTAATTACCTTTTTCACATAGGGCCACGCAGCTTTGTACAGCTTTTTAAAACTGTACATCACTCCATAACAGGCAGGTTTGTACAGCTTCTTTCCCTTAATAAATGAAATCATAATTTAGAGATGGCATTTTGTAATTAATTGGGTTATATTAAAATAATACACTTTGTAATTAGTAAAATTTGTTTGTTGATCTGAATCATTTAAGTGTGAAGTGTAAAAATACAAATCAGTAAGGGGGCAAATCATTTTTTCACACCACTGTATAAATGGGCCTGAATTTCAGTGCAAGACTGTGGGTGTTGTGCATGAGTTTATTGATTCCTGCAAATGTATGGCGTTAAATGCCGAAAATTCCCCCAAACGCTATACTTTCTCTCACTTTTTCTATCAAGCCCACTTGTCCCTCTGCTATTACAGTGGCAAAAAGTGTGTGTGTGCATACAGGCATGTCTTCATAGCCTTCAAAATTTCAAAGGGCGTTTTGAGAGTCAAGACTGGGTTTTAGAGTCAGGGTCAGAATGAGGTTAAGGTGAGTGGCCAGGGGATTGCAAGTGTCCTCACAAGTCAGAGATAAACGTGTGTAGGAAAGCATTCAGCAATTTCAATAATTCTCTTTCAGTGTTCTTCCAGGCAGTACGTTGTAGAAGAGAGTCTAACATTTTTCCTTTACGTAGATGGAAGACTAAGACGAGCTGCATTTGCTACATCTGTTGATTCATCCATAAAATGAATAAAAAAGGTTTGCAGGAACACAATCGCTAATTCATAGCTGAAACTTAATAGCATCAGATTTTTTTTAATTCTGCTTTTTACTGTCGTTCGAAAGAGGAACTGTTTTCCGTTTACTAATAAATTCAGCTCCAAGCATGACCTTGGAAAATTACACCGCAGCTGGAATCATAAGTTTCATTTCCATAGTGTGTGGCTTTTAACTATTACCGTTAATTATTATTATTTCAGTTATGCTTGCTAGCCAGTTTTCTGGGCTGCTGCAATTAAAACATGACTGACTGACACATGTAGCAACACATAATGTGTCACAACATCAGATTTTCCATTCACCCAAAGCTAGCTTTACAGAGAAGAACCCCAGCTTTTCCATGTTCTGTAGAATGACCACTTTTGTAGCTGTACTGATTGACATCAAGGAGGTTGTTCAGAGAAAGAGTCTAGGAGTGGATCTATGATTGTTATTTCAAGGGTCTTGGTCAGAAATAGAATAGACATGTGTTAATGTGTAGTTCTAAGTAATTATTATTATTTTCTTTCAAGAGTAAAAAAATACTGTTTTGTTAAATTTAATTTGGTTGTAAAGTAATAATGAACAACAATGTTTTAATGCAGATATGTCGCAGGGACTATGTGCAACAGAGCTTATAGTTGAGCTCAAAAACGATATCCCTCCCGAAATGTATACCGGCCCCCACCCCCTTTAATTATTTATATTTAATTATTACTGTTAATAAGTGACTGGTTAATTTCATGCTGCACTTTGATTAAAAAAGGTACTCTGGTGATCATCTATAATCTCAAGCTAATGGATAATGGAGAGCCAGAGCTGGATATAGAGACCGATCACCAGGACATACTGATGGCTGGAACTCATTCTGAAGGAGTGTAAGTATTCTTGTTAGTTTGTGTGATTTCACAAAAGTGACTCCATTGAAACATCCAATAAAATGACCAGTGCCACACAGTGAAATACATTTTAGTTTGGACTCTATATTTTCCTCTTAAAGGAAGCCAGAGAGGAGGTCCTTTAGGGCATATGCTGCTGTTTTGTACATTGACCCACGCATGAGGATCTTTATCCAGGGACATAAAGTCAGGACTAAGAGACTGTCCTGCTGTCTTTATAAACCAAGGTAGTATTAAAACACATATGCTGTGTCTGTATTTTAGTGATAGGACTTTAAATGGCATCCATGTACTGTTTGCAGGGTTTATAAATACTCCTCGACTCGATTCAAAACTCGTGCTGAGCAAGAAGTCAAGAAAGCAGATCATCTCGCCAAGATTGGTGAGTCAGTGGTGTATTTATTTGTTTTTTTTCTTGACTTGATTTGATTTGACTTGACGATCGTATGTCATTGATTTCAGCGGAGGAGAAAGCTAAAGAGGCAGACAGTAAGCGTGTGGCTTTGGAGGCTAGATTAGGAGAGGACCTGTCAAAAGATTCACGCGTAAGCCCAACTGGATGTTCTGGTTAATTTTTCACATGCAAATGGTATTGTGTCCACACAGATAAGATTTTAAACTGGAATGGCACAAATGTTAACTCTCCAAGGCAGCTAACTTTCTTAATGAGGTCTTGCTCTTTCTGCTCCTCCAGGCAATTCTGAGAAAGGTTCAAGATGCAGCCATGATGCTACGACAAGACGCTGAAATGAAAAAAAGGATTCTTGAAGCTAAACAGAAGTATGTTAAACACATTTGTAAAACTTGAGTTCCTGCTTCCTATATATTCTATATATATTGTATGTTTTGTTTTTTGCTTTTATAAAGCACATTGTGGGTATCAGTGCCATGAAAACAACACGTTTTCTCTTTCTTTTTTTTAAAATCAGGGCCTTAAAGGAGCCCAAGGAATTGAACTTCATATTTGGAGTGAACATTGAACAAAGGGATCTGGATGGGATGTTTGTGTACAACTGCTCTCGCCTCATCAAGATGTATGAGAAAACTGGCCCCCAGCTTGAAGGAGGGATGTGAGTAAAGTGTACACAGTAAAAACAATGACAGTTTAAATGACTTTAAAAAAATGTTTTACAGTTATGTGGTTTGTGTGTTTCAGGGCCTGTGGAGGTGTAGTTGGAGTTGTGGATGTGCCATATTTGGTTTTGGAGCCAACTCACAACAAACAAGATTTTGCAGATGCTAAAGAGTATCGACATTTACTGAAATCGATGGGGGAACATTTAGCTCAGTACTGGAAGGACACTAACATTGGTAAGTTTTCCTGAATTTTAGTATGTTGCCAATAGTCTGCATTAAAGCATTTAAATAACAATGGTGCGAACCCTGCTCTTATGACAAGGTTGTTGGGAATTTTTTAGTGCATTGACATTGATAGCTCTATTCTTGAGATGGCCAACCTTTTTGAAACTGAGATCTATTACTTGGGTAGCGATTAAAGCGAAGGGCTACCAGTTTGATACACACTAAAGAAAAAAGTTTTTTTTTCCAATTTATCATTAGTTATATGTCATTGATAATTAATGATATTCATCTATGTGAAGACACTGATCATGTTAATGATTTCTCCCAATAATTATCAACAAGGCATGACACATAAATATCAATATGCAAAACTTTATTTCTATAAATCTCTGCAAGTATTTACATTTTCAAACAATCACCATGTTGCACAATGTTTGTACAGATTATCAATTATGTACTATACAAAAATCAACTTTCAGATTTTAATTAAATATCACCAAATCTACAGCATTTTTAACAAAATTATTATATCTTACATATAATAAACACATGTCATGATTTTTTTAACTGAATTCAACTGCCATGTTGCCACTGAGAATATCTGCTATCCGTTTCTTTGTCTGTCAGTGGGAAAGCCTGGCATTCTATGCTGTTCACCAGTGTATTGTAATCTGGGGTGTAACTTGTCACTGCAACTCTGAATGAGTCTTGCAGATGGGCATCAGTGAGGCGTGTTCTGTATTCGTTCTTGATGAAGTTCACGTCAGAAAAGGCTGATTGACAAAGATAGGTTGAACCAAACAGGCTGGCAACCTACGTGGCTACTGTGCCAACAAGGCAGCAAAAGTTTGGTGCAGCCTGACAGGCTATGAGTTGGATGTCTTTTTGCAGTGTTACAACTTCAACTTCCACCTGTCCAGCACCCAAGCTAAATGTTGCACTTAGTTGCTCAGCAATGCATGTTCCACATTCATGAAAGAATTGGAAATGAATGACACACATGCCTCAAGCGGCTCAAGGTCCCAAAACCTGTTCTCAAACTTTTGCCAAAGTCTGTTTATGACGTGAGAGTGCTTTACTGCAACTTTCAATCTCAGACGCAGAAGTATTGTCTCTCAATACCATCTACACAGAGGGAAAGTCCAGCACCTTTTTTTTCTCTGTAAATGCCCAGAGAAAATGTTCATGTGAGCTGTAAATGCATTTAAATCACTTATGTCAGCAACAGTCATTCCTTTGTCTGGCAGCTCACAGTTCAGATGGTTCAGTTTCCCAGTTACTGTCCATTAAAAATGGAAGTCAAGTGTGTCCACTCAGTGTCCTCCAGCAGCGAGGTGTCTTCGCCTTTGGATTACATTAAGTCACCCAAAAGCAGGTCCCCATATTCAGCTGACAGCTCCTCCAATAGCACCTTGAATGTTGTGTGCTGTTTATGATTGTCATGACGTGCCCAAAGCCGATCACCTTTGCACATAACGCCCTGCTGGTGATGTTTGGGAACCCTGAGTCCACTTTACAGTGAGTGATGAATCCTATATGTCGGCCGATCATAGCAGGAGCCCCGTCCGTGGTCACTGATACCAGCTTTTCCAACGCTACCTTTTTCTCTGCGCAAAACTCCTTCATCGCATTATAGCTCACTGGTAAGGGCCGCTATGGTGAGCTATTTTTAGAACAGGCCCGCGGGCGACTCATGTGGTCCTTGCCGGTGACCTGCTGCCCACAGACACCATGTTGGTGACCTCTGCTCTATTCACTTTTGTGCCCAATCAGAAACCTCCACCTGAAGACATAAGTGTTTGTATACACTTGTAGACACAATCTTCAGTACATTATTTATCAAAGGCACTGATGCAGATACACACACCAAAAATGATGGAAATAGTTCTTTGTATAAAAAGAGGAGTGAGTTATATTCTACATGGGCAAAATGCAGCCCATGCCATTCATTTAATTGCAGAATTTTCTCCACCATAGAAATTGTTTTTGTCGTGCACTTTAATATTACGTAAAAAAAAAACATTTAGACAACATAGAAATGGTAGAAATGGTAAAACGGAATTCCATGTTTTGATGGAACAAACTTGATGTACTACGCATGAATAACATTCTAATCATTAAACCATAAGTGCTGCTCTCATTTGCCTTTTAAGACCACGTAGCATCAGATTCTGTCTCTCAAAACCAGCAGCCTTGATGCGCACTGTGTGTGAGACAGACTGTGTTTAGTGCAGTAGGAACTTCGGGCAAATGGACTTGTTTAGCCCACCCACATCTCTCTACATCAAACTTTACAAGTGCAGCTGTAGTAAGGAGCGAGTTGGAAAGTCCAACTTTAAATTCTTATTTTAAATGTGTGTTCGTGCGTGTGCTTTTGTGTGTTCTGCAGCTCAGAAAGGCATTGTAAAGTTCTGGGATGAGTTTGGATATCTGTCTGCCAGCTGGTCTGCACCACCCTCATCAGAGCCACGATACAAGAGACGCCGGGCCATGGAGATACCACTTACTATTCAGTGTGGTGAGTTCCACATCCATACAGCCCACAGGGATGTGCTGCACCTCAAAAAACTAATTTCACAAACACTGGTCCTGTTTTCAGATAAATGTTTAAAGTGGAGAACACTGCCGTTCCAGATGGACGCTGTGGACAAACGCTACCCAGACAGTTGGGTGTGTCTTATGAATCCTGACAGCTCTCAAGACAGGTACATTATAACGCCTTTATAAAATATTTTCTTTGGATGCAATCATATTCTTTGTTAAAAGAGTATGTATTGCATGCATGTATGTGTATTTCTTGGTTTCAGATGTGACGCTCCTGAACAGAAACAAAATTTACCATGTGGTGTTCTGAAGAAAGAAAAGCAGACTGCTGAAGACAAACAGAAAGAGCTGGCAGAGAAAATCAAACTGCAGCAGGAAAAACTAGAGGCCTTGCAGGTATTTATCCATCTCTTGGATCTGTCTGTTCCCTGTGTGTACACCTGGACACAAATACTGTTTCTCTGTCCCTCAGAAAACCAGCACTATCAAATCTGCAGCAGATGTAAAGAAGCTACCACTGGAGGTCACCATGAAACCAACAGACAGCTCTGCTCAGGTACAACTTAATCTCCAGTGCTTTATTCAATATTCAAATGTATAAACACTCCTATTAAATTACAGCATTTCTTGTCCAGTTTCAAGGAAATGTTCTTAAATTTAACAGGTATTTATACAGGCATTTGTTGAAAACTAACTTCCTGCTGAAAGAAGACACTGCCATGTGTCCATCACCATTTGCAGTTGTCAATATTATGTCATTAATACAAAGTGAAGGAAAAAATGTGATAAATAACGTGTACTTGTTGGCCATTGTGTTGGCTATTCATTAGACTTCTCACACTTGGTGAATATCTTTCCCCACTTTCAAATGTTTGCGTAGGCAACAAGATCTTCTGAGAGGTCCACAGCACGACCCCGCTCTCCGCCACTGCCAGCTCACCTAAAAAATGCCCAAAGTGCCCCTGCATCTCGTGCTGCATCTCAACGCTCCACTCGGACACCAGCCCCTCCCCCAACGCCCCCCAAAGTTGAAGCGTCCAGGTCCAGAGCAAAGGCTCCTCCACCTGCAACGAAGCCATCTCCAAAAGCTACTGCCAAAACACCCCCACACAGCCGCAGCTCACGGGCAAGTTGCAGATTTGATTAACACCACAAAGTATCATTGGAAGGTTTTGTTTGTTGAAGTATTAAATATGGCTGCATCTACATGTTAAATCTACTACAATAAAAAACTTCTCCATCTGTAGACATCTGCCAAAGCATCATTAGCTAAACCAGCAGCTGGACCACGCAAGAGAATAATAGAGCAACAAGAAAGTGAGGAGGAGGAGGAGGAGGAGACACAAGAAGAAGTAGAGGAGGAAGAGGAGGAGGAGGAGGAGAAGAGTGAGGAGGAGGAGGAGGAGGAGAGTGAAGAGGAGGAACCCCAGACAAAGAAATCCAAGATGGCTGCAGCAGCTGGTAACCGTGGGAAGGTGGTAGAGAAGACTCTCACTCCTAAACGTGGCAAGTCGGACGAGGTAAACACAGTACAGTATACGTGTGAGAGTATCCAGACAGAAACACTGTATTTCAAATACAGAGTTTGTACAAAACATGTACCAGTGCAAAGGTTTTTGACATTGTAGACATCGAAATAGATTTACAATTGTAAACGTTAGCAAAATAATAACACATTTTATGCTAAGTAGCCTGGGTCAGACTGGGTGGGTACTGTACAGCTTACTATGAAAAGGCTGCTGTTTTTCCCCTGCTGCTTTTCGTTCCTCCTCCCTTACCCGACCTTAAGAGGACTGCCCCTTCGACCTCCCAGTCACTGGTGCCGGCTAATTGTCCAGTCCAGATTTGACTGTTTAACTGGTGGACCAGATGTGTTCAGACTGCAATGGGAAGTTCAAGTATCAAAATGATTTACATGGACTTAAAAAAATCAGGTTTCCCAAGAAAGCCGATTGCTTATGTGTCATGTAAACAGGAAAGCTGGGTTTTGAAATTGGGGTTGGGGATTAGGGAAACCCGGTTTCCCCTGGTATATATCTGCTGGTGAATGGTGATTTCTTTTCCATGCATATGCGTAACCAGGTTTCTAATTGGCTGAATGATAGAGATCATTAAGGGGGTGATGTCATCTCATTTTTAAAATGAGAGAAAACACATTTTTTAAACTAAATCAAAGAAAACTTAAGTCTAAATAAGTCCTATCCCCCCACAGATTTTTTTTTAAAATTTAGACCGAAAGTCTCCATTGTTTCCCCCCTTTTTTTTTTCATTTCACGCCCCCTGTGCTGTCACTTGATTGTGATGTGAATACACAAAAATCACAAAGCAGCATTTTCTGTTACTATACAGTTAAAATCTGTTAGCCAGGCTTCTAGTAAAGGTCTGATATGAAATAAAAATCAGGTTACTCTTCTACTGCCTCCGTACACAGATTTCCAGTAATCATGGGCTTCCCGATTACCTGAGAGAGCGGATTTCACGGGTCACCCCACTTACCTATTTGCATGTAAACGGAGTCAATTAATCTCAAATAGATTCAGAAATTATCTGTGACAACTGTTAATCTATTTGCTGATCAAGCATTAAGGTCATAGTCCCTTTTTTTTTATTTGTATTTGAGGAGCAACTGAAGGGCAATTAAGATTACTTTGCCTTTGTGTTTATGCATGTTTGTGTTTTTTTTTATATAAATGTTTAAATATTGCTAATCAGACGGAGATATGTCTATATTGATCTTACTGTTGTGCGCCAGCATTTAGTTATTTGGATTTTAGTGAGAATAACATTATTTTCTTCCTAGATAGTCCTATTTTTCCTTGGACAAACCTTATCAGGGGACTTTGACCCGAACTGTTAATAAATGTCCTTCTGTATTTGGATGGATGGCAAGAGGGTGACACTGAAATCAGTTTTGTGATGGAAAGAACAAAGTGACCCTGAGTTGCTAAGTTGGTTACTGAAACTACATTCAGAGCCCATCTGCTGTTAACCTTCCAGGTTAGCACACAGTCCCAGCCTGAGAAGAAAGGAGTTTCCACTCCCACACGGCAGAGCTCAAACACACCCACCTCTCCCCCTAAATCAATTTCCACCCAACTGCGCGTGGCTAAAACCAAGGTAGCTGTACTCAGTCTCTCTCCAACTACTGCCTAATAAAGCTGGGCTCCATCTGCTCCTACTACTTCTAGCAACAGTGACAAATTGATCTTTCATCTGATCTGGGTTTTATGTAGGAATATACCTCCAGTCTAGTCTAACAATACTCGAAAATCCAAGATGTCATACTCTTGACTAATAACTCTCTCCTACCGAGCATGCCATTCTCACCCAACTGAGTTTTCCCTTCTTTCACTAACCGGAAATGCAAATATTATGTTTTAACATGACTCTGTCCTTTCAGTAAAATATGTCTGCTAAGGGTGGTAATGGTTTTCTTTAAATATTATTATTGTTTGTTTTTTTTTCAGGAACCTGAGAAGACTCCACCCCAGGAACTGGAGAATGACACTAAAAATATCCAAAAAGGTAAGAAAACGAACTGCTCTACCAAAAACATTTATCACACACAATTGGAAAAGGAGGGATTTTTAGGTATGTTTTTTTTATTATTATTTTGTTTTAAAATATATATACAGATAAGGGCCTGCTGGTTGAAGTGCGTGTCAACAAGGAGTGGTACACAGGCAAAGTCATTGCTGTGGAGGCAAATAAACAGAACGTTCGCTGGAAGGTTAAATTTGACTATGTCCCTCGTTCTACCCCCAAGGACCGATGGTAAGAAACTGTGTTGCAATTTGTTGTTGTTGTTATGACAGTTAAGGAATATGCTTTATAGCCATGCCTTTGTCTGTAAAGGGTGTTTAAGGGCAGTGATGAAGTCCGGTTGATGCGGCCACCATCTCCAATCTCTCAGACGCCTGACACCCAAGAGGAGACCGAGAAGGGGCCGGCTCCTATGGAGCCAGACACTACTCAACCCGGAACCAGTCGAGAGGTGACGGAGAGCCTGGTGTCCATGTTGAGGTCAGTTTGTTACAGTGAAATTGTGGTTTTTAACACACAGTTCGTAAATTACCACAGCAAGGAGACATGGAAAAAGTCTGAGCTGTTGATGTTTTCAGGACAATGCTGCGTTACTTCTTTCCGCCTGCTTTTCGTATTCCAAAGGACGATGTTAACAGCATGACAGCCGAGGAGTTGGTGGCCTTTCCTTTGGTAAGAAACTTTACATGTTTAGAAACTATTTACATCTCTTCAATTTTTGCAGTGTTTTTTAATTTGCAGACTGTGTGAGAGTTTTTGAGATCTGGACCCTCAAAATAGGGAGATAATGAAATTAATATCATGACACTGACACATAAACTATGATTAAGCCTTATGTGCATGAGGAAGAAGATGGGATGAGACAAAAATGATACTCTTTAGCACTTGAAAAACAATTAGATCTGAAAATGTGTTTGAATATCTTTACTTATCTTGTCCAGAGTATTAAGTGTGGGTGTGTTGGATGTTTTTTTAATTTTGTTGTTGTTGTTATTATTTATAGAAAGAGTATTTTCAGCAGTATGAATCAGGTCTCCAGTCACTGTGTAACTCATACCAGAGCAGAGCTGATGCCAGGGCCAAAGCTGTGGAAGAGAAGAGCAACAACACGGAGATCAAACTGAAAGAGGCGGATGAGAAGCTACAGAAACTTCGAACAAACATAGTAGCACTTCTGCAGAAAGTGCAGGAGGTAAGATTTGCCCGCTGGTTAATCTGCCTTACACAAAGTGATTGTCTACATAAAGCCAGGAAACAAACTACACCATCCTACTAACTCTTCTAGTAAACAGAAGGTCTTTATATTTGTTGTTGACTGAAAGTGTTTGTGAAGTAATTTTTATTGTTGTTTCTACACCTTTAGGACATTGACATAAACACAGATGATGAACTTGACGCTTACATAGAAGACCTGCTCACCAAAGGTGATTGAAGAAGACATAAAAAAAGAGAAGAGCACACGCATATAAAGAGGCTGACCGCGTTTACTTCAGCCATGACTTCGACTCCGCTCCCGTTGAACTCATGCATTTATGAGCAGAGTTGACTGAATGGGGATATTGTTGATCCTTCCACGTGATAATTAAGACTGTATGATCTTTGATTTTGATTGTTCTAGCAATTAGTTCATACCAGCTCACTCTTTGTGTTTGGGCGGGTTCTCCGGTGTTTCAACCTTCTGGCCTGTGGTTTTCTTTTAGTCTTTCTTTTATATACCCACTTCATTATATAAGTCCATGTTTAAGCTAATCTATCCTGATTGACATTTGGAAATATTTGTGTAGATTTAATACATTTCATGCTCCCTTTGTCAAGTCAACTGTAATGCTGTGACACACTGCAAATTACATTTGTTCCATAATTTTGTTGGTCAGGTGAGAAATGAGTCCTGGCCTGAGCTTGGCTGGGCTTTGCACTGCAGCCTGCTCAGTGTTTAAACATTACCTTTTATTTTTGTACACTAAAACGCAGCAGTGTTGCCCCATTACCTTTGCTCGTCCTTGCCTGCCTAAAAAGCAGACCAGGTTAAACTTTTACTATTGGGTGTTTTGCCCCACCCACAAACAAAAACTACTTACTGGGTTTTATCAGTATGAGTATTAAACCCCACATTTAAGCTATGGCTGTTCTGTTTAATTTTGGAAGGAAAAAAAGTCTCAAATGCAAACGTTGTGTCCATAAATATTCAGTACCTGTTACCTTCCTTTTGAACAGATTTTAACATGGAAATGTTTTATTAAACAATGCATGCTTTCAGCCTTTTGTTCTAATGGAACAAATTATTCTGTATTTTTGACAAATCTTTACCTAAAACAATAAACTGGTTCAACACCTTTGATGCGTGTGTTATTTTATATTTGGTAAATGGGAGGTAAATGCACATTTTGGACTGATACAAAGTAAATAGTTTTCTAAAAAAAAAGTCAAAAAAAGTTTGAGTTCTGCCATTACAACTTTGTTTGTAGTTGTCAAAATGTAGAACTTATACATTTAATAGTATATAATCATAAGTCCAAAGGTTCATTTTGTATCTGAACTTTACAATATTAATATATAAAAGGGCCAAGAACTTTTGATTTTCTTTTCCTGAAAATAAAGTGATGCCTCTCCTCTCCAACGTTGGTTAAAACAGCAGTGTGTCTTTTAGGACAACACAAAATAGGACCGTGTTTTCCTGTGGATATTCACACAAGCAACGACATTTTCAGTAACATGCTATGAACACCCTTATTAAAATTAAATTTGCGAAACATCTCTGGGAAGTCGGAGAGTGTAAGTCGCCGTTGAATCTGGGTGTCGTGACATGTAAACATGGGACGGGTCTTTTATTTTGAAGGCCGCACGTAGCAGCTGTGCTGAACGTTAGTAGCTTGACTTACGTAAGTTTCTTTGCAGATAGTTCAGCAATAATCATAGATTTACTGGGGAATAATTGCTATAAGTCATCGCCAGCTAAACACAGGGGAACTTTGTCGTTAACAACGTCTGTTCGCTGACGTTCAGTTCGTCTGTTCGCTGTCGTGGTTGTTGCAGAGCGTCGGATTTCTCAGAAAAATATAAAGTCTGGTAAAATAGATCTCGGGTTGCATATGTTTTTGACTGTTAGCAAACTTAATAAAAAGATATTAGTAATCAAAATGGGAAGCTAACATTGGAGAAAATCGACAGCAGAATCTAATGACCTTTGCTGTTAGCTGTAGCTGTTATTCTCAGTGGAACGATAGACATCTTAGAAGTAACTTTATTAGTTATAGTTTAGACAACTGTTTTGTTTTTTGCTTTATTGTATAATATATTCTTAATCAGTTTATTAAGAAAAGAAAAACAGCATTTGGACAATGTATAGTTAACTCAGTAGCAACAGCAGCATTAGTAACATTATTGCGTCTATAAGAAATATGAAGCCATTATTTCCTTCATCTTGTCTTATCATTATGTATCTGCATGATTTGTGTCTAAAAACCTTAAATATTTTATAAGAGTAGTGCAATCTTCAAATAGTAACCATATATGGAAAAGAAATGTCTGCTTTTTAAATGTGTAATTGGAATTACCTATTAATGAAACCATTGCTTTTCCCCAGCTGCCTTCAGTTGAATCCTTCATCTCATGACACTTCCTGATTCTCCTTCTTACCTCAGACTGGATGTCAAAAGCCATGTTGATGTACCGAGCCCTGCTAAAGCGCAGTGTGCCTGGAGCCTGCAGGGTTTGGTGTCCTGCTCCTCGACCACTCGTCCACACCAGATCAGCCAGTGTAGCTGAGCCGGGCACAAGAAGATCTTTTGACGAACAGCTCTACCCGCCGTTCTCCAGAGCCAGGATAGGATCTTCCTTTCAGGAAAGCCCAGTGCTCAAGAACCCGTTTTTAGAGGATGCATTGTTGAGAGGATACTTGAGGAGACACTTGCCGCACGAGGTAAGGAGGCAATGCAGCAGCTGGCTGCCGATGGATCTTCATTAATACCTGAAAAATGATGAGAACAGTTTAGAAGATACACCGTTTATCAAAAGCTACGTGTCTGGTGTGCATCTTACATGCATAGTTAATCTTTTAAATCTTTCCAGCTTTCACTTAATGACATTTAATTCTTGACAACATCTGTCCAAGATTATCTATGGAATTATGTCACAAATTACTTTACAGGCAGTAATTTCAGACCTGTGTGAATTTGGGGAGCATCTGGCAAAAGAGGTGGATGGATGGGGCAGAGAGTGTGAGGTTAACCCCCCCCAACTGGTGCACTTTGACCCCTGGGGATGCAGAGTGGACCACATTGTGACCACCCCAGCCTGGAAACGCATGAAAAGCCTCTCGGCACAGGAAGGTCTGGTTGCCATTGGTTATGAGAGGTCATTCGGAGAGTGGAGGTTAGCCGACTGTTGCAGTTCTTTTTTCAGTTTACCTCATATGTCATATTTTAGTTGACTAAACTTTTTTGTCAGTTTCTAGTGTTAAGGCGTGTGTGTGTGTGTGTTTTCCAGTCGTGTGTACCAAATGAGCAAGCTCTACATCTTTTCTCCCTCTGCTGGTCTCTACACGTGTCCCTTAGCAATGACTGACGGAGCTGCTAAAGTCATCGAGGTCTGTCAAATAACTGTGTGCATTAAGCCAATACTATTATCTCATCATTACTCAATAAAGCAAACAGATTATTGTTACATTCTAAAATTGCTTACATTTCTTACATAAAAATTAAAGAGCAAGGCTGCTCATCATGTGATATTATTTTTTGTTTTTTTTTTGTCCACATGTGCATGACAGAAACAGTAGCATTGCAACAATTGGGAAGGTTCATGTTTGGCAAAATCCAAAACACTAAAGTAAACATTGCATAGTAATGAAATGCTTAAAAAATATTTCATGTTTCTTTCTCAAAAAACTTTCTTTGTGATATTCTCACTGTGTGTGTGAAGTCTATAGGTGTTTCATGGCCTGTACACGAAGCCTTCAGTCGTTTGACCACTCGTCAACCTGAACAGTTCTGGACATCGGGACAGTGGATGACAGAGAGGCAGGGAGGATCTGATGTTGGTTAGTACTGACGCATCTGACACTGTAAAGAACGACTACTTTAGTTTATTTATGTACAATGTCAAGTGATAGTTCGCTTTTATTACATGGGTATATGGACTAACTTGTTCGCTTTCTGGATTTATTTTAAAGAAGGAAGTTGTAAATAACTTGTATTGCTTCATCGGTCGTTTCTTATTGTCTTTTATGTCGCCAGCCACTGGCACAGAAACGGTGGCTGTTCCCCAAACCGATGGTTCCTACACACTACATGGCTTTAAGTGGTTCACCTCTGCCACAGATGCAGACATGACTCTCACACTCGCTAGAGTGCAGGACCGAACAGGTGCAACCACACCGGTACAACTCACGTCTTACCCCGACACTCCCCTATCCTCAGTCAGTCAGTTACAGAGCGCTTTTATTGAACTGTACGTGGGTTTGTCTCCATCCTGCAGGGTAGCAGGGGTTTGTCTCTGTTCTATGCAGAGGTAAGTCGAGACGAAGATGGCCGACTGAGGGGTATAGAGGTTCAGAGACTAAAGGACAAGCTGGGCACAAGACAGGTGCCAACTGCTGAGTTGCTGCTGGATGGTCTGCCAGCACACAGGGTCAGTTATCTTTTAATATAATAATAATAATAAGCTGTAGATTTCTTATC
This sequence comes from Channa striata, assembly GCA_033026295.1. Taxonomy (NCBI): domain Eukaryota; kingdom Metazoa; phylum Chordata; class Actinopteri; order Anabantiformes; family Channidae; genus Channa; species Channa striata. Next base: position 7,153,351 of record CM065178.1, read on the forward strand.
TGGTTTGTGTAGATCTGAGTAGTGTCTGTGTTACAGTGAAGCCAAAGTTAGAAACAGCATAATGTACATATAATTTTTTCATTTAAATAAATAAATGTCATTTTGATGGTACACTGACATCCAGCAGATTGTCTCATGATCTACTGTGTATCTTCGGTTCTTGTCTTGTCACGAGGACGGCATAACCCTGTACCTCATTGTTAAGATGTTAGCTCAGTGTTCAGTGTAGCTCAGGATTTTATTTCCTTTGCGGTTAGTTTTAGAAGCTACCACAGATGATAACCGTCACATTACCAAATCACCACTGGTTATAGAGTGAGAGAAATCCACAAAGTTATCCTTTAAGCTTCTGAACAAAAGCATGTGTACCGTTGTACATGAGAAGGGTCCAAACACGACTGGTATTTACAACAGCGGTGTAAAACCAAATGACACTGAGCAATAATGGAGGGAGCCAACATTCCAAAATTATCAAATCCAACTTACTAGGGCTTTAAAACTACAGCTTGGTGAAGTGGAAATGAGCTTAATCACTCTGCCAAGTGTTCAGCATTATTTGCCATTCACATAATACAAGGAGCCACTGACAAATATTAGGGCTAAAGCTGGACCAAAACCAACAAACTATGATTTTTTGTTGCATTAAATCCTTGACATGATCATTCATTCCCAGCTTTCAGAGGAAGGAAGAGGTGTTGCCTCCATAGCCAACATGCTGACCATCACCAGGATCCACAACAGCATCTCTGCAGTAGCTTCAATGAGAAGGCAGGATAGTAATTGAACTACTGCACTGCATTCTGCTCTAATTCCTGAAAATATTCTATAACTAAGCTGATTAATTGTGTGTGTGTTCACAGGGTGATCCAGTTAACTCGTGACTATGCAACTCGGCGCACTGCTTTTGGAAAGCTGCTCAAAGACCACCCGCTGCACATGCAGACTATTGCTAGGATGGAGGTAAGCTGGCAGGGGGTGAATTAAAAAAACTGCACAAACTCTGCCCGATGTTTCCCATCATGCCTCACACATGCACATATGTGACATGGACAGGTGGAGACTCGTGGGGCCTTCCTTCTGGTGATGGATGTGTGCCGCCTCCTGGGCAGAGAGGAAAGCGGCACGGCGTCCCAGCTTGACTCACACCTGCTACGTCTGCTCACACCTGTGGTCAAACTGTACACTGGGAAGCAGGTACAGCCTGTACGTTTTGTAAATCCATCTGCACATTCAGAAAAGCAACTTTTACCAACGTTGTTTTGTTTTGTCGCAGGCGGTGGCTGTGGTGTCGGAGGGTTTGGAAAGCTTTGGTGGTCAGGGCTACATTGAGGATACCGGGTTGCCTAGACTACTTCGCGATGCACAGGTAAGGTCAACACCAAATCAGAGTTCAGCATTTATTGTGGTGTTCAAGCTTATGTGTATTTTTCTCTCTAAGGTCTTAAGTATATGGGAGGGAACAACCAATGTTCTGTCTTTGGATGTGCTGCGCTGCGTTGCTCGTAGCTCGGGAATGGTTCTTCACGCATACTTCTCTCATGCCAAGGTATGCAGTCAGGGAACGATCCTTGTCAAACAAGTTTAATCAGCCGAATAGGAATGTGGCACATTTGTTCTCTTGTCTCTGTAGTCGCTGCTTGCACATGCGTCAGGCGTCTCCTCACTGGCTCCAGCTGTGAAAGCAGTCGATGCTGCTCTCTCTGATCTGCAAGGGTTCGTTCAAGTAGCAGCTACTAAAGCACCCAGCTACCTGGAACTGTCAGCCAGAGACCTGGCCTACAGTCTGGCTCGTATCTACACAGGTGGGGACCACACAGACATGCACACAAAATGGCAGCCGCATATTTAAAGAGAACGGTATTAACCAAAAATGCAAAATATTGTCTTTATTATTTGTATTATTATAGGTGCCCTTCTCATTGACCATGCATCTTGGGAAGGAGCCTCCCATCAGACACATACGCAGCTGTAAGGTAAAAAAAAAGTAAATTTTTGCTGCATTCAGTTTTTCCAAATAAAAAACAAATTAATTTTGCATGCGACTGTCATATGTGTTTTGTTTTCCATTATCAGGTGGTGTGAACAGCAGTTGTGTCCTGTGGTAACTAAACAGGCGAGAGGCTGCTACGATCCCAGCACACCACCGCTCGATTCTGAGCTGGTGTACGAGCAGCCGACCCAAGGCTGAATGTTCATCGGACAGTGGATAAACTTGTCATAACTGTGTCTTAACTAGTTATGATATCTCACATTTTCTAATTAAACATGAAAATCGAGGAGTGAAATAGCCAAAAAGTGGAAGACTTTTCAGATGCACTCCCAGCTCCTGCAGTCAGGGAAGCAAAGGTCAGAGGCAGGAGGAGCTCTGAGGATCGTGCCGCCTTCGAGGACTGTTGGAAAAACTGCAGTTATAAGCGACACAAGCCAAAATTATGTCATTTTTTTAGTTTAGTACAACTTATCGAGTGATGTATAGTTTTGAAAATAAAATCACAACGAATATAAACTAAGCGTCTCGTCCGTGTTTTTATTTATTACATATATCCATTATTTTGGCGTCGTGGAAATTTACGAGGATTCTCGAATGCGGCGCGACTGTCGAGAAAAACAGGAGGTGGAGTTTTCAAGGTGTCACAATATATTCGGATCTATGCGGCGGATCCATATGCGGGGAGATTCACACACACAACGACGCGCATTTGATTCGGTTCCGTAGAACCGTGAGATCCGGATCGCAGGACTGAGCGACCGGCAATGGACGCGGCTCCGGGATAATGTGGATCATGTCTGCGGGTCTTTTCCTGACTCTCTAGCTGTCACCGGCGGGTCGTCTCCGAGTCCGTGTCCTCAGCAGGAAGCAGCCCGGTGTCGGGTTTGTCCATCAAGGCCAAGATGTCTCCAAACAGCAACGATGGGGTCAGTGACATTCGATCGGCACTGACGTGTGTGTGTGTGTGTATATGTGTGTGTGTGTGTGTGTGTGTATATGTGTGTGTGTTCTTTGACATGCTTATTTGAAGCTGGGCTGTCACGTGAAGTCACGAATGCAGTTTGTCTTGATTGTCTAATCAGAGACAACTTTAAAATGTCTCTACTGTCCAGGTCACAGAGTTTGCAGATGCTCCACTGTTTTCCAATCGAACATTACACTCATTCATATGAAGCCTAATCTTATGAATCCTCTAATAATCTAATATGCTGCAAATATACTGCCTATTGTGTGTTTCCATCACTGTTCACCAAACCGTATCGAAACTGGATCACTCACCCGGTCAGAACTGATCCGGTCTCTGGGTTCCTTCACCCCCTGAGGAGCAAGTTGATTGTTTGTAATTGCACAAAGAAGTTCTATTAACCTATGTAATAAGAGTTTTCATCGTTTTTATCTCCAAGTCCAATTTTATTATATTAATTGATATTTGTTTAGGGTATTGATATACACTCACCTGCCACATTATATATATTCATTGTTAAGAATGTTGAACCATCAGTTTTTGTTAGGATTTTCCAAGTGGTGTTAAATCAGCTGTAACAGGGCTGTTATAATCAAGTGGATTATGTTGAAATATGTTTTCTGCTGATTTCCTCACTTGCATGAAAGGAAGGGAAACATCACAAACACACGAGCTTTTAGACTAGGTTGCATTAGCTTTACATGTGCACATGTTTTCTTCAGTAAATCAGTTAATGCTGTAAATCAGTGTGAAGGGCGGCTTTATTTAATTAGTATTAATTATTACACTTATTATTAGTAATAATAAGCATTTCATTTGATGGAAAGGCTAAAAACACTCCAGTCTGGTTTTTAAATCTATAGAAAGTTTCTTAACAAATTTCTACAAAATTTCTGCATAATGCATAGAGTGATCAAGGATTTTATCCATTAAGTTAATATTATTCTGACATTATTCTGTCACGTTTATCATATGTTTTTGCCTTTAATTGCCAGTGGACAGTGTAGAGAGACATGAAACCAGAATAAAGAGAGAGAGCTATGAAATGACTTGAACCAGGGGCGTTGCACTTTCGTGGTACTTAGTTGACATATCCACTTTACTACCAAATACTTTCATGTTTGATCAAATTACAGAAGACAAACGTCCTCACAGGAGAATTTCAGCTGCCGTGCGTAGCCTGTAGTGTGTATTGTACACAAATATAAGGAGCAGCATCAGTACACTGGGACTTCATATACTATAACTGTGTTATGGTGCAAAATGTTCACATTTTGTTCCAAAGTGTTTATTACTAATGTCTTTATGAATATGTTTGAGGAAGGAAAGTGTGAGAACTGAATTCTTCCTTTGCCTTTAGTGTGACCTCGTGATGAACTTCAGTGCTGCAGACCGTTGTGCGTTTGTGAAGAACACGTCCGACTGTAACACAGGCGACGGATACATCAACTACCTTGACGTGGCCTTCTGTCTGCTGCCTCCCAACCTCACACCTCTCACCATCACTCTCTGTGTAAGACCTGTGTGTCTGGGTTTGGATGTTTATTATATTAATTGATATAACGCCGTCGTGCTGCAACGTGAAACTCTGCTGCTCAGCACCAATTTGTCTTTTGAGGAAGTTGCTTTGGGAGAAGAAGAATTGTCAAACTTGTGATTTACTGGGCGCAGTCATTTCCTTTTTTGCGGGAGATTTATAAAAGAATGTAGCAGTTATTTGAATATTATCAATTATTAATTGTTTATTTAATCAAAAATAATGAATTAATTATTGATCATATTTATCTCCACCTGGAGTAAAATTGTGACAATACTTTCTTCTGCTTCTCCACAGATTATATGGCTGCTCTTTTTGTTTGTCATTCTTGGACTTGCAGCATCGAAGTTGTAAGTGTCGGGCCAGTCCCAAAACAACTGGCATAAAATATTAAGGTGTTTTTCAAGAGTTTCAGATCTGGCAAGAAAAAATAACCGCATTTGCCACATTTACCTCAAACATACATACGTAGTTATGTTCTGAGTGTGATTAGATCATTGGTCACATGAGGAAGAGTCACAAGACTGCATATAGTCTTTCATCAGGGTTTCACTAAAGCAGTGAGATTTCCTCCGAGGAAAGTTGGTTCTGCTTTTCTAACTCCCACATCGTCACACTGTAGTGCACTTCAGCACTGAATTTTAAAAAGACAGTTCAATACAAAATAAGAAATGTCTGAGCTGGTTTTATTTCCTGTTGCACACCCAATTTTATTTCACTGTTTCTCCACAGTTTCTGTCCCAACCTCTCAGCCATCTCGACCAGTCTTCATCTCACACACAACGTGGCCGTATCCTTTCCATCCATCTACTGAACTTCCCCCAGTTTTGCTGTTTGCTTTTCACGTACAGTACAAAGTTGTACGCTTTGGGCAGCTGCCCAACAAACCAACTCAGTTCCTCTCTAAATGTTTTTTGCTGCTTCTCCTTCTGCTTATTAGAGTTGTAGTTACATTTCTAATTGTTGAGGCGATTGTTCTCTTTAACTGGTATATGTGCTAAGGGTGTGACGTTTCTGGCTCTTGGTAATGGAGCTCCGGACATCTTCAGTGCCATGGCTGCTTTCTCGCACCCACACACAGCTGGTCTTGCTGTCGGGGCCTTATTTGGTGGGTACACTCATGCTTACAAAAAGAAACAAAATAAGGCCTAAAATATGAAATCCTTTCCTCAACATCATGCCTAATCTCGCTCTCCCTCCTCCCACAGGAGCTGGTATATTTGTTACTACTGTAGTTGCCGGCAGCGTGGCGCTGGTCAAGCCTTTTGCTGTGGCGTCCCGTCCATTTCTGCGCGATGTCGTCTTCTACATGGCTGCAGTTTTTTGGACGTTCTTCATATTGTACAGAGGAACCACAACACTGGGAGAAACACTAGGTAGACGTGCGCACACACACACACACACACACACACACACACACACAGAGCGTGGTTCTTATTTAAGTGCATTTTTACCTGTGTATCAGATTATTTTTAGTGTACTTTACATTTTTATTGAGATTTCAATGACTATGTGGACAACAAAAAAGTGCTCTATAATGATTTATTATAGAATTATTACTAAAGAATTATACACTATATAGGTATGTACATAACTGTACATGTGGCAGCTTTATACGGTCAATAAATGACTTTTTCTGCTAAAAAAAGGTACAACATTATTCACTGGAGACAAAACACAAGAATTTACTTTTTTAAAACTCAATTTGGAGTCAAAGGGTATTTGAATTTGCATGTGCACTGCTCATTGACACTATTTTACTACCATTTTTCAAAAGGTATTTCCACACCTCAAGTACGACATCAGAGCTCAAATGCAGTTTTTTGTCACATTCCAATATTGAAACCGTGGCATTTTGACTTACACTTTTCTTTCCTTTCTTCTAGGGTACCTAAGCCTCTACGTGGTGTATGTCTTCACTGTTATCTTAAGTGCATTTATTTACAACCGGCAAAAACATTCAATGAACAGTAGTGTTCAGAATGTTGGTCATATTCAAGGTAGATACACACACACAAAACCACTACTAAATATTAGCTCAGCAGAGGAATGATAATTGTTTGTTTATTTGTGGCAGTAGAGTTTAACTCGTCTGACTCATCTGATGAGGACATCGACGGTCTGAGTCATTCTGCAATCTCACAGGAGTATGGTAGGCGTACAGCAGCTTTACCGTAAACCGCACTACACATTTATGTAAACCAGGACTTTTCTGCTGGATCAGCATGAGGACGTGCATTTTGTGGTTGTATATTTCAGAGTCAGAGTACAGGCCACTTCTGCCTTACACCGAGTCCACAACTCAAATTCTGCTGAGGTCTCTGAACCCTGTGAACAACAGGACGTGGAGGAGAAAGTCCTGGAGCTGGAGGGTGCTTAAAGTACTGAAGGTGTGTGTTACGAGAGGCAGTATAAAGACTTTTGGTGCATGGATGTGCACAGAAAATCAATTTAAATCCGCTCTTGTAATGTCATTACCCACTGATCAGACGCCTGTAGAGGTCCTGCTGCTGCTCTGCATCCCTGTAGTCGACCCTGATAAAGAAGACAAGAACTGGAGGCGACCTCTAAACTGCCTTCATCTGACTACATCTCCACTACTGTGTGTGTTTGCATTCCAGTCTGGAATATGTAAGTGTGTGTAAGTGGTCCTTTAACAGCTTTAATGTATAGAAATATTATGATTAAATCTTTTTTTTTTTTTTTTTATCTCAACTAATGCCTAGATGGGACATATAAGATCCATGGGGAGGTACCCGTCTGGCTGCTGGTTTTTCTTCTGGGACTTTTCCTGTCTGCTATTGTTTTCTGCACCACAACCAACGACCACCCTCCCAAATATCACCCAGTAAGTGTTTGTGGAGATTAAAAAGTTATTGACCATAATACACAGTATAATCACTCTTCTGGTGATAAAAGTGGAAGAAGGTGGATCAGTGTGGGGTTATAATTTAGAATTTCGCAAGTGGCCTTTTACAATGCAAGAAAGGATTTATGTGGACAGTTTATGTTGTGATGATGAAACATGTTGTGTTCCATGTTTGCACGTGACTCCTGGTTTCTCTCGTTTTTCTCTCCAGCTGTTTGCTCTTTTGGGCTTCGTGGTGAGCGCCATGGTTATCAGTGCAGCAGCCTCTGAAGTGGTCAGTCTTCTGCACATGCTTGGTGTGGTCCTGAGTCTCAGCACCACTGTGTTGGGGCTGACGCTGTTGGCCTGGGGCAACAGCATAGGAGGTATTAATTCTTCATCTTTTTCTCCTCAACATGATAAACTTAATGGTTGTACTAAATATAATGCATCTTCTTGTATACGTCTCTCCTTTTAAGATTGTTTTTCTGACATCACCATCGCCCGACAAGGTTACCCAAGGATGGCCATCTCTGCCTGCTTTGGAGGCATAATCTTCAGTATCCTTATTCTCATTCAAGAGCACCTTAGTTAGAACCAAAGCTTACGAATTCGTATGTCAGTGGCTGTTCCTTAACTGTATGTCCCTCAGACATGGTGTTTGGAGTGGGTTTGGGATGTCTGATGCAACTCGTTAAAACCCACTCTAATGTGCAGGTAAACTCTCCTCAAACACACAGATCAAGAGTTTATCATTCTGGTTAAATTTACAGAGAAATACAAAAATTGCTATACACGAGACTTCGCAGATCCCATGAATGGAATGTATTCTTGTCTCTTTTCTCCTCAGTTTGAATTAGAGGGTTTGTTGACGTGGATTCTCGTAGGATCTCTTGGTCTGTCGTTGGTCCTGTCCTTCATCATTGTTCCACTGTCCCGCTTCCACTTGGGTCGTGCCTATGGAATCTTTCTCCTCATCTTCTACGTCATCTTTCTTGTCATTGCTCTGCTTACTGAGTTTGGCAAGATCCACACTGCACAGACATGACACTGATGACATCCCTTGTTTCAGACTGGCATCCCACAATACAAAGAGACACTAAAACACAGCCCGGAAACACAAAACCCTGTCTTCTACACATGATATTAATGCACTATTTATACAAGATGGGGTGGCTGTGGGTCTTTAAGATTTTTAAAACTTTTTAAATACACTTTTACTGATAAAAGGCCTTAAGTTTATTAAATTGTCTTAAATTTTTTACATGATCATTTACATGATCGTTTTCCATGCTATGCTATGATTGGGGTCTGTATCACAAAGTGAGACTGACATATTCTGGCTATCTTGGGGTTATCTGACTTCTCTGGCTTCACCTAATATTGATCATTACAGATGCTATCACACAGCTTGTTATCAACGTCTCTCTGAAGGCTGGGAGGCCTAGTTAATTTAAAAGACGACCCATGAGAACTTAATAGGGGATGAAGCAGTGATACCTTCAGGTAAATTTGGGTGAAATGCAAACAAGATTTCCTGCTGGGTAAAATGGAAACAATGTGATCACATAACCAGTATAAAATAAGACGTTGTAGAAAACCTTTGTATTTTTTTAAATAATAAGAAAAAGCATAGAATTTAACGTAAAACAACGCAGGTTTACTATGATGGTCTTGCTGAGAATCTTCCACTTTTACTTCTGCCAGATTAAAGGACGTCAGTTTTAAGTAGGTGTGTGTGATTGTGATAAAATGTCCCTCAGTTTGCTAGAAACTCAGCTTTACGACCAGAGTGACCCATAAAAAGTCTGACACAGCAAAACAATTGCAATCACTTTTGTCCCATTCACGATCCTGTATGATTAATGAGCCGTTTTTCAGTGATCTGATTGGTCTTTGTTTGGCCTGTTGACAGGTTTTGTTCTGACCCTCTGATCTTCACTTGCTTAGGAGCAACATTAGTTACCAAGTGATCTGATCTATCCAGATTACATTAAACCCAAAGACAGCTGGATAAGCCACTCAACTCGCTTCCTGATACAGGAACGCTCAGGTTAAGTTAGCAGACTGTAAACATGGCAGGAACTGTTGTCATGGAGCACAGAGTGAATCAGAGTTCTAATCAAAGAAGGTAAACTGCCAAATTAAACTTCAGAAAAGTAGTTAAGCAGTTATGAGCCCTGTTATTAACACTGCACGTTTTAGTAACTACTGTCTGATATTCGATATGAGGACGCTACAAAAACACGAAGAAAGTAAATACTATAGGACATATCCCTAATGATTTTAAAGGCATAATTTAAAGATTTAATACATAGGGTTAAAACCTGCTATAAAAAAAGCACATTTTGAAACATGGACAGACACAACCCTGTGCATTTCAAAGTGTGGAAGAACAAGAAAGTAGGAGTCAGTTAGTTTTGGCCAGTTGAGAAATATCTACAAATCGAACTGAACACTTATTTTAAAGTTGACAAATTCCATGACCAAGTTACATGTTGGTAGCTCTAGCAGAGAGACAATGTGAACCCAGGCTGCAGAATAAGGGCAGAGGATCTGAACAAGTTCCCCTGAGCAGCAGTGGGCAGGGGGGTATGACATAATAACAATCTGACAGCACGACAAGCATGATTTTATATTCAGACGATTAAGCTGAAGATTACGATTGCACTACATGAATAGAGTTTTTTTCTCAAGTTCCACAATTATGGCTGCATACAACACAGCTGGCAAAAAAATCCTAGCGGAAATACTGCTTATTGCTCATTGGACATTTGTTTGTTTGAAAAAGCAGCGTTTTCATTTTTTGTGCGCATTTCCGTTGCACATTTGGTATTTAATTTCATTTAAAAGATATAAAAAGCATTCTAAATTTTGTGTTTAATTTAGTGGTGTTTATATCTGTAGACATCAAGCAGGACTGTCAATGAATCCAAAGTAAACTTACCTAGTTACCTAAACCCACTCCGGTAAGTTTGTGGACCCAGCAGGCTAATTAATGACATACTGTGTTTTTTGCTCAGGGAAAATCAAAAATCACACATTGCCTTTACTCAACTTCTAATTTGTACTTAATGGAACTATCACAGTACTTCTTTGATACCGTTTACAGAATGTAACTACTGTAAATGAAAATGTGAAAAGTACCAAATGTAAAGCCTTTTTTGAGAAATTAAATAATTTTGGTTTAATTTGGTGTTGGCATTTTTTTAAGGCTGTAGTGATGTTATGTTTCTGTGTTCCGCAGTTTCCAAGAGGATGCAAAAATACATCAATGCACTTAACAATTTTAATGGTTTATTAAAATCCCTTATTAATTAACCCAAATATATTACAGAATAAGAAGTTATATAAAAGTAAAATACTTTAAAGTCTGTTTAGACATTAGTTAGGAAACAATACTATTTTTGTTGGGTTGAGCTAAAAGGAGTATGTATTTATACTTTTGGTCTTTAGAAAATGTTATGTTTACTAATATTGAGCAGATGAGCCATTAAACTAAGGCATCAGCATTAAGTACTTCATAAAGTCACAAAAGGCCGACTGCAGTAGATGTACACAACAGGTAGCACAGGCTTCCTCGTAAACTTTGCTGCAGTCTTTGTAAAAACCGAAATAGGGCAATGCTCAAAACTCATATCAGAGCTACAGGCCTGTGCAAATGTCTTTCGGTCAGTAGCAACGATGCCAGGATGGAGCCACCAATAACCTGTCTCACTCTCATAACAGTCCAAAAGGTCCCAGAGTAGTGTCCCACTGTGGCAAATGGTGAGTACTGGAAGAGCTTGAGCTGGAGCATTAGATAAATACTGAGATGATGGTGTTTATGTATCACTTGCAAATTGTGCATTAGTTGATGCTGTGAGGTTCAGTCTCTGAGTTGAGCTGAGGCGCTGGAAAGGAAGACAAGTCAGAGACAGGATTGTTCAGTTCCTGCTCCAGGCTTTGGTCTAGTTGAGGCAGGTTTTCCCTGGAATACTCTGCATACCATTCCTGGGGAAATGAAATGTGAAAGTGGTGAGAAGGTCACTCCAGAACTACAGTCCTTCAGAATTACTTCTTCAGTGTCTCACCTGCATCTCTTCCTCATACATTTTCATACTGAGGTCACTCTTTGTCCTGGATCTACGACCCAGGTACACCAGAGAGGAATGCTGTGCGCACCAATGCAAGAGGGAAACATAGTTGTGATTTCATGTGAAGATAGTAACTGAGCAGATAGTAGTTGGTTTTTATGTGTTCCTACCCCACTCCTATCCATAGCCTGCAGGACTCCCTGTAGAGAGCTGAGGGAGGAAACCCCGGGGCACATCTGTTTGTACAGCTCCAGAATGGCCAGAACTTCATCCCGACTCACCTCGACTTCAAACACTATCCCGTTTTCATCTAGTAGTTCGTACAAAACACTGAAATAACTTACTGAACATGAACCCTTTTACATTATACTGGCAGCTAAATAACAACCCAATAAGCATTTTACATGAGAAATGTCAGAAATGTCAATATTTCAGACCCAAAATGCTCCAGGTATTATACATTTATACACACTCATGCATCCAAAAAAAACACATACACACACGTGCTCTCACCCTCTGGGTTTTCCAGGGTTCCCGGTTCTTGCGGCTGTAGTTCATTCTGAATACAAACGCATCCAAAATAAAAGCAACAATGATGGTCATCACCACCTGGACAAGGGAGACAAAAAATCACCCATCACAAATTAACACACACTCAGATAAAAGCAAAACATAACGTATGCTAACATGACAGATATGGACAACACATGTGGACATATAACCGCACAAAGCTCACCATAGTAACTATGTAAAAGGTCATAAAGTACAGACGGCTCCAGTGGCTTGTCATGGAGGTAACTCCTTCCTGCAGAAGAGCAAATAAACCAGCAATGAAATAGTGACGCCTGGTGCTCAGGTACGGACTGCGGTGATGAGTGATGAAAGAATACATTATTGATGCCATCTCACCATGGTGATGTACCAGTTGTTGACTACAGTCAATTCAAACAGCGTCACTGGATGAAAAAAAAAAAACAGGAAAATAATCTACAGTAAAATTTAATTCATATCTGGGACCTCATTTAAAAAAAATGGAAGCCTTTATGAGTAATAAATCGGTTCTGAGGCTGAGATATTAAATTTCTTTCTTTCAGGTCGAAGGAATTATTTATTGAAAGTAATCTAACAGATTATATGCCTAAATCTTTGGGGGGGGAAAAAACATTTACCAAAGCTGCTGAGAATGTTGTTGAAGTTGTTGAGATAATAGTACCCTTCCTTCCAACACCGTTCTGTTGCCATATGTGACATTAATCTGTCTGTAGGAGTCTGCCACTGTGCTGGTGCTGGGGGGAAAAAAAGATGGAAGAGTAGAAGTAACGGTCCTATTATCTTACAAGGTGTAGGAGAAAGCAGCACTAACACCAACACAGCTTAATCAGGCAATATGCACTGGTAAAAGTAAAATACTAGTAATAATTGTAATAATTTAGATTTCTGCAAATAAAGACTCACTTGCAGCAGTTGGGGTAAACCACATCTGCAAAGAATTCCATTCCCACGATTGCAAATGAGTAGTAGAAGATAATTAATGTCAACCCCAGACTTGCCATCCTGGGGAAGAGTTCAAACATGGTGTCTAACACATTACGATACCGCTGCTTTATCTTAAACAGCCTGTGAGAGACAAAAAAATTAAGTTTGAGTGTAAGACAATAACAAATATACAATAAATGGTGTATTTTGTAAATCATCCGTCCAATCTTAAAAAGTAGAAAATAGAAAACACACCGAAGCAGCTGAAAGGGTCTAAGCACTACGATAAAATAAAATGGCTCCATATCAAAGGCAAGAGCAATCAGACCCAGGAAGGCGAACACTGTCACTGAGAAGTCAAATCTGGAAAAGTGAGCAAAGACAATTACCAAATATACAGAACCATTATGTCCGTTTTGACAATTTTTTGTTGTCTTTTCACAAAATTCCTGAGGTGTATGACAATAATAATAATATCAATAACACTGAATATGTGTATTTCTGTGGTCTTATGAATACAGGAGTGCTCATCATTAATCTGTTTTATTCACCACACCACAAATGTTGACTGAAGTTTGAAGATTTGGATTCAGTCTTGATGTATGTTTAAATGTTTTAATAAAAACATTAATACTCACAGGTTCCAACCAGAGCTGAAATAAGCCATTGGCCCCAGACCTGTTATTTTCAATAATACCTCTACACCATAAACTAGAAGGAGGACATAAGCAGAGTTAATATTTGTCTAAGTGCATGTGAAGAACTATAATTAGATTTTTTACAGATGACTCACTGGTCAGGAAAACAATATAACTCCAGGGAACAAATCTGGACCAGGAAAATCCACCTGCAGGACGAGAGGAAAGTGAGGCATCTGCGGCGCCTTCCTTCTGTAGTGGGTGTTTATGTTTATCAATTATCAACTTACTATTCAGTGTGTATGTCTCCACGAGGATCCAAACACCATTGATGGCAACCACCACATCTGCAGTCACACAAAAAGGCGAAAAAAGTGAAGGACTGAAGATTTTAAAGGACTTTAAGGACGGCAGAATGTAAATGACTACACTTACACATGGCATATTGGAAGGCTTTAGACTTGACCAGCAGGTTGATGCCTATTAAAGTAGAAGAAAAAAACACTGAGAACAGGGAAGAAAAAGGTGAGGAAGAGAAAAGAAATAAAGAACTTGCCTTTGAATATGAGGAAGGCTGTGTGTGGAAGTTCGTCAAACCAATGTTCTCCACTGCGTCGTGCCTTAACAGACAGAAACACACACATTTAAAAAATGATGCACATTAAAAAGCGAATTAACTACACCATTACCAGTCCAAGGCTACCTACCTTCCATTTTAAGGCCTATAACTTCATAGAACTTATAAAAGTCCTGAAGACTGAAGCAGAAGAGACATGAAAATGTAGCAACTATAAATTATAGAGGTTTTGAGTGACTGAAGTGTTGGTTGGACAGTTACCTGAGCATTGGAGCCCCAGAGGTGTTAAGAGCTTTAAATGTGAGAAAGCGGTCTCTTGCAGACATCCGTGGTCTGTAAAAACGCATCAAACCATCAAACTGTTTCAGTGACACACCCAGTGGCCTCTGGTGAGAAATTAATAGTAGGGTAGACAAACACATTGGTGGTGAGCACTCAAAAAAAGATATTTGTACAAAATATGCATTAACGTTTTGTAGAACAGGGAGGCAGTACCTGTCGGCTAACTAACAGCTGAAAGGCGTGGTCAACAGCGGAGCGTTTGTGAAGCAACAGAGATTTAAACTTCATCTTCTCCACATCATTGAATGTGTCAAACACCACTGCCAGGAGCTAGAGGTCAACGGAGAAAAGCACAGGGTATTAAAGGCAATAAGTAAACAAGTAAAAAGGCTAATTGGACGTCATGTCAAAAAAAAAAAAAAAACAAGGGTATATGTACCAGGTTCATGATGAAGTACAGCTCTATGGAGAGGTAAACAATAAAGAAGACACATGACCAGCGGTTCTTGGAGTATGCTGGCATCATCACATCAGGAAAACTACAAGAAAGAGGAAACCAGGAGATACAAAATAAGAACGGTGAAATCAGCGAAAACACTTGAAGCGTGGAAAGAAAAACCAAAAAGGAGGATGCAGTGCTGGCATGCAATGTGTGTAAAGATAAGTGGACAGTACTGCATGTACTGCTGTGCTTACTTTGCTGTGGTCAGCAGCACAAAAAGACTGACAAGGCTGTTCTCCAAAGTGTTGAAGTACTGTGGTGAGACGAGAGGGTTTTAAGTCTGGAAATGACCCATAACATACACAAAACTGACACGAAGGGAAGAACCACCCAGGCCCACTCATACAGTGACTATTAAAATGATTCATTGCCCTTGAAGGTTTTCAGATTTTTGTTTTTTCACAACATTGAGTCAACATACCGGGTCAGCAGTGTTTGTAGAGAAGAGACAGAAACCTGAAGGAGACAAGAAGCTAATCACAAAACAGCACTGTGGTACCTTTGGAGATGGCAGATCATCAGTCCCTCATTATTATTTTACACATTTCAATAACACAAGGTAGAAAAGAAGCAACAACATTTCAACAGCATGCATGAATGAATACACTGGCTTACCCAATATAGCAAATATGACCATGAAGAAAAGCAGCAGGAGGAGGATGTCGATAAAAGGCGGAAGGGACTGGAAGATCTGACGCAGGTTTCTGATTGGATGAAAGAAACTGTCATTGAGACACTGATTTCACTGTTAAAACAGCCATCACTATCACATTTGTCTGATTGTGATTGTGATGCTGTAATCACAACATGTATTATGGGCGTGATTTGTTTAGGTCATTCTGTACCTGCGCACAGCACCACAGTATCTACAGTCCACCAAAAAAATGGGTCTGAGAGCTCGGGTTACTCGCACGTGAGACGTCTGTCTGATCAAAACCACAATGGCCTCCACAAACTGTAGCAGCAGCACACACGTCTACACAGACAGAAACAACGTATCCCGTGTATCGTGACTGATTTACAGCAGCAGAATATCAATAACAAACTACGACACGGGACCTACACAGAGCAGTGTCACTGTCTCTCCCTCAGTGAGAGCAATTGACAGTTTTAAAAAGCAAATCAGAAAGTATCCATCACATTCAGTTTACCTTGACCATGGTCCTCTTGTGTCGAATGAAAGTGTGGAAGCCTAACCAGCGGAGTTTCATACATAGCTCAAATGCCACCATAACCAAAGCCAGCAGCTCTAGTGTGGCATGGACCTGCAGGGGCATCACGTGGATGGACGTTTTTAAAGAAAACTTGGCATAGACGTGTAATATATGTAAAGTCTGCGTGCATATCCTACTGCATGTTCACTTACGTAGACATCCAGGCGCAGTGAGGGAACAGCGGGAGCTTCACACAGCGACAGCATCATCAGCAGCAGCCCTGTCAGCAGCTCCATCATGTAGAATAGGTGGTTGTGGGCAAACAGGTACGCTGCCAGCGCCTTTGGGTTTCGAGGGTGGGTGAAGAACTTGTCATTGTTCTCTCCTTCCTGTGTGCGATTAAAACCCACATAAGACACAACCTGTGAGCATTTTAAACGTTGCGTTTCTTCCAGAATCAACTTAAACTATAGCGCAAAAAGCTGCCATTACTCATTAAAAGTGGATTATAATCCAGACTTTTTAAAGATACAATTAAAAAACTTTGAGCTTTTGTCTTTGTATAGGAACAACATGGAACTCTGTTATTAGCCAATAAATTTGTGATTGCCTATTTCTTTAATATTTTGCAGTGTGTCAACAGATTTACTACTTCCCGCAGCTGTTTGGTGTAAACAGCCTAGTGACAGACACACGTTTAAGCCTCTGGAACTAATATGGTTTAGGATTTAAGAAGTAAACCATTATGCGTCAGTTTGTCTGTACCTGCAGGTAGATGGCTGCCTCTTGATAGTTCATTTCCCAGCTCTGTCGTAGAGACACATTTTGAGCTCTGTGGTTTTGTGGCCCAGGTGTTGAGACCACTGTGCTGTTCACTATGTCATAATTCCCGCTCCCTCCATCTGGAAGAAAATGTCTGTGTGTATTAAGAGTAGTCACACAACTCTCATCAACTGCAACTGAAATAAAGCTGCCTCTTCACTTCCATGTCTGTGCTCGGTTAAGCACCTTACCCACACCGACGGACACATACACAGAGTAAACAGAGGGGCAGGCACCTACCAACACAGTTTACTTCAAACTGTAGGGCAAAGGAGGCGATCACAACTGGACTCTCATTACACATACGATCTTGATGGAAAGCAGGTGAGTGGCTGTATAAGCACTCCATTGATCAGTTTGGCTTTGTTTGTTTTCTTAAGCTGTGTGGATTGTGTTAGAGTCCCTGATTTCCACCACAGAAGTGTGTACTGTATGTGTGTGTCATTCACAGTACACCAGACTTCTTCCAGCGTACACACACATCTGGAGTTGCAGATGGCCCAACATTCCAGTCAGGCTTGATGTGAGCTCCAGACGCACAGTCATAAACAGGTCACAGATGCAAATTGGCAACGCTCCGGAAATATCCAGGCTTTGTGATAAAAGTGACACTAGAGACGGAACGTCATTTAAAACAGTTTGCAGTGCTTGTTACATTCAGTTTGTCTTTGACAACCACTTGCTTCTTTTGGCAAAGGTGTATGTTACAGTCACCTTGATAACAGATCCTCTAAGCAGTATTATAACACAGACCTCTCAGCATTAGCAGCAGCCTTTGAACTTCAAACTTAATGCTGCAAGTCAATAAATAAATGCCGTGTCTGCACCAGTGTCACAGTGCACAATGTGACATCCTTCCTGCTTCAAACAGGCTACAGACACAACACAGATGAAGCACAGGAGGTGAATTTTATGCTGCGAGGAGAGCGACTAACTTAAAAAGGAAGACAAACAGATTTCTAATAAAGGGTGAGAAATTAGATGCTGACGAATTACAAATAAATTGTACGTTCATCTTAAACCTTCAATGCCTACAAAAGTCTCTTTTATGCTTCATTTACATATTCAAGCCGGATCTTCATTAATATAAATCAGTTTTTTTCTTGAATAAGCAGTCTCTCCATGTGTCCTTCTGCAGTTGCATATTTTATTCCTCTGCCAGTATATCTGGGTGCTCGTCCAATGAACTGTTCATCACATGGTTCTGCTTTAGGTGCTCTGCCTTGGACTAAAGGTACAGGAGACCACGTGAGTCTCAGAACTGCAGTCAGATGTGTCCTGTCCACTGTGTCAGTGGCCTATTAAGCTGTAGCGTGAAGATCAAATTCCGGTGGAGCAACAGCCTGGCTGTTATTGTGACGGGAGCACGCGCCACGTCTGACGTGTGCCAGTCCAATTCTTGATGTGTTTGTAATGTTCGGAGCCCCCAGTCAATAACATGGTGGGGTCAGGTTCACAGAAACACAAACAGATTCGATAGCCACGACTGTTTGTCCCAGGAAAATTTAAAATCTATCTTTGTGGTGATCTGAAAGGTCCTAACCAGCAGCAATAAAAGTTACACACTGTTAAAGAACGTCACTGGTTACCAGGGAGATACAACGCATACTTCTTTGCCCAGGTCCAAACTCTCTTTCTTTCTACAGGAATCAGCAGGAACAGCGTGATACTTCCTCTGTGTCCACCACACCCAGATATCCTGAGAAAAAATAGCTTGTCTTCTCTTCCTGTTCACCTCCAAAGCCGGTGAAAATTATCTAGTAAGCTCACACACAGAGACACTTACCCACAGGCTACAGACATTCTCTCTCTCTTTCACACATGCTGTCCATGAGCGCCAGGGCGGGGCTGAGGGGTGCCTGACCTGCTGAGGCAGCAGTTTCTGAGATGGGTCATTTTGTAGCTTATATGTGAGGAATACAAAGGCAGCAGGATTATTATGTTGAGTGGAAGCATGCATACCCATACATTCTGCCCGCACACACGTGACCTCAGAGCCCGGCCGAAAATACTTTCCACTATTAAAGCAGCATGGTCCTGACGTGCAGCATCTATGCAGGTGACTGTCAACAACATTACACAGCTTCACACCTTACCGGTGCAAATCTGGTAAGTAGACAATCCTTCATCTATATACACAAATACTACATAGACTAATCTTTTAAAAGCTAATATACAATACTGTAAATACAAATCACTCCATTGTACTGTGTTAAATGTGGAATGAGCACTACTCAGACATTAAAAGTAAAGAAAAACAACATATAAATATTTTTGAGATTAAGAAATAAAACATTTTTTTCAACATTGTAACATTTAAGTTTAGCAAGTACAAATAGTCCTCCATTAGTAAATTATAGAATCTATAGGGAAGGTTTTTTAAATAACCTACCACATATGAGGAAAAATGTTTGCACTATTATAACACACGTCATTATTTTACTATAACTTTTTTGGCTCCTTTTTTGAATGGCTAAAAAAACATTACCAATTGCTGAATTTTTATATTATTATTTATATTAGTAACTGTTGGGGTTAAGCTTCAGTTTGCATTCCCTTAAAAAAAAACATTCAGAGCTATAAACATCTGAGGGTGCTGGGTAACGCTGACAGGAAGTTGCTCAAGAGGAAAGTTTGATCTGTGTGTTTAGTCTGTGCCTCCTCTGGAGTCTGTTGCCCAGCTGCTGCAAACAACAAATTTCAAAAGCTGCTGAACATGAGGGAAAAAGGGAATTAAAGAAGAGGACAGCATATAAGTGCTCTTTGGATTTG
Source organism: Channa striata (assembly GCA_033026295.1). Classification (NCBI taxonomy): domain Eukaryota; kingdom Metazoa; phylum Chordata; class Actinopteri; order Anabantiformes; family Channidae; genus Channa; species Channa striata. Next base: position 7,172,989 of record CM065178.1, read on the forward strand.
TATAGCTTTAATCGCTGCTATGTGGCCTGAATGCAAACTCCCCATGTGCTGTTGTTTTATGGTAATTAGCCATGTGGAGCAGGTTTGAGGTGGCTGGAATTTATGGAGCTTATGTGTTTCAATTAGTGAAAAGTTAACATTAAGTTCATTTTTTTCTGTTAATTAAAAGAAAAAAAAGTACAACCAATAAAAAATAGGCAACTATTGTATTTTGTCCTGTGTAGTTTTAATCCCCCAGATTCAACTCTAGACATAATTACTTGTTTCTTGCTTTCCCTGCTTATGATATATATTTTAGACAAATATGGAGGCGAATGGACTTGACAGACTTAGAAGCAGGATGGGCAGCTAAGCAGTGTACTGTAGTCCAAATAATGCATTTGTGACATCACTTGATTTTTGTGACTTAGTTTAGGTGCTTCTTAACACTCAACAGCCATTGTTAAAAATAGGTTATCAAAGCAAAATCTAGACCGGATAAAAGGAATAGTGCAAGTTCTGTTTTCCTTCAGTTATTTTTAGCTCGGTCACTTTTGAAATCTTGGCGGCTGCTTATAAACACATTACCACCCCTATCATTTATGAATACACCACCAAAGCTAGAATGGGTAGATCTGTGGGAGTCCATTTCTTCCAGTAAAACAAATAAAATCATAATAAAATGTTAAGTGCCTAATGTTAAGTAAGTAAAGATTTTTGGAAAATAAGTCGTATTTCCTCCGTTCCAATCCAGATTCACTTGGATCCTTTGGAGTATCTTCTCTACTCTGATATTTCATACATTCCCATTGACAATTGACACAGAATGTTGTTTGTTGCATTTATGCGGCAGGTCAAAATTTGACTTTTTATCTCAAAACTACTTGTGTATCTCCAAATGTTATTGTAATGGGGTTTTTTTTAACACTTATTACACTTATTTGTGTATTTGTATTTATTTTACCATGAGCTCCCCATAAAAATCAATGTCCACCCCATTCAGAATTCTCTGCAGGCGACCCTCAACCCACAGTAAGTGTGACACAACCCAACAGCACAAAACCTGAAGTCTCACAGTGGAAATGACCAAGATCAATCCCAGCAGGAACTGAACAATAATACGACTCGTATATGAGATGCATCATATTTTCGAGTGTTTACCACAGTTCACACGAACGATCCAGGAAGGAAAGGAAACGGGCGGACACTTACTCTCGTCTCCTCGTTCGGTCTCCTCGTTGAGCAGACCGCTGTTTGCTTCGTCCCACGTTAAGATGAGAGGCACATCGTCGTCAGACTCCATGTTAGAAGACGAGCAGACCGCGGACTAGCTGACGTTCACTCAACACTTAATCCAAGGAACCCGGACAAGCCTACAGCTTTATCCTGCGAACCCCCAGACAGCTGCACATCTTTGATCCCCGAAGCTAAAGGGAACTGCTAGCTAAAAAAAAAAAAGATCTAACTTTTTTACGTCGTGCTGAATGTCGATACGTACAAGACACGAAAGAGGAACTTTCACGTTTTGTGAAAGGTGTCAGGCCTGCGGGTCGCAGAATTGCTGGTTGTCAGTCCGAGACGACATCCAACAACCGGTCCAGTGGTTCAGTGTCACCCAGGCGAACAAAGTCTGTGTCCATCACAGCGTCATCCTCAGGCTTTCTGCTGGACAACAAATGGCCTTCTTATACATTCTGAATCTTAATTATATTTTTGGAAAGCAATAACACCAGATCCTGACGATAGTGAAAATAAAAATATACAGACTAGGTGGGTACGATGGCTTAGCTGCTACAACAACAAACTTTTGCGACACTGAAACAAAACACGGCAGGCTGGTAATTCCTTTTTCTCAGCTTTTCAAAATAAAAGTCGACGGCTCTACAGTAATTACAGTATGTACCGGTTAAAGTAATCTTTTGTTTCTCATTAATTTATAAAAATAAGAACACAACAAAAACATGTTGCATACATGCAGAAAGATGCACACACACACACAAACAAACACATATGTGCGCGGGGTTAAGGACATTGAATGTTACGATGCGGTATCTTAGCAACAGAAAACATTTCCTGGTTGCGGTCAACACAGAGTCATAAGGTATGTCACCAACTTTTACATGATCCTAACGCTCCCGTGTAATTACTAATCTGTAGCACACAGACCCAGCTTATCTAGGCTAAGAGAAGAAACACTGACCAGAACAATTTTTTACATCGGAGGGAGGGCTTTAATATTTCATACTTTTATTGACCATTTGCAGTACTTTTTCTCCATCAGGCGACTTTCATATTAAGGTGGCACCAGTTAAAATACTGGGTTGCACTTGCTTAGAAAGAAGTAAACTAAAAAACTATAGGTAGGTGGATTATGCTGTAGGCCGGTGCAATGAAACACATATTCATATATACCAAATTAAAGCTTTACATACATTTACATGTACATTTACATAAATCTTTTGCTTTTCCCCTACCATCCAGCATGGACGCGAAGGGGGAAACGCAGCCGGCAAAGACCCTAACTGAGGATCCTCCAAACAGCCACAAAGGATCACAGAAGAAGCTGCTCTCTGTTGAGGTTAAATGTATCTCAAGCATATTGGAAAACTGCAACCGTCAAGTTGAGATTGCGGTAGCTTTGTTTGCTATCCTTCAATCGGACAAGCTGTCTAGCATTGTGGACAAGGACTTGAGTCAGGCACTTCAAGAGCATCAAACACTATGTGAAAGACTGGAGACACTAGAAGGTCTGAAACAGGAATCAGATGGGGAGCAAGAGGGAGAAGGTAGTACAGCCAGAAAGACAGAAACGGCTAAGCTTGAGGAGGACATCAGGAACTCTGCCAGGGATCTACTCAGGTATTTCCGAGGCCACCCAGATGCCATTATTCGCTTGAGGTCAGTGCAAGGTATTGAAGCTGGTGAGAGTGAGTGCAAATTAATTAGAGGGCTTAAAGGATTCCACAGCCACATGATAGAAAAATTACTGATCAGTCCAGATGAGGAGCTGCGGTCGGTTTTCTACGCGCAGGCCTCTCCATCGGCTGCCCAGGATCCTGAGGGCATGGTTTCAAAGGAAGAAAACTTAGATACAGCCATGAAGCAAATAGATGAACTGGTAAGGCACCAAATTGGCAGAGTCTAATCTGCCACATGTATGACTGAGATGTAGAAAAGAATACATTAGATTTCTTTGCTTCTGGCTTCTTTCTCATCTTACTTATCCTTTCTTTCTGTTTGTATTACAGATTCTTCAGGAGGAAAATGAGATCCAAAAGTTACAGAATTCTCTGCTAGAAAAAACTGCACAAGAAATGAGTATATCACCTCTTGCAGAAAAGCAGTGCCAGCCACTTATCAAGACATCAAAGAAACAGGATACTATACAACAGAAAATTGATCAACTAAACATTCAGCTCAACAATCTGGTCCTTGAAAACAGACAGGCTGAGAGAATAATCCAAGAGGTAAGTTTAGTAGGTCAAATTTTAGGGTCGTTAATATTTAGTTTTAATATTAACCCATGTCAATTGTTACTTCTTTTTTCTTTGCAGAAAAATGAAAAATTGAAGAATAACATTGAATACTTGCTCCAGAGTTTTGATAATAAAATGGAAGAAATCCAGGTACAAACTCAGAACCAAAGAAAAATAAAGTAAAACATAATTGGCAAGAATTATCATGGTCAACAAACTGAAAGACATTATTTTCACTATTTGCATGAAGAAACAAATGTAATAGTTAATTATCATAATAGTTGCCAATTTATTTTTGATTATGAATTCAAATATACACCTGGTTACGTCACATATTGACCTTCGGGAAATCTCATATTTTCTAATTTAACACATCTCACAATAATGTGTATGAGATGACAGTTATAAATGTTTGATCAAACTTAATTCCAGGTTTAAAATGCCATTTTAGACATGCTTACTGAATTGGATTATCGATGCTCACTTGGGAATTCTATGTTATGACAGATATTTGTCAGAATTATGATTTACATGTTTTTTCTTTACTACCCATCACTGCTGTCAACTACCATCTTTCTCCATCCTCCTGCCCATCAACACTATAAATGCCGCCACCACCTGCCTCAGACAGAGCTGGAGACAAATGAATGGGAGAATGTACTGGAAGAAGAGGAGCTGCAAAGGCTGGAGATATCGTTTTCTGTCCTCAAGCTGGAGTGCGACCAGATCCAGGAGAGGCGTTGGCTGGCAGAAGAGAAGCGGAAGGAGGACATACGGATGCTGGAGTTGAAGACCAAAGCTGGAATTTTGATCCAAGCTTGGTGGAGAGGCTACAGTGTTCGCAAGGCCTTAAAGAATAAAGGGAAAAGCAAGAAGGCCAAAAAAAGCAAAGGGAAAAAAAAATAAACCACCGAATTGCTCTGATGCAACACCAACACATCCTCTGAACATCAAGAATTTATTTTTTTAAAGCAAATTAACAAACACTAGACTCAGTTTGCTTTTTGTCGTCTGTTACATAGTAGTGCTGAACGTTTTCTGATCTGAAGCTGTGTTGGTTTAGACTGTATCAACCATAAACCACTGAACAACTGCAGATATTTAAATATTATTTATATGTAGAAGCATTGGACCTCCTGTGTGTCTGTGAGCTTTGATGCACATTGAACCAAAAGGTTCTTTGAGTGCACAGTAGTTGTTTTCTGTAATGCCCACAGGGAGGCAGTCCAGGGCTTGTGTTCCTTCATCTGCTTTCAGTTCTCAGTCCTGGTCCTCAGTCCTGGTTCTCTAGGTCCCCTGATCGCTTGTTTTCGAACTGACCCTGCAGGATCCACTGCTGATTGCCTTGACCAGGTGTGTTCAGTCAGTGAAAACCTGGAGGATACCATCTTAGATGAGGGTGGACTGGGGGAAGACGGAATTGGTATCTTCCAACTTCTGACTTAACACCTGAACCAGGTTTTTTTTAGATACTGTAACGTTCCCTAATTAAAATGTGCATTTGGTTAGTCACATACAGGACTTTTATTAAAAATTTAAATCAAATAAAATATAAACTAAACCAAGGGCCCAATTCTCAAACAATAGCAGCTTGTTTATACCCTAATCTAACATTTATTCATTACAGCATAAAAATACACAGTAATTACAAAAGCAGGTTCATCTACAAATTATTGGCGACATTATTAATCAGCTGTTCATTGCATTCATTGTCCTCTAAGTTTATTTAAGTTATTTGTCATCAAATGGAGGTAACTCAGAGTTACACATTACCACAACTAATGAACAACCTTTCTAATTATCACCATTGCAGTGAATTTACTTAAAAGCACCGAAGAAACGTATGTTTCCATAATTTGAGTTCTACTTGTGTTTTTTTCCTCTTCGCTTTCCTGTTTGGAGAGTTTTGTGTGTTTTTATTATATCTTCTTGGTCCTCGATGAACGTCATGATCTGAGAAGGAGAAAGATTGTATGTGTTAGTCTTTTTCTGTTGCTCTGAATATTTTTCTCAACATCGGTTCTTTGCTCTGTCAGGGTACGTACCCGGTCCAGCTGTTTCTCTGTGTCATTTATATTGACACATTCTTCCCCTTCTAATTTACCACCTGCCATTTCAAAGAGATTGACAGTCGCCATCTTAATCTGTCCCAGCAGAAGAGTTTTTGTGGCAGCAATATCATGAATGTGGTTCCACCTCCTTTCCTGTATAAAAAAACAGGGACAACTTGGTCTCACACAGAAGATGATGGTTCCATTTTTATGAAAATTATACAATCAATATGTCATGTCTGATGTCAAACTTTGCCCCCTAGATTATGTCTATTACCCATAGGAGAGTTTCACAAAGTGTCTCCTCTAGCTCGGTCTTTAGCTGGGACAGTTTGTTGTCCTTTTGAAGATGCATCAGCTGATGCTGATCCTTCAGTGTCACCAGTTTTTCTCTCTGCTGGTTCGCCCTCTCCTGTGCCTCATTTCCCTTCTTGTATAGCTTGTCTCTAAAGTGGAAAAGATTTTCCAATTGACCCGAGAGCGACTCAACATCTTCAAACTGTAACACACACACACACACACTCATTAAAGATGTACATTTTAAATAAACTCCATTACCTCCTCAAAACATCTCAGGGTTTTCCATTATTTTCTATGGTTGAATTCATGGTTATGGGATTAAAAACATTTTTATGTCAATCTCTAAATTTAGATGTTTCTCTGACGTAAATGCTTGTACCGTTGTCATTTTTAGCACCCGTTCCATGTAGTGCCTGTACACACAGTGTCTCTTTACTTGAAGCTCTAGCTCCTTTTTCCTCTTTTGCAATTCAGAATATTCCTTTTTTAGCCTCTGTAGCTCCTCCTCTATCTGAAGCACCTGTTGCGTCTCGCGCTCTGCCTTTTCAATAGCTTGATAAGCATCTTCGTACTATAAAGAAACAGGGATTTAAGTTAGTGTGGCTGTTGCCATGCAGTTTTAGTAAGTACAGCCTAAAAGCTGTTTCCGGTTGTACCTTCTCAAAACTTAAGTGTAACTCTTGAGCGTTCTTGAAGTCACTGTGCAGCTTGTCTATTGTCCATTCCAAACTCTTCAACACCTATATAAAAACACACATAACAGGCAAAAATGTAATTATGAGTAAATGTAATGCATAGATAGTAATCATCAGAAACAATTGTTGCCTTACAATAAGTACTGTTATAAGGCAACTTATATGTTGTTGCATGTTGTTCTAAAAACTGACCTAAAGAAGTGTTTTGATTTAAAATTGTATTATAAAATTGTTAATGCTTGAAACAAGTTGCGTACGTAGAAGAACACAAATTAAATAACCTATTTTAAATGAAAATAGTGTTTGCCTAAAAGCATATTCCAGTACTACATGTTTAACATGTATTTAGAATACAAGGGTACAAGTGCTCCACTAAGAAACTAAGAATGTACTGAAATTAATGTTGTTGGTAACATAAACGTCTTGTGCATAAATGTCTTGTGCAAATATTTTTGACAGAATCTGCAAAGTGACATCATGGCAAATAAAAGCTATATTAATTAATGCTATAAACGCCTACATGTCAAGTTAATACCTGCATCATCATTATATGTTGAAAATTTTAATTAAACCAAAATTTGGAGAGAAGAGGTTAAGTGGAGTGATCAGAAAGGGGTTGGGGCAGGATGCCCTTCCTGGAGATTTAGAAGTTGATCGGTATTTGGCTTATGAATATAAATCATTGTTGGACCTTTGGTACAGGCAGGGCTTTCCGAGGTTCAATGACTCAATCAATCATAATAATTAGGTCAAAATTCAGTTGCAGCACATGGAATAACACAGACAATAACGGCACCTCTGCCTGCCTGTACATTAGTTATTACTAGTTATTCATGTTATATTTTTTCATAGAAATACATACAGTTGCATTTTGGGGATTCCTTACATCAAAATACCCTGTTGCAAATGTTGACAGTTGACCTGACAATAATTCTCCATGTTTTTATGTTTGACATAAGTTACATATAACTAATTTCCTCTGGCCAAATATGAGTCAAATATGTGAGGAGGCGGTTCTCATGAATTTGTCAATGAGGCCACTAACTGGCAGTGTTTGGTGATTTCTTCATCCATGAAATACATAAATGGGGTTATTTTTTGTTGTATCAGTTGCTAGATGAGTTTGTTTTCATGCAAACGATGGAAGTTCCCCTCCGTGGAGGTTTCAGGGCGGCTGTGGTGCTCCGTGTACCTGCTTGCGCTCTCTGCACGCCGCCTGGAGATCCTCCTCCTCCCGGCGTTTCCTCTGGAGTTCGAAGAAGGACGCGCTGATGTCCGGTCCGGCCGCCATCAACGCAACGCGCCGAATCACAAGCTCAAAAGCTCCACGTCAAACTCAGTGATCCCCCTGCTCCTCGCCCACGGACCTGAAGTCCATCAGCTGTTGTCAGACAGAAAACGCGACCCACAGGTTCCAGGTTCCGACTCTGGGTTCCCTCTGTGATCGTGGCTCGGCGTTCCACACGTTCTTTCATCCCCCTCGCTTCCATGGCAACGCAAAAGCAAGAACTTTTAAAGACGCAGGCGGACGAAGCACAGCCAGCAAGAAACCGAACTCATTTAATGTTCACATCAGATTTATGTCATCACTTCACTGCTTTACATCATATTTAGTCATTTTATCCAAAACGACTCACAAGTAGAAGTCAACGAGAAACATCATAGCAAAGTTCTATCAGAAGAACTGTGTGTGTGTGTGTGTATATATATACATACACATACATATGTATATATACATACACATACATTTAAATAGTTGCAGAAGCTTTCTGTTTCCAGCAGTTTTTTGAATATTAGGAGTGAGATTGTGGATGTACAGTTTGGTGGTTTGGTAGTAGGAGTTGGTCGTCAATGATGACCCTTAGATTACTGGCCGACTCAGTGGGGACAGTTACTGCAGATCCATATACAGTGTGTTCGTGATAGTGTTAGTGTGAGAGTGACAGAGGAGACATCCGCTGGAAAAGACAGGAAGGGCTGTGTGTAGTATATAGGGATAGTACAGATGGAACAAAGAAGAGGAGCTACGAAAGTTAGAAACAGGCCCCTGCCAGGTTGTCCTTAAAGTTCGTCCAGATAAGTAAGACCGGAGCCAGACAAGATTAGACTCGGCGGAGTAGAATTAAAACAGAAATTGACCTGTGGCAGGGATTCCACGAGCACATGCACTCATGGTGACACTGTGTGGGTTTGAGAGTGAAAGAATATTAGGTGTCAAGAACAACTAAACTCAGCTAAGTGAAAATTGTTGCTCCACTTTTGTTCCTTCAACAAACATTTAACCAAAACCATTTGTAAATTTCGTTTCCAAACAGGCATTTAGTGCCTTCTGACTGTAGGAATAAAAGTTCATTTAAACCCACTGAACTGTGTGTGAGACAGATACTATGCAGACGAGTGTCTCCAGTGTGAGATGTTTTTAGGAGGGGGAGAAATGTTAGCATGACATAGTTTAAACAAGCATTTTATTGAACAAAAGTCCATTCAAACATGGGCGAAATTTAATCAAACACAACATGGTGTGCGCACAGTAAACCACCTGGACACCTATTTAAAATAACAGCATTTGAGTGTAAACATTGTGTAACTTCATCAGAGAGCTGGAAAAAGCTGATCAAGCAGAACATCCAGTGTATCATCAACAGTTTGGAGAAAGATTGTTTTACCAACATCACAACTAACAGACTGAATGTCATGGGACTGTAAGTGGCAACAACTCTCACCACAGGAAAAGCAGCAAAACAAACCTATTGTCGTTTCTTTTTTGTGGCTGTTTCATTGGTCAAGAGGCCTGATGATTATGAGATATTATCAAAAAACAGCAACAGCTGCTACAATAGACTTTGTGATGAGGTGAAAAAAATAGAATGCATTAGTGCCTTTCATTTACTGTAATATTCATCACATTGCCAGAACATTTATGAATAAGTTGGTGTTAAGAAATCTTAAAGGACGTGTTATCACCTCTAAGGAACAGATGAATAGGACGTGGGTAATGGTGATTTGACATTACACGTTCATACTGGGAGCACAGTGCCAAATGGTGACACATTTACGCACTTAATGGAAATCTTCTGTGCTGTTATTTTTTTGCATAATAATTGCCAGGTGTGGCAAGGACAGTGATGCTGGCGGTGACAGCAGCAGAACCAGAAAAGTGCATCTGATGTAAATGTGTGTATGCGGCCCCACCAACTCACACACACTCGTCCAAAAACACAAAAAAAATAGGAGAGAAAAGACACGACTGAAAGGCAGTGAAGGGGAAAAACAACAACACAGATAACTGCAGGAGAGGTGCCGCCATATCCATTTTTGATGAAGGGATGGCTTTCTGCGCACGTACAGACCAACACACACCACACGCATACAGTAGTTTATTAATACTAATGGAAAGATGCTATTATAATAAAAGCTTGTTGTGTCAGGTGATGGGCACGGTGTGAGGCTGGGGACATGGAGACCTTACACCCATGTAAATACCAGCAAACCTTTCAACAGCTGACAAGGACTAGGAGAGGAGGATAAGTCAGAATCTACAGTGGCAGACACACACACACACACACACACACACACACATACATACTGTTCATTTCCATAGACATTAACTTATATAGTAAGTTAGTTATGTAGAAAGTCATTTTCTTTTGCCATTCCATTTTCCAACATCATCTGTTGTGACAATGAAACAAATGTGTTACTTGACGATATGTATTGTGAAAATAAATTATACTGTAAGTTTAATGGAGAACGTTTTACAGTCTGTACTGTTGACACCAGAGTCGTACAGTAAATACTTTATGTGTGAAACATATATGCTTTAGATGTGTTGATATTGTTATGGATTTATTAAATTCTGTGATCCCATGAGGCTGTAGTACTTGATGGTCGTGATGACTCCACCATTTTATCTCTTTGCATGTTTGTGACTGATACGTCTTCATAAGGTTCCTGAAAACTCACAGTCCTGTGAAAAACACACAGGTCTCTTTTTAAATGTTTTTTCATGTATTTTTTTTAGTTCACTGCATATTTTGCGCAGGTGTACTCGTTTTCAGCTAAATAGTATTTCCTCAATTTTACTTCATTTAAAGAATATCTTAGTGTATATTCTACAGCTTCAGTTCTCCTTTTTTTGTTTTCCCTTATTTGTTAATATTATTTTTAGTTTTGAATTGTCATTCTTCAGTTTGACACACACACCCATTTGTCTATCTATACTTGTGAGGACACTCATTGACATAATACAATCCCTAGCCCCTTACCCTAACCCTAATCATCCCAACTGAATGCCTAACCCTAACCTAAACCCTAAACCTAAATCTTGACCCTCAAAAATCCCTTTTTGAGTAGACTGGCCAAATTGTCCTCACTCCCCAAAAATGTCCTTACTCTGTTGGTAAAAAAGGAACTCTGGTCCTCACTAAGTAGTATCTCCAGGAACACACACTCACACACTTGAGTGGGCAGGTAACAAACCTTCAGACATCCATAATTAAAGGTCAACAGTGTGGTGCAAACAGATATTGAGAGGAAGTCTGTGTTTATGCTAATGCGTTGTCAGACAGAGAGGCCAGAGACTCTCTGACACCATCTATTAATAATGAGACAAGATTGCAGAAGTGCACTGGGTATGAACCAAACAATGCTGCTTCTGGCAAACAACGGGACGTGACAGCGGGTTGAGTGAGTGCTCTGAAATCCGGCTGCGTGTGTGCGCACTGTTTCACAGCGGCGGGGCGTGTGACCCGTTGTTTATTGATGTTTGTGTTTTGTGTTTGTCTCACAGCAGTGGTCGTGTCGGGCCTGTTTGTAAACATGCTTGTGCACAAGTGGCTACAAGCCTGTGGTAAAGTGCAGGCAAGTGAACTGCAGGGAGACACAAAAACCTGCCAGGACACGCCGAGGTACACAGGAAATCAACGTCATCGAAGATTTCTTAAGACAAGTGTGTGTGGTATTCTAATTTATTATTTACAGATTTCAAAAAATATATAATATATATATAGGATCTAATCAAATAACCTAGTCAGGACCTGAGGAGGTGAGGAGCACTTAATGAGATACCAAGAAAAATTTACCAAAAAAAGTAAATGCACTCTTTGATATTTCCTAGTTTTCTGCATAATTGTCCATGTGATCAAATTTTTACCAAAGTCCCAAATATTAACAAACACAACATCTCTAAGCTTGTAAAGGTCATGATCTTCTATATATTTATTGAACAAACTCTTTAAACATATAAAGTAATGTTTCAGTAACTGGTTGGACGACCAGTGGCAGCAATAACCTCATTAGACCTGCACAACCTTCAGCAGGAGTTCTTTATAAACCTGCTTCAGTTCATTATAAATGTTTGCACTCTTCGCAGTGTATAGTGCAAGTTTTGATAATTGTTGGTGCATTTCGGTAAATTAGAGTCACCACCTCAATACTTTTAAAAGTCTTGGCTATAGTCACGGCCGAGACACATTCTCAAAAATGACGCGATAAAGTTCTTTATTCAAAACTGGGGGACTGTGAGGGGCCACAGCCGGTCTGTTCGCTGAGCAAACAGGCAGAGCCACGAAGTGATGTCCTGCTGGTAGTGATATCATTATGCTGTGTCCTGTCTGGACAAGGGGACTGGAGTGAGGTCAGGGCATGTGGGGTGTAATCTCTTGATTGAATAGGTTGGTGTGTTTCAGAATGTGTGTGTGTCCGAGGATGTGTGTTTCTGTCTTGCTGGTTGTGTGTCTTTGTCTCCAAAAAAGTGTATGTGTGCATCTATATTTGAGCGTGTGTGTGCGTAGGATTAGCGTGCCACTCCAGTCCTCTGGCTGTAATCAGACAGGACATTGGCTCCATGACGGCCCACTACCCCCACCACCACCCACTGTGGGAGCGCCTCTATCCCTTTCACTCTGTCATTTGTGTTTGGCTGCCAGTGTTGGGAGCTCGGCGGTATGTTAGGAGTTAAAACAATTATTCTTGCTCACATCACTGTGTCCTTTTTTAAAATATGGAGAGCTTGGGGGACAAAGACTGTCATTTAGACCCTGGGATTTGATGGTGTTGTGGCGTGCAACGCAGACCACTAGGCCAGCAAGATATCCCTTTTTAATTACACTTGCATGTTAATTTCTTTCAGGAGGATGGAAGTGGCACTGAGCGGCTGAACTGGTGTAAGAGAGTCGAGCAGCAGAGGGGAAGATAAGGCAGCTCCATCAGTGTGACAGTTCGAGGGTCATCAGATAAACAACCGTCTCTGATCAGGTTAGTGTGAGCCCTCTGACCCTGGACGGGGATGTCTGCTGTTAGTTTGACCCCAAACTCTCCCTTTGTCTCAGAAGCAACACGCAGGACAACCTAAGCACAAGCACCCACCAGCCCATTACCTACACACACACACGCACACACACACACGCGGGTTCTTGGCCTCTTATCCTTGACAGCCCTTATGTTCATATTAAGATCTACTTCAGTGATTTCAGGGCTGTTTCAGCCATAAACTCTCATTTAGGAGGAAATTAGCTTGGGTCTGAGTCTTGTTACTATACTGGTCTTAACAGCATTAGACCATTCTTGTATCTTTTAAATAACAGCCAGGATGGATAGTACCATTCAAATAAACCTCCACCATCCTACTTTGTTGCATCATCTTTAATGGCTGAGCATTCATTGTTTTACATTATTGTCCTGCCATTGTGCTGTCCTCTTAGTGCCATGCAGTACTTACTGATTGTAATTACAGTTACTTATGGCTAAAAATTTATTAACATATGCTGAAAAAATGGTTTTATACATCTCGCAACCCATTTTACAATAATGTCCTCTCAACTTCCACATCCCACTTTGTCTCATCAAGCCCTCGAAGAAAGGGGAAAAAATCCCTCAAGCTCGGCTGTAATTTTAATATTTATTCCTAAACTTTTGAAAGATGACAATTACAAACATCCAAGCTGTCTTTTTTCTCTGTGGCATTCCATCGTCTAGTTGCTTTACTAGTGCCTTCGTTGTCACTGTGACTACAGTTACTGCCGCAGAGATGGAGCACCATCAGAGCCACAGAGATTAACCCTAATCAGTTTTACCAATTACACTCCATCTCAGACCACTTATTCCACACAAAATGGCATCACTAATGCTGGACATCACACAAATGCCTTTCAGAGTCCTGCAACAGACTCCAAATACACATTTATATTTTCAAACCAATAGTTCAGACTGTAATGAAGTGAGCTTTAAATCAATCTTTGATGCCTTTAAAAAAGCTGGTTTTGCAAGAGAAATTGCTCTGTACATTCAAGCAGCAGCTTTAAGATCCAGTGCAGCAGTCCTCGGCAATGCAGTCACTACACGGAAATTTAGTTCTGCAGGCCAAATGAGCGACATTTAAAAATGTCAGTCTGTCTTTGAACATGTGTTGTCTCACATGACAAAAAAAAGACAAATATTTTGAGGATTTGGAGAAAAGCTAGAGGGCAAGTGAAGGGGTTAGTAGTGTGTGTGCTGGAGGAGTGGGGGAGATAACGATAAGGACCACTTAGGCTCTTTGATCGCAAAGTTTCATCAATCTACTGTTTGAACAGTGTGCCTGAGAAGGTCTTCCACAGATGAATTAAGGTCCTTAAAGCACACACACACACTCACACACAAAAATAATATTATTTTTTCCACCGTAGCCAAAGCTTTATTCCTCAGCTAACTCCCAGCTGTACAGAGGTCACCAAAGAGCTCTGTTACTGTACAGGTAAGCATGAAGTGATGCAATCCATCTTTAGAGCTGGGGGCCCCTGAAACCCTCCCCCCCCCAACCCCCCAACCCCACACTCTCCTCATCCTGGTCTGAATTTGTCTGGAAACCAAGGGTTAAGGAGGAACAGACCCTCTGAAGAGCTGCCTGCTTAACCTCTGACCTAATGGTGTATGAGGGAGAGAGAAATGAAGAAAGAGAAATAGAGCGGCAGTCAGAGGGAGGTCTGACAACTTGTAAGACACACACACCCATGAAATTAAATGTAAATGCGGTGGCTGAGAAGTTGACTTCATTAACAACCGTTGAAAGTTAACCTTCCAATGTTCCATCTATCTGGTTTTTCATAACAAGTGGATTTTAAACCCTGACAAGGTGTAAGAGTTACCATTAGCTGTAAGAAATGTGGGGTGCTAAGAAATAATGAAGGCGAACAGAGGTTTCAGAGGAAGGGGGGGGGACCACCAACACACCCCCACCTTTTTTTTCTTTGTCGTCCAGTAGTCCCCCCCCCCCCCTCTGGGCAACAGGTTGTCAGTGAGGGGCTCCAGCTGGTGAAGACTGGAGATGCCAAACAACCTGTCAGAGATAAGAAGAGGCAGACAAGGTATCCACGGCACCCACACCACTCTCGGGGGTTTGCTGCTGAGTGGAAGCTGCTGGGGTCCCTTCTACTTGATAAAACAGCATAGTACCCACTGTTACACTTTAGAAACACTGTACATTGTTGAGATTGTTAGACATTTCTGGAACATACATTTTGGAAAAGGCGCAGGCTACTAATTGTTATCAGGCCCTTCATATTGATACATGCATTGAAACCGATAACTGCTGTGCACTTAAAAGAGTTTCCACTCACGCGGTGCAGAACGTACTTTAAATAACCCTCTGGGAATGTTAATAGTTTGTCTCTGTTTTGTTTGCTGTCTAATCACAAATGAGAACATAACAACAAACTGACTTAGGCAAAATCCTCCAAAATTTATTAGGTTTCTGTATATAAATCTGTCTTTATTTTCATAGAACAGAAAAGTGTCGTTTATCACAGTTATTTGTCATTACTTGGAGATGGAGGGGAAAACCAGAAACAAATATCTCGGAACAATACTGTCTTGTTTTACAAGTTACCACCAAACTACTCTTTACAAATCTACAGTAATAAATACTATTAGCAAGAACAAGGCTATAAAACACAAACATCTTTACATCTCACTGTCACACAGACACGCGCACGCACAGACGAAATAAAACACATATCAAGGAATGATGAGGATCCGCTTTCTGCATAATGTTTGTAATGTTAGAGCACCTTTTCATATGTTACTGCATGTAAAACACCTGGGCATAAATATAGATAACTGCTTCAATAGTCAAAAATAACGCCAAATCTCAGTTTGCATCTATTTTGCACAAAAGGAACCACAATTGTTTCTTTATGGTTAGCTTCAAAGATGGAAGAATTATCCGAATGTGCAGGGAAACATCCATAACCCAAGTCTCCTCAAAGTGGAGCAAACCTATGTATGTATTTGAACAATTTAGACTTTTTACTTTGTGTTTGTTGAGCAGTACTTGTAAGGATCAACACTGGACTCATGAATAATTCAAAAACAAACAAAAATGGGCCAACACACGCACGCATACAACACGCCGCTCTCCAGCTCTAACTAGTCAGCTGGGGCTAAAAAAGGAGCATGTGCTCATTGGTTGGCTGTCAGTGAGTGGAGAAAGCTGATTGGTCATCTGGGGGTGACTGAGAGGACAGCAGTGACAGCTGCGTGACGCTGAGTTGTGCATTTACCCAGAATGCAGTGGAAATAGTGTTTACAGGTCCCTCGGCCTGTAGCTTGGTCTAAACAAACTGTTTAGACTATGGTGCAGCGCCTGCAGCTACTACTGCCTGTCTCATTGGAAATTAAGTCATAGCATCTTTGAGCTGAGCTGACACAGGCTCTCACACACACACGCACACACACAGAGGAAACTCATGCCTTTTCTCCTTCCCTGGAACCGAGCTTCGCTAAAGAGGAAAAAATGTCTCCCTCGGGCTCAGCTGTGAAAGCTGAGATTATTTTGGTCAGTAAATGTTACTGCCAGTCTGACAGTAGGTCACAATTTACATCCTTCCCGATGCAAAAGAGTGGGAGTCATTGAGAGGAAAACAGCCCAGTGATGTTCGTATGTGTCACTGTCTGGCCTTAGCAGGGCTCACAGTGCAAACATTTGGATGACACCAGTCTTTGGGTTACGCAAAGACAATAAAATAAAACTTGGTTTTTGCTGCTTAGACTTTTTTTTTTTTACATCTTAAAGTTTCATGGATGTCCGTGTCCATTGTTCCTTCCAGCACAGGGGAAAAACATAACGCACAGATGGGACCTTTTCACAGAGCACAAAATCACACGTGTCACAATTGTGTTACAAAGGTAATATTTAGTCTGTCCTGTTGTAGTTATGAGGCAGCGCTCCACTCTGGCACACCACACCTGATGTGTGTGTGCGTCTCTAGGGTGTGGTAGAGAGGAGGAGACAAACTGGACGTGTAGCGAGGAAACTCTCTGAGTGGGGGGCTGAGCTGCCTGCTCTGAATGTTTTGGGAGGTTTGAGTCGGAGGCGCAGAGCTCTGGCTCTGATAAGGGTCGAGTGCGATGTGTTCACCCAGGGGTGGGGAGCTCTGGTGGACTATAGCGCTGAGTCGAGAGCCCTGAGGGCTGGAGCTGTAGGGTGGGTGAGGGGCATAAGGTGGGTATGATTCCATGGGCGTCATGGCAGAAGGGAGCGGGCAGGTGTACGACCATGATGTGCAGCTGAGTTCGTCCAGTCTGGATTCTGAGCCGGCGAACATGCAGGCCTGACGCTGCCCCATGTCTGAGCTGTAGGGGGAGTCAGTAAGACCCAGGGCAGGGTTGTTGGACAGACCGGGTGGAGGCGGAGGGTAGGAGGAGGGATGATAGTAAGACTCGCCCTCACTCGGTGAGCTACAAGTGAAAGGTTTCTTGTAGGCGTGCTGGCGGTTTCCTGGAGAGCCGTTCTCCTCAACTGCAGACAGAGAGAAAACATTGTGTTGATTCTTTTGACATTAATGACTTTGAGAACTGAAAAGTTCCAGCTCAGGGTTTCCAACTTCCCACATTAGTCGGCTAAAGCAGCTGGAATAAAAACAAAGTATACACAAGGAATAAAAGTCGAAATAGTTTGGATTATTCAAAAGAATGTATGACATTCTTTTATGTATAAAGTTGATGCGGTTTATCTGTAATGTTTCAAGAAAAAGAGGGTGTGTTTAATCAGTTCAGTGCAGACGCTACAGTACTGCAAACTAGTACAGTCCAGATTTACAAGGTCTTTGTGCCTTGTTTCAGATTAACTCTTTATGTGGAGAGATGTGTTTTTTTAATAAACAGCTGCATCAGCCCATAAGCTGGATCGGATCATCTGTTAGTTAGGTGTAATCACAATAATGTTTCTCATCTTGAGTTTAATTGCCACCTTAGCAAATATTTAGAAATAAATGTAATTGTTATGTCCAGCCCTCATCTGAACTCTGCGCTACAAAAATTTTATCCTATACTGTGTTTTACATTTTTACCTGTTGATGCTGATTACAGCGCAAATTATTCCAAATCTTTCCAACGTAAATGTTTTTTTAGTTGATTTCCTACCAGAACTTCAAACGTGTAGCCATGTCTTTGAACTACCAGGTGTGTATAATGAAAAGTGACAGTACAAAAAAAATCAACCTCTGCTATAAATGTTCATGAATTAATTTGCTTTTCTTTTTTTGTTTATTTCTTTGTCCATGGCAGTTACAGGTCTCTATATTTAGAAAATCATAAAAACAGCTTTATAGGACTTTAATTTTGTGCTTATTCTTCTTTGAGTTCTTTGCAAAAATCTAAGCTGAAGATGATTGTGACCCTTGCAGTTAGCTGACAAACATGAACATTCTTGAACCTACAGTAATCTAAGCTCATCAATGTGATGTTATTAATCGTCATTTTGAAAATCCTTGAATGAGTAGCTTTCATGTTGGTTGCCTGAAAATAGGAGATAAATATTATAGCAAGTGCATTTAATACGACACTTGCCCAAACAGAAACTTACTAATTTGCTATGACATTTAAATCAGACAGTTTGTAGAGTATGGTTTGTACAGTTTTATTTATGTACGTCATAAATTACACTTTTTAAATAATAGTAATCATAGTAATATTTTCACACCTTTTTGGAAGTACAGCACTGTATTTGTCACACAATTGTCACTTTAAGATGCACAAATATAATAAAGTGAAAAAATGTGCAATTGTTTCCATTGTTACAAAACTATCAATAATTTTAGGAAAAATAAAAATAAGTTAGAGGGATAACTGCACTCCGGTGTTAGGGAGTCCAAAGGTTCTGGTTTGTTTTAGCTGCACACCTTCACACAGACTCACAGTTTGCTCCTACCTTTCCTCTTGGTGCAGTGGTAGCCCTGCAGCTGCTGGATGTGCTGCAGGTGAGGCAGGGTGTAGTGTGTGGGTGGAGGGCTCAGCAGCTCCTGAGGATTCAAGCCATTCTCACAACTGTAGGGGGACCCGGCATTCTCAGGAGAGCCCCGCAGACTCCGACCCTCCCCGCTGAAAGGACTCCCAATGGAGCAGGCTCTCTGACGAACACTACTACGGGGGACGACAGGATAGTCCTTACTGAAACAGGAGAACAGACACGGGCGGAGACTTACTGCGGAAGCAATGGTTATGTTAAAGCCGCAGGAATGCTGCAGAAGACTGCCTCCGTAGATTCTCTACAGGTATTTCTGTTTGCTTAAATTCTGCCTCAGTGTAGTTTCTTGCCCTTGTTTTTTTGTTGTTTTTATTTCAAGTCTACTTAGCCGTTCTCCATCCTTTCAGCTCCGATCTCTCTCTGTACACACTGCCCTCTTTGTGAACTCGGTGATACGTAGGGGACAGAGGGCTACATCTCCCTGTCTCTTGCTGAGATAGCGACACACACACTCAGGGACGCACACACACATCCACACACGCACACAGTCATTGCTGTTGTGAGATAATTCACCGCTCTAAAAATAAACATTCCCCCTGTGTGTCACTTCAGATAGACTCCTCTTTTTTTTCCTCTCCACCAACTGCAGCAGCACAATAACACAGGGATGCTGCATTTAATACCACCCTCTCTCCCTCCCTTCACTTCACTTCCCCTCCCCTCAGTAACAGCCTCTCCGATTGGCTTACTAAAATCTATAAACTGCCTGCCACATCAGTGCTTGAATGGAGATTAGTTGAGCACGCACACAGAGGCCGTGTAGGGCAATCAGCTGATCGGCCGTGACAGTCTAATAGACCACCAGCAATGTGATATAATCTATCCATCAATACGGCGACTGGACTCGTCCTCGGTGTGTGTTCGTGCTTCATGTTCCGGATAAGGTTTCAGGCTGAGATCAACCTCCAAGTGACAATGGCTCACATCTCCTTAAACCACTTGGCTCTGCTTACAAACACACACTCACATCTTCGAGCATATGTATCCCATCATAACAATCCTCCGCCCTGAGTGAAGGAGTTTGTTTCTGAGTGCTCACGGGCAAGCAGGTAGTGGAAACACACTTTAACAAAGACTCACCCTTGTAGCTTGGCCATGCGATGCAGCTCATTGTCATCGCTGCCTCTGAATCCCTTTGCAAAAGGATTATTCTCTATCTTCAACTGTGTGATCTGAGGAGAAATCATAAAAGAACCTTTAACTCAGACAGGTATTGCATCACAGGACATGCACTGGTCCAAACAAATACATACTTTCCACGCACACGGCCACAAAAGCACATTGGGTTTTTTTTTTTTTGAACAGTTCTTTTCATTGACTAAAAGTCAATAGTTTACTATTAGTCAGGGGTGCTGCAGATGTTCAAACCAGGCCCTGCTGAAAGTCTGCACAGCCAACATTCCTCAGCCACTGACGTTTCTAACGGAGCGGACAGTGTTCTCGCCAGCTGACACTGAATAAACTGTTTACCCAAACAGTCGCCAGGTTTAAGGATTTCAGGCCAAAGCTTTTAGAGGTCCAAAGCTGGGAGCTTTGATGTTAAAGCCTCAAACTTTTCTCAGTGATGTCATGGAGGGAAGCTTTGTGTTTTGAAGAATTTCATTTGGCTAAAGACTGTGTCCATCACGCAGCAGGCAAGTGGACACAAGCGCAAGTCCAAACAAACTTTGAAGTGCTGATAGTAAAGATAGAGACGACCTCCATCAAACTATTGACTCAAATGCTATTATATCTATACAGTACAAGAATATTAGAATGTGTATGCCACTGGTACTATACAGTCAGTATTTGTTACTGTTTAGGATTTTTCTACACAATAACCACACAGTATTTAGCTAATTTTAAACAATGTTCATTACTTTAAATTATGCTCTGTTGAGCACTAGGCTATTACTACTACAAGTACTAGTAATAGTAATATGTTTTTGTGGCAAAGCTTTAAACATATGTATTTATTTCTATGCAGTCATTTATTTTATGCAATATCTAAAGAAATTTCGATTAAACAGAGATGCAATTACAGCAGTTACAAGTCATTGTTATTAACTATTAGTATTATTATTTTGTGCTACACACGTACAATATTTATTTTCTGGGCCTTGTTTGTGTTTAGGTCTTTAAACTATTGGTAAACAATAAATAAAAGAATATTAATGTCTGAGTCTGGGCTGTATCAATGATTTTGTTGACAAGATAGTGTATACAATGTTTTTAAAAAGCAACTACAAACTTTGCAGAAAAATTACAGTTAAAAGGTATTATTTATGTTAGTTATGATTTGTTATGAAATGTCATCAACCTAAAGACAACTAGTGAAAACTTCAGCAGAGTGGCTTAAAGCTTCAACCATTTCTCTTGCTACTAGATGCCAAAGAAGGTCATTACAGTGCTACACACACACACACGCACACATAATTTATTTTTGGGACATGTTTACAAATACTGAATAAGGAAACATAAGCAAAGAAGATGCAAATTGACTTTCTGGATATATAATACAGATGGTAATACAAACAGAAAAATGGCTTGACAAAACTTTGACTGTGGCCAGTGACCAAAGACAAAACTTCACACACTCATCTGAATAGACCCAAATCTGACAGTAAAATTGGCCTGATTTATGAACGATCCATACTTCCCGTAAATGTTGTAATGACGAGGAAGCCACTTCAGGCTATAAAGAAGCGGGACACTTCTTATTCAGCATCGCTACTGTGTTCTTTAAACATCACTACAGGCGCTGACAGTGTGTCTGTGCCATTTAAAGCCCACAGCGACCTCACATTTGGTAAAACCTCCGATATTTTTACTGTAGTCTCAACATGTGGTGTGTGGCCATTGTTGCTCATTTGAACATTCTTCCAGTAGCGCGTGTGTGTAGCCTACCTTGTGGTTCTGGTAGGACGTCACAGCAATGAAGGCGGTCTCAGAGAAGACGTGGGTGCAGAAAGCTGTGTTTTTTGATCCGAAGCCGTTGTTCTCGTCCGCCTTGACAATGTGGAGACGGGGCTGGTATTTGTGCATGGAGTTGAGTATTATCTGCACAGGAGAGAGATTGAAAGGGTGAGGCTGACTGACTTGTCAGGCTGTCAGAAATCCACGAGCAGATGCCGGGACCTGGTGGAGGCCAGGTGGAGGGTAAGCCTGTCTCAAGTCCAGGCTGACATGCATCTTTACAGCAGAGAACCGTGGTTTACATATTAGCAGGCTCAAAGTGATGTAAGTCAAGAGGTTAAATACATTTTTGTTTATGGCGACCCCCCAGGACTGTAACTGAAATTTTAAAGGTCTGTGGGCATGAGTCCTGCATGGAAGTCTCCAGCTTCCAACAAAGTGGTTAGTGAAGCATCACATAGATTATACACACTGACTTAAATGTGTTCATTTACTCTCCACCACATTAAAATAATACATAGAGCTGATAAATTCAAACAATGGTCCACATTTAAAAGTCATAATTCCATGTTCAGAGTTCCCTAGTTATTTAGTTGTATGAGGTTTTAGTTTTTCTCACTGAGGAAACACTCGGTGGCCACTTCCTACCGCATCACTTTGACTTTATCCGAAACTGTGTGACGCTGCTACATTCTGCTGGGATGTAAAAGTAAAACGACTCTGTGCATTCCAGTCTGAGCTATTTCCCACGACACCAAAAAACTCCACAAGTGGCTTTTAATTGGATCACTCCCCTCCGTGTGTGTGTGTGTGTTTGCGCGCGCGCGCACGGGGCGCGAGCGCGTTTGTTTATCCAGGGGGGCTCAGTTTAATCGCAGTGACGTGTCTGACGGTGACATGCATTAGCTAATGGACTTTCAATGAAATCATTACCTCTAATTTACAAGCCTGAAAAGATTATATTTGTGTTTGTTTGTGCGCGCACGTGCACGCAGTCGCCGCTCACCTGCACGCGCGCGCACGCGCGCTGCGGCGTGAGAGCTGGGCGTGGCGGGAACGAGCCTCGCGCTTACGTGCGCGGTGCTGTCATGTCTGCCGAGCTACACGCAGCACCGGACCTGTGGCTGTAGTTTGTCTCATAATTCCTCCAAAATTGTAAACAACCCTTAGTGTAATTTATTGTAAATGTAACTGTGTGAATGGATATTTCATAGCTTATGAGTACATTTTCTTCATCCCAAAGTTTATTTTGGCCATTTTGTCTTTTAAATGACATTTTAGCCAAGACATAAAACTCCCTCAGATAAAGTTTAACAGATTAACAGACATATTTCCCCTTTCCATCTGCACATATATATATAATGTGACATAAAAACAGCCTCACGTGTCCAAATGGGTCCAGGTGGTTGTTGGTGAGTTTGAGTTTCTGAAAAGAGACGAGCTGGCGGCTCCAGTGCGCCCCAGTGGCGGGAGAGTCTGGATGGACGTACAGCCTCCCGGGCATGGCGGGCTCTGCCTTTCCCGTCACCGACCTGCACAGCCAAGAACAGCAGAGCAGAGATCGATCAGGCGTCGCAGCTCTGCGGGTCTCACTGGTTCTTGTGACCGGGCCCTGGATGCTGCAGGCCTGCGCCGCCTCGGGCTGCGGGAGGCCGGTCCAGTGTTTTAATTAGACCCAGACAAAAAGCAGCACGTTTTGCCGAAGTTTACACCGACACATCTGGACAGCGGCTTAGTCGACCTAGATTGACTCGATCTCATCCCAAAACGCTGTAGCTTCTGTTATTTCTGCCAGAAAGTTATTTTAATGGTTGTCGATGTGAAAACAACCTGCACAGTAAACCTACACAGATCTTTAAATAACCACAAAAATAAAAGAATAACAGTAAATACAAATAAAACAATAACGGCAGCAGACGATTATCTGTGACTGATTATTTTTCCTTTTTCGTTTTTTAAAAATATTTCTACAGACTCGCTGAGGAGCAGGCACTAAAACAAGGGCCATGCGTGCTCACGTTCATGACATTTATTTTTAATCAACGATTAAACTAATTAGTTTCTCTTTATGTTTTAGATGTCATAGCTCTTGGGACATATCACGAATACAATAATTTTTAGCTGCTAATAAGTAGACTGTAAAACTAATAACTAGGCCCCATATAACCAACGGCTTTTCTATCTGCACCGTGAATAAATATTGATCATGTTACCCGGATGAAGCCTGCTCCCGGGTTTCGAGTCTGCAGTTCAAAAATAATATATATGTGTGTGTGTGTGTGTGTGTGTGTGTGTGTGTTAAATAAGAAATATATTGGAATATGTGACAGAATTCATACGACCCATGAGTGACATTAACTTTATCCAAAAGCTTCGGCCTGTTCTGCTGTAATAACCGAATGTCTGATGGTGTTGATGGATCTCCACACAGTTCGTGGTATGTTCGGACTTTCCCCTCAACACGAACCTTGAATGAGACACTTGAATCTGGTCTGCGCTGTCTGTCTGCCCAGTGAACCCTTCAAACCCAGATTTAACCAGCGGGCAGACACGGGGGTAAACACGGGGAACTAGGCCATCTCAGTCTGCAAGAAGGATCCGACCTTTACACGGTGCAGAGGCGAGGATGGAGAGCAGGGTACAAACCCACAACAGCTGTGTGCCCATATTTCAATGCGCCTGTTTATTCGGTGGAGATTTCTGAGGTGATAGTGGTCCACAGCTGCAGGGAAATAATGACGGCGTGTGGACAGGAGGACAATGGGTGACAATAACTACTGATTTTCCAGGAAGAGCGAGAGATTATTATTTTTTGTTTATTAGTGGCAATGTAATGCACAAACATAATGATGTGGCATTACATCTTGGAGCCCACGATGACATGAGTTTAGATTATTGAGACACGCACTGACCCGTGCACACATGCAAGACGCTGCAAACACAGGCTATAAGTCCAGCACAGCTTCTGGGCTGTAGTCCACTGAGTTCTAATGTGCAAAACTATTTATTAGAGTTACAAACCATTTGTTGTCTGCAAATTTGTAGCGATGATCGTCCCCGGGCACAATGTCCATGAGCAGGATGTACTTGGTTTTTGGGTTGAGCCCCGTGACCTTCACCTTGTAGCTGGGGAACATCCTCCTGTGGGGAACACAAACATCGATATCAATATTGACTTCCCAGCACGTGTAAATTACAAAAATTGCACGAAGTTAGATCATAAAAATGCACATTGTTCCGAGATAAAACGTCCCCTGGGGCTCGGGGATGTGAGCAGACATATCGTAAGAATTGTCCTCCTTCATTTATCCTGCTGCAGCGTTTGGACACACGGCTTCATAAAAACAGGCTAAATCCAACACAGCCCTCAGTATGTTTTTGTGTCATTTCTTCCTGCTCCTACCTTCCAGCCTTGGTGATGATCATTTCAGTTCCCACTTCATCAAACTTCGTCCAAAGTTCCCTGTCATGGAGGAAAACTTTGATTCCTTCCATCCCCTGCAGCGGAATATAAACAGTGCTCACTACAATTACCAGCACATCTCCTGGAAGTCAAATTAAAGCAGGACACAGAGCGACAAACAACTCCAATAATTTTAAATAAGGATTTTTGAAACATTTATATCAGAAAAGAAAACTATTAAATAATAAGGACAAAAAAATAATGGATGGATATTTTGTCTGCGAGTCAGGATGCATTAATAAATAATTTGTGAAATGTAATTTTTAAGATAAAACCGCAATGCCTGCTGAATGAAGTAGAAGTCCAGTAGAATTTAATAATCACTAATACAAATATGCACGTCCCGGTACCTGCTGACTGGACGCCGTCTGTGGTGAAGATGGTGAGTTTAGGGTGTAGCTGGGATTTTCCTGTTTAGTGTCCTTCGGGGAATCCAAGCAGTCCGAGTCCGGACGCTCTGCAAGGCCAAACTGGTCCCCTCCGTTGGCCATGTCCCACTGACGCACACAAAGGTCACGGTTATTCGCGTTCGGTTTTGGGTGTCCCACACACAGAGCACGGTGTAAAACATTGGCTTAGAATAAACTATGTGATCACAAGCCGACATATTTTAAAAATAATATTTATAATATAGCTGATGGGCGACAAGAGAATTTGATCCGAAGCAAACCTGTTTAGACCTGTTTGTCCCAACAAAAACTAGAAAACGTTCTCATATTCATTCATATAAAATTGAATGTCCAGTGTTCAGCTGCTGGTGCAGACGTTTCCTGAGAAATTATGTGTGTATATGTGACACACAAGAGGCGGGTAATATGTATATGTGGCAGTGACACTGTGGTGAAAATGCACAAAATTTCTTGCTCCTCTCTTTGCAAAACTACACGCGGATAATGGCTTAGATAGAAGACTTACAGAGACTTAGACTATCTGAGCCAATAACCTAATTAGAGGCTTCCCCCTACAAGGAGATTAAATGTGCATGAACTTGAACTTGAACATTGTTTTCGAAGAAGGCTCCAGGATTTACCCAGCTATTGATCATGCATAGTTGTTATATAACTACCCACATGTAAAACTATATCTCTGGTCACACGATTTGCAGAAATAGTCACATTTCCGTGCAGCTTGAAAGGTAACGGCAATATGAGTTTTAATTTCCAAAGTGTGAATTGTGAGCTAAACTACAAGCAACATGGCTGCGCCTCTTAAAGTGTGTGTGTCTGACCACAGCGTGCGTGTGTGCGTGAGTGTGTGCGTGAGTGCCTCTGCGGGCCTTTACCTCAAACGCACCGCTCTGCTCCCGCGGCACCAAACACGCACATCCTACTCCCGCAGGCTGCTCGCTTGTTGTGGCTGCCTTTGATTTGCTCTAGATTATTTTTCAAAAAAATAAAAATAAAAATAAAAAATAAAAATCCAGTTATCCGAGTGTTGCGCTGGCAGTTTTCAAACATTCACCGTGGCTTCCATAGGCAGCTCTGACGTCTCATCGGGCTGCGTTGGCTCTGCCTTCAGCCTGCGTGCGCGCAGACCGCGGCTCGTCCGCTCCGCTGCCTCCCGTCACCGCCGGCGACAGTGGCGGCTGGGATCCATTCAAAGCCTCCGTGGTTTCTCGCTCGTGTGTCGCGCTCCTCTCCACGTTGCCCTCGCGGACGCGGCTGCAGCCCCGATGTGAACCCCCGTTCATCAGAGCCTCCGTTACAAATGGAGTCAAGTCCGCCTCAGATTCTCTGCCCTCCCCCCTGCTGCCCTCCCCGCGCTCCCATAGGTCTGCACGGTGCATCGGTATCTGCAGCCCAAATCGCCTGTGACACCGGCGCGCACGGACACACACACACACACACGAACACACACACACGAACACACACACACACACACACAAATCTACGTACACGTCGGTTAAACATTGTTTGTTTTCAAAATCATCACTATTAACTTTCACTGCACCTATTTGTCCCTCAGCGTTAATTCTATTACACTGTGGCCATCTAGCAGTTTTTGTATTGAGTCACACACACACACACACACACACACACCAAAGGGATTGGTGTTGACTCCCTTCGACCTGAAATATCTGAATTGATGGGAGTATTTTACCTTTATATCGGGCCCAGTATAACCCTCAGTGGTGAACACTTAGACAAACGAGGATGAAATCGACAAGCACAAATCGACATTTTAAAACCAGCTTTCTTGAGTAAATTAATCTCCAATGCCCCATACCCAAAGATAATGGCTGAGAAAAAAAAAGGCATGATTTATTTTTGCTATTGGAGAGGGTATTGGACTCTTTACAATGATTAGTGCAGTTCCAGAATAAAAAAACTCATGTTAATTTGTGGGTTTCTGAGATGAGGGACACGCGTTGTCTCCTGGTAGATTCCGGGTTCGGGCCTCTCGCAGCAGCAGTGGCACGTCGACGCTCGCATCTTTTTGACCGGATTACACCAGATCCTGATAACACGAGGCATCCAGCTGAAAGTTAAAGGGGTCAGCGGGAGTTCAGCATCACTCGGTCACAATTTCAACCGATTTACCGCCGGCCTGCTTTTTTTTTTTTTTCCAGGTTTCTCCATTCATCCACACACACACACACACACACACACACACTGTGTTTCTGCACACTTAAACACCGGGCTGCTGACTATTCTCTGATTAATAATTTACACAAATCTACATGTGGTTGATGTTGGCTAACAGCTTGCATAGGGATACATAACCTGAGAAGCTCACAGTACCAATACAATCAATATCCCATACCCTATGTTGAGTTAAAATAGAGTTATGATGATTTTATTAAACTTAAATTGAACATACAAGTCAGTGAAATCTTGTGCGCAAAATGCGTAATTTTAAGCGAGAATCGCTTACACTTATAATTAGGTTTAAAATTATTAATAACTGCAGCTCCCATCGTTTATTAATGTAAAACTATCTATTTGAAAAACTCTGGTTGTAACAGTTCTGTGCAGCGGCTCCTGCACAACGAGCGTGAGCCGAGTAAGACAGACAGAATGTGTGTGTGTGTGTGTGTGTGAGTGTTTGTCACCAATTGATACAGACACACATGTCCCGTTTGTTAGAGTGATGTCTTCAATAACAAGCAAACCAATATGCAAAATTAATTATTTTTCTTCTGCTGACTATTAAATTTGAAGATTAAAGTTTGAGCTAAAACAATCTTGCTTATACAGAATAATTAAAGCAACGCGAAACATGACTTGACTCTCACAATTTATACAAAACATTTTAAGTAATGCAGTTAAGAAAACAATGATTGTGTCTCGATAGTCCGCAGATCAATGATCTGACTTTTCAACTAAACAGGAAAAGATTTGGAACATTTTACATATAAAAAAGCTTAATTTGCACCTACTTGAAAAAGGCTTTAGAACAAAACTCCCAGGACAGTACATTATAATATATATACCATATAATGACTTTTATATTTGTAATCCTGCTGTTGTGTATCATAAGAATAATTGAAATATAAATTATTGATATAAATTAATCTCTGTTGTTGCGTAAAAATATTATTGACAAAACAGCTAAAATGTACGCTTAAATATATAAGTCATGGCTCTGCGGTCAGAATGAGCAATGCCCTCGCTGTTTAACGACCCCTCAAGTCTTCCTTTATTTTATTTTGAAAATAAAAAAATATTGTGCAGCGTGTTCATGAAATGTAATATTTCCCATTACTTCTGTAAAGCTTCCTTCGTCGAAGTTTACAGACAATTTTCTTACTATAACTCAGAGCCACAGTTGTTTATTAAAGTTTGAATGTGACACATATTGAGTCACTGCTGCTGCCTCTCAGATAATTTATCCAGTGAACACCGCTACGCAAATTATTAATTACCTCCTGTGTAAAATAACAAAATAGTGTTAAACCAACTTCAACAGTTTTTCTTGCCACACAGATAAAAGTCCTTAAATCCACAGTTCATCAAACAAATAGTAATTAAAGGTAAATTATCAAAACTCTCAAATTGTTGTTTAGAAATGAGTTTTTAATATATAAAAAACTCCACATTTTCCATTAATATTAAACTATGCACATCATTCCCTAAGGTTAATGTTTATTTGAGCTATTGACTTCCATAATGGCAAAATATCCAAATGAAAATACTAACTTTGAGTAAAGAACCTGATTTTCAACCTGGGTATCGCCTTTTCAAAAATAATCTCGTCAGGGAGGTGAAGGTTTCAAATACCTGAAATGAGGTGGTGGTGGTGGCTGGACGGCTCATTATTGTCCCATCCTGGCTCCAGCTGATTGGATCCTCTGTTCTCTGTCTGGAGGAAGTGGTGAAGGGGTCCCAGACCTCCTGCACTCAGCAGGTCTGTCTCACACACCTCCAGAGCAAGTGTGTGCATGTGTATGTGGCATCAGAGGGCAAGGTCAACCCATTTCTCTGCAAACAATCACATCACACAGGGCAAAATACATTCCAAGCCCCCACCCGCCTCCAGTTTGTAAGGTGGTCTGATGTGGGAAACAGCAGAGGGTGGGGGTTTGGCAGGGGTCCAGACGGGGCTTCTGGGTCCAGATGAAGGAAAAACCTGTTCCACATTAATATGACTTCATATTACACATGTTAGAGAGACGTTGCTTTGGGCACAGACTTCAATGTTCTGCTCCTCTTTATAGTCCATCTGACTTGCTAGAAGTGTGTCTTCAGATCAGATCACTAAGTTGTTTCGAGACAAACGATATCATACATTAGATATCATTAAAATCCTCTAAAGGCTCAACACACAACATATTAATTGATATGTTGTATCACACACCAATTATTGCCGTTGGTGCAAACCTTAAATGAGTTAGTCGAGCCTGTTGTGTGAAGTAATTAAGAGTTTACAGTAATGCTCCTCGAGACATTGCCAACCCTGATCAAATCAACATTATAGAAAAAGCTTATTGCCATGCTCTCCGCCTGCCTTGAGAAATAATTGAAAAAGTGATTTAATCACCATTAGTGTTTTGTTTTATGTAAAATCCTACAGTAAATGCTTCTAAATTAAATGTACACGGAGGCAGTTACGTCCTTCTATTCAGTGACATAATTTTCATCACATTTGTCCCATTACACCACAATTGATTTGGTCTGGAACAACCGGGAAGTATGTAAAGTGCAGCTGAGCTCACTGAAAGTGTGTGTGTGTGTGGGGGGGGGGGGTCCTACAGGCATCATCCAATAATATCCAGTTACACAGTTAAAATTAAAACTGACTAAACTTTCTGCACATCTTGATTGTTCCACTGTAGTAGTGTAGCTACAGCACAGAAAGATATCAATTACTATATGTCACTGTTCACATATCCACAGAACTGACTGCAGAAAACTAAATAAATAACTGGAAAAATATCAAGTGAAACTTTAGTAAAGATCTCCTGACCCTTTGTAGTAAACACAATATTAGGTTTTCCCTGTTACAGTCTTCACTGATGCTTTTGATGCCACTTGTATTTCCATGCTCCATTTTTTGGGGGCTCTTATTTTGAAGGTGGTTTATCACTAAAGACCTAGATGCACAAAGTACCACAGTGTCAAGCACAAACAAAGGAAAATATAGTGTTTGTTCAATATTTGGCACCTGGCATATCATCCTGTTTTGTCTCTTTGGTTATATATGAGAACTGCGGCTGACATTGAATGGCACTGTGGCATCAGTGTAAAGTTTTTCTGGGTTTACTGTGTGTGTCTGTGATCCCAGGAAGCTTGGTGAGCCCATTGCACTTGCCTATTCTTGACTCACTGACACACACACACACACACACACACACACACACACCCCAGTGAGGGAGAGAAAGAGTGGGGTCTTGCAGCACCACCTAGTGGTTTTCCGCTGCAAACAAACTTATAATAATGGGGAGAAGACAGTCCAGAAGGAACAGACAAAATAAACCAGGTTAGTCTTCATCATAGACTTTTACACTCAAGTCAGTGTACATGCAAGAAACAGTGTCCATGCAGCTGAATATTACTGGGAACAGTGGCAGTGCTTTGTAACATCTCAAATCAATGGAGTGTGAAGACGTCAGGAAAGGCAGAGAGCAGATTCACCCATGTGGGAACATTAACATTTAGAGCAGCAGTGTGTCCGTCCGCCCTCACAGCTGCCTGTCACTCACAGCTGTCACACTGACGTGTTACGTGACCTTTATATTGTGTTTGTGCCAACAAGACCTAGAAATGTAACCTCCAAGGCTTCTAGTTTGCTTCCATATTTCCATATATCTATCTCTTAGTTTCTCAGATTATAATGACTTTAATCAAAAAATACAAATTGAAGCTTTGGAACATGATTATTTTTTATTTATGTGCTAAATCAAGGCTCTCAAAGTTCCCAAAGCGATCGGTTTGGAGTTTATTTTAGAAACACGTTGTTCTCCCCATTCTCCATCAGCCTTATTATTTCCTTAACCGCACCAATATTTCATCGCTGTCTGCATCTGCACCTTTTCTGCTTGAATTTCTTTCAATACCTAGAGGAGCTCTGTCTTTAACAGACTGAAAACTAATTTCAACACAGCTGACATTTCACAGGCACTCAGGGACTTTTTACTTACCGACACAGTTTGAACGGTTCAGCGAGACATTTTACTTTTGCTGGTCCTGCAGCCACACAGCTGCACAGGAAGGAAGACGGGGAAATGGTCGGAGGTCAAGACAGAGTTTTAGGCATTTTACCCCTGCACTGGACGTGTGAAACACTTCACTTAACACGGCCTCTAGGCACTAGATTGGCATGCATATAAATCGTTGTGTTTGTGTCTACATGCCGTTCATTTGTTTTCAGTTCACAGTGTTAAAGGGCAAATATGTTGGCCCCAAACCTCTGTATGCCTGACACTTGGACATTTTTGCCCTTCAGAAAGAAAACACAGATAAAAGTTTTATGTTATCACTTTTATCAAAACGTAATTTCGAAAACTCTTCAAAGTTACTTTGTGCACAACGTGGACTGACACACAGTCAAAAGTGTCCAAGGTCAAAATGCAACAACTTATAAACTTTGGAGTTGGCCAAGCACAGCTTAAACAACGCAAATAAAAAAAGCATCATTTAATGTACAAGAAGGAAAAATGAACATCATACACAGGCAGATGAGTGCGCAGTGCACCTGAAAACGGAAACTGTTACGAACATGGTACCATATCTATGAAATCTTGAGGTGAAGGGCTGTGAGTACAGGATTAACACCCAGTCACTGATGCATCATTTCAGAGGAAGCTGTAGTATGTGTGAAAGCTGAGACACTTAAAAAAAAAAAAAAAAAAAACACACAAGTAAAACCAGAAACGCAGAGTGTGGAATTGCAATAGTAGCAGCACATTTTTCCACATAAAGCTGCAATAAGAAACAAAAAATTGCATGTACAAAGGTGTCAACCAACACATCAGCAGTACATTCTCCAACAAGTACCATGAAAACTGTTATGGTACCACTTTAAAAGCTAAGCAAACACTCACAGTTTACCGACAATAAATCTCGAAACCAGCATTAAATGCCCGCGGTTTAAACATAGTGTGCACACATACGAGCTGCTCCCAACTCCATCTTCTTCATCTGTACAGATTATAACAACAGAGTCAGCTGGCATGTGAGTGTGTGTACCATATTTATGAGACCTACGGGACACTGTCCCCCAGACACCAGATTAGATCTTTGTAATAAATGCTTGTTAATTATTAACGAAGATAAGCTCACGTGAGGCTTTTCACATAACGTGTGTCTCAGGAAGAACGAAGTAAAACACTGCTAGGTTCAAGACAAACTATTAGTCTATTGTCAAAGTTGAATATAAGCTCATAAGCTTACATACATAATATGTGGATACTGTGGATATGTTAAAATACCTTTTAACACTAAGTCAATACTTCTTACAGAGGTGAAATTATGATGCTGGTGACAGTGATCCTTGTCTAATGGAAGTGTAACAAACAATTACAAACTGAATTATTCAAGTTCAGAGGAAGTCTCACGGGAAACACTCCATCGTACCTTTTCACAGTCCTGTGACCAACCCACACTGTGACTCTTGGTCTCCCTCCAGCTGGGTGCAGTCTTAGTCTGCAATACAGCTACAGGGCCAGCGGGGGTCCCATCCCACGACAGGGGACTTAGGCAGATTATCACAGTGTCACTTCATTAGCAGGAAATACTATCATTATCAGTTACATTCATTTTAAAGCAAGTACAAAAACTTTGGTCCACACTGGAATCTGGACAGACTAGACGTCTGTGGTGCGGATGCTGTCGTCGTCGAGGCTGAAGGGGAAGCTGCAGTCAGTTTGAGGCTGAGGCTGCGAGCGGTGCCTTCGGCGCTCAAACGCCATGTCTCCTGAGGCCGTGAGGAGCCCGAGTCCACTGGCTGAAGGTCCGGGGAGCGGAACGGGGCAGGGACTCGGCGTGGAGAGGGAGTTGGAGGAGGAGGAGGTGGAAGATGAGGTGGAGGACGACGACAGAGAAGGCAAGTTGGGTGTGGAGCTGAAAGTGCTGTCTTCATCCTCTGCATCCAGAATGGATGGCTCGCATGGCGGCACAGGAGTCCAAGGCTGCCAGCCCGGTGCAACAGAGCAGGACTTGACCAGCTGAGGTCTCCGCTCACTGTTCTGTTGAACACGAGAAGCATTGTGACTTCGATAGAGAGAAGACGCACGTTTAAATGAGGAATTCTGTAATGAGAGAGACAACACCCCACCGGCATTATTAATAAGTTGTTAAGGTTTTACCTCAGAGGACTGGGGAAGTGGGTGGGACATGGGAGTTACCTTAGAAGGACCTCTAAAGTCCTGGATCTTCATCTCAATGTCCCTGATCCAACCATACATCTCCTCGGGAGAGTCCGTCTGTAGAGAAAAGTTACTAGAAGATTAAAAACACACAGAGCAGCAGTGGTCTGCCTCGCCTGGTTGGGTTTTATCTTACTTATCTGTGGCTATAGTTTATATTTTAGAGGATAAGTCCGTGGTTTTCTTTCCGACTGTCAACAATTCAAAGTACTGTAAGTAAAACCAAACACTGACCTATTAAAATCCAATCAGTGAACCACACTGTCACCCTATGCAAGCTTATAACAATGGACATGAGCTATTTTTATCAGCAGTAGAAAATAACCTCCACAGTGGGGAATAGGAACAAAGAAATAAAAAAAAAAACCTACACAGAACAATGTACACTTTAGCTCAACTTCAAACAAGATGAAGAAAAACAACAATATTAACTGTGCAAACAAGGTATTAAAAATTAGGAATAAAGAATCTTGTGATTCTTTGTAAAAGGTTACCCAGTAGTAGTACATCAAGTAATTCAGAATATCATTATTACAGTCAAAACACTAGGACTGTGTTTTCTATGTGTTTTTAAAATAGTCACCATCATTACCAGCTGTAATATCACAGTGATAAACACATTACACAGTGCATCATTAATTATAACTCATTAATATTAGTTATTGATGTGAATTAAGACATTCTGCGTAAAAAGTACTTTTACGTGATAATTTTGCTATTATTTTAACTAAAGCTTTTGCACTTTTATTTAAGTGACCTTAACAACAACTTTTTCTTGTAAGAATATTTCTGCAATGTGGTAAAGCTATTAAATGTAAATGATCTGAGTACTTCTTCCCCTGCTGATTTTGACCTGCATGTCCGGCTTAGTGTTCAAGGAATTTGTAATATTCTGCCAAAAAAAGTGGTCCACATTATTTTATCTGTGTAGACTTACAGTGACCAGTAGTTGGGAAAATTACTTACAGCCTTTTAAGTATGAACCTTTTCTTCTATGATAAGAATAATAATAATAAACTTACATTGTTTTCATCTTTTTAAAAAATGGACATGAGCAGACCCATTATGTTGCTTTCAGGTTTTTCAGACTCAGATATTAATAATTGGGTTTAGTTTTAATTTAAAAGCTAAATAGCATTCACACATCAATCATCATCTGTGGTTAATCTATTTTTGGTTGATGTTGTTTGTCAGTTTAAATGTTTGCCATGCTTCCCTTTTTTTGCTAGAGAAAAAAAAATAAAAGCAGTCATGCTTGCAGCCTCTCTCTGTGTGTCTCCCTACACTTCCCATTTTATCCGACCCCTGCCGTCTCAGTCAGCTGTTCTCTCAGGGGGTGGAACAGGATGTTTTTGTTGTTATGGTAACAGATGGCTGGGCCTCTTTCACAAAAACAAACTTTTCAAGCTACTAAAAAAAGGTCCCGTGCCACACATCAGCAGCAGAGCATTCAAAGAAAACACCTCAAAACATCGGGACAGGCACACCTGGGAATGTAAAACCATCTCTGCTCACCAGTCTGAAACTAGTGGTGGGACATTTACCTGAATTAAATCTAAGTTACATTCATTCAGGTTTTACAATGTGCCTATTACACTGGATGGGAGAGAGCGATTGTTACCTGAATGTAGAATGTTCGGGCAGCTGGTGATGATCTCGAACAAGTTGTCTCTCATCAGGAGATCACTGACAGACACACAAAGTGAAAAAAGTCATGAACACGAGGGCTAAGAACAGGTGTAATATCTCTGTGGATGTATATCAGAAGTCTTCCTGTATACAATAGAAATTATTTACTATGTTAACATGTTGTCTATTGAGGTTTATTCTCTTTTCATATAGGTTTAGCTGTTTTACAAACATTTACAGAATAATGTCTTTGTACCATTTACTTAAATTAATCAAGTGATTAAAAGCCCCCCTCTTAAAACCAAAGAGTGAGTCTAATTAAAGGCTGTATGGCTGTCAATGGTTTATTAATCAATCTAAGAGACCCAGATTAGTGAGGATTTCTTCTGAAAAAGATGAAAAATTTGCTGGAAAACTTATTTTATAGGGAGATAATATAAGGAAGCCCAAATGAAAACATTTTATTTCTATTTCTAGCATTTCCTTCTACTTACAAATCATCCACATGGTCAGGCTCCAATTTTGAATTAAGAGATAAAATTAACACTTGTGAAACATCAGTCATGCTTTATCTTGCACTAAACAATATTTGTTTACTCTGAACAATTTGGACGGTATTTATTTATATCCACAGCAGGCAGACTGGAGGACAGCAAAATGGTGTTTGAGTCATATTTGACTCACCCTGACTTGACGAGACATTCGTGGACTTTCTGAATGTCCCTCAGTTGAATAGCTCGGAGAGGCTCTTTATCCTGGGACAAACATGAGCACAATTCAGACTCGCGCAGACAGAGACCACAGTCGACTAGAGACAAGAAAACAAAAATAGACCTGGCTCCTCACCGTCTCAGACTTGTAGTAACTCACACTGTTGTCATCTAAGGTGAAAAATCGCCTCTTCCAGCTCTTCCTCTGTCAAATGCACCACATTATAGTTTCCACACGCTGCCTTTTATTCAAACACAGAGTTCATCAGTTATAAGTGGCTGGGTTCTTACCACATTTCCCTGTTTCACACAGTAACCACATCTCAGCACGCCCGGCCGGTTGCCCTTCCTCTCTCTCCCTTCTGTTTCTTCACTCTCATTCTGAAACATTTTCAACATAATCGACATTATCATTACAGCAATTGTGCTCACTATAACCACCGTGTGCAGATATCTCAGCTTACACGCCAAGTGTTCTTAGAAGGAGGACTTTTGCTTTTTTATGTTTTAGTCAAGCGAAATCTTACGATTACATAAGACAATGTGGTCGACAAATTAACAGTGTGCTCTCTTGCATCAGCAGCATCACCTCTGACCTTGTCATCATGGCAACCAGTTCAGTTTTTGCTTCGCCTGCTTTACCTGGATCGGAGTGTGCACCACCACACCACCAATGATCTCTGCCTTGTAGGCCTGCTGTCTCTTCGCTCCCTGAGTGTCAGTGGTCACTGCAGCCACATCCGGCCTTGCGGGTGGAAGGCCAGACTTAGGAACCTGCCAACAGACGGGAAAGCATTGACTCGAAAGATATTAGCAAGTAAAACTGAAGTGGTAAAGTCTCACATTCACAGCCAAGAATCAGCGGGTTAATGGAGTCATTTCTATGTCGGTCATACCAGGTGCTTTGCTAGCTACAGAGGTTTATGTATTAGGAGTATTAACATAAGCACACAGCGTATTACATATAACATTACACCACAAAGAACAATGATTTCGGGTCAAAACAGAGTTTTAAAAAGTATTTAATCCATTTAACATTTTTCCAGATAACCTTACAGTAAGAGCAGAAGCTAGATGCCATCAGAAATTGAAATTGCATACCTCCCAACATTTCCCATATTCTCCCCTGCAATAATACTTTTATTTATGTTTATAATGTTTTTGCTGTAAAAGTTCTTTAAAGAGTTGTTGTTCCTACAACACCTATCTAAAACTGTTTGAATAAAAACTCTTAAGTGACGGGATTTTTGCAGGTCTGTTGGATACAATGCATTCGGTTTAGGTGGGTCTCCCTAATAAATGTAAATAAAATACTCTAAATAGTGTTGGACCCCTACAAGGTATATAACAAAAATATTAATGCCCCCACACTACAACTTCATTGCTGGTAATAGAGGCCTGAAACCCATAATTTGACTTTTTTCTTAAATTTACATCACGTCCACTCTGCTTCAGAAAGCCTTTTCACAAAGTTTCCTTGAGGCCAAGCTTAGAGGCTTAGAAGAGCTTAGAAAAAGGCGGCAGACCAGCCCTCCTCGCAAAGGGGAAGTGAAAGAGAGTGAGCAGCGCTGCTTCCTGTGTCACTGTGCAGGTGAGAGAACATGAGAAACTCTAATCTGTCATCTGCCGTCATAAGACATGTGCGTGCCACCGGTCATAAAGGCTGCGTGTTCTTACACACAAACATTATGCAAATGTGCATGACATTCTGTCACACATAATAGTGTAACACCCCCACCACAGTGATGCGAGTGTGTTCAGGGACCGCTCATGTTCATGCACAGTTTCCCCATTCACAAAGTCTGTGACTGGCATCTGCGGGCAATGCACTGGCTTTTGTGCCCACTTGAGCCAACCTGGTTTTCAGTTGCATGACCGCAAACTGCAGTTTCCAGTGCTCGGATGGAATCAAATGCCTTATCAAAAACTGCTGGTTAAGCCACTTTCTAACCAGACATTGAACACGTACATCTGGGTGAATGGCACATGTGTGTGCAGCTGTGTTGTACACTCACAGTGATCTTGCTGGCCTTGTTCAGAGCAGCCACCCAGTCCTTCATGTCATTCACATCGCCGGCTTGGAGGAAGTAACGCCGAGAAACTGCATTGATGACTGCAGAAACACACATCAATTCAAAAAATATCAACAGTAATCTAATTTTATCACATGTGCTAATGAAATTTATGCCATTGTGCACCACTGCACGGGCGTAACTCAGTGTTTCCCCTGTAAACTCACCAAAGCAGAACTCTGTCTTGGGCTTTTGCTTTGCTGTGGCTTCGCTGACCTGAAAGGAGGAGAGGAGACCAAAACATGAGCGGAGCAGAGAAATTTCACATATTCAACGTCTGTTTGACTCCAAGGAGGAGCTATCAGCACTCCAGTGCAGTGAGGCCAGATGCCGTTATCTCTGGTTAGCTCAGGCAGCAGACTGACATCTGGAAAGCTTCAAGTCTACTTCAGGGCTGGGCTGCACGGGACCATTACCTAGAAGTCCGTCTAGTCTCGACTTTATTATG
This sequence comes from Channa striata, assembly GCA_033026295.1. NCBI lineage: Eukaryota > Metazoa > Chordata > Actinopteri > Anabantiformes > Channidae > Channa > Channa striata. Next base: position 7,211,793 of record CM065178.1, read on the forward strand.
TAAAATGCCTTGAGATGACTTTTGCATCTTTCTGTCTGTGAGCACTCTATGGCTTCTGCTGTCCACATCGCTCAATCATCTCTTCTACGCGTATACAAGTCATGGGGCCTTATGTAACTATAACCCACTGCAGGGGGAAATGACAGACAGTTGAAAGAGTGGTTTACCTTAGAGATGTAGGTTAGTTTGAGGCTGCCAACAAAGCTGGCTCCACTCGGCAGGTTCTGCATGCAAACACAAACACATACGCTCGTCATTGGCTCAGAGTCCAAGGTTACACCGTTTCTATTGGTCAATTCCATTTCCTCTTGTTGTTTGTGCAAGGGCTTGTCGTGCAAGTATGTGTGGAGCACCTGAGGGTTGTCCATGTACCACAGCAGAGCATTTCCCTGTGTGTCGAGGATAAAGTATCGCCTCTGGAAGCGGCAGCTGTTCTCCTTCTCTTCAATGTCCAGAAAGCCACACACACGGTTCAGCCGGTCCACGTACGGCATGCTGCTGCTATCACATATCACTGAGACAGAGAGACACACAGAAAGACAGGCACTCAACTGATATCGACAGAGAGAGATGAAATGCAAAGGAGAAACAGAAGGCGTCAGACTGACAGGACAGTAAGGCATAAGCCCGCAGATGTAGAGGATGAACCATCTTTCATTTAGTGCTGCACACACACACACACACACACACACACACACACACACACACGCATACACACAGGAAGAAAGAGACCCGCGCGCACTCAGCAGTTTTTCATGTGACGTGATTGAGGCTAAGCAGCAAACCCTGAAGCCTGAGGCTAAGCTGAGGCCCTCCACCACAGCCAAAAATTACAGACTGCACTCAAGATCTGCACACACGCACATTTCCACTGGCCAGAGAAGAGAGAGGGGAGAGCACAGGGGTGGGGGGGTGAGGGGGTAGGAAAAAGAGGAGTGCAAGGGAGGAGAGAGAGCTGGGGAGATGTGTTCATTACGATGATGCCATGCATGTGAATCAGTGAGCTGCCGTTCAGCTCAGACACTTAGGTGCACTGATGATATAGTCAATAGCATTTGTGTTTCAAGAGAATTCCACCATGGCAGATTCCTGAAAGGAAATTAGATTTGTTTTTTTCTTTTAGGGAGTTGGAAGGCTTTTGCCATATATTATATCATCTCTAAAAGTCCTCCCTGAGCTGAGGCGAAAACTTACAGACTCTCTGCTGCTTTGCGTTTCTGCACAGATATACTCGATGAAAAATGCTGTCTGCTCACTTTCCATCTCACATATATTTTCCAAATATCCACTGTGACTGAACATGTGATTTAATGGTTAACTAGGGAACATCTGTGACTTTTTAAAAACTGAAATAATATGCAACATAGGCAAGATTAAATTGCTGACCCCTCTGCCAGTGCTTTTAATGGACCCTTTGTCTATTTCTGGTGATTAATATTTTCAAGAAAACATTGGCACACGTCACTTAATAAAGCAAAGACAGGCAAAGACATACACAGAATGCATCTTCACTGTGCTAGTGGAACTCCTGTGACACTATTTTTAAATCGATGGTTAGGAAAATGCTTCATTTTGAAACTTTGAAAAAAAAGACGAGTGTAGACTCGGCAGAGGGTTTTTTTCTATTGAATTAGGTCAGAACTAAAAAACCCAATAGCCTGCTGCAGAGACTGTGGTTGTAATGGAAAAGTGAAAACGATGCCACAAAGGGTCACACAGATACCAAAGCTGAGACGCCCCCCCCTTCCGCATGCACACACACACACACACACACACAGGCACACACACACACACACAAACATAAACCATTTCTGGTGTCAGTACGAATCTGGGAGTTGCAGCGGTGGAGCTATGGCATCACTGGCAAAAGCTGACAAGTAAATATTAAGACATTGTCTAAGTGATTTTATGATATTTAAAGTAGTCTGGGTTTGAAATGCAGCTGCAAAACACAAATCTGTACACAAATAGAGTCTGTGTGTATGAGGAGAGGGCACAGTGTTTAGATCACAGCAGTAACATCACAGATAATGTCTACCACATCTAGGGTATTGAAATGAAACCCACCCACACCCTGTCTACATATCTGCTTTATTTGTGGACAAGATGTCACTTTTTAGACAAACCAAAAAAGATAATACATATTCGAGAGAGTAGATTCAAATATAGGGGCCTGTAAGGACAACTTAGTGATTTATGAGAACAGCTATAAAGTTCTTGGACTTACAGACTAAAAGAGGAAAGATCAAATCTGATGCAACTGAGGCTGAAATTTTGGTGAATCACTGGGGTCGATAAGAATCCAAAAAAAGAATCTCCATGCACCGAATGCAAGTCAGGAGTGAACTAAGAGTCAAACTGGGGCACGGACTCCAAGACCGAACCAAGGTACCGGGCTCCTGCTACGTGACTTGAAGTTCCCTCCAGGTCAGCGTGTACCACGGTTCTCCCTGTGACAAAAATGCTACTGCAACTCTGACACGTGACATTACTGGAGTTACTGCTTAAATTAAAGCTGAACAGAGTCAAAGACGGACGCAAAATGAATCTGCCACAATTTAAATAGTCAGTTAAGCTTTTAAAAGTATTAAACAGCTTCTATATTGTGAAGATAGGTGGTCGGAAGTTGATTGTTTTTTTGTTTTTATTTCTGATGCATAACTACTAGGGATGTAACAGTTATGAGAGTCTTATAATTTCTTTTTTAATTTGATCCATCGTCAAACACTGGCAGTAACAACTATTCAGTGAGAAGCTCTCTCATAATGACTGACAGGAATGTATGAGATCAATCTGTGATGAGATGTGAAATTTATAAGAACTTACTTTTATGGTTGGAGTCGTATCAAGCCAACACTTCTACTTGCCTCATGAACGTGTTCTGAGCTGACGGAAAACACTAAACCACAGAGTTCAGCCCCACTCATTTCTGTTCACTCCTTCACACACTAAATATTGAAATTGGACATACAGCAGCGCTGGACGCGGCTGATCGCAGACTTTGCACAGGCGGATTTATGGAGCAGCGGAGTCGAACCAGCTGCCGGTTCGGCGCTGATCGCGATCGTGCGATGAAAAGTTTGAAATGCGATCAGACAGAAAATGAGTCAGCGACACCTGACGTGCGTTACATTCGCTCAGATGACCCGCACTGACGCAGCCGATCCAACGACTCAACGGCCCCGGCCACACCTACTGCACCGTCCCGCACACACACACACACACACACACACACACACATCAGCAGACAGAGGCAGACATGAGGTAACACACACACACACTGACTGACTTACCCGCTGGCAGAGTGTGTCAGTGTGCGCCCCGCACGGCTACGCAGCCGCGGACAGATCGAGCCGCAGTTTGCGCACGACGAGCATCGCCCGCAGAGTTTCCACCAACTTTGAGCGAGCGGCCGACAGTCTGAGCGCCGGCCCGCATCCGATCGTCGCACTCTCGCCTTTTTGTTTGTGTGATCGGATTACAGTAACTCGTCGTCTTTCCGGGTTGGACGTTTCGTTATTAGAATAAACCAGCCCCGGATGTGATCTATGCGCCCTGTGAGCCCCGGGCCCTCCTCCTTCCTCCTTCCTCCTCCTCCTCCTCCTCCTCCTCCTGTTCTCGCGCATGGGGAACTAAACGGACAATGCACTTTGTCATTTCTTCAGCCTCAAACTTGGTGTCTTGTTATTATTTGTGAAAGCTGCAGATTTTTTTAAAAAATGATATTTTATATTCCCATCCTGCGTCTGCATGCCACGTGTATCTTCCCTCTCTTTTGAGAACTGGCTCAGTAAAACAAAGAGGCTCAGCTGGTTGATGCAGATGTGCAGACACAAAGGGAAGAGAGAGCAAACCTTCATACACGTGAACACAGAGAAAACAGTGTCACTGTGTGTGTGTGAGAAACACACCTGTCAGGGGAGATGAGTGTGGACGACAGTTGGTGATCGAAATGACTTTCAGAATGTAGAACAATAAATGAGCCATCATGAGCTACTTTCCTACTCAGCAAACCACATAAAATCCCTTTAATTTCATTTTTGTTGGTGTATTATGTTACTATGAAATAAAACAAAGCAAGTGGTACCAATTAATATCATGACATGGTTTTGTTCGTTCGAACTATGTCACATTTAGCTTTCAAATACTTGTGTGGTGGATTATTTGGGACTGCTGGGTTCAGATATAACATCAGCTAACCACTGCCCAACCATCATTCTATGATAAGATAAGAAAACACTCTCTTTATACTCAACGGGAAATTCACTTCTTGAAGCAGCAAAGTGACAGGTAAAGAGGAAGGCAGAGTAAAGAAAAAAAAATAAGGCACTACGTGAGTAATAGGTGACCAGGGCAAATAAAGATATAAAAATAACTATGGACTGTACAGACATTGCAACACATTGCAACATTTGTGCAAGCAACATTCATTTCTCAAAGAGAATATTAAAACCTCTAACACACAGTCGTTAGTTTTCGGCAGGACGGAGCCAGCGTTGGACTGTCGTACTGTTGGATGGATTTCTGATGCTATATTTTCAGACAGTGACAGTCTGACAGAATACTGTGAGCCATAGTGTACTATAACTCTCACCAAATGTAACTATGGAAACCTCACACCGTATCCTGTGTAGCTACAGTATTTCAGAATTGCTTCATTGTTTTGATTACATTTTAAATCCTGTGATAAAACTGTGACACTAGAAACTTAATGTCAAGATATGGATTTATGTTTTCACACTCACATTTTCCACTGATGCTGTCGACAGTATAAGTGTGAAAATAAAAAATGGCTCCATTCACAGGTGTGATTGTGCATTCTGTTTTCTCTCTTTTGGTAAAAATTTGTGTCCCTTTTTAAGAGGAAGTGGTTGCACGTCATATGACCTGCCTGAGGACGGAGACGTACCTCATGACTTCATTTCCTGTGGCGACTGCACAGGATTGAAGTTGCAGAAGGTACTCTTCAGGTTTCCAGACCCCTGTGCTTCTGCTGCAAATCACGCTGCTGTCTCTACTGCACAAGTACTTCTACGAGTGCACTTTTTCATCGCAGACATTAACGTAGACACAAGTGTCGTTTGTCTGGCTTTTAAATGTCAAATGTAGGATATCAAATGCCAAACCAAGGTGAGATTTCCCACGCACAAACACACGCACTGTGCACATGCATAAATAAAGGTGTGATTGTATCTTTATTGACAATAACTTGCAAAGACAAAAATGACCAGCTCAAGCACTGAAGACGTCAATACAAACAAGTTTAATATTTGAATACCGTGACGTTAAAATGCTGAGTTTGCTTTATAGTCACTATGGCAACAACACCAGAAAGTACTGTGGTTCTATGGTGTCAGGCCGGCTGTGCACTATCTACCCACTGAGGCACCCCAGCAACTACCAAACCACACCAGAGTCCCACCAGCTAGATATGAGCCGTGAGTAGGCGTGCTTCACTTTGTACAAAAGTGCTCCTCATGAATATTCTCATGTTCACAGTTTGCTTTTCATCGCCTGACAGTGAACACACCACTAACAGATAACAGATAGTATGGTTGCTATTCAAGTTTTCACAACTCGGGTCCTTTTTTTGGATCAGAAGGGTGATAGGATGAGACAATAACGATAACAGATAAGAAAGAAGTGATGATTGGCTGGGGGGAAAAAGAAGAGGTGTTTACAGCTGACTGAAGGCCATGCGCAGCAGCAGGGTTGTGATCAGCAGGACGGAGCTGGAGGCCAGAGTCCCTGCATCGCTGCGTTGATTCCCGTGGCTGTGGCTCCTGTGGGGCCCATTACAGTCGTCGCCAAAGCAACACTCCATCTTGGCTCCAGAGCTGCCGCCATGCGCCTTGTCACAGAAAGCCTTGTACGTGCACGACTTCATCACCGTGTCTGAAAAGGAGCGAGGCAGAGAGGGAAGTGTGAGGCTGCTGGACATTTTCAAATAAATAGTTTGGAAGTGACGGACAACTGTTTGTGTTGAATTGGTTTGAAGCTGCGAACCCACTGAACTCCCTCCACAAACCCCACTCCTCTTTTTTCTCTACACACACACACTTCCAAGCATAAAGTAACCTGTGGTTATCTAAAAACTGCTGGGATAAAATCCAGCAACCTCAAATGATGCAGGGAAAGATGCAGTGGCAGAGGCCTGATGAGCTCACACACGCGCACACACACACACACACGCACACACACACACACACAGCATATACATAAATAGACTAAGACAGACTAATATGCCTATTGATGAGAAAATGATCTATATTACAAAGCATTCAAATACCCTTGGATCTTTTCTAATGTGTCCTGCTGTGTCATGGGATTTAAAGCTGACTTTAAAAACGTCCCTTTGTCAATTTGAAACAACACGGGGACTATTTTAAACTCTGCTGACTTCCTTAAAACACTACATCAAGTGAAGTGTCAGGCTTCTGTTGGCCTCTCAGGAGATTTTTACACCACTGTAACTAAGGAAATAACACGTGTGTCTTATTCCTAGCTGAGAGGTTACACTTGTGAATTTACTCACTAGGTCCTGTGATGGTGGAGCAGGCATCTGCGTACTGAGGACAGGATGTGGACCCCTGCCGGTTGCAGTCGTCCTCATTTGCTGCCACGCACGTGTGGCATTTGAGAGCGTGGCCTTTGCAGACAGAACAGGAGAGAGCATCTGACTTGAGACTAAGCATGTATTTCCTAACTTTCCCCACTCCCAAAGACCCCAGATTCATCCTTAGTGTCGATGTTGTAGGAACTTACTGTGGCAGGTCAGAGTAATGAAGAGCAGCAGGGCGAGAGCAGTTTTCATGGCAGCTGGCTGTTGGATCGCTGTCCTTGAGAGTCCAGAGAAAGAGTGGATGAGCTCAGAGGACTCGGATGGGACAGGATCCCAGGGGTTGAGATGGAGGAGGCTGGAGTTTAGGCATAGGAAGGTGTCTGAGGGCATTAAGGTCTTATCTCTGTAATCTCTACCTATGCTGCACAGACAGCACCCTGCAGTAATAGACTTAACTGAGCAAGCTTTACCAAGGAGACACAATTGCAGCTCATTGACATAAACTTACTGGTACTGTGATTAAAACAAATGTGAGATCATCTGTTAAGAATATAGATTTTTAGACAAATGCTTTGCAAACTCCTGCTTAAAGTGTGGAGAGAACGAAGCTGAAGCTCAAACCGGTTATTTACTCGTGGAAGCTGAAATTGAGGGTGTGTGCATGCGTTTGTGAGAGTAGCACTCACTATATGGCAGAGATTATGACACACATGAACAGTCTGGAAAGCTGCCATACCAACTGTAAGTCTGTGGTTACGCTTACCACAAAAAAACTGTTAAAAATACCAAAACTAGAAAGAATGACCATACAACAAATTGTATTCATTTATTCAGGCCAATGTCCATAATTTCAGTCTTTAATATCCTCACACAAGTGTGAGAGCGCTATTTTTAACTTACAAATATAAACATTATTTAATCAAAGAGACCAAAGTGACAAAATAACATTTTATAAGACAAAGACAAACCAACTGGGTAACAAAAGGCAACAAGATGTTAGAAAGACACAAATACAGATTATGTGCCAAAACTGGATTTACTCTCTGGCAAAGTAGTGGGTTCGACTATTTCAATAGTGACTGATGTTGCAGAACTGAGATCTGTAAAGTACCAAACGTTACAACAAAATCCAGCTTTGTCCAAATATTGTCTGAGTCGAATTATAGATCTGCAGATGTTTTACAGAATTATTCTGAGACAAACGTATTTTATGGTAAGCCTTAAATAAACACAAATGTTGTGGGCATGTTTGGCTTTTTGTCCTAAATGCAAATGAAACGTCTTCCGTACAAAAAAACTAAACTATAACCAAAAAGACAGTTATTTTCACTCATACCCAGTTTCTAAGACAAAAACTATGTTAATAATGAAGCACTGTGCATTCAATCTGAACTCTGATAAATGCAAAGGTGTGAAACTAAACATGCAAAGAAAGTAATTCATCTATTCAATAACTTGTGCACAGTGTGACAGCTCACACCTTTAAATATACATAAGGTAAGCAGCAAAGAAAATCTCTCAGGAAGCAGTAAAGAGCTAGTCTCCTTCCATGTAGAAGGTAACTAAGGTTATTAGTGGACCACCTCTGATGATGTTGACACAATTCAGCACTTGCTCATCCTGTAATAGTTTAACTAAAATATGGCCACAGTGTCATAATTTAACTAGTTGCTTAGAATTTCTTACACAGGTGAGAGGACATACAGTGGTGGAGTGATTATATGAATAGCATACACTTACTGCATAAAGACATCTCTGTGTTGACTTTATGGATTGAATGAAACAATGCCATTGACCGTGCATGAAGGTTTATTACTAATACTTCAATCACTTTGACTAATAAACACCCTGCAGCTACTTTCATTACCCATGACGATATCGTTTTGTAGTGTAACCCAAGTAAAGTAATTTTTTCCAACTCTCAGCTATATTTTCGCTGACAGGTGGTCCAGACTCATTCCGGTTTCAAACAAACCAGGTCGTTGAAGGACAAATGGATCTCGAAACAATCCTAAATTATTTACTCCAGTTCTTGTGAAACTTGACTTTAGCTCTGCCCCACACAATAGCCCTGAGCTTTTCAGTACTTTGTAGAAAAATACATTTTATAGATTGTTGCTTTAAAATAAATCAATACAACTACATGAAAGAACAAGCCCAAGTGCAAATCCAAAACATCACTGGCCTGAATTAAATGTGATGTCATCCTGCAGGAGGAGTTGCTGGGAATTTCACTGTTAAGCTGCTTGGAATTAAAGTTGAGTCACAAGCAAGTTGTTGTTCATTGGTATGATGGACAAATGTGCAAGGGGTCCAGATGACCTCATAATGCATCTCCAATAAATGCAAACAAAACAAAGTAATCATATGTTAAAAAAAAAACAAAACTCAACAATAATCAGCATGTACAGAACCTTGAGGATTCTGGTCACAAGTAGTGCAATAGTAGTATACAGGAGTTATTTTAGACATCTGTACAAAAGCGGTCTCTGAGATGTACGGCCGGCACAGGGAAGAGGAGCTGCTTCCTGGCTGGGGGCATGCACAGGACGTCACTAAGCAGGACTGACGGGACGGTAGTGGCTGAATCGCTTAGTCTACTTTTCCCATTTTGGCAATCAACTCGTCACAGATCTTGGTGAGCTCCTCGATTTCTTGATTCTATGACAACACAAAAAACAAATAGGTACATTTAATACATCATAAACTAAAAACGGTGCAAAAATACAGAGCAACGAGACAGCAAACGTGTCTTCATATGTATTGTTGTAAACTTTTTTTTCATGAGGCCAACCGACCTTCTGCTGCAGAGCTTGTTCCAGAGACTCATTCCTCATCTGCTCCTTCCTCAGGCTGGCGGTCAGTGCCATGTTCTCCGAGCTCGCCTTTGCACGCACCTGGGCAATCTCCTCATTGGCCCTTAAATGGAAAGTGGGACATTTACGTGTGTTTTTAATTAAAAGCCTCTCAAACATATAAAGGTGTTTGGTATAAATTTTTTCCTCCCTCTCTCTACACACTTTTCTAGTTTCTCCTCGGCATGGAGTTTTAAAGTCTGGTATCTCTGTTCCTCCTGCTTCACTCTGGCCAGATACTCCTGCGCACACTTCTTCAGGACCTCTTCATTCTGTCAGAAGAAACAGACCAAACACAGTGTTACTTTAATCAGCCATACACAAAGAAATCATATCTTTGTTTTATGGATTAAAAATCCTGCACTTGAGTTTCAATCTGTGGCAATTCCTTTAAGCTTTGTTTGGCTAAACTTTGAGTTTTTTCAGGTTTGTAGGCTCTTCTTCTTCTGCTCCTTCTGACCTGCTGCACTTACAAACAGGAACTCCTGGGAGCTGGCCGTTATAAACATGCCCATGTTGTAAATTAAACGGGTCAAGGTTTGGGGACAAACTGCTTTAACTGAGTTTTTGTGTGGCATTGCTTAAAATTTATCCAATGACCTTCAAATAAACATTCTGCCGCACTTGTCTCTAGGAGACCACTGGCCCTAATAACAGGATATCTTCCAACAGTCCTCTGTCCCTAATCCTCTTACACACATCTAATTTGTGCTACTAGCAGCTGATCCCCTCAATTAATACACTTTTCTGTATAGACACAGACCTGTCCTATGACCCCTTACTTTCTTAAAGCCCTCCAGAGTGCTCTTCATATTTTCATAACGCCGGAACACGTCAGACAGAGAGCGCTCCACAGAGTTCAGGTCTGCCAGGGCAGCTTCCTTCTCCATTGTCACTGCGTGCAAAGCCTTCTGGTGGCTCACATTGTTGCGCTGCTCATCCTCTGAAAACCGTAAAGACAGATTCACTCAATGCCAGTACAATCGTTAAAGAATCCAGCAACAGGAGAATACATGAAAAATAAAAGCCTGTTCAGTACGCTGGGGCACATGGTTCAAATATTCTCCTAACATGTCTACTCACCGATCATTTGAGCAATTGTCTTCTCATATTCCGCAACAATCTTTCTGTATAAAAATACAGAGCACACAGTGTGTCTTACTTCACCTTGTAACAGGCTGTTACTACAGCTTCAAGTATACATGGACACAAAACTGTAACACAATAAACATTACATCGATGCAACCCAACTGCATTGACAGAAACCTCACATGACCCCATCAAATTCAATACATGAAGGTCACTTCTCCAACAGCATGCACCAACATGTTTTCTAACCTCATCTCAGTGACTTCTTGTCGGCCTTCCTCGTACTTTCTCTTCCAGTCATTGACTTCGACCTCCTTAGTAATGATCTGAAAGGAGACGCTGTCTGTGAGCAGAGCTGTGCATACGAGTCCAACCATGCTGAACACACAATCTCACTGAAAGTCTTTAGTGAGTATGCTAAAAGCGTGTACCTCCTCTCTAATGAGAGTGAGAACGGCCTGTTTTTCGGCCTCACTGATGCAGATGGAATCCAGGACCTGACTTCCTGTTTTCTGCATCTCACTTCCTTCTGTCTTGCTCTTCAGTTTGCATGTGTCCATGTACTGAGGGGCAGAAGAAAATGAGTCATGTCATCCTCCATCTGTTTTAGACATCTAAAGATATAATGGCATTAAGCCTGCATGAACTGATGTTTTATGTACATTTTACTCAAAAAATAAAACTGAGATTTTCTAATCACTATTTTGCTCTTGATTATTGTGTCTTGTGATGTTTTCCTCTGCCTCCGTATGGCCCTTGTTGTCATATTTAAGCTCATACCATACCACACCTAACCTTTTTTGTTAGTTTGTCATTCTCACTTATGTCCGTCCTCCCCAGCCCCAGCATTTTGTCCTTCGCTGGATTATGACACTCAGATTTTAATCTCGTAAATGATAATCTAAATCCATCTGTCACCTCCTTCAGGCGTGCAGTCACCACATCAGGTGGGCAATCATACTGCAGCTTAAGAAATATTACTTAGGCCATCACATCTACAAACACATGACTGTGCAATTTTCACCTACTGAGTAAATGTAACTTATGTTATTTATATATAATAAAAGTGATGAACCTAAATATGTCACAATTATCATTACAGTGACACGTCTGTGCCTGACAGAGTGTTTGTTGTCTCTGGTGCTGATGGATCAGTTTGACTAATAAAACAGAGATCAGCCCCACCCAGTGGCTGTTGGTGGGACCATTGTCCTAAATGCTTCTTTAGCAAATGAATAAAATAAAAAATGTGACACAGGATGTACAGTAGTGTATCACTGTGATGAAGTATAAACAGACTGTATGTGGTGCCTTCAGTGGATATACAGAAAGTTTAGTGAGATCATTCCTCACCACGGAGCAGCAGTCTGACTCCTCAGATTTGGACATCACGTGGCAGTTTTGGACTGAAAGAAAGCAACCGATTGATGGTTGAGTATTTCATGTAATTAATAATTAGGTGTAGGTAATAATGCACATGACAAGCAGGTGGCAGCACTTGAAAGGTATCACCTTCCCAACATGAAATTAACATAACACCAATGTTAATATGATTAACATACACCAATAATTTACGTTTTGGTGTGTAATGCATAGTACATTAGTAATAATGTAGAGGAAAGCTGTACTTTAGCACTTCATGGAAAAAGTTCTACCATGAATTCTTTGTGTCTAAAGTTAAAATGGAGAAGAAGAATTAAAATAGAGAAGCTGCAATTTTATATTCTCTGTGTCTAAAGTAGGTTCACACTCAAGCAATTTAAATCTCAGCTCAGTAACACTGAGGCCCGGTAATTGCAGATCACACAAACGCAGCTCTGCTCGAAGAAACGCAGCAGTGGAAACACTTTGTACGACTGCTTTGAACAATTCCACAATGCTCATGGCTCACAAAGTTTGAGTGCAAAACAGAATGATACAGAGAGTTAATGATTAATGCAATGTTTGTAACAGTAAGGGAAAGATGACCTCCTCTCTTCCGGTATTCATTCACCATGTTGGATTGTTTGCCCAGAGGGAATCTAAAGCAGGCAGACCAAACATCCACTTCTCTCATCTCAGTGCAGTAGAGCTCTCCCGTATCATTGTGTGCTGCGTGTAGACTTTATGAGCACAATATTACAATCTGTATTCATCCACTGACACTCACTGCTTTGGTCCTTGTCTGGTTTGAGACCTGTGCTGCTGGCCAACTTCTCCTCATCTGTGGCATGGCCTCCATGGAGATCATCCTTCTTAGCAAGCAAACAAAATCCATCACAATAATTGTATGTTTTCTGAGCTACAACATACAGTAGCTCAGATGTTGCTCATAAAAATCTGAACAGTTTAAATATTACGAATTCTTACCTGTCCGCCATCATCTTTTTGCATCACCTGGTTCTCCTTCACTTTACAGGAGTTCCTGAGTATGAATTTAAAAAACATCAGTGTTAAATTAAACAAGCTCATGTTGGTGTTTCTTTACATGTTGGCAGGTATAACCATGAAAACAGAAAGCCTTACAGTCAGACATCCTTGCCTTGCTCTGAATGTGTGTGCTAAGTTGCTGAAAGTGCAGAATAAAATCTGATTCATAAAACAGATACTTGCTGAATTAAAGACTAAGAACAACTGACCAGAGAATTAAAAAGGAATTTCAAGGTTTTTACTAACACCACATCTCCTTCACTGTCAAAAAGGAGATCGTTAGTTCTCACAATGTTTCTTAGATTCACATTGTGAATGAAAGGAAGTAGCAGACACATCAGGCTGTGAAGTGAGCCGGACTAGCATTTCAAAAAAAATGAAGTTACAACCCCCCCACCCCACACACACATAAACACACATCTGTAGACACAGTACTTACAACAGAACACAGAGGAAATGGACTTGCTCAGCAGTCCTGATGCCACACAGAGAGAAAGGAAACACAACGACAGGTTTGGAAGGAAAGGAAGAAAAGACATGGGAGATGGGGGGACGGGAAGGGGGTTAGGTTTAACAGAAGGTGAGTGCAGGGTTATTATAGTTTAGTAAACAGAAAACCGGGACAAGAAAAGACAGGTGAGAGCATTCAGTTAAAATGTTACTGAAAACAAAACACTGACACTAATGTGAAATTAAAATCCTTCAACTTAACTCATAATAAATTATAAATAAAGAAAATTATTTAAATAATAATAATAACAATAATCAGGTGTTTTCTGGGGTTGACCTTTCAGTATTTTTAAGATATTCATGAAGACATAATGAACATATTTGCAATTTGGGCAAAAACTTTTACTATTAGCTGATAAAAACACTTGTTGTTGCTTTGAATCCATGACAGGAAACCAACCACAAGAGGACACTGTTTCAAACTTTCACTTCTCTTTATAATTTTTTTCTATCAGCAAACAAAAAACAGTTGTTAGTATTTAATTAACCAACCGTGAAGACTGAAAAAACTGCACTAAAGCAGATTATGCAAGCAAATAAAAAATAAACCCTCTCTGAAATTAAAAATACAACTGAACTCAAAGTAATAAAAAGAATAAAAGCAATAAATATAAGATTAAAAACTATAATAACACTGGTGAGGTGTGGGTGGATGCAGAAAAGAGCTAACAGCTGACAGAACGGGATGCCACAGTTTGTTCATATAAGAACAGTTTCACAGCGCACAGTGACGATCATTCACTACTGTTCCCAACAGACACAGAAGAAAAATCTGAGTCATACTAGTTCAGTAAATGGGGTCAAACACTGGAACGGAGATTATTATGACTGATGACTGGAGAGTAACCTCCCTTTGCATGGGTGTCTGTAATGTTTTACTCACGTGATAATGGAGTTGCTGGTTTCACAGATCAGTTTTGAGTTTGTGTTGCCGTTGAGCAAATCAGGGTCGCCACAGATGTCATGACTGGGGATCAAGTTCGAGTCTGGGCTGGAATCAGATGTCAAGGGGGCTTCATCGTCTACTTCAGTAGGATCTGGTTTGTTGAGTGAAGCCGGGACCGACAGGCATGGGGGTCGGAGAGCTTGAGGCTGGGGCAGAGGTTTGGATGGGGTTAGGCTCTGTTCTGCACTGGGTTTGGTGCTTAGGGTCAAATTCAGGTTCTGGTCCAAACCGAAGCTGCTGTTGTTATGCGAGGAACTGGTTAGGTTGTTCAGTGAATCAACCTGTTGAGATGAGTCTGTGCCCACATCTTGGTTGGCGTTCTTATCCAGAAAGTGGTTTGTAACATCACACAGAACTGTGAAACAAGATATGAAGAAAAATTATATGTTTATATATTGTAGCATCTTAAAGAACTGAATGAAAAAAAGTGCTTGAAAAAAGAAATAAATAAAAAAACAGTAAATATATAAAAATGGCAACAAAGCAAATCTAAAGAGCTGTCATCAGATCCACAGCCACAACCCTAAAAGCTGGAGTGAGAGACCACAAACTCTTGACTCACCTTCAAGAGTAAACCATATAGAATCCAGGAGAAACTTTGCAACACACCACAATACATAGTTTGAGATTACAACGCATACAGAAGTTACAAATTGCAACCAATAAACTCAGATATCAGATATCAGAAAAGATAAAAAGAGTCACTCCAGAGCTGAAGCGGGGCAAAGTTTTAGTCCCTCCACTAAAATCTATGTTCTTAAACGATAAAAACACAACATCCCCCATCCTGTGGGTAACTAGTGATTTTATCTGTGTAGGGATTTAAAACCTTCTCCTGCTCCTGTTAGAACACTTATAAAAGTTACTGGCTTCCTCTGTTCACATCCTGTGTCCTAACACATCTCGTTAACATCTAGCAAACGACCATAGCAGCAGGCTGGTCTCTGTTGAGTCACGCTGCTGCTGAAACAGAGGATTCTGTGTTACTGAAAAAAAAAAAAAAAAATCATCCACACACACTGTGAATTTCACACAGAAATAAATCAGCAGGTACGTCTCCTGTATTCCGCTGTACAGTATATCTTCTCATTATGCACCCGGCATGAATAAGGTCATTGTGATTTTACCTTGGGAGGGTAAAAATTTCTCACGTTGTTTTCCATGAAGGTTAATGTGTGACTTATCTCACCGTATAGTAAGTTAATGTAGGTTTAGCTAAGCTTCTGCAAAAAAATCCGGGCTACTTTTCAGCACACTGCACACACACACACCCTCCGCAGACGAGGAACAGATGCAGAGGAACCACACCCAGTCATACAGGGTACACACACCACCATGTGGCCTAGCAACAAAAACAACAACAGGCTTTATTACAGTTTCACAATTCAATGAAAAAGAGGAAAATGAGACTGAGGGGGAAGAGAGCCCGTGAAAGAGAAACAGATATAGACGGGAAAAATGGTGTCTACAGTTTCATCCTCATTCAAGGGTGCATCCAGTTTGGTAAGTTGTGGTTCTCATGAACAAGTAGCAATTCCCTCGAGTCACTTGAGTATAATTACAGGGAAGCAGACTTTCAGTTTCTTCACAAAGCTGATCTTTTATTTATAAACTAACCCAGATTTTGAATAGAGCACGTCATTGTTTTAGGATGAAACGGAGACTGTTAGTGTCTGCAAACTAGCCTCAATCAACACAATAATCTATGTTATTATCTGAAATAGTGTCCCACATGCTGTGGTCAAAATGTGTGTAATTTCAAAGCGGATAAACACACAGAACATGTCAAAATCATCTCTGAAGGAGATGGATGAACTGAGTTTGAAAACATAAGGTTTGTTCCAAAAGAAGATGCATTTCAGCGTATCTGTTACCATGGTAATGTGCAGTGGTTGCACACCAATGGCCTCTTTGGCAGCTTCAAACAGGCAGGGGCACCCATTTGATTTACAAGTCTGTGTCTCACAGGCCAGAACTCATTTACATTTCAAAGAACATCAAACATAGATCTGGTGGCAGCACTGATCTAAGATCTGTAGCATGCTAATACTGTGGTCAGTAAACAACATACTGTTACACATACAGAGTTACACATAGCATCATTAAAAGATTTTTGCTCGTGCACTAAAAATTGGTAAGAAAAAATTTAACCTCAACTCTAATCTTAAAGACAAATCTCTCTGGGCTGTATGATCACATATGGTAAACAAATAAATACTTTTGGTTGTAACATGAATGAACCAACATTTAAATCTGTATTCTGCACAAACAAAAAACTGCAGTAGCAGAACACAAAGGAGCTATCATTTCCAAAATATGAAGAGGTCCATGATCAAAAAGGCACAGATTTTAATTCCTAATAATATCAACTGGTGATATTATGTCTGTCATGTCTGTCTGCTGAGCACTGCTCAGTGCTGCTCTGAATCTGGGTTTTTTGGTTAGATGAACACTTTCCTATAGCACCAGAGTATCAGGCTGTGTATTCTTTGATATGTTTAATATTGCTCCTACAGTAAACTTCCTGAGCTTCAGTGGCAATGCCAAAATTTAGGCTTTTCCTAAACATTACTAAGAAGGAAAAAAACAATGCTATAGTGGTATACACAGTTTTCTAACCACATCCCTCGGTGATAATTCTTCTGTAAGAGGTAAAACAGGCTCAAAACTTTGAGGCCCATTTTCAGATATGCAGTAAGTTATGCTTTAATGACTAAACGAAAGCAGCCATGTTCAATGTCCCAGCATCCTTTGTGAAATGCAGTGAGCAGCTGAGCTATCCTACCTTTGTGGCTGGAGTTGTCCAGTTGGCTCAGTAGCTTCACAACACCTGGAGACTCTGCCTCTGGAGTCTCAAAGTTTCCTTCTGAGTCTGAACTGTGGAGGGAAACAAAGAGGCCTTAACAATGGATCAAAAAAAGCAAAGACTCACAAAGAGGTTTGTGGTCATTTGGCACATTATATGGAACTGAAAATGATCCTCTCATAAAGACAAATCACGCTGCTTGGTTAAGAGACACGTGTTTCTCAAACAGCAGCCTACTAACTTAAAGAACAGGAAAGCTTTCAGAAAGTCAATAACCACGTGTAATTGCTAAAAAAAAACACACATAACATGTATGTGTTGCAGTGCCTTTTCCTTCAAAGAAATAAGATCCTAGCTTTCCCCATTTGAATCTTCTCTTTTCTTAAAGTCATGAAAACAATAGATTTCAAAGTAGAGTAGCTCAACATAAGCAAGCTGCTTTTATTTTTGAGGAAGCTGGAGGAAGGGAGAGGAGAGGAAGCGAAGCCATACAAGGCCACCTGCATCCTTTGCCCTTCAATAAAGACACACTGTGTTCCATAACATTAATCCCCCACCACACACCCACACACACACCGAGCTGTGTCAGCTGCCTCGACACCCAGCCCAAATTTATGTCCAAATCGTGGAGAAACAAAAAGTAAGTGAGAAACAGAGAGGGTGAAAAGTGTGTGTGTGTACACCCATTCCCAGCCACTTGAATACACATCAAAAAGGTCAGTACTCCCAGGAAAGTAGTCCAATAAGAAACAAAGTGAGAACATCCAACCCACAAATACATTTACACACTCTCTAGCCCTAAACATTAAAGTTAAAGCCCCAAAGTTAATGCTCATATACATTAGTTACCCCAGCACTGAAGACACACCCACCCACGGTCTTTGGTGGTTACTTAGAGACTACAAACGGACAGAAAAACTCTGGCTCTCTTTCCCTTCCCAAACTACTTGTCCTCAACTGCCAAACAACCTTTACACACACACATTTGTGCCTCTATCCCTGTGAGGACACTCATTGACGTAATACAATCCCTAGCCCCTTACCCTAACCAAAACCTAATTCTAACCCTGACCCTAAAACACAGTCTTGACCCTAAAAAAATTCCTTTTTTGGGGTCAAAATTAGTAAGGACTGACCAAAATGTCCTCACTTTACAATGATGTCCTCACTCTGTTGTTAATTTGGTCCTCACACACACAACCAAGCTCAGACCGATAGTGGCGCTAGGGTGTCACAGAGACACGGGAACCACGGTACACACAAAGCCAGAACTCACAAGACAGTAGTCTGAGCATCTGTGTTTTGACTAATTTATGACTAAAATCATAAATTCTGTTTTTAGCCAGTGACAGCAGCCTTACCCACCCACAGGAATCCAGTGTAGAAAGAAAATTAGAGCTTCAATCAGTTTGACAGTGTGTATACACACACACACACACACACACACACACACAAACCACCTGTCAGTATGACTCAGGGGAATGTGCAGTCAACCCCACATGCACAATCACCCTTTACATGTCCAAACAGAAAGAAAAACCTACAGTGTCTGGTTTTAATTCAAGAGCGTATGCACCTGCAAACCAGCTTTTAATGTTTTTTTCTCTCTCTCTCTCACACACACACACACACACACACACATCTTTGGCCAAGCTCGCTTACTTGTCCTCTCTGTCATCTTTCGCTCTGGGATGTGTTGTCTGCCCATCTTCCCCCATACCCCCCGTCACTGCTGACCACGTCCATTTGGCCCACTGGACTGGAGACAACCAGGACATCCTGCGACACGTCAAGTCTTAAACCCGCTACCACCTCCAATGTTTACACTTTATCGTCCTCTGGATCGGTTCAGATCAATCTGTCAATCAAATTAGGAATTCAGTAATCTCCCACAAGCCCTTTTTATCTCCAAAGAAGTAGCGGATAAAAAGAATCTGTTGATATGTCTTCTAGGTTCTCTTCCTCCCTTCTTGCTCTCTATTCGGCTGCCTCACTTCCTCTTCTCACTCAGCCGCTCAGCTTTCCCGTCCTGCTCTTCTGCATTGTTGACGCTCGTGAGAGAGAGAGAAACGTGTCTCACGCTGCTGCTTTTTCTGTTGCCGCTTTGCTCTCCCCAGCACTGACTCACGCGGTGCAGATTACTGGAGCATCAATAGTCACTCCTCTCTCTACTCCCCTCCCTTTCTCCTCTCCACTCTCTGTCTGGGTGGATGATCAGCTGGCTAACAGATATCGGCTAACCCCGCTTCTGCATGTTTGGCAACTTGCTCACTTGCACTAAGGAGTTTCCTTCTCCCCTCCCCAAAGAGAGGGGGGTGAGAGGAGAGGCAAGGCTTCCTGTTTTAAGAGGAGTCTGGTTCTTTGGGACAGACAGACCACCAGACGGTTGTGTCTCCAAGAAAGAGGAGATAAAGAGATCAGACAAAGAAAGAAAGGAACTAATTATTTTATTTCATATTTAAATGATGAGTTTGGTTGTGAACAAAAGTGAAATGCCTCACAATAAAGCTCATTTAAATAAAATTACATTTCCCTTATACCTCGAAAGTACAAAGTATAAGCGGTAACGTCATCAGAATTGAAAATCTGTCCATATTTACTGTGTATTATTACATCCTTCAGACTAGCTCTGTCTCTTTTTAATCAACCTAGGCATTTTCGCAAATTTGTGTTTAAATTTAAAAGGTAATCTGCAAGTAATTTGAGGGCAGTATCCTGTGTTTAAATGGCAACTCCTGGCAGAGACAGACCTCAAACAAAGGCTTTAATGCTCCCTGGAAACGCCCAGAGCACAGAACAAATTAATCAATATAGCAAACCTAGATTCAACTGTATTGATGTAAATATCCGTCAGACTGAGAGAAATGCCATGGATTTGCGCTCTCATTACTGCTCACACCCACATACACACTCACATGTGGCTCTGAGGCTGTTCAGGCATGGGTTACATAACTAAGCTTTTGCATTTCTACATCTCCCCCAAACACACACACACACACACACAGAGGACAGGCCAGATGAATTCTTTGAAATGACATGAACTGTGTCTAATCTAATAAGAGGAGGATGGTTCAGCCACTGTGAAAATGTGAACAGGTATAGAAACCGGAAGGAGCGGAGATGCTTTTCTTCCTACCTTCTGCTGTTCAGTGCTCAGACTCGAAAGGAGAGTCAGAGGCTCCAAATCTGATCACACTGAGTTGGTTCACAGAGACATGCAGGCAGAAAGATCAGGCAGCATGTACAAACACACTCTCAAATAATGTCACACACTGGTGAGCACAGAGAAAGAGGCTCTGTTCAATCTGGGACAGCTAGACAGAAAAACGGAGCAAATTAGAAGGATGGCAGATGAAAACATTCATTAAAATGAGGGAGTAAAGACACAGGGAGACGAAGATGAGAATATTTAGGAAATATCAGGGAAACAATATGGGCTTTGGGCAGGAATCGAAACTTAAATGTTTGTGTTTCTTTAACATTCCTGACATTGTCTACTACCTTTCTTTGTTTTCTTACCTGTCAATCAGGGCAACTAAAACGTATCTTTCTGTCAGGGGACAAGATTAGCCCAAAATTAACAACCAGCAGATTAAGATGCATTAATCAACACTGGGAGCTACACAAACACACATCTTTCCACAGTGGGAACATCACCGACTGTCTCGCTGGCAGAGTTGTGAACCAGTGACAGAGAAGTACAGTAGAAGGAAAACAGAAAAAAGGGAGAAGAATCAGCTCTTATGCAATACCCTGAAACCACAAATAGCACATGCTGTGCGTACACCCATCTGTAACCTAGAGCTGCCATCTTAGCAGAGACTGCAGATACATACACACCACACCAAAATGCATATTCCTACCCATGAAATACATTTTGACTGATGGCAGCATGTGTGCTTATGAGCTAAGAATAAATCAGCAATGATAAACATGTCTGTGAGCCACAACAGAGGTAATCTGATACGCTGTGCGTGTGTGTGTGCGTGTTTGCGTGCATGCTGAATGAGAATCAGAGAAGCATCTCAACTATCACACACCGTTTATCTCTGCACTCAATCCCCTGCATGACAAAAGGTCAGACAGGTTGGCGTTTCATATACTGTAGCATGTAAAAAAATTAATGAGTGGACTTACTGTTAATGTGTTGTGATTATTTTTGGACACGCTAATGGCATGCCTACGTGCATGTCAATATTGGTCTGTCAGTCGGCCTGTATATCCAAATCCAGACTGAACTGTAACGACAACTGGCTGGCGTGCCGCACAACTTGGCGGGTGAATTTCATTGACTCTCCATCTCGTGCAGCCCTCTGTTCAAAACCTTTCTGTAAACCTAATTTTTAATTTTATTTGATGTTCATTTTTTTATAATGAGCAAATGTTAGCATGCTGAAATACTCAATTAAAATGGGGAACATGATAAATGTTTCACCTGTTAAACCTCAGGATCAGGACAAACACATAAATCATAAACGATGATGAGCTGGACAGAAAGCACTGAGCACTGACTGACATTTATTGAGCATACTGGAACACCAGTCACAATCTTTAGCACAATACTGAAACCTAATTTCACATTTTAAAAATGTTGTTTGTCACAGTTTGTTTTTGGGAGAATTACTTTCATTTCAATTAGCCTTTATTTTTTGAATTGGTACTTTTCAATTACATGTTCAATTTTATTAAGTGTATACATATTTTTGTATGTGTATGCATATTTATTAAGTAGTCTCGTCAAATATTCACTTAACTGACATTTACAAATTGCAAACGTCGCATTAATATACTAAATATGTCAGCATTTGAATTTACAGTATTGCTTCTGGTCATATATCCAAAGTCAAATGAGTTAGCATATTCCAGTTGCACAAGTTAATTTTAAACCTTCTAAAATTTAATTGCAACATGCTTTGAAGCCTCAAACCCTTTTGGCTGAAATTCCAAAGATTATCTGATGCTGAATATGAATGGTTGATTGTCTTTTCTAGTTTAAAAGCTTCTGTCTTCTGTTCATAGTCACCTGTGCCCTAGACTAAACTGTTGCACATCCACTATTTTTAAGCAATCGAAGGATTTTTAATCAATGAGCTGTTATTTGGCACCATCAGCACTAGGATATTAGCACTATTATGTCAGCACTGGATAACATCAATATATGGTAAAACCGTTTGTGTCACATTGTGGCTACAATATTTCATATTGTAAGATTTTCCTGTTTATCTCAAACTCCCTGTTCATTAAAATCATTTATTGCTGAGGAGCAAATTTCTAACACACTGAAAATATAAAAAATTTGTAGTTATAAATGTGTAGTTCATTAAAGCTAGATACCATTAGGGGTGTTTGTGTTCAAGGGAGAGCAGTACCACAGATATTTAAAACCCAGTTAAAGACAATGACTAAATATTAATGCTGGGTTGTGTTCTGATATATAGCTCCATCTAGTGGGCATGACTGGACTCTAAACCAGATCCCTCTTTTTCTAACTTTAATTCATTATTTAAAACAACAGCAAACAAACAAACAAAAGAAGAAAAACAGCGTTAGATTCAGGTTCCCTGATTAATGACAGGCCAGGAATACCAGGAGAATACAATAAACACAGGAAGATGAGGAGGCGGGGGCAGGAAGTACAGATGTGGGTGTGTGTGAGAGAGAGAGAGATGTCAAGTCTGGGGGCTTAAACAGGGTCGACAGGACCTCTGCTTTCTCCATGGTAACAAGTAGGGGAGGTCACAGTTTATTGCACTATATAAACATAACTTAACCCTTTGTTGATTTTTTTTGTTGTCAAGCATCTTGGCTTTATAGAGGCCAAAGAAATATCACAGAAACAAAATGTACAGAGACAGATGTGAAGTCTTTGATGTGCTTTTAGTAAGCACAACTCTGTTTACACCCCCTGATATTTCTACATCTTAAATCCAAGACAGAATTCAATCAGAGCAGAAATGCCTGGGCTCCCATCGTGCTACAGTACACCCGAATATCTTAACTGACAGTGACACGAAAAAACCAAACAAGAAAAAAGTAGGCAACAGGAGAGAAAGAGAGGAGGGGTTTACTCAAGAGGAGCCGTACACACACTGGGCGAACTATTGTTCAGGGACACAAGAGCAGACAATTCGCACACAAAGGGGCATGTGCGTTGTACACACAAGCATGCACAGAGCAGAGGACTAACACACCCCCTACTGTTCTACTTTATAGTTTATCCACGTGTTTTCTTTGCCATTAAAATCCAGTTCTACAAGACCTCATTTTTGATCAAACACCATATACATATACACAATACTTTCATGGTTTAGATACATGCTTAGCTAAACTATAAACACTGTGCAAGACAAGAAAGGCTTTTGATTGAAGGAGTTCAGTTTATGATTATGAATAATTAAAATGAACATCCTCAAATTGCCCGTCTTCATGTACTCACAATGTTGCGCATTAAACAAAAAGTAAAAGTTTTTCAAACCCAGCTGGCCTGAATTCATCCTACCGTAGTAAGAAATGAACAGGCCAGCCTCTCCTACAGGGAGGGACTGTTTGAATGTTCTAGGGGTTTGGGAGAACAGGAAGTCCACTGCACCTCCAAGACTGCTCCAGTTAAGACATAAAATGGATGATTAAGCCAACTAAAATTAGATCAGAAGCTGAGAGCTGCGATCTCACGGCACTGCTTGGCTTCGCAGTTCTCCCACAAGGACGACCTCGACCCCTGCCTGCCCCAACAAAAACACAGATGTGAGCTCTCCAGAAACACAGAGCATTTCTTCAACACAAATGTATCTGTGTTCGTCGCCCTGAGCTCTCAGATCGCTTCTCAAGTCTAAAGCCACTCACGTTCACTCCCATCCATCAACAAAACATCTTTTTTGCTACATCATATTCACAACTGCTGTTCTCCATGGCTTTAATCACTGGATCAATATTTAAGAAATGGCCCGCTAAATGTGGATTATGTGTGTCTAGAGAAAGTGATCTGCTACAAAGGGGGTTACAGAAGCTTTTAAAAGTGGAGATAAAGGGCATTACTGGGAGGACAAATTGAAAAGCCTCTCTGTTACAAAGGATTAGGTGGAAATAAAAGCAGCCGTTAAGTGCTTCAAGGCTCTGCAGAAAGCCTCAGCAACATCTTCATTGCCTCTCCCTACGTTCTGTTGAGAAGAGCCCACACAGCTGCAGCTCATATATCACACAGTACTTTAAGGACGTCAAACACACTGCATGAACAAAAGGTGGGCCCTCGCTACTTTCTCAGACAAGAATAAACTGTAGCTTGTAGGATTAAAATACCATTTTAGAATTAGGGTCACAGCTGCATAATTAATAGCCAGCAGCAGCAGCCGCATTATCTCTGCCACTGTTTTAATGACAGAAGCTGATGCTAAAGTGTCCCAATAAAAAGGATAGTTTGGACACATCCTTAGCATGACCTGTTCAGCTTACATGAATTGCATTAGCTCTCCTCAGATTTGAATACCTAAATAGTATTCAAACTAGCACAGCAGCAGTGGCAGTGTGCAGTGCTATCTGATGTGCTGGTTAGTTTTAAGTCCCATCAGTTTAATTTTTCATCTTCCACTCCTCTTTCGCTCACTGACAGAGAAGCACTGAGTTCACACACACACACACACACACACACACACACACACACACAATAACACGACCTCAAATGCCAAAGGCGCCAGAAAAATCCACTGCACTTGCTCAGCTGATCTAAAGCAGCTCTGACTGTGCAATGTACAGATCTCATCAAACTCACACACAAACATTTAATAGAAAACACAGATTCTTACATGCTGCTCTTCTTCCGAGGAGAGCTCACAGAGCCCTTCCTGTGTTGGCTGAGGGAGCCCCCCATGACAACAGCTGAGTCTGTTTGTTTGAGGTTTATCCCCAGATGCTCTGTACGTCCTTCTCCCCTCTGTAGAATCACCTCTGTCTCTCATCCAAACAGCCGGGCTCAGTGTCAAAATCCCCCGAGGCGCGGCTTCTCATGACTGACTCATTAACCCAACAGCCTTTCTTGTCCGCATCTTTTCTCTTTTGCTGTACAATGTAAATGCTAAGGAGTAGAGCTGATCACACATGAATAGCTGCGCTTATAGCCCCGCCTCCTTGCTCTGCTTCTCACCCTCCATCATCTCTCTCTCTCTCTCTCCAATTCAAACACACAGGCGCAGGAGGCAGATTACGTTCACTTGTTAGGCTTTAGGAAGGAGTAAGACGCACAAGTGGAGAGAGTGTGTTTGTGCCTGTGTGTGCGGGTAAGGAGGCCAGTTTAAACAGCACGGAGCTGGAGGAGGTGGATCAAGTGTGTGTGTGTGTCAGGCTGCCATGGGGGTATCTGGCAGGGGTGAAAGTATTGTTCAAAAGAGAAAGAGTCTCTTCTGTTGTTAGTCAGCTGAATACCAGAGAATTAGGGGGAGGGAGAGTTGGCGGCATAAGACACGGGCCCACTTGTGCCACAATCCCACTACCTGCTGTGACCCCTGCAGCCTCTCACAGTTTTAGCATGACAATGCACACACACACACACACACACACACACACACACACACACACACACACACACACACACACACACACACACACACACACACACACACACACACACACACACACACACAGTAGGAGCTCTCCGTATGTTTCCATGCATTCATTTTCTAAATTCAGTTTCAAAATTCCTTCCAAATCAGGTCAAAGATGGCAATCACTGTCACAAAAGAGGCTTTGTGGAGTCTGATGAAGCAGAAACAATATCACAAGCATGTGAATAACTGGTCCCACATTGTAGTGGAAGCCCCAGAAATATTTAGCCTTTCTATCCTTTAATGTCCCGTACTGATTAAACAGGGAATCGTACCTCCTGGTGTAAGTCTGTCCCATCCCGTTAATGTCTCCGAGTAAAGGAAGAGGACGCTAAGAACCTGCTCAGGGTCAACGGTGGAGCCCAGGACAGGAAAATGACTGAGGAATTAACGCAGGACTTCCTCCTACGTAGCTCAATCACATGAGGCTCATTTTAGGAATGAAACAGGGAAGGAAGGAATAAGCGTAAAAAGCAGCATTCAGCTAGGAACACGTTTCCCATTTGTGACTCACAGCATGTGAAATAAAGGCGACACTTCGCTGGTTAGTTTTCAACTAACCGTAAACCAAAGTAAGGAAAATATATAAATACTACAAAATACTAATTAGCTTTGAAGAAAAGCTTGAAAACGGGTGTTAATGACAATGTTAAAGAAGCGCTAACGCTACTTGCCTCATGATTGTTGGACGTTGCTACCGGTGACTTCACCTGCAGCGTGATGCTGCGCGCATCACCGGACTGCGCATGCGCGAACCAGTAAACAGCTCATGGAACTGAAATCTGACTTTAATTCTTTACCAAGGTTCTTACACAAAATATAGAAATGGTTAAAAACTATTTATCTTTATTCAAATTGAATCTTTTTGATTTAAAAGCTCATGCAAACTCACGGTCAATTTGACGTTGTTGATTTATATATTGTGACGTTCAATTACACGTATTTATTCGCACATTTAAAAAGTTACTGCAAAAAAAAAACTTCATATATACGTATACATAGACTTATACTATATATAGGCATTTTTATATACACTCTATTGCAGAGCACCTGAATTAACTCAAGATTTTTTAAATGTAATCATCAGAGTTGCAAAGGTACCTTAACACTGTTGAAACTACTGAATTTGTAGTTTACAAAGTATGCAGGGTTTTGTTTTTTACAAATCCATTATCAGCATGTTTCATTGATTTTTTAAGAACACATCTAAAGATACATACTATTTTATTATGAAACGCGACACATTAGAACCAAAACAGTACCTAAAATAATTAAGTGGAGTCAGAGACCATAAACTCCTGATTTTATTACTTTAGACACTTAAATTGAGAGAAAATTGTGACACTCAAGGAAAATACTCAACCCAACCCAATAACATATAGTTCAGTGCATGTCTTCATAAAGAAAAAAAAAATGAACAACCCATTTCAGGTAATTCATCAATTGTGCATATATGACACCCAGCGGGCTGAAATACCAATCACTCAGAGCTTTGGTGGTGGGGGCTGTGATGCCCTGACAGTGCATAACATTTTGGTAGTTTACGCAGTTAAATCATCCCATTATTTTCAAACTGGACTTTTGCAGCTTGATATGCAGATATAGATTTGTGGTATTTAAAACACTGATACAGTGGTGCTTGGAAATTTGTGATCCCTTTGGAAATATTACTTCGAATATGATCAAATGTTTTAACCAAATCATAAAATATATACACATAAGTGAATATTATTCAAACAAGACAAAAACGATGCACTTCTTCATTTATTAATGGAAATTTGTCTAACCTTAAATAATGATGTGGTGCAGAAGTATATGACCCATTTTACACCATTTACAGTAACTTTTTATCAGCGGCACTAATATGACTGATTTAAAAATCAGATTGTTATAGGTCATAGTTATGGAAACAGAGATAATTCCAAAGGGTTCACAAACTTTGAGTACCTTTGTATATTTATTGCAAATATATTTTTTATATAATAAACAGATTCATTTTTCAACAATAAAATTATATATTATCTATTTGACATGCTCTTTAAATAAACGTATATGATTTCAATGTGAAAATTCTTGTATTGCTTGGTCCATGAGAATTTTGGGACCGAAATATTGGGTCAGGACCAGAAATGTTAAGATACTACCCTAACATAACATGCAACAAAGATAGAAAATGGTTTTACAATAGGATGGTATAAATAAACAGATAGGGGACAACTTGTGTATTTTTCCTCAACAAATTTTAAAGCTATCTATATGTAAGGTGCTTTTCTGTCTTGGAATATCTTTTATAATAAAGAACACACTGCTCTTATAGACTGGCAGGGTGATGTAATGTCAGTCTGATGCAAAATAGCAGGAAAAAAATAGTAAGAAAATGAGGAATGGCACAAACAGAGAAGAGAATGGTAAACTGGCCTTGCTATACACTTAGCGCACTGCTATAACAAACTCTGCTTACACAGACCTACATTGCATACAAAACACACCACAACAAGGCAACCAGCTTGTCCTTCATCGGGTCTACCTCTTACAGACAGATGTAGAGGTGATTAAACTGAAACACATATTATAAATGAAGTCAAAGTGTAGTTAGGAGGCAAAATTAACTTAATTTTAGTGCAGTGAAATGACAAAGAGTGACAGGCACACTACTGTTTCACATTTCACAAACCTACGAGTAGCAGCTTGAGGTTTCAAGTGGCCTTAACGCCGGCAGAGAGAATATAGCATCGAGAAAACTTGTAACAGACAAAGGATCAACCTCCATATTTAGAACTAAAGGTTTTTATAGGTAACCAACTGAATCCACCAAACCGGTTTTATTTAAAACAGTAAGGTCTAGTGTTGGCCAGACAGAGATACCCTGTTAAATAACACAGTATGAATTATATTATTGTCACAGTTAATTATAAGTCTACCTCTCTGATTTTTGGAGACTGTACATTGTACATATTTTATAATATAATATATATGGTAAACATAATATTTTTTAAAGTACATAGAAATATCAGCTAATATAACAGCACCATCGTCGTTTTCTGTCTTACGTTTGTCAAAATAATGTTTTCGTCACCATTATTTAGGTTTAGCTGTAAGCATGATATGTCAAAAATTGTTGTTAACTGAAAGTGCAAAGTAAAAATACCTCACAAACAAAAGGTTGATCGTGGATCAACAACCAAAACCAGACCTGTTGTGGATATTCTAGCGTAGTCACTGACATATCAGAACCAAGATCACTGGACTATAGCCAAACAGTCTCAACTGTCAGAGGAGGAGAGAGAGCTGTCAGGCAATACCCAGACAGTAAGGCATTCTGGAAAGGTCGAGCAGCCTCTGGCTGACCAGCTTTATTTCATTTTCTCCCTTCTTTTTACTGGCATGTTAATAATAAAGTCTTTATTCATAAAATCTTTACTACTGTTGTGGCTGTTCAAGGGGCACACCGAGCTTGTCGTAGATCTCCTTCAGCAGCAGAAGAGCTGTGTCCTCTGATTCCCTAACAGGCAGACAAAGAAAGAGACAGTGAAAGATAGTAAAAAAATGAAAGTCAGGAATCTAAATTATAAGGAGGAAATCAGGCAGATAAAGGCTAAATGCTGCAGTTTAACCCTCCTCTGTGAAGGCATGCACTGATTACCAGTAACACAGATGGGACTGGATGGCAAACAGGTATTCGTTGAAGCTTTCAATGGGTTTTTCCTGAAGTACATAGTCGATCCTTCGTCCTCCATTTAGCATTCCCACTTTAATTTCTGGCTGTTCAGTCTGATCTGCTGGCACAGGGGTCTCTGTGTCCCCACAAACACCTGCAGTGACAAAAGAAAAATAAACCTAAGTGAAATGAACAAATGAACAGACCACAGACCAAAAAGAATTTATAGATTAGTGTGTATCTTTGCTCTGTAGGTCAATAAATCTCCCAGAACAGTGTCCTTCATCTACTCCAGAGATGAGTCAGTGAGTAACATAAGAGAGAATGGTTAGAGATATGGTTTGCTCAAAAACAATTGTAGGTTTGGATTTGCTGACCAATTAGTTTTTGTCTTGGACAAAAAAAGGTGGGAATTACCTGTCTATCACAGGATTATGCTATCTATTCATTTTTACAGTCAGTTCTGACAGCAGCTGCATTCCCTTTGGCCTATTTATTGATATGATAGAGTTAAGTATTCAATGTAGTGTAGGAAAGGGCAGGACGTGTACATGCATGCAGATACTGTAGCCTACTGTATGCACGCACTGATACCTGCTACCGATGAATGATCTTACTTGCCGGTTTGGCACCAGCCAATGGCATAGCACTGATCCTATGCTGCTAGTGTTATTTGTTCAGCTCATTCCAGAGTGCCCTGGGCCAGTGACTGAAGTGGCTTCTGATGTTGACAATCAGCAAAGCAGTCAAAGAATTCAACCAATCAGAAATGACAGCAGGAGTGGAAAGAAAAGGCCTGAGGGTGTGTCAGTAAATTAAACTTTGAGGTGAAGATTATATATTGAGCATTAGTAGTGTTCTCATGCATGAAATAGGAGGAGAGAAAGAGCATTCAGAGCCTGCAGCAAAGGATTACATAAAATTCACTGTTAGGGAGATAATATGCCAAAGTAAACCATAGTAACTGAGCGCAAAGTTTTTTTAATAATACTTAAAATTATGTTATTAAATGTTCTCATATTTTTGTGTGGATTATGGACATAATCCGTTTGAAGACCTAGAAATTAATGATAACACACTGTATAATTGATAGTTTATCAAAGGTTCGTAAGTTTTCATTGAAGTTCTGAGAGAAAAGTAGGTGATCATGAACTAGATCTTGAAGTGGTTGGTGAGTTATTAAAAACTATCTTAGAACTTATGTTCATGAGGGGCCCTGGGTCACTCCAGTATTTTAGCCCCAAAATCCACACTTTTCTCTTCCCTCTTAGCAGGAACAGTGACTGCTGCTGAGGCTAAGGTTCAAGGTGATAAGGGTTAAGAGAAGTAGGAGGAATGACCAGGTAATGTAAAAGAAGGGAGGAGAGGGTGGAAACATGGCAGAGAGATGTGAGGAATATTAGGAGACACGGTTAGACACACTCTTGTGCACATTCATACAATCTCCCAATATTCACAAAGGCACAAAGCCAAACAAAAGAGCTTTTTCTACCCGTGTTGTCTTGTTTTCTCTCTGTTGTGGTTTCTCCTTCCTCCAGTGGGGGCAGTGCTGCAACAGGCAGTCTGGAAAAGGACTGCCATGCTGTCCGTAAGGATCCCAGTACATTGTTCTTCAAATCCATGCTCATACGGGTCAAGCTCTCCTTTAGTTCTATAAGACGAAGAGAAAGAAAGATTATCCATCCATCTATACATCAGTTATCCGTACCTGCTTATCCAGTTTAGGGTCACATTGGGAGTGGAGCCTATCCTAGCTGTCATGGGCAAAAGGCAGGGTACAATCTGGACAGGTTGGCAGTTTATTTCACGGAGAAGACAGAGAGATGTACACAGACAGACAGAAACTCACAAGACATGCCTTAACGAAACAGGCATGTCTTTGGACTTTGAGAGGAAATTAGAGTGAAAGAAAGATGATCAAAAGCAAAAGCTTGTATCTCAGAACTGTTCAAAAAAAAAAAAAACGTAAAGACAAACAAAGTTCTACCCAGGTGCATCCTCTTGCGGCCTTTATGGTGAGGTATTAGCATGGGCTCCAGATCCACCTCTGACACAATCATGGGCTCAATTCGATAGGCCACAGGGTCATACTACACAACAATAAGGGAGAAAGGATGAACACGAGTTAAAACAGATCACCGGTTTCATTGTGTAACAAGAAGAATTTAAGAAATGTTTAGAAAAAATACCTATTTTTCATTAGTTATTTTAATTTTAGTCTCAAAATGTGGTAGTAATTACTGAATTGCATTCACACAAGGTAATCAAATCTCTCTTTTTCTACATGAGTGACAAAAAAAGCTGGTGTAATCATTTTTGGGGCTAAGGACAGGGTGTCTGGACAGATGCAGACAATGCAGTTGCTCACTGGGTGGTAGATGTTGTAAAAGCTCCTGCAGGTTGGGAAGCTGTAGTTCGGATCGATGCGTTTAAGTCCACGAACCGTCAAGAACATCCCGATGGGAGAGCCAAATGCAAAAAACGTCTGTGGGCGGAATGCTAACTGTGGGTAATCGATTGATACCTGGGAAGAGAAGGTGGTGTCGGGAAATCATGTATTATATAATTTGTTGCATGTTGTGATTATTGTTTTTTTAGGAAGACAAAGAGGTTTTAGGAATTGAATTAAGACAATAATATCTCTATAAAAAAATGTCTCTTTTTGGGATATCTGAAAACATGAAACAAGCATTTGTGGAAGTAAATGGGAGGTAAATGCCAATGAATATGACAGAAAGTATGGAGCAGACCAGGGAGCCAACCACTCAAACAGGACTGGATGAACACAAACACAGAATGTGGTACTGGGCTCTACAACTCATTAGGGACAAACATGGTTGCCTTGATCACAGCATAATATGACTCAACCACGGAATCCCTGTGGCTCATAAACAGTTACAATAAATCAGTGCCTGAAATTTTCCCTGACTGGACTGGAGTACATGTGAAGAAAAACTCCAGGAACAGTGAAATCAAACAGAGCAAAGAATGAAGGCCTGAGAGCATGGGGACACCATGTGAGACACACCTGTCCCTTGGCTATGCTTCCATTGGTCTGTCCAGGCAAGCAGGAGGGGGAGAGCAGCAGGAAGGTGATGCATCAAAGCTTTCAGCTACCAGCGTTACCAAACACAAACTAAAATGTGTCTGTATGCATGTGTTCTACCTGTCCGATGCCCACGTCAAAGTATTCATAGTCTACAGCACTGGTGACCGACTGCACCCTGTGAAACTGAGACTGCTGCGTTGTTTGTCCTGAAGACTGGTTATCGTCATAATCACTGTTCAAGGGATCTTGAGGCTGAACTTGCAACCCTGGTGCCAGATGCAGTGCCCCCATTTTACAATCCTATTTAGGTTAAGAAATAAAAAAATGTTATAAAAAGTGTACTTGAAAAAGAACAGGATCCCCAACCAAGAACTGTTGTTTACAGTTGTCTTAGACAGTTCAGATGTTAAAAGTGTAGATTGCTTTGTGGTTTTATTGTGAGCACTGAAGGCATTATGATGTAAATGTTTGCTAGATACATTTTATCCAAACACAGTCCAGATATAAGGCTTATAGTAAAGGAGGCTATATATATAGTCAGTAGCCAGTCAATGAAATATTATTTTTAAGGGAAAAGTATTCAGTTTTAAAATACAGGCCAGCTGTATCTGACCTCTGGAAGCCACTTCTTCCTCATGTAGTTCAGGATCTTCTTCCTAGGTCCAAGTGGAATTCCTAAATCTTTGAGATCACTGTCATGGCAAAGAGCCTTAAAGAAAAGAAACATTTATTTATGAATTACAATTCTAAACATCCATACATATTTGAGTGTCTGTGTATGTATTTACCAGTGATTCCAAGTCAACGTTCTCTCCCTGCAGTGTACCCAGGTATTGCTGTAGTCCCAGTCTAGTTAGAATCTGCTCTAGTGTTTCACAGTTCAGATGGCTGCCCTCCCCAAAGCCCACCTTAAACACAGAGAGGTACATAATAAAATAAAAACCATCTTTTTATCAGTATACTAATGCTGTCTGAGACTATTAATCTCTTGGTACCCCCTCTCTGACTTCTGATCCAGTCCTCTGATTGGTTAGCAGGTCAAACAGAATCAGGGAACCTGAGACAGAAGATAAAGCAGAAGAGTTGAAACCCCACATTTTTTGTTACATTTATTTCTGACTGTGTATGAAATTCTGTGTGTGTGCAGCTCTAACCCAGGCTGTGCCCTACAACTGAAACCGCTCCGCTGAATTCTGGGTGTCGCTGTTTAAAGAGTGTGTGCAGCCTGTTAATCTCTGAGGCCACTGTGTCCACTATTGTCTGGCAGTAGGTAGGGCTGTTATAGAAAAACAGGTCCAGCAGAGTGTCATTGGTAAAATGTCTCAGCCTGCTAATACTGGGGAGAGTAATCCTCTGGATATCCCTGAAGAGTGTGGAAGAAATAAAAAAACAGGTGGTGAGAATATAACAAATTTCAGCAAGTTATACGGGCCTAAATTACTCACTGTCCTATGCAACAGAGGAAGCGTGTTGTCCACTCTCTGTCCCCATTTATACTTACTCATCAACACCAGTAGCATCCCCATGTAGAGCACTGTGCCAGTTGACTGGGAGGAATTCCA
Organism: Channa striata; assembly: GCA_033026295.1. NCBI lineage: Eukaryota > Metazoa > Chordata > Actinopteri > Anabantiformes > Channidae > Channa > Channa striata. Next base: position 7,245,833 of record CM065178.1, read on the forward strand.
CTCTGCCAACCTGACCATTCTGCTGAGCACGCTTGTAGTGAGAGGCCAGGAGGGATAGTGAAGCACTCCTGAAATCATTTACTGGAGAGGGAGAAGATGACATGAAACTATAAATGCATCATGCAGTGTGTATACATACACTCACAAACACAAACACACACACACACACTTACCACACTGTATAATAGATCTGAAACGTAAATCACATGCAGGACCAATGCCATGCACCATAAAAACAAGGTGGTCCACCTTCTCTGGTTCACCTGCAAAAAAAACACAAGAAACGTTAAAAAGGGTTGACATTAAGAAATGTTTCCATAAACCTGCTTTTAATCCAGTATTACTGCTTCAGTACACCCAAACACACACCATCAGATATTTCAACAGCGATGTTGTCTACTCCCCTCTTGACTGTTCGAGGTCGGGTATGCTCTGAGGGGGAGGACACCCACTCATCCTGTAAGCCTATTGGCTGATAGTGCATTATCAGCTGAGTAAAGAGCAGGGAAGTGGAAAAGACGAGGATTTGAGAGACAAAAACAACAACATTTTAATTAAAATATTCAGTTGTGATGTGGTTTTGTCATTTAACTGTAGTGCACATAGTGATATCTTTAGAGCAACCCTTACTTTGGGATTGTGCAAGATCACAGTCTCTCCAGTGGGAAACTCTAGTTTCCTCTTCCATTCATCCAGAGTCACTGCTATCATATAGGCCTCCTAAAAAGATTTGAGGGTGAGTGAGGGAGGAATCACAGTTAAAACATATGTAAAGCATAATCAACGATCATAGTACATTAAAAAGAGATTCAGAGGCCATATGAATGAGCAATGTGTCAGACTACCTCTAAACTTTTGCTGAAGTCCTCAGGATAAGGCATAAATCTGGTGTCTTTATCTCCTTTGTAAAACCAGGTACAGCGGCGAACTTCAGTGGGACCTTGCTCCCAGTACACAGCGTAGCGTTTTCGCTCCTTAACACGTACATCATACCGCTCTCCATCTACAGCTACCACCACCTCCTTATTACCTTCTTGCGCTGGAAAGTAAAAACACAGAAAAACAAAAAAATGGTGTACTTTTACTTTATTTCTTCATTGATTTTAGATTTTTCAGAAACATAAACTGAAACTGTCTTGCTTTGTGGAGATTTTTTTAATCAAAGAGAAACAGAGGAACTTTGAGGACCTGCTTTTTCAGCTTTTAAAGTTAAAGAGAATTAGGAGACATCTTTCAGAGAGCTGAACATTTCTTGACTTTTCACTGGTTTCTCTTGCGGAGGATACCTGAATAGTACTTGGATTGCAGTTGTTTCTTCAAACAATAGCTGGACTTCCTCTAAATATTATCTGATTGTTTATCTTCCTCTTAGCTTGTCTCTGTGCTAATGTAAAATGGGATGTTCCTCTTGGTAATTACATTGATCAAGAGTGCTATGTATAACACATTGGTTTTTGTAGGAATTACACATTTGAGGTGGTGTGTAAATTTGAGTTTTAGAGGTGCTGTTTGGTCAATTTTATAATTTCTCTACAGATTCAAGCACTTCCTTTCTCTGTTTCTAGTCGTTATGCCAAGCTGTATCATCAGATTTACTGTGCAGTGGCAATATTCCTCTAAAATGTCAAACTAGTCATGTAATATTCATATTGTTTTGAAAGGCCGGTATCACAAGGGGTCACAAGGGGTTACTGCGAAAATCAACACAGTATTGTTCATCTACAGTAAAGTGGTTTATCTAAGGCCCCCAATTTCAACTTGCTGTTAAACTGCAAGTACTGGTGGTTAGTTAGGAAAGTCAACTGACTTACTGGTCAGAGTTGGCGACAGTAACTGTTCATTACAATCTCACTCTTTTCCTACCTTTTAACATAACAACACTGAAGACCCATTTACACTAAATGTACATGTACATTATATAAAGTACAATATATAATGCACACACATGGATATGCTTACCAGTGTTGTAGGCATGTTCAAGTTTGTCAGAGTCTTCTCTGCTGAAAGGAAGCCAAGAGGTCATGTCATCAGCACGTCGACAGAAGAACCAGTGAGGCTGAACTTCTTGGTAAGGAGCTGGAACTGACTCCATCTCTAGCATCTCAAAGGAAGATGTAGATGAAGGAGAGGCTTCATCCACCACTAAGACCTGGAAGAAAATGCCAGCATAATCAAGATGTTAAAGCAATATTTCTTCTTGGTGCCTGGAATGCTGCACACTGACTAAAAGCAACTAAGTTTTCCTTCATTGGAGCAGTCCACCATTCAACACTGTAGGATCCCAAATATAGAAGTCTGAGCTCACTCTGTGCCCTTCCATTTAGCTCCTATCATAGAACCTGAGACCGTCAGACAAAGCAAATGGCAGTGAAACAGGAAGGGATCAGGCGTTCTATTGACCAGACATACAAAGCTCTCCTTTATTGTTTTTTCCTCAACAAAATATCCCTTGTCTCTTTGTCTCTCTACAACAGATACACAAATTGCAAATAACCTTTTTCTACAGAATTACAAAAATGCTGTCAACAAAATATTTGATACTCTACTGCTATTGTTTCTGTGCACTGGAATGAAGAGAGCCTGCCACTGCTTGACACAATGATAAAAAGCCAAATTACACACTGTTGCCAGCAATCAGATTTTCAGTGTTATATGCACGATAGAGAATAAACTGGAATCTAAAGGGCACACCCTTCCTAAGAATACAATGTTGTTTATCTCCTAGCACTGCACACCAGGCGTGTGAATAGATTTTTTACTGCATGGTCTTAATATAATGATCAAGGTGTCATGTTTGTTGTATATCAATCTTAGAGCGCAGTCATTCATGTTTATGTGAAACAGGGTGAGAATAATTTGCTACGGGTCATAAAATGACCTGTTTTCTTTATTTCACACAGAGTTTAATCTGAGTGAACTTTGACCTGTAAAATCACAAGGTTCTCCTGTGTCCAGCTGGTTTAAGAGAGGACTTAAGACTGACCACTTATTGAGGAAATAAAGTATATTCTTGTTGCCTAACTGCACTGAAAAAGAATACAAGCAGCCGAGAAAAAAGGGCAGCTGTTTGGCTTTAGTAAGTATGAGGACAATGACAGAAACCGACATATTTAACACAATTTTTTTGAGTTGTTGGTTACCCAATAGCCACGCTATTTCCTGCAGACTATATTCACAACCCTCTTCACTCAATTAATTCCACAGCCGCAGTTTTTTTTATTTTCTGCCACACATGTAACCATTTATTATTAATAGAAATACCCATTAGTCTCCACTTTAATCCAAGTCCCTTAAGCAATTGTAATTACTTTTTGGGTTACTGTGAAGTAAAACTTTGAGAGGTCTGGTATTTTCTTTTGTTCAGAAACATACATTAAAATCCAACTGTTGTAATACAATAACTGATACAATCTTTGTGAGATCATCAGCTAAACATGCCAGTAATCCACCATAACCTTAATCCTAATCATGCATTTCTTGAGAAAGAACTATGAAAAACAACACAGTTACACCCATCAACAAAATGACACATGCACCCTCACCTGATCCCCAGGTGTTTTCCCTGTTGCCACAGACTCAGCCGACATGTCACACGGGTCTTGCGTGTTGACGGCTGGGGTGGTCTGAGAGAGACCCCCCTCTTCAGCAGGACTGAAGGACATGAACCCAAGACCTGGTTTCAGCCCTGCCTCTGAACTGAGGAGGGGCAAGAGGGCTGACCACACAAACACAGCACCTGCAACAACCCAACTGCACATAGATTTATTGTTATACAGCTTATAGGCTGACAAACCAGAAAGAGACTTTAATGATGTCAAAGTGTAGTTCACTTTCACTGGAGCCTAAGGTGACATGAGACATTAGTGAAGTCCACGTCCCGGCTCCGTATAAACAGTAGCATCTGTCCCACAGCCGCAGCGTCCAACTGACACACAACAATTAAGACACGCCGCGTTACACAACCAGTCAATGTAACGGGAGACCGTTACTTCGCTCAATGAGAGAACGTTAACTGATACGAATCACGCTAAGTTAGCTTGCGTCGGCTAATGTCGCAACGTTAGCGTTACGTTCTTAAAATAAAACCACCAGTGTTACCGGTTAGTCGGAGTGTGTTCGGTGTGTTCGGATGCTTTAAACACTTTCCAAAGAGAAGGGAACGTTAACGTTGGTAGAGGTTCATGCTAAGTTAGCTGAGTTATGACGGCTGCACAGTAAGTTAACGTTGGGACATCCATGTTAGCACCTCCGCGTTCACCTCCCGTTGGACGACATTATAACACTAGTTAAAGTCGTAAACACACTCACCGGCAACTTGACATTCAGGTTACGCCACGGATCTGGACTCGTCTTTTGACGCTAGCTCGGTCGGGCTGCTTCGGCTAGCCTCCTGTCAAACGGTGCCAGTAACGTTAAGGCGCTCTCGGAAATTTGGGGATTAGATAGGTTAGTAGGCAAGCGTTCAAGAATGACCGCACTGACGCCAAAATATTTGGTCAGAAATCCCACATTATCACAGAAGCGTTAATTATGGTGCATGAGTTGTCAAATCGTGGCGGTTATAAGGTGAATTAAGTGAAAGGAATTCAAATCCAATGGGAAACGTTAACAATAAATTCATAAACTCCTACTTGTTTCAGGTCCAAACTACACTGTAACACAAAGGGTACGTTAAATTTCTAAATACTGTATTGGCTTAAAAATACCTTTACACATTAACACATTTAAAATACATTTAACACATTCAACTCATATTTACGTGAAGCACTTTAAGGCAACATGAAACTATGTTCCGCCTATGTTCCGCCCACAGCAATAGGCGGAACCAAATATCAACGTGACGTCACGACCTCGAATGAACCATATTTATCATGTGTGTGTAAGTCATAAAGTGTTTTTCCCACATTCACTTACATGCTTTAATTCTGCATTGGATGGATGTTTTATCATAGCAGTGTTACGATATGAGAGAGCTGGTGAGACCTTAGCCCCCTTAGAAATGTTAAAATATATGGTCGCCACCGTATGAAACTGATAAATAACTACTAATTTTTCCAATACCATAGTAAATAATAAATTAATTCACAAAATCCAAGTCTAACACCCTGCATCTGATTATTCTAACTGTAACCTATGTGTGTAGCACTGAAGTACTAGTCAGTGTGCAAGACCTTATATAATCAGAGCATGTTATTTGTTATGCCAAGTGAATTATTTAAAAAATAATTATTAATTTGGGGCCACTCATTTATTTCCCACTAAATAATAAGCAGTTTATTTTTAGTATAATATTTAGAATTTAAGCTTGTCATAGCTTAACAGCATCTCTCTTTGCTTTGACAAGTTTTATATTAATATTTTGAGCAGATACCTGCTTGATATTCCTGTCTTTCCTCTGAGAGAAAAAGTGGGTGCTAACTTTCTCTGGTAGTGAGCTTGACTGCCATATTATAATACTGAGTCATTAGTAAAAGCCTGGTGTTTGTTTCATGGCATTCTAGTAATATTAAATATGCCCATGCGCTGCATAACCTAACCCTGAAATGCTAATGCTTGGTTTGGAATGAAATATACTTAGGTATGTGTAAAATGTAAATGTTGAGGGTGTAGGCCTCTCAACAGCACATCACATCCACATCATGTGACCTACCCACACCCATTTGAGCCAGGTTAACAGTGTCATTGTTGCATTCTCAGCTTAATACTGGCCTATCAGTTAGCAATGTAATGTAAACTTCATAAATGCTGTTCAGCTTCATCTCTTATCTGAGGCCTCTGAGGTAACCAGGATTTTGATGAGTGATAATCTACTCAGACCAATAACGTAACATAGGATGCAACCATCAGCACAGTCTTGACCTTGGAATCGAGGAATATTTTTTAGATTTAAAAAGAAGGCAAACTGTAGTTATGTCCTTTTTGTTACTGGTAGAACATGTGTACGCACACGCACTAAATTAACTCCAACATCTGTAACATGAAATGTGTCATATCAGAAGCAGCGTGGTTGGCACAGTGGGATCAAACTACTGCCAAACACACTGTGTGCTTAATTCCCACCTCTCCCCCAGGGCTTATAGGAGAGGGGAGGTGGAGGGGAGGAGTGAAACATAAAGGGGAAGGAAGAGTGAGCAGCGCTACAACGCATAGACACACCCAGGCCAACAAAGTGTGAGAGACACTCCAAAGTAATGAGCCAGTGTGGAGCAATAAGAGGGTGTGGTTTTGGTACACAGGGAGAACAGATAAGCTGCGTTTGCCTCGTAAAAAAGGGGCAGGAGTCACAATCCTGAACAGACTGTCGCTTCCTTCACTCCTCTGGGCTCACAAACAATCCAGCTGCACACTTTCACTCACCCTCTGCCTCTTGTCTACATTCTTCCAGCAGTTTGAAGCGAGAGTTCGAGGGGAAGCAGCTTTCAGCACAGAGAAGTGAAAACACACCAGGACAGCTGTAGAAAAACAGCAAGACGCAGCCATGAAGGACAAAGTGAGGAGAGGAGGAGGAGGAAGAAATCAGGCCAAGACTGGTGAGAAATCCCTGCAATGTGTTTTTTTTTTTGTTCTTTCTCGGCTCTTCTCTGTCTCTGGATCTCTTTTCTACTTTTCTCTCCCTTGTCTTTTTCGTCTGGTGCTTCCCTCACTGGAGAATGTGAGGAGGGTGGGAGATTTAGCACGGCACTGCTGCTCTAACCATGGCCACTGCTAATCTAAGCTTTACTAACGTTTGACCACTTGGAGAACTTTTTGGTAAATTTCACATTTCACACAGGCATCTTAAAGTGTTACACCACTGAGTATGTCTACAACTAAACTCTACAGGTAAAACTGTAACTGTAAGAGGGACAAAGAGTGGACTGTATTTTAACAGCAGGAGAAGTGGGAAAGCTTCTCTTGCTTGAATTAAACCTCATCTTTTAAGCTACAACAGCTGTATGTACTTGATCTGATTCTTTTGCCGCAGTCAAGTAGGCCTCTTAACTTCTTTTAAACTTTGCCACTCCCCTCTCGCAGAACAGATTGACTTTATCAAGGTAGAGTATGTGTTGGCCTATCTCCAGATAAGATTCCCCTGAGGTGTCCCCCCCCCCCCCCCAAAAAAAAAGACATAAGCATTATGATTGACAGGTTACATCTTTTCCACCAACTCATTTGAATGTGTCAGACACCTTTTATTGGTACTATAGTTCTATGTCTTACATACATTAGATTTAGAAAAGGAATTCTCTCTGCTCGGTGATGCATGGTACAAACCAGCTTTACAAATCAGTGCCAAAATAAGCTTGTCAGGAGTGAAGACTTTGTCATTTTCTGTAGTAGTAGTATGTCAGCAGCTCCAACAAAAAGAGTCTGATGGCTCGAAGTTTAGTGAGAGGAAGGACCTTCTTCCAGCCAATCGCAGAGAAGTTTTTTATTTTTTTTTATTTTTTTATTCTTTTTTTTGGGTTCTTTCCAGTGGTAAAGTACTACCAGATTGACAGAACTGCAGAAGAACTGCAAAACCATCTACCGTTTTCAGAATTGGGTGCTAAGTGAGTTTTCAAATTTTCTGTGAACATGCCAAAGGCGTTGTATAAACAATATGAGTATCTATCATGCAAGAAAGTACATTTTAATGCTGAGCACCAGCGTTGTTGGTTTGTGTTTTAGCATTCTGCTGTCTAAACATGCCAGTACTGGGTGTGGCTGTCCCTTCACCCTGAGATGACATGTGGGCCAGTAGGCAAATTCAACAGGTTTAGTCACACTGCAGGTTGAGGAACACGCTGGGTCCTGCTTTCCCTCTGGTTCTGCATGTGTGTGTGAGTGTGTGAAAAGGCAGACACACCCCACTTTCCATTTCTTTGATTTTTTTTTTTTTTCTTGCATAAATTCTCGCTCAGCCTCGGGCAGTCACACACATACAGACTCTTTAGACCAGTGCATGGTCATTTTTGTGGAGATAAGTGTTTTTGTTTGACTCTACAGTAAGAACAGAATGAGAAATTGAATCTAAATAAGTGAAAATTATATTTCATTTAATGAGCTATTCAGGCGTCTTCTGTAACAGTTGAAGTCTTTTCAGGTACACAGTGAGTTGGAAATTCTCCAATCATGTAATGAGTAAAAAACAGGAAACATCCCAAATAACATGCTTGTCCTTTAGTTGAAGTGATTATCCGCAGTAAGGTTTGTTTCTCCTCAAACAGATGCAATCATCCAAGCTGGGGGAAAGGATGTTGTTGGCGTTAAGCAGGATGAAGACGCATCATTTCCTGTGAAGATTCAGGGAGCAGGAGTGGAGCAATTTGAGCTGCAGGTATTAAAAAAAAATTGGTTTATTTCAAAATTATTATTCTTAATAAAAGAAGTTTTTAAGGATAAGTCTATTTGTACAACATATATAATTAATTTACATTATATAAATTGAAAATGTTCTGTCTGTGATTTGTAGGTCTACGGATTTTGGCTTGTTCAAGATACTGTAATGACTCTGCTTGCAAGAGATGAAGTGTGTCCGCGCTCTAACCTGTCACTAGCACTAGCTGGTGCGACTCTGGATCCCCTCGCGGAACTACAAAGCTTCAAGGGCCTCAAACCAGGAGCCATCATTCGACTTGTAGAAGGTACCCTCAATCAATTAAATTTCTATTATATTTAAACTTTTTTTTTTCAAATCCTTTTTGCAATTATTTGAGGGCATATTTTAATTGTGCACTTCAGGTATGTTCAAAGCCTTTTGACTATTATGATTATTATGATTATGATTATTATTATTCAAACCATTTATCCTTTCAAGTGTCACATGGGACTTGATCCTATCCCATCTGTCATTAGACAAGAGGCAGGTTACACCTTGGACAGATCACCAGTCTTTCCTAAGGCCACACATAGATACAGAAAATCATTCACATTTACATTAATAGGCAATTTAGAGTCAACGATGTGGGAAAAACTGCAGCTAGTTGGGGGATCTGCTATAAACTAAAACTAAAATGATTTGTATTAAAAACAAACGTCTTTGTTCTGTGACACAAAGACGTTTTGGAGTGATCTTATCTCTATTCGTCATACCCATTGCCCTTTCCCTTTCACACACACTATAGTGTGTAAGCTCTAAGTAAATAGCTGACTCGCCTTTACTGAGTCATCATTACAAAGTTTATAATTGCACAGATTTAAAGTTGCAGTGGTTACTGTGTGTGCCAACTAATTAGTCTATGTGTCACCCTCCGGTTGTTCAAGTCCTGAAACAAACTGTCCAAAACCTTGTTAGTATGGACCCTGTAATATTTGTGTTTAGTAGAAATGGTGGAAAGGTTCAGTGATACATAATGTACTATTAGTATTTAACATTTAAACATAAAAACTTCTTTGTCTATGAAAAAATTAAGTGGCTCATAGCATCCTTTCTACTTTGTGCAGTATTTCCTAATAACAAGTTAATCAGACGTTTGCCAAATGATGATGATGATGATGATGATGTGGATGAGCCGAAATGTAACAGTGGTGCATCTCTTTCCAGAGCCCTACACCAACCACTCAGCCAGGCTTCATCTGACCCGTGTCCTGGAGCTGTTGAGAACCTCTGGACCTCAGGATGCACTTCGAGAAGGGCGATCACCAAGCGTACTGGAGACACTGACACATACAAATACATCAGGTATGCACAGCAACCACAGACCTTGGTAACAGAGACCCAAAATAGCAATCCGGCTCATGACGGAATGTCTTTTTGTTGTGCATGTAGACTCCAGTTTACCAAATGGAAAGAGCCTCAAACGATCTTTAAGTAGCACAAAGACAGAATCAACCAATCAAGATGGAGTTTCTCCTGAGTACCTCCTTCCTGGTTCTTCTGAAAGACCACTCATGGCCTTGCTCCCACATAGTGCCCAACCAGAGGCAAGTAAATATTTAGAATCACTTTGGATTTAAATATTTTAGCTTGTGCACACACTATGGCTGTAGCTCAGCTGGTAGACTGGTTGTCCACCACAGCATGAGTGGTTCTTCTGGTCACTGTTTACTACATGTCAAAATGTCCTTGGGCAAGACAACCCAAGTTGTTCTTGCCGGTTCAAGCAAGTACCTTGCAATGCAGCTGCTGTCATTGGTATGTGAATGGGTAAATGTGAAGAGCACTTCATTAACCATTTGCTTTTTATTTGTCTCAGCAGACACGCAGTTACTTGAGAGACTTGTCACTTAGCTGTTGGAACCCACCTCCAGGACACAGGAAGCTACAGGGAGACTTCATGTACATCACTGTTGTGACGCTGGAGGGGCGACGTTATGACATCACATCATGTCCAAAGGGTTTCTTCCTCAATAAGTAAAGAAACCCATCAAATTCAAAATTCATCTAATTTGTTCAGTTTTTTTATCTGATTTTTTTTGTACAAATGACAACAAATAATTTAACTTAAAGTCAGATATTTTTTTTTAAATAGAAATTCTTCTCCCTGCTTTATCTCAGGTCTACAGAAGATATGTTTGATCCTCGTCCTGCTCAGTCTTCACCAGTTTATCACTGTTTTACTGACCTGCTCTGTCACATCAGCACTGCCTTCAAGGAAAGTTTTGCCACACTTAAAAGCAGGTAACACTATTACCTATACATGAAAAATGCACTAATACTGCAATACTATGCCACAAGCAATTCAAAGAACGCTGTAAAATATTGCATTCCAATTACTGTAAGTGAAGTAGATTTTGAGTAATGCAGCTTGTTCCCTTCCTACCGTTAGAACTCAGCTGCCACCAGTGGAGGCAATGCCTACTCCTTACCACACACTGAGCTGGCTCGGCCCTCCGTGTGCATCTCGCACCCACAAAAACACCTTTAGCAGACTGGGAGTGGATGAACAAGCAGCAGCACAGGTAACTTAGAAAAGAGGAGAATTCATTGGCACTAGGTTTCTGTCAGTGGTTATTCTGAGTAAAGCTCTGTATTTCACTTAATTGTATTTTTAATATATAGGTCCAGGATTGGAATGAGGAGTTGCAAACAGCCCATGATCTCCCACAAGGAAGTCTGGAGGAGAGGCTGCAGAGAGGCAGAACTCTGCTCCAGGTAAACATAAAATATGTAATTTAGCTAAGAACAGCAGTTCAAGACTGAAATCATCTGATTTATATTGTTTGTTCATTAAATTTCTCCTTCCCTATCTTTGTTCGTGTGTTTTCTCAGGTAAATAGTGCATTTGTGAGGGCTGTCATGAAGGGAGCAGAGACTGTTGCTGATGGCTTTGCTGAGCCAGTGAACGGAAACCCAGAAGACCCAGCTTTCCTGTGGGGTGGCCTGTACCTGAGCCAGGGTGCAACAAGCCCAATGTTTGGGGGGGAAAGGGGCCGTAGGTAAGAACATCACCTACGAAAAATGTACGATAGATGTAAAGTTATTTTCACTTAATTATAACTTCTATAACTATAAAGGGTTCACAAAGTTCACAAATCTGGATCAAAAGATAACAGGGTTATCTCTTGGGCCAGGGTTTTTTTTCAACTCAGACTGTTGGACTGTTAGACTGTTGCTAATTATTTTATGTTCTGCTGTCAGGGCTGCTCAAAGGCTGGAACTTAAAGGAGTCCAAGCCTACACTGATCTACAGGGGATGGAGGGGCTGCATGTTCTACCTACAGCCATTGTAGACTACAGAGGGGTGCGGCTGTCTGCCCAGGGCCTGGCCCCAGGCTTGGAGGGCTCAGAGCAGGACCAGGAAGCCACTCCTGCATCAAGGTAGACATTTAGACACGTTTAAAAAAAAAAAAAAAAAAAAAGGTGGTGCCACCTATTGGACTGAATTGTGTTTGACAATTTCTGGGTCTTTTCCACTATTTGTATTCTTCTCATCTTCAGAGGTTTGCTCTATGGGGTAAATGCAGGACCCCAGGAGTCCCCACAACGCAGACAACTCCTAGCACTGTTGGCTCGCGCTGCCAAATCTCTTTGCATTCAGAGACATGTTGTTGTGGCACCCAAAGGTCACCAGGTCCCACTGTTTACCTCAGTGGATGCCCAGGGACTGTTGGGGGCTGATGGGAGGTTATACATACTGGATGTGTTCAGGACTTTCCCAGCTGACGCCAACTTCTGTGCAGACGAAGTGACAGAAATGCATGCAGTCACTGGAGAAGAGGTCTGTAGTAAAGCCTCCGAAGAGGACCAGGAGAAGAATAGTAGTGTTAAAGGTGGGCCGGAGAATTGTCACGCAGAGTCTGGGCTTTCAAAGAGCTTCTCTCATAACCTCTGTAGACTGAGGCCAGAGCTGGTACATGCCTTCATTCAGCACAAGTGAGTTGTACAGGAAATAAAAACACTTGCAGCTCAGTTTTAAAAGATCGTGTGTGATAGTTACCTTTGTCTTTTGCCTTCCTTAGACATTGCCAGTTCACTCAGCATGTCAAGGAAACACTGGATGAGAATGGAGGCTTTGAGGAATGTGCAACTGCTTGTAAGACGTGCTTTGCTGTGTCTAACTGAATTTCAGACATACTTGATGCATAAAGTACTTTCTCAGTTTGAAACTTAAACGTTTTTATTTTAACAGGTGATTCCCGAGCCACTAATGCAGTACGAGCTGCTTGTAAAGATGTGGGATCAGTTAGTGACACCATCTTTGAGATGCGGTTCAACCCAAATGTTTTCTCACCAGGTACGATGAGAAACAAACATGCACAGTTAGAGCTGTTGCTACAGAACACACCATGACAAGCTTCTTGTGCTTTGGGTTTAGGAGTGTTATTCCCTCCTAGTGAAAGTGCGGCAACAAAGCTACAGCAGAGGTTACTGAGAGAAGCTGCAGGTTTCATCATAACGCACCAGATACCAGCATTTGTAAGGGGATTCATTGTTTACATGCTACATATACATATCTACCCCAAACATGAAACACGTGGAGCATATGTATTTGCGTGTGTGTGCAGATTGAGTACTGTCTGCAAAGTAATGAGGCACCAATGGATGGAGCATCTCTAAAACAAACTCTGCACCAGAGAGGCATCAACCTCCGCTATCTGGGTCATGTGATCAAGGCCATCAACCAATCGGAAGACAAGGAGCGCCTGAGGCATATAACAGTATGTGTTATTTCCAAAATAGACAAACTTTAGTTGGTGTTTGGTGACATAACCACACTCCTAACTGCTTTCCAATTATATTTTTATGTCTTCACCAGAGGTCTGTCATCTGTGAAATTTTTACCCGCTCAACAAGAAGAGTGTTCAACAGTTTCCTCCAGGTACTTGTAATTTTCTGTCATGAGCATAACTGTTCATTCCTATGTTTACACATTTCAAAGTTGGATGGGGAAATGGCAGCTGGTGTAGGGTAACACACACCAGAAATGAGCTGCAGTCTCTGGTTGTGGCTTTGCAGGGAGTGGATGTGCCTAGTCTTTCTGCAGCTGTCAGTCACTTCATCTGCTGCCTATTGGTTCATCACTTCACACCGACTCCAGTGGGGGAGGAGACCAAGAAGAAATCCAGGCGGCGTGGACGAGGAGCTAGTGCCTCTGACAGCACACCCTGGAGCACCCTGACAGGGGCCGAGCTGTGGAACCTGGTCTGCCAGGATGCTGTTGAAACATACAACATCTCCGACAGCCTCGGGTAAGGACACAGCCTTTGCTTGATCTGTGTTTAATTATGCAAGTGCTTAGTGTCATATCGGGATAATCGTTATGTTTTAGCTCTGGTCCCAACCACTTGGTGGAGCACTACGGCCTTCAGAAGCTATCTCTGCTCAGAGAGTTCTGTTTAAAGACTGGAGTGCAGGTAACGAATCTAAGATATGGATTCAGTGCATTATTGAAAATTTAAAATTAGCAAAACATATATTGGAGATGAGTTGTAATTCAGCTTGTTAATTCTACGTCTACACCAGCTGAGACTGAGAGACTACCTCTTTGACAACCAAAGTAAAACTCCCATTGGTCCAGACGACATCCTCAACATTTTCCCAATTGTTAAGCACATTCATATACCCACTGTGGATGCTTCGAAAGCACATCAAGCTGCCCAGAACTCCATTCACAAAGGTAGGTCACAAAAGTTGCGCAATCTTAAACAAATGCCTCTACCACAAGATCGTTTCCCTGTGACCTTTTTATATGTGATGCAAATGTTTTCAAATCTAAGTTTTAGAATCATTTCTGTGCAAAACTATTGTGTATTTCTTATCTCTAGGTCTGCTGGATCAGGCCCATGACCACCTAAAAGAAGCAGCCTACCTGTTTGGGAGAGTGTGTGATGACTTGCACCCTGAAGCCTGTTACTGCCACAGCCTGCTGGCCAGGGTGGCCTTTTTGCAGGGGAAGGCAGCTGAGGTAGGCTCACTTATGGTATCCATGAAAAAAAAATACTTCAGTTCCACTACATTATGAAATAAAACTGCTCTAGAATCTAATTGATTAGAGCAATAAATCTGGTATAAATCAGTAATATTGAATGCAGCTTACATGTTAAAGCATAAAGCAGCAATGTATACTACAAATACATATTGGTGAAAACACTAAAATATTATAATTGTGAATGCAGGACTGCGCTAGAAATGGTAGACTTTTCTCCTCTAATTTCAGGATTTACTCGTATAACCGTAAGCCTTATTACATTTTCATAGCCTTTGAAACTGGCCATTAATATATTTTATGACCAACTTCCTATGTTTCAAGGCTCGCAGCGTCCAGCTAAAAGCTGTAGTCATCAGTGAGCGGGTGCTTGGCTTTGACCATCCAAACACTATCCAGCAATACGTGAGTACAAATAGACTATGTACTTTGCCATGTCCTTTGTGCTCACAATATGATTATTATTTTTATTTTGCTTTATATAGGCTCTCTTAGGTGTTTATGTTTATGCTGGAGGGGAGACCATCCTGGCTCAGAAATGTCTGCTCAGAGCTCGCCTGCTATTGCTAACAGTTCATGGAGAGGACCATCCCTACACCGCAACACTGGATGTATGTTCCGGTATCTTAATAGTCACTCCATCCTTCCACCCCACTCCAGTCATCTCTTACAAATAAGGCATACTTTTTGTTTTCATTTTTTATCCACAGAGCTGTCTTGGATTAATGCTGACAGGAGATCAAGCGGGACAGTTCTTGAAGAATGCCCTTAGACTCAACATGTCCTTCTTTGGCCCAACATATCTGCAGACTGCACTCAAGTAAGCTGTTATTTATATTTACCCTGATATTGTGTTAAAAATATATATATGTGCAGGATGCTACCATTTGTTTGTTTCGGTCCTTTTTTTGACATTGCTGTTTTTGCATGGATTATTCTGTCCAGTCAGCACCTTTTAGCCCAGTGGATGTGCAGTAAAGGTGACTTCCGAGGTGCTATGACCCACGAGAAAGAGGCCTTCACTGCCTTTACCTCTTTGGTCAGTATATCTTTATATAAACAATCAGGTATGTGTGTTTGTGTGTTATGCTATATAAATTTTTTTTTTTCTCAGTTTGGAGAGGATCATCAACAGACACGCTACAGCAAAGAGTTTCTTAGCACTATAACCAAGCAAGCAGTGCAGGTGGAACGCCTCCTCAGACAGGCAGGGGCTGAGTGCACAGAGCAAACCGTCGAGGTACGTCCAGGACATCAGGTTGTCTTTGAAAACCTCAGATTATGTTGCATTAAAAGATATGTAATTGTTGGTTTCTGTCTCCCCTCTGTGCCTAGTGTCTGACTCCCACAGCTGACACCATTTTAGAGCAGATGGTTCTGCTGACTGGGATCAGGAAGATTACACAAAGGTAAACATCACTGATACACAGTAGTACTTGATATTCTCCACTTGAGGGGAGAAACATGCTAAAACTTGTTAAAGCAATGTCACGGTGGTTTTTAAGTAAAACTGGCCCCTGCTGCCTCTCTACAAACCAGTAATTGTGTGTTTTTTTTATAGTGACAGGTTCCAGGAATACAAGCAGAAACATCTGGAGCGAAAGGCAGCTGCTGCTAAAGAACTGGGATTTAAACTAACCTATGAACCTATCACTTTAGAGACGGAGAACAGAAGACAGAAAAGCTCAGATAAAGAGACAGGATGTGGGAAGGAAGTTGAGGATGAAGGAAGCCCTGCAGAGGGGAATATCAGCAAGAACCAACATGAACAGTCAGTGGAGAACAGTGCTGTAGTTTCAGCCAATAATCATGTGGTGCAGCAAGCTGAACAAAAGCAGCAGGAGAAGTCAGATAGAGAAGCTTCAGAGGGGAGTGACAGAGAAGCTTTGGATGCCAAGAAGATGGCAGCAAATGGAGAATCAGAGGTTAGGGTTGCAGGAGAAGAATCTGAGAACAGTCCACAAAATGGAGTAAAGAGCACAGCCAACGGGGAGATGAAAACTGAAGTTACATATGATGAAATGAAGTCAGATGGGAAAAATGGTGAAACAAATGGATCAGGGGTCATCACTGCTAACCCACCAGTCCTCAAGAGTAAAGGGACATGGGCGGATGTTGTTTCAAAAGCGAGCATAGTCAATGAAACAGGAGGCACAGATAGAGCAGTCAATGGGGTTGCATATCCAGTAAGTGCCAATGGAAGAGCTGAAGAGTGAACACATTTTTTAAGTAAGTGTTAAGACAAGTATTTCTAAATCACTGCTGTAAAATACAGCTCTTCCAGGATCCAAAGTGTAATTTTATACAGTGGAAAAGAGGAAGGAAATGATGTTTTTTACTATGTTCCTACTACTGATGCTGAGAAAGGACCATTCTGTTGAGTGTTATTTTTTAAATTTTTTTTCAACAATAAACGTCTTACTCTGGTGTATTAAACATGTACAATCGTTTTTTTGATACAGACACAAAAAGAATAAACATATTATTTACAATGCAAAAAGAAATTGAAAAGTTCCATGCGTCAGGAATAGAAATGTATTTTTTTTATTTGTGGAGTATCTCATACCTTATGTTTACTGAATTTTTGAAATTTAGAGAACACAACTAAAACTGTAAAATTGTCATTTTGTACAACCAAGTGTTTTCCATGTAATAACTTCAAATCACAACCCAAAATCTGCTTGTCATAATAAACCATATTCTTAAACACTTTTCTAATGTGGAAAAGCATGTTTTTGGAGTATTCCTTATTGGTGTGTTTTAACAATTTAAGTCTGGAGTTAAATGGCTTTCATTTAAAGATTTTAGTAGCTTCCTGTATTAAAAGTAGTGGTTCTCAAATCCACAATTGTGGCTCAGCTTGCTCAGCAACAAGATTCAAACCTCAGTTTGAGGCATGACTCATTTCTTAAGAAATTTTAACATTTGTATATAAACAGCAACAATGTTTTAAAAAGGCCAGTACAATCCACCTCCTGTCTCACCTCTGCGTTTCTCTCAGTATAATCTCCAGATCTGGGCAGTGTTGGTACTGTGGTTCTGGTGGCTCTGCCCAGGTGGAGTTTTCAAGTCTATTGAGGCTGTTTGTAGGGAATGTGATGACTGACGTGTCACTGAACACGTCAATTAAATGAGACGGACAAGGCAGCTGTTTCTCTTTACACACAGACACAGCCTGACTAATGTAGCTGTAATCCCGCTTGAACTCTCTCTCGATCGTCCTGTCGGTACAAAAGGAAAAAAACTCACTATATCTCAAATGCACATTCATATACAACGTAATCTCATTTATGAATGTATTTTACAAACCTGTCCCACATGCCACTGAAGCTGTTTCCAATGATTATCATTAGAGGAAGATGCAGTACACTCCAGTTCTTCCAAAGAAGGTTGTTGTACAGGGCTTTACCACAATGCATCAGGTAAAACAGTGTGGGTCTAGTTGTCAGGTACTTCCCCTCCTGCACAATACAGTGACATAAAATGCTGTGGACCCTGCAGTCACTGGGAGAATTACATTCACATTACATGTTAATGTTGCTCTAGATGATGACAAATACCGGGATAGAAAAACTGATTCATTTACTACTTCAAATATCAGAATCAAATCCTCAAAGTTGTCTGTAACATAACCTAAAAGGCCTTGGAACATAACAGTTGTGTAAAGTATTCATAATTTGTATTAAATAGTTGTAACATTCAAAACCAACGGCCCTGGTCTATTTATTTTTAGTAGTGTACATCTCTAAACATCACTAACCTCATTTTCTGTGAGTACAGTCAGACCCAGCTCCTCAAAACATCCCTCTCTCCAGAGGAGAATGCAGGGTCATAAACGTAGCAGTTTTTAGTGGAATCTAGAACAGAAGAGCAACAACACACAGTTTTGATGAGCAGGGTCCCGTGTAAGTGTTGCACATCTCACTGCGCTGATGAAACTGATCTCTGACCTGTCCTGCATCCAGCAGCAGCAGCAACATGGCAAGCTGATAGCGAGCTGAAACACAAGAAGAAAAGGGGCCAAGGCCATAACACACACATTGCAGATCTTCACATATTCGTCCATTCTCTTTATGGACCGTGAGATCCTCTTTGTCCTTATTGTCTGGAGGTGCTGAGAGGGATGTTGATCTTGCAACTAGCAGCTGCTCTGCGGAATAATTCGTAAAGTTCATCAGAATGCAAGGTAAATCATTCATAAGCTAAGCAACATGCGATAGCCCTTAACTAGACTAGTACCTACCTTTCCACTCTAGCCAAAACTCCTCACATAGTAGCTCAGACCTACATAGAGAGAGTAGACTGTGTTAAAGGGTTTTCATGGGGTTTGGAGACAAGCCTGCAGTGTTTTCACAGCCCCACAACATTTAAATGCTTCAGGATTTGCTGTTTAACTGAAATCACCTCCCTTAACTTACACTGTGTCTCTGATCCGTGCAACAGTTTTCCTGATGTCCACTTGCTCCTCGCAGCATTTTGAAGTTGAAGACAGTTGAAGGGACTTTGATTTGCGTCCAGCGCCTTTTCGTCTCCGGGCCACTTGCCACTCTTCACCTGGGTCCGACATCTACGCAAACACTGTGACCGATTAATGTGCGTATACAAAAAATTAATATTTATTGTCAAGGTGATCTTTTAACTGCCGCTTGGAGTTGACGAGTCTGTAACATCCGGGAATACTTTGAATGTAACACACGAATGTCCTCTTCCGGTGTTAAACTCATATTTGTATAAGGTTAAAAAAAATCATTTTGTCATATAGAAACTTCGCCATCCATCAGTTTGGAGTCACTAAACGATAAGGTCGGCACTATCATCTTTTAGACTCAGTGGAACATAACATAAAATAACATAACAATAACAACAACATGTTGTGAAAATATTCCTGAATTCAAAAATATCTTTGTGATTTTGTTTAAAATATATTTACCCTCTAAATTACCAAAAATATAAATATATATATATATAATTTTAGGAATAAATAATTTATTCTGTAAGCGAACATGTGGCCTTCTGTGGAAAAACGTGTTTCGGGGTACAACATTTAGCAGCACACCAGCAGTTACCGGAAGTAATGTTACTTGTGTTTTCGTGTGTAAAACGAAGAAGGCAGTTGGTGTTAGCTGGATTATCCTTCAATACCGTCACACTAGGAAGTATGCGTGTGTGATCTTCGGTTAGCGGAACAACTAAGAATTCCAGTAAGTCAGAAATAATATAGAAATATACTTTTTTTCACAGAACGTTTTTTATCTTAAGTGAGCAGTTTACATTGGGTTAGCTGCGATAGCTTTGCTAGCCTTAGTTCACGTTGTGTTTAATCCATAGCAGGAAAGTCAACGTTAACGGTATTTATATTTTAACATTTCCATAGCTAAATACTTAGTGAATCTAACGTTAGTTACGTAATTGTAGTTTGACAAAAAAATTCTGACTACTACGTTTCTTATCGGTCCTGTGCCAAAAAGTGGGCGCAGGTTCAATTCAACTTTATTTATATAACGCAACAGAAAACCTCCAGCACAAAAGAAGCAGCTCTTTGACAATCGAGATGTTATTTCAAATATTTGATATTATGGGCTAAACCAAACTTCCCCTATGAATATAAAGTCTAATCTTTATGTTTGATTGGCTTGTTGTGATTTTCAGAGATGTCCATGTCCCATCTGTATGGGCGGAGAGAGGAGGAAGAGGAGGAAGGTGTGGAGATTGAAAGTTTTGAGGTGACAGACTGGGACCTGGCTAATGAGTTTAACCCAGACCGCCGCAGACACAGGCAGACCAAGGAGCAGGCCACTTATGGTATCTGGGCTGATAGGGACTCAGATGAGGATGAGAGACCCAGCTTTGGAGGCAAAAGGTAAGGCATACATTATTATTGTTATTATTATTTTCATATTTAGTGTACCATTGTAGTATTTTAAGTGAAACTGTGTGTCCGATACAATTGATTTATTTATTCCTAGATCTAAAGACTACACAGCTCCAGTCAACTTTGTAAGTGCTGGTTTACGTAAGACTGCAGCTGAGGAGAAACAGCAGCAACAAAAGGGAGAAGGAGGGTCTGATTACTCAGATGAGGATGATGATGCTTCTTCAGCACCTCCTGCTCGTGCCACTGCACCCAAAACTCTCCAAATGGTAATATTTGTTGTGTGTCCCCTTGTTACCCACTTCAGTTTAATCTGTAACAAAACTATAAGAACAATGATGTGATACAGTAATTTACAAAAAATAAGTGTTGTTTATGGTAGGGTAAATTCCGTGGGAACCAGTCACAGAGGTTTGCAGGGGGCATACAGTCTGGACAAGCCATTGGTAGCTGGGAGAAGCACACAAAGGGAATTGGACAGAAACTTCTACAGAAGATGGGCTACCAGCCAGGCAAAGGTCTTGGCAAGAATGCACAAGGTGAGTCAGAGTAAGGATGCTTTAATATTAAAATGTTTACTCTTAATTAATTGTTAACATAATTTGATGTTGGTCTTTTATTACAGGTATTGTCAACCCAATTGAGGCAAAGGTTCGTAAGGGCAAAGGAGCAGTGGGTGCTTATGGCACTGAGCGAACACAGCAGAGTCTTCAGGATTTTCCTGTGGTCGACTCAGATGAGGAAGAGGAAAAGGTAGACCTTGACTAAAACTTCTTTGCCTTTCTTTTTACCTAAACCTGCTGTCTGCGTATGAAATAGCATGTGTATTATTTTAACATTCTCCATTTCTGTTTGTGAAGGAATTTCAGAAGGAGTTAGGCCAGTGGCGCAAGGATCCTGCAGGGGCTGTAGGAAAGAAAAAACCAAAGTACTCCTATAGAACCGTAGACGAGCTGAAAGCTAAAGGCAAATTGGCAGGGCATAGCACAGCTGCATCTGCTGGAGAGCTGGCACAGGTCAAGGTATGTTAGTAGAGACTCTTTCTGGAATGTCCTAGAGAGCTTTAGGACACCTGTAGATACAGTTCTTTTTTGAACATAAGCACATGCAGGCTTTGTTTTTCTTAACATCTCATTTGCCACATTCTATTTCCTGTGTCCAGGTAATCGATATGACTGGGAGAGAGCAGAAGGTATATTACAGTTATAGTCAGATGACCAACAAGCACAGTGTTCCAGATGAAGGTCCACCAAGCATGTCCACTCGGGATCAGAAGGGATCTGGCTTTGCTCTCCCTGAGCTTGAACATAACCTGCAGCTACTTATAGACCTTACAGAACAGGACATATTACAGGTATCAAGCGTGTCAGCCACCTAAGACATGTTTATGTTGTTTCTTCAAATTTTTATGTACTACCATGCTACTGTCATTTGTTTATTTTATATATTATGTTATTATACTTTATTACTCTTTCTGTTAGTCTGCCAGACGTCTACAGCATGAAAAAGATGTAGTTGTGTCATTGAGCCACGAGTCACAAGCGTTGCAGAGCAGATTAGATGCAGACCAAGACGTCATCCAGAGAATGGAGGCTGCACTTGCATTGGTGGAGCATTTTCCATCTGGGGAGACAGCACCTGGGGAAGGACCTACCCTGCAGGTGCATATACAGTGAACACACAAAACTAAAAGCCACATTTCTGATTACTTTTCATTATGAAATAAAACTTCAGTTTATTACTGTCTGCTGTATTCAGGTGGATAATTTTGGATGGTTTTGTTCCTCTTTGTTCAGGCGTGTGCCCGCATCTTTGAGACATTACAAACAGACTATTATGAAGAGTACAAGACAATGGGATTGGCAGAGCTGGCTGTGCCTGTGGTTCATCCATTACTCAAAGATAAACTTTGTTCTTGGGACCCACTAAAGGTATGTTTTTGCAGTTTTGTTTTTTACAGGTAGAAAAAATAACACATTGTCATTATTTGCTTTAATCACTAATTCTTAAAGTAGCAAGCCTGAAATGTTATTCCTCACTTTTTAGGATAGCACTTATTGTCTGGAAGACATTGGTCAGTGGAGAGCGATACTTGAATCTAGAGATCTGCATTCCAGTGGTCCAGATTCAAATATGGACCCTTACCACAGGTCATTTTAAAATACAAACAACAATAATTTGTGCTCACATATGTTAATTCCACTGATATTTAGTCAAATCCTCACCTCATGTGTTTATGAAATGTATTTTCTTTTTAGACTCCTGTGGGAAGTGTGGATTCCAGTAATGCGTTCCTGTGTGTCAGGCTGGCAGCCTCGCTTGGTTGGGCCGATGGTTGACTGCGTGGAAGTGTGGGCTCCACTTCTCCCCTTGTGGATCCTGGACCACTTGTTGGAACAGCTCATCTTACCCCGGTTACAGCGAGAGGTAGGACAAAGACACTATTTCCAATTAAATACACTTACTCGGATACTTTCAATAATTTCATATAATTTTCTAGTGGATAGTTTTTTTGTTTTTACATGTTGTAAAAGCCTTTTTCTTTCTGTTGTTTCCTGTGTGATAGGTTGATAACTGGAACCCTTTAACTGACACGGTGCCCATCCACTCTTGGATACACCCTTGGCTTCCTCTGCTCCAAACACGTCTAGAGCCTCTGTACCCACCAATCAGGAGCAAACTGTCCAATGCATTGCAACGGTGGCATCCTAGTGATGCTTCAGCCCGCCTCATCCTGCAGCCATGGAAAGATGTTTTCACACCAGGTGCATGGGAGGCCTTCATGGTGAAAAACATCATTCCTAAACTAGGTATGTCTTTCATTAGCGACATACTTGATGTACAACACTAAAACAAGAGAACATATCATTTTTTTGTTTGTTTTTGCTTTATGCTGTGGATATAAAGATCAAAACATAGACATCAGATGAAAGTTCA
Organism: Channa striata; assembly: GCA_033026295.1. NCBI lineage: Eukaryota > Metazoa > Chordata > Actinopteri > Anabantiformes > Channidae > Channa > Channa striata. The sequence goes on from CM065178.1 coordinate 7,268,972, forward strand.
GAATTTACACACTACGCTGTATTATTATTACACCTCAATATGTTAAAAGCCGTAGGAGAATCTTTTGTTATCGCATCTGTACTCAGGGGTGCCTTGTGACATTGCAAAAGATAAATTGTACTAAATGACTACACTTCAGTTTTAGCCTTTGGTTTACCTTTGAAGATTTTACTTTGTTGTTTAAAAAGGCTAGATCTACATGAAGACCAGAGAGATGTCAATGAAAGAAAAAATCGTTATTTTGAAAACATTTTGGAGAAATAAATGGAAAAACTATTGAAGGCATTGCACAAAACTTGGGCATAGTCGATACAACAATTTGCAATGTCCTTAAAAAAAAAGGAGAGACACCACTGTTGTACTGAGCAACAACAACACAGTGTCATGGCTTGTGCTGGCATGGCTGCTTCTGGAACAAGCTCACAGACCTATTAGTTTTTAATCAGGATATTGTGCATGATGGTAGCAATGGAATTCATTTAGACTTGTACAGTAACATTTTGACTGCACATTTTTAGAGAAATGCAGCAAAACTAAATCTAAATAGGAGGAGCTTTACCATACAGCAACACAGTGATCCACAACTTGTGGCATACGTTGTCGTGTTTTGAAGTGTCAAAACTATCGACATAAACTTCAGTGTACAACAGAAACAAATGAATTAGATTTGCTCTTCCAATATTTTTGGAGGGAACTGCATTTCCCTGTGTCTCATCCTCTCTTCTCCGCATTAGTTTCTTGTCTTCATGTGATGATTTCTGTTTTCCTACACAGCTTTGTGTCTGGAAGAACTGGTTATAAACCCTCACCAGCAGCAGATGGAGCCCTTTCACTGGGTGATGGACTGGGAGGGCATGCTATCCCCCTCAAGCCTTGTGTCCCTGCTGGACAAAAACTTCTTTACAAAGTGGTTGCAAGTCAGTAAATATGATTAAATGGCATATTGTTTAGAGAGAGATATTAGGATTCAGTCAGGCACAATGGATTATGTCCTGTTTTTAATTCTAAATTTGTTGTGTCCGTAGGTCCTGTGTTCATGGTTGAGCAATAGTCCTAACTATGAAGAAATCACTAAGTGGTACCTTGGTTGGAAAAGCATGTTCAGTGATGTACTGTTGGCACAACCACTCATAAAAGAGAAATTCAACGAAGCTTTGGACATTATGAACCGTGCAGTGTCTTCAGGCTTAGGTGAGTACTGCGTGCAGTCTCTTAACCTAAACACATGAAAATATGGGACCTCATTCAGTTTTTAGAATTGTGATAATGAAGCAGTAAAGCTATATTTTTATACTATAGCAGCTAATTTTACAAAACGTGTTCTTTTTCTTATTCACAGGGGGATATATGCAGCCTGGAGCAAGGGAGAACATTGCATATCTCACACAGACTGAGAGACGAAAGGACTTTCAGTATGAAGCGATGCAGGAGCGCAGGGATGCTGAGAGTGTGGCTCACAGGGGCATCAGCACTGGCGTACCAACTAACTTTAAAGATCTTATCCAGACAAAGGCAGAAGAAAACAACATTGTCTTTATGCCCCTAGTGGCCAAACGGCATGAGGGCAAACAGCTTTACACATTTGGCGTATTGTCATCTACATAGACAGAGGGGTTGTGTTTGTGCAGGGAGAGAAGACTTGGGTGCCAACATCTCTGCAGAGTCTGATAGATATGGCGAAGTGAGATTGGGTAGGTGTAAGTGTGAAGTGTAAAAAGACAAAGTGGAGCATATGTTTTCTTTCTATGTAACTTCAGTAAACTGAACCTTTATAAAATTTGTGTTTGTACACTTTATTAGAGATCAGAAATGTGAATAAATACATTGTGAATGTATTTGGTCTTCGAAAATGTTCATATGGTAGTTGGTTTTCAGAAGATTTTGCAGTCATCATGCAACAGTTTTTCATCTGTTTACAGGGTAGTGTTACTATGTCCTTGTGTAATCTTAAAAAAGGCAAATTACATACCTGACTATGTACATAAAAAATAAAAAATAAATAATAATAGACACATACAATAAAAATATAAAATTAACAGAGGATATTAGGTTGGCTGTTTAACTTGGTCCTGTACATTGAAAATGGTGCCTCCTTACTCCATGTTCCATTCCTTACATGTGCGAGTTACCGAAGTCTTGCAGTTCCTTGGAAGAATCTTATCAGCCAGTCATTCTTACTGGATCCTTCTCCATTTTTTAATTCCCTCGGGGAGTCTAGATAAAACTTTCAACTCTCCAACTGTTTACAACACTGGGCAAAAGTCGACTCATTGACCTGTAGCCATGGACATTTGTCCGGAATACTTGTATTTCAGTTTATGCTCAGAGTGTATGTAAAATGATCTATTTTGATCGAGTACACCAATTTTTCACTTTGACAAATTGTGGCGCTCTAGGTGGCAGTGTTGCTGCTGACGCCTTCGCTTTTTCGGGATGAGTTTTTTGTCCAGCAGGGCATCCGTCCGACTTCCGCCCGGTGCTTTACGGTAGCATAGAACCTTGTGTATTTGTTCACGATTAAACAATTTCAGACGACTTTTTTTGGCATCACAAAGGTATGTGGATTCTACAAGATAATTCATTGAAAACTAAAATGTATAAACCGTATTGTTTTAACGATAGCTTTGTTTGGAAACCTGACCGTATGAATCATAACAAGCTAACGGTTGTTAGCCACAGAGCTAGCTAGCAGTTGCCAGCGCTACAACAGTGCCGCTAACTTTAGCTCTTAGTTTGTTAACAAAGAATATTGGTGCCGGTCTTGATCTAGCTCCCAATGTCGTCGGACTCCCTGAAGAAGCGAAAGTCGAAGGTTCTCCGCAGCGAAGGAGGAACCCCAGAGATGAAGCGAGGTCGCGGAGACGGGGACCAGCAGGTAACGGGAACGTTAACGTTTAGCATGTTGCTAAATGCAAATTGGAGCAAACACAAACAATTAAACACGTACTTATTTAAAATAACAAAAGTACCAGTCGTCATAATTGAAATTTAGGTACATTTAAAATCTTGGAATCTGGCACCTGCATTATTTCACAGTGTGAGCAAAAGCCTGAGGTCTTAGACATTGCAAATCAGCAGTAGTGGGCTTCAGTTAAAGTAGAACTGTCAAAAATGTGATATACTGCATATATCCGTGTAGTAGTTTTTGTTATGTTGTTTTTAGGATGTGCGAGTCTACAGTGAGGAGATGGAACTCGATGGCAGGGACCCTGAACAAGACTACCTGCAGTACAAAGAGTCATGTGAGAATTTAGTCACTCTCATGAATGAAATCCAGGAGCTTAAAGCCAGTGGAGCTAAGGATGGGGTAAGAATCATACCTTTAATATTCACCGTCAAACAACTGTCTCAGTGAATACAGAATTCTTTGTGATTCCGGATTTTGGCAATAATGCAGACAAACTTAAACAATTTTATTTTCCCCCGTGGAAGCTTTACATATAACCTATTCCTAATAGCATTTGTAAATCGAGTACACAACTTTGCATAAATTATCCCCCCAAAAAATTAATAAAATTGTGTGTCATCACAGCAGTAATGAATTTGAACAATTTTTTTCTCAGTGTGCCGAGATCGAGCAGAGACGCATGCAGAGCTGCATCCACTTCATGAATCTGAAAAAACTGAATCGTCTGGCACATATGCGGCTAAAGAGAGGCAGAGACCAGACACATGAGGTAACATCCACGTAACTCTGAAATTTTGTATGATTATTAGATAGTATAGGAAATACAAGCTTTGGTAAAGGACAGTCTATTCCATTCATTTGCTGAGAAAGTGCTGTCTCAGCTCCCTTTTTTTGCTGATGGGGAAAGGAAAGTTGAGCACAAAGCAATTGTTTCTACTTTTAACACCTAACTGCAGTTGCTGCCACTGTCAGCAAAGACAGATTATACATCTGCAGAGTTTGTTATTGTTTAAATCTAATTGACTTTTATTGCAGTTCTGGTCATTGGTCCTTGTTCTTATTGACCCCTCATTTTGATTATTGATATATGGTTTGGCTTGTATTTATTACAGATCATCTAGGTACTGTTTGCAAATTGACATTAACTACTTTTTCCCCTCAGGCCAAACAGAGAGTGGATGTGTTGCACCTGCAGTTACAGAACCTGCTCTATGAAGTAATGCATCTTCAGAAAGAGATCAGCAAATGTCTGGAGTTCAAGTTAGTAAAAAATAATTTATGCTCAAAATGTAGTAATGTGAAGTAAAGAATTTTCTCACAGGCATACATATCATAATGAAATGACCTGTATATCATAGTTAGATCTTTTTTCTTAACAGATCTAATTGTGGTATACAGGTCATTTCATTTTGATATGTTTGCCTGAACACTATATGGTTTGTCAGAATTGTATGCTTTTACAGTGTTAGTTATTTTCCCATCCCAGGTCAAAGCATGAGGAAATTGACTTGGTATCTGAGGAAGAATTTTACCAGGAGGCTCCGCAGGAGATTTCTAGACCTCAGCTCACAAAAAATGATCCCCACCAACTTACACTGGCAAGACTGGATTGGGAGCTTGAGCAGAGGAAGAGGTACACAAATCTGCATGCAACATAGAGTAGGCAATAATCAGTCTTGGTTTGGGGGGACCGCAGTAGTCATAGAATGTATTTATTTATTTTGGTACAGATTGGCAGAGAAGTACAAAGAGTCACTGGCTACGAAGGAGAAGATCCAGAAGAGCATTGAGGTGAAGAAGGAACATCTGAGAAGCTTACAGCCAGGACTGAATAACATCATGCAGGTAAACATGACTGAATGATTATTTATAAAGGCTAAAAACGGATTGTAAGTGCTTTTATTTTCTTTATTTGTTAAGTTATTTCACTGTGAAATTTTTTTTTCACCTTTTTTCTGTGAAGTGGCAATTGCTGTACCACTGGAAGGATTGTCTCAATTATCCTTTTTTTTCTTTATGATTTACATTTCATCATCTTTCACAGGCCTCTCTCCCAGTGCAGGACTACTTGTCCATGCCTTTTGAACAGACTCAGAAACAGACAGAGATAGCCCGACATCTTCCTCCACCTTTATATGTCCTGTTTGTTCAAGCCAATGCCTATGGTCAGGCCTGTGGTAAGTACATTTTAGCTAAAATCATGTGTCTTTTCTTTAGGAGATGCAAGCCCTCATTGTCTAATTTTTTGTTTTCCATTTCAGACAAGAACCTGAATGTTTCAATTATTGGTGATGTTGATGAGGCAAAGGCCCTGTCCAAACCTCCAGAAGATTCCCAGGGTACAAACAACACATTCCTGTTGTCATGCACACAACATACATTCTATATTAATGTTATGTCAAAAGATCAATTTTCAAGATTATATTAAATCGTTTGTTCTGTATCATCCAGATGATGAAAGTGATTCAGATGCAGAGGAAGAGCAAGAAAAAACGGTGAGTCCCCCTGAGACACACACACACACACACACACACAGCTTCAGGTCAGCGAGTTTAGCAGTTTCTTTTTATACTCGACTGTGCACCGGACAGACAGTCCACAAAGATGTAGACTGTGACACATTGTGGTCTGGCATATTGGCAAGCATCAGCTATTGATTACTTCCTGTGTTCAGATGAGTGCTATAACCTGAGCTCACCTTAGGCATAAACACTCAGCACCAGTCTGGTGTTCATTTTTGCTGTTAGGCTGCATGTATTGGTGTTTCATTAGATTCGAGGGCAAATATGTTTTTTTAAACTTCTTTCACAACTTATTACTGTTTACAACACTGCAACTTTTCCTGACATGTAAACATGTAGCCAGGTTTTTTTTTTTCATGCAAAAGATTACAGAGAAGCAAAGCATGAGAGTAAAGTAACTATATGAAAGGAGAGATTAAGATGACCGATGTATTGTAGTTAAAATAAGTCTAGCAAGACAAATTTCCTGTCAAAGTACTAACAAGAGTTTTCACTGTGGATTCCATAAATTCAGACAGTTTGGACTGTTAAATCAGTTTAATCTGCCACCGTGTCTTTATTTTGGTGCAGTATGTATATTGACACCACGTTACTGTGGTGCATATAAACCCAATTATCTGCATAACCTGGGTTCTCTGAGTAACCGGTTTACTTAAGTATATGCAAATGCACAAAACGTCAAGCATGGATTTTATGCCTTCAATCTTTTTAGCTCCTCTTTCTATTTATTTTTATTGTCTGTTTCCTAGAAGCGGAGAAGGCCCACTACAGGTGGCCAGCTGGATGACAAAAGACGAGAGATGCTGAAAAGACACCCTCTGTCTCTTTTGTTGGACCTCAAATGTAAAGGTAACACATTCCACACGTTTGACATTTTCTGTATGTCTGCACAAACTGAGTCTGTGCATTTTATGCAAGCGGAAACATTTCCCGTCTGTACGCATCTTGTTGAAGCAAGAATATTGACAATTTAACTGTGTTTCATTCCCTATACTATGGCCATGTGTGGTAATTCTATACCTATCAGATTCTATGTGAAAGTAAGTGTGACCCACTCGGCTATGATGACATGACACCACTTGACCCACGTGTTCCCTCTGCTGGTGACAAGGAATAGTGACAGATTATAGGGTGATCTGCATTGCAGGCGTAACTCTACCTAAAGGCAGGAGCAGAGTGGGGAGGGAGGTAGGTGAGAGAGATACTTGCAGCACTGGGGGTCTGCAGCACCTTCAACATGCTGTAAGCATATTTTCTTGTCACCAGTCTCTCCCTGATTCCTGCTTTTACTTCTATTGCCTTCCCACTTACTAGTTATCTTCACAGCTTTGCGCTGCAGTGTTTACTGCAGTAAAAACCACAAAGTGAGCTGTGTAGATGTTTGAGTGACAGTGTGTCTCTGATCACTCTGACTGCAGACACCATGACAGATGACCATCAGCATAGTATGTGCCCCATGGGTGCTGGTAGCTCCTGTCACGACCATACCCTGTTATTCTCTGTAATCCACTGCAGTGTATCGTATACTATCAAAGACATTTACTGTAAAGATTAGTGCAAGACTGCGCTAAAAAGATTAATGAGTTGAACTAGTAGTGAATTAATTGAGGGGTAGTAAACTTATGGCCTTTGCATGGTTCTCTCAGGATTTGCAGCATTGCTTGTTTTCCCTGCATTGCCCTTATTGTAAAGCCTCTGATTGATTGAATGCATCTCATTCAGATGATCAGCAGCAGGTAATGCAGGCGTATCTGGCTCCTAATGGCCAAAATTTTATGTCCTCACCATATGCTATCCTCCTCATCTCCACAGATGGCAGCATCCTACATCTCCACTTCTACTACCTGATGAATCTGAACATCATGACAGTCAAGTCCAAGGTCTCCACCTCCACAGACCTCAACGCAGCCATCAGTGCAGGGTGTGTGTTATTAAGGACTTTTGTCTACCGGGTATTGTTCCTGCAAGCAATGTCTGATGATGTTTATTTTTACAGGAGCTGCTAAAATCAGAAACTCTGCTCAGCTGTCTGTACACTAATGACTTAGGACGGGAAACGCCAAATCCAGCCAATCGCTACCAGTTTGATAAAGTCGGGTGAGGATGTCAAATGATTTGAGAAGAGGTTTAGCAAATTAATGACTGTATGTAATAAAAACCTAGCAGAATTAATTTGTTGTTTTTTTCTTTAGGATTGTTTCATTTGCAGATTATGTGGAGGAGCTAGGCCATCCCTATATGTGGGTTCAGAATCTTGGGGCTCCAGTTTCCCACTGAAGTTTCAGAGGTTTGTGTTAAAATATAGATATTTTTTATGCCAGTATTGCACAGTTTCATTGAGTTACAGCTAAAATGACAGTGTTCATGTTTTAACAGGGTGTGCGTGTGGGCAGTGCTCTCAGTGCCAGCCACATGGAGAACACCATGAAGCTGCTGAGAGGCCGGGTCCAGTCCCGTTTGGCTTTACACAAACAGTTTGCCTCTTTGGGTAGATTGGTTTTATTTATTTATTTTCACAAATTTCCACCTGATGAACTGATTGAAGATTTTAGATCTTTGTGTTCCTGTCCTCAGAGCACAGCATCATTCCGGTCTCCAGTGAGTGCCAGCACCTCTTTCCTGCCAAGATCATCACCCGTTTAGCTCGCTGGACCACTATTGCTTACCAGGAGTACACAGTAAATAACTACACATTTACAGACTTTGGAATCATGTACTGAAAGAAATAATTCAAGTACTCCTAATGTGACTCATGTCTCACACTGAGCTTTCTTTGCCTTTGAAGGAGCTGTCCTATACACGCCATGTGACTAGCGCAGGGCTGGCAAAGGAGACTGATCTGTATTTTATGGGAGTGGTTGAAAGAGGCACAGGTAAAATTAATTCCCTCACAATAGAATTGGCTGTTGTGTTTGAATTTATTTTTCTAAAGAACTAGCTTGTATCTTTTAATTTCTTTCAGCTCGTCTCCAGGCTGCAGTTGTGCTCAGTCCCCGTTACCCAGAGATCTCTCCTCTTTTCTCCCTCTCTCTCAGCTGGAAAGGAGAGCGCAGTGGACGCACTGATGACAATATTCGAGTATGAACATGATTAATGTGCACTGTTGCTGTGTAAGCTCATTTTATGTCTTGTGCTGTTACTGACAACACACAATTTTCCCCATTCTCACTCATCTTTAGGCAATGGAGAGTGAGGTTAATGTGTTCAAAAATGAACTGCAAGGACCACGCCCAGGACACCAGCTGCTGACCAATCAGATTGCACGTCTGTGTGTCTGCTTGGATGTGTACTTGGAGACTGAAGGACATGATGACAGCGTGGAGGGACCAAGAGAGTTCCCTCGTGAAAAGATGTGCTTGCGCACTGTCAGGTACAAAGTTGGTAAAGTTTTAACATCTGGTCAAAGACACGGTAAATGGCCGTTCCTCTGACATTTCTGTGTACCTCTCTCCCACTTTCAGGGGTCCAAACCGTCTGAAGCCGTTCAAGTACAACCATCCTCAGGGCTTCTTCAGTCATCGCTAAGCCAATATACTGTATATGTTTTTTTTAACTGTACTTTACAGCACCCTCAAGCTTACCTTTGTGACTGCTTGACACACAAAGTTACCCTTTTAACATCTTTATACCTGTTGGAAAATAAACGAACATCATTTTATTTTCTCGAATTACCGTGTATCTCTTGTTATGTTTTTCAATAGCTTTTACAACTAGTCCTAATTGTTCACTCCACATTTACCACTTTGATCCCTCCGCTTTCCTTCTCACTGTCACCTCGCGATGCTGGTCTATTTATAGGTATTGTCTGCACTAGCTGATTATTATGCTACTGTGGTTCAGTGCTGGAGTAAGCTGAGTCATGTCCATGGAATATAATATTTGCTGTATTGTCATCAATTAGCTTTTGTCCTTTCACACATTGTCCTGGCTGATGTAAATGAAGCAAAACACATTTATATTTAGGATTCTAAAAACCATACCATGAAGCTTTAACTCTCATTTTATCATTTACTAGTTGCAGTCTTGCATCTTGGGAGAGTAGATGTGTCCTAATTCAGTGGTAGTGATTTATGGATGTATGGAAGGGGGTTGTATGTAATTAGGATTAGAAGGGACTATCAATAACGCCGCAGATGGTAATTTCTATATTAGATGCGAGTCTGTGGACAATGTAGAAATCTGTCTGTAGAACTTAGGGACCGATATGTGTCTTGTATTTTCCACAAGATGCTGAATGTATCTATACATATCAGAAAATAACATTTTGAGAAGGGATTTACTATAAAAATAGTAAATGAGTAAAGAGCATGAGCAAAATAAAGCCAGATTGTTTTTTTCTGGATGACATGGCTGCTGTTGACAGTAAAAATACACAATTCAGTTTGAGGACATGGTAAATTGGAGAACAAAAAACTAAAAACTGCCAGTACACTCAAATGAAACCAACACTGAACAGTACAAAATATATATATATTTTTTATCTAAGGTCCCATTAATAATATATCAGCTGCAGTGACAGTGGATTCAGAGGGCTTATGAAAGGAAGACAAACTGAAGTCATGCCAGGGCACAAATTGTTCAGTGTCTTTATTATATCAATAAAGAGGTGACTCATTTAATTCAGTTCAGCTGCTACCTGCTTTTTAATAGAAAGGCTTTGTAAGCAGCAGCTGCAATCATGAATAAATCCTATTAGAATTTTTGCTTCACATTCCTCTGAAGGATTCTAGAAATACATGAATGGTTTAAATTTTATTCAGTGCTTTAATTTTGATCTATTCCAAACATCTGTTGGGCATTAATCTAACTAATAAAACTTAGCTCACTGCACAACTAATAATTATGGCCTGCATGAATTGATAAGAATGATTTAGGTGTAAAACACTTTTAAGATACAGCTGTAGGGTTGAGCACCCTGTTTTGCAGTATGACAGAGCTGGGAAATACGAAGAAAGGTGATTCTTTTCTGTGCAGGCAAGCAGCACTACTGCTGATTTATACATGAAAATGGTCTGTGGGGCGTGAGGAAGGGTGCGGTGGCTGCTGTGGGAGGGTACAGCTCCCCCTCTTCTTAGCCGCAATGCAGTGCAGCTACCTTTTGCCCCCCCGTCTTCGAGTTCCTCATGCCACTTCACATAAGGTCAGTGTGTTGTGGATTTAATTTTTTTGCATTGTAAACAAAACACACTGGAAAGGCGTGTATTTCATGTTCCATTCTTTATTTATCGGTTTCATATTGCATATTTCTTTGCAGTTTATACATAGCACAATCATTGTCCTAGCATTGCAGACAAGAAGAGTGAATCACTTCAGTTCACCTGTCAGGAGAAAGCTAAAATAAGGTGCACGACAAGCAAGATTCAAGTCTTTCTTAGTGCTATCTGTAAATATAATATAGACATTTGTATCTCCGTAAATATACATTTTTATATTCAATATCTGTCACAATCTGTAGTTTGACATTGTTTCGACATCTCTTCCCTTGAAGGCTTGTGTAGGTACAGCAGGCCCCTGCGTTCCCGTCAGCGGGATTCGGTTTAAATGCACTTGTTATTAAGGGCAGTTGTTACATTCGGATAAAGAGTGTGGAGCATTCTGCATTCACTACAGTCATACATCAGAAGCATCAGGGGGGTGTAATGGCCATACGTATGGAGCAGGGGATTATTTGCTACACTATTGCTTACATACTGTTACCTGCCTTGTGTTGGACATTGTGCGCCTGTCTAAAAAAGCTGGGTGTAACCAGCCGCTCTGGCCCTACCCTTCCTTCTCTTCCTCTGTGTTCTTTGGCGTGTCCACCTCGCACTTTTGCACTCTTACTTCTTGGCCTTCTCCTCCTTGCTCTCCTTGGACTCAGTGCTGGAAGACTTCTCTGCTTTCTCTGCCTTCCCTTCTTCCTTCACCGCCTTACTCTCTTCTTTGCTCTCCTTTTTCTCCTCTGGTTTCTTCTCCTCTTTCTTGCTCTCGGCCTTTTCGGGCTCAGCTTTTGGGGCGGGTTTCTCATCGGACTTCTTCTCCTCCTTCTTGGCCTCTGCCTTCTCAGGCTCTGCTTTAGAGGCGGGCTTTGCCTCAGGCTCAGCCTTCTCGGGTTTGGGAGCAGAGGGCTTGTCCTCCTTGGCGGGGGGAGCGCTTTCTTTGGCCTCAGACTTGGGGGACGGTTTGTCCTCTGCAGGCTTGCTGGGAGCAGCAGGTTTAGTAGCATCATCTTTCTTTGGAGCTTCTTCTGCTTTGCTCTCTTTCTTTGTATCAGGTTTGTCTGCCTTCTCTGCTTTGCTCTCTGGCTCTTTCTCCTTAGGCTCCTGCTTCTTTTCCTCCTTCACAGGTGCCTCTTTCTCCTTCTTTTCCTCCTTGACAGGCTGAGGTTTCTCCTCTTTAGGGGTGTCTTTGGCAGGGGCTGGCTTAGCCTTCTCTTTCTCGGGAGACTTTGGTTCAGGGGTCTTGGAAGGAGGGGATTTAGGTTCGGGGGATTTACTAGGTGGGGATTGTGAGACAGGTGACTTTGGCGCAGGCGACTTTGACTTGTCTCCTTCAGGGGATTTGGCTGCAGGTGATTTAGCAGGTGATTTTGGCTCTGGGGATTTTGGCTCTGGGGATTTGGTTGCTGGTGATTTAGGTTCTGGTGATTTGGGTGGAGATTTAGATTCTGGTGATTTGACAGCAGGGGATTTAGGTTGAGGGGACTTGGGCTGAGGAGATTTTGAAGGAGGTGATGCAGCCTTCTCTGGAGATTTGGACTTATCCTCTTCCTTACTGGCCTCCTCTTCCTCTTCCTTCTCCTCTGTTTCCTCCTGCTTTTCTTCATCCTCCTTTTCTTCATCCTCCTTTTCTTCCTCCTTCTCTCCCTCTTCCTCACCTTCTTCCTCCTCTTCTTTTGTTTCTTCACCTTCCCCTTCTTCTTCTGCCTCTTCTTTCTTTTCCTCTTCCTCCTCATCTGCCTCTTCAGTCACTTCTGTCACCTGGGTCTCATCTGTTTGTTCCTCCACAATGACTGTATCTGAGATGTCCTCACCTTTCACCTTCAAGCGGGCAGAGAGTCTACCTTCGAGGTAGGAGTACGGACTGCCTCCTGGTGCAAAGCGATTCTCTTCTCCCTCCAACAACTTCCTGTATTAAAGACAGAGTCCATGAAAATGTCAATAACTTGATATTAAGAAGCCAAACCATCAACTTAATTATATCTGGTTTTCCAGCCTGACCAACCTATAAGCAGCAATCTCAATGTCTAGAGCCATCTTCACATTCAGCAGGTCCTGATATTCTTTCAGTTGGCTGGCCATCTCCCATTTGGTGGTTTTCAGCTCATTGTCCAGCTGGTTGATGGTCTCCTGCAAAATGTACACACAGTCTCACAAGTTAAATATCACGCTCGTGTTATGAAAGCTTAGGTTAATTAAATGTGCACTTGAGACATTAGTGCGTTTGTGCTGAAGTCCTGCCTGTAGTGAGTTGAGGTCGTCATAGTGTCTGTCTTCACTCTCCATACGCTGCCTCTCCAGTGACTCTTTAGTTCCTCGAAGAGTCTCAAGTTCAATGGTGCGACTCTGGAGCTGACGGCGGTATTCTGCAATCTCTTCCTGGCTCCCACGAATTGCATCATGGTTGGTCCTGGCGACTTCAGACAGACGCTCCACACGCACTAATAACATCGCATATAAACAAATGTTTAACTATCCAAAATTTTAAATTACACTTAGTCATCATTTGGCAGACTCTCTTATTTAAGCAACTTACCAGTTACAATTTTAGTTTAAACACAAGGCGACTCTTATGTTTCAAAAATATGAACATTTGGACTGAATGAGCTGGGGATCAAACCATCAACCCTGTGGAGACATCCCACTTTCGTCTCTGAGACACAGCCACCTCAATGACAATGCAAAACGTACTTTGCCAAAACAGTTTGAAGTGACCTGCATTTACTAAAGTAGAAAGATTCAGCATTTTTATTCAGTCCACACACATACTTTTGAGCTTTTTTTGTCCCAAGACATTTGACCTGTCTTCTACGCAGAAGGCCTTTGAGACTGAATAACCTTGACAATGTCCATCTGTCAGTCAGTAGTCTGACTCAGCTCCACTGCTCCTCCAAGCATGACTGAGCTGCTGCTGCAGTCAGCTGGACACCACACAGGGAAGGTCATTCTGTCTGTCTCCATCAGCTCAGCTTGTAAATGGACTGCCAGGGTCAGTCTACAGACCATCAAGTCCAGTGACAGTGACTGCTGTTCACATGAAACCCCCTTTTTGGCCTTTAAAGCTCATCATGAATCACGAAACGCCACCGTGCATCTGATCTTTGACTTAAACAGATCGTCTCAGTTATTGAAATTGTCTCGTTTGAGCCAATGCCAAATGCAGATCCCTGCCTTAATGACGACAGCGGCGAAGGACCCAGAGATGAAGCCCCACCTGCTTTGAACACTGACCTTGACAGTCACAGGTCCAGAATGAGCTGAGACACACACTGTGCACACGGAGATCAAGATGAAACACACACACTGTGCTCGGTGAGAGTGTGAATGAATTATCGTCACCCCTCTGCAGCGCTTGTCTTAACTAAAACTTATCGCTCTGCGGCAAAGAGAGAGACGCAGCGTCTAAACTGCGGATCATAACATTTGAATCTTAACCGCCCCATATTTTCTATTCATGTAATGTCTTGTTTCTTAATTCGTCTTTTTGTGATCTGGGGTTGGTTGCATAAAAACCATTAAGTTTGATCTACAACCAACACAATCTATTAATCTGCAAGACTTGAATAATAGTTGCTACAGTGCTGACATTAACTACAATCACATCAAGCAAACGTGTTGTGTCCTCCAGTGAGACAGAGGAGGACACTGCTTCTTCACCAGTGTAAGACTGCAAAAATGCTTGAGCCTAGTTTAAACATCACAACTGCAGGGATGTGACTTCAGCACCGCGGACAGAGAACAATCCCCATTCAGTCTCGGTGTGATCGTAAGACTTGGGACTCAGATTCAACCCACCTTTGAACCACTCCTCAGCGTGCGTCGCGCTCTTGGACGCCTGGTTGTCCAGCTGCGCACGGATCTCCCGCAGGGCGCTGGTGATGTCCGCCTTCAGCGTGTCTCGCACGTCGAAGCTCACCTGCGCGCCCTGGATCTGCGCCAGGAGCTCCGACACTTCTTCCTCGTGGTTCTTCTTCAGGAACGCGGCTTCCTCCTCCAGGGCGCGGAGCTTCTTGTCCAGCTCCAGCCGCGCTAGGCGGCACTCTTCGGCGTACTTCTTCATGGCGCGCGTCGCAGCCTCCAACTCCTCCCGGTTCCGGGCCTCGTCCTCCAGCCTTGCCCGCAGGTGCTGGATGTCTTCCTCCAGGTGCTCGTGCTCCAGGGCCGCCCGAGCCTTCTCCCCCGTCAGCTGCTGCAGCAGACCCCGCAGGTCGCCCAGCTCCCGCTCGTAGTGCTCGCCGACCAAGGCGCGCCCGGCCTGGCTCTGCCGCAGCGCCGCCGCTTCCGCCTCCAGGTTGCGGTTGTGCATCTCCAGGTTTCGCACCTTGTCGATGTAACCGGCGAACCTGTCGTTCAGAGCCTGCAGGATCTCTTTCTCGGTCCTCCGCGTCATGTCGCCGTTGAACGTCTCCAAGCTGTCGAGAGAGGACGGCTGGCTGTAGGTGAGGCGGCGGCGCTGCGAGTGGAAGCCGCTGGAAGACACGGACGCAGGCCGGGTCTTGCGGTACGAGGTCGGCCCGAAGAAGTGGTGATCTACCGTGAAACTCATGCTGGCTGAGTCGGAGGAGCACTGCCTGCTGCAGGAGGGGCAGCGCCAGGCTTATATAGGAGGGAGGGAAAAGCCACTAGTCAGCAACGGGACACACTCACACTTAAAGAGACATTTTCTCCTGAGAAAAGTCCTGGCTGCGCAGCAATAGTCCGATGAGCTGCATTTCTTATAAATGTGTTGATGAGATGCATATTAGTCAAGCAACAAAGTGAAGGTTTCATGGTTTGAAGCATCACTGGACCTGTTTTGCCCATAAAAGCACATGGGTGAAATACTGTTGGTGTGAACTGATGGAAGGCCTTTAAAGCAGTTCTGATGTATTATTAATTTATACTGGTGTCATTTTTTTACACACTCATATTTTGTGTGTACTGTTGTGTTATAAGTGTGTGTGTGTGTGTGTGTGTGTGGACTGACTGGTTGTGTGGGTGTGCAGTGTGTTCTGCTGATGCTCCGTGTAGCTGTACTGCTGCAGTGTGAGTTTGCAGATCCACACCGACCCCCTGGGACTTCACTCAACTGCTGGGCCATGGACAATCGTTTCACTGCCCCCCCACCCCCCAACACACACACACACACACACACAATAACCTTTTTTTCAATTTTATTTTAAATGTAATTTTTTGTTTCTGAAGATCTTGTTGGAGACCATCAATGGCATGTACATCAAGGTGTGCACCATGATTATTCAGGTGCATTGATGAAGAAACAATCCAAGCTCTCTCTGCTGATCCAAGGGGATGCTCTGAGAAGAGGACATCAGCGTGTACTGCACCTATTGATTTTTTCAGACTCGAGGTGAGTGAGTTTACTCTTTCTACCTTAAAGGAGCAGGAAGCATTGTGTGAACACTTGTCTTTTTGGGGCGTATATTGAAGAATAAGACAGATCATATCACATCTACTAGGGACTTACAACATCTTTTTCTTGCAAAAATATGTTGTTGGAAATCAGCTGGTGATGTTTGTGAGACACAATACATGTTTTATTTGGGGAGCATGCAGGAAAAAATTATATTTAACATTTCTCCAGTCCAGCATCATCTTTACAAATGAGGATAATGAAGCAGTAACCAGCGTCTAATGAATGTTTCTTAATAACTTCAGTCTTGGTAACTTTTAGCCAGAAGAAGGTTGAGCATCCTGCTCTTGTCAGAAAATATGAGTATGTGATAAATCCTCAAATGAATTAGGCTCACTTGCCACAAGCAACTCATAAAAATTACAAATGTCCAGCAAATGCATTTTAGCCAAATTTAGGCTGTTCTTTACTGATGCCCTCTGTGGATTAATTCCAGAACAATTTGAATACAAACATATACATGTTGGTGAGATTCATTATAGCAAACTTTGTTACAAATCTTTAAAGCTGAAGTCTTGCCACGTGAATGACATTGAGAGGGAAAGGAGGTGGGCAGCTTTTGCCATGCAATGACCTTGTCCTTGAAGAAATGGATGGAGAGACAGAGACAGAGTGAGACAGAGACAGAAATGGAAAATAGCAGGATCGATCCAGAGGAAAATGTCAGGATAAATCGAGACCCATCCTCTAGGAATTAAGACGTGCCGTGCCAGAATGAAACCTATCATATGTGTAAATTTTTTGTATGCGTGCCTATACATCTGCAAGTGTGTTTGCTGTGGGCAGACAGTGGAGGCTGCAGACAGCAGAGAACAAGATGATGCATCTCTGGGGTGATAGCAGACATAGACAGGGATGAGAGGTGATGAGAGGAATGAAGCTGGGGAAGAAAATAAAGTCACCTTGGGAGGGACAACTAGAAAAATGGCTGTCCTGGCAGGCTGAAGGATGACTCAGCTGTAATACAGTTAAGGCCTCAGATTGTGTTTACTTGCATTCTATGTGTGCTTGTAACTGTGACAGAATAGTGTGGGCAGAGTAATACATTAACTTATGTAATTGTGTTATAACGTAGTGTGCTATAAAGATAATAGCAAAGGCAAACAGCAGTAGCACTTTAAATTTTAGTGGCTGTAGAAATTTAATGACTGAAGTTTCCAGAACTGAGCGTGTTCAGGCGCCACCTGGTGTTAACGTGCTGCGGGTGCAATTTCCACTTGTCGCCACAGGGGGCAGCAGAGCCCCGCAGACGTCAGCCAGCACTGTTTACTTCCGGTGTCAACTCTTCTTCGACAAGCGAGGGAAAGTTCGAAGAAAACAGTCAACATCTTCATAAAACCCTCCTGCAATGTCTGATAAAACGTGTCAGCCGGTTTCTTTGTTAGGTAAATGGCTCCAGGAAAACAACGAGTTGGTTAACAAATGGAAGGTATGTTAATGTTTGCTATTTTCTTTTTAGATGAACTTCAAACTCTTACTTAAGCAAAGGAAAAGCTCAGAAACGTTGTTGCCCGTCAGTGGAGCCTGAAGCTAAGCCTAATATGTAATCATTGTGCAAAAATGTTTAATTTTTACCTCATTACGCTTCATAATATTTTGGATTATTATTACAGGTACATTAACATGTAGGCAATATATTATACTAAAATAAAGCAAAAAGCATGTTTTCTATAAATTGTAGTGTAAGTCACAGTATCATAAAATATAAATGGTGGTGCAAGTGGTGCAAATTCAGTACAACTTTTATTTTCCACGACATGCACAAATACTTATTAATCGTACTTAAGTACAGTACTTGAGTAATTGATTATTAACTAAATGTAGAAAACAACGTCTTACATCCTTTTTGTTATCATTTTTCTTTGTTTCAGCAGCAAGAAATTGGAGGAAACCTGTCGAGCCAAGGCCAGAACGAGACCTGTCTGAAAGGATGTAGCTCTGAGTTTAACAAACTGCTAAGGAAGCTCCAAGGTGCTCCTTTTTTTCAGTACCAAGGCCGAGATTTGTGAAATTGGAAAGCTGAGCTCTCGGATTTACACGTAATCCATCTTCCTTTTCCGTGTGCAGGTGTTCCTCCTCTTGCAGATCACACTCAGTTGGAGCTGTCAGTGTTGTATAATGCATGTGTGTGCGCTATTTCTCAGTCTCAGTTCACAGATGCTGAGCTGCTCCTTGTGCAATCTACAGAGAGAGGTAGGCCTACAGTGAAATAATGACAAAACTATAGATGTACACATATAGATCTATCTGAATTAATTCGGCACATACAGTTTTATGCTAGTTTGAAGGATTGTTTGAATTTTACAGGCTTCTATTGTTCCTTGCAGCACTGCAAATGACAGGAAAAGATACTTTTGCACCAAACCCTAATGTGTTTTGGAGAAGAGTTCTTAAATCAGTGGGAAACACGGCTTTAAATTCATGTGTACTGCACCTTCTCTGTCTGCAGTGGGCAATATGGCTGGCCACCTGCCAGCTGAAAATTATTAATGACTCTCAGGTAAGATCTTAATGCTGTGAGTGTTCCCACCTCACTTGTTTAGTGAGGTTTTAGGAAACTCTGCTCTTACTCAAGTTTATTTATTTTTGTGAATTAGTGTAATTCAACTTGTGATGTGGACCAAACCACTGTACTAAGTTAACTCCGCTGTGGATTTGTAAGCACAGAGGAGATTATGTGATTCTTACAGGAAAACAATCAATACACAATCTGCCACTGAATGGCACAAATAATTACCATAAATAATTACAATAAAGTGGTAATTGGGTCCTGTACTTGCAATTAGTGTGAGGATCTGCACATGAATTAAGTATCAATACCTTGTCCCTCAGGAGAAGCGAAACAAATCCTGCAGTGTCCAGCCTTCAACTCTGTCTTATAACACAGACTTGAAAAAAACAACAAGTCATCATCCCCGGTCTCAAGGATTTACCTTGAGACCAAGGATGATGACTTTTTGTTTTTATTGTTTTGTGCATGGCAATATGAACTGTACTGTTTTTTTCTGTGATGCAGGTGGACCTGTCCTCTCTAGTTGAGACACTTGATGATAGAGTCGGCAACAACACTAGAAGCGAGTCCCCTGATATTCCATTATTGCTAATGGATCCTAGAAAGCTTGTTGAATTATTGCAGATCTGCACATCAGTTGCCCAAGGTCAGCAACGTTCATGGTTATTGGTTTATGTTTTGATTTTTGCCCTATCTAAATACATGTTCAATGTAGTATAGTTGCCGTAACTGTGATTAAGTAGTTCGTTCCACTGCCTAATAGCTAGAAGGTCCCTGGTTCAAATCCACCAGCTGGCTTCAATGGGGAGTTTGCGTGTTCTGCCTGTGCTTCCGTGGGTTTCGTCCAGATAGTCTGGTTTCCCCTCATAGTGCAAAGACATGCATGTTAGGTTAATTGGTGACGCTGCCCATAAATGATAATGTGAGTGTGAATGGTTGTCTGTCTATGTGTTGCCTCTAAGATAAACTACTGACCTGTGGTTGGTATACCCCACCTCTTTTCCTATAACAACTGCGATAGGCTCCAGAACCCATGCAATAATAATGTATGGAGGGATGGATTTTGGTATAGTCTATTAATTTTTCTAAGGATGTTTAAGAAGACTACAGCACCAAACATACTCAGTACTAAGATAGAAAAGATATGTGAATCCAAAATTGCTACTTTGGTATATGTTTGTAATCAGACTGACCAAAATTAGAAGTAGGAATTATCTCAGTTACAAAGATATGACGCATTAGTGTTGTAAGTAAAAAAAAAAAAAGAAACTTAAAACCTGCCTTTTCAAGGAAGCTTTTAAGTAACTGCTCCTTGTTTGCTTAGTGTTAATGTCTGCATGCTTTATGCTCCTCTCTTTTGTAGCACTTTAAATTAAAAGTGAATTACAAATTAAATGTGTTATTATTATAAGTGGACTTGTATTCGTACTGCTTAGTAATAAATTCTGTATTTTGTTTGCTTTGTATGTTTTATTAAGGCGCAGAAAGGTTGAGTGACGGTCAGAGTTCAGAAGCCTTGTCTGTTCTGCAGGCTGCTTTGTCCCTGCCAGCTCCCAGAAATCTAATAGCATACATGCACCTTCTCTCAGGCTCCTGTCTGGCCCAAATGGTAACCCTTCTGGCTATTCTTTCAACAGAAAATTATTATAGATTATACTGGTTTATGCTTTTGTTTGCAATAAGTATGTGCTGGCATTTGTCTCCAGAGCCGTCCTCAGATGGCACTGCAGTGTTACAGGAATGCACTGGAAATTGACTCCCAATGTG
The DNA here is from genome assembly GCA_033026295.1 of Channa striata. Lineage (NCBI taxonomy): Eukaryota > Metazoa > Chordata > Actinopteri > Anabantiformes > Channidae > Channa > Channa striata. The sequence continues at coordinate 7,289,289 of CM065178.1, forward strand.
TTTGTGCTCTGTATCGGAGCATGCTCATCTATAGACATTTGGGTAACACAGAGGCTGAGATACAAGCTCTTCGCTTGCTGCACTCGGTGAGTAATATACCTATGTGGTAAATAGAAATAAATAGGCTTAATTATGTGATGATTTTTTTTAATAAGTCTAAACTTTAATGTATGTGTAGATAAATTGTGTTTATTGTTCAATTACTTGTTCATACACAAATATTTAGTAAATTGATATTCTAGGCAAAGTTAGTTTTAGAGTTAGACACAGACATAAATTCACCAAAGAAAAAGTCTGCATGAAAACTCTCTGTGTCCCTTAGACTTTAATGTTGACGTCCACTACAGAGCCAGCTTTATCCAGTGTCCATCTCCTCTCCCCATCCTTACTGCTTCGCAGCCAATCACTGAGCAGCCTGCTCTCAGTTCCCTCTGCCCTCTCTGTCCTTCACAAGCTGGCTCTGAAGTGTGTGCTCCATGGGAGGTAAGAAGAGCAGTATAGAGCTCACAGTCTCTTTCACCTTTTACTGGCACTTGAAAACCAGAAAATGCAGACATAGATGAGAATAGCAGACACTCCGTGCAAAGTGGAGTTCTAAATGGGCATGGTTGCTGTTTCTGCAGGGTGTCAGAGGGTGTGGAACATTATCTGGACCTTCTTGCTACTCTTCACTCAGAAGATCAAAATGGAGTCAGTGAAAACACAGACATGCAGGTTAATTTAAAGAGTTTGACATACATTTTTTACACAGTGTATTTATGAATATACTAAAAACTATATTGAGCATACTACAAACTAAATTGTGTGTAACAAGTCAGGAGGAAAGAGAAGAATTCTTAAAATGTTCACTAATATCTACTTTATATATGTGTCTGTCTCAGGCCCAAGCAGAAGTTCCTCTACTCCCCAGGCTGCCTGAGCTGTATCTGGAGGCTGGTGCTGCATTGCTCATGTCCCGACAGCCTGCAGATTGCATGACCCTGTGTGATGAAGTCATCAGCAAGACACAGGAACTACTGCCAGAGAAGTTGGTGTTAGAAGATCACGAGGACAGGGGTGAGACTGAACCCAGGGATGTCAGTGATAGCCTGGCTGTGCTACTTTGGGCCGGGGCTGCCTACCTTCTGCAAGGTCACTGTTATGCCCACCTGAAAGACTGGAAACAAGCTGTGACTCACTACACAAGGTCTGTGAGATGCAGCTGTCTGTAGTCCCAGCATAACTTTTAAAGTATCCAAATATAAGATTGTATTTTGTGTTACAGGTGTATTAACCTGCTGGTGAAGGTGTGTTTTAAAAAGGGAGGTAAGAACTTTTAAATGGCTTTGGATTGAAATTTCCCATTTTACACAAGCTCCAGCTACTTCATGCATTTTTTCTGTTTTTGTTCAGTTACAGGCTTCCAATCACAGATCACCAGTGCAGATACAGTTGTCAAAAAGGGAACAGGTCTGCATATTCTCAGTAAACTGAAGGGGCTTTCACTAGCTGGTAGGGGCATCAGCTTTACCCAGACAGACAACTTGAAAGAAGCACTGAGAGACCTCCAGCTCAGCATGCAGATATCCCCAGGTATATACACCACGGACCTTCAAGAACAATCATTCTAGACTGAATTTTGTTTAAAATGATTTAGTATGAAAATATTGCGTATGTAAGGGACATATTTAAAGATCCATTAAAACTGTGATGTTTGAAAAGGGTCTGATTTATATTTCTTAATACAATTTCTGTTCTGAGGTTACACAAATTTGAAACCTGCGTTGTAAATATGGTCTTATTAGCGGGTTATCGTGGTCATCATTATGTCTTTTGTTATGTCTCAGAGGTTGTAGGTGGAGGTCTGTGGTGTGGTGAAGTGTTATGGAGGCTTGGCAGGAGACAGGAAGCAGCAGCTTGTTGGGAAAAGGCCTGGAGTTTCAACATAGAATCATCTTTAGAGTAAGACACTATAATTCTTATAACCACTGTCATTGTTAAGGTTGTGGTTTATAATCTGTATTTTTTGTGTTTTTCTCTGTGTGTACCCTTTAGTCTTTTTCACAAAAATGCCTCTCAGGTCACTCGTTACATTTGTGCAGCTTTAAGTACATATATGAATACTTTCACTGTTTTACCTGAACTCAAACATATATTTAGCTACGATAAATTAAAAAAAATCACATACCTGATGAGGTTAGGCCCAAACACTATAATTACATGATTTTTAGTGGTTTATAACATTCCACTGAACAAATAATAAAATATCTAGAAATATCTATTTCTATATTAGTTAGAAAATTTTTTTTACTGTAAGTTGCCACATGATACAGGTACATCGTGAAGGTGTTGATTTAAGATCTAACAGCATATTTTTCCTCCAAAAATAAATAAATAAAATGTAAGTGTAAGTTAGTTTAAAAAGTTTTCTTACACATAGAAAATTTACTACTTTGCCTTTGAGCCTCATTCTAACTTTCTGTCTTTTGTGTTGCAGGGCTTGTCCTTTGTACCTACAGGAACCTCTGTCTGGTCCTTTGTTGGACACGATGGAGCTGCGCCAGAGAGTACAGGAACTTGGGCTAACCTAATCAGCCTACAAAGGAAGTAGGGAATAATGCCTTATCACTGCCGCAGAACGATCGGCTTTCACCTGCTTGTGAACTGAAATCCACACCACAACAAACCTTTATCTACTGTGGTAGTAAAATAAATAATATTAAAGGAATTAAAGAGTTTTTGAGAAGTAAAATGTTCCTGGCTTGTGTGTGTGTGTGTGTGTGTGAAATCATACTAAGGTGTACTGTAAAATTGTTTGGTAAGTAAGAGCAAACTGTGTGGCTGAAAAAAGTATATTTTTGTTTGAAAAAATTGTTAAATTACTACAATAATTTTTAACTGAAAATGTTAATACAGTACATACTACTGTAGATGATATAAAACATTTATCCGGTAAACATTTAGCAGTAACAGGCCTGTGAATTTTGGTTATTCTGAATTATCAACGCGGTAACAGTTAATTGGATGAGTGAAGTTAGTGAGAGGCAAATCAGCGCTGAAGTTGATGAAAATAGAAACAACCCTTAAAATTACAATTGGCTAAAGTTCCACATTACTCCTGGAGACGACAGACCCCAGAGCCAGTCATTGGTGGTTGAATATGTCCGGAGGCCATCAGCCAATCAGAATGAAGAATGGCTCCAGCTCATGGTATAACTGTACAGAAAGCACGGAAACTGCCGCTGTTTCGTGTGATATCACAGACCGTTGAGTATCGAGAACCGGTTAAGCCTCTTAACATTTAGCTAGAATTTCTTTATTTATTGACAGTAATCCAGGTTGGCGACCATGGCCTCGGGAGGGGAGTAAGTATAGACATTTCAGTATTTTATAAATGTATATCCGTTGGCTAATGCCATTACAGAATGCGTTAATTTATTGAAGTTCGGTTGCTAATACATACACTAGCGAGTATCCTAGCAAGTGAGCTAAATGGGTCAGCTACTTTAGCCTCCACACTTTATTCCATCGGTTGGAAAGCCTAAAAATACAAATCCACTGAGCGTTGGGAAGTGTTACCAGAGATTCCTGATACTCGTCAAACTGTTGTCATCCACACGGTTGTCATTGAGCAGTCAACGGCATAGCGTTAGCTCGAAGTGTGACAGCGACTTGACAAAGCGCAGTCATCGCTGTCGTGTTTGTATGCTAACGTTAGCTTAGCAACTGTGTCAAGGCCAAAGCCATCCACAGTCACACCGATAAATTGGCCTGTAGACCGACTATCGGTCCGCATTCAGAATAGGCGACAAAGTGCGGAAAAATCTAAACCCCAGTAACCGAATGATACACGCGTTGGCTAAGGGTTTTTCGATAAAAATGTTAGTCGTCAAGATGGCTAGTGTCAGCAGTCTAAACAACGCATCACCGATAACGTTAGCAGGCTAACAGGGCTGGCTGTGCATTCAAGTAAATGATCGATACTTGGGCTTTAGTTCGCTTTTAGCTAACGTTAAACTGTCTTGAAATAACACGTCCGAATAATTAATAGCTAATTGTTACTTTAGCAGGGAGTGTTTTTAAAAGTCACAACGGATGTTTTACGCTAGCCATTTTGAGGGAATAACCTAGCCAGCTAACAAAGTTTTTTCCCCAAATTCTTTTGCTGTGTCATCTGGGCTCCCTTGCTCGCCAGTCAGTTAGCTTAAAGGCTAGCATTAGCATGCTAACACCCTGAAAGAGAAACTATAAATCCAGCCAAAGAGTTTTTAGTAATGTTAACGGGTCCCTTTATGACTATGAAAGCGTTGGATGGGTAACGTATTAGACTTTTATTTTGAATGAACGTGTGATTATGCGAATCTTACGTAGCGTTAAGTGTCGTTCAGTCATTGGTGTTTGCGACTTAATGTAGCGTCGGAGGCAAGTTACGCTTTTTAAAAAGGGGTTTTGTAGACACATCGGACTATGACTAGCACTGTAGAACACCTCATTTCTTAACTCAATTAGCCTCTTGTTACTGGTTGGTCGTTAGCAGAGATACATTAGAAATGCATTTAACCCAACAGACGCTTGTATCCAAAGCAACTTACAAGTGAGGTAAAAATCTAAGACGAGCCGAAAACATCAAAGTGTTTTCATCAAAGTGCTATCAAGATGTTTCAGTTTCATGAGATATAAGTACAAAAGAGAAGAAAATAACTTATTATGATTTTTTTTTAATTACTGCAAACTACAATCATTCAATAAGAGTGCTATGTCTTTGTACTCAAGGACAAGGGGGACCTGTTTCATATATATTTTAGTCTCTTATAATTCAGTTTGGTAATGTATTTAAATGTGAACAAGGCATTCACTATATTAACTCATCAGCTCAGAAAAGAAGTTCAACTAAAGGTGGTTTGACAGCTATCTGTAGATCTTCTCTAGAGAGAAGAGCACCTCTGAATTCAGGTTCAGGTTTTTTTCTTTTTTGCAGGAGTGTTACATTAACCATGAGATTACCTTTATCTTATTCCTAGATCCAAAAATGATGATCTAGCCACTGCAATTCTGAAACAGAAGAACAGACCCAACAGACTCATTGTCGATGAATCTATCAATGAAGACAACAGTGTGGTCTCTCTCTCTCAGGTAAACATTTCAGGTTTTTCATGTGGCTGAATGTACATGTTCCAAGCTTTCCAATGTTTATATTCTAAATGTAATAACCCATATTGACAGAGTACTTTTTTTGCGTGTGTATTCAGACCAAGATGGATGAGCTGCAGCTCTTCCGTGGAGACACAGTGCTGATGAAGGGCAAGAAGCGGAGGGAGACTGTGTGCATTGTGCTGTCCGATGACACCTGCTCTGACGAAAAAGTTCGCATGAACAGGGTGGTCCGCAACAATCTGAGGGTCCGTCTAGGAGATGTCATCAGGTGAGGGGGAAAAGCACATGGTTTTTAATTCCTTCAACAAACAAACAATGAGTGGTGTTTAATTTTAATGTCTTCTTTAGCATTCAGCCATGTCCTGATGTGAAGTATGGGAAGAGGATCCATGTTCTCCCAATAGATGACACAGTGGAAGGAATTACTGGCAACCTGTTTGAAGTCTACCTGAAGCCATACTTCCTAGAGGCTTACAGGCCAATCCGCAAAGGTGAGTACCAATCTCTACTGTTATGACAAATATTTTGTTTTCCCTGGCAGTTCAAATCTGTATATGTCTAAAGGTAGTCCTGGTAATAGTGTGTTTTATTTTATGAAGGTGATATTTTCCTGGTCAGAGGAGGCATGCGTGCTGTGGAGTTTAAGGTGGTGGAGACCGATCCTTCCCCTTACTGTATTGTAGCTCCTGATACAGTTATCCACTGTGAGGGAGAGCCAATCAGGAGGGAGGTGAGTAGCAGGCACTCAGTGTGTCTATATGAGTTAACATTCACTCAAAACACCAGTAAAATTTGAACATGTTGAAATTCCTTATGCAGGATGAGGAAGAGTCCCTGAATGAAGTGGGCTATGATGACATTGGTGGAGTGAGAAAGCAGCTAGCTCAGATCAAAGAGATGGTGGAGCTGCCTCTTAGACACCCTGCACTGTTCAAGGCCATAGGAGTCAAGGTGAGATTATCTTTATGAGGAAAAAAGCCAATGTAGTTGTTTTTTTGTTTTTTTTTTGTTAGTATTATAACACATTCTCCTGCTTTTTATCAAATTTAATTTCTATAAAACAAAAACCAAACACATCGTCAAACTTAAAAGCTCTCCAGTGTTACTATGAAAGAAATAAGCAGTGTCAAATATTTATTAGCTCCAACCAGACATAAATGTTTTGCTTTTAAGTGGACTATATTGGATGCTGCAGTCTGATCATATTTTTCAAATGCTTAATATTTTAAAATAAATGTAGACACCGAAAATTTCAAATGTGTTTTTTTTTTTTTTTTTTGTTTTTTTCCTTCCCCAGCCCCCACGTGGAATCTTGCTGTATGGACCCCCTGGTACTGGAAAGACTTTGATTGCCAGGGCTGTGGCCAATGAAACTGGAGCTTTCTTTTTCCTGATCAACGGTGTGAACGCTTATGTTCATCTTCAGTATACAGTTACCCTAGATAGTGACTTTTAGAGATAAATGGTTTGTACATGACTGTGTGGCCTTGGTGTATGTGGTTAGTGTGTGTATTTAATTATCCCTGCATGTCTTTATGATCTTAAAGAGATTGGGTGTTTATAGAAACTGCAGCTAAACTTCCAAATTATGTTATTAAAATAGAAGTGGTTCGTCACCTGTGACAGTGGTACAGTTAAACAATTGATTGTATTATATTAAATAACATTTGAATGCACTTTTAAAATGTGGGATTAAGATTTTCTCTGAAATCAAAATGTATTGGCTGTCTGTTTTTAGGTCCTGAGATTATGAGCAAATTGGCTGGAGAAAGCGAGAGTAACCTCAGAAAGGCTTTTGAGAAGCGGAGAAAAATGCCCCTGCCATCATCTTCATTGATGAGCTTGATGCAATTGCTCCAAAGAGAGAGAAGGTGAGCAGAAAAATATCTTAATAACATCTGTCTGTCTGTGGTTTGGGTTTTTTAATTAGGTGATTACTGTTATGTAATTTTCATGTTTTGGTCTCTTCACATATGGATTCATTCTGATTAATGAATAAGGTAATGATATAAAAGAATAACGGTTTTATTTTGTAGACTCATGGAGAGGTGGAGAGGCGCATTGTTTCTCAGCTGCTGACTCTTATGGATGGCCTTAAACAAAGGGCTCATGTCATCGTCATGGCTGCCACCAACAGACCAAACAGCATTGACCCAGCTCTTAGGAGATTTGGTTAGTTATGAGTATGCAATAAAAAAAAAATTTGTGTATTGGAATTAATTTTTAATTGGTTTATGCTTGGCTTATGATAAACCTGCATGTTAAGATAGTAAAACAATGTATAGATGTTTAGTTGTTATAAAGCTCTGCAAAATGGACTACTTATAATTTTCTTCTGGCCCTACACTGTTGTAAAAAAACAGTATCAAGTCTTAATTTTTCTTTTAGCAGTCAGATTTAGATCTTTTAGTCATTAACTATTCCAAGTGTAACTTTAAATGAACTTTATTGCTGTGCATTTTAAAATGATCTTTTAACATTTTTAAAAATGTGAACTTGCACTGTTCCCATCATTTACAAAGCATATTGTCATACCTGTTTTCATAGGCCCTGCAGTTATTTAATGGGTCAATACTGATGCTACTGGAAATGTTACTATCTCATCCACAATATTGGTTAATATTGTATAGTTCTAGATTTAATGAGTACGTATAATTTAATGTTTTAAATTCATCTATTTCTAGGACGCTTTGACAGGGAAGTGGACATTGGCATTCCAGATGCTACTGGCAGATTGGAGATCCTTCAGATTCACACCAAAAACATGAAGCTTGCTGATGATGTTGACTTGGAACAGGTCTGTAAACATTTCTTTTGTCATGTGACACTTCATTTCAGTGTCACATGACAAAAGTGTAAATAAATAAATAAAACGAACAAAGTATTGTGGAATGGCAGTTAATCTGTCAAACTGGATGTTCAAAGCTGGGCTCCTTTCAGAGTGCCTAGCCTACTTTATGTTAATGCAAGATTTGCCAGTTCTTGTGGCACCAGTATGTGTTGGCTAGTAAGTGGTTGAGATATATAAATGAAGTGTTGCAAGATAGTAGGCTTATAGAATTATGGTTTGCACAGGATCTTGGGCAGGAATGTTTTTAAAAAACCAATACTCTATCTTTATGTAGGTAGCCAATGAGACCCATGGACATGTGGGTGCAGATCTGGCTGCTCTCTGCTCTGAGGCTGCCCTGCAAGCCATCAGGAAGAAGATGGACCTTATTGACCTTGAGGATGAGACAATTGACGCTGAAGTCATGAATTCTCTTGCTGTCACCATGGATGACTTCAAGGTAAGACTTTGTCTTAGAATGTAAAATGTGCTGAGGAAAAAGGTGGTGCCATATAACTGAGAAAAGGCTGAATAAAAAATAACACTCTGCGTTGTCCTGCAGTGGGCCCTGAGCCAGAGCAACCCTTCAGCACTGAGGGAGACCGTTGTTGAGGTGCCTAACATCACCTGGGATGATATTGGAGGTCTGGAAGATGTCAAGAGGGAGCTGCAGGAGTTGGTGCAGGTATGAAAATGTTTGATAAAGATTATGCCTGAAATGTGTCTCAATCTGTAAAATTGGAATCTTGACTCTGGTGTGTTCCCGTCCCTTTAAATCCAGTATCCAGTGGAGCACCCAGATAAATTCCTCAAGTTTGGCATGACTCCATCAAAGGGAGTACTGTTCTATGGGCCTCCTGGTTGTGGTAAAACTCTGCTGGCCAAAGCCATTGCAAATGAATGCCAGGCAAATTTCATCTCCATCAAAGGACCTGAGCTGCTCACTATGTGGTTTGGAGAGTCTGAGGCAAATGTCAGAGAAATCTTTGACAAGGTGGGATTGTGTTTTTGTTTTATTTTCCCAGAGATTTTGTACAGATGTGATCTAATTTTTGAATGTTGTACATTCCACAGAACGTCCTTAAAACATTTTTTACTGTACTTATTCAGTTCAAAATTCTTTTGTAAACCATTTTGTGGGTCCCTGTTATGATTTCAGGCCCGTCAAGCTGCCCCGTGTGTTCTCTTCTTTGATGAACTGGACTCCATAGCAAAGGCCCGTGGTGGCAATGTTGGAGATGGTGGTGGAGCAGCTGACCGTGTCATCAACCAGATCCTGACCGAGATGGATGGAATGTCAAGCAAGAAGAACGTCTTTATCATTGGAGCCACAAACAGACCTGATATCATTGACCCTGCTATCCTGAGGCCTGGTCGTCTGGATCAGCTCATCTATATCCCTCTGCCTGACGAGAAGAGCAGGATCAGCATCCTGAAGGCCAACCTTCGCAAGAGTCCAATCAGCAAGGTGATAATGATACTTGTGGTTGCGGGAACAGATGCACAAACGTATGTAGTGGGTGGGTGGGAGCTGCAATCATATTTGTGCGCAGTTGCACTGTTACACAAATAAATGTAACATCATTCATATAAGAAATTTTTTAGTATGAGCCCTTGATCAGTCCTTATTCCTCTGTTTTGTTTGTTTTTGTCTTCCTTTTATAGGATGTGGACTTGGATTTCCTAGCAAAGATGACCAATGGCTTCTCTGGAGCTGATCTTACAGAAATCTGCCAGCGGGCATGTAAGCTGGCCATCAGAGAGAGCATTGAGAATGAGATTCGCCGAGAGAGGGAGAGACAAACCAACCCATCAGCTATGGTCAGTGGTTGTTCTCTTTACACTGCTGCTACACTTTTACGTACTTATGGCAATTATAAGTAGGTAAAAGTATATATTTTTTTCTTTTGCTCCCTTTAATAGGAAGTGGAGGAGGATGATCCTGTGCCAGAGATAAGAAAGGACCACTTTGAAGAGGCGATGCGATTTGCTCGTCGGTCTGTCAGTGACAACGATATTCGCAAATATGAGATGTTTGCCCAGACGCTGCAGCAGAGCCGTGGCTTCGGCAGTTTCAGGTACATTTTGTGAAATTCTGCATCTGCATCATTGTTGGAAGCTGTATGTTTAAGCATTGTAGATCAACTCCATGAAAGTGAGTTGACCTTTTTCTGGGGGGTTGCATCACCCATAATGAGGCGGGTTTACACAGCAACTGATTGTCACCTGAAGACTGGCATTACTCCATGAAAACAGAAATATTTAAGCTGTATATTCCCTTATTTAAAAAAACAAAAAATAACAAACCATTGACATACCATTTGTCCTTCAGGTTTCCCTCCAGTGCCACGGGTGGCAGCGGTACAAGCCATGGCTCAGGGGGAACTGGCAGCGGTCCAGTGTTCAATGAAGATAATGACGATGACCTTTATGGATAAATGTATACTGCCCCGCAGTGGTCAGTACTGGGATCACACCTGTACAAATTCTCACCAGATTCCACATTTTTAGGACTTTGTGATTCTTTCATGTGTTCCTTCTCCTTTATTTTCTTTTGTATGATTTTTTTTTTTTTTTTTTTTTTTTTTTTTTTTTTTTTCCCTTGGAGAAAGCATGTAGCCATTTGGTTTGCCCTGGCTTTGATGTGGGTTGGGGGTTAGGGATGTTGGAAATGCAAGGTGAGTGACTGATGCAGATTTGTGGGATGGGGGGGGGGGGGTTTGAGTGGTCTCATTCTCAGTATATCAAAACAAACATGAATGACTTTAGTGATGGGATTCTATGCTAGACTATAAGAGAAAAAAAGCATATTGTTAATGACTTCATTTTTTAAAAAATAAAACAGTAGCATAATGTATTACAGTTTGTCAAGGTTATGTTGTTGAAAATAAAATCACACGAAACTTAATGTTTTCGGTGTCTACATTTATTGATACATTTGTGTCCCGCGTACAGATCTGTGGAATTGTTACTACACACGTGACTCGTATGTTACATTAATTCAATTGATAAAGAAGAGGAATAACAGTTTTTCTACCCAATGACCTAAATTTTCATTAATGGATGTTGTGTTCAGAAGTGCAGAGTATGAAAATACATTGCTGCTACAGTGTTTCAGTCAATTCACTAAAATGTGAGTGAAGCTGTTGATCAAAGGCAGTTCTTTGACTGACCACATAGTGTCACTCAGGACTGATGGAAATATGGTTGGAAAAATAACTTTCCTTTCTTGTGGTTTGAAAAATCTTAATTTTAAGCATTTTCTTGACATTCAAGAAGCTTCAGTAAAATTCACAACTGACGGTAATTTACTGTCAACAATTAACCTGTTTGTGGGAAGAAACAAGTATCCAGAGGAAACCATAAATATGACCTAATTGTGTTTATGAATATGGAGTCTGCAGCAAATGTGACAACGATTTAAAAAACAAACACTTTTTTAAATCTGCAGACCCAGTAAGGATCATAGAAAAATGTTTTGCCACTCCTGCAAGGAGAAAATGAAGCCTGTTAAAATGATTTTTGAGCAGCACAGCATGAGTCAGGGTATCTGAGCCGTTACACCTCTGGAAGTAGGACGACTGCAGATCTGAGATTAAAGACCTTTAAAATGTGTCATCAATGAGTCTACATCCATAAAGCATGTGGATGCGTGTGTATATATTGTATAAACCGCTGAATTTGCTGTGTGTAGGGGGAGGACGTGGTTGTAAAATGTCATAAGTGACTCACCTCAATCATTGGGACAATGAAGCTCCAAATGCAGTTAAAAGATGGAATCAGCTTCATGTTGTCATCTCACATGGAAAAATCAAAAACACCTTCACCTGCAGGGACAACGGCATCATTCTTTGGTTTTTCTGTACTCAAGCATACAGGGCTTACCTGACAATGGCCTCAGCGGGGGTTGTCAGAACAATAGGTCCAAGGCAACGGTCTTCAGCAGACTTCCTCAGCAGAGCCCCTGCCTGACATCTGTCACACAAACCAACCCAAGGTAGGGAGGTATGAGTTCCCGACATCAGTTTTGATAACTGGCACTTACACAGAGGCAGTTTTCCCCAGATGCTGTAAATGCGCAAACTGCACGACCATCTTCACAAAATCCAAACATCTACATGAAAACTAATCTTAACTAACAGGCGGTTCAGGAAAAACCTCTGGCGTGACTTCTCCACCTCCTGACCTGTGTCCTTCTCCTGCACCTTTAGGTCTTTGTGGGTTTGTTGCTTTACAACAAGCAAAAGGCACATATGTTTTGTCTCTGCTAAGGTTCTGATTGGGGCGTGAACAATTTAGACTCAGAATAATGAATGCCAGCGCTTTCTTAACAAGCACATGGTGTAGCCATATGAGAGGATTTGTGTATTCAAAAAGGGTCAGGAATAGGGTTTATAGTTTTTGGAAATGTGTCTGTTCTTAGATGGTGTAATAGTGTGTAAGCGGTTGAGAAATTATTTGTATTTACTGTATTTTAGCCTGTGAGAAAACTGTATTTGTCTGACTGCTTTTTATTTCTGGCTGTGCCGATGTTGCCTTCCATTGGCTGGGCATTGATGTCTAACATTCTTTTAGCCTTGACCAGACTTTTCTCGGATTCTAAATTATAAGGCCTACATCTTCCTGTCAAGGCATCCGCTTTTTCTTCTGTTTGCTCCCACATACACTCAAGCTGCTTTAGCCAGTGTGACAGGATATGTCTGTGTAATTTCCCCTTCACATTGATCCTTAGCGACACACTGAGAGCCACAGAGAGATGAAATCATTTCATTTGGGATGCTGCTGCTCACAGACAGGCTGTGAGTCGGTACATAAGGTAAAGGTCTAGCAAAGACCCAGGTGGGTCAGACTAGCTCTGTATGCGATTTCACATCCCTCTGGGTCATATTTAAAGTTTCACAGTCTACAAGAAACACTGGAGAGGAACATTAACTGTTATTTAAATCAAATCATATCATTTGAAAGCAATTTAGAGAACATGCTGTTTTTAGATTTAATCATCTTTATAATCCTATTATCTTTTCCCCCAGTTTTCAAGTCACTTGTTTTGATTGTGATTATGTACATGCAGTTAAATGTGTTTGTGTTGTCCTGCTAGCATGATTAATAGGTTTTAAGTCTCATTTTGTGTGTTATTGCGTTGTGATTAGTGTAATTTTGTTCCACATTTTAAACCAGTGTTTCAGTTTTAATGCTTTGGTCACAGCATCCTGACGGTTTTTAAATGTTCATTTTGTTGTATGTTGTATTACGTATGTAAATGCATATCTAACTCTTCTTTATCAAAGATAAAAACTGTGACTACATTTACACATCATAATGATGCTCAAAAACATAACTGTCCCCCATCTGAAATTATGTTGGGCTTAGAGCCACAGAATCAGTCATTTCCTGACTCCTGTGATTCATGTGCTGTCCTCTGGCAGGGCATCGAACCCAAACTGCTCCTGCTGTGAGTTCATTATTTGTAAGAGCTTCTGCCAAGTGACTGAATGTAAATGCACCAAACGTTTGTGAAGGTTCTCAGTCATCCAGGCTTAGTTATCTTAAGATTAACTCATGTCAGCAGGATTTTCTATTTGGTCGGAAACATTTTGCTACGCGTCCAAGCATCTTCAGTCTGAAGAGGAAACGTTTCGAGCGAAGAACAAAAATCCAGTTGACAGCACTGAACTGAGGATACACAAGACACAAGACAGTTGTTCACTTGTTGTTGTGTGTCCCTCAGTTGATTTTGAATAAAACCTCTGTTAAATGAAATATATTGCAATCAAAACACTATGAAACATTGTCACCAACTATGTTTTGTTTACAGCACAGTTTTCAACCCCATTCTCCACGGAACAGCCAAATTGCTGCGAACTTGAACGGATTTCTATCACGGCTTTATCCTCGGTTTCACCCCAGTAAACATCCAACCAACAATATGATAAAAACCAAAATAATTGTCCAGGATAATTTGGTCAGATATTACCATAGTGTTTGTAAGAATTTAAGATGCCCAATTCTCAATAATGTTTTCAAGATCTGACAGTTCTTAAAAAACCAGTACAAAAAACATTAACTTCACACATTTGGTTTATTTGTTACCATTTTGAAAAGATCATAAATATTGTCATGTGCACATAAGCAGTGACAGTGAGTCTTTCAGCAGCATGTGCCTTCTGGTTGCAGCCACAGTCCAGCGTCCACTGAGACTCTACAAGGCAGGACACTCACACACTCGGACAAGTCATTCAAGTCTCTCCAATCATCTCTTTGTTTTGTCGATATCTTTTAGGACAAAAAAGTGCATTTATCAATATGTTGCAGTCAAACTTACCCATACACACGATATATTTGACCTACTGCATGAAACATATTTATACATACATTTTATTATTGTTGTAAACTACAGTAGGAAGAGCTGAAAAGCCCCTACAAAACCTGTTTCCTACACAGGTTTTCTACTTGGGAAAAAAGGACATACACTTTGATGTATAGATGTATCATATCACAAACTGAGGACTTCGTCAAACTAAAAAGTAGACACCAATGTGGTCTATTTTGGCACTGCTCACAGTAGCACCGAGACAATGCCTTCAAATGGCACAAGAGAAAGCAGAATATACACAACGAAGCTGGGTTTCTCAGAGGAGTCGCACACGTTTGCCTCCCATAGCTTACGTTCCTCTGGGAAATCCAACCTGTACTTGTACGGCACTTTACAGGGATGCATTGGCAAAGTTCGTCAGTCTTGTTTCTCCCTAAAACATGTCCTTACTTACATGCAGTACCACGTCTACTGCTTTAACATCGCTTACTCAGTGTTTTCCTCTCGTCACCAGCTCCCAGTGGTAATGTCTAACACAGCATAGGGCATCGTCTGTGTGCTCTCAATGGCTGGTTGTTTAAATTACAGTGTGACCTGTGTGTGTGTGTGTGTGTGTGTGTGTGTTCACATATGTGGCATGACACCAGGCTAAGGCACCTAAATGTTACTCAGATACCGAGCCAGGCTATTCAGTTCAGAGCAGCCACACAGCTCAGAATGGAAAGCACCCATATTATGTGTAGATTGTCATTCCTACATTTTCCCAGTGCAGCTGAGATTCGCTAGTGTTATCTGGAGTAATGGAGAACTTAAAGTGCACTGTTGCACAGATTACAGCTGATTTTGGGGAGACAGATCATACTGAACAGTAAACGTCCTACAGACTTTAAGCACAATGCTTTATTAGACTGAAAAAACTAGAGTGGGAGAGTTAGGCTGAAACTAGGATATGCACTAAACACGCTAAAGCTGCTGGTACACTCAAGGTAAAAATAAATAATACTATTTCAGAATTCCTTTGGAAAAGAAAATCCTGGAAAAAATGTTTTGTTTAAAAAACACTTCATCCTATCACAAAAAGACGAGGATCTGAGAGTTAGACAGCTTATAAAACCACTGATAAATCTGTAAAAAACAGAGTTAAGAAAAGAAGTTCCGGTAAAAGCTGTGATTTTGCTGAGCCCGTCCTCAGCACTGCTTGGGGGCTTGTGTGTGCTGGGGCCAAAAGACGTCCTGATACTGCCACTTTGTGCAGGCATTCTTCCATCATCCTGTGAAGATCCGACCAACCACAGTCTGTTTGATGTTTTGTGTCTTTACACAGGACACTGGACGGTTAACTAGAACATGGGTCAAAATCTATGTGTAGGGTGGATGAAGGGGGGGGGGTTATTCTGGGTTTATACTGGAGTGTGTGGTGGTCGAGGGGTCGGAGGTGAGTCTTCCTATGTCTGGGGGAGGTGCTGTCTGATAATTTCCCTGGACTGAGGGGGGATCCTGTCAGGAAAACACACTGAAAACTCCACGATGAGGTCACCTCGCTGTGATGGGTTCTTGGGGAAAGGCAGGCCTTCCCCTCTGAGTCGCTTCACCGTCCCTGGCTTGATGATGTCATGGCAGGGAAGAGAGATGACGCGATTTTCCAGCGTGGGAATGCTAACAATGCAGCCACACAAAGCCTGAAGAGGAGAGAAACAGGACTGTATTAGGTCTGAAATGCCAAAGCCATGAATATTCCAGTGACTAAATATTTCCATTAACTAAAAACTTTAGTTTATCATTCCTTAATGCGTCATCCTGAAAAGTCAAACTTCCTTGTATTTTGTGTGTGTGTGTTTGTGCGTGTCAGAAAATTGCCATTATTGGTAAATCGTTTTTTGTTCTACAACACTGAGGGGTCTACATCGCAATATTTGGAACGACACCAAGAGTATAACTGGACTTAACTGTGGAAAAGTTTTTGCCTTTGTGTGTGTGTGTGTGTGTGTGTGTGTGTGTGTGTGTGTGTAGGGGCTGCACATAGCACACTGCACTAATTTTAGCAACAGTATCATAACCGGGGCTAATGAAGTGAGGCAGGAATCGGCTGAGCTCGTAAATAGTTGGAGGGCTTGTCAGATGGGCTGGCAGGATGAAGCTCGAGAACACACACACACACGCACACACACACATGCACTAAGCCTCACCTCCTTATCACAGTGCCTGATGAATCCAGTCAGAGCGCAGAGAGTGCTAAACTAAACACGGAGACCTGTGGTTATCACGACTTCGCAGGGTTATCACGACTTCACAGGCTTTCCAGTGAGCATCACTCACCAGACTTGTGCTAACCAGAAAGAACTATTTAAATCTACAACTCTGTGAATGAACACGCTGGTGAATAATAAACTTATATAATGGATGCCGAAACAACCGTTACAAAATGCTTTACTATGGAAAATAAGGTCAGCGAATCATTTCTATGCAGCTGTGGTGATGGACAGATGCTTTTATGACCTGCAATAATTCACCAGGACTTGAAGGTCTAATGCCGAGACAGTAAGAATGTCAGAGACAATTTACCCAGGGGGAAAAAAAAACATAAAATTATGTTAGGGGTTTTGGACATTTGGGACAAATCTGAGCCTGGCTGATGATGTTTGTTAGCTGCGTCACCCCTCCTCTAGCTCTTGCTGTCTGATAAAGGCAAAAAGTAAATATAATATTTACATATTGCAGCTATTCTGACATTATAGTGGGAATACTGGTAAATTTGCCAGTACTTTATCTTCTACAGAGTCTCCAGCCATGTTATACCACTGTAATACCAATGTTCAGCAGGTACAAAGTAAATACATTGTTTAGCCTCATAGTTGAGCACATTCATTTAGCAGTTAAAATGATGTGGAGATATTGTGTGGAGAACATAAATGTGGAAATTTATTCAACAGCTGCTGAGATGTTTAATTCAATAAAAAAAAGACAAATGCGAAACTGACGAGGTGGCATTAGCTAAAATTTCTATTGATTATCAAAATCATTGTATTGTCTAGAAACCAATATTTGACTGCAATTTTTTGAGCACACACATTTTTAACTGGCTGGGATCCGAGTAAAGTGATATTGTGGCATACAACTGAAATGAACTCTAGTTTGACACTAAAATCATATAGTCAATTTCACAATTTACAGAAAGTCTGAAAAATGCTACTGTTAAGATAAAACTGCTGCGAGCAAAGACGTTCATTGGCGCACATTATATCGAATGACATTAAAGGCGACCGGGTAAAACTGCAATGTGCTATTTCGAGGCGACTTCTTGGTGAGGCCGCATGCTTGATAAGATCTTAGATCAAATTCATTAAATTATAAGCCCTTCACAACGTAACAGCGATTTTTGCCTGTGTTGGCACATGCTTAACGACTAAGGCACAAGACTGTTAGAGGATTTTCTTGTCTAGTCTGGCGGGTTTTTTTAACAACACGGAGACGGACAAGCGGACAGTCAAGCAGAGCAGCTGCTTCAACGGACAGATCAAGTGTTCGAGCCATGACATCAGCTTCCTTTAACCCACGACACACATTACATGACTGTGACGGAGACTAGTAGCTCATCTGCCTATAATGATCAGCTCCATTCACCACCACAGGTCTTACACACAGAGACGGGTTGCCATGACACTGGATACACACCGCCAGCTGATCCGAGGGCCCATTGATTGCATAAGCTTCCGCTCAGACACCGACACAAACAAACACACCCATACACTGTAATTTTGCTCCATTTGTAAGAATTCTGCAGACTCACTTTGATTCCCTGCGACCGTAAAACATCTATCGTTAAAGTATATGTTTTACCATCAGAGCTGATATTATTTATCTACTCATATTTTTGCTGTATTGAACGGCTAGAATTGTCACTTCCCCAACACACCCTCAATAAACGCTGACCACCGATGGCTGTGTTTACCAAACTTCCAGAACTAAAACACACTCACATCTGCTGCCTTACGTTCAGCAATTTATCATTTTGGATCATCGTGGATAAACAGTATATTTTGTAAAAAAGAAATCACAGCTAGAATCAGCACCTTTTTACATGTGTTTTGAGTGTGGGTTTTGCTGCTCAGCTGAGTGCAGTGCTGACAGGAGCTAGAAATGTCATAGAAGTCATGGAAGATAGCGGCACACGGCAGAGGCATCATTAAGCCACCCTATAGATCCAGGTATAGGCCGGTTTCAGGGAAATCAATGTGTCAAAGACACACAAAGCTGTCTAAGTGCTTCTGACTGCTGCTGGGCTGCAAGTTGCCTCTAGCCGAGTCTCCCAGGAGTTGACAGCATGGTCAAATGTGCTCAGCAACACTAAACTAAGCAGCTTATCAGGGCAGGCCTCAGGCTGAAAACAAAATGGACCGAGCGACAGCAGATAGAGATACGACCAAAAATAAGCCCGAGAAACTTATTCCCAAATATCATTAGTAGTAATTATCCGCCTTCGACTGTTTTTGTACCTGTGAATAGAGACAGATTTGCAAATGAAAACTAATTATTGTCTAGCTTCTAATATCGACTGCTGCACTCTGTACCGTTTGTAATATCATACAGCACGTGGCAGGTTGCGTGTTGTGGAGCATGTAGCTGGTGTTGTGCATTCACTGCAGCATTTTGCATCCTCAGAGGAGCAGAGCAGAGTGGAGCAGTGGAATACGAGCTCTTATTTGCTTTGGATACTGAATCCTCTGACCCACTTCCCTAATATTCCCCAGATATATCCCCCGCCCCCCCCTCCACCCACATCTCCCTTGATTCAGCTTTAGCTGCATCATATTTAAGTCTCTTATGTGGCTGCTGTGAGAGCAAAAGGATTTAGCTGTGAGAGGTCTGCAAACCTAATAATTGTGCAGGTTTGGTGAAGTACCATCTCCTGCTTAGTGTGAGTCAACAGACTCTGATGTGCTCTCATTAACTAGTCTGTCTTCATCTTTGAGCTTTAGCGGGCGCCCTTCTTTGCCACTTCTGTGCTGATTTACATGAGTCAGTGCTGCTTTTTAGAGGAAACTGTTCACATTTTGCTTGGTTTGAGTGGAGTACAATAAACTCCCCTGACATCTCAGACACTTGCAGAACACCTGCCACTGAGCCGACCAAACGGAGAACAGGCCGGTGAGTGGCAATGCCATACGAAACATTAAAGCTTGTGCAATTCAGGCGGCTCTGCTGCACCCACTGCCCTCACAGGAGCAGCTAATTAAATGCCCTGCCAGTCACAATAATAGAAACACTGGACCGTCACCACTGCCACCACTGTGTGGTTGCAAATATGCTTGAAGATGCAAGAGTGTATACACTCGCATGCCTGTTTATGCCTGTGTGTAGCTTTATATATTTATACAGCAGGACAAGTGAGGATAGTGGCTCGAAGCCCATCACACTTGGACGCCACATTCCTGCTGCTTCTCTCACATCGCAGTGACAAAGATTCTGCTTTCACTGATCTTGACACACACACACACACACACACACACACACACACACGACTCACTGTGGACATTATCTTAGCCTAAGACTTCAGTCACACCTCCCCAACCTCATTCGCTGTTTGTCAAGGTTGAGAGGCAGGAATCATAAGAAGAAATGCAGTGAAACATATTCATTCAAAATGCTGCAGCTCTGTGAATGCATTGTATTTCTGTGTGGTTTGCTTCACTGGGAGTCAAATTCCCCACCTCAGCACCATTATTTACTCATCTATATGCAGACGCGTGACAGAGAGAGAGGCCTAAAGAGAGACGGGAAAGCAGAAAGTTGGTGGACGCACCTCTTTTAGACTGATCTTGCAATTGTAAATGATATTGGAACCATCTCTCTTAAAGTGGGGGTGCCCTTTGTCTTTTAGTACAAAGGCTATGTCGGCAGGAATGTTCTCGGGAGTCTCATCCCCCTCCTTTGGAAAGGTGATCTTGGTTCCTTCCTTCCAGCCCTTCTTGATGACGATGTTCAGGATCTTGTCCTCAGTCCTCATGCTTCGTCCATCTGGGTTCAGCCTGCGGCGGGTGATCTTCATACGCTTGGTGCAGCCGTGGAAGATCTCTTCCAGCGAGACCTTCAGCTCATGGACCACTGGAGGATCCTGCTGCTTTCGACCGGTTCCCAGGCGCTCTGAAGGTACCCCCCTCCTCCTGCGGCCCTCCCCCGGGAAGCCAAACTGTCTTCCAAAATGAGCAAAGGGGTCATCGTCATCCATGTCCACGACCTGCTCGCCGTCATTGCTGTGCTCATTGTGGAAAGAGAAACCGTTGGAGCGCCCGTGGCTGCGGTTGGAGCTGAAAAACATGTCGAAGGGGTTGGAGCCCCGAAAAAGGAGGCGAATGTGGCATGGGGGTCTCCGTGGAAGGTGTAGTGGTACGTTGAGCTGCCAGGAGTACCCGAAGAGCTGCTGCCTCCTGTCTTTAAACCTGGGCGAGAAAAGAAAGAGAGCGAGAGAGAAGAAGAACGTGAGACCTAACATGCACACGCTCACGCCCACCAACTGAAAACACACATTAGTATAAACTCCGATACCAGATGCGGAATCTTGTCCGGAAAAACACTGAGTGTGGGTAACAGTGAAGAGAGAGTTCACGTGGGCAGGAAAAATCCCACAGCATCACTGATCCTCGAACACTTCTGGTGGTGGAGGACCTCATAAAATACCAGGTCACTCCTGCCAACACACTCACACAGCCGCGCAGACACATACATACTGTACCTTTACCGGAGACACATACACAAAACACCCACACATGCAAACTACAGCAGTCGCTGCTATTCATATCTCAAGCATGTAATGATCTTAAGCCATCTGTCTGTCAGCTAACACACACACACACACACACACACAGAGTTCTACACTAGCAGCTGAGGTGGACTGTTAGGTATAAGCTGGTAAGTGTAGTTGATATTAAAGGTAACAATAGACAAACACGTGCTCCTACACATAAACACAAACGTACAAACAGGGAAGAGATGCTGAATTATTACTTAAGTGACTGAAGCCCACTAAAGTCCTCCGCTGCGATATTAGATGCTAAGTCTGTTCCTGAGCTATTTCAATAACAACTTAATCCATCATAACGCCTGTTTAACAAAGCACTGAGGGCTGCACTCTCTGACCGCTTCCACTCAGTGATCCCACACAGGCTCAGCCAGACAGACAGACAGAATCAGAGCCAGACATGCTCCCGCTCCCGCTCCCCCTCCTCACCTTCCTCTCCGAGCTGATCATACACGACCCTCTTCTTGGGGTCACTCAGGACCTCGTAGGCCTCCGCAATCTCCTTGAACTTCTCCTCGGCGTTGGCGTCCTTGTTCTTGTCAGGGTGGAAGCGCAGTGCCATGCGCCGGTAAGCCTTCTTGATCTCCTCCTCGTTGGAGCCCTTGGGGATGCCCAGGGTCTTGTAGTAGTCCTTCCCCATAGTTGCACACACGCATACACTCTAACGAGTGGGTCCCCCCTCTTCAGCTCAGGCTGTCGTCGGTCAGCTGTGGTGAGACATAGGCCAGTTAGTGTTAGGGTCTTATAATTTCTCCTCTGAGGTAAATGCTGGTTAGAGTAAGAGACTATATATGTCCTGGCAAAGGTACAGCGGACACTTAAGTGCTCCCCCCTCAGGGCTTGTGGCGATCTGGATTTAGTGATTGGGAACACAGAGTGCTGGTTTTACTAACTGTTGCTATGGGGATGTGGCTGCTGTGCTGATGTAAATCCAGGCAGAGCGCAGAGGAATCCCCTTCCTCTGCTTTACTGAAGAGCTCGACCTGGCAGCTATGGACGACACTGAGAGGGATTCAGGGAAGCACATTCTGCATTTGGACGTTCTGCTGATCATGATCTGCCCTCAGCTGTGCTGTGCTGACGGGCTGGACGTCAGGCAGCAGGAAGCCCCTCACTGAGACACTGCAGTGTCTGTGAGCAGGACACGGATCTGGATCTGTCTCTGCTGCTGTGCCTCCATAGACAAAGACATAAACCGGTTCGCTCTCACAGTAGCCCCCCCACCCCAAACCACAATCCTGCCATTTTCACCATCTTTGACACCAGCCACTGGGTTGTGCCGACTAATAAACCTAAGACATTTTTCACACTAGTCCATATCTAATTTATGAGTGAGAAATGAACACGACATAAGGCAGAAAGGAAGAAAAATCCTACCGGGATGCTCAGCACATCGACACAGTCCAGCTTCTTCCCATCTCTTTCTCTCCCTCAGCCCTTATTATCCGCCCGCCGCCCCGGCACTGCTGGGTCCTCGCAAAGTGACGTCACGACGCCGGCTGGATCACAGCCTCGGAAATAACCGGTGAGCAAACGCTGAGGCGCATCTGACGTTGCGGTGGAAAACCTCGGACAACTGCCCGCGCGCACGAGTCCGTCATTTTCAAACGCGGACACGGTTCGGGTTTTCACAAAGACCCGGTGGCAGGAGGACACTGACTATCCCCCCCATGACTGAGGGTAAATCCCGCGATCACGATCTTTCCCTGGTCCCCAGCTCTGCGCTGAAAAACCTGCATCCGGTTTTTTAAAAGCCTCGTTTCCTTACCGAGCCGCCGGCTGAGTCCGGGTGAGTCCGATCTTGGTCCTGTCGCCGTCCGGAGAGCGAACCGAGCCCCAGTCCGTGAGCCAGGAGCCAGCGGGGCTCTGGGGGTGTGTGAGTTTCCTGCCGGCGCACACGTCCGAGCCGCGAAGTTCAGGGTGCGGGGAAAGAAAGAGAAGAACGGGACGGGACGGGACGGGACGGGACGGGGGGGAGGGGGGCGATCACCTGACGGACCGGTTGTTTTAAACGCTGCTGAGTGAAAAACCAAAAACCCAAATCGACTCTAAAACCTTTACCCTTCATTCTTTTACTCTTTTTTAAAATAAAGTCTTATGAAAGAGCCTCTTTTATCCCTTGGCTTGAAAATTAAGCCCATAATTAAGCCATTTTCCTATCCACAACCCGTTTAACATTTCTCTCAAAATAACCCAGCCACAAACCTTGACCCCTTGCCAGACCCGCACACACACACACACACACACACACTTTAGTGCTTTTACATTTGGCAGTAAAGACACTAACTGCCCTTCTCTGAGCTTATAGTGTCATTTTAAAGATATTTAAAGATTCAAATAGAACTAATTAGATGACAAGACCACGTGATTTGATCTGAACATATCTCAGCCTAACTACATGAATCCAACAATTCGTGACAAAACATCCTGATCCTCCTGAAGGCCAAACATTCTTCCCTGACTTTACCACCATTCTCAGTCCAGAACAGATCAACCTACCCAGCTTAAAAAAAAAAAAATAAAATCACATATATTACACCTGTGGTGAAGGTCTGAGTCATTATGAAGACTTTTACTGTTAAGTGCAAAGGAAGGTACACTCAGCAGGAAGTAGAGATTTTGTTCTGCAGGGTCAAAATGTGTGTGTGTGTGTGAGAGAGAGAGAAAGAAATAAACTCATTTAAGCTTGAGTCATCAAGCGAGGAGGTGCAAGAAAAGTGGGTGTCTCCACGGAGGAGTCTGTCTGACACACGCAAACGCACACTAACTCTGACACACGTGTGCACTGCAACATTCAAAACAATGCACACATGGGGAGAAGCTGTTTTGTTGCATCAGTATTTGGCAGAATGTAGAGATTCCATAGAGAGTCCAGCTTGGTTTGCATGTGTGTGTGTGTTTTAAAAGCAGGGAGGGTCTTGGGGCCAGTGCAGCTGTCCAAGAAGAACAACTGGTCAGCGGTGGAGTGTTATCATGCAGGGTTCTCTGTCCAGCCTGAGACACACACCGGAACTTGTTACGATCGACTGCAATGCACTGACTGAAACATCCAGTCAGATTTAATTATGAAATCTGCATTTGTCTGTGCCAAGCAAGCGCATAGGTTATACAATCAATTATTCCGAATTTCTTATGTAACTAGTCAGATTTTTACAGAGAATTTAATTACATTTGCACACTGTTTGTTTTGTGTCTGCATTCTAATTGCCAATGATGACTGCTGAGAGCTGATCCACGTGCTTCTCCAGCGCTGAGTGTGCACTGAAAGAGTCTAGGAACAACTATTCCTGACCTGATGCTGGGTTTCCATGGTAACACAAGGAATCTGCCAGACAGGGATGTGTCTGCCAGGAAAACTCTGTCTCAGCAGTGACTCCTTTGAGCATGTGCATATACACATATACAGTATGTACATGTGTGTGAACATGAGATCAGAGAGGCTGGTGTTTAACAGCAAAAATTAATATTAACTACTTCAAGTGTGCTCTGCCACCTGAGCTGAGAGACTGGAGCCTGGGATGTCGATTAAATGGTGAGAAACAACCGACGAGGGGCTCGTGGAACACACTGAAGGGCATTTTCAAGTGTGAAGAGGCAGCATTGAGCGTTTGTAATGCATGTTTCTTCCTCTTTTCTCCCTCTCTCAGCCTGAGAACACGCTGTCCTCTCCACCTCCTCTTTTGCTTCCACCCTTCATGTAACCACAGAGACCACCGTTGCCTGAAAAGAGGTTTTCTCCCAGACAGATGCAGCAGTGTCAGATGAGGATGCTAGATGTAGGTGTATACACATGCACACGGCTCAAATTAAAGACCGCCCCCCTGAACAATCTTCATAAAGGCTTGTTTGGTTGCATACATGTGCTGTGCCTTAGCACTGATGCAGAAAACAGCAGGATGCAGATACAAATCCAGTCATCACAGTATGTAACAGGCTTCTTAAACAAGAAACCTTTAATATCACTCTGACCATCTGTACCACCTCCACCTCATCTGTCCAGGGGAGTTTAGATCAATATTCCTTCAACATATGATAATAGATCATGGACCTGATTTACTTAAAACCAGTTGTGAGACATTTTCCCCCCTTTATTAAGTCTTGTCTTCTTTCTGTAGCCTGGCTCTGCAGTTCCTTTCTTACAGCAGCCCTACAGACCCATTCCTGATCACTGACTCATAAGAATGAAATGCTTTTGACATTAACAGTCACCACATACCACAGGCAATAAGGCGAGCTTCAGGCTGAAGAAGTGCAGCGTGATTATTATTGAGATGGCACTGAGCAACAGAAGTGGTGGAAAGAGTAATTACAATGTGAAAACTGCCTTGGATGTGCAAAACATTGTGGAGGTGTGATACACCTGAATAACAGTTTGCCTTTATCCTTAAATGACCACACATGTTCCATATGTCTGTATATAAATCCAGTTATAAACTTGTTCCAGCAGCATTCCCCCTTGGTAATAACAGCAGCATCAGTAATTTGTATCACAGGACACAAAACTACTTTATAAGGAAGTGCTGTGGCAAAAGAAGTGGCACTTGTGTATTTCATCTAGTGTGTGTGTGTTCCAGACTACAGGTTTTGAACATAATAGATTCAGATGAAACAACCTTGTACTTGGTCAAAAAGGTTTAAGTAGCTGAGCAGATGAAAACATGTCTTTGGCAGAAAGGAGGAAAGCACTTTTGGCTATACATGAACATAATACTGGCAAATGTTCTGTTATTAAATAGAGGCAGCACCTGTATCTGTATGTGTGCAGTTCCCAGGATCCAGACATTCCAGATTAGAGCTCATTGCTAGATGCTAGATCAGGAGCTGTATCAGGCAGTGAAACCAGTCTACCAGCTCTCCGGGTAAGTCCTCCACCCCGATGTAAGAAGGTACTACTGATGTTATAAACCCATCACGTGTGTCCTTCAACTTCCTCTCTGGACCCTTTAACTGTTTTCCAGTCAAATTCCACATACAGGTGCAAATATTAGACATAAAGACCAGTGCTGAATTCTGATTCATGAATTCTGCTTCAATAAATATGTGCAACATATTCTCAAATCATAAGTTGAAAACCATTGGGCATTCATTTAAAAAGCAAGAAGGCATTAACATGAGAGAAATGCAAAAGTGCAGGAAAAGTTCAGCGATGAGTAGATGAGAATGTTTTTCACGATTCTGTCTGGTTTCATGATCCAACCAGTCAAAGAGGATTTTCACAGATGCACAGGAGGCCCCCACGTACAGTTTCTGCCATGCAAAGCCACCGATGACACACTTGGCTCTTGCGATATAGTAGCAAAAGCAATTCAGTACCTGCACCAGTACTTGGAAACTTTGGGCTCCTTTGTCTGCACAGAACAGTCATTGTCACTATGTGTACCACATAAGTCTAATGTCCTCTTAATCCCCGGCGTGTCAGGAGACGTCAGTGTTAGCGAATAATGTTTAGGTATCTGACATCAGGGTAAAGGAGGTTGGCAAGCAAAGCGAGGAGTCGCGGTGCGTCTTTGAGACAGTGTCCTGGGTAGCGAATGAACTGGATCGCTTTGTTCACAGAGTCCTCCAACTCTGAGTACTGCTTATTGCTAGGCATGGCCTCCAACATCCCCAACATCTGCATCCATAAGAGAAAATGACAAACAGGGGATTTTTGGGGTCAAGATCATTGCCGACTAAAAAAATAAAAACGCCGTATTTATTTTATTTTGTTTTTTTCATACTTGCTGTGCTTTTACAGAGAGCTGCAAATCACCAGTGGGCTGGAGCCGAAGCTCTGTCTCTGAAGGTACCTGGATTGACAGAAACACCGCCAGACTGCGCACCACCACCCTGAACCTAAATGTACAGTGGACATGCATCAGTTTCACAACAGATGTCATTTTTTTAATTGAATCTGGTGTTTTGCCTTACTAATAAAATGCTGCCTACCTGTTAGAAACAGGGGACCTCTTCCCAAGGCCTATAGCTCCTAGCAGTCCAAGGTTCAGCCTCTCCTCTCCCAGCTGAAGCAGCCTGGTTTGCAACTTCAACAAATTCTTGACAACTCCTGACACTTCTGTCTGGCCTGCCTGTGGCTGCAGCTGCTCTGCTGACAGAACCAGGGCTTTGTGCCACCAAAGAAAGAGTTTGGCCTCATCACCTGGACCACTGCACACACAGGACACACCACAGTTTGTATATTGGTTTGTATAGGTGAAACTCAACCTGCAACACCTTATTAAAGGAAATCAGACATTTACAACTGATGGAAGACCAGCAGGACAGAAATTAGGGGAAAAAAAAAGGGAGGGGAGGTCAAACCTGGGGAAGACCTCATCGGTCCATGTGTTAATTAAAGCCAGTGTCCTCCTGTCATCGGCTGTTGTGGTTTTAGTGACAACACGCTGCAGGATGAAAGCATAGAGTGTCAGGAAGCTGCCTCCCGATTGGCTCTCTGAGAGGAAGTCCTCCACTGTGAGCTCAGGCACCTGCAGTGATGCCAACACAGGACTCCAACCTACAGACTCATCCTCAGCTGAACAGAGAGAGACAAAAATATTAACACTGACAGGAGAAACATTAAACACCTTTTTAATCATATTCAACTACACCAATCACCCATAATATCAACACCATCTGATAGTTTAATGTTTAGGACTTGAACTAGCTGAACAGTGCATATAAAAGCATTCAGCTCTTTCAAAGTTTTAACTTTGAAATGTTTTTACAACAGTGAATCATGGTGGAATTGTTTTGGTTTCAAGAAGTACTCAACATGAAAACAGATCACCAAATTAATTAACAATTGTTTTGTAACATACCAAAGTCAACATTGTTAACTGGTTCACACAGTTAATGAAATGGTGATCTCCATTTCAGAACACTTCAAGCTGCTCTGAAAATATTACTGAAAAGCAGAAATCTGGCAATGGGGACAAGAACATCTGTTGCAGTACAGCTGAATCCACCATTTAAAAACGAAAGGAAATCAGCACAGGTATAAATCTGTCTACAGAACGCCGATGACTTAAGGAACTGAGACTGTACGTACAACAGATGTTGTAGATGCATTTGCAGTCGCATGCTGCTCGTGCTGTGAACATGCTTCACTGGCCCTAGAAGACTTGTCACCAATATAGAAAAAAATTCTGATGCAGTCAGCAAAGATCTATGGAGAACTTGGGAGAAGATTTTTTCTCCAGCAGAATTTCCACACAGAAATGGCCTTAAAGCAACACTAATAAGCGTCTTGAGAGGCCAAGTCAGATCCCAGACCTCAACCTAACTATTTGTGGCTGGACTTAAAAAAGGGCTGTTCACTTTTCTACTCTGTGCGACCTCAGAGCTTGAATTATAGGGAAAAAAAAACAGTTCCCAAATGTTCAGATGCAAAGATGATGTCAGCCACACAGGCTTTTTTGTCTCATATTGAAATTATAAGTTTGCTTACTTTGGTGATCTGTTTTCACTTTGACATATAACAGTCCTTTTTTGTTGATCAGTGTTAAATAAGCAAAATTAAAATCAACCATGATTTAAAACACAAACACTTAATTATCTTTTGCTTACCATGGTTGAAGTACGCTGTTATGCATGCCTCCATGATGCGTGTCATGTGTCGCACGGAAGCGAGACAGCGAGAGCAAGCTGTCAGAAGAGGCAGAATAGGAAGCCCCTCCCCTTCCTTTCTAGCCAGGTAATGACATGAGCAGCGAGTGCCTCGCCTGATGAGACCCCCACTTCGTTGAGCAAAACCAGAGCATTACCGAAGAGGCTGCAGAAGGCCATGTGTCTCTGCTCTAAACCCGTTTCTGCAGAGAAAATACATACGGGCTGATAAATGAACCGTGGAAATGGTGTGTGTAATGGTGCGTGAAAGATGAAGATGGTAAAGATAACTCACCAGGTGGGCTGAAAGTGACAACGCTGTCGAGAAGTGTCTCCAGCTGAGCCTCTAGGCTGCTGAGGGTGATGTTGCCTCCTTGCTCCAGAGTCACCAAAGACTGCACACACCAGCACACATACGCCCCGGCCTTCAGCGTCTCCTCCTGGCAGAGGCAATGTCGAGTTTGTTTGAGTTAGTATTATTTCAAAATACCGAACGAAAAAATACATACTTGTGTCATTCAGAATACATTGTACACATTATAAAAGTCAGTCTAAGATGAGCGTGGGACCACAAACTAAAAGCTCCTGCTTCTAAAATAATAAAATGTTAAAATAATACTTAGACATGGTCTCATCAGTACAATTACCATTATTATTTGGGACTAATTTCTGGATTATTTTCAGTTGCTCATCCAAAAAGATTTTTAATAAATTTCTGACATTTAAAGTGATTTCCGTGCTCAGTGTTAAATGTGTCTAATTTTTACATCTTTTCATGTTTAACAGCAAGGAAACATTAAGAAAAGAAGTTGGTAAAATGAAGGATGAGAAAGAAACACATTACTGGATCTTGGTGCAGTTCTGTGCCATTGAAAGTGACCTGTAAAGAGTTTGCCAACACTCCTCTACTTTGGAACAACATTGAGAGGTGTATAAACGAATCTTTCTGCTGCTCTATATTAACAGCAGCTATAAGGATTTAAGTGTGAGGTGTACGACATTTTGTAAAATGGCAGAGCGATCCAGAGCTGGCAAAGAAAGTTGAATTGTTTAAGTCTAAATTTAATGTGGATATTCCAAGCCTCCCACATAATGTCTTCCTGAGGCAGTGGAGGTGCACTCATCAATCCTATACTCTAACATGAGTACTCCTTCATATAACAGAGTTGCTCAATGACAGTTATATCCAGAGCCTGCAGTGCACACATTTATTCTACTGTGATTATAATCAGTTTTCTAATATTAAATCATAAAAACATGAAAAGGGATTATACACCAAGAGCCTGTCTGGGACTTTAAACTACCTTTAATGTATCATGGCTATATTCCAATCTAGACAAAGCTTAAGATTTTTATCACGCCTTAATCAATCTGTGATTCAACTTGTATCGTCTCACCTGGTGTGCTTCGTTAAGGCGGGGGTGGAATCCAGCAGCACTACGTATCAATTTCAGCAGCAGCTGAGGTGCAGAATCAGCGCTGAGCAACAAAGATGGAGGGTAATGGGTGCTGAGATATCCCAGAATGCCCTGGTAGGAGGACAAGTCCAGCTGATGCCAGGGCAGAGAGGTAGACTGGACCAAAAGACTCAACAGAGGAGAGTCCTACAGGAAATTGCAGAATAACATCAATGAAAGCAGAAAGGGAATTATGCTGCATTAAAGTTGGCAGAAGGGGATAGTACTGTTAGCACAGAAAAAAAGTGTTCAGAGTATTCTACTATGTGTTTAATATCGAGGTCAAAGTGGGTAGTTGAGTCGTATTTGGAGTGCATTATAAGAAGAGGTGGTAATTATGTATTGGCCGCCCTAGTATTATTATCACCTTTCTAATGGTTTCAACCTAAGAATCTATGTCTTTCCCGCTCCCCATGATTTACGAGTTTTGGCTACTCGTAATAACACTTTAAACGATATTACACGACTGCAACAACGAAGGTCTGACTATAATGCTCTGAACTCACCGGTTGACTCAGGAGTTGTTCCTCCTTTGCCAGAAAAACTAGCATGTATAGAAGGTAGACCAACATGGTGTGCGATTCCTTCTGAGTGTCCGTGTCTGGCAGAGTTGGATATGTTGTATTTGTGGGAGGGGTTTGTAAGTGGTTACTTGCGATGCTGACCCAGTTAACTTCACATAACACCTCTCCCAAAAACAGGAAGCAGCTCCTCGGACTTCCTCTTTCCACCTGGAGGACCAGGAAAGTGTGAATATGATCAACTAACATAAAATTGCAAACAAATGAAACATCTTAGATTTTTGAACTCCAGTATATGTACATTTGTGAGCAGATTAAAAAATTAATAACACCTGCTCTACCTGAAGCAGATAATTGTCAAGGAGAATAATGGGATGGAAAAGCTGTATTAACATAACTGAGAAATTACCTATATAATAACAAAGAAAGGAAATAATTCATTATATTTTTTCTTGAGCAATAAAAATGTTAATTTGTTTGTGCTCCCATTACTTCTGTACTTTTTAAGATTTTTAGCACTTATTGATAATAAACAACCACAAATTTCAGTCTTTGTGATTGGATTTTGTTGAAATTTCTTAATGTTTTTTGACTGAGCCGTTTCTGTATAGTAGCCACCACAGATCTATTTGGGTAGTGAGAGACAGAACCAGTGTGTCAAGACTCTAATTACATTCAACTAATAATAGATGCAAGGGCCAAGTAGACAAATCTCAAATTAACAAGATCCCTTGTGTCATACGTGTTCCGAGGAGAGTACAGGAGGGTAAAGTGTCTCACGTTGAAGAGCTGCTCCATGAGCTGAGTGTCAGGGTGCAGATGTCTCCAGGGCAGGCTGCGGAGATGTGTGTGGTACAGGTAGAGAAGGTGCTCAGGTGTACGGGGAGACGTGCAGCTTTCACAGTACTGCATCATACACAGCCACAGAGCCCCCCTCTGACCCGGGAGCAGGCGATCTGAAATGGAAAAAATTTTAAATAATATGAACAGTACAGATTTATTCATGTGTAAACACAGGACTGCTGGGGACCCACCTTTGAATTTGTGGTGCAGTTGGTCAGTGAGTTCAGCATATATCGCAACCATAGGTCCTGCTGTGCTTGCATCAGTCTCCAGCCATGGGTAACACTTCAGGTTACTGAGACACAAAGCGACAGAGTTTTCTTCTTTTTTTCTAATGCAAGCATTGCTTTGTGTTTTTTGTGGTTTTCCTAAACACACAAATCTCCCTCTGTTGGTTCAGCTAAGTCATAAAAGTCATAACTACTACAACATCATAAAAATCGGACTTTCAAATGCAAAGAAAGAGTTATATGTGGGAAATTAAATCTCAGCATATGGACTATGCAAGCTATTTATCTGCTGCCCTCTCATGCCTATTCTAACATCTGTATAATATCTGTGTTATTGACAATAGCTCTTCTCCATATAAAACCAGTGTGTTTCACTTACCTGCCATCATCAATATCCAGAGGAAAAATCCAAGGCTTACATAACTTCACAATCTTACTGTGAAGGTCCTGCAGAGCTGTGAGAATGCAAAACACAATTCTCTTTGTAATCACAGATAACAACCAAAGGGAAATACAAAAAGCAAAAATGGACACTGTAAATCCTCACATGTTTTACTCCCCATTTTCAGTTACCTTTCATTATTTTGCTGCTGCCCACTGACTCTCTGGCACAGCTGCTAACCTGCACGTTGATTAAGGCAACCAATCAGGTGTTGCCAGAATGAAAAAACCTCACTAACGTAAGGAGTCCAGGCAGAGTAGAGGCCGAAGTTGCGGAGATCTGACTTGCTGACACGGCTCCGCAGAAAGTAATCGCTCAGCCAATCAACTGTCTCATCAACCTGTTAGCGAACAATAAATAACCACAGCATCCTTGAATTAATAATGCATTTTTAAGCATCACACAGTTTAATGACAAAATGGTGTCTTGCAATCAACTTCACTCCTTGATGCAAGACACAACACAAGATTTTTAATTTAATATCAGAAACATTTGTTACCTGCTGCGGAGAGAGGCTGATGGGAGACCTGTAGAGAGAGGCTGAGGATCCACGGGAGGGGACATCAGAAGTGCTTATGGCTTGTTCAACTTTGCTCTTGATACTGCGGGTCGGAGGCAAGATGCCCAGCACTCGCAGAGTAACCTTCCAGCACTCCGGACTCAGTAACTGGTTTGATGAACCTGATGGGTCAAAATAAAGGGCTCTGATTGTTAAAGAAGTTGTACATAAAAGTTAAGTTCTGTATTTTTGAGATATAATAGTAAATTAGTACTCCATTAAAAATAATTTCGTTGAATAAGACTAATAGAACATGAAAAAAAAAAATCACTCAGTAAACACTTTCGAAGCCAAACTGATTCTGTAGAATAAAGTAATGAGTCAGCTGACTATAGCAGTGTTCATTAATTCATTTAATCTTTTGTTGGTGGGAAGATGAGTAGGAGGCATTCTTTCAAAGGGATGAATGTGTTTTCTCTGAATCACTCGGATGAGGAACAAGAAGACGCAAAGCTGTTCTTTGAAACTGCTCATGTATAACAACACAGACAAGAATAGAAAAGCTGCTGTTAAATGCCAATCTTGAGCAATTTTCTAAACGCTGGGTTTATTTAGAACTAACGTGCAGTCTGATGAAGTCTAACCTTTCATTATGTGATGTTCTACTGGCAATTATAAAAGGTAGACAGAAGAGATAGGTAACCTATTTTATTAGTCGTTTGATTATGGGATGATTCAAGTTGTTGTCAGTTAACAATAGTCTGGAAAAAATATGTCTTTCAGTGATTCAGTCTTAGTGTGTACACACACACTTACTGGTCGTAAGCAGACGCAGGCAGTCACTGTAGTGGTCAGGGAAGTTGTGGCGCAAAAGCCAAGACCAGTGTTTGGTGAAAAGGAAAAAAGGTGTGAGAAGTTCAAACTCTGGCTCACGGCCGCAGACGCATAGAGCTCCGTGGATCAACTCTAACAAACGGGTCCTCTCCGAAAACGCAGGATGGACTTCATTCAGCCACTGGGTTAAATCAAACTATAGGCGGAGGGGAAATGAGGTTACTTTAATTAGGCTGCTATTGGTACACAACGTGTTTTCTTTAAGGTGTCGCAATGTATCAGAACTAACCTTAGTGAGCAGCATGAAAATGACATCGGCGCTTTCAATGGTCAAGGATGTCACAACGTCTTGGTAGAGGAAGACAAGCTGATCGGGTGCTGCATTGGGAGTGAAGAAGGGAGAAATGAGAGGGCAAAGAAGACGCCTCTGCTCCAGGATGGTCTTCAGAACACGGCCGCACTCCTCTGCGTTGCCCTGGATAAACACCTAGGCAAGAAACAACAGGCACAATACAGTTTAAAGTTTTCTTGATAAATGATGTGCACATCAAGTTTAACTAGAGAGTGAACCCCTTTATCAATTCTGTTTATCAATTCTTTATCCAGTCTAATCAGTCACAGCAGTGCAAGATTTGTCCTCTTAACTCTTTCAGGCTTTTTTTGGTTATTCTTCTATAAATATTTTGGTTTTTCCAATAGCAACTTAACTTTGTTTAGTGTTAAAAAAAAAAAAAGGTGAACAATGTTTAATATATTATTTTTGTTCCAAAAACAGCATGTCACTTTGTTTGTGTGGGCGTGTACACACCTGTCCCAAAATCTCCACACATGAGGAGAGATACTGTCGAGTTGGGGGATGCCGCAGTGTGTCTTCACACACAAAGGAGACCACCTGGTAAAACGCTGACACTCCAACATGCTGCACAGCTGGTGATTTCTGTACCTTATAGATATTCACGAGAGCCCTGCGTACGCAACGGTTGATGCATGAGTCTGACATCTGTTTTAATTACAAAATGTCTTCATTTTATGTGATGCAGGCAGTGCTTTTTTTCTTTTAGCAGCACTGTATTTATATACTGACGTGATAAAGTTCTCAGTGTGGACGGCAGCCTGTGCCAAGCTTTGAGGTGGAGGAGCCATGGCGTCAGTCTGGAGCTTCTTGATGTCCCTGCGCAGTGATGTTATCTGGGTCTGTACTGCCTCCTGTCGCTGGACACGCTCACACTGTGTGGTTACAAAAAAACACATGAACAAATCAAAGTCGTCCTAAATGTACAGAAATGTGGCCGATATGTAGTTTGAGTATTCGTACCGTGACAGTGATGTTTGCAGGTCCCTGGCACGGCTGTCCTCCCTTCCCTTTACATTCTAGTGCCATGGAGACTTGCTCTTGTCGGTTTTTATAGAGAAGAGGAAGACTCTCGAGCAGCTCCTGCTCCATCGCCACCTGCTGGGCCTCACGTGCCACTGCAATCCTGACACCAAAGATCAAGTATTTTAGAATGAGTGTGTGGCTTTTTAGGTATTTTTATATCTGTGCATAAACAAGAGAGCCATTTCTGATGGTTGTATATGTGCACAATGTGGCTCTGACAGTTGTATGATGTGCATATACCTGGCCTGGTCTTGCAGAACGCTCAGGTCTTTCTGCAGCATATCAGTGGCAGCTTTAGAATCAGTAAGACAGATGGAGGGGACCTCAGCTACAGCAGCTTTCTGGTGCTGCAGCTCTGGAGCTGGATGGGGAACTGGATGCTTCTGCAGGTTGGACAGGATACGCTCCCTTGCTGCAGAGAAAAAGAGCACAATATCAGACTGTTGGAAAACTGAATGAAAAGACACATTTCAGATACATTTACAAATAGGTTGAAGTGTTAAGGGTCAAAATCACTTTGTTACATTTCCTAATGAAATTTTATTATTATGTGTGTATCAATCCATCCATCCATGATTATTAAATCCTTATGCTGCTTAACAAACTTCACACAAAAAGACCACATCTGATTACTTTTTAGCTGTGAGGCAGCAGTGCTAGCCACTCCACCACTGCCCCTATCTATAGCATATATTTAAAAAATATTTGAAATAACTCTGTACCATTGGAAATGTCTGTGTAGTCAGTGAAGCTGGGGTTTTGGGCTTGCAGGAAAGTTGGCTCATTCTGCACCTTCTCCCACAGAGACAAAATTTCCTTTACATCATACTGCAGACGCTCCTGGTCCACATACTCCAGCCACAGCTCCTACAATACAATTTGAAAACACAATGAAATGTAAGAGCAATATAGTACACCAAAGATTTGACAAATGCAAGACCACTTGTCTCATATGCAATGAATAAATTCAAACCACAAATAAAACGATTGAGGCACACAAACCTCTTGCCTCTGCATGACCTGTGCGAGTCTGTGTGGTTCATACTCGGGAGGAAGAGTGGGAAGGTACACTTCTTGCTTCTGTAGAGTGTCGTCATCCAGCCACACAGCAAATACACCAAACAACCTGCAGACAAGCAGTTTCTGATGTGAAAGATCTGCAAATGCTAATGGCTGATACTATGTGTTGAGTGACAATGAGAGACGTTTTCAATTGAACAGATTAAACATGAAGGACCTACTTGACTAGTTCTGTGTGGAGCTGAGGAGAGGTGAGGTAATGTGGATGAAGCTTTTCAGGGCTTCCCTCACCCTGGCTCTCTGATGAAGGTGTGTGAGGTGGGGGCACCCTAAGGGCCTGACTGGCAGCATGGTGGAAGTCAGACACCGCTTGTATTCTCTGTCTCAGATCTTTAAGTAAGGCGACCTGAGATGAAGTCTGGAAGAACCTTCGTCCAATACATCCTGCTGCAGCCAACCTGAAGAACAACAAACACAGACAGGTCTAGAATTACCTATCGCCAGATTGCCGTTATTTCCTGGTTTCTTTGACTGTTGAAAGTAACAGGAGGTGAACTATACCCGTACTCAGGCCCAGGCTGCCTGAGGTAGAGCTGTAGGAACTTCTGCCAGACGAGTGGAAGGAGCGGATGGTCTGGGGGTGTAGCTAAGGCCTGACATGCCCAACGATAAACCTGCAGCCGCTGCAGAGAGGGAGCTACTGGCAACTTCAACCTCTGCTGCGCCTTCTGGCTCAGACACAGACACAGTGTA
The DNA here is from genome assembly GCA_033026295.1 of Channa striata. Lineage (NCBI taxonomy): Eukaryota > Metazoa > Chordata > Actinopteri > Anabantiformes > Channidae > Channa > Channa striata. The sequence continues at coordinate 7,325,925 of CM065178.1, forward strand.
TCTACTGTACATGCTGTTCTGTACTCAGGATCATGGACTAGCACACTTGCTATAATCAATATCAATGACACATCCTAATATAAAACAATCCTAATATTTCCATCTTAACATTCACAACATTGTGTATTTTGTTTATTTCCTGTTTACCTTTAAGGCTTGTTCTGGGGAGATGTTTGGCTCAGTCAGGAGCTCAAGTTCAACACAGCATCTCAGCTGAGAATCTTCCTCAAACACAGCCTCCATGTTAAGCACAAGCCAGGCAAGCCAAACCTTCAAAAGCACAAACCTGTCTGTCAGGAGAACTTTGCTACTATCAGTCCCTCCAGGATTTTGCAGATGTTTTTATGATTTCTGCGCCCTAAAATGTCTGAGTTCACGACAGCTTTTTAAATAAATTATTAAGCATGCTGTAATGTTGTTATGATGTTTTTAACTGCAAGGTCAACAGAATTTATTGAGGTTGGTTGAATTAATTGTTGTAATAGCAACATAGCAAATTCCTGAAGGGACAGTACAACGTCCAATTTTGCAGTGTTGGTGCTGGAGGGACCCTTACCTCTGAAGTGAGTGATTGGCCCTCAATGAAGGAGGGTGTGGCATTTCCAGCAATCCAGCCAACCAAAGAGGAGAGCAAACTTCGATCTCCATGGTAACCCAAGGCATTCTGCATGGGGTATAAAAAGGGAAAAAAATTACAAATGCTGTAGGTGTCACTGTGTGAATTCTTTCCTTGGGGTTTCCTGATGTAAACATTTCACTTTGAAATAAAAATGGGCATGCAAATATATCTTTGGCACCCCACATAGCACTATAATTATTTTAAGGTGACTTGTAACGTTACAAAGTGCTTAAATCAGACACATCTGACACACATTAGAGTCTTAACAATGATGTAAACAACACAGAGAAAATACCTTATGCTGCTGGTATAGGAGTTTTTGCACACAGTCCTCCTGGTGGTGTGTAAATGCGGCGCAGCAGATCTGATCCATAAGGAACAAGACTGTTTTGTCTCTGTACCAAAGGTTCTGCTGAGACAGAATTCCCACCCAAAATTCCAGGACTGCTGCAGCTCCGACACGACCGGCCTGTGAACTTTCCACCACGTGACTCTAAAAGATAAAACATACAATTATACGCATCATTTTTGACTTGGAGAGGATGCATGGATTAAAAGAACTCCTACAGATATATCTTTAAAACAAAAACTCTTTCAGACCTGAATGACACTATTCAGCAGTCGGACATTGTCTCCATAGGTGGCTCCTGTAAGAAGTGGTGCAACCCGATGAGTGACCTGCTGTGTCACACCTTGAGGACACATGCTGTCGTACTGCAAGAACAGCTGGATACAACTTACAAACCTGCCATGAACAGAGCGATGACGTGAGAGACAAAAATAAATTAGGAGCGTTAGAGATTCAGTAGATTTTTGTGTGCCAAGGATGTATCTTTCTTACTGAGAGTTGTTGAGCAGGTAGAAGCTGAGAGGGTAAGTGGGAGGTAGGATATTATCCAGCAGATGCACAGCTGCTTTCAGGTGGCCAGAGTGAATCAGACTCTTCAATAACCCAACTCCATCAGTACAAAACTGTTCCAGACTAATCAAAACACACACACACACAAACAAATTCACAAGATTATTTTAGCTCAAATTCTATGTAGAGGTGAACCATAAGTATTAGATTTGTTATCACAGAAACAAACCTGTGTCCCACTGTTGTCATAGCAATGCTCAGGTAGCATCCAATGGGGATGCCAGATTTTACAGCCCTGAGAACAGAGTGCATGCTGGGACTGTGTGTAAGCTCTGGAGGCGGGTTGGATGACAAAGCGGGGACTGACCATGCTCCTTTAGGGTTCTGAGCATTGCCATGGAGCTTTAGTCTTAGCAAAAGTTGCCACGCCCACTGGCTAAATGATGCTTCAGGAGAAACACCCAAATGAAGGACACTGGCGAGGTAAGACACCTGAGGAAAGAAACAGGATACAGTCATCAAAGTCATTTGATTAGGAATTGTGTTGGATGGAGCCAAAATGGGCAACATTAAATGCAATTATCTCACCTGTTTGATTCCCTCTGATATGAGGCCACTGTATGGTTTGTCAGTAAGGTACTTCTGATAGGCTTCAGCCACCAGCAGAGCCACTTCACTGTGTAGAGATGAAGACAGGGCCAAAGACCCATCCTGCAAGAGGAAAAGGTTTTAGTCCCCTGACTACAGACTGAGAACTGTGGTGCTGATACATGGTTTTTAGGAGATTTGCATCTACCTGCGTGTAACCCCAGTTCAGACCCTCTAAAATAACACAGGCCAGTCGGTTTTCCACGGCAGACAGAGGATGCTGAAGCAACCAGGCTCCAATCACGCATATTTCCTCTGACTGTGGCTGCCACAGACTCAGAGGCAGTTCTTTACATAAGTACAGAGCCACCTAACACACACAACAAACACAGACAACAGAGACGTTTTGGTAAATATAAAAATATCTTGTTCTGAAAGCATAAAAGATAATATAACATAGCAGTACCAACCATTCCTACAGCCTGTATGGTCTCTCTTAGTCGCTCCAGCAGCACAGAGATGACATAGGGATGGGCTGTTGCAATGGCAGCCAGCAACTCCCTTCCCACCTTGGAGTAAGTTTCTCTAGTAGACACACTCACGTAAGACACCTGGGGGAAAAAAATTTAAAAAAGACTTTAAAGGCTAGGCACTATGTGACTTCTAACCAGAGGACTAGGACTTTAATTACTCATCCAATTTATCTTTCAAATTTATCACTTTCTCTATGCTACACTAGAAATTATCTGAATCCAGGTTTATGTATGGGTTTTCTTGACAGTAAAACTTCTGGCTTGAGTTTATTTAATCTGGTCTTTATAAAATCTATTGTATATCAGAGTTATACAGAATGTGCTTTGTTTTCTACGTCTCCTTCTCATACCTGATATATTAGCAGGGTTATAGTAGTAATGAAGGCAGAGTCAGAGTGCTGGGTTGGTGTCGCCATGTGAGCAAGTGCAGTGAGGAGGGAGATGCCGTCAGAGCTGTTCACCTCACATAGCCATTGCTCAAATCTCTTTTGGTGCTCTGGGTCTGTGACAGAGACAGAATTTGACAAAGGTTCTACTCGAAAATTTTAGGAGTATAAGTTTTTTCACAGCCTTTAATATTTGTTACGTTACCACAACTGTTGTGTCTGTTTAGCTTTTAAACATAACAGTTTTTTGGAGTATAAGTGTGCACATCCGTACCTCTGAGAGCCTGAACACAGGTGTGTGTGTCACTAGCAGTGCTGTGTGTCTCTAGTTCTGCTGTCTCAGAACACTGCATAACATAAAGGACCTTCCACAGCATAGAGCTGGACAAAGTCCCATACGGCATCTCAGACATAAACAACCAAATGCCCAGCCTGCGAGAGGGAGTGACACAAAATAAATATTTGAATGACCTCATTAAGTATTTCACTTCCCGTTGGGATGGGAACATGCAGCCAATTCCTTACCTTTTGTTTCGGAGTACATGTAAAACAGCTCTGAGGAACAGATGGTCATATTCCTGTTGTAGTTTTTCCAAAGGCAGTGAGTGCACATGAGTGCTGGATCCAGCAGCACCACACACACTCACATACTGGGCCCAGTGATCACTGACATAACACACTGTCATTCTAAGGGGTAAAGAGAGTCAACACACAGTAAAAATATTTAATCGAATGCATTTGATAACAGCTTCGTCTTAGTGGCATAAGAGGCCAGAGAATATAGATTTTCCCAATATTAATGGTGCACTTACCGTATGATGTGTCCGATTCGTTTGACTAGCTGCCGATATCGTGCTCTGTTGTAGGTTTGCAGGCCAAGAGCGAGTATTTCAATAAGTGAGGAAGCAAAAGCAAACACGCGCATCATCTTCTGACTGGAGCAGGCCTGGGGCTCATACGCACCTGGAAACAGAGCAGTGTGTCACACAATCAGTAACACAAAGCAACAGAGAGAAGAGCCGACAGAGTCTCTTACCCTCCCTGCTCATTCCCAGCATGTGTGAATAGAGCTGCTGAAATGGGAACTGGGTCAGCAGGGAGATCAAGTCCTCCTCACAGAGCAGCAACCAGCTGCTCTCCGGGTCTTCATCCTACACACAGGCAATAACAACTACATGTTAAATTACTTATTTAACAAAATATTCATGCACCATTAACATATATATACACACACATTTACATGTACGCATAAATAATAATTCCCCACTCGCTCTCTTCCGTGTTATGTGTTGGATTGTCTTTGCACAGCGTGCACCTGGAGTCCTGCCTCGTATGGTAGACCCTGGCTGCTGTTGATTTTGTACTTAGGACCTGCTCCTGTGCTGTCTTTCAGTCCATATATGTATATAGATATAGATATACACTTATGCCAGTATTGTGGCAGGAGTTTTAGTTTTAAGAGAACAGACTGATTTTTAATAATCCATGTTCATTTAGCACCATTTTTCAACAGCTTTGTGTGTGACTATGCAGATGATAACAAATACAACAACATTCTGTTCTTCATCTACAAATGTCACTGACACATTTTGCTTTCTCAGTACAAAGAGAAATGGTTGTATTATTACAACCGCATTACAATCAGTAAATTAAAAAACTATATACAATATTTTAGCAAATTAATAAGTTGTAATCATTTTTACACCATTAACATAATATAAAATCAGACTTGTACCTCGCTGTAATTTTTATCATTAGCTTATATAGTAGTCTGATTTGTAGCATAACAGCATAATTACTTAAAATAATTTATTTATTAGGAAATATTAGTTTTTGGTTGAAAATTTGTTTTTTAATCAAAAAAGAAGCATTGCCTCCCTATACTTACTTCCTCTCCACCTTCATCCACTAATGTCCAGTTGCCAGATTCAGGGCCAGAAGCTGTTGAGCTCAGGCTCTCACATGGTTTCATATGGCCAAGAAACTCCACACGGTGTCTGAGTGTAGAAGAGCCGTCACTGGTTAACAATCTAAGGCTATAGACCTTTAAATGATGGCTCAGTGTCTCATGAAAACCAAAGACAAACAATAAATCCAAAGTGGACTCTTTAAATTAGTGTTTAAGAAAGCGCGACTGCTGAAAGGGCTCCTTTATTACCTGGTAGGTGACATTAAGATTGCCAGAGCTTGCATAAAATGGTGCACTCCACTGGTGTTCCCTCCGACTTGAATCTGAGACAGAAATTGAGAAAAAAACTCTGGTGATTTGTATACAGTACAACTGATATTGCGATTCAATATAACTAACATAACTAACTAACCTGAATGAAGGGTGCAGCCCACTTCCCCACTCCAGCAGGACAACATAAAAGATGGCACAACAGGTAAAGGTGTTCTCCCGATCCTCCAACATGCTGCATGACTGCCACCTGGAGAGGGCCCCCACAACAAAAATAAATACTTTGACATAATTTGTGAAAGAGGCACAGTGACTGTATGTGTGTGTGTGTGTGTGTGTGCATACCAGTCTCTCCAGCCAGTGATGGATGTCTGCCTGAAACTGTGCGTCATCAATGACTCTGCGTGTGAAGCTAAACAGGACACTGATGGCCTCTTTTAAGGGTTGGAGAGAACACGGCTGCATTTGATTGCCAGAACAATCTGAAAACGAAATCAAACAAGTAAGACAAAACCAAGCTAATGTATGCAATTGGCATAAGTAAAATGAATGAAAAGCTTATTTATGCTACAAGTACAATTTTTTACTCTCACCTTTTAGCAAATGATACAAGTATGATTCCACTTGTAGGCGTGACAGCAGAGCAGTGTATGCATATAGTGCCACCTTCTGATGCAGCAGCTCACTGCGAGATTCAAGCTGTCTCCTCAGTTCTCCCAACACACTCTGACTGAAATCTGCCTGCTGGAAGCGATGATACCCACACACCTTAGACTGGTCTGCACACAGTCCCTGTGGGAACAGAAATGTTATTAAAGTGTGATAACAGCAGGTGCATAATTTAGTTTGCTCTTTGTTCTTTATTTTTGTTAGTGATCCAAAAACCTCACTTGAAGTGTGAGCTGTTCATCTCTAAATGTCCAGAGACGATTCTGCGTGTTTTTGCAATCAGACGACTGTGTGTGTAGCTGTGTGTGAGACTGAGTCAGCTGTCTGCGGCAGCGCCAGTAGTTCTGCAGCAGTTCAGTTAGTTCATGGTTCTCCTGCCGGGCCAGAGCAGAAAATTGGGCTGCACACACTTCAACGCCATCTAACCAAGCTCGCAAACCTCCAGCCGGTTCCCAGGTACTCAGCTGCTCCAGTGAGAATGGCTGCACATGGCAAAACATTAAGCAAGTGAGGTTATTTCACATATGATGACCCATTTACAAATACACATATATTTCTGACCAAGTGTCTACATGCTAATTAAGGAAGAAGGAAATAAATTCATGGAACAGGATTGGGATGGCAGAGGCAATTGTTGTTCTCCTAGCTAGAATGAAAGTTTAACGTATATTTAATATACATTTCTTTAAATTGCAATTCGTAAAAGATTCAAAAATCTGCAGAGATTTTTGCAGTTTTGTGCAACTACCTTAGAAAACCTGTTAATTATCCACACTGGTGTTCAATTAATAAACACTAAGACGTAAGCTATTCTTTTACCATTAACCCACAAATACATATTACTTCAGTTCAAGGTTCTCTATCTCTCTAGGCAAATACCTGAATTTCAGGAGCTGTTTTTGGCAATTCTGGGTAGAGTTTGCTCCTGGAAAGTTCAGCTACAGACTCCAAAGGCTGCAAACTCAAAGGAGAAGATTCCTGCTCAGGAAGTGCCAACACTGCAGGACCTTTTGCACCATTTTTCACAGCTTCCTCAATGAACTGTCTCACAGGATCCTCCTCCAGTGTAGGTAGAGATGGGTACAGTGCAGAGGCACTTGGGGCATTTGCGATCTCGAATTGTGTTGGATGATTCCATGATTGTGTGATTTTACCCAACTCGGTGGTGTGTGGTGCAACTTTAAACTCAGGCCCCAGAGTGACCACTTCGCTGTTGTTCAATTCCTCTTTTTCAGTCAGATGCTTTGTAACCTGTGACGTCTCTGTTGACAAACTGAGAGATGACTGTAAAGTCTCAGTTAACACTGATGTGGACAAGGCCTGTGATGAGTAGGTCGGCTGTTTTTCAGTAGACAGATCTGATGGTGCTGTGGTCTCAAGTGTTTCAATAGGGTCCTTGTGCTCTTCCTCTGGCTCCTGATATGGCAGACTAAGGGGGATTTCGGTAAATCCAGAGGTGGAGGGCTCATCACAAACACCTGAGGGAGCTGTGGCTCTTTTTGTTTCCTCTGTCGGTTTCTGTTTCTGGGCCAAATAAAAGTATTCAACAACAGTCAGAGATAAAACTGCCTTGATTAAGAAAGTCAAGCTGTGAAAAGGGGTGTGTTTCTATAATGAAAGTGGCAAAAAAGATTATGATGTCAGAGCACAGTATAAAAGTAGCTTACTGTAACCTGAAAACAAATTTTCACGAGTTTTACAGTTATAAGAAGAAGAATTTGCATGACTGTAGCTGACTGGAGAGCAAAACTAAACAAACTTATCAAATTACTATCAAACTACTACTATTAGATGTAGGTAAGACCTGTGACCGCAAAAGAAAACATCAAGTAGGCAAAAATTGCAGTGAAGTACTTAAGTCACCTGGGATTTTCCGCTGCTTTTTGTCTTGGTCCTCTTTGGTCTTACAGCCTCCATCTTTAGTGTCAGCTCACCTCAGCTTTTTCCACAGCTTACATCACACTTAAAACATACAGCTGATCGAGATGTCTCCTCGTGGAAACAATCACCCGAGAACGATCAGTCCTCATTTGTGCACTAGATAGACACATACAGCAACCATTAGCTGGAAAAGCTAGCGAGGTCTGTCCTGCGATAAGCAGCAAGTGACTGGCTATGTCAACATGATAAACACTGATAATGGTGTTAGAACAAAACTAATAAACAAAACAATCATGATCACCTGAGAACAATATCTAAGGCACGAAAGGAAGGCAAAAACTAGCAGATGTCGTAGCAATAACACAGTATCTACAAAAAAACATTTTTTCTTGGAAAATGAAACCTGTCTTTGCTGATAAACTCCAACGTTACTCAGAACAAATAAAGACGTTCCAACAAGGCTAACGAAGCTAGGCTAACACATAGTTAGCTGCTAGCATGCAGTCTTTCTGTTGAGTCATATTCCCCCCGGTAGCTCTTGGTTTTCTGTAGTTTTACTCACATTCTCAAAATATGATTTAAAGACATCGAGATGAGTGACATGCAGCTGCTTCCCCGACCGCTGGTCAGCTGTCATTTTTCTTGTTTGTCCAGGAACTCCGCTATCACAATATTTGATCACGTGGTTACTCCACCTCTCTACGGTAAGCCGGTGACGCCAAACTACGTGAAGCTCCATCGTTAGATCCATGTCCTGAAAGGTTTGCGAGCTTTACTATGAGCTTTCTTAATGCTTACGCCTTTTGTTATATTTTATAGATTATGTAAAGGCCATTATTAAAAACATCTTTGGGTTGGCAGGTTGTGGGATGTCCCTTTCCCGAGGAAGCATTGTCCTGAATACGTATTAGTGTTTTCTACTCTAATATTACGTAACAGAAAATAAGTCACTGATTAAAGCATTTCTATATTTTTCTATGTTCAGACAAAACATAATAATAATATAACAATATATTATATCATAATCATAATCATATTCATTATATATATATACTAAAGCAGAATCTGAATAGATTTTGCTGTAAATGTGCATTATTTAGATGGACGCTAACACGCCTTATCGAAAGCTATTAGAGGCAAAATAATAGTTATAAGGACAAAGCCAAATATATAAAGAAATCAACAGATACAGCTTATAAACCTTTAAATGGATTACATTATTAGACAGTGGTGGCCCAGACCTACATAAACACTGACTGGGAGCTAGGCTACATTAAAGTTAATGCATTAAAAATAAAGTTAAATAAATGTTGGTTTGTTTGTGCAGAAAATAAAATAAAAAAAAAACACAAAATATCAGCAAGTAATACTAGAAGCATAGTACACAAGGTATGGCTCAGCTATTGCCATACCTTGAGATGTGCAGTTCATTCAGCTGGCAGGCTTCATATTACTGGAAATCTTTTGACATGGTTCAATCTGATTTCAATGGTCATCACAACAACAAAAAACAAATCCAAATGTAATTTAATTGTATTAAAAATTTTAACCAACGTATTTAGCCACGGATTGCATTTTTAAAGATGTTATTTATCTAATAGGTATTCACATGAATTTTAAAGCATGTCATGAATAACTGAGAAACAACTATAAATGTCTTTTATTATGATACGCTCAACAATTTAAGATGCACTGTCCATATCCTTAACCAAAGACAATTATGTGCTTGGCCTGCATTAATTTTGCCACATTGCTGGTCAGCTTTAGCATATCTGAGCAGTTTTCTTCCACCATATACATACAAACTTGACAGGATTTTTTACGCAGCTGCTACCTGCCGTAATTTAACACAAATAGGTATAACGCTAAATACAGACACTGTATCATAGCATCTAGCTAAAATGTGACATAAGATGACACATGGTCATTTGACCCAGCATTCTATTTTCATTAAGCGCTTGTTAAACTGAAATACCAAATGACATGCTAGAAAGAATGAGAGAGGCAGAGATAATAATTAATAAATGCTTTCTTCTGGTTGAGACTTTTTTCTATAGTCAGCCTATTAAAAATATTAATAGGGTATAGTAATGTTTTATCATCTGTCCTCCCTCTTTTGCTTCCATCTATTTAATCTTCTAAGTCTGCTGTTAGGACTGGAGGAGTTTGGCCAGTGGTCTGACAGACTGTGTTTTTATGGAGGGCTGTTGCAGGTCTGTAGGGTGGGGTTATCCAGACTCCTGTGTCCTGGGTGTATAATGTGTAGTGGAAGTTGTTCCGGCTGGTATGTGTGACTTGGCGACTGGTTGTGGGCCTCAGGTGTGTGATGAATGTACGCTTGACTCAGAGCCAAGTTTAGGATTTCTGTCTTTTCCTTGTAGAAACGCAGCTCCATGCCTCGATGCTGGGCCAACACCAGTTCCCTTTGTGCCACCTGCAGCTCCTCCCTGAGGAGCCCTGGTGCCCTTTGCTCCCGTCCGAGCCAATCCAGAGCCATGCTGCTGCGCATGTACTCGTCGAGTCTCCTCTGGGAGTAATGGGCAATCACACTCTGAGAAGGAGGAGAGGAAGCAGGTGATTCTCACTGCATAGTTTACTTTATTAGAGTTTGCTGAAAGCAGGGATAAGTTCTGTCCTCAGCAAGACCTGTACCTGTCGAGAGCACTGCCTGTCCCTCAGTGCTTTTAGTGTCCCATTCCAGTGCAGCAACTGGAAAACTGTCATCATCTCCTAGAGAGGGAAACAGACGTGAAAAAAGTCCCACAGACTGAAAGTCGTGTGCAGTTGCATTAGTAAGGACTCAAATAACAAACATCCAGCTTGTAAATGATTTATGACATATTACATCACTTCTTGAAAACATACTGTGGATGATTGGTTTGATATTGTAAATCTTTATGCACTAGGTAGATTTCAACCTGATTAATAAAGCACTGTCTGGCTGGACAGCTGCCAAGTAATAGAAGCTATTGACATAAGTGTTAGAGAATGTCTATATACACTGTATGCATGGAAACTGAGCTAATGAGTCACACGTGGAAAATGAGACACGTATCTGTTATCTGCAGTTGAAGTCCATATTTTACCTCCTGGCCTGTTCATTCAGGTTCCAACTATGCATCTGCCCTATGCCAGTTGATTTTGCCTGACTACCAGACTATTCAACACCTCTTACACTGACTGCATGTATAAATACATAAAGCCTTGACAACTGCATGCGATGTGTGTGGAGGTTTGGCTGTGACGCTGTGTGCAGGCTGGAGTGCATTTTTTGCAAATTTTCATTATCTGTGTGTCCATTTGATCATGTATGCAGTTGTGTGTATTGCTTGGAAAAATTCCATATGTACGAGATGTGCTTTAGCAGGAATGATAATGAACCTATTTCCTTTTGCTAATAACTCTATGTCTGCATATGCTTATATACACAAAGGCAGAAATATTAGGTGTTTTATACATTGGCTCACTGAGAGTGAGATGGAAAGGTGATAAAATTGCAATGAACTTGGGACATAATGATAACAATGGAGGATGGAATTACCACCCGATGGTTGTGATTTTTTTGTGATGGTAGGCTTGTTAGGTAGAAATACATTATTTAAAGTGTAAACAATCCCTTGACAAAACCTGAATCCTGTAAAGTAAATAGATATTTTAATTAATTCCTAAATGAGCCCACTTAATTTGAGCATTGCTACAGTAAAATAAGTGATTTGGTTTAATATTTTACCTGAAACTCCAGCATTGTTCTTCCTATGTAGGAGTGGAGAAGCAAACTGTAGGTTCCTAAACTGGTGCTTGAATCACAAGCATCTTCAATAAAGACCTTGACAGAAACAAAAGTGCAGGTCAAGATTCATAGTGAGACTAACAACACCCTCCTTTAGTGGCCTTCCTATAATCTCCCTCTCTAGAACTATAATGTTTGCACTTCCTCAAACTCACAGCGCTGTCACTGGCCGCTTGCTCCAAACTCTGAGTGATGAACTGAGGGCTGATGCGTCTACTCGGCAGCTCGTTCACAAGTGAGTTCATCAGAGCCACACGAGCTGCATCTCTTCGAGCCTCTGCCTGAGTGTCACACACCTAAAGATGAGGAGATGTTAACACCGATGGTTAAAATGTCTTTTAGTTCATGATGAGCTAAGGGTTAATGACTGAATAACAATTATACACTTCAGTACAGCTCATCATGGGATCAGAACTCAAATCAGTAATAACCTTAGAACATTAAAGCCTTTCACAGATGACCAGTGTCTTGCCTGCTCTAAGCTGGGAGCCACTGTCTACACCACAATAAGCCCATTGACAGGTATCATGGGATTTAAAGTAGATGACATCAATGTAAAACCACATTAGAAGCATATCTGATTAAGTGTTTTTCCCAACGAATGGGAATAACACAAATAGCTTCAAATGATTTTTGGTCAGAAAACAATCTGTAAGAAACCTTGAGTCTTAGTTCTGTTTTACTTTATCATTTAACTAATATATATTTTGTTTTGTTGCAGAATTTGCAGTTTTGAAATGTTATTTAACATATCACACATGTGACATAGCTAATATTTAATTGGAACGAATAACCATACAATAACAAACTACTAAGCTGACAACTTATTTTTATAACATTTACAATTCATGCTCTCTACAATGTTATGATTAGGATTATTATGATTATTTTTTTGGTTATTTGTTACTAATAACCCTGGGCAGGCATGTTCAAATAACCATCCCATGCAGAAGTACCTCACCACGCACCTTGTAGTTACCAAAGCAGCTTCCTCCGGGGAGAGTGACATAGCAGGCGAACGGAGGGCCGTGGGAGGGCGCAGACTCATACAGCAGCAGGCACTCTGTCTGGCTAGCGGCATCCTCACCAGATCCATCTATTTTATTGGAAGGACTATTTACCTGACTCATCTGCTTCTGCTCCCAAAAGTCATGGAGCATAGTCACCACATTCACTGCACACACAAATACGTCAAAATGAGGGTCGGCAAAGCTAAAAACATTGATGAGTTCTGAAACCTCGTCTGCTGACTCAGAGAGAGCAGGCAGCATTGTGCACAGACGTTAACCTTAATTATTTTAAAAATATGTTTTAATCAGGTTTTATTTAATTAAGATTTGTAACCTCTTCCACGAGTGACACCTGGCCAGAATGACAGCAATTATAGTTTACACAATACAACCAGCAAGAAAACACACATATGGAACATATAATATCATGTGCAATTAACAACACACAGTTGGACTTGCCACGACTGGAGAAGGTTACACGAAATAGTTATGCATGTCTGCAAGGCTGAGAAACATCACAGGGACAAACGAGATCAGCATTCCCAGACTCTGTTTATTTAAGCAGAAATAGAAGCTGAAGGGCAACAACCCTTACCTTACACAAATCAGCGTTTTATAACATTCAGAGACTTTTTTGATCCTGAAATAGGTTTTAAATTGTGTTAAACTGCGTCCTTCAACGTGCGTTTAACATTTCACCACAACCCAGTGCACCACAGAGATCACTTGACAGACTTTGATTACAGGCATAAGTAGCAGGAAATATAGCAAAGTTATGCAAAGACATTGCCCTCCTAACAGCATGTAAATTTTAAATTTTGTCTATTTCCTGTTAATACTGACAGTTACTCACAGTCGTTGGGGCTGGTGTCAGTCAGGTATGACATGATGCTCTCCTCAACTTTTACTTTACTCATGATCAAGCACTTAGTTCCACAGCTGCATCACAAACACTCAGTCCATTTTTCTTCAAAATAGCAAACATGAACCTAGAAATGAGCAACCTCCACCATCATCAAAACTCAGGAATAAACTTAAAATCGAAAAGCCCCTCCACTTTCCTTTTGCTCCACCTCCTAAAATCTCTTTCTTCCTCCTCCTCTTCGGCTGTGTGAACATCTTGCCAGGGTTTCTTTTTTGAAGCAGACCACCTTTGTCGCCCTTGCTGCCAATTAGCTCAGAGGGCCCCTCACTCTTCTTACACATGCACACACAGAGGTGCAGAGCAGGAATGCTGAGCCCCTCCCCTCAGGCTGTGCAGCTGGCTAATCCCTGAACAGAGTCAGACAGTTGAAGACCCGCACAAAGCGGAACACAGGCAAGACATTGCACCATCTTTAGGAACAGCAGAACATGAATTGTTGTGTGATAAGTGCTTTGTTGTACCAGATCTTTCTCTTCCATGTCAATATGCAGTATCGTCTTTGTGCAACATGTAGAGTTTATGATGTGTGGGGGTGGGATACTTCTGACTCCACACACTAATTTGAGCCCAGTGCTCTAAGCTCCATTCACCCTCTTCAGGATGAATAGCTATTGTTCAGGTCTGAATTCACACGCTTTCTGAAAGCTTCGTACGCATAAATGAACCGAATTGGGAGAAAGAAGTGGCTTCTCAGTTTCTAAAGTCCCTACTCCGTAATTGTTTGCATTTTTGTACGTCAGCAGAATGTGTGGGAAGAGGACGTGTTATGAAGCATGTATGCTTGGGTCACTCTCTACTTTTTGATTGGCCACAAGACAGTAGCATCAAACTTTTCAACTACTACAATTTGATTTTGATATAAGGGAATGCATGTGTTAAACGGATAAAGCCTTGTGATGCATCATGGTTATATTTAATAATGGGCTATGTAAATAAAACTTATGAAACAGTAAGGGACCTTTGACAGGAATTTTGAATAATATCTTCATTAAATTTACACATGGTATTTCAATCTGAAGTTCCACATCGGTTACGCTATCAGCAGCATACTCAGCATATTGTTTGTTTTTTGTAAAAACCAAAGAAACACACATCAGCAGTAACATAAATGGTTTAATTTCCAATCATACACTTTATTATAATAGATAGTTATGTACATTAGTTGTATATAAAAATATGACAGTCCACACAATATCAAATTGAAAAAATGGCATGTGAGGATATTTTTCTGTGTGGTGGAACCAACTAGCGAAATACAGTTTGTTTTCACTTCATTGTGATCTTAACTTTGTCACACTGATTTTCAATGACAGTAAAGAAGACTCGAGGTTTTGCACAGCTTCTTGGTTTTTTTTTGTATCAACCATCACGTGTTAATAAATCTTCAGAGTAGCTGGAGTAGAACCATCGTCCCGCTTATCCCCAAAAGTTGGCACTCTCCATACTAGATTTGATATTATTTTGATTCTCCCTCCTGGATTTGGTCACCAAGTTGGCCTCTCCCTTCTGCAGACGTCGCCTTTGGGCTGCCTTCTGTTGTTTGCTGAGCTGCCTCTGCACCTTCTGACGGACCACCTCCTGTAGGACACAAAATACCACAGACAGCAGGTTGCTACAGACGAATGTAGGCGCTGTCTGTCTCTGCAGACACAACAATATGTTGCCTTTGCTAAAAGTCACGTTACATTATCTATCCATATCAAAGTTCTTTAGCAACACCTACAGGTCATATTTTTAGGTAATTAAATCAGTAAGAGCGTTTATATTTTTAAATGCTACTTTAACAGGGTCCCTTGGTCTGTTCTTTGCCTTTGTATAATACACTTGAATACAGAAAGGTGTGTACGCGTCAGGGATTTTTCTCACTGGTGGTATGGTAGAACAGCTCCCGACGCTTCCCATTGTAGCCTCACTGTCTGTTCTCCTCCTCCTGTGTTCTGCCATGTGTAGGAGACTGTCTGAATCTCTGCACCAGGAAACATGTGCAGACAAAAACCAGATGCCATTAGGGCAAATTTAACAACAAGGCACAGACATTCACTGTTATCGTGTACTTTGATGCAAACTATGGTATTTTTTCAAAGGTCTTATTTAGAAATTTACCAACATACCACAGACTAACCATGTTCTCCAATTATAGAGTTGAAAATAAGATAATTAAAAACAAACAAATAAATAAATAAATATCAAATGCGGTTAATTTTGGAGGTTTATTGAGTCAACTTTCCAAAGTGTTTACCTGAAGGGTTTGAACTCCTTGTTGGAGGCAGAAAGATCTGCAAGTTCTGGACACTCATCTTCTGCCTCCTTTGACTCCAAGTCCTTCTCTGTGTCTCCATCAATTATTGCTGTTGCTTCTGACTCAGCCTCTTTCTGTTCTTTCTCATTTTCACACATTTCGTCCTTGTCTTGTACACTTTCATATGTGTCACCAACTTTCAGACCCTCGAGTTCTAGCATTGCTTGTTTATATTCTTCCATGTCTACATTCTCCTCATCTCTTTCTTCTTCCTCATATATTGCCTCTTCACCATCGTCTTCCTCTTCATCATCTTCCTCAGGTCCAGCTGGGTGTAGCAATGCACCGTCTCTTTCCAGATCTTTTGTGAAGCCACTGGCTGACACTTCAACATCTAGAGAATAAGACCGCCTGTAGCAAACAACGACAAGAGATTATGTAAGTATTATTTTTCACCTAGACTCTGTTTGTTACACACATTTTTTCAGTGCTGTATAATTAAAACCCTTTTTCAATACCATCTTGCAAAAATCTACAACATAAAAGGAAATTTTGGGATGAACATAGCTTTAAAGTGTTTATTTTACATAAAAACACATTAATATAACACATAAAACACACGATTCAGTAGTTTAATCTCTCATACGACACAACGATTAACTTAAAATAAAGATAAACAGTTACCTGATGTCTTTGAAGGTTGGAAAAAGCTCACTCTCATAATTAAATCTTTTTGCAAAGAAATCTCGGATGCATTTGACATCTCGGTCAAAATACCTACACACAAAATTTGCAGAAGTAAATAATATGCACAGCATCCATATTTTAGCTGTTTTAGACACTTTATGGCAAAGTCACCAACCATTCAGCATTAGGATGCGAGGTGGACACCATTTGAGGGAAGTCAATCATTGTTATGTGGTCCTGATCATCCAACATGAGGTTGAACTCATTAAAATCTCCATGAATCAGGCCGTAATTAGCTAGTTTGACTATGAGCTCCATGAACTCATTGTACAGTGCTGGTGGATCCTGCAGCTCACGCACCTGACACCTGAAAGAGAAACAATACACACAAAGCATATTAAGAAACAGATCACAAAGAGTGGACTGTATCATTTTCTTAAGCAAGAAGTAAGGATGGCTTGTTCACATACAGTGGATATCCATTGATGAGCTCCATTACTACAGCATGTCTGTTATAATCCACAGGTTTGGGGACAGGAAAGCCTCGATCATACAATGCCTGGGAAGAAAAGGAGATGACTCAAGAAGTGCATCCAGTAAAACTGCATTTCTGCTGCACAACTATTAGTGTTTTTTTCTGTGTCATATACAATGATGAGCCATAACAATATATTCCCCTGTTGTAATGTGGTTGATAGGGACAGCATGGAGAACATGTATAGTTAAACATGACCAACAGGTGTCAAAATCATGACAGTATATTGTAACTTATTTGCTATATATTTGCTATTTACCAATGTGTATTAGTAGGCAAGGGAAGTGTTATTGTTCAGGCACTTCTTTGTGAATGTTTTACATTGTGAAAGTTTCAAAAATTTCCACATCAAACAGAAGCTATTAAGAAGCCATTCTTTGCTGTTGTTATGGTGATTTAAAGCTGCTGCTGAGACTATTGCCCCTCCACTTTTTTTTTTTTATTTTTTATTTTATGCGGGACTGAATCTTGTATACGTGTAGCACTAATTTCTTGCAATGTGCACAAGTGACATTCCAAAACAATGCAGGCTGTGTGAGATTTGTCATTCTGCACAAATAACTGCTTAGATACAGTACAGTACATCTGTACTACTGTATATCTGTGTCTATAGGGCCGTCTGTCACACACTGCTGACCCCTGTCCACCAAAACAATAAAATCAACAGGTGATGTTAATGTTGTGTGGTGTAACTGTGTTAATGTAGACACTTTGTAGACTGTATGTAGACTGATTTAACAATTACATCACAAGTGGACAGTGCTATATAGTAGTGTAAACAATCACAAAGGTGGACTGTGATCTAATCCTTCAAACCACTTTTGCCAAGTTTGTCCGGGATGCATCTGGCCACATAGCCTTTGTAATGTACATGCTTATGTGCCTTGATGCATCCCTGGAAAATACTTTATTAGTGCAAATAAAGACATGAGCTACTGTTTGTCCATTACCTTCATGTAAGCAAACTCCTTCATGGCTGACAGGCGAGAGAGGTAAAGCCAGGACACGTTCTTCCTGTGTTTGTGGTAATCTCTCTTGTTCTTTAGATTCCTGAAGGAGGTGCGACCTAATCTGTGAAGCTTTAGAGCATACTGCTCTCCATTGGGACTTGCCACAATATAAATATCTGCAAAATGTCAACACAAAACATATTTGTATGAACAAGAGCAACTGAGAAGAGTGACCTTGGCAATAAAGCCCAGGGTATCTAATGATATTCTCAAAATAACATACTGGAAACAAAAAAATGTTGTCATAATTCATTCAACTTCTTCTGTGGCTGTAAAGTAAACAGCCTTCTTTATTTTATAGTTTTGGTAAGACAACAATTATCACAACTACCATATTGACTGGAAACCATACTAAGAAAAGAGAATAATAAGCACTGTATTGTTATTGTCTTAGTTGAAACCACTTTCATGACACGACAACTTTGCAACACTGTAGTACGTGTTGCAGTAGCCATCGGTCTAATGACTAATTGTAAATTTAGTATGTTTCCTTCGATTCAAAGTTCCATTATTTAAAAAAAACAAAACGATTTAACAAATCCTTTAAATTTCAAGCATTTATATCACTTCATTCATTTTAACTGATTCACTACAGTCAGAGAAGACAATATGTTGAGGTTTACCCAAACATTTATATACTTGTAAGCTTTTCTTACCTGACTCTTTGCCCACTCCCATCTGGTTGCCAACTGAAATAACCACCTCTCTGGAGCACAAGGTCTTTAAGGCAAGGTAGTCATATCCTCCATAGTTTAACCTATATCCCTGCACAGCTGAAATCAGAACACAAACGCCCTATAAAAAAATTCTATACACGTAAAATCTCTGTTGGTAATTGTTAATCAAAGCTGGTATTGCTTTCTGTTTTCTTACTTTTTGTGCGTTCATACACAACAAGTTTGTGTTTGACAAGTTCTCTGAGGATTTTGTTGCAGCCACCATGTTTCAGGCTAGCAATGGAGGACAGAAGACTCATCGGAACGATTTCATGGTTCTTCATCCCCATCTCGACCTGTGTGAGGGTTGTTTATAGAAGGAACCAGAATTTGATCAATACAGTGCAGCAGGGTTAAAAGATGATTGTACATTTTTGTTCATATACAACCCTAAAGAATTACAAAAAAACACTTAAAAAGCTGAATTCAATAGTGTATAAATATGACTCAACTTATTTAACTATTAATACAATTCACGATTAACATTCATTTGATTTGACTTAAGCTGCATCTCTAGTATGCATTACAAGTCATTCACATATTGTTATAAAATAGGCTATAAAATGCTTAAAAATCCTTTAAGCTGAAAGAAACAACACACAGCAGATAATTTTAGTCAGATTACTGATTGACAATAGATTATAAAACTCCAGATGTTTCTATCCCTACTACTTCTGCAATCTGTCTGTTGTCAGTCCTCCAATGTTATAAAAGTACGAGAGATTATCAATCATTTTATATCTGTATAAAGTGTATATTATGTCCAATATCCAGCAGCTGTTAGGACCGTTAACATGCCGAGCAAGTAAACAAATATTTACATAACATTCAGCCTTTATATGCTGTATGAATTATTACACAAGGCTAACATGTAACTCAGGGACTGTGGCTCTGGGTACGGGTATGGAAGCTAACGTTAGCCTAGCACTCCCCACATTTCCCAGCTCACTGACGTTACTTACCGCGGTGAGGACGCGGAAATCCTCCCGAGACAAGTACCTCAACACCACGACATTCAGCTTACCCATGGTTCAAGCTGCGCTAAACACCTGTCGTATATGAGCTCATAAAACGATTTTCTTGAGCTAGGCTGTCCACATTTTCTGTAAACACATGTACAGAGCGGAAGTAGCGGCAACGGAACATCCGTCCATCGCGATTACGTGTGACGTCACCTGGACGTACGAACGTAAAGTTTGAGCGTAATGTATTTTGGCGTAGATGAGTCTATGTGATGATTATCGACACGTTATGTATTTGGAGGCAGTTGTGTTTCTTTGCTTTTTGGTTCACATAGATGACCTTGAAGTATGGTTGTGCTAGGCATTTTTTATTTAGATTTTATTTTGACCTTAAATCAGATTTCAACATCATTTGTATTTCACTTTTGTATTTTACTTTATCTTTACTATATTGCTTTATTGTTTTTGTTACATAGTATAGCATTGGAGTTAATACCATATACACAGTAGTCGACAGTTTCTACCGTTTAGTGGTAAAGTCATAAATGGGTTTTTCAAACAATGGGGCTTTTCACAGCCAACAGGAAACACGGGTGTAACTATTCACATTAATTGCTGCATTACAATTATTGCTTGAGCCTTGATTAATGTTTTGTGCAATGCTCAAGTTCCATATGATCTCTGTTTTATGGAAAGACTAAATGCCTCCTATAAAAAGGTCTATGCTGTGTCCTAATGTCATTCTCCAAACTATTTGCAAAGCAAACAGAAATACTCCTTCAAAAAAAGAAAGAAGAAAAAAACACACACTTTATTGTCATTAATGCTAAAGGAAACAGTCCATCATTCTAGTAAAATCTGTGGGTCAAATGTGTAGAAGGTATTAAAAGAAGTTTTGGCACCCATTTTGTTGCCATAGCAGCTGTCTTTAATGGCTTCAATGGTTAGGTAATATCTCCACTGTGTGTGTGTGTGTGTGTGTGTGTGTGTTTACTCCAAAGCGTCCTGTGACAGACACTCCTCTGTTTCTAACAGAGTGTGTTGACTCAATGGAATTGCTTCACTTGTTTATTTAACTCTCCAGTGCTATATGGTAACATGCACACATCCACAATTTAGCAGACGTGATTTTACTGGCTTTTTTATAACACTGTTGCCGACCTAATAATTGAATTAGCCTTTTAACTTGTAATTAATGTATTCCAAAACATTACATTTTTATTACCCAAGACAAATGGACAAATATGCATAAGGAAATGAGTTCCATGTGAGTCACTTAGTGTCTGTAAGTGTTTTACAGGCTTCCAGTGGTTTTCCAGCAGACACTGACACCTTCTGAATCCATCATGGTTGTTTCATGATCCATGCATGATCCATGATGTCTATGAGCGCTCTGTAAGCTTGTGTCCCCACAGTGTTATGTGTGCATTAACAGCTCCAACAGGTGTGTCCTGGGTTGTAAAATACACACAACTACTTCACTTTATAGACAAGTACGTAAACAATACTGTAAAATAAGACTGAAAAGGTTAATAGTGTGGGAAAACATGTCTTTCTGCGGAATTAAAAAAATGATTTTAATATTTCCTCCCAAACATCAATCGCAATGTCATCCTTTTTAATTATAACAATTTGAAATTACTATTCAGGTTCACCCTGTGGGTATAAGAAGATTGTTTAGTTCTTTCTTTTATAGCTAGATGGCAGTGCAACACAGGTAAATTGCTCAAGCTGTCTTTTGTCTCATAGACTCTTTTCTCTGCTTTAAGTCAAGTGTTAAAACTGAATAATTTTCCTCCCATGTGCAACTGGCTTCTTCTTGGAATATAACTTTGAATTGTCTTTTAATACAAGCATAGTTTTTCTGACCAGGTGAGACTACAGAATAAGTCATAGTAGTAGTAGTAGTAATTAATGCCAGGCATATTATTCAGCAAAAAAAAACTTAAGCTTCAAAGTGGGACTAAGAATTATTCTGCTAATTCTAAACAAACATAAATGCAAGTAATTTGACTTTAATCCATTGTGCTTTTGACGAAAGCATACAGACTTATGAGACAAATGAAAGCAAGTCTCAACTCTGCAGATTTAAAAAAAAAAGCTTAGATTTTTTAAGGTGCTTTTTACTACAAGACATTTAGTGTTTTGCCTCATCTAAGCACATTTCAACCACACAATTTTTTCACTGTTCACCTTATTTTTCTCCTGTGCTCTCACTCATTGCACACTAATGGAAACAGGAGCACATGATAGCATTAAAACTTGACTGCACACCAGTAATAGCAGGCCAACTCTGATTTTGATTAGATAATCTTATCAACCAATAATTCAATTTCTCATAAGAATTATCTTAATATTCTGCTGCCGTTCCAATAACACTGCTTTTAGATGATATTTTAGCAGTTTGCTGGCCTGGCTGGAAATCTGTAGACATGTGATTGAACTGATAGGCTGAATGTGTTTTTAGCTGATAAAACCTGTGAGTTTCTCCTCTGGCTTTCAGCAGCTGTAGCTTGAGAGTCTCAAGGCAGAATTTTCCGTTAAACTTCCTATGACAGACAGACACAGTTGTCTGTTTCGCTGGGTTCGGACAGTTACACACAAACACAGACTAGAGGAACTGGTGGTTTGTTAATCGAGCTGGGCCGGAAGTCTGGAGGGAGAGTGGGGATCTGCCTGTGTGTGGAATTATCTGGAACGTGGTGGAACAGCAATTCCTGCTGGCATGTGTGAATACACAGACTCACATAGTGAGATAGTGTCTTCTTTCCAGATGTGTGTCAGGAGACCTTTGCCATGCTTCAATGCAATGCAGCTCCCTCTTCATCCTTCCTAGAATTTCATCCTCGCTTCTTTTACCTCACCCCAACCTCAGTTGTAAAGTATTTATTAGAGATGATTAAAAAGGATTTAAATGTTCTAAGACAGTTTCACCTTCACCTCATACTGTATATTTACAGGAGTGTACACGTGTGTTCTTTGTGTAATGTTTAAAATGTGATGACCCCATCTACTTTCTGAGTACACAGGCCTGAATATCCTCAATAGACCTGCAGTGAATCAGGATCCTTTGATTAGAAATTAATGAGCCCCTCGTTAGCGTAAGATGAAAGTGAGAGCTGGATAGGTTAAAGTGATGAAAGGACCTTTAGATAACTGACTGCAGTGAAGTGATCTCTACATTTCATGTACACATAGTGTATCAAAGCTATCAGCCCTTCCTACAATATTTCATTCACAGGAAGAAAGGCATAACTTGCAGTGTACCCAAGCTTAAAAGTGGTAGCAAATCCACATTCAGCAATTTGTATTTTGAGCCACAATATCTATTTATTGTTTACTTATGTACATATTTGAGCATGTAATGCAGCCTTGTAAAAAGATGGAGGCATATTTTCAGAGGACCAGGGCATATTTAAAGGGTTGTGCATGTTTGTGCTGTCATTAGGTGTTTGGATTTCCCTTGCTGTGTTTCTACAGAGTAAATGTGGAATCACAGAGGAGTTTCCCCCCCATCAGCCCACAGATGTCTCCTCCTCAAACAGACATCAGCGGTTTTCTACACAAACACCCAAGCACACTCTCACGCACTGTCAGTCTATTAAATTGCTTTCTTGTTGTTTTCCACCCTTAAGCTTCTTGGAGAGAATGCTAAATTGAGGCAGGAATAGGAGAAGCTTAGGTGAGTCTCCAACAACAAGCGTGGGCTTTGTTCCTAGGGTATCCTCGCCGTGCCTTTAGCCAGCTGCTGTGTGTTTGGAAACATCAAATTTGATTAGATTAGAGCACAGGAGAGGAGATCCACTTACGCTGCCTGTTCTGCTGCAGGTCTTCCAAACAATAATCTGCTCTCAGGTGGAGGTACAAGCAGCTAGTAAGAGGGGCCTGAGGAGAAACGTGAGGAGGGGAGGCATAGCCTGCTCCAAGCCCAGCTGATATAGCTCAAGGGGACAGTGAGTTATGAACTCACATACACACATGTGAATATCTATTTATCAATATTAGACCTGGATAGGGTTATGTCTCTTGTTCTAAGCCTTCAGTTCTGTTTAATAGTTAGGGAGCAGAAAAACCCTTAATTGCCTTCATAGACAGACAAATAAGTGTTACATTTCACAAACCTAAACCTCACAGCCTTTACAGCTGCATTATTATTGTACAAACTATATGTAAAATATGTAACTTTGTACTCTTGCCAGTAAAATGATCCGATCAGATTGCACAAAGCTTACACCAACTGAATATTTATCATGTTTGTGTATATGTGTATGTTTTTTGTATGCCTGTGCACTGCCAGCTCACACAACATACATCACTAAGGAAGGACTGGCTGAATTGAGCAGCACTGTCAGTCAGACAGGTTTGCACTGTGCAGGAATAACAAGGAACTGGGAAGACAGGTTTGCATAAAGATAAAGACAAGTTGGCCATACAGTGTGCACACAGTTCCACAATCGTACAAGGTTCCTGTTCTATTGCTGTTCCATAATGTAGGAAAATTGTAAGGATTTACTATGCACACCTGCAGTGTGTGGTGTATGAATACATGAAGCCCCATTACAGTAGGTTTCTGTGAGTATAAATACATGGGTGGGCTGACCTTTCTAAAAATCATATTTTTTAATCTGTCTGTAGAATTGTCACTCAGTCACCTCTGTAGTCGCTTTTTGTATAAGACTATTTGTGGTGGGACTAATTCTTGGCCAGGTGGCATAACCTCTTTGAGTCTTGTCTTTACTGTAAAGTTTCCCTTTTTCCCTGCTCTTCCATTTAAGCCAAGCTAACAGTTTCTTTGCTCCAGCTTCATATTTAATGTACAGACACAAGAGTGACATCAATCATACTCTGAGCAAGAAAGAGTAAGTGCATTTGCCAGAATGTCAAAGTATTCCTTTCGGGTTATTGGTGCAGTGATGAGAAATAAGGAATAGAAAGAGTCTATGGAGTATCCTCACAAAAAAACATGATAAATCTGTTTGTGTGTGTGTGTGTGTGTGTAAATACAAGGGACGTAACAAAGGCCCTAGACAGATAATAACATGCCACAGTGATAGAGAATGCTGCTAACTAACAGCATTTCTCAGATGGTCCTTTTCATCACAGACACAGACACACATCCTCCCCGTGGGTGCGCGCACACACACACATACACACACACACTCACAAACATACACATACACTTGTGTGTCAGACACCTTACCCCTTGTAATGGGATCACTGAGGGATTGGTCCTGCATCAGTTACAACGCAGGTGCAACTGTGGACTGACAAGGTACTAAGCAACCCCCCCCCCCACACACACACACACACACACACAGACACACACAGACACACACACTCACACAGACCGAAGATGGCTGTGTATCAGTGGAACAGGAAAGCTGCTCTTTATCTCAGGGCTTGGCGTGGCGTTGTTCAGACCATCAGATAGCAGCCACAGCTAGTCTCTGTCAGTGTGTGCGTGTGTGTCTGTGTGTGATTCAACGTGTGCACATTTAAGTGTGTCACGTTTAATAGCATTAACTCCTGCAAGCGTGAAATGAGACAGTCTCCCACTATCTGTCTTTAAGAGCAGGGCTGAGAGAGCAGAGTGGTTGAAATGAACTGATGCATCATGCAGGCTTTCAGTCACATCAGTCTGTTAGCTGGAATAGAAACTGTGCTGCTCTCAGTAAAGACGCATATCCAGCGTTAATATGTAGCGCTACATATTGCATCTGCTTTATTCTTTTTTTTAATGACAGTTTGTCGGGTCATAGGTTGATGTGATTATTTCTAAAAAGAGCTTGACTGCTAAGCAACACTTTCCTCTAGACATTTCAAAACCATTAGGTCAGTGGTTTAATCTTTGAGAAAATATTACCTGCACCTACATGCAATTCAGCAAAGGCGGGTTTATTGCGTTTTCCTACTACAGGACTGTCTACATTTTTATATATTATTTCGATTGCTTCGGCGTTTTGTGTGCAACCACACTGTATATTCTGATTAGTTGAGCTTACTTGAAAAAGGCATGCAAACCGATCGCCTTGAAAAAGCCAAGTAAACTGAAATAGGAATTGTATTTCTACTTACAAACGCTTATTAAGTGTAGTACACTTACAATTTAGTTTGCACAGCTACAACAACAGTACTCATGGTGTACTCATAACTACGTATGAAGTACTCAGAGTCACTATTTCAAACAAAGTCATTTCAAGTTGAGTGTACTGAGAGCTGTCTTTCAAACGACACACTCATTTAAGTTGGGCCAACTAACATGACATTGTCTTCAACTTTCAACATCTGATTTACATGACTTTCTACTTTGGTCACATCATTTTCAGTCATGATTTGTGAACTCCTCCCCTCCCCCCAAAATGAATGAAGGTGCATTGCTATTTTATTCATACTATATTATATCACAATATTATAGTACTGTATACTATTCTGCTAGGTTAGACAGACCCCCAACATCCCAGCCCTTCGATTTAGGAGCACTTCTTTTGTCCCACACAATGTAAAGTGTTTTTCACACTGTACTGGATGAACATGAAATGTATGGTACTTGCAGCAATGCACTTTCGAAAATGTAATCTTCCATCTGTACTTAGCAAATGTCAACAGAAGATTTTCCAAGGACTCTAACTTGACAAAAGTAGTAAGATTTGCATTTTTAAAATTTGAGTAAAGTTAAGATTACTATTGGATTTTACAGTGCAGTTTTAAACTGGTGGAAAATATAAATATGAGATTGATAGCTTCTCATAAGTCCAAACAAATGCTGCAAAAATGTCTGTTAGCCCTCACGGCAGCCTTGGCTACTGATCAATGAGCTTACTTCATAGAAGCCTGAACATGTTGTCTGCCTGCAGGTCAGTGGGCATGAGGACTGTCGCCCCTGATATCTGCCAGAGATATCAGAAATCAGACAACATGTAAAAAAACAGATGTTTTTGTTCCTATCTGGTACTTTTGGATTTCAATTGTATCCAAATGTATCTTCCGGTTCTGCATGAGCTGTTGCCTTGAAAGAAAGTAAACAACACACACACACTGTACACACAAGTATCAAGACAGTACATCATGGTAATCACACTGCAAGGGATGCTGGGTAATTTGGTTAAAGATGTCAGGAACGTAAATCACCTCCAATCAGTCCTGCTCTCTCATTGGTCAATCCTGCCACATCAGAAGAACTTTATAGGCTACTCAGCTTCCTCTTCTCCCTGACTGCTTCTGTAGGTTTCATAATGTTCGGCAGTTTTTCTCTTAGACACAGGAATGCTGCTGTTTGAAAACAAAGACAGAAATAATAATTTTTTTGGGAAACATGCATTATTGCAGTTAGTTAAAATCATGTTAATCATTCTTTAGTGGTTTTTGTAGCATACTGTTTACTACAACTATTGTCCCTTTAAGATGAGAATGTTTGGGTTTAATCTCAATCAATCAGTCCATCTTTTCATGTAAGTCTCTCTTCAAAACACGAGGCAAAGCATATATCTCAAACTGGGAAACTATTCTTTATAAAATGTGTTAGAGTCATGTTAGTTGCGGTTTAATTGCTGTCACTGAAGCCTTAGAATTAGGAGAATTCAGGCTCGGACATGACTTCTGGACATGCCTCTCACAGCGGGCTCACGCGCATAGTACACTGCATTAGGGGGTTCGAAGGACATAATCCGGAAAATTTCATTCACACATAGACCCACCTCTAAAAAAACAGTTTAATCCATGTCTGTAAAAGGGCTTTCAATTGCTCCAAAAGTATTTATTTATTCTGCAGAAGAAAATAAAGAAAGTTGTTCAAGGCAGATTGGTCCTTGACTGTAGTTTTGCTGAAGCATATTAAACACACACACACACACACTTAAGACACACATGCTTTAGATGTTCAGGGCTTTGATTTTCCCCAGTCTGCACTACAGGACAGACAGCTCGAGATCTTCAAACAATACCTGGATAATGCCCTGACGCTCTCACTGCATATCTAATGCTAATGATTCCTTGTTAAGCACAACACACTCACACACATGCACACAGGCATGAGCTCAGACCTAATGATTCTGCAAACCCTGAATTTTTTTTTCTCCATTTGCTCCCACTACCCTCAGGCAAGGACCTTCATCTCACCACCAACCATTGATTGATTGGATACACAGCATTAATAAATGGAATAAGGACATAGGACACAGAGGTATGACACTCCCAAGTTGTTGAGAATGATGAGAACTCTGGTAGTGAGTGTTTGCTTTCATTGATGGGGGCAGTGGAGGTGGTGGACAGTGAAAGGGGCATACAAATGAACAGCCACCCACGGGGAAAATCATCCCACCTCGAATGTTTAGTGCACAGGGACTGCTCTGTGTAAGAGCGGTTCTCAGTAAACATCCCTGGTATGTGTGGATGTGCACTCCTGGGGGGGGTTGCTAAGAAGAGATGCTATGTGGATGTATGTGTGTGTGTGAGTGTGTGCATTGTGGAACAGAAACCTGTTGGAACACTAGCAGGGACCACACGTTGTTCCACATGTAAATCACTGAATTTCAGAGCGATGGCTTGCATTTAAATTAAGGTTAGATTAAGGATTAGGGTTAGGCAAATTATGGTTATGGTCAAGGTTGGGTTGAGAGGTGATGAAAACAAAAGTGTGTGTGTGTGGTGTGTGTGTCCTATTCAACTGGATATATTCCAGGTCAGGCTGTTTGTCAGAGCTGTGACCAGATCGATGTGGCTTTAATCTAAGGCAGTATGATGTGATTGATTACCTCATATTCTCAGGCCCCGCACATAGACCTCCACCGAGTGTGATGGACACACACACACACACACACACACAGACACAGACCTGGTCAGTTCACCCAAACAAATAATTTGACTGGGATAAAATGGAGCAACGGCAGATTGGTTTGGTGGTTATAAGGGTGGACGGTCTATCCACAAGGGTTAGAAAAGACCACGAGAGCAGAAAATCTTGACCGAAAATTTTTCATGTGAGATGTCAATTTGTGAAAAAATATTTTAGATGTGCAGTGTTTGTCTGTGTCTTTCCCTTGTGTGTTTTAATGTAAATGGCAGCGTGCACAATGTTGACAAGATGTTTGTGTTTCTAAAGCCGTGTTAACACCGACAGATGAGAGAGCAGTTCCGTCTGAGTGGCTGGAGGAGTGTGTTAAATGAGCAGACCTACTTGCGCCCACAGTGTGACAGGGTGTTTGCATATTTTTTCATGTTTGAAATGTTAATGACACCTGTAGGCTATAGTGAATCTGCTCATGAGTGAATAGAATGAGATAGTGATGTGTGGGTATTTTTGTGAGTTGCCAGATTTGTGTGTGTGTGTGTGTGTGTGTGTGTGTGTGTGTGTGTGTGTGTCCTGACTTATTTATGACTCTGTCTGGGTTTATGTACCCTGTGAGTGTCTGCGTGTCTCTGTTTTTACACACTTGGGCTTCAGCTTATCCTCATTGACATGCATGATGTCAGGATCCTCATTTGAACTAGCTGTAATGGGCTTTGCTGTGTGTTTGCCTGCTGGGCTGTACTGCTCTGTCTCATCTGAGGACTAATGTATTGTTTGAAAATTTCGGTCTTTTTCATTTTCACTGTGGATAGAAGCCCTAATATTTCTCTACCTAAAGTAAAGGAAAATGTTAATTATTAATATTTTTGTATGGTGACCTGTATGGAATCAAATTTACAGTCATCTTCATCTGTAAAAACTGTTCAATGGTTACAAGTCCTTCCTCCTTCAAATTTAAACATGGGACTTTTTAGAATTAACAGGCACATTTCCATGATCCACATGGCAAAATAAAAGCCAGTTTGTATCTGTCCTACATGTTATTGTTTTCAAGGTCCTTGCCTTGCCCCGAGTACTAACTACACACTTGGATAGTCAGATGGACCGCATCAGCCTTCAGCTTCAGAGTCTGTCAGCTAGGATTTCTTTCTGGTATTTATTAGCCAAACAGTAAATAAAATGCTCTGTGTCATGTTCAAGGTTATGTTTGATGCCTTCCATTATTCCTCATAGAATTTAAATGTATGCTGGGCCTCAAACACAGCTAAGGTCCAGCTCTGTCTGCTCTCTAGCTATGCAGATCTGCTTTCCCCTGAGCCTCACAGGACCATACTCACCACGGCCAAACACACATCGAAACTCAGATAAGACCACGCTGCTGGAATCATCACAGCAACTTTTACTTGCCAAATGTGTGAACCACTCCCTGTGCGCCCCCCTCTGTCTCTTTCCAATTCTATCTCTGTGACTCTCCCCTTCCCCCCCTTTTGGACCTGCCTCCATGGCTCCATATTGTTGTTTTATCTGACTCCCATTTCTCCCCATCCCATCAGTCACTCTGCCTCCAATGCACCAGGGGAGGAGAATGTCCCTTCATGTTGTGCCCAGGTTTTCCTCTCTGAAGTTACTGTGTGTGTAACTTCAGAGAGTGTGTTTGTGGACTTGCAATAGGGCACGAAAGACAGAGAGGCGGCATTTAAAAAACAGCATTACAGGGCAGGTGTCCTTCCATCTGTGCTGATCACAGTTAACTTTTTTGTCTTTCTCTGTCTGTCGGACAAAGACATTTAGAACATGGTGGGGTGACGTTACTGACTGAAAACGAGAAAAATGGTAAAATTGAGTAAAGGGAAGAAATGGATCAGAGGTGAGATGGACATGAAGATGAAGAAGCAAATGCCCAAAAATAATTAAAAAAAAGCCAGTGGATTGCAGGCAAAGAGAGAGCAGAGCAAGCGTCACAAGGAAGAACATAACAAAAAAGATTACACACAATTTGGCTTTTTTATAAAAAATGACAAAGGGTTGAAGGATACAGCTGAGCCTCTCCCAGGGGACAGCAGTATTCTGCCAGGATCGATTTATCAATATCTACATGGATGCATCGATGGAGAAATTATGATTTGGAAAAAAGCATAAAGGTTTTCTTTAGGCATCCTGACAGATGTTAGTGTGGAAAAAATTCTCTCTGTAGTCAGAAATGATCATAACTGTTCTTCAGGCCCAACAGTACAGCTGCAACTTCAGAGCCAAACAAAACTCTTCCCTGTCCTGCCAATAGTGATTCACGACTGAGCCGGAAAGTGAAAGTTTATGTTTTTAATTATTGAAATGAACAACATATACTGTGTTTAAAGACACAGAGAGGGGAGGCTTCGGGTTTTAAAGTGATCTTGGGCAAATCACTGAACCCCAAGTTGCTCCTAGTGGGTCAAACTATCACATGGCAACTCTGCCATCAGTGTATGAACGTGGCTGAATGAGAAGCCATGTAAAGCCCCTTAATGAAGCCCAGAGAATAACGTTATTATTTTAATATTTTCAATTATTCTCCAAAATTTCTAGTTGGACCATAGAAAGAAGAGTCAACTCTGACTTACAATGTTTAACCTAAAATTATGCATTTCTGAGGGTTCACTCAACTAATCAAATTCAGTCTCTGAAAGTCTTTCTCGTGATTATTATAAACACATTTAATGTTTACGAACGCTAATGGCGACCGGTGATGTCACAATTAAGGCGACCTACAATAACTACAGCTTTACCTGAATGTAGCGTTCTTTTATACAGTTAGATTTGTTGTTTCAAAATAACAAATCTAAAGCACTTAAAAAATATATATACATACATAATATTTTAGGGTGCTAGAACAAAAAACTGCACTTTTTGTGCGGCCCTTTCACTTGTGTCATGCTGAATCAACAAGGTAAACTGTACTGTGGTAAAATGTGTCCCAGGCTGCTGTGAAAAGATACCTGCAGGTGGTTTAAGAGGTTTAAGGAGGTCTTGAGAGACAGCATTTCAAAAAAGCTGGTCTTCGGGAGCTGTTCAGCAAACTGAAATTGTCACACGAGATGCCATGACTGCATTTCCACACGTCCACTGACAATGACAGCCAGGCACTTGACCTATTTTTGCTCATCTGTAAGTGGATGCAAAAGTCTATCGTACAACGTCTCGTGCACACAGAGTTGTGCTAACCTCAGAGTTGCCTCTCTCCTCAGAACCATGTCAGACATCCCAGACTCCCAGCAGCTTCAGGTCACCCAGAGGCCAGCCAATCAAAGCGCTTGCAGGAAAGCCCTGACTAGACCCCCCCTTAGCAGAACCAGGCAGCATCACAGTGTATCATCTTAATAAGACATCTGGAGAAAGTGAGTCTGTGCTCCTGCATGCATCTGTCCCAGGCCTATGGTTTTATGAATGATGTAAATATCTGTTATGGTTGCCCCTTATGTCTAACACAACAGCTTATTTGATCTGAATTATCACACACTTGAGTGAGCAATGGGGAAATACGAGAGAAGTCTCAGTGTCTCTGGCTTTCTTCCTCGGAGGTGATTGGAGGAAACGAGCAGCACTTACAAGCTATGAGCCCTGGAGTCAGGATGTATCAACTCAATCATGCATGTGTGCTGTGTGTATTTTTATGTGCATGCGTGTGTGCCTGTGTGTATGATTGAATGCATAAGTCTGCGTGATGTACTGTAGCAGGCACCTGCTGGTGCACTTTTATGGGACTGACCTCACAAACACACTCTCGCTGTGCTCCAGATGAAGGTTTAGTGCACTCAGTTTGCTAGTGGTAGTGAGATGGAAAAATGGTCCACACAGCCCGAAGCAGAACAGTTTGTTTTGTTTGCCACCATTGTGCAAACAGGTTCTCTCGTTCACGGCTACAGACACTAGTCGTTCTATTTTGGTGACTGAACAGGCGCCGAGGTGCTTTTGAGCTGGTATATTTTGAACATGTATTGTTATTTCAAAGGTTACTTGAAAGAATGTTGCTCTAATTTAATATTGCACTGGCACTGACATGGAATGTGAATTTTGATTGCATTTGCCAGCCTTTGCATGTGGAAAAACTTTCATAATGAGAACATTTGTAATGAGCATATTCCCTGCAGCAACCACTTGGGACCAATCAGTGCAATTAAAATTTCCATTATGGGGAAAGAAAATTTGTTGCTAGAGTCTAATGGAAATTTAATTAATTACACATTTGTATTAACAGCAGTTCAGAATAAGGACATCATAACTTAGTGTGAACATTTGTTTTTAAAAATGCTGCATTCTTGCCATGTAGATTCCAAATTAATGCACGGGGCCCTTGTTGTTGTGTTTTGTTTCATTAATGTATTCTGAAATTATTTGTTTATCTCCATTTGTGGGCTCCCCTAAAGGTTAATGGAGGAATTTGGTATCTGATTGTGATCCAAATGTCAGTGACGCCACCAACAGATCCGAAAGACAAGTGAAAAGTTTCTCCTGCTCAGCTTTTATCTTGAGATATAGCACCTGGAAGCTTCAACTTCCCTTGTTGGGCTCATCTCCCTCCTTCAGGCCCTTCCTCGTGCATTTACTTCTCTCCTATCGCCAAAGTCTTTTATCCAACCAAAGTTTACCCCGTATCCTTTCCTTTCCTCATAATCTCCTCCTGTTTTCTTCCCTTTCTTCTCCTTGTCCCCCTCTTCTTGTCTGGGACTCTTTCAGTGCCTCGCACTGCTGTCTTCCATCTGACAGCTTCAGAATGGAAACAAAAGGGAGAGCGGAAGATGGAGGGAGAGAGATAAAACGGTAAAAAGCCAAGTGAAGTCATACTTTCAGCCTCGTTGCTTTCCTTGCTTTGCTGTCCTCTCTTTTGCTTAGTGTTTGAAAGAGCTTTTATTCCACAAATTCTCTGCACTCTCATGAATAACACATGAGCATCAGTGGCATTCTCTCTCTCTCTCTCTCTCTCTCGTTTTTCTGTATCCCTGCCCTACTCTGCTCCCTCTCACTCAACAAACACACACACAAACACACCCTTAAACACACTTCACTTGCAGATGGCCTGGTCCAGGTCATTTCCTCTGTGGATGGAGGATAACTGGATTTACCAGTCTGCTGTGTTGTGTTGTTCCGACATATCTGTTTATGGAAGAAAAAAAGGAAAAACTCGAGAAACTAATAAACTGTACTCGTACGTGTGTTTGGGGAGGGGGGGGTGTGTATATAAATCCTCAAGAATTTTTTACATCTGCAGCCGCACAACTCCTACTGATGATCACACTTCCCCTACAGTTCAGTAATACTGGTATATCAACCACCTTGTGACAGTATAATGTTTAGTTAATGTGTTTAGCAGATTATTCCATTATGGCTCTCTGTGTTTTGCAGAGAAGGCATAATAGAGTTATTTCTCATTTTTGTCACTGCGTGGCTACCATTTTTCTGTTAATGTGCACACAGTCATCCATGCACATTATATTACTCTGCTGAAAAAGCTATTTTCCCGTAAAGTTTGATAGAGTTTCCAGTGAAACTGCTCGCGCTGTTTGAAACTCAGATATCATTTTGCAGAAAATGATTCAACCTCTGAAAAATAAATGTGCCACGTGCCTCTGGAGCCGAACGAATAAAGCACCTCAGCATCTATAAAATGCATTTTGAATAGCGTCAAGTTATTTGGCTGTCCTGGTTGTACATTCCTAATTCATTTGCCCTAGATGTAAGGCTTTTCCTGGCTAGAAGGTCAGCTTTCTATCATTTTAGCACTCAAAGATTACGTGACACTGTGCAACAGCACACACGTACCTGAGAACTAAGACTTGGAAGGAGAAAGCAGCATCTGGCACAGGCAGAGTGAATGTTAGGATTCAACTTTTAGCAAGCGTGTGTTTTTAAATGTATGTGTGGTAGATCCAACTTGGCCTGTGGAAGTAAGTGTTGCATGGAAATGACCGAGTTTGCCAATTAACGGTGCATGAAGTCATTAGCCCACACAACCTTGTTGCAACAGTAATGCCTAAATACTTCAAAATAAACACACACTGACTCGCACACACACACACACACACACACGCACACACCTCTCCAAACTAAATAAACCATTAAACTTAACTACCCCTCCCTAGGGTGTCATCTGTTGGGAGGTGGTGAAACATAACATATTTCATGTTTTTGACTTAAGCTGTCAGTCAGCTGCCAGCTTTACTGTAAGCTGCACCATTCCAGTCTGAGATCATGAATCAGCTGACAGGCATGGAGACACAAAGACGGACGAGCCTGCGCTGCTGGAGATTGTCTCTCTTATAATTCAAGCAGGGAAGGTGGCATGCTGTGAAAACCCAATTTAGACATCATAACCTCACTGCTTAACACCAGTTTAGCCGTAATTAAAGGGGTGAATGCCTAGTTATCACAGCTCTGCTCCCTTTGTTATTTGGATGACACGGCTCGATGGATGCTCAAAAAATGACCTATACTTATTCAGGGATGGAGTTTTTGCCAGTGGATATGTTGTGGGGGCAGGTGGAGATGAGACTGGCTGGATTCAGATTGATTACTATTTGTCGTCTGAGCACCTGCTCAAACACACACACTCACATGTAGCAGTGGATGAATTCCCAGTTCTGTATTTGATCTGCATTAGAAATGCATACGTGGTGTTTTGAGTTGCGCAGAGCTGCTTTCATATGGAGATGTGTGTGTCGAGTTCAGGCTTTGACCTGCCACTGCCTATCTGGTACAGCGTTGCACAGCTGCCCCCTTTTCTACAGTTTATGTCTTATCCCTCCTCACAGTGTCTGCTGCACATATTATAATGACCCTATACAATATGCACAGCAGAGGAACTTCTATTAATAGTGATGACAGTGATGCCGTCCCAGTTGTTTGCCTTTGTTAGTAGCCTAGATACTAAATTAAATGATCCTAGATTCAGGGACTGTGAATGGGAATAGGTGTTAAAGGACTGAAATGTAAATGCATGGCACAGAGAAAATGACAAGAAAAGAGCTCGCAGATAGCAAAGCCGACTGCGTTTTTCTTTTCTGCCAGGAGATAAATACGATGGAGATGAATGTCAGTGAGGCTCATTGTTTGGCTGCCATGGGAGTTGTAGGCAACTCATCATGTATGTCAAAATGTGTGTATAGGTGTGTACGTGTGCGCGTGTGTACGTGCTAATGATATGCGCGCTCTGAGCTCCCGTCTGATTGTCAATCTGACGCGTGCTCACCTTTGTCTGAGCGAGGAGGGGGGAGAAAGGAGGAGAAGAGGAGGAGCGCAGAAGAAGAGCAGCAGGAGAGTGGAGGAGAGACAAAGATTTGGAAGAAGTTGGAGAGGAAGCAGGAGGCTCTGATCAAGCTTTTGTCACAGATTTATGCGTGTGTCTGCGTGTCGGCATGTGTTTGTGCGTGCGTGCGTGCGTGTGTGTGTATCAGAGACAGAAACAGAGAGAACGAGAAGTCTCGCCATGACAATATATCCGTTGCCTAGCAGGTGCAGTCTGACCTGCCACACTCTCCCTCCTCCTACGTCTCTTACTTTTCTATTCCTTCTATTCCTCTCTGCCAAACAAAGGCAAGGAAGTCTGTTGCTACTGATGTCAGGCTGAACAAAGGCACAGGATGAAACACTCTTCCGTTGTAGCGTTTCCTTTTATGTGCAGACTGCTTCAAAGCACTTTTGGTTTTTACTTCCATGACAACACCATTGGTACCTATCCTCTGCACTGATATATACTGTATATTTTTATACTACATATTCTTATGTAGAGCACTGTCTGACGTTCTGAGCTCATGTGTATCAGTTGTCATTGTAACTGGACCAGATGGGCTTTAATAATGAAAGTGTTAACATCGTGGCCTTTTTTTTCAAATGTGTGAAACAGCAGCACCTAAAATTAAATACAGACAGTCGATAAATATATTTGTCCTTCTGCTCCAGCACCTCCCCGTGCACACAAACTCACTCAAAGATCAGCCATTGATCTTCCCTTTCTCCCCTGGCTGGGCAATTATGTCTCTAATTATTCAGAATCCATCTTCAGCTCAGTGAAGGCCATCAACCAGTAAACTGGCAGAGTCTTTGTGTGCATCCTTCTGTGTTTGTGTCGGTAGGTGTGTGAGGCTGTGTCACAGGGTGGGACAGACACTGTTTCCCTAATTGCTCAAAAAAGACAGGAACCTTGCTCTGGCTGACATTTGCTTGCACCCTGCAAACAGCATCCTGCAGTGTAAATCAGGCACTAGTGTATGCACAGGCCTCTCTGCTAGACAGGAACACACACACACACACACACACACATGCAGGACCACCACATGGACAATATGTCAGGCCTGTCATATTTAGGAAGCCATTAAGGAGGAGTCAGCACCCCAGCGCTTATTAATGATGTCACTGTGGACAGTATGTTGTATTAATGATGTCACAGCAAGCAGTGAGTTACAGCTGTGGGTGTTTGTCAGCCCGCGTGTGTGTTTGTGTTTATAAGTGTGTGTCTGTCGAGCGCATAGGAGAGGGGTGGAGCAGTGCTTCATTTGTAACACGGTCTGACCTTGATGCCTGTGAATGAATGATGGGGGATGGGAGGAGAGTGGAGGCAGGAGGTGCTGGAGGAGGAGGGATGGAGAGGTGTAACATCTCTTTGTCATCGCTCCTCTTCTGTGGTTTTCCACTCTCGCTTTGTGCGCATGCATCTGGGCGACTGTCCACTGCTTTTGCAGTCCGATGTGTGTGTGTGTGTGTGTGTGTGTGTGTATACAAGCTCAGACACCAGAACAACACCGGAACATTCCTCTGGCCCGACCGGGATTACACCATGCAGTCATGCAGAGAAAAGGAAAGACTGAGTAAAAGCAACGTGAGAGAGCGAAGCAGCTAAACAGCGTGCGTGTGTTAGCGCGCAAGTGCATAAAATCATAATTACTGATGCAACTTCAAATATTTGAGATGTTTTAAACCAGACCTAAGTGTTTATTAGAAATTCTTTAAAAGCTGATGTCAGATTTCGATGTGAGGCTGATGTGAGTTCACAGAGGTTAAGAAAAAAGAGGTCAGGTTACCATATGTGTGTCTGAGAGGGTATGTGCACATAGGTGCTGACTGCACTGTTCCAGTTGGATTAGAGTGAACAAACACAATTTACAGTGATTTATGCCTTGACTTTTAAGGACAAGGTTACTGGAAGGTCTCCCTTTTGTGGCTTTGTACATGCTGGACAAAAGAAGTGTCAACAACATTTCTCTTGTTTCTTTTCCTTCCGTGGCCCCTCACCTTGCCTGTCCCTATTTTGCTTCTTCATAAATCTTCAATATCTTTATTTTGGGGCAAGCCTGCTGCTACTGTGTGTGTGCATGTGTGTCGGGGAGGTTCTCTTCCCATCGCGTGTGCAGTGATTGCTTCAGAGTCTCACTGGGCCCAGAACACCTACTGGCAATAGTATTAGCCTTTATAAAACTGTATATGTGTGTGTGTGTGTGTGTGTGTGTGTGTGTGTCTGAAGAGTGTACGTGTGTGCTACAGCCTGAGACTAATGATGTTTTTGACCTGCTCTTTGTGCTGAAACAAAGAGGTGCTTGTGGCCATGCACTTCCTGGTCATACACATAATACACACTTTTTGAAGTGACAGCTCTGTGTAAATGTGAGAGTGTGTAATAAATGTGCATCTGCCTACAACAGCTGTGTCCATGCTGAGGACACTTCATTGAGATGCACTGAAATTATTTGGGATGCGTGTATCTGAAGCAGCTCTTCAAACAGCCTCAGCCCTTCTCAAATCTCTATTGCTTCACAGTGTGTGTGCGTGTCTGTGAGGGAGGTGGAGAAATGGAGTGTGTGTGTGTGTGTGTGAATGCATGAAACTAGTCAATGGATGTAATCTCCATAAATGATGACTAGAGGAGTGCAGACACATTTTAAGGTAATTATCAGTACTGTCAATGCTGCTTTCACCCCCCCGACACACACACACACACACACACACAAAGAGCTCCATGGGGGCAGGCATAGAAAGTGTGTATGCTTCAATTATCACCAAAGTCACAGTGTGCCGTGCTCACACACATCAGAGCTGGAAATATCGCGGCAAACAGCTACGGACAAACAAAGATAGGGACACTCTTCCAGTCTCATTTAGACATTTAGACACAAGCCTCATTACACACATGCATTTGCAGACCTACACACACAAACCAACTGAAAGTAAAGTAAATACAGATAAATCTAACATCAGATATGACTTAATAATCAGGCGTCGGGCAGCCCAGAGACTCACATCGCTGTCAAGGTGAAACATTCGTAAGCAATCCAAACTTCAGATAGCATTTTTTTCTACAAATGGTTTGGTTGAATGCTGGTAAGCTTTGCAATAAACTGTGTTTAAATAAGACTGTCTTGTATGTATCTCTTCAATTCATGCACAAAGCAACTTTTATTGTAACTGTCTGCTTTCAAACAACAGATGAAGTAAGTCTGATCCACCACTGGAAGCTGATATGCGGCTTTGGCAACTGGACCTACGTGACCTCAATGAGAATCTCCCTGGAGATTTTGTTTTGCAAGCCAAGTTTTCCTGTGTGCGAGCCTCCAAAACTATTATACGGCTAAATTTACATTTGTGTTGAGAATCTCTATGGCAAGTTTTTCATAGAACTGCATTTCATATCATTGACAAGTCACTGACGATGAGAGACAAGTTTGCAGAGTTTCTAAAAAGACGTTTCATGGTTTTTTTCAAGTTTTGGTGATACTGCGCATCGTGCTGTGGAGCGGCTACACACAGAAAACACACACACTCATGGTTTCTTTAGAGTCTGGTGGCTAGTCACCCATCTGCGACTGACGATAACCCCCACTACCCACTAGTGTGTGTGTGTGTGTGTGTGTGTGTGTGTGACACTCTTCTTTCTCTCTCTGCTTAGGGGTTGACAGAGGACAAAATGTGTTGCTGAGCACTGGACTTCAGCAACTGTGCAGAAATCTGTGTGTGTCTATATGTGTAGTTAGGGATAGCTATGGGAAAGGATTAGGACAGCTTTAGACAGCCTTTGTTTAATAAGCAGCACAACGGCTGCTCCGGATGGGAAACCACCCAATTCTATACACACACACACATGCACACACATAGGAAGGATACCAAGAGGCTCGAAAAGCTCGGACGTTTGGTTTTTGCCATGGTTGAAGTTGGATTGTGGCAAAGTGCACTATATTTGTGTGTATTTGTGTGTTGAGGTTCTGTTCCAGGGATTGGGGTCCGCGGTTGTGGTAATTGGGACCGATGGAGCTGAAAGCGAGGGATGAACCATGGGATAAAGGACGGATAAAGTAAAGGATGGAACTGTGCACATTGCCTAAGGAGCCCTGCAGTGATTGGTTCAGAGGGTGTCTGTGCGTGTGTGTGTGTGCGCGAGTGCATATATGTGTGAATCCATCCTGCAGATGTGAACAGCTTAGAGATTTTCTCAGTGGACCAATTAGATGAAAGGAGTTTGGTCCCCAGGTGTGAAAGCATCCTCCTGGTAATAGGAGCTTGATTAGTGGGTGTGTTAACTGCGTTTTAGCAAATGTAAATATGTGTGTGTACATTCTTGTGTGTAAGCGAAAGAGATTTTACTTGTCGTCTGGTGATTCGTACAACGCTGTGTGGGTGTATCTGTATGTTTAAGCCTGGTCAGTGAATGGCAGAGGAGGCATCAGTCCCATCCAGTCGTCTATTTCCGCACCAACACCGTTATCCCACAAAGGCGTCAGGCAGGAACTAAGAGCTTCGGTAATGAAAAGAGATGATGACGGGGGATGAGTAGAAAAGAGGGAAGAAAGAGGAGAGAACGATAGAGACGATGAGGCCAAAAGGGGCGAGGTGAGGCCTGCTTCTTTCTCCCCTAGGAGCCTAAATGCTTCCTCATCAGTAAACAGTGAATAATTCATCTAGCTGCCAGCGAGAGTACACTCACGTACATCTGCGTGTGCATGAACACACAAACTCATATTCGTGTCACAGACAGGCCATTTTTACAGTGGATTGACATACAGGTACAGTGTGAAGCTTTTATTATTCACTAGCTTATGAACTCTGTGGGACCCTTCACTCTTTGACTGTCTGCAAGCGTGTACGAGTGTGTATTTGTGTGTGCGTGTGAACTCGTGTGTCATTTTTCTGCATCTGTAAGGGTGAAAAGAAGGACAGAGAAGAGAGGCATGCAACATTCCCCCTATCCGTAACCTGGAGGCACACACACACACACACACACGGAAATGGCTCAAACAGATGATGGAGGGTTGCCTGTTCTGGTTTTATCCCAGAAACAAATACACAGCTCCATTTGTCAGGACCTCCTGTATATTACAGTGAGTAAACTATTGATCCCGAGTTACACAGGTTACACAAACACCTCGTGCAAACACACTCGCTTTTTGAGTTATTTGAGAAAGGTGGGGTGAGAAGTTGGATTCCTTCAGTGCACCCAGGGCTTTTAAACTCATGCCTTTAATTCACATTTGTCACGTTTAATAACAGCATGTATTGGCAGAATACTGCTGCATCCTGCCGAGTAAAGGAACAATATTTTATTTAATTTCCATGACTCCAGCCTGTGAATTATTATTATTATGCTAATGTTGCTGGGGGAGCCACCATCGGTGTGCGGTGAGGTGCCTGTCTTGTTTTTTTTTTCATAAACTGAAAGGGAAACAGTGAAACACAATAAATGCCAGAGTAATCAATGCTAAACTGTTTACAAAAGCGGCTTGGGTTGCTGTTCGCTCTCATTATTTGATCACAGCAGTATTTCACAGCATGCACAGTATCTTTTTAAAAACAAAACCAAATATGAAGCAGAGGGTGGTGGCATGGTAATGAGGTGCAAGACAAGGAAATGGGTTTTGTCTCTAGGTAATTCCAGCTCTGCTTGCGTGTGTGTGTGTGCGTTCTGTGGGACGACTGGTGTGTCTGACTCGAACCTCTGCCACAGAATGCTATGGACACCTGTCTACTCATGTAAGATCCTTCAGGAGCCCACTATTCAGCTGGCTTTATTTATTAGACCCTAAGGGCTCTCGCTCTCTCTCCCTTTCTCTTGCTTTTCTCAGTGTGTCTCTTTTTCTCTCCCACTCTGACACACTCACATACACAGAGAGAGAGAGAGAGAGAGAGAGAGAGAGAACCATCATCCTGAAGGGCCATAGAGGGAAAAAAAGAGAAATGGTTCTCGTCATTTTTCTCTTTTAACTGGGGCTCTGCAGCGGTCTCTGCCACAGATCCCCCGAGGGGAGGACATCAAACAAAGGAAAAACCTTTCACACTTTATTGTCTTTTGCTACAGAAAGTTCATATCTTTTTCCACTCTCTTTTCACTTTTTTTTTTAGACTTTTCTCATACTCTCACCATTCATCTTCCTTCCCCTTTGCTCTGGACATGTCTTTCTGTATCTATATTTCACAAAGTTGGAAGTTTTGACAGTGCCCTTTGAATGTGCCCGCTTGTCAAAAATACAGAGAGGGCAAAGATGGAGAAAATGTGGTGGGGGAGGCAGAGAGACACTGAAGATCATGAGAGTCACATTTTGAGCTGTAGAGAATAACGACGGACAGCTGCCTCGAAATCTAAACATTAGTGTGTCACATGAGACCGAAAAGAAGTTTGTCCTAGAAAATGTTGAAATACTAAGATGTTTTCACATGTTCAAATTCAAGTTATGACATGATGAGTGTGTTTCTGGAGTATCATGATTCCTACACATTTCTGCAAGTCCACAGGTAAACACATGAGCAAACCTGCTTCTATCACTCATATACTGGTCTTTAGCATTGACGTTATGCACATAAATCCTTCATTTCACATGAGCCTACATAAAGAAGGACATATTTTATTCATAGTTTATCTTTTAGCTA
This sequence comes from Channa striata, assembly GCA_033026295.1. Lineage (NCBI taxonomy): Eukaryota > Metazoa > Chordata > Actinopteri > Anabantiformes > Channidae > Channa > Channa striata. The sequence goes on from CM065178.1 coordinate 7,368,176, forward strand.
CCTAATTGGTTTATTTTGTTTAGTAGTTGTTAAAGTCCACACTTATTTTCAATTACTGACTTTTTCCTTGACGTCTAAGAGTTCTGGACTAATGTGGTTTGTTGCCAAAATAATATTGTCTCTTGCATTGTTACAGCAAAACTAAAAACTGATACAGACTGGTAGATGCATATATTTTTCAATTGCTCACCCCTAATCGTAAGTTGCTTTGAAAAACTGCCTCTCCTAGATGACTGGAAATGTAAGAATGTTTTAAAGCTGCTAGTTTGAATTTCAGAGGTATTTCCAGTCTACTTTAACACTAGCCCCAGTTCTTCCAACTGAACAAAATGAGGTAATTTACGTCCAGCCCCCAATGTAAGTTCATGTGTTCTGGACCATTTACTGAATGAAGAGCAAACTTTCACCTCCCCTTCAAACTTCCGGTAAGACATTGAACAAACTGAGCCTCAAAATATTACTGAAGCAATTACTCCCTCACACTATTTGCTCTGGAAACGATTTGAGTAATCAAATGTGTTTCTGTCGGTTAGAAAATGACTTGTATAAAACTCATATTTTCTTCTCAGCAGTTATTTGTAATTGTTTATATTTGTCTTGCGGAGAAAATGGCACAATGTCATAAGAGTAAATCACAGTCCATCTTCATTAGATCAGGATGTGTCCTGAAAGCTTGAACAACTTTTCTACAAGTGACAATGTATTACTATTTAGTACAGTATTTTTATGAAAAATGGCAGCTGAACAATACATTATTTTCATTTTGTCTTCATTTTAGCTAAAAGATTATGATGAAACAAAATGAGAAGTTGGATAAGTGCAGATTTTTGATTCAGTAGCAGAGAGAAGAGTCATAAAAAGAGAGCGAAGAGAGACAAACTGGAAGAAGACACAGAGCAGCTCATGAATCTTTCCTCAGTTTAGTAAAGATTCATGAGCCTTGTATCAGGATATTCAGCTTAAGTATTTTTCAAAAGAAACCTTTTCCTATATTCATTATTGATATAAAATAACTTCACTTCATGTTACTTCCAGCTATGCATCGAGTGTTCGTGTGTGAGCGTGTACAGGCCAAACGCAAAATTTCACAAAGACAAACACACAGACACACAGCTGCTTCTTACAGACAGACTAGCTGATCAAATAGACTCAAATACCAACCAGATGAGCCATAAGCCCCGGGAATAGTTACACACAGCACATCTCACTTCCTGGGTCACACACACACACACACACACACACACACACATTCAGCAGGACCAGGCTATGGGTTAAAATAAATGGCTTGGAGCGACCGTCATCTGAGGTAACTGTGTCCCTGTAGACATTTTGCCCTTTTCCAACTCGCAGAATTTTCTCTGAGAGAAGATGCTTACAGCATCATTATTTTCATCTTCCACACAGCAGTCAGAGCGCTTCAGGAAGTAAGTGGCTTGACACAGCTGGTCTCTTCTGGTCTGAGTTGGGGGTAGGCTAATCAATACCATTGAGGGAGATCAATCCTGCTGTGTGTCTCTCAGTGGTTTTCACGCTCTGTGTGTGTGTGTGTGTGTGTGTGTGCGCGCGTGTGTGATTCCCAGGTGGTCATGCTGTTGTAGCTGTTCCATGACCTAATGGGAGACCTCCTATGACAGCTGTTAGCAGCTACATACTGCTAAAATAGTTTGACACACAATCTGATTGGTGTGTCTGCATGATCTCAGTTTCTTTTTCTTGTGTGTGTGTGTGTGTGTGTGTGTGATACTAAAGGGATGACAGGGTGCACCAGGAGGATTCTTCTCCCAAAATCCCACACCAAGAAATAAGGTCAAATTCAAAATATCATGTCAGAGTAAAATAAGAGAAAGAAAGACAGCTGGAAGGCATTTCTATGTAAATTATGTCCCCCTGCTGAATTAGAAATATAGATTTTGAACAAAAAAAACCTCTAAAAACCTTGACTGAACAATCCAGACACAAAATTAACTTGAGGCGTTGTTAATGTGATGAATTGAGTTGGCATACATTGATATTAGTGCATGTTCATTCAGTTCTCAAGATTATTTGCGTCGAGTCATAATCGCTGCAGGTTTTTGCACAGATATAACATGAGTATATTATTGTAAACTACGTTTATGACTATGACTCCTCTCATATTCATTATTTGACTCAAACACTAATGGCTGTCCTTTTCAGCCTTTCATGCACGATTACGTTCAGGCTTTTATGATTCAACTGGATGAAAGACCATCTTTAGAGAGAACTAGAGAGGATAATGTGACACGATTTAAATGTGAGTGAGACAAAAACAAACCTACACCTCCCCTGCTCCGTTATTCCGTTGTAGCCCTCTGGTGATTGGGCGTGTGAGTGGGTGTACGAGCTTGTAAAATAATAGAGACACACACGCAACACACTGCAGCGCCACTCACGCCCAAACTCACACACGCAGACACAATGGTGTCTGAGTACGTCTCAACACTGAGGCCTTGAGGAAAGCAGAATAATTCATGTGTGCAAATATTTGGTTCACAGCCCGAAGTTCCATTTCAATAAGACCCCATTGGTAGCTGGGTGATGTTAATGTAAGTGTGTCTGTTTTTATTTTGTGCGTTGTTTTATTTGTGCAAACATAAATTAATTATAGACATTTTGATATTTAGAAGAAATCTTGGGGGGATGAAAGGAGGGATTGTGTGCTGTGTTGACTGATGTCATCTCTGCTTGAATAAATAATAATAAGTAATAATAAATGATGTGAAAGTAGGGGAAGTGTTCCGAATTATGCATGTTTTATTAAAAGTAATAAAATTAAACTTTCTTTAGTTTCCTAGTTAAATCTGCTGTGGACCCTGGCTGTTAAACTCTCATTTGTCCTAGATTTTACTTCTTGATATGAACATGTATTACAACTCTGTCTCAATTAATTAGATGTACTGATTATCATAATGCTCCAATGTCTCATGCAGATTAATGGTCAGTCATCAAGGCTAATTTCTGTGGTCTTTTTTTATGGAGTTAAACGAGAAAATTAGACACGAAAATTATCCCTGATGGATGACGTCTTTTAAGCTTTGATCATGGAGCCATGTGCTACTTCCATTAATTCTGGCCTTCGTCCCCTGTGGCATAAACACCAAACAGGCAACTTCAGTTCTGTATTGTAATTAATAAACAAAACCTATGTCTGTCTGACTTTTGAGATTTTACTCCACCAGAACATTTTTTATAGTCCAAATATTCATTCTAAACATTTTTTTGTCTCGAGAAGCAGTGCTAACCTACAATATAAAACTAGTCTCTTTTTCATGCTTGCTGCCTCTGGCTCTAACAGCGACACTTTTGTTAAATGAGTCTTGGGCACTGGACCACACCCATCATCCAGCCTGGGTGGGCCTATCTGCGGGGTGCCAAGCAGGGTGTGAATTGACATGCAGTTTAAAAATGGATCTTTCTAAATTATTCAGTCTGTTATTTTAGAGTCAGCGTTCAGTGGCGATGTCCGGTTGTCACGGAAACATAGTCCCTTGATCCTGAGCTCACAGCTGAGTCCCCTCTGGAAGACAGACAAAGAGATACATTTTAGCCCCGCAATCATTTCCATAGAAAATGAGGTGAAAATAAGTCAGTAAATGTCAAAATGTGTAAGTGCATGTTCTTACTAGAAAAAGACAGAGAATGTGTTTTTAAATCACACATTAGGGTCACAGACGTGATATAAAATGTTGAGTAGTGTACAGGGCCTGCTGGGGTGACAAAGAACACTTGAAACTGATGAATAAATATTTGCAGGCAGTTCTCTGGCTCTTTGTCTCACATACACGGGATGGGTCCCAGGCTGTGACGGTCAGCTGTTCCAGATCTCCAGTGACACGTGAACATGTGGAGCAGTCATCTAGCTTCCAGCTGCTGGTTTGGAGTTTCCCCCCCACTGAGATCCTCTGTGTGATGAGAGGCTGCATCTGGGAGCTGCCACTTCACTCACTGGAGTCTTGTCTGCAAAGAAGAACTTGTATGTCACAATTGTGTCCACGTGCATTTGTCTGCATACCTGTGAGTCTTTGTGTGTGTGTGTGTGTGTGTGTTTACAGTAACACTTCTTTGCGAGATCGAGAAACGGCTGCAAGAACAGGTGGGAAATCAGATGGTGATTCTCTTCTCCACCTAAACACTGGGATTTACTTGCCTCCCATAGTCCAGACACACTGCGCTCCTGTGCCAGGATGGACATGCATATGCATGCAATCATGCACAGATACACACAAAGGACTGTTCCTCTCACACAGCTTGCATCATGCATTTGAAATTATTTCATCATCAGTTTTTCACCTAAACAAACAGGCACAACAAAACTCTGTCATTTGTTCAGAGACAAAGAGGGAGTGAAAAGAAGAAAATGTCTCGTGTACAAAGTGGTTCCTATTCAAGGAGCTTGCTGGTGAAAAAACCTGCTACGTACCTGCTGTTTCAGTTCATTACACACTCACTCAGCAACATTTTAAGGCCTATTTAACCAGACAAATTGAGAACGCCAGCAGCGATTTGCCAGCCAGAGGATCACACAGATGTGTACATTAAATGGGCACTGAGGAACTTGTTAAATAACTAAGAAAATGTACGTCATTTCATTTTTCCTAACTTACACATACATTTTATTTTTGGTTTAGCATGTTGCACATTGAAAGCATATTCACATATTAACACATCAGCTCCTTTGCTTCTTAAATGTTGTTAATCACTTGAAGCAGGTGCCAACTAGAAGCTTTTGTGTTTATAGTCGCAAAAACCTGAAATTTCTACCTCATTTACATAAATATATATATTTCACTCATCAGTAACATGCCACAAAGCACAGGACTTAACGCCAGTCAGGATATGTTAATTCCCGCAGCAGCCATTTGGAGACACACACAGCCTGCTGTCTTCACAGTGTGACTCCAAGTCCCACCGTCCCCATTGTGCTTTCATCCCTACCTGTCAGCAGATGAGAGCGCTATACACCTGCGGCAACCCGCGTGTGTGTGCGGGTGTTTGTGTACGTCTGCGCGTGCCCAATGAGGAGCTTGCTGTGCAAGCATATTCACAGCCAGCATTTCTGACAAGCCTAATGAATCTCCAGAGGACTGTTACCTGCCAGCTCGATCTTGTTCTGTCTTGTCTTCATTGTTCCCCCACTCTGTTTTCGACTTCCTCGACCCCCCCCACCCTTGCCGTTTGTCGGCTTAAATTGAGACCGGCTCTTTTAGAGTGGTGGGCTTTGCTTCCGTCAGCTAACAAGATACCTTTATCTTTCGTGGGTTAACCCTGGACTTACATTTCCCCACTAACTCCCAAGAAGGTAAACGGCCTGAGAGAGACTCGCTGTGTCGGGATCTCTCACAAAAATATTGTCAGATTGACCCATACTTCTGCTCTGTGTAAGAGGATCCTCCTTGCAGAGCGGAGGCTTTAATCATACTTACCCCTTCTTTATTAGTCATGCTTCAGCTCAGCTTGTCTATCCAAAATCCATTACCTATGCCTGAAGAGGCCTTGTTAGTTCACAACTGAGTGCTAATTACACAACATTATGATACATAGGCCTCATCTTGCTGTAATCACAGTAATTAGGGAAATAAAGTTGGACTAAAAGAGGAGGGAGGCAGAAGAACCGCAACCATGGAGAACAAAAGATTCTAATCTCAGTCTAGAATCCATCTTAAACGTAAAGTACAAACATGCACGTACACACACACACATAAATAAATATAACTATAGTGACATATCAGTTAGAAAGTTGTGACTGCATCACTGATCTGTTGCCTCACATGACCTGAGGGGGAGCAAGTGTGCACACAGTGCATGAGTAATGAAACGCTTCACACTCATTTGGCTTTTGCACTTCAAATGAGATTGGCACGGCGCAGCGTCTAAAACACAACCATTAGATCCATAATGACTCCACAGCCTACTCCCCGCGGACTGACTACACACACACACACACACACACCTACACACACACACACACAGGCACACACACACCGCGCCCTCCCAACTCCCCCAAAAAAGTCTATGTATTATGCATTCCACCCATCTGCCATTCTGCGAGCACTCTATCCCAAGGGGAAGGAAGGCAAGGGGCTGGTGAGGAGGCGAGGGGGAGGCACTCACAGCTGGAAGTAGGAAAGAGAGAGGGGTGGTGAGCTTCCCCGCCCCGACTCTCTGCATGTCTGTCAGATCGTGGGCTGCTGGAATGTAAGACGCTCACCTGTGTTTGGGCCCTTCCGCACTGATAGGTATGAACATATGGCTGCGATGTATGAGTGATTTATAGACGTTCTGCCTTTCCTCTCTCTCCCTCTCTCTCTGTGTGTGTGTGTGTGTGTTAAGGGGGTTTGCTTACTACCACTGAAGGATACAGAAGGCCAAGCAGGAGATGTAAGCTGGCCATCTGTGCTGCAAGATTCAAAATATCTGAGAAGCTTACAGCCCCTGTGTGTGGAGAACAGTACATCGACAAAAAAAAACGGCTTGTGTGTGTGTGTGTGTGAGACACACAAAGAGAATAAGGGGTGTTTGTTCGTTACGTGAACAAAGCAGTACAAGCTAGATGTACAATTAGCAGCAGTTCTGCTTTCATGATCAGACATACGGGCTTGAAAATGTTCCAGCGATTGAATGTTAGAAACTTGTACACGCACAAAACTGGCCTCTTATGGCAAAAAAGAACTTGTTAGTATCTCAAGGCCTCTGCCTATTTAAATAAACCTTAGCTGGCAAACTGACTGACAAAACAAGTTTCACTGCGGAATAAGCTGCAGGCGAGAGAGGAGCAGTTTTAATAACCCGCCTTTGTCTCACAGCTGCCAAAGTTTCACCCTGACCCAAACTAAACTGCAACCTCATGATCCTCATCTGCCCTATTACATCCTTCAGCTGTTTCCTTCTTACTCCATGTGTCTGCAGCTCTGTGTGCGATTGTGTGTGTGTGTGTGTGTGTGTGTATTTGCGCCAGGAGAAAACAGAGACTCCGTTGTCACTGACTGTGCTGTTTGATGCAGCTGTGTGCACTTGAGATGTTTTTACGCAAAGGATGAAATGATAGATGAGCAAAAGGAGAAGAAGAAAAAAAGATGATGAGACAAATAAAGTATCAGTTTATCAAATGTGTCTTGTCTTTTTTTTTCAGATTTATTCATGCTTGTTGTTTGTGAGGCCATTTGCGTCAAATAATACACTATACAATACGTGTATGCTTGTTTTTGAATGAACGATCCCTTACCAAGCTAAAACAGGAAAGCATTCTTGTGGTGCAGTGACGCCTTAGATGACAGCTGTGATCCTGGAGCTGCTTGGTGAATTTCATATCAGGTTTTGACATAATCGTTAATGATAGTCCTGATCTGTGCCTTAAAGAACACTCACTCAAAGTTTTATCAGCAACATGTTCTCGAGTACTGGTCCATCTTGTGAAGCAGTTATGTCATCAGACAGTTATGCATTAACATAGAGGCAAACCGTTGCTGTCAAATATATGTAAATTGAGAAAAATAAAAATAAAAATGTTGGTGGCAAGTTAGTACTTTCTGAAGAATCTGAAGACAAAGCACTCTCGGTTTTTATCTATTTTCTCTCCTCTTTCTATTTTGAACTGCAGCGTCTTGGTAATGTTTTGTTTTTACGTCAGTACCAGTCAATCAGTGCACATCAGCGGGCTGCTCTGGGATAATAAGCCCGGGGTTGAGAGTGTAAGAAGAGAAGGATCAATGTGATAATCTCCCTCTCTGGCCTGCATTAAAGGAATCCTCTCCCACTGATCTGAGTTCTCCGAGGACTCTGCATTTTGTAAGATAAACTGACCCTAAGATAAGTGCTCTCGCTTTTCCCACTCTGACACTTTTTGCATAGAAGCACCTGAAACTAGTATCTCTCTTTCTCTTTGTACCAGTGGATGGAATGTGGAGTCAGGTAAAACACAACATGAGTTTGTCAGGGGAGAGAAACAGCTATCAAGCAGCCTATTATAAGATTGAGTTTCCACTTGCATTACAAGAAGCTTTGATACCTGGATTTTATCTTTTATGTTATCGTCTCACATCAGGAACATAAACACACACACACACACCTGCAGTCCCCTCTTACCTTTACGACACATTTGCGAGTCAGGATAGGGTGTGTTGGCTTTTATATGTGTGTGTTGTGGTAGCTTGCACAAGATTGACAGGAGGTTTACTGAACACAGTATGTTAATTGTGTTCCTAAAGTTCCTAAGTACATTTACTTGAGTATAACCTGTACTTTCACATACTTTTATGTAATTTTAGCTTCACAGTATCTCACTTATTTATTATGAATAAATAAATGCGCTATAATTATGTTTTTTATACAAAACTTTTGCATATTTGATCGCAAATATCTGCTTCTAAAAAACTAATTCAATTTTATAATTGGCTTCTTACCTCTTATTTTCTCAAAATATGTAAAAACACAACCCTGAAGCCTGTCTTAAAATCAATGCAAAATAGTTTGAAGTATTGAAAATTAAGCTTAATTTTTCATATTCCTGAAGCAAATCTAAAGCATATCTACATTTATATAGTTAGTTCATTTAGATTAAGAACAAGTTAAACAACTTTCCCTTATTAAAGGAATAAAACTTTATTGACACAATTATCAATGAACATAATCACATTGAAGATTTTATACTGAGACTGAACTGCTAAAGACGAAAAACCAGTTATATAGAAATTAAAATGTGTGAGTTATTATATAGAAATAATAATCCCATTAAAAAATTATACATATTTTATGTAAGATTGTAATAACATTTTTCTATTGATAGTTTCGCTCAAGTAAAGGACTTATACTAGTATACTATATATATATATATTCCAGTAGCTCCTGATTGTGTGTGTGTTTGTGTGTGTGTAGAGGGAGAAACAGAGAGATTTATTGCAACAGTTTTTCCTGTCCTAAACACAGGCTTTCACGTGTTTGCAACAGTGTAAACCCTCAGCATTTACACACACACACACACACACACACAGATCTGCTTGTTGAATGATGGGCTGGTTGCAGTTGGTTGCAGTTGGTATGGAGTGAGGGGGAGGTGGAGAGAAGCACAAGTGGAGAAGGGAGGCAGAGGTGTGGAGGTGAAGACAAGCTGGACACACAGAAACAGACTGTCTTTGTGCCTGAGGTGCAGTGTATGAATGCATAACTAGACTGTGAGTGTGTGTGTGTGTGTGTGTGTGTGTGTGTGTGGGTTAGTTTGAGTGTACTCCTCTCTCATCTCCCAGGTCTCAGCTGTGGTGTAATTGATTAGCTGAATTACTATGAAACATAGAATTAAACTCCATGAATAGGGTCATATGTTATCTGGGTTTCTGTGTGTCGATGTGGGCGGATGAGCGATTAGAACGAAATATGAAATTAGTCATGATGAATAGCACCATATCCACACGCGTAATTGAATTAACCGGTCTATGTTCAGAGTCTTAGCATCAATGATATGCTGAAGAAGAGGCAGGTACGTGGCAGGTTGACTTGCTGCTTAGCGTAGCTGTCTAACTCTCAAAATACTACATTTTCATTCCTGACCCAGTATTTTGTGTTGGGGATGTACAGCTGGGTGGAAATTGAAGTTAAACAGCACTAAATGTCTCGGTAGGATGTCCTAATGGCTTCGGATGAGGTCTACTGGAAAGATGAACATCAGTATTCCGGCAGCTTTTCTCTCATTAGGTATTTTGATTATGCTGGTGGAGAGATATGTTGGCCCAAAGATTTCTAACTGGGCCTTTTTTGATTTTTTTGCCTTCATTTCTAAGGCAACAATAGAGAGAAAACAAATAACTGAGGTAAAAAAAAAAATGGAGGGAAACAATTAACAAAAGAGGAACTCATGGCCAAATGTGATCCAAGGACAATGTGCATGAGACAGCAGCCGAAAAAGAAAAATCTTTTAAGCGAAAGGTGTGCAACAAACTAATAACTGCTCCCTCCAGCAAAAGTGTGCAATGCTATAAAAAGATGATCTTATTGGTGTATATTTAGTCACTGATAACATGTTTAGTCAAGTTGGAGTAAACGGTTGGTTTACACACACACACACACACACACACACACACACACACACCCAGACTTTCTCACTGGTGAGATCAGAGGCTTCTGGCACAAACAGGAAGCTAATATAATCTAATATCAGAGCCTGTTTGAGTTGCACACATCATCTCCTCTGGACACACTTACTGTCAAATCACTAGGAGCTTTATAATGACTTCATATGTTTATTTTTCTGATACAACCAGCAGGGAGCCAGTGACCGTGATTACACTTATGGGCAGCAGTGAAGTGAGTGCACATTGGGTTGAGTCATGTTAGGGTGAACTTACCCAGCCGTGACACACAGCACATGAAACCCCAGTCAAAGCCAAGCTCCGCTTGCTGCAGTTATGGAGACACTGATATGAAAATTGAAGGATTGCAGAAAACAATTGTGCATATAAAACGTATGCACACACTTGACGGGAAGAACACACACGGTGTACGTGGTCAAAAATTATCTAGATCTGTAGAGGCTTCGGCACTTGCTTTGAAATCTGTCCAGCTCCATAAATCTAACTTGAAAAAAAAAAGGAATTTGGTTGAGCTTCAAGTTCTTTCCAATAAAAATGTTCAAATACACAGGTGCGATGTTATTCATTGATGTAGGTGGAGGGAACAATGGCAAACGTTTTGGCTGTTTTGCATAGTGTGTAGCAGAGTATTTAGTGTTCAGTGTCTGTTATTATTGCTGGAGGGGCTTTACATTGGGCACTATGATTTTTCTGTGCTTTTTTTTGGCAAAGTAAGATGAGATAAAAAAAATGTCCAAACTAGGGGTTTGTGGACAATTTCTTACTGCAACACAATTAACTGGAATAAAGTTATAAAAATCTGACGTTAAATTCCTAGAGTGTTTCATCATAAAACATAAAATCAAACATCAAACACTGATAGTAAATATACTCACCATTTAACAACATTTTTTCCGACAAATCATCCAGCTCAGTGCATCGAGAACATCAAAGACCTGGTGCAGCAGCAGCAGCAACGAGGAAAACAGGGAATTATGCTGCATGAATTGTTTAGCAGAGTATAAAGAGTTGAAAGTTAAAGTAATCGCTGTAGATTAAATTCATAGACGGTGTTACAGACTTGTGTACAGACTTGTGTACAGACTGAACTATACTCAAGAAGAACAAGGAAAACTAGACACAAAAACTAGTTTTGTGTGTGGGTGATATAATTTTTCTATGATTTTTCCCTTGCCTTGCAGCTTACAGAAACCTCTTGTTTGTCTTGATCAGCTTTCACTCTTTCCATTGTCTTTGCAGCATGACATCAGAAACCCAGTAATACACGCTGTGATTTATTAGCTCCTTTACTTTTTTACAACTTTTTATCTTTCTTTAGCTCTTCATTATTTGGTGATCTCCCCCCCCCCGTCTGTCACGGTGGGCGGGTTTTCCGCCAGCAGGGTTTGGTTGATTTTTTTTATTTTTTTATTGATTTGTTGGAGGGGCAAAGGAGGAGGAGGAGGAGGGAGGGAGAGAAAGTGAAAGGGGAGGAGTGGATGAGCCGCCCCGGCCTGGTGAGGGAGGCAGGGATGTGATTGTGCGTGTTCGGTACGAGCGAGGAGCCGAGCGATCGCGATCGAGGCGACGGTCCGAGCGGAGTCCAGCCGCTCCGGGGGCGGATTTGTACCGGGCGTGAGTGAAAGTGTCGTCGCGGTGACTTGTGCTCCTACTTTGCGTTCTTTGCCCGTGTTTGCCTGCGCCCCCTCCGCCCTGCGTTCCGCCGAGCAGCTGTGCTTTAATGCCCCTGCGCACCCGACGAGGAGAGGAAGGAGCGACGAGCGAGGAGGACGGGGCGCAAGAAGAAGAAGCCGAAGAAGTGAGGAGGCCTGGACAACTCCCCTGCTCGCCCCTCGGGGGTCCGTCCACTCTCCCCTCCTGGCCCTGCATGGACGGGGATGGGGAGAGCCGGATGCTGTTGCCGCGCGGCTGAGCGCCTCGCCTCCCCGTCTCCGGTGCGCCGCTTCCTGCCTCCGCTGCTGCTGCTCCTCGCCGTCTGCTGCGGCGCTCACTTAGGTAACAAGCCGCTGCTCGGCCAAACCAATCTGTCACTGCGGCCACTTTGGCACAAAGTCGACTCCAACTACTGTAAGAACACCTTTTGTCGTTATGATGCATTGATCGCTGCTCGGAGATACTGGCCGCCTCTGCGCTGGGCCCCAGAAGTGGCTGACAATGGCTCAGTCTCCAGCGGCAGTGCAGCAGTCGGAGCGCGGATCGAGTTTCTCCCCCTCTCTCCTGGGCCGCCGCTCTCCCGGCTGCTCCTTAATGGCTCGTGGAGGAGGGGAGGAGAAGGGAGCAGAGGCTCCCTGCCTCTGCTCAGGTTCATGGCTCGCACATAAGAGAGAGAAAACACACACACACACACACACACACACACACACACCCTGAGGTAAATGTGATAATTAAAAGTTAGTATCAGGGCTGTAAATTTGCAAGACAAGATCCTGAAGGTGGTTGGTTATAGTTCCACAAGGTAGATTTATGAAGGAGAAAAGCGTGAACTAATTCTTTCCTGAACTGGAAGTTCTTTATTGTCTTCATGGTCGTATGTGATATTGTCATAACAGCAGTATAGAAAACAAAGGTGCTCATTGTAAAGGTTAATAGGTTGGTTGTGATGATTATTGAGGCTAAAACATAATGGGAATCCATTTCTGTGGCAATTCGGAGGTTGTGATAGTAACTTACTGCGTGTTTACCACAATGTGTGTTGGTTTTTAAAGCCGCTGGATTAAAGTTGTCACTGAAGAAACTCATTTTTAAATCCAGTTTTATTTATAGTAGAACGTCTTTCCAGAACCCGGCTGGTTTTGGCTCGGTCTGTGCGGTGCCGTGTGTGCATGGGGGTTAGCTGTTGTGGCGGCTGTGTGTTGAACAGTCACACCTCCAGTAATTAGTTTAACACGGCTCAGACAGCGGGACAAAACCACCTCTGCACACAGGCTGGTGGGAACAGAGCCAGGCCCACTTCGCACTTCACATTAAAGACCCTTTTGGCACCTGGTGCTGCATGTGTGTCACCTGGAAAAAATGTGTATTATTTAGTCTGCTTAGCCAAACAGAATGTTTTATTTGTTATAACTTTTAGAGCATTTGGACACGTTTCATCAACTCCATGTGACTGCTCAGATAGGGAGCCAGGAATGTCTGAGTTGTTGACTATTGCTGGCAGTGTCGAGTCAAGAGAAAGTGCATCCTGTAGTGGAGGAAGCTCCGGTAAAGTGTTATATCTCTAAGCTTGGGGAGCTGTTTGTGTGATGTGAGAGAGCGCGCACACTACAAGGTGATCAATAAGCACTTCACAAGCCATTCCCTCTGCCGAGAGATGATCCCAGAAGATCCTTTTCGGGCCTCGGGAGATCAGAGAAGTTCGAGGCACATACACAGGGAGACAAAAGGATCGCTAAAGCAAAGCCTGGGAGACTCAGCTGAATCTTTTGACCTCTGCCTGATGGTGCAGAAGTGTACAGGGACGACCAGGGGGGTGAGGAGAAAAGGAGCCAGACGAAGCAGGCTGAAAACAGAATAGTGCTGATCCAGGCAAATTGTTCAAACCAGAAAAAAAAAAAAAAAAGATTTCAGACAAAAGAAGAAATGAAGTCTATGAGATGATAAAAGCAGCTGGACGAGGGGGATGGTGTGAAAAAAGAGGTTAATATTGTGGTAGGACATGGAAGGAATGATGTGGGCATTGCTGACTGTTTTATTGTGTCTATATTAGATACTTACCCCAGGGGATGAACCATAGCAGGCTGTGGATGTGTTGAATGTCTCTCGTGCATTATTCCTTACATGAAGAGTTCTTTTTTTTTTCCTTCTGACTATTTTCTAGTCAATTATGTATTCCCCCTCAGCTCAACTTAGCACAAATTGCTTATTTATATGCATAGATTGGATTTTCTTATGAAAATACAGCTGCGCATACTGAGAAAGGGCTTAAGAGGACGGCGTCACAAAAGGGGGATCAGGGGAAGCGTTGAAGAACAAATGTGAAAATTGTGCTTTGATATGGTTTCAGAACAATATTAATCATCATATGAAAATCCTGTTTTTGAATCCAGAGTGCAGGATCAGAAATAGCGTTACAATGAGGGCTGGTGTGAAACTTTGAGAGATGCTTGTCATCAGAGAGTTTTGAACATTTACTTGAACTCGATTCTTCAGCTGCAACTCGACTCAATTCTTGTCTGTGAATGGGGGCTTTGTTGTGTTTTTACCCTTCCAAACGAGAATAAACCCGCTCTGATTAGATTGAGAGCGGCATTTAGGTACTGTGGGGCAGATATGAAGAAAGCAGGACGCTGCCGCTGCGCCATTCAAAGACACAGTGTGTCCTCAGTTCTCGGACTGTCTCCATGGAGGGCAGCATGTGCATGTGTCTCTGAGTGTGTGTGTGTGTGTTTGTGTGTGTGTCTGTGGGCTGGTGTCAGTATTTAACAGGCAGGAGAGAGATTCTGAAGCCTGGTGCCAGTAGGGGTCCATACCTGCACCCTGATTTTTGAAACTTGGACCACTACTGCCCCCAATTGGTGGCGCCCAACTCCATCAGGCCCCCAAATCAAAACAATGCACAAAGAGGACTTGAAATGTGCTGCTTGCTTGTGAGTCTTTAGGATTTAGTTGTAGCTTTTGGTTGTGATGTGATGGTGTGACATCAAACCTGTCGATTTTAGTAAAAACACATATTTAATTTTTTTTTCTTTGCTGTTAGGAGATCCCAGCACCATCGGAAGATCACGGTGCAGGTTTAACGGAAATACAACCAGCATTCTTTGCAAGATAACGTTTTTTCCAGTGTGTGTGTGTGTGTGTGTGTGTGTGGGCGGGCGGGCGGCTGGGTGTGCAGCTGCCCATACACTGCAGAGGCTCTCTCTCTCTGGCCTAATCTAATAGGAGCACTCTGTGACTGATGCATTAGGTCTGGGCTCTAATCTCTCTCTCTTGCTCTAACTCGCCCTCTCTCTCTGATGATCTATGATATAAAAGGCTCGTTTGACCCTTGTTGCAAAAACAAACATTAAAGGACAAAAATCATAGGGTATATTTTTTTGAAAGTACATATTTGATTGTGTACTTTCTCTGCTAAAGTCACACAGTATCACAACGGCTTTCTGACACAATCTCCACAGTAACGAGAACATTAAAATATTCTCAATTCAGGCTGATTTGTAGGCTTGGTGCTACGTGTTTTATTCTCTCTCTATCTATAACACTTTATGTGTTTTGTGCTCCCAGGCTGTATAAGTAGTATTATCTGACTTCTTGTGGAGAAGCATTCTTTATCTTTTCTCTATCTGCTCTTTGGTTTATTACACTTTAGGTTTATTACGCTCACAGAGCGGCGGTGCTGATTCATCAAGACCTTAAACTTGCGGCCAGTTCTTTTTCCCACTTTATTAGGGTTGGATAGTAACAGGCTTGTTGTTTTGGGTGTTTCACTTCAAAGCCTTCTTCACACAATAACCTCAGTTGTCTTCCGTGAGCTCATCAACTTTCTACTTCTAGGAACGTCCAGCTCTAAGTCTGTTCGCACCTTACTTGTCAGACATTTGTCATGCATTTTTCACCCACTCCATTTACCTTCTGGAAATATTTCTGACTTTCTGTGTGTGTGTCTCCTCCTCAGGTGAGTGCCAGGTGGCTACCCCTCAGTGCCGTATCCAGAAATGCACCACAGACTTTGTCTCCCTCACCTCTCACCTCACACCAGCTGTGGATGCCTTTCACATTGAGTTTTGCAAGGCGTTACGTGCGTACTCAGCCTGCACCCAGAGGACAGCCAAGTCCTGTCGGGGGAACCTGGTCTTCCACTCGGCTGTGCTGGGCATCTCCGACCTCATGAGCCAGAGGAATTGCTCCAGGGATGGGCCCACATCCTCCACGCACCCGGAAGTCCACCCTGAGCCCTGCAACTACCACAGCCGTACCCAGCATGCGCACACACACTCTCACGCACACTCCCACGCTCACAACCATGGCCACAGCCACTCACGGCCTGGATACCTGTTCTGTGGACTGTTTGGGGACCCACACCTGAGAACATTTAAGGACAGCTTCCAGACTTGTAAGGTGGAGGGGGCATGGCCTCTCATCGATAATGACTATCTGTCGGTGCAGGTCACGAATGTTCCTGTGGTACCAGGTTCCAGTGCCACAGCGACCAATAAGGTGAGAAAGCAATCAGAGTGAAATTGGCTTTAATTTGCTCCTATTGAGGCTAAAAGATTTTAATAAGCAAGAGCATCTGGTGATGTTATGGGTCTATGGATTTTGGTCAAAGTAAATCTTTATAATGACCCCTGGCAGGCTTTTCTGTGCCTCAAAGAACTCATAACAACACGAGGCAGAAAAAATTGTTTTCTCTCCCTGCTCTACTTTTCTTTCTCTTTCCATCTTGTTCTCTGTGTCTCTGGTTTCCTCAGACTCACAGGTGTGAGGCAAACAGCCCAATCTTATGACTTCTCTCTTGTGACTGAAGCAGTGTTGGAAACCTAACTTGGTTAATGGCTGCATATAGCCTGACCTCTAATAACATGGAATGAAACGTGTGAAAGGAGCCACTGTTTACTTGTGTGCCTGTTTGCAAGTATTTGTGTGTGTGTGTGAGTGTGTGCGTGTCTCACAAGTGGCACTCCTTGCTCTCAGCTCAAGGCACTGTGAGCGTGTATATGGTTCTTATCCTAGTATCACAAAAAAGAGGCACAATCACCAAAACAAACACCAGCAAATGGATGACGCGCCACACAAGGTGATCTTTGTGGTGTTAAAGACGCAATGTTGATGTTTCCCCTGATGATCTGCCCTCTCAAGCTTAGTCGATAGCTTTAATTATTAAAACACATACACACCCATGCATACACTTAGCCGTGCACTCACTGGCAGAAACACACACATGCGCGCACACACATTAAGCAAATAGACGGGTCGCTACATTGTGGAGCTGAAGGTCTGACCTTGTGTCAGAGGTGGGGCAAGTTATTAGTCACGATTATTAGGGACACACATACACATGCATTAACAGCCCTCCAGGCCTAATGGCCTGGCAGGCCTCATTCCTCACAGCTGTCATGTGAACAAAGCAGCCATTCACCGGAACTATGATGCTAGTGCTAACTGTAATGTTCACACCACACCCACTGCTTCTACTCACCGCTGGAGCCCCGCGTGTGTGTGTGTGTGTGTGTGTGTGTGCATGTGTCAGCATGTTTGCATAGCTGTGTCAAATTACAACTTGTTAAAAAGTAATTTAGTCATTTCTCATACGTAGTGCGGCGAGAGTCAGTAACCTGTGTAATTTCTGTGACCTTTTACATTATCACTAGGGCTGTATCTGCAGATAATTTTCTAAATCCAGGAATCTAGTCCTGGAAGAGTCCATTAGTGGTTCAAGTGTGACCTGTTTGCATTAAAACTGTGATTCGCTGAGCACACTTTAAATATCTGCCTTTCTCCCACCACTGCAGATCACCATCATCTTCAAGCCCTATGAGGGCTGTACAGATCAGAGGGTCTACCAGGCAGTCACAGACAACCTTCCTGCTGCCTTTGACGATGGCACTGTGAGCAGTGGAGACCCCATTCACACTTTGGCTGGGGAAGACGGTGCAACTGTGAAGGTCCGAGCTCTGTGGATCTCTGAGCGCACCCCAGGGCGCCATGTGGAGCTGCATGCCGGCTACATTGGTGTAACTGTAATCGTGCGGCAGCTGGGCCGCTACCTGACCCTGGCAGTGCGGATCCCAGAGGAGCTGGCTCAGGCCTACGATGCCACCCAGGACCTGCAGCTCTGTCTGAACGGCTGCCCCAGCGGTGAACGAATTGACCAAGGAGGGCATCTTCCACTGCCGCTCTTCCCTCCTGCACTCGGCCTACAGCTGCAGCAGCTGCGTTGGCCCAACTACGCCTCACAGACACAAGAATACCCCTATGGTGCCATGCAGGATTTCAGCGTGGAGGGGGCGAAGGAACGCTGCAGGGAGAAGCTGGAGGTGCGGGACATTTACTTCCATTCCTGTGTGTTTGATCTCTTGACCACTGGGGATGCTAACTTCACAGTGGCCGCGCACAGTGCCCAGAAGGACATGGAAAGTCTCCACCCGCACCGAGATAGATGGAGAATCTACCCCCGCGACTCTGCCACCTCTGCCTTACACTCTGATTCTCAACCAATCAAACGGCTCGTTCTGCTCCTGCTGTGTGCTCTGAGTGTGGCGATGATGTAAATTGGCATTGCGCATCTTTGTGTGTGCCTGCATACATGTGTGCACTAGAGAGAGAGTTTTAGGAGTTTTTCTTTTTTTTTTTTTTTGCTGAGCACTGATACTGAGCACTGATTTCTCTCTCATGCAGAGAGGAAACAGCAGCCGGCTGGACAGTTACTTGGAAAAAGAGGTTTTTGTAGTAGAGATGGCAGACATCTCAGGGGGCATAGAAGAGACTGAAAACACCTACTGCATCTTAC
The DNA here is from genome assembly GCA_033026295.1 of Channa striata. Lineage (NCBI taxonomy): Eukaryota > Metazoa > Chordata > Actinopteri > Anabantiformes > Channidae > Channa > Channa striata. Next base: position 7,386,716 of record CM065178.1, read on the forward strand.
CTGCCAGAATGTGCCCACTACCGATAAAAAAACTAAAGATGATGGCGACGTATGCAGGCTGTCTACATCTTTGGACTGGACGCCATTGCAAGTGACACACATGGGTGAACTGAGTGTGTGGATGAACACTCCAGGCTGTAAATAGTTTTTGTCTTCAGTACACAGTGTGATTGTGTAGTGTTAGTTTTTTGTTTTTTTTGGTGCCATTTGATGTGATTTTTCTTTAATACCTCAGACAGAGGATGTTTGTTTGAACAGAAGCACTTTATTTTCATTTTTTAACAAACCCGCATCAGTGTTTCTTCCTCTCACCTCACCTCTAACAAAATCTCCAAAGACTCAAATCTTGGAGACTGTCTCTAAATTTTTCATGCTTTTAAGTAGAAGTTAGTTAAATACAAAGAGCTGCCGTTTGCCATTTTTGTTGAAGTTGATTCTTCCAGTAGCTGATTTGACTTTAAGTCTCATATGAAGTCAGTCAGTGTGAGTTGTTCTGTTGAATGTATTATGGAAATTGTCAAGAAAACCATTTTGGTACTGTATAAATTTGTTGTTTTTCCTCAGTCTTGATTTCAATTGTGTGTGTGTGTGTGTGTGTGTGTGTGTGTGCGTATGAGAGAGACAGAGAACCAGTGTTTTTTTTGTTTTTTTTTTAAAACCAATTGACGACATGCTTGGATGTGTTTTTATTTCATCTGAGAATCACGCTAGAGGTTCTCTCACCTTTTTACCAAGAGTATGTGATGATACCGGCTCATGTATACTATTATTTTAATTTGAGCCTAAGACAGATCATGTATGTTTTTAATATGCACAGAATATCACAACTCCTCCCCAGACCAGCACCCTTCCTTTCGACACAGCCTCCCCCTCCCGTGTTGTAGACTTGCTACTGTAGACTGGTTTTCTCCTCCCACTAGGATTGACAAGCTGCTGTGAGATACTGATGAGACTTCACCAGGATCTGCTGAGATTTACGCTTCCGCATAGTTTTGCGGGAATTGAATGTCATTTGACACCTGGTAGAAATGTCAACCCCTAAAACCATGAGCCTTTTTAACATGTAACATCCTGTATAATTATGCCCCTCTTGTTTGGCCATATAAGCTTAATCTCAGTTTTTGGCATTGTGATCTCATCTTACATCATGTGCGAGTGTCAGTTTGGTGAAGAATGAATGGTAAATGTTATAATACTTAACTTATTTATGAACGTAGTGTCCTGTAGAGGAAGTTAAGCTCTATATTCTTGCTGTTGGATAATAATTTTTAAAAAATGTCAGATGTGATTGTACTGCCACCTAGTGGTGATCTGTTGCTACGTCAGTGTGTTACTTAAGGCCCTCGAAAAAAAAAAATCTAAACTGTGTGCAAGTGTTTTATTTAAAAAACAATAAATACAAAACAGTCTGAGTGTATTTCCTGTTGTTTAATTTTACATTTACAGGATTATAATAAAGCAAAACACTGGGTACGTAAGACAATGTAAACTTTCAAAATGTCCTGAAAAATGTATTAGTAAATGAATGAATTCAAAATTCAATTCAATTCAGACAAGCAGGACAAATATGTTCTCCCAAAAACGCACACATACACACATTATGTGCACTAACCCATCTGTCTGAGGTTAGGTTTTGATCAGATACCAGGTCTGACCTCACAAACATGATCTGTTTTCAACTGCCACTGTCAGTGACACCTGGGATGCCAACGTAAAGAGGCAAAAAATGGCGCTACAATAAATTTGTAGCATTTGAGAGCAGCTTCTATGACTATGACAGTGGATTAAACTATTCAGTCTATCAAAAAATGTAATCCAACGCTCCACATAAGACCATCTTCATGAAGCCAACCACAATGACACTTGCCATGCCTCAGTGCAAGAAACCTCACTGCGCAGACAAAAAAAGAGTTCCCCTCTCTTTGGGTTACTCTGTTTTCAAGGTCACAAAATGTAACAGAGAGCCTCCATTTCCAACCATCTGAAAAGCCAAAAGACACAGCAAATTCAGCTTTGGCAAATAATACAATTTCCCAGACTACATTTATGCACTGCTATTACATAGCTTCTTACCACTTGATAACAGCATAAATAGTCATCAGGGTGTTAAAGGTGATGCTCTTCATGAGGAGTAGCCTCATAAACATTACAGTCACCGTGTTTGTCCACACACCAACATCTGGAGATCACACCACACAGACGAGCATAAGCGCAACACCCTCAGAGTCACATTTTAAAAAAATGTTTGCAAACAATAAAAAATACCTTGTCTCTCTTCATCTTTATTGCAAATCGTGCCTTGATCATCTGAATGAATAAATGTGTGAAAGAATTTATTTGTGAAAACAACACACTGACATGCTCCCATGTGTTTAGCCATAGACATACCTGCTAATGAGCTCCGGTGCCTGCTGAGGACTTTTGGGTGCCGCCTGTGACTCGCAGAGCAGCTGAATGACGGCCAGTCCCTGGTTGCCACTGTGATTATCGCCACAGCACCGTGACCGCGATGCTTCTTGTTCACAGCTATGCTGTTTGGTGCAGCAAACATGTGGTCCTTTGACGGTGACCTCCAGCTGACCTCGAGGTGCCCTCTCCTAATGTCGCTCACCACACAGACCAGGAGGGTCCAACCTAGTCTTTCCCCTGACAGGTGGACTGGAGGGGCCAGAGATGCCAGCATATTACCCTCTACCCCTCCTGACCCATGCAGAGGAAGAAGGATCCCATGAAGAAGATTACAGTTAAACAAACACAGAATATGTAAAAATAGATGAAGGAAATACATTGTTATTTGGCCATCTAAAAAAAGGCTATGCAGTTATTCAAAGACAACAATGCAAGTAAACAGTATGAGGTCTATTCTATTAAATATTTACATTTCAGCTTGTAAAAGAACAAAACATTAAACATTTATACAACGTTTGTACATTTAACATTATTGCCAGATCCAAATCCAAATCCAACATTTTTGTTAGTAATGTTGAAAACAACAAACAAAGACTAAATTAAACATAATAAAATAATTAAAAAAAAAGTAAAGTTTTCACCTGTCCATAAATAGATGATTGGAAGGTAAAACAGACTCCTGGAAGGCTCAGTCATGTCTTGTTTAACTACAGTGACTTTTATGATGGCTGATCGCTGCCTTGTCTGTGTGTGAGTGTGTGTGAGTGTGTGTATTTGTGCGCCTTGTGAATGTGAGTGTGTGAAATAAGAGCATGCTGTTTGGCTTTGCCGGGAGCATTGCATTCTGGGGGACTGGCATGTCACATTGTTCTGACCTCAAACTAACAATGGTTCCTCCATGGCAAGACACACACACACACACACACACACACACACACACACAGTGAGGGCAAGGCAGAAAGACACAGTGTGAGGTTGGGTACATATGAAGCTCCATCTCCATTTATTGGAAAGGAAAAGCCTGAGGACAGGACAGAGACGTGGACATCACTGGAAAGACAGTGAGGAGACATTTTGAACAACAGGAGACACACCTGCCTACGGCTGTTAGAGCTGAGGTAAGACATTGATCATATCAACACTCCCAGAACATTAGACAACACTCTTGTGGGGTATTACACCTGCACGCACACACACACACACACACACACACACACACACACACACACACACACACACAGGCACCCATCTGCAGTGGGCGGGAGCTTAAAAGAGAAAGTGAAAGTCAACAGCAGGAACAGGAAGAAAAAGAATGGTGAAGCTAATGACTGAGGTAAAGCACTTCGAACTGTCTTACACACGTTACTTCTGAAGCGATCGCAAGACCAGCATTATTTAACTAACTTGCTGTACTTTGTTAATATTCTGCTCAACTTAAAGATTCTTGTGACTAACACCTTAATCCCTTCAGCGTGGAACAGCACGGCTGCCTGGGCAGCCTGATTTGAACTGCCGCTCTGCTCCTGCAGCTGTTGCCACCGTACACTTATAGCTGTGTCCTAATCTTATTCTGTCCGCATGGAAAGAATAAGAGCAGCCAGCCGTCAGCAAATGCCAGTAAATAAGAGGCTGACTTGGGGCACCGAGTAAAGTGGGTCATTTTGAACGTTCCGTGGAGTGGAGAGGTCTTTGAAGTCAGCTCCAATTTGTCATATTCACCCATTCAGGTTTATTTTACTCTTACAGGGAAGATCACAGCCTTTGACATCATAACATAAACCTGACTAAAGAAAGTAAATAATCAGTGTCTGAAATAATACTGTGTCCATTCACACAATGATGTTTCTTTAAAATTTCTACTAATGTCTTGCAGAACTGAAAGAAGAACCCCCACAGTTTTCTCCGGTGCTCGTCTCTCACATCCCGTCTAATTGTTGCCTGTGTTTGGGATGTGAAAGTGAATGCACTACTAGCTTCACGTGGGTTGGACTTTTTCTTTTAACTCTGTATTTGAAGGACGTTTCCTCCAGAATGGTTCTGGCCGGGCTCTTAGCGATATCTCTGCTGTACATGTCTCTGGCTGAGGGTCAGCCCACACCGAATTCCCCTCAGCCTGTGGGAGAACAATCTCCTTTAGCTACTGATAATCTGTCCTTTCCCTGGAGCCGTCTTCGTTTGCCACGGTAATCTGCACTTTTGTTATTTGATCACATACAGGAAATGAACAAGAACATTTGTGGACCGCTGTTTTTGAGCCAAACCAACACCTTTTTCTTATATCGTAGGTACATTGTTCCTCTTCATTACCGCCTCCTCCTGCACCCGAACCTCACAAATCTCAGTTTTACTGGCTCAGTGCAGATCCAAATTGATGTCCAGAACAACACAAACTGGGTTGTTTTACACAGCAAAGGTTTACAGATCTCCAAGGCAACCATATTGGACCAGAATCTTGCTCATCTGTCTGACCAGGTAGCTAAAAATGCCAAAACGTTAATATCACGGCCTGCTTGTTGGTACCGAAAATGAACCCAGCTTTTCCCATCCCCTATTTTTGTAGGTTCTTCCAGTTCTTCACAACCCCTCCCATGAGCAGATTGGCATTTTCTCTCCCAGGGTCCTCAGCACAGGACAAAAGTATTTTCTATACATTGAGTTTGGGGCAGAACTTGCAGAAGGATTCTACGGCTTCTACAAGAGCACATACAGAACCAGCACAGACGAGACCAGGTGAGACTGGGTTTATTCTTTTACAGCTTGTTTGGACTGTCCCATAGCGAAACGACGGCACTTCTCCTGCGCTGAAATATAGCTGGTGTACTGTCCTTAAAATAAGAGAGTTTTCAGTTTTTTAGGATTAAGTCTGGAAAAAGGCAACAATAACCTCACCTCATTAACATACAAAGAGCATGTATGACTGCATATTGCCCTGTTGTCTATTGTCAGTGTAATAATATCTGTCTTATTTTTCAGAATTTTGGCTTTAACTCACTTTGAGCCCACGAGCGCTCGCATGGCATTTCCTTGTTTTGATGAGCCAAGCTTCAAAGCCAACTTCTCCGTTAGGATCAGTAGGAGCCCAGACTACATTTCTCTGTCCAACATGCCCATAGTGGGTGTGAGCAATTTTCTTTTGTCATCTAGAAACAGTTTTCAAATGTGTGTGACAAATGACAATAATAAAATGTGTGTGTTTCAGATCAAAACAGTTAAACTAAGCAATGGCCTTCTTGAGGACTGGTTTGCTACAAGTGTAAAGATGAGCACATACCTTGTAGCTTTTGTTATCTGCGACTTCAAATCAGTCACCGCCACAACATCTTCTGGGTTGCAGGTGCGTCTCCTGCATTACTATTTGCCAAGACTGCCTATTTTTTCTGCGATCATAATTTCGTGGCTGTTGTGTATTTGCAGGTTTCCATTTATGCAGCCCCAGAGAAGTTGCTGCAAACCCACTATGCCCTGGAGGTTGCTGTCAAAATGATGGACTTCTATGAGGAGTACTTCAACATTGGCTATCCTTTACCGAAGCAAGGTAAACCTCTTTCTATGAACACATTTCTTTAATAATCTGTGCCTCGTTTTACAACTTTCTGTCTCCCAATATGCGTTCTCTCTCTCTCTCTCTCTCTCTCTCAGATCTGATAGCTATCCCAGACTTTGAGGCTGGTGCGATGGAGAACTGGGGTCTGACCACCTACAGAGAGACCAGCCTTCTCTATGACCCCCTTACTTCCTCTCTTTCTGATAAACTCAGGGTAACTAGGGTCATTGGACATGAACTTGCTCATCAGGTGAGTGAGTGATGGTGTGTGTGCAATCTAAGGACATGTGATGTGTTTATTGACAGTAGTGACAATAAATCACTTCATAAGTAATAAATTGAATGTAGTAAAATTCAAAATCCTGCCTGCAGTGGTTTGGTAACTTGGTGACCATGGAGTGGTGGAATGACATCTGGCTTAATGAAGGATTTGCCAGATACATGGAATACATTTCAGTTGAGGCAACATACCCTGACCTCAAAGTGGTTAGTATTTTATTCTGAAAATTATTTTTCAGGCTGACAGAGCTCACCCTAATTGAACTGGTCTGCGTATAATCTTGCAGGAGGAATATCTACTGCACACCTGTTTTGCAGCAGTTGGTCATGATTCACTGAACTCCTCACGACCAATATCCAGCCTGGCAGAGAATCCCACCCAAATCAAGGAGATGTTTGACACAGTTTCCTATGACAAAGTATGTTTTCCCTCTCATACATATCACTGTTACACAACCATTAGTGGCAATTCATTGGGAATATACTGTATTCGTGGAAATATTTTATTAAAATCCCAGAACAAAAAATATGACGAAAAAATGAAAATAAAATAAAATATTACAGTTTTCTGTAAATCTTGATCTCGATATTTACAGAACATCTACCTGGCACAGAAAATCTTATTCCCACTTGTGACTAACTACATTCAAACAGCTGTGAAACCAAACCTCCTGCATAACACATTATGGCTTTTGATTAAAAATACACCTTTCTTTATCTCTCTCCCACCAGGGAGCATGTGTCCTACACATGCTGCGCCACTTTCTGACAGATGAGGTGTTTCAACGCGGCATCGTGCGATACCTCCGCAAGTACAGCTACAAAAATGCACACAACCAGGACCTGTGGGACAGCCTAGTCAATGTACGAACACAAGTCGCCCTGCAGAGTCCTCTGTCGTCTTTTTGTAAATCCACAAGTGCAACGAAGGAGCATTGAGTTTAAACTGTTCTCAAAAAATTTAGATGCACAGTAGCAGACTACTTCTTTCTTGGAATATATCATTGATAAAGTAAAGTAAGTCTGTTTTAAACTGGAAAGCCAGTAGTAAGGAGCCTGTGCTTGTCAAAAGGTCTCATTAATTTTTTTCTAGATTATCCTCATTTCTGGCTACAATCTTGTCTTTTTTATAACAAAAAGATCAGAGAGTGACCAATTACAGATATGGTATAGAATTTTTTTCCTACTAGGGCTGTTCTATAATACATATATCTAAAAATATTGCTTTCAGAAATTTAATTATAGTGCAAAATCTATTTCCTGATAGTTGCTTAAATGAGAGGCTGTTTTTAGAAGAGCACCCAGTCTGGCCAGTAATCGATAACTGCGGAAACACAGACAATGATTAAGGCTGACGTTGTTTTCAGAATGATGGATTACAGTACCGATCTCTAGTTTAAAGTCTCTCAAAGTGAAATGTTTACTGTACTGAGCTGAATAAAAACTAACAGCCACGACAATGGAAAGATCGCATCCAAAACACAAAGTATTACTGTCACTTGTGACGTAAGATACACTGCGTGTGATAGGTATGAAATGTATTGTTTTATCTTTCAGACATGCTCAGAGGAGGATTTCATCTCAGGCAAACACTGTTACAGCAGTGGCCAGGCTGCCAAGAATGCAGTGAGTGAACATTTAAGCATAACTCTGTGAGCTTTTTCATGTGTTAACTCCTCTATGTGTCGCACTAATTACGAGATTACTGTGAAGTGGCGCGATCACAAGTATTAATTAGCAGTCTTCTGCTACAGTACCTGTTTGCAGGCGAACATCTTGATCTAACAGCCATGATGAACACTTGGACTCTTCAGAAAGGTATTCCTCTAGTAACAGTGACTAGAAAGGGCTCGCGTCTGCTGCTTAGACAGGACCGCTTCCTGAGAACAGTTCTGCCCTCGGATCCTCTTTGGCCCACACTGCAAAAGGGGTGAGAAAGATTTCATTTCAAATAACGCTCACATTTCAATTGTAGGCTGTGCGTTTTAAAAATACACTGCTGTTGTGTAGTTTCCTTTGGCACATCCCTCTGACATACAAGACAGACGCTTCCGACACCATCCACAGACACCTGATGACAACACACACAGGTAAGAGAAAAAAAAAGTGCTAATTTTAAATTTGATTTCTTTGACATGATATTATTTGAATTTGATCTTTTGCTTTTGGTTTTTAGACAGTATACACATAGGAGAGGAAGTCAACTGGGTGAAGGTGAACACTGACATGACAGGTTACTACGTGGTCCATTATGAGGATGGTGGCTGGGATGTGATGACCCGATTGCTAAAGGAAAACCACACGGCTGTGAGCTACAGGGACAGGACTCACTTGATTCACAATGCCTTTCAATTAGTCACGTAAGCATATCTACACGTCTATGTTTGAAAGAACAACATGGAGAGTTGAAAGCACTAATCCGGCAGCTTCATCCAACCTGAATATCACCCTGACTGTTTCAAATATTGTTGTATCTCTCTAAAGGGCAGGTCATCTGTCAATCAATAAAGCCTTAGACCTTATTGGTTATCTACAAGAGGAGACACACACAGTGCCTCTCATTGAAGGACTGGGCTATCTGGAGTTATTTTATCGGATGATTGAGCAAAGGAATGAGCCTGATATGACACACAAACTGGGAGTAAGGAAAAGTGCAAAGTTTACATGATATTTTCATTTTTTGTCTGTATAAAACTGAATTAATGTCAGATGTTTTTCTGTGTGTTTTCATAAACAGGTGTACATCCTGCAATTTTTCCGTGCTGTTATTAACCAGCAGACATGGAGTGACAGTGGCTCTGTGTCAGAGCGACGGCTGAGGTCAGAGGTCCTGGCACTTGCCTGTCACCTGAACGATCCACCTTGTCTGGAGCGGGCTCGTCACAGTTTCAAAGACTGGCTTCAATCTAATGGAACTCTCAAGTCTGTGTGTTTAAATTACACTTTAACACGTAGAAGTCTCAGAAAAACTGCTTAACTGGCCCCTATAACCTGATACTGTATCATGTCCCTCATTTGCTGATGCTTGTTTTTATAGCTTACCCACTGATGTGGCAGAGACCGTGTATTCGGTTGGAGCTCAGGATGACCACGGCTGGGCCTCACTGCTACACGCATACAACATTTCCCTTTCTGCAGCACACAAACAAAAAATTCTGTTTGCCTTGACCTGCAGCAGAGACACCAACAAACTGCAAAGGTCCAGAATCTCTTCCACCTCATTTATCCACACAGTTGATGCTGCCATCATGTGGCCAACACAGATTATACACAAGAGGGTTTTACACTTTTTACACTTCTCAGTTGTTCAGATGCAGTTAATTTTATTAAACAACTTAAATTAGGTGCAAAAAAACCTGCACAGGAATAAATACAGGAAACCCTGTTTTTACAGTGTTTCAAGTGTGGGTGTGTAGTGCAGCAAGGTTTGTAATCTGTTGTAAAATCCTCATGGAATATTGGGATATTGATAGATTAATTTTGTATTTTGTTGTGTAGTAACTGATTCAAAGAGTTTGACTGCAACTTGTGTTGTTTGAGGGGAAATTTTCCATTAGTTGCATGTTTTTAATGTTTTTTAGTGTAAGAGTATTTTTTAGTGTAAGGCAGTATAATTCTATAATTCTGAAGTTTTAATTTAATTAAAGATTTAGTATCATTGCAGATACTATAACAAATTCAATGCAGAAGCATTTTAGTTAACTTCCTCAATGTGTTTGTGTTGCAGACTACTTCAGCTGGGTCTGGAAGGAAAGGTGATCCGATCTCAGGACCTGTCCAGTCTAATCCTGATGGTGGCTAGGAACCCGCAGGGACATCACCTCGCCTGGAACTTTGTCAAAAGGAACTGGGACTCACTGGTTCAAAAGTTCGTATAACATAGCTGAGACACGTGGACGGAGCTTATACTGTCAAATAAAGTGATGATATGAAAATGCAGTTTTCCCTAATATTCCGATAGTATAGTACCTTAAAATTTGATATTATTATAACAAGCAACACAACGAGTAGCTTAAAAACATTAGGGGAAGCCGTGTACAATGTATATGTGTAGTGTATATTTTTGTGACTACCTTGTTGTCTTTCTGATTTGCAGGTTCCAGTTGGGGTCATTTTGTATTAGAAACATCATCATTGGAACCACAGGGAAGTTCTCATCCCCAGAGGAACTTAGTGATGTAAGTACATTTTTACACTGCTATTGCACTAGTTTAAATTCTACAGTGCCAGGCAAATCAGAAAGATTTTTTAATATCTTGACTTTTGCATTGACAATATTTAATTAAATAAAATATCAAATTAATGAAAGGCATTGTTGTCCTAAAAATGAGACACACTTAAAAAGATTTTTGGTACTTGCTCAGTCACAGAGGCATCTGTTTGTCACCCTTAGGTGCAGTTGTTCTTTGAGTCCATCAAAGAACAGACATCTCAGCTGAGAGCTACCCAGGTTGCTCTGGATAATGTGCAGAAAAATATTCGATGGGTTCAGAGAAACCTAGAGACTCTGAGAAACTGGCTGAACAAGCAACTAGTGTGAGAGACAGCGAAGCGACGGGTGGTGATTTCTTCGGTTGTTTAAATAGATGTATTTTTTTTTTATGTGATGTACTTAACATCACTGGAAGGTTCACACATTTGTATTCAGGAAAAAATGTTTAAATTTACATTGAACGTCTTTTGTTAAAAAAACAATGTTTTTTGTAGAACTGTCAGTTGTGAAGTGTGTGAATGGTGAGTTGGTTATGTCATGAATGTTGCACGACCTTTGTGTGTGTGTACGTGTGTGTGTGTTTGTGTGTCGGAACATGTGTCTATAACAGTGAGAAACATCATTCCAAAACAACAAATGCAGTGTAAATGGGCCCTTCACCGTAATAAAAGGGTTCACAGCCTCTTCTCCCACCCTTATGTGTTGTATTGACTGAAATTCATTGTTGTTGTGTGTGTCAGAAAGTATAGGTTCACAATTTTAAAAACAATACTCAACTGGAACATATGTTAATTTAACATTTTTTACTTTTGCAATTCAACTGGGAAACACAAAATGTGTGTGTGTGTGTGTGTGTGTGTGTGTGTGTGTGTGTGTGTGTGTGTGTATATATATGTCTGTGTGTATGTATGTATGTGTGTGTGTGTGTGTGTATTTATATACATACATATATATACATATACATATATATATGTGTATGTGTGTGTGTGTGTGTATATATATATATATATAGGGTAAATATATATATATATCTACTGTCGACCCATACAAAACATCTTTAAGTGTTCATACATACTACTAGTCAAAAGTTTTAGAACACCACAATTTTTCTAGTTTGTTATTGAAAAGGATGCAGTTTGTGTCTCATTGTACTCTGAAATGAAAAAATAGAACAAAAAACAATTGAAGTTTAAGAAGAAATCATCAATAAATTTACAAACCAAAATGTATTCCAAACTTTTGACCACCTAGCCACCTGGCACATTCAACAGTTGGACACACGTGCCATTCTTTCTTCGGAGCAGTCATTCCCACTTAAACTCATCCGACTCTAAGGACACATGACAGCTGAATGGAACAACAACCCCCAGGTGACCCTCAAAGTTCACAGGTCTGTCTCTCTATACAAGTCTGCAGCGAATCCACTTGCAACTGAACAGACCCTTTGGCATAAACGTGACCTGGAGGCCAGAGAATCTTCAGTGGTGTTTCTCAAAAGTACTTGCTTTTATTCATATGCAATTCATTAGATTATTATTTTCAATAAAATAACTTGCAGGCTATTAATCCTACAAATGCAAAAGCCACCGGTGCTATCTTAGGACAGACAGCAAATTTAAATACATATTAGCCACTGAATTGGACACTACAGCATCACCAAGTCAGCCTCCACCTAGTGGCTTAAACCTGTATGTGCAACTAAAATTCCTTTCAGCCATGTTGCCTGAAGGACAGTCAGAAAAAATAATCTCAGCATGAATATCTTGCCAATCCTAATGTATGTAATGTGAAATAATGTGATTACAGTCCCATGCTTGACATATGACATCACAAATGATGTAATGCCTTGTATAGAGGTGTCACTGACCATCTCTACATGCAGGTGACCACCAAGCTCTCTGGATGAAATACAAGAACAACACAGGTAAAAGCTGGGCCTGGGAAAAGCTATGCTCACTTTGTTTCCTCCCTCCACCTCAGTTGCTGTAGTGTGTATGACAGGTTGATTAACACGACTGATGAAATTGCTCAGTTTGTACTCAACATCGTGCAAAAGATCCCATGCAGGATGTGTGACCTCAAACATGATGAGATGATTTGAATTTTAGCCCCTTATGTGACCTCATAATGATGTTTAGAAATAAGGGTTTATAATCCGACCTGGAATGATTGATGGAGTTCAGATCGACTGGTTCCCATAGATGGAATGATTTGCCCTTCCCCAGCAACTTGAAAGGAACACAAATTAGGTTGTAGACAATCTCCAGAGACCATCCTGCTCATATGAAAGACCTGGCAGGCAACAAGTGGGCCTGGAGAACTTTTTGTATATGGTTAGAAGTAAAAGATGTTAAATGAAATGACTCCTGTTGCATTTAGCAATTTGTAAAAACAAAATGACAGTGTAATGTAAAATTATGCGGCTGCATTCATATGCTTAACCCACAAACTCACAGATGATTTTATAGTTCACATTCTAGCCTGTTATGCAACCTCATAATGATGTGACTTGTGAATAAGATTGAGTCACTTTGTTAGAATGTGCTAATCACATCGTCATTGATGTGACATCAACTTGGCTCAGTTTAGCGCGGTTGTCCACCAATCCCACAGTTGTTGGAATCCTCGGCTCCTCTGGTCACATGTTGAAGTGTCCTTGAGCAAGACACTGAACCCTGCTTAGTTGCTCCCGGTGAGCGTGGCCACCTGTCTTGAGAGTGTGAATGGGTAGATATGAAGCAGTGTAAAGCACTTTGAGTACCAACTGATGATGACATGTTGTGTGCAACAACTGTGTCTCAGGAAAGCTGCGCTCAACTCATTTCATCCCCCTACCTGCTTTTGTGGTCTGAATGACTCCAGACGTGTTCATTGTTTGCAACTGCTCGTGGTTAACGGACATTAAAATATCACCTGTGTTGCATTCATCAACTTTGGAAAACAACAGACATCAACAGCAGTGTAATGGTGAAATATTGTAATGGGATAGATGTGTAACCTCAAAAATGATGCCATGGTTTGCATTTTAAACACACAAATAAAGGAACTGCTATGCAGCTGGCCAGGCCAGCTGTTTATTTTGTGCACCCATGTCTGTTTTTGCGATATGTGGCACCCCAGACTCATTCCATCTATGTAGCTAATTATGGTTAACGGATGTGGTAAGAAATGACATTTACTACCTTGAAAAAGCAAAACATTGTGCACTGGTGTCATATAGGATTTGTTACAAAATGTGAGCATGCAAAAACTACCAAACGTTTGTATTTTGTGAGAGAGGTACGTGCGTTGCTGAATGTCAACTATGTGATTGTGAAATCAGAAATGTGGTGACCAGAATTATCTTTTTCAGTTAACCCCAAACATGATTTTATTTTGCACGGAGGTCAATGTAGCAGTCGGTTGTCACTTGTGTTCATCAAAAACTCACAGTGCATCTTGTGTGTCTTGGTTTGGTGACAAAATATCAAATAAATTATTAATGTAGAGAAATTTCTCAAACTAGCAGAACTTTAAAATGCAGTCTCTATCTGAAAAACAGATGCTTAGTAACAGATTAAAGACGCATGAGGTTCCATTCAATCGCACAATGTAATGGGGCAAAGATGAATTAAAAAAATTCAAAACCAATCAGCACTCCACCTTTATTTCATATCTGAGAGATAACGTAAAAAATTACGTTTTGCATTTTTGTAAGCTGATTGTAGAAATGGTATACATCAGATTTTTTTTTATGTCTGACTTGGTCATAAGATGTCATCATCTCTAAAAAAATATGACATAATCACATGTCTTACTTTTTGGGGCCACGAGTTGTCAGATGATACTGTACATTACTGTAAAAGCCAATTGGGGTTAAAGATCCTCAGATCAGCAGCTGAGCCAGTTAGAGCTTCTGTTCCAGGCTGCAGGAAAGACGAGCCTGACACCCTGAGGACTCTGTAAATACTCTGTGGCACGTCTCCCAGCAACTTTTTGTTTTGGTGTTTTCGAGCTACAATCAGCTGTGCTATCAGCCCTGGTCTGTGCTCAAAGATAAGACACAGGGAATTAGTGTGGAGGGCGGATCAACTGTAAAATAATAACCAATTCAAATTAATATTATAACATAGATATCTAATTTATAACACAGAACACTAACTTGGATAAATACTGTTTTCTAACGTCAATGTTTTGTGGATGCTAAGATGCTAATAGGATGTTTCAGCTGCATGGCCTCATTTACTAAATGTGGATCTCAGTCAAGTGCTTGTGTGTACGTGTGTGTGTGTAAGAGAGAAAGAGATAGTTTGGTTTCTTTAATCATTTGTTTGTGTTTGATTTTATTCTCATTTAAATAACTTGAGGTTTAACATGTAGAGGTAAAGGCCAGGGTCCATGAGAAGAATGCAAAGCACTTTAATATCGACAAGCTTTGTAGAACAAAACGCGTTTACGGCTGTGTCGTGGTTGTGGGCGTGGCGGTGTGGCCATGCCCCCTATCGTGTCGCCCAATAGGATGTCAGAATTACGATTTGATGGGAGGTTGTCAACAACTGCTTGGGGAGAGGAAAGTGACATTTGGTGCTTCGCTCGTTGACCGAGTTTTGTTTGTACAATTTTGTCGTCGAATTTCGTATTTGAGAACGTACCGAAGCAACAGCCCGAGTCAGAGCTATGGTGGCGACCAAGTTCGTGAAACCAGCGAAAGACAGCTAGTGAAACGAATGTCTTTGAGTGAGTTACAATTGTTGGAAGTTGGCTTGTTGCAAGCTAGCTGTTACGTAGCAAGCGTTAGGACAGCGAGGGGCTGCCGTTTCCTGCGGTGGGCTGCAGTGGGCTTCAAAATCCTCACGCCTGTCGAGCTGCTGTGAACCTGTACAAGAGGAGATCCCGGACGTGTCGGAACCATGGATCCATTCGACAGTACAGGTAAGCCAGGAGGATGGTCGGTTTCACTAACAGCAAGCTACGAACGTTAGCGTTAGCAGCGGGCCGGCTAATATGTAGAGAGGAACTTAACGGGACGGACACAAGTTCCCTGGGAGTGACATTCATCCAGGGCACATGTGGAGACGGGTCCGTTTTACTGTGATCACACGAAGGAAATCTGCGCAATGAATTTGCCTCCTTCTCCTTTTTGTTTAAACAGTGGACGGATTCTCAGAAGCTAGCTGATTTAATCGCACTGAGAGTATGTTCTATTATTTTGTCTCTTTCTTTAATATACAAAACACAACGGGCTGTTTGTGGGTCTTAATGCTTATTGCAATAACCTTTTGATTTGATTTGTAAAAAAATGACATTTTTCTATGCGTTTTTAAGGCTCCTGAGAGATGTTTCGAATATTTGTTTGGTAATTGCTGTGGTTTGTCTTGGGTTAGATGCTGATCAAGTCATATCAGCTTAGGCCACCAGCATCCATCAGCTTTAGAACCTCTGCGACCCCGGTCCTCCAAGGCTTTAGTAAGACAAACAAACGTCCAGAGCACAAACTGAAACACCTGACAGGAAAGCCGTGGGCTGAGGATGTTGTTTCATTTTAGTTTTTCCGAAATCAAAGTAGTTTTACTTCCTTTTTTGTATGGTCTCAGCTGTGACTTTATGATTTCAAGTAAAAGACCAAGTTCACATTTTACAATGTCAGTTTTGATCACTAGCAGATGTTTGTTTTTACATACTTTAAACCAGCCAACAGACAGCATTACAGATACAATTATGATGGGTTGTGTACTTTGAAATATTTGTATGTGCTGGGTTTTGTCACTGGTGAGTTGTGATGGATGTTGTTGTAGGCACATTTTTACAAATGTTTATTGTTATGGCAATAAAGATTTGTCACTTTAGCTTTCCAGGTCTAAATCAGTAGGCACACCTGCCAAACTCACACCCATTCTATATTTGACTTTACTTTTATGCATCTATGTTAGGCTGTGCTTTCAGTAAACAAGATAAGCAGAGTCAGCAGAAAAAATGCATTACTGCTGCATTTACTTAAGATCGAGAAAAGTACAATAAGTGTTTATGTTTGACATTTTCATGCCATTATGCCCAAACTGTTACAGTAGAGGAACGGCCATTAAAGTTTGTTATGTTTTTGTGCACCTTATTTTTATCCTGTCCTTCTCTGCACATCACACATTACCTACTACTTAGCACCTTGCCTATTAATAGACATTTACACGAGAACAATATGGTCCGGGCAGAGACATGTTGACAGCTCATATAGTCATATCAGAAACATTGTGCAGGACAGACAAGGAGCTACATTCACCTACATGTTTCTGGGCTGTTGACTCCCTATAGGTTATCTTTGCTCTTGTGTGAAAAGTGCATCTTCAGTAGGTCTTTGTTAGTAGTGTCTTGGTGTTTTTCACTCAAATCCATCACTAGTTGAGACTGAAGACACTCTGTTTTCAGCCTGTAAAAGCATGACTGGAATTTGAGAGAGAGAAAATGGGAGATAGCATTTTTCTGCTTTTGTTATTATTTAATTTGGAAGTTGAACATGCCTCTGATTGTTTTCAGAGTTACCAGGAGGAGCATTTGGCTGACGAAATTCACGAGGGGAGAATCTAGCTACTATAGTTAGTCTTTGTCCTACAAAAACCAAGGGTTTTGTAAAAACCTAACTCTCAGTCATGATTCTGAACACGCAAGTTAGTTTGCAGAAATGCAGGCTTTTGTAAAGTGTCGTAGAATGTGACATTGTCAGGTGATGAATATTCACTGTTTTTCTTTTTCTTATCTTTGACAGTATTTTTTCACTTGTGTGTTGATGCTGCATAAAGAAATAGGGTGATTTCTGTTATAAGGATACCAGAACTTAAAAATGTCTGTTTCACCAGCCTGATCAACCTGTTCTAAGTAGGTCAAAGAATCAGGAAATACAGCAGTATGTTTGTCAGGAAACTGAAGAAACTCAATGCTTTGTTAAAAGCATTTTCATGTTGCCTGCATATTCAGTGACAATACCTTGCTGCCACTACATTCGACTTTTTAGAAATCTCTGACACTCCAAAATGACAGTACATAAAATTAAATTGCATACTCCCTTTAAGCTTCTGTAATAACAGAAGCTTACAAATACTGAGAGATTTCTTCTCTCAGTATTTCATCTCTACCAGTTCCCCTTTTAAAAATCTGTGGGTGTTCTCTTTCTCTGTATGTTTCAGAGCGAGCCAACCTGCCGAGGAATATGATTGAGAACAGCATGTTTGAAGAAGAGCCTGATGTTGTGGATTTGGCAAAAGACACTACATTTCCGGTATGGCCATGTCATTTTACGTCATGTATAGCAAGCAGATTTTCATTTTAATTACCAACCTGCCTAGTAGATTTGTCTAGCTGCACAAATCTGCAGTTCACCTGTAGATCTGATAATGTTAATAGATTAGCTCTGGACAATCTGAACATGTTGGTGAAATATGGTTCACTGCATAGGGCACACTCTTTTTACTCATCGAAAACATTTTATATCTGTACTCTGCAACTATTTGAAATTAATGTGCTAAAAACGTTTTGGTAAAAGGAGCCATAACCTGTTGAAGAGGCTAAATCACACATTGGAATTAGTAGTGACCATTGTCTGTCTCTCTCTTCACTGATACAATGATGCATTTTCTCTCCTGAAACAATTGAAATTTCATCTTAGTTTTACTGTGCGCTCTTTCTCATTGTCTCTCACTTATTCCCCTGCTAAATTTAGGGAATGTCCCTTTGTGCATTTGTCTTTCTTAGATCTCTATTTTAACCATAAGCTGCAAGTTTAAATGCAGTAAAATAAAGGTCTTTTCTTGTTATTCTTCTTCTGATTCAGCCAGTCATCAGTGGGCTGCTGCTTGTTGACAGACCCTTCTATGTCTTAAATATTTTTCCTAATTTCTGTCTCTGCCCTCGCTGTCTTCACTGCCTCCACGTGGCGTTTTACCCTGTGGTAATTCATTTAGCTAAGAAGGCTATCCAGTTATTAATATTCAATGAAAGGCACTCCTTAACTGGATAATATCAGAGTGTGCTGTCCATGCTCTCTGCAGGCGTTTCCTGCTCTTGACCCAGATGAGGTGGTGTATGAGCCTCGTAGCTCACGACTTCTTGTGCGAGGCCTTGGGGAGAATGACATGGATGAGGATGAGGAGGAGTGTGAGTCTTCCGCTCGTCTGCTGGGCATGACCTTTATGAACCGTAGTTCTGCTCAGAGATCCAGCTCTTCCCCTTACAGTAGACAAGCTCTACCCGGGTAATGTGCTGAAAAAAGTCATGATTCTAAGTGCTGTGCAATATGTTAACATAAACAATCTTTCATACCATGGTGTAGAACTATTAAACAGCCTAATAATGACATTTGTGAACAGCTTGACCGTACTGTTGATTTTTAGAAACACTTACTGTAACTGTTTAATATTATGCTTAAACTTCCCATTTTTGTCCCTAGAAAAAAAAATAGTTGGGTTCAAGTTTAACACTGCAAAACACTTCTTGTTTCCAGGTCATGCTCACGACCCTCAGTCCGGACAATGGTTGTATGTGTGTTTCTCCTGGTGATGGTAGCCTCTTTGATCATGGTACTCTACTTCTTGCCTGGATGCACTTTTACCAAGGTACAAAACATATCTAGTTCTAATACCACGTGTATATAACAAACCATGACTTCCAACACATTATACTAGTATCTCTGTCAGATTATTTAAGTGTATTTTCTTGGTCATAACCAATTTCCTGGCCTCACCTCTTCATCTTTCTGCAGGCAGGTTGTCATAAGCCAAACACCACCACTCCATTAGAGACAATCTACCCTGTGTCCACAAATGGTCAACTGTTTCCATGGACGCAGTTCAGACTGCCTCGCAGCATACATCCTTTCAGTTATGACATCACCCTGAACCCTGACCTTGACAACATGACCTTCACTGGATGCACTGTTATCAACATGTTTGTGCGTCACAACACCAAGATCATTGTCCTTCACAGTGCTAATCTTAGCATTACCAAAGCAACCTTCAAGGTGGGACTAGAAGGAAACTGTGTGTATCTGCCAGTTTATAATTATAGTGTTTGGATGAAATTGATATTATGTTATGTGCAAATCCTGCCTTATCCGTTACATACTGAAATTTCATTGTCAGTTCAAAATATAATGAATTCAAACCTTTTTCCTGTTTGTTATCTGTGTTTTAACTTATACAGTGCTTTCTTTCCTCCAGATGGGTAACGGAGAGGCCAGTGATGTGACTGTACTGGAGTACAAACCCAGAGAGCAGATAGCTGTTAAGTTTCCTGAAGAGCTGAAGGAAGGCCAGCACTGTGTTTTGACCTTGAATTACTCTGCAAACCTCTCACACACCTATGGTGGTTTTTATAACAGCTCATACATTGATGAAGGTGGAAGCAAAAGGTACACTTGACAGACTGGCTTGCTGTATGTAGAAGATCATGTGTATTCACAGTTAATTTCAGGATCGTTGGTTGAACTTATGACCAGACATGAACAAACAAATGAAAGGTTGTTTTTATTGGATGAACACTTTTTTTTATTTATCTCATTCTCTATTTCCGTAAGATTATATTCATCTCCTTGTTCTCAACAGGGTCCTAGCTGCAACTCAGTTTGAGCCTCTCTCTGCTAGAATGGCCTTCCCGTGCTTTGATGAGCCAGATTTTAAAGCCTCTTTTCTGATCAAAATCAGCAGAAAGCCAAACTACATGACTCTTTCCAACATGCCTAAGGTACTGTATTATTAGGATCTATTTGCATTCGCAGTATGGAACAAAGAGTTAAAACATCATACTTCATGTGTCAAATACTTTTCGTGAATGTGTTTTTATGCATTTCTTCCATTTTATATTAAGTTACATGTGGTAAGAGTGACATGTTTTATTTTTGATGTTAAACAATTGAAGAATCTTTTGGAACTTCGCAAAAATAATTCTTGAGCAATACGCCAGCCAAGTGCCACAGTGCTATACATGCAGGGTTTAATATGTTACTGTAATTTATCCAGTAACAACTAGCATATACAATATGCTATTATCAATAGATTCACTGGGAAATTCGCACTTTTGTGTCTTAGAAAATGTCTTGATTAGTCCTCAACTCCCCAAATCATTGGAACTGTCATCTTTTACACATACCACAAATTACAGTGCAACATTGTGTGAAATCATACACTCTCTAGATGATGTAACGTCTTTTTTTGAGTCTTACCTGTACCTGTACCCTTACACAAGTGTACACTCTTAAACAAGTTATTAGCATGAACTCATATAAGCCAACAGATTTTGTTCTGGTACTGTATTTGCTTGCAGTGCTGCTCTGCACGGCTCTCCGGCAACATGCCAAATGTGTTTCAGTCTGGTGTGTACTACCAACAATAGCTGGTAGTGATTTTGTCCCTGTGCTCTGTGTTTCAGGCTAAGTCTACTCCACTTCCTAATGGGCTTATTCTGGATGAGTTTGAAAAAACCAGCGTTAACATGAGCACCTACTTGGTGGCCTTCATTGTCGCCAACTTCACTAATGTAACAGTCCCAGAAACTCTGGTAGGACTGACATAGAAACTTGTTTTCCACTGTGTTTTTGGAATTTGATATTCACTGAGTTGCTATTGTTGCTGATTAACTGTGTGGTTGATGAAAATGGGTTTTAGGTGTCTGTTTACTCAGTGCCAGAGAAGAAGGAGCACACTTCCTATGCCCTGGATACTGCCTCCAAATTGCTTCAGTTCTACAATGAATTCTTTGAAATTAGCTACCCTTTAAAAAAACTTGGTGAGTGTACCCCCGGCCCCCCAACACACGCACAAACACATCCTTGCAGAACTCACACAATGTCTACATTTTTCCCCCTCAAATTGTTCTTTGTTCTCCTATCTTTTCAAACTTTATTATGCTTGATATAAAACAGATAAAGTTGGGTTGTATTAATATACACCTTTTTGCTGTTGAAAGACTTGGTAGCCATCCCAGACTTTCTGGCAGGAGCCATGGAGAACTGGGGACTCATCACTTTCAGAGAGACCAATCTCCTGTTGAACACACAGTCCTCTCCTCTGGAAAAACAAGCAGTTGCCTCTGTCATAGCACATGAGCTCGCTCATCAGGTAGGTTTATTGGCCTTTGTGTTGTGAATAAAACGCTAAATATCAACCAGATCCTGATGTATCTCTGATGTTCTGCTGCAGTGGTTTGGAAACCTGGTAACGATGAGCTGGTGGAGTGACCTCTGGCTCAATGAAGGCTTTGCCACTTACATGGAGCACATATCACTGCAGATGATCTTGCCAGAGCTGGACACTGTGAGTTCACACATCTGACTCATAAATTACTTACTAAATTTATGAGTTATAATTAATAAACTAATCAAATTGCTGAGATACATAAAGTTTTATGCATCACTATGGGCCTTGCAAAAATTCTGTGCTTGTTTGCAGAGTAATACATTCCTGGCACGGCGATTCAGGGCCTTAGACAAAGATGCACTCAACTCCTCCCATGCCGTGTCAACAGAGGTTAATACAAAGGAACAGGTGGAAGAGATGTTTGACTCTGTCTCCTATGAAAAGGTACATTTTCATAAAGGGATACTGAAGAAAATCTGTTTACTTAAAAATGCTTAAAAAGACATTTTGAGTTAGTTAAGCAATATAGAATTTTTTTATTTGAGATAGCTTTAATGCACACATCATTGTATAGTTAATACTGTGGTGTAAAGTTATAAAACATCCCGTGATGGCATTGGTTGATCATCTTTGGCACCGATTTCCCCATTTGATTTCATTTTTATTCACACAGACATGATATTACTCATTTCCATTTTCTTTCATCTGACTCAACTCTCAATTTAATTTATGATTTACTTACATCAGTAAATGCCAAACTGCTTCCCATGGTCTAAGAATTTTATTTATTTATTTATTTGTCATCAATTGAGCAACATTGTTGCTTTCTTCAACATAAATTTGTCTGTAGTTCTCATAACAGACTAAACGAAACATTTTCAAATTGAAAACCAGAGAAACAAAGATTTGTTTTCCTTTGCAAATGGAAATAACTAAAACATTACATGACTATGTTTTGGGGTCCACATGTGCCCATCAACTGAGCATAAATAATGTAACTATATATGCAAATAAATGCTATCCAAACATGGACTGTCTGCGGCAGGTGGTCCAAATAACTACAGCAAATCTACTGTAATGATCCCTTTGAGCACAGACAGGGCAGAAAGTCTGCTCACTACGGTAAATGCATCTGCAGGGTTTGTGTTGATGAGACATCACTCTGAATGCAGACAGCTGTCAGCTAGCATTAGCTCCCCACCAGTGAATAATAAATAAAGTTGAATCCTTACACTGCTCAGTTTTGTATTCTTTAGATTTATAGACTTCTATAGCTTCAACTTTCATAGTCACAGATAATATCTCTTCAGTAACAAACGTAAAGCTCAGAACAGTGTACAGAGTCTTCTCAGTCTTGTGCTCCGGCAGATGGGTTCTCTAAATCTGCTGCTCCAAATAACTGCAGATGACTCACATAAACATACATATCATATGTTTAGCTAATATTCTTAGCTGCCATCTAATTTGCGTTTTTTTTTCAAAGTAGACATTTTACACACCATGCAGACTTTCTAAATTGTATATGTCAAGTAACAACTATATACATGCAATATTCAGCTTTGATATGTGTAATGTCACTGAGAACAGGTGCAGCAAAGATCCATCTCTGCATTTTTATGAATCTTATTGATTTATTTTAAATTTGAAAAGATATTTTTTGCTCCAGCCCTACTTTTATACACAAGTATATAAAAATATGTAGTGTTCATTAAATAACTAAATTCTGATTTCTGGGAGAAATTTCTCTACTGGACCACACTCACAGGTACAATCTGTTTTTTGGTCTGATGATCTCAGATGATGTTTGCTTCTGTCTCTCAGGGTGCCTCCATTCTCCTGATGCTCAATGCTTCTCTGCCAGATGATCGTCAGTTCAGGAAGGGTATCATTCAATATCTAAAACAATTCAGTGGTTTAAACACAGACACTGATGACCTCTGGAACAGCCTTACACAGGTGTGTGTGTGTGTCTGTGCTTTTTATGTTTTGTGCTATATTTATTTAAAATAAAAGTATTGGACTTATCAGTAGTTTTTATCTCTGGCTACTTTAACCTGTAACCCTCTCTGCAGTGTGTCATCATCAAACTGCTGACAGCTGCATTTGGCTAATTGTGTTGTCATTACAGAGAGCTAAATTAGGAGCTACAATATCCGCATAAAAAGGAAGAGGATGTGATGTTTGAGACTTGTGATACTTATTGAAATGTATTATATTAATGATATTTTTTATGCTGTGCTTATCCCCTTTGAAGGGAAGTCAGGGCACAGGAAAATTTAGTTACAGACAGTTAATCAGATAATTGTTAAAAGAGCTTTCACCCAGTCCCCTTCAGTTTAATGGCAGTCTGCCCACTCACTGTTGGCCGTGTTGATGATTTTTTGCATCTGCTTAGGTTTATGCATCACACATGTGCGAGTTCTGACCATCTGTTAGTGTTGACACATCAAACGACAAAAGTGAATTTTTTGGCTCCTTTGCTTAGGTCGAGGTCTCAACCCAGCACCAGAATTTGTCAGAGATGATGAGCTCATGGACATCACAAAAAGGCTTTCCATTGGTCACTATAAGTCGCAAAGGAGATGAGGTGACTCTCACACAGGAGCCTTTCCTTCTCACATCTGACAATACTACGTATACAAACAGGTGGGTTACATTACCTCACAAGCAAACGCACACAGATCATAGAAATGCATCACAACCCAAACTCTGATGTGCTCTCTTTTTAGCTTGTGGACTATTCCAGTGACATATGTGAACGACAGCTGTAGTTTGGCCCCTGAGTGTAAACAGATGTTCACTCTGAAGAAAAAGTCAGGTAAAACACAAAATGTTTTAACAATTAGCATTAACACAGTGTCTAAAAGCAAGGTGCAGCTCAGCCGAGCAGCAGCCCGGTGGTGCACTGACTGCGTCAGGGGGCGTTCGGACATCATTACGAGTGCTGCTCACTTGTAATTTTAAAAATGCCCAAAGGCGACAGTTACTGTGGTAACACGCATGAAATGCAGTAGAATAGACATGACCCATTACAAAATGGAAAAACATTTTTCATTTTATCAGCAAAAATGTCATCCGTGTAGAGACACCTTAAATCTCAGTGTAAACCGTGCCAAATTGTAAAATTGTGTGTGTCTGTGTGTGTGTGTTCAGAAACTTTTAAACTTCCACAAAATGTGACGTGGCTGAAGTTGAACTACAGAAACACGGGTTTCTACATTGTCCACTACGGAGATGAGGGCTGGCCTGCTCTTATAGAGGCTTTAACTAACAATGTCACTGTGCTCTCACATGAGGACCGTGCCTCTCTCATACACAACATCTTTGCCCTCTCCAGGTATAAAAGATTATTATTATTATTATTATTATTATTATTATTATTTGCATTCAGTTTTAAAATAACGGGATGATGAAATATATTTTCCAATTCCTGTACTCCATTTTGCTTTTCTGACTGTCCTTTCCTTTACTGCTTGCTGTTGTCCACAGATTAGGACGTGTATCCTTTCATCAAGTCCTCAACTTGCTGAACTACATATCTAATGAAACGGAGACTGCTCCTGTGACTGAAGCTTTGTTACAGCTTAAAAGTGTCCTCAGGCTACTTGACAAAAGACAAGAGCAGGATCTTGTGACTCGCATGAAGGTACTGTACATATGCATAAAATTTCATCTACACTTAAAAAGTATTCATATCAAATCTTTAACATTTTGTAGATTTGATAGAATGTTGGTTAATAATCTAAGAATAATGTTGAAATTTGTCAGTGTGGTTTAAAAGGTACATTTTAAAAGTTTAAAGGTAAAAGTTGAGAGGCTTATACTAGACAAAATTTAATTTCATATGTTAAATTTTACAACAAACATTTAATACCAAACATATAAATTCAAACACATGCTAATATTTTCCTGGTACATCTGATCTTACTTACACTTTCACAATTTTTCAAAATATAGGATGCAACATCTTACATGTGAAAAATGGTTGTCAGTCAATTTGTAAGATTGTACGTGTTCTTGTAAATACTTTAATGTAGTGTTTTTTCTTACACTGAACAGAGTTATATTCGAGATCTTTTTGGTTCTCTAATGGACAAACAAACATGGAAAGAGGAGAAAAGTTTGTCTAAACAAGAGTTGCGCTCAGCTCTGCTGCAGATGGCATGTGAACTGAATCAAGGCAGCTGCATTCAGAAAGCCAAAGCCATGTTCAAACAGTATGTTGACTCCAACGGGACCGTTCGGTACGTGAAGCACCCAAGAAACATTCATTCATGCTTTTCTTCATGTGTCGGATGACCTCTACTCCGTGATGTCCTTAAATGCCACACAGCACACCAGCACACACACTTACAGGACTATTACTGTAGCTAACGGGTGGCTAACTCTACGACTACCCTTCAGACACAGTAACTTTCTGTCAATGTGAAGCAAAGCCGAGCCGTAGCAGGAAGTGTCCTGTATGTTTGCATAATTATTCCTTCTCTTTGTATTTCTGAAGGATACCAGGTGATCTGCAGCAAGTTGTGTTCACTGTGGCTGCACAGTCAGATGAAGATTGGTTGAATCTGCACAGCAGTTATGCATATGCCACCTATGATACTGAGAAGCGGAAAAATGCTACAGGGCCTCGCTTCATCTCAGAATGTGCAACATATAGTCTGGTAAGTGTTTGCTTCGACCCAGGATCAGCTTATGTGAGCAATGTCTTGCTGTGTGAGCCACCAACAGTTATGATAACCATAACATTTTGGTCACTATAATCTTGATATGAAATTTTTAGGGATGTATCAATTCAGTTTTTTAATACATTTAATACAGTACCATCAGTTACCAGGCAGTACCAATGTGTTTCTTACATTAAATGTTTAAAATGTTAAGTTTTTCATTTTAAACTACCTATATGCATGAATAATTAGAATAGAAAGAATTAATGCTTATTATTAAGTCAACTTTTTCTTTTGAACCAATAAATGCAACACTGACTAACTTGCTTTTCATTGTTTAATAATGGCTGCTCCATCTAACCCACACATCTTGCTGTGAGCATTTAAGTGGCATCTTCATGTCACAGCATATTCCTGTGCTGAATGTTGCCTTTAGTAACTCTCTGTACTGAGAAAAAAGCCACTCACGCAAACATCCAGCTGCAGCATGTGTGCAGTGCAGCCCACGTCAGGTTTTGACGCCGCCATGTGACCGTTTTTTCTTAGTAAGTAGGTTGTTTCATGGCTCCTGAAATGGTGAACACAAAATGTGCAGATCACAGACATCCCGCCTTCCTGCTGCCCTCCAATCTTAAACAATATGGGAATCTACTATTCCTTCTCTCCTTTTCAGTGGACTGGCTGCTCACACACATCATCACCATAAAGCTTACAATTCTCCATAAAGATTATTTGAATTAGATATCTGATCAGATATCTGAGACAATAATTGTGTTTGGCCTGGTTCGGTCTTGAGGTTTCTTCCTTTAGATTATTTAAGGGAAAATAGTTAAGTTCTTTTTAATTGTGTAAGGTCTTGACTTTACTTTATAAAGTACCTTTGGATGATTTTATTGTGCAGTATAAATAAGTTTTAAATATAATTATATTTGTTTGAAAAATTATAAATACTCAACCGGACAATACAAAAATCACATTTTCAAAGTTTCTTTGATGGAGAAACTATGTTGTGGATTCACTGTTTCTAAACTGCCTGGCACCTTCTTCTACATTTTTGTCTTCTGAATAATTTCTTTATTATGTCCGTCTAGGATTCTAAACGCAGCTCTGAAGGGAGATCTCATCCCGACACAGGAGTTGCCGTTGATCATCAGGACTGTGTGCAATGGCTTTGCTGGCTACTTGTTTGCCTGGGATTTTATACAGCAGAACTGGGGAAGACTCATAGAGAAGTAAGTGTCACCCTTGTCACCTTCATGCAGGATTACTTTATATAAGGGGGCGCGGTGGCTCAGTTGGTAGAGTTTTAGACAATTTCTAGTTGTTTTGTTATTGTTAATATTTTTATTGTTGATGTTGGAAACATTAAAAGACAAACTGCTTCAGTGCTTTTGTGTTATTTGCTCTAGGTTCCCTGTGGGCTCCTTTCCCATCCAGTCAATCATCAAGTCTGCCACCTCTCAGTTCTCCACGCAGATGCACCTTAATCAAGTATGTTTTTAATGCATTATTTTTGTGTTTTTCTGCATTGTAAGTCAGTGTTTCTGCACCTCCGTGTGTGTTGGGGGGGTCTACTGGTTTCTGAATGCTTGTAGTGTGTTTCGTGTATTCTGTTATGTCTGATGTCAGTGTGCGTTTGATACGTTGTGTAGGTGCAGAGTTTTTTCTCCAGCCTGAAGGAGCATGGGTCTCAGATGAGGAGTGTGCAGGAAGCTTTGGAAACCATCAGGCTGAACAAGCAATGGATGGACAAGAACCTGCCTACACTGCAAAACTGGCCCTAATACAGGTGCTCCATCCAGTCTCTGCCCCGCTAACAGCCAACCGGGGTGTGTCATTAAGACAACAGCAATGTTTGCACTATCGTAGTAGGAATGTGTCTTTTGACTCCTGTTACCCAGGCCAGAGTAGTAATCAAAGCCAGAGACCATGCTCTGCCTGTGTGTATGAGGTGTTGGAATATCTGAGATTTAGTCCTCTCAGTTGTATTTGTTAGCTCAGGGTGGCTCTGATTGTGTGTCTGACAGGGAGTTGTCAGATGCAAACACACACTCCTCACTCACTATGCTGTTGACCAAACCTCTCCTCCGTAGCTTTCATATAGACCTCATGCCTGAGCAGACAATCATGCTTCACCCACTCTCCTTTCGCTGAGCCTGCTTTAAAAAAAACTTCACTGTATGAGCTGTTTAGTGGCCACAAGTCTATGTACTGTATGCAGAGTCAGTCAGTGCTGCACTCACTGTCAACTATTGAACTTATGTAGATGCAGCTGTCAGGGATTCCTCAACATTCAGAAGTCAAAATTCTGGTTACTTGAGACATTAGTATTAGAATTAAATTAACCTTGTATTGATGTATTACAGTATGAAATTCTGTAGAATTAGAAGTTGCCTGCGAAACTATTATTATCCGCACAACCTGAAGCATTTACTATTTTAGGCATGGTTTGTCTAAAAGATTGTCTGATTGATAATTCAAAATACCAAACTTGTGTTAGCATTAATTGAATGTACTGAAAAACCTTCTGGCTGTGTAGAATAACACAGCAGTGCATAAGTTAACCAAAACGTGTCTTATGGAGCAGGCAGTGCACACTGGAGCCGAATGATGATTTTCTTTCATTCTTCAGTTATAAGCTAAGTTTAGCTCTGACAAACAAGTTTTAGTACAATGGCTCTTTTTGTCCGCAGTGCAGTTACTGTACATGCTCATTATTTACCTCTGTGTGCTTGTAAAGTTGTAATTATAATGTAAATACTCGAAACCCTTTATCCATCTGTTCTCTGCGATTTTGTTTTTTTAACATCTTGACTTTTAATATTTTAAAATTAGCTTTTTGTTGTGTGTGTGAGTGTTTGTGTGGGTGTATATATAATGTAAAGAGGAAATGTGTACATAAACATGTATTCATAGAATTGATCAAGAGACTTGATCAAATACTTTTTACTGTATTTCCTTAATTGAAATCACAGCAAGGAGGTTCTTTGCTGATGAATGTTAGTGTTTAAGGGCTAATGTGCATATTGAAGATACAGAATATATAGAAGATTGTCTACTTTGGGCATGAGTTATCTGTCCAGTAAGCTGTTCGTCAGCCAAAATAAAATTACGGATGGTTTACGGAAGTTACTTCCATGTTAACCAGCTCTGTTGCTCCTGGAAATGAAAAGTAGCTTAGCTATTTATTGAGTGTTTTTATATGTCTCTGCAACTTATGCTTCAAGATGTTTTAAAACTAGAGTTGTACACTCATGCTAAGCTTTATTTAAAATGGTACATATTCACTCCATCATTGTCATGATGTTTAGAGTAACTGATCTTCAATAGATGGGTTGATTTTTCTTTGGAAATCCCTGTTACATCATCAAAAAACCTTTTGATGGATGTCTCCATGGTTTGCTCATTTATGAAAAAAAAAACGTGTTGTCAGAAATTTATTCAAGATTACAAGTGATAGTTGTATTCCGTCACAGGTAGTTGTGCCTCAGGCAAAACCTCAGTTATATAAGTATATTGCAGATTTACAGATATGGCCAACAGTATTGCCACTGACTAATTCGATGCATTCAAATATACTTTCACCAAATGTGTGATAATGTGCTTAACAGGCATTTAAACATGGTCTTTAAATACAAATGCATTCACTTTCTTAATAGTTGTGGCTCATTTTTATTTTTATTGTTGTAGAGTATTCTAAGTGTAGGTTGCTAGGGATAAGTTCAGTTAATCAGCTTTATTACACAATGGCAAACCTCCATATTTTAATTAGAAAAGAACGGGTCAATGTGAAGTCGGTTGCAATTAGTTTTGCAGAGACGAGCGTAACGGATGTTACTTTTACTGATCGGGTACAGTTTCTAGTCGAAGTTGTGAACTCAGTGGTGAGAGGATTGTTACTGAGTACCACATGTGGTAAACCTAATCAGATTGTCCTGCACTGGGATGAATTGCTGCGATGCTTTTGGAAACGTGTTGCTAATCATGTAAACAAAATATAAATAAAAGTTGTTTTCTGAATATGTTGGGTTGTGTTTTATGGGTGTAAAA
This sequence comes from Channa striata, assembly GCA_033026295.1. Taxonomy (NCBI): domain Eukaryota; kingdom Metazoa; phylum Chordata; class Actinopteri; order Anabantiformes; family Channidae; genus Channa; species Channa striata. The sequence continues at coordinate 7,416,974 of CM065178.1, forward strand.
AAAAAAAAGTAAATTTATTTTGTTAAAATACAACTTCTTAAACAGTGACAGTCCAAATCATTTTAAGCTTTATCCAAGTTTATTAAGTGACTTAACAGTGGTTTCTCAAAGACTTAAATATGTGAATACCAGTGAATTTGTTTCAAGTGATTGTAGTAAATGCACCTGAATCTGGAAATCCCAGTCACTGCTCAATCAGAAGCCTGGCCAACAACTGCAAAATATCAACATCAGGAGGAATTCGGCTGAAAATGTCTCGGAAATACACAAATTGGGCTAGATATTAATGAATATCTCTTAGTATGGTTAAACCATTTAAAAAGAATGAAATCCATCTCCCTAGCGCAGGCTCTCCTTAAAGACCTACTCCTCTGAAAGCCTCTACAAGATTCAGCAGTTGACACAAGACGTGTTGCTCGGGATCTTCACCACTCAAACGTTCATGGGATGGTGATAGAGCGAGAAAAGAAAATCTCTCTTTTGACAGAAAGTCATCGGAAACTGTATTCTTCTGTCTGATGAGACACGTGTAAGCCCATCACTGTCCAGCACAACATCTGTTAAATGTATTATTATAAATGTACTATGTATTAGATATGTTCCGCTGGATGTTAAGTTTGTCTGTATTTTGATACGTTTTTTTTTTTCATATTTTGGGGTAAATCTCTTAAAAAAAAAAAAAAAATTACATGCTTCCTCATCTTAATTTCCTCGGTCCCTCACAAACATGCAAGAGAGCCCCAAACAGAATGACCGTCTGAGCTTGTCAATTCCAACTATCATCATAACACAAAAACCCTAAATAAAAAGCCAATTCATTTTCTAAACTTGATTTTTGAATGACGGATCTTATCATCTGACATCTACAACTTTTGCCACACCTGAGAGCAATGAAATATATGTTAAATGTCTAGGTTGCCACCTTTTTAGCACCAATATCTCATCATTGAGGGGATGGTTCACATGCTTTTATATTTCATGTCTGTTATGCGATATTTCTCAAATGTACCACTAGAGGTCTTTCTAGCTCCTCTGAAAACCTGCACTCTGGCCTCCATTTGTGCTTTTGATGTTGGAGATTCTGTCCTCTTAAATGTTTCAGCGTGTGACTTCAAATGATTTACTGCTGCATGTGAGATATTTTGAGAATTGATCACTTTAAAATAGCTTGAAGCTATAGTCACAAACTGTTACTTTATGCAAATCCTGTAAAACTAAATAGTAGATTAGCTATAAAGGGGATTTTGTTTGTTAGACAACTACACTTTTTGTGTCTTTTAATTTACTGTGGCAAACGGTTGCCACTGAGTGTGTGTGTTCTGTGTGTTTTATAAAGCCTGTTTCTCTGTGTGATGAAGACTTGGCCGAGTGCCACACAGATGGAAGACATCATACGGGCTGAGTTTTCACCCTCATACTTTCTTCCTAGGCCAAACAGTCCAAGTGCACACACTTTAAAGACAAGTATTGATCCGTCCACCCGCTCATCTCAGCTGCCATGCTCATTGGCTGGAGTTAAACTCTAGACAAATCACCACATTTAGATTTCAGAGTCACCAATTTGTCTTGTTTTTGTCTTGTGTGTGAACTCCACACACAACGATCTGATCCAGCGACCCTCTAGCTAAAAAGTAATCAGTGCAGTTAATGACAGCAGACACCACAGGGGCCAAAACTATTGTTGTTCATATTACAAATGTGTTCATTTTGTTAGGATGAGGTATCACTGAACCGGGAGAGCACCATCATAAAACTCACACATTAACCTAGGGAGAAAGTATTTTCTCTGATAATCTTTACAATGTTCAGTTTCAGTATACACTTTATTTAAAACCATACAATTTTCATAAAATGATCGAAAGAATCATAACTTCTTGTAGAAGGGTAGAACTCTTGTCAGTTCAAACAAGATTAATCTTCATTAACACACAATTAAGTTTTGTTACAATAACCATCCCTTTTATTCCTATTAGGTCATATAAAATGAACAATTATTGTAACACAACTTATTTGTTTTGTTGTCTGAAGGAACATCCGGTGGTGCATCTGACAGCAGTATGTCGCAGTTTCTGATCCTGCAGCTGTTTTAGCCACAGCAGCAACACGGCTCCAAGGATGGAAAAGCCGTTTTCCAGGGCAGTCCGTGATGTTTCTCTGTGTTTTACTGAAATGTGCCGAGAGCTTCTGAATGGAGTTTAAGGACATTTGAGACTGACATTCAGGATGAATTTTTATTTTCTGACCATCTCTTTTTCCAATAGTACCAACATCAGGCCACGTTTTCGCCTCCTTCCTATTCAGCATCAGCTGTACTTTGGGTTTTGAGCGCATTAAGATGTTATGCTAAGGTACTAAATCACAAGATATACAGTTGTAGCTTCCTGCCATATTTACAGCACAGCGTGGCTGGAGACTCTTGGCATTGTTTCTGTTTTAAATACAACATGCTGGGCTATGAGAGAGAATTAAGGCCGCCGTAAAAAAAAAGATTTAAGTCCAGACTATTTTCTTAAGTCAGAATTCTAAACAAAAAGTCTGAACTCAGATGTTTTTTTACAGTGTGGCCGTTAGCACGGAAGAAAAAAAATTATATGTTTTTTTGTATAAGTTTAGTTGATGCTGCTAAATCTGAACAGTGATAAAATGTGTGCTGATGTCTCCATGGTTTGGCACTAGAGGGAATATCAGCTAAACTATGTCAAAGTTACAGAAACTCCAGCTTCAGGCATAACTTTCTAGATTATTCATCTCACTTGGCTGAATTATTGTAGAATATGTGGCGAATGTACAGATGTTTCTAGTATGTTCTCTCATACATAAGTACTCAAATATTTAGTAAATACTTAAGTACTTGTGCAGTGGAGAAAGAAATAGAACTGTCAGGCAGTGTGTTACAAGTGTACTAAAGTAAAGTCTTACATAACATTTGCTTTACATGGTTTTTTGTTATTGTATTAATTTATGGTGACATGGTAACAATGTCATTTCAAAGAGTTACATGTCTAAGTAAATTTTACAAGGTCAATGTTCCTTATTCAACAGGAATAAAAAGAAATACAAACACGCCTAAATTAGCCCACACTGCTAAACCTCTGGAATCCCTGGCCAGTTATTTAAAGTCACTTTACATATATAATACAGCAAACAATCTTTTAGAATTGATAAATACTGGCTAATAAATATACACAAGCTTCACACACATTCACCACATATCGTCACCTGTGTTTGTCGCCCGGCCAAAATACTGTGATGTTTTAGCTAGTAAAAAAATACTAAAACTGATCAAATAAGGGCACTGTGGCTGTCAAATTAATATAAGCCAATAAAAATATAATCTTTCAATTACGTCATATTAGAAAACAACAAACATAAATATAAAATATTCAGCAAGATAAAATTCCTTTTATAATAGAATAATTGTGTGTAGCACATGACGTAATACATTTTTTTTTATCAATTTGCAATAGTCTCTGAAATTTGTCTTTCTTTGGGGGATTTTTTTCATTTAAAATAAAATCCACGAGACAGTAAAGTGGTTAGGCCCCAGTCTTGTGTGTCTCAGATGAAACAGATACACAAAAGAGATTGAAAGAGCTTGTCTTTTAAATCTCAGTACTCAAGATTTAAAAAGTGAATCTCAGCACAAGTGCTATCAAGATTGTAGATGCAGCTTGTGTCTCACAAGTCACACAACCAGTCAATCACTGATTGCCCCATTTAGTCACAGATATTTCAGAAAGCTAAAAAACCATGTGAACTATGCAGTCCTGCTAAACACACGTCAGCTTGACACTATCAGCAGAGTTGTTTAAGGTCACGGTGATCTTCTTAGCAACTTCAGCTTTGTGTAAGTCAGATGGATTTGTGTGATCCATTCCTGATTCAGTGAGATAAAACTTTACGTAACATGTGATCAAGTGATATGAAAAGAATTGTGTGAAAAGCCTTTGAATAAGGAAATGTGAGTGTGCAAAAGGCCAAATGGAATTTATTGAAGGCTACAATACACATGTATCTAAACTGTTAGTGCTGCATGACACACTCATGAAGGACCGCAAATTCTTAAACTGCAGTCAGTAACAAGCTGCTGCATTTACAACATAAATTCATTTATATGCAGATGATATTCTCTTATACAGAACAAAACCATTACATGTTTCACAATATCCTTAACTTCTACAATCTGTTCTTTTAAAAAAATCTTTTTTATTTATTTCTTTTTTTCTTTTTTTAAATATATCCTCAATTTAATCAGAGCCGTTTGCATTGGTGGGGGCAGGCTTCAAAAGAAGTGTTAAGGTAAGTGAGTCTTAAAGTACGTCATGTTAGAGAAAGGTGATGTCCATTTTCATGAAGCCCAGCAGATTCAGGATTCCATGTGATGGTGTAACAGTCTGTACATCACAGTACGCTAACATACTCATAGGTTTGTCTTACATATAATTCAAATTAAAAACATTACAAAATTAGAATATACAGCAAAACAGCTGGAACTGTGAGATGATCATAGGCTGTTGTTAGCCCCACCGTTTGGACAGGGGCGACAGCTTGTGTCTTTTTCTTAACAGTGTGTGTGAATGTGATGAGGTTGTTCTCTTGAACGTTGTAAATATTCAAATATTGTAAATTGTAAATATTGTAAATATTTTGCCATGTTTAACGTTTAAGTGTCTTTTGGAGGCTGTTCATGCTTGGGTTATGTTGCCTGTGTAGTTATGTAATAAGTTGTTGATGGTATTTTGGTGCAGACAGCCTGGTACCGGGATGAATGAAAAAATGCTGATGCTGCGTTAACTTCCTGTCAATACATAAAGTTGTTAAGATCAGCTCCACCTTTACAGACAGTGATCCTTGAGTATATATATATCCATATAATCAGTATTGTTTAAAGTACATTGTTGCCGTTGGGGAGAACTTTTACTTTTATAGCTTAAGTAAATGTAGATAATCTGCACAATACTTTTACTGGACTAAATGTTTTGAAGTTGGAGAACATTTTTACTTTTATAGCTTAAGTAAATGTAGATAATCTGACCACAATACTTTTACTGGACTAAATGTTTTGAAGATCAATAAGGCCTGATAAGTGAAATCTCTTTTTCAGGGGAGGTCAAAGAAAGACAAGCTCAGGCTGGTTTTTAACCCTGTGTCCCAGCTGCAAGTTCACTTTTTTGACCTGTCCCAGCTGCAGTTTGACCTGGGACTGATGTTTAAGTAGATAATGATATTTATTAAATACTTCCACTGTGTTTCTGAACTGCTACCGGCTCAAAAAGCTTTTGAACGTATAGTTTAGGAGCAAAACTTGAGCATTTAAATCTAAACTTAGCCTGTCAACCGTGCTCACTAGATGACGACGTATTCCCTGGACCTTTGCTTTCACACTCTTGCTTCCCAGCAGCAAAGATAGTCACTGTCTACGGACAGATGGTGTCACCTATATTAGACAGATTTCACAAATTTTTGATTGTTAAACACACTTGATCAACACTGGCTCAACTTGCATGAAATCATCTTCATTTTAACTGTTTAATCTACTGAATTATTTTGGAGGTGCAGGGCAGGAACTGTGCAGAGAAGTGGTTCTTCAGACAACTGTTATAGATGCAAAAGGAATTTCCAAAAGTGTATTAAACGAAAATAAGTCACTAGCCTAAAATCTCTGAGGCATGTAGGTTATCACCAAATCAGAGACTCAGCCAGCCTTATCAGGCTGCATGTGAAAGGTGTCTTGTGACGTGATGAGAAAGAACTGACTGGTTGAGGGCTGTCAGCTTTACTTTGATTATTATATGATAGATGCAAGTGTAATGACACAACCAGCAACTTCACAGTGGGAAGTTGAATCACAGTCACGACATACACAAGTGTTTTGTGTCAGACTGTGTCACTTTGGACTAAATCACAAGGGTCAAGACTCCACGTGCACGTTGACTGCAGCGTCTCAAACTAATCACCAGGCAGGACACGTTGGTAGTATGAGAACATCTGTGTGTATTTCATAAAATCAGGGATTAAGATGTTTCAATGGTGTGTATAAAATATTTTCATATTATCGTAAAAAACTAACTCATGAGCACATAGTGGTTTTCAAAGTGGGATGTTTTTTATATTTTCTCATTTGGATTGCAGTGTTACATAACCCAAACTTTTCTAGAAGCCGCCACAGTTTTCTTCCTCAATCCAAGCATGCGAGATGAAGTATGAAGATATGTTTTAGTGATGATTACATAACCGTACCCATATCTAGCCAGAGGCTTTCCTGTCATTTGTTCCGACAAATGAATTAGAAAACTGCAAAGTCATCCATTTTTTAAAAGAACCAAATTTAGTGAGTTTAGTAGAACCAAAACAACAGTCACAAGTTGAACCGGCTGTTTCCACACACAGTGAATTTTGTCCTGCTCACATTTAGATTTGTCCATTTTTTCAGCCACTTTACTCTAATTAACTGTCTCCATAGAAATGTCCCAGGTTATATTGGAACGCACAGTTTCCAGGACCCGCAGCAGCAGGTTTATCGGTGCTGTCTGACCCACAGAGCAGATCACTAGTCCTGCCTTTGGTGTTCCAGCACATAACTGTGCAGTGGTTTGTCAGAGCAGAGGTCATGAGACGCGTCCATGAAATGCGAGACTCGGCCATTACACTGTCCATGGTGCCATAAAGGGGAATGTACATTAAATCAGCTACATTCAGATGGAATTCACCACAAAACAATATTTTTTTCCATGGTCAGTTAAGACATACTGTCTCTAATCTGTGTTTTCTGACCATCTAACAGCCAGTGTTAATATGTGTCAGATCTAATGACTCAAGGTAGTGTAGCAAGTTTTATTTAGTGTGGGGACACCACATTATTATAAAGGCTTGTCATTAGATCAAGAGCAGTGGTCATGAGACGCGTCCATAAAATCTTGGTCATTACACTGTCCATGGTGCCATAAAGGGGAAGGTACAGTAGATCAACTCCACTAATTTGTCTGTCTGCTGCAAGAGTCACTGAAAACGCCTGTTCTTTCCAACCTCCACGCCTTCAGGAGTCCGCTCTGTCAGGTGCTGGTTTTTCCAGCTGGTGAGGTCTTCCTCAGTGCTTTTAAATGATGGATCAAAATAAGGTTTTAGAAAAGAAGAATTCCTGCAGGTTAGATAAAGAATAATTCAAAGAATAGCTTGTAGAAGTTAAAGAACAGTGTGAAGCATCTACGACTGTATGATATTTATACATAAAGGATTATACCCGTAAGTGCCGCTGCTATAATGATTTAAATAGACCCAAACCACATGTTCCTTATGACTTATTCATGGCTTTGGTTTGGGTGTCTGTGGTACCGTCAGCCAATGATAGTGTCAGTGACCCAGGTTTCATTCGTTTTCTCTAAGTCTGGCAAGATTCACATTTCCTCAGAAAAACTAAGTAAAAAAAGTGAGGCCACTCAGAGGGGTTGTTAATGAACATTACCTGGGCAGCTCCACGCAGAACCCAGTCCAGCCGCTGCAGCAAGGTGAACTGTTCTAGAAGATGGATAAACAGAACCAAAGGAGTGCTGACATTTTCCCAGAGCAGTTTTTACTGTTAGCTCACTATTAGTCTTTTCAGGCTCACAGTTGTGCTCACAATTTCTTTTTTAACATAGTGGTGTTTTCCACTCACCAGCTGGAAAAACCAGCACCCGACAGAGCGGACTCCTGAAGGCCGACAGGTTGGTTGAAAAGAACAGCAGGCGTTTGCAGTGCCCCTCGATGCAGACAGACATATTAGAGGAGACCGGGGACAGTTGCAACACTTTTTGCAAATCTTTTAGTTTCTCAGAGACAGTTTATCCAAAAAAAAAAAAAAACATTTGAATACATTAAACTCACCACTCTGTTCTAATATTGCTGTATGTGACAACTTAGACTTGAATAGACAAGTCAAATGTTGCAACCGACCTCATACCTGGGGACGGTTGCAACATTGATTCAAATATAATAAAATCAGTCTTTCACATAATTTTGCATTTATTTTTAAATAATTAACAGACTGGGTCTTAGCAAATCTAAATTGACTGTATGGCTGTATAAACATAAAGAATAATAAAAAGGTGAACACATTTTCAAGTTGCAACCAGGAACAACCATAAACAATAAAGTGTATTTTTTAAATCAAATGATACACGTTAATGAACATCACCTGAACGATATGTTCTGTAAAACGCTTACTGAACTGCGTGTGGATAGGCTTTACAAGTAAGTCTTTATTTGAGGGTGTGATTGTGTGTGTCTGTATGTTTTGTCTGCGTGTGATGTAGCTGATGTGTGTCTGTCAGAGAGAGGAAAAGGAAGAAATTAGTCCAAATCAAACCTGCAGTTGTAGTACGTATGAATGGCTCCTGCATCAGTGCAGGCTCGCCTCTGATTTTATCTAATGACAAGTCTTTATAAGAATGTAGGACAGTTTCACACACATGTTGGAACTATCCCCACGCTAAATAAAACTTGCCACACTAGCTCGACACATACTAACATTGCTTGTTAGAAGGTCAGAAAACACAGATTAGAGACCGTATAAATGGTCTGTACTTATATAGCGCTTTTCTACCTGTTGGTACTCAAAGAGCTTTACACTGCCTCTTTCACACACACATTCATGCACCAATGGGGGAGCTGCTATGCAGCTGGCCAACACTCACCAGGAGCAACTAAGTGGGGTTCAGTGTCTTGCTCAAGGACACTTTGACATGTGACCAGAGGAGCCGGGGATCAAACCAACAACTGTAGGATTCATGGAGAACCACACCACCCACTGAACCACACTCGCCCCATAGTATGTCTTAACTGACCATGGAAGAAAATATCTTTTTTGTGGTGAATTGTGCTTTTTGATCTTAGAGAGGTCACGCAGGAGCCGCTTCTCTCTGGAAGGAGGCTGTCGTGAGTGGACCTCATTCCTGATTGGAGGAAAACACTTTGTTGCAACCATCCCCAGTCTCCCCTGTTGAATTAACCAAGCCGCCCCATCTGAATGTAGCTGATCTACTGTACATTCCCCTTTATGGCACCATGGACAGTGTAATGGCCGAGTCTCGCATTTCATGGACGCGTCTCATGACCTCTGCTCTGACAAACCACTGCACAGTTATGTGCTGGAACACCAAAGGCAGGACTAGTGATCTGCTCTGTGGGTCAGACAGCACCGATAAACCTGCTGCTGCGGGTCCTGGAAACTGTGCGTTCCAATATAACCTGGGTCATTTCTATGGAGACAGTTAATTAGAGTAAAGTGGCTGAAAAAATGGACAAATCTAAATGTGAGCAGGACAAAATTCACTGTGTGTGGAAACAGCCGGTTCAACTTGTGACTGTTGTGTTGGTTCTACTAAACTCACTAAATTTGGTTCTTTTAAAAAATGGATGACTTTGAAGTTTTCTAATTCATTTGTCGGAACAAATGACAGGAAAGCCTCTGGCTAGATATGGGTACGGTTATGTAATCATCACTAAAACATATCTTCATACTTCATCTCGCATGCTTGGATTGAGGAAGAAAACTGTGGCGGCTTCTAGAAAAGTTTGGGTTATGTAACACTGCAATCCAAATGAGAAAATATAAAAAACATCCCACTTTGAAAACCACTATGCTCTTATGACTTTGTTTTTATGATAATATGAAAAGATTTTATAAACACCATTGAAACATCTTAATCCCTGATTTTATGAAATTCAGACAGATGTTTCCATACTACCAACCTAGTTTGAGACGCTGCAGTCAACGTGCACGTGGAGTCTTGACCCTTGTGATTTAGTCAAAAGTGACGCAGTCTGTGACACAAAACACTTGTGTATGTCGTGACTGTGATTCAACTTACCAGTGTGAAGTTGCTGGTTGTGTCATTACACTTGCATCTATCATGTAATAATCAAAGTAAAGCTGAAAGCCCTCGACCAGTCAGTTTTTTCTCATCACGTCACAAGACACCTTTCACATGCAGCCTGATAAGGCTGGCTGAGTCTCTGATTTGTTGATAACCTACATGCCTCAGAGATTTTAGGCTAGTAACTTATTTTCGTTTAATACACTTTTGGAAATTCCTTTTGCATCTATAACAGTTGTCTGAAGAACCACTTTTCTGCACAGTTCCTGCCCTGCACCTCCAACATAATTCAGTAGATTAAAACAGTTAAAATGAAGATGATTTCATGCAAGTTGAGCCAGTGTTGATCAAGTGTGTTTAACAATCAAAAATTTGTGAAATCTGTCTAATATACAGTGACACCATCTGTCCGTAGACAGTGACTATCTTTGCTGCTGGGAAGCAAGAGTGTGAAAGCAAAGGTCCAGGGAATACGTCGTCATCTAGTGAGCACGGTTGACAGGCTAAGTTTAGATTTAAATGCTCAAGTTTTGCTCCTAAACTATACGTTCAAAAGCTTTTTGAGCCGGTAGCAGTTCAGAAACACAGTGGAAGTATTTAATAAATATCATTATCTACTTAAACATCAGTCCCGTCAGGTCAAACTGCAGCTGGGACACAGGGTTAAAAAAGTGAGCTTGTCTTTCTTCCTCCCCTGCTGATTTCACTGTGGCCTCCTTGAATAAGGCCTCACCAGCCTGGCAGCTTCTCGGGGTCTAACTGTACATTTGACCAGGACCTTCCTGAAAAAGAGAGGATGCCTCTCAGTGAATCTGCATTATCAGCCCATTATTGATCTGTGGACAAAAGCAGTAATAGTATGTAAACAGAACGTAATATAATAACTATGATACATCCATCATACTATGCACAGTATATTACACCAAGCAGCCACAACATTAATACTGTTGGTCTTTTTAATGTCATGGAGGTCAAGGGTCAGCATGGCCACTCTGAGCAGTCTGCAGCTGCACGTCTCCACACGCAGCAAAGCGTGAAGTACATAAGCTCAAGTAAAGTGTCTAAAAAATGTGTCTACTACAAGTCCAACTTCAAAACATTTAGTCCAGTAAAAGTATTGTGCAGATTATCTACATTTACTTAAGCTATAAAAGTAAAAGTTCTCCACAACGGCAACAATGTACTTTAAACAATACTGATTATATGGATATATATATACTCAAGGATCACTGTCTGTAAAGGTGGAGCTGATCTTAACAACTTTATGTATTGACAGGAAGTTAACGCAGCATCAGCATTTTTTCATTCATCCTGGTACCAGGCTGTCTGCACCAAAATACCATCAACAACTTATTACATAACTACACAGGCAACATAACCCAAGCATGAACATAGTGTAGGAATGTCTTTTGCATAAACGATGATTTAAGCCGTTTATATCCAGGCTTGAACAGCCTCCAAAAGACACTTAAACGTTAAACATGGCAAAATATTTACAATATTTACAATTTACAATATTTGAATATTTACAACGTTCAAGAGAACAACCTCATCACATTCACACACACTGTTAACACCCTGTCCAAACGGTGGGGCTGACAACAGCCTATGATCATCTCACAGTTCCAGCTGTTTTGCTGTATATTCTAGTTTTGTAATGTAATTAATTTGAATTATATGTAAGCCAAACCTATGAGTATGTTAGCGTAATGTGATGTACAGTCTGTTACACCATCACATGGAATCCTGAATCTGCTGGGCTTCATGAAAGTGGACAACACCTTTCTCCAACATGACGTACTTTAAGACTCACTTACCTTAACACTTCTTTTGAAGCCTGCCCCCACCAATGCAAACGGCTCTGACGTATGTTTCAGTCACAGGCCGCTGTGGTTGGATTCATGATTTCATCTGTCTGCAACAGCCCGACAACACATTTACAGTGTTCTTGCAGATACGGAGCCATGTAACCCAGACTTATTTCTGAATATTATTTGCTCATATTGAGGTACTGAGGGTGTCCCTGCTGCCCTGCAAGGCAACAGAGGAGAGCAGGGACCAGCAATTTGTCCAAGCACTTCCACTCTCTGTTTATTAGTGAGGTCACAGCGGGTAGTGGGGTCGTACCGGAGTGTGTCATAAGAGGAGGTGGTTCTAAAGTTCTGCCCACCCGGTTTATAATGGATGAGGTGAGAACAGAATCATCACCCTGCTGACAGTTTCTACTCAAAAACTCAAAAATTATATCCTTGTAGCGTAGAATTAATGGCAGACCTGCAGTATTGGATTGCGTTAGACTGTGCAGTTATATCATAAATTCGAAATGAAATAAAGAATACAATACGAGTATAAAACTCAACCAGTAAAACTATTTTATCATGTTTTAAACTTATGACTCTAAAATATACACATGGTGAAAAAATATTTACAGATTCACTTATTTATGTTGTTCACACATTTAAGTGCTAATACAAAACATAAACCCCCCCTAGCCCCCATCTCTCTGTCTCGCTCACTAATTCTCTCTCTCTGTCTTTGCAAAATGTAATATTAAACATAATCAGAAAATGTGGCCTCGGCTGCGTCTGATCTGGTTTGTGTTTCTTCGGTGCCCTGTTGTCCTACCACAGGTGCATGATCTTCAAAGTGTGTTTCATCATTTTTTTGCTCTGATGTCTCGCTTGCCACTCTCCCTTCTTCTAATCTTTCAAGCTGAAGTCTCAGTTCTTCTTTTTCATTTTTTATAACTTCATCTTCCATGGCTTTCTGCTGCTGCTCCCTCTCTTTCCTCTCATTCTCGGCTTTCTCGTTTTTCTCCTGTTTCTTCAGCTTCCAGAAGAAACGCAGGTTTTTCTCAGGATAGGTGACCTTGGCCAGTGGCAACTTGAAGATCTTATTGGTCCCTGTTGTTAAGAGGAGGAAAGTGAGGGCAGAGAGACAGAAAGGCCAGGTGCAGGCCGGCAGACCAAACTGCAGAAGGAAAAGAGAACATGTTTCAGTGCGTGACTTCTATTTATTAAAAGCCGATGTAAATAGCAGTGAGGGAAAAATGTGTACTTACCCTGGACATAATATTAGCAATGGCTGAGCCGAGGTATGCACAAAAAAAAGCTGAAGGGAAGAGGAGAAACACAGTGAGATAACTGTTGATGTGGCTGCTCCGGTAAGTGTGATCATAGAATAGAAATAAGGGGTCACTCTTTGCCAGTCTTGGCATCGGTGTCAACTCACCACATGTGATGGCGAGCAGATGCACCTGCCAGGTGAGGCCATAAAACATTCCACCTATGGCGATGCAGGCTAACACACAGTTATATCCCCAGAGGCCAAAGTAAATGTCTCCGAAAGGGGCTGCCAGAGCCAGACCTGCACCACAAGCACAAACGTTAAGTGCTGATTAACCTGCTTATTTGACACATGCAATTGTTGTTTTTGGAGGCATCTGGAGCTGCAGCATGTGATTGTGACTTAAAAATACCATGTAGTAAATGGGAATCAAGTCCGTGATGTGCTGGTTATTGATGTTTTACAGATGGTGGGCCTCTCACCTGAAACCATTCCAACTGCTGATCCGAGGACAGCGTGAGCGCATGTGATGGGGGAGGAGATAAGGAGAGAGATGATGAAGATTCCTCCTGTCCAAGGGTTGTCGCAGCCATAGACCTGGCCTATTCCCACTGGAATTGACCTAAACAGCTACAGAAGTGCACACAGGAAGTCCAGACATGATTATAGTCACACAACAAAGCACGATTTTCACTTGCACTAAATGACTGCTGGCTTGGTGATTGACGGGCATCTCTTTGACTCTTCTCTTTGCTAATTAGTTATGCAGGTAATAAAATAATTATCATAAGCAACAACCTTTTAGCTCGAATTGCTGAAAAAAATCTGGGCTGGGATTGTATTGATGTGCACAAAATGTTACAGGGTGTGTAGAAGATCAACTGTGACCTGTCACTGACCTTTGGTACATCAATCGTAGCCCAGGTGATGTTCGGCGTTGATGACTGAGGCTGAATGAGGACTTGAGGAAAGTAGTTGTTGAAATGGCCGGTGGCAACCATGTGCAGACAAACAAGGATGTTGAAGGGCAGCGTGAAAACTGGCAGATCCCAGCGGCTGTTAATAGATGCCAGGGCGCTGGACACAATTGGGCTGAAACACAATGAGAGAAGCAATTAGTTCATTTAAAGCTGCAGTGTGCAACATTTCCCTTTATTTGTTTAGTAGAGAACGTAACACAGAATGTGAAGAGTTGCTGCCAAAGCCTCTCATGACGAACTTACAGAAAAACTATGTCAGTGGTACAAAGCCTGTCTGAGGCAAAGCCTCACCATTTCAACCAGTCACAGAAGATCAAAACCCACGTATCACCTGCTGACATGCCGGAGAAGATTGACTTCAAGTCTCATGGGACAGTTAGCTGGATGTGTCCTTTTTATAGTTCAAGCTCTACATTAGCACAATTTTATATATTTACACCTGCCGGCACCAGAGATGCCAGCAGGCTGCCTGACTGTTTCCACATAACCAACATCATTAAATAACTGATGTATACTTCAGATCACTGAGATCAGGGTAATGAGAGTCTAACTGATATGAGACCAGGGAGGAGTCTAATGTGTCATATTTAGGTTCATCTACGTCTTACATCGACCTTTGGTGTCTGTTTTCTGCTCACCACATCATGGACATGAAGATGTTGGGTAGCAGAAGCCACCAGTACCAGTCCCCTGCGTTGGAGAACACAGCCATCAGCAGACCCACCAGGATGCCATTGTATCCATACAACCCAGCTGCTATTGCACCCCTGAGTGAAAGTAATTCAGGAAAGAATTTACATCATTTTTCCCTAATCAATCATTTCAAGGGGGGGGGGGGTTGTCCACTTGTGTTTGCATATTTTACGTCAACTTTCACATCAGCTCGCTTCTCAATTACAGATTATAGAGCAGAACACTTTTTTGTGTAACATCAAATTTTGATTTGATTTCTTATGAACTGAAAGTTCACACCTGTTCTGTTGCAGAATGAGGGCAGAAATGGTGGCAAAGAGCGTCCCCACAAAGCCATTCAGAGCCCACCAGTAGTTCTGCAGGATGAGGCCGGAAAAAATGATGAGGCCACTCAGAGGGTTGTTGACGAACATTACCTGGGCAGCTCCGCGCAGAACCCAGTCCAGCAGCTGCAGCAAGATGAACTGTTCTAGAAGATGGATAAACAGAACCGAAGGAGTGCTGACACTTTCCCAGAGCTGTTGAAGGGACTTTGCCTTTCTCCGAGGTCACTACTAGTCTTTTCAGGCCTCCAGGGACAAGATAAAATTACCTCAAAAATACACCTTTCTTTGACTTTGTGAGGGAATGTAAATCTTGTGAGACTGAGAGAGAACGAATGGAGCCTGGGACACTGACACTATCGGTGGCTGACGGTACCACAGACACTTAAACCAAAGCCACGAATAAGGAACATGTTCTATTTAATTCTTCATGGCAGCGGCACTTACAGGTATAATCCTTTATGCATGAGTATAACTTCCAATTAACTTACTTTCCATCCATTTTCCAAACACCTCCATGTCTCCAGAGAAGTAGGAGACTCCGTTGAGGAAGCAGGTCCAGGCCCTGTGCAGTGTTGTGTGTCCTGCAGACTGCACAGGGTCCTTCACCTTTGTGTCTGCCTGGGAGCTGCCATGCTCAGACGGCAGATCACGGTGCGCCATCAGTGGCTGGAGTTCCTGAAGAAATGAATTCTAAAAATCAATTTTGAATTATAAAGTTACACACGCTAGGAATTGTTAGCACTGACTTACAGTAAACGTGGTGGCAGCAGAGTTGGTGGGCAGTGCAGGAGAAGTGATATTCGTTTGAATATCCTGACAAGAGAGAAAAGGGTATCATTCCAGTAAAGTCATTTCCTACATTTTATGAGTAATATAAACATATATTTCTATTGAGTACATTTTTTTATGAAATGTATTTGCCTCATTGATTGTATCTTCATTTTATCAAACCTGTTTAAAAAATGTGAAATGTTTTGTAATAGATTGTTGGTTTGTTTTTACTGTGATTGTGGGTTTCTTACACAGCAGATTAAAATAAGTATTACTAAATTACAATATTTTTTATTATTATTAGATTTTTTTATATAAAATATTGTAATGTTACTATAGTCTGTGATTTGTTCACTTTCAGAGTAATCAGGATGTAATCTTAAAACTAGCACACACACATCATCTAAAGTTGGATTGTGTCTTAGCAGCTGTCCGTCCTACCTTTGTGCAGTGTGATGCAGGCACATGTCCAAGAGCCACAAGCTGCATGAGCTGCCAGCTTCTCGCCCGCTGCTCTTCAGACGCTTCACCTGACGACTTTTATAGCAACAGATTTCAGACAAAACTCCACCTATCATCTCCTCCACCTCTTTGCTTCCTCTAATCATCCACTCAGCACTGATAATCTTTGCCATGCCCCAGACTCTCTACTCATGCTCCTTCCGTCTTTTGCCCAACAAATGGGGTTAGGCTGAGGTCGGGTAGGGTCACGCTTTTCTCATATCTGTCAAACTCTCTGTCAGACTCCAGAAGCTGATCTGCACTTACTGTTGGCAGTCTAATACGTCAGAGGCCCTGTGCACAGTGACACTGTCCCTCCCAAACCGCAGGGGCAACTGGCTTGTCCGGAAACACTTGTTATTGTTGAGCGAGTAACTACAACAGAAAAACTCCACGGATTTTAAAAAATATGTCTGTTCACAGGTGAGTGGGAGCTTCTGGAATTCTTGAATTCTAGTGTAAAAATATCATATATTTGTGGCAGAGTTAATATTGGGAGTTATGTAAAACAATACATGAATTTGCAGTGACACTGATACTTGGTTCATACTAAATTGACTGAGCACATCACGGCTCTCAACAGTTAAGGGCCAGCAATAATCATGCTGTTGTCTGACATGTTTTGTATGAGTCACTTACTTAAAAGCACATGAGAAAACAGGAAAATGCAGTGTATCTAAGGAATGACACCTGCAACAGCACTTCCTTGACTGGTGTGATGCATCGTCATAAGAAGACTAAAGTTTCTTCACATTTTTCAAAAGAATAAGCAACGAAATGAAAGTTTAAAAGTTAAAAAATGGGAAATCATTTAGTATGTCCTTAATAGTGGAACCAGACTACTTGCAAATTTAAATGTTACAATATTATAACAATTAGAAATATTTTCATCCACCATGAGAATCTAGAGGATTGCATGAAACATTATGGTATTTCAAATTTTTGTGAAAGAACAGTTGTTTTTTTTAGTTTTTTTTAGACTAAACGTTTGTAAACGGAGATGTCGCTTCAATTAAACTGCTGTCGACTCCTCGACATTAAAACTAGACACTACATTTCTGTGAGAGTTCACAAGATAAAAAATGCTTGAAATCCCCAGTTTAGTTTAACATTCCAAAATGTAGAAGAATATAAATCACCATAAAATGTAAATCCTGAAATAAGCTGACTTTAAAGCCTAACTAAGTAGTCATGCAAATGCACTTTGGTCAAGCAATAAATTTATAACCATTTTTGGACATGACAAATGAACAAAAAATAATATGGTGAATCACAAACATACAGAAATGTGTGTTGATGTGGCACAATTTCAAACTAGACACTTTTCCTTTAAAAAAAGGACAAATCACATAATTTGTTGAGCTAACTCATATTGTGGTTTCTATTACTTCCTCACTGTAAATGCTGTTTCTCAAAAAGTACGTTTCTCCTCAAAGTTCTAATATCCAAACTTAAAAATACGGATGGACACAAAACACTGTTTAACAGTTTTTGTGGCAGCTCTGCAACTGAATGTTATCGCCTTATCCAACAGCGGATTTAATCTCTCACTTCATTTACCTCCAAATATAAGCTGAACTGCAGATCACCTGCTTGTCAGGTCACATTCACTTTGTTTTCCTGCATCTCTCTGCTCAGCAGTTGGACAATGTTATAATGTTCATAGATTCACAGCTTGTCAAATGATTGTGATGGTGTGATATAGTTTAATATAGGTTTACAACAAATATGGACATAAAAATTGCTTCAAATTAAAGCCATTTTTATTGTTTTTCTAAATCTCTGTTTGATGTGACATTGAAAAGATGCACAAGGAGTTGGGAAATTTTGACCTGAGCACCAGCCCCTCAAAGCATCAGAAGCATAAAGAGAAATAGGTGAATACTGACATCTGCTGGAAAGAAAAACACCTGCATGAGTCGTGTCCCTCATCCTCTGACCTGTATGTCTCATACTGGAAAAAAAAAACACCTCCGGCCTGGATGCTTGTGTCTTTAAGAAGTTCCTTCGCAAAGAGTGTTTTTTTTCTTTTGCATAATAGACGTAAAATTAAATTAAACAAATCAAACCAAGCTTCAAGAACAGACGTTTTTGCCCATATGTCTCCAAAAAGCAGATCTGACAAGATTAGAAGAGGCAGCCAACCCACCCTCATGCACACACAAAGTAAAGGGCTACTAAGTATACGCCAATGCATGTGTTTGTTTCCCTCTCTCTCATCTTTTGTGTGTGTGTGTGTGTGTGTGTGTGTGTGTGTGTGTGTGACAGGGTGTTGGGTGGTGAGGGGGCTCTCCAGCGTCTGCCAGAGTCTATGGAACCTGATACTTCATGACTCTCCATCACAAGAATGTAAGTTTCCTTCTCTCCGAGCATCTGGCCTGACGCCCGGCCACATCTCCATCTGCGTGTATGTGTGTGTGTGTGTGTGTGTGTGTGTGTGTGTTACTTGTTACTATTTGCTCCTTTTTCAGAATGAGCAGCCTCTTTCAGTACTGGGAGAATTTTTTTATGATCAATGTTTGATTTGTTTTCTCAGTATTTTGCTAATGTGCTGTCGCTTTCTTTTGCAACTTTCTGTTTGGAAACATTTGCACTTCCAGGAATTCAGAAACAGCTAAAGAAATAGTTATAAAAACATTTTTTCCCATATACTGTCTAAACATTTGGTGATTCAGATAAGCTAGTAATCTCATAAAGACTACATTGACATTGTTATGTTGATCTGGTTCATGTTGCTTTAGTGGCATAGAAGTGTATGTCCGGCCAGCACATAACCATTGCTGGGTGTCGTGGAATCTGAGGTGCAACAGCTTTCAAACTAATATTGATCTGCAGAGTTTGAGGAAGAGCATATTCTGTAAAATAACAGTTGTTTATTGTTCCAGTTAAAAAAATTATCAAGGTATGAAATTGCACCTAAGGGTTCAAATAACTTTGCAAACAACACAAAAAAATGAAATTATACCGATTACAACCTTTTTCCTTCCTTCTGTAATGAAAACCCAAATATTAAAATACATATAACAAACCAATGATGTCCTTATATAAATATAACTGTGTGTGCGTGTGTGTGTGTGCTCACAAAAAGAGTTTTTCTGCACTATTTGCATGCTTTGCAAGGTGTTGCAAGACATTGGCCCCAGGCATTCACAAAACGTTCACCTTTTTTTTCTACTCACCCTTCTGATAAACTCTAGCTGAGATTTTTTTTTCTTTGCCAATCTCCCAAGAAGTTTTAACTGGGGAAGAACCTGGACAACCTGTCATTCTCGATATGGGGCGACTGTGGCTCAGTAGGTCGAGCAGTTTTCCACTGACCCAGGATTGTTGGTTTGAGTCCCAGCGCCTCCTGTCACATGCCTTGAGATGGACACTGAACCCCGACTTAGTTGCTCCCAGTGGCTGCAGGCCAGCTGCAGCTCCCACATGTGTTTGTGTGTGTGAATGGGTGAATGAGAAGCGGTGGAAAAAAACTGCTCCAGGTACCAATAAGGGAGAAAAACACTGTATAAGTTTGTCTGTGAAGTTTCTCTCATCTCAGCTGCTGAAGGTTGTAACTCCCTCAAAGTTCTTTTTTGCACTTTGTCATATACCTGTGCCACATTCTTTCTTTATTGTTTCAAAATGCATTTAATTGTAACACACGATATTCAGTGACTTGGGATTTTTGTGTTCATCCCTTGACCTCTGCTTTTCAATAACCTTTTTGCAGAGTTTGTATGAAGATACTTATACACCCGTACTTTAACTTTCCAGATACACGTGTATTTAGAGCATTCCACAGTCAACGGATACACATTCACCACACTCATGGAATCTCTAACTCCAACTGTGTCACTTCTAAAGCCACTTTTTTGCACTAGCGTCGTTACTTTTGCCAACACTGATTTTCTGCATCATATTCAAATTAAATTATGTTATTTTGTAGACATCTGTTTTCCTTTGACATAAAAAAGTCTCTTTCTGTGAATCAGTGATAAAAAGTTTCCATCTGCAATAGGAATATTTTTAGAATGTTCAGAACTTGTTTTATTGTGTCCTGCAAACAACGGTAAAGTCAACAAAGCTTCTTTAGTCAAACGAGGAATTTACCTGCAGCTGAAAGCCTCACTTACCAGACACCGCTGATGCCATATAAAGCAGATAAATTGTTTTCAGACATTGAGGCTTGTTACCGAAGTATGCAGAGCTGTTGGAATTAAACTAAATTCACTTTTTCTCAGCTGTGATGTTTCACACAACAATCTAACCTATTTAGAAAATGTGGTTTTGTATATTTTCTATTCCATTTTCATAAGTTATGGATAGGAAGTGCGAATAGGGAGAGAAAATCCCCCTTTGGCATCCACACTTTAAAAACACTGTCTCACTTGCTTATTCTGAGTGAAGTTCTGGATTCTCTTCTTTAACATTTAATAAACCACACTTCCCAGAATCCCACATAATATACAGCAGTTTGTGTGTGTCTGTGTGTGTGTGTGTGTGTGCGCGTGTGTGTGTGTGGGGGTGGGAGAGAGAGAGAGACTAACAGAGTGAGAGAGAGCAGGTATGAAATACAGACAAAGGCTCACTTGTTCACAGTGGTGCTTTATCCTCATTACACTCCTCATTTGTTTACACTGTTAACTCTCACTTCCTCCATCCTTCACTGCCTCTCTCTCTTTCTCGGGTGACACATTTATTCAGCGCAGGGTCTGTAATCAGTGTTTACACTCTTGCAGCCCTTCGCTCACGGAGCTCAAACACGTTACTGTATATTGATCCATACACCATGTTGGCAGGACGTAGACACCTCTACAAACATTACACAGCTGAAGCGAAAACCCGGGGTGCTAAGCAAGATGAGGATAAATTGACACAGAGGAAGTGAAAGCAGCTTGGATGAAAGAAGGGATTGGAGATGATTAAGGGGAGGCAATATGTTTGATAGTGATGAATTCCATAAGTTGGTGCAAGAACGATGGAGGTGGGTGAACTGGGAAGCTAACTCTTGGTTCGCAAAAAAGACAGGCGGGCAGAATTAAAATCAGACGGAGAAAAAAGGAGCAGGAGGGAAAGAATGAAGAGAACGAGAAAGAGAGAGAGAGAAAGAGAGGAGGGGGAGGAGGAAGGAAAAGAGAGAGAGCAAAGACAGAAAGTAATTGGTTCTATGATGGCTTCCAGCTGCATGGCACTCAGCCAAACCAACTCTTCATCACGACAAGCACTCACACACACACACACACGCATGCATGCACAAACACTTCAAATCAGTAGTGCGCCATAAACATAAGATCTTGGTAGTTTCTGACAATGTATGTTACACGCTCAGCTGCCCAGTCTGAAGAATGCACATTGTGATTGTAACAATCAAACACATATAAGTTAAATATAAATGTGTGATTGTCTATAGTTGGAGCAGCATTTAGCTGTAAAAAAAATTGGTTTTCTTTCTTTTTTAAGAAGCACCTCTGCTGCAGAGACACTGTGAAGCATTACTACCACTAGAGCAGAGTAGAGTGTGCGCTCAGCGTTTCACAGTGAAGCGATTTGCTCGGTGACTCTGTTCTGTACGAGCAGCTCAGTCTGTCATAGTCCCATAAACAAAAGATAGCAGACTGCAATCTGTTCGAGCAGACAAAAATCAAGACTCGTCAGGTATTTTCTACGAGGGTTCCTGTACGAACAGTGGAGCTGGATACGCAGCTGAAAGCCCCAACTCTCTGCGACAAAGATTCACTAACAACTGATTTAAGCACATATGGGCATATGTGAATGTCGGAGACATAATGTGACATCTGTTTGAGAGACAGTAAATTAGCAAGTTTCCCTGCGAGCAAAGCAAAGTGTCACTCAAAACAAATTGCTCGCGCACAGTCGATCTCACTCATAAAGAGCGCACAGCACAACATAACCACACAGTCATCACACAAGCTATCATAAACATTAAATAGGGTAAACATGATAAATAACTCAGGGCTGTGTAGCAGAAGAGAACAACAGATTAACACCCGTGTTAACCACTTACAAACACTGTCAACAAACAAACGATCAATTAAAATGAATTATGATCATGAAAAACATCAAAAAGTAGGTGAAAAGCTTTTTTTTTTTATCATGGGCAAATTTACAAATCACAGACGGGATGTTAAATGAGCTATCGGGCAGGCAGATAAATGGCCTGCCAAAAAGAAAACCAATATTAAATCACTGCATATTGTATGAATCCGAACATCATAGCCGTGGACAGTTCCCATTAGGTCTCACAGGACCGGAGTTTGGCGTTTTCGATGAAAGGACTATTTTCTCCTTTGTGAGAGGTTTCAAAATGCAAATTCCCCTCCACAGATGTTCCTGTAAATGACCTCTAAAACAGAAGGCGTTAAATAAGGCTTTTTGGTTTCGTTTTTATGCGCGTGGCCGAGGCTTGGCTGAAATATTTATAGAGACGGAAATGGGGAAGTGAATCTGTCGGCCACTTAAACAGCTCATTGTCAGCTCTAATATCTATCGCTGAAGAGAATCCCTCTAATTGATATGCAGCTAACACGTTGTCTTACACAGTAGGTTAGTCATGGGCCGCTCAGTAATACTGTAACTCCTAAAACAAGGCTTCAGATGGCTAATCCATGTCTTGAGTCAGTAAAGCCGTCTGCTGCTTGACATTCTCACAGCTTCTTGCTCTCTGTTCCTGCAGCTCTAGTTGCCTGGAGGCTTTAAACACTAATTCAAAACACTGGCAGCTCCGATATTTTAATTCCTTTTTGAAAACTGACTTTCCCCTTTATGGCTCATTCTCATCTGTTTTTTATGTGACCGTGACCAGGAGAATAATGATGTTAGAGTCCAAGTAAAGACAAGAGCACTGTTTGGATCAGATAGCGCTTGATGAAGGCTGGAAAGAGCAAGTATCCAGTATGTATCTTTGTGGCATGCCAAAATTTTCTCTCTCCTTCTCCCTCGCTTGCATTAATAAACGTCCGTGCCTCTGCTCTCAGACAGATGGTAGAGGCATTAGGACGGGGATCTTCAGAAACGAGAGAAGTAAAAATCTCTGACATTTCAATACAGCCTTTAGTCCAAGCTTCCACAAGTGCTTCCAAATCCATTCGAGCTAATCTAGACCCCTCTTCACACAGCTTATCCTTCTCAAGCCTCTTCCTCTTTAAGTCCCCAGGATCATTGCGAGTCAAATTTATCTCAAACAATTTACAGTGTGTAGAACGCGGCCACAACATAAAGACCATCGTGTAATGACATTTAAGCGCTCCGACACTGACTGGATGTGAGCGTATCCATTTCTCATGGTGTTTATGCTCTCAGCAGGAGACAGGCCAAATCCCAGGCTATGGCACGGTAAATGAATATTGCCCAAGTAGACTGTGGTCTCCGCCGCGCGCAGCTATATGAGCAGTTATCATAATCACACAAGAGAGCCTTATTATGCATGGTAGTAAATGACTAATCTTAATGAGACCCACATTTAACCTTCTAATGGCTCTTTATTAGAGTAACGAGCTATGCCCCAGTGTGTGTGTGTGTGTGTGTGTGTGTCAGAGAGAGGAAATGTGTGCGTGTGTGTGCAGACTGTATGTGAGCGCAGCAGTGAAACACTAATTAAGCTGTCGGATGGTGCAGCAGATTAGGCAGGCCCCCTGCAGAGCCTTCGGCCCGGTAGGAAAACAGGCTTCATCCCTCAGCCAGCCAACCCAAATACATCTCAGCCCAACTGTACCCAGGGCCCAGCAGCAACACCAGTGCTCACTACACCCAAATATCTTCAGTCCGCCGAGGCTGGATCGGGTAGCCTGCCAACAGCCCAGACTGCTGGGTGACTCTTTTAGCTCAAGCTGAAGGGAACTATTTTCCCCTTTGCTTTCAGTAGAATCTGTATTTACACATATACATTTACCTATATGCATTGAGCACAAATGCAAGCATGGATGCACATGCACAAATATAGTATTTGCATGACATTAACACAAACTGGTGTCAGAGATAACTTTGAGCAAAGGGGGAAAGCAAAGAGGGTATTGAACGTTTTGCAGAGAGCATGTCATGGTTTGAAAAAACCGCAACATTATATACTTTAGTGTGTGTGCGCATGGCTGTGTTTAAACATGTACTTACTCCACCACAAAAGGAAGGAAACTCTAGCCAGGGCTTCGCACAAGCAACAGTTGAAACTAATGCAAGATGCACGATAGAGCAAATGTTAAAATAACTAGTCTACGGTTGTTATTGTGTCTTCATTCTCTGTATTTAAAGCCCCCCCTCCGACACAGACACAGACAAACACCCACATAAACACCCAGCCTCATATCGTTTTTTTGATCTGTCTCTATTATAACATTCATATCATCACTGTGCGTGTGTATCCTATAATAATTCCGATGCATCTGCTCTCAGTTTACATAAAGTAATGAGGTAAGTTGTGTTCTTTTCCTTCCCTTTTTGTCCCACTCAGCACTGAAATGCGTTATGGGTCTCTGCTGGATTTGTGGGTTTTTCAGGGTGGCCACAGATTCTCATCTGGGTTTTTCTCACAGTTCATACAGTACCAAACACAATATCCTGTCCAAAGGGGGCATAACGGGAACATTATTACCACAACTCACCAAACAGTGTGTAAACCTACGAGAAACCACAAAAGATCATTTTCACCTTGTGAACCTCCACATTTATAGTTGGATCATGGCTACTTCAGCTAAAAGCCTTCCCCAGCTGTCTGCGTGTACCTGCGTGTGACTGCAGCTCATCCTGAAGGATCCAAGGCCGCTTTCCCGGGCTCTTAAAATGGCCACCTGAAGGCACGGAGGAACAGGGTTCTTTTATTAATACTACACCTTTGATTAATCTGAGCAAATCTGTTCCCCATCCAACGGCTGACAGCTCTGGGACTGATGCAGGGACCCTAATACACACACACACACACACACACACACACACACACACACAAACACTGTCAGTGAGTGTTGACACAGTCCAGATGTTGGCAGCTCTGTTCCAAATGAAAGCAGGGCAGCCAGCCAACAACCTGAACCACTCTTCCCATTAAATGATATGTTTACAATAATACTGTTCTGAGAATCAGGAGACACACGCACATGTGTACATGCGTGCGCACAGACGAACACACACACACATTCGCGCACTGCACACACATGCGGCGTGCGTTCTCAAAGCCGGGGAAATGAACTAATGGAAAGCCAGCGTACAAAAGCTTTTGCAAAAAAAATGGTGCAAAAGAGAACCAACTTGTGGTGGGGCAGACAAACAGAGAGACAGTCTGTTCAGGCTTGAAGTAGAAAATTGAGAGACGGGGTGTGACAAATACGCTGATCAAAAGAGAAGAGCGAGTCGTTATCATTGCCTTGTTTGGATCTCTATATCCCCTGCTATGTCAGTCAGACAGAGAGTGGTAGGGGATGGAAAAATAATGGTGTAGTTATGTAATGTGCCTTGGAGGGTTGGAACTGACTGAGAGAATATCACCACTGGTTCCACACAGAGGTGCAGCAGAGGTCAAACTCTACCAACTGGTTCCTATGGAGGTGGCACATTTTCTGCTCCTGGACCCCCAAGAATCCATGACCTGCACTCGCAGGACCAAATTTTGAACCCTGACACCCGATGCTAATCCTTTATTTTTCTTTTATCAGGTAATTCCATGTGATTTGTTAGTGGTGGAAGCCTAAGGGTTGTAAATATCCATTATTTCTCAAACATTAGGCATTTATTACAAAGATTTTAAACAGAAACATAAATGTTTGTGTTGCAAGTAATTTCCTCACAGCATGAATTATTTGGCAAACTTCAAAGCTGCCTGGGGGGTCCTGATTCCCAGGTTGGGAGCTGTTTATCTTTTTTCTCTGTTTTTCTCTCCCAGACGCTCAGGTCTGTTGACACACTCAAGGTGTTTTCATCAATATGCTCCCTGAGAATATTTCTATATGTTGCTAAATAACCAAACATTATTACGTGTCTAATGATTAGCTCCATTTCAGTCCAGTGAATCTAATCGGATGTTTGTCAACCCTTCATAGTTGCCTGACAAAGCTTCACTCATCTTCATTATTATACACAAAGATGTAGGCATGTTCATATAATTGCATGCATTCAAAAATGTGTTTGGATAATAATTACAAGCACAAACATACAACATACGTGTTGCAGTAAATATCCCGGTACCTTTCTTGCTCTTCTGTTCCACACTATATCCTGGAGAAATAACAATCTGCTAATGTTTCCGTGTCATCGACCCGAAGAAGACAAGCCACTGCAGGCCTAAAAGAAGAACACGAATCAGTTCAGCAGTCTGATGAAGAACTTAATCCACTCATCAGTTCCAACAAGACTAGACAGCCAACAAAGTGGTCCTCTGACTGCCGACTGTTTGCCTCAACTCGTTAGGAGGAAGCTTTCAGTCAGAAAGTACAGATTAGCTTTTATGCGCATGGTCTGATCCAGATGCTCCGAGACTTGATCCGTTAAACGTATAATGACTGTATAGATATAGTATATAAATAATATCTAATGATTTGTTTACTGTAATGCAGTATTTATGGCTAATGGTATTATAAGAAAACACTGGCTTAGCAGCACCTCCCCTCCTTGATCTACCTGAAATAGCCAAAATCTATGAATATGCCAATTTGGAAGAGGTATGTTTGCTGGTGGGGTACCCAGTATCATGACTGGTCAATGTGTATGTTTGTGTTGGTGCTACAGATTGCAGATGGAATCAAAAGATTGCTTGATATCGTGCATGTAGAGGAGATAGGCGATGGTTGGGGATGATCTGACTGAGGGGGATCAGCCCTGTGCAGAACAGCAGCGGGGACAGAGCATCTCCTTGGGAAATACCAAGCTTGCTGTTGACTTGTGCGTTCGGACTGAAATTGGCCTCTAGGGTTGTTTTCCACATCCTTGTTGAGTTCGTGACGCAGGCTCCTAGGGTCCTGTTGGTGTTGTAGAGTTCCAAGCATTCCGGGATCCATGTGCGAGGCACTGAGTCACGGGCTTTGTTGTAATCAGTCCAGGCAGTGCACAGGTTAGTGCGTCTGTTCTTGCACTCTTAAGTGACTTCTTGATCTGCCGGACCTCTAGCTGGCACTTTGCTCCTCCGGTGTTACTACCAATTCCTTTCCGGGTCCTGCTCACGTACTGAACCATGTGCCTGCTCACCCATGATACCTGACAGGAGCTTCTGTCTTGTGCAGAAGCAGAGGTTGGATGGTGCTTCCTTCAGGATTAGGAACTATCTAACTCATGGAGTGAAGTTGATTTCTTTGACCATGTCCAGGTCTGGTTCTGCCCAGCTCTTCTTGAGACCCTCTCTTGGATGTTTGCTACTGTGATGTTTACTGGATCTTGTTCGGGAACGTTTCTGTGCCCTGCTCTTAGGTCCACTGGCCACTGGGCAACGCTCCTGTGTGATGCTTCCTACTCCCATATGCTTTTAAGAGTATTTTTAGTCTCCAGCCTTGATGTGTTTGCTCTTGTGTAATTACCCCTGAGAGTTTAGCTGGCTAAGTGGACAACATCTGGAGACGGGACAGTTTGTTGTTGTTCTTAGGAACCAATTCTTCATGGAGGATACTGCTCCTTATTACTTGTGTTGAATTTATAGTCAAGCGTCCCAGGGGTCACGGCCGCCGTGGTGGGCCGACCTCAGTGATAGTCATACTAGGCATTGTTTGTAGTGCTGCATTCACATCTTCTAGTAAACTAAATTTAGAGGTTCACATTTGTGGGTCTGAATGCTCGGAGTAGAAATGGTAGCAGGCCAACACACCGATCAACAGAGCGAACACGGTAAAGATGATCCGCACTAATCATCAGTAGGCATGATTAGGCATGATTATCTATAGATAGAAAAGTTCATAGAGAGGTATATACACTTTATAAACAACTGCAGATATGTAAAAACAACACCGAATGTGTTGGGTAATATATCACTGAAGCAAATTACTCTTGGAGGAGTGTACTTTACCACAGAGTTTGAAATGCCTGGCACTGCTGAGACATATGGTATAAATTATCTGCACAACGCTGAGGACGAGAGAGAGAGACAGAGACAAGAAGAATATTTCCATGAAATGTTTAACTCGGTAATTGAATGTTGTCTTTTATTTTGCCGTTTTCGGCCTTTTGAAGCTGCACTGTTCCATGCTATCACCAAGCTGATGGAAGCGTAATGAAGTGTGGAGGAGCGGTGCCAACTTCAGCAGAAATGCCTGTGGTTCTGCCTTCCAGCCCAGTACTAAGAACACAGCGGACAAACAGTGCAGATGAAAACTAACAAGGAGCTGAAATCATTTTAAACACAGAGACACGCTCCCTGTGCGTCACATAATCTCATCCACTATGGGGTGTGTGTGTTCACTGTGGGGGTCCATTAATAAAATATGACTGTATCATATAATAGACTTGTCTGCCAAATTACAGGAGACAGAGAGACAGCTTATTAGGAGGATTGAGGGGGAGGTGTGTGTGTGTGTGTGTGTGTGAGAGAGAGAGAGAGAGAGAGCAAGAGCAAGATGTGTGTGTGTGTGTGTGTGTGCTGTCATCAAAAAGGCACATTACTTAAGTGTTGGCATCATTAATAAGACTCAGGCAGAGGCAATCTGCTAACAAAGGCTCTAACTGTGACAGAGGAGAAAGGTGGACAATTACTCTCTGCACAGAGGAAATTCTTTTTTTTCTTTCCTCATCCCACCAGCACAGAAATGCACAGCTTTACTGTATATGAAAGAATTTACATATATATATATATATATATATATATACAGCTACATTTCCACACATGCTTGTGCTCACACATATTACACACACAAAACAAGGCGCTGCTATGAATCCAAATCCAACTGCTGTGAGTCACACTGTCACCGTGGCAACAGTGGCCAGCTCCGCGCAGAACACATTCTGTCCTATCGCTCGTGTTTTTTCCTTTGCACCACACACAGGCAGAATCAACTTTCAGCTACAGTAATTCCTGCGCTGATCTCTGAAATTGACCGATGAATAAGTCACTGAGGCGTGCAGGTTTTGGCAGCTTGAGGTCATAGTTCAGAATTTTATTCATTCAGATCTAAATAAAAAAATATTTCATATTGCTTCTTCTCCTTTGTGTAATTGTCATATTTCCTGCTTTAAACCACCTCGAGATGCTTGGTTGGTCTTTCCTGTGGACGTGACACAAGGGCTTTAAAGGGCTGAAGACGCACTGACACATTTCACCAGCAGATGGTGTCTCCCATCACTGCCATCCCTGTGCAGTGGGTGAAGAAAGAGGAGGGAGCAGGAAGAGGGGGTGCCTCTAGATGTTCCCTACTCTATCCATCTTCATAAACACAAGCTACAGTCATTCTCTGTAACACCAACAGAGATAAATCGAGGGGGGTGCTTGGTTGCACGGCAGGATTCCTGGTTAGCTGGCCTGGACTGCGGGACTATGTGTGGTAAATTTATAGCTGTGTCTGTTGGTGGTGGTCTGTGTGGCTTTGGACACGCTCGCTGATATTCACTGGCATTCACTCTGGGCTTCCTGACTCAGAATATCATCAGAGCTAAGACCTTTATAAACTTCCCCAGGTGATCCTTTGCCTGCACAGATGAATTTGTTGGCATGGGGATAGAGATGAATTGTCAATAGTTAACACAAACAGAGCTTCTCTGGTAAAATACTGATTTATGCTGGTTTTCAGAAAGTGGGCAGAATTTGAGAGAACGATTTAACAATTTCAGAATGTAATCATCAAGGGCCTGTTCACTCCATCTATGATAAACTCTATTTCTTCTGCTCTCGGCCAGAGTTGGGCTGTTGTTGGACTGCGATTAAATGTCTAGCTCTGACCAGTACCTGTAGTTTTTGAAGTGTCTTTAGTACTGACACCTCATGTTGGCTCTTAATGGGAACTATACATCAAACCCAAAACCTTACAGTGTTATCTAAATCTTTCATCAGCGTAAAACTATTATCGCTGTCAAAGATAGATGATACACATGCCTATACGAACAGTTGTGAACTTGTGAACCAAGGATTCTTAGCAGGACAGAAACCACCTGTAAGACCTGTACACCACGTATCACTCAGTCATTATGGGAGGAATGCCAGATGTGCATGGACATGTACGTCAGGGTTCGATGAACTGGACAGTCTAGAAGTGGCGACTTTTTTCCACAGGTTCCTCTCTGTTGCTCGTTAAACTGAGATTTGGGACCAGGACTTGGACAGAATGTTTTTTTTTACATGCCATACTTCAAAATTCCCTCAGGTCACATCGTTTCGTGTAGGGGCGAACCAGGAATGAGACGCTGCCACATTTTTTTAACAATTTCCCTAAAAAGCAGCTTTCTTGAGTTTGAGACCTACAGAGCCCAGCTCAGCACCACCAACCCTGTCATCCTGCTTTTCCCGAGGACAGTCCTCCTAAAGGGCATTTCCATTACAATCTGTTTGTGTTTGTTCTAATATTATATGTCGTTGTAGAATTTTGTTGTTGTGTACTTGTACTGAAATACTTCTGCCATTTGCATGTTGCAAAGTTTTTTCTTTACCTTTTTTGGAGCAATAAACAAAAAGATTCCACAGTCTCTGACATTCTAAATTGAGTCTGTTACCAAGAGATATTTTGTCCGGCATGGGGGCTCCACCTACTGCCCCGTCAGAATACAGTACATTGTTTCCATATTGTCATGAAACATGCCAGAAGATTAGTTTAAAAAAGGTGAGAAATAGGTGCTTTATAGAAATAACATGTAATTAACAAAAAAATAACACTAAAAACACTGACATGCACAGACTAATTATCTGTCTGTGCATGTCAGATTAATGATGCTCGCTTCCTAAGTGTAGAGATGCAAGTGGAGCTATTGCGAGAAGTGACTCGTCGTGTTGCTTTATTCGGTTCACGGCTCTTTTCATCTATTCCATCCTCTGTGTTGTGCAGGAGGTAGAATGGGGACATGTGTGCTCATTTATAGGCATCAAGAGAGAGTGATTTGGGTGCAGCACTGACTTCCATCAGTTTTTTTTTTCAGTGCAACACTGGTGGTGCCAACAGTTCCATCAGCACCACTAGATACTCTAAGACACATTTGGGCAGCTCACCCTGCAACCATGGTAACAGAAGAATTTTACTAGTTGGCAACAGCCAATTGTGGGGCACTTCCCACTCGGCTCTGTCCAATAACAGAGCAGCCTGCAGCCCAGCCCACCTAGAACTGACACTGACGGGCTAGTGCAGGGTGGATTTGGAGATGCAGGCTTGGCTAATGAACGAGTACGGGTGTGAGATTGCGCAGGTACGCATGTGAAAGTGTGTGTGAGTGTGAATAAGTGAGGCTGTAGCATAATCTGATGAGAGGATTCCCTCTTTTAACCACAACAAGCAGACACATTGTGAAGTAGTACTCACTCACTGAGACCATCTGACATTCAGCACCAACAGTGCAGCAAGTCCTCCTGTCATCTCACTCCCACAGACACACACGCAAAGTCTCAACTGTCTCTTATCACCGAATAACACAATCAGGCTTATCTTGGTATGTG
This sequence comes from Channa striata, assembly GCA_033026295.1. Taxonomy (NCBI): domain Eukaryota; kingdom Metazoa; phylum Chordata; class Actinopteri; order Anabantiformes; family Channidae; genus Channa; species Channa striata. Next base: position 7,448,700 of record CM065178.1, read on the forward strand.
ACAAAGGAGGTTTTAGGAGATCAGAGCATTAAATCTGATACAGTTTTACCAAGGAATAAGAAAACAAGTGCCACCATCAGCTGTCCATAAAGTCATTTATTATTTCACACAATGGATAACATGAACAACTTCAACTGTAGTTCTTCTTAATAAGTGCTCAACGCTGCCAGCCAACAGAAGGGTAGCAAAAGAATGAGCTTTTCTTTCTGAGGAAAGAGAAATTAAAAAAACAAAAAAATAACCTACAAGATCATGAAAGATAAACATGACCAAAAGCATGCCAGCGGACATGGATATACATATATATTGCATGTATATATGTGCTTAAGACATATATCTGTATGCCAGCAAATGCAAATACAAAATATATGTGTACATTTACACATACATACTGTGAAGGATATATGCATATGCATGCACATCTAGTATTTACTCTATATGTCAAATATTTGCAGTTTTTAATATTCATACAATGTACAAAAATGCTTCATGAATTAAAAAATTCATTACAAAAAGAAACATATCAAACAATGTACAAGTCTTGCTCCAAATTCAATTGAAATTCAACTTTCGGCTTGTCTAAAATATTTATGCATACAATCAAGTTGAGCATGCAAATAAAGGAAACCCACTCTAGAAAAAGGTTCAAATACACTATGTATACAAACTAAAATATGCCCACACTGTTAGAAGAGCTCACTTTGTGCTCTAAAGAAGTACATTTATTGGTTTTCTCAATGCTTCATCTGTACTTTCAGGTTTGAACAACATTATAGCTTAGAACTGTACATTTATGAGGCGCTGTCTCACACGACCCCTCACTCCATTTGTAGGACACTCGTCACAGCATGCTGCACAGGGAATGGGGAGGTTATCAATATTTAGGTGCCATTATATCCCATCCTTGTTGCTGTAGCGAACAGGTAAATGTGGAGTACAGTAAATACACCCCCACCCAGATTTACTGGGCTAAACACAACAACAGTGACCTTGAACCCTATTCACAGCACATCCCCTCTGCAGTCTCTGTGTAGAGTGAAAGCTCTGGATTAGGACAATACTTGTCAGTGTTAGAAGGCACCGGAGCATTGGCTGGTAGGAGAGACAGACAGGACAGACAACACCTGGGGTCTTTAACTCTTACATCAGAGACCGCTGACTGACCACAGTATGGAGGAGTAAGCTGCCAAGCGTGCACTGTATGCTCTACACCTCGTGGACCACAAGTCTAGACCTCATCTTCACCACAACAGACTGCAGACCCGATGAAAGTCAGCAACCAAAGCAAGGTTAAGCACACTAACATTAGAACAAGAGTATTTTTGGCCATATCCACTGAGAACCCCCCCGCCCGCCCACCCCGCGCACACACACACACACACACACACACACACACACACACACACACACACACACACACAACCATCTTGCTTACTCTTCATGCTACTGCGCTGCTCCCAGCCTACTGCCAGCTGCGGGCAAAACAGCTGCCAGTCAGCAGGGATTCCTATTTTTGGTGGACTACATTACAGTTGAGCTTGTATCATCCAAGAACTTTTAAAGGTGTGATAAGGCCAACGAATTTAGCTTTTTGTGTTACTCAATAGACTGGAAAGTTGACTGTAAATGTGCATTGGAATTCAAATCGTTTAAAATATGAACATTAATCGGTCATTTCTGTGGGTTTGATAGGGTCTTAGCAGTCTTAATAGTTAGAGGTCTACTGTGGTTTTCAGAGACAGTCCCAGCATAGCCGAGCTCAACCGGTATCCGTGCAGGATGGACATACTAACACTATTTACAACAAACACTTCAGTACTGTAGTTTTACATCTGGTTAAGGCTGTACTGCATAGAGTTGCAGTAACTATAGTTTTCATGAAATGATAGTCACTTTCTGCACAACTTATTACAAATTATTACTGGTAATATTCACAATTCTTGTTACATGAATTTATTTTATCCAGTAAATAAGACCACTTATTTCTCTTTGTCGAAGGGTGGACCCAGAACAGAAATTCCTTTTAAGGTCATTGCCAGGCATGGCCTGATGCATAGCAAACAACGATGTACGAGAATGTGTTTTCCATGACAACCTCCTCTGTTCCACCTCTGCCAGGTAAATATAACCAATTGTACATTGTAAATAACTAGTTATACAATGGGCAGAGTTCAACCCATACTGCTGTATGGAAACACATCTGTTACGGTGGACCTTTCCGTTTCCCCCACTGCTGTCAAGCAGCAAGAAGGTGGGAACGTAAGATTAAATAAAGTAATGTTATATCATCTTTAACGGTACAGTCCTACTAGTTCTGTCATGACGACATCAATCAGAAAAATAAGAAGGAAGCCGGGCAACAGGCTTGGTGCCTGGCGACAGAGGATGCTGACTATGGAAGCTGTGAAGGGAAACCGGCAGTGTCAGGGTTAAAATGACTAAGACACATGCGTCGTATGCACAATCACGAATATTTTGGGTCAATTTCCGGGGCCACTCTTTGATATTTCTCAGGTCAAATGTAATTGGTGAGAAAAAAACATAAGGCACAAGTTGAACTGCTGCAACTGAGAGTCCCACCCCACCCAAAGAAAACTGAATTTCCATAAATGAAACTTCAACAACGTTGCAGAAGAAACATTGCTTATTATTTGAAATACCTATTTGAGGAAATACCAACCACTACCCAAAGCCACAGAGTTTAACAAAGACTTAACATATTGACACAAAAAAATCCAACATGGCTACATTCTAGAGTGCACATAGGAATGCTTTACATTGGTGCCAACATTGTGGAGAGTTTGTCAAACTCTGATTTCAGTTCTTTTAAATAATACATCCTCACAATGAATACTGAGACTTTGGTTTCTAAATCTAAATACTGGATTTAGTTCTCAAAAATACTTCTGGGAATATGGATTAGAAATCAGAAAGACTGGGTTTAGCTTTCCAAAAACACTGACTGTGAGCCCTCTTCTGCTGAACTTTTCCAATAACGATTCAGACTGGGACTTCGGTTTGACGCTTTTGGCTGCGCAGCCTGCATATACAAATTGATTAAAATAATGCGTGCTCTCTGGAATGGATATCCACACCATCAAAGGCCAAAACATAAGGCTGGAACAAGCATGTAAGTGCTGCATTTGATTGATGCAAATGTATGGTTTTTCATAGTGCATTAAACCAATTTTAAGGTTTACCAAAAAACACACCTGATATTCCTCCTATATGCAATGCCCCTGGATAAACACATGATAAAGAGTTTATGAATGAATACACGTGGTTCTTTCTGTCTGAAAACAAATTCGTTTTGAGTCGCACCCATGTCTGTTTTTGGTTATAAAACAATACACAACTTTCATTGTCTATGGTACAACAATTCTATTTGATATACTGTATTCCAGTACATGTCTATGAGCTGGTTTCCCATTTTACAAGGCAGGCAACAGTGGACTTTGTTTCTATGTACAGTCTGGGACAGCCTCATCCACCATATTGCCTTTATGTCACTGCCCAGGACGGGCCTAGGCAGGGAGAGAGAAATAAATGAGACAAGGGGGTAGGTCAAGAGAGCACAAGCACTGGGAGATGTAAAACATGACTGGGAGTAGATGAGGGGACAAAGGGAGATGGAGTTGAGCGGCAGGCACCAGGGAGGGCTAAAGAATTGGGGTGAGTGTCAAGCAGGGAGGGGGACCAGGTGTGAGGAGCTGCCAGGAAGTATCAGTTACTTCTCGGAGAGAGAGCAAACATTAAAAACAAGGAAGGTACAGATGTAGGTGGGAGCAAACACATGGATAAGTCATAGGATAAGGTGGCTTAAATACTGCTGTATTATCCCACATGTCTTTGACAAATTTCCTCAGAGAGGCAATAATAAGCAGAGCTGCACAGTTTTATATTAACCATTCCCCCTCCCCCTGCTGGTAAATATATGGCTAAAGCCACATTCAGATACAGTATCATAAAGTACCATACACATCACTGTATCAGATACATGAAGAATCACATACTATCCTACACTATTGTAAGTACCACACACTTTATAGCATTAGATTCTGTATCAAATAGTACCATATAGTGCCACTGGTAATGAAGGTCCAAGAAATCCTTGAAAGGCTCATATCTGGTTGGGTTTAACAAACAGAGGTATGGTACCGCATGTGTTCCACCCTCCTGCTCCTCCGCTGACCCACTGTAGTTCTCACAACTTAGAGATAAGAAACAAGTCAAAGTGCATCGAGAAGTCCCAGAATTAAGGGCACTGCATCTGATAGGCTTAAACCAGGCTCTGTAAATGCTCTCTGGTTACAGAGTTGTTCTCTCCTCCGGGTCTACTGACTGGAAGGAGCCCATAATTCATCCCTGCTGTGGCCCCTGCCTCTCCGTTTCACCCCTTTCGCCAGCGGAGGCACCGACCGTGCTTGATGTACAACAGTCTCAATCGTTGCTGAGATAGAATCGTGATTGGAGAACTCCAGAGGCTCGGGGGTCAAGCTTGGCCTGAGGCTCTGCCTACCTGGCAGGTCATCGCACCTCTCCAGGACAGGCATTCCCAGAGTCCTCCCATCACCCCTCCTACTGGCCAACATGTCCAAACCCCGACCATCAACTCGCTCCTCCTCCCTCGTGTTGGTCAAGTCTGATTCCTCTAAGGGTTGTTTTCGGGGCCTTCCAGGTCGTCTTTTGATGACATTGTTTCCTGTTTTGGCTTGTCGCTGCAGACGCTTAGCACGCAGAATCTTCTGCACATGCTCAAAGTTCAAAGAATGCATCCTCCTGACGTCCTTCTGAATCTGTTCCACTTCGCGACGTTTATACCTCCGCTTACTGGGAACACCTGGGAGAGGAGAGAGCAAGCATTAGTGAGGTGAGGCATCAGACAGGGTAAATACACAGTGAAGCGAGGACTATAAAGAGAAAAGGGTTTCATCCCAGCTTATCACTTATCATCAAAATGAGCAGCCCTGGAAAGGCCAGGAAAGACATCATGCCAATTTAACTCATGAAGAAAATATCTTTTTTACTTCAAGAGCTTCCTGCTAATTTTGACATATTCATGTAAGCCTTTCAAAGCCCAGCTGAGCCAGGAGTGCAGATCCTATCCTGTAATTGTCTACTAGAAAGCAGGGAGGAGAGGGCAGAGGAGGAGATCCCATTCTGCTAGCAGGAAACCCACAAAAATGTCTCCTTCAAGCATTTAATATGTCGCTACACAATAACAACCCTGTGCATCTGGAGCACAGGCTGCCAAAAAAAGCTAAAACGTACACACAGACACAAATACAGAAACACACATGCATACTCTCACGAGCTGAACATGCTCAAATAATGAATTCAGCAGTTCAGAATGGCTGAGCAGAAGAAACTGGAACCATATTGTTTTCTTCACACTGGTGAACTGGGCAGTATGCCCTTTACATGCTGTTCTAGCCTTTATCTTTCACCCTTTCCCCATCACTCCCATTCTCTCATACACTCTTTCCTTCACGGGCACTAATATGCTGCTCTCTAATTTTCAATTAAACTGGTAACACTGCACCATTTCATTTCCTACTCGATTTCAAAAAACACTTCCCGGTCATAGTCCATGTCTGTCATTCTTTGTGTTTCCCATCTCTGTCCCATTTCTTAGCTCCCCCCTCCTCGGTGTCTGGGCGCTGTTCCCAGGGCTCAGACAGAGCCACAGCCAAAATGGAGGAAAAGCACAATCAGCCACCAGTCCCCAAGCAGTGTGCAGACAACATGCTTGGTCTCTTTTTCCTGAGCTTTTACTCCTATTCCTGGATTCCCCAACCATCTCTTTTCTTCCAAAATCCTGCTGATACAGTGTAGCGGGTTTCTGCAGTGTTCTGACACACGATGACGACATTAAACCAAAACAAAATCCGATTTTTAAAGGCAAAATGTGGGAGGCTGCTCTGAAAATGTGGGAAAAAGTCCTGACAAAACGACTATCATAAAACAAGACATCTTTGGGTTGAATATGTCTCTCGTGTCAATGAAGCACTGGATACAGAATACATATGCGATACAAAGTTGTTTTATTATTCCAAGAAGCTAAAGGGTAATTATACAGAGAAAATAAAAACTTCTAGACCAAAGTGCTCAATGGTGAGTTGCTAATGAACTTTGACTAAGGAAAGATTTTGAGTGGCTTGACCGCTCTCCAGTTAAAATTCACAGGAACATCTCACACTATTGTTGCTCAAAATTCTGGACAGTGAAATTAATCTAATGCACAAAGCACTAAGTACCAGTGGTTTATGAGCTGCACAGAAGTGTGCACATGCTCAGCTCACATACTCACACACTACAAAGTAGCAGAAATTTATGAGCTGCATACACGGAACATAAAACCGGTGACCTTCAGTGGTGTGAGAGCCTGAATGGCATTGAGGACCTGTTTCTCTGTAGAATAGGAAGTCACCACTCCACAGAAACGCATGCTCACTTATCTACTTCCCTCTGCATTGACTGAGACCAGGTTTCAGACGGTGTAAAGTGATCCTTGACGTCTGTTACTTAGTGTTTCTATGCATGGAAGTGCATGCATCTGTTTGAATGAGTCACGTGACATAAAGGAAATGATTCTCATTAATTCACTAGATCATCTGCTTTTATGCAAATATGAATGTGAGAGATTGGTGTCAGCTGGAGTGAGACCTGCTGATTAGATACACAGACACACATAAGGAAATAAAACTTTTTAAATCACGATGAACTAATTTTATTATAAAACTCAGTTGTATTTTCAGGTAATAACAGAGGCTTGGCATCTGTATCACCTTGTGGAAAAGGATCTTTCTGTGCGTGTGTGTACGAGTGAGTGCATTGCATACATGAATGGTTGTGTGGCATGCATATGCACATGCATGTATTTTAATTGGGCTAAAGCTGTAAAGAGAAGCAGTAAGTCAAACTAGAGGAGGGGCAGATGGAATGGGGAAAAAGAGAGGGTAATGGGGGGTGAGGGGGAGGGGATAGAAGGGAAAAATGCAGAAAGAGAAATGGAAGAAGGAAAGAGAAATTTAAGGGGGAGAGGGAGGAAGACGCAGTGGAACAACAGGAAGTATGTGGATGAATATGGGGATTGTGGGAGAGGAGCTGGGGCAAGAAGTGCAGAAGCAGCGCGAGGGGGGACAAGGAAAAACATGGAAGGCAGAAGACGTATAACAAAACTGGAGGGATAACGTGAAAGGGGGGAAGGCGGGGTGGGGGTGGATAGTGTGTGTATGAATCATCCGTCCTGGATCCCCTGGGATGGGGGGGTGTATTCTAACTGAGCCCCTGGCTTCTCCTCCCCACCACTGGACTAGGCCCCAGTCATTAAACCTCTGGCTGCCAGCCAGCTCTTTTAACACAGGCAAGGGCCTTTTACGGCATGTCTGTAGAAAATAAATCACACTGTGTGAATAATATATCCCTGGCAAAGGCATTGGCAGGAGAGACGGAAGGGAGGGGAGGCAGGGGAGAAAGGAGAGATTGGTGAATTATAGTCATCTCCATCCATGCATTACGTTCTTGCTATCCTCAGCCAGATGTGCTCAAAGACAGCAGAATACACAATATACCAAAAACACACATTAGTTTAGAAGCAAGAATTAATCCTAATAATAATGCATATAGCATGTTTATGAATAGGACTCACCTTGATGGATATGCTGGCACCTACATTTAATGGGAAAAGCCCTGCTCACCCTTTCTAAATATGTGATGAGGTATTTACAACATGAAATAAATAGCCTACTATCACCAGGAAAGAGGATAATATATTGGACAGCAATTCCTTTTGCAAACGCGCTTCAGATTGAGCCACAGTGTGTTCACATTCTACAACCTCGGCATGTTAGGATTACACAAAATGGATTTTAACACCAAGCATGTCCTTGCTGCCACTGCTGTAATGTAGGAGGCTCAGGCTAAAAGGTAACATCATTAACATCATGTGCTCGACTGTATAGTGTTCACATGCCTCTGGTGTCCCCTCTCAGGAAAGGAGCACAATTTGTACAAAGTATTTCAAAATCGTAGTCATTAGCCAAACGTGTAGTCAGACAGGTGAAGAAAAACAACCTAAAGAGTTTAATCTCTCATTCAAATAGCATCTTTAATTCTAACTCAAGGCTGGGAGACAGTTTTTAAATTTGTGGAGACTATATATTGGTCACTGTAATGTGTACTTATGTTACATTAATACATTTCTATTTCTACATTTTTCTTAGAAGGGTCTGACTATTTAATTATCTTATCTCTTCCGCCATGAAAGCAGATCTGTAATCAGGTCCTCTTCTCAAGGGGCTTTTGGTTTTTCACACCATGGTATGTAGCTTTTCACAGGTAAGGCTCACCTGTGAAAAGTTCTTTTATTGTGGGTCAGCTCCATGAATTTTGGCCATGAGTTAAGTGAAACAAGCAACGTGTGGTTACTACAGTTTAGTCGAACAAATAAATATATTCTACCACACTGTCTCTGACAAACAGAAAAAAACAATCCTGCTGTTATGATTTCTAATCATGGCCCAGGGGCAGTGCACTTGCTTGTAAGTACACAGTGTAGTTTAAAAAAGGATCAGGTAATCTTCATATTGGATGTTCTTACCAGTGAGGGAGGGACTAGAGCACTTGTTCGTCTCTCCTGGCTCCTGCCTGGCAGTTTGGAATGACGTTAAGCCCTGATCTCCAAACACAGAAAGCCTCATCTTCCTGCTCCTCCCACCGCACTCATTGTCCCGTGAGCCCGAAAAGAGGCCGGAAGCTGACTCCGACCGCTGTGACTGGTTACTGTAGACACTCAAGAAGCTGTTTATTGGCTGCCCAGCCTGATGGGTGTGGAACTGACTTTCCACCAGAGAGTGTGTGGACAGTTGATCCGGCTCAAACATCCCTAAGCTGGATCCCAGGCTTGAGCCTCTGCCGCTGCCCCTCTGCTTCTCCAGATGCTTTGAGGAGCCCTGACTGGTCAAGTCCCTTCTGTCACTCAGCATACTGAGACGTGCACTGGTCTTAGCTCCACTGAAGAGCCCACCGAGGTCCTGTCTGTCTCGGGGTGAAAGCAGGGCTTCGTCCTTGTGCTTATGTTTGTGCTTGTGCTTCCTCTTATGGACACGAACCCCTGCAAGCCCACCTGCACTTCCACTGCCCAGGGAGCCCAGGCCTTCACCTCTAACAGAGGGCCCCTGGAGTGGGCCACTAGCAGAGCGCAGCTTCGTCCCTGGCTGGATTTTAGAGTGTCCACTAGAGTGGAAAGCTTTGGGAGGGGGGACAGCAGGCCTCATGAAGGGGGATGGAGGTGCGGGTCCTAGTGAGTGGTGGGGCAGGTAGAATGGGGGAGCAGGGGGAAAGTAGCCCAGACTCAGAGGAGGTGCGTAAGGCATCGCATACGGTGCTGCATAGTAATTTCCCCCTGCCAGCGGATAGCCATATCCTTGAACAAAAGGCAGCTTTGATGTGATTGGCTCACTGGCTTTGGCTGGACGGCCACGTCTCCTCTTAGCCTTCAAATCGGCACTCCTGCGAAGGTACGAGCTGGAGTCACAGGGGTATGAGTCGTAGGTAACCGGGTAGTAGTGATGGAAGTTGAGACGGAAAATGGAGGGATATGGGTGCTGGGGGTAGCAGGTGTATCGTCTGTGAGATACTCGCAGCTGCTGGAGCTTTAATACCACCTACAGGAAGGTTTAAAAGAGGAAACATTAGGCAAATGCAACACGCACTATGCACTCAAACATTACAATACCTGGTCAACAATGTCTACGTGCGTTTCTAACCTCTTCCAATTCAGAGAGAAAATGAAGATGATCGCGGCTCTGTAGGCACTTCCGCTTCCTCCGATGATGTTTTTGCTTTTTTTCCTGCTGTGACAGAAAGCTGTCAACAGCGCTTACTTGCCGTTCACAGTGTGTTCTGCTGCCCCGGTTGGATGCCTCCAGAGCTGCTGCCTCTGCAGCCTCAAACCCACACAGATCAAATGAGTATCTGCGTAAAAACAACATAGAAGATAAAACCATATTAAAACCAATTTTGGATATGGGTCAGTATAAAATATGAAACAAGAAAGCTTGATATGAAGGCTCAAGATATCTAAAGAACAAATAGACGTCTCGTGCACCTGCGTCGAGAGGCGGGACCCTTTTCTGTTTGATCTGAGGTGCTGTTGTTATCTGTCCCAATGCCGCTGTCACTGGGAATCGTCTCCTCACTATGGGACTCACTAATGGGGGACAGAGTCACCTCCTTCACTGATGCACCCTCAGACAAGTGGGAGGGTGAATTAGCCAGAAGGCGTGGAGGAGACAGTTTCCACCCACCAGAGAGGAAACTTCTGCCTGGTGGCTTGGAGGGCAGGGCTGAGATGGGCTGCAAGCTGGGCATCGTTGCATCAGAGTGACTGGCTCTTATGGATGGAACACTGGAGCTGGGAGATGAGTTGGTGGAAGGCACTACAGGGCTGTCATAGAGACTGGATAAGGACAGGAGGGGCTTTTCTCTAGTGGTTTTGGGAGGGTTAGAGACTTGGTTTTCTGCTCTGGGCTTCCGGCCTCTCTTCTTACCAATGTAGATAGTTCCTCTCTTACTGACATTTATCTGTTTTCCTAGACGAGCTTCAATGGTGGATGCCATGGCACTCATCGCTGAGGTAACAGGGGCACAAGACGACTTCAGAGTGCCGTTCTGACTCGAACCTGAAAGGATCTCGTTGAGGATGCTCTGCATTTTCCCCAGCTTCATCTTATTCCCTGGCCTGGAGCTGATCCTGCCGCGTTTTAGCTTCAGACTATTAGAACTGACACTGGCAGTCGTGGAGGCCACTTGCACTATTGTGTTTAGAGTATGTGTCTTTCTCCTGCGACTTAGCCCTGCAGAGGTTTCCTGTGCCAGTGGGCTTGGCGGAGATGTGGAAGTGCCCTCGTGGATAGTCTCCACCGTTAAGAGCGGCTGTTTCTTGGGCCGTCCTCGTTTCCTCTTAATGGGCGTGTGGACGGTCAGACTGTCAGTGTTGGTGTAAAGGGGGCTCGAGGGGGTGATGGGGAAGGCTGAGGGTGGGTCAATTAGGCTCGAGGGGCTACTCCGGTTGTCTCTCTGGGGTGAAGTAAGGGTGGCATGGCTGTTAGCTTTCAGGTAGGACCACCTGTCCTTGGCCTTTGTTGGTCTGGAAGTGGCTATGGAGTTGGTGCTTGGGCTGGGGCTAGGACTCAAGGCCACACGGGGTCTTGGACTGGGACTAGGACTAATGTTAGCCCTGGCTTTTGGGCTGGGGCTGGGGCTGATGCTGCCCCTGGAACTGGGGCTGGGGTTTGGGCTAGGGATTCTGAGGCTTGTGTTAGGATTGGGTTTATTGGTATGAGAGTGAGCAGGTTCCTTGTGTTTGAGGGTGTCCGTGTTAATTTTAGGACGACCCACAGGGTTCTTTTTCATTCTGTTTGCACTCAGGAGTGACTCTGGTTCAGGAGCATTTGTAACTGGCTCTCTTTCTGCCCTGTCTACCCTATCTCCTTTTTCTCTTTTATCACCTTTATCAGCTCTCTCTGCTTTTTCTATTCTCTCTCCACTAACATCAGCTTGACTTGTAGGTCGAGAATCGTTTTTGTGAGTCTCCATTTTATGTGCTACTTTGGGTTCTGGGGGCCAAGAGTGGTGCTTTTCTGTAGCATCAGAGTCCTGCCGTTGCTGTGATTGCTCCTCTGCAGAAAAGGAGTCATCAAACGAAGGCCTCCTCCTCCTCTTTCTTCCCTTCCCTTCCTCTGTCAGCATGGGCAACGCTCTGTCTTCTTCGTCTCCTCTCCTCCCTGCAGCTACTCGCTCTCTTTCCTCTTTTCTCCTTTCCTCTCTTTCTTCATGAAACCGCTCAGCTTTTTCCTCTTGCCTGTATTTTTGCCTGTCCTCTAAATTATTTGGGCTGTCCAGTCCTTTCTCTGACTGTCTTGCCCAAGGTGTATCAGCACTGTGGGGATTAGAGAGCATCCTTTGGGAGTCCTTCCTGCCATACTTTCTCTTGATGTTTCCAAAGAGCTGTTCACTGACCTCTTGCAAACCCCTCCCCCTGGGGAAATGAAAAATAAAAGAAAAAAATATATTTTATACGTCTTCACAAAATATCACAATGCAGCATTGTATTGACTTTGCCACCATCTCCTGTGCTTGCGGTACCATAGTTCTAGTCTAGCAGTCATGTTTGGCTCAAGGTTAACGACACACAAAAATAAACTCTACCTGCTGAGAGAGGTCAAGTTGAGAATACTGGCATCTGTAACCACTGGCAACTGCAGGTCTGGAGTCAGGGATCTCTGAGGTGAAGGGCTTCGTGTCAATGTTCGTGAGAAAGGTTGGTTTGAATCGAGCAAAGAGCTCCTACTGGCTGCTGCCAAGTCTCTGGCTGGCTCAGAATCTGCAGGATTGGCCGGGGAAGCAGAAGGTGCTGTAGATGTGATCCAGTCTGAAGTGATTTGGTGGTGGTGTGCATGAGTGTGGTGGAATTGTTGTGTGAGGTTGTGCTGCGTTTGCTGTGTGTGCGAGTGTGTGTGTGCAGGAAGGAGAGGGCTGCGAAGCTGGTGTTTGGGTGGGGTGTGATCTCCCAGTAGTTGTAGCAGGCCTCCCTCTCTCTGCTCAGGCATTCTGAACTGGCGCTCGTATGTCTGCGGACGAGAGAACAGAGAAACAATGGTTGGTTACTAAACACAAAATGTAACCACAGGACAGCTTTATATAGATGTGGGGATAAGCAAATGATATGATAATGATAATGTGACCATAAAATTATGACTATTACGACTCTATTCTCTGTCTTCATAAGATCAGCCCCTCTTCACAGAGGCAATACATCCAGTTCTGTGTATAGTTTCTTTTTATCAGCCCATATCAAATCAGTGATTTGTTGTGCTCTGATAGGCCATTCTTCTCTTTTCACAGCAGGACTGAAGCTTTTAATGCATCTCGTCTGCATGGGCAAACAGTGTGCAACAAAACAAAAGCCTTGTTTACAGAGCAATTAAATTCCTGTGGCAAGGATGTTGCATGCTGTGAGAGCTGGGGGGATGGAGCTGGGGGTGTCAGACTGCCCACAGTACACAGTAGCCTACCGTAGCACAGGCGTGTCCCCGTCTGCCCAAGAACCAGGATTATTTATATTTATTTTACTGATAACCCTGTTCTGTTCACTTCTGTAAAAGTCATAAAATAAAAAAAGGCTGCGATACGGTCAACCCACACACTCTTATACAATATAAGTCTTGTAACTTTTTGACACAGTTTATCTAAATTTTTTGAGTCGACAGCAACAAATCACAGCTTACGGTTCTCGGAGAAAACCGAAAATGTATAAGCTTGATTTACTGTATTGGACAACATAACCCTGGTTAATGTATCACTGCCGCATCACTGTACTGCTGCAAGATGAAAAATAGAGCAGCGGATGGGCTTTGTGGTTTAGCCTGTTATTAACAGACTCAGTATGACGCAACAAGACACTGTTCTGCTGCGCTGCAGGGAGATGTAACCTAACCACAGGCCTGCCTCTCAGCATGTACACACATGCAAGCGCACACGCACGCAGTCACAAATGCATACAGGAGATGTACAGGTTTCCAAGGCTTTACAAAATCCTGCAATCACATAGTGTAGCACATGCCAGCGGTCAAGTCAGAAAACCAATCGAGATATCAGCATCTTGACAGACGATATTGCCAGCACGCAATAATGAAATACATCATGGGCACGTTTCCAGAACAAGGGCTTCAACTCTTCTGTACCAATTCCCAGCTAGACCTTCATTTCAAAAACCACTTTCAGTCTCCACAATCAAACCTAGAGTCTCCTTTGTATTTCTCCCCAGTCCAATCAGGTGTCAGACAGTGACACTTGTATGGTACTTCCACATGCTGCAGTGCTAAATGCAAGCTGCACACATGAATGCTACACAACATGGACTCACTCTGATTTGTTGCATTGAATACACCGACAGTAAAGTGTCTTATTTATTTCCTGAAACACATTGCTATGGTGTCATCTCGGTTCTGAAAGAATGTATGTGTGTGTGTGTGTGTGTGTATGTGTATACGTGTGTGGTGACACTAGAGAAGACTTGCTTTGAGTCCACAGAGGGATAAGATGGCAGACATCTGATACACACTTGCTTTCTCATTTAACCTGTCCTAGAATACCTGCTGTTTCAGGTTAAAGGAGGGCACAGAAAAAAAAAGACAGGGACGTGAGTTGGTTACAGTAAGACAGACAGCCACACACACACACATAAAATGCATCCTACCCACTAACCACAAAGCAACCACTGAGAGATAATAAAGAAAGGAGGCAAGGACAGCTTTCCTGCTACAGACAGAAGAGCAATGCAAAAAAATAGAAATAGGGAGCTTAGCCACCCCCCCCCCACCTCAAACCCCCCTTCTGGTTGAGGTTGGGTTATTGGCACCAGTTCAGCTTTTTGTTCTTAGTTTCCTCCCTTCTCCCACCCTCTCCTCCCTCTTCCCTCCTCTACGTCTCTTACACTCTATGAAACATTTCCAGGAAACATTTCACTGTCTGATATCCACAGAAGCAAATGTAAGTAACTGTTATATCAAGGTATTCCCGTTTTCGTCGTGATCAACACGGTGGGAAAGTTCTCTAATTCTCACCTTTTCCCCGAAAGATCACTGTCATTCATCTGACTTTGATTTAAAAATCTTCCACAATATGCCCTTTTCTCTATTCAATGTTTTCGCTTTGCCTTTTTATTGCTGCGTCCGAGGCCACGTTGTCATGTACCGTATAACTGTGTCCCACGGAAAAATATTGCTGTACTTTGCAAATCCACTTATATTTCTCTCTCGAACACAAACTGCCCTGCTGTGTAAATAGGGACTGTGAACTGTGTTACTGCTGGCCTGCAGCAGGGGGCAGTGGTCAGAAAATCAGCACCAGCATGGACTCTGACCATGGAGCAATCCACAAGCACAAGGGCTGTGAGGCTACAAGCTTTTCTGCAATGTACGGACAGATCACACAGAGATAAGGAACACGAAACAGGCCCAAAGCATGTTTAGGACATCTGATGCCCTCTCCCTCCCCTCAAGGCTCCCTGGACTATATTTAGGGGTTAAGGGTCACACTCCACAGTTAGGTCAACAGCCATTTCTTGGATATCTTGCTCTGAGTCAGAACTGTAACAGCATGGATTGGTCACACTTAGCCCCTTTAACACCTGAAAGCAAACAGATATGGACCTGCACATTCCTTTCCAGTGGTGAAGTAACCCTCAGAGAAGGTCAGAGTGCAGTTGAAGAGGTCATGGATAATATGTGACTAAGTGCTGCAATCAGCCAACTGAAAGGAGCTTTGGAAATAAGTCATCATATATTTAGTGACAAATATGCGAACGTGTCTAAATGTAACACTCGCGCTCAGCAGGCTGCTGTAAATCAAGGTTTGAATGTAAAATGTAGCACTCGTCTAACCTCCA
Source organism: Channa striata (assembly GCA_033026295.1). NCBI lineage: Eukaryota > Metazoa > Chordata > Actinopteri > Anabantiformes > Channidae > Channa > Channa striata. The sequence continues at coordinate 7,464,154 of CM065178.1, forward strand.
GTTTGATGTGAGGGGAGGTATGTGACAGCCCCTCCTGTCCTTTCCTCTCCTACAGCCTGTTGAAAAAAAATGAACCTCAGAGTGGAACTTCTCCCTCACACGCACATGCACATATGCATGCGCACAGACACACACATTACACACACACACACACACACACCGTACTCTGGCCGCACCATATTACTGGGAAAGAACACCCTAAACAGGCACACCCAAATCTCACAACCCAGCACACATGTACGCACATATACCCCAGCAAACATATACACAAGCTAGATGCACACTTATACACACACACACACACACACAGTCACACAAACATGCTGCCCTTCAAATAGTTTTTCGCAGCCTTTTATTTGGCTGCACGCCCGGTGGTTAGAGTGTTTCATTTTTCCCTGTGTATGGAACTGGGCAGCTGTCCAGACAGACACACAAAGAGAAAAAGAGAAACAGGCACGGAGAGAGAGAGAGAGAGAAATGGTGTGTGTGTGTGTTGGGGGGGTTACCAGCAGAAAAACAAGAATAGAGGTGCCTAGACCCGGTTACAACTAGTTCCCTCCAAAAACCTTATGATTGATATGATCCTCTCTTTTTGCCTCCTTCTTTCCTTGTCACACACACTCTCCTTGGCTTTGACACCATGCTGTCTCCCTCTGCCCCTCTGGCCTCGTGCACTGCCCTCCCTCCCCCCATCGCATTTCTCCTTTTCTTCTTCTTTTTTTCTTTTCTGGAGCTGACCATTTTCCCCCTGTGGGAACTAACACCACCTCCTCTTCCCCCACAGCCCGCTTCTCTCCAGCTTCATTCAGAGCTCTCCTTCTCTGTGATCTGTGTTTCTGACAGCTCTGTGTGCATGCACACACACATACACACACACACACAGCTCCTCTGCAAACAAACACCATGAATACTAACACGGCTTTGTGTCCACAGCACTTAAAACAGGGTAGAATGAGAGGGAGGGAGGAGGAGTGAGTGCAGAGAAAATCAGGGAAAAGCAATGGTGGAGAAAGAGGAGCTGTGGCAATGTGTTGATCTTGTGGCCACTCTCACAGAGCCCCCCCCCTGCTACCCCCTCATCCCTGTTTCTCGTTCTCTCGTTCTTCCCACCAGTTCTCCAGGGAATAAAGACTTCCATTCATGCGCCTGAGGAGACTCACAGCAGGAGAGAAAAGAGGGAGGGGAGAGGGGAAGGAAAGGGAGAGGGTGTCAAGGTGGGACAGTTTGTGGATCACTGGGATCAGGCCCGCTGCCTAAAATTGTATGTATGTGTGTGTCTGTTTTCACTCAGCGTGCGCTGCCAATGCTTTACTATCGCAGATCTGGTGACATCTGTGCCAGCTAAAGCATCTTCTGGGAAAGTTGGGTGGGAAAGTTTGGAAATTGGGCCTCATTCAAGACTTCCACTGTTGGACTAATGCTGCAATTCCACAACTATGTGTTCAGCCTACGTCCAGAGTTCAGCAGAAGGGCTCGATTATTCTGGACAATACATATTCTTTAATATTATTTGCTGGGCATGATCAAGCCTTTGATCTACAGTTCACATATTATCCTTTAGCTACATATAATGCACAGCAGGGGTCTCAAGTAAAATGCCCCCTCCTACATCCACAGCAGTAGTCCTTTAGATTTGAGTAAGTGCCCCAAAGATAGCAGCAAAACACCCAACAGTGTCCTTTAACGCTGTCTTCAGACACACTCAGATGTAGATGACTCAATCTGAACAAAAGCCTGTGATTGGCTGAACTGAAGCATATTATTTTGGTGCAATTGGAGGTTTTCACTGGTGCAGTAATGACAGGGACATTTACATGCTACACAAAGTATACATCTAATCCCTGCTATTAGCATTAATGGTTTGTGTGCAGGCATATGTGTGTCCTGCTGATGAATAGTGCTAAGAATCACATTAGAAGAGTTCTTTCATAGTGATTATTACAGCGATTATGTAGCAATTGTTCCTTTCATGGACACAGGCAAATCTACTGATATGCATTATGCATTTCAGTTAGCGCAATGCTCCTGCACAAAGGAAATATACACAATCAAGGAGAATGGCTTTGCTTGTACTGACACCCTCTCTCTCACACACACACACACACACACGCAGTCCAGATATATGAAAGCATAAGTTTAATACAGGTCAGAGTGCTCCACAAACAAGACATAATGCTGTTTAATCAATGCATCTATTGAGGGGAAGTAAATACACATGTGGACAGCACACAGTATCAACACCAAAGAAACATGCTGTGCACCATATGACCCAATCTTACCACTTCTGTACGACAGGAAACAATTAACAGCCAATGAGCTGCTCTAAATCCTAAAGGATGACTTCCTGTGTGGAATGATGGGTAACTCAAGACAGAAACTGGGCTAAGATTAAACACTTCCTCTCTGGCAAACAGTGGCCTGCAACAGCAAAGTATCACTCTCACAATATTTATTCACAAAAAAATTCACTGTGATGCATTTTTGTCTGAAGTAATACACAAGAAAATTAACAGGTTTCTACACATGTTTGGGGAACGATGAATGCAAAGTTTTAAGCTTTACATTCAAATATGAGGATTTGTGCTTTTTCATTTTATTAAAATTAAAATGTAACATCTTAAGAATGTCACTTGGGTTGAAATTGTGATGGGCATTTTATTGACTGAAAAAGTAAGTGTATAAGCATAAAAAGCAAAACAATTTACACATTAATCCAAATTAAAGCGTTGGTTTTCCACCATTACTTCACTAGAAATTGGCTTTTCTATAAGTGATGCCTACAAACAGTTGCTGACAAAGGAACTGCCATGTCTTGAAAAATGATTCTAGGGTCTGGTCGTCAGGTTTAAAGCTTATAAAATAACACTTTGATTGCTTAGTCTACATCTGTGTGTGCTTTAGCGAATATCCTCAGATGATCCCCAGCTTGCAGGAGAGCGCGAGTTAGAGAGCCACTGTAATGACATCCTCACTGACAGGGAGAATGGGCAAAGTGAGACACAATAGTCTTAACCAATCAGACTGCCCGCCTCCCCTCAGGCCCACTTGCACCAACAATAACGTCTTTGTGTGAGGCTGCACTCCACTTGTGCGTTCACACACGCACACAGATCAAAGCATAGCATTCTACAATTTTTCAGACAGCCACAAAGGGAGAGAGGTGCTCTATGTGCAGAACTGCGTTGGTGCATTAAAAAAAAAAAAAAAAATGGCACTACAGTTTGAGTGTGTGCATTTTAGCCCACAACCCAGTTCTGTGTGTATGTGTCCTTCCAGGCCTGGGCACATGATTGCAGCTGCCCCTTTGCTCCCTCGTCTAAACCAGCACCCCTCCTTATTGTAGGTGAGAGGTCACACAGAGTGGCATTCCTCTTGGTCTGAGAGCGAGTTCTGCACCGAGTACAAGTGGCCAAGAGAGCAAGTGGGAAAGAGAGCGAGAACAAGCGGACATAAACACAACAGCGCGGGGCAGGTAGAGGATGAGGAGTGCTGGGCATTCAGGAGTGTGTGTGACTGTGCATGTGAGCATACATGTGTATGTGTGCTGAAATGGACCGCTAAATAGAAGACCCTTGTGGCTCTTCCCTGCCTCATAAACACAGCTGTTTGTTTAGTCTGAGCCGCCCCATGGGACAGATACATAGACAGAAGGACAGAGAGACACATTTATATAATTTATTCATGTCTGCATCCATACTTAAGAGGCAATGAGCATAAATAAATAGCAGAACTACAGATGGATTATTTTACAAAGCCTGGTACAAAGACCTGAAAAGGAGCAGAGGTGGGTCAAAAGACACAAATACACAATCATTTGTATGATTACATATTGCCATTTCACCACATGTTGGTGATGTCTCCAAACAGACTAATAAAATGTTAATGTTGTTCTGAAATATTATTAAACTTACTAATGGCAATTAATTGATCACTAATAAAAATGAAAGGCAGAAAAAAGAAGGATTTCTTTAAGGGGAGAGTTGGACACTCCATCTACATGTTCATATCTCTTGCTTTCAGATGAACACACACATGTGCACACATACACACACTGAAAAGCATGTACGAGACAGCTGAGGGGGCCATCAGATTTCACTGACAAACACACTTATGCCTCAAGTGAGGCACAGTGAAAGTCAATATTCTGCGCCTGCCTCTCCTTACGTTTGACTCCTATCATCCCCTTTCCTTCCCTCCTGTGCACCAAACATCACCCTCTCTCCTTGCTAGACCTCCTCCCCAAACCACAACCCAAAACCCCCACATATATACACGCACTCACACACACACACACACACACACACTCACTGATTAACCACAGAGGCAGAGGCATGATGGAGCCATACTAACAAAGTGGTCACTAGGATCACATGATGCTGTGACTCAACATCATTCGGGACCGCAGAGGACATCAGACATGGCCGCCCTCCAGATAATCCCACAGTTATGAGTCAGAGTCGACCACTGGGAAAACCAAATTCAAACAAAAAATGTATTTTTTTTCCATAGATTCTACAGTGATATGCATGATGCCATTTCAAAACCACTATGATGTTGGCATCTTCTTTTGTTGGTGTCTGTTAGTTGGAGGAGAATCATTTTTTCCTTTTACTCTGTCAGCTTGTATAATTTTAAGAATGAATGCGTACTGGTGTGAAAATGTCAGCTTTGAGGCATTCTGAAAATGTTATTGTTGTTGTTCTTTAAAAGGCTAACATTTTTAAAATAATATTCAGTGACACAAAATGTCCATGTTCATTGGTAACTGCTCCCTGACTGAGCGATTGGCATTTCTTTAAGTGCAAGTAGCTACCTCAGGTCTTCATTAAAATGTAACTTGAGCTAGACTGGCTATTGTAGTCTGCTTGCATCTGCCTGAAGAAGAACAGCAACCCACTGGGACTGGATACAATAGTGAATGAATGGAGCTTGACCTTTGGGAAGGATTGAGAAGATGGTATGTGTGTGTCTGATTGAGAAATTAGCTACAGTTCCAACCAAATGGTCAGCCTAAACACACACACACACAAACACACACACACACACAGATCAAATCCAAGCCTGAGGGTAAGAAAGCAAAGGCCAGACTCCAGTTGTCTCAACCCTGACCCACTCGCACAAACAAACAATACTGCACACACACACACAAAGACACACACACACACAGACACAGAGGCTTATACAACACTGGAGTCCAGCTATCACTTTGACTTTTGAATGTCCGACAGGGTCAAAGTTCATCTCTTCTTCTGCCAGCCTCCAACGCTCTTTTGTGTGGCTATGTGTGTGTGTCTCAGTGCGTACATGTGTGAGTGCGTATGTACATGTGCTCACTAGGAGTGACCTTGCAGAGTCATTCATTGTGGATACACTGCAGCACCAGCACTACCGCAGAGCTGATTAGGGAGCAATCTTGCTTAGTGTAATGTGATGTGTGTATGTTTGCATGTGTGGCAGTGTGTGTGTGAGCATGAGTTTGATGGGAGAAAGACAGCTGAACAGCTTGGGTTTTGTCTGCACTTTCTTCAGGTTTGAAAGATACTCAAGAGAAGATCAAAGGTTAGATATGAGATGATATAGATATGAGAACAAATATATGTGTGTGTGTGTGTGTGTGTGTGTGTGTGTGTAATGTGTACAGGCTGTGTCTGGGGGTCAGACACAGATGGACAGCTGGTGTTTCAGTGGTGCTAAATCACTCACCCCTCCCCAGCATGCAGGCGCACTCACACACGCACACACACATACATCCCATCCCCCATTGAGCACGGGGAAACGCCCCTTAAAGCATTCTCAGCTCTTTACTTTGAAAGAGTGCACACGGAGTACACACATACACACACACACACACACACACACACACACAAGCAAAAGCAAAAGCAAAAATACAAGGCAGGCTACTTTCTCAACAGTGACACACCAACGTCCAATATAAAAGTTTGGTCAAGATTTAGCAATGTTGATCATACACGTTCATGAAACACATTCAGAAATTAGCCAAGGATTGCTCTCTACATGGGTAAACACAAAGCAGACACACACACACACACACATATGAGCTCCTATTTTATGAGCTCATCAAGTCCCTCAGGTCACCAACCGTCATCTCAGCCAGGGATGAAAAAGCTAACATCAAAAGGCTAACCATTTCACACACAGAGATGTGCGTGCATTACATGCACACACACACTTGGTGTGGCAGCATTAATTTTCTTGTGAATGTACTTGACTAACACACAATAATCTTAGACACTGTTAGGAGACCACCAAGCAGCAACACATACACACACACACACACACAGAGCCAGGGGGACCACCAAGCAGAGGGGCTGTCAAGACAAGATAAGTGTGTGCCTAGCATCAGGGTTTCACATACACTCTCTAATACACACTCGTATCCACACACATGCATGCAACAACAATGACACACAACCTGGGCTGGACTCCTGGAAAAGCTCTGGCTTATCTCTCTCCACAGATAGTGAAATGGATTAAGAGCCACATTTGGCACGTCCAGAGAACTGGACAGATAACCAGGAAAACACTCTCTCTAACTGCAATCACTGTTCACCATGGTTTCTGTCTGTGCGTGCGTGTCTATGTGTGTGTGTGAGAGAGAGAATCTATTTTTGCTTGAGTATGCTCCTCCATGTGCAGGCACTGGACCAATAACTGTGTGTCTAAGTGTGTGTTTGTGTCGATGTGTGTTGAAGACTGATGCAGTGGCTGACCCAAGACCCAATCAGTCAGAACACACACATTCAGCTTCCAAATGCACACAGCGTGCCCAGACAAAGAACTGTGTGTGAGAGGATGGTCAGCATGTGTGTGATGTCAACTGGAGACAGAGAAGGGAAGCCCATCATATCCCGTTTATGACTGTGTGTGGGTCTGTCCTCTGACACAACAAGCAGGCTCATTGACCCCCCTGGTTTTACACGGCTGCTATAAAGATGATAGGAGGCTGAGATTCTTTTTTTAAGACTTGGAAAGGACATCTTCTCTTCACTTCTCTACTTCTTTCACTACTCACTTCATAGCCGACACATGGAGAGTTTACTCTATATTAAACAGAGATTATAAACAATTATCTTTAACTAACATTTTCTGTTTACCTTTAAAATATAATAGATGTTCTGTGAGCTTGGAAAATCCATGGACTGCAATCTATGTTTGAGGGCACTATACTACATACACAAAGTAATTCTAGATTAAATGTTTTTAATATGTAACAGGTTAATTGATTCAGTTATAAACCTTTTTTTTGCTTTTGTTGCTTTACACCAAAACATTAAAAATTTCTCAAGAGAATTAGTAAAAGTTTAATCTTTTTTGGAGCAAGAGAGGAGAAGAGCACCGAAAGGAAGAGTTTTGACGGCAGGCAGCTACAAGTGAGAGAGTGGTCAAACCATCACATTTGTCATGTCTTTCTTTGGACTGTTCTACATGTTTGCTGACTTATCTGCCTGTCTCTCCCTTCTCTGTCTATTAGAGTCAAATCTCTGTCTTAATGGGCATCTTTTGTATCCTGCCTCTCCCCCTGCTCTATTCATCACGCTGCCACACGCACATACACACTCCCTCTGAGGGGGCCCCTTAACCAGGCTCTCCATATGCCTGACCCCCACCTCCTTTCTCCTCCTCCTCTTTCCACAACCCCCTTCCCTTCTCTTCTCCCCATCTCTTGCTCACACTCTGGCTTCTGCTCTATTGCTGCTGCTGCTGCTGCTGCTGCTGCTGCTGCCCCATGCTGCCATCTGCTACAAGAGAACACAGGGTGAAAGAGGGAGGATGAGGAAGAAAACACTGATGAAAAGAGGAGCTAGATGACCAAGGCATGAGGGAAGAAGAGACTGCAGGGAAAGTGGAGAAAGACAGACAGATAAAAGATAAAGGGAGAAATGAGGAAAGGGATGTGGAGACAATACAAGAGGACCTAGAGAGGCTGTCCATCTGCTCTCCCCCTCACCTCCCCTCCTCTCCTGACACACAGTCACACCACAAAGAGAGTATTTAACCTCACACACACACACACACACACACACACACACACACACACAGAAAGAAAGAGACGGAGAGGCAGAAAGCAGCCCAGCCTCTCTCTTTAACCCGTTCCTCTCCACTGAGCCTGCCTGTATTACACCCTTGGGGTGGCAGGTGATGGCTGGATGGAGGGAAAGGCTGTAGGGGGAGAGCAAGGGGTAGAGGGAAGTGGGATGGGGGAGGGTGTATGATTGAGGTACAGAGCATAGGGGATGAAGGGTTGAAACTGATCTGAATCAACACCAACACATCCTGCTCCCCTCCCCAAACCGCAACAGCGACCAGCTTGCTGCCCATGTCACTATGACAACCTCTGTCAATCACACTGTAGCCGTGGGATTTCAATTGGGGATCAGCAGAGCTCAATTAGGAGTGGCTGCCCTCTGAATTCATAAACCTCAACATTTTTAGAAGTAAATCTGTTTTCACCCCAAATCTAAAGAAAAGTGACAGCGGGTCAGATAGACTCACACAGTTACAACACACTTTGCAGACAGCCAGCAGAAATTATGTCTGTGGATGACATCAAAATCCGCAGGTCACAAAGCAACACCAGTGTTTTCCATCCAATCTGGCTGCTCCTATTTGAATCACGGAAACAGACTCTGGGAACCAGTGTGGTTAGGCTACTTCAAGAGACATACACGTAGTGTAGTGGTTCCCAAGCTTTTTGGCTACTGGCAACAACCTGTCACCACAAATGTCTACTCTTGGTTCTTAGTTCGACCAAAAACTGTTTTTTTCTTGGTTAGACACTCAAAACATAAAACACTAAAAATTCTTTTAAACACCACTGGTTTTATAAAACTACAGGTACCTTAAAGGATGAAAGGCTGAATGACCACGACATTTCTTTCATTATGTGAACTCAGAGACTTGTTCTCTTTAAGAAAATATAATTTTCTTTTAAGATTTTTATGTAAAGAAATGGGTTTTTGAATTTAAATGGCCCGCCACAGAATGGAGATACAGCTCAAATTATTGGTAATAAAATAACTATCAGGAACTATTATAAAAAGTAAAAAAAAAAACACAAAACCAGTGCACAACTGGACCGAACACAGCCCAACACAACGCTTTCACTCCTGTTGGACCTGTCAAGCTCAGTGACACTGAGATGGCTGTCAGGATTGGACACAAACACGACTGTGTAGGTCAACACACACTGCAAACACTAGATTCCCCCAAGGACCTGTACATACACAGTGTCACACACACCAAACACCAGTGCAGTGTGTAAAGGTTTTGATTGAGGAGAGGGAGTGTGAAGGGGTGTGACCCACAAGAGCTGATTTCATTAAAGGAAAGAAAAATGGAGAGGAGAGGAGATATAACCACAAATGGAGAGAGCAGACACCAGCTGTCACATGCTTATGTCAGCCCTATTCTCAGCTCCTGTGTGACTGTGTGTGTGTTGTGTGCTAGTGTGTGTGTGTGTGTGTGTGCGCGTGTGTGTGTGTTTGTCACTGTGTGTTCTCAGCTAGTCATGACTGGTTTCAATTACACAGCAAACTTTGACCCTGTGCAACCAACAGGGAAAGGAGCTACAGAGAGAGAGAGGTGGAGTGTAGGGGAGAGGAAGTGAGATGCTAAGATAGATAAAAAGCCACACGAGTGAAAAGTCAAACTCATGAAAATCATACTATACATGGCACCCTGCACACCAAGGTAAAACCTAAAGACCAAACAAGCGGCACAATTTACAGGGATGCTGACTTACCCGTTTCCTGGGGGGTCCTCGTTCTTCCTCTTTTGAACCCCGCCCTGCTCCTGCCCCACTTCCTGTTCGTCCCTGCCGCCCCCCTTTTCCATCTCCAACTGGAGGCTTGATGGTCATCCTGATTTCCGGTGGGCAAATGTAGTTCTCAAGGCTCTTAGGGGGCTTCTTGGTTCGCTTGGTGGTCTGGATTTTCAGCTTTAGACTTCCTTCCTGGAAGCTTGCCTCCTTGATGGAGAACTCCTGTTCCTCCAGAAGCCCCTCCCCCTGCTCCTCTAGCCCTTCTCCTTCACTGATGGCACCATTAATCACTTCATCACTGCGTGCCAAACCGATGCCCCCTGCTGCTTCCTGGTCCTCTTCATTTGGCCCCACCCTGCCACCCTGTAACTCCGCCTCTTTGGGTCGGGTCGAGCCAACCAGATCCCTTGGCTCCATCCACGCTCCCGCCAGAGCCAGTCAGGATGGGTTAAGCTGTGGCAGCCAGCCAATGGGAAGATAGAGAACAGTAGTCTGTCAATCTGGTTGATTGCTGTCAATCAGCTACTGGGGTTGGGTTGGTTGTCCCACAGGAACGCAGCGAAGCCAGGGACTGTCTGCACAGAGAGCAAAAAGAAGTGAATGATGCGATTAGTAAAGAGCGGCAACTAAAACGGAGTCCACTCATCCCTGCAGCTTCCATTCCGGCACTACCTCTCAGCACAGGCCTGTCCGCTGACATCAACATCATTAGCTGCCTGTTATGTATGAAGACAAACACTCAAGCTCATCACAGAACTGCTGCCACGCTCTCATTTGCATTTTGCGCCTCACATAAACAAACAACATTTTTGACACTCACAACAGCCTGCCTCGCTCTCTTTCCCTACACTGTTCTTTACTCAGTCTTTGCTAATCTTCCCTCTCTTCATCCCTCATCCCTTCATCCTGCGGCAGATGAAGTAAAGCTGTGCAGACGTTGGAGTGATCAGTGCAAAATAAGACATTTCTCTTCTCTGCTCTAAAACCAGGCTGAAGTTAGCCTGAGGACACAAGACAGAAAAAAATGAAAGAAGCTGACTTCTGTTTTTTTTTTTTTTCTTTTCACCAGAGCAGGGAAGGAGGGAGGGAATCACACAGGGGGAAAGGGGAAGGCAGCAGAGAAAGACAGAGGAAAGGAATCTAAATTCTTTCCCCAGATGTGGTTTACGAGCTGGTCTGGAAAAACCAGCGCCTGAACTGTTCTAACCACGCATGTGTTGGCACTGCTGCACACATGCATGAAAAACACCATAGACCTATGCACATAAATGCACATACAAATGACCGTGTAGCTGTCACCAAGCAGACTTCTGCACCCCTGCTGCTATCTCTGCTCTCTGGAGAAAGGGCTGCATTAGACAATTCTCAGAGGATTCAGGTTTTCCTTTTTGGATCATTGCACATGCAGGCACGTTATATTACATAGTTACACAAACACACACACACGCACACAATAGCATTTACACAAGCTTACTTTGCACATGTTTGAAAAAAAAAACTATCAAAACAAACACTGGACTACACTTCTCACTACAGCTCCAGGGAATCCCATCAGTCAATATGACATGAGGCATGACTGAGCTGGAAGTGGGGAATGCTGTCTCACACACTGAGCTTAGACTGACACCATTTACACTGACGTGAACCCAGACTAGACCTGCAGACATACCTCAAATAAAAGCTTACGGTTTGCTGCAGACTTTCAATGGCTAGGGATCACAAAAGGTTTACGGCATTTACCAACAATTACCCACCTCGTAGCCCCCCGGCTATCACGCTCTCCAACATGGATACTGAAGGCATCTTACACTACCTATGTGTTAGCACTCCTGTATCAGCCCACACTACTGGTCTAACAGCTGATTCCCATCATAATACCCTACAGCCCGCACAGCACATGCTTACAATATGATTTAATAATCATAATCCACAGTGGTATTTCAACAAACATCTCAGTGTCAAACTGTGTCCAACCCCAAGGTCAAAGTCAGTGGTTAGTGCTTTTCCTAGTGCATTTGTTACGTTAAATAAAAATGAAAATGCTTGATTCTGTGTATTTTTTAACCAGAGTCTTTCAAAACTAACTCATAAAGGTTATTGATGTGTGTTCTGGTAGCTTCCTGGTGGTTAAGTACTGCATGAAGTTATAACAGTGCCATAACAGTGGGTTTGCATATCTGGGCTTATGAACTATGAATTGCCTATATTATACAAGCCTGACGTTATACTGCCAACCATTCTTCAATGCATACTAATTAGTTTCCAGATTGATTTCCCACCTTCCTGGAAGGCATTGATTTTGTCAGTGATTCATTCATTAAATGCAGTATGAAAAGGAACTTGCTAAACTTACTTCAGAAAGGCAATCCATCATCTCACTGAAAAGTCAGTGTGCTTTATTTTTGTCTCACAGTTACATTAATTTCACTTCATTAATAGGTGGAATACAAAATTCCACCTAGAAAGAAACCTCCAAACATGTCCACTAAGATTGTACAATACTATATATATATAATACAGACATTGATCATTAACACTGACACATTAAAAAATAGAGTCTAAAAAATATCTAAGCGTTTGACAAAAAGAGACTCGGCAAAGCAATTTTCATGCTCTATTAAAATGAGTAAAACACCCAAGTGCATGAAATCAGGAAAAATGTGAGTAAAAATGTGCAATATACTTCAGAAATTGTCAGCAGTAATGTCGCGAATAGGCAGTTTGAACTTAACTGGCTGAAACATGCAGAACTCAAGTGCCAGTGTTTTTTTGTACAGGGTCCACATGACCCTGTTTGGTCCTCCAGGAGCATCGCAGCGCCTAATGTCAGCTCGGTGACTCGCCCTAATGGCATGTGTGAAAGCCACCCTGGTTGTCATGTGGACTGAGGACAATGACAGGAAAAAGACACAGCTGCCAAGCAAAACATCACACACACACACACATGCTTATCAAAAAGGAGCTTGTCCACTTTAGGTGGTGCTCACTAGGCTACCCCTTCCCTAAAACTATAAAATGGCATCGGACGTCAGTAAAACTTCATCCTGGCTCATTATGTCGGAAATTGCTTAGCTGGACCATAGCGATTCCTTCGCCCTGCTCGGTGCCCTCAGCCATGTTCGCTCTCTGCTGCTGGCACAGAGGCTAAGGGTTTATGTAAGACTGACCCTTCTCTGGGCCCCCCTCGCCTTGCAAGCCTGAGCCTCACTGTCTCTCTCTCTCTTAAACACACAAACACGCTGGCACACACACATACACACCTCGACTAGCCTCAGACAGCAGGGTGATTGTAAGAGGCCAGACTCACTGCATAAATAGCTTTATTATATTCTCAGAACTTCCAGCGCTAACCAGCTTCCCTCTCAAATAGCATAAGGTCATTCGCCGCGCTGGATGCGAAAGGCTGTGAATACGACAGACACTACTCCAACGTTTTGCCTCATCCTTTGAAAACAATAAAGATAAAGCAGTCATAATGGAATACAGATGGACGGAATGGAGATGGCGAACGATACCGGCGCAGACAAAACATAAGTCGAAAGAGCCCGAGCGCGAGTGAGACACGCAGGGAGAGGGAGCGTGAGATGGCAGCAGAAACACAACCTTTTAAGGCTGCATACCCAGCAGCCCAGTGCCTGAGGTGGACTCACAAATAGCTCGAACACACATGCAGACAGATGCGCACGCACAGAGACTCACACATCCACCAGCACTCCAAACACCCATGTGATTGCACAAGGTGAAGAGTCTCCTTTTTTCATCCGTTCTTTGATGTCAGAGTGTAGCCGAGGCTCGGCCGTCCCTGGCTGTAGATGAGAATCTCACAGGGATGATGAACATAGTCTGTCTGCCATTTTCATTTATCATTTATCTCTTTTATTCCAACCCTCTAGTGAAGGGGCAATCATGTAAACCAATGTTTCGAGGAGGATCCAATCTTTGGTTGGAGACAAATCAAAAGGAATGGCCCCAGCCTTCTAGTTCTTCCAAATCCAGTGGGCATGAGTTTTCAAACAGGAAGTCTATTAGTTCTGTGCCTCGGAGCAGTGCAAGGTGAAGGAAACCATCGTTTTACCTGCTTCACAGCAAAGACATTTTTAAGTGAACATAATGAACAAAAAACCTTTCGTATTCACTGCGGATTGGACCAGATTGTGTTCAGATTCGGGGCAGCGAGAGGCACAATCCAAAAGTACCATGTCTGGGACAGCCATAAGAGGAAATGATGGCCTTGCAGCCTGTATGTGTAGTCCCACACACACACACACACACACACACACACTCCTCTGGATGAGCCATATGCCAGGTAGCATTAAAACCATCCTCACCTAACTACCCTGCAGAAGCAGATGAATGTTAAACCATTTTAACTGCAGCAGAAGCCACAAAATGGCTGTCAGCAAAAAACACCTCCCCTACTCCCCAACTGTCTTCCTCCTTCCCCACACCTCACCACCCCCCCAACCTCTGTTCTCTCCCCTCTTCTCTATGCTACCTCTTTCCTTTTACCCTCCACTGGTTTCTCCCCCTCCCTCTCTCAGTGCGCGCTGCCAAAAGGTGCTCCAGTGCTGATATTCTGTTAAGAGAGCTTGCCAACAGTTAGATTTGTCCTTGGATTCCGTTCACATTCCCTCCTCCCCCCTCTCTGTGATCCTATTTCGACCCGTGGTATCCAGCTCAGAAGGGGATACACCTAATCGATTTCTCATGCTTTAATTTAAAGGTGGCACGGGCATCTCATTACTTAATAGGTGCTTTATTAGCCCGCTTCATACTTTTACACCACAAATATGCTGCAGGAGTTCCAACTCACCCAAACCTGCAAACAAGTGAGATCAATGGTCCCATCCAAGTCTCTTCACTCGCTCCTTAACCCAGATTTCTTTCAAGCGTTTTCACATCTCTCTTTTAGCTGCCTCTCCTCTCAAGCATGTGTTCCCTTTGATCCAATGCTCATTTCCACACTTTCAGTCCCAAAAACCATTCCATTTGCCTGTCTGTCTTGTGCTCCTGTGGTTGTGACACAAGTTTTCTGAGGGCTGCTGGTAACCACCTTCAGCCAAAGAGTGACCATCTGATTTAGCGACACCTTTCCTGCCATTAGAAACCAATCAGCTATTGACAAGTGCAGCTCGACTGGAGTGGTGTGGACGGATGCCGTGTGGAAGCCACATTTGTATGGACGCTGGCATCTCCTAAGTAGCGTAGTGGCATGCGTGGATTCTGTGCCTCAGATGAAGATACACAAGAATGAACACAGAAGGCAGAAATCAAACACGGTCCTCACACACCAAGTGTCCTTGCAACTTCCGAAATACCTTGTGTCACCCATCAATTCCTCTTTACCTCCACCAGAAGCAGCAAAACAACCACATCTAAAAGCAAAATCTGTCTGCAGGATCCCAACTTGATGGGACTACAGTGAGAAATGATCACCTGTTTGCTGTATGTCACAGACTGTGATGCTGTGTGATGGACTATCAGCGTCCACCCCAGTGGAAAAAACATCTGAACTCAGAGTGTGAACAGCCTTGGATTAGCCGGTCCTTGATCAATGTGTAGTGGACACTTAATCCCATTGACCCAATTAGCTGTTTTATCTTACTGTCGCCTAATTAACAAGCTCCACCGCACCGGTAGTAGACGTCGAATTCGTGCTACAGCATTTGTGGGCTGACGGACGCACAGATGTGCACGAATGTGCGCGACTACACGCAAATCCACATATTTCGCGTCCTTTAAGGGATTACAAATGAATAAATAATAAATGGCAACGACAAGATATGTGAGGGTGCAGGTTAAGGTGGCGGCCGCACACAGCTGCTCACAGCGTCGATCCGAGCACGGACGCGGCCGCGGCGGAGGTGTATTCAGGTGAGGAATGCGGCCGGTCAACCGCGGCTACTTACCCATGTCTAACGTCGTCGAACGCTCGGCTCTAACGTGTAAATATTTCATCAAGATCATTTACAATCCATTTAGACACGTTTTACACAGGCCGGGGATGGGATGTCAGCCTCCTGGGGAGCTGTCAAACGGTGCCACGATATCTCTACGTCTTTTTTTTTTTTTTTTTGACAGAAAACCCCGAGGAAAATGGCGTCAACGGTGCTTTGGAAAGAGAAAAAAAAAAATTCTTCGGATTTGCAGCCGATCTGATGACAGAAGCAGGGTTAGCCGCACACACGGAGGAGGGGGGGTTAGGAATCCAAACGGAAACTTGGCGCTTATTTCCAATTCCTTACGGAAATAAGATCTTTAGAGGCGGTTTCGGGGCTTGACGGCGGAGAGTCGCGGCGGCGCACGGTGCGTCTCCGGTGCCTTGCACGATCGCTGGTCACTCGGGGCGCTGCACAGTGCTGAGATCCCTCGTAAATCCGCTACCCGGTTGGTGGAGGAGGAGGAGGGGGTGAGCAGGGCTGTTACTGCAGTCAAAACAAGCCCGCATCAGACTACGAGCCCGAATCCAGCGGGGGGAACCGTCGACCACAGCGCGCTTGGAGCCGTCAGCGCAGAAGACGGACGACCCGAGGCAGAAGACGCGGGTTCGGGTGGCTTTTCGTCGCCGCTTGCGTCGGGTCAAGGGGGGGGTTTCTCTTTCTCTGTGTGTCTCTCTGCTTTTCCGATCGGTGAATGTCAGGTCTCGGAGCCTGGTGTCTGGTAATGATCTCACCCAGCAGACTGAGAGCTCTGGCCGAGCCGAGCAGAGGAGAGGAGGAGCGACATCGCCTCCACCTGGCAGCGAATGCGCTCAGCGCGTCTCCCCGTTAATTCCCAGGGCCCGCTCCGCTCCGCTCCGCTCCGCTCCGGTGGGAGCGCGCTCACGGGCGTCCAGCTAGTTCAGCAGAGCCTGGTGCAAAGTGGGAAACGCAACATCTGGTTGTTCAGCTTGTTGTTCAGCTGCGAGGAGAGAAGGGTTTCTGAGACATGTCCTAATATTCCCAGGGATTCTGAACTTAACATGCAACTGAACAACAACAAGACATTCGAAATCATGTACAGGAATCGTAGTTTTTCTAAAGGAGGCTTATCACGTTTTCTGGTCAGCCTGTAACCGTTTAACCAGATCACATTTGAATACCACCTGCCAGCCCCCGTCTACCTTTTGGCAAAAAGTTCTATTGAGAAATTGACAAATGCACTAGGTACATAAAAAGAATAAATAAGACAAGAATAAAAAATAATTCATTTAAATAAGCAAGGAACAAAGAAACAAATCAGCTAGATTTAAACTTTAAATATCTACAATAGACAATAAGTCAAACCACTGCTGAGTCATAACTAAATATATAAATCTTATCAAATGTTGCTCTATTGCACATCCTGTATGAGTTTTCAAACATTTTGCAAACCTATGGCAATCTATTAATAGAGTTTGCCATTTTTCTCTGAATTGGAAATGATTTGCCACAACTACGGGAACTACTTGAGATAGGTAATCTATTTGACTATAATTAGATCTATTTGAACACGTGTTTAGCGAGACAAAAATTGCCATATTACACTCCGCCAACACATTTGCTTCAGAGGAACCCAAGATGGGTGTGTAAGTGGGGTCGAGTGGGTGAATGAAGGCAGGTTAAAGTGTGGGTTTGTGTGTATGTGCACAACGGTGCTTTCCCCTTAATATGTCAAATTGCAGCAGGATGGAAAACCCACATCAACCAGTCATGAACAAGCCACAGTTGTTCCATTAATTCATCATTGTCAGAAGTTATGTTTACATAGTGTCTCCATGCAAAACTTGACCTTCCTTGTATGGAAAACATCTTTTAACATTAACAAGCGATGCAAATGATGTCAGATGACCTTTCTTTCTCAGTGCCCCATGGTTACTAGCTGTTACTCATCTCTGGCATGTGTGTGTGTGTGTGTGCGCGTGTGTGTGCAGAGCACCCACTGAGAGACAGTTCATTAGCAGGGGCGGCACCATTTGTGATTGTGTGCTCAGTAGCATGTAAACACTCAATATAGTTTCAAACTTGTAGTTAAAAATCAGCACTGCCATCAGCGGTTTGGGTGTTGTTGCTGTTCACTTCCCCCTCTGTGGCACACTTGCTCGATTCACAAACGTGTTATGCATGTGTGTTTGTGCGTGTGGTTATAAGTTTGTGTGGAGGGTCGATTTCATAAGGAGGGTTTGTGTAGCAATGCCACAGCTCTTTTTTTGTCCATTTTTTCATTTCCCCATTTATGAGCATTGGGACAGTATTTTATTACTTTAGTTTACTTCTGTTTTTTAATGACAAAACATTTTGTTTCAGTGATAATAAGTTGAGATGAATTACTTTGATTATGACCACATTAGCATCGGTCCCTGCTGTAATGTTAAATATGCATTGTTGTAGAATGTGATTTTCAATAAAGAACTAGATTTACTAATGATGTCAAGCCTTGAAGGGTATCTACAAATTAGGTTGCTTAGCTTTGCCTATGTCATCATAGTAGGGAGGCCCAGAAGATTTGGCTGACTAAAACCTTTGGAAAGATGTCTTTATGCACAATCTGAATGATAGAATAATAACCTCTGTGGACATCACACACTCACATAACTCTGTGTGTACAGTGCAAAATAATAGCTTTGATTGCAGTTCTTTTTTAAATTTGGGTTAATTGGGGCTTGATTTTAGGATTTAAAAAAATGGAGACCTCACAAATACAGAACTGAATCTGTGTATGTGCTTGTGTGTGTTCACATTCATGTGTGTCTATTGATTCGGGATATGTGCAAGAATACAAAGAGACCCCTGAGAGTGAGGGGTCAACAGCTGCTCCCCGACAACCAATCAATTGCAGTGTATCAGTAAACATCACGCACACACACACACACACACACACACACACACACAGACAGCACTCCGTTCTCGAATCCGTTGCTATGGATACCAGATACAGGCAGCCAAGAGGGAGCAGTTTTCCAGCTTAAACTGTAAATATTGAATTATGATGGGGAGGAAAGAGACAGCAGTGCAGGGCAACGTTCCTGCCTGAATGATCTAAATATCTAGATAATCCTTTCATCTCTATTCACCGCTACAGGAAATCTGGAGCATCATTCATGTTCATCAAGTTCAGCATAAAAAGATAAGTCTGTCTTCCTGATCCAGCCATTTATCTGACTCTCTATTACAGACTAAGAGCTGCCCCCATTCCTTCATCTCTCCCTGCCTTTTTGCCTGAATGATCTTCTTTCCCTCAAGTAGGATGCAAAGTAAATGCTTCCCTATGCCTGATTTGCAATACATAAAAGTGAATCTCAGCCAAACCACTTTACCAAATGCTACAGCTTTTATGTGGCAACAGTTCCTCTGTGGTTTCATCAATGGGGAAAGATGAGATTGAAATGAAGAGATGAAAAAAGGAGAAAAAAACACTTTAACAATTAATAAATGCTTGAGCAAATTATTTAAGTGAGGCCACTGAAGAGAGAGAATGAGATGAGAAGCAAAGGAAGACTCTGAAGGTGAATGTCAATAATTGGTTGGCTGTCTTTATGAATTATATAAGCAGTGGAGTCAGCAGAGCTAAAATAATAATAACACACTTCATCCCATATTCATACCAAAAAGCTACAGCACTTGAGTGCACCAGAGAAAGAGAGTCAACGTTCTAACCTTGAGCTGACATTGGGAGCAATAGAGACTCACGTTCAATCAATGAAGGGCTTTTCTCAGGGAGTCCACTAATCTCACAGGGCAGAAGAGGGTTCATCAGAGCTGAGAGACCCCTGGGACTGACAGAGGTAATGCAGTTAACTGAGAGAGACAGAGAAAGAGAGACAGGAAGACAGAGAGTGAGGATCTGTGTATGTATGTATGTACAGGAGCAAATGTCTTTGCTTGTAAAGACAGACAGTGAAAGCATTCAAGGAAAAAATTAATTGTGCATTAAAACACGCACTTGTGTGTTGCCGAAATATGTGACAAAACTTTATCTCTCTGTGTGTGTGTGTGTTGGAAGTAGTGAGGGCCACGCTGATAGAGTGAGAAGTTAATGGGACGTGTGACAAGGTTGATTACTGAGGCCTCGGTGATCTGGCTGGGTTAATGAAGTAAATGACTTCTTGGATAACATTGCACTGAGGCTATCTCCAGCTCCTGATACACTCTGATAAACCAGACTGGCCTTTTATTGTGCAGTCATTTACTGGGCAAAAGTACATGGCCTGCATACGTCGGTGCCTTTAGTTGCATTTAGTAGACATTCATTGTACTCACAGAAACGTGGTTTCAAATCCAGGACAGTTTTTACACACTGACTTGAAATTACAATTTCTGTTATTTATTGAAGCAGAGCAGGTCAATGTTAAAGTCTCTTTTAAGGTCTAAAGTGGCCACCTGCAGTTTGCACATGCAGCCAAACTAAGCCAAAATAAGTAAGGCTAGATCGGACACAAATCTAGAGAGAGCAAGATTTATTGCATGACCTTATTCTCCATTTTGGGTTGAGATAGAGATTCTTCTAATGTGAGCGCTAACGACGTCTGAGAAGGGATGCAGGATGCAACATAACAACAATGCAGATGGAAGCTAAGACAACAACAAAGACAACCCTAAATGCAGTTGACTGTGGACTCCCCGCCGGCTCCGTCTATGAAGAGATGACATTGTGCCCATCCCCCTGCTACTTACAGAGACATTATCATAATGTTGTCTCTGTATGAGACGAGCGATCAAGTGGGCTCATCTTGAAGTCCTTCACAAGCCCCAGTGTATGTTGATGCTTCAGATGCTGAAGCAAGATAGTGGTTAAAGAAATCCACACTAATATTTATTTAAACAGACATTTCTGGCATTTAACAATGCAGCCCGGCACTGACAGCACCGATATGATGAGTCTCAGCATTGGTTGTAAACAAACAACAGCAAGGAAGATAATGAATGTCCTTTTTTTTTTGTCCTTCTGCTTTCTTATTGTCTTAAAACCACACACATACATGTGGCGAAATTAATCACTGCTGAACTTGGTTTTAAATCCTGGCTTATATGCTTTAATATGAGAAAGGACAAAAAGTATAGAAAAAAAGTTATATAGAGTAACCGATCAAAAGTTACAGCATCTATTAGACACATGAATAATAAATAATTAGTTCTGAGAAACTTATTGTTTGTCACAACTTGTGTGAACCTTCACACCTCAAACATCCACCCTACAACATCCTGTTGTGTTATAACTGTGCATGTGGTCAGATACAGCTGCATTTGTGTGTGTGTGTGTGTGTGTGTGTGTGTGTGTGTGTGTGTGTGTCAGAAACAGAAACAAAGAGGAAAACTCCCCAGATGACAGAACGTACTGCCACTTCCCCTGAGACTCTGTGAGTAAAGTAAAGACAGAGACATGAAACAGGTGTATGATACAGCACTGAGTGTGATAGCGCTGAATCATTCAGTCATCAAAGTTCCTTTTAAACCTTTTCAGTCATTCTGGTCTACTAGTCTTATAAAGGGTAAACATATAATTGACTAAACAGGAAAAAAGGTGACCAACAGGAGACGAAATATTGTTAAAACGCACCATGATTTTTTTTCTCAGAAAAACTCCTTTTGTCTGGAAATTTTACACTTCCATCAACATTTTGAATTGTGCTCTTTAATGTGACATACACGGTCTGTGGGTTGTGATGGTGGCTTAAAACAATTCCCATTTTTTTAAAGTCAAACAGTTTGTCTATCATCATGCGTGTTGGAGAAGGTGATGCAAAGAAGACAATAAAAACACACCTTGACTATTACCGAAATTGCCTCCTCTTACCCGTCCTTTTATAGACAATTGTCCAGATTATCAAGCTTCATAATCAGAGCACAGTTTCTTCAGGGAGGTATGAGGTGGTTCCACACCACAAGCACAAGAATGTATGAACATGCACCCAAAAAAAGACACCTGGTCTGCAGTTGTTGTTTACTGTACATCGTGTGAACACTGTCCCGTCTGAAGCTGCTTCCCAGCAGCAGGATGTGGTGGTGCGACACGTCCTCGCTCAACAACACCCACTTCCTATGAGTTTGATAAACAGCTCTGTGGTTTCACTCTCCTCCTGCCCGTCAAACAGAGGTACACACACACACCAGCTAAACAGCATCACCATCTGCTAATGTGACACGTAGCTGGAGTGAATTATTGTGCATAATATTACCCATAGGTATCATGAGATTTACTGTGACAAACTGCATAAAAGCCACCAGGTTCTCATATCTCTTTGTAACTCAGCTGCTACACTTCTCATCTGCAGCCCAAAGAGAGACTGATGGGAAAGAGCACAAGAATGCCCTCAAATCATATCGGAATTAGAGGAGGACATCAATATGTCACATTTGCTTTAGTGGGACTGATGTAAGCAGGTCTGAGTTATGTCTGCCACTGGACAGTTATCTTCTTTTTCCCTCTTCTCTTCGCTATTCCTCTCTATTCGTCTCTTCTCTTCTCTCCTCTTCTCTGCAGGCTTGCATTGACGCATACGGTCCTGTCAGTGACATCTGTGAGCTGTCAGGATATGAATGCGTGCATCTGAGAGTAGAATGAGGGGTGTATTAAGCTTGCCGATCCTTCACACTCTTCTTGTCAAACTAAACATGAAAATGAAACTATATGTGTGTGTGAGAGCGTGTGTGTGTGTGTGTGTGTGTGTGGCAGGAAACAGGGTGGGTCAAAGGAGAAGAGCCATGCCTAATCCTGTGGGATGTGAGGGTATCTACTGTGTATGGAGATGGGATGTAGAGATGTGTTCAGTGGTGCATGGATCACAAAACCTTCCTAACTGACAGAAGAGAGTCCCAGGAGACTAATGTCAAACTGCAAAAAAAAAAAAAAAAAAAAAAGAGAGAGAAAGAAAGAAAGAAAATAAAGAAAATGCACTAAAACTAAAGTGCTGCACATTGCATCATAATTATGAAATACTGTAATAGCGATCACAGGCACAGAAATATGTTATGTTTGCAATTCTATGTTATGGCACCTTTCATGGGTCACCTGACAAATCACTAAAGCAAATCATCTTACAGTATAATGCACTCTAGTAAGACTCACTTGAACCTAAATAATAATCGTAAAAGTAGGATTAACACCTTTCCAGAAATGGAGAAATTAAAATACAGTAAAAGTGGAGTACGGATGGCGTTGGAGTGCGCATGCGTCCGGAACTTTCCGGCGCTCTCAGTGTTGGAAACACTGAGCCGGTAGGTGGCGATGTCGGTCAATTTAAAGCCCGCAGCCCTTTAACCCGGAAACAGAACTTGCGGACCTTTAACAAGGCAGGAAGTGTCTCGCTATGAAATTGACAGTTCGCTGCCATGGCGCTTGATGTAAAGTCCAGGGCCAAACGATATGAGAAACTCGATTTCCTCGGAGAGGGACAGGTAAGCGGAGGAACATGTGAATGATTTCTAACTTGTGTCCCTTGTTGCGTTGTGGTGTGGTTTGTGGAAAGCGGTTGTAGCATGCTAACAAGCCTTAGCTGGTTGTTAATGTCAACAAAGCCGTGCCGGGGTGCACATGCTGTGAAGAGACACAGCTGTTTGGGGCCTTGTTTTTCTCTGTTTATTGGTCTCCTTTTCCTCCCCCTAGTTTGCCACAGTGTACAAAGCCAGGGACAAACAGACGGACAACCATTGTAGCCATTAAAAAGGTAACCTTAATACAAATTAGGACTCTGTTAGAATATGCAACCCATACTGATGTTGAACACCAAATCGTTTCTTTGTTTATTTTGTCAGATTAAGGTTGGACACAGAACCGAGGCTAAAGATGGTAATTTCTGATTGAGCAAACTTGCATATTTAACAGTTTTACCTCACTGGGCATTTCCTGATAATCCACCTGTTAATGACAGTAAATATTTACTCATAGGCATCAATAGAACAGCTCTCCGAGAGATCAAACTGCTGCAGGAGCTGCATCATCCAAATATCATCGGGGTGGGTAAATAGTCAGGAAATCGGCATATATTTGTATTTTATATTCATGTTTTGCTAATATTGTAATTCTTTCAAACAAATGAATTCTATATGACATGTATTCTCCTAATTCAAATGTCATTGTAGCTACTTGATGCCTTCGGACACAAATCCAACATCAGCTTGGTGTTTGACTTTATGGAAACTGATCTAGAGGTGAGAGCTTCCAATCTTGTCTTTGTAGATGACATAGAAGGCACAGGTGCATAAAATAATGTGGTCCAGTACATCAGCCAAATAAAAATTTTGGTTTGTTTATATTTGATTAAACTAAATATTAGGATTTTGGTCAGTGCACATTTCGCTATTGATTTTTCTTGACAGGAGTTAATGGCGTTCTCCGATGGTCCAAACTTCCATAATATTATTCTTGTATTTCCTGGAAAACATTGACTTAATTCACAGACATAGTAATTAACTTTGTAAAAATATGTGTGTAAATTTTTAGGTTTATTTTATTATTTAGGAAATTTGCAATATTATGTTGTTCTAACAATATTGTATGATTTGAGAAAATCATAAACCCCAGTCTCAAAGCCTGATGTGACCTGAGTTTTAACCTTATGAATGGGATCACATCATGCAAATGTTTCATTTTTATATACATACAGTATCTCCAACTGGAGATGGAGATTTAAATTACTAATTTATGGTAATTGCATGGGCCACCAGATGACTCCTCGCTTTAACAGAGATCACAAAGAACACAAATCGATTATAGGTAGTTGGCAACTGTGATAAGAATGTACTTGCTCTTATGTTCAGCCTTCAATAATGTGAAAGCAGTCCAGGACAAAGAATGAGTGAAAGATGGTAAAACTGTAATTGAAAAAGTGTGAGGTCAGATGGGAATGTCTGAGCAAGAAAAATAGGATGACAAAGACAGCAGTGCAAGTGCTCTAATTGAACCATTAAGTGCTTCTATGAGGTCTCTCAGGCTTTTATAATTTTCCCACCTTCTTCTCTGGTTTATTTTAGCATATAAGGCTCCAGTTTGGCGGTCGCCATCAATACATCACACACTAATAGAACACTGCAAAACAAGACAACTGCGCTTTAAAAAAATCAATATCACTCAGTCTTGGGCCAAACAATGAATTGATGCCATTAGCTGTTCGCTGGCAGCAGACAGGACAGGAGAGACGTGATTAGGCAATGTGATGCCCGTCTATAACCTTTTCTGAAAGCCTGTTGTCAAGACACAAGTTTAGACTGTTTGACCTCATTGGCTGCAAATGTTGGAGGATTTCATTGCTAGTAAAGTTGTGTGTTAGGATACTGAATCTGAACTGTTCTATTAGTTTTGGCTCTAGCTGTGTCAACCTAAAGTAAAACGTAAAAAAAATGAAGTAATGGATCAATATTATTGATTTTTAAATATTTGGCTTTATTTGCTTTGGTTTTGTTTCATAAGGTGATCATCAAAGACACCAGCCTAGTCCTGACTCCAGCCAACATCAAAGCATACATCCTCATGACTCTACAGGGATTAGAGTATATGCACCAACACTGGGTCCTACACAGGGTAAGGGCTTTTATACTTACTGTACTTCACCATTTACCCATGTGCAGTCAATAATGAATATGTTGCTACTTGGTGTAACCAGGATCTGAAGCCCAATAATCTGCTCTTGGATGGGAATGGAGTATTGAAGTTGGCCGATTTTGGTTTGGCCAAAGCATTTGGTAGCCCCAACAGAGTCTACACACATCAGGTTGTTACCAGGTTGGTACTGTTTCTCCATCTTTTGATATTCATGATACACAACCTATATTTATTCTCACTTATACTTGTTGAAAACGTTTAGAGCAGCTTGTCTAAAAATGGTTTCTTGGAAGTTGTCAAATTTAACTCATTGACTCTTTTCTAGGTGGTACCGTTCCCCTGAGCTACTCTTTGGTGCTAGGATGTATGGTGTGGGTGTTGACATGTGGGCAGTGGGATGCATCCTGGCAGAGCTACTCCTTCGGGTACACAAACCATGCTTCAGTGGAATATTCATATAGTAATACGGAATGCTGTTGTTTTTTTTAATCCATGCTGGTCTCTGTGTGTGTCTCCTTTACTGCAGATACCATTCTTAGCTGGGGACTCAGATCTTGACCAGCTAACTAAGATCTTTGAGGCTCTTGGGACACCCACAGAAGAGACATGGCCTGTAGGTATCATTTTTCCCAACTTATATCTGTGATTTCTTTTTTTAAACATTGATTTGATATGAGGATTTGTGTATTCATGTGATTGTGAACTTTCTCTGCAGGGACTTAGTAGTTTACCAGACTACGTGTCATTTAAAATGTTTCCGGGCACACCTCTGGAACATATATTTAGTGCAGCTGGAGATGACCTCCTAGAGCTACTACAGGGTCTCTTCACCTTTAATCCATCGACAAGGACCACAGCTACCCAGGTAATAAGTTCAATGTTGACTCTTAAATAGTGGAGAAATTGGATTAAGGGAGACAATGCAAGTGCAAATGTCCACAAATATATTGTGGATATCTGTTGATGGATATATTTTTCATTTTAAAACACATACATTTAACTTTTACTTAAAAATAACTCTAGTATAATAATAATAATAATAATAATAATAATAATAATGTACAGTCTATCATACATGTTTTTGCATCAAAATAAAACAATGCAAATTACATTTGTGCAAGAATGTGTTGTAACAGGTTTGCATATTTGCCATAACAAGGGCATCTGGAATGAACCTGCAAAGAGAAAAATCAGGGTGAAAGGCAGAGACATGATTATTTGAATGAAAATTTTATTAAATTTCTGCGTTTAAGTCAC
The DNA here is from genome assembly GCA_033026295.1 of Channa striata. NCBI lineage: Eukaryota > Metazoa > Chordata > Actinopteri > Anabantiformes > Channidae > Channa > Channa striata. The sequence continues at coordinate 7,490,687 of CM065178.1, forward strand.
TTAATTGTTTTTTAGTTTTGATTATGTCCAGACTTATTATTATAAATCAATCAATGTGATTGCTTGAATTTAAAGACTGTAGGATAATGTTGTTGGTGGTCAAAACATTGCTATATCATTTATATGGTTGATGCTGGATGTCTGTACATGTCTGAAATACACTTACAGTAAGATTGCCTAACTGCAGGTAATGATATAATAAATGTAACCATTAATCTATTATTCTTTAGGCTCTGAAAATGAATTACTTCAGTAATCGTCCTGGCCCCACTCCTGGCCCCTGCTCCCCCGACCCAACTGTTCCGCTGAGGCTCTGAGGGAGAAGGAAAAGGTCGGGCTCAAGAGGAAAATAGAAGGCCTGGAGACAAGTAAGGGACACATAGTACACACTCTTGTTTTCCATCCAAATCCATAATGTGATAACTTTTGTTTGTTTGTTCTATACATTTTACCCGATGCATACAATACTGTTAGGAAAATATTCTTGCAATATTCAAAAAATGTGGTTAATAATACAATGATAAAACTGTGGTGTAACTAGCAAGAGGAAGTGTTTTTGGTTGCATGTAGATTTCGAAAGTAGGTAGAGATTTTAGAACATCCAACTCAGACCAAAACTACATATAGTATATTGTGAATTTTTTGCTTAGTAAATAATTCCTGTGATCTCATGGGCACACACACTAGGGTCATAAATCCACAGTACCACTGGACTAAACCTAGTAATTCAAAGGGTGTTGGCTGCACTTTTTAACTACAGTTTAAAATGCAGTATAAACTGAAGTAAAACAAGCACACATGTACAGCTTGGTGAAATGTGGGCGGGTTTGTTTTACTGAAGTAGAACACTGGTGTTACTGGGAGGTTCAGAGCTTTTGTAGTTCCTCCCTTGGTTTCATTAAAAACTTGTTTTAGTTGTACATGCAGTGTAGGTATGTGGTACATTTAAGTTTAGAACATATAAGAATGTGCAAACTTAGGGTATTCTAAAGCACTTTTATAGCCGTGTTTTTACAGCACTGTTTGCATTATTTCCAGCTGTGATGAAGAAGAAGCTTGTTTTCTGACCACATGGGACCCGACAAATCACTGCATGGCTCAGCGTTCCACATTGCTCAGGATTCTTTACTGGAATGGAAAAAAAGAAATTCCAAACCCGTGGAAAGAAAAAATTGCTCAGACGTAGTCGACTGTAGGACATTGTAGAGGTTGTAGCTGTTACATAAATTGAGAATCGTATCTGAGATTAGTTCTTAGGTTCTAACGTATCCAACAGTCCAGCAATTGATGTCCGACAGAGACGGTCTGTGTGTCAACAGTGATGGCGCTGGCGTTCCTTCATTGATGTCTAATCTCTTTGAGCCTCTTCCATTATGTCTATTTATATGACGCAAAAAGAGAACAACCAAAAGAGGGAGCGTTATTCATTTCATGTTTATGTCTTTGTAATTTTTTTTGTATGGAAGATCAATAAATCATGTAAATACATTGGTGGAGATTCTTTCTGTGCTTGATACAAAATGTGACTGACCTCTTAAATCATCCACTATCAAACTGGGCAATTTATTAATATTTTTTATTTATTATTCCTCAGTTCTAGTGAGTAATTGAGAGGACTGAATCATTTCTGCAAGTCGCTCATTTCCATCTCACCCATACAGTCCACAAAGTACAGGCTGATTGCATATTTTACTTTGCCTTTTCACTTGTTGAAGTTATGTTGACATAAATATAGTTGCGGTTTCTTTACTCAGCATCTTAGTAAGTGACAAAAGCACATGTGTTTGTTTTATGTGACAAATGTCCTGTCAGGTTTGACAGTGTTCTACAACAAATTGCCACTAGATATATATTTCCCTGCCTGTTCTCTTCAACATTACTATGATCCAAGGCAGACTGACAGGCCAGATGCCCCGGTGCTCTGGTGGGTATTATAGCTGATCTTTTGGTTTTCTAACAGGATCAGATTGGACCATAAAACCAGGGAGTGGCTGGCAGCATGTCACTTTTGGAAAATTCTGTTTTCATATTTAATCCAATCTATTTCTTATTCGTTAAAGAAATCCAGTGCCGATTTGTATTTTCTGTTTACATTTAAATGCCTTTATGTCATCTTGCATTTATAAAAAATGTCCATTTATTTGTGTAGAAATCTGTTTGACTTGGTTTCACTAACAGTGAGATAGTTGTGCATTTGAGCGTATGTCTGCCAAGTCGTTTGGAGTCCATGCTCTGTGATTCAAGCCTATTGATAAATGTGCACAATACAGCACTGAGTTTGAACACAATGAGACTGTGTAGCAGGAGTGGCTGACTACATTATGCGTACGTTTGTTGTGTAACTGGGTCAGATGAAAAGTTTGGCAAAGAGCAGCACAGTCGCAGAGAATTACAGTGGCAGCCTTGTCGGCTCAAGCTCCTATAAAGGCCAAACAACAAAAGAGTCACCGTTGCCAGTTGACTGCAATGTAAGATGTTATGCTGTGAATTTGAACCTTTTTTGGTGCCTTGTACCAATCTGGGATACCCACTTGTATGCTCATGACAGAAATTAAAAGTGATATAATATCAAACAACTTATAATGCCTCATCAAACTATGTAAAGACATTTTGGTGCTTTGATGTACTCACTGCTCTGTTACTGCCTAAACATGTTTTTTTGCTTAGGAATATTTCAAAATCCTGTATAAATTCCAAATTTTTTTAAGGCAGCATAATAGTTGTGTAGGTTTCTACAACTACGTGGATTTTGCTTTGATGAGCTGTTGATTTGTTACCTCGGAAGTGTAACCACCATGCATATGAAATCAAAGTCTTAAAATATTAAAATAATTCCCTAAGGTGTGATTTTTGTATTTTATTTTATTGCGTGTGAATCCTGTATTTTATCCAACGTGTTCGGGTCAAAGGTTACAGCTCACTTGATGAAAAATGATCTGTTGTGACATCAAAGAGCCATAGGGAGTTTTTCTTTGACTCGTCCGGGCTCCGAGGGAGTAACCCGCAGCTTCGGCTGTGATGTGCGAGTGGGAGGAGAAACAGGCCACGAAGAAAGGAGAGGGACGGGGAGAGGAGAGACGGCGGCGGCGGCGGCAGAGGCAGACACTGGGGCAGCACGGAGCACCGACAGGGGGAGGAGGATAGCCGCGCACTTCCCGTGCGGAGCCGAATTCACGTCAAACAGCCACAAGTAGAAGAAGAAGAAAAACGTCCGTGGATCCCAGCAAGCCGGTTCCCTGCGAAGCGGATCGTTTCGTTGCTCGCCGCACCATGTGTACTCCGTGCTGCGTGTCGCAGGTGAGGACCAGCTGTTAGCGGGACTTCGAGGTCCGTTGTTGCCGCGACAGTGAAGCCGCTGACGCGAATCCACAGTCGTCGCCTTTTTGCATTCACGTTCGCAGCCGACACGTTGTCAAGCTGCCGAAATCCATTCACTTGTAGAGAGGATTGTAATTTCCTCGTTGGATTTCGACGGTGTAACTCCGCGGTTGGAACGAAACAGCCGCCGGAGGACAAAGGGAAACGTAGCGGAGCAGCTAGGTGGACTAGCCGCTAGCTCCAGCACCGTGGACCGAGGCTGACGGTCCCTGCACTTGAGTCCGTCTTCATCGTGCGTTTCCCCTTTTTCGGACACTTGCACTTTTAGCAACGATAAAATCTTTCTCACTCACTCCGAAACTTCCGCCTGTTTTTTCCCCCTTAATAATATCTGTACCACCGTCATACACCTTCTGTAGATATGTTATGGATCCTCGTTTTGCGTTACTTAAAGTTAAAGAGGCAGGCAGTTAATGGAATTAATATTCAATATGTAGCTTTTCTAAAAGCTTCTTTGTGAGATGTTTGATGTGGGGTTAGTTTTGAAGTCATTGGTAAAAAGTAGGAAGCACAGGTGTCCTCTATGGTATCTGTAATTATTTCGTTATGAAAGTACTACCTATGAAGTATATATAGGCTGCAGAAATCACGTGTTAATTATAAATTAGCAGCAATTATGTATTGATTTATGGTTGAAGTCGTTGGCAATCAATGCCACAAAAATTCAAGCTCAGTTTGTTGACTGATTGAAAGTGGGACATTAAACACCTTTGGGTTGTGTCAGTTGGTCTAGTTAGGAGTGTAATTACTCAGACACGTCCCTCGTGTACGGGCAGCTCACTTCTGTCTTCTGTTCTTTTCCCTGATTGGCAGTGCTGGAAAAAAAGAGTCAGCAGACAAAAGATCAGTTTGTTCTGCTGTACGGTTGCCATCTCTCCATTTGTGTTCCATTTCCTCCATTCGTGACTATTGTTTGTAACGTTTTTTCTCCCTCCTGAGATTCAGCTTAGACTGAACTGACGTGTTGTCAGAAAATGTCTCCCTTTCTTCTTGGAGGTGGGAATGAGAGGAGCATGTGTGTTGTTGGGTTGGATGCGGAGCGAGGTGCAGGCATGGTGTGGGAGGCATGCTGCGATGGAACAGTGGGGAGGGGGGTTAGGCTTTCAGTACCGAGTGTTGTTCAAAGCGCTGCAAGCACTGGATATGGGTGTGGGACAGAACTGAAACAATGTGGACGTCTGTAGGCAGCACAGGCACAGGGAGTGCTGGCAGATTCCGTACGTCAGGAGGACCTTGAAGATAAGCGCCTGCCATCCAGTGAGAGTCCCTGATAAAGTATCCTTGACAAAGACATCAAGGACTACTCTCAGACCTCTGTGAATGTACAAGCAACATTTTCAATATAATTCTTCTCCCGTACACTGTTTATTTGATTTTTAGATGTGTGTTCATCTCCTGCCAACTAACACACGTGGCACATGTGGCTTGTCTGGTTGGTGCTAAGGTCATGGCGCAGTAACTGTAATATCAAGGTGTTAATGAGGTGTAAAATCATATGACTTTTGGAAAAAGTGAATAAATGTGTAGTAGTAAAAAAAGTACAGAGAGTCATTTGATCAGATTTGCTGGCCAACCGTGGTAATTTCAGGCATGTCTGCTATTTGCGGCTTCCCCCTACAAATTTCACTTTGGTCAGCAGCAACGGGAGTTTTATCTGTAGCACACATCATTGGCTGCCTTTAATATCTTTTGTCTTTCTCTGGTCTGCCATGCAGCGGCGATATGCTCTCTTTCAGCCGCTTCACATCTTACCGTGTCTTGCAATTATTTTCTGCCCAAGGTTTTGAAGTGCTGATGTAATCATGTGTAATACCAGCCAACGCTCTACAGGATGAGATTAAAATCAGCTGCCTTACAGTAGAGCTGTGACTAGTAAATGACTTGATAGTGTTTGTAATTCTATGAAACCTCAGTCTGATTTCAGAACACAGTGCATTTGCTGAAGTGAAACAGGCGTCGGGATTAGCCTGCATCTGTTGATATGATAGTGCCTGGTATTTTGACTGTCTTCCCCGTCTTGTTTGGTCTGCTTTCTTGGGCTTGTGCATTTAACTGTTTCATTCCGGCTGTTTTCATATCTCCTTTACCTCAGGTCTTTTGTTTTTTTTTTTGTTTTTCTTTTCTTTACATGGGACCAAAGTTTCACTGGCTGGATTTGCCAAGAGAGAAGCAACGATCTCCCTTTGTGTATAGGAAAAAAACACCGGTGATACATTTCTGCTGTGCGTATAAAGCTGCCTAGTTAAATGGATAAGCATGGAACTTTCAGTCACAAGTTTAATAGAAATGGAGGGGATCTTAATTTGACACTTGGGTCAGCCTCAGGTCTAGGATGTTATGGTCTACAGTTTTTTTTCTTTCTTTTTTTAACTCTTCCCCTTTTTTCCCTGACTGTTGCACGCAGACAAAAGGGATTGTCTACAGTTTCATTTGAGCCTTTACGAAAAATGGTGAGTTTGCCATGAGTCACTGTGGTCAACTTTATCCAGTGGCCGTTATCGGTAAGCTTTAACTAACAGTGACTCATCGTGGTTGAAAATCTGATAACTATAGCGTATGTTACATATAAAAATAGTTCAAAAATTAGAATTTTGAATAAATATGAATGTATTACATATCCTGAATAAATAAACTATCGCACTGATGGTTTGAGTCAATTTGAGGCTCATACTACCCCAGTTGGCCATTAAATTTTCTATTCTTCCTTCTTCCAGTCAGGTTGGTTTGAGCGGGCCCATGTCAGTTGTGAGTCATGTCTGTCTGTTCTGTTTGTTTTCCATGGAAAACACTGCAGCCCTGGGTGTGCATCTACTGTTTATTCTCCCACTTCTGATAAACAGGAATTACAATGTAAAACCTTGGCAGGGGAAATCTGTTCCAGCCACATCAAGAACCAAAGAGTTCTGTATCTTGGGTTACAGATACAAGTACCAAAACTATTTAATTTAACTTTGTCTCTGGGTGTTCTATCCAGATGTTGTATATCAAATTTATATGTCCTCACTTCCCAACCAATGTAAGCAGTATGCTGAACTGTTTCTGAAGGAAATGCTTAACTGACTTTGAATTAGTCTACCTCCTCTGGATATTTTTTAATAAGCTTACTGTGATATAATGTGTGACCTATTTTTTTGGGGTTGTCTGTTTGTATTGCTCAAATCGCTGTGTCTGCATGACTATGTAGACCAGAGTTGACTGTATGTTTGATCTAGTTTATTTCCTGTTTCTTAGCTTCTATGTTGTTTGAAGCTTTAAAAAATGGGGGAGGGGTAAATAAACCATTTTAACTGTGACTTTTAGTCAAGGCACTGTTAAATTGCACACAGTTTAATCGTAGCTGTGGTTCTAAGACCGATGTGTATCAAAGTGCCATGTGTGCCTGCCAGAAACCTTGTTGACCAAGTCAAGGTCGTGCAGACTAAAAACCTGTACTCTCTGCCGCTTCTTTTCATTTCCCATTGCCTGAGAGAATTTCTCACTGCAATGTTTTATTGCAATGTTTATTTTATTCCATTCTGTCTACATAAAGTTGATTTAGGTGTGTGTGTGTGTGTGTGCGTGCGCGCACGTATGTCTATATGTGGGCGTTTTAAACTTTACCTTCTGTAGTGTGAGTAATTTAGTGTGCGGCTACCAAAGACAACAAACTAGTGAAAAGGAGAAAGTTGAGGGGAAACAAACAAGAGATGATGAAAGTAAGCTAAGTGTGGGTGGATGGAGATATTTAGATGAAGAAAGTGAAACTGAGCTTGAAGTTGAGGGAGAAAGACTCGGTTGTACCTTTAGAAGTAGCTTTTCAGCTGTTCACCATTTGCTGCGTCATGGGATGTCGGTCTTTTGTTGGATGCCCACAGCAAAATGACAGACTCGTTGGGGGTTTCGGTTGCAATAGAGGTAGGGCTGTACGCTGCAGACATGCCGGCCACCTGTCAACATGTTGGTGGGGCAGCCAGGCAGCGGAGGAGGGCTTGAGTGGCCTATAAAGTAGGTAGGGTCAGTGTTGGTTACCATGGATACTCTTTTTGTATCTGCATTCCTGGAGACATTTTCCAACTCCATCAGCTCCGCAGAGTTTGCTGTTGGGCCCCGTTACTGTGTGCAGTCTACTGGTGAAACACCCCCTGAACTAATGAAATCTAAACACCCTCAGAGTCTGAATCGCTCTGTATTTTCCTGCTTATTTTCCAAGTGTTGTGGCTAATTAAGCACCAGTTTAAAAAAACCATGGGGGCGCATTGGGGACAAAGGAGAAGGCTTATCTTGTTTAGCTGTAGTTAGAGGGGCCACATGCATAAAAGCTGGTTTAGAATGTAGAATACAGAGGGTAGTGGGGCCTGGGGAACGGATGACTCTTGACTGAAATAACAGGTCAGGTACTCATTCATTCCCAATATGGTCAGTCACATTGTCAAAGAAAGAGCAGAGAGAGAGAGAGATGGTGCACTGTGCAGAAATGTAACTTATTTGTGACCGTTTGCACGGATCTCAACACTTTAGACAATATCGCTCACTGGTATTACTACATCGGTACATGCTGTCCAGATTACAGTCCCCACCTTTGTATCTGCTATCAGACCAGCACTAGCATGACTAATAATACTGATATAGAAATTAAACCGAACATGCTAGGATGCATATTTGTCTGGACAGGAAATATATCTTATCACCAGGAGCTACATGTACAACAGTAGGCCTACATTGCCAGGATACAATTGAGCAATAAGGTACAACTTGAAAACTGTGATGTAAATAAATGAGATGAAGTGCAGTGAAAAACAATAAGCTTTGAGAACTATATTTTCAAGGAAATACAAAGATTGTTAAAACAACACTCAGTCACATATGGGGCATCCTTTAAACTAAAAGTGTTCATGGTTTCATAAGAGCAAAATGCAGCTCTTATGAAAATTCAGTCCACATTCATCCCACCTTCCAACTAATGGGTAAACAGATGTTAGCAAGTCACTATTCATCTGATCAGAATTTCTTACTTATTTCCTAATACTGTCATAGCAGTCGCTAGAGATAACCGTTCCTTCCAGCTCAGTTCCACTAGCCGTGACATGTAGCCCGCACTAGCATCTTTACCTTATCATTTCAACGTCTGTGTTGCATACCATAAATGTAAAGATGAAATGGCATGTGCATATGCTCTCCAGCAGTGGGCCTGTAACCCTATAGTGCCACACCTTTCGCCCCCAACACTATGTGTCCAGCATGCTGAGAGGTAGGAGACTACAAGCAGGATGTGGTGATTCCTCAAAGATCTTACACTGTATAATTACAGAGCTTTCCTAAATAGAACACAGGGCCTGTATTTACGAGTCCGTCCTTATCCTATGTGAAACTGCGTGTGGGTGTGTGTGTTTGGGTGTGGGTGTGGGTGTGTGTTTGTGGACAAGAGACTTCTCTGTCTGCACTGACCAAGGCTTGCTTCTGTGAATGAGAGATTGGAATTTGTTACTTGTGACAGAAATCACGAAAATAAGCAAAGACACATCCAGGTTGTCTTCTATAGAAGGTTTTTGTATAATGGATTTATTATGGTAATTCATTCTATGTCATTTTGTCTTCAGGTTGAGACCTCTGATACATTTCTGTAGCATTTATTGTAGGATTGTGAAATATGAAACTCTGTGAAAGCTGTACCATGTTTAAGTGTTACCTAATTGTAATAGTATTCTGTTGCCCTTCTGATGTGCCGTTCGTTTTTAACTTTTTTGAGGAGTTTGCCTTGTCTGAATAGACGCTGTTATCAGTAGAGTGTTACTTTGTGTTCATGTTACAAGTTTACTTGAATGTTCTGTGAATTCAAGTTAGCCACCTTTTGTCTTTGTTTATTGTCTCCCAATCTATCTATGCAGTCAGCTGTCAAAGGATCTGCCTAGACTTGTCTCCGTGTGAATTCAGTTTCGTTTCTGCTTCTGTGTGCGTACAACGTTTGTGTGCAGGCGTGTGTGTGTGTGTGTGTGTGTGTGTGTGTGTGTGTGTGTGTGTGTGTGTGTGTGTGTGTGTGTGTGTGTGTTACACCCCTTAGGTCAAAATGTAGTTTCTACAGCTGACAGGGATCTGAAATCAACACCTAAAACCCTTGTCCCACCTCACCCAAGAGCCCCTTAAATACATTATCAGTACGGTGTCAGATGGCTTGTAATGGTGAGGAAGATTGTGAAACTGATATGGAAATGTTTTTCCTATGTCACACTCTTCCTTCTTGTTCTCTGCCTGCAGCTGGCCTGCTGCTGTGGCTCAGCAGCCTGCTCCTGCTGCTGTAAGTGCTGCCCAAAGATCAAGCAATCCACTGGAACCCGAGTCATGTACGCCTTGTACTTCCTGTTGGTCACCATCATCTGCGTTGTCATGATGTCCCCCACTGTGGAGCAGCATTTGAGAGACAATGTGAGTACATAAATCCCCTGTAGTGTTTCACCTACCCTAAACGTGCCCACTTGCATCTGTTTGGAATCAACTGTACTGCATGATGTTAAGTGTTTCCTAACAATCCAAGAGTTCAGTTTGGTCAAAAGTGTTCATTAGGGAAAAAATAAAAACAGATGGAAAAAATAAAATCTGCCCTCCACTACAACTTTAAATGGAGTAATATTCTCAGTCTCAAAAGCCTCTAATAAATGAGAAAATCTACTAAACCCACTTAAATGGGAGCTCAGTATTTTAGCGAGTTGTTCTGAAAGTTTGTTCGCGTGCAGCAGGTATTTTTAAAAGTTTTCCGTAACAACAAGCAACAGACAGGAAGTTTAAGACCTTAGTTCTGTCATTTCCAAGTTTATCTGAGAATGTGGCATTGTTGTTCATCATTATATCCATTATTGAAGCTAACTTTGGCTTTTTTTTCATCTGTTTTTTCCATATCTTGCAGTGCTTTATATTTATTGGTTTAAAATCAATATCATAATTTAACAAAACATATTTTGGAAATTGCAAGATTACGTTTTAGAATCGCACAGAAAATACAAACTGAAAAACGTGCTAAAATCCCATGCTAACCTGCAATATTGCTCCTAATAATTACACATTGATTTTATTTCAGCCTGAATTCTTTTTCATGTCTGTTTGAGAATCTTAAGAGAAACAACAAGACTTTTTAAACTAAAGCAAATACTTTAAAATCCAATTTATGTTGTTGGAATGGCTTGGTTTACAGAATAGAAGGCTGCAAAGATCTAGTTTATTTATTAATTTTTATATTCAACCTTTATTTAACCAGGAAAAAAAACACACTGAGATTTAAAAACCTCTTTAACAAGGGAGTCATACACATATGCCATTAACATACAATCAAAAACAATAAGATTAACAATTAAGTTACGAGCAGGTTTATGAAAAACAAGCGCATGTTATGGAATCGGCCTCAAGAATCATTAGTTTAAATATAAAAGTGGCTGAATGAACATTTTAAAAAAATTCAGAAACTGTATTCACATTATTTTAAACATGCTACAATTTTATCTGGGGATCACATGTGCACTTTCAAAGTAGTAAGCTCACAGTCAAGGAGGCAGGAGTTCAGGGTAGCTTTCTAATTTTTTTATTTTTATTTATTTTTTTTACAATGGAGGCCTTCCGCTGTCTTTTGATCTTTACAACTTTTGTGTTGTTCCTTCTCTATAAAAGTTTTTTGAATCATCATACAGCTCAAAGCCGCTTTATTATCAAACTGACCACTGTGTTTTTCACTGGAATTCCTGCTCCAAAATTCTTCACAAATCATTCAGTCATGGAATAACTGCAATGCCTGTGTTGGTGCTGCTATATGCTATGTTGTCCTTAAAACCTAGGCCACTCAAGCTTTGGACACGATCTGTTACAAGGTTCCTAAAAAAAGGCATGCGCCAATATTAAAATTCTTGGACTGATATTATGTTAAAAATAATTATTTGGCAGATGCTATAGAAACTATAGAAGTAATAAAACGTAACTATTAAAAACAATATCTACAGTGTTAAATTCTTTCAACTCCTTATTATTTAGTGAGTATGAACAGTGCAATGGCAGTAACAGTTCCATCCATCCATCATCTGTAACCACATATCCTGTGTAGGCTCGTGTAGTGGGTTGGAGCCTAGCAGCTGTCATAGGGGTCCACCCTGGACAGGTCGCCAGGCTATCTCACGGCCAACACACAGAGACATAAAGAGAGACAACCATTCACACTGACACCTACGGGCAATTTTACAGTCCCTAATTAACCTAACATGCATGTCTTTGGACTGTGGGAGGAAACCGGAATACCTGCAGGAAACCCACCCAAGCACGGGGAGAACATGAACATGAAATCCACACAGGGCCCCAGCCAGCGGTACACTTGACCATAAATTAAATGATACAATACTATTACAATAACAATAATTTTAAATCTCACTGTGTTCGGTTTCAACTTGAAGCTAATTGGCTGCCCTCCTCATCCATCTTCATCAGCCACGGCTATCTTTGCCCGGCCCTCTGTGCCACGGCAGCACTGGTTGAAATTAAATTACCTTGATAACTCAGAGTGGTCAGGCTGTTTAGGTCTTTAAGTTTCAAACTCTATTTTGCAATTACGTCTGTCCAAACTGTCTTTGCACCTTCTCAGGATGAGACGTTTTTTTTTTTTTTTTTTACTATTCCTTCTGATTGACAAAGTGTAAGAGTTGAATTATTTAGAGGAGACGTTGTTGTTGTTGTTGTTGTCAGTTGAGGGTAGTCATGCGTAATCCTGTGGGATGTGAGTATGTACTGAGATGGAATGTAGAGATGTATTTGGCTCTTTGCTTTATAAAGACACTGATATTCTTCCACAAATCGTTTTTCACAAATTTGTCTTTGTCTTTCGCTGCCAGGGTCTACAGCACAGCAATACATTTACTTTACTCTCAAAGTCATTTGACAATACTGTGTCTTGTCAGGGGCAAACCATTTAAAAGGTCCATCCATGCACAAAATGTCCTCTGATTGCCCCACGCAAAGTCTGCTGAATTACACGAACACACACACACACACACACACACACGCTAGGCACAGTGGGAAGTCCCAGCTAAGAGAGCAGCCATTGTGCAAATGAGAGAGGTGGTCTTTTCTCAAGAGATTTACAGCAGTTTGAAACAGCCAGCCCCTTTCCCTCTTAATCACAACACCATGGACATGCTAATATGGTCCTCAACATTAGACAAAAGCTCCAAAATGGGCTTTTTACTCTATGTTGTGATCTAGCTCTGGACTGTGCAACACACTGAGGTGATGACAACTCAATCTGCTGGCCCTTCAGCCATGAGTACAACTTTACAAAAGTCAATGAATTTATTATCTACAAGTAAAGGTTCTGTAGTTCTCTCACAAATTGACTCCTGTTTAAAAAAACATTTTTTTTTTTACTTTTACTGTATTTGACTTTGAGTTATACGTTTACAGTCAGGGTATTTGTGATAGAAACATTGACACAAAAGCTGTCTGGTCTGTTGCACTGAGCTACTGAAGCTTTTCGTGTTTTCTAAGGCAACAAGTTCTCATGCAAGTCACTGTAATTTGAAATTGTTCTTGAAACTTCGTGTTGAGGAGGACGTCCCAGAATTTCTCAGTTGCTTTGTGCTTTGCCTTTCCTTCTTCCCAGTCCCTCTGACTTGGTGACAAAAGGCGGTTAATTTATTCATCTGTGCCTTTTGTTTGTGTACACTGACAGTTGGTTGTAAGGCCCCTCTAACAGCCTGTAGAGAACGCTGGATGAAAGAGGGCTTCATGGAGAGAAACAGGGGTTGTCGTCCCTGCCTGTTCTCTCTTTCTGCTCTTTCAGAAGCGTGACGCTGAATAGACACTATTGGACCCTGTCTTAGAGGTTGCACACTGGCCAAACAAGCACAGGTTTTCTCCCCCCCTCAACACTAATGATCTAATTTATGTATTCTTGTGGTGTTTTTTCTTGTCAATCAGATTCCATTTTACAGCGAATTGTGCAAGAAGATGAAGGCAGGGGAAAACTGCAAAACGCTAGTTGGATACTCTGCTGTCTACAAGGTGTGTTTCGGCATGGCCTGCTTCTTCTTCTTCTTCTTCGTCTTCACCCTTGGAGTGAACAACAGCACAGGCTGCCGGGCGGCTGTACATAACGGGTAACCAGCAGTGTTTTTCCTCCTTTATTTATCTCTCTAATTGTCTATTTATCTTTCTATTTATTTATTTAGTTGCCAAATTTACATTCATCAGTAATATCTAGCAGGAACTTTAAGTGTTGTCTGAAGCCCCTTTCGAGCCTGTTTTAGACATCAACTCTGGAGAATGAAATTTTAAGCAAGGGGCAGGACATGATGCAAAAAAAATTAGGGGAAGTGACAGTGTTTTCCTTGATGGGAATCGAGGGCGGCGATTAGATTTACTAAATCTAAATTTACATCTTAATACATTTAGACATATCCGCAGTATTAATATGAGGGTGTTAGTATTTAGTTTTCGGGACATTTATGTTATCTACATGCCCACCCACTCATGGTGAATCCTCTGGAGTATTTCCTCCTCTATTCACACGAGCTCGGTTGGAGATAATCCGAACTTTGCACTAGGGAGCTGACTAGAGAATATCTGGCTAATATCAGGGCCAAAACACTCCGGTCTTTGCATTCACACATACACCCCCTCCTGATAAAGTCTAGATTATGTCCGAATTCCAGTCCGAATTGCGTTTTTTTGTTTTTTGCATCAACGTTTTGATGAAAACTGTATTTCATTTTTTGCATTGCTTGTGTCTAATCTTTTTACTTTTGTCCATGTGCAAACATCTGCTTTAAATATCAGGTTCTGGTTGCTGAAGTTTATTGTGCTGGTGGCCTGCTGTGCTGGAGGCTTCTTTCTTCCACAGGAGGAAACCTTTCTGGAAGGTAAAAATGTCAAAGCAGCACTGTAAAGTTTTAGTTAAGTTATACTTAAATTGTAATGTTCATAAACTAAAAACATTAAAACAACCAGAAGAAAAAATGTATACAATTTTGAGCACAATCGAAAGCTAAAAAAATGCCCAAAGATATTATTTTGTTTGTAATTGGACCACAGGCTCAGTACTCTGCTGCATGTGGTATCACTTTCAATCGGCGAGAGACATTTTTCCCCCTTTGTCCCTCTTTTCAATGCCACAGTGTGGCGCTATGTAGGAGCTGCTGGCGGGTCCATTTTCCTGCTGATCCAGCTCATGCTCTTGGTGGAGTTTGCACACAGATGGAACACAAACTGGTGAGAGGAACATGTCTGCTCTCTCTTCCTGTCTCTTAAATCCCAGTTGCTCAGTCTGGTTCACTTATGTAATCATGGAAACCCTGTAAGTAAGATCAGAGGAGTGCTTTTGATTTTTTGAGAAACTCAGGGTGGGACGTATTCTTCATTGGGGTGATTTGGATGAAAAAGCTGGGAAAGAGGGAGTCCTATAGCTTTGTTTTTGTTGGCAGAGGGGACTTGGCTGCGAGCCCACCCTGTGCAGATTCACAGGATGCATATGGTTCAGCAGTTTCCCTCTTTCTTCCTTCGCAGACACACGTTGCACAGCAGATAGTTTAAGAAGCCGTGAATAGCTCAGTAACTAAGACTATGAGTGTACAACTCTTAATATGTTTGGAATAAGCCTTCATACCATCATTTGTTATTCAGCAAAACCTTAAACGTCCAAGACAAAGGAAATTTGATGTGAAAACACTATGGCAGCTGTAAACCTTGTTTACTTAGGCTGCAAAAATTACTCACCAAACGTAACTTTGTTTTTTCTTTTTTCTTTTCTTTGGTTTTTTTCTTTAGGCCAAACTTTTCTGTGTCTGTTTTCGTTGCTTGTTTTCCTCTTCACTCAATCTTTTAACTTATTTAATTTGCTTTACCCTCGTTCATGTTGTGTTTTCCCTTTCCGGTGTCTCTCTTCTCTCCCTCGTTCTGTCTCTCTGCAGGAGTTCAGGAGTGACGTACAACCGTCTGTGGTATGCTGCTCTGGCTTTTGTGACACTGGTGCTGTTCAGCATTGCAGTGGGAGCTGTGGTCTTCATGGGTCTGTTCTACACCCACCCTGAGGCCTGTTTACTTAACAAGATTTTCCTCGGCATCAATGCGGGCCTATGCTTCATCGTATCCCTGCTGGCCATCTCCCCGTTCATACAGAAACGTGAGAACCTGTTCTCATTCTCATCGTGTCTAATTTGCCTGTGTGTTGAAAGGATAGAGCCATTTGCATTTAGGCAGTGTTTATAGAAAACTGCTTCACTCTTCACAGGAGAAATTAACAAATAATACTGCACTAAGATGAAAATTGTGATAATTTCTTAAATACATTTGCACAAAATTAGTAAACTGTACTATTACAAAGCTAATTAAATAAAAGCCTTGTAATAACTTCTGTGTCCTTGCAGTGCAACCCACTTCAGGCCTGTTGCAGCCAGGAGTCATCAGTGTGTATGTGATGTACCTCACCTTCTCAGCATTCTCCAGCAAACCAAAAGAAGGTGAGTATCATTAGACACTGATTACCACCTTGCAGTTACAGACATTACTGCAAATCACTGCATTAGGTGTAATTTTTGTTTACATGGCTTAGGCTTATTGATGCAGTCATTTGCATGCACTTGAGTACCCAGGTTTTTGACAGAAACCATCAAGTTATCGGGTAAGAGTTAGCAATAAAGAAATCAAGTTTCTGTAAGTCCACATATACTGTACATGCAAGCAGATAAGTGATCAGATTTCAACTTAATATCTGGATTATTGTGAAGCCACTGCTCACAGATATTCACTGCATAGTGCTGCAGTGTTTTTGGTTTTTATGTCGTGGCAAAATTATTGTTTCTGTTTTAGCAAAAATGTTGGGCAACTATTATTTAAAAAATAAGGCAGCATTTCCAATTGTGGAAATTTCATTTTTTGTTTGTTTGTTTGTTTATGTGATTGTCAAGTAATCAGCTTTTTAAGAATTTGGTTACTTAAGTTTGTGTAAATGTTATGAGTGTAAAAGATATTACAGTGAAACATTGTTGTTTGATGTTATCAATATACAATGTTTAGCCAACATTTAAACTAATGAGTTCTGTCAGTAAAGGTGAAGCTGATTTTTTTCCCCCTTTTATTCTTAATATAAAAAAGTGTGCATGTGTATGTATAAATATTTTGTTGATTTTATATTTTCTTGGGGGGTGTTTATGTTATAGCGGATCCATGAAGCATGTCATGGTTAAAATGCTTTCTTTGCTTGCTGCTTTGTAAGTATATATGTAACAGTCAGCCATCACCACAAGGATTGAGACTCTCATGCTGCACATACGATCTTATAGTTATCGGTGTTGTTAGTTGATGATTTATTTTGGCAGTTATAGTAAGGATCCAGAACAAGACAAGAATGGTAATGGTTTTACTGTTGAGTTTAGCGCAGCTTGGCACAATAAAAGTTGCAAAGATGACAATTTGCTACTATTAATTCTTATTGATTCCGTTCCTTCCAAAAAAAAATGTTGCTTGCAAAGTATATGTTTATGAAAATAACGGTGAGTGATACAGTCCAGTGTTCAGTGTCGTCATAACGCATAAGGAAGTAATGATTTTGTTCAAGAGAACAAAATGTTTATCAAATGCAAATCAATAAAAATATGTAAAATTAAAACAAATCTTAGAATGTTCAGAGGTAGTTGTGAATCTTAAAGCTAATTTAAAATCAAATTAAATTGTAGAGTGAGATTTTTTGTGTATTTGTAATAGAATAATATACCATGCAGTTGCATACTTGTGCAAAACAATACAGTATAGCATAAAAGTATCATCACATTACTAAAACTAGTAATTGTATTACATGCTGATATTAGGGTTGTAAGGCTGAAGCATGTTGCACTCTCCTCTTTCACTCACTCTGCTTCTCACCACTAACACACACACACACACACACACACACACACACAGAGTTTTCACAATGTCCCTGATCCTTTAAAATCCTCCCTCAGCTTCTTCTTTCACCTCATCCATCTGTGTCTGCACTTTCTTTGTCTAGTTCTGCAGAAGGGTGATGTAAACACAACCGTGTGTGTATTTCCCTTCAACTCTGGGACTGAGAGTGACAAGAAGATTGTCACTGCTGTGGGAACCATTATCCTGTTTGCCTGTGTTCTTTACTCTTGGTAAGACACACACACACACACACACACACATGCTTCTCCTTTGTCTAGTTTGATCACCTACACATATACAAAGCACATTTTCTTGTCATACAATATATTTCCTGTAGAATAATATCTTCTCATTTGTAGAGTTAAGAGATTTTTCAAAGTCTACAGTTGAAATCCATTACCACAGTCCTGTCTTAGGCATTGTGAAATAAAAGTACAGTATTTATGGCAGGCTGTAGCGACAGAGACAGAATAGTTTTCATTGGCTGCGACTTGAGAGAGGCAGTGTATGATTGGCTGTTTTTTGAGCTATGATTTGTTCACATGTGTTTCCCATAAAGTAGAGGACTCGTGTCTCTTGTGGTTATTTCTTGAAGAGGGGATTGGACTCTGCAGCAATCCTACACTGCAAATTATTGGAAAAATACATGGTGACTGAATTACAACCTTTCTCTCCCTCCATCTGTTTTTATTTCTCTTTCTTTCTTTGTCCATCCTCCCTCCAGCTTGACGTCTACCACCAGGCGAAGCTCTGCAGCACTCAGAGTGTATAGAAACAGTGAGCCAGAGACTGAGGTGAACGCACAAATATTCTGATCTCACTAGGTGGGGGTTAACGAAATGTGCAGAATGGATAAACTTATTAACAGGACTTTAAGAAACCCACTGACCAGGCAATCCCCATTAGACAGAAATTAAACAGATGAGATCCAAGGGGCATAGAGTGTGTCTATTTCTATATTTCCCATCTGAGATATTTGCTATTTAATCACAACTGGAAGGTAATCTGTGTGATTTCTTTACCTTGTAGAGAGCTCGCTGCTGTTTCTGTTTTGGAGATGACACAGGTGAGGACAGACAAATAATTCACTTTAAACATTCAACGCTCAACACACGTTTCTCTTATCCCTGCAGCATGTTGAGTGTGTATGCGTACGTCCCCGCTCATAGTGCGCACAGAGAGGCTTTGCTCATTGCTTTTGCTCAGCCAGACTGAGCATGGTGAGAAAGTATTGGTCAGCAAACACGGATGATGTCACTGTTACTAGGTTAGTGTGACACAGTATGGCAGCACTGGGAGGAAGTGTAGGATTTAGCAAAGGCTCACACTGCCGCCTGCTGGAAAAAAACGGTTTCATGTCAAACAATATCACAGCTTTTGAACTCATTGTTGTTAAATATGATTTGAATTGAACGAGTTCACAACTGACCATGTTTTGCATCTTGCTCCTGGTTCACATCACTGACCTCAGTGGAAGTTTCCTAATGTTGCAGCTTATGTCTTAGTGACCTCCTTTTGCAATTTTCAGATGAATATGATGAAGAACGAAGTGGTTCCGGGCAGAACGTGGTGTATGATGAACGGGAAGGAACAGTCTATAGTTATCCCTACTTTCATTTTGTCTTCTTCCTGGGATCTCTATATGTCATGATGACCGTCACCAACTGGTTTCAGTAAGTGATACTGTGACACAGTGTCAAGTTATTGACAGTAAAACTGAAGCAATAGTCTGAAAACAGGCATTGTGTGTACCAAATGAAATACAGACATTAATTAGGTGAGGTAATATTGCCAGCTCCATATTCGTAATGTCCAACCTGGGACACTGAGCTGTTTTTAATTAAATGTGTAACATCTGGGCTTTTCCTGATATGAATAACCTATATCTTCTTTGAAAAATGTTTAAGTGACCATTATTCAGAATAGGTTCAGGTTATTAATCAGTATTTGTTTATATTACAGTTTAGGTTTACATTTGTCTCACTATGTGTTCCCTTTGCAGTTATGATAATCATAAGATTGAGAAGCTGTTAGAGGGGAGCTGGTCGGTGTTCTGGCTGAAGATGGCCTCCTGCTGGGTCTGTCTCATCCTCTACATGTGGACCCTCATTGCTCCCATGCTCTGTCCAAAGCGCTTTGAGGCCTAGGACATGCATCAATACACCAGGACGAGGCTTCTCTTATTCCTGGGATGTGTCCAGACCAAAGCTCTCGTACTGAGCTAAGGGACCACGTCTCCAAATACCCCGACTCCTTTTACCATTAAACACAACCCTACACTACCCTCAGCATTCAATTTGGAGGATTATCTGTTGCCTTGGTTTTTATGCTAGTGTTTACTTTATTTTATAAAGTTAAGCTGTTTAATACTTTAAAGTTGTTGTATTTTTATAACTACCAGCCACTAATGGAGTTCTGTATTACTTACAGGTTTGAAATTAAATCATAGTTGATGGAGCTGAGTTACGTCGGGGGGGAAAAAATCCAGTCCCTAAAGACTCCTTAATTATCTCAAACTTGAAGTTGTATAGCAAAGTATTTCCTGTGTGTTTCAGCTTTTTGTTGGAGTCCTGCTAGTCAGCCTATAAAATTGTAGCAAAGTTTGGGGACAATTTATTTGAAGTTAGAGATGTTACAGAAGAAAGTGTATTTATGTATGTCTTAAGTGATCAAAGAAGAAAAGTGGTGTAAATTAATTTCTCCTACTCTGTTAAAAACTCATCTCTCAGGCCCACATTTAAGCTGTATATGTTTGTGCTTTGTTATATTGCATCCTTTTGTAGAAGTTTTCTATGCAATGGAACCAGCGCTTTTGTTGTGAAGTTTCCTCTTACGATACAAGGATATTTCAGATTTTATTAATGTAAGTGCTCCCTTTGAGCCAGACTTTTTTTTTTTCCTAGGAAAATCCACATCATATGTACATTTCCAGTCACCGTCATAGTTTTACAGGGCAGTGCTTGTCAAATCACCCTGCTTTATATAGGAGTCAAATTTTAGAAGAGTGCCGCCTCTCCGGAAGAGCTGCCGTGACTAAAATGAGGAATGTTTGCCAAAGGTAGATGTCAGAAAACAACAATCACCAGATTGTCTCATGTGTTACAGTAAAAACATGAATGTGAGAACTCTCTGTGTCCATGCAAATGCATAGTGACACTTAAGTCAGATATTATTGGTAAACTTACGAAGGCTTTTTGCCTTGTCTTTGCTACCTGTGTCAGCTCATAATCATGGTCAGAATAATAAAACCTGAGTGTTTTTATTAGTAATTCAACACTGGATGTTGAGCTTACTGCCAATTCACACAAAGACCTTTATCTGTTACATATGTAAACAATTATCTTTTGCATAAAAATACAACGTATTGCACATTGTCACCTGGAAGTTTCTCACTCACCAATAAACCAGTATATTCAGCTTTTGTCTGCTTGTATTTCTAATGTTCTATTATAATATATAAGTACTTTCTAGCTAAGGTTGTGTTTTTTTGTTTTTTGTTTTTACATTTTCATTTGAGTTTTGGTTTATACTTGCAAATTCTGTCATGGCTTATTTTATTTAGTAATATATCTTCATTTTGAAAATTGGTATGAATGTAGAGATTAAATGGTGCTCAACATCTTTGATATACAACAAAAACAAAATCATACAGCAGGACCCACTGTGAAGGCTGTATAAAACCATAAAATGCAGGAAACAAGACCAAGTAGTGTGTTTGAAATACATGTCAGTGCCATGTGAGTCATATTGTTTAAACTATCAATAAAGCATCCAGTCAATGTCATGTGGTGTGTTTCTTCGCCAGTGTTTCATACAGATTATTGCAAAAATTTAAATGAGCCATATCATACTTATTTGTAAATTGATTTTATTGAACATTAACACTATTTTCAAATTTGTACTGAATTATCTTAAACAGTTCTCAAATTGTAGATAGAATTAAAGGAGATTATTGCATAGATATACATAGACTCTGCTGATAAAATAATGATAAGTATATAATGCCCCATTTTTTGCTATCCTTTCACTAAGACACTTTCACTGCTTAAACAAAATTAAAATACCAAAGTCTTTCACCAAAGATTCCTCAGTTCTACTTTCAGCAGCACAGCTCTCTTTTTTAAAGCATGTTTTAAGAAGGGCTTAATTTGTATTCTTGATGGACTGCTATGTTTTCGCTTCCTCTTACATTCTGGCCATTGAGATCCTGGTAGTCAACAGGAATAGTGTCTGGGAACGAGAAAGAAAAACTTTTAAGCATTCTTAACCTACAAAGCTGACCGAAAGCCCTTTAACTTGCAGACACTCACCGTTGCATCGATACTTTAAATTGGACCAAATAATATTTTCCTGAGAGAAGCAGAAAACCCCAGTCTCCCTCCTCTCATACTGGTGTCAATTATCACTCCTGTGTCTGCCACTAGGTCCGAACCCTCGAAAAAACGCGAGCCCTGGAATACGCACAAGACGAAAGGAGTCCGATCACACAGTCAAAGTGAGCGAGTCCCTTAGTGGTGTGTAGTGTGTGTGTGTGTCCGTACCTGATGTATCCAACTTGTGGCCTGTGTTGGAGGAACCAGCGGTAGGAGACTTTGTCTTTCCAGCCAACATTCCTGGGGTCTTTCCACAGCAGACGGACCTGGTCAGGGGTATCTCCCGTGTGCCAAAGGGAGTTCCTCAGATACTCCCCAGGACCTGTCTTAGACTTCACCACCTGGTATTACAGATCCACATGAAGTAAGAGACAATGATGCTGGAAGCAGATTACAGTAAACACACGCCCCCACCCTCATACTTTAAGCTGTATTCCCGGCTCAGCAACGGCTCTGAAGGGCGAAGCCTGCCAGTAGGTTTGTTCTGTCTGTTTCCACATCACCACGTAGAAGGAGGACGAGTCCTGGTAGCCAAAGATAAAGCCAGTGTAGTCGTCATCTGTCATCGTGTTCACGTGGAACGTTCCCTCAAAGTCAACCCCGCTAAAGGCTTTGTAGCCTACAAATGTGAGAGTCATTGATTAGGGGAGGACACACTGAAAGAGATAGGAAATCTAAAGTTCGAAAAGATTTGGATGTGACGGTGTGGGCATCATTTCCTGCACTTGCCTACAGCCAGACCAGGGTCAGAATTCATGGTCTGTACTATCTCCATGCCCTGTCAGGAAAAAAGGGAGAATTTGCACTTGTCACATATAACATGTTGTGGATTCATTCTGAGAAGACGACTACACTACCAGGCAGAACATTCATTTAGCAAAGAATATGGACAAGTTTACATTTTACCACCACTACCCAACTATGGAGGCTTTTAAAACAGAAGAAAGCTGAGAAAGGGGGTTAAGCTTTGTTCTTTACCTGGTTGAGAACCACCCAGTTAGGGTCAATCTGAGAGTCCCCCTCTGGGTCCAGCACTATGGTCTGATAGGCTCTGAAGTCAGTCAGGGTGACCTCAGCATTCTCTGGGCAGTGATCGATTACATCAATGACACTGTCTTTGTCAAAGTCTCCTTCACATGCATCACCAACGTTGTCGTCTGAAAAACAAGGACAGTGTGTAGGAACCACACGGCGGCACACACGCAGACACACCCAGGAATGAATAGCAAGCAATACTAACTGTCAGAGTCTATTTGGTCTGGGTTGGCAACTAATCTGCAGTTGTCCTCGCCGTCCAGTATGCCATCATTGTCATCGTCATTGTCACATTCATCTCCCTGCGAAAAAAAGTCAAGTGAAGCGGTTTAAAGTCCCAGCTTTGAATTAACGAAACATTAAGTAGATCAATTTAGGTGAAGAAAAAGAAGACGTTTTAAACCATTCCATCCTTGTCAGTGTCCAGCTGAGAGGAATTGATAACTGTAGGACAGTTATCCTTTGTGTTTTGGTGGCCGTCACCATCACTGACAACAAGAGTGGAAGGCAGGTCAAACAATTAAAGCTACACCTTATACATCCCCAAATATATTCACACCACAGGAAGTGACAACGAGGAGACTCTACCTGTCAATGTTGTCATCACAGGTATCTCCCACAAGGTCGTCGTCCTTGTCAAACTACAGGGAAACAAAACACATCTGGCTGGTCAGAGTTAGGGAGGCAGATGTTTTTTTGGGGTGGCTGTTTGGTTGGTTACCTGGTTAGAGTTGGACGTATCAGGACAGCTGTCACAGACATCTCCCACTCCATCGTTGTCTCGGTCTCTCTGGTCTGGGTTGGGGACTCGCTGGCAGTTGTCAAGAATATTCTTTAGTCCTGAGAACAGAAAAGCAGTGCAGCATTTGAATTTCTGTGTCACGTGTAAAACTGTTGACGGGGGAAAAAAAAAAGCATGAGAGAACAGAAGCTACAGTCACAGTCTGTCAAATGCATCACCAGATGGCAGTGTTTGTTTAAGGCGAAGGTAAAATAGTTTCCAGTGGCCTTTATTGCCTGGCGAAGGTTTAGCGTGGAAAAATACTTTTTAGAGAAGAGACAGACATGACCAAGCACTTAGCAATCCAGCCTACAGTTAAAGACATGACCAAATGCTCATGAGATTGGCGCTTGAAACAAATGAACAGGGGTCATCAAACAGAGTCTGTCAGAGCATCCGACAGGAGCATGCACCTAACGGTAAACCCGTGGGCCCACAAACAACAAGGAGTTTACACCGGTTCCAGTGGAACAACTGAGTTCTGAAAGAGCAATCAAGTTAAGTATGTGAGTTGGAACATTTTAACCTTCAACACATTTTTCTCCTGGGATTTGAAGGTTTTCTTTTAATTACGCTCGACTGATTTTCCTGTAAGCGGATGATCTAACTGGTAGAGGATGTGAATTGGAAACAGATACACAAAAAGGGCCAGGAGCATGTTTTGGACAGATAAAGCCCTGCCAGTTCAGTGGAAGCAACAAAAATGTCCTTGTTTGCATCTTCAAAGAGAACTCTGCATGTTGTATTCCATTCTGGACGCTCCAGTCCAGACTGTGGTTTGGATAAAACCCAGTAGCTGTTTAATATGATTATTATAAGCTATTTGAGTTCACATTACGTTCCTAGATTTATTGCCTCTCGGTAATGTAATAAAAGCAGCATTCATCCAGCTACTACACCTCCATTCGTAATGAGTCATTGATGATGGAGGTGTAGTAACTGTAATGACTCTGGCCAGTTTTGCCACTGTTTAAAAGTTGAATTAGTTCCCTCTAATTACACACAGTGATGGACAGTAATCACAAAATTAATACTGGAACACACTCACCATCATTGTCCATGTCATCGTCACATTCATCTCCCAGCCCATCCTGATCCGTGTCTCTCTGCAGGGGATTTTCTACTGTTTTGCAGTTGTCACATGCATCGCCATAGATGTCCTTATCACTGTTCTTCTGGTCCACGTTTGGAATGAGAATGCAGTTGTCCTAGAAGAGACAAATGAGGCTTTCTGCATAGGTCGTCTGCATGGGCTCAGGGAGAGATTCCTGATCATAAAATCTCAGGTCACCTACCTCAGAGTTAATAATACCGTCATTGTCTGCATCATCATCACAGCTGTCACCAGTCCCGTCCCCGTCTGCATCCTCTTGGCCGGAGTTTGGCACAAACTCACAGTTGTCCTGGAAACAACACCGGAAAATCAGACGTATTTGACTGAGTGAGTGAGTAAGTGAGAACATTTACTCAAGCACTGTGCTGTAACACTGTCAGTAAAATTTCACCTTTGAGATTTTTTCAAATAAATCTAGACCAGCACATTTATTATCAACAATATCAAATGCTTTTTATTCTTTTTTTAATGCTTTTAAAAAAATTTTTCTTAGTGGACTACTTGTACTTCTTTTATACTTTTGTACTTTAATTTAAATTCATGAACAGTAAAACAAAGTTATTTATTTTAATTACCTTCTTACAGCTCTTGTCTTTACATGGGAGCTTTCTGTCAGGATAACCATCAATATCTGTGTCCTTTCCACAAACATAGCCATTGCCTGCCCAGCCAACGCCGCACTGACACACACAAAAAAGTGTAAGAAGTCAGGACGTGTGCATTTTATGTACATCTATTTGATAATACTTATCTTTATTAGATTTGTTTGACAGCGTAAACATTATCTTACCGCACAGCTGATGCTGCCATCTCTCTCTACGACACAGTCAGCGTTGGCGTGGCAGGGGTTCTGCTGACCATTGGGACAAAGCCGGGTACCGTGGCAGCCTCTGACCTGGTCACCCGTGAAACCACTTTTACACTCTCCACAGCGGAAGGAGCCCTGGTGGGAGCAGTAGAGTTCAAAACTGGGGTTTTCAGCTACAAAAAAAGTGTGATGATAAGCACGTATCAGTCTTACCATAGTGTTGTAGCAGTGTGAGTTGGCAGTGCAGCCTCCATTCTCAGGTGGCCCTAGACACTCATCTATATCCTGACATACCTGAAAAAGTATTTTAAAAAAAAAGAATCATATTTTTGCCATTTGGTACAGATATGTCAGTGAATAATATTTTATAGAAAGTGTTTTGTGTAGTCGTCAAGATTTTTTTGTTGTACCTGTTTGTGTGACTTGGCATAAGACACCCCGACCCCATTTATTTCTGGTCCACTGTATCCCAAAGGACATGTCTCGCAGCGAAAACCAGGAGCCGTGTTCACACACCGGACACCAGGGAAACACGGTTTAAACTGGCACTAAATTACACGCACAAAGCAGATGATGGTTATTTAATTCCACCGAGACTTGCAGAAGCACACGCACAGAGACGAGACAGATGGAAGCCATACCTCATCTACATCGTCACAGTGCACCCCGTCTCCTGTATATCCATCGGGACAAGGGGCACACTGGAAACCCCCCAACTCTGATGGGACGCACATAGTCGTTTGGAAACAGGTCCCGGGTGGGCACTGAGGCTGCATGATATATGACTGTGGATCTGGACCCGTAGCTGGACCTGTAGCTGGGCCTGGGTTGGTTGGACTTCCCCCGAGACCTGAGGGCACATTGGATGTGTATACTATATAGAAGGACTGTGTGCGATCACCAGTGTCTAAATGTGACTTTTTGTCTTGAGTTTTTGTTCTGCTTACCACAGACGAGACACTCTGCAATGGTATTCCTGAGAAAAGTTGTCTCCTTAATCTTGGTCCCAAAGAAACAGAGTGTACAATGAGTCAGGGTAAACTTGTGTTATCACTTCACAGTTTGTATTAATCAAGAAAAACTCCCGTTTATCCGTTTAAATAACTCAATAAAATGCATGTCTGCTAAGAAAATCTCCGGTGATCTGTGTCCTCACATACAGAATTCCCTCAGTCTGTTTGATAAGTTTATTGTCTCATGCTCCCTCTTTGACACTGTATCTCCTAATAAATCTGCCACTTTAAATTGTCATCTGAAATCATTCACGTCTTGCTGCTGAGGTAAAAGGCCAATTTTTGCTTTTACTCAGGTGTCGGTTTGTGTGTGGTTATATAAAGCCTTGAAACAAGAGAGCTCCAGACAAGAGAGCAGGCCCTCACAGTCTGGTTTCTCAATTTTCAAAAAGAATTGTGGATTTTATTACAAAACCAATCACACTCTGAAGAAAAACAAACTCAGCCCACATTCTTCCACTTATAAAAGTGGGCAATCCAAGTCTTCTAACATCTAGGGACCTCTCCATATTTCTATAAGACACTTTTTTTACTAATGTACATCTAAATAAATGTGTCTTTCATTTTATCTGAAGAAGCCACGAGGGGACAAAAATCATCACCAAATCGTTCAAGTATTTACTTGTATAGTGTGTTCTATGTACTTTTAATGATTTTCCAAACCTTGGGATCAATTTCCCTATTTGCTTTGTGTGTTTTCAGTTTTACACGGGACACAACTGTGTGTTATTTTAGTTGGAAAACTGCTGGAACTGCACTTAAAAATCCTCTTTAATCTATCTAGTTTTTTGCTTGCCTTTTACCTCACTTTTAATGCATTTGGATAAAAGCATCTGCTAATTTTAAATGTAAATGTGGGATCCACAGAGCCAGAACAGACCAGTACCTGCTTGTGGAGCAGCTCCTTCATCTCAGATAGCATACTCCTCAGCTCCTCCATGGTGGTCTGGTCATGTAGGATCCTGCTTCGCTGGACATCTGAGAGGATTCAACAATTTAGAAAGAGGGGATGGATAAAAAATATGATTCATCTCTACAAATAAAAAAAATAAGTTCTAGGAATTCATCATACTGTGTGTGTGAATGAATAGCAATGGCTCCACCTCTTTTCCATTATGGAAGAATGTCAGAAAGCTATTTCTAAACCTTCACACCTATAAGGTGTCTGCATTTTAGGTGATGCAGAGAGTCAAGTACAATCTCACCCAGAAGCTGCAGAGATTCATCCTGATCCACATTGCAGCCCTGCAAAGTGGCCACATTGTCTATCGTATCCCCTATGACCAGCTTCAAGTCGGTCAGCTCACCCTTACACAAGAAATGAAAAGAAGCCAAAGGTAAGAATGAAAGAATGAATGAAACACGGGACAGTTTAAATTGACTCATACTGAACGATGCTATCAGGGCTGGGCTTCACTGTAATGTGTAATGTACCTATGCAGAATAGATCTGCAATATAATGAAGAAATACTACAAAGGACACTAAACCTCCAAATTACCTGTCTACTTGAATCAAGGGTCCTAAGTGCCACCTTTGTTGGGACCAGGAGCTAGTGATCCAAATGCAGTTGGCAGATCATCCAGAGTGTGCACCAGCCTGCAGTCTACATAGACGTAGAGGCGAGCAGGGCCGTGCTTTAGGCCACTGGCATGTAGCATGACATGGTGTTCTTGGCCATCTGCCAGGGGGGCATAATTGAAACTGGTGGTGCGAAGTCTGGCATCGGCCGCCTGGTAACGAATGGTCACTAGAGATGGAGTCGGGGAATGATAGAGACGGAGAAAGGCAGCAGGAGAACACAAGTTAAAACCAGTGCGGAGTTCAGTCCGTACATGTCACATTCTGAAAGTTTTCAGACCCTCCTACACTTTTGTTCATTTTTATGTGTTGGAGCCTGATACTGCAGCTATTTAAATTGTTTTTCTTCTCATTAAACAACACTGAGCAGCCCGTTATTTCAATGTGAAAACCGAATTTTGAAAATTTATAAAATCTTTATTTTTTGTATCGAAAAACATCACATGCAATTCAGACCCTTTGCAGAAACACTTTCTAAATTTAGCTCAGGAAAATGTCTGCTGCACTGTGGCCGCCATAAACAAGTTTGTCAGAACCACTTCCAAGAGCTGGTTGCAATCGTTGGGAGAAGGGCCTTCGTAAGAGCAGTGGCCAGGAACTTCTGACCTTCAGAAATCCTGTGCAGAGATGGGAGAAATTTTCAGAAGACAACACTCGCTACAGTCGTCTATTAATCACGATTATTGTGTCAGAGTGAATAGACAGAACCCTCTCCTACGTCCAAACACGTTAAAGACTGCTTGGAGTTTCAAAAAAAAAAAAAAACACCTGAAGGACTTTTGGACTGTGAGAAACAGGAATCTCTGGTCTGATGGATTCAAGATTGAACTGTTAGGCCTAAAATCTAAACATTATGTGTGTAGGAAACCAGACAGAGGAGGAAAGCTGAATGGCGTAAAGTACAGACATATCCTCAATGAAAACCTGTGTATTTTTTATATATTTTTACATATTATTTTGTATTTACTTTATGTCATTATGAAATACTAAGTGTAGATTAATGAGAATAAAATGAATTTCAACAACTGTAGTATCAGACTGCAAAAGAAAAAGGTGAGGGGGGTCTGAAAACCTTCCGAATGCACTTTAAGTGTCACCGCAATAATTCACCCTTGCTTAGTTTGGCCTGCACACTGAGCTCCAGATACTTTGTGTTGTCTCGGGGGTTGATGACACTGTAGAGGGAGGTGGGGGCCATGTTCTGCAGCCTGAAGGAAGAAAGGAGGAAAGCCTCATTTCGCCCTTTGTTTTTGAGACTTCCTTGGAGCAAGTCTGGCAGACAGTCTGGAGACACCAGCAGATCATAGACTGAAAGAGAAGACGAATGTTAAAAAGCTACTTCGAAATTCTGGAGAACTGAAATGAGAAAGACATGGACTATAGTCATCAGTCATTATGTGCAGGAAGTTCAGGAAATATTCAACATAACAGCTGAAGGTAATCAGTTTTTTTTTTCAGTACTAGTGATGGGTTTTCTGCATCTTTAATGGCCATGGTTTACAATGTACTGTGGATTTCTACTGCTAAGTCAGTGCACTTTGATATTTTATTATGTGCGACAGTGTGTGTGCACGTCTGTGTGTGCACACCTGCTTATGTATGTGCACATTCAGGTTTGTATCCCACTGTGTTTTATGAAGTGGTAGACTGGAGCTGCAGAAATGAGCGGCAGTAAAGTCTTTCCACTGGAACAAACCCACGAGCTCGAACTTGCAGGCACACACAGTATAAACCAAAAACACTGCACACAGCCAATGAGATGGATTTAAGAATAATTCAAGTTACAAATACAATTCCAGTGTATGACATAAAATTATTTACACTGCACACAAACAAAGGTTTTACACATTGTTTGCCAGCTACGTGAGACTGCCTTTTTTTTTTTTCTCGCTCAGACTGTCTTTAGAGCCTGGACATCACACTGTGCAGGAAGCCAACATAAGCCAAATGTTTGACTTATGCAACCATGTTGTTTGTGGTCTGCTGCATATTAGAAGTCGTACGTCCACACAACAGTGGTAAGAATAGGTTAAATGTAAAGTACTCACCAGTGCCTTGAGCTGTAACAGTGAGCACCAGCTGTTGCAGAAGCAGAGACAGAGCTGCTGCCCTGCTACACATCCCCATCATCCGAGCTTCTGACAGGAACACGCTCTTACAAAAAAATATATTTCTGAAGAGCTATTTCTCCTGTGGATTGATAGAACTGCCCAGACTGATCACTCACAGAATGATGGAGAAGTCCAGACCTAGAAGCCAAATTTCAGCTGAGGTGAGATGGGTTTGTGTTCACAGGCACAGCTTATAAAGCAGAGGGGAGTGTCCTCGTGTGCTACCGTTACAAAAGGGGCACAGTGCAGAGACCATTTCAAGAGTTTGTGGGAGTATTCCTATGCTCCTTTGATCTGAATAATATTATCTTAAATGATAAGTTGCATATTTTGGCCATGTCAGCAAAATCTGAGTTGTTCTAGTACCTGCTAGAAGTAAACCAGCAAATAAAATTAACATTTCATACAATAATTCATCATTCATGGCACTTTATTCTAATAAGACTGTTAGAGTTTGCCATTATTTATGCAGTACCAGCTAAATATTTTTTACGTATTTATGTCTGTGGATTTTTGAGGAAATACTCTAAAAGTGCTCTAAATGAGGCTCTGTACAGTCAGCCAACTTTTCAAAAATGTCTGAAATGGACTGTGCTTCTCAGGGGAGGAAAACCTGAATCCATCTGGCAATTATTGTTCTGTTTTTTTAAAAAACATCCAGAAGCAGTGTCATAAATATGGATTTGATGTCCTAGCTGATATTCAGTAAGCTGGTTGACTGTATAACTATGCCGGCTTTTCTAAATCCTCATTTAACTTGTTCTGCAAACCTTCATAAGCCAATTCTAAACTCCATCTGTTGGAGAGCGTGGGAAAGGAACGACAAAAAGAATTAGACTTGGGATAGTTTTAACTCTGGAAACTTTTCATGATTGATGTCTGGCACTTGTCCTAAGGTTTTGTCTACAAACCTCCAGCATATTTCAACATCTCAGCGGCTGGTGTGAGCCAAACAGAGACATTTACCTTTCTTCCATGCATTAAGTCATCATAGCTGCTTGTGTTTGTCTGTCTGCTCCCTGACCAAACACCTGGCAGCCTTCAGTCCACTGCCCAAGTAAAATACCACAAAGAGCAATATTAGTATTTCCTTGTTTTGTAGGATTTACAGTACAAGTCTTAGCAGCTCTCCTCAAGCCTTAGTCATCATAAACTACTTCCGTTGCTTCATTCACGTCACCATTACTTGAGGTGAGGCGTCACTTTAACACATTTTCAATTAGTTTTTATTAGGTCAACTCCCAAGACTGTAATTTGTGACTTGTGATCAAAATGATATTGGTAAACAGTCATTTTTTTACCTATTAATTACAATATATATTAAATATCGTCATATACATAGTTTTAAGTCTATTCATCTATGGCAAGCCATTTTGAAATTTACGAGGAAGACAGGGCTTACATTTGAGATATCCGCAATATATTTATGGATAGTCAAAAGAGTAATTTAAGATATCTACAAATACATTTTAAATAGTCAGAATTTTGCCATAGAATGCAGTTATAGATATGGTTTATTTTTATATTATAAATTTGACTAGTCAAAACGCAGTTCTTAACATCTGAAATGTAATTATGGATATTCAACTGACAACTCTTAGATTTTCAAACCGCTTGCCATATTCCTCTGATTTTTTTTTTTTTTTTTTTGCTTTATTAACAACTGTGTAACATACAATTATATTTTCATCTATTAGATCGATAGATAACAAAAAACAAATAGATTCCAACATTAACACATTCCTCTAATTTAATTTCTGCCTCGGCACGCAGCTGACGTCACAGCCACCTCGTGACGTCAGCTGGTCCCGTCAAGAGTCCAACATGGCGGCTGCCATGGAGCTGAGATGCTGGGGAGGAGACTGGGGTTTGCCTTCCGTCCACACCGAGTGTCTCATAGTTCTGGTAACGTTGACCCTAGTCTGTCCCGCTGTCTTTCCTGATCCGTCCTCCGGTTCCGGTTCCTCTGTCCGCTTCTCTCTGCGTCGTTGAATCTGCCGACAGCTTCCAGCTACAACTGTTAGCTCGTCAGCTGAGGTCGATGTGCAGGACAACAATAGTCCAAAATGATATTTCCACTGGATTTCATGTTCTTCGTAGCTGTCCTCTGTGTGCAGCTGTTGGCCAGACGTCATTTTCATTGCTAACAAAGATCTGGCTCTGCTCGGGCAGCTTGTGTTTTCCATAATCATTTCTGTGATGATTGATTATTAAATGTCCTGTTGTTTGTCAGTGAGTCCATGCAGTATTGCAATATAAGTATTGCCAGAATCTAATACCGGCCAATTTTCTTACAAATTATTAAAAATACTTGCATTGTGCTTACGTATCAGGGAACTGATGAAAGTAGTAAATGACACTATGTTGATTAAAATCATTTTCGGAAGAAAAGAAGTTCAGGTTTATTTGTCAGTCTTAGTTATTTTCAGACAGTGTTTCCTTACATGAAAAATGCTGGTTCTGACTCTGCTGCTTTTTTCTGATTAATATGGTTCATAATTCACCTTATGGTGTCGGACAGAATAGAATAAATACATGATTGTTAAATATCTTACTGAGTCTCCTGAGTTGAGCACAATTAAGGCTATAACATAAAAAAAATATACAAAGTATTTTGTTAATGAATCAAAATAATCTTTGGTTCAGGTAATTCTGTTGTTTTAAAGCTTTTAAATCAGCAGTGTAAAGATCATGGTCCGTTGTGCCAAATGCATTTAGAGTCAGCGCCATACATGTCCTCATAGCTTAATGTGTTGAGTTTTGCTGCAAGTTTCATTTAATAAAATGTTTGAAATCCAAAAATGGGGCTGGATAAAGATCAAGAAGTACATTCTGTAGTTTCACAGTGACTTTTATGACTAGTAATTCATGAATACAATGACTGTATCTTTTTCTTTTAACCATCTCTCCTGATTCAAGTGTGTTTTTTTTTTTTTTTTTCAGGCATACGCCAAGTTTTCTGGAGCAAAAGTTACAGTTTCTCCAATTGACTGGACATGGAAAACTCTAACAGGTGGGTCGTTCAATATAAATAACACTTTTGGGGCATGTTGTCAACAGAGGATTGTATGGCTGATGAAAGAATGTTTATTAGACATATTAGACATCAGCCAGAATTGATCATTGATTATTTCATTACAACAGCAACTGGAAGTGCATTTGATATTGGAGGCAGCAGGTGAATGTTCTGTTCCTGAGGTTCTTGTGTTTGAAGCAGAAATCATGGGCATGTATTTAAATAACACTTTGACAGGAATAAAATTGTGACGGCAAGAAAACTGGGTTAGATAAATCACTTTGTGCTTTCTTGTTATTCTTGAAGACGGCAGCAGACCGTGCTGGTATAGTAACATGCCTGTTGTTTGACTTGCAGCTACAGTCCCAGAGTTACTTTGTGGAGACGCAGTGATTCAAGAACCAACACACATTCTCAACTTTCTGAGGAAACAGGTACAACTGGACGCCGACGACACTCATTGTTTATTACCTGCATAATATGTCGCCAAAACTGCTGGGCACAGCAGTTTAGAATGTAATGTTTTTTTTTTTTCTTTCAGAGGTTTAATGCAGACTATGAGTTGACTGCCAGACAAGGAGCCGACACTATGGCCTACATCGCTTTGCTGGAAGAAAAACTGCGACCAGCTCTAGTAACACCATCTCTCTTCTGCTTTTTCCCTAAAATAACAAAAGACTGTGTGTTCAGCAAATGTTAAGTGATGTTTTGTGTCCCACAGTTGCACACTTTCTGGGTGGATGCAGAAAACTATGCCCATCTGACACGGCCTTGGTTTGCGTCACGTTCGCCGTTCCCTCTTAACTTTCTCGTCCCTAGCTGCCATGCCAACACCGCCCTCTCCCGCATCCTTCTAACCAAAGGAGAGGCACCGTTACACAGAATCACTGAGGTGGAGGGGAAGGTAAACGCATATCAATCCGATGGTCAACATGTCAAAGTTGCGTGATTGCGACTAGAACGGCCTTATTTTACAGCTGGAAATCTTTCTCACTCTCACTATCTCAGATCTACAGTGATGCAAAAGAGTGCCTGAATCTGCTCTCCTACAGACTTGGAACAGCAAACTACTTCTTTGGCAATTCGTGAGTTCTTTGTTTGCAGAGTTTAATATTTATTTGAAGGATCACATGTGTGTACCACTTGTATATGCGAAGCTAATGGGAAATGCAGTAGACAAAATTTGTGAAAGCACACCAAGAGATATTATCTGTTTAATTCAAGTTATGGTCAGGAGTATGTATAACTACAGCAAAACAAAGGATGAATTTAGGAACTTACACAATAATTGTCAGGTTTGCTACAAAATGTGATTCATGAATTAAAGCAATCAGCATGAAGCCGTCCAGTCGATGTTCAAGTCGATGTTTTCTGCAAAAAATTAGTCTTGCTGAAAACCAGCTAATAAAAACTTTTGCAGTGGTCATGTACAAAAAATCATTCATTCTAAAACACTATTTTTATTACTCATGTCCAATACTCCAGTCTGTATGTTCCTAAATTTGTTTTTGTATACACACCTGATTCTGATCATAGGCCGACCAGTCTGGATGCCTTTGTGTTTGGTTTTGTGGCGCCCCTCCATAAAGCCGGTCTTCCCAGCAGTCCCCTGCAAAGCCATTTCAGACAGCTGGATAACCTTATGCGCTTCTGTGACAACATCCTTGCAGTCTACTTCAGCTCAGACCACCCTTGTAAGAACACTGCACACACTGGAAATACTCTTTGGGGTGTTTAGTTTGGGAAAATCAGCACACAAAGACCCACGAAGACCCACGAAAGTATTTACATTTGCTGGCACACAAACCGATGTCATCAGCACTTTCCTTCCTCCTTCCTCCTTCCATCTTTATTTTGCCACACCTTTGCTCTTTGTATGCGGTTCAGTTCTGGGTGTTCAACTAACATTGTTCCTTTTGCACTAATTCTCTGTGATCTCCTGTTTCTTCTTTTGCTGTTCTTATATTTCATCTCTCACCAGGTCCTCCCCCGCCTGTTCAGGAAACAATGGATGCCAACTTGCAGAAACTAACTCAGCTTGTAAACAAAGAGTCCAACTTGATAGAAAAGGTGCTTCTGCTTATCTTCTGTCTCTCCTTTGCATGGCTCTATAGAAGCTTTTAGCAGGTACAATCCCAGCTGGGATAAAGTCTGCAGTGTCGCATTAAATCATGGCCACCTTATTCTGTGCTCTTGTGCTCTTGATCAAACTTATTTACGATGAATGAGGTGGCCAAAACGTTAACACCATCTCTTCTAAATGATGCACGCCAGTACAACTCCACTACCCCCTTTGAACTCAATAATAAACACATATCCTATATATAATCTTGTAAAAGTAGAATTCATCGCAGAGCCACTGTATTGGACTGCAGTAAATTGCATAGGTGATCATAATGTTTTGCCTTATCAATGTATGTTCTAACTAAATGCTGCACCCTGTACTGTAGATGGATGATAATCTTCGCAGCAGCCCTCAACACAAACCTCACAGACCAGATCCTAAGCCCAGTTTGGCCAGTGAGAAGAACTCCAGTCCTGCCTAACCCCTGACATTTCAACCGTTATCCAGCCTTAAAATTCCGGGAGGAACCGCAAATGAAAAGCGCTGCACTGATTTTGACTCAACGCTCTTGCATTAAAAATTATTGTTGAGTTGAATGGAAAATATTG
Organism: Channa striata; assembly: GCA_033026295.1. Lineage (NCBI taxonomy): Eukaryota > Metazoa > Chordata > Actinopteri > Anabantiformes > Channidae > Channa > Channa striata. The sequence continues at coordinate 7,526,452 of CM065178.1, forward strand.
TAAGTGGAACAAGTATTTTACCCAAGTGTAAGGATGATAGATTTCTAATATGAAGGGAAAGGAAAACTTGGATGTGTCAAGTTTAAAAAAAAAAAGGTTAAGTGCATCTTTGTGGTAAAGTATGGAATGTTAAGAAGTTGTGCTCAAGGAGAAAGAAAAAGAAGGTTCAAAAGAATAAAAGTCCATTAAGGGAAGTAGTTATTAGTGTTTAACCTCTGAGTGGATCACTTGTCTAGTTTTCCTTTACTCGTCTTGTTTAAGGCATCATGTAGGTCCTCTTCGAATTGGTCTTTTCTCACTTGATTGCACTACTTTTGATGCACCAATATGGAATAATAAGAATTTTTTGAAAAAGAAAAGTAAATACTGAGATAAAAAGACAAAGTGGGGCTGTATCATCTTGTCTCAAGATTTGTTTAATGATCTAATACTACTTGATGTCCAAAAATGTATCCCTCCAAATGTCCACTGTAAAATGCAAATGTAAATTTGAAAGCATTTTAAATAGTACAGTGTACAGTATATATTTGCAGTAAGGATTGTCGGAGTAACCAGTTACTTATTTTCCTTTGCTCTCCCCTCATATGCTTTGTATATCTTGTATAATTGTAAATAGGGCCATGATTTAAATTAGTGCAATGTATCTGTTCTTTTCTTCTGGTCGGGCTCATCAGTCAGTCATGATTCTTGCCAGATACACAAAGCTAACGGAAGACACTGTACTAACTTATTTACGTATGACGTGTTTTTGAGGGTTTGCACAAGGGCCATAAGATAAAAGTGTGTCATTCTTACTTTAAGTGAGATAATCTATGTCATTAACAATCCTCTCACTTTTATTAGCTATGATTTTGACAATCAATTATGTGTATGTGTTCTGTGTTTGGTTTTTTTTCTGCTGCTAACGTTTGGCGTGCCTCTTTTTTTGTTGTGCAGTATAAACTGAAATGTCTGTGCGGCTTGGGAATGTCTTGTCAGCTGCCTTTTGTTGTTCTTTGACAGTCTGATGATTCAGAAATTGGACTGTCAAATGCATTGCCTCAAGTTTCCTTTATGTTTATGCTGTGTGTGGCCATTCATCCACTCTCTTTCCGTGCCCTGTTTTTCCATATTTACAAGTAATTTCACTTCTGCTCTTCCAGCTTCCAAAAAAATGGCTACATTCCCTTTAAGCACTATCTTCATAAGCAAAAATGTTCATTGAGGTATGTTTGCTGACAGTTATGAAGTGTTGTTGGACCATATCAGTGCAGTGTGCCTTTATGACTGCTGGTGTCAAATGCTCAGTGTCCTTTATAATTTTGATACAATGTCATAATTTCTCATTGTCATTTCTGTTGCTGTTGTTCATAGTAGGAACTGTTTTAATTTGATGAAATACAAATATGATAATCCAACCAGGACAACTTGTTATTTCTTTCTCTATTAATTCACCTGTAAATATTGCTTGAGCCAAGATCAGAGCTTTAATGTTGAATTACCTTTACTGGTCACCTTATAAGTTACACTCGTGCAATCTGATGCTGTCCAATACAGCAGCTTTGCCATGAATTCTGCTTTTACAATGTTATAATTTAGTGAATAGTTTTTAAGTCGAAACTGTCACAAACATGATAATTCTGCTATCACTAGTCTAGACCTTGTGAAGTTTGTGAAGATTTAAGGAGAGAATCACTTCTGAACTCTTATTCCTGAGATTTCCATTTGACAAAACCTCCAACATTCATTTAGTTAGTAGCACTAAAAAAGTTAATGTCGGTTCATACACACTAGTAAAACCAAACTGACTAAGTTTTTATTGTAAACATATTTTACACGGGTACTGTAAACTGCAAACAATATTTCAATGGTTACAAACAGGGCAAAGTTTCCAGTAAATAATAAGGGTTATAGCTTTCTGTTACCTAGAGACTTGGTATGACAAAAACATAGCTGGTTAATGCTGGAACTCATTTTAACCTTTTATGTAGCGACGGGGTTAATTTTATTATTTTAATTTTATAATTCTTTAGTTATCAATTTGTATGAGGAGTCTTTATCCTGAAATATGGTGGTTGCTGCCTGAAACTCCCTGGTTTGAGTCCATATTGTCAGCTGTAGCCTTTCTTTTTGCATGTTAAATTAATTGGTGACTCTCGTTTGCCTACAGGTGTCAGTTGTCTGTCTTTGCCTGTCTCTCTCTGCACTTGCTAATGGCTAAAGGCCTGTCTTTGCCAGGTGTTTGTCAATTTAAATACCATCAGATAGTATTAAAGATCCCTGAAAAACTGAGCTGCAACACCATTTTTGTCAACGCGCAGCACAAAAACTGAGTTTGGCTACAGTAAAAAATCATCCCAGTTTCAGTTCCAGAAATGAGGGGGAAAATGTATAAATGCCTGTAAAAGAGTTTCATAATGTGAAGAGTGAAATGATGTGTGTCCTGGAAAACCATCTAACTCAGCAAGATGTATGGACCACAAATCTACAGTAGCAGTGAGTCATAAAAGGCATCTGGAAGTCTAAATGGGTGATAGATTTTGCAGAAATTGTTAGAATTGGTAGCAGCTTAGAATAAACCCATTCAACTCATAAGTTTCCCCATTTGAGTATGTAAAATTACACATATTTTTAGGTTCAAAATAATTTCTAGATTAATAAATAAACAATAATAGATTATTAGGTATGACATTTACAAACATCTGATACTAATTACAGTAAGTAATTACATTATTGCTCTTTTAACTTAAAGTTTGTCACCAACCCTTGCATTTTATGCCTATGTTCACCTTAAAGCGATTAAATACATTTTTGGATGCTCCCAAGACAACAGAGCGCCGACACCCTCTGGTGGCAAATGATTGTTCGAGATCTGAGTGAAAGCAAACAGAGAGACCAGGGGTGTGAATAGAAAAATAATCCTCTTCATTCAACTCAGATGAGAAAATCAGACAGGGAAAGAAAAACAGTTGTTTTGCATTTGCCGTCAGTCACAAGTAATAATAACATACGAAACAGAAGACATGTTTACAAAGGTTATTTATACAAAATAGACACAGATCAACAAAGTGCTACTATATATTGTCATGAAAATATCAATTATGTTGTAAACCTCTAGATGATAAAACAGTAGCCACTTACTGTTGCTTGTTCATGCCTGATACAAATTGTATCTGACTTTAATATGTGACTGAAGCCTTACAGTGGGAAGTATCTTGAAGAACTGAGCATTAATAAATCACAGAACAAGTACAAAACAGTACAAAACAATCAGATAAGCATACAAAATTACAAAATAACACACAGCTTTCCACTTCCCCCTTGGCAAACAGAAAAAAACACTTAACTTCAATCCTGTTGTGTCTCACATCATCATTTCCAGTGCTTCTTTTTTTTAATATTTACAAAATATTTAAATTTTTATTATTAGAAAACCTGTGGGATTTTATTTTTGGTTCAATCCATTTATGCTGAATCTGTTTTAGTTGTTAGTTTTGTTTTTTAAATTAAAACGCACCAATCCATCAGCAATGTCTCTTCTGAAAATGAGATCATGGCATCTGCTTTTACTAATAGTACCGGTGTGTTTTATAGGTAATCAAACAGTGGTCTTTTTAATTATTTAGAGCAATGAAATCAACAAATGTCCAACATGAACTGTAAACTCTTCTGTGTGTGAGGCCGTAGCTAACTGTCCTTGGTAAACTCTGGCATCTCCAGCACCATGCTGACCTCCAGACTGCCTGGCATCTCCAGGGCGAGAGCAGCGTGGCAGGGCCGGGTGAAACGCTGGCTGAAGGTGCTCAGCAGCTGACCGCTCTGGGCGTTGTAGAAAGACAGATGACCGCGCTGGTAATCCAGCAGCGTACCCACGCGCTCAGGAATCTCAATCACAAACACACTGGACTGAACGTCACTGTGGAGCAACTGATACCTGTAGCTGCAAAGAAAAACAGGTGCAAAGGTGGAGGTGTTAGCTACTGATGAAGATCATTGTCGAGAATCGGGGGGGGGGGGGATTCTTTATGCATACCCTGATGGTGTAGGGAGACACTGCAAACACCACGACCACATGTTCTCCCCCAGTGCACTGTTTCTGTCGTCCGTGCTGTATGTCACTCCGAGCCTGTAAGCTGTATTTCCTGACACAGCCGTCTCCCAGTAGTAGCGCCCTCGTACCGGAAACAACTCACCCAGGATGGACGGACACCTGAAAAAGCACAGAAATCCAGTTTGTGCGTATTTTGTGAAGGTTGGACGAGAAAAGCGGCGGGAGAGAAGCGGATAAAGTAGGTTAAACTCACTGTTTGTCTGTGAGTGGCATGTTTTCATATGTGTCCTGGGAATAATGGACAGTGGTCTCATCCACTGACAGCTCGAGAGCAGGGTGAGCTGTGTCTTTCAGCAGGTGGAACCTTGTCCCTAAAAACAGTAACAGGCAACAGAAAAGGGCATGAAAAAATCAAAAACAACTACGAAGAATGATTAAGTGTGTGCTCTGTACCTTTTGTGGAAATGAGTGCCGCCTCGCTCTGTTCGCTGGCTCCGGCCTCGTTCACAGCTTTGATGTAAAACAGGTAACTGTCGTTGGGCTGCAGGAGAACCCTTTGTTCACACATGTTTATACCTGCTATTGACCTATGAGCACATCACAAACACACAAATATAAACCTTTGTACAATGTCAGTATGAGAATCATTATTGCTGTCCAGTGAGTTTGTGCATTTGTGGTCTTATATTTTCACAACAGATGCATTTATAAATTATTATTTGATTGTTTTCCCAAACAGACTGGACTTCTCAACGTTCAAACAAATAGTAAATACATTTTTATGTCATTCATAAATCCCATAGCAATCTGATAAATAAATAATCACCATAAATCCTACAGAATATGAGACGCACCTGAGCCCTTCTCCCTCCAGTTCATACTGGCGACAGTATTCCAAAGTGTAATTCTGTCCAGGACTCCGACTTCCTGAGTTCCACCTCAGCGTGGCTGAATCCCACATGACAGTACAGTGCTCTGTGTCGAACACGGGCACTGCTGGAGCTGTTAGAACCAAAACAATAAAAATCCATCAAAGAGCAACCTGTCGGGGATAAAGGTAGATATAACAAACTCCTGTCTGTGTGGCATTAACATGGAAACCAGGCTTTCATCAAATAAAGCGTACGCATTATTATTATTATAAATGCCCAAATGTTCAAACTGACCAGTTCTGAAGGCGAGTCTCTCACTGGGCAGGGAGCAGCCGGTATAGTTGACAGCCATCACCCAAACCTTGTACTTCTTGTCAGGCTCCAGTTCCTCCAGGACACAGTAACTCTCCTTCACTGTCACGCGGTACTCCTCTGACACAGCTGTGAAACAGAAACAATAAAAACCATATTTAGTAACTTGGGGTGTTCTAGCTGTTCTAAACCTCAAAAACAGGGTAGTCTACTGCTAAACATCTATCTGAAGAACATTTTTAATTAACATAAATAATGTTGATCTCTGTCAGGAAAGTGGATTTGTATAAAAACGTTTATGATTGGTGATTTTTGAGTTTGACCTCCTTGTGGATCCTCCATGCAGTAGACCTGGAAGCAGTCGATGATATCTCCGGGGTTGACCTTCCAGTAAACGGTGACACTGGTGCTGGTGGCTGAGCCTCGCTCCTGGGGCTGTATCGTGGGCCTCTGAGGCACTGAGGCAAACACCAGGAGATGCATCACATTCATTACTGCCTCGTGTAGACAAATAACACCCAAGACGTCCTGTAGATTTAACGTGTGTGTGCAATGTGTGTATGCTGACAGACATACCAGAGATTTCAGGTAAATCAACAGACTTTTAGATCTTCAGTTTATTAACGATTGTACATGAAGGAATCAGTGAGCATCTTCAGGCTCACTCAGTGTTGCACAGCCATTGTAAATATTTTATTGATTATATTTATTATATTACTGAATCTTTAGGTACCGCTGTGGTCACATAAAAAATTGAAAGTGATGTATAAGCAAACCTGAAGAATATATCATGGCTTGGCTACAGTTATTAATAAAGAAAAGACCTAAAGTCTGTCGAGGGCAATGAAATCTTTGCTGATAAAATGTTTTTGAGTGTGCGGCTGTGCACAGGATTCCTGTCTCGTGGTACCTGGGATTCCTTTGCGCTGTGCAAGGTGCGAACTGGAAGTGCTGCCCTTGGCGTAGTCCTCAAATACTAGCAGTCCTTTGGGACCCAGTTCCAGTGACATGGCAGAGTCCAGAGCTGCCTTGAGCCTGACCACACAATCACAAGTCAATGGTAAAACCCTGCTTCATCAAGTAGAATCTGGGCTTCCTAAAGTTTACTGGGTGTTTACGGCTCTGCAGGCCAGACAGCATGCGGCTCTGTTTTTCACTATCTAACTAATGTGTAGCTGTTAGGAAAACACACTCCATTCACTAAAAAGTACATTACCTTGCATATATATCTTCAGGTGACTAGTGGGGGAGCAAATTGAAGAAGGATTTATCAGAAACTTAGCAGAAACCTGAGCAAACATGATACCACCGACGAATAAACAAGCCTTCGAACATTCAGGACTCACCCGTGCGTCAGTCTCACCCTCTCGGGCTGTGGTCTCTAAAGTGGCCTTGGCAGAGTCTATGCTCTCCTGGAAGGAGACAATCTGGTCATATAGCTGCTCCAGCTTGGCCTTCTTCTCCTCCTCCATGCTGACAGACATGGTGTTGTACTGCTCCATCACCAGAGCCATCATCTCCTCGTTCTGTGCCTGCATCGCTCCCTCGCTCTCCCTACAATGGTCCTGGTCGAAAGGAGGTGACAGTTAGTCAGTCCTTGGTTTGGATTAATATAGTCCAATATTAGCGCATGCTCTAATACGAGCATGTTTTACCTCGACAGAGTTGTAGGCCAGCTCCAGGTCAGACACCAGGTCCTCAATGTTCTCAGATCTCCCCTGAAGATCTGAGATGCAGTCACTCAGTTTCTCCTGTTGTACAAACGCATGTAGGTGAAATAGCACATATACAGCACTTTATATTCTTTAGAAATATACAGAGAAGGATCCTCGTTGGAACTTTTTTGTCATTGAAGCTGCACCAAACTAACACCCACCCTAAACATGCACCCAGAAACACAAATGTCATTAATGTGATGGCGATGGAAGCACCTTTCTGTTGTTAATATGTTAGAAACAGATTACTCTTCACACGGGTGTGTGAAGGTTTAAGGGGAATTAACAGGCAGGATATTCCCGGAAGAAGAAGTGCCCTGTTACCACCTGAAGGCTCAAATGAAAGTAGGACGAGCTGCGTTCACTTCTGTAGCTGACTGCCTGTCTGTCAGGAGTCAGGAAACAGGTGTGAATTTGCAGGCATGTGTGGACGTCAGTGTCTGAGGAGGTGTAGGAGTGAATTTGTACATTCTAGCTCAGAGAATTGGACGGGACAGTTTTGCCAAGTTGCTTTGGTAAACTGGACAGGATCGATTTTCCCCCAAGATGAGTCTTTGAATAGACGGAGTTACTTAGTGCTTAAGTCAGACTTGTAATATAGGTTTGATCTTTGTCTTATTTACGGTCCAGCTGTCAATGTTTCACAGTAATACAACATCACACAGTCACCGCACGTGGTTTAGATATCATCTGGGAATCACATTTGCTCATTCTCGGTTTGTTCCAGCTTTCCTTTCATTTAGATGCCAGACACTTCACTGCGATTGTCCATCAAAAACACAGAGAATTAACTCACGTAAATCATGTTGTTTAACGTAAGAGTCAGAGAAGCAGAGTGAGGAGCCTTCTCTAATTAAAAAATGATAATATCATTAAAAAAACACAACCAAAAAAAATCACTGTGAAGGTGTCACAATGTGAAAACAAATTTCGAAAGCCAAATGTGCAACCCTGTGTCGACCTAGAGGGACATCGAGCGAGGACAGTGCATGGACGGAGCACATGTCAGCCTGCACTTGATGATGTCACGCTGGACCTTTCCACCGATCAAAGCAGAGCATTACATCACAACAATTCAATGCGCTTGGCCGCTACTTGCCAGCAGCCTGAAAACATGCAGTTTGCCCGTGTAAATGGTGAAGTTAGAGTCGACTAATTTAGAACTGATGGCAGAGTTATGACCTCCCTAATTAAAGACGGTCGCTTCTAGTTTTACCATATGGCTGCATGCTGTTTTAAAGCTCTTAAGTTGAAGGATTCGCAAGATACATTTTTATTTTAAAAATAATAAGCATTTAGCACGATGCAATTCAACTGTTGTTAAAGACTTCCCGTCTATTCTATGTCTCCCTGTATTTTACACAGCAGGCTTTGTGTAAAGCTGAAGACTTTAGAACGACTAAATAATCAAAGCATAAATTCATAACACATCCAATCTGTCTGTACAACACCTTAATTTCCTCATAGGCTTTGTCCACAGCCTCCATGTTGTGGCTGTGATGGTCTCCAGAAACACAGTCGCCCTCTGACAGCAGGGATCCACAGGTGAGACAGAACCAATCCATCCCCAGCAGCTCGGCAGCTAATCGAGCCTGACTCTCCTCTTCGGCATCAATGATTTCATAGTCCGCCTCGATGGGCTCTTCTTCTGGGGACACATCAAACATCTTCTCCTCCATCTCCATCTCCACTTCCATCTGCTCCTCTCTGTCCTGATCCGACTCACGTCTTGATTCATCTAGTTCTCTTTGTATTTTGGACTCAGGCATCTCTTTTGCATCCTGTTTGGATATAATCTCATATTCAGACTCATCATCAAGCATCTCTGGAGCCTCAGCAACCACGTCATCCTTCTCCCTCTTTTGCCCAGAATCCTCTCTGTACAGGCTGACATCTGGACCCACATGCCCTTCAATAATCTTTGGTTCTGGAGGCTCTTCCACCCTCTCTGGTTCTTGTTCTGCATCTGCCTCTTCCGACTGTAAAACCCCTCTGTGCAGCTTCGATAAATCCTCCAGGGGAGTAAAGCTCCTCAGAGGGGAAAAGACATCCTCAGCTTCTTCCAAGTCTCTTTCTGTCCTCTGCTCCTCTACGTTGGTCTCTGCCAATGGGGCTGGTGGTGAGAACTTTCTGTGTAAGTAATTTCCAGGTAAATTTTCCTCCTTAACAACAACTTCTGCATCAACTTCCAGAAGAGGCTTTGATGTTGTTTCTTCCATAGGCACTTGAATTTTCTCAGATTTTTCTGTTGTCTCCTCAGGTGTGTCAACCTGTTCAGGGGGAGCTACTACAACACTTGCAGCTTTATCCGGCTGTTGATCAATGTTGACGTCCATCTCCACAGCTTGTCCTTTGGGGACGAGGAGGATTAACTCATCACCTAGATTCGCCTTCTCCTCAACAGGAACACCACTGTCTCCTGAGGGTGCTGCGGCTTCAGTTACGAGCTCTGTTTTGTCTGATTCACAGTCAGTCACTGAATCCTCTTGTTGATGCTGTTCAGGCTGAAGGATTTCAGGATGTTTCTGATGGGAATCTGTATTGACATCTTCTGGGATCACAGGTTTGATTACACTTAAATCCTCAGTTTCCGTAATTAATTCAGGTAACTTGCTCCCAGCTGTTCCCATTGTCACAGCCTCATTATCTTTATGATCTGTTGTCTCAGCCGTCTGAAGATCAATGTGGACTTGGGTCTGCACCTCTTTTCACTCACTGCTTTTTCAGTTATCTCCACCACTGCATGCACAGCTGAATCGCAGTCAGTAATAACCTCAACAGGTGCAACATCTTCCTGAACAACTTTTGCTTCTTGTTTTGCCTCACACAGTAAAGATTCACGTGATCTCTCTGTTTCACCTGAGGCTTCAGTCCAGGCGAGTATTTCCTGTCTTACTTGGACTTCAGCTGGAGCCTCTGCTTTGGCCTCAGTTGGTTCTGTTGGTTTTTCAGATTTAACCACTGATGCAAGCATCTCTGTGTCCACTGGTGTTTTTATTGCTGCCTGCTTTACGAGGACGTCCTTGCTGCTTTCGATTTTTTTTTGTTTTTGACACAGCTGCTCGGTATCAACAGTTCGTCCCTCTCCTCTCTGATGTTCTCCACTCTCTCCTGTTTTCTCTGCTTTTGCAGGACATAGCTCATTGGTGCTGCTCTCAGGAGGCTCTGTCTGATCTCTTTTTACTTCATATTTCATTTCTTGATCCCCCATCTTATCCTCTGTCAGTTTAGAGTCATGGATAGATATGTCTGAGGTATCTGTGACAGCCTGCTCTTTAGCCATGGACAGATGTATTTTCTTACTGTCGTTTTCTGTGACTTTATCTCCTTTCTGTTGAAAGGCTTCTGATTTTAAATCATCACTCATGACTTTACCACAGACCTTTGGTGTCACTGGTTCCTCTGTCCTTTTCTTGTCTTCTTCTTCTTTCCCTTTTTCTACCACTCTTGTTAGACATCCTGTCATTTCAAACTTACTCTGTGACCACATCATCCTCCCCTCCACCTCATCCTCCACTGACTCTGCTTGAACCTCCACTGTAGGAGTTTCATCCTTCAAAATAAACTTCTCCAGGTACCCGTCTGCCTCCTCTGACTCTGACCAACTTCTTTTATAAGACTTCTCCGACGCTACGCTCTCTGCTTCAAAGTATTCCTCATCGCTCTTCGTCCTCTCACCTACGGCATCCTCGTAAAGGTCTGAGTACATGAAAGACATGGCGGTGGGCTCTTCCAGGAGGATGGGATCAATGATCTTGGGCGGTCCAGGGGAGATATAGATGGGTGTGAGGATGGTCTCTTCGCTCTCAAACAACACTGAACCGCTCCCCTTCATGGATCTCTGGCTCTCTCGTCTCGTTCTCATGCCTGCTCCCTCCTTATCACCTTCTCTCCACTGCAGAGCATCAGCAGGAGGTGCTTCTCCATAAAATACCTCATCCAGGTGTTCCCCAACTATGTCCACATCTGTAACAAAGACAAAGGACTCTTCTGATGCAGGCAGGCTGTCTCCAGTTGTCTCCTTAGCAGGTTTTGGCTCCTCTGCTCGGGCCTTTGCAGCAGGCTGTTCTGCCTCCACCTGGAGCTCTGCAGCTTGTTCGCCAGGAGCAACCTCGTCCAAAAGGGTAAACTTCTCAAAGTAGTCAATGTGACCGGGGCTCTCTTTCAGAGTAGGGGTGAGTTCAAGCCCTGTGTCCACCGATGGCTGAGGAGAGTCTAGCATTGAAGGCTGTGGAGTGAAATCATAGAGGACAATTTTGTGTCTGCAGTTTAATAGCCATTTTAATAAACTTTTTATATGCAAATGGCAATAAGGACAAATAGAACAAAATGTATTAAAACCACTGAACTACATTAGATAACTCAATAAATACCTCTTTGTGAACTGTCACCTCCCCCTCCTCTGGCAGGACTTCATTCTGTGTCGAGTCATGGTGGTTTCGAGACCTGATCTTTGGGGTCTGGTCTAGGTAAGACAAATTGTCTTGCAGCTCTGTGCTCTCTTCCTCATCCACAGTGGGGAGTTTGGAGGGGACTCTGATGTTGAGAATCTCATAACCCTCTGAAATCAGACTAAACAACTGCTGATCTTTGTTTTTGATTTCCTCCAAGTCTGGTCCTGTTTCACTTTTCTCCTGCTTGACATTGGGAAGAGAAACCTCTGCCATCTCTGGTCTTTCCACTCCCAGAGCCGAAGCAGATCTTGAACTACCAGGTCGGCTTAGCCTGTCCCCGAGCCGGCTGCTCCTTCCTCCAGACCTGATTTTCCTGCGGACTACTTTCTCCTCATCGAAAACGATGGTGACTTTTCCTGCGGCTCCAGAGCCCTCCATGCTGTAAGCTTCAGAGGTGGAACTATTTTCAGACGCCCAGGGAGTAGAGCAGCGGCTGGAGGCTGTCTCCCAAACAATTCCACTGTCCTCGCTTTGAACTGTTACCATGGAGAATGAAGGATCCACCATTAGACACTGGACTTTGGGCTTCACTGACTGGTCCTGGACAACTTCGCGCAGACTGAAGAAGAAAGGAATGAACAGAGTTTGAAAAAGAACAGCAAGCTGAAAGGAAGAAGCACCTGTCTAAGCTGTATTCCTGCAAGAGGAGATCTGTTTGGCAAAGCTTGTGGAAATGCAAGCAGAGAACAAACCAATGAATCAACTCAAAACATATTTCAGCAACATGTGCCAACATTCAGATTTTGCAGCATCGATGCAAGTTACAAAATCTAGGCGGAAAACACAATAAGACCCGTTGATTTTCTGTCGAGATGATTACTTGTGGAGTGTTGATCTCTAGCATTAGTTTAGGTGTCTGGTGCCAGGCTGCCAGTGTGAGTGATCAGCTAAAAAATTAATGTTCAGATGCACCGTGAGCCGTCCCGACTGCCTGGAACAGCTCAGCCACAGCAGGGTTATACTAAGGTGACGTCCTAAAGCGTCACTCATGTAATATTAGAGGGAGATGCCTGGCCATCTCAGATACATTCAACATACCAGTGTCTTCCACTATTTATGACATGGCAAAGATAACTAGAACACCCAATATAAAACATGATAAATGAGAGGTAAAACACGGAATGTATAATAATATCAAAAATAATAAAGCTGTCAGTGTCATCCTAATGATTCCTTTTATATCAGACCATGTTAAGTACCATAAGAAAGAGTATTTATGTGTAATATGAATACATCTGTCCAACTTTCTTTCTATACAAAGCAAAATGTGTGATAGCTATGTCGTTGTGCCCCCTTCCATTACATTTAATCAGAAAATCTCCCGGCAGAAGACACCACTTCCCAAATGTTTTTGCCTTGTAAGATCCAGTATTTAAACCACCTGTTTTGCAGTTCCTCCACCTCGTCTTCATCGTCCTGGCTGACGGCCTCGGAACCTTCACTCTGAAACTCCTGTAGCTCGGAGTCCAAACTTTCACATTCATCCATCTTGATAATTTCCTCGCCCTTTTTGCAGTTCCCAGTGTTGTTATTCTTTGTATTTTAGAGTCTTCTTAATGATTTCAGACACTCTGAATACAGAGAAGTAGTCTGCCTGTTTGTGTCATTCTAAGTTGGGAGCTGTCCATCTGACTCAGCGAGGGACAGAAATAGACTGAGTGGGGAGAAGAGGGGAGTAGTGATAAAGAAGGGCAAAGCAGCGAGATGTGAAAGGTTTCACTCGCTGTTGAGTTAAGCAAAAAAAAAAAAACAAAACAACTGAGTCTAACAAGTTTGATTTGAAATATTACAAAATTATAGAGCTTAGAAAATCACCATTATTAGCTTCTTTGTGTGTGGCAGTGTGACTGAGGAAATGTGACTTTAAGAGCAAAACCCCCTGCCCTAAGTTAAATTTAGCCCATGTGGTAAAGCAGTACCCCCTGGTTCCCCGGCTTATGAATCACTGCTGGACTGCAGCTAAACACGGCAACACACATGTGCACATGCACTTTTTGTAAGCCATCTACTTCCTGGCAGTGCTGACACTATGCAGAAGTCATAAAACTACGTGTAACAAGGCATCAAACTACAGAACAAAAACACATTAGCACATTAGCATTAGACCAGCGAGGGGACAAGGTATTTATTCAGGGGCCTGTACCACAAAGTGAGATGAGCGGATTATCCAGGCAGGTTTAGCTCTGGGTTTCTGGCACCACAAACACTACATGTCTTATAGATCAAAGCCTATTGAGGGTCCAAATTTTGAGTCATCATTTACGTATAGCAAAAATCAGATAATGTGTCTCAGTGACATGATATAAGTTACCCCGATAAACAATAGGTGCTTACTAAAACCAGTCCCAGTTCTATACTGTGTTTTTTGTGCTTTCGTTCAATCTGTTCCAGGTTAAAATTGCTTGTCCTATAAATAATATTTGATGTAGGGTTAGAAAGTATTTATGTTCAATACCATTTCTATCCCATGCCCAAGAATGTACTAGTAAACTGTGCATAGGACTGCAAAGGTTTACACTGAGGTTTCTACCAAACCTCACTTTTCAACTACATTGTAAGCATTTCTGAACATGAATGACAGCTGCAAAAACACACTGCCAGTAAATTTACAGTTTAATATAAATTTGGCACTTATATTAGCATAGCCAAGAAATTGGTCTGTTCATAAATGTAGAGTGAAAACAATCATACATCTTTGTACATTTAATTTTTTTAACTAAACATTTAAAAGTCAGTAATGTAGACATTGTAGAAAAAAAATGAAAAAACAGACGCTAGACGAAAGAAAGGTCACACTACATGTGTAAAATCTTTAAATACTTTTAAGTTAACTGATAATCAGCAAAACATAAGCTTGATACCATGGATGTTGAATATCTAAAGTCTTAGCACTCTGAAGCCCTCCAGAGTTCCCACGACTTTTACCAAATTAAATATCATTTAGAAACAAGCTCAGTTTTCACAGGAGCTTAGAAATTTAAAGACATGATGATGAAGAAGGAGAAGGCATTTAGTGCAACAGTAGAAAAAATGTTTTAACCCATAATGGCTTTTACTGCTGGCCTAGAAAAATAGAAAAAAAGGCTTTGATGTTGCAAATTAGTCCTGACAGACATTATATATACACTGTACATATGTGACAGAAACTAAATGTGCATCTTCAAATATGAAGAGCACTGTAGCTGTGACAAACAGGATGTAACAAAAGCAGAGCTCAGAGGAAAAAAGGTGTGGCTGTATATTTATGGGTACTGCTACAAAGACATACAGTGTGTGACCAACACGCAGACAGCCAGGGCTTTCTGAGTCCAACGGTTTGGCTGTGAGGTACAGAGACATTAGGGACTCCTCTCACCACATCCCAACGGTCGCTCATTGTTTCCGAGTACAGGGTCATCCTGAGGTAGAAGACTCCAGTCAGCTTGTTTAATTAGAGTGCTCCCTTATCTCCCGGATGACTCTTTGTTAATAATGGCTCTGACTGGGAGGATTGCATTCAGGTCCTTCCTCTCGTGTAGTATCCGACATGACTGCACACACACACACACACACACACACAAGAGAGAAGAGAAACAGGAGGATTATGTATAACTCATAGCAGGCCCACAGTGGTGTGGATAAAAAAAAAAAAGGAAAATGTGATGTCAGCAGAGTCATCAGGAGTAGCTTGTACCTCAGCAAACTGAGCTTTAATGGCATCAAACTTGGCCTTCTCGTGGACTGCCCTGGCAACGTTATTTCTTTCAAATGGTTCTGAAACAAAAAGAATTAGTCACTCACTGAATATGTAGCACTGTGTAGTGGCACCATAAGACCACTTAAATGTTTACCTTCTACACATATGTATTTGTTTCTCCACTCTCGAAAATTTGTCTTGGGCAAAGCTTTAGCCTCTCGGACAGAGATCACCTGTTTATCCCACCTCCAAGACAAAGAAAAGCACATTATTTATTACTTACAGTATCAACTGTAATCAACAGTTTTTATTCTATTTCCATCAATCCCGCTGAGATTTCCTGGACATTCTTGTGATTGTTGCGGCCTAAAAGGGCTGCTTTCAAAATGGCTTTTCAAACAAATTATGATGCATGTTGCAATTTTTTTATGATGTTGTAAACTGCAATGTCTGGGGGAATGATGGGGGATTGGGTTGAATTAATTGTTGTTATTACAAAATTAAAAAAATACCAGTGAGACTGTTCTATGGACAACCACAAATGTGATTTGATTTTCACAATCACATTCACAGATCCTCATGGATTATCAATTTATTTGAAAGGGTCATGCTTCAATAAGTGAAATGACAATCAGGTGTGAGTCTGCCACTTTTAGAGAAGAACAAATGGAGAACATTTAACATCATTTTACGCTTCCCAGGAGCAGTTGACAAGCAAAGATCACACCAAGGAGAAAGCTACTACATTACAAAATAAAATGCTTTAGCCCATCAAGGGCAAGTGGGAAGACTGTTAGAAAAACATTCTGTAGACAGGTTAGTCCAAAGTAAATGGTCTGCCCTTAATGAAGCACAGAGCTTAACACTGCTTCTTATTTACCCATATGGACACACACACACACACACACACACACACACAGATGGGGGAGCTGCTATGCAACTAGCCAACAGTCACCGGGGCAAATAAGTGGAGGTTATGTGTCTTGCTAAGGACACTTCGACAGGAGCGCAGGAGCCGGGGATCGAATCAACAACTGTAGGATTGGTGGATGACTACCCACTGCTCCACAGCAGGTTTTTGTGTTTCTGTAATTGTTTTTTTTTTCTTGGTTTCCTTTCTCTAACATTAGGAATTGCGTTAAAGTTGGCCCACATTTTAAGTTTCACTTCTGCAAAAATACAAAAGATTTTAAAGTGCTCACAAACGGCTGTTGGCTTAGCAGACCTGAGCTAACAACTGAATTCCATACATCAGTGGATTGTGAACACTGTAAAATAAATAATATATTGCTGGTAATTCAAATATGGTGTTAACATGTAAAATTAGTATTGGTTAATCTGTATATCAAGAGCAAATGTAATAGCTAAACATAGGTATATCATGTTAGACACTGTAAACCATTAAACTCAGTGTAGGTTTGTGTGTTACATTTTATTCTGACCTTGCAAATGTGGAGCAGTAACACATACTGCAAATACAAGAATCATGGTATGTCATGTTAGTGCTGTGTAAGGCCAAATGCCCCACCTGCTCCTGCCCCTCTCTCAGAAACACGAAACCAGAAAAGAGGATGCAGGATAGAGGAAGGAGAGAAGAGCTATGGGACTGGAGAGGGAGTACAAATTTGCAAGTGGAGCAGGACACAAGGAATGGAAGAAAGCATGAAAAAAAAATCCCCTCCCCCACCACACTAAAGTATGTAATGAAATGTCCTCGGGATTTACCTGAAGTCTGTGTAATATTTGAGAAAGCCCAGAAGTAGCTCTCCTAGAGACAACTGGTTTCTTGAGAGGTAAGGGGGGATATGTTTGGGTCCTTCTGGAACCATGTCAATGTCCATGAAGGGATTAAAACACTCCTGAAAGTCAAATCAGAAGACAAAAAGGCCAAGACTTAAAACTGGATAACATACACATAAAGATATGTGACATGGTCTACCACAACATTTTGTCATCATAACTTAAGATTCTTTGAATGTTGTGAAGCAACGTGCAGAAGTGTCTTTTATAAATTGTTGACCGACTGACCCCACACCCACTCAACGGAAAACCAAATTTCTGTGACTGCAAAATGAGGACACTTACTGGGTAGTCTCTCTGTAGAGAAGGTACAACAGGTTCATTAAGAGCTGTAGGGAAAACAACACATTATCATGACAATCACACAAGTGACAAGTACAAATGGGAATTAAAATTATCTGTCCGTGTGTCCGTGTGTGTGTGTGTGTGTGTGTGTGTGACTGTACTGACTCTGGAGGTAGTGCAGGACCATCAGCACCAGTGTATAACTGCTTAACGTTCCTTTGCTGGCATCATTGATCTGACTGTACCTTGCCCACTTCTTGATAACAAGAATCATGGGTCGAATCCTGAGATCAGCTGAGAGTTTTGCCACAAACATAGCGAGTTAAAACAAGAAACGTCTTTGCCTCTTTCAGAGAAACAGTTGTACTTTTAATGGTTGAATTAGTAAAAGGGTCACAGTCAGAACCCACTTAGTTACTCATTTAGAAATTTTATTATTATCTTACTCACCATAGGCATAACTCCTGAGAAGGAATGTGTTTCTGATACCCACTGTGTTGTTAACATTCAGATCAAACTCCAGATCACTGAAGAGGCAAAACAACAGATTAATGTGTATTTCTGATTAATGACGATGTTGTACACACAGACTTTAGTTTTTTAACTGTTTTGCGCCTACCTGCCTTTCTCTCTAAACCTGAGGATCGGCACTTTGGCTCTGATCAGCTGAGTCCGCTCCACATAAGCTTTAAATCATGACAAACAAGATTTATACTAGTTTCCTTTTCTTTAAACCTGAAACTCTTTTTCTAGTTGGTACATTGCACCATCTAGTGGATAGAATAAAATCTAGGAAAAATCTGACCATTGAGGCCTAAAAAGAATCTTAATATTTTACATATTGTTAACAAATACACATTTTATATATGTTGCAAAGCAACAAAAAAATGAGTTAAACGGTGATAATGTTTTTTAAAACCACGTTTAAAATAAAGTTGTTGTTTTTTTAGCATTAAACAGTTATACCAAAAGTAAAAAAACATTATTACACTAAAAGGTTTGAAATTTGCAAATATATTGTTTCCATTACTCACAGAGTGATCTGAATAACCTTTGGAGGGCAGACAGCACTTGAATAGGATCGTGTCTTTTCTGAAACAAAAATGACACAAAAAATGCAGCTATTCAAAAGGAACTGGGTATCTGTGATCGGACATTTTACACATTTCAGATGACAGTCAGAGCACAGAAGCAGAGACACATACATTGCCTTTGAGGACCAGACAGAGATCAGCATCACTGCTCCGGCAGCCCAATCCATTCATAGAAGATCCAGTCAAGTAAAGCCGTGCCACTGGGAGAGAATTTCATGGTGAGAATCACGGAGTGGAAAGTATATCAATACATACTGTGACCGAATATTTCCTGCACACCCGCATAGATGCGCTGTATGTCACGCTGCAGCTGAGATCGACACATCTCTTTCTTGATCAAATCGGAATCTTGCTGCTGGCACTCCTCAAACAGCTCCACCATCTGATCACTCAGCTGAAAGTAAAAACAAATGTGTAACAGACAAAACCAAGCAAATCCACCCAAAAACATTAACATTTAGTCATCTGTCAGATGCTTTTACCACACTGACTTGATGTATGTCAGCTCAGGTTAAGGCTGATTATACCTTGTCCTTAGCGCAGGCCTTCAGTCTGTTGGAGGTCTCTGGGACAGGAAGTGCCCGAGTGTGGGAATGGGGCTGTGGAATGGGATAACCAGCCAAGGATGATCTTTTAGACTCAGCCACCACTTGATCGGGAAGACAAGGAGGACGAGGGTGAATTGAAGGAGAGCCTATCCTGTCGGTGGAGAGAGGAGTCCAAGCACTGGCGCTTCACAGCATGGGGACTGTACTCATCATGCTGCCTCCTGGAAGACAGAAATGACAAACACGTCAAAGTAAAAAAGAATGAGAGAAAGACTAAACACATTCTAACAACTGAATGGGAAACTGACGTACTTGCGCCCACTGGTCATAGTTGGTGTGCGAGGAGGAGGGGCGGGAACAGTGGATGTTGGGGGTTTCCATTCATATGGAGGTAGCCTCCGTTGCCTAGGAACATAGAAACTACAAAAAAAAAACAACAACAACAACACAAAAACATGTTAATGGACAGAAGTGGTTCATTCAGAAAGCAATGACCTAAATGATCATATCTATCCCACACGTGAAGAAACATACAATCCCCTTATCCATTTATTTTTACCCAACTGCGAGGAGGAAGAGGAAAGATCCTGAAACTTTCCAAACGTTCCCAAAAAGTGACTTTTTGTTCGCTTATCGTCATGGTGCTGCTGACACCACATACGACATGCAGGTGAGCTGCTCGGTGGGACTCACCTGTTGCCTCCTTCCAAGCTTTGGTGCTTGTAATCGTAAAATGTCGACACCGCGGGCTGCGGGTACAGGCCGTCGCCGCAGGCTGGCCACCGCCTCGGTGCCGCGCTGTGGGGGAACATGGTGCGGTTCGTCACGGAGCTCCAGCATCCACTCCGCTGCTGATTCGAACGAAAATAGGACGGAGGTTACGTTAAGCCGCCGCGTAGAAAACCCTAGCGCCATGTTGGCTGAACTCTTTAACTAACGATGATGAAAACAGCGCTGACAGTCTCACTGCTCGGGAAACCGAAACTTAGCAGTAACACGGCTGAGCTGCGAGCTCGTAAACATTAGCTCGCGTTAGAATGCACCTAGCAAAGCGAGCTAATTCAACAGTTGTTAGCCACACGATTAAAGGCGAATCTACACGGAGGTTACAAGGATTATGTAGATATGTATCCGTGTTATTTTTTTGAGGCAAACACTGAACGAACATTCCGTAAACACTTACCAAACTGCATTCACATGTAAACTGAAGGGGCTAATAGCTGGCGCACATACTTCCGCCTCGTGCTATGACGTAATGGAAGGCGATGCGACGTAAAGGGGGCGTGTCAGACGTAAAGGTCCAATGCACTCAAAATGAACCTAGGTCATGTAATAATAACAATACGCGTTAAAATTTAATAAAGTAACAATAGAAAATTCAAGTAATTTCCTCTATTTAAAATTTGCTGAGATTCGGCATAGCATCTGAAGTTGTATTTGGTCTGTTAAGAAGTTCCAGGATGAATCTCAGCTCAGACTGTGTGTCTGTTCGGCTGAGGAATAAATTGTTCAAATTCACTCATTCAAACTGAGCTTTTCGATATTTCTATTTTAGGGTGGAATTTTCTTTCCCAAAGGCCATGTTTCTTTTTTAGCAATGAGATGGTAATTGCGATAAAGCAATGGAACTGAAAGGCACTACAAGTAGGCAATAAATGGAAGACTGCTTTTGTGAGCTTAGGTCTATATATCTTATTTTAATCAGCGCTCATGTTGCTAGGTAATATCAGTCAGCCACATGCAGCAATATAACGGAGCCCCCGGATGGAGCCCCCATCTCGCTTCGCTGCTATTGGTACATTGCGGACACACTCCCAGCACCATCCCCCAACAGCCACCACAATCTAGTATCTTGGTGAGACATATTACATGTATTTATTCATCTATATATTTAACTTTGGATATTTAGCCCCCTTATTTCTCTAATCTCTTCTTTTATTTTCCCCTGTCTATACTCCCTCTCCTCACTAATACCCTTTATTCCCTGCTACCCCCTCTCCGTCCACAGAACAGTAGAATTAACGCACACACACACACTATACACACAACCGCATATGTCTTTTATTTACCGTCTTGTGCCCCTTGCCCTGTATTGTTTGTTTATGTTGTTGTTGTTGTTGTGAATTCGTTTTTTTTTTCATTTTTTGAGTTCTGGAAAATGTAACCGACCTTATAATTTTGAACATTTTTTTAATCGAATTTACATCAAAATGAAAGCTCATAAAACAAGACTCACACACGAATGACACCAATGTGCGAGATCAGAAAATGATAAGAGTCAAATGTACAAATCCGACAAATATTAATGAATTGGTCACATATCAGTCACTTTAAAGACATGCTTTTTGCAGGCAATCAAACACAAATAATTTAAATGACTCGTGGAGCATGAACTGCTTTTTTTATTGGCTTGTTTATAAACTAACAAACTATGTTCTATAGCTAAAACGCTCAAACAAACGACATTATATATTATAAAAAAATCGTTAATTGCTTCGTGAGTAAGCTACTTAGCAAAAATCATAAATCAAGACAGCATCATATGGACATTAGTCCCTTGAGCACAGAGTGACGTCACTGCGGAGGCCGGTGTCGTGACGTAGGCAGTTCAATACCGACAGTGATCTGAGTAGGAGGGAAGCGGATGCATCAGCCAGATGTGGAGCGGTCTGGGGGGGCGGGGTGCGCCTAGGCATCCATGGATAGGCTTAAATCAATAAAGCACAAATATCCTGCAGTATATAAACCGCAGGATATTTTAATCCGTATGTAAACGACTCCACACACCACAACTGGCAAGGTGAGGGATTTATCACCCGAATCACCACGAAACGAAAAGACACAATGTGGCAGAAGCAGGGGACGTTAGTTCGGGTTGAGTCAGAGCTGTGTTATCGCACTGGTAATGAGTGTGTGTGTGTGTGTGTGTGTGTGTGTTCGCTGAGGAATAATGGCAGTATAGACGGGAGTGGGGGTGTAGCCTGTGAGCCCACAGTATATGGTAATGAGGGAGAGAGAGGGAGGGAGGGAGAGAGGGAGAGACGCGGGTGCCCGCTGTGATGCTGTGCGTTATCTGCCGGCTAAATGAGGCTTCTGTTTCCCAGCTCAGGCACCGACACCTCTCCGCCCTTCCAGCGACGAGCAGTCATCTACGCGACCGCAGCTGGGAGCCGCTCCACTCTCCCGCCGGACTCTGCGCTGCCGTTTACCGCATCTGCTGCCGCCGCTGCTGCTGCTGCCGCCGCTGCCGCTTCATCACCAAACGCTCAGCGCCCAGCGGCGAGGAGGAGGGAGAGAGATCTGATGTTCGTGCCATGTGTGTAACGACACGTATGTGTGAGTTGCTGCGGTGACAGCGGAGCGGAATGGAGCAGTTGTCATCAAATTCCTGCAGACGCGCCGGCAGTGACACAGGGGAGGCTGTCGTGTAGAGAGAAGACCGTCATACGCAGCAGCCCGTGCGAGAGACTCGTTTTTACTGTCAGCGGAAAGGATCAGTGGCCAGGTGTCGCCTTCCATTTCAACCACAACAATGGGGTAAGTGGGATTATTTCCCCACGATCTTTCCCTCCTTTCTGTATTTTGTATCAGCTGCAGCTGCCTCACAGGGCACGAACTTCCCTGCCATGGAAACCACAGCAGGCATAACACAATCATAACCCTGGTGTATGCGTAAAAATGGGTTCATCTGTCCTTCATGACGGTGATGGTGGATGGACGTTAGGCTGAGTGATTTTCTCATGGCCCTGATTGACTGCACTACTGAATGTAGAAACCTCAAGCCTTTCTCTCCTCCATATGCTCATCTAGGTAATTTATAGAAATATAATTTAGGCCTGACATGTTGGCACACAAATTCTGGTCTGGAAGTTGCCCCTATCATCAAACTTTAAGAGTCAAAATGAGGGGTTGATCTGCAGT
Organism: Channa striata; assembly: GCA_033026295.1. NCBI lineage: Eukaryota > Metazoa > Chordata > Actinopteri > Anabantiformes > Channidae > Channa > Channa striata. The sequence continues at coordinate 7,549,159 of CM065178.1, forward strand.
GATTCCTGAAGGCTGGAGGGTTCTACATTCAAAGGGGTTTTTGGGTGTGCTCACCAAAATGAAACAAAGAGCTTTACTATTTCACAAGTCCTTATTTCTGCCTTAGAACACAGCTGGTGAAGAAGGATCTTGGTTGTTTTTTCAGCTCTTTCTTTCCCACTGTTTACTCCGCACCTATGTTATGTAATTCTGAAAGAAGACAACCGCGCTTCTTCTAAAATATTCCTAAGCAGAGACTTGGGTTCCGATAGACTCCACATCTGGTCCCAGGTCCTGTTGCAGAAGAGGTCTGGGAACAATATATGAATGTCAGTAGCAACAGTGCTGCACAATAGTCCACTGAATGGCTCCCTGTGTCTGTGGCAGCAAAGTGACAGTTACCATCCCCAACACCAGGCACCCATCAGTGGAATATCCCCCTAGTGTGCGCTGCTCATTTGCATATTTCTTAACCCTGAGCACAGCGGTCCATTTCCCCCATCAAGCCTGCCGTTCATTAACAGCTGTCTCCCACTGTTCCTTGTGATTAATTGCACAGCAGGAGGTTAACAATATGGCACAGGCATTGTGCGTTTTAAGGCATCAGCCAAAACTCCTGCATTAACTATTTACAATACACTGGAGGCCCCCCAGACACCCACTCTGTGCTCCTACGGTGTGGGCAGCACATCATTTATTGGCCTCCCACTCAACGTCAGTTCTCCACTGGGCTCTGCCATACTGGTGACTAAGTTACTGTTATGCAACTGACTCAGTGACTCAATTGATCCATAATGGGATGAAATTCCAAACTGTGATTCAAAGCCCCGTACAGCAAACGGTGTCTGCTCAAGTCTGGAAATGTGCAGGTGCGGATGACATGAAAGTGTACATAGGGGTAGAGCTGTTGTCTGGCTGCCTGTCTGGCAGTAATGACACAGACAGAAAGAGTCATATTTCACTTCCGGCCTTGTGGCTCAGGACCAAGCCTCTTACAGCTCTAATGGGAATGGCAGCGAGGACAGTATTAGCGTTGGATGAGAACTGGAGATGCCTATCAACACTCTCTGTGGAGCGCTCTCACTTCCTTGGGCAGATAAACTCCGTTCCTCTCCCTTTGTCTTTGCTTGTTTGTGTGGGTGTAAGACATACAGTGAGTGAGTGTTCACAGCCAGGTACATCTCAGGTCATCCAAGCTGTTCCCAGTAGATGGAGCAACAGGGATCTCTTTTGTGTAATGACTTCTCACTGCCTTAAATAAGATCCACTCAACTTCAGGCTCCACTCTGGTGATTTCATGGAAAACTCAAGAAACAAGGACCATTTCTAGAGAATTGAGGGCAATGGGTGCAGGCTGCAAGTGAAAGCTCCTGAGATGGAGCATTTCATTATCCTGCTGTTTCTCTGTCAGTGTTTGCAAAAGAAAAGGGGCAGATCCATAATCAGAGAGGACACGCTGAACTAGAAGATAAAATTCAGACATTGATTACATCAAGATTCAATGATCTATGCATCAAACCCCAGATTCCCAATAAAGGTATTGGGAGCAGGCCATGTGCTGTTGATAAGTGATAAACGATTATGTGTTTGTGTGTCTGTGTGTGTGTGTGGAACTGTTATGTGAAATCCTTTGCAGACATTGGTTCAGAGATAACATGTGTACAGGATAGGTGGGAGCCCCAGCCGGATATATGGTAAAAAAGTGGCATTTCACCATCTAGTTTTTGTTCATTTTGTAAATTGAAATCTATTATTTTCCCTTCACAGATCTCATTTATTCATCCATCCATTATCTGTAACCACTAATGGGAGTGGGTTTACAATCTGGACAGGACACCAGTCAATCACACAGAGAGACACACACAGACACAGACAACCATTCACATTCACACCTACAACTTAGAGTAACCAGTGAAGCAAACACACATGTCTTGGAACATGCAGAATCCACACAGAAACGCCACACAGCCGTGGTTGGTGTGGGACGTGAACCCTCAACCCTCTATCTGTGAGGCAGCTCCACAGATATCAACATTTTTCACTGGGAAATACATATTACTTTGGTAGAAAGTAGTTTCAGTAAAAACAGAACAAGTGCTGTGAATTATCAAAACAAACAGGGGCATTGTTCTGACAAGAGATTTTACTGTTGAAGTGTTTCAGGCTTTGTTTTTTTTTTTAAACTTTGAATCACATCCATTGTACTGGGGTGTAATCAGAAATACATCAAATCTTGAACAAATAAATTCATAAATAAACATAGAGGTAACTGAAAAAAACAATTAAAGCAGCTCAAGTGTATCAATATTCTGCTGCCACAAAATATAAATAAGTGGCAACAATACTGTAATAGTGAGTCCCTCTAATATACTATAAAATAACAAAGCAGTCAAACTGCTTACATCATCACCATCATCATGGTTATAAGCAGGTGTCTTGGATGCACAGCTTCCTGTTTCACCTTGTCATGGTAAAGTTGTTGATTTTAAAAACTGTATTTAAAGTTTCAGTATGAGCAGCGCACAGTCATAGTTCATATAATTGTGTGCTCGACTGTTTCCCACTCCCTCCATCGTTTTCTCCCAGAAGATGCGTGAATTCATCAGTCCTCTATCTTCTCCTACATCCATCACCTCCTCCACATTCTCCTCATCCCTCCCTCCTTCTCTCACTTCATCACTCTCCTTCCCTCCCTCTTACATTCTGCTTGTCTTCTCTCTCGGTTTTAACATTCGTGTTCCATCACCTGCCCTTGTGTCACGCAGTACACTCTGCAAGCTAAACAGCTCTTCCTCCTCCTTCATCCTCTTCCTCCTCCACACTTTCTCTTTTACCACTTATTTACTTCCCACTAAAATTAGCTCTAACTCAAACTCTTACTTTTGCTTTTTTTTCCTCGCCGTGCCCTCCTGACCTTGCTCACCTCAGCCTTATGGCACGCTGGACGGCTTCTCTTTGCCACAATCACTCTCTAGTTTCTACTTCTTTCAGGCAGCGACGGAAAATGGATGGGCCTTCCCTGCTGATCTCTGTCGTTGTTTCTCACTATTGCTAAATCTATGAATCCCCATGTAGCTCTCATGCTACTGCCAGAGTGCATAACTAGAGTGCCAGGGATCATCATGCTCTGAATTGACCCCTGTGTTTCACTGTTAGGCTTTGTCTCATATTAGGTCTGATGCATCTGATACATTTCCTTTAATATGTGCTTTTGCGGAAGGAAGCACATAGAGAATTGATATTTACTCATATGTTATAAGCAGATAGCCTTATTTTTTTTAAATAATTTATTGTACTGTCTTTTAAAAGTTCACTTGTAGGAGTAGATACTGCTTTTTTTGACAACTGGTGGGTGTCATTTTGGACGAGAACTCTTTGGCACAGGCATTCATGTAAAAATCAAAGCACAAGAACACTGCTGTGTCTGCTACGCATACAATCAAGCAACAAGAAGTGCAAATTTTGCCACCGCTCCATCAAATTATGCAATGAAAAATGCTGCCAGTTACCAAGCAGCTCTTGCACAGATCATACGGACAGGCCGTGGTTGTGTGATGTGTGCCGGGAGAGAGTTGAAATGACTCACAATTCCGCCACTTACACTGCTGTCGATGATTATGATAATTCGCACACAGCACTCCACAAGCAGCTTTGTGGAGCGGCATTAATCATCCCAGATTCACTTTGACTTTCTATACTCCCCACATTCCCTGCCATTCTCTTTCGGTTGAACTTCCCTCTCTCTGTCTCTTCCTGTCTCCATGTTTTTCTTTCTTTCCCAGTCTTGGCTAATCACACACGAGGGGTGCTGCTGCTGAATTTTAATATTCGTTTATACAGCAAGCCTTTGATGTCCCCCCTTCACCCCCTCAGTGCAGTGTAAGCACTTCTCTATCTCCCGCTCTGCCAGCACTGCCAGCCCAGAATATCTCCCTCTGCACCCTGCGCTTTGTAGTGTGTGTGTGTGTGTGTGTGTGTGTGTGTGTACTGACTGTAGATATTACCCAAGAAGCCCCCTAACAATGCCACAATATATGGCGGATCTATGGGGGGTGTTGTAAGAGCAAACCAAGGACTCAAGGATAAATGAAGGGTGAAAGTGGCAGCGAATAAGTGCTGATTATTTGTCAGAAAACAAAGATGACTCCCATTATCTTCACTTGGATCAGTTTAAATTCATACCAGTAACAGTTAATCTAAAGAAAGGTTTAAGGGTCACACTGAGGGATTAAATTATCTACATTGAACTATTATCATATACTGATCTGAGCTATATAAAATCAACTTACGCACGTTAATGCACAAATGCAAATGTATAATCCAGCATGTATGCGTCTATGTTTATGCATTATGTATGTGCATATGTGGAAACTGCAGCCCTGTGGGGTGTGTTTTGGTACTTAACCATGGCCTACTGTCTATATTTAGCTTTAAACCGTCTCCTTTTCCCCCCATGTTCTCCTGTGTGACCCTTTCTAACTGCTGCAGGCATTCCGATATCAGAGCGGGGAGAGACGGTGCTGCCTTTCACTGAGACAAAGACAGGCAGAGTTTCTGCTGGAGAGCTGCATGTATTTAGTGTGTAGAGTGAAGCTAATAATAGCTAGTAATGTAGACTTAAAGTGTGTGTAAGAAGTCTGCTGTAGTTTATTGCGGTTGGCTCATAATCCATGTTATACGAGGCAGAGAGTTTATGTAGAAGCCGTGCGATAGCTGTTGTTGTGTGGTGCAGCCATGGAGGATGGCGAATTGGTACTTCGGTTACCAGGGCGATCTGACTCCCCCACGGGCAGGAGCTTCGGTGCTGGCAGGGGTTCGGTGAGACGTTGGTGTTGCGGCACAAAGAGGTTCACCACTTCTTCTTCGTCCCCTTCAGGGAGCAGCCCATCTACAGTACGCGGGCCCACGTCTTCCAGATTGACCCCAACACCAAGAAGAACTGGCTGCCCACCAGCAAGCATGCTGTCACCGTCTCCTACTTCTATGACAGCACACGCAATGTCTATCGCATCATCAGCCTGGACGGTACCAAGGTGAGCAGTGGTTTCTCTACACCTCACGTACACACACGTATTTCATATTTCATTTCATGCCATTCCTACTGCATGCAATGTGCTTTTTAATTTCTTCTAACTTACATGGTTTTAATGAGACATTTCAGATGTTTCAGTATATTGACCTCATCACACATCAGACAGCCTTGCAGGGGATTTTAGTGGCACTATGATCTACTGAGTGTTAATGGCGTTAATAAGCTCAGTACTGGAATCTAATGTGCAAACACATCTTAAAAGAGCTCAGAGTTGCAGCCTGTCTCAAGACTGACAGCTCACGTTTCAGCATGTCTGTGCATGTATTTGTGAGTGCACATCTGTATCTGCTAGTCTGGACGTCACAGTCTATACTTTATGTCTCAGGATATTCTTGTTTGAGTTCCAGGACAAATATATTTTTGTGGGACATGTTGTGATTGAGGTAGAGCTTAGCATGACTAAAGCCTGAGAAGAGTTCTTTATAAGGACAGACACACGTCATCCCTGGACAGTTATAGAGAGACGGGCTGAAGTTAAATAAGAGAAACAGATGACAGTATGAGAAGGATGTTTGGTAGAAGAGACATGCAGTGTCAAAGACAGAAAAGTGTGACACCAGGTTGATGCGAAGACTGGAAAAATGTGATGGGAGTAAAAGGGAAAACAGAGTTTAAAACCAGTGATCAGGTGTGAGTTATCCACTCATTTTAATAACTTTGTAACCCGCACTTATAACTTTTACCGGCCAAACACATCTGATATGTGTGTTTGTGTCAGCTATTACACAGGCTCTGTATTTTCTAAGAGTCTTGCCTCCCCTGAATTTGTTGGGAACTGTCCTCTGTGGCAGATTTGGTGCTTTATTCAGTATTTATCAAAAGAGGAAGGTGTATATAGGACTGACTCAACAGGAAATAACCATATTTATTGTTCATGTTAGTTGTAGTTTTTAGGCTTTTAAGTGTTTTGTTGCTGCGTGTTTCACTTTGTCTGCGGCTGGCATCTCAGTTTCTTTCCATCCTGTAGGGATCCGCTGCTCTGCCTTCCATATACTGTGTGTGTTTTCACCGAGTTTGCTGGCTGGTGCTGAATCTGTGGCTGTAGATACTCAATGTCAAACGCAGATATTCTGATGGTTTGCTGAGCTGGGCGTCATTTTATTTTAAGACCTTGAAGCTGCATTTACACTTTCCTGTCTTTCCTTTTCTCTTACTTATACATACAGATACAAACACGTGTGGTTTGCTGATTATTGTCATTGCTAATTAATCTGTCAATTAGTTTTTGGTAATTTCATTAGACATTTAATCATAAAATGTTACATTTTCAGCCAACCAAACAAACGTCTAACTAGTATCCTCAACCCAACAATAATCAGTTGACAATTATATAAAACAACGAGAATAAGCATTACCATAACAAAGACGGGTAACAAAACAAGAAAAATAAAACCAACAAAAAGGGAAAAGAAAACAAAATTTTAATTCTTTAACAAAATTGCTGTATTTGCGCTATTGCAGTACTTGGGTGAGTCTGATAATGGTTAAATAAATTGAGCTTTAGCTTCATTGATATTTTTGTTTGTTCTTCTGAGTTGTTGTGAAAAAACTCCACTTAAATATCCAAAAAGCTTATGCTGTGGTTTAAGAGGTTTCACACACACACACACACACACACACACACGGAAACACACGTGTAATGCACACTGCAGTAAAAAAGTTAATATATTTACAGTGGGCTCCTTCTGTCTTGCAGGCAATAATCAACAGCACCATCAGTCCCAACATGACATTCACAAAGACCTCACAGAAGTTTGGTCAGTGGGCGGACAGTCGAGCGAACACCGTCTACGGTCTGGGATTCTCCACTGAGCATCATCTATCCAAGGTACCCCCCCTCCACACACACACACACATACAACACACATAAATCATATCTATTATAAACTTCTAAACATCAGTCACTCCTCCCCCAACCCCGGAGAGGATGACATGTCAGCGTTCTTTTTACTGTACATACTGTGTGTGCTGTGTGTAGGATCTGCCTGGCAGTGAGTCCTAATGAGGCTTTTTTTTTTCCTGTGTGTTTATGAAAGTTAGCTGCTGTATATGTGTGGGTTCGCTTCTGTGTGCGTGCGCGTGCATGTGCATGTAAGTAGGCGGTGGTTTTTCTCCTCTGCAGTATGAATAAGCTCTGTCATGAACCGGGGAGGCTCACGAGCATCCTCACTGCCAGAACAGCGCGCACACACATTACAACAAAGCTTTATACTAGCAAGCAAGCATAGAGAGGCTGATAATAATAGTTTCCTGTTTCATTTCATATACTCTACATTAATAATATTGAGCCTCTGGACCTGGAGGAGGACGGGTCAGATGTTAATGTCCTAAACTTAAATGAAGAAAGACCTATAACCCATCAAGTTTGTGCTGGAGCTGGCAACCCTGGAACTCTTGAATTCAAGGAGGAGGACAGCAGACAGTGTTGCTTGAATAAAGAAGAAAAGATTAGTGTGTGTGCAGTCCTCCTCGTTCAACATCCCGAACTCCCAACACGTGAGACAAATGAGTTGACAGCTGAAGTAAATGCAACAACAACAGCTTTAGAAGGACAGTATGAAACAGTTTCCCCCAACTTAGATTTGTGATATATAAGTGTAATATGAAACTGATGCCAAAAGTAAATGTACTATCCACAGCACTTTGTCTCCACCTGATCCTTGTTTGGTGGCAAGGTGAACATTTGTCAAATTAGTCAGTAAAGCACTTTATATTTACGATATATTTACTCTCCAGGTTTTCCTCAGCTAAACATTTACCTGGTAATTTATTGTTATTTAATTAATAAATGCATACTAATGGAGGAGCTCTTTGTATGGAGAGCAATTCATTTGTTCTATTCTATTGCTGGAAGTGTTATGATATGTTAGAATATTGATATGGGTTTTACAATTGTTATTTTTTTTTTTTCACTGTTTTTAGCTGTTTGGCTAACGAGGAGCGTCTTTGGTTTAACTGATTTATGGTGGTAATTACAGAGGAAGTGGGACATCTGTCAGTCTGGAGCTTTTACAGACATCTATCTGCCATTTAGAAGTTTTCTCTTTGGTTTAAAGTTGAAATAATCTGATTCCCTTCTCAGGTAACTGCGGTGCCAACACTCCTGAAGCACTTATACTGAGAAGTCCTGCATTTAGACCACTGTACTAGAACTATTATGTTACACCGAAGTGAAATGATATTGAGTTATTCAGTGCAACCCAACTAATGTCAGGCACAAGACCGGCTCCTGCAGAGCTGTCAATTTGATTTCCTCACCACTCAGCCCTCTGCAGTACAGTATACACTAAATTACTCTGTAAAACTGTGGGAGTAGCTTCAGTGATGAACTGCACCCTAAAGGGAAAACTTATGCTTGTGCATAATGGGAGTGTTTATATTCGCTCGAAGGCCCCTCAGCTGAGCTCACCTTACCACTTCCGGCTCTTTGGATGTATCTCCGTTCTCTGCAAAAATAACCTTAGAGATCAACGTCAGTCACTGCCAACATCTGATTAAAGGAAACCTTATGTGAAAACCACAATTGTGCAGCCTGCTTTGCGTTGCGTCTGTCTGTGTGTGTGTGACACAAGGGTTAGAAACAGTGACCTAGTTAGCTCATGTTTCTGCTGAGGCATTATGGGTAAGTGCCTTCTTTTCTAAGTTGCTCTGTGAGTAGTTATTGGCAACAGCTCTTCCTTTCCCCCTGGTTCACACTTGACCTATTACACACTCTGTGTATATGTGTGTGTGTGTGTCCATACCCACTTTGAGCAGATTAAACTGCAGTATTGTATGAATTGCAGTCTATACTGATGTCTCTCCTCTGTGTCCAGTTTGCAGAGAAGTTTGCGGAGTATAAGGAAGCAGCACGCCTTGCAAAAGAGAAGAGCCAAGAAAAGATGGAGATGGCCACGTCTCCCTCTCAGGTATCTGAAAATGAAAACACACAGTTACCTGGTTTTGTCAGCCCAATCATGGCCCGTTGGCAAAAGCATGATCTGTATGAGCAGCTCATGAACAGGCCATAAAGATTTAATAGAAAATAGATGAAACATGTTGGAGGTGGAAGATGTCAAAATGTTGACGGAAGTGACCGTGCCTGGTATTCAAATGCCACGTTTACGTATCAACCACATTACATTCAAAATACTCCATTAGAAGCCAAAAGCACATTGATGAAAATCATGAACTTTTAAATTTGCAGTTTTTAAAAGTGGATCGATTGTATTATTTAGTAAAAAATAATCAGTTATACAGTACCTGCAAAAAATGTAAATGTGCAGAAATTGGTTTTACTTGCATACAAATATGTAAAAATAAGAACCATAAAAATAGAAGAACTCAATGTGCTAAGTTACATTCGACTCTTGAGTTCCGGAAATAATACACACAATATGATCAACTTTCTCTGCGTGCACTGGAAGAAACTACAAAGCCGCGTGTGGATTCACCATAATTTGGAAAACATAATTAGCCTGTATGTTAGGTATTTGTTTTCTGTGCAGTATCTAATAATAGAGTGTTTTAGGGCATGTGTAACTGTGCCTGAAAGAAAATTAGCCTGTTTCAGAAGAAAATCCCCCGAGAAATTTGTTCTTTAATCTAAAGGCTGTTAACAGGCTTCGTGTCCTCGTCTGTTCATTACGGAGGCTTGGGGAGCGGCCCCCCGCTGAACTACAGTCTATTACATGTGCTATTAAAGCTGCAGCCAACATGGGTTGAAATGCTACAGTACCTTGTGCTTCCCATGGGAGGATGATTTTTAATGAAGCCAAGTGGACAGCTTCTCTCTCTTCGGGGGTTGAAAGCTGAATGTGCATTGGCCACCAACCACACTGTGGTTGTGAAACTGGAGGTTTAAGAGTTTTCAGCTTCGCCGCTTACGGGCCTGCCACCGTGTACCTAAGCTCTGCTTCAGTCAGAGTCAGTGCTTCACCCACATGCCTGCTGGCTTCTTTTCCAACCTCCAGATCCTGTATTTTCTTTCCTCGATGCACTGCAAACTAAAAATATGAGCGAGCAATTATCCCAATCAAACCAGAAAACACGGAGCCGAATGCTTCTGAACATGTTGATCTCATAAGGCCAGACCCCATGGCAGCCCATCGCGAGCAGATATTAAATGGTATACTAATGAATGTGAAGTGTAAAATGTAATTTCAGCCATAATATTCCTCTTATCTCGGCCTGCCTGCTTGTCTATTAGAGACGTACAGGCAATGTCGCCGTGCTGCCATTGTGAGTCGTAATAGCTTTGTTTTATGTATGTTCAGCAGCTAAATTATTTTCCTCTTGTATATTTCGGTGGTTGTATGGGATATAAAGATAAGCATTAATCTGTAATTCTGCAATTCCCCAGTGCTACAGTGAAATATTTAATAGCCTATAGGCTCATGGAGCTTGCTCACTAAGATACAGAAATGTGTAACAGTACGGCAGTAAGAGCTTTATCGGTCGGAGAGACAAAAGCCCCATGTTCCCCAAACACACACGCAGCCATTTCTCATGTTGTGTTTGGAAAACGCGATTCCAGCGTACATATGCACTTTTTTGTTAATAAGAAAACATTTAATGAATCAATAAATTATTAACATTTTCATTCTAATACAAACAGTATAAACAATTTTTATACTTTATACAAAATTAATTTTTTGTTAATAGGAAAACATTTAATAAATCAATAAATTATTAACATTTTCATTCTAATACAAACAGTATAAACACTATTAATCAGCAAATTGTAAAAATAAAGTCATCATGACTGACAGGTCATTCAAAAAATAAAGAATTTGAAGCCTAAAGTGTTGCCATTTTCATGGTTAAATGCATAATTTCCTGTTTTCCGGAAACACCACCAGTCACCATTTAGAACAAAAAAATGTAGCTTATATAAAAGGTTTTGAAACGTCAGTGTCTAAACATTATTTTAAATGACTGACATTAGAGTTTCACACAGACGTTTATTTATTGGTATGGAAATATCACAAATGTTACAGATGTAAATGTTTCAGCATTTAATAGTTGTTTCCTGTGTTATTTTATCACGGCTAAGAGCGCGATTACTAATAAAATGACATTTCAATAATGTCTGATTTATTATTTATTTAGGAGTCTCCAGCCGGCGAGCTCTCGTCACCTTTGACCCCTGTGACTCCGCCTATGGAAAATATCAACGGGACAGATGAAATCTGTGACACCACTCCCAACACAGACACCCGCCCAGAGCCAGCACAGAACGCCCTGGCCTTCGCACACAGGTACATCCCACGTTGTGATGTGTTCACTGTCCCGCTTTGTCACGTTTGCTACAGTGTCAAAGGTAATTTGACCAAATACACTCACTGTCACAGTGACATTTCACTTCGATAACACACAGTAATAAAACAGATGATCTGTTTTGCTGTTTTACTAAGGAACGAAAGACAACACATTTTTTATGTTTTTACGTCTGCGTGCACCTGTACATGTTGCATGTCAGCATAGCAGTAAACTCCCTCTGTTCACCGCTGCTTTCTCATGTTTCCTCCTTCTAGGGAGCAGTTTAAGACCTGTCGGGTCTGCTCGTTCTGATAGGGATGTCATTACAAGTCCTGACTACTGCAACATTATAACTACGCAAATCAAAAAGTGTTCAGACAAACATTCCATGAGCCATGAGCCTGCAGGTCAGCGACAGGGAGGGTCCTCTTTACCAAATCCTGAGGCACAGTCTGTTTGTGAACCGCAAACTGCAAACAAATAAGTTAACAGCAGCGTACTAAAACTCCGGTGAAGAGGAAAACGCGTGCAATGAAATCAAAGGACTTCTTATTGAATCAAATCAGTGGCATTCACACACTGTCACTTCACACAGACCAGCAAGAGATGTAACGTTAAGTGTTTCTCAGGAATGAGGAATTAGTCAAGTGATTCGCTTTGTTCAATCTGAGCATGTTTAGTAAGAAAACACACATATTTAGTTAGTTTTCTGTTTGCCTAATTCAATGCAATAACACATTTAAAATGCAACTTCAAACCGTTTGATTTTTATCTTGTTGTATGCATTAACGAGTATGCGATGATGTCACCTCTATGCATGCACCACTACTGTTGTATATATATACCTGCTGTGTCCTGTTGTGTCCTGTTACAGGACTCATTATTCAAATGAAAAAAAAATCATATACCTTGTGATTGTCAGTGCCGGTTCATTTGCATTGTGTAAGATAAAGAGGTCAACGTGCCATGTAAATATGTTTGCTGTGTTTTGCGGCTTTCTGAAGAGGACGGGCTATAAGTTCCATTACCAAAAAGGTGTCGATGAAGCATTTATGTAAGACTTATATAACATGCTGTGGGTAGTGGGAGGAAGAGAAAGAGAAAGACCGACAGACAGACATACAGAGAGGGTGCGTCAGAAACTGGGAGGAGAGGTAGCGACAGAAAGAGAGGTATGTTGTATAAAGTCTGTAATGAGTCACTGATACCCAAGCATCCACTAACTGCACACACACACACTGAAATAAATAAAATGAACAGGAGGCCACGGACAATGATCATGCGAGTGAGTGCAATGTTTTTTTCCTCAGGAGAGGAAATTTTCTGTTCTTTATCTACTGCCACTTGTAGTTGACTGTACACACAGGTCTTCTCATTTGCGAAATCTCTGTAACTTGTGCCACTTCAATTTCTTTAATTATTAATTAAAGTTATCAATCAATTGTTTAATGTATTATTCTTTTTTTGATAACTATTAGTGATTGGAATGTAGAATTTCACATTTTTAAAGAACATTTTAGAGATTTTAGATACACTTGAAGATGTGTTGAATCTGGGAAAAGCAGTAACGAGCTGAGGTGCAAATGCTTCGGAATTCTTACTGCTACATCACGAAGTGTGTTACACGGAGCTGTGCAGTGAGAGCAGGATGTAGAGAGGACACCCACTGGCTGCTGCAGCCTTGCTGCTGATGTGTCTATTAATGCTGCATGCGTGGGAGACGGGGTCGACACTCTGCATTTGCGATGGCAAGTGTGGACGTAACAAGCCAACCTTAGTCTCGTACTTCACCTCAGAGGCATATGCAGAGAGGGTAGATGCAAAGACCGTCCACGTATTTTCCACGTAAATCTCAGTTTTTATGAATTGCACTTCAACTTAGTACCTGGGTATCATTTTACATGTTTGTCATCTTTTCCAGCGTCAACATTAGCCTCACATGTACCTCAAACTGCAATTAAAATGCATTGTCTGACAATTTGTTCAAACGTGTGTAAGCCTGGTGTTGATCTGAAAGCCAAACTAATAGAATAAAAGTACTTATAATGGATTTTGGATGTGTTTACTTGTACGTAACACCATAAAGACACCTGGAGACGCAGGTGTTTGCTGTCTTCTTGCACCAGACCTCTATCATCATCTCGGTTTTTCTCTCTGCCAAGTGTCTGGAATTAGATGATGACTTATCTGCATAGCGTATACACCCCGCTGCTGCTTAGCGGGGCTGTGTAGGCAGGTATGTGTGGGTGCAGGGAGCAACAGAACTGAGAGACAGCTGCATCCAAAGCTGTGGGAGATTTTTTTTTCATATTGCAGGATGTACATGTGTTTGGCAGGTCTGCTGAGGACCATTTTGAATGGCTTTCTGAGTATTAGAAGACCTTTTGTTGGAACTGCCTTGGCTTCACTGTGTGTGAATGGTCTTTTAAAGTTGGAGGATGTAGGTGTGTGTCGATGGGTTTGTGGTAGGCTTGTTTGAACGAAAAGAGGGCCGATGTCATACCTCAGGGTGCCACGAGCGCCTTCGTTCCTCCAGTGCTGCCATGGCAACTGCTCTGCCTCCCTGCTTCTTCAAGGGCTGTGTGAGGAGGAAAGACCTACCTGACTATGCACTGTGGTCAGGACGTGGCAGAAACGCAGGAGGGCTGCTGAAAATTCTTGTATGTCACACAGATTTATGCTTTGTGTTTGGCAGCTTTATTGAACATACAAACTGAATTATGCTTGGCACTGGAAAGATGTAGTACAGCACAAACAGATTTTTGAAGTTTTATTTAAGAGTCACGGTGTATTTGCAGTGGTACAGGTCCAAATTACAAAAGAAAATCAGGTCCTATGCTGTGTCCTAACACATTTCGTTTTAGTTGGCACATCACACTTTTCACATCACACAGGTAAAAGCAGTTTGTGAGTAAGACAAATGTTAATTTTACTCAAAAACAGTGAGCAAAATTTCACACAATTTCATGCTGATACAAACAGGAGATAATTGCTTCTTCAGGTCAATCATCACACAATTGGCTCTCTAATTTCAAGTATCACTAAATTACATAATGACAAGCAAATGAAAATGCAACCAGTTCCTCATAATAAGACATTTATTCCGTGTAAATATTCACGTCGTTCTTACAATCAGCAGTTCAGTGACACAGCAGCAGCTGACTTACCCTCCTTATGTCTCGCACAGCTTCATGTCTGCTCTGCTGTCCTCAGCTGTGCTCAGGTGCCCTCCCGAAACCTTTCAGCCAGAATCAGTTAATGAAGATGAACACCGGTGTCAAAATATCTTGTACTCTTCTCTCTGATAATTTTCCCTCCATCGCTCTCCCTTGCTTTCTCTGCCTCTCTCCACTTTCACATCTTGACGTCTCGCCTGCTCTCCTGCTCTCCGAACTGGTGTGCGGGGTTTATACATTGCCGCGGCTGCGTGTCTCGGTGACAGCATCGCTCCATGTGTGTATGTGTGCGTGCCTGTGTGTCAGTTAGTATGTGCATGTGTAGGATGAAGTGTCGTCTCTCTCTTATGCGTCACACACGTAGACACACTTGCACTCACAGATGGGGGTGGCTGTTGTGTAAGAACTCAAGGCGCCGTGGGAGTCCTGAGTGAATTCAGACTTTACACTTCACAGAGTGGGTGCTGTTGCATAGTGGAGTGCCGCAGCAGTGTGTGAGCATATATGTGTGTGTGTGTGTCAGTGAGGGGGTGGATCAAAACGGAATGCACCATTGTAATGGGTCATGCACAGACCCTCATCACTCCTTGAAGAAGCTAAGCTTCCTTTTGTGTTTGTGTGTGTGTCTCCTCGGCTGCGAGGAATTACTGTGAAGGATGTGGGAGTAGGAGCTCCCTTTCAAAGGTGCTCGAGTCGATGTTGGTACTCTACAGCGTTCCGGTCTCTCATACGTTCTCCCGCCCGAGTTAGAAATTATGTGAGAGACAGAGGCGTTATGTAAATCTTACATGAATGCCTGCAGCACTCATATTGAACATGCATTTTGCCCTCTAAAAAGAGTTCATACATACACTATATTTAATATTATACTTTTAAACTACTGGCTTGACAGTTCATTTGAAATGTGTGTTTTTCTTTCTCTGAGCTTTTTACGCCACAGAAAACGCAATCACGTTTAGTCCATTTATTCATTCCCTTTTATCTCTCATCTCATCATCTCGCCTGTGAGTAGCTGAACCAGATTAGGCTGCAGCCAGTCTGAGGATATAATCTCAGATTACGACTCGTGCGGCAGACAGTTGCTTTGAGAGCCACTGGCCAGGAAGTGCCAACCTGCAGCCAGAGTGCTCGCTGCAGCCCTTGTCAAGGTTTAGTGGTGGAGGAAAGATGAATGGATGTGTGGCCGGATGCAGGCTTCGCTCCCAAATTTCAATTAAAGCCAGAATGAAAACACAAGGATTCAAGAAAGACCAAACCATTGTCTCATTATCCATGGATGTTGTGGTAGATACAAAAAAAGAGTGCAGATTTAAATCAGACATCAAGTGCCTATCATCATCGCATGCTGCTTTTGTGGTACAGTGACATGTTCCTGTGTTGTGCAGCCCGGCCATGACGAAACACTGGGAGGCTGAACTGGAGGCGCTAAAAGGGAACAATGCCAAGCTAACGGCAGCTCTGCTGGAGTCCACAGCCAACGTCAAACAGTGGAAACAACAACTGGCTGCCTACCAGGAGGAGGCAGAGAGACTACACAAGCGGGTGAGGGGAGGGCACGGGGATGCTTGCATGTTTTCGTGGGTGATTAATTCCCTCAAATTAAATAGGTTGTTATCATTTAGAAGAGATTGTGTGAAGTCAGGATGAGAGGGTGGTGAAAAAACTGACGACTATAAGCGTGAGGCAGAGTTGTCTGGGCATGAAAGAGATCAGGTTCCTGTTGTGTTCTCTCTCATTCATAATGTCCATCTGGTCCTTTCAGGTGACAGAGCTCGAATGCCAGAGCAACCAAACCCCAGTCATCAAATCCCAGAAAACTGAACTCAACCAAACCATAGAGGAACTGGAGACTACGCTAAGGGATAAAGAAGAGGTGTGTGTAGAGGAGGGAAAGAGTAAGGGGGTGTGACGCGCGTTGGAACGGAACGGCTGTTTAATCTATTTCTCTGTATGTCCTTTAGGAAATGGAAAAGTTGAAAGAAGAACTGGAAAACATGAATGACCTGATGGAGCAGAAAGACACTCTAACTCAAAAACTTGAGGTGAGTGAGAGAGGAGGATAATTCATCTCTTAAAAAGCATTTCGTTCTGTATCAATGTGAGTCACGTGTCTGGGAAACAAACAGCCCCTCATTAACACAAAAACACGCCGACAATGCTGTCTCTCTACTTCCAGGAGACAGAGCTACGCAGTCGGGTGCTTGAGGAACAGCTGGCAGGTGCAGAGCAGCGACTGGAGGAGAACCAGGAGGAGCAAGAAAACTTCAGAAAGAGCCTGCGGACACTGCTGGAGCTGCTGGACGGCAAGATCTTCGAGCTGACAGAGCTCAGAGACACCTTGGCTCGACTCATAGAGGAGGCCAGCTAGAGATGGAGCTGCATAACCTTCACAGACAGAGCCATATGATAACTCACGACACCCGACACCCCCAAACTCACCCACAACAGTCCTACCCACCACACCCCACCTTCCTCCCACACTGCGCACACACAAAGACTGAGACACTGCACTGCCCCGATTCTAATTTTGCTCAAAAAAGGGCAGCTATTTCCCTGTTTTTACCTTGCAGGCATTGAGCTCCAACCAACCACAGGCACTCCTGTAGTTCAAGACAACACAGGGACTACCTCATCTTGCCTTCTGATTGGCTAGTGTGGGGGTAACCTCGGTTGAATTGACCTCTCCAGATTTTTTTGAGATGCCTGGCTGCCACACTGCAACTGCCTCCTTACCCACCCACATACACACACAAACTCACAAAAAGTTCACTTGAGAACTGTGCCTCAGTGCCATCTGCTGTATGACTGAGAATGTTGCACCACAGCTTGCAGCACCACAATGTCACCCCACCTCCCTCTTTCTCTTTTCTTCCTCTCTAAACTGCCCCCCAAGGAGAATGTTGAAAGTCATGTGGAAATAATTGCTGTTAAGACTCAGAGAACTGCGCCAAAGCTGCCAAATCCCCCCAAAATATTGTCCTCTAACTAGCAGATGCTTTGATCCAAAGTGACTTACTGTACAGAGTGCTGGAAAGAGGAACAGATGTTCGAGCTGGGGCTGCCAGCAGAGTGTCAATGGAACAGCAAATTAAAGGATGGCCATTAACAAACATCCACAAACTGAACTGTCTTACCTGCTGACCTGGACTGACTATGTTTGGACACACAAGGCTGTTGGGATATGGAGTATGGTATATTTCTCAAGCAAAAATTAAAGACTGCCACACATCTGCAGCCTATTTCGAACCGTACGTGATACTGAGTACTGATTCTTCCAGAGGCATACCACACTGAAATTTCTGATGGCGTGTGCCCGTGTTAGATTTGCTTCCACCACCACAGACAACCGACCTGTCTTCCTGCCAAACTCAGTGTGTTGTGTGTTTCAGAACAAGGTCTGACCTTCGACATAGTGTGTGCCTTAAAGCGCACAGAGGTGGACACACTTTGTGTATTATATGATATGTGTGTGTGTGTGTGTCTCGTGCTGAGGGAGAAAGACCCTGTTCTTAGACATCAAGGCCAACACACAACCACACAAACACACACACAGAGAAACAATAGCGGACAGGTTCTACACGACACCTCTAACTCTATCAGGTACTCTACTCAGTGAACTCACACAGATAGGTCAAATGCAATTCAAGCTGATCCCCCTTGTATGACAGAAAGCGTACTACTGTTGACCGCGAACCTGTGTGGCAGCCCTGTCTGGTCAAAGTAGTGCTTTATGAAGGGCTTATAGAGTGTCATCTATGTGTTCATAAATCGCCACCCTCAGTGAAACTGGCCACAGACTTTCACTCCCCCCGGGTGAATGCCGAACTGTACTCAGTTTCTACTCTTTTTTTTACACAGGATTATAACACCGACGATATAATTATAGAACTGTATAAGACAACTTTGTACTCATGATGATGTTGTAAGTGGATGGATGGATAGCTCAAATGCAGTAACACCCTGCAGTGGCTTATTGTTGTGTATTAACCCATATGGAAAACTATGTAAATACACTGTGTTACATGTTCTAAAGTAAAGTATCAACTTTTCAAGCAGCTTCTTTACTGATAAAATCTGAAACTGCATCTTAAATGCCCTTCCTTTAAAACCACAAAATGTACATAAAAAGCTTTATCCCAACACGATATGCTCACGAGAGAAACATCGAATGATGCTTATGTTTAAATTGAGCACCCAGTTTTGGACGGTCTCACCATCGAGTCCCAGTACAACATGATTGCGTAAAACGTACAGGCAGTTAAACTGGTTAATACACTAGAATAAGACACATGTAAGGGGGAATGTTACCCATTTTATTTTCTTTCTGATTCAACTTTGACAGTGGAATGACAGAAATGGAAAAACCTTAATATTAATCCTATTGTTAATGAATGCCTTTGTACAGTAGTGGATAAGAAGCTTTTAATTCTCCTGTTTTGTAACTTATGGTATTTAAATGCAGGTAATATTATTGTATTTAGAGGTATGAGAAGACTGGCAATATTTTTGACTATTTAAAGTAATTTTGAACTCATGACATTAAAGAGGTACCTCAGGCTAAAGATGTTGGTAGATTGATGAGACTTGTGTGTTTGCAGGTGAAAGGATTTGCCAAAATGCTGGTGAAAAACGATCAGGAGACAAACCTGTTGGTGCTTCAGCCAAACTAAACCTTTTGCTGAATTTAAACAAAGACAGTTCTACTTGGCTGAGAACACACCTCTGTGAACTGAGAAATGCTATGTTTTATATTCAAATACAGTGATCGCAGATTTCAGTGTGTGCAAATCACATTTGTTCTGTTCCTTTTTTCTATTAAAACACATTAATTGTAACGATTCAACAGTGAAACAGACAGTCTCAAAATTTGCTTCACAAGGTTTTATTCAAATGCAGGGGCAAGATTATAAATAGAACTTGAAGAAATTAAAATGGTCGGACTAAAGGCAAAAGGAAATTCTTTGACCAGTATGTCTATACACTACTGTGTAAAAACAACTGCAGCGTTTAATCCAGTTAATTATTTTTAGGCAGTCTGAACACATTAAGTCGTTTAATCCCTTTTGCTGTATTTTTACATACTGATATTGCACGTGTAAAGTGATTGACTGGCTACTTCAGACAGATAGTCATATACCATTACATAGCTGGCCTGTGTTGAAAACACGGGGATTGTTCAGAATCAAATACATTACAGAGCAGTTTGGACGGAAATGCTGTGGGGGCAAAAAACAAGCAATACAAATGAAGGTATGAAATGTTAACACAAACAAGCTTCGTCAAGGTTATTTAAAGAGATAAAAGTCGGTGTAAAACACACAGCGTTGCATTTGTAAGGTGAGTCAGGTGATGGTTGGCTCATGGCAAAGGGTCCAGGCTCCTAAAAGTTGGGAGCACAGTTATTTAAGAAACCAAACTATAGCACTAACACAGTCATCTCAGTCAGCTCCAAGTCGGTACGCTCTGGGTTAGGGTTTCCGGGAGAAACGAGTTCAGGGTTGGAGCTCCGTCTCGTGCTGCATGATGGAGTATGCACTCCTTTAAAGCACTAAGCTATTTCCAAACTGACAATGCAACGTAACGCCGTACCTGTTCTTTCTAAGTTAGTGAACATGAATCAGTGAAACCCATGATTATTCTATAAATGGCATTAAACGCAAGCACACGAGAATATGCACAAATCTTTGCGTGAAAGCTGTTTAAGACAGTGCATGCTGAGGCTGACTGAGAGCGTAGTGTATGAATCCACATATTTCACCTCATGTTGGCCTGTATATTTGAGTGCTGCTAAGCGTTTCACTGCTCCTCTTATGCTGTCCTTCCATCACGTCTTCAGGTCCAATTCCACATGGCTTTCAGTGCTTTTAAACTCAGCAACTACAGATATTACGTTTCACTAGGTATAAACAAACAACAAAAAAGTTTTTTACTGTACAAATAAGGTGACTCAGAAGTTGTAGTATGTATTATGAAAGTGCCATTTCTGAATAGAAACATAAGACTTTGGACTCACTAAAATGTTTCTGCACATGTTGGCTGTGAGTGTGGTGAGTGTGTGTGTGTGTGTGTGTGTGTGTGTGTGTGATCATGCTTTCTCTTCCAGGACTGTGAGTAACAGACCGCCAACTGTGTGGTTCTGCCCACTGCGTATAGAAAATTAGAAAAGATGAAATAGAGGAGAAAGGAAAGTGAAGAAGATGGCAGGAGAAATCGCATCAATCACAAATGCCTGCTCCACAGCCTACAGTGACTCCCCACAGCGCTCGGAGATTCTAGCCTCCCACACAGCATCCATCATTCAAACAAGCACGGCAGGTTTCGCAGCTCTGCTGTAACTGTCCTACATGCAAAGTTCGGGAATCACCACCCAAGTCCGCCCACACTTCACAAAGAATACTGACACTAACCGTGACCTCCATCTTACTAAAGCAGCTCCATGACTCTCACGATAGCCCTATCTACATATAATCCTTTGCTACTCTCCGTGACCAGCTACAGCCCAGAGATACACATATTTAAACGCTCCCTATCTCCCACTAGCCTTGCCATATGCTGCGGACGAACAGATGGGTTGATACATATTCTGTCACCCGGAGAGGGGGGTGAGAGTTGAGGGCGAAAGCCAGAAGTGGACAAGAGCGGGGGAAGGGCACAAATCTGGTCTGACAACCTAAAGGATTTACTGCTGTAGTATTTGTGTAGATTAGACAACCAGTGGTCCTAGTACTGTTTGACAAAACCACAACCACATGTGCCAGGACAAAAACCAGCTGTGCAGCGCAGTGTGCCTCAATCATAGGTTGAGTTTAAACCCAAAAGAGCTGGTGTTTGATGGCTTAATGATTTACAATCTGGACCAAAATCCAGATCATGTGTAATGTAGCATTTGTTGATCTCCAACATAACATCAAATTACCAACTACAGTTTAGCCTGGTTTTTCTGTTGTAGTTCCAGTTTCCCATCTGTTATGGTTTGCATTGAATTATTAGGATCACACACCTCTCGGCACTAAAAATGTTCGTTGTGAGTTTTTCAGTTTCGTGGATACAGTAATTGTGATTGCAGCATGTTGCTGTTAAATGTGTAATGTGCTGTTTCTGAATGTGGACACAAAAGGCCAGTGCAGAGTGTAACAACAGTACAATTGATAAAAAGAAACATGGCGTCATCACAGCCTGAACAAATCCACAGTGGCATACAGTATAAATGATGAAAACACAAATAATGTCCCTCATGATCGTGAATGTACTGTGACAAACATATGAACAGGTTGACTATAGACCTTTGGAGCGTTTGGTGAGTTTGACTCTGGTCCTGGCGCAGTCACTAGGTACATGTGTGACTGGGCTGTGTGTGCTTCAGTGTGAGTGAGTGACAGCATATGATGTGCGTTTACAGTACAGCGCAGCACTATACAGTGCTTTTCATTTCAGTGTGTGCAGTGCCACAGGTTGCCGGCAGCTGTGTGTGCGGTACGTATTGTGCCTGAGCCTTGAAGCCTAGCTTTCCCAGTCTGGAGCAGCCAGCCCATCGTCATCTGAGTCAGACTCTGGTGAGGCCTCCTTGATGCGGCGCAGTGCCTCATGGATGCTCCTAGTCAGGGGGTCAGTGGAGGCCAGAAAATCACCCTGGTCTTTTCTGTCTTTACAAGGGACGCGCCTCAGCTTGACCCCCTTGCGAATCTGTGCCAGGATGCTGTTGGGGTCATCATCACCCTTGGGAGGAGGCAGGGACCGCTGGTCAACCTTCCTCAGGTGGAAGCTGCCTCTCTTCAAGGAGGCCAGCACCTCGTCCATGGGTGAGCTCACTGTATGCAGAGAGAGAAGAACAAGGCAGTTTGTGATAGGATACAGTAATGAGCTAATCCGACAGAGAAACCACTGTTGTAATAAACAGTCTTAGTACCTCTTCTGCTGTTGGCGTCAAACTCTGGGGTCTTCCTCAGTTTCTTCCGGGCGCTCACCAGTTGGGTGCTGTCAAAGAAGCGAGGGATGAATGGGCCAAGTGGGGAAAGGGAAAGCTCTTCAGCGGAATCTTTCCCTTCAATCTTCTGCCCATGGCGGCCAGGGCTCCCTGAAGGCGACAAATCCTCCTTTAAAGGAAGGGGAGGGGGTGGGGGTGGTGGAGGAGGAGGTGAGATAGGGGATGCCAGCAAAGAGGACAGGGAGCAAGGAGAGCAGGTGGAGTCTGCAGGACTAGGCACAGGCAGCAGAGGAAGAGAGGCTGTGAGAGCTGTGACAGGCTGAGTGGTCAGAGTGGTGCTGGGGTCCGTCTGCACGCTGGTACTAAGACACAGTGGCTGCTCCTGCGTCTGGACACAAACTGAGTCCACACACTCCTCCCTCTCACTTATGCTACTCGATTCCACGCTCCTGCCACGCTCTCTTCTTCTGGATTGGGCCACACGTAGTCGAGCAGACTTCAGGATCACCTGACCCGGGTACCGCTAGAGAAAGACAGGAATCAATCAGTTAGGAAAAAGGAAAACTGTTTGGGTACGTGTAGTTGATAACGCAGGACATACTTGTTTGAAAGTGCGAAGTTTGTCCAGAGTTTTCTGTCTTTCCTGACTCACTCTGCTGTTCTTCCTCTCCTCGTCTTCCTCTTCTTCCTTTTTAAGCTTGAAGATTTAGGAAAACCTTACTGATAATATTTTCTAGGTATCCACTCACAATATTTTATAAAATATATCTAAGTACCTTTAGGACCTGGTGGGACACAGAGTCCTTGTAGATAGTTTGACGTTTCTGCTGTTTCTGAGTGTGGTTTGATACACAAATCTCCTGCAGAGACATAAAAATGAATGTGATTAAATAAACGGATCCAAACGTCACCTTGCACATTGGCAACGAAAAGAAAAATGCTGCAACAAATGCTTGCAGGTCAGGTCTTGCACAATATTTGGCTCAGTTTGTTTTCATTGTACAGGAAGCAATATTGACTCTCTCAACTGTGGAAAAGAAATTAGGCCACTGGTTGCCGGAATAGGCTTCAGCAACCCCGTGACCCTTAACAAGATAAGCGGTTCAGATAATGAATTGATGAATAGGTAGCTGCAAGTTTTTCCCATTTTTCATTTTACTCATTACATCTTACTGGCTCAGATCATTTGAGCCTTGTATGTTCCTACTTTTTGCAGAATCTTAACAAAACCTAATTTAAACCAGTGATATGTTTCCGACATAATAGAGAAGCTAAACAGGACATAGTTGCCAGTTTTCACTTCTGTGAGATATCATAGTAAAAAACATTTTAAATAAATGTAAATGTATGTCTAATATATACAGATTCAGTTCAAGAGTACAATAAATGATCTGAAAGGATACACACCCTCTTGTTCCTCAGATAGGATCGCTTGGCAGTGATACGCCCCCTCCTTGCCTCCAGCTGTCGAGCAGTGACCTGAAGTCTGCGCAGCTCTTCCCTCTCTGCAGTATCACCTTCTTTTATATCATCTGCACTTTCAAAAGTGTCATAATACACCACTTCATCTTGACACTCTGAAACCAGATGTAGATAAATATATTATGTTGTGGATACATGGCAGGACCAGCCCTTACCTGTGTTTTACAGACACTGCACATGAGTAACGCAGACAGCTTAATCATGTAATCGAAGTTTTGATTACAGAATAGTCCAAAAGGAGCTAGTAATGTCAGCCAAAATATGGTCATACCTGTCATCTGTCTGCGAATGCTGTCAAGTTGAGCGGTGAGAAGCAACTCTTCACATTGTAGTATCTCAGCCTGAATGTCATACAGTTTGAGCTGGAGCTCATAGTACTGGGTCTCCATGTGGTCTAGGACGGCCATGGCATCCTCACTGCTGCACAAACACTGCATCTGTGGGGGACAGGATAAAAACTGGGGTGTAAAACAACTTGTGTTTGTGTATCTTTTCCACGGGGCTCAGGGTCCCAACCACACCTCGTCTCGAAGCGTGTGTTTCTTCTGCTCCAGACAGATCTCCCTGGCTCTCTGAAGCTGTAGGGTTTCCTTTGCGACAGAGTAGCGCAGTCGCTCCATGCGCTCCACTGCCGCTGTCCATGATGATTTACCAAATTTCCGCTGGTCCACCCTCATACGCTCATACACCCCTACAAACACACAGAAACTAAATATGTTGACCAGGTGGATGAAATTGTGCATACATAATAATTTCTACATTATAAAATGTTAAGTTTGCTCAAATGACAGGACAGGACATAATCTAGTTTTTTTGCAATTTTTTCTTTTAATGTGATGATTAATGCCTCACAGGAGTTAACTTTTGTCACAGTAATGTGAAGGGAGACATCTATTGGTTAAATTTGAAAATTACAACTTCTGTCTTTCCACTGTGTGAATTTGAAGCAATTCACTCGTTTGATTTTTGATCTAATAAGTGTCGGATAACAAACGGACCAAACTGTGGTGAAGAAAAACTGGGATCAGCAGGGGCACGCTGTGGAGTTACCGTGACAGAAAGAGTCTCTTGGCAAAGCTTTTTGATCAATAGGTTGTCCTTGTTTCCTCCTGTCCCTGTCAAAGCTGCCTGTCTGCACTGTCTCATTAATACTAAACCAAATTAGCCCTGGCATTCAGAGCCACACACAGGTCAATACCAGGCCAATGTTACCACCGTGTGTGTGTGTGTGTGTGTGCAGCGTTATTCCGTTGCTGCTTCATTGACACATTATCAGTGACAGTGATGGCATACTGTACCTTTCTGGGCTTTGGCAGTGATCTCAAAATATTTAACAGTAAACTCCTGGATGTTGAGGACTGCCTCCTGCGCTTTCTTTTGCCAGTCAGAGTCCTCCTTTTTTAAAGCTTCAATGCGCCTTGGCCCCAAATAATCATTCTCCATAGAAATCTGATGAGAGAGGATGAACATGTGCTTGTCAGCATAACTGAGAACAACGAGAGGCGTCAGTGAGAATGTATAAAAAATAAATAAGATCTAATATTAATGCTGATAATAAAGTGGGTGTGGAGATAGGTGTGGGATAAAAAAGTTTGAGGTGATACAAAAACTAAGTAGTAGTTTAGAGGAACCGGATAACAGCGTGTTTTAATCATTAGAGATTCAGAGGAGTTTGATCCTCAGATGTCAAGCATTATTGTCACTTAGTGGTGAGAGTGAATTAGCCAAACACAAAGACAAAGAAATATGTAAAGGTTTTCCCTGATAATGCTTATGCTTTACTGCATAAGGCAGGCCTGGAGAGGGAGCTATACCGCCGCACATGGAAGCACTGGCAGGACTGTATTTGCTCATAAATGTTACCGTGTATACATTCAAACACACAAGCACACATACATAACACTGTGCAAATATAGATTTTTCACAACAATATCAAGTCTCAGTATTACAAGGTCAACAACGCTATGATTAACCAAAAGCATAATCATCAACTAGAAAGGATATAGAACGCTGAAGACCTAAAACTGCAAAATTCATATTGCTGTAGTTTTAATACTTTTATTACTAAAGACATGCAAGACAAGAAATTGTACACTTTGTATTATTGCACTGCAGACGCATATAAAGAAGGTTGAATGGCACAGCAGGAATGTAACATATACAGCGGTGGATGGAAGTATTCAAAAGATGTAAATAAAAGTACAAATACACACACAAAAATGGACTATAGTAAAAGTAAAGGTACCACCAACATTTCTACTCAAGTATTTAGTAGCATTAACTAATAATGGTAATAGGAATAATTGACAGATTGAAGCTGATGCTTTTTTCAGCTTTAATTTCAAACTGCTCATATTGCAACAATACATACTGACAGTAACAGGCTAACTAACAGCAATTGTAATGTAAAAAATACGACTACTAATAAAATCTCAAGAGAGCTGGAAATAAGTTTTAGATGCATAGAATTAAAAAGCCACAGAAATCACTTAACACGGAGCATGTGGGTATCTTGTAACATTATGGTCGTCCCACTGCGTACAGCGCGTGTGTCTGCATTCCTTAAGAAGGAGAGGTGAACAAAATCTCACATCAGCCAGTCAATGCAGGAAACAGCGGGGGCCGCTCCTTTACAGTTTTCAGCGCAGCAACACCAAGAACTGGCTTTGCGCTGCTTTAAATCTCCCCCTTTCTGTGTGCATGGAGCTCCGGTCATTATGTTTTGTGATCGACTTGGACAGAGACTGGTTTCAATAATCCTTATTTAATGACACAATTTACAAATGTCAAAAATACACCATCAGACCGGTTTTCGCTTTAACTGTGCGTGCTCCTGCGCAGTGAATGAAGATCTCGACAGACAGGCCAAACTCAGCACAACTTGACAAAGTGTAAAATTGCTGCATACCAGATCAGGTTGAGCTTTATTAATGTCAAATAATTTTGACCACGGAGGAAGGAACTGAAAGTAAAACTGTCTGTGCCTGTTTTAGTGAAGGGATTTATGTCTCATCAGTGATTTTATAGAAAACGTGTTATTGTATGAAATGTGTAAGATAATGTGATTGTAAGACGCAACGCAGCTTTGCTTAGAAAACAAAGAGTTAAACGTATAGATATTTGCTCTTAGATGTAGTGAAGAGCCATAGTTAAATCTACCTAAATAAAGTACAGATCATGAAAAAAGTACTTAAGAACAGGAACCAACCTTTACTTTGTTACTTTCCATAACTGAACATATGACACATTGTCTTAATAACCTTACAAAACAACAAAAGCAATTATTTGATGGAACAGTTTGGAGTAAAGCACGTTCAAATAATTCATCAAAGAAACAAATTTGAAATCTGAAAGGTTTGAAAGCAAAACAAAAAAAAAGAAAAAGTGGACAGAAAGGTTACAGAGCTGCACAGCTTTCCCTGTCTGACCCTAAGAAAACCGGCTGCACATCAGCTCACACTGCATTACTCAGCAGTGCACCAGTATCATTTACCACTGCAATTTCCTGCTGTCAGCTTGCCAGGACCCATTTGTTAGATTTTTTTTTTTTACTTTTTCTGCATTCTTATACATTGTTTAATTTTAGAACTGCTGGTATTACACCCCGTGATATATTTTTACTGCAATTTTGAGTGCTATTCAGCACTATTTAATGTTTTTTTAATATGCTGCAGCAGTTCATTTTTGCCCTTATGAATGCACACAAGTACAGAATATATAGATATACACTTGAAATGGTCAAACACAGGCTGAGGCCATTTTCTGTGTTTTATTAATAAGTTACATTTAACGATCAATGCCAATATTTTTAAAAACTCCAGCTTCTTCTCTCTTTTTTATTTGGACCTAATGGATTTTTAATTTGTCATTTGACATTACAACCTTCTCTACTCAGTTATTCATTTCCAGACTCACACATTAAAGCAATCTGAGTCAGTGGAGCATCTGTAGCCTTTTCACTTCTGTATGAGGCAGGGATTTTCACGTAACACAGGTCTACATCCACACAACGGACAAGAGAATTAATGATTCAAAATATGTAAAGAAATGATGGTCATTAAGGCTGTGTGGTATGTGATTCTATGGTATTATGATGAGCAGTCTGGCCTATGAAACCAGTGATCTCAGTAGAGACTTTTTGGTTTCAAAAACTAACTTGCCAGATACTGACCTCTGATGTGACTCTAATTAAAGCTACACACTGGCACAGGGACTGCTCTGTGTTTCCTTTCTGCCAAACTACTCAACACCACAAGTTGTCAAGACATATGACTAAATAAGGACGTCTTGACCAATCTCAGTGAAAACTGGAGTCAGGAAGAAGTCCTAAGTGTGAGTGCACGTGTATTATTAGCTCGGTCTTGTTTGCATAAATGAAGGGGGAAAACTTCCCAAGTAAGAAAGTTTATTGAGCACCTGTTAATCTGTGCAAGTGGGACAGAAATTATAGTGTATTTATGTCACTCTGAGTCATCTCAATAATCTAGAAGAGCTACAGAAAGCAATGCAGAGCTCCACCATGAGCTATAAATAGATCTGTGAGTGTGACTTTAACCTTTCGTCTCGCCGACCCTGAGCCAGTAGGAGGTTCCATGGTGTAATGGTTAGCACTCTGGACTCTGAATCCAGCGATCCGAGTTCAAATCTCGGTGGGACCTTGACTTTTCTGGCTAAGCCGTTTGCTTCTGCTCAAACTTATTATACCGGACAGAAAACAAAGTTAGTGCCA